>CM042020.1:101667500-106467500 GCA_023525975.1 Smallanthus sonchifolius | reverse complement strand
CTCCACCACCCAAAGTGGTGAAATCTTGCTTACCCATGAACCCCTTGACCACACCTGCACCACAGATGGCTCCAAGGCACTGCATCACCATGTAGAACAATGCCCTGGTCAAAGATAGCTTTCTTGCCAATAGCAAACCGAATGTCACAGCCGGGTTGATGTGTCCTCCTGTTTTACACCAAATCAACAACAATCTTTTAAAATTGGATAATTTTCACTGTTGATGAATAATACTCTAACTAAAAATTGAATCTTTAGTTCAAAAGATGCACCAAATCAACAACAATTTTTTTGCAATTGGAGGATTTTCACTGTTAAAGAATAATATTCTAACTAAAAATTGAATCTATAGTTCAAAAGATACACCAAATCAACAACAATTTCTTTAAATTGAATGATAAGCTAACTAAAAATTGAAAGATGCACCAAATCAACAACAATTTCTTTAAATTGAAGAACTTTCACTGTTAATGAATGATAATGTAACTGAAATTTGAATCTTTAGTTCAAAAGATACACCAAATCAACAACAATTTCTTTAAATTGGGGAATTTTCACAGTTAATGAATGATAATCTAACTAAAAATTGAATCTTTAGTTCAAAAGACAAACAGGGTTTGCAGAAAAAAGAGTAAATCTTGAAAATTAAAAATATCAATAAGATTAATTCTTGGTCAAAATTAAAACTTTTGGTCTATGATATGAGGGTTTGTAAAAAGACACCATCTTTACCATCTAAACACTTTGATCCTGAAATAAACCACCTCAAAACACCAAAAACACACACTTAACATGAAATTTCAAGAACAAAATATGATCAAGACTAGGGTTTTGAACTTTTAATGGAAATGAAATATACCTGAGATACCAGCAGTGCAGTAGACAAGAGCAAAGATCATACCACCAAAAGCCCAAGCAATCCCTTGAATCCCCACTGTACCACATTTGCTGGGAGATTTGACCACACCCATCACAGTCAACACAGAAATGTAAAGAAACAAGAAAGTGGCTATGAACTCAGCAATCCCAGCCCTGTAAAAAGACCATGATGACAACTCCCCTGGCTCAAACAGAGGAGCTGGTGGTGGCTCCTTGTAGTCCTTATCTGTTTGAGCTGAGGTCCCAATTGGCTGCCTTTCTGAATACTTGTTGGCTCCAAGCTTCACATCTTCTTCCTTACCCTCCATTGCTCTCTCTCTCTCTCTAGAAACAGACTCTTTTTTCTCTCTCTAGATTTTGGGATGTGAGTGAGTGGTGGTTTTGTGAGGATAGAAGATGGGGGTTTGTGGGATTTTATACTGAAAATGTTATCATTTTGAGCCAACGGGTATATTTTAATCTAATAATTTTCTTAATTTTGTAATGAATCATCATTGCATAATTTGGTAATAATTATGTGGTTTGTGTGTAGGTCTGGTTGGAGCAGAGGGATGTTGACAGATGGATTTGGAATTGTTTGTTTTGTTCTTATCCGGTACAGAGTATCATTGAATTATTGGTTGTTTTCTTGGTTGATTAGGCCAGCTTTTTGGAACATTAATTTTTATGTTTAGGCTATTAGTTTTTTAATTTATCTTTAATGACTTAGAAATGATGCATTTAATATTTAAACATTTTGCATTAGTAATCAAGAAATTGTGAAGTGTTGTGGGTCATTTGGTTGCACTAATTGTTTTGATTAATTGGTTAATGATGATTATGCAGCTTTAATTAGGTATTTTGAGGCATATTTAAATATACTTAAAAAATTTCACTTATATAAGAGAGTATAAGAAGGATAAGATGAAGATAAACTTTACATTTATCTTATGATGTAAAAAAATTATTTTCTGAAAAAAGTTGCTCATAAGGCCACCCGTAGTTGTGGGTGTGGAACACCATTCCATGGGGCGTGATCCAGACGTGGGGCGGCTTCCGTGAGACGCTTCACGGGGCGTGAGGCAGTAGACGTGTGTGTGTTATGTATGTGTGGATAGTGAAATCATTACGCACTTTAGTGATTCGGTTTAGTGATTATTCATTGTTAACGTGGCGATGACGTGGCAAGACATGAATCACTTTTTAGTGAAATCACTATGGATACATGTGTAAACCTTATTTAAATATATATATATATATATATATATATTTTAATAAAGTAATAATATGGAAATAAATGAGAGAATACTCTGGATTCACCTTGAATTGCAAAAGTTTATATATAATAATATTTTTATATACAATTTTAGGAGTTACAATAAATAATTATTTATTTATTTTAGTGTATAATATTTGTAAATTGTATTAAAATAATTAAATATGTTTTTAAAGAAGAAATAAAGGCAAACGTTTGCGTGATGGGACCATTTAACATAAGAAAAAAAGAAGAAAATGAATGAGTGGCTCTGGGCAATTAGCCGGTGCATTTTCTGACCGTTGTTGAAAGCGACTGCCCACAAAATGCAATGTTTTTAAAAAGGACCGGACTGGTCGGTCGGACCGGGAATCGTGACCTCCACCGGTCCGGTTACATGCTCTAAGACCGTTTGTTGGTTGAACCGGACAGTTCAAGCGATTCAGCGGTCGATTCGCGAACCGCGAACCGGTGGTCGAACCGGGTAGTCGAACCGGGTAGTTTAATTTAAAAAAAAAATTACTATTTTTTTATCTTATTTATCCTATAGTCCTCCTACTTACTTCTATTTACAATTTTAACTCAATTTGGCTCTTTCCTTTAACTTATACGCTGCCACAGGTCCTCCAAAACCCTAATCAAAATTAAAATTGAAGATTCAAAAGAATTAAAATTCCTACAGACCTACAACCCTCTTCCTTGACTCAAAATTGTTTAAATGGTTGTATATGTAGTATTTGGAATTTTTATATTTTTTTATATATTTTTATGAATATTTATATTATTTATTGCGTCATCCGGTTCTTGAATCCGGTCCGACCAGTGAATCTCTAAGACGTCCGATTCATTGTCCGGTCCGATTCTCAAAACATTGACAAAGTGATAACTCACAAAGGCTATTCAAACAACCTCAAATTACCTTTTCGCCCTTTCTTCTACATCCTTCCACGAGTTTCTTTTTTCTTTTTTTTTATTTTCTTTATTTTGATTTTGAAACCCATCGTGTCTGTTGTTTACTAGAAGGATACAAGAAGAAGAAAAGTTACGACATTACCATAAAGGCGTTAATTTTCGAGTTTGTTTTAGGTTTTAAAAAAGTTAAATCACATATGCTTGTAGTTATTTAAATAATTAGTTACACGTATAATCAGGGTCGAGAATTATACGACACAATTGTCTTGTCATGTGTTCGTTTTAACTCATATATCGATCTTATGCCCTAATAGGCCTACATAGAACCATATTCGCATACGAACTTTGGCTTGCGGAATATATTTTCTAGTGATAAAATGAAGAAAATTCTATAATGATAGAAAAGTTAATAATATTATAATTAACAGAGTATTTGAACTACAAAACATTATAGTTATACGGGATATATGAGAACTATCAAACTTTACATGACATATTCTTTTCATCATAAGTTAAATTTATTGTCATTACACTTTCAGGTTTAAATGACTTTCTAAGAAGACATTAACGACATTTTACATTGACGTGTTTTTCAATATCAAATATCCTCACCTTATGTTAGGTTGATATCGTTTAAAATTTGTTTAATTTATGTTAATTTAACGACTGGTTTAACAACATAATGCAACCTCGTAGCACAAGGCTCAAATGGAATACAAGTTTTATCGGGAGAAAGAGATGTGAAAAGTCCATAAATAAGCGAACTTATTAGGTGCTTGTATAAGTCTATTGTGACAAAAGGTACAAACGCCTAACAAAGCGATTACTTGAGTCTCCTCTCCTAAAACGATCTCTATTAAAAAAAACATTCACTACAACAAGCACAACTTGCTATTAATATTTTGGTATATTGTTAAATATGATCGCTAAATTAACAAGATAAAAACAATATCTAGACGTTTCCAGCTTACCAAAAGGCGAGAAGGTGTGAACATTGTGGACAACATAGCAAAAATCATGGTGAATGCTAGCTGGAATAAGTTGTTAGACAACTTAAGATAATGTTTGGTCACCGTTCCCCAACTTCTTTGTTATCAGCATATAATGCAGCAACAGTGACATTACGAGCCCTTCAAACCTTAGAGATGCAACTTTAAACCTACGAAAATTGTCTAGAAGACAACTCTTTTTATAGGATCAACAAACTGGACGCATGCCACACAAATTTTCATCAGGTGTCATGAAAACATGCGGCTATAAGTGGTATCAATAATGCTTAGACCTTTTGACAAGTTAATAGTGTTGCTCAACACGACTCCAACTAGCATACTGACCTTATGAACCAACTAGAAAAATCAATTGATCTTATGATTTAAAGAGCTCTAATATGTTTGGATCACCATTATCGATAAAGTATCACTAATTCCATTGATGTCTCTGTTTGTGTGTGTTAGATTAGTTATGGAATTAGTTTATAGATGTGTCTAAACTTCATGCATTAAATAGAAATACTAATAGTCAGATACGTGAATATTATGAGGAATATGTAGGTCAGCTTCGTGAATATTATGAGGAATATATAGGTCAAGTTATGCAAAGCGTGTGCTTATTGATGTTGCGCGATTAAAAGGTGATACGCGCGAGTAATTTTTTGTGCGATATTATTTTAAGCAATTGTTTTATGTAATTAAGATGGAGCTAAAATGGATATGTAATCATTGTGTCACATAACTCATTACTATAGGGTAACTATTTACCGACGTGACTATATTATCACATTCCGAAAAATAATTAGTTTCATGATTGATCTCATGGTTGAAAATTTTGTTTGTGAATATTTATTTATTAAAATAATGAAAATGAATAAGATTTTATATTTATTTAACCTAGAAAGCAGATATGAATACACGTCGTGTTTGCTTGTTTACGTTTGTAAATGTTTGGTAATTTATTACTTAAAGCTAGTTTATTGCCATTAATGTAAGTTTTGTTGTTTGTATCTAAATACTATAAATATCTATATTATACTCTATAATAAAAGAGTATAATTTTAGAAACGTGTCGCTTTCACAATCAACTTCCCCTTATCTTTCCCGTCCATTACCTGTTTACCCATACACATCCACGCGCGAATCTTTAAACCCGACCAGTTATTTGAGAAACACCTGATTGCTTCTAACCCTACTTCTCTCCATCACCGTTTCACTCCATATCTTCTTGGAGTTCCTTAGGAGGTACCACATTAGGGTTTTCGTTTATCAGTTGTAGATTTATAATCAACTGAATCAAGTAATCACGTTTGAGAGGTTTAATGTTTTCTTTTTGTTGTTACAGCTTTATGTTAGATGCAAATTCAAGGTAACCTCACGACGAATATGATGAAGAAGATGAATATGACGATGAATATGAAGACGAACTAATCAGTTCCATTGCAACATAATATGGTTGTCGGTATGGAGCATCAAGTAGTAAAACGTAACCCTAATTTTTCCCCATTTATGTTTTTATAGCTTTTACTTTTGTATTTCAAGCTAAGTGTAACATCCAGATTTCCGTGGAAATAAAAAAAAAGAATATTTCTCTATAAATATTTAATCCCTAGAGTAAGTTCGAGTCGGTGAAATAGTATTGTATAAAAAATACTATGAGATAACTTTATAAAAGGGGTTTAAATCGCAACAGGGTGAAATGTAATGAAAATTAGCTTTTAACATTTATAGATATGTACTTATGGGGACTTATCTTGACAAAACCTATAATTGTTGGTAAATGGGGAGAAATGTAACAAGTAAAAGGGGTGTAAGTGGAATGGTGTGATTTTTAATTAGTAGAAATAAGGCTGTGTTTGGGATTACTTATTTGAAACTCCTTATCACTTATTCAAAAAGGTAATAAGTCATAAGTCATAAGTCACAATTTGTAACTTCTCAAAAACTTTGGGATTTTCTTTGAAAACTATTTATTGACTTATGCTATAAGTTAATAAGTTATAAGTAATAAGTAAGGATGGACTTACTTCTTAAAAAATGGTATAAGTAGGCTAAATAAGTAGCTTTCCCAAACACCTTATTAACTTATATAAGTTAATAAGTTAATAAGTAGAGTAAATAAGTAATCCCAAACACCCCCTAAACAAAAACAAAAAAAAGGATCGTGAATGAGCAGGAGGTCGACGAACCCTCCGGGTGTCGACTTCAACAGAGCAAGGCAAGGGGAAGGGCGATTTCACCATCCATCTTTAAATTGAGGAGATTAAAGCTTGTCTTTGTCATCCCTATGTGATTTCTAAACCATTTGGTAAGCAATTTCTCCTCCTAATGTTGGTAAAGTTTATGAATTAGGATCCCATTCGGGATGAATCCTAAACCCACGAATTGGGAAGTCTTGGTGTGTGATTCTTGTAAAATAAAACCTAAACTACATGCTAGAATACTTGATTTTGATCTTGGGTTATAAGTTGTGATGTCTTAGTTTGGGTGTTAATCTATACTAATAAATAAAGGTTTGAGATAGACACGTGTCACTTTCTCATGCCTTCTCACATTGGTTTTCCCCGCCTCTCTCCCCTAATAAATGCATATTTTTCTTATTAAATAGTAATGATATTATAAATATATTATTAAAGAATAATACTAATTATATTAAATAAGAAAATATATAGTAGGAAATTAAAATATAACTAATTAAAAAAATACTAACTCGTAATATACACACACATTTCTACTTGATATATCTCGAGACGATCATAATAGTCTGACAAATTAGGACGTATTTACAAATTTATAAGTTTTATCTTTTTAATATACAATCTCGTGTAATACACGGGATTCTAACCTAGTAGTTTATAAAATAACATGAAAGGGGGTAAACATGGTGAGTATGTTGGGAATTAGCAAATTAACACCTATATGGTGAGTTTGATCTAATAAAGTGAGCTTTAGAGTAATTGGTGAAGTTAAACTTATGAAAGTAAATGGAGTTGTCATGATGGGTGATGAAAAGGATTTGGGGAAGTTCATATTAACACTAAAATGGTGATTTATAGTTATGCCCACAAGGTGTTTGATGAAATGCTTAAACCAAATAAATAGTAGAAAATTTTATGTTTTGCAATGTTTACTTGCTTTACATGGTTTGTTAATAATCAAGAGTTATTTTGTGGGCATAAGCTTATGGTGAATCTAAATGGTGAATTGGATTGATATTTATATAATCAAAATGTCATTTTAAGTTAATTACCTAGATGGGTCGGATCATGCCATTGTAATATTGTTCATTGGAGAATTAAAGGTGGAATGTAATATGTCGAAATGGTTATAATGACCCGAAGAATGTGATTAAACTAATTTGGTGATTAATGGGTCAAATGAGTGGGGATAACCTAATTAATAGATGAATGGTGTAAATGACGAAGAACACATGTATGGGTTGGGTGAAATACTTATGTATGATGAATAACCCAGTTATGTGTTCTAATGGTTTGCAAGTTTAATTTGTTGTCAAGATAGGTGTGATAAAGTTCGGATAGCAACGGGTCAAACGGGTGGTAAAGCAACAACCTTCCTACGGGCAAAGGTGAGTGACTCAAATTTGGGTTCGATTTGAATAGTCATAATAATGACTTGGGATTCTTATAATTAAGGGGTTTTATTATAATTATTTGTGTATGGTTTAACTAAACAATGTCATATTGTTTTGACGGTGTTTTGGGGGTTTGAACCCATAGAGAAATGATGCAAATTAATAATGAGTCGGGTGATATAAGTGCTGAAAATTCAGCATATTTCCTGAATTTAAGCGGTTTTAAAATATTCATAGTAAATTAACTGGATGTCCGTTCGAGGTGTATTTTATATCGACGGAAAGCTCTCTGAGTCTACTTTACTTATAATTTTTATTTGAGGTGAAATACCTACTGTAAGTGGGTGAAAACGTCGAATTTCTACAGCCGAGCAAGGCTATTTTGAAACAGGAATTTTATAGTATTTATAAAATTAGTGGGGATGAACCGAGAACTCGTTGGGGATGTCTTTTATATGGTTATAAACCTCAAGATGCCTAAACTCTTTACATGAGTTGTGGATGAGGTATATCTTGATTTAGAATAAACTAAATGGTGGGTTTTCGGTTAAGTTGTGGGGTTTAATGTAATCATGGTGTCACAAGTTTGTAACCCGGTTCAAATATACTTTTACCATATGTGGTGTTTTAAAGGGATTTACAAACCAAAGGCGGGTTAATGTTACAAACTTAATAAGGATATGTGGTGGGGATAACAATAAGTTGTTAACCGGGCGGGTTGTGATGTGAAACAAAATGAATGTCGGTGTATTATGTTGTTTAATCTTTACGGTGCGAACTAACCTACTAATGGTGTTTGTAGTGTTTTAAATTTGTACTAGGAATTTCAAAGGTGAAACGAACCAGTATCGGGGTCGGGAGACGGAGGGAACAAAGAAGTATACCACGAAGTTTTAAGTCGTTGTGGGAGTCGTGCCTCGGGGATGAGACTCGACACGCTTCGAGTTTACATATTTGATTCGTATTTGTATAATTATATGTGGAATGTGAGTCCTCACTTAGGTTTGGCTAATTAGTTATGATGGTGGTGATGTGCAGGTATGAAGAGTCGTTTATACATGGGGGTGGTCAAGATATGTGGATTAAGCGGGTCGGCTTGGATTACATATCTTTGGGGGATTAATTGGAGGCGTTTATCTTGGAGTAACGGGAGGGTCAAAGAGGTGGCTTAACCCAACTTAAAAGATAAGTGAATAAATAAACCATTTCCAATTATTTGGTTTGGGTGATAAATACATAATCATAGGTGTATATGTACGTATGTTATCGGGGATAATACCATAGAAATATTTGAATTGTGAGTTAACTAACCGTTGGGTGATGTCATGTGACAGTTTTGGATGGTGAAAGGTGTTGGTGATCAAGTCGAGGGATCGGGTCAATGGGATGGAGATTTGGAGTCGGCGCTTTATATGATTTTACATGGTCGTTTTGTAAAGTCTTTCATTTACATTGTGGTATTGTATTTACGTTTTGGAGTATAAACTCCATGTTGATTTATTGTATGTCGATGTGTCCATGGATGTTTTGGTCACTTGGTTTGGTTATATTTGGTGTCTAAACAGGTTTATGTTTCGTAAGGATTTTCCATTTTACGAACAGGTCATGTCGAAATTTTGTAAGAAAACTCGTGTGTGTTATATGAGTATGTCCTTTGGGTGAATGTGGGTGTACTATTATATGAGGTGTCCTATGAGTTCTTAATTAAAAAGAAAAATATGGGCCTATTTTCCGCAAGATGTTTAAAATTTATGTTTTAAATTTTCGGGTGTTACACTAAGGAAAGCCGGAAAGGGTTCAAGCTCAGTTTGGTCGAATTGAGGAGGAAACTAGATGTTTGGCTATGATTCGTGAGGTTTGATTTTTTTTAGGTTGTTTGTGTTCATATTAATTTAGTTATGTACATGGTGGAAATTGATTTAGGAAGGTTGTGGAAATTTTGTGTATTAATGATTCTGCAGTAGATTAGTTGAACATCATAAGCTCTAACAGATCATTTTAAACCCAACATACCTTGTGGAAACAGTCACTGATTGTTCGCTCTAACCGAGTTTGACTCACAAAATGTCAAACATTGCATTATTCGATTGGCATTGTGTTTTCTTCATGTGAGCAGCTAAATATAAAATTGCCTTTGGGATGTGTTGTCTACTAAAGTATGAATCTTTTACTCATTTTATTTTAATTTGTTTATTTACTGTTACATTTTAGATTGTAAAATTTGGAAATCAGAAGGATAAAATTCCTGAGAGGTTACTATCAGAAACTTTTGCTGATTTACCTGCATCAGAAACCGGTTCAACCCGAACCGACATTTTGACACAAACCGGTTTATCGAACCGGTTCACACAAACCGGTCCCCAACCCGATCACCTCCAGAATGCTTCAAACCGGTTTCAAACCGGCGGTTTTAGCCTAACCTGAGCCGGTTTGCTCCAAACCGGTTTGCCGATTTGGACCGGGTAAAAAAAACCTGGTTTTTTTGTGCACCTCTACTGTCACATATGAGCATATTTTAAATTCCTGTGTTGACAACGCTTTTCGGTACTTCGTTTTTTTGTATTTTAATGACTATAAGAGATATGATTCACCTCACAGAAGATTAGCCAACTCATACGAAAGAGGTACTCAATTATCACTTCAACAAACACCGAAGCAATAATAAGGGAATATATTTTCAACACAATAACTAGCTTCGGTTGACTTTATTTCAAAATAAGTTATTGTTATTTATCATCTCGTGGCATAGTAGCATTGTGTTTACTCTTTATAAAAATGGTATGAGTTCAAAACCTATAAATACATGTTTAGGTGATATAAAATAAAAGAATTGATGTTAAAAAAATTATCATCTTACTCATTATACTAATCAATATTCTTGTTTGTCTAAGAGAAACTTACGGATTTATTTTTAGTTATTTGAGGGAAAACTTATGTAGTAGAGCAGGAAACATCAATAATAAAAAAAGAATACTTTTGTGGGAAAATTTGTTATAATATTGAATACCAAAATTATTATATCAAGCTCGTTTTTATAAAGGATTTCTAAATTTGTCAGGTATTACCAAATCTCGAACTTTAAAACAGACAACTAATAGGGATTTCGTAACTTGTCTGTTTTAAATAAACGTGTAAATTAATGAAGTCAATGATTTAAAAAAAAATAATTTAAAGTTGCTAACATTGAGGGAAAAAATCTTGAATTCAAAATCGAAGCTTCAAATGATGAAATAGGGACCACGGGGTTGTTACATGATCCTACCTTTTAAGAATTTTCTGTCCATTACTCATGGGGATTTCGTAACTCCAAACGTAGCAAAAGTTATGTAATTTTTAAGTTAGACTCTTTTCAAATTCATTTGGGTGTGTCTACTTGGTCCAAGTACGAATCTACTATCTTTTAGATTAAATATATATCAAATTGTGAGGAGGTCACCAGTTGTTAATTCTTCTCATCAAAACATACTTAACTGTGTACTTCTCATCTTATACACAACTAATACACTCAAAACTGGTATTTAAGGTTGGAGATACCTTATGCCTCAAATTCTCTCATATGCACGCACAATGTGAGATTTGCTAGGTATCATAATTATGGTTAGAATAGTCGTGTTAGAGTTAAATACGGTTTTAGTCTCTGTGGTTTGACTCAAATAACAATTTTAGTTCAAAAATTTAAAATAAGCTTTTTTAGTCAAATAGTTTCATTTTTATCTCAACTAAGTCCACCCGTTTAACATTGTTAATTTTAATCTGTTAACTTTAATAAAAAGATCAAATACTCATGTTGATAAAAAAATAAACTAAAAAGAATATTGTTTAGTATAATGAGTAAGATGATAATTTCTCTTAAATTTTTTATTAGAGAGAGATGATGGAAATGGTTGTCTATTTATTTATTTTTATCATTGGCCATTTGGTGCAATGGTAGCCCCAAGACTTCTTATAGTGGAGGTCTTGGGTTCGAATCCTCGCCACAACAAAAAAAATGGGTTTGTGGCCAGGTCAATGAGTTTACCCAGTTGGGGGTTTCTTCTGTGGTGGGCTGCCCTGGATGTTCTAGGTGTTGCCCCGGTGAAACCCAATTATCCTAGAATATCTAGGCGTTACGGTTTAAAAAATATTTATTTATTTTTTGTATTTTTTACTTTCCTTTTGAATTCTAGTAGTTTATGAAGAAGGGCACACAAACTTTTAATATTTTTTTTGTTTTTTAACACGGGTAATTTAGATTTTTCATCAAAAAGTTAACATCAGTGATGGATGACGTTAAGTTCCTGGACTTAATTAAAACGAAACTGAAACCATATTTAACTCTAAGTGTCAATATTGTACGTATTTGGTTTAAACTTTTAGTAAATCGGATTTCAAGATGTTAGAAGGTTCATTCGTCGATCTTGAAACAAGGATTGATAGTTCACCCATCTTCATATTTTCTAATGAATGATAATACATTTATTTATTTTAAATTTACCATATAATTTGACCATAATCAAATAATACAAACAAAATATTTACAATAATGAGCACATTTACATCATCAATAGAAATATATAAACGTCTGAAGTCAATAATCTAATACTAATTGAGAATCTTACACCTTGATTTTGAGATTAGTTTAAATACTTTTTATGAGGTTTTATCTCGGACACATCTTGATGAGCACTATGTGATATTCTCAATTTTAATAGTATCGTGTATGATTAAGGTTTATTGATTTATTCTTGACTCGGAAGTGATTCTAACTCCTGGCCAATGTGGTACCGAGATGAGTGTAAACTACATGTACTACACCTTAATTATTAGGGCACTTCAAGAGATAAGCGAGTGATAAGAAACTCACACATTACCTTGAATATTTGCCTCGTGACATGCTCTCACCACCATTTCATGCATGTCCTCGTGAATAGATGCTCTTCATACGACAACACCCACAAATGATTAGGTTGTGTTTTAGCCTCCTGCTAAAGAGATACTCGACATTCAAACATTTTGTCCTAGGTTGTAATGACCGCTATCCCCAAACATTGATCCATTACCATCTTTTGCGACCATCAATTTGACCCTAGCTTGCAACGACCACGATCTCGTCTGGATTGGTGGATTGGTTCATCATTCTCTACGGTGATCCTAACTCAAACATGCAGCAACCACTCTTTGGCATGGTTAACTACTCTCTTGCAACCACACTTCACCACCGCATCATGTCAATTTGCATGACACCTCAAGATAGTGATTTGATTCATGATCATAAATAATAAGCCCGGACTTTAATACTCCCACCGCCATTATGCAAGTGACATTAATAACTCGAGAGAATGATATGAGCACTCCTTATCTGTCAGAAGGGTTAAAACTCACTGATACCACTTGTTGCAGACCCCCCTCAACGCGTGTTGTGCAACGTCTTTGTATTGATAAAGGCCGACCTTCCATCTTATGTACGATTGATGTTCATTTATATCATCTTGCCTTGAACTCGTTAGTGGACCGATTAACCATATGTTCATTTATTTCATCATGCCTTTGACCTTTTTTTATTTTCTCCTACCCGTCGGTAATCTTAACGGAACAACGACAACCATTTAAAACTTTTCTTTTTTACCTTTTCTTGGACTTTGACTGATCCGCTTGTGATTTCCAACGGATTATCGATGAATATTTAAAAATTTTATTTGATTTTTTTGTTTATGGAAGTAACTTTTCTATCAGTTACACCGACGAAGCTCTCAGGATAACAATAATCAACAGATGCAATATGATTATAAGTTTTTGTTACAATAATAGTCCAGATCATTAGATAAAAATATTTAGAAGGTTATAATGTATTTTAAAATAAATGCCAGTCTCTTTTTTTGCTATCTATTGAATTCTGTTAATCAGATGATCAATGCATTACCTATGACCTAATATTCTAGTGGTATGGTATGATGTTTACCCCTATAAGAGTAATGTAAGTTCAAATCTTTGTAAGGTCATGTGTATTTAAGCGGAAATATTGATGTTAGAAAAAAAAGATAATCAACGCGCTAAATTTTTAATATTAACCGTTAATGGTTAGTTAAGAAGGTTTTGACTTATTTTGTTTTACGTCAACTGATAATTCAAATCTTAACCATCAATTTAATAGTTGTACACTAATATAATATATCACTGATTGGGCCAACAACAAACACAAGCTTCCAGTAATCCGGCCCATTACCAACGTAGCCTAACCGGTTAAGGCCCAAAGTAACCTCCTCAACCCAGTTAAATTAGGCACACGGTAACCTCAAGTAGAGGTGCACAAAAAACCGGTTTTTTTTTACCCGGTCCAAACCGGTTTGAGATAAACCGGTTCAGGTTAGGCTAAAACCGCCGGTTTGAAGCATTCTGGAGGTGATCGGGTTGGGGACCGGTTTGTGTGAACCGGTTCGATAAACCGGTTTTTAAACCGGTTTGGACCGGGCTTCAAAAAATAGCCGTTAGAAATTGGCTATATAGCCGTTGGGGTCGATTTTAGGCGGTTTTTAGTCCCATTGGCACTCTTAAAACACTATAAATAGGTGGGGGTGTTTAGGGTTGATCACACCTCTCTTTACACTCTCTAATCTCTAAAACCGCTCTTTAACCGCTCAAAAACGCTCTCTAAACTCTAAAAAAAAAACATGGCAAGTTTTGGTGTTGGTGGTTCCTCAAACGAAGTTACCGTTGTGGAAATTCGAGCAACAACGAGAAATCCGGCAATTTGGTGCAATTACGATCTATGTTTGTTGTCAAACGGGAAGGAACGTGCTCGGTGCAAGATGTGTGGTGCGTTTTTGAGGAAAGATTCAAACACTAGTTTGAAAACGCATATGGAAAAATCTTGCCCGTCCTTGAAGGGAATTCCAACAACGCACAACGAGGTTGATCTTGGAATATTCGAACCAGTCACCGATGAAGAACTAGCCGAAGATGCAAGGCTATGAAGCTTCAGTTCCGAAGACAACGCACAAGAATAATCAATCAATATTCCAAAAAATAAAAATATATATTGTCATTTGTAATGTTTTAGAATTTTATAATTTTATCTTGTCATGTTTTTTAATTTCCGAACTTTCCAAATATTAATAAACGTCGAACTTTATGTTTTATATTTGTTATATTTTTTTTTGATTTTATATTAAAAATATAAAATTTATTTGAATTTTTTTTTAATAAAAACCGGTTTATAGGGCAAACCGGTTTGTAACCAACCCTAACCGGTTTGACCAGTTAGACATTTTCCACCTCCGAAACCGGTTTAGGGCCAAACCGGTTTTGACTTTTCGTTGACCAAACCGGTTCGGTTCGGGTTGAACCGGTTTGGGTTAAAAAACCGATTTGTACACCTCTAACCTCAAGTTATTTAGATATGTACAAGTGTTTTTTTAATTATTTTCTTGAGTTAAATACGTTTTTAGTTCATATGGTTTGATCAAAATAATCATTTTAATTTAAAAGTTTAAATTTAACTTTTTTATTTCAATAGTTTCATTTTTGTCTCAATTAAAGTTCATTGCACTAACTCTGTTAAATATTAAATGAGGAAAGTGAATATGATGCTGTTAGACATGTAACTTATATGCGAAACAAATTAAAACTACGTCGTTTTGATTAATTCAAACTAAAATTTAATTTCATTTAATTGCTTTCCAAAATCCTCCCAATATCATTAATTTATGTCTCACGTAATAATTATATTTTCGACAAATATAACCAGAGTATTCAAACATATTTGTAAGCTTATGATTTATTTACTTATTTATTTTCTTACATACAAAACTATATAAACTTACCATCTTCGACGTCCCAACAATCTGCAACAATTAATATTTTTCAGTGAGCAACAAATAACATTAACTCTTTTGACTATTCCATTTAATTTCAATAATCAATCAAATCCTAATTTGAATTGTTAAATAAAACCATCCGCAAAGCCCATCAATCACCATTATCAAAGAACATCAAAAGTAATAACAATTGGTTTTTTCATTATTAATGAAACTTTTTGAGTGCAATTCATCTACCTCACTTACGTAGAGCTGAATAATCTGGTCATATTTGTGGAGGATGTAATTATTACATGAGACCTCTAAATGATTTTGGAAAACAAATTAAATTAATTTTTAGTTAGATTTAATCAAAACAACGTAGTTTTGATTGGTTTCGCATACAACTTATATGTCTAACAACACCATATTCACTTTCCCCATATTAAATATACCCCTTTTAACTTTAAATAAAAACTCTCACCATCTTTTATCATCCTCCCCAAACCAATCTATCCAAACCCTAGACACCCTCATGCCATGCCACCATCTCCGGCCGGACCGACACCACCACCACCATCCAACATCAACTCTTCGTCTCCACCCCGTGCAACCCTCCGCCACCGAACATCAATCTTCGTCTCCACCCAAATCTAGGGCTTTTTACTACCTAGATGGTATAATTTTGGGCTCCCTCTTTGTTTCATTCCTAACCGACTGCAAGGGGGTGGTGGTGGTGATCGAAAAAACGCAAGGCTTGTGTGTATGGTGGTGCCTGGTACCTACGATTTGGTCAGGAAATGGGTGCCGGCGATTTGATTGGGAAGGAACTGCCGGCGGTGGTGGTGGACTGGTTGGTAGTCACAGATCTGGCAACGGTGGTAAATAAATAGATCAATGTTCTGACTTCTAATATTTTGAATTATCACTTTTTTGCCCAGAAGTAGCATTTATGGATTTATCCTTACAGATGCTCATTCTCAGTTTTTGCGGAGGGTTTTAATATATTTTTTAATTTATTTTATATTAGTTTATTAATAATAAAGATTATTTTGATCTTTTTAAAAAAACTAACAAAAAAAAATAAACAGTATTAGTGGTCTGACTTAAATTGAGAAGAAACTGAAACTATTGAACTAAAAAGGTTAAATTTAAACTTTTAGACTAAAATGGTTATTTTGAGCAAACCACAGGGACTAAAACCGTATTTAACTCTATTTTCTTACTTATTTTTACTATTACTATTATTTTAAGTGATATATTAGTCTTCTTATTAATTTTATAGTATAAACCTTTTTATTTTGTAATATACAGGTTTCCCACTACGTGTTGCGGAGAAAAATACTAGCTATCTACAAAAATCTAAACCTTAAGACGAAAAAAATGGTTTGAAAACCAAATCAGTTTCAAACACGACCCAAACCCGATTATGAAATCGGTGAAACCGGTCCCGGTTTCAAACTTGAACCTCCGGTTTGATATGAGTTTGAGAACTCCTCCGTTGAAACCAGTTAAAACCTAACCGATTTAAAACAAGATTATAGCCGAACTGAATCTATCTTTTTCCACTTCACAAACCGTTTCAAACCTGAACCAGTTTCACAAAAACCGGTTTTGATTTCTGCTGCCCAAAACTGAAACCAGTTTAAAACCAAACGCGTTTGGGAAAAAAGTCTGGTTTTGTGCACCTCTACTAAACCTAATAACTATCAAATTGCATATATGAGTATACTACTACACGAGGACGTTTTGCGATTTGCGAATACCCGTGGCCACGGAATATGACAACATAATACGAGTAAGTGATTAACCGTAATAATACGAGTAAGTGATTAACCGTATAATCAATAATGTCATCAGTTAGGGCATAAAAGAAAGGCGTCTACATAACAAAAAAATATACAGACCACACATCTACAAAACCATTGTTTAAGTTTTTAACTGAGGTATAAGGTATTCATATTTTTAAAATATAGAGTAAACTGCTATTTTCGTCCCTGTAGTTTAGTCATTTTTACCGATTTCATTCAAAAAATTTATTTTTCTCCTGTGTATACTTGTGGTTTACAAAACTTGTCATTTTTATCTAATCACTTAACTTCTTTCATATTTTAACATTAAATGATAGATAATTGTGTTCAATCACTTAACTCCATCGAAATATTTTTTATATATTTGAAAGAAATATATAAAAAGACACAAATACCCCTCATTTAACGTTAAAATATGAATGGAGTTAACCAGTTGGATGAAAATGTCAAGTTTTGTAAACCAGGAGGATACATAGGAGAAAAATAAACTTTTTGGATGAAAATATTAATAATTACTAAACCAAATTGGACGAAAATAAGAGTTTACTCAAGAATATAAATTGATCGTTTCTCCTTCTAGAAAGGGCATTTTGGGTATCTGGCTGATAGTAAAATTGTTTCTAGGACATATAAGATTTATCACAAAAGTGTTGCTTGATTTTAATTCGTTAGATGTTTATAGTGAATTTCTTTATTTTGAGTCACGGTTCTTGTACACTGTTTATAAGTGTGAAATAATGAGGAGTTTAGTGTCACCAAGTAATTTTAGTTGATTGGTGTGGAATGCATGTTAGTTCAACGCCCCACGCGGGTCCAAGGGGTTGAGCCCCTGGTGCGGTCTTGCTGCCCAATCAACGAACGGCGCCCGCAATGAGCGAAAATTCATAGGTGTAATCTCTGAAAATGCTTTAGATCTAGGAACTGATTATCAGTAAGAACCGGGTTACCAGTAGGACCTAATCATCGACAATTGTGATCAGCAAAAACAACAACTAGTAGCAACTATGAGATCAGCATTAACCAGATGGTTAGCACTAACTAGGCGACCAATTGTAACCGAGTTACCGCCGACAGAAACCAAACATTAGCAATAACTAAGTTACTATTTAAGAAGTTCATGTTGACAAACTTAGTATTGATGGTGTCTGTCACACCCCGCCAAGGCGTTGAACACAAGTACAAGAGAAACTAAAAGGAAAATTGTCCATTACATTGAACCATACTACATGCTTCTAACGAAAGTACAAATACAAGAAAAATCTCTAAAACAGTACAAAGTGTCTAGATGCCTGACTATAACCGAAGTACATAATCAAAACTAAAAACAATAGTTCTAATCCAAAAGCGAGCCCCATAAAAATCTCTTCTTCAATTATGTTTACCTAAAAGCATGTTTCGAAAACGGATCAACTATATAAATAGTTAGTAAGTTCGCAGATTTTGCGACTCTATAAAAAGTTTCTGATAAAAAAATCCAAAGTGATCAAGATCCATTGATCGAGTACACATGTGTTAGACAACATATAACCATGAGCCGCAATCAAAGCCTCGACGAAATAAAAATAAAGTACCTCATACGAAAGTCTAATGCAAACAACCGCCTAAAAATTGGCTAACTTTGCGCCCAAGTGACCCTACAAGTCTGGTTGGCGCGACCAAACCATGAGCGGGGGTGTCAACCCAAGTAGTACTACCCAAAATTCTCAACGGCTACACTTAGCTAATTGATTGCCCAAAATTGAGGACTTTAAGGCATTAAAAAAATAACTTATGTATCCATGTATCATATAACATGTGACTAAAAAAATAAATAAAAAAACAGCTTTCCCCCAAAAACAGTAAACAGTAAGTAAAGTGGGGCTGTAAAACTCATCTGAACAACGTTGGTGACACTACAAAAAAAAGGTTATTCAGTGGCATACAAAAAGTGTCACAAAAAATAAAAAAAAGTGCCACTAAATACCCCTTTAGGAATGGACGGCACACAAAAAAGTGCCACTACAAGCGCTAACACTAAAGCATTTTAGTGGCACTTTCTTCGTCTATCACTACAAACTTTTGGGCTTTTAATGGCACCTTTTTTTGCCACTATATGGAAAAAGGTTTTTATGGCACAAACTTTATGACGGTAAAAACTATTTCTAATAAATACCATACTACTTTTAGTGGCACATAATTTTTGCCACAAAAATCACATAAATGTCACTATGGGCATTTATTATATTAATTTTAATTCATTAAAACTATTATTTATTAACAATATAAAATAAAAATAAAACTGCAAAATATAGAAATCATAATATCATCACGCCAATTAAAAGCTCAATCGTCTTGCAAGTATATTCCAAATGTTTGCAAACAAATGTATAATAAGTGTCAAATTAAGTCTAAATGTCTAACATATAAACACAAAACTAACAAATGTTTGAATAAAAACTTGAAACTTCATTACGTTCATGAACCTTTTTCACAATCTTAATGATCTTGAAGCTTGTGGATCTAAGGCTGAGCAGAATGTACAACATCTTGATAAAGACGGAAACGCGAACCGTACCGATAGACCCGAACCATTAGAAAGAGTAAATCAAGCATCGAAGTCAAACATCTTGCAGAGATTCTAAACAACCAGCAACACCTAAACAAAAAAACAAGCAACACTACAACATTGATTGCATTCCAAATCATGCTTCACTTCATCAATATTTTTTTTTAAATCCAGTACATTTGTTTTGAATGAATATGAGAGTATAATAGCTTCCAATTAAATAAATAAATCCTCTAGTTGTTCAAGAAAGTATACAATATTATTTAGAATTTTTAGAATTTAATATTTTTACTAGAACTCTTAATAATTTAGTTTTTCAAAAACTATCCAACTCATTATTTATACCATTGCAGCATACGTATGATTTTATACAAGTACTTAAAAAAACTCTTTCTGTAATATTATATTATTGAAGTCCATTTAAGCGGGTATTATTGAACAAATAAGAAACAGTGTTATACTTTAACAAAAATGTAATAAACAGATATTCGTGATGGATGATTCATACCTGACTGTATGCTTCACCAGGCAATCAGCATGAATATTCAAGCAGCATTCATACCTGAAGATAGACTAGGGGCGGCTCAACCATTTTTTTTTAACATAAGGAGTGTCTCAACTTTTAAATAATCATAATTTAACATACAACAATAATTCAGTATAGCAATTCTCAACTCTCGAATTCTTAATGAATCAACAAGTTAGTACTTAAGTAGATTAGGAGAAAGCATCATTTATCATTTAGGCTATTTATTAGAAACCAAAAAGCAAGAAATGTATGAGTAAATGCAAATTATGGAATTAGTAAATTAACATTTAGTAAAAGGAAAGAAATGACACAAATGAAGGGGAAAAAGTGGATAGCAATATTTTAAATTTAGAAAGAAAAAAAAGATGAAGTAGTATCTGTTATTTACAATAGAATGGAAGAAAATGATAAAATAGTACACATAATTCATGAAAGATTGATTAAAGCCAGAAGGATTATAAAGAAGAAATAAAGAATACCTGCTCATTTTCCTTATCTATTTTGGACTTTGACTTATCAGGCTCCTCCTCATTATAATCCATTTCACACTCCTATTTATACATACAAAATCCATAAATCATTTAAATAGTAAACCACATTATATACTTTAGCAACCAACAAGAGAACCATCTCTTGATACCAATTCAAATGGGCATGACACCCATTGTATAAAGAGTCAATATTCAAGCAAGTCTGATTGGTTGATTGACCGTAACACTTTTGTCCAAACTTCAAAGTAAAATGGTTTATACGTATCGGTGTAAATAGATCCGTTTGTGAATATTTAGAAACCCATAATAATTATCGGTACACATGAACATGAAGTGCACTTGATAATTCTTTTTTCCTTCTATCTTCCAAGGGACCTCTCAGTATCCGTTTAATCTCAACCAAATTATTTTGCTGTAAAATACTGATACAAATAGCAAATAAAATTAGAAAAGAATTTTAAAAAGCATAGAAAAATGAAATAAAAGAACTTACATTTCTTCGTCGCAGGGGCGGCTCAACGTTTTCAAAGGCCTAAAGCGAAACAAAAGTTTGAGGTCCTATTCAGACTTTTTGTTATAAACCCTCGTTATCAAAATTTGTAGTATTTGTGGATGTTATGAATTTTAGTAGTGATCCTTTTAATGGTACATTTAAAGCTTATCGTTTATTTTTTTAACCATTTTGAATAACCGGATTTGTACTTTTGGTTTATATATGACATTGACATAATGTTTATTAGCATAATGTTTAACACTTAACCCCTATCAGATAATGGTTAACACTTAAGCCAATAATCTCTATCACAAAATGCTTATTAATAGAGTGTTAAAATATTAAAAAAATGAATTTTAACACTTAAGAGGCAACACATCATGCATTCAACTGAATAGGTTAGAGAATAAAGGCATAGAAAACAGTTAAACATCATGTTACTGATCTTCAAGTCAAAATTAAAATTTGACAAATTCAAATCAAGAGAAAAGAACTAACATGCATATGTGTGAAAGCCAAAATTGAAGTCAGTAAGGTAGCCCCACCACTAATTCACTACTGTATTGTTTATCCATGAACCTGAAGAATAAAAATCATACATATTCAATAAGAACATAGAACCCACAATCAAAGTCCAAGTGTGTGAAATATGATTACAAAATTATATAGAGTATTGACTTGATTCCTTTTGAGCCATTGCCTAACTCACCAGTTTGGAAATTACATGTTTTTCACATAACCAAATCCCAAAATCCTTACAAGCTAATATAGAAAAGACATGTTTGAATTCTACAAACAACAATCATTCAAAAATCAATACCTGTAAAGGGCTTGCATTGGCAAGAATTTGAGTAGAATGTAGATGTGGTAAAACAAATTGGTTGAAATGTATTGGCCTCCTACAAAACACATTTTTTCCAATTTATAAGTTTTTGACACATATATGAATAAAGAAAACTAAACCATTAACATATCAGTCTAATGATCAGAACCATAGCATGTTATCATCTATGCTACTAACATGGTGGTCACCAAAACATAATGATCAGAACCATAGCCTCAAAAACTTTATAACAGCTCAAAGTTTCACAAAATTAATTTGGCATCATCATAACTTAAAGTGTAAACTGAAGTTCAAACACATGTTAATCATACATACACTAATGACCCAATTTAAGTGCCAAATATACAGACAACTAAGTAAGAAACTAAAGTTCAAACACATCCAAATATCACCAATTTCAAAGAGAATCTGAGTGCATTACCTTATCATGTGACTTTGAACACAGGTTTGAAAGACTTAAGCACAAAATCATCAATTTTACCACTTCAAATTCATAAGGATAACCTCAAAAGCTATAAAATAGCTTAAATGTTCACAAATTATACCCTATAGATTAAAAATTATCAAATGCCTTAATTTGAATTTTTTTTAAAAAGAAGCAGAACGCATACAGATTGGATATAGATTTTGAAGATTGACATTTTTATACATACCTGCTCAAAGCGCCACCTGTATTTCATCCATGTGGAACCTCAGTTGAACATGAAGAGACGTTAATCGACAAAAAATCTACAAAATAGGACTAGTGACAACGATTTCGATGAAAAAACTCCCTGATGGAGACTGAGAACAGAAATTAGGGTTTGGTTGACTGAAGAGAAATCGAAACTTCAACAACAATCGGAAATCAACAAACGATGATACGAACTGCACGAGTGCAATCGCCTGTGTTCAACCGATTATGAGTAAGCGAAGAGGTCGACTCATATAATTTCAGGAGTGCAATCGCCGTGCTTGAAAGAGAATATGCTCGTGTATGAGGTGTCCAGAGGTGGGGGGGTTTCGAATCGTCCAAGGGAGAAGACATTTAGGGGTGGGGAAAGAGCGAAAAGTTCAGCGGGAATTTACATAAATGGGGGAAATAAAAAATTAGGGAAGATTAAAAATTTTAAATAAATATATAAAATGTTACAAACATTACAAGTTAAATATCATTAAAAGTGTGTGTCAAACAAATATGACATACCTAATGTGCCATTAAAATCTTAAATTAATGGCATAAAAGTTAAATGCCACTAAAAATAGATGTCAAGCAAATATGACATACTCAAAGTGCCATTAAAGACCTAAATTAGTGGCACAAAAACTAAATGTCATTAAAAATGTGTGCCACTAAATGACATTTTTTTGTAGTGTGACATAGTCAACAAAAACCGTAAAGTACGGTTAAAAACCAAATTCTATCAAAGGCCAGCAGTCAAAAGCACACAAAGGGTGGCTAGCAACTCGTTGCTACCAAAGTACGACTAAATCCACAGAAGCCGCAAAAACAGGTGTCTTAACCGAGTCCTTCAATTCAGCTCTGTGTGGTGTTGTTGGATGTTAATCTCCTGTGATTTTTTGATATATTAACCTTGAAATCTCTAGAGCAAAGCTCATAACATGCTAGAATCCAAGAATCAAGGATGGATGGAAGTGTTCTTGAGCTTGATTTTTTAAGACGAGAGGGTGTGTGTTTGTGTGTGGGTTACGGTTCCAAGAAGAAGAAAAAAAGTGAGAGTTATGAGCATTTATAAGTGAGTAAATGCTTGGTTTCTTAAAAACAAATCTTTTATAAAAACTACCCACTTGTTATAAAAATTACACACTTAAGCACTAAAATAAATACTTTTATCCAAAGAAATAAATCTAGCATCTAAAATAATAAATTTTGATAATTTTTGAAACATAAAAACTTGCAGTCGCCACGTCACCACCGTCGCTTTAGCAACCTTGCACCTCCTTTTCTTTCTGCGACAAAGGCGTCTGTGGCCAGGTTAGGGGGTTTACCCAGTTGGAGGGGTTCTTCTTGGAGTGGGCTGCCCTGGATGTTCTAGGTGTTGCCCCGAGAAAACTCAATTATCCTAGAATATCTAGGTGTTGCTGTTAAATAAAAAAACATTAGATCCAATAGTTATTCCCAACGGTTTTCATCTTTTGAAAACGTTCCATTACATATTCGACCAAAACCTTCTTAAAGGACTATTTCTCAATGTAACAAATGCAAGAATCGTTCATATATTTATCGCCCATCTGGTTACGCAAATCCGTTATCACCCATCCCGTCGAACTTCAATTGTCGAAGGAGAGAAAGAACAGTCGAACAAAATTCTTCTTTCGATTGAATTCCTATCGTCGCTATCCATGCCTTCCTTGCGTGGTTTTTTTTTTTTAAATTTCTTTTAAAAGAAATCTAACTCATGGACTTAGAGTTATAGTTAAATTGTACAAATTGGTCTATTAAATAAATCTAACTTATGAGCTTAAATAATAGAGTCAATTAAATTTAATATATATATATATAGTTAGGTTAAAATAAAAAGGGTGAGAAGGATTTAGAACCATTAAATCAAATTGACAAAGATTTAATGGTTGTGATCAAATTATAAAAGAAAAAGTTGTTGGAAGGGTATTTTAGTAATGACCACTTAGGTTGTCTTTTATCAAGTTCCCTCCCTTTTTTTAAACGTTCATAACTTTTACATACGACATTTTTTTTAAATTACACCATAAAAACGAGCGTTTTTTATCTTTAAAACGAGTATAGTGTTGTTGTATACAAAAATGAAAAAAAATATATTTTCCAGCTCATTGTGTAATTTGCTCATCATTGTGTCTAATGTCACGTCATTGTGTCTAATATCAAGACATTGTATCAAATATTTTTCATCATTGTGTTTAATGTCAAATATTTTTCTAATGTCAGGTCATTATGTCTATTGTTAGGTAATTGTTTCAAATACTTTCCATCACTTTGTTATATATAATACATAAAAAGCAGTAACAAAAATAACACGAAGTTATTTAAAACGTAAAACACAATAATAAATACATATAACACAATAATGAAAAATATTTGACACAATGACCAGACCTAACATTAGATAGCATAAAAACGAGCATTTTTATCTTTAAAACGAGTATAGTGTCGTTATATACAAAAACGAAAAAAAATTATGTTTTCCAGCTCATTGTGTAATTTGCTCTTCATTGTGTCTAATGTCAGGTCATTGTGTCTAATGTCAAGTCATTGTGTCAAATATTTTTCATCATTGTGTCTAATGTCAAATATTTTTATAATGTCAGGTCATTGTTTCAAATATTTTTTTATCACTGTGTTATATATAATACATAAAAAACAGTGACAAAATTAATCTTACATAACACGTAATTAATCTAAAACGTAAAGTACAATGATGAATACATATAACACAATGATGAAAATATTTGACACAATGACCTGACATTAGACATATTACATAATGACCTGACATATTGTACACAATGACCAAAATGCCCTCCCTTCAAAAACAATAAAAGGACACATGTCAAGCCCAGAATCCTTCTTACCATTTTTATTTTTAAAACCCTTTTTACCATATCCTAACCATATATATATATATTTCAAGGTTCGGGGTCAACCTCTAAAAAAGACTAGGGTCGTTCGGCATTCGCGTATGATACCACTACAAAAAAATGGAATCGAATGGGCTCGGTTAACCCCAGTACATATATGGTCCCTCCGCCAATGGGTGCGGCGAGTGCTAGATGGCATGACGAGTGTGGGGACTGCGGGCACACCGCCCTCACTTGCGTAGAGTGATGCAGGGGTGCCGTGGTGCGGCGAGACCATGACATTTTGTCTTAATTCGAAAATTTAAAAAGTTATCTAAGAGCATTCCTAAATACAAAACCTAAAATAAATCCAGTGTATGTTATTGAAAGCTTGATTAAACATTTGTGTTTTGTTGATACCCACCTTAAAATGTAACTTTTAACCAACGATGACTAATTAAAAAAAAGACAAGTAAAAAAAAGAAACAAAAAGGTTTGAATTGTATTTATTTGAAAACTTAGAGCAGAGGGTGCAACAAGTAAAAATTAATGAAATAGGGGTACGTATAGCAAGAACCTTAATGGAATTTACACAAAAGAATATTTTAAACCTATCTTTTAGCGGCAAGAGTGACGAGATTGGAAGGATAGTTATTTGTAACGAACCAAAAATCCGGGTTTCGTTTTCAAATAAATAAAATATTTCAATAAATATTATGGTGAAAATAATATTTTAGAAATAAGTTGAAACAAGTGGGTTTCAAGTTAGTAATGGGGTTTTACTAGTTTTAATTAGTTTTGGAATGAAATGATGAAATGAAAGTGGAAGGACCAAAAGTGTAATATGGTAAAATCTGTCATATTTGACATTTAGAAGTCAAAATTGAGTCATTTTGATGGTGTGGGTCGTTCATCTTAAGAGAGAAAAGGAGAAATCGATTTTGGAAGCTAAATCGGGCATTTGAGCTTGGATTTGTGAAGGTTTTGGCTCACATAACACCTTCCTAACACCAAGTAAGTGATTATCTTCCTTTGATTTCACTTTTGATTTTTTAAGAGGTTGGGTTGTAGAAATCCGAAAATGTTGAATGCATGTGGTAAATTGGTGTTAGATTGTGGATAATCTAGCTTAACTAAAGTTAAAGAGTGGTGATTATCATCCTAAAACCCTTTGATTTTAATTATGAGAAGTTAGGGTTCATATGGTAAAAATTGGGGGTGTTTGGATCATGATGCTAGATTGTTAAATTAATGATGATTAAGTGTTTAGGCGGTATTAGACACTTGAACAAACACCAAATTAACCTAATGATAGAAATTTAATAAAAAATTAGTGTTAAGGAATTGGTAATGAAACTCAAGTAGGTGAGTTTGGATGGAAAGGGGGTGTTTGGATATGAGGATAACCTAAACGGGTCAATTTGGGTTGAAAATGGGAAATTGGGTTGTGAACCCAATTATAATGTAATTTTGATGTATGCTAGATTACTAAACTAGGTGTATATGTTTAGGTGATCAAATTGCAAAACTTGAAGGTGGTGCGGGATCCTTTAACCCGTAAGGTAAGTGCTTTTGCACTTACTTAGTATTGATGTTAAATGGTGTTTATGCAATGTGTATGCGCAATGTGTTAAGTTTGCATAATGTGTTTTTGAGGTATGAATGTGTATTGAAGTGTACAAATAATTGATTGAATGTAGTTATAGTATTTATACTATAATGGATATGTGGATATGGAGTTATGGTATAAGTACCATAATGGATATGTGGATATGAAGTTATGATCTAAGAATCATAATGGAAATGTGGTGATGAGGTTATGGCCTATGTGCCATAATGGAAAAGGAAATGTGTTTAATGTGAATGATATATGAAAAGAATGGAAATTGTAAGGTGAAATGCAAGTTAGAAGTGGCCTAATGACCAATTAGGTGCAAACGGGTCAAATGGGTGAAAACAAGTTATAATTACTTGTTTAATATGTTTATCGTCATTACTAACGGTGTTATGTTAATGTGGTTATGTAGGGAAAGCTCTGAAGTAGGTCAAAGTCAAATCCAAGGCGTGGAGGGTTCTCGTATGCAAATTTTTCTCGTATGCAAACTTTTGGTATTTTGGGGATTTTAAGGAAAATCCTTGTAAAGTGGTGTAAAATGACACTTGAATTGTGTTTTGGTGTGTATAAATGTGTCATGAAAGTTCTTGGTCAAAAACCCAAGTGTTTTGGGAAATTTTGTGACTAGTTGAAATGGTAAAAGTTGAAAAAATGGTTAAGTGTTGAAAACTGCACAGGTCAATAAACTTTCTGTTTGCTGGGTCGCCCCACGGTATGCGAGGAAACCAGGGTAGGTTCTCTCGTGGTACGCAAGGGACCGGGTTTCCGGAAGAGTGTTGCTTCCTTGCGGTACGCGAGTGTATGGGTAAGGTCCCTACGGTACGCGAGGAACATTTTAAAAAAAAATTCTTGGGATAAATGCTTCCGCGTGTTTTAACGATCTAATAATCGGTCTTTGAAAATAGAGTGTTACAAACTTGGTATGAGAGCAATGATTTGAGGGATTTGGTGTGGGTGGCACCAAACTCAAACCGGATGCTCTTGATATGGGAGAAATGATACGAGAATCCAAGAAGGACTTGACTAAGACTCGGAGCTTTCGGAAATGAAAGGTTAGTAATGATTTGCTAAAGTAGATATATATAGGGTGTATATGTTTATGTGTGAATAAATGAAAAGGTGTTATGTGTGTCGAAACTTTCTTTGTGATTTGTTATATGAATATGGTAATTGCAATTGGGCATAGCATATTATTAAACATGTCTGGCCAATATGATTAATAAGACGAGATGTGCAACGGTCTTTATGATAACCATATGACAATGAACATTTACAAGGATTAGGAGAAGGTGATTATATATGTATGTATGTATATAGGTAGATATATATATATACTTAATGCATATAGGAGTGTAAGTGTGATGGATACATAAGGTATTGAAAGTGTAAGGATGTTAAGGTGTTTTTGTTCTAATTCTCAGTTAAGAGATGGCGGGAGGAGCGAACAATGAACCGTTGGATCCAAGAATCCAAGAGATGATAAAGGAAGAAGTGGCTAAGGCTTTTGAGCAAGCCACAACTCTGCTAATGGAGGAAATGAAAGGGGCTATTAAGCTCACTCTTGAGGAGGTTATGAAAGAAAAGGAAAGGGAACCACATGGTTGTACCCTAAAAGAATTTATGGTGATTAAGCCCAAAGAGTATGATGGGCAAGTGGACCCGATCCTTAGCCACAGGTGGGTGGTGGATATGGAATCTAACTTTGAAACGATCAAATGTAAGCTCGAAGATACGGTGATGTTTAGTGTGCCTTTATTGTCGGAAAGGGCAAAAGAGTGGTTGTTAAATCTCCGAAAGGAAAGGGGTGATTTGGGGGTGACCTCCGTGACTTGGGAGGAATTCAAGACGGCCTTTCTGAAATATCATTGCCCTCAGGCCGCAGTAGACAGGATAACTGAGGAGTTCCTCCTCATGAGTCAATAGATGAATTGGCTGGGTCTTTCTTTGATCGCGCCAAGTTCTGTCGGACGTGGTGTCGACTGAGAAGGCAAAGATTGACAGGTTTTATGCTATGCTGACAGTGGAGTTTAGAGATAGTATATCTCCATCCTCTTTTACCACACTTGTAGATTTGATAAACAGGTGTCGGGAAAGGGAAGTAGAGTTGAGGAGGCAAGAAGCTAGAGGGGAAAAGAGGAAAAGGGAGATTGTGGAGCAAGTGGTGAATAAGATAAAGGGCGGGAGCCCTAGTAAGAAGCCTTTTAGCAAGTTCTCTTCTCGAGGTTGCAAATTTTGTGGAAATGAGCACTTTGGGGAGTGTAGAAAGGGATCGACAAATTGTTATAAATGTGGGAAGCCGGGGCATATGGCTAATCAGTGTTCAAGCCAAACCCGTATATGCTACAATTGTTACAAGCCCGGGCACCGTAGGGCGGATTGCCCCAAACTGAAGCAAGGTGGAAGTGAAAGGAAGGTTGATATACCAAAGCCAAAGGGTAGAGCTTTCCACATCTCGGCAGAAGAGGCAAAGACAAATTCGAAAGTGGTGACAGGTACATTCAAGATTAACTCTTTACCTGCACTAGTTCTTTTTTATTCGGGGGCTAGTCGTTCGTTTGTGTCTTTGAAACTTGTTAAGCATTCTTCGTTTCTAAGTAGCAAGTTAGATGAACCCTTAGAAATCGAGGCGGCAAATGATAAGAGTTTCCTAGTGTTTGATATTTATAGGAATTGCAAGTTAAGAGTGGGGGGTGAAACTTTCCTTATTGATTTAATTCCTATGTCCATGGGGGATTTTGATGTGATAGTGGGGATGGATTGGTTGTCAACGAACAAAGTGAATATCCTATGTGGACCTAAGGCGATACAACTCGATTCCCCATCGGGTGAGTCCGTTTACATAGAAGGGGAGAAGAAAGGTAAGATTAAGATATGTTCTTATGTAAAGGCAACAAAGTACATGGTGCGTGGGTGCAAGGCATACATGGCTTGTGTTGCTGATGTGATTGAGAAAGTGAAAGATATTCGTGATGTTCCGGTTGTGAATCAGTTTGAAGATGTGTTTCCAAATGAGTTACCGGGGGTTCCACCGGAGAGGGAATTAGAGTTTGGGATTGATTTGATACCGGGTGCTAAGCTAGTAGCCAAAGCACCTTATCGGTTGGCACCGCCGGAGATGAAAGAGCTAATGGAGCAATTACAAGAACTACTTGATAAAGGTTTCATTCGCCCAAGCGTCTCGCCTTGGGGTGCGCCCGTTCTCTTCGTTAAAAAGAAGTACGGAAGCATGAGGATGTGTATGGATTATCGGGAGTTGAATAAGTTGACGGTGAAGAATAGGTACCCATTACCTCAGATTGACGACCTTTTCGATCAATTGCAAGGGGCGTCATGGTTTTCTAATATTGATTTGAGATCCGCGTACCATCAACTAAAAGTGAAAGAAGAAGACGTTCATAAGACAACTTTCCGCACTTAATACGGTCACTACGAGTTCACGGTTATGCCATTCGGTTTAACCAACGCGCCCGCGGTTTTCATGGATCTTATGAACCGGATGTGTAGACCGTTCCTCGACCGTTCGGTCATTGTGTTTATTGACGCTCTTCTCGATTATTCAAGGAGCGAGGGTGATCATGCTTGTCATTTGCGTGAGATTTTAGAAGTTCTTCAAAGGGAAAAGGTTTATGCAAAAATTTCTAAGTGCGCATTTTGGTTGCGCGAAATCCAGTTTTTGGGTCATGTGATTAATTAGAAAGGAATTACTGTCGACCAATCCAAGATAGTGGCAGTTAAAGATTGGTCATCGCCGAAAACGCATTCGAAAATTAGAAGTTTCGTGGGGTTGGCTGGATATTATCGACGGTTTATTGAAAACTTCTCTCAGATTGCTTTGCCATTGACGAAGTTAACGCGTAAAGAGACTAAGTTTGTATGGGGTTTCGAGAAAGAATCTGCCTTTCAAATCTTGAAAGAAAAGTTGACTAAGGCGCCTATTGTATCCTTGTCGGACGGGACCGAAGATTTTGTTGTGTATTCGGATGCCTCGCATTCGGGGTTGGGGTGTGTATTGATGCAAAGGGGGAAAGTGATTGCCTACGCGTCTAGGCAATTGAAGACTCACGAGGTGAATTACCCTACCCATGATTTAGACCTTGCGGGCGTGGTGTTTGCACTCAAGATTTGGAGGCATTATTTATATGGGGCTAAGTGTACGATCTACACGAATCACAAAAGTCTCAAGTATTTCTTTGACCAAAAGGACCTCAACATGAGGCAAAGGCGATGGCTTGAATTGGTCAAGGATTATGATTGTGAGATACTTTATCATCCGGGTAAAACGAATGTAGTAGCGGATGCGCTTAGTCGGAAGGCGAGTCATACACCTATTAAGGTGAAGTCATTTAAGATGACAATTTCACCATCTCTTATTGATGAAACCCGGGAGGCTCAAGTGTTAGCACTTGGTGGTGATTTGAAGAAAGAACGGATTGTTGCATATGTTGATAAGCTTGGGGAAAATAGTTTGGGATTAAAGACATGCTTTAATAGAGTTTGGATACTTAGGTTGTCAAGTGTTTTGACAACTATTTTGGATGAGACATATAAATCCAAGTATTCTATCCATCCGGGGGCCACAAAGATGTTTTATGATTTAAGGTGTCATTTTTGGTGACCGGGTATGAGGCATGATATTGTTATGGAAAGTTGTCCCACATGCTTAAGGGTAAAGGCGGAGCACCAAAAGCCGTATAGAAAGCTTCAACCGCTTGAAATACCGCTTTGGAAATGGGAGAACATAACCATGGATTTGATCACTAAACTACCAAAGACTCGAAAGGGTTATGATGTGATATGGGTAGTAGTGGATCGGTTAACAAAGAGTGCACATTTCCTTCCTATAAAAGAAACGTATTCATCGGATAGATTGGCGGAAATATATGTGAAGGAAATTGTGTCACGTCATGGTGTATCGGTGTCGATTATATCAGATCGTGATACGAGATTTACTTCTCGTTTTTGGAAGAAATTCCATGAGGATATGGGGACTAGATTGAATCTTAGCACCGCTTATCATCCACAAACGGATGGTCAAAGCGAGCGAATGATTCAAACGCTCGAGGATATGTTGCGAGCGTGTGCATTGGATTTTGGGGGTAGTTGGGATGACCATTTACAGTTGGCGGAATTTTCTTATAACAATAGCTACCATTCTAGTATTGGTATACCACCTTTTGAGGCGTTGTATAGGAGGAAGTGTCGAACACCCGTGTGTTGGGGTGAAATTGGTCAACGGGAACTTGGAAGCAAAGAGGTGGTCAATGAAACTATTTGTAGTATTGACCAAATAAGGGCACACTTGAAGGCGGCTCAAGATCGCCAAAAGTCCTATGCGGATAATAGAAAGCGGGCGATTAAGTTTCAAGTGGGGGACTTTGTGCTTTTGAAAGTCTCTCATTGGAAAGGGGTGATACGGTTTAGGAAACGAGGGGAGTTAAGTCCACGTTTCATCGGGCCGTTTAAAGTGATAGCAAGGGTGGGTGCGGTGGATTATCGTTTGGAGCTACCGGAGGGACTAAGTAGACTTCATAACACGTTTCATGTGTCTCATTTGCGAAAATGTTTGGCGGATGAATCTACTTTTGTTCCATTGGATGATATTGAATTAGATGAAAAGTTGAATAATGTTGAGGAACCGGTGGAATTCCTGGATAGAAAGGTGAAGCGTTTGCGGAATAAAGAGATTAGCCAAGTTTTGGTAAGGTGGAAACATAAGAAGGGGGCGGAAATGACTTGGGAAACCGAGGAAGAAATGCTCAAGTATTATCCGAACCTTTTTATGTGAAGTCGGCTTTCGGGGACGAAACCCAAATAAAGGGAGGTGATTTGTAACGAACCAAAAATACGGGTTTCGTTTTCAAATAAATACAATAATTCAATAAATATTATGGGGAAAATAATATTTTAGAAATAAGTTGAAACAAGTGGGTTTCAAGTTAGTAATGGGGTTTTACTAGTTTTAACTAGTTTTGGAATGAAATGATGAAATGAAAGTGAAAGGTCCAAAAGTGTTATATGGTAAAATCTGCCATTTTTGACATTTAGAAGTCAAAATTGAGTCATTTTGATGGTGTGGGTCGTTCATCTTAAGAGAGAAAAAGGAGAAATCGATTTTGGAAGCTAAATCGTGTATTTGAGCTTGGATTTGTGAAAGTTTTGGCTCACACAACACCTTCCTAACACCAAGTAAGTGATTATCTTCCTTTTATTTCATTTTTGATTTTGTAAGAGGTTGGGTTTTGTAGAAATCCGAAAATGTTGAATGCATGTGGTAAATTGGTGTTAGATTGTGGATAATCTAGCTTAACTAAAGTTAAAGAGTGGTGATTATCATCTTAAAACCCTTTGATTTTAATTATGAGAAGTTAGGGTTCATATGGTAAAAATTGGGGGTGTTTGGATCATGATGCTAGATTGTTAAATTAATGATGATTAAGTGTTTAGGCGGTATTAGACACTTGAACAAACACCAAATTAACCTAATGATAGAAATTTAATAAAAAGTTAGTGTTAAGGAATTGGTAATGAAACTCAAGTAGGTGAGTTTGGGTGGAAATGGGGTGTTTAGATATGAGTATAACCAAAACGGGTCAATTTGGGTTGGAAATGGGAAATTGGGTTGTGAACCCAATTATAATGTGATTTTGATGTATGTTAGATTACTAAACTAGGTGTATATGTTTAGGTAATCAAATTGCAAAACTTGAAGGTGATGCGGGATCTTCTAACCCGTAAGGTAAGTGCTTTTGCACTTACTTAGTACTGATATTAAATGGTGTTTATGCAATGTTTATGCGCAATGTGTTAAGTTTGCATAATTTGAGGTATGAATGTGTATTGAAGTGTATAAATAATTGATTGAATGTAGTTATAGTATTTATACTATAATGGATATGTGGATATGGAGTTATGATCTAAGAATCATAATGGAAATGTGATGATGAGGTTATGGCCTATGTGCCATAATGGAAAAGGAAATGTGTTTAATGTGAATGATATATGAAAAGAATGGAAATTGTAAGGTGAAATGCAAGTTAGAAGTGGCCTAATGACCAATTGGGTGTAAACGGGTCAAATGGGTGAATAGGTGAAAACAAGTTATAATTACTTGTTTAATATGTTTATCGTCATTACTAACGGTGTTACGTTAATGTGGGTATGTAAGGAAAGCTCCGAAGTAGGTCAAAGCCAAATCCAAGGCGTGGAGGGTTCTTGTATGCAAATTTTTCTCGTATGCAATTTTTTGGTATTTTGGGGATTTTAAGGAAAATCCTTGTAAAGTGGTGTAAAATAACACTTGAATTGTGTTTTGGTGTGTATAAATGCGTCATGAAAGTTCTTGGTCGAAAACCCAAGTGTTTTGGGAAATTTTGTGACTAGTTGAAATGGTAAAAGTTGGAAAAATGGTTAAGTGTTGAAAAATGCACATGTCAATAAACTTTCTGTTTGCTGGGTCGCCCCGCAGTACGCGAGGAAACCAGGGTAGGTTCTCTCGTGGTACGCGTGGGACCGGGTTTCCGAAAGAGTGTTGCTTCCTCGCGGTACGCGAGTGTATGGGTAAGGTCCCTCGCGGTACGCGAGGGACATTAAAAAAAATTCTTGAGATAAATGCTTCCGCGTGTTTTAACGATCTAATAATCGGTCTTTGAAAATAGAGTGTTACATTATTGAACATTTGGGCGAATGAGATTGAGAACATTGAAATTACATTTTTTAAAAATAGGTTACCGTACTTATTTTGTAATGGAAAGTAACTTCGTATTAGACTATATGTTATACTTTTGCTTCACTTCTTAGTATTAACTGTCATATCAACATCTTTCACTCCACTTTTCACCTATGTAATATCCATGCTTCACTTTACCTCTTTCATTATTTTTTTTATTTTTTAATGTAAATAATAAAATAATATTATATTTAAACATTAGTAATAAAAAAATAAAATTATTTCACTAAAAAAATAAAAATTACATAATAATAAAAAGTATATATAAAATTTACACAATAAAAATATATATAAAAATTACATAATTGTGCCAATATGTTGAACCAAATACGAGCAAAGGGTATCGTACATTTCTTGATTATGTAACGCCCGAATATTTGCTAACTTTTGTTGGTTGTCAACTTCTTCCAAAGGTGATTGAATATCGTCTTCATCATACTGATAACTGGCCAGACCATAGGCTTGTAGAATGATATTATATAATATGATGCACGCATACATTGTCGCCCTTATTTTTTTTGGGTGACCATAATCGTGTCGGATTTCGTATTATATGCCACCGTTTGCTGAAGACACCAAATGATCGTTCCACGTCCTTCATTGCTGCTTTATGAACTTGTTTAAACTTTATTCGATCATCAGTTAGTGGAATGTAAACGATTTAACAAACAAAGGATAGTCAGGATATATTCCACCAACAAGATAATATTCATGCTTGTACTCTAATCCTCCGAGTTCAAACAAAGACTCAGGTGCTACTCCATTGAGGATGTCATTGAATATCATCGACTGCTCAAGAACGGTAATGTCATTATTCGAACCCGCTACACCAAATAATGCATGCCAGATCCATAGGTCATGTAAGGCAACAACTTCTAGTATTATCATTGGGTGTGGATGATCACCTCGCATGTATTGCCCTCTAATGTGCATCAATTTATACATGTTTTTCATACATAATCATCCCCATATTTGATTGATTTGTAGGCAATTACCCTAGAATATGGACTAAATTGGTTCCCTTTTGATTTTTACAGATTATTAGACCTCCCGTGCAAAAAGAAATGAAAAGTCAGAGAAAAAGTCAACAATTTGTGAAAATCAGAAGAAGGCACGGCTGTGCCTCCATTGGATCCACTCAGGAAGATTCTAGAAGTTGGTCAACGCACGGTCAACAGAAGGCACCAGCGCATGTACCCGGTACTCGGCTCTGATAAAGCTAAAGATTCTTGTGGGTACTATTGTACTATCGTACCAATGCACGTCCATGTGTACCGGTGCATGCTGATGGGGGCTGATAGTTTAATAATTATTGTGTCTAAAGTGGTGTTTTTAGTACTTGAATGAATATAGAATGCATTGAATTAGTGTGATGTGGTTAACTGCAGATTAAGGTGTTAGAGATGCACTAAAGGAGCTATAAAAGCAAATTATTGAGGAAATCCTAAGAAGAGGAAAGAGTTTGAGAGCATGGCATTGAGTGAGAGGAGAAAAAGAAGCAATTCAGGCGATTGTGGCATCGGTGTATCATACGCTGGTGCCGACGTGTGATATGCCGAGCAGCGTATGAGAAGGGGCATAGCAGTAACGTTGGCAGAGCCTTAGGGGCGGATTTGGTTAAGGAGCAACGTATGATACGCTGGTACCGGCGTATCATACGTCGCGGCACTGCAAACTCAGGATTTTTATATTTTTGCCCATATTTAAAGGATAATTTTTAGGTTTTCGATTTTTATCTTTTCTTGGACGAATTTCAAAGCCTAGGGGGTGATTTTTAGGGTTTTCAATCATCCGGTCACCATTCCATTCAAGATCAAAGATTCCAAATCAACGTTTGGCGATATAATGATGGTAATGCGTAGCTAGTCTTTTCATGGTCACTTTCGGGTGGATAGTTCTTGGTGAGTGAAATATTAGGGATACTTTAACTTTGCTTTGGATTGAGTTTTTGATTGGCATGTTAAGCCATGTGGATTCAATCGTGTTTATTTGGTTGATTTAAAAGATTTATGTTTGTTTATTCATTAGTGTATTGCCATAAGTTCTTCGGTTTTCTTGCATCGTAAACTCATTGGTTGTGTCTTGTTTCACTTGTATAGATTGTTAACTGTTTGTACGAGCGAGTCTTTAAAAGCTTGTACATTTTTATCACTTTAACCAAATATTTTACAAAATCATGTCTATTTGATTTCCTTTAAAGTTAGGTAAACTTTTTGTGGATCTCGTGAACTTGAACCCCCGAAGTGGTTGTTTGTCTCTAATAGTTTTAATCCGTAATTAAAGTTTGTTTCTTTACAATTTTATTCTCAAATCAAATTCAAAAATCCAAGTTTTAATTTAATAGTTAATTAATTTAGATAATCTTGACACTTTCTCCCAATTCCATGTGAAGACGACCTTACTTACCCTTACTCGTTAAAGGTAGCTAAGCCTTTAGTTTTACTTTGTTTTTTATTGACCAACGATAACTCGATCACATGTCCGTGTCTCCCTCAAATTTTGCCTATAAATAGCAACTCAAGCCTCATTTACTAGTGTGCAAAATCAGAAGTGCCTTAGGGCTCTTATAGGGGCGAAAACCCACTATTCTAACTTTATTTTCTTTCTATATTTATTTTCTGACTTTTGTAGTAGGCTAAATCAATTACATTATTCATTGTATATGTATAATTTTTCTTTAGAAACCTAATTAAAAATTAATTGGGCCATTGGTAATAGATTATAACAAATCAGAATCATTAAAGATTTTAGGACCTTTTCAATGGCTTTATTAGAATATTATTTTAATATTTAATAATATTGATCTAATAACTATAGTTAATACATTACTAACTATATTAAACACTATCGTTTATAAATAGTGAAGCAAGCTGCCTGGTAGGCAACGTGCTGAACTTTTTTTTTAACCTTTTTATTATATATAATCTACCTTTTTAACCCGTTTAATTATGTATTAATTTTATTTTTCTATAATTACTTTCGTTCATTAACTTTTTTTTTAAAACGGATTGCACCGTTGCTTTTATTTTTATTAAGTTTTGTTTTCCTATTCCTTTCCTAATAAAATTATTATTTTAGTTCTTACTCCGAAAGTCCAATCAATCTTAATTTTTTATTTTTTATTTTTTATTTTAGTACAATATTTGTTTGTTGCTGTTCTAGTGAAGATTCTTTCGTAACTATAACTAGTTGGTTCCTGTTCCCGCGCTCCACGGCGGGATGTATCCACGTAAAACGAAAAATATTATATTGGAACATTAAAAATAATAATAATAATAATAATAATAACAATGGCGCATCCCTTTTTTAAAAAAAAGTTAAGAAACGAAAGTAATTTTTAAAAAATAAAGCGAAAGTGTGGTCGTTTTTCGCCAAAGCCCTGCAGCAGGAGTTTGGTCGTTCTCGGTTCGGGCCGTCAAAAACCATAAAAACGAATACCGATAATTTTCGCTCATAATAGACTCGCGTCGTCACGGTACCTAACAGTAACAACAATCGCTATAGGCTACGATAGAGAAAAAAATAATCGATTTTGAAAGCAACTCCGTTTAAAATATATATATATATATATGGGAACGTTGACAAAAATAAAAATAAAAGCAATGGTGCAATCCGTTTTAAAAAAAAGTTAAGGAGAACGTATCTGAACAGTTACTCTATGATTAAGTGGTTGACACGTGCTTGTTTTTTTTTGTTTTTTTTTCTTTCAGTTTCAACCTTATACTATATATAAATTTACACTTTTAGCAGGTTTCATTTTCTATTAATTTCGTTTTTCTTTAATAACTTTTGTTCGTTAACTTTTTTCAAAATACGGTCTCCCTCAAATTTTGCCTATAAATAGCAACTCAAGCCTCATTTACTAGTGTGCAAAATCAGAGGTGCCTTAGGGCTCTTATAGGGGCGAAAACCTAATGTTTTAAAAACCGGTTTTTAAACTGTATCGGGTTGGGCTCAGAAATGGTTCAACCGGTTGTACCGGGTTGACTAGTTAACACTATAATTTTATAAAAATACAACTTTAACTCAAAAAATAATCTAAAAGTACATGATTCCATAACAAAAAAATAATCAAAAAGTTAATCCATAATAAAAAAAATCCAAAAACACTCAATTTTTCAACAAAGTTTTTTTAAATAAACATGAACAATTGTTTTATGCCATTAGAGTATTGAATGAATCAAGTTCACGATCGCTTAAAAGATGAAATTCACTATCATCGTTATCCTCATCAACAAGAGCATAACTATTTTCTTTTTCCTACAATATTAAATAAGAAGTTTTATCGCTTAAAAGTTTTTAACGACAAGCAAAAGGATGATGGTTAAAAATAGTTTTTACATGGGCCGCTATTTTTTGAAAAGAAACATATCAATTAATTTTTTTTTTCTAAACTGGGCCGTAGGTAAGGTAATTGATTAACAAGCCTTCTGTTTGTGACTTTGTGATCCTGGGAAACAATTTTTTTTTTGTTTTAAAGTTTAAACATAAAATTTTATTTGTAACTAAAACCGGTATAACGGTATAACCCGGTATTACCGGTAATACCGGCGGTTCAACTAACATACTGTTCTTTCAATTTACCGTGCTCAAACTTACCGGGCTAGTGGCCGATACCCGGTTCAACCGGTATTACCGGCCGGTTTGAACCGGTTTTTAAAACATTGCAAAAACCTACTATTCTAATTTTATTTTCTTTCTATATTTATTTTCTGACTTTTGTAGTAGGTTAAATCAATTACATTATTCATTGTATATGCATAATTTTTCTTTAGAAACCTAATTAAAAATTAATTGGCCCATTGGTAATAGATTATAACAAATATTAATGTTCTATAGCAAATAAATTTGCATAATATAAAACACAACTCCTAAAGGGAAATTACATAGAGATAAAAGGCAAACGGGCAACAAGCTGCGCCGCCAACCCTTTTTGAATAGCAAAACCAAGTCTTTTAAAAACTACATCTACAGATCTTGGGGTCATAACATTACTATGCATGACTCGCTGTACTCGGTTAAGTAACTCCACGGCCTCTGGTGCAAGGAAACCAAAAGTGTCAAAAGCAAATGGTATAAACACGTGTTGGTTGTCAAAGCACGCTTTCTCGTGTTTGGTCACTTTGCTCGAAGCAGCTTTTAGAGCAGCCTGACTCACCGTGAAAGCACCAACTCCCAAGCCCACCAAAGGGGAGACCCCTGTTAGATCTACACACGCATGTTTCCCACCTATCCACCCAAAGACCAAAATGTCAGCGGGTCTAAGAACAAATCAGAATCATTAAAGATTTTAGGACCTTTTCAATGGCTTTATTAGAATACTAGGTTAGAAACCCGTGTATTACACGGGTTGAATAAATATAATGTTATATAGTTAATAATAAAGATTTATGAATTATAAAACAATATTTTGCATCAAACTAAAGAAATAAAACAAAATAAGACAATACATGATTGAAAAACAATATTGTCACTGTAATACTTTAGATCTTTGAATAAAAAGATTTCAGAGGTTGTACAAATAAAAAATTGAGCTTTTTTACTTCAACCTCTTCGACCTGTTTAATAAAACACAACCCAAATCAAGCTATCGATAAGAAAGCATGAGGAGATACTGTTGATATTTAAAGATTAAAGATGCTACTAACACGAACTTTGGTAAAAGAAATATTACAAATTTGAATGCCACAAAAGCAGCTATAGAAGAAGAATCGTATCAGGTAAAGTTGGTTCACGGGTCGGGCTCTGGGTTAAGAAAGCGGGCATGGTGGTGGTTGCTTTTCTTTATGTATCGAAGGAGTTGGACAAGTTACCAACCGCCAACTTTGAACCAAAATATGATTTAAAATCATTCAAACTCCCTTATCATATGATGTTTTCACTTGTACTTTTGCACCAAATGAATATTCTTTGTTGTATGTAATCAAGAAGTCGATAAACTAATTGCAGATGCGCGGTTCATACAATTGGTCGCTTAATTAGATCGACCCATACCAATAAGCAGGTCAAAATATTTAACACTAAAGAACATCTAGCAATATATCTTCACAAAAATGAGGAACCCTATGTTCATACCAAAGGTCAAGTATTAATAAGCAGTTTATTACCAATGACTAAATGTAGTACAAAACATCAATTCAAATAATAAAAGGACACACAATTTCGAGTTACCTGATCTTCAGATCTCCCTTTCATACTAAGAAGAAAAAGCTTATGAATTTTATTTTCCTCTCGACGCATTTGCATCCCATTGCAATCACTATTGTACCATTTACCTTTAGGTTGTTCTTTCACACCAACACAGACATAATGGAACAATTCAATGTTGCACCTCGGACATGTTATCACCTCATTAGTGTATTTGGTTATAACCCGACAAAAAGTGGCAATATAGACCCATTTACTTATGAATGGGTTGAACTAGTTATGTTTTATCTCTAACGGGTAAAATGAGTCAAAGAAAAGAAAAGTAGATTAAAAGGAAATTGGTCAAAAGTCAAAATATAGTGTACTTTTAATGCATAAAAAGATCCAGAATGATTGTCTTCCAAAACATGGATTATTATTATAAAACATCATTGTAAATCATATTTGACGGACTGATTATTTATTAAAAAAAGGTAAACTTTTGTGGACAAAAATTCGACCTGAATCCACACAAAAGTATCATTTTGACCCGTTACCAAATATGTTCTTTTTGCAACCTCTAAAATACTTGCATCCGGATTGTCACATGCCACCATCCCCCGTAGCTAACTTGGATGCAGAAACAATATGTTAGTTCATTAGGATCAACTGGAAGGTCAAAGTCCATACTGGTGGGTTCGCAGCTGCTCTCGCAGCAGCAAGGCAGGACCTAAAAAGTCAAAAAATTAAAACTTTGACCGTTAAACTTCAATTCAAAGAATTTTATGACCAAATTTAACACCATATTTCAAGCAAATACAGGTTTATTGTGTAAATATTACTACTTTTTTCTTCCTCGTCTTCCAGCTTCCCATTGCATTTAGGTTTCAAACCAGGTGTTCCAGTTGCAGCAACAATCTCTTATTCTGCAACAACCACAAAAAATATCCCAATGAAATTAAAGTGTCTCATGTTTTATGTCTAAAAACCAGTTATGATAAAGGTCCTTAACGTAAAAAGATTTGTGTTTATAGACATATTCTATAACATAAGTATGAACATCTTTTTAACCTTTTTCTAGGGATATAAATAATAAAGATGAAGTAGCAAGTAGTGGTGGTGATCAATATCATAAAAACCATTTATGACCGGATACTTGTTATGAAAACAAACTATAGAAGACAAAATCAAATAAAATGCATACTAAAAAAATGGGAATATGGAACATTGACCTTATAGGAATTAGGTTTTGAAATCTGATAATCGACATAATGCTTAAAAAACAAAATAATAGCAAAAACAAAACAAAAAACATACTATAGAACTAAACATCTACTCAAATGCATATTAAAATAATGACAAAATGAATCAATGACCATATAAGAATTAAGAAATGATAGGAATTAGATTACAAAAGGCAACCTAATATCAGGTTCTTGCTTCGTGAACAAAAATCAAAAACCCAAAAACAATTTCTTTAAGCAACATTTTCAGTCATCAATTGCATTCAAGTAATCAAAAGAACATACCAATAAACACAGAACATGGAAAACCAACTGCAATATCCATAATTACCTCCTTAATTCTAACACAAACTGAATATGACTCAAATACAATTTTGAAAAATTTAGATTAAATATCATCACATCAAACACCTATGAAATGTGTTCACATCATCCTTAGTGGCATACCGGAGTCTATTCTGCAAGTCAGAAGATGAAAGCTCTTGGGTTCCTTCCTGTAAGAAGCAAATGAGAACCATAAAAAATGATGTATAGTTATTAAAAGAAATCAAATAAACTAATTTTATATTATACCAGAAACATAGCGGAAAGAGACTGAACCAATTTGTCTTGAGATTCATGAGGTGAGGGTAAAGTTGATCCATTTCGGGTTGTGGATCAACAGAAGAAATGCAGATGCTAGAAGTGGGCTAAGAACAGTAGCATACGCTTTTCGCCGCCAAATACATTGTAATCGGACTTTACCCAACCAAATAGGCGAAAAACCTTCGATTTCATTGTTGAAATCTTATTATCGTCATCTGAATGTGCAGATGAATAACCCTAATCGTAAGATGAATAATAAAAGGATTGAAGACAAAAATCAAAACAATCGAATATTAGAGTTTATAATAGCTCAAAATCATAACCCTAATCGTCGTTCAATCTTTGAAGATTAGAGGAAATGAAGATGATAGCGCCGATCTATTCTAGGGTTTGGAGAGAAAGGAAAGCTTGATGTTCTGAAAAGAAAAACGGGTCAATTAGATCCGTTTTAGGATCCGCGTGTCCTAGGAAATGTGTAAACGGGTTTAGGCGGGAAACTCAACCTGAGGAGCCCTAGGAACGTGCCACGTGTTAAAAGTTATTTTTATTTATTAGTATAGATAGATAGATTATTTTAATATTTAATAATATTGATCTAATAACTATACTTAGTACATTAATCATTAACGGGGAAAGGCGACAAAAACGTGTCTTTTAGCTGCATTAAAGTTTAGCCCGCCCGAACTTTGATATGCTTCTAAACATCATGTCATATTCTACTACTAAATTATATCAAATAATTCATCACATTTTTCTCTTTACTGATTGTGTAAATCTACAATTACAGTTGCATTTTGGCAAGTATTTACATCACTCATAGCTTATATCATTTTTCTACAATGGTAAATCAAATGCTGAAACAAACTCCTTTCTTGTGTCATTAGTTTCCTAATATTCTATGTGAGTTATAATCTTATTACATGTTTCTAACTCCATGTATAGCTACCACTACTAACTTTTGAATTTTTTTTAATTTAAAGTATAATTATCTAAGATAACGAACCTTATAGGCTTATACTGATGTCTCCATTCCCTTATATACGATGAATCCTCTCTCTCTCTCTCTCTCTCTCAATTGGCGAAACGCCCTATCATTTGTGATAATGACAAGTCAAATTTTTGTTATTAACTATTTGTGAGTATATATAACAATAACAAGTCATCAAAATTTTCGTTAGTATTTGTGAGTAGAGGTGTGTTTTCAACTACTATAGCTTCAAATTCTAGGCAAGACTCCACTTTCTAATGACACACATCACTTCCTATTTGGATTTAAAAATATCCCTAAACAAAATTCATTTTATGCTTCATTCCATTTAACCATTTTCTTCAAAATATCCATTTCATTATTTGATATCATTAAAATAATTCGTGACTCTTTGAGTGAGTTCTTAAGCAGTTGATGTACTATGTTCGATTGAAATTTCACATGCGTTATCATATGTGTCATCACTGAAAGCCTCTCTTGTGTTTATAGTACGTTGTAAGCTACATTCATCGAAGTTACTCAAACTACCACCAGTGGACCACCATATTCATTATTATGAGTCTCATGTCTATCATCAATAGCTTGTATGTGGAGGTCATATGTTCGAGTCTTATTTGGTGCAATATGCTTAGGTGGGTCAGAGGTTTTTTCACAGTGGGCCTTCGGGTGGTGGGTTTCCCCTAAAATAGTGGGCGGGCCAGGTCACTAGCGATGTCTGCGTTCGCGGACGTGGGTGGCCTTTCGCCAATGGATTTACCCGGGTGGCCTTTCGCCAATGGATTTACCCGGGTGGCCTTTCGCCAATGGATTTACCCGGGTGGCCGGGCTTATAGTATTCGTTGGTTGTTAAAAAAAGTTTGTTGAATATATTGATGCCCCCAGAGTCTTAATTCATGATATTGTATCAAAGTATTACCGATATATATTCTGTATAAGGGTGTGAATACGTTCTTTTTTAAACTAGTCATCATTTTAAAAAATATTTTACTTGTTTATAAAATGTCTTTTTATAAAGAACTTGTAAGTTGAAAACAATATGTAAACAATCCATTTTTTGATATCCACCAAGAGTTTGTTTCACGAAGAACTTCTCTATAAAAAGGTAGAGATCACTCTTACAACTCTTCTCTCTTAAACGGTAGAGATCACCAATCTTCTCCCTATTGCTTTTTGGTAGAGATCGCCAAATACCTCTCACTAATTAAGGTAATGATCGCCTTTATAAGCTTCTCTTTAAGAATGATAGACCTATCCTTCCATAACGTTACTCTTTAATGTAATGTGATAGACACCAATAATCTAAATTTCACAAAGTCATAAACACTTTTAGATAATCTAATAATAAGAAAATGCAACAATAAGTCTAGAGGTGTCAAGGCAATAGAACTTTTGCAAAATGAAACCCCCAACTCTGTTGCATTATATGACCTAGCAGGAGATAAGGACCTATATCAATATTCTTCTAACAAAGTCACATATATTTTTTTTAACTATAAGAATCATTCAAATTTCATTTATTGTTTCGATTTTATGAATTATTTTATAAATGTTAAAAAATTAATTGATGTAAGTGGAACATATATGAAACTAGATTACTATTTAATGATTATTTTTTAAGTTCACTTAATACTATGAAACTTGATATGCTGTTATTATTTAGTAAAAAAAAGTTTCACAATTACTTCCTATTTCAAGTTAAAATAAAAAAAAAATTATGGCTGAATAGAAAGTTATTAGAAACCAAGATTCGTATTTGTTCCATTTATATCACTTAATTTAATGAAAATAAAACTTATAAAAAATATTCACAACTGAACAATAATAAAACTTTAAGTGGTTTTTATAGTAAAAAAAGTTATGCGTTACTTTAATAGAACACTAAAGAAATTTGATTATTATTATATGAAAGATTCCTTTATTAGTATCTATTTTTATTAATAAAAATATTTAAATAATCGTTTACGTCAATCTAACAACTACTTTTAACGTCCATGTAATAACCACCAAAAGCATTACAAAGAGATTAAATTCACAATTTATTAAAATTTGGAACGACAAAGATGGTCATATACTCATATTATTTTCATACAACTTGGTATATATACATATAATGATTTTTAGTAAAAGGTGCATTCATGCAAAACTTTTCTAGCGGACTTATTAATTCATAAACTTTTTTGACACGATTTTTAAATGGCTTGACAAATTATGATCTAAATTTATAAATTTGACAAATCAATATATTTGTTTTTTTAAACCTATAAATAATATGAAATTTTGAACATCTTTTTTCCTTTCAAATTGTTGTCAAGCTTTAAATTCTTGAGGTTCAACTTGCATATGATTTAATCTTTAAATTGGAATACATATATTCTCACATGGGGACGAAAATAATATCATGATTTCCCTTTCTCGTGGTAATGACTTTTGAAAGCCTCGAATGGTGCCCAAAATCTGAATAGTCTCAAACGGGATATCAGAATAGCCTCAACAACTTTCTCATTCACACCCTATACTTACTCTCACGCCGGATGCTGATCACAACGACACTCCCCGGGGTCCTCACTGTGACGAGACTAACGATGTTCTTGTTTTGCTATGTCAATCTCAGCATAACCCTTCTGGAGACTCTAGGAGAACCTAATTATCCGGAGATCTTGGAGTTTACAGTGGCGCCATCCAAATTGGATCAACCCTAAAACCAACTCAGCTAGAAAAACAACGTGAAACCCTAATCCCACATAGTCACCATGTCAAACCAGCAGGAAAATCCTTCTCCAGCACCCACTCCTGAAGTATCATTGAAAGGAACGCTGTCCGTTGAAGGAGGGGAAGGTAGAGAGAAAGAAAGCCAAGCGAAGGAGTCCTTAGAAAATTATGTTTTGGTGGAAGATGTACTGGACGACTCTGATCAAGAAGCATCAGGTGCAACAGCCCAAATCACCCCAGAGTTCGTCCGGAGCAACCGGGATAAACTCTGGGCGGAGCTAGCAGCTTTGGACAGAGCAGATAAACTCGTTGAAGTTAGAACAAAATTGGTATTTGATATAGCCAAGGAAGCAACAGGCAAAAATAAATAGTTGGAAGGCCCGGCCAATGCGGGAGCGACCCAACAGGGCAAGCAAAGAGAAGACAACATGTACGCGCCAGCGGAAGACACACCCAACTTACTGAACCAATTGTTGACAATACTAACACCATACTTGACAAGTGGTAAGGTGGCGGAAGCAGGCAACACAAGCAACAAACCCAACGGTTTCCCAACAGAGAAGGGGATGGAGGATGACCTAACCAAGCCTTACACGCCAGACCACCTGGCGGAACAATCCAAGTTCATTACTCGGCTGACTGAAGGACCACTCCCGGCTAAGCTCAAAATGCCAACATGTATTAGCAAGTACGATGGTAGCCAAGGTCCGGAAGACCATTTGCACACCTTTAATGGTGCAGCCCACGTCGAGCAATGGTGTCTCCCAGTCTGGTGCCACATGTTTGCCCAGACATTGACAGGTCCGGCAAGGGTATGGTTCGACTCCTTACCCTCACAAAGCATAGACAGCTTCGTCCAGTTGAAAAAAAAGTCCCTCCATATTTTCGGCCAACAAAAGAAAAGGTTTAAGAACACCAACGAGATCATGCACATTCGAAGAAAAGAAAACGAAAGTATAGAGCAATACATGGAACGGTTCATTAATGAAAGTTTGTTAATAGAGGACGTACCAGAGCAAATGAAGGTGAGCAGCTTCATCAATGGAGTACGGCACACACAGCTGCAAGAAAAATTGGGGGAAGATTATCCAAAAAGCTTTGACGCATTAATGGATAGAGTACAGGCATTCATCTGGGGCAAAGATACGTCTAACAGAGCCAGGGAATGGGATAGCCGGATCCCCCGACAGGCGAGCAAGGAAACAGAGAGCAGGGGAAGCAGATACACCCCGACGAATGGCCCTACCCACAGATCTCGACCACCGATGCCAGAAAGATCTAGGTACCCATCCCACCCCGCTACATCGTTCAGTCCATACTCGAAGCAATCATATAATAGCGAAACAAGAAGGCACGGGGGAGAAAGGCAGGAGCGGCCATTTGATTTTACAACCCTTACAAAAACACCAAGCCAAGTCCTGGCCACAGAACGGGTCGGCCAAAGTTTCCAACCACCTAGGCCCGTCAGACCCCGGCCGTACATGCAACATTCAGGAAAATTCTGTGAATTCCATAAAATAGGGGGCCATACTAAATATAATTGTGAACATTTAAGAAGGAAGATAGAGAAGGCGGTGAAAACAGGAAAACTGTCCCATTTGATTAAGGAAATAGGTCAGCAGGGCAGCAGAGACAGAAAACTCGACGGAGACAGGCAAAAACCACCCCCGGAAGGCAGAGGAAGAGTTGAAATGGTGCACAAAGGGGAAAGTTCAAAGCAAGAAGAGGCTGGCCGTAAAAGAAATCCATCACCACTATAATCATGGATGACACAAACCATTTCTTTTGAATCACTAGCAGACGAAGACATACAAGAGGGTCCACTAGTCATCTCTACAAACGTGGCAGGTCATTGTATTGGGAGAATACATGTGGACGGAGGCAGTGGGGCGGAGATCATGTTCGAGCACAGCTTCAGACGCTTGGATGAAGATTTAAAAGCTAAACTAGTCCCGGACCATCTACCGCTGGTGGGGTTTTCGGGAGAAAGAGTGCTACCAGTAGGCAAAGTAACCCTGCCTGTTACCTTGGGGGAAGGAGACAGGTTCCATACTGTCAACCTAACTTTTTCCATAGTACGAGCAAATTCTAAAAACAAAATCATCATGGGCAGGCCGGGAATAAAAGCCTTAACGGGAGTAGTTTCCACCAATCACGGAATTATGAAATTCCCTACCCCAAAAGGTATTGCATCAGTTAGCACGGCTGCAGAGATAGTTGCTGCATTGGATAGAACTAAGGAAAGCCGAAACAAGGAAGAAGAAGCTTGGATTATGAATGGTGATTTCACAGAGCAAACTATCAAAGTGGGGGCACGCTTATCCAACAAAGTGAAGACAGATTTGAAGGAGATACTCATCCGCAACATGGATGTATTTGCTTGGGAGGAGGCAGATATGGAAGGTATCCCGAGGGATCTGGTAGAACACAAGCTTAACATACATCCCACGGCCGCTCCAATCCGACAGAAGCGGTGAAGTATGGGCCCAGAACGCCGTAAAGCTGCATGCACGGAAACCAAAAAGTTACTACAAGCAGGAATAGTGAGGGAGGTCAAGTATCTATCTTGGATAGCAAACCCAGTTATGGTAGCAAAAGGAGACGGATCGTGGAGGATGTGCATAGACTTTAAGGGCCTCAATAAAGCAACTCTGAAAGATTTTTACCCTTTGCCAGAGATGGAGATGAAGGTAGAAGCCCTGGCAGACTTCCTAATAAGGTGTTTTCTGGATGCATACAAGGGATACCACCAGATACAGATGGGCCCGGAAGATGAAGAAAAAACAGCTTTTTCTACATGGACGAAGGAGTGTTTTGCTACACCAAAATGCCCTTCGGCCTAAAGAATGCAGGGGCCACCTACCAAAGATTCATGGATAAGACTTTTTCAAAATAGATCGGTAAGAATCTTGAGCTCTGTGTGGATGACGTGGTAATCAAAAGCACAACAGAAGAAGGAATGATCAAAGATGTAGAGGAAACTTTTAAAACACTCCGGGAGGCCGGCATGAAGCTCAACCCAAAGAAGTGTTCATTCGGGGTGGCGGAGGGTAAATTCCTAGGAGTAATGGTGACTAGAGAAGGAATTCGTCCAAACTCGGAAAAGGTGGAAGCTATAGCTAAAATGCCCTCCCCAAAGACGCTAAAAGAGGTGCAAAGACTGAATGGACGACTGGTGGCGCTGAACAGATTTCTATCCCGGATGGCCGACAGGTCACTCCCATTTATGGGAACGCTAAAAAATTGCCTCAAGAAGAACGACTTGCGTGGACGGCAGAAGCAGAGGCGGCGTTCCAAGAAATGAAAGCTCACCTATGCAACCTACCAGCGCTAACAACACCCAAGCCGGAGGAAACGTTGATCATGTATTTGGATGCATCCGCAAGTGCTGTTAGTGCAGTGCTCATGACAGAAAGAGAAGAAGTCTAAACCCCAATCTATTTTGTTAGTAGAACACTTAAAGATCTAGAAATTCGATACCCGGATATGGAGAAATTAACCCCGTCACTAGTTTACGCATCTTGACGCCTTCGACGATACTTCCAGACTCACCCAATCAAGGTACTAACCGATCAACCCCTTCAAAGGATCCTAAAGAAACCCGAATATTTAGGAAGGCTAGCCACGTGTGCAATTGAATTAGGAGATCATCAAATCACCTACTGCCCACGAACAGCATTTAAAGGGCAGGTAATTGCAGATTTCCTGGCAGAACTGCCTGAAACCCGGGAAAACAAAATGGATGTGTCAGAAGAAGAAAATGAAAAAGCCGGGGAACAGGAACCATGGAAGCTCTTTACGGATGGGGCTTCCAATGATGAAGGATGTGGAGCAGGCTTAATACTTATCAGCCCGGAAGGCATAGAACTCACTTATGCACTCCGGCTAAACTTCAAAAGCACTAACAATGAGGCAGAATACGAAGCCCTTCTTGCAGGGCTCCGTATAGCGAAGGAAATGAAAATAGCCCGGATAGAAGCACACGTAGATTCCATGTTGGTGCTAAACCAGGTCAACAATGTCTATGAACTCAAGGGTGAAGAAATGAAGAAATACAGAACTAAAGTGGAGGAATTAACGACCAATATCAAGTATTGCAAAGTGACGCACATTCCAAGGAGCCAGAACAAAAAGGCTGACGCTCTAAGCAAGCTAGCCTCGGTAGCATTCAGTCATCTAGCCAAGGAAATTCGGGTGGAAGTGCTAGCCGAGCCATCCACGACAGAGAGGAATGTTGAGTCAACAAAAAAAAGGAGGGAAGGACGTGGGTGTCATCTCTGCTAGATTTCCTGAGAGAAGGAATCCTCCCACCAGACGAGAAGGAGTCACGGAAGGTGCAATGCAAAGCCCTTAATTATGCAGTAGAAGATGAACAATTATACAGGAAGTCCTACTAAGGCCCCATGCTGAAATGCGTGGACCTAGATGAGGCCAACTATGTGATCAGAGAATTGCACGAAGGCATCTGTGGTATGCATTCGGGACCAAAAGTGATAGTAGCACGGGCGATGAGAGCCGGATACTATTGGCACGGGATGTACAAAACAAAAGTGGATGAGATCCAAAGATGTGATAACTGCCAGAGACATGCCCCGGTAAGCCGCCGTCCTTGCATGAATTTAATCTTAGTAACCTACGTGTGGCCTTTCTTTAAGTGGGCCATAGACATTGTAGGACCCTTCCCAGAAGCGGCGGGAAGGGTAAAGTTCCTTATTGTAGAAATCGACTACTTTACCAAGTGGATCGAAGCAAAACCACTGGCAATAATCACAGGACAGCAAGTGCAACGTTTTGTATGAGAATACCAAAAGAGCTGGTAAGTGACAACGGAAGGCAGTTTGCAGAAAATCCGTTCAAAAGCTGGTGTGTCGAACTCCAGATAACACAGGTGTTCTCTTCTGTTAAACACCCTCAGTCCAACGGGCAAGTGGAGCGGGCCAACAGGAGCATTGTGGAAGGGATAAAAAACCGTCTCGAACCCAAGAGTCACAATTGGGTAGAGGAAGTCCCACATGTACTTTGGGCTCACCGCACCACACCAATGACCAGCCACGGAGAAACGCCGTTCAGTTTAACATACGACACTGAAGTAATGATCCCAACAGAAATAGGATCGCCAAGCCAGCGAACCCAGGCAGAGGAGAGAGGAAATGAAAAGGACCTAAGGTTCCACTTAAACCTGCTGGAAGAACGTCGAGAAATGGCTATCGCCATAGAAACGAGATACAAGAAGAAGGTGGGAAAATACTACAATAACCGCATAAGAGGAAGGAGTTTCAAGCGTGGAGAATGGGTGTTGCGGGACAATGAAGCAAGCCTACAAGAAGACACTAGTAAGTTGGGACCCAGGTGGGAAGGCCCTTACCAAGTAATCGAAGCTAACACTAGGGGATCATACAAGTTGGCCAAACCGGATGGCACACCTATCCCCCGTACTTGGCACGGGATGCAGCTAAAGAAGTGAGTCATGTAAGAATGAACGTCCTAGCCGATGTTATTTCTAGTGTTCTTACAACGGCTTTAGGCCTTATCTAATGAACATCGTGTTTTTTCTTAAGAAAAACATCACATTAGGACAATCAAATTCGTAAGGCTATCCGGCCAGATTACCCCCGGATATATCACCAAAAACAACTTATGCCCCTTGCCAAGGGCATAAGACTTAATCAAATTCGTAAGGCTATCCGGCCGGATTACCCCCGGATAAGTCACCAAAAACAACTTATGTCTCTTGCCAAGGGCATAAGACTTAACCAAATTCGTAAGAGTATCCGGCCGGATCATCCCCGGATAAGTCACCAAAAACAACTAATGCCCCTTGCCAAGGGCATAAGACTTAATCAAATTCGTAAGGCTATCCGGCCGGATTACCCCCGAATAAGTCACCAAAAACAACTTATGCCCCTTGCCAAGGGCATAAGACTTAATCAAATTCGTAAGGTGATGTGTTGCAAAGCACACCTCTTATTCCTATGTGTTTCGTGTCGTTTTTGTATAGTTTTAGAGTCTTATTGAGTCATTTTTGTTTAGTATTGATTTGTGCCATGGTTTGTAGGTAATCGGGTGAGTTTGGAGCTTAAACGAGCAAGATATGTGAAGGCACGAGCGAACGGGGCGAAACGAGTAAATAACAAAACTTTCTGTGAAGATGGTTCCCTCGCGGTACGCGAGACATGAGAGCCTTCCCCCTCATGGTACGCGAGGGGTGTGAATTCAGCTGCGACTATTTTGTCTCTCACGGTACGCGAGAGACTTGTTCCCTGGGCCTCGCGGTACGCAGGAGACCCCAATGTCGGCAATTTTAGCTATTTTTAAGGTATAAAAGCTTAAGTTCGTTTCTATGGTTGGGAAGTCGATTCCAGACGTAAAGTTGAGAGCTTTTTGGTGATTCTAAGTGGGAGAAGGCTTCTAGGATCAACCCGAGACTTGGATTGAAGTTGGTGATTGAAGATCGGGTCGATTTCGTCATCCGGTTCTCGTTATCTTTCTTTGTTCTACTTTTCCAGATTTGATACCATGATTTATGTGTTTGATTCTTCTATTTTGATGTTATTGACCATGATAATTGACTAGACTTTCATAGCTACCTAGATTTTGATGATTATGATTTGCTAATTGGTTTGATTTCGGATTTCGGTTATTTGTTGATGGATTAACGTTAAAGTAAAGAACTTGGTTTTGTTTGATTGGATGTATATGCGTATTTGATCTTGATTTATGATCTATTGATTGTTCCATATCCTGCTTTATGAATGTCTTTCATGTATGGATGCGTATTAGGTCACTAGCTGTGTGCATGTGGTTGGTTTATGGTTTACTGATTGTATCCATAGGAACATTGATTGAGAGTTTGTTAAGGTTAAGTATTCTGCCTGCTTCAATAGCTGAGAGGTGAGAAGTTGTCGGGTAATCTTTGGTGTTAGGGTTTTAGGTTAACTGCTCTGAAAGGAAGGTTTCCAAGGTTCTCTTAGCATCATTGTTATTCCGTGTCTAGTCAAGTGAATTCAAGTTACTCCTTGCACTGAAAGGTGTATTGAGATAGTAAGGCTGAGAGGTAATCTGTTTAGCGAGTACTTTAGTGTTGTTGGAAATAGCTTAGAGGTGATCCGACTAAGTGGTGAGTTTCACACGTCCCTTAGGTTTCCTTTGTGGTCACACCTGGAGAATGATCCGGGATCCACTTGGTTGTTTAAGTGTGTCGTATTCTAAGAGCCCGGTTCCATCATAGTTTCCGTTTTCCGTATTCGAGAGATTTCCAAGGTACATGCATAGGATTCAAGGTCTAGGTAGTGCTTTCCCCATTTGTGAGTTGTCTAAATTTTCTTGCTTTCTGTTTGGTGTCGTTAGTTAGAGAGTTCCATTATGTTACAACACAAAACCCCCCAATATAATTCAGTTTAGTTAGTTGAGTCAGAGTCTAGATAGAGTTGTCGCTAGTGTCTCGTGGGTTCGATATCCGGACTTCATTTGACTTTGCTACATTGGTCGGTACACTTTCCGGTTGTGTGGTCTAGTATTAGGTTGAGTCTAGATTTATAAATTTAAAGCTAGAGTGTCTAGGTTAGGTTTTATAGGTATTTTTTATAGACCATCCAGCACACATCATAAGGCTATCCGGTCGGATCACCCCCGGATAAGTCACCAAAAACAACTTATGCCCCTTGCCAAGGGCATAAGACTTAATCAAATTCGTAAGGCTATCTGGCCGGATTACCTCTGGATAAGTCACCAAAAACAACTTATGCCCCTTGCCAAGGGCATAAGACTTAATCAAATTCGTAAGGATATCCGGCCGGATCACCCCCGAATAAGTCACCAAAAACAACTTATGCCCCTTGCCAAGGGCATAAGACTTAATCAAATTCGTAAGGCTATCCGGCCGGATCAACCCCGGATAAGTCACCAAAAACAATTTATGCCCCTTGGCAAGGGAAAAAGACTTAATCAAATTCGTAAGGCTTTCCGGTCGGATTACCCCCAGATAAGTCACCAAAAACAACTTATGCCCCTTGCTAAGGTCATAAGACTTAATCAAATTCGTAAGGCTATCCGGCCGGATCACCCCCGGATAAGTCACCAAAAACAACTTATGCCCCTTACCAAGGGCATAAGACTTAATCAAATTCGTAAGGCTATCCGGACGGATCACCCCCGAATAAGTCACCAAAAACAACTTATGCCCCTTACCAAGGGCATAAGACTTAATCAAATTGGTAAGGTTATCCGACCGAATCACCCTCGGATAAGTCACCAAAAAGCATAGGACTCAATCAAATCGATAAAACTACCTATGTAGGATACTCTTGGGAAAAGTATCAAATAAAACCTCGTCAAGGGTATAAGTTTCAAAACCACGTACAAGGTTATCCTTAATAAAGACGAAATACAAGAGAATAAAGGTCAAATACATTGAGACGAAGGAGGACATATAAAGTCATTAAAGAAAGAAAGAAATATACACAACAAGAAATTACGAAGGAGCAGTGCTGGCCGAGGAAGAAGGAGCACCACTAAGGATGGACTTCAGGACATCCAAAGAGGCCTGAGTCAAGCGGACAACCGGGATACCAGGGAATGACTGGACGTTTGCAAAACTGCGACACGAAGCCTTTGCAAAGCATCCGAATCATAACCCTCCACGGATTCCATAGGAATCTGCTTCTTACTTCTTGCATATCCGACCGCCAAACCCTCCTGAAAACCCACCGCCTTGGCAGCCTGATTCACGACACCAACAAGTAGGAGCCACTCCTGACTTCCTCGAAGTCGCTCGAAGAAAAGACGGAAGCCAGTACCTATAAGCCAGTCCCATTCATAAGACAAACGATGGTTCTCTAAAACCAAAGTTTGCTTCTGAGCGGACATATCGGTATGGTCTGCCTTCAAAGTATCTCTTTCAGCAATCAAAGAGCTCCTCTCCGACGCCCAGGCGTCCTCCTTATCAGCCAACAAAGTTTCCAGGTGTTGCTTGTCCTCGTCAAAACGAGACAAGCGGGCCTTCAGATCCTTTTCACTCTCTTGTACAACAACAAACACGAATATATATAAAAAAAAAAAACAAAACAAGAATACGTGAGGGAAGCAAAACTACCTCCAAGGACCGTAATTCACCCCGAGTGTGATCCAAATCCACCTGCAAAAGGTTCATTTCTGAGGAAACCAGGACGCACTCCGCCTCCTTAGTCGCTACCTGCCCGGACAGACTGGCCACTTCCTCCCGAAGCCGAGTAATTTCAGCATCTTGGGACTTATAACCCTGAAATAGGTAATCTACTTTCAGAAGCTTAGTCCTCGCCTCCCCCAACTCGGTCTCAACCGCTCGAAGCCGTCGACCCTGTTCCTCCAAATCCTTCGAAAGCTTAAACTTCTCGTCCATAGTTTCCTCCAGGTAAGCACCAAAATCATTATGCCGAGATAAAAGAGCATGATACCGCTCCTCGAAATAAAGCATCCTGTGATGCATCTCTATTGTGCGAGAAAGGGCATTAGCCATGAAAAAGTAATGCTCACTACTGAGACGAGAAGTACCAATTCCCCTATTAAATACTCTCTCCCCATAAGGAAGGACATGCTCAAAGAAGTCATGGCTAACCTCCGATGAGTCAAGCACAGCACCGGTAGCCAATGACCAGTTGGGGAAGAAGGGGGCAACTAAGTCCTCCCCAGATAAAGGAGGAATCTCATCTCGGTGGCCTAGCACATATAGAAAGTTGTTATCAAAAGGGCGTGAGCTAGAATCCTCGCCTCCAACGACGCGAAGAGAGGAGGAGGAGGAAGCACCACCAGCAGGGGGCGAGGAGACACGAACGGGGGGAGGAGAGAAATCGGTAATCCGATCAGCAGGATGGTCAACTGGCAAGTCTGACTACATCGGGAAAGACTGAAGAGGGAGAGAAGCTGATGTCGTCCAGGCGGTCTATAAAATAAACTACTAAACATAACCTAGACTCCTAAGTAATAATTGGAAAACCTATGAACTAGACCGCACTTACAGACAAGTGTTCCTATCGAGTGTAGCACAGCTTAATGGTAAACCGGAATATTGAACCCTAAAGACACTACGAAAACAAAACTAGACTCTGACTCGGACTAAAGATTGATTTGGTTTGGGGGGGTTTACTACACTACTGAATTAACTAATGAATGCAATAAACTAATATCGCCTCAAGCTATCAAGAACAAGAACTAAAAGTGAAATCAGAAGATGGGAAGAATACTACCTAGGTCGGAATCTTACTTGCAAAGCACAACTTCTACTGGTTCTGGAAACTATGATGGATCTGGGTTTCTAAAGATGACAACTAAAGACTACCTAGTGGATCCCTAATCACTCTCAGGGTGTCACCAACTAAGCTACCTAAAGTGTACTAAACTCACCAGATGGTTAGATCACCTTTCGTGTATTTCCAACTATGATAATGTACCCTAAAGACATATTACCTCTCAGTCTCACTGTCCACGATACATTCGAAGAATGCATGGGGTAATCTCAAGATAACAGTTATGATTTGAACTAGCAACAATCACTAGACACCTAACACTAACGTCATCTCAGACTGTGAATACTCGGATTCCTAATGATGAAGACTAGACAACTAATTCTCACCTCTCGGGTATTGAACTAGGACACACACTCAATCTAATCAAGGATTAACCAACACTCCTATGGATTACTACGTCTAGCAAACCACTCAGGTCACAAGCAATATGCAAACAACCTAAACATGCATCTATTAATGAAAGACATTCAACAAAACAACATGAGGAACATTAATCAACACAAAACCAGATCTAAGCATGCATATACATCATAATAATCAACTCAAGATTCTTTACAAAATCATAAACCATCAATATGAATCCAAAAACCGATAAAGATCGAAACTTTAACAAGAATTCATCATAAGACCCAGGCAGTATCAAGGTTTTAGCCTAGAATCATGTTCAAACACATCAAAACAGAAGTATAAGACATCATCATGGTTTCAAACAAAGCAAACAAAGATAAAAATCGAATCTTGAGATAGAAAACGTTAAATCTAACGAACCTGGATGCAAAGTCTTCGACTTTCCTCTTCAATTGATCTCCTCTACCCCAAAATCACCCCTTTTCTGGTCTAGAATGGCTGAGAATCGATAAGATTAAGAATGGGAGAGTCCTAGGCCTTTAATCCTTCAAATTGGGTTAAAAAACACATTCCTAGGGTCTCTCGCGTACCGCGGGGTAGTTCTGGCTGGTCTCTCGCGTACCACGGGGGAATACTAAAATTTTGAACTCTTCTCCTCGAAATACCCCAAATCGATATATTATGGGCCTCGTAACTAATCTTCTAGCCCGAGATATGCCTCTTCTAAGGTTGGACTCTTTCTCGACTTTTGCCATTCTCATCCCGTGTTCTCGTGTGCTCGTTTCCTTCACATTTCTTGATCGTTTAAGCTCCAATTCTTCCCGAATACCTACAAAACATAGCATAACTAAGTACAAGCTATAAATGACTCGAAACGATTCTAAAACCATACGAAAACGCTACGAAATACAAAGGAAAACAAGGTGTGTTTTGCAACACATCAAATATACCCACAATTAGCCTTTTTTCGTCCTCGAAAAAGTCTGCAATGGAATCAGAACTGAGATCTAACTTAACAACTCATTAATTACCAATTAGCAAAACATACTCACACGTTAAAAAGCAATATTTAGTATTTCTATCTGATTAAACCCAAGCACCAACTTTCAAGCCCCCGCAATGTGTTCTAACTCATATTACCAAGCATGTCAATCAATCTATGTGACTCACACTTAACAGTTACAGCTCTAGCTAATCCCGTCTCACGGTCATATCTAGGCACGGATCAAACCATATAGATTTACCCTACCACGTTAAACTAAAATTTACAGGTTTCAGAAATCAGATGAAATATGAATGAATGGATGATAATAAGCATTAATAAGCAAATTAAACTTCATCGAGAGGCGTTTCAACCAAGTCACTATCCCGGAAGGTAACACATAGACTAAGTCATAATCAATAAGCACATAAGAATCAACCCAGTGGTGTTTCAATCAAGTTGGAACCCGACGTGTGACACGTAGGCGAAACTTAGATTTCAATTAAATAAGCTCAAGAATTATGGAATATGGATGCAGGCGCCACCGAAACTCGGATTTATTTTCATAAAAAAAGAGTGGTGTGCCAAGAAATTTCAAAAACCACTAAATTTTAACTTAACGTGGTACCTATCACCCTATGTTGACAGTTTCAGTATTACCGATTACTCTAAGATGAATACCCACAAGATATCATGATTTTAATTCAATTGATTCCTAAACAACACAAACAAGATATTTAAGCTTTACTAGCTACATGGGTCTACCAAAACATCACTAATTAAACATGTTTTCAATTATTTAAATCATTTAAACCCACAAGTAGATCCAGTTGTCATATCATTTTCCAAGTATAAGCAATTATTTCCAATGACATTTTTTCAAATTTTTTAATTTTTTTTGTATTTTTAAATTTTTATAAACAAGACAAACTAGCTAAACTAGACACTCACATCCCCACACTTGAAAGACACATTGTCCTCAATGTGAAGTAAAACACAACTAAAAATAAAAATGCAAAACGAAAAACAGGAAGCGACTTAGCTGGTAATGTAGGAGTGAATATATCCAGCTTCCTTCATCCTTATGTGCACCGTATAGCATTTCGGTCGAGGTTGCACAGACTGCTGGGTTGCCTTTACAAACTTCATATAAGTGATAATCAATCCCCCTCCGAATGGAGATTGAGTACGGGCAGAATGATAAAACCTGCAAAATAACCTCACAACAAACCCGCAGCATTAAACTAACTCAAATTAAAATAAAGACTCGAATGACTCACTAAAAACTTAAAAGACTCAAGATAAATGGATATGCAGAGAAATGTACTCGATGTGTGGCAAACACATAGACATGAATGCCACAGCAAGGTAGGTCATCGGTCACGAACGGTTTCAATTTCTCCATGGTCGTGGTGGTCGGTGGATTTGTTTGAAGGTGAATGGTAGTGATATGGTGATAGTGGATGATGGATGATATTGGTGTGAATGAGTTGATAATGAACGGATGGATGATGAATGAATGATGATGGATGTATTAGGTAATGGATGATGGGTGATGATGATATGGTAGATAGTGGATAGAGGATAGAGTGATGATGGTGGTGGTCGAAGCGGGTGAACGGTGAGGGATAGTGGTGGAGTCGGTGAGGGTGAACGGTATGGGAAACCATGGGAAAACAAGGAAGGTGGGTGAACCCAGGGTCCCCCCGCGTACCGTGAAAGGGAAGGGGTGAATCCTCGCGTACCGCGAGGAGTTGGAATTCAAACCGGCCAAGACCAGCATATCCTCGCGTACCTTGAGGGAATTTCTTCCCCCTCTCGTGTACCGCGAGACGGCCATGGTGAAAGAAAGTTAAAAAAAATTAAATTTTTATACTTAGAATATTTTTTACCCTTCCAAAATTTTTCTCACCCAACATTCAATAAAACTTGTTCCAACAATAAAAATCAATGTAAAACATACCTGAAACTTCATTCCTGATGATTTTCCTCACCGAATCGAGCGCGAAGCCCAGCAAAACTGACACAGACACAACACACAAACCGAAAAACATAGAAAAAGACACCGAATCAGACCAAATAATGCACACAACTCTACATCCCGGGCACTTGCCCGAGATTCAAGCAAGCCTGTCAGGAGGCTTCTCCTTGATCCTAACCGGTACCACCTTCATACTTCGCGGTCTCCCGGTCCTCCACATCTCTAGAAAATAACTAATCCTATCACATAGTGGACCTCTATCACTCAGGTCCTTCCACCACAGCTTATACCTACCTGGCCCGAAAATGATATGCACCAAATAACCAAGCAAATTATCTCCCCTTGGCGTCCCCACACTTGGGGTTTGTACTCTGTCTAGGTTACCTAAATCGATTAACTCTCGAGTTCTCTTACGAGGTGGCCTAGACCTAGGGTAGTCAGAACTAGGGGTCGGCTCAGCAGCTCTCCCCTCAGAAATCACAATGGTGCTGGTTAACGGTTCAGGAATAAGATTTTCTATAAATGGGACCTCTAAACCTTCAACATGATCATCAGGATCCTCAACAACCTCCACCAACTTCCCCACACTTGGGGTTTTTTCTATGATCTCATCAAATCCAGCCATCATCTCGAGCAGATCATCAGGCACCTCTTCGCCGTATTCATCCGGCTCATCTAACAATCTCTCCAACTTTACCGCCCAATCAGATGGTTCTTCTAAATTCGGGGCGGGTTCACCAATTTCTAACATCGGATCAGAGTCATGCTAGTAGTCCATGAAGGCATCAAGCATGCACACAGAGTGGCTATGCTCGCCAACATCCTTCACGGACTGTGTGGGATCAAATATATCGACTCATCCCCCACACGAAGTGTGAGTTTCCCGTCAAAGACATCGATTACTGCATTGGCGATGCGCAAGAATGGGCGCCCGAGGATGAGTGGGAATCTGTCATCCACCTCCATGTCTAGAATAACGAAGTCCACGGGGAAGACAAATTTGCCTACTTTCACTAGAAGATTTTCCACAATTCCCCGTGGATACTTGACTGAACGGCCAGCCAAGGATATGCTCATGTGCGTCGGCTGTGGTTCACCAAGGTCTAGCTGCTTGTATAAAGAATAGGGCATCAGATTAATGCTAGAACCTAGGTCGGCCAACGCGTGGTGCAAAGGCAAACTGCCTAGGAGACACGAAATCGTGAAACGCCCTGAATCTCCCAATTTCTCGGGCAACTTGTTCTGCACCACTGCAGAGCATTGCTCACTAAGTGAGACTTTAGAGACATCCTCTAATTTCTTCTTGTTGGAAAGAAGATCTTTGAGAAATTTGCCATACTTAGGCATGTGCTGGAGGACCTCTATAAATGGGAGATTGACCTTGAGTTGTTTGAACATATCAAGGAAGGTACCGTATTCCCTAGCGTGTTTATGTGGCAGCAAGCGCGCTGGATAGGGAACATGACTCAAGTCAATCTTGAGGGACTTCATCTCCACCCCTTCTTCTTCTCCTCTGCCTTCTCGACAGGCTTCTCCATAACTATCTCCTCGTCCACCTCCTCCTCTGCCATCTTAGCATCGATCTCAGCAAATCGAGCTCTCCAGTCAATCTTCTTGACCTCCTCAGGTGACGGAATGTTATACATACTCGAGTGGGAGTCATCCTCTACAACCTCTTTCTTCTCCTCACTCCTAACTGACATGGCCATCACTGAAGCATGGGAGCCTGAAGATGGACCTCCCTACCCACCTTTCAAGCTCTGAGAAATGTCTCCTACCGTGCGTTGCAGATCCTGGAATGCTGACTGCTGATTCTTCAACAGAGTGTCATGTGCATCCAATAGCTGCCGAGTCTCCTTATCCTTTGATACCAAGTGGGTGAGCAACTATGTCTGGTTCTCCAACATCTCCTCTATTCTCTTGTTGTCGCCACTTGGTCCTGCATCTCCTCCTTGCTGATAAGGCCGGGCATTAAACCCAGGTGGGTTTCCTCCAGATCTCCATCCCGAGACAAAAGAATTGTAGTTGTTGTACCCTCGGTTCTGGTTCTGGTTGCCCGCAAAGCTCACCTGTTCCTGATGATTGACGGGGCAATATCTGGTGTCGTGGCCTCCCCTTCACACCTCACACCTTTGAGCACTGAGCTTGAGCTCCTTGATCTCGTTAGCCATAGCTGCAAGTGCAGCATCCACGCTAGTATCAGGAGTGACCTGATGCACACCTCTATGAGAAGAGGCGGGTGCTCTAGCACTAGGAATGGATATCCTAGTAGATGGTTGCTGATGTTCAGCCAGAGCAAAGCTCTCGAATATCTCCTCACACTCGTCTGGCTCGAGCTTATCCATGATATGGCCTCCCGCAACTGTGCTGAACATTTGCTGCTTCTCGAAAGTGAGACCATTATAGAACTTCTCCACTATCCCCCAGTCGGAAAGACCATGCTGGGGACATCGGCTCAACAGTGTTTTGAACCGCTCCCAGGCCATGTGATAAGGCTCGTCAGGATCCATCCGGAACGAATGGATTTGATCCCGAAGGCGAGCGACCCTGGAAGGTGGATAGTACTTCTTGAAGAATTTGGCTTGAAGATCCTCCCAAATGGTGATAGAATTGTCAAGGAGGGTGTCAATCCAAGTAGATGCGCGACCAGAGAGCGAGAATGGGAAAAGAAGCAAGTAGATAGCGTCCTTAGATACACCCGTGATATTGAAGGTATCACATATGCGCGCAAAGCGGGACAGGTGTCCGGGTGCATCCTCATCCTCAAGGCCATGAAATTGAGTGGCATGAGTGATCGTGCTCATGACATGTGACGGGATCTGCCATGTATTGGTGTTCGGAATAGCGGGGCGTGTGATCGAAGATCTCGCCCCGGTGTCCTCGTCACTTGCCCTCTGGTGCACGGTACGTCTCGCTGGTGGGTCAGCGTCGCCTATGATAGGAAAAGGAATTGGGCTAGTAGAACATACCTGGGATTTGCAAAGCTCTTTCAAACGCTCCCGGAAGTCGCGGTTGCGCTCGTGAAGCTCTCGTTCGGGCTCTGGAAAAGCTGAATAAGGTGGTGATCCCTGCGAATGAGTATTGTGCATAAACTGACACAAGAACAAAAGAAAACAAATAAAGACTCAAAAACAGAAGGACTCGATCATATTTTAGACACTAAGATAGCACGTAGGACAAGCACAGAAGACACACAAGACTCAAATGAAAAAGAAAAAGAAAATAAAATAAACCAAAAATCAAACAAAGAACTAGTCAAAGTCAATATTGATATTGCCAAGTGTCCCCGGCAACGGCGCCAAAAACTTGATGTCGTCCAGACGGTCTATAAAATAAACTACTAAACCTAACCTAGACTCCTAAGTAATAATTGAAAAACCTATGAACTAGACTGCACTGACAGGCAAGTGTACCTATCGAGTGTAGCACAGCTTAATGGTAAACCGGAATATCGAACCCTAGAGACACTACGAAAACAAAACTAGACTCTGATTCGGACTAAAGATTGATTTGGTTTGGGGGGTTTACCACACTACTGAATTAACTAATGAATGCAATAAACTAAGATCGCCTCAAGCTATCAAGAACAAGAACTAAAAGTGAAATCAGAAGATGGGAAAAATACTACCTAGGTCGGATTCCTACTTGCAAAGCACAACTTCTACTGGTTCTGGAAACTATGATGGATCTGGGTTTCTAAAGATGACAACTAAAGACTACCTAGTGGATCCCTAATCACTCTCAGGGTGTCACCAACTAAGCTACCTAAAGTGTACTAAACTCACCAGATGGTTAGATCACCTTTCGGGTATTTCTAACTATGATAATTTACCCTAAAGATAGATTACCTCTCAGTCTCACTGTCCACGATACATTCGAAGAATGCATGGGGTAATCTCAAGATAACAGTTATGATTTGAACTAGCAACAATCACTAGACACCTAACACTAACGTCCTCTCAGATTGTGAATACTTGGATTCCTAATGACGAAGACTAGACAACTAATTCCCACCTCTCGGGTATTGAACTAGGACACACACTCAATCTAATCAAGGATTAACCAACACTCCTATGGATTACTACGTCTAGCAAACCACTCAGGTCACAAGCAATATGCAAACAACATAAACATGCATCTATTAATAAAAGACATTCAACAAGACAACATGAGGAACATTAATCAACACAAAACCAGATCTAAGCATGCATATACATCATAATAATCAACTCAAGATTCTTTACAAAATCATAAACCATCAATACGAATCCAAAAACCGATAAAGATCGAAACTTTAACAAGAATTCATCATAAGACCCAGGCAGTATCAAGGTTTTAGCCTAGAATCATGTTCAAACACATCAAAACAGAAGTATAAGACATCATCATGGTTTCAAACAAAGCAAACAAAGATAAAAATCGAATCTTGAGATCAAAAACGTTAAATCTAACGAACCCGGATGCAAAGTCTTTGACTTTCCTCTTCAATTGATCTCCTCTACCCCCAAAATCTCCCCTTTTCTGGTTTAGAATGGTTGAGAATCGATAAGATTAAGAATGGGAGAGTCCTAGACCTTTAATCCTTTAAATTATGTTAAAAAACACGTTCCTTGGGTCTCTCGCGTACCGCGGGGGAGTTCTGGCCGGTCTCTCGCGTACCGCAGGGGAATACTGAAATTTTGAACTCTTCTCCTCGAAATACCCCAAATCGATATATTATGGGCCCCGTAACTAATTTTTTAGCCCGAGATATGCCTCTTCTAATGTTGGACTCTTTCCCGACTTTTGCCATTCTCATCCTGGGTTCTCGTGTGCTCGTTTCCTTCACAATTCTTGATCGTTTTAGCTGCAATTATTCCTGAATACCTACAAAACATAGCATAACTAAGTACAAGCTATAAATGACTCGAAACGACTCTAAAACCATACGAAAACGCTAAGAAATACAAAGAAAAACAAGGTGTGTTTTGCAACACATCAGCAGCAGATGTTGGGGTAGTAGCACGAATAGGAGAAGAGGGATTAAAAATCACCCGTATGTTAGGGCGTTTTGAGGATGGGTCACTAGTAGACTCCTCCACCTTCCTTTTGCCCCGACAAGTCAGGGGCACCTCCGCATGCTCATCCTCCGACTTCAAAGGGCTAATAATAATCCACTGACTCGCCGAGGCACTTTGAGATCATGAGACGTGAGTCGGGCTACCCGCAGCATCAGGAACGACATCAACAACTTTCCAGGTAACGCCAAGGTCACCCCACATCACGAGATCCAACAAATCTACTTCTGCAAGAAAAAAGTAAAAATCAGAAACAGTTAAATCAATATAAGCGAACAACCCTCTTCTCACCTACACCATTGCGGACGGGAACAGGGCGGAGAAGAGGTGTATCCCAAATTTGGCTCACACCAGCTGGAACCAGAGCTGGTTCATCATAAACAGCAATGGGAGAAGGACCAGAAGATAAGAGAGTACACAATCCATCCTCATAAGTACCCTGGAGAGGGGACGGATCATCAATAGGGGCATTGATGTCTTGACCGGGCAGGGTAACGGAAAGAGAAGCAGAAGAAACATAGAAATGGTGATCTTTCCAATTCTTTAGGGAATTGGGGATCTTGAGAGCCATGAAAGGGATAGGTTTCTTTCTTTTGATAAACGTAAACCAATCACCGGTCATGCCGAGGTGATAGAACACACGAAAAAGATTCACTGACGGCCATCCGCCATAGGCACGGCACGCCACCTCAAAGTGAGTAGCTTTGCATAAGCTAAGAGGGTTAAACTGGTCAAAACGGATGCCGTAGAACAGAAGAAGCTCTACCAAAAAAGAAGTAAGGGGAAGGCGATAGTTGGCAAACTCAAAATTTTTGGTATAAAGAGTCATCATGCCATCAGGAGCAATAGTAGTTTGTACAGGTAAGGGCAAAGTCGGATTTAATTCGGGACAGATGTCGTACTTACTACAAAAAGCCCTAAACTCTTGAGGGGAAAGTACATAAGGGGTATCACTAAGATTGTGGCGCTCACCCATGTCGCAAATAAATAAAAAAAAGCAGGAGAAGGAAGAATCAGAAGGAAGATAAAAGAAACGCACCTAGTTCCATACGACAGGGAGAAGGAATAAGGGATTTATAAAAATGGCCGGATGAAGGAAGAAAAGATGGAGCAAAGTTTTGGAGAGAAAAAGCGTAAGAGAAAAGAAATAAAGTTACAATAGTTATAAAGGGAAAGAGTAAGTCGGTTAAAAAGTAATTTGAATTTCAAACGTTAGAAAGGGACAGATGATCGACATGTGGAAGATCCCCTCCTCAGAAGCCATTGGATATCTGTACCTAAGAAGAACTCAAGAACCTACGAATAACAGTTGTCTTCCACCTACAACTCAACAGACACTTCAGATTCTCAAAGAGAGAGAAAGAAAAATTAGTCTATCACCTGCTCCGACATGGCCAAAGCAACTAATAGACTAGGGGGACTTGTTGGGATATGGTCCGGAAAGAAGTCCGGACATACCCCAAAACCCAGGCCCAGATAAACATTCACAAAAGTATAGTGACCTACAGCCGGGCCTATGAACTCAAAATCCGGGCTTTAGTTAAAGACCCGGCAATATCCAGGAGAAAAAGACAAAGAGCTAACGGTAAAAGGAGACAAGAATCTACACATCAGAGTACGAACCAATCAAGATAGGAGGCTCGACAGTGCACAAACCCTTACTAACAACCTTAAACAATGGTCCAAGCATTACATATCCAGGCCAATAATACAAAGATATGTTGCAGGCTAAAGACAAACAATCACCAGGTATAAATACCCCATCAAACCCATGGTGATGTTCATGTTCTCATTCATTCCTCATACCTACTCCATACTCGTATTTCTCATTCACACCCTATACTTACTCACGTCGGAGGCTGGTCACAACGACACCCCCCGGGGTCCTCACTGTGACGAGACTAACGGTGTTTTTGTTTTGCTAGGTCAAGCTCAGCATAACCCTTCTGGAGACTCTAGAAGAACCTAATTATCCGCAGATCTTGGAGTTTACAAGTAACGTGAACATTAAAAAAGAAAGTGCAATTATGGTAAATAAATATTTAATCAACTATCTACAAAATAATGTTATTTATTAATCTATTAAATAGAAGAGTGATCAACAATCCAAATAGATTCTCTATGGTATGAAGTATAGATGCATATTGAGACAAAACTTGTCCTCGAGCGAATATTATTATTATTATTATTATTATTATTATTATTATTATTAATAATAAGTAATTTATTAATTACTCGATTTGCCTACCTCTTTGTCCCTTGTGAAGGATTAGGCATTTGTTGAAATATATAAGAAATTATGAAATAATTTCCTTACCTAATAATATTAATAAAAATTGATTTTTTAAACATGTAAGTCGTTGTATCTTATCGTCCCAGCTATATGTCCTCTATCATCTTGACAAATTTTTCACTCAACCTAATTAACAAGGCTTATTAAATATTGGATTTTATTTTGTTTTTATTACATGTATACATTCGTATGTTGTTTGTTATTATTTTATCAAAAGGGAAAAATAAAGACTGTTGACGGCTATATTTTGAAAAGGTATTATTGATCTTTAAATAATAGAGTCCCACGAATTTATTTAACTTCAAAGAAACTTGTATTCCCTTCTAACTAATTTTGGGAAAAATAGCTTTCTCATGCTAAAAAGATTGCGACTATTATAAGCGCAATTTTGAGAAAAATAGCTTTCACACGCTAAAAAAATTGCGACTATTATAAGCAATTTTCCGAAAAAAATAGCTTTCACACGCTAAATATCGATCTGTTTTGAGATGTGGTTCTTCCGAATAATACATTAATTCAGTACTTATTTTCACGTATGAAACATGCCCTTGTAATATGAGGATGCATTTAAGACTTATTATGATTATGTATTGATTCCCAGAGCTTCGTACTCGAGACAGAATGTACGCTTTGTTTATTCGTACCTGTTTTTTACATGTCCGGACCAACATTGGTCCAAATGATATTTACTCTATCATGTTAGATCTAGACAATATATTTGTGTGACATATGTGTGTTTCTTGTAGGTATGACCATTATATAATATGTTTATTTAGGCTCCCAACTGTAGTCAACTGCGATATACAAAGCTCGGGTTTAGACTCGTTTAAACGAGTTTCAATTTAGGCTCGAGTTGGAACTCGGGCTTGTTTAAACTCTGCTCGATTCAAGTTTTTAATAAACAGCTCGACTCGTAATCGAAACGAAATAAAATAGTCAAGATGACCAAATCAACTTCTTTTATCTATTAATATAATCAAAATCGATTATTAATGTGTTTTAATATCAAATCTCTCCGATTCGAACCACCTGTTAAACTATGGGCACTAGAAAATGAATATAAAAATGTATAGTTGATCGATGATATCATAGTCACGGGTCCATATAATTTATTAAATTAATAATAAAATTAATTATTATATCAAAAAACAAATTGACACTTGCTTGAAAATACTAATTTCAGGAAAAAACCAGAATATAAATTAAAAACAGATTAGCAAAAAAGGACGTCAAATTGTCCCCTTGTGTCAATTTGGATGAACTGTCTAGTTTGTTTGTGGTGAAAGCAAAACCCCATGTTTGCATCCGAGCTTTTAAGACATTGATTGACTGTTTCCACTTGCTAACATTATTTACAAGTTTTTAACATGTTTAAAAAAAGTGTACCCTTTCTTATTGTAAAAGGAAATACTTATAAAGATCACAACAAATTGAAAACTAATCGAAAATAGGTGGACCGAAAAGAGAGAAATGTAACTCGTGAAACAGTATGGTCTAAGGGCACGATACTCGACCTTGGTGTTTGACTGAGATCAGGAAACACACAATATCTAGTGTAGAGCGATGATCACCCGGGTAGCCAACTAATTAACGTTGACATAAGCTGACTTAATACGCTATAGTGTATTGTTATAGTCTTTTATCAAAATGAAAATGAAAAAAAAATCTTTAGAAAAAAAGAATATAAAATTTGAAAGAATGATGTAGGTAAATATATACTCTTCGTGTTAAGAGTGTTCACTATTTGGATATAGTTCTATTCTCCAATTGAATAACTTGAAGTAAACCATATAGCTTGGATATATAGATTGGATTTCACTATATCAATTTTTAATTTTGGTTTTATGTTTGCTTTGGTTTTATGTTTGCTTCACTTATTGTTGTCTTAATAACCAATAGTTCAATTTTCGTGACTGGAGCGGTCGTTTTACCGGTCTATTGGTTGGATCATTTTCAAAAACCAGATGATATCATAAGTAATTTAAAAACTAAAACTATATATACTTTATGATATACTTTATGTTTCGGTATGAATTTATAATTTTAATAAAACATGAAGCTTTAAATAAATAAAATAAGAAGTGTGAAGTAGTAAATAAATTAGTAAATGAGATTCTGAAAGGAAAACAAATAAAATAAAAATAAAATTGAGATCCTGTCCGACCACTCGTTTCGGTTCACCGGTTCAACCAGTCCCACCGATAACTTGCCATTTCAAATGAAGAGGTTCAAATACACTCAATCTGGCATGTTCTATAGCCGATTAGTCATGTCCTAATCATGAACATATTGATCCAGACAAACTGAATAATAGTTTAATTTTAGAGAGACATTCTTTTCAAAACCAATATTATGTTGAGAACTGCAAAAAACGCCTGCATGTATGTTTTGTTTTGTTTTAAGCGTAACAATACATAAGGTGGTTGTATAACCGTTTACCTAACTATCTCTCTTCTATTAACTCAGCAATGTATTACGTATAAGTGCTTTATACAATTTTTATAGTTCTAAACATATGTTGGTTATAAAATAAATGCGGAATTATTACCCTATTAGTTCTATTTTTTGGAATTTACTTTTACTCATTAAGCAACACAAAGACAACAACTAGCTTAGCCTAAGTGGTAAAGGTGTATATCTAAAACTTTACTAAAATAGAGAGGTTTTGGAGTCCCACTTGTGACAAAAAAAAGGGTTCCAGATTGGGTCAGATGGTTTTTTCACCTATAATGAGTTTTCTCATGAGAAAGATGAAGATGAACGTGTGGGTCAGTGACCCATCAGTAATTCAAATTGCCGTTAAAAAAAAAAAAGGCAACACAGAGTCAACTTTATCCTACAATTTTAATCCCAAGTATGACATTGGCATATGATGACGGCAACCAGCCACTCAACTCAATGCCACTCATTAGATTTGGAGATATGGTTAATAATTTCAGAAATGATTAACATGACAGATTGATTATGGACTGAGTAGTATGTGGAATTGGTGTAAGAATCACTTAGATTACTATTGATGTTTTTTGCTTTTGTTTGAATGTCTTCAACAATATATTAAAGGGGGAGTCAAAATTATTAAAATTGAATTAATCGAAATGTAATTTGATTGAGTATTAATTTAAAGGCTAGTTGGTTTAGTTTAATTAGAAATCACTATAATAACCATTTTTTAGATATATTTGTACAATAGTCTCCATGTCAAACAAGATTTGCCTTTATAGTCGTCAAATATGAAGATAAAATTCATGTTACCATTTTACATTCATGTATTATCGTATATGGCTTTAAAACCATAAATTTAAATTATCTTTTAAAAAAAAAAATAAAGTGGATATGCAAAAATAAACTCGATATATGAAAATAAATGACTATGTAATAGTAGATACACGAAATAGATAAATAGTTGACAAGATTTTAACATTAAATCTAATAAAAGTAAAAAAGTTGCATAGTTTTATACATGTAACGTGTTTCTCATAAGCATCTCCAACACTAGGTATTTCAAACGTTTAAAGCGAGCCATATGTGTCATATCAGACTAATTTCAAACACCCATAAAACTTATTTTCTCTCTAATGCTACATCATTTTTCAAATAGTTGTTTTAAGAAAAATTAAAAAAAATATATATACGTATATATATATATAGGGGAAGGATCATAAGAAAACTCATTGTTCATGAGAAAACCAAAAAACTATTTATTAAAGGTAAAAAATAATAAAAAATCATAACTTCAAATATAAATCAAAAACTAAAAAACCGATTCGAAGACCATGTTCCCCACGTCGTCCTCTTTCCAAAAAAAAATCAGCGCCCTACTACATATGTGTAGTAGGGTTAGCTTTTGGGTTTAGTTTAGCTTTTAGGTTAGGTTTTTTTTAGGGGGGGAGGTAGGTGGGGGGTTTAGGTTTTTGAGGGGTGGGTGGGGTGGGTTTAAGATTTTGGGTGGGGGTGGGGTGGGGGTTTAGGTTTTTGGGTATACTACACATATGCAGCACTTTTAATGAGGAGTTTTTTTGTTTTCTCATGAAAATGAGTTTTCTAATAAACTCACCCCTATATATATATGTGTGTGTGTGTATAGGTAGGATCATGTACAAAATACATTTACGTAAAAAGTGTAGGAAACAACCTGACCCATTGATCATACTAATTTAATAGTTAAGAATAATTATGCATTAATTTTGGAATTATTTATAAGTGGAAATTACTAGAAAGGGTAAAAGAAGGAATTTGACATTTTTAATTAAATAATAATTTCATCAATTTTTTTAAATCAAATAATTTTTATATACTTTATTATTTAAAAAAAATTGTACCATAAAATCAAGAATTTTATCATTTTTAATATGAGTATTGCTATATATATTTTTTTAATGAAATTTTTTAAAATTCTTGTAAAATGGCACTACACTAATAACACATGTAAATACGATAACAACACAGAAAAAATATATTAGCATAGTGTAAAATGAGATAACAACACATTGGCAGTGAAAACAACACTTTTTATGTGTTGTACTGCATGTACATGTGTTGTTATCAGTGCGGTGTCATTTTTACACGACTTCTTATAGAAAAAAATCATTTAAAAAAATATAGCAATACTATTGTAACATCCTAGATAAATCTCACATCGGCCGTGAACAGGGGAGATGCTGGGTTCATAAGTAATGGTCCACCTCAAATATCAACACGTTTTTGGCGCATTGGCTCTCGATAAGAGGAAAAATCCACAGTTAAGTGTGCTCTGGTGGAAGTAGTACCATGATGGGTGACCTCTTGGGAAGTCTTTGTCATAGCAACCAAAAACAAATCCGTGAGCTTTTCGTAAGCAAAGCGGACAATATTGGTGGTATAAGAGGCCGGATACTACAACTATACACATATTAAAGAGAATAAAATTCTCGATTTTATGGTATAATTTAAAAAAAATAAAGTATATAAACATTATTTAAGTAAAAAAAATGGATGAAACTATTATTTTATGAAAATAGTCAAAATGGGGTGTTAATTCCCTCTTTTACCCTTCCAGTGATTTTCATTCATGTACATGTGTTGACGTCTCGTTGGTTCCTACACTTTTTATGTTAGATGTGTTTTGTACCGGATCTTTCCTCTATATATACAATTAAGGTTGTGAGAAAGAGCTCATCCTTTCCGTTTGTGCTCGTCAGAAAAAACGCGCCTCTTCAACTCTATATTTATTGCTATCGTGAAGTTAAGCGATGGAGATGCTCTAATAGATGAACAATTATATGTATTTACACGACTTTTTATAAAAAAAAATATATAGCAATACTATTGTAACACCATAAGCAAATCCCACATCGAGTATAAACATGAGAGATGTTGGGTTCATAAGTAATGGTCTGTCTCAAATATCATTAACCATTTTGGGTGCATTGGCTCTGCATGAGAGAAGAACTCCACAGTTAAGTGTGATCAGTGAGAGTAGTGCTAGGATGGGTAACCTTCTGGGAAGTCTCCACCCGGGCAACCAAAAACGCATCCGTGAGCTCATCGTGAGAAAAGCGGACAATATTTATGGTATAAGAGGATGGATGTTACAACTATACACATATTAAAGATAATAAAATTCTTGATTTTATGGTATGATTTTTTTTTAAATAATAAAGTATATAAACGTTATTTGAGTTTAAGAAAATGAATGGAACATGTATTTATTGAAAAAAGTCAATTTAATGTGTCAATTCCCTCTTTTACATTTCCAGTGATTTCCATTCATGTACATGTGTCGACATCTCATAAGTCCCTACGCTTTTTATGTTAGATGTGTTTTGTACCATATCTTTCCTATATATAATTAAGTGGTTGTGAGAAAGAGCTCATCCTTTCCGTTTGTGCTCGTTTTAAAACCCGGATGAAAGCAAACAAGCGCGCCTCTTCCAGGGGTGGCTCTATAGCACAAGCAACTAAAGCAACCGCTTTAGGCCGCCAAATTTCGAGGGCCCCAAAATTGAAAAACTACTTAAATCTATATTCTAACATAAAAATTGTGATAATTTACCAGTTTTTATGTTTTTAGAAAGAAATGACAATCTATCCACTTTTGTGTTTACATTAAACGTTTTCACGCTTGCATAAAATTATATTTCAGAAATTTTTATATATTTAGAAACCATAAAAAAACCTTAATTTTGAAGTTCGCTTTAGACCCCGAAACATGTTGAGCCGCACCTGGCCTCTTCAACGTTATGTTTGTTATAAGCGATGGAGATGTTCTAATACGTGAATAATTATATGTATTTAAATGAGATAAATATATGTATTTTAATGAATATATGTAAATAAAATATATTAAATTTATAAATATAAAAAAGTTTATTCTCATAATTTAATCCGATTTAATGGAAGGAACACCCATGCTTCTGACGTCCACAACCGAAAAGAAAACTAAACCCAGAATATTGAGCATTAAAATTTGGACTTTTCTTCTTTGTTTCCTCTCTTTTTCTCTCTCTTTTCTGCCATTAATTTCCTCCATCTTCTATGGTTTAGCCTCAGCAACAGGGTCATTCAACCTGCAGGTCTCCTCTTTTATCATCATCATCATCTTCATCGTTACCACCCCAATACTTCTCATAAAAAGGTCCAATTCTCTCTCTAACTACCACCATTAATGAACTCAACTTCAAATGAACAAATTCTGGTAATTAAGTTTATGAATCATGGGTCTGAATGTCTGATTAGAACGAGCAAAGTCAAACTTTTTCTTATAAGTCAACGATGAATGATTGAATTCTACTCAAACTGTTTGTTAGTTTCTTGAGACAATCAATTTAATCTTGCAGGGTGAATGCGTGTAATTTAAGTTTCTTGATTGTAAGCATAATCAATGGCAAAAAGATCATCCAAATGTCCTCCTACAGTTGAACCGAATCAAATCGGTTGTGTGTGGAATTTTAGTGGTATGTTTGACCACCATCACCACCACCACCGCCATGGCGGTTCTCACCGGAAAATGGTGTCGGATGAGAGCCATCGGAGCAGAAGTCTTCCAGGTGAGTTCAGTTTATGTTCATAATCTTTAATCATTCCTTAAGCTGCATAAGTAAGATGTATTCATTTGACTGTTGAGGTCAAACTGACCAATTTAAAATCTTAGTTTTATAAGAGTAAATAGGTTTTTTTTTGGGAAAATCTTGATAACCCAGATGAATTATGTTTAAGATGATCAAAATAGGAAAAGTTTGGACATAATTTGTGAAAAATTGTTAAAGAATTTTGAATTTGGAAAGTTCATAAGTTGACCACAAAAGTCAAAGTGAATGATGTGGTTTACTAATACTGATTACTCTTCTCTCAGGAGCAGGACATGCAAGGAACCAAGTACCAATTCTGACCTTTGATGAACAAATTAGAAGCATCAATGTAAGTACAATATGCTACTTTTAATCTTTGAAAAAAACGAATTCGATTCTGAAAATAGTATTGTTTTTGCTCAGATCGAATCGAAGAAGAAAACCGCAAGTGTGAGCCAATCGAATCATACAACGGAGAATGACACGGTTTGGAAGAACACCATGGAGAAATCTTTTTGGAAAAAGATGAAATCGCGATATGAAAGCCCGAACAAGAAGAAGGAAGACGCCAACATTGTAGATACAGTTGTGGTTTTGAAGCCTAATCGACGCGTTGTAGAGTCCGCGGTTGATGTAGGATGCCGGTGCTCGTATTTGCACTCTCGTCACGGCTCAACGAGTAAGCAACAGATAGTTAAACACACCCGAATGTCGTTTAATGATGTTAGAAAAAAGCTGAAGAATTCAAAGAAGTTGAAGAGCATTGAAAAGATGAAATCTTTTGGTGAAATTGATGGAAATGGTTCTAAAATTTCAAAACAACAAGAACCAGAAGTCTTTGTTGAAGCAAGAAGGCACCTAGCCGAACGGTTAAGACTAGTGGCTCAGGGTGCGGGTCTGGGTGAGCCTTCGGGCTCTTCAAGTAAAAGAGTGTCGAGAACCTTGGAAAGGATACTACTATCATCCCCTAAACACGAGTCAATTGCTAGCTTTGGGCATGGAACGGAAGGAACCCGTGGTGTGAAAAGTTTGCAGAAGACGTGGAGTGGCTCGAGCCCATTGAACCTGCATTCGAACCCACAAAACATTGGTACATCAAGAATAAATGGGTCCATTGAAGGATCTCAACTGGTAAATTTAACATTAACTTTTCCTAAATATGAACTAAGATCCGCCCATTTTCACCTAGGATAGAGGAAAGGTTTGTCGTCACGTCATCCCACCCTCTCCCTGGACCCTACAAATAGCTCTGCTATGAGTGAAATTTTACTGGGTATATTTGTTATGTTTGATATCTGTCATTAATCTTTATGACATTTTTCTACAGGAATTTGCATTAGATGTTTCTTCACCAAAAGCCGATTGTAAATCCGAAAACATGGATAATGATCAATTCAGAGAGAATCCGAGCCCTGTGTCTGTTCTTGATTCATTTTTCGCGGACAATATCTGCAGCCCGACAAGCACCATTGAATCCGGTATGTTTAGATCTCAAATCATAAACTGTTGCTCACTTTTGGTCACTTTTGTAAGCAAATCTTTAACATCTGCCATCTAATCATCACCAGTTGAACTTCAAATTCAACCACATCGTCTTGATTTTGAAGAACATTCATCACAAACTTCATCTCCACCGCGAAAAACCAGTTTAAGTTCATCTGCAGAGGACAGAAGATTCATCTCTTCATATATTAATGAAATCTACCAGTTTTCTCAGTCAAACTGGGAGGAGTTTTTAGCGACAGATTACCCGTTGGAATCATCTTGTGACCATAATAAACTCCTACATGATTGTGTCAAGGAAGTGTTGGTTAGTTTACATTCGCGGATGACACTTATCAGCTCGAAGATTCGGGCTTTTTCGTTGGATAAAGATGTGGTCAACGAGGTTATCGAACAAGTTGACTGGCATAATGGTCAACCCGTGGGCCCACGGACGCTAGATCATCTTGTTAGGAGGGATATAGCGAAATGTGGACAATGGATAGACACTTTATCAGATAGAAATGATATTGTGTTTGAAGTTGTAGATGAAACTCTACAAGAATTGATCAATGAAACCGTGTTGACTTTCGGTTTGACTTGTTGATTCGGGCTCACGGCTCATGGTTCTGGTGATCGGGTGGGTGTAGCCTGAGCCGAACCGCACATCGACTAGTTGTTTATGTGTTAGTATTGTAGAGAGAGGTTCTAGTAATTATAGTCTTTTGGTCATTTTTTGTGTGATATAAGAGATGTGATGTTACATGTATGTATAAATGAGATGATAGGGTGACAATATTCATTAAATAAGTAAAAAAATGATTATTATTATTATTATTATTATTTAAATACATATATGTTAATATATACGTCAAATATATAGAGAAATATATAGAGGGATAACACTAAGTGCAGTGGTTTAACTAAAATTTAAAAAAATTTCTTTTCTCCGCCTCTCCGCGAGTATACGAGCATTTCCGGTCAACTGGTCGAAGTTCATAGTAAGAAATTTGAGATCTTGTTGTTGTTTTTCCTTTCTAAATCTGAGTAGCTTCTCAAGCTCCGCGTCTATTTTATCAAACCGGTCAACTGGTCGAAGTTCATAGTAGGAATGAGATTGAAATAGTATATGTTTTAATTGTTTAAAATGTTTAAGTATTTATAAAAGAATTTTTTTTTAAAATAAATAGCCAACGACTATTTTTTATCCGTTACCGCCCCTTCCCCTGTGAAACAGCTCAAGCCATGAGCCCCGCGCCTTGGATCACGCCCAGGGGGGCGGTGTTCTGCGTCGGTGAATGAGTCAGGTGGCTCACGTCCACCGCATTACGGATGGCCTAACTAAACTCTCAAAAGTGTGTAATAGTTTAACTAAATTTTTAAACATTTGCTAATAATTGTTTTTTATTTATTTAAATATATTGTTTTCATTAAATACTAATTTTAATTATAAAACAAGACAAAAATAAAATAAAATTACAAATACTTCAAAAAAAGTTAAAATAAAATGAAATACGAAACTATTAAAATTAATTTTTACGGTATTTTCCCTTATTTCGGCTTTCCTTTGCTCGTAGATTTCAAGATCCTCCTCTGGTAGATGTGAGACATCTCTCGCGAGTAAATCAAGATCAAGGTCTTTTTGTTTTTCTTCCTTAAATCCTAGTAGTCATTCAATTTTTGAGTCTAAACTTTCTATGTGAGCTTTGACCTTCGGATTAAGAAATTTGAATGTAAAAAAATGGAGATGAAGAATTTGTGTGAGTAAAAATGATTAAAGTTTATGGTTATTTATAGATTTAAAAGAAAATTAGCATAGTCAACGGCTACTTTTCTTGGAAAACACCCACACCAACGGCTAGTTTTGCCTTCACGCCTGTTAACCCCACAACTCCCCGCCCATGGCACCCCCGTTAACGAACACCTGGCACGGTGTTTGGTGCCCTATCTTGCTTACGTGATGTAAGGTCCCAAACCAGACACCCTACAGTTGGGTTACATCACAGTGTATTCTTTGAAAACACTTAACTCTTAATAAAAACATACAACGGAAGTCATAACTCAAAATGGTATTTATATTTTAAAATCATTATTTTCCTTTACATTACCGAACGAATGCATGCACACCGACCCGAGTAGCCCCGCTCCAAAGCCAAGATACATCGTCATATGACCATACCTACAAAACAGTCTAACGTACATACAAAGCTAGCTACGTTGAGCGAGTTCTAACAGATTATCTTAAAAAGAAACATTCTCATTGCAAACGCCTTTTTTATTAAAACTCAGACCTTTCACTTCAGTTATAAAATAATTCACCATTCATATCGGTAACCCATGTCACCTAAAACATTCCAACTCTTCTAAGGGTTCAATAAACCCCGACTCAACCCATAACCATAACTCGTAAGTCTCACCGATTTGGATCGGACGTACCAAACACAACCCTGTAACCTACCACCCATATCAACCTGAAGACCGGTTCACAAAACCGACTCCTAGACATAGACCTGACAAGCCCTAGACAAGACTCTCACAAGGTCTACCAACACCTCCATCGTGAACGCGACATCGCGACCATCAATATTAAGCACACAAGCTAATATTACCATCACATCATTTCCTTATCACTAAGGCCAAGCAAGATTTAACGTACAATAAATCGCACACATGAGACATATCTTTGAAGGGTTTCACCTGTCTCATAATCATCACCCTCGTCAGGGTTATCCCCGTCAGGATATTCATCACTTCAGACCACCCCGATCCGGGTCTCAATTTTTGTCCCCACAGGACCATCAATGCACGCGCGACACTCCCTTTCGAGTACACCAGCATTCATGCTCGTCACGTCACATAGTGACTACCCCGTCATCCACACGGTGACTGACAGGTCACCCACACGATGACTGCTAGATCACCCGCATGGTGAAAACCTCGAAGAACCGACTCCTTCACATCATCGTTAGCTATATACACGTACAACAATGCTAGCACACAAAACAAACAAGTTATACACACAGGTCATCACATAAACATGTACCACGACTCATCGTCCCTTACACAGACTACTTACGTGTTTAACCAAACGCATACCCTAGACTTACCCTCATAACGTCTAGACACCATAACTGACTTATCCCAAAGGTCATTATACGACATACCAGTGTCATACCGACATCTAACCCACACAACCTAGGGACACCATATTGACCCTTAGATTAAATTTAGAAAGGATATAGTTGACTCGTAAAACTCAACGGATTAACCCATTTCTCGTAACGCATTTATATATACCATAAAACGTGTAAGTAGGTACGATAGCCCCAAAACAAGTAAAAAGGGGATTAGAAACTCACTGGTTACGAAGATCTAAATCCTGCGCTGAAACCCGTTCTTCGCACTCGAAATCCGAACCTGTCAAACGTATGATCACATGATCAGATTACGTCCTAATCGCACGTCGAATAACGTATAACATAAAACCCCACACTCTGTCTCATCCACTCGTCATTCCAAATCACAGAACCCTAGCTCCACGAATACATGGGTCGGACCGTTCGTGACCCGCTTGGAACACGCGTACACTAGCCGAGTTCCCATGCATGCACGTATGCCATGCAAACCCTAGTCGGCCACCAATGACGTCCCCCGTCTCCTCCACCGTGCATCACCATGCACGTCGTCCGTCTCCTCCTCCGTGACCAAACCCTAATCGGATAACATTACCACTATCATCATCGATGGACTCCACCCGAGCCACCCTTCCTACCGGAGACACTGACATCCCCGTCACACACCGTCCTCCGTCGTGGCACACCGGCAGCCGTCGTGCACCGCCACCGCCTCCTCTTCGTACACCCGTAACTCGTCCCCCTATCTCCTCTTCTAGGCAGCCGACCACCACACCTATCGGGCCACCACCGTGTCCCCTCTTGCTGGCTGTCACAGTCATACACCACCAACGATCGCAACCCTCTTACCCGGTAACCTTCTTATTCAAAGAAAACAGAAACAAGAATCGATAAAAATGTAAAACGGGATTACCTCAATGTGTTTCGGAGACTCCTGATCGAAAGCCGTCGCGTCACCGCCTCCGTTTCCCCGTCCGACCACCCTCGTCGCCGATTTCTCCCTTGCGGCTTCCCTTGGCTGTCGTCGCACTCCCTAGGCCGATTATGGTCTAGGGTTTGTGCAAATGTGGTATTTATACTTCCACACATTACGCTTCGGGTCCCTCCACTTCCATCTCGTGCGTTTCGATCCCGACTTAACTCTTTTTAAACGACTAACTGTGCCCTTTACGGTAGTTAAAAGCACCTCATGTGACAAATCTTATGAATCATCTTATTTAACAGGGATCCGGGTCGCCCACTAACCCGAACCGTTAGCTTACAGATTTTCGGGATGTTACACGTGGGCATGAGCGCCAGCCCACTACACCCAATCTAAAAGTAAATAAAAATATTAGATATAAATGATAAAAGATAACAGATAGATTTCTATTAACAAAAGTTTTACACGCAATTATAACTAACATTTTTAAAATGGTAACTAGCACGAATGAATTTAATACACATTTTCCTAGACACGACATATAAATGGGTGATCACATAATTATTATCATGTAAGTGTCTAACTATTACTGTGTACCTATGCACACATGTAAGAGTTTAATGATGTTGAAACTTTTTAAAACCTCTATAACATGGAAAACAAGTTATGCCATCTTGATTCTTCAAATAAGAACATTTGTGACGGACATAATCATCTAATGTCGAGAAGGTACATCACATGATTCTAAGAAATACAGGGATTGAATACATTTAGTTTAACGGGCGTACCCGGTGCTTTTAACTTAGCTCCCGCATTTGTGCAGTGGCCGGATCGCTTCGTGCTTTGTGCAAGAGGCTGTTTTTCACGGCTCGAACCCATGACCTCAAGGTCACAAAGCAACAACATTACCAGTTGCTTCAAGTCCCGCCCTCGAATACATTTAGTTTAACGATGAGGTAAAAACATAAGCGTATATACATTGTGCCTTGAATAACTCATCTAGCAAATGATCTGAGGCCCACTGATGCCTAAGGAAACAACTATTGCTTGAAATCCATAATGTTCATCACACATTATATCTTGTATATGAGTTCTATAAGTATCGAATATATTTTGAAATTTCAGTATGTGACACCCATATTTTTGATAAACCTTTTTATAACAATAAGTTAGTAAACACTACTATGTAAGGTTCACTTACATAGTCATGTGACTTTCTGTACATATTTGGGTTTCTTCGATAAATCACACGAGTATGTAAAATCCATTTACACAACCATGTGTTTTTCAGCAATCACACTCTACAACTACGTCAATAGATTTTACACCCAGTGACGGACCCAAGAATTTTTTTCATGGGGGTCGGTTGAGTAATGATATATAACATGCATATAACACTAAAAATTTTTCATTAAGGGGCAATCGGTGGCTATTTTAAAATTTTATGGGGGGGGGGGGGCGATCGAGATTTTAGTGCGTATTTAACACTAAATTTTTTTTTCATGGAGAGCGGCTGCCCCCCATAGCTCCTTAGTAGGTCCGCCCTTGTTTACACCCATGCGTTTTATAGTCAACTTTACTTAAAAACCATTTTTTCATTAAAAAGTTTTGTTCCCAGACAAGTAAATTGCCCCAAGTATTAATTAAGCATACTCAATGTGTTATTTAACCATTTCAAACTGCACAAAGCTTATTACACTGCTTACATTCAAAATGTGGTAACGGAAGTTGTGCGTTTGTCGAGCATAGCATTATTAACTAGTTATTTGCACATTATACACTTATACACCCAACAATCTAAACAAACTGTAACAATCATAGCCCTAAGTGATAGTTTAGTGAGGATTATAGCCTTCAATGATAATGTTAGATTTTCAGATATAACTTGTGAATATTATAGTCTTTAATAATGAGTGTGAGGTTCATTTGACTTCAATTGTATGAAAGACATAGACTTCAAATTATGTTTCATAGTAAGTAAGTGGGGCAGAGGCCGTGCTCCATAGAGCGAACATGTTCTTAAATAAGTTCATTAGGATGGATCGTTGGCTATGCTTACCGTCGATTTCTCCAATGCCTTCAACTTGGTGGATAAGACTGCCCTCCTGCATGAGGTTCGGACCCGATGCTCGTCCATTTCCTTATGAGCGGATTTTTTTATATGGGCAGCCGGCTAGGTTATATGTGGGTGATGATCATATTTGGTCCACCACTGGGGTTCAGCACAAGGACCCTTTGGGGCCTCTTCTTTTTTGCTTTAGCTTTGCATCCGCTCGTTCACCAGATCAGGGATTGTTGCAAGCTTCTTTTCCATGCTTGTAATCTTGATGATGGTACGATTATTGAAGACGCTAAAGAGGTGGCTAAAGCCTTAGCTATTATCAGGTCTGAGGGGCCCTAAACCCTAACCCTAAACCCTATTCAACTCAACGTTAAGAAAACAAAAGTATTTTGGCCGTCGTGCAATGGGATGAAGATGCAGTATGGATTGGTCCTTTGTGGGATTGGAAGGCCGGTGCTGGGTGTGAAACTTCTTGGTGGTGCCATTAGCCGGGATGCAGGGTTCATCAGTAGTTTGGCTGTGAAAATGACATCTTGTGCGGTGGAACTAACGAGTTGTCCCCCACGTCTACGAGACCCTCAATGCGAGCTCCTTTTGCTCCACTCATGTATGGGAGTCGCAAAGCTGTTGTTCGATCTCAGAACGTGCCAGCCTATGTATGTGGGGAAGTTGTTTCTGTTTTTGACAAGGGCCTTTGGAGGGCGATCGAGGATATCATGGTTTGTGGGGGTGCTTTTTTGGGGATTTTCAATGGAGGTTGGCATCACTTCCGACCCGTTTTGGGGGTTTGGGTTTATGTTCGGTTGTGGATGAATCTGAATATGCTTTTTTGGCATCGAGGGCACAATCTTGGAGTTAGAAGGAACATATTCTTTAAGGCTGTGGTATTGATGGTTTAGACTCTGACTACGGGTGTGCGATGGATCGCTTGCACACGTCACTTCCCGATTTCTATCTTAGCGGTTTCTCTAATAAGGACACCCCCCCTAAATCTCAACGTGCTTTGGCGAGTGCCTTATTTATTAGAATCGTCCAGACTTTGGGAGGGAAGTTTGATATATCTCCTCGCCAAAAAGCGGTGTTTGAATGTCTCCGGCTCCTCGGGCTCAGGATTTCCTGACAGTCATCCCTATTGAAGGACTGGGCCAACATATGTCGACTGTGGAGTACCGTGCTATTCTTAAGTACCGACTAATGACCCCTCTGTTTCCGACTAATAAGCCCTGCCTAGTTTGCCACAAGGTTTGTTTGGATTCTTTTGGCGAGCATGCGGTCCATTGCAATGAGCTACCTTGGTTTAAATACAAGCATGATTTGGTTAGGGATGTTCTATGTGATGTTCTTAAGCGGGCATGAATTTCTGCTAAAAATGAGGCCCCTGTGAACTTCCTGACAGATCCGCTTGAATGGAAGTCTACACTACAGCCAGCTGATATTCTTGTGTTTGGGTGGGTATGTCACACCCCAACCGACGGCGAAAACGTTGGGGCGGGACATGTAGACTGTTCATGAGCACAAGGTTGACTAGATTTCAATATTTTAATCATCAAATTTAACTTCAAATAATTCAACACAACCAAATTCAAACAAGTACATAAGCGAAATACATAATAGTCTTTATTTAAATTTAACTAAGTCCAAAGCCTATGTGTAGCATGCCTTGATCAAACTTACTCATTAGCACCTGAAACATGAATAAAATAAGGTCAACTAAAAAGTTGGTGAGCATACACAGGTTTGTATATAGATAGCATATAGATTATAAATAAACAAATCCTTACATAACATGATAAAATAAGACATTTATGGAGAGCAGCTATTGTGTAACTAAGTACAATCAAACCTTTGTAACTAGCATGCAAAATTGTGTTGTCGGTAACAATCACCCCAATATGGGTGGGTTTGTCAGACTCAATAGATCTATCATTATTAACCGTCGGCTTGAATAGTTAATGATTGCACATAAATTGCACATAAAAGTTAGCACACCTAGCACTCAGGCATAAAGTTCAAATTACACACATGAATGTAAAGAGGATTTGTATTTGTGTAGTTTGTGTAAATGTAAGCAATAGTTTGTATAATGTTCATGTTCCACCCCAAAAATGTAAAAGAGTAAAAGGGGCTATGTAATATTCACCTGTATCAAAGATGTTGATAGCACAAGTGTCTAGGTAGCAAAGTGTTTCTTGTAACTTACAACGTTAACCTATAGTGAAATGCATGAATTTGAATTAGAAACATGCAAAGAGTTCTATGGCGAGATCTAGGGTTCAATTGGGTTTTGAGTGTAGGGACTTGTACGACGGATTCGTGTTATATTATGTAAAAGGATTGTATAGGTGTTTGTGTCTCAAATGTTGAGCATAAATCTCTTGTAAAAGCATGTGTGTAAGAATGTATGATTTCTTTTGTGTTGTAAACCATTGGATACGTGTATGTGTACAGGAATAATTAAATTACATTCTTTTGTTCACAATGAATGATTTAATGGATACGATAATATGAAAATAATAAGTTTGAATAAATAAGCTCCTTTTATTTATTTACTTTAGTTATATAAAAATATAATATGAAATGGATGATCAAATTATTTTGTATTTAAAAGAAGGTTTAAATAATAAATAGTTTAACGAAAGATACAAATTTATCAAACCATAATTATTTATTAATAAAAGTGCATGAGATTTATATTCAACGTTTTACAAAGATGTGTCATGTAAAAGATTTGTAAAGAATTTGCGTCACTAGATAAACGGGTTTTTTTTAAAATGTTTAAAATTGTAACTCGTTATAACTTGAGTAACTAATTTGTTTTAAAAATGACGATATTAATTACCAAAAGATTTATTAGGTTTTAACCCTAAATATGGTTAATAAAATGGTTACTCTTAAAAATTTAATAATTTGAAACCCTAACATAATTTCTAAGTTTTAAGGTTTTCATAAAATAATTTATATAAAAAGTTTGGATTTAAAGTTTGATTTAAAAAAAATAAATAAATAAAAAATAAAAAGTTTCCCGAGACTCGAACCCGGGTTGAATCTGGGAACACAACTGCACCAACCGCTGGACCAAGCGGCCATCAGTGTGATAACCCGGTTTTGTAAAAGGTTAAACATGAGGCACACGAGAACCGGGTTTCAAAGATATGCGAAAAAAATGGGAAGGCGCGGGGCTAGGACTCGAACCCGCGACCTTCCTTGTATGAGTCCAGTGTCTTAACCGGCCAAACTGGGCAAATGCCTTAACAAGGGTGGGATTGCTGAAACTAATAACCTACATCCCAAACGTCCCTTCGTCCCCATTACGTAACCCAAACCCTAACCCCTCAATTGACTGTGTTCGAGCACAGATACAAGACCGATTTGATGGGGCTTTCATCCCATGAATCAAAAGGAGTTTATTGGCATCGATCTTACCTGAAATGGTTATGTGTAGGGGGTGAACGGCTGAAGCCTTTTGGTTCGAGTTCGTCAGAGCCGATCGTGCACCAGAGCAGCAATGGTTCGCGTTTGAGAGTTTAGAATGTAAGTAAAATGTGTCGCGAGGATGTATGAATAGATTCTATGTGTTAATTGCATTTGAACGCGTCAATTTGATTTGGCATTGAATACGTGGTTACCGGATTTGGATTTTTCAAATCAATCCATTTATTTCGTGATGAATTGGGTCACGATTTCAGCTTGAAAACATGCGAGCATTCTCTGCGCGTGATTAGCGGCCATTAGCACGTTTTAATATCAAGATTTGAAACCGAATTTGACTCGGTTTGACTCTACGTAGTCAAAATGTTTGGGTTCGAGTTTAGGCTGCGTAGCGGTTAAATTGGTAGGATAATTGGGCTTGGAACAGGTCGGTAATTGTTCTAGCGTTCGTGGCAAGTCCAATCCATTTGGTTTTGGTTGAATTTGGCCTTGAATTTGCAAGGGATTGTAAAGTTTGACTTTAAAAGTCAAAATAGATCATCATATGGGTAAACTTTGAGTTTCACAGGTCAAATGTGAGGGTTCAAAGGTTCAAGTATAGAAGAGGGCTTCAATCTTGATTCCAAAGGGTTTAACACTTTATAATTTCCATTTTTATAAAGTGCCAATTTATGTAAATGAATTATTTAATAATCTAATATATATACATATATTTATTCAAGATACATTTATATATATAAAAGATGTACTTACATGATTAAAAACTATATAAGTTTTTATTTTGATTTGAGCAAGTTTATAAATATATAAACATACATGCTATGTTATAAATTGATAGAAAGTAATATGTATGATGTGCGAAGTTGAAAACCTAAGTTGATATGTGTTAAGGTGATGATTAACGCGACATATTGTGTGGAACCGGTATGGAATTGAAATGGATTATAAAATGAACTAGAATTTTAGGCCGGAAAAATCATGGATGCTACAGGGTAGGGGGAAAACACGTTTGTGTGGACCTTATAGGAGTGTCCCCTCTTGTGGGGATTAGGGACAATGGGTTTGTTGCGGGCCAGGCTGCGCTGAAGGCGGAAGCAGGCAAAATTGCTAAACACGAGAAAGCTTGTTAGAAAATCAACACGTGCTTATCCGTTTTGCTTTTGATACATTTGGTTTCCTAGCCCCGGAGGCTGTGGAATTACTAAACAGGGATCAGCCGGTCATGCTTAGTAATTTTCGACCCCTAAGACCCAAAGATTTGTTTTTAATAGGATCAGTTTTGCTATCCAAAAGGAGGTTGCGGCGCAGCTTGTTATCCGTTTACCTGCCACTTTATTGTAATCATGTTTCTATTTATGAATATTCCAATTGTTGCATTCAAAAATAAGTAAGTTCTCAATACCTTAAAGATCACAAATCTTAAAATCAATATAACGAGAAACAAGCTCTCAATACCTTGAACATTATCAAACCCTCTGACCCTCAACTAAATCCGCACTTGCATGTATTTACCCAAACACTATCAAACCCTACTTAGCCGGGCTAGCCTATACAAACCAGAATTAGCATTCTGTTCACACAAAGACAGAGACATTAAGGTATTAAACTTGAATACAAAGTCAAACCGCTAAAAAGGTCACTTGCACGCAATTGAAAGACTTGGAAATTTAAACATATATGCATCCTTAAAATAAATAATTTTAATGTGCACTCAATTTAGGAAAGCTCCATATGCGCACCTTGGAAATTTAAGCTTCCAATTCTCTATTCTTTGCCTAATAACAATTGACCACCTAATAGTCAATCCAAATCCAAATAGTATGAATAGCATGTTTGAAAAAAAAAAATTAACGACGAACGAATACTATAAGCCGGCCATCCGCGAAAGACCACCCACGCCTAGTGGTGCACAAATCGGTTTTTTAACCCAAACCGGTTCAAACCGAACCGAACCGGTTTGGTCAACGAAAAGTCAAAACCGGTTTGGCCCTAAACCGGTTCGGGTTAAACTGGTTTCGGAGGTGGAAAATGTCTAACTTGTCAAACCGGTTAGGGTTGGTTACAAACCGGTTTGCCCAAAAAAACCGGTTTTTATAAAAAAAAAATTCAAATAAATTTTATATTTTTAATATAAAATCAAAAAAAAATATAACAAATATAAAACATAAAGTTCAACGTTTATTAATATTTAGAAAGTTCGAAAATTAAAAAACATGACAAGATAAAATTATAAAATTGTAAAACATTACAAATGACAATATATATTTTTATTTTTTGGAATAATGATTGATTATTCTTGTGCGTTGTCTTCGGAACTGGAGCTTCGTAGCCTTGCATCTTCGGCTAGTTCTTCACCGGTGACTGGTTCGGATATTCCAAGATCAACCTCGTTGTTGTGTATGATTTCTTCGGCTTGAATTTCGTCTTCGAGAGAAGTTTGGTCTTGTATCCTATCCATCGCATCCAAATGGTCCTTCAAGCAAATGCACATTTCCATCGCTAGGGGTGTGAGTCTAGTCCTTCGTATCGATAAGACCCTGCCACTAAAAGAAAACGCAGATTTCGAAGCTACCGTGGAAGCTTGGACGGTTAGTACATCACGGGCCATGACGGAAAGAATCGGAAACGAAGCTTCGTTTTTTTTCCACCAAGCCAAAATATCAAACTCCTCAAAAACGGTAGGAGGCATAAACGCTAAAAAGTTTGTGCCAATATACCTTCCGAGTTCGCTACTCGGGGTGGTACCTCGAGCCCGTTTACTAAATTCATTTAACATTTCATTATATAAATTCAAATTAACATATCTCGAGCTACCACTTGATGATGTACACATTGTATCATGTGGAGTCGGAGTTGTACCATATTTATGTAAATAAACATCAAATAAATCTTGTAAACATTTGTTAAAATATGTTTTTGTGACTTGTGCAAAATGGATGTCTTCACTATCCAAATTCAAAGCGTAAGTAATTCTATCAATCAAAGTTTAAACCCCGTAAACATTTATTGTAAGGTTTAACGAGGCGGCACAAGTTATAACAGGAAGCATTTCTTTAAAATATTTCACTAATTTTTCTTTCATCGGTTCTATCATTTTTGTAAAAAGATGGCTTTTATTTTCAAGTTCATACAACTTGTTAGCCATTAAATATATTTGTTTTAGAGTTAATGGACTTGTGGGATAATAAACACCGGATAAAAAAGTAGTGGCGGTTTTGAAAACTTCAAGCAATTCAGTTACGTCTTTTAAAATGTCCCAACTCGTAGAAGGAAACTTTAGAATTTTACGACGAGGTTTTGAGTCAAGCATTTCATAAAATAGTTCTAAAGTTTCTCTTTGTCGTAAAGCGCTATAAAACATAGTATAAGTCGAGTTCCATCTTGTCTCGACGTCCCAATTCGGACCTAAGCAAAGATTATTCGTTTCACGACAAAATCTAATATAATCATGGTATCTTTTTTTGTTACTAAAAATATCTTTAAACATTAGTCGAAAAGTATATGTTAAGTTTGAAACCTCTTCAATTGCAAGCCCGGCTTGCACCGCCAAGTTAATGATGTGTGCGACACATCGACTATGGAAAAAACGCCGTTGCAAACCAGTTTATATTTAATTTTTAGTTTTTGAACCGCATTTGTATTATTAGATGTATTATCAAAAGACATTGAAAAAAGTTTATTTAGTAATTTAAATTCGGTTATAACACCATCCAATATATAAAATAAATTTTCACCGGTGTGTGGATATTCAAACAAGTCAAACGCGATTGTACGCTTCATCATTTGCCACGTTTTGGGATCAACCCAATGCGCGGTAACGCAAAGGTACGAATCGGGAATACCATGTGGAGCCGACCAAACATCGGTGGTTAAGTTTACACCGGTTTCCAAATTTTCAAAACCCAAAATTAATTCTTTTTTTGCTTTTTTCCACATTTTTATACAATCTCGTCTAAGGGTTGTGCGACTTACTTGATGATAACGTGGTTGGAGTGTCTCTTGAATCATCCTTGTCAAGCGCGGATTGTCAAAGTGGTTGAACGGCAATCCTTCTTGAATCACTAACCTCGCCATTCGATCTCGAACAATATTTGGATCAAAGTTCCAAATTCCTCCTTCGCTTGTCATCGAGGCTTAACCTTCACTTGGAATTCCCTTCAAGGACGGGCAAGATTTTTCCATATGCGTTTTCAAACTAGTGTTTGAATCTTTCCCCAAAAACGCACCACACATCTTGCACCGAGCACGTTCCTTCTCGTTTGACAACAAACAGATATCGTAATTGCACCAAATTGCCAGATTTCTCGTTGTTGCTCGAATTTCCACAACGGTAACTTCGTTTGAGGAACCACCAACACCAAAACTTGCCATGCTTTTTTTTAGAGTTTAGAGAGCGTTTTTGAGCGTTTAAAGTGTGGTTTTAGAGATTAGAGAGTGTAGAAAGAGGTGTGATCAAACCTAAACACCCCCACCTATTTATAGTGAATTAGAGGTGAAAAAAGGCAAAGAAAAAAACGGCTAAAATCGACTCCAACGGCTATATAGCCATTGAATAACAGCTACTTTTTTTCAGCGAAAAACCGGTTTAAAAACCGGTTTATCGAACCGGTTCACACAAACCGGTCCCATACCCGATTACACCCAGAAAACTTCAAGCCGGTTTCAAACCGGCTAACCTGAACCGGTTTGCTCCAAACCGGTTTATCCCAAACCGGTTTGCCGGTTTGGACCGGGTAAAAAAAAACCGGTTTTTTTGTGCACCTCTACCCACGCCCGTGAAGGCAAACAGCGCTGGTGACCCGGCCCGCCCATCATTCCAGGGGAAACCCACCACTCGAAGGCCCACTGTGAAAAAACCCTTCTTGTAAACTTCAAAATCTAACCCAACAAAGTTTGACATGGTTGAATAACTACGTATACGGGGATCTTAGCTCATGGGATTGACGATTTTCTGTTGTTCATTCAAGTTTGGCCCTCCACAATTATTTATTTGTGACACACGGTAAGTTATATTGATGTTTGAGAACTACTTTTTATTTCAAAGCTTTCTTTGATTTGTTCTACTAAACTTCGTAAGATGATTTAAAGCACATGTAAGGTAAAAAAAATCACCTCAAACCATATAAACTTCAAAAATGGAGAATAAATCATTACAAAAAGTATTGTTTTTTTTTTAAGTTTGATTGATTGATGAGTGACAAAATAAAAACAAAAAAATTTCTCCAAAAGTATAATGATTTATAAAAGGAAAAACTTCACAAAATAATAATAAAGTTTCTTATTTGTTTTATTTTAGTTATTTAAATTTTTTTTATCTTATTTTAGTTACTCAAGTTTCTCTTCTGTTTCATTTTAGTCACTCAAACTTTTTTGTCTCATTTTAGTCACTCAAATTTCACATGTTTTTCCAATCTTACGCAATTACAAGGTGAAAATGTTGGTTTACTCTTTTTGGATTTCATTTTCACCATATCCATGAAATGAAATCCAAAAAAAGTAACTCGTAAAAATTACCAAATATTGGAACATGTGAAACTTGAGTGACTAAAGTGAGACAAAAAAGTTTGAGTGACTAAAATGGAACAGATGAAAAACTTAAGTGAATAAAATGAGACAAAAAAAGTTTGAGTAACTAAAATGGAACAGATAAGAAAATTAACTCTTTATAAAACATATTGTTTTCATATAGGAAGTGCATGTTGGAGTTTTAATTAGCAACTTCCACATTGAAACCAGGGACCATGTTAGAAGTTGATATATGACGTACTATTAATGTTATAGAAAAGTATGTCTCTACAAAGAAAATGAGTAGCATTTGAGAATTTTTGTCACTCATTCAATACATCATACTTTTTGAATGTGATAATAGCATGTGAGTCTAGTGTCCACTTTTGACGTTTTTTAACAGTAAATCTACCTTACTTCTACTCTTAAATTACATCAAATAATTCATCACATGCTTGAGTTTGAACTCAAAGCCTTCCATCTAAGAGACAAGAGCCTCTACCAAGTAGGCTAGTCTCACATTGACAACTTCAGACGTTTTACTGCCCAAGTGTATGTTGTGCGGGTGTATTATAATGGTTGATCACATATTACCATTATTAATGTCTATAAAGCACAAATAATTTTCTACCAATTAAAACTAACATTTGCTACTTTTGGTGTCATAACATGTTCTTGTGGTTGTATCACTCAAGTCATCATGTCACATTGGTGCCACCATTGATCACGAGAGAGGATGATAGGGGTATACCCCTTGCTCTTAGGGTAAGGGGGCACCCAATCATCAAAAAAATTTACTCATCAAACTGTCCAATAGAATTTTGTCACCTCAAAACTACTCATTTACTCAGATTTTATTGGAAACACCATACTTAAACTACTCACCTATTTAAAAAAAACATTTAAATAGAAAAAGTGTGTGATGAGTGGTGGGGTCCACTAAAGAGGTGGAATTCATCCGAGTAAAAACACCCGGCCCACTTACTCGCTTGGCCTACTCGAGTTGATGGGTACGGTGTTCCCCTTTTACCCGGTCTCCATCTCTCCTACTTGGCTGGTGCCTTATATGTACAACAACGATCATAAGTAAATACGAATTTAAATTAGTATTTTTCTTAACAGGGGTAAATTTTATTATAATAAAATCTTGCCAGAAGCTAGATATATATTTGAACAGTCGGTTCTGAGGTGGCGGATTTCAGATGGTGTCTAAATAAAGAGCCGCTGGAGATGATTTTACATCACTAATATTTCACCCTTCAAATATTAAAAATCAAAAGATCATCTCAATTTAATGTTTTTAAGGACACATTGAAATTTAAAAAAGAAAAGCGTATCTTTAGCCAACCCCATTGAAAACTAATACAAAGTACTTAAAAGGAAAATATTAAAATTATTACGAATGTAAAACAATGAGATGCTATTATTTTTATTGTCTTTTATTATATTTTGATTATAGTTTATGTGTAGTATATATTTGTGCAGGTAACCGAACCGATAATGACCGAACAATACCGTTATCGTTCTGGTACCGTGACTAACTGAACCGATAATGACCGAACAATATCGTTGCCGGTATTGGTATTATCATAACTGAAATCTATGTTCGTTTATATGGTTTTCGATAGATGTAAAGCATAACTTTATTTTTCGGGTTATATCGTACGACATTTGTTTGATGAAAACATCTCAAATGAATTTTTTTTAGTTAACCCCCACTAGTTTGATATGATTAAAGAACAATAACATTATTTGATATGACTAGCAAGGCAACAAAAATATTTAATACAATTAAAGCGAAAGTAACGGTAACATGCGCCGTTCAGTTGCATCAAATAAATTTGAGAGAAACATTAGTTACATCAAATAATTAAAAAAAATTCTTATCAAATAAAATTTAGAGATTGCTAAAAAAACAAATACTTTAGATGATAAAAGGAAATGAAGAATATATTTACTGAAAATAAGTAATATATATATATATATATATATATGAATAATCAATTATTTAAAATATTTTAAAATTAAATATAAAAAAGATATTAAAAAGAAATTGTTTGAAAAAAAAAAGCAAATTAATAGATTTTAGGTATGCTAAAAAAATAAATCTAAAAGATAGCTTTGATATCTCCAATACCAAATCATCCATTTTATTCATAAAACTCACTTTCCGCTGAAAGCAAAATTCAGGATAAAAAGTGTTAGAATAAATAATTTGAAGATTAACTAATATCAACTAACAATTATAATAAAGAAAATTTATATATGAAAATTTCTTAAATATGCTTGCTCAGAGGCAAGTTAGAAAACCCTAATTTATAGTTTTGTTAATAGGGTGGTAACGAGTCAAGTAACTCATGAAGTATACGATATTGACTTGTTAAAAGCTCAAATCAAACAAATTTAAACGAGTTTAAGCTTAAATTAAAGCTCATTTAATAAACGAGTTCGAGCCCTGACTTTAAATACCAAATTTAACTAGACTTATGAGCATAAACGAGATTATTATTTATACTAATATAATTTTGTTATTTAAATACATAATAAATATTTCTATATATAATTATGCTTAAAAATAACAAATATATATAGGGATGGTTCATGAAAAAACCACATAGTTATACGAAAACCGCGAAAACTACCAAGAGTCGATCAAATAATTTATAAATTTTTTATTCTTATAACTTATTTCTAAGGGTATCAATGTAATATTACATATTTAACAAAAAAATCATTTTAGGTATTGTATATTACGTATACGTAACTACAATTTTTTTGTTTTTCGTTTACGTATATGTAACACTATGTGTTACGTATATATAACACAATACATAAAATGATTTTTTAGTAATATTACATTGATACTTTTAAAAATAAAAATAAAATAAAAAATGATTATTATTATATGATTGGTTATAATTAGTTTTCTTCGTGGTTTTCACGGTTTTCATTTTTTTTTTTTTGAACGGCAATTTGGATCACTGACGGGCCACTGGCCCACCCGATCATCTCCACCATCATCAGGAGGAAACCCACCATAGGTAAGAAAACCCTCTGGCTACAGTATCACCCGGAGGTATATTCAATCCGATGGATTAAAGAAAACTTCATGTAATATTAACCAAGTTTTTCTAAGTATTTTTTTTACCTCTAAATCACTTTAACTTTAGAGGGACAAAATAATTATTAAATAACAATTAAAATTCATATATGTTTAGCTTATGTCACTTAATTTTTAAAGAAAAATTAAACTCATAAAAAATTCACTATTTAGATGGACAAAATAATTATTAAATAGCAACGAAGATTCGTATATGTTTAATTTATGTCACTTAATTTAAAAGAAAAAAAATTAACATTTATAAAATAAGTTTCATTATTTAGAGGGACAGATAATTATTAAATAGCAATTAAGATTCATATTTTCCATTTATGTCACTTAATTTAGAAAAAAAAACATTTATAAAAAGTTTCACTATTTAAAGAAACAAATAATTATTAGACAACAATCAAGATTCATATATGTTCCATTTATGTTACTTAATAATTTTTTTTTTTTAAAAATAACTTTTATAAAAAACTTAAACATTTATAAAAAAAAAATATAGGATTGGAATACTTGATGAAAGTGGAGTGACTTTAGATAACAAAAAAAATTTTAAGTGACTTCAATGAAATATTATGAAACTTGGTTACTATTGTGTAAAGTTAGTGTAAATTTATAAACTTTCTTGTTCATTGATTGGTCTAAAACTTATGTGACCCTTTTGTATATCTTTTAACCAAATAAAGGTGACACATTCACCAGAGGGAATAGAACTATTGCGCCATTTTCTTTTCGTTATCTGTGGAGTGACAGCAGGGTGGATGATGGAAGATGTAATGGAGGAAGTGATCAAGACTCGACAGTTGCAGCCACTCTTGTTCACAAAGCCATTGGCGATAGGTTGCATTGTATCTTTGTTGATAACGGTTTGTTAAGGTGAGATTTTGGTCGACTTTATGACCACATTTTCATTGTTTGATCGTATGATGATATACATATGATGATTGTGTTTGTTTGTAGATACAAAGAACAAGAACGGGTGATGGGAACGCTTGAAAGAGATCTTCATCTTCCCGTTACTTGTGTTGATGCTTCGGTGCAGATCCTGAGAAGAAGAGGAAGATCATCGGAAAGGAGTTTATATCAGTTTTTTATGCGTCTTCTCATGATTTGGAGAAAAAGTTGGGGAAGAAACCGACATATTTGGTCCAAGGAACTTTGTATCTGGATGTAATCGACTCTTGCCCGCCACCTGGAAGTGCTAGAACCCATTCTCACATGATTAAAAGCCATCATAACGTTGGCGGGCTTCCTCAAGATATGAAGTTGAAGCTCATTGAACCGCTTAAGCTTCTCTTTAAGGACGAGGTTTGCATAAAAATGGATCTTTTAAAAAAATAGTTACTTTTAGTTAAACCGGGTGTCCGGGTGAAGCCCTCCCCAGACCCTACTTGTATTAGTAGGATATTACTGGGTATGTTTGTGTGTTTGTTTAGACAATATGCAATAAACATTTTGTTTATTATTGTAAAGGTTCGTGGGCTCGGGAGGATTTTAGACGCTCCAGTGGCGTTTTTGAAGCGGCATCCGTTCCCAGGCCCCAGGACTTGCTGTGAGAATTCCTGGCGATGTAACTCAAGGAAATGCATTGGATATTCTTCGCCAGGTAGACACCTATGACATGGTTTTAAGTTCATTTGTTAAGTTTTGTTTGTAATATATTTGTTTTGTAATGAATTTGTGGTTCAGGTGGATGAAATATTTATTCAGCCAATAAAGGATGCTGGGATTTATGATGAAATATGGCAGGCGTATGCGGTATTTTTACCGATAACAACGGGTGTTCAAGGAGATCAGAGGACTCATTCTAATGCTGTTGCACTTAGGGCTGTCACGAGTCAAGACGGCATGACCGCTGACTGGTGAGTACTGGTTTATTTAAGTCATGGCACAGACCACTTGCATGAGCATCACTGCAACTGGTTATACTTGTTTCAAGGTATGTTTGACTTTTGACATATAACCAAGTTTTTTCTAACAATTTGAAATTTCAGGTACTATTTTGAGCATAAGTTTTTGGATGATGTATCAAGAAAAATCTGCAATAGTGTTCGTGGGGTGAACCGAGTTTGTCTGGACATTACATCTAAGCCTCCATCGACAATCAAATCGGTTGACTTTATAGATACAAAATTCAACATCTTTCGGCTTTTAGTGCAGGTCATGAATTTTGTCATTGGAAATATACTGGCATTCCATGGTCGTCTTCTGTTATATACAATCATAATCTTTATCTTCCTGCTTTGAATCTCAAGGGTTTGGTTTCTAGAGTTCTTTCTTCAATATAAGCACAAAACAAGAAACATAAATACTGTACAAATCACGATTAAGAAACTCGACTACAACTGAGTTGATAAATGTGATGGAGCATGCAAAAACTAATAGTACAATGACTATCATAAGACCGAATCTTTTTCCATGCACAAGACGGGTCTGTTTTAAATAGATTAGATCAACACAACCCTCACCTGAATACATTAACCAAGTCAACATCAATGAAGACGAACGAGGCTATTCACAGCAGTATCCAAAGCATCAACATTTCTGCGCAACACTTTTCTTGGCAAGTGTCAAGAAAATCTTGTTCAAAAAATCTGTGTATAGTATTCACTCGGACCAAAGAACCATACGGAAAAAAGGATAATACATTAATAATTAAAAAAAATAAAGGATACAGTTGCATGGCTAAGATGTCAATGCCTCTCATTTCCTCGTTTAATCTGCAACATACAGATTTCATCATGTGTGGGCCAAATGGTAAAATCAGCAGCTATATGGAAGTGATCAAGGACTGGTATCATTTCCGCAACAATCATGGTTTGTTTGCGCTTAAAAAACCAAGTATGGTGGCTCATGAAGTTGGTCATTAGTGAAACAATCAGTGTTGTAAAAATCGCGCCTACGCGCCGATTAATCGCTAGACGCTCCATTAAGGAGGAAATTTGACCTAGTCGGTCCAAAAATCGTTGGGCGGTCCAAATCGGGTCTAGTAGGCGGGCCTAGGCGGCCAGATTCTGGCGAAAACCTTGGATTTTCCGGCAAAACCTTGGATTTTCCAGCCAAACCCTTCAAATTTCAGCCAAATGTGTGTATAAATCTTGGTTTAAAAAAGCACCATGAGGCGCTGAACAAAACGCCTCAAATGGGTGAGGCGCCCCATATACATGAAGCGCCCTGAGGCGCCGCCTCAGGCTTGAGGGGCGAGGCGAGGTGAGGTGCGCTTCATGTATTTTTGCCTTTTTTTCACTGTTTTTTTATGAATTTGAGTTCCAATTTTAGTTCCTCTTTACTTAAATCAGTTTTTTAAGTTGTTTTTCTTGCAAGTTTTGTGAAAATTACTCAAAAGGAGGAGTTTTTAGACTGAAACAACATTTACTGGGAGGTTTTAAGAATGTTACTAAATTTTTTATTACTTTTTTAGCTTAGCGCCTCGCATACGTGAAGCCCTCGCCTCGCGCCTGAGGCTTGGCGCCTCGGATTTTGGGACCGAAACGCCTCGCCTAGCGCTTTTTTAAACCAAGGTATAAATATTTAAAAATGAACATTTTTATAAAAATTACATATAAAAATGTGTGTATATATATAAAAAAACTGAAAATTACATATAAAAATTCCAATCCGATTAATCCCGCCTAGGCCCCACCCCACTGTCCGTCTAGCGCCTAGCGATTTTTACAACACTGGAAACAATATGACAGAACCATGAATAATGGTATACATACCTGAGACACGAGTTTATGTACAGATTCCCCTTCGTTGCAGAATCCAATGCTGCAAGGTATTGTAATATATTGATCAACAGTCATGAGTCATGACTAGTGATAATGAAATAAACATGATTTATACGTAATCTATAAAAGATTAATAAAACCCACGTAACTAGGTGAAAAGGGTTCCCTTTCAATTTTGATCAAATTACTTACTAAATTTGGTGGGAGAAGAAGACACAGAAGTGTCAATGAAGTTGTGAAAGAAGCAAAACGCCACCATATATGCATAATGAGGATCAAAGTTACAATAGTTTTCAAGTTTGCTTTGACCATTTTTACTCTCATTTTTGGTCAAGGCAAATTCTGTCTTCTTCACTCAGAAAGATGCAAAACAACCGTCTTCATATATAATGTATAAAAAGGCTGATAACAGTTGTGAAAGAATCAAGATACAATCACTGTTTTCTTGCAAAATCCACATTAGGAAACTACATATCACAAAGGATGTTTTCAAGTAACAAATCAAAGTCAAAACAAGATTTTGACAATTACCAGATTCTTGAAGGCGACCGGCAGCATCATTAAAGCATTGTACATGATCAACCGAACGGCTGGTAACCTACAATACGCACAAACAATCTCAATAGGTATCCTGTGAGGAAGCTAATGAATTTAGCTACACAGCACATCTCATCATTTATACAAATAACAACCAGTAAAGCCAATCTCTAAATCCACCATTAGCCCAACAACAAGTTAAATACCTCTTCTTTCCCTTGTATTTAGGGTTTGTTCAAAGCAGGTGAATGATACATATAGCTTCAACTCAATTTTCAAGTCAAATTTTACATACAATGCTAATAATATATTGGAATTACAGTCTACACAAGCCTATAAGAAATCAAATCTCGTTAAATTTAGGGTTTATATATGTAGCTTCGGTTCAATTAAATTTTACGGCAAGCTTTAGATACCTTGGAGAGATCCACACGGAGAGATGCGAATAGAGAGGAAAAGCTATCAGAGATGGCGATGGAGTCCCTCTCCACCGCATCCACTGCTCTCAAAATCTCCTGTTGACTGATGGATGACGACGTCTCAGTTTCTGCAGTACTTGGATCACTGTTACCTTCAAGATCTTCTTCATCATGTTGTTGAGAGATTTGATGATTGTGATCTAGGGTTTCTGAAGTCGTTGCTTCTTTTGATTCCATTGTCTGTGTGCGGAAAAGAAACTTCCAACTTGACGAAATAAATTTAACAGTAAACTGCAATTTGCATCCTTGTGGTTTGGTTTACCTCAATCAAAACATTGCGTCTTTAAGTTTGAAATTCCATCCTTTGAATCCCGTTGGTTTCAATTTTTCACCAATTGAGTCTCTAAGGCTAACACCCGTCATGGATCTGTTAGTGAACAAAGAAAATTACCATAATACCCCCAGTTTTTTCCCTAAAAAACTTCATCTTCTACCAACTTTTTCCAGGTGATTAACTGATGCAAACCCAAACGTGCACCACAAATATGTTACTGATACAATCAACGGATCTATCATTCCCAAATGTGATACAACAGTCGCACCAACTGATACAATCAACGAGGGAAAATGCAAAACCCGGGACTCAGATGACGAAATGCAAGCCGACAGTGCAAACACAAATTTGCAATGGCGGTTTTTTGCAACTGATACAATCAAAACAGAGGCAATGCAGCTGTTGTAATGGCAATTCTTTGCAACTGTCGTAATCAAAACAGAGGCAATGCCAGTTCTTTGCAACTGATACAATCAACGAGGGATTAAACAGATGCAATGCCAGTTCTTTGCAACTGATGCAATGCTAGTTCAGAGCAAACCCAATCAAAACCCGATCAAAACAGAGCGATTAAACAGAGGGAAAATGCAGATCGGATTCATTTCATGCATACATTTGGGGTAAAATGCAAACCCGGTGAAAACAGAGGGAAAGCTTGATCATTACATACATACATTTAGGGGTAAAATTAATCACCAAAAACCCCTAAAAACACTGATCTTAAACCCACAAAAAAACCCTAAAAACACTGATCACTAACTTACTCTAATCTAGCCTATCGGTGTTGCCACATTCAAACTCAAAGTGGAGTTTCCAGTTGAACAGGAACTTCAAGGCTACCTTGCAGTGAACCACAAGGTGGGTAATAGTGTCGGTTATCCTCATTCTGACTACTACATGCTCGTTCTCTATCGTTGCCGTAATTCAGATTGGCATCACCATCGTTCTCTCTCTTGTGTGCTACGAGTGGTGGATCGGTGGCAGTGGTGAAGTCCGATGATGAGTAGGGAGGAAGTACGATGGCAATGGACCTGCTAGTGGTAGATCCTGCAGGGATGAAATGCGGTGGCAGTGGTGAAATCCGATGATCGTGCGATGGCCGTCAACGGATGAAGAGGGAGGTGGTGAGGTGGTGGTGCGTCGCCGGGAGGGATGAATGTAAAGAATGTTTGGGGGGAGGGACCTAAGTAGCAATATGAAGGTGAAATGTCTTAATTGTCCCCCTCATTACCCATTAAATTACTTATGTACCCCTGACCACTAACAGATCCCTGACGGGCGTTAGCCTTAGGGACTCAATTGGTGAAAAATTGAAACCAACTGGACTCAGAGGACGAAATTTCAAACGTAAGGATGCAATGTGTAGATTGGGGTAAACCATAGGGACGCAAATTACAGTTTACTCAAAATTCAATAATAAAAATACGAATTATCATTAAGCTAATCAAATTACGGATTTGTTAATTACTGATTTGATATATTATCCGTCATTTATTTGATTATATGGTTACTTTAACATGACATTTCTTAATTATTAGATATATCAAATTCATAACATTATCAATCATACACAAGCTATCACATTATATAAGAACTTATTGGCGCCTCTCTTCTCCTCTCGTATTTTTTTTTTCATACAAACTTTTATGGTGCGTTTGGTTTGCTGGAATTCAATGAAATTGAAATCTGAATTTCATTTCTCAATGTTTTAGTTTGCATAATTCGTTTAAATTGGAATTTGAATTCCATTTTTAGTGTGTTTGGTTGACAAATAAATTGGAATTGCATTAATTCATTCAAATTCCTTCATGTAAAGGAATTCACGTTCCTTCCAAATTGTTGAGGAATTCAACAAAAATAATTGGAATCTCCGACCACTCACTGTTATCGCATCCACAACCACCGTCCCCACCTCCAATACCCAATCCACCATTGTTGCCGCCACCACCAACGGCGCTCCCGGCCCGCCCTTGGCCGCCTCTGCCTTGACCCCCGCCCCCGACAACCGCCTACACCCACCCGCAGCCACCGACCCCCGTCATCGGCATCCCAAGCTCTTTTCGACTCTTGTATGGGTTGACTATGGTTTTGTTTTTGCTACATAGTTGATAGTTTGCTTAAAAAACTTCAGTTCGAATGACGGTTCATGTTCGCAGTTCTTCACCAAAGTATAGAACTTATTGGTTTATATGAAAATGGACGATCATTACCTGTAACTGGATTAATAGGTTCGATAATACACCATCGTTCTCCCCCATATACAAATTGGTTAGTTTAAGTTACTTATTGTATAAATATAGTTTCATAACACGATTTTGGATTTTGGCCTGTAGCAGTGGCGGTCGGTTGTTAGTGGCGTTGGTGGCGACGGTGTTCGGTTGCCAGTTGCGTCGGTGGCGGGGGTGGGGGGGTCGGTTGTCGGGGCCAGCGGCGTTCGGTTGTCGAAGCGGTCGACGTTCGATTATTGGTGGCAGGGGTGGCAGTCTGATTTATGTGACAGCCGGTGGTGGTAGGGTGGTCGGAGAAGGCGATGGCAATGGAAGGGGTGGTCGATGGCGATGACGGTGACGGGGGACGACGACCAAGAGGTAGTGGTGAGGGTGATAAATTCCAATTTTTTTATGATTGTTGATATGCACTAAATTATACATGTTTTGCATGTATAATAATCCCCATATTATGGTACTAATTGATTAAAAGCCTTGTAAATGATACTTAATGCGTTAATATTTCACGATTGCAGGTTATTCGGTGTCTCAAGATAAACAGAGCAAAAAACCAGCTTAAAACATGAAGAAATCAAGCTTTTGTAGTACCAAACCCGAGCATTGACCCCCAAGAAGTCAAACCAGGCCAAACCAAGTCAACCAGCTGCTAAAAGACGAGCCTGGGGAGCAGACAGAGGGATGCACGGCCCTGCATCCCTTTGCACGGTCGTGCAAATGATGTCTGGCCTCCCCAAACTCCGGTACACTGTCCTTTGTACCCTGTTTGATTCCCGAGGTGTTTGCATGCCCGTGCAATCTAATGCATGGCCGTGCATTGCTCATTTTGAGGCCTGTAAATAGATGGCTTGAATTCTTCATTGAGATATCCCTTACACACCCCAAGAACACACCAAATAAAGCTTAGTTCGTAGTTAGAGTGTAGTAGTGGTGAGTAGAGGGGCTCTTCCTCCTTGTTCCGCAATAGGGGAGCCTACGAAACTCAGCATTATGCTAGTTAGTATGGCCATTCGTGGCTAGACTCTTTGTATTGCTAGGGTGAAGATGAAGTTTGGTGCATGTTAATGTTTAACGTATTAATCAAAGTGATGTGTTTATGCCTTTAATCATTCGTCCTTAAAACCACCATTTTGGTGGGCTTTTATTATTATCTAAATCCGTCTTTATATTTGCGAGTGTTCTTGATTTTAAAGTGTAAGATCGTAAAATCTTTTTAATCAAACTTCTCTTCAAGCTTGTACGTCTTTATACAAGTAGAGATTTATAAGTCAAGGCTTGGTCAACACTATTAAGGTCGTACGTCTTTATATGAACTTATTATGCGATCAAGAATTGGTGAACTCATGTTCGGAACGGTACGTCTTTATACCTGGTCCCATTGTTACACCGCCTCCCGGTGAACAAAATATAATCACCTATTTAACTCTAATACAAAACATTTTAAGTTCGATGTCTTAAACCAACCCAGAGATAACCATTCGAAGGGTTGAGGGTAATTGATGTCCTTAAGGGGAGGCACTACCACTTTTTAAATATTTTAATTTGCAAATCAAATGTCGTAAGGACGAGGCTCTAGCAGTGACCCGGGTCACAAGTTTGTAGTAGTCACATCACCGGATTAGTCAACTTAACATTATCACGTACCAAGCGGATTCGAATCCCGAAGCAATACTCTTTGTGACCTGATCATCTCCGAGATATTTACTTTTCTGTTATTTACTATTTTGTTCGTTACATTTATGTTACACACATCACGCACGTTTTTACTTTTCTGTTATTTACTTTACCGTCATTTACTTTTCTGTCATTTACTATTCTGCTTTACAAGCACACAAAATTCACTCATTAATTGATCCGGCTAAACAATAACAAAAGTTGACTACTGGAACTCGACCGTGTCCATTGGTTCGATACTTGGTTCTTACCTAAACTATATTACGCTGCGATAGGTACACTTGCCTATTGTGTGTGTTTTTAAGTTAAAGTAATTATCATTTTATAAATTTAAAACCTGATCTCATAAAACTATCTTAAAAATATATTTATTATATTTTTATATACTAAAAACGACACATCAACTGTTTTGTCACTCAAATGCATTTGAAATTCAAATTTCTTTTGATAGATTTCAATTCGTTTGACAAATTTCAATTTCTTCAAAAACATTCCGCGAACCAACGCACCATTAGGGTTTTATATAGGTTATGTTAGTCACATTAAATGCATTCGTAGGTTAACAAATTTGCATGTTTCTTGAACACTACTATAAAATCATAAATTTACAACCAAATATTAATAAATTCTTGCACTTCAACTCTAGGTCCGACACATATTTCTTTTTTAACTTTTAAGTTTTGCTATAACCAACCTATATATGTTATAACGTGAAATACACTTTCAAAAACTTTATAAAAATAAATGGATCAACCCACGAATAAGACAAGATTATTGAACTTAACCATTTTAGCTAAACGATTTGGCAATTTCAACCTAAAACTAACACGAAAATATTAGGCTAAACCAAAATACAAGAATATCATGTTATGTTTTTTGTGTTAAAAATACACTCACCTGTTTATCGGTGTGTTTTTACTGAATTTACATCGATATACTCATGTTTTAACTCTTGATTTTCATTTTCAAGTGCAAATTTATATCAACACAAAGAAACATAATGAATAAAACTGAAATATATCATGATTTTATAAATTGCTTTTGTACGTTACTTAAAGACCACCTGAGAGTAAAATACAAGTTATACCAAAATCATTAAACAACTACTATCATCACGAGTGAGGATCCCTAAAAATGATATTTTGTCTAAGTAGCCTAAAAATGATTATTAAAAATTAAATATTCGGCTCTAACGAACTCCGATTGAACTCATTCCAGCAGTGTTGGAACCGACTCGTCGAACCCTAAACACAAATCCCTGAACCCTAAACCCTAAGACTAAAACCTAAAAGCTAAAAACGCTAAAACCTAAAGCTAAACCCCTAAAAGCTAAACCGACAAACCTAAACCCTAAACCCTAAAACTAAACCATAAGGCTAAATCTTAAAGCTAAAACCTAAAAAACTAAACCATAAACGGTAAAACCCAAAAACTAAACCCTAAAAGCTAAACTTTAAAAGCTAAGATAGTAAAGCTCGACGAGCCGGTTCCAATGCTGCTGAAATGAGTTCAATCGGAGTTCGTATGAGCATGATATCAAGTTTTTAAAAATCATTTTTAGGCTACTTAGACAAAATCTCTTTTTTATTTGATCCTCCCTCTTATCATCTTTATCACTTCACCAATACATGTATCAAAATCTACTATAACATATTAAAAAATAGCATTACGAAGTAAAAATAATAATAAAAGCTTCTCTAAGTAGATACATTTGTTAGACGTCCCAAAAATTTGAAGTCTTTATAATAGTAATGATTCAAAAAATGACAATATGTATTACATCAAACAGTACTAATAGCAAAAGAAATATCTAAGTCAAGAACTAAAAAAGAATCACAATGTCAAGTTTTAATAATTTTATAGTTTTTTTTAAACAAAATTTCCGAACATTCAAGGTACTTTTATAGTATCCGTCAGCTTTTGAGAATAAGGTTTTGAAACACTCGTCTTTTAGTATTTTATAGTGTTTTTTAAACGAAATTATTAACAAACTCAGAATAATTAAGGTAGACAAATCCGTAAATTACAGTCTTATAAAAGTTTAAAAAATGTGGTATACACATGATTGTGATAAACAAACATTTGTTGTGAATTAGTATTCAAGATGTCATATTCTTATGTTATTGTTTATATTTTTACTATATCCAACTTAACCCATACACATACACATACACATACACACAAGTATATATAAAAATAAAATGAGTAAATAACAAAAAAATAAAAATAAAAATCAAACAAACAAACACGGGACATCCAACTACAAACCGAACATAATTACAACGTATCAAATGAAATAAATTGTTTATCTTTTTTATATAACTCACAAACTTATCGATCTTCGTGATCTTTTAGGATTGGATTGAAGTATTGAAGCCTCTTTAGAACATACTAAAGACCCTAAAAATTTATAGATATTGTATATTCTACCCAAGTAGTGAAATTTATATAAATAAATCCTATTTTCAAGATTTATTTTTACTATACTTATATACATTATTGTTTTATGAACATTTAAATTTAATACCAAATTAATATTAAAACATTTAAAGCTCAACAAGAAGATCAAAATTCACAAAGATACAATACAAGGCGGGAATAGAATCAAAACCTAAATGACACACCCCCATGAATTAATATTTAATAATAAAATAATTTATTAATTTTGAAAAAAGTAGAAGAAAGAAATCCAAAAAAGAACCAGCACCCCTCATGCTCATCGCATCTTCTTCCTCATATAAAAATCAGAAGAAACCAGTATCAATCACTTTCAAGATTTGAATTCCCAGTAAAATTACATCATAAACCCTTTTCCCCTTCTTTAAAAATTTGACAAAATCTTACTATGTTCCGTTCAAGATTTTAGTCACAGATCTTCTTAAGGTAATCTGCATCTTCCATCAAGTGTTATTAATTTTATTTTATATTTCCCCATCTGGGTTCAAGCAGATCTGTCATGAAACACTGTAATTTCAATTTAATTTATCATTTGCTTGACTTCAGAATTTTGGTTCATTAGGGTTTTAGTCGGACTTGTTATTTTTTATCTAGAAATTAGCTGGATTCAAGAACTGGAGGTTGAGATTTAGGGAATTTACGAAATTGCCCAAAACCCATTTGTAAATTTGGTGAAATCAAGCAATGTACCAGGTTTGTAATTGGGGTTTGATCAAATTTTGTTACTAGGGTTGCATTTGCTATGATCATGAGCAGGAAATCAAGTTTTCTGAAAATTATGAATTAAGGGAAATCTCATAATCATTTTTTTTAACATTTACTGTTCTTTCTAACAAATATTTCTTGTTTTTTTGAACTGCGAACACACACCCTCTAAAATCTACTCCTAAAATCCACATCACTTTGATGGAGATAAACACCATGTGGCCATTGGCTAACAAATATTTCTATTTTAATCATTATTCAGATACATTCAAGGGACCAAGTGGTCAGCTAGTTTACGATGAATATGAATCCAGACGGGCGATTAAATGGTTTAAACAATGTTAATGGTGGTGGTGGTGTTGGACATGCAGAAATCAATGGAGATGTTCTTGAAGGTAACACCCATTTTGTATCTGTCAGATGTTATTTGACTATTAATGAATTTAGTGAACAAAGAAATTGGAAGGTAAAGATTTAAGATTTTCACGAACTAAATAAAATAAACCGTAACAGATTGCACTGAAATTTAAATTTTCGGTTAAGCTTCTAGTCTTTGTAGCAACTTCCATTATGGAAAACTGAATAAAGAGTTCTGGACTTTTGTTTAATATATTAAATCTTTTTCGTTAGCCGATCTTCCTGCTGCTAGAGTACCAGAAACGATGAAGCTACACAATTTACAGGTTACTGTTTTATTGCTTTTCTGTTTTCTTTTTTTGTTCAATTGTAAAATGTACACGTTGTTCTGTTTTTCTATAATTTGATTCTTATGAAACTTCGATTTACAGAATGCATCTTCCAAGTCACTCTTTCATGTTGTACATAAGATTCTTGATGACAGCATTGAGAACAGGAAAGAAGATGTGCCAGATGTAAGACGACAATTGGGTTCTGATATCATCGTCAATTCACAATTAGTTACCACCTTTTGCAATAACTTAACAAATATATATTTTCTTGTGTAGAGAGTTGCCAGTCTATTGAAAAAACTTGTTCAAATGATCGAGCAACGATGTTCAAAACAAGCAGAAGATTTTAAGAAGGTAAAGCTTAAATATTTTTCGTATGTAGAAATTCCACTTAATTCTAACAAATGATATTTTTTTGTGGTTTAGCAAAACAATTTGTACAAGACTCGTGAAGAGAAGTATCAAATGAAAATGAGTGTGTTCAAAACTCTTGTAACTGGGGCCATGGAAGAAAATGAGGTAGCCTTAGCCTGCTACTTATCACAATGGTGGCATATTGTTTTTCCTGTTAATAAATTTTCTCATTTTTTTTTCATTATTTCTGCTAGGTCCTTATGAATCAGCTCCAGCATATAAAGGTGCGTTTCTGGTCTTTGGGTTATCATTACTATTTTTGTAGTTTCTTTGTGATAAACGGGTGTCTTTGACTTATGTTAAATCTCAGAGGTGGCAAGAAGGGCAGGTCGGGCAAGTTGGGTAACGGGTCAAAATATGTTAGGTTTGAAATGACCCATTTTTTGTATGGGTCTAAACGAACCGGTTGAGTTGGGTTGACCTGCAAACACTTTTTCTTTCTCAATATATTTCTTAGTTAGTGTGTTAATAATATAAAATATTGAATAACATGATTGATCTAGTAGGTTGTATGCTTAAAAAGTATACTTTAGTCAACTTTCTACTCCCCTTTTAGCTGTATTTTATTTTGATATATGCAGACCGAGAAGACTATGGTTGAGGAGACGAAAAAGCTTGAAGATGTAGAACTAATTAGACTGAGGAAAGAAAACAATGACCGGAATTTAGAAATTTCAAAATTAAAGCAGGAATTTGAAGTCACAAGAGACATGTATGAGAACCGTTGTCTACAGCTAGAAACAAATGCTATGGAAATAAATTCTGAACTAGAGAAAAAGATTATAAATCTTGAGAATCTTCTCACTGATTCAAGGAAAAAGGTGAAAGAACTTGAAAAATTTACAGAATCCAAGTTTCTAAAATGGAAAAAGAAAGAGCGTGGCTACAAGAATTTTATGGATTTTCAGTACGGGTCTCTTAAGGTTCGTGTAGAAAATATGCATTTATCTTTGATAATGATTGTAGCTTACAAAATATTGTGAAAATTGATGCATAACAGTTCATTTGTATATAAAAAATATAATATTTGGATCATATAAGCATATGAGAATTATATTTTTTATACAATTACTATCAGGAATTGAGGATGGGTTCTGAGTCGATTAAGCAAGAAGTTTTGAAGACACAACAGATTTACTCAGAGGAAATTAATCAATTTGGTAAATTTCCGGCTATTTCCAGATTCTAAATCTATGTGTTCGTTGATTAAACCGTGTTTGTATATTATTTTGAACAGGAATGAAGATTCAGGGTCTTGTTGATGCTGCACAAAATTACCATGCAGTTCTAACAGAAAACCGGAAATTGTACAATGAAGTCCAAGACTTGAAAGGTTTCATAATGCATAAAGATAAAGTGTTTAATGTTGTTAAAAAATATCGGTTTACTAAACTTCTCTAATGTTTGAACAGGGAATATTAGAGTTTACTGTCGTATAAGGCCATTCCTTAAAGGTCAAAGTCAAAAACAGACAACCATAGAGTATATTGGTGACAATGGTGAATTGGTTGTCACAAACCCCTTAAAAATAGCCAAAGAAAGCCACCGATTATTCAAATTCAATAAGGTCTTTAGCCCTGCAGCAACACAAGGTTTTTCTTCTACAATCATTTTCTTAATATTACATACAAACATTTGTCTTTTTTATGATTTTTTTTATAAATCATGAGCTTGCAGAGGAGGTGTTTGTTGATACTCAGCCACTCATTCGGTCAGTGCTGGATGGATATAATGTGTGCATATTTGCATATGGTCAAACAGGCTCTGGGAAGACATATACCATGGTAATTATATGTTAATGAATGTTAAATCATGGATCTACAAATTTTTTACTTGTTTTGTTTTTTGCTAACAGACGGGACCTAATGTATCATCTCCAGAAGACTGGGGAGTCAACTATCGAGCCTTAAATGACCTGTTTCATATCTCTCAAATTAGGAGAACCTCATTTGAATATGAAATTGGTGTACAAATGGTGGAAATCTATAATGAGCAAGTTCGTGATTTGTTATCGAGTGATATCACTCAGAAAAGATATCCTTCAATTCCGACTTCTTATTTTGACATATATATATATGGGTGTGTGTGTGTGTGTGTTCTGATTATATATTAGATGATAACCACTGGAATGAATATCCTTACCTAAAAGTTGTATACCTTGACTTTCACACACTTGGGATATGGAATTCTACCCAACCAAACGGGTTAGCTGTCCCTGATGCTAGCATGCACTCAGTTACATCAACCGCAGACGTTTTGGAGTTAATGAATGTCGGGTTAATGAATCGGGCCGTGGGTGCAACCGCCTTGAACGAAAGGAGTAGCCGGTCCCACAGGTTATGCTTTCATGAATATTTTTTGTATATTCAATTTCTTTAACAAGTCTAACATTCATTCGAATCTTTTATGATCCAGTGTCTTAACTGTTCACGTTCGTGGACTGGATCTTGAAACAAATGCGGTTTTGCGTGGTAATCTGCATTTGGTTGATCTTGCTGGGAGTGAACGGGTGGATCGTTCTGAAGCAACTGGTGACAGATTAAGAGAAGCCCAACATATTAATAAATCTTTATCTGCTCTTGGAGATGTTATTTTTGCACTCGCACAAAAGAGCCAACACGTGCCCTATAGAAATAGCAAGCTTACTCAAGTTTTGCAAAGCTCTTTAGGTAACTCACAATGTTAAAATATTTATATGTTGGTGGCTTAAATTGGTACATTTAATGGTTCTGTACTCTTTGGTGAATATTATAGGAGGTCAAGCAAAGACACTTATGTTTGTACAACTAAATCCTGATGTTGAATCATTCTCTGAAACCATAAGTACCCTGAAATTTGCTGAACGGGTTTCTGGAGTTGAATTAGGTGCTGCTCGTAGCAATAAAGAGGGGAGAGGTGTTCGAGAGCTCATGGAGCAGGTACGGCTTTCTGTGGGTTAACCCAAACGGGTCGATTTGGGTTGTGTTTTCAATTCGAACGGGTCAAATCAGTTAAAAATAGAGCATGTCAGTCAAACTTTCAATGCGTACAAGTTCCTAGTCGCTTTTATTCAAAATTTAAGATGATGATTCAAATAAAATTGTTTGATTATTCTTAATTCTTTTTCAAGAATGCACAAAAGGGTTTCTGGGTTAACCCCACCTGACCCGTTTCAATCTAAACTCGTTTTTGGGCTAGTGGGCTTTCCTGACCTGACCTGTTTCAACCTTACCCAACCCGCACAACTTGCTGCCTCTAGTTGCATTACATGGCATTTTTTTCAGAAATTTCTAAGAAAGATTACAACCTAAAGTGTTTTTTTTTTCTTGGGTGATAATATCAGGTGACTAATCTGAAAGATGCATTGACCAAAAAGGATGAGGAGATAACATGGTTACGGGCCGGAAAAACTTCAAGTGGTGAAAAGAGTTCTCCAAGGCATTCAATGGGGGAATTACAGCCCAACGGTACTACAGCACGTGACAAAAGCTTAAATCTTGGCCCGAAAGCAGCTTCTGATATGGATAATTGTTCAGAGCTCAGTGATAAACAATCTGAAACTAGTTCTCAACGGTCCACAGATGAGTTTAGACACCATAAAGATCTTAATGATGATATTGAGCTTTTGGGATTAGGGGATGCTGATTCTGAAGAGAGATTGAGTGATATATCTGACGGTGTTCTTTCAATGGGAACAGAGACCGATGGTTCAATGAGTAGCATCGTTGAGTTAACTCTTTTTCCTGAACCCGCAAAAGCACCTGTTCAGCACCAGCAAAAGTGAGTCTTTATTCTTGTATTTTTTAAATATTTTTACTGCTTATTTTTATTGGGTATTTGCTTGATTTGTGGGCTAGTGGTTTCAGGCCCAGTGTACCTGCTAAACTTCCAAGACCACCACAAAAGACTGCATCATCTTCTTCAAGAAAACCAGTGCAGGCAGCTTCATCTTCACAAAGGCAGGGACTGATAGCACCTTCTAGACCTTCATTAACCAAGGGTGGCCCACGTACCGCATCAAGTATGTCAACTCACTATTGTCTACGGTAGAATTGGCAAAATGGACGGGTTGGGCAGCGGTTCAAAAACGGGTTGTTTTTAGTATTTTGTTCTTGTTAATACATATTTCGAGCGAGTGTACTCATAATTTACCCAACCCTATCTTTATGGTATTATAAATACCTTTTTTAAAACTAATAAAATTTTCTTATAATTCAAAAGCTTCGTTTCAAGTGTGAAGTTAACAGTTAGCTTCTTTGACTTCAGAAGTCAAACTTCTTATCTTCTTTAGGTGGGAGAGATTAATGTGCATGGTCATTTGATTTAGAACATCAAGATGCATAATTGCTACATTTGTGTGCAAACTGTTGCTAAATTCTTTCTTTTACTGAATGATCTCCAGGTTCTAGTGCTAAAAAGTCAACTCCTGGCAGTTCTTCACTAAAATCTGGTGCACGCCGGTGAACATCAATATTTATCAGCCATGACTGTAACCTAAGATAGATTAACACCTCTCATCACATTCATGAACTTCATTTTATGGAGAAACACTTTGTGTTTGTGGATTAATCTAGAAATATATCTAGAATGTAGGTCTAAATTGTGGTCAACATTCTTGACCAATTGTCAAAATTCGTCCTTACACTTTCAAGACTAAGCGGGTTTGTTTCTTTCTATTTTTATATGTCCTATTTATATGACATCATTTACCTTAGGATCTTCAAGTAACCCAATGCCAAATCTTTCCTTAGGATCTTGAAGATATTTCCAAACAAGATTTGATTTAATTTCAGTAAAATATGGTCATTTTTTTGGAACTTCCATGTGATGTGTTGAGGATTCATATACTTATGTTACGTTTGTCTTTATTTATTTAGTTTCATCTGTAAGACACGATTTAATATGTGGCTCTTATAATCATTTATCTAATTATTAAATGATTAAATATAATTATTTATTTATTTAATAACCTATGGCTAGTAATTAGTTGATGGGTCTAATTACTCTTAATGGGCCATTAATAGGTTTCCCCTTGGGTGTATATATAAATAGAGAGTTAATTAGAGGGAATAGATTAATGTTCATCTAATCTCTATCATCACTAAATCGTCCCTCTCTCTCTCCAAAACCATGAGCTCTCACGATCTCACCTAATAGCATCCTAATTGTACACCCTAAACGGGAACCTAATCCAGATCAGAGATCATGATGTTTTCCCTATCAACGGTGAACTTAGCAGGTATGTTTTAGTTTATTGTTTTTCATTATTTAGTTACAAGAACTAATCAACATCATCAAGGGGAAAAAGGAAGGTGAAGAGAGAATATAAATGGTAATGGAAAAAAAATCATAGAATGTTAATTAGATATTGAAGTCTCAAATTTTTGATAAGACGGTTTACAAATTTTCAAACCGTACTGATCGATTTGGCTTACGGTTTAGACCAAAGTTGACTGGTAAAAACCAGACCAGACCATGAAGTGACATGTTTATTTGTAATAGAGTATTTGGATAATTGGATGTACATTTAAACTGATTAAGCATATATTGCTTGTGTGTTTTTTATCTTTTATATTCTACTTTTCCAAGTTCTGTTTCTGTATCTATTTTGAAGATATTAGCTTTATATTTCAGCCTTTAAAAATTTTGTTCATCCAAAAATGTAATAAGTTGTAAAGAGTAGCTCATGGACAAGCAAAATGCATGTTGCCTGTTTGTTATATTTTCCTGAAATAAACACAGAGCTTGCATTTATTTTAAGACCAAATGAGCCATTTGGGTAAAGAGTAGCTCATGGACAAGCAAAAAGATGTAATAATTTTCCTTTAAAGAGTAGTGATGCTAGAAAAGTTAGATTACACGGACACCACCGTCCACCAACATGTTATTCAGACACCATCCCCTATATGACTCGTATAGAGGCTATATGAGACACAATACATGTATTGGGTTATTTTAGACACAATACGGCTGTATTGGGCTATTTCGGACGCAATAAGGCCGTATTTGATGACCAGAAGTGACATGTCTGCACGCTGTCGGTTTGATTCATGGGCTATATGACCCGTATTGATTTAATACAACCCGTATAGTTGATGTATCTTTAACAACACCCTTTTCGATAAGCCCAAACCGTACATACATTTTGGCTTTAATCATTGAACTGCTTGGCTTTGGTTTAAAAAGTTTAAAAACCGTTGCTAATGTGTAGCTCACGATTTAATTTAAAAACCTTCAAAACCAGACCGTAACATCTCTCTGATAGTCTTGTTAGAGATTCTCCTTTGCATGCATCCCAAAGTGACTTTGACAAATATACCCATGAAAAATTGGGATTATATTGGTCAAATAAACAAAAATTCACATTCTGTATAACAGGCCACCGTTTTTATTTTATCATTCAAGAGATACAAATATTCCTCCATGAGTGTTAAAAACCTAGATGTCATATGGGTAATGGGATATATCTTTTTTCTGGAAAAATTTCCCAAAATCCCAGTTCATCTATTCCACCCAAGTTGCCATAGATATAAATTACAAAAATAGATTAAAAAAAAATACACTACAATTTCTGAAAATAAACTAATTTCCCCCCAAAATGAACCAACAATATAAACAATGTTGTTTTCTCCCCTCGAATTAAACCTTAAAACCTAAAACCATAAAAAAGACGGTATACCAAACATCTGATTTCTCTTCACGACCGCCAAACTTCGTGTAATGAGTGAAAATGGACCTCAAATCTTGCAGCATAGGTTTGACTTTTGATCCGCTGTCTTTGACTTTCCATGATAAATTAAACTACATTTCTTGTGAAAATACTAGAAAGAACACCATATAGGTTGAAAGAATGAGCAATGTTGAACAAGCTCCTCTTATGCATTTTCACAAGAACCATGGTTTATTTGCTACAAAAGGTCAAACACGATGGTCTGAAAAGTCAACCTCTCCTCAACGAAGCTATCGAAGAACAAATGAGCTCCAGCACCCGTTTTTAGGATTCATGCTCGTGACATTGGAGAAAACGGTGGGTTAACTACAAAAGTAGGTGGGATTTCATCAAGATTCTTACTTGATCTTGTTTTCTCACCCTCGGCCACAGCCTCAATCAAGTGTTTGACTTCATCTTCAATGAAAACTCTTAACGAATCACATTGCAACACCTGTCTATTCACATCACCACCAATGGCAATCGAGGCTTCTGTACCATGCAATATAGCAACACATATGGAAAACGCTTGTAGTGAGCTTAGTTTTGCATGAAAGTCAACCGCGTACTGTCCCTCCTCGGTCAACTTCATGGTCAAAGCTGGTGTTTTCTCTTTAGTTCCCTGTGTAACATCAACATCAATCAACAATAATTTTGCAAACATTAATGTAATGACTTTAGTTAAACTCATTAGTTTAACAGTTTTAATTTAAGTAAAAAGGTTTACCTTCAAGAAAATTTCCACATAGTGGTTCTTGTTGCATGATTCATCTCTTTTCAAACCAGGACTGCCAAAAACAACAAGTGGACAGCCCATATCCCACCCGCCACAATCACAACCGCCACCTAATCTCCACCTGTCAAGCAACGGTTTGACCCTTTGACTTTCGTCACTCGGCAACCCATGGTTACCCGAAGGGATCACAACGCTAACTTCAGCTGGGATTAAGTAACCAGAGTCAGTTTTGCTTTCCTGTAAGACAATGGCTGCAGATTCAAGGTCCGGATGCAAATCTGCTACAGGCCACGGATTTGAAGTGTGGATATTATTTTGACTGTTGACTTTTGCTTGGTCAACTACCTCGTTTGACACTTCTTTCGGATTCAAACCATCGGGGGCTTGTGTAACAGATTGTCTTTGACGTGCAAGATCATATAACACAAACTCTGTGAGCATAGAGTTGTTAAAAGCTTCTGAATTTATAATTTCTGTACATAAATAACAAGAAACCTGCATTTGGGCCAACATTAAAAACTCTTTACTTCTATGATCTTTAGATCCTCGACCGCTAACATTACTTTTTCTTCTATTTTGAGCCATGTGAAATGTATACACCCAATTGAAACCGTCTCCTGTGTTCCATCTCTTTGCCACCCAAACATCATGTGGATTTTTAACCGAAAATTCCAAATATGGTACCCCATTTTTGTTCCTCAATCTAAGGGACCCACTTAGGTGAGCTGGGGAAGAAGATGGCGCGATTGAGCAACAAGAATCTTTCTTCAGAGACTGAGAATCACCCTCGGTGTTGGAAAACTCGTTTAGCAATGATTTTCTTAAAGTAACATTCCTTGTGTTAACTGATGCTGCTTCACTAGGTTCTTCAATGGCAGAACCCAAAGGACTTTTTTGAGACTTTGACTTTGTGAACGGGTCAAACATCTTACTAAAAGGACTAAAACGAGTCTTGGGACTTGTCGATTTGGAGCATTCGCTCTCGGTTTTGGTTGGTGAATGAGGCATTTCTAACTTAGCAGATAAAGATTTGTTCAATGGGATTCTACTTGCAAGATTCTCCTTCTTGATTGAACTTGTAAACGATACGAATGAGCTATTATCTTCATCTGAACTACATAACGAATCAACTATTTCAAACGAAAATGGAGCTGGTTTTTTTCTTGAAAGTGCAATCTTTTTCCTACCTTCAGTTTCATTTTCTTTGATTCTACTCATCTTACCTAATTCTTTGGAGCTTTGATACACAGAACCCCTTCTTGGTGCCTCATTGGCTTCTAACTTAACCGATGGAACAGATCTACACGATGCACTACGGTAACGATTGAAGCTAATTTCTGTAAATTCATCATTTTGACTCAAGAACACTTCATTTCTTGACTTGGGTTTCTTTCTAACCTTTTTCTTTTCGATATTCGAATGCCGAGGCGATAGAAGAACAGTCTTAGGGCTTCCATCTACTACACAATACTTCTCAAATTCCAAGTTTAAATCTTGACCCATCTACAGATCTGCAATCTTTAATAAAAAAAAGTATAAAACACAAGTCAAGTTTCTGCTAAACAAAGAAAGCCAGAAAATAGAACACAACAGTCATGATAAAGATTTACCCATATTATACAAATCTGATACAGTTACTAAGAGCAAAACCATAAGCATAAGCATAAACATAAACAGTTGACACTTAGCAGCCAATTTCTAACAATGCATGAGTCACCAGATGTTGAAATTGATTTTAACTGAAGAACATTTGAGCCCCAGTTTTCAATGCCAGCAAAGATTAAACAAACATACACAAAATCTCATTGAGGCAAAGTATCAAACAGGTGGTGGACATAATGATAATAAAGAAGCAACATGATTAAAAAGTAACATGATTTCAAACAACATACTCTTGCATTCCAAGCCAACCCTAGCACCAATGATTGTTGGGAGATCTGGCATACCCCACCAGATCTCAAAGAGTAAATCCTAAGTCTCCCCAAACACACACTCACAAACACACACAATGTGGGTAGATTAGAAGTGGTGTGATGAAAGGGGGAAACACAATGAACACTAATCAAACATATAGCAAAAGTATAAAAGTGAACTGTGTGTGTGTATGTGAGAGAGAGAGAGGGGGAGAATGCCTTGTAGAGAGAGGGTTGTTTCTGCTACTGGTGAATGGTGATAGGGTTTTCTGTCTCTCACTCTCTGTATCTATATTTTTTTAATGTATGTATAATTGTATGTGATCTCACATAATAAGACAGAGAGCTGCCATGGTTTGAGGTTGTGTCTGCTAAAAGCATCTTCTTTCTTTTGACCACTTTTGCAAATTATTTTTAGTTTGGACTTAATTTTACTTAAATGCCCTCTGGATTTATATTGTTGAAGATGTAACCGAATTTAAACTTATTCGACTCGATTATGATATAGTATATAGTATAAATACATATATAGAGTCAATTTCTTATATCAATTTAAACTTTTAACGTATTATATTTACTTAAATCATGTTTCAAAAATATATATATATATACTAAAAAGTAAAAACATAAATTTCTGCAATAAATTATTTTGTAGCTATGTTTGTTTTGTTTTGTTATAGTGGAGAGAACAATAACAAAACAATCAATATTAGAAATGTTTCTAACCGAACCGAATTCAACCGAATAAACTGATTTTAAAAGAAAAAGTATATCCGAATAAACCGAACCGTCTTAGAAATATGTCTAACCGAATAAAACGAATTAAAAAAAGGTATATCCGATAAACGAAAACCGAATTCACAATTCGGTTCGGTTTTTTTCGTTTACGGGTACAGTTTGGTTTTCATTCTTTTTGTTTTCGGTTTTTTTGCACACCCCTAGTTAACGCTGCTAGAAAGCTTGAACGCGGTGATAATCTGCCGCTCAAATGCCGCCGTATACCCACTTTTTCAACTTTATTTAATATTTTAATATTAAAAATGGTCGGAAGCATTGAGGGAGGTATTTTCCTTAATGGAATGATGACGTGGAACGGACGATTGGGAAGCAAGGAGGGAGTATACCCCATATTCTTAGGGTACAAGGGGCACCCTTCGGGTAGTGGGATCCGGTACCTCGGGTACTTTGGGTACACTGCAGCAAGGGTCTCGGGTACCCCTTGCGGGTATTGGTTTTGGGTATAAGTACACGTGAATGCGGGTATTGTATGTTTTTTTATATAATTTTGTTTTATTATTTATTGTTATATAAAAAAAATTTGAATTAATGAAATTAGTTTTAAATATAAGTTTTAATTTAAAAAATGAAAAGAAAAAAAGAAGAAGAATTAGGGTAATTAGGGTACTTAGGGTTGTGCCTCTATCACTTAGTGTACTTTGTGTTGGATTTAAGTAAAAATGAGATGACATTCCCTCATTGATTGAAGTTATTAGGGTACTTAAGTTAATTAGGGTTGTGCCCCATAGTACCCCAGTAAGTATAATTTTTTTTGGGAAGGGGTTAATTGGATGATCTTCAAACCTTGAAGGGTTCTATGGTATCTATCTATAAATAGCCAAAGTCGATTCCAGAAATAATAAATTGCAAGTGCTAGTTGACGTAAGACAATTGTGATCTTTCCTTGGTCGCATAATTTTTTTAAAATTTCCTTTTTCATTAATAAATAATTATAAATAAATTATTAATATGAATAGTGTGAAACAAGAAAAAGCAAATATCAGTTAATCATCGGTACTCAGGTGTGTGGAAATCGATTGCCAACCTCAATCGGTATAGAAAAAGCAAATCTTAACCTGCCACATTCTATTGTGGGAAAGTTGGGGATTGAGGAGACAATTAGGTTTTGGGTGGATTATTGGATTGGATCGGCTCGGCTCCATTGATGGTTTCTTTTCCAACCCTATTTAGAATCGAGTCAAACAAATCTTGCCTTGTCCGGGATCGGTGTCGAATGTCGGGTAACTCTCTAACCTTTTATTGGTCTTTGATTAGAAATGTCTTTCTTCCGTTTGAATTGCAGGAATTACATACTTGCTGCTCACTTTTACAACATATGAAGATGAGCGATCGGGTGGACAGTTGGGTGTGGTCAGGAAGTTCGGACGGGTCGTTTTTAGTCAAGTCGATTAGGCTATCCTTCGCTAATCAAAGAGTGCAGTCCCCGACTCAGGCCTTTGCATGGAACGATTGGCTCCCGCTGAAAGTAAATATATTCGGGTGGAGGATGGAGGCAGAGAGGATTCCAACGTTAATGGCGCTACAACGAAGAAACATTCATACCAACTCAACATCATGTGTTTTTTGCGGGGAGGTGGACGAGACGGTGGACCACATATTCACTGCTTGTTTTGCAGCTGCTATAACATGGCAGCAAATATCAAGTTGGTGCAAACTTTCACCAATTTATGCCTTCAAGGTTAAGGATCTGTTTCAAACTCAAGGGATTGGAGGGCTCCAAGGAACCAAGCTACGTATGGTTCGTTCAATAATTCTATTAGCGTGTTAGGTGCTTTGGAAAGCTAGAAATAAATATCTATTCGAAAGCCGTCTGATATCCATTAAAGATATCATTGAAGATATTAAGACGACGGGGTTCCTATGGGTCAAGAGTAAGGCTAAGTTGAGCTATTTGGAGTGGGTTAATTGGTCTTCTTTTAAGTTATAGTTCAATGTTCTAGTCTATTTTCAGCTATGTCATTCTCTATTCTTTTAGTTTGTATGTGTTAGCCACATGCTAGTGTTTGTTTTATCTAATTGAAGTTTGCTGTTAAAAAAAAAGTGAAACAAGATATGTATTTTGGCATTCATCAATTATTCTTTTAATTTTATTTTAAATGAAAATGTGAATTTGGTATTGTCGCTTGGCTAAGTTTAATTGTAATTTTTTAAACTTTGTTGTTTTAATTAATTTATATTAAAACTATGATATTTTTTCATTTTTCACATCAAAATTTCTTTTATTCATAATCTTTTATGAATTTAGAAAATTATAATCACCATCATACAAGCAATGGAAGTACTATAAGAAACATTATGATCAAATAAAATTTAACTTGAAGAATAATATTAGGAAAAATAGTTTGTGTATGTTAACTAAATGATGTAAATTAACCAAAATGATTTGATTTTAAAAGGTTTCTTATATATGTTTAATTGTTTCACAACGTCATATTCATTCAATCAATGCACTTTAAATAATCTATTTATAAATAGGTCAAGTTTTACAAATTTATATTATAAACGTGATTTTCTCTTTACATAAATTTTTTAAAGTTTAAGAAGATAAAATTGTCTTTTATTAATTTGACTATCTTAATTATCTTTTATACACATATGCTAGATTGAATAATATTGATTATAAATATCATAAATTAGTTAGACTACAACTTCAATTTTGTAGTAATTACAATTAATGACGAAATTGCTTTACAAATCTAATTATGCAAACAATAAATTTCTTGTTTAACTAAATTCTTAAAATCGTTTTTATTTTATATGATTTTATATTTACTTTGTTTTATAAACTTTTATTAAACCTTCAAATCTATATAATACTTCACCAATTAACTGTTTAAGCGTTTTACCAGTGTCTGTAGTAGTATGTTGTATTTTCTGTCGTATCACGTGGGCACACTCCTCTAGTTCTTTTAAATACAAGAGTGAAAAAAATAAGAATTTATTAACACAAAATTATACCAAGTACATATGGTTACCGAAGTAAAAAAGCATTGTATATAAAGACATCTTTGCCCTCTCTGTATGGAGTACGTGACGTGTGGTTTAAATCTAGGGGTGCAAACGAGCCGAGCCGAGCCCGAGCTTGACTAGGCTCGAGCTCGGCTCGTTTAACTTACTGTGAGCTCGAGCTCGAGCTCGGCTCGATTCGAGCTCTAATTTTGAAGCTCGGGCTCGGCTCGTTGGTAGCTTTACAAGCTCGAGCTCGGCTCGGGCTCGGCTCGTTTATTATATATTAATTAATTTATATATATTTATAATTATTTTTATATAAATTTTATTATAGTTTTTATATATAACATAATACATATTATTTAATTATATTTATCTTAATTTTATATATACTAATTATTATTATTATTTTATAAATATATATTAAATATATTAAAAACATTATATAAATAAAAGGCTCGTTAAGGCTCGCGAGCCGGCTCGAGCTCGATAAGTGAAGCTCGGGCTCGGGCTCGTTTAATAAACAAGCTTATTAGCTCGAGCTCGTTTAAGCTCGGCTCGTTTCGAGCTTTTTAACGAGCCGATCTCGAGTAGCTCGCGAGCTGCTCGGCTCGTTTGCACCCCTATTTAAATCTGAGGGTGTTTTAGGGAATTTAAATAACAAACACATCGTACACATCTCCATAATTTAATAAAAGATACATGAATATCCATTACCAATAATTATTATTATATTTTATTGGGAATTGCATGTAATTAAAATACGTCATTCATTTAATTAAATATAGGCAAGATTTGAGCACTTAATGTGCTGCCCAAAATTTGAGATTCTAAATGTTGTACATGGTGCATGCAACATATGAAATTGATTAAAAAATTAATTACACGGATAACTCTTGTGGTTTATACGGATTTTACTTATGACCCATAAGAATGGTAAACTAAAGGTTTAGACCAATAGTTTGTACGAATGTAACACATTTGACCCCTGAGTTAAATGTGAGTTATCTTTTGGGGTTAAATTTTTTAAAATAACCTATATACCTTTTATATATTAAAAAACTAAAAATAATATAAATACCCACCTCACCCTAAACACACCTCCTCCACCTCCACCGCCCCACCGCTACGAAGTTTGAAAGCAGTTATCTCCTGTCGTTTCTAGCATCTCATGGTGTTTTGTTTCAAGCACATTCCATATTCCTAAATTCTTCCGAATTTATCCAAGATTCATATTCATAAAAGAACTCTACATATATATATAGAGAGAGAGAGAGAGTGTGTATGTGTGTGACCTTGGAAGGTTGCAACCATGGGGCTGCCATCTCCATTGTTGATACTTGAAATTGGTTCTTCCATATTGGCCAGAAGAAAACTCACCACAAATCCATACACACTCTCATTTAGAGATACATGGAGGAGAACCACGAGAAAAGGGGGAGCTGGCCACCTCCGGCGGCTCCTCCGACAGACCTTCAAGACGACAGCAAAGGGGATTGCGGACTGTTGTGTGACGGTGGTGATAGGCTTGGGTGGAAGCGACGGCGGCGCTAGATGGTGGACCAGGAGACGGGAACAGATCTGGCATAAAAAATGACTTTTGGTGAAGATCTTTGTTAGAGCAGGAGACGGCGCTAGGGCTCCGACGGCGGCGGCGCTAGATGGTGGAGCAGGGGAGGAGAGGGGGAGAGAGAGTACGGCAGTGGCTCTTCATCTTCTCCGACGTATGGCGGTGTAAACGATTTTGAGGCTATGAGATGAATGTCCAAATCTGAATGGTGGTGTAAACTATCCATGGCACTGATTTTCAATTTCTTGCTATGAGATGAATTTGCAGGTCCATCTTTTGCAGGTCAATCTGAAATTCTGAATTGAGATATCCAAATCTGAAAGGAGGAAGATGAAGTGTGTGGCCACATAGGAATTCTATTTTTTTTAATATTAAGGGGCATTTTGGTCATTTCACACGTATTTAACAGAGTAACTTAACATCCATCCAACTCAGGGGCCAAGTGTGTTACATTCGTACAAACTATTGGTCTAAACCTGAAATTCTGAATTGAGATATCCAAATCTGAAAGGAGGAAGATGAAGTGTGTGGCCACATAGGAATTCTATTTTTTTTAATATTAAGGGGCATTTTGGTCATTTTACACGTATTTAACAGAGTAACTTAACATCCATCCAACTCAGGGGCCAAGTGTGTTACATTCGTACAAACTATTGGTCTAAACCTGTAGTTTACCATTCCTAGGGCCCAAAAGTGAAATCCGTGTAAACCACAGGGGCCATCTGTGTAATTAATTCTTGATTAAATTTTAACCACTACTTGTATTTTAAGATATATTAATATTTGGCCCTCGCGACGTTCTTCGATCGGTATAGGTTTCATTCTTAGCGGTACCAGCACGTTACAGTCAGTCGACATAACCTACAATAATAAAAGGCTGGATGCGGACCTTAAACGATTGTGGCGGTGACATTAACGTGCCTAAGCACAAAAGAAACGTCGTTAAATACTTAAAAGAAACGTATGAAGTTACGTGGAGTCGGTTGTGGATATCGAATCACATACAAAAGACAGTAATATAACGGTACTGATGTTCTTCAGTCGGTGTCAGCCTCATTCTTCAAGGTACCAGCACGTTACCGTCAGTCGAAATAACTCACGATACCTAGAAATACCCTATTTTAAAAACAACTATGTTTTTATCAAAATTTATACCGGAACGCCAAGAAAAAAATTAAACACGGTCATAAATTATTATTATTTTTTTAAATTAACGAACGAAAATTATTGAGTAAAAATCAGATTTTGTATACTACATAGGTACTCTAAACTTTAGAAACTTAAGGGGGTGAAAGTAACATTTTACAATGTTAAGGAGTTAGTTTTGACAGTTTAACAAACTTGGGGGTAAGTTTTGATTGGTGACAAATAACTTTAGGAACTTGAGAGAGTTAAAGTGACATTTTAAAAACTGAAGGGGTTAATTATGACACTTTAACAAAGTAAGGGGTATTTTTTTACATTGCTAATTGAGTTTCTAAGGAACTAGTGTAAACAACAACAAAAATTTCGTTAAAACATTAATAAAAAAGCATGTCGATTCCTACGTGTTGCGATGTTAACAGGACCGAGTTATCGCACGTTCATGTTATGTCAACTTTTTCAAAATTCATAACTATTGTAAAAAAAAAATATTTACACGTTTTGTCTCGTTAAACCGCGAAATCATCAACGTCTTTGAAACTTTGTGTAAAGAAAATCAAAAGCATTACTTAAACTCTCGTGTTAAAAACAAAGCTTTATACCCGCGTATTGTAGCGGAGGCGCAAAGTCGTGACAAAAAACCAACGTTTAAACATTAAGACCCGCGCGTTGCGGTGGAGCCGTACGATGACATTAACGTGGGTAAGGGTGCGTTTGCGAACTTAACGTAAGAATTAGAGACGGATCGGTTTTAGAGATTGCATCGATAGAAAAAAGTATTAAAAAAAGTAATGAAAATTAAAACAAATAAGAAATCTAAATAGGAAAAAGAAAAAAAAAGAAAAAAGAAAAAAAAACCAAAAAAAACTGTTGGTTACAAGATTTAAGAAAGACAATTTTAACCACCCCACCAAAATCAAGCTTTGTTCATTGAGTGAAAAAACAATTATAAAACGGATAAGAGCACCCATAATGATGGATGCCATTCACCAAATCAAACACGACAGATCAGATTTTCACTCATATTTTAAAAACTCTCTTTTTTACTCCAACCATACATCCATTTTTAAACACCTCTATATTTACACATAATCAATTATTTTTATATTTATATTCTATATACCAAAAAACTTATTTATTACAATCTTATTTTTTATATTTCGTATTATTTAAAATAATATAATATTCCAAAAAAAACGAATATTAAAAATTACATAACCTAAAAACTAAAAGTTACATAACATAAAAATTAAAAATTACATAACCTAAAAATTAAAAATTCGATAACCTAAAAATTAAAAATTACATAACCTATAAGTTATGTTTTTTCTTAATGTTTTCACATAACGCCATGTGCGTCGCCAATCTTTCCGGATCCATGTGCGTTCGATCCATCATTATTATGTTAATGTCTTGGTAAAATTTGAATAGTGTTGTGTATTTATAGTGATTTTTTGAAGTTTTTATTTAAAATGGCATATAGCCGTTGATCTTTTTAAAAGAAGAATTATTATTTTATTTTTTGAGAACCGTTTGTGAAATAAAAACAAAAAAAAAGAATAAAATATTATTATTTAAAAAAAAATTACCGTTGAAAAGTAAAAACAAAAATTAAAACACCCCGAAGGGCCCACCATCATCGTCCACGCCCATCCGCTTTTCCGGACAATCAAAGAACCGGACGAGTGCCGGACAAGCACTCCAATGTGCACCTCATCCGCTTCACCGGATGGCTAAAAAACGAGCCTATTGGAGGTGCTCTAAGTGTTTGCTTTGTTGGTGTTTGGCCACTGACATTGCAATTTAAGGATTTAGTAATCATTCATTGTTTTTACAACAAAAATGAGAAAAAAAAAATGAAATCTAATAGTGTGGTAAAACTGAATGGTATTAGTTTTTTTTTACGGCGAAGAGTTAACATGTCTTATTAAAATAAACGGAACGGGGCTAGCAAATAACTAGAAACTGAGTATAAAATTAAAATTACACTGCATACCCCTAATCAATCCAATTAATCTTCGCTCTATTTACTTTTTTTACAACGTTAGGGGAGTGTGGATTTTCAAAAAACTATTTAGTAGAAGCCCATTTGGAAACTGTAAGTCGATTTCTACACTTTCCACAAACAATCGTTGTCTCTGTTGCATAAACTTAGTTGTAATCCCAGTCGTGAGACCCTGTTCGCTGTTGTTATAAGTTGATGCAAGATTTGGCTAGTTCTCGGTATTCTGGAGTGGCGATAAGGTAGAAATGACATACTTCGTTGCAGTCGTTGGTTGCCGTCATGTAGAGCTCTGGTGTTTCCCTATTACAAATTGAAGAAGCCTAATTGGAAAGACAGACTTTTTATTGGTAGGAAATGTTTTAGTGTCATGTTCATTCATTACAAAAATATATAAAGCTCAAAGATGAGGAGATTGAGGACTATTTCAATACCCAAGGCAGTGGCTGATAACCTCTTCTGTTTCTTAAAGTTTGTTGTCACTCGTCTTCTTTACAGTTTCAGTTTTCACTTTTGCTATTTATTTCATCGTTAAGATAAGACTTACAATTTCAAGATTTCGCGTAGTCAAGTTGTATGGTCAACATCTTTTCTGGTTTTTAAGAGAGAAAAGTTTAATCATTCAAGTAATCATCATACATATACATTCATTCACCATCTTTACTTTATGTACTTATATAAACATAGAGCGTATTCATTTTGTTTAAGCACATTGGTTTCATACATTCGCCTATCGAAGTAGCCGTTTCGTCCATCTACCGAAGTAGTCGTCTCATCGTCCGTTTACCGAAGTAGTCGTCATAACCTCCGTCTACCGTTGTAGTCCGTTTCATCCGTCTACCGAAGTAGCCGTTTCTCATCCGTTTACCGAAGTAACCGTTTCACCCGTCCTACCGTTGTAGTCCGTTTAACATATTGTCTACCGTCGTAGCCGTCTAACATCCGTCTGCTATACACGGTATAACAGTCTGTTTCATCCGTTTACCATCGTAGCCGTTTCATCAGTCTACCGTAGTAGCCGTTTTACATCCGTTTACTGAAGTAACCGTTTCATCCGTCTACTGAAGTAACCGTTTCATCCGTCCTACCTTCGTAGCATGTTTCGCCCGTCTACCGAAGTAGCCGTTTCGTCCGTCTACCGAAGTAGTTGTTTCGCTTATCTACCGAAGTAGCTGTCACATAGTCACATATTACACATATATTTCTTTTATTAACTAACATCCGTTTGCCACTTGGACAACTGTTTCATCATTCTTTGAATTAACATATTAATATGTTTAATCCCTTTGTTCTTTACATCTGTTTACCATGTGGGTAACCATTTTGTCATTTACTTCAATGGCACGTTTTAACGCCCATTTTGTACTTTAACTATGGTAACACGTTTTATACGTAAACCTTTTATACTTTAACTATAGTGGCATGTTTACATATAAGACCTTTGTATTCTTTATCATTCATATTGGCACATTGACACATTAAGACACGTAATACATCATCATTCATTTAGGCACGTAATTATACTTGGCCTATTTCATATTTTACTATTTAGCACGTTTAGCCATAAAAACATTTAACATCACACGAGTATGCATCCCAACCCAAAATCACAGATATAGGGGGACTTAGAACTCACCCGGTATTCGGTATATTGTGTGAAAATTACTAAGCTTCGGCTAGACAAGTGCTACGTGATCTGTACAAATTCAATACGATCGGTTAAACTTGCTAGTGTCGCCTATAGTGTCGCTTAGGCATAGTGTCGCCAACACTTAGAGTTTGTTTGATAGTGTCGCTAAGGATTAGTGTCGTCTGATCAGTGTCGCCATAACTTTCGTTCTAGACTTATTGTCGTTCCACATTGTCGTTCTTGTAGTGTCGCCAAGTAATATTGGCGACACTACTTAGTGTCGTGTACGTGTATGACGACACTCCTTAATGTCACCAACTTAGTGTCCCCAAATGGAATGACACATGTCCCAATCATTGGCAAACCTCGGGAGACGTGTATCGTCTTCCCCGATTAGTGTCGCTAGATGAAGATGGGCCCCAAGAACACAAACTCTAACAGCTTGATTTTTTTATCCAAAATCGTAACTTTTTACGTCCAAATCGTTTATCTAGCTTCCATGAAGCTATATCTAAGCTATGTTCATCTTTTAACACGTAAAAATCTATTCTTTAAGGTGAAAACCTTAGTTTTACCCAAAAACCCATTTTATGCAAAAACAGATATTTAGATTGGATCCATACCTCAAAACACTACTGTTGCTTCGTTAATATTGTTCCAAATCGATGGAAAAACAGACTGGAGTCGATCTTTGAGCCAAACTATGGATTTCTTGGAGCTTTCTCTCTCTAGAACTTACTCTCTCTCTCTCTCTAAACGTTTTGGTGCAAGATGATGGAATGAGAGTGAAGGTGGAGGCTGATTAGGGTTCTGGGAACCCTCATGGCCCAGTCCATTTCATCCAAGTCCATTTCCTCTTTTCTTTCTTTCATTTTAGACCCAAAAGTAAAGTAGCGGTTTTCGGGTGTTACATTATTTATACTTAAAAATGTACAACAAACTAATGCATAACGCAAATGTCACATAAAAGTAAGTTTATACTTGTACGAGGATCGGAGAGAACGACCAATTTCACATAAAAGTAAGTTTATATATATATATATATAGGGAAAGTATAAAATGAAAACCCTCTTGAGTTGAGAAAACCCAAAAAAACCCTATGTAATTTTTTTTAAATGGTAGGTTTGTGTAATATCCGTACTTTCCACATCATCGTTTATTTACATTTTGTACCCTTGTACTTTCATTTTTGAATCCATTGTAACCCGAGACTTATGATCAATGAATTTATTGGATTTATTCAATTACATGTTTACAACATACATTACATTTATACATATGCAAGACAACATCATACGTGCAATATTACAAAATTATATATTACAAACACGCGTTTCACTTTTTTTACATTTATATTCTCGTTTCACGTCCATACACGCTCGGTTTATTATTATTATTAGTAGTAGTAGTATTATTATCATTATTATCATTAGTACTATTATTATTATTATTTCATTTTTTTCTTTAAAAAAAAAAAAGAATCACCTCCCTTTCAACCACCAACTCCCAACTAACTCATTTAATACCTCAAACCCTAATCCACACTTATAAATACCCACTCTCTTTCACTCCTCCACCCTTACACCCTCCAAATTCTCTCACAAATCTCTCCAAGTGCTCCATTTCTTCCAAGATTTTTGGCAGAATTTTATAAGGTAAAAACCTTATTTTTCTTCAAGTTTCTTCCTTTTTTTTCTTAACAATTCTTCCTTCACCCTCTTGGATAAACCTCTAGGATCTTATCATTTGTTTACCTTGGTAAACATCTAAGATAAGTCACCATTTGAGGTCCAAGTTGTGGTCTTTCAACTAACATTTCTTCTTCTTCATGTTCTTGTTTGGATATTTTACATCTAGTTGTGGTAAAACCAAACCAAGCCTCCATCAAAATTCTATGATGGAAGCCTTGTGCTAAGGTATTTGGATGAAGTAGATGAACATAGGTTCATCTACCATAAGACATCCAATAGCCACAAGGTGTTCAAATCCTATACATAAATATTATAAATAAATCTAACAAGGTTTGTGGATTTCCCAACCTTTCTCTTGGCCACTTCAAGTGGTATATTACTAACTATACTAACTTTTGACCATCCGAATTCCTAACTAAGTTAGGGGTTTGTGTTTCGGTCCGCTGTCAGCGATGCATGACCAACTTGATACTATTATACATATATATTATTTATTATTTCTTCTCCACCGAACTTATGCCTACGTTACCTTTTAGGTTAACCGGCATTCCCGACTCTTCACCTTCCCGTTCATCCTTTCGTTACCACGCCAAACCGTGAGTTTCATACTTGCCCCTTTTACATTTTTGCACTTTGGGACTTGAAAACATGTACATATTCAAAACACATACACTACAAGATTCACACTTTATTCAAACACAATTCATTAACATGCTCATGTGACAACAAACTTGACTACATGCTTAAATACAACTTGTTAATACAATAGTTCATTAATTCTTGCAAAACCGCACTTAACAAGTGTAGCGCTATAGGATTGACACCCGTCGGCTTTTCGTTACCTTTATGGAGCCCCCGATCTTGTTATGTTATTTATTCGACTAGTATTCTTTGGATGCTAGGTATGCTATGTCAACAATAGGTTTGAACTATATCATTACAAATTGTATGAACATTAGTAAAGTATGTCTATGCATGTGAATTGTTGCTTTAAACATGATTATTATATGTATGAAACTTGTATGAACTCACCAACTTTATAGTTGATCAAATATTATTTTACATGTTTTCAGGAGATGTTTGATGCTACCATGGAAATGGAATCTAGGGACTTTGCCATAGATATCAAATTTAAATATTTTTGTCTTTGTTTATCAATGTATTTCCTTTAATTGAAACAATTGTATTTGAAATTCTTAGTTTAATGAAATCGGTTAAATTTATATTTCAACAATAGTGCCACGATGTCTTTGAACAATCCTACACGTCACGTTCGGTGATTCCGCCGCCGAATGGGTTGTGACAGATTGGTATCAGAGCCGTGGTTATAGGGAATTAGGAAAATTGCTTATTTGACCTAGCCTATAACTAAGGACCCGTTTTAGACCATTCCTTATGACTCTTAATACGCTTGTTCTACCACCTTTGCTTCTTACTTATTCTTTGGACTAAATACACCGTCATGGATTTCAAGACATCAAGACACTCATATTTCACCAAAGAAACGAACTCACCAAAAGAAGGTAATTCCTCATTCGGTGATAAGTTTCACTCCGCCCAAGACTTAGGAATTTACCATCAAGTTAGGTGTGAAAACCTCACCTTGACGGTAAAAGAATTCCACTCACAAACGCTCTTGGGAAACCTTACCGTTAAAGTTAGGAGTGATTTCCTATCTCAAACGGTTAAGGCACCAACCCTATACAAAACGGAACGACACCACCAAACTAGGAGTGAAATCCACAATTTGGTGATTAGTTCCACTCTTAAAATTTTCAATCTCGCCAAAGTCTCGGCTTTGCTATTGACTAGGGACACGTAGTAACCGGAAGGGTAAAATACCGTTAACCGAATTACCGGCGAGAGTATTTTATCTATTAGGCCAAAACGTGTTTCCCGAACTCAATAGAAGGTTTGACCACTTGGGTTAGTCGACGTTTTCGTTAGTTCAAGAGCCGAGCTAACGAGACACTCCAACTTTTTACAAACAAGCCTCTCTTTTATAGATAAACTATTTTCACTACTATTATTATACTAACTTGGTTCGATCTCGTGGACGCTCGCTTTTCGCTACTCGCCTTACTAACATCAAAACGCTAATACATTCGAGAACCAATTAAATTTATGCTCTTTCATCGTCACATGTTTGTTATATACACTATTTCCATACATGATTCTGCTACCGCCAGGAACAACAAGAGGGACAATCGTCACTATTTCCATTTCTTGTGCCATACGTGAAATTTACATACTCATATGACAACAATTTTATGCAAAACCATTGATCTAAGTCTCACAACCCCCTTTTGTAGATGTCTTCATCTCGCCACTCTGCTACCGCCAGGAACAACAAGAGGGACAATCGTTTGGCCGCACTCGTGGCCAAGCAAATGGCCCAAGTCATCCCTGGCCTCATCCAGAACCTCACCCCCAACGGATCGGTCGAATCCAACACCGAAACTCCCATGCCCAACACTACCGAACCTTCCTTGCTTGTCGTCCCGAATCTTTCACGGGACTCGAAGGTGCAACCAAGCTCCTTAGCTGGTTTGCGAGCATGGAAAACACCTTCTCGGTAAGCGAGACCCCGGACCACCTCCGGACTCGCTACGCCGCTAGCCTCTTCAAAGAGCAAGCTCTCGCTTGGTGGGATAGCGAGAAGGAGCTCGACGAGGAGATCGTCACCCTGTCTTGTAAGGAACTCAAAGCGTTTATGCGCGAGGAGTACTGCCCTCCCCACGAGTTGCAAGCACTCGAGGAGGAGTTTTTCACCCTCAAACAGGACAGCGGTGACAATGCTGCCTACAACCTCCGCTTCCAACAACTCTCCGTCCTTGCGCCTCGCCAAGTTGACACCATAGAGTGATCCGTGGCCAAGTACATACAAGGCCTCCCGTCCGTCATCAAGGACACGGTCGCCGCCGCCGAACCCACGAACCTCGCCAAGGCCATGCGCCTTGCGGCCGCTTTCTCCCGAAACCGTGTTCAGGATGGTACTTTAACCATTCGGGGCACCAAGAAGCACGCCACCCAAGCCACCGTTGAGCCCACCGAACCCAAAGTCACCGAACCAAAACCCGCCAAAACCCCTACTCACCAAAACAACAAAAAGCGCAAGTCCCAAGCCCGGAACTATGCGGTTGTCACCCCCGTTAACCAAGTGTCGATGAACCAAGACCCGACACCCCAAAAGAAACCGTATGGTGGATCTTACCCATTATGCAACACTTGCCAATACCACCACCCAAACAACCTCCCATGCCGAAAATGCACCTCGTGTGGCAAATTCGGACACCTTGCCAACCTATGCCGCAACCCACAACAACCCCAAAACACCCAAGCTCCCCCACCAAACCGAAACCCACCGGCCATCACAAATGGTCGGGCTTGCTACCGTTGTGGTGATCCAAACCACATGAGCCCACAATGCCCACAAAACCAAAACCAACACCACCACAACAACAACCCCACCAACAACAACAACCGCAACCAACCACCCAACCAAAACCAACCCACAAACCCAAGAGGCCGTGCTTACAACATCAATGCGGCGCAGACATAAACTGATAACGACGTGGTGAACGGTATGTTTCCTATCAATGGTCGGTATGCTTCTGTTTTATTTGATACCGGTACGGATAAAAGTTTCGTATCGCTAGAATTTGAACTTATGTTAGCTAAGACCCGATCTAAGTTAGAGAACTCCTTCACTGTCGAAATCGCGGACGGAAAATCCACCTTTTGTGACACAATTATCCTCTATTGTACTCTCGACCTTAATGGTCATCCCTTCTCGATCGATCTCATACCCATGCAATTGGGGAGTTTTGATGTCATAGTAGGCATGGATTGGCTTGCCAAGAACCATGTCGAAGTCGTTTGCTTTGAGAAATTCATCCGTATTCCCCTTCCATCTGGTCAAGTTTTGCAAATCCATGGCGAAAGGCCATCCGGTGGACTCAAACTCATGTCCTGCACCAAAGCCCAAAAATATTTACTAAAGAACTACGTGGCCTTTTTGGCCCAAGTAGTGAAAAAGAAAGAAAAGGGCAAAGGTGTAAAAGACATTCCCATCATTTGCGATTTCCCCGAAGTCTTTCCCGAGGACCTACCCGGTCTTCCTCCATCCCGTGAGGTCGAATTCCGAATTGATCTCATGCCCGGTACGACCCCGATTGCCAAAGCTCCTTACCGCCTTGCACCCTCCGAGATGCAAGAACTTGCCGGTCAACTTCAAGAGTTAGCCGACAAGGGTTTCATTCGTCCGAGTTCATCCCCGTGGGGCGCTCCCGTTTTATTCGTTAAAAAGAAAGACGGATCGTTTCGCATGTGCATCGATTATCGTGAGCTTAACAAACTCACTATCAAGAATCGGTATCCTTTGCCTCGCATCGACGATCTTTTCGACCAACTCCAAGGTGCGTCTTGTTTTTCCAAGATCGATCTCCATTCGGGATATCATCAACTTCGTGTTCATGAGGACGACATTCCCAAAACCGCATTTCGAACCCGATACGGACACTACAAATTTATGGTGATGCCTTTCGGGCTAATCAATGCACCCGCGGTTTTCATGGATCTCATGAACCGAGTGTGCAAACCGTATTTGGACAAATGCGTAATCGTCTTCATTGATGACATTCTCATCTATTCCAAATCCCGATCCGCCCACGAGGAACACCTTCGCTTAATATTGGAGTTACTAAGAAAAGAACAACTTTACGCCAAATTCTCCAAGTGTGAATTTTGGCTTAAGGAAGTCCAATTTTTGGGACACATTATTAGTGATAAGGGTATCCATGTGGATCCAGCCAAAATCGAAGCAGTCAAGAACTGGATTGCTCCGAAATCTGCTACCGAAGTCCGCTCATTCCTTGGTCTTGCGGGCTATTACCGTCGTTTAATCGCCAACTTTTCCAAGATCTCCGTTCCTCTCACCGCATTAACTCAAAAAGGGAAACCCTACGAGTGGGGCCCTAATGAAGAGGAAGCTTTCCAAACACTTAAGGATAAGCTTTGCAATGCTCCGATCCTTACTCTTCCCGACGGAAACGATGACTTGGTGGTGTATTGCGATGCCTCTAACATTGGTCTCGGTTGTGTTCTCATGCAACGAGGCAAGGTCATCGCTTACGCATCCCGTCAACTCAAGATCCATGAGAAGAATTACACGACTCATGATTTTGAACTCACCGCCGTCGTCTTTGCTCTCAAGCTTTGGAGACACTACCTTTACGGTACCAAATGCGTGGTCTTCACAGATCACAAGTGTAATATCCTGGATTTTTTCGATGAACCTTTTTCTTAAACACTTACAGTGTTATTTTAAACTTTAATTCTTATTTCCTTAAATAGTAAAATTTTTATATGAATTTAAGGAAAACATTCATATATGTATATATATATATATATATGTATGTATGTTTATTAATTTTATCTTTATTAAACAAGATATTATTAAAATTCTTAAAATATATAAGTTTATAATTATATAAAATTTATAAACTTATTTCTAAAAACATTTAAGCTTTCAAATCCTAGAAATTATTTCATAAAATAATAAGGGAAATAAAAAAAAACTTATAAAACTTACTTAGTTTTTATAAAAATAAAACATATTTATAAAAAGTCCGGGGACCAAACTGTCATTTTCTGAAACTTGTTTTAAACTGGAAAACTAAAAGTGTTAATTCAATGAAACTTCAAGGACCTGTTTTGCCATTTCTCCAAACACCCGAACCCAGAAATCAGTCTTGGGTTCGAGTCCCGTACAGCCCGGTTTTCCACCCTTTTCCTTCGAACTCGCGTTTCCGGCCAGGTTCACTGAACCTCGAGCATCGGCTCGCGCATGCGACCGAAACACAATGCATCCCGATAACCAATTCCGACTTTAATGGCCGCGTGAGGCTCGAGCAAGGAGCCATCGGCCCAACCACCACCCGGAACCTAACCACACATTAAATGCTCAATTCGACTATAAATACATACGGTAATGACTTGACAACTTCACACTCAAACCACCTAAACTCTCAATTTGATCGTTTAACACCCGCATTTCCCGGTTCGATTCTCGCGACAGCCGAAGGCAAAGCCAACTCGTTCTCGCTCATCTCGGCACCTTATCAGGTAATTTCGATGGCCATATTCTTCGTTTTCATCATCTAATCAAAAGCCCTCTGTCAATCTACGAAGACAGAGGGATAATCGTGGTGTATTTACGAATTCTTGATCTAGGGTTCATATCAATTTGGGGGATGAGTTGAGTTGCTGTTTAAAACTTTCTTATTCAGATACATTACCACCGAGACCCGTAGGCGGGGTGGTTAGTATGTGTGTGCAATCAGCGACCCAGGGCAGGGCGCGGGTTCGAGTCCGGCCGGCCTGGGTTTTGGCACTTCATTTTTTTTACACTATTTCGCTCATTTTGTACACATCTGATTATTTTTATAAATTCTCCGATATTTTTATAAACTTAAAATTGATTTTTATTTACACTTTAATATTCCAGAACTATTGTATTTAATTAAACTATTGTTAAAACTTATGATATTTAAACATTAAAAATAGTTTTTAAATATTTAAGAACTATAAAAAAAAATACTTGTAGACCTTTATAAAACTTGTATTTATACAAAAACTATTTATTTGAAGTAAACTTTTATTATTTGTATTTTAAAGAATTCTTTTACCCAAATCTTTAATTTACACTTATATTTTACCTAAACAGAAATCCATTTGTTAACCTTTTTATGAGAAAATAAATATGATTACTTATTTTTAAATAAACCTTATAAACTTATAACTTTATTTAAACTTTAAAGACTTATAACCAACATATAAATTTTACAAGAAACCTTATTTAACATTTTAAAACTTATAAATGCTTACTATCTATTTAAACTTAAAACCACATTTTAAACATTATGTAACTATAAGCTAATTTAATAAATACCTAATACTTAAATAATTTAATAAATCGTAAATGATTTATATTGTTTAGATAAATATTTTAAATAAGTATCTATTCTTAATAATCATGCATTCTTAAAATGATTATTTTAAAACCTTAATTATTATTTAAAATTTAAAATAATAATTATCATTATATATCCTTTAAATAAATCTTTAATAATTATTTATTTCTTGAATAATTATTATAAATCTTTAATGATTATTTAGTCTTACACTTGAATTATTTCCAAATGCTTAGAAAACTATTTTTGATTATTCTTGTATAATGAATAATTGTGAAACTTTTAAATAATTATTTTAATTAATGATTATTCTAAACTATAAACTTACTTCGGTATTCAAATCTTGCGACATTCATTTAAAACCTTCATTTGAGACTTTTGTTTAAACTTTACAAAACACAACCATGCCCATCTCCCACTTGGAACCCTAGTCGAATCTTGAAATCCTAGATCCTTTGTCTTAGACTTGTAGAAGTAAACTTGAATATTTAGACTTATATTCTTAGGCCTATTGTGAGGATATTCTCCCCTAAAGTCTTGCAAACTTACTCGTATCGGATACTCTTCATCATCCAAGTGAGTATACTTAGCCCCTTTTTCCTTTTATGCTTTTGGGGTGAAACATGTTCACAATTCTTAAACTTATACAATTCTTGTACAACTATGACTACGTGTTTATTCTTATGTTAAACTTGAGACTTGTATGCTTAGATTAAACTTAAAACTAGCACATTCATTAGCTTTGATCAAGCCGATAGTAACAATGATAGATCTATTGTATTTGACCAATCCACCTTGATTGATTGACCCCTTCGGGGGGGAGCCCTTGGTGTTTGTTACTACATTAAACTTTAAACTTGAGACTTATAAGGGTAACCTGCGGGTTATGCCTAAACTTGGTTGGAGGGTTGATGTGCACAATGTCTAACATGCTTGTTTTCTCATACTTACATTATAGAATGCATAAATCATAGTGAATTGTAATACTTTTCAAATACTCGTTAAACTGTGTCAAAACCTTTGTATCTCACCAACTATTTTGTAGTTGACAGATTCTTTCACATGTTTCAGGTTCTACAACATGAGACTTTATCGTGATCACATAGGATGCTTTGGACCTAGACTACTTAAATTAAATGTTGTATTCGTATTATTCTTCCTTGTATTGAATCTTAAATTATTTATTAATGAAATATCGAAACTTTAATAGTCAACCTTGTGCTGTTGAACAACCGCGTCCGCCCCGACGTATAATCCGCCGTCGGTTGGGGTGTGACAGATTGGTATCAGAGCCTTGGTTATAGGGAATTAGGTTATTAGACACATGACCTAGACTATAACTTAGGAGACCCAAACATGAGTTATCTCATGTCCTTTACTATGAACTTTCTCCTCATTCTATTCTTAATTCTTATACGTGAACGCTTGGAGATCCTACGTTTCTACTTCCCTACGTGCTACAAGAGGCTACTACATCGAGGACACGTTCTTAGGCTTCAAGTCTAATCCACCACTAAACTCTCGTCAAGAATATTTAAGTTCTAGATAATGTGTGAGAACTTGTGCGGACCGGAAGGGTGGATACCTGTATTCTGGGAAATTCTGTCAAGGAAAGCATTTCATATAAATCCAAATCAACCGTTGGACCCATATGCTTTCCTGGGAATTCTTGGGATGAGTATCCACTTATAGGAATGCACGACTTCTCTAAACATTAGTGAGCTCAAATTTCTTTTGATATGTCAAAGTACTCACTTAGTGATATGCACTAAATGAGTGTCATCTCAAATACTTTATGCTTCATAAATTCATGATTCAAAAACTTTCCTCTATAACCTTTATTCTATGATTCTTAAGTCCTGTCTTGTCACATGACAGCATGCTTACTCGTCATGACCTGAAGGAGTTACCTTCAAGGAGAAATTCTTACGAGATTGTACTTAAAAACTACATACATAAACTTATATTTATAGATACTACCCAATAAACTTCGTGATCGTTGTAATACAACCCTTAAAACTATGTATTACTCTACAAATTCTCCTATAAACTTCACTATTTTATGAACATAACACTTAAGGGGAAACCCTTGTGTTTTCATCTTATTTTCATCACTCAACCAAACTACTCTAGATAACTCACTCAAACTTTTGCTACACTTTTATACATCTCAAAGTGTCCATACGTCCTTAAACTTCATGATCCTTGTAATACCAGCACATTTAAAACCATGTATTACCCTACAAGTCCTTTTACAAATTTCATTACTTTGTAAACTTGACACCTAAGGAGAAACTCTTGTGTTTTCATCACTCAAAACTTCATTTGATGATCTACTCAAACTTTGTTACACATTTATATATCTCAAGACTTTCATTACATCCTTAAAACTTACACATCACCGTTTCTTGTAAACAAAACTTAACATTTTCTAAAGTACATTAACAAAGGGATTAGTATCCTGATCATTTTCCCGCAAGGGAAGAAGCCTACAATAGAATAAACAAGTTCCACGTTTAAGATTCTAAACCCATAATGAACCTTGACATAGTACCATAAGACCCAAACATCGGTGACAACAACTGAGAGAAGTTGTAGGCCCATGAGGAAGTTCTGGCTAGGGAAATAGGGTACATAAGTGAGTCCTCGTGACCACCCCTTCTTCCGGGAATTCTCTTCGTTAGCCCATCAACTTCCAATTAAAAACTATTTTTGAAAATATTACTGTGATAACTCAGTATTATGAATAAAAACCTTTTGAACATATTTAATCAACTTACTTACATACTTTAATTTCCCGTTTAAATTGCAAGGGCTAGAAGTCCCAATTTTGAAACATCTAAATGGAAACTATTTTGAAATTTCATCTTGTCATCATTTACTAGTTTAACTTTCCTTTCATCATTGTAAACTTAACACACCTACCCAAACACTTTCGTCAAAAGCAACTTACATTAGTACTTGAAATAATCAACAACGTTGCATTAAATTATAAAAATCATAAGTGACACGTGTACCTGAGGAATAAATCTTGAACAAATCTTCTAATTCGTAAGCACATTTTCAAAAAAAACAACCCGACTTACGAATCATTACCCCAAACAACCATGACCCTTACTTCTTGTATAGACTTAACACTTGTAAACTTGACCAACTTTTCGCTTGACAATCACACCTATCTTTTATAAATCTTACTCGTACTACTTATCGATGCCTAACTCGTCGTTTTTGAACATCTTAATTACATGCTATACAAAAGAAAACTATACTTTCTGTTATGAATCAAAATAAATCATTTGTAAACACACTATCATAAACCTTATCGAAACTTTTCCCGTCACCCTATGCTTGGAGACTTTCCTCATTCAACTCTTGTCACGTAAAAAGACTTACTAAAAATCACAACGGGGACTAAAAGCCTAAATACACGTTGCTAAAACATTAAACTTCGTATACACAACTATGAGGTCAGAGACTTTTGAGTCATGTAAAACTTGTATAAATACTCAATCCCGTGTTCTTAAAACTAAACATGATTAATAAAGGATCATGTAAAGCTTAATACTGAAACTTGAAACTCAACTGACTTATCCTATTTTCAAACTTATACTTGGATTCTTAGTCTTGAAAACTTTGTGTGTCCATTTTAACCAAACCCTATAAGACTTGATAAAACGTACATTCCATATATACGAGAAAACTTCACTCTTAATACTAGACACTAGCAGGAAGGAGGACATTACTCTCTTTAGCAGAGTACATCCCCTGACTCCTATCTAAAACAAACATCGGGATCCACTAATCTTCTGGACAACTCGAATCTCTTGTGAGAAAGCGTATAATGGTTAATCCTGTTCCAAACGTTGTTCCACACCTCTCTTAAACACTAGGGTATTTAGATAACCGCTTCATACTCAAAACGTAATCGTATACTTCTATACACTGAAGCTAAACTAAGAGACTTTAAGCTATTCTATGTTGACGTATTCTTGTTCAAACACCATTTAAACTATTCTATGTTTGACGTATTCTTGTTCAAACACAATTTAAACTATTCTATGTTTGACATATTCTTGATCAAACACAATTTAAACTATTCTATGTTTGACGTATTCTTGTTCAAACACAATTTAAACTATTCTATGTTTGACATATTCTTGATCAAACACAATTTAAACTATTCTATGTTTGACGTATTCTTGTTCAAACATGATGAACGTATGAGACTTTAAACTACTCCATGTTTAACGTATTCTTGTTCAAACATGATGAACGTATGAGACTTTAAACTACTCTATGTTTGACGTATTCTTGTTCAAACATGATGAAAGTACGAGACTTTAAAACTACTCCATGTTTGACGTATTCTTGTTCAAACATGATGAACGTATGAGACTTTAAACTACTCCATGTTTGACGTATTCTTGTTTAAACATGATGAACGTATGAGACTTTAAACTACTCCATGTTTGACGTATTCTTGTTCAAACATGATGAACGTATGAGACTTTAAACTACTCCATGTTTGGCGTATTCTTGTTCAAACATGATGAACGTACGAGACTTTAAGCTACTCCATGTTTGACGAATGCTTGTTCAAACCCGATGGACGTATAAGACTTTAAGCTACTCCATGTTTGACGTATGCTTGTTCAAACACGATGGACGTATAAGACTTTAAACTATTCCATGTTTGACGTATGCTTATTCAAACATGATGAACGTATAAGACTTTTAAACTACTCAAGGTTTGATGTATTCTTGATCAAACCCGAGGAAAGTGTAAAGACTTTAAACTACTCGATGATTGAGGTATTCTTATTCAATCACGAGGAAACTTTGAAACTCTAAATCTGATCACATTCTTCTCTCTTTAATCATTGAATGACGTTTCTCTCTAAGAGACTCGTTAATCAATGATCACTCTTATGTGGAAACTCTAGTCATGAGTTAAACAAATTCTGGTACTCTTTCTTGATCCACACACAAACGAAAGGACCTATGCGGACTATGCGACGATTTAAATGCTTGCGGGTGCACACGTAAGCATGAAAAATCAGCGTATGGGAAGACATAGTAAACTCTGTCGTGTGCTATAATCTAAGACTTATCGTAAAAGGGAGCCACGGAACCTATGTATCGTAGCAAATCCTTAGACGTACTAGACTACAAACTCAAATCATTACACTATCATCGAATCCATTCCGAGTGATGCATCCCACTTTAAATCTCGAATGGAAGTTCATCAGTTATTCTCTCAAATGCAATTTCAGGAAACAAATCTTCATATATTTCAATGAAACTATACGCTTCGTAGGGAAACTCTTGGCAACCCTAGGCTTCGAAACTTGAGCGTAATCTTATCCCTATCCTTACAATTTATTTAAAAATCTAAACATAACTCAGGGTTACTTGAGAACGTAAAGTACCTTCCTCTTTATCCTTACGCGTATCATAAACTTAAATCTCGAAAACAGGAACCTCCTACTTTAATTTCGGGATGAAATTTCCTAAAGTAGGGGAGACTGTAATATCCTGGATTTTTCCGATCAACCTTTTTCTTAAACGCTTACCGTGTTATTTTAAACTTTAATTCTTATTTCCTTAAATAGTAAAATTTTTATATGGATTTAAGGAAAACATTCATATATGTATATATATATATATATATGTATGTATGTTTATTAATTTTATCTTTATTAAACAAGATATTATTAAAATTCTTAAAATATATAAGTTTATAATTATATAAAATTTATAAACTTATTTCTAAAAACATTTAAGCTTTCAAATCCTAGAAATTATTTCATAAAATAATAAGGGAAATAAAAAAAAACTTATAAAACTTACTTAGTTTTTATAAAAATAAAACATATTTATAAAAAGTCCGGGGACCAAACTGTCATTTTCTGAAACTTGTTTTAAACTGGAAAACTAAAAGTGTTAATTCAATGAAACTTCAAGGACCTGTTTTGCCATTTCTCCAAACACCCGAACCCAGAAATCAGTCTTGGGTTCGAGTCCCGTACAGCCCGGTTTTCCACCCTTTTCCTTCGAACTCGCGTTTTCGGCCAGGTTCACTGAACCTCGAGCATCGGCTCGCGCATGCGACCGAAACACAATGCATCCCGATAACCAATTCCGACTTTAACGGCCGCGTGAGGCTCGAGCAAGGAGCCATCGGCCCAACCACCACCCGGAACCTAACCACACATTAAATGCTCAATTCGACTATAAATACATACGGTAATCACTTGACAACTTCACACTCAAACCACCTAAACTCTCAATTTGATCGTTTAACACCCGCATTTCCCGGTTCGATTCTCGCGACAGCCGAAGGCAAAGCCAACTCGTTCTCGCTCATCTCGGCACCTTATCAGGTAATTTCGATGGCCATATTCTTCGTTTTCATCATCTAATCAAAAGCCCTCTGTCAATCTACGAAGACAGAGGGATAATCGTGGTGTATTTACGAATTCTTGATCTAGGGTTCATATCAATTTGGGGGATGAGTTGAGTTGCTGTTTAAAACTTTCTTATTCAGATACATTACCACCGAGACCCGTAGGCGGGGTGGTTAGTATGTGTGTGCAATCAGCGACCCAGGGCAGGGCGCGGGTTCGAGTCCGGCCGGCCTGGGTTTTGGCACTTCATTTTTTTTACACTATTTCGCTCATTTTGTACACATCTGATTATTTTTATAAATTCTCCGATATTTTTATAAACTTAAAATTGATTTTTATTTACACTTTAATATTCCAGAACTATTGTATTTAATTAAACTATTGTTAAAACTTATGATATTTAAACATTAAAAATAGTTTTTAAATATTTAAGAACTATAAAAAAAAATACTTGTAGACCTTTATAAAACTTGTATTTATACAAAAACTATTTATTTGAAGTAAACTTTTATTATTTGTATTTTAAAGAATTCTTTTACCCAAATCTTTAATTTACACTTATATTTTACCTAAACAGAAATCCATTTGTTAACCTTTTTATGAGAAAATAAATATGATTACTTATTTTTAAATAAACCTTATAAACTTATAACTTTATTTAAACTTTAAAGACTTATAACCAACATATAAATTTTACAAGAAACCTTATTTAACATTTTAAAACTTATAAATGCTTACTATCTATTTAAACTTAAAACCACATTTTAAACATTATGTAACTATAAGCTAATTTAATAAATACCTAATACTTAAATAATTTAATAAATCGTAAATGATTTATATTGTTTAGATAAATATTTTAAATAAGTATCTATTCTTAATAATCATGCATTCTTAAAATGATTATTTTAAAACCTTAATTATTATTTAAAATTTAAAATAATAATTATCATTATATATCCTTTAAATAAATCTTTAATAATTATTTATTTCTTGAATAATTATTATAAATCTTTAATGATTATTTAGTCTTACACTTGAATTATTTTCAAATGCTTAGAAAACTATTTTTGATTATTCTTGTATAATGAATAATTGTGAAACTTTTAAATAATTATTTTAATTAATGATTATTCTAAACTATAAACTTACTTCGGTATTCAAATCTTGCGACATTCATTTAAAACCTTCATTTGAGACTTTTGTTTAAACTTTACAAAACACAACCATGCCCATCTCCCACTTGGAACCCTAGTCGAATCTTGAAATCCTAGATCCTTTGTCTTAGACTTGTAGAAGTAAACTTGAATCTTTAGACTTATATTCTTAGGCCTATTGTGAGGATATTCTCCCCTAAAGTCTTGCAAACTTACTCGTATCGGATACTCTTCATCATCCAAGTGAGTATACTTAGCCCCTTTTTCCTTTTATGCTTTTGGGGTGAAACATGTTCACAATTCTTAAACTTATACAATTCTTGTACAACTATGACTACGTGTTTATTCTTATGTTAAACTTGAGACTTGTATGCTTAGATTAAACTTAAAACTAGCACATTCATTAGCTTTGATCAAGCCGATAGTAACAATGATAGATCTATTGCATTTGACCAATCCACCTTGATTGATTGACCCCTTCGGGGGGGAGCCCTTGGTGTTTGTTACTACATTAAACTTTAAACTTGAGACTTATAAGGGTAACCTGCGGGTTATGCCTAAACTTGGTTGGAGGGTTGATGTGCACAATGTCTAACATGCTTGTTTTCTCATACTTACATTATAGAATGCATAAATCATAGTGAATTGTAATACTTTTCAAATATTCGTTAAACTGTGTCAAAACCTTTGTATCTCACCAACTATTTTGTAGTTGACAGATTCTTTCACATGTTTCAGGTTCTACAACATGAGACTTTATCGTGATCACATAGGATGCTTTGGACCTAGACTACTTAAATTAAATGTTGTATTCGTATTATTCTTCCTTGTATTGAATCTTAAATTATTTATTAATGAAATATCGAAACTTTAATAGTCAACCTTGTGCTGTTGAACAACCGCGTCCGCCCCGACGTATAATCCGCCGTCGGTTGGGGTGTGACAACAAGAGTCTCCAACATCTTCATAACCAAAAGGATCTAAACATGCGCCAACGCCGAGGGATTGAAACAATCAAAGATTACGAATGAGAAATTCGCTACCATCCCGGTAAAGCGAACGTCGTTGCCGATGCCCTCAGCCGAAAGCACCATGTGAAGTTCCTTTGTGCTCGTATGCAATCCGACATCCATGTCCGTATTTGTGAAGCCCAACATCTTTCGGTCACCGAAGGCGACATGTACAACGAAATGTCTTGTGGTGCCGAACTCCAACTCGAGACCAAACCCAATGGTTTACTTTATTTCATGAATCGTGTTTGGGTTCCCAATCGTTCCGATCTTCGTTCTTCCATCATGCATGAGGCTCACAAGTCTCGGTATTCGGTCCACCCTGGTACAGACAAAATGTACAGGGATCTGCGTTCTATCTACTGGTGGCCCGGTATGAAAAAGGATATCGCGCTCTATGTGTCGAAGTGTAATACTTGCGCTAGAGTGAAAGCCGAGCACCAACGTCCATCCGGTTTGCTCGTGCAACCGGAGATTCCAGTTTGGAAATGGGAGAGCATTGCTATGGATTTCATTACCAAACTCCCATTGACATCCTCTCGTCATGATTCCGTTTGGGTTATCATCGATCGTCTCACCAAATCTGCTCACTTCATTCCCATCCGCGAGAGCTACCCCGTTGCAAGGCTAGCTCAAATCTACATCGCGGAAATCGTTAGTCGTCATGGTGTTCCTTTGGACATCATATCCGATCGTGACAGTCGTTTCACCTCCCGTTTTTGGGAATCCTTCAATGAAGCCATGAGTACTCAACTCAATCTTAGTACGGCTTACCACCCTCAGACGGATGGTCAGACTGAACGTACTATCCAAACTCTCGAGGATATGCTTCGATCGTGTGTCATTGATTTCGGTGGTAATTGGGACGTGCACTTGCCTTTGATCGAGTTCTCTTACAACAATAGTTACCATACCAGCATCGACATGGCTCCATTTGAGGCACTTTATGGTCGAAAATGTCGGTCACCCGTTTGTTGGACCGAGATCGGCGAAACACAAATTACCGGACCCGAGTTAATCCAAGAGACCACAGACAAGATCCTCAAAATTCGCGACAACCTACGTACCGCTCGGAGTCGACAAAAGATTTACGCCGACCGAAAGCGCAACGCGGTTACTTTCGAAGTTGGAGATTTCGTTTTCCTTAAGGTTTCACCTTGGAAAGGAGTCTTTGGCTTCGGGAAGCGAGGAAAACTATCCCCACGTTATGTTGGTCCTTTCAAGATTTTCGAGAAAGTCGGTTCTGTTGCATACAAACTTGATCTCCCTACCGAGCTTAGCAACATCCACCCCACCTTCCACGTCTCTAACTTGAGAAAGTGCTTATCAAATGAAGATCTCCAAGTTCCACTTGAAGACGTTAAGATCGACCCAACAATGCACTTTGTCGAGAAACCTGTTGAGATAATGGATCGTGAAGTCAAACAACTCAAGCGTAGTCGTATTCCAATCATTAAGGTACGTTGGGAAGGGAAACGTGGTGAAGAATTCACTTGGGAACGTGAAGACCAAATGAAAGCCAAGTACCCGCATCTTTTTTCAGAGTCTTCCTCATGAAAGAAATTTCGGGACGAAATTTTCTAAAGTCGGGGAGACTGTAATATCCGTACTTTTCACATCATCGTTTATTTACATTTTGTACCCTTGTACTTTCATTTTTGAATCCATTGTAACCCGAGACTTATGATCAATGAATTTATTGGATTTATTCAATTACATGTTTACAACATACATTACATTGATACATATGCAAGACAACATCATACGTGCAATATTACAAAATTATATATTACAAACACGCGTTTCACTTTTTTTACATTTATATTCTCGTTTCACGTCCATACACGCTTGGTTTATTATTATTATTATTATTAGTAGTATTATTATCATTATTATTATTAGTACTATTATTATTATTATTTCATTTTTTTCTTTAAAAAAAAAAAGAATCACCTCCCTTTCAACCACCAACTCCCAACTAACTCATTTAATACCCCAAACCCTAATCCATACTTATAAATACCCACTCCCTTTCACTCCTCCACCCTTACACCCTCCAAATTCTCTTACAAATCTCTCCAAGTGCTCCATTTCTTCCAAGATTTTTGGCAGAATTTTATAAGGTAAAAACCTTATTTTTCTTCAAGTTTCTTCCTTTTTTTTTCTTAACAATTCTTCCTTCACCCTCTTGGATAAACCTCTAGGATCTTATCATTTGTTTACCTTGGTAAACATCTAAGATAAGTCACCATTTGAGGTCCAAGTTGTGGTCTTTCAACTAACATTTCTTCTTCTTCATGTTCTTGTTTGGATATTTTACATCTAGTTGTGGTAAAACCAAACCAAGCCTTCATCAAAATTCTATGATGGAAGCCTTGTACTAAGGTATTTGGATGAAGTAGATGAACATAGGTTCATCTACCATAAGACATCCAATAGCCACAAGGTGTTCAAATCCTATACATAAATATTATAAATAAATCTAACAAGGTTTGTGGATTTCCCAACCTTTCTCTTGGCCACTTCAAGTGGTATATTACTAACTATACTAACTTTTGACCATCCGAATTCCTAACTAAGTTAGGGGTTTGTGTTTCGGTCCGCCGTCAGCGATGCATGACCAACTTGATACTATTATACATATATATTATTTATTATTTCTTCTCCACCGAACTTATGCCTACGTTACCTTTTAGGTTAACCGGCATTCCCGACTCTTCACCTTCCCGTTCATCCTTTCGTTACCACGCCAAACCGTGAGTTTCATACTTGCCCCTTTTACATTTTTGCACTTTGGGACTTGAAAACATGTACATATTCAAAACACATACACTACAAGATTCACACTTTATTCAAACACAATTCATTAACATGCTCATGTGACAACAAACTTGACTACATGCTTAAATACAACTTGTTAATACAATAGTTCATTAATTCTTGCAAAACCGCACTTAACAAGTGTAGCGCTATAGGATTGACACCCGTCGGCTTTTCGTTACCTTTATGGAGCCCCCGATCTTGTTATGTTATTTATTCGACTAGTATTCATTGGATGCTAGGTATGCTATGTCAACAATAGGTTTGAACTATATCATTACAAATTGTATGAATATTAGTAAAGTATGTCTATGCATGTGAATTGTTGCTTTAAACATGATTATTATATGTATGAAACTTGTATGAACTCACCAACTTTATAGTTGATCAAATATTATTTTACATGTTTTCAGGAGATGTTTGATGCTACCATGGAAATGGAATCTAGAGACTTTGCCATAGATATCAAATTTAAATATTTTTGTCTTTGTTTATCAATGTATTTCCTTTAATTGAAACAATTGTATTTGAAATTCTTAGTTTAATGAAATCGGTTAAATTTATATTTCAACAATAGTGCCACAATGTCTTTGAACAATCCTACACGTCACGTTCGGTGATTCCGCCGCCGAATGGGTTGTGACAGTTTGTTACATATTTTCGTCACTTTTTATAAAAAAAACAAAAAAAGCTGAGTAGTTTTAAAAAAAAAGTATGTAAAAAATGAAAAAAAGACCGTTTTTGGAAATGTAACATATTTGTAATTTTTTTTTTAAATCTGGTCGGCACTTTTTTTATTTTTTATTTTATAAAAAATGATAAAATTATGTAACAAATCTATCCCAAAAAACAAAACAAAAAAATTTACACATGTTTTAAGCTGTTACATATGTGTTACATGGTTTTCAAACTAACATCTCCTATATATATATACACGTGTCTTTTAATATTGATCGTTCTCTCCAATTCTAACCTTTAAAAGTAAGTTTATACTTTATTTTATATTTAAAAATGTACAAATACGACTATAAAAGTTATATTATTTCAAAAACTATAAAAAGTTATATTATTTCAAAAGCATAACATTGTTCTATAAATAACCAGTGTATCAAATACGACTATAAAAGATATTATTTCAATAAAAATACATTATCAAATACGACCATAAATGATTTATGATTATATATGTTTTACACTTTAAAGTTAAGTACTCTTTTGGTGACTTTCGGTAAAATATCTTTTGTTTTGAGCTAACTCTTTTGAGGAGTTTCCTTTTGAGCTAACTCTTTTGTTTCTAGCCTTTGACCCGCTAGAGGTAAAATATCTATGTCATAAGTAAATGGATCAAATTTCTCATTTCCAGTTTTGCATATGGTGTTTTGAGGAGGTTTTTACTCGAAGAGAAGGTTTAGTCTATTAGATGACTTGCATTATCTGCTGATAAAAAAATGTGCTGTCTTTGATGTTGCTCTTGATGATTTGGACACCTTCCTTCCAATGTATATATGGTCAAACAATTAAAAATTACAAAGATATAGGCAATACGAGTCGTATTGCGCTGAACCATAATACCCTATATTACCCGTAACGAGGTATGATATGACTGTTTTTAGGCATACAAGTCGTACGGAACAATACAACCCGTATACGATGCAATGATTGTGTATACATATAACACGTGAGGGTGTACAAATAACTATTTTTTTTCTCGACCCACGTTTCATTTATCACATATATAATTTATAGAGTAAAGTGTCATTTTCATCCCTGTGGTTTGACCATTTTAGCCAGTTTCATCTAAAATTTTTTTTTTAGCTTTTTCATCCCTGACTTTTCAAAATCTCGTAATTTTTATCCAACTGACTAACTCCGTCTACATTTTAACGTTAAATCAGGGGCAGTTTTGGTTAAATCATGGGTAATTTAGTTAGATTTTAACCTATGAAGTTCAAACCGACCATTGATTTAACGTTAAAATGTAGACGGAATTAGTCAGTTGGATGAAAATGACTAGATTTTGAAAAGTCAGGGACGAAAAAGCTAAAAAAAAAGTTTTTAGATGAAACCGACTAAAATGGCCGAACCATAGAGACAAAAATGACATTTTACTCTGATTTATATTTTATAAAATATAATAATATGCTACACATGACAAATGTTTTGTTTTTTTTCCTTTTCTTTTATTTTTATAAGCGTTTCAATTTGATTCTTAAAAATATTTTCAGGTAATTGTTTAGATATAAAATTATTTATCCAAACAAATGAAAATAAGACATTTGGGAATATCATACAACCCCACGCACTCCTCACACAGACGACACACATATCTCGCCGTAACAAACATGCGCAACCGGAGGTATTTAGCCACCAGCGACGACGACGAAGACGACGCGCCACCGCACCGATCGCCACCGAAAGAAGAGGAGGAAATGAGGTCTAGTCAGCGGAAGCGAAAGCGAATGAAAATATACGAAGACGATGATGAAGAAGAAGCAACAAAACAAACAACGAAAATCAAACGAGATAAGAAAAAACCAGACGAAGATGAAGAGGGAGAGAAAGAAGTTTCACCGCCGGTAGATGAGGAGGAGGAAGCACCGGTTGAAGACGCGAAGCCGATCGGCGATGTGGTTAGGGTTACTGGCAAGGGGAAAACGAGAAGAAATCATTACAAGTCGTTCGAATTTGACGGCCTTTCTTACGAGCTTGTAAGTGCCTTTTTTAATTTTGTTGGGAATCGAGGCTAGGGTTTAATTGAAGTTTTAGCCTAATGTATTGGTTACTTGTTCTATAGACATGCAACTTACAGTGTTATTTGTTATTGAATACTTCATGGAACTTGTGAATGATGAAAGTTTGTTCAGTTCTTACTGTCAAAATTAGCATTTCTAAAGGTATTGCACAAGAATGTATAGATTGATACTGGTGTTAATCAAAGGATACAAGTAGGTTGGATCAAATAAGGGTAAGGTTAAGGAGTCCTCTGTATTCAAAAAGGTTTTGTTGATGTTAAAGAGTAAGTTCTGTGGGTTATGTTGATGTGATTAACACTTTTTATAATTTATTGGTGGAATGTTGGGCCACCAAAATACAACATATATACAAGAATGCTATGCAGTCGATACCACCGATATCTCGGTGATATCTCGGATATCGGTGGTTTCACCAAATATCGGTCCAAATATCGGCGATATTTACCGATATATCGCCGATATAGGGTTTGACATATCGGTCAAAATACCGAGATATCGGTCCAAATATCGGTCCAACTTGTTATCCCACTTTATCCTTCACTCGATCGGGCTTTTCTTTGATAATATTCAGTTAGAGTAGCTTGTTCATGATATGATAACATCCGGTTACATTAATCTTTATGTTAATATGGTATGTTAGTTGGTTTATGTTGATAAAATTCAGTTACATTAGTTGGTTTATGTTGATATGATAACATCAAGTTACATTAGTTGGTTTATGCATGATATAAAAATTACCGATATCTCACCGCGAGAACCGATATCTCAGATATCGGTCCTTGACCGATAACCGATATTTTTTCACATTAACTGCATAGCAAGAATGTAACAGAAATGGGAATGTTGAAGCAGATGTGTAGCCATGGAAATAAGGGTATGACTGGTAATGAAGATGTAAGCAAGAAGGTTGGGAGTCGCCTAAGATGGTTTGACCATTTTTTACTAAGATCTTTGAGTGCATCAAATCACCAATTGATGGTCATTTTGAGAGATAGAAGTCAGCCAAGTTTGGCTTGTAGATGTAGCAAAAAAAGTTCACCAAAATACCAAATTACAAAATATTTGGGTCAAATTTTACCCTGCCCATCGAGTTCATGTTATGGCTCTAGTTGATGTACACGTATGATACCTTTTGGATTCGTTTAATGCATTCATTTATCTTTGATTTTTGAAATAAATTTTATGTCAGGTTGCATTAGTTGATTCTTTTGCAACCTTTTCTTAATGCATGGTTCTATGCTATATAATCATGTATGTTGATAATCAAACTTGACCCATGACATTCTACACAGATAGTCGTTACTGCATCACTTTGGCGTTCCTGTGATGTCATGCCAATTAGTTATATTTAGTGGATACCCTTCTAATCTCATGCAAATTAGTGTGTACACTTATACATGTGCTGTTTTGTCTGTGTTGATGGACTTACCACTTACAAGTAATATAACCAAACCAAACGTACCCAGTATAAACCCACACATAGCTAACGCTATTAGTAGGGTCTGGGGAGGGTGTGATGAGGGCAAACCTTACCCCTATCCCAAGGGATAGAGAGGCTGCTCCCGTTTAGACCCCCGGCTCCATGGGAAAGAAAAATATAAAAATATAAATAAAATTAATGAGTAATAAAGTAAAATAAATCTAACAGTAATCTAACAATTAGCAGTGTATGACTAGAGTATATTAGTCACAAGAAACACAACACACCTACAAGAAACAAGACATACGCAAAATCTTTGCTAAACAACTCTACTCTCCCACACAACGGGTCACTCATCCTAAAACCCTAATACGACGTCTCCATGAAATCCTATCATTGATCATGTCCTCTGAGAGGTGTAAATCTAGCAAATCAAGCCTAATCCTCTCATCCCACGTTAATTTCGGTCTCCCCCTGCTCCTTTTCCCCTCTACAACGAGAGTTTCCACCGTTCTCACTGGATCTGTGCTCTGTCTCCTCTTGACATGTCCAAACCATCTCAATCTTCCTTCTCTTATCTTATCTGAGATACATGTGACTCCCAATCTCTTCCGAACAACTTCATTTCTTATTCGGTCCTTTCTTGTGTGTCCACACATCCACCTCAACATCCTCATCTCAGCTACATCCATTTTTCGAGCTTGTGTCTTCTTGATGGCCCAACAATCGGTTCCATATAGCATCGCTGGGCGAACTGCTACCCTATAAAATTTACCCTTTAACCCTATTGGGAACCTCTTGTCGCACAAAACACCTGAGGCCGCTCTCCATTTACACCAACCAGCCTGCACCCGATGGACTACATCATTGTCGATGTCCCCGTTACTCTGGATGACAGATCCTAGATACTTGAACTTCAATGTCTTAGGGACAACCCCACCTTCAATAGAAATCTGGGTCTCCTCGTCGACGTTTGCACCACTAAAGTTGCAGTGAAGGTACTCGGTTTTAGATCGGCTTATCTTCAAACCTTTGTGCTCTAAGACTGTTCTCCATTCCTCTAGTCTGTTGTTCAATGTCTCTTTACTTTCTGCAATCAACACGATATCATCAGCAAAAAGCATGCACCATGGAATTGCATCTTGAATCGACTTTGACAACTCATCCAAAACTACTGCAAAGAGAAAGGGGCTTAGTGCCGACCCCTGGTGAACTCCCACTTCCACCGGAAAAAAGTCTGTATCCCCCACGGGTGCTCGGACGCATGTCTTAGCCTCATGATACATATCCCTAATTGCCTCAATATATTTACTAGGGATCCCTCTTCCCTCCAGACTTTCCCAGATCAATCTTCTAGGCACACTATCGTACGCCTTTTCAAGATCGATGAACACCATATGTAAATCATGTTTCTTCTCTCTGTACTTTTCCATTAATCTTCTTAAAATGTGTATCGCCTCCGTAGTGGACCGGCCTGGCATGAACCCAAATTGGTTTGCTGTAACCTGGGTTTGTCGTCTAATCCTTGTATCTATAACTCTTTCCCATAATTTCATTGTATGACATAGGAGCTTAATCCCCCTGTAGTTAGCACAACATTGAGCATCAATATATTTACAAGTAATATACCTTCTTTTTAATAATGAAAGCACCTAACTGTGTTCTGCCTTTATGGATGTGCAGGAGGATCCTGTGCTTTTAGTTCCTGATCCTGAAGGACCAAACAAGAAGCCATATGTTGCTATAATCAAGGTATTTTAGTTTGTATAAGATATTATTATTTTTGCTATATAGTCTTATCTGTTCTGAATTAGAAATTTCATTTTATACACAGGATATCACAGAAACAAAAGATGGGAGCGTGTTGGTGTCTGGACAATGGTTTTATAGACCCGAAGAGGCAGAAAGAAAAGGTGGCGGGAATTGGCAATCAAATGATACAAGGGAACTGTTTTATAGTTTTCACAGAGATGAGGTCCCGGCTGAATCTGTAATGCACAAATGTGTAGTGCATTTTATTCCTGCGAACAAACAGATCCCTAGTCGTAAATTGCATCCAGGATTTATTGTTCAAAAGGTTTATGACACCATAATTAAACGCCTCTTCAAGCTTACTGACAAGGATTATGAAGATAGCATGCAACATGAAATCGATCTGCTTGTTCAAAAAACAATGTCACGGTTAGGAGACCTTCCTGATATCAAAACCGATGATGATATAGTTGATCAAGAAGATCAATTAAAAAGTAAAAGGTTGTTGAGGAGAAAGAATATGTCACCATTAGATGTTTCCAGAGATGAGGATGTAACCAACAGGTCTGGACCATTGTCAAGGTCAGAAACACCTGGAAGTTGTAACAGTATTGCTTCAGAATATTATAATATCCTGGTAAAGTTTGATGCTGTCACGAACGATCAGCAACGTGATAAATGGTTAGATAAGCTTCTAGAAACAGTGCAATTTGTATGCAATAATGTGGATGACAGTCAGATCAATAATCTTCCTACAAATGAGCCTGAAGACAAAATTCCAAATGTAAGCATGGAATTCTATGATCTTAAAATAGGAGTTCATAATTTATAATAATTTACTATTTTGCAGAATGGAACGGGATCACCTCCTGTATGGCCTGATGATGCTGTTCGTGCTGTAGCTGCACTTGAGCAGGCCTCACATGAGTCTCTTTCTTCAGATTTTCAAAAATATAACCAGAAGATGAGGCAGTTAGTTTTTAATCTTAAGGTAAACACGTTTTTTTAATCTTAAGGTAAACACATTTTTTTAATCTTAAGGTAAACACGTTTTTATCAGGACAAGGTGAAGTGTTATGCTTAGCGACTACCACATGAAATTATGCCATGTCTAATTGTCTACCTTGATTTAAGAAATTTATCTTTTGGAGTTGATAGTTCTGTTATTATTACTTTGCAGAAAAATGCACAGTTAGCTTCCCGACTTCTAAAGGGAGAACTGGAACCTTCAAAAATATTGAACATGTCACCTATTGAGTTGAAGGTATGGGTTTTTACAATCTTATTTTATTGAAAGAAAAATAAACCAAAATCTACCCCTTCCCCTGAAGAAACCGAAAAACAAAAAGAAATGGAGTAAGCACCAAAAATGCTAAAAACAAAGTATATGTTAATTGAGTTGGTTAGTTATTTTTCAAGCAGCTATGTATCGGTTATTTATATACGTAATGTTTGTCTTATCTTTGTTCATTTCTCATAATTTGAGATAGGGATTTTTTATTTTATTTTTTTATTTTGTATTAGGAGGGATTGACGGCCGAGGAGATAGCTAGTAAAGAACCTGAAGAGGATGCCCAGGTGCAGGTAATTCTGATTCAACAATGAAATTGTACTTCATGCCCTTTGTTTTCTTCTTCTTAAGCATAACAAGTTTCTTTAGTTTATCCTGTGTACCAATTTTTAATTGGGGTTTCCCAGCACAATACTTGTTTGGTTGTTTCCAGCAAGTATATAATATAAAACCATGCTTTAAGTTTTTATGGAATATTTTCTTCTAGTGAAAAACTGAAAATGATAGGATGCTGTTTTTTAGTTAAGCTACATAATTGTAGATTTTAAAGATGGCAATATGGGTGGGGTGGGTTGGGTTGGTTCGGTAACCTGTCAATATGGATCCTGTTTTAGCAGTGGTTGAATTGGGCCAGGTTGGTTGACCCACAAACATATTTTGTCCATTTTTTTTCATTTCTTACAAAAGAGCTCATGCGTTAAATATGATTACAAAAGCTATGTAATTACAATAAGAAATCATACTTTTAAAATGTTTTTGGTGGCTGTAAACATTAAAATTGCATTTTGAATTACTTTCCACACCCGTTTCCCATTCAACTATTTTTTTATTTGACCGGATAAACCCCCCTAAACGACCCATTCATAAGTAAATGGGTTGAAACTGCTGGTTTAATTTGATACAAGTACACATGACACTATAGTTTATTTCTTGTGCTTTTTTTGTTCATTTGAGTTCTACAAAAACAACCTTAATACACACCCGTTGTTTAGAAAATTGCCGGCTTAATAGAAATCCATCTTTTTTTCATTATATGCTTTAAAGCTGGCAACTCGGGTCGTGTTTGGGTTTATGAGTTGTGTCCTGTCCTGTTTGAGCCAAACAAACATGTCGACCCATTTTTGACCCAATTTAATTTCGTGTTGGGTTCGGTTCATGTCGCATAATTCGTGTTAGGTTCGGGCCGTGTTTCACATTGACCCATTTTTCTAATATATATGTGTGTAAATATATCAGTTTGGGTATCAATTTAGTCAGTTAATTGGTTTGGGCGTTTCACTTTTATAATTTTGGCATGCCAATTCATATTCAATTCATTTTTGGTGTTAACCGTATGGAAACCTATTTATTATTTTGATTCTCTTGTAATTCGGCTTTTGCTTGGCTCGGTTTTCGGGTATATGTGTGCGTGTGTGCGTCTGTCTATGTGTGCGTGTGTGTTCAGTTAAGAACAAAAACATGTTGAGAATCGCGAGAACCATTTTAACACTTAATACATATAGCTTAAATGCTTAATTTGTGGTCCTTCAACAAATCGAGAAAAGAGGGGTATTATGGTATTTTACCCTAACCCACTCTATGTTAACCGCATAACTACCACTTTTTTTCTCTGACTCTCGTTTTATGCATATGTGCATATATGTAGTTTTTGTTCCACACATGTGTATGCCACTGAAAAATCACTTGACAGGAAAAATATTACAAGAGAGAAAATGGGTGTCTCTAGAGGGGAGAGAGAAAGAAAACAAGTTTACAAATTTTACCTTTTACTAGAAACTAGTTAAGTAGATAAACACCATTAAAGCATTATGTATAAGCGTCAAAGCGGTTCTCAACATATTTGTGGTTCTTATTTGATTGTACCATATATATATATACCCTATACGCATGCATGTTCAAATGCATGTGTGTGTTTACTTGTGCACACAGACATTTTTCTCACTTTTTAACATTTTCAATCACAAATAAGTAAAACAAAATGGAAGTTTAAAATTCTTTCACAATCACAAGTTCTATTGTGCTGACTACATATAAGTAATTGAGGGATACAATTTTTTGTATGCCACTTTTTCACAATTTAGCTTTTATGATCTTATATATGAGGTTTACTATTTTTAATTTTTATTTTTAAATATCATTCTACATTACGGGTCAAACTGGTCAACTTCAGGTTAGCGGGTTGATTGACCCAAAACCAACTAAACCCATTTTCTTCATGTCAATTTTGTGTCGACCCGAATTAGTTTCATGTCGGGTTCATGTTTGGGCCATGACAAAAATTCCCAGCTTTTTATATACGTGACAGATGACAGATGCTCGTTGTAAAAGATGCACGGAGAAGAAAGTGCGTTTGGTAGAGATCATATCAGCCGGACATGCAGATCGATACCAGGTTCTTGTTCCATCCCATGTACTAAATCATACAACTTTTGAAAACCCATGTCATGTTCATAGTAATATAGCAAATCAAAGTTAAAAGTCCAATAATAACTATTGATGTTGATTGTTTTATGATTGCAGCTTGAGTGTACTGCATGTGGTAACATGTGGTATGCTTCTAGGGATGAAGCATCAACCCTTACAATAGACGGGCCCAGTTCTGCAAAGACAGTAGGAACCGCACCGTGGGCTACTGCAAAGTTTGAAGATGTTGAAAAGAAGTTGGTGAGCCCTCGGGACCGTACCCCCAACGACTCTATTAAAAAACCGTCCGACCCGTTTGTCACCATACCTGAAAGGCAGAAATCCTTCAACAAGCCCAGACCCGAAGAGCACGACAACCCCCCACCACCACCACCAACCGATCCAGTAAACTAATTTTCCTGTATTATTTGCGCACAACTTAGCCAGGAAAGAGTATAATTAATGGGGCAGGGTTATGAGTGGTTCAGCTTCAGTTAAACCTTTAAACGTACCTTTTTGTAACTATAATATAAAATATAATATATATATATATATATATATATATATATATATATATATATATATATTAGTAGATTTTCATAATTTCTATAACTTCTTCCTGACCTATCCAAAATTATATTATAGAGAAGAGTAGAAGACTTTAATGTAATTCTTTTTGTTATCAAATAATCATATTCGAAAAACTAATAGATATGTGAATAAATATGAGGTTACTACACTTGAATTGGACCGAAGTGAACTTCCCAACTCTCAAGTATTCATACAACAAATGCATCAATCATTACCATAAATAAAAGAAAAACTAAAATTATTTTTACAAAGGCAAATTGGATTTTAATAATCGAAACTACGACGATAATAATCCATACTAATAATTTGGTTGATGACAATCCTAATTTTCACTTTTGTTGTCAAGGGCAGTCTCAGTAGTATAATCATAATAGATTTACACTTGATTTCGCTCAAAATTATGATTTTGAATGAAATAGAGAAACGTACAAGCGAAATTAAGTGGCAACCGAGTGTATAAATCTATGATGATTATGCTACAGACACTGCCCTTGACGATAAAAGTGAAAGTTAGGACTGTCACCAGCCAAACTGTTAGTATGGATTATTATCAACCAATTAGTCATAGTTTGGATTATTAAAATACAATTTACCTTTTAAAAAATGGTTATATAACATATGTGTAGTAAATATCAGGTTGAGTTGTCAGTGTTCATGGTTTCTGTAGATTAGCAGAGTCTAGCATTTCTAACCAGGTGGCTTTGCAATAGTAAATCCATATAAACAAATTGGTTGCATATCACTTGGGTTGTGGTTCTTGCTACCATTCCAATAAAAGGCAAACACATTAATCCACCACGAGGAACAATGAACAATGTATGTTAATAATCTTAGAATCTGAAATTTAGAAAGAATGATGTGAAAGTGTCACACCTGGACGTGTGCGAGCACAATTGGCATCACCTCTGAACTTTGATTTCAGAGTTTTTATAAATACAGTGAAAGTCTTTTTCAAAAGGATCGTTTCAACATTCTTTCAACCTCAAGGGTTGTATTTGTAAATATCAAAACTCAGTTGTAAAACAAAAGTTTTATATTTACTTTTATAAATATAGGGATTTAAATACCCTTTTCATTTTGATTACAAAACAGAGTTTGAAATCAAATACAATACTAGCCACTGGAAATAGAACTATCCAGTGTTGATCAATTCCCTGGTCCTATCTCCGTTTCTTTCATTTAGGATTTTCTATACACGAGCTTGAGAATCCAACGTGCAAGTTATCCTTTTCATAGGTCAGATCTGATGTCTGCCTCTCACATAATCTTTTCTTGGGTCAGATATGATGTCTGCTCGTACCCCATTCTTATTTCAATTTATTCATTTCCTGAAAATATTTTGAAAATAAAACGTCAGCGCGAACGCCGGTGAATACAACTATCTTGACGATAAAATCATTTGACACAAACAAGTATTAATTTCATAATCACAACTTTATGTTCAATCCACACATTCAGCAGGCCCGTCCTGTTCAATCACACCACAGTATACACTTGCGTCATATCTTATAACAATGGACAGGTTTGCCTCCGAAGTTGTTATAAGACAAGCACCAGCCGCAATCCGGGAATTTTACCCGAGACTCGTGTATCCCTTGCAAGTTTTACGCATACCTATGGCCTGAATGCTTTGTTCGTAGAAGAACGTTGAGCATTATTCCCTTAACCTTTATTTGGCCATTTTCGTAAATAAAATGTTTGACACAAGTTTTCGGAGAGATAAGATATTCACCTTGATTTATAGGAATGAGCCTCTAAGTCGAAAGCTTATAGACTATCTTCTCGACTTGATTTCTCTAACGTTTCAGCACCTCTACAAGTGTTTCTTCCTACACTGGGCACTATAACGAGCAGGAGTTGGACCGGGATCGTCGGGAGTGGGCTAGGGATGCTCTAGAACGGAATTGGAAGAGAGAATTCGTTTTTGGTGTGAGAAAATTGAATGAGCTTGTCCATCTATTTATAGGGCAAACTTTGAGACCGTGACGGACCGTTACGGGTGGTGACGGACCCGTAACGGTCCGTCACCAGACTAGGGTTCGTGAGTCATCAGACACGTGTTGCCCTCTGGTCAATTTGAGTCGTGACGAACCGTTACCAGGCGTGACGGTCCGTTACGGAGTTGATGCGTGGCGCACCAGGGTGAGTCTGGGGCCGTGACGGACCGTTACTAGGCGCGACGGTCCGTTATAGGGTTTCCACGCGTCAGATTTCAAAGATGAGTCACTGGACACGTGGCGCTTCATCAGGGTTCGCGTGCCCAGCCCGTAACGGTCCGTTACCGTTGAATTTTCAAGATTTCTACTTTTTGATCCTTGATCTATAGATTATTTACACTTATAGTCCTTGTGGTTTGTATCTTTGTTAAATCTTGGACATTTTCGTGGCAGGTGTTACAACCTCCCCAACTTGTTTTTAATCTCCTCCTCGAGATCATTCGAACAAGTGAGGATATTTCTTTTTCATTTAAGACTCCAATTCCCACGTATACTCAGGGCCACGTCTGGAGTTCCATTTCACTTTCACGATCATCAATTTCTTTCTTTTCAATCTCTTTTCCTGCATGTCCTCGATTTGCAGAGGTTGCTCCACAAATCTTAATTTTGCATCTACCTCTACATCTTGTAGGGGCATTACAAGAGATTCATCAGCCAAACACTTGTGTAGATTTGACACATGGAATACATCGTGTACTCCATTCATTTCTTCTGGTAATTCGGGTTGATAGGCCATAGACCCAACTCTTTTCAAGATTTTGAACGGTCCTACGAATCTAGGACTTAATTTTCATTTCTTTCCAAATCTTACGACGCCTTTCCATGGTCAAACTTTCAACAGAACGTTATCACCGACGTTGAATTCTAACGGCTTTCGTCTCTTATCAGCATAACTCTTTTGATGATCACGAGTCGCTTTCAATCTATCTTTTATTTGAGTAACTTTCTCAGTTGTTTCCAGGACTATTTCATGTGTTATATATATGTTATCTGTATGTAAATATTTAATTTTTCATCATCTTATTTTAATCTAGAGTTAACTTCGTTTTTGCTCCCAGTGGTTTGACCATTTTAACCCTTTTGCCTCAATAGTTTGAAAATGGTCAAAACACTCCTTGAGGTTACCTTAATTTTAACTGATATATTTAACGGAGTTGGTGCCAGGGAGCAAAATGACAACAAAATGGAAACTTTAAGGAGTGTTTTGGCCATTTTCAAACTATTGAGGCAAAAGGGTTAAAATGATCAAACCACACGGAGCAAAAATGAAGTTAACTCTTTAATCTATGTATTCCTCTTTGATGCACCAAGTAGTCTTGTACATGTGAATCAACATTAAGATGGTTTATGCGATTCGCGATAGTTCACGACATGATCTAGGGTGGTTCGAACATATTAAACACACCTAGGAATCGTAACTCTTTCTTAGATATATGAATTGATTTGGTGACTTTTTCCGGCCTAAACGGTTGATTTGGAGATCTCAAATTATATAATGGGTTAAAATAGGGTGGTTCGAACATATTAAACGCACCTAGGAATCGTAACTCATTTAAACTAACTGAATGAGCCACCGCCACTGTCACCATCACCTCTGTGGCTTCGTTGCCATCACAACCCGTCTAATGACATCGCCATCGCTATTGTCACCAACTCCAAAATCACCGCCATCACTACACCTTTTTCACCTCCACAACCACGGCGGTTGTCTCCGTGCATCACTCACACCTTCAAAAACAGATATAGTCGGTCAATCCATTTTGATATTTCTTTTCTACAAAGACCCGTTTCAATGCGAGTTATTTTGATCAAACCTCTGGGTGGGTATGCTATATATTTAAAACTTAAATTTTTAATATTTTATACTTCAATGGCTTTGCCCCTTGGTTCACTTTGATCTAAAACATCATAATCGACCCATTTCAATGTGAGTTATCACATTAACAATGCCCTAATTTCAACTAATTTCAAAATCCCATCAATATTACATGCTAAAAATTGAAGCTTTATTACAGAAATGTACACTTGATCAATCAAGAATTCAATACAAACCACTCATACTCATTCATCTATTTCAATCCTTCCTATCAGTTGAACAATTTGATTCAAAATTCTTTTGGTGGTAAATAGTTAGGGGTTATCCCATCACCCACCATGGTCATTGCCACCACTATCACCGTTAGCCACCGCCACCACAGCAAATAAATAATGTAGTAAACCTACTTGACACACCAAGAATAGTATGAATGGAAGTAAGGTTAGTGTCCTTAGGATACTGATTAACTAATTATACCAAAAACATTCGAAGGCAGTTTCAGATTCAGTTGTTACTAAAATAAAATGATTGGAAGGAGGGGTTTTGTGATGCTAAAACCGTTAATTAAATTATAGATTGAATTAAGATATTTTAAAGACAATTCCAACACAAAGGTAATTTCTTTGATTTGACCCGGCTTACAATCATTAACAATTATGATGCAGTAACCTTTTAACTTAAACGGTTTGTATCAATACTAGACATCGCGTCATTGGGATATCCTCTCCGTCTAATAACGTTCATCTCATCTGGCGAGGACAATTCTCATAAGGCTGACCAAAAGCTATGGCATGTGATTGAAAAGCCGCTCATAATGCCCTTCCAATTTCGCTTATGGGAAGTTTCAAATCACCGGTTATACAAACTTTTTACGGATTAAACAGAACATTTAAACATTTTACAGGCAACAAACTTTTTACAACAAATGGGCAAAGAAAATCTCATTCATTCAAAGTTGCAAGCCAAGATCAGTACACAAGGGGATCTATATGAAATATTTTCATCTTTGAATGATTGAATCATAATAATATGGCCATTCTAAATCTTCAACTAGCCATTAAAAATATATATAAAATGCTAAAAAACCGGGTGGAAATCATGTAAATGATAACCTAAGATTCTACTTGCTATTAATAAATGTGGAATTGACCTCTATTATTCCAAGATTTCAGCAGGCTAAAATTGTTGCCACAGAGATATCTCATCTTTGTGATATAGTTTTCTGATTCCGCCATAAAACCCATCGGCTTCGTTTCCTTCCTCACGATGGTATCTCCTGTTGATCATCGTATGCCTCCATCTTGAACCGGGAGTATACTGGTTGAACTCAGGACCATAGTATCTATCAACATACATAGTTTGTCATCAGCCAAAATCATAATAAATTGGGTAACAATAAACAAATTCTCATTTCTAAATATTTAAAGTTTGAAGTCACAATAATCAATTCTTAATGCTTGTTCATTCGGATAAACAGATTATGCTCCTCATTATCTGATTTTACAGTAGAATGGAACAATAGATAAGATTTGATCATTAATAACTACATTAATTATATTTCTATATATTGGCATAAAATCTTGTAGGCATAAACTAGCAGAAAGTTGATAAGAACTCACCATTTTCATGGCAATAGCAGTAACTGTTATTACCATCACATGCTTCTAAGTGGCCTACAACAACACTATACCACCAACCTGCAAGAACACAATTTTAATGAAACTTTTTTAGATCATCCATAACAATGGATAGATATGAGAGAGATTCTTTTTTAGTTTAAATTTCAGGAAAGTTAAAAGGAAGCTTCATATTTTAAAGAACAAATCATCATTTTTTGATGCAACTTTCTAGCAATCTTTGAATTGTTGGCCATCCTAGGATAAAGGAAACTTTTTAAAAGTATAGTGGTTTGAATAATTGGTTATATTCAATAAGATAACTTTAGAACAGGACAAGAAGTAATGGATTCCATGTGCCCCCTAAATTAAGTTACTTGCAGGCAACTAAACATATGAATGCGTCATGTTGTAAAGGGCATCCTTTTTCCAATTTTTAAAATAAAAAAAGATTTCATACCACTTTAGATGATGTCATCCTTCTTGACAAGAAATTAACTAGAGGTGTCAATTTGGACCTAGTTACTTTTGAATGGGTCTATTTGGGTTGTGACTTTGTGTTTATCTCAAAAGGGCCGAATGGGCCTGTCCAAAAATTTAGGGGAAGTTGCCCAAATCCATCATTGATGCATAAGACCTCCTAAACCATTTTATTTAAAGATTTAGATTATTGTTGTTGTAATAATATTGTTTTTGTAGTAATGACTAATGCACATTATTAATTTACATAAGAGTTCTGAAAAATGGACAAAAGGCGTTTGCGGGTCATCTTGACATAAGAAGTATAGAAAATGACTCATTTCAACCTGAACTAATTTTAACTTGTTACCCGCCCATCTTGCCTCCTCTACTAGCGACTCTCCTATCTTAAATCAAAAAGGAAATTACAAAAATTCAATCTTGGTTAGATTTTAATGAATATAAAGATTAAAGAATCATTCATATAAGCATTAAATTTTTTTTAAAAAAAATAGCATATTCAGGATGAAGAACTAACCATATGGACTTTGTTTGTTCCTACTCAATTGAATCTCAATGTCATCTCCTGGGCATAGATCATTCAAACAGTCCGAAAGTGTTGTAAAAATCGGGATTAATCGGTGGATTACCTTGTAAATTTGGGCTAGTCGGACAGTTAATCTGTAATCCGGAGTAATCGGCCCTAGTCGGGATTAATCGGCCTAATCGGGATTAACCGGCCCAAATTGAAATGTGGGTTTTAAACAGAATTAGACCCAAATAACGACTCGATTCATGGGTTTTTATTTAACCTAATCGCAAAACTGAAGGCCGTTCTCCACCTCCGACCTGTTCTCGCTTCTTCTTTAACCTAATCGCTACCTGCTGCCTCCAATCGACGACCAACTGTGCTAATACGGACAAGACGATGATGAACTTTGAAGTATTTAATATTAGAAGTATTTGATTTTTGAACTAATATAATAATATGTTAATGTTTGTATTTGTGTATATATACATATAAGTTTGAAAAACTACTTGGAAATTCCAATTCGATTAATCCCGACTAATCCCTAGTCGATACCCCCACCGCCTAACTAGCGCCTTGGTTTTAAATTGCGCGATGCGCTTCGATGCGTTTCGTCCTAAAATCCGATGTGCCATGCGAACGCATCACTTATGTGATGCGTTCTTTATTAGAAAAATTCTAAAAAATTAATTATACATAATATTTTAACGTGTTAACTTTGAAACATTAAAAAATAAGAAATTTAGATAAATAAATACAAAAAAAGCTATAGGTACCACCAAACAAGCTTTATGTACAACCAAACTAAGCCTAACTCAAAAAACAAGTAAAGAAAATAAAATAAACAAATTAGAAAATATTTAGGGTCATATTTTTTAAAATCTATAACATTAAGGATGAAAATGTAATTTATGATTTAAAAAATACATATAAAGTAGTAAACCCTAAAGATACATAACACAGCCGTCACTTCCATTTCTCATCCTCTATCATCTTCATCTACATCTCCATGTCAATTTTATGAGTTCAACTTCTCTCCATCTTCTCTCCAAGGTTCCTAGCCTTCTCCAAGAGATCCGACCCCGTATTCAGTTGAAAAAGTCCAAATTCCATTTTGCACGCAATATAGCGCATCTTGTGATGCACCGCATAATGCGAAATCGGCGCAACACGGAAACGCTACGCATCATGTGCAGCGATGCTCTAAACCCATCGCAACGTCGCAATACGCATTGTGCGCGCAATTTAAAACCAAGACTAGCGCCTAACGATTTTTACAACACTGGAAATATGTAGATCATGGATTCATGAGGTGATGTATCAACAGGTGAGCCCCCCCTTATCCTATCCCAACTCACCCCTGAGGCAGATATCTGCGCCACAAATAAAACATAAAGATGACAAAAAGTTGTAAAAAAACTACTCCTGGAAATCATTATAAACGTGTACCTAGACTGGAAAGTATCGGTATTAGAATCATAGCTAACATCAGGATCATAGCAAGACAACATGAACCCAAAAGTTAACTACCCGATGCAATTACTCTGAAAGTCGGAATCAGCTTTCTGACTATTTTAAATTGAGTTCCAACGAAAAAGGTTCGACAGCATGCCAACGGTATCAGTTTTTTTTTTTTCATATTGTTCATGAAATTAATACAAGATTTTGATAAGGTTCAAACAATGTGTGAGATATTCAGAGTTTGATACGACATTAATTCATTTATTGCTTATTACTGTTCATGAAATGGATACTAGATTCTTTGTAATTTTTAATCTATACCATGTCACATTGTGGTACCATCTGCATGTGATGAAAACTACTATTTCTTCCTAAATTCTCTCTATGTAAGCGTATCATCTCACCCTTTTATCTAATTGTTATGTGAATTTATGTAACTGTCTTCATTTGTTTACTACCATTCAACTTTCCCTGTAGAAGTGTTATGTTTGTTTTATTGTTCATTGCAATATAATTTATTATGTCACTTTTAACGTAGACATGGATGACCCAAATCAACAAGAAGAAAATGATATATGAGTTCTCGATTGATGAAACAGCACTTTATGATATGTTTTTTCCTAAAGATGTACTACCAATTAATGATTTGTTTGATGATGAACACCAAAATCGATTTCAAAATCAGGATGACCAATTTGATGGTTTAAACTTCCCGAATGCCCAACGTGGGAATTTTGAGGTTATCCAATTACAAAGAATGTTGGAGTTGAAGATAATTTTGTGAATGAATTCTTTGAACCAATTCTTCTAGAAATTGAGCTACCGCGTCCTCGTTTCGAGGATAATCACTTAGCCGGGGCTCGTTTGCCTATACTACCACCACCAGAGGCACCACCGGCTGTAATGCCAAGCCCGCGGGCCTTTGCTTCTATTACCTTTTCCTTGGAAGCCGTTCACCAACTTCGCGATGTTGTTTTAGGTGGAAACCCAGTAGCAGCAGACGTGGTTACTAGCTCGCTGGAGCCTATAAGTAATGCGTTTGAAATGTTATCCCAAAAGTTAACAACCCGATGCAGGTACCATGAATGTCGGAATCAACTTTCTAACTATTTTACATTGAATTCCAATTAGGTTCGAAAGCACGCCAACGATAAGTATCTGTGTGGAACTAACTCAATACCCTTATTTTAATAGTTTCTCGGGACGGCCTGCGCATTAGATAGAAGAAATTCTGTTATACTAGGTTTCTTCAACAAGGAGGCGCTTTAACCATGCCAGTTGTAATTCTTTCCACCAGTGGGTTTCATGCATTAGCATACTTCATGATAGATGTATCATTTCCATAACTCCAACTATGCAAATGACACATCTCTCATGCAGTACGCTAATACATGAAACCCACATGTGTAAAGAATGACAAACGGCATGGTTATAGCGTTTACTTGTTGAGGCCACTTAGTATAACCAGATCCCATTTATCTAGTGCGCAGAACGTCCCGGGAAACTATTAATATAAAGATATTGAGTTAGTTCCACTCAGATAAACAAAGAATTAAAAAAAAACAAATACTTATTGTTGGCATGTTATCGAATCTGGTTGGAACTCAATTCAAAATAGTCGGAATGCTGATTCCGATTTTCAGGGTACATGTGTCGGGTTGTTAACTTTTGGGAAAACATTTCAAACACATTACTTATAGGCTTCGACGAGCTAGTAACCACATATGTTGCTACTGGGTTCCCACCAAAAAACAGCATCGCAAAGTTGGTAAACGGCTTCCAAGAAAAAGGCAAAGGCTCGCGGGCTTTGCATTACAGCCGATGGTTGTTATAGTACCTCTGCTGGTGGTAGTATAGGCAAACAAGCCCTGGCTAAGTGATTATCCTTGAAACGAGGATGCGGTAGTAGGTTCCGGAGGAATTGGTTCAGACAATCCATCCACAAAATTATCTTCAACTCTAACATTCATAGGTTGGATAGCCTCCTCAAAATTCCCATGTTGGGCATTCGGGAAGTTTAAACCAGCAAAAAAATCATCAAATTGATCCTTCTGATTTTGGTGTTCATTAGCAAACAAATCATCAATTGGTAGTACATCTTCAGGAAAAAAAAATATCATAAAGTGGTGCTTCATCATTCCAGAACCCATATATATCATTTGCTTCATCATGCCAAATCAACAAGAAGAAAATGATATATATGGGTTCTGGAATGATAAATCACCACTTTATGATATGCTTTTTCCTAAAGATGTACTAACAATTGATGATTAACACAAAAATCTGTTTCAAAATCAGGATGACCAATTTTATGATTCTTTTGCTGGTTTAAACTTCCTGAATGCCCCAACATGGGAATTTTGAGGAGGTTATCCAACCTATGAATGTTAGAATTGAAGATAAATTTGTGGATTCGTTGAACCAATTCCTCCAGAACCTGAGCTACTGCATCCTTGTTTCAGAGATAATCACTAAGCCGGTGCTCGTTTGTCTATACTACCTCCACCAGAGGTACCAATACAACCACCGGCTATAATGCTAATCCCGCGAGCCTTTGCCTCTATTACTTTTTCTGGTAAGCCGCTAACTTCGAGCTGCTGTTTTAGGTGGGGAACTCAGTAGTAGCAGATGTGGTTACTAACTCGTTGGAACCTAAAAGTAATGCGTTTGAAATGTCATCCGAAAAGTTAACAACCCGACGCAGCTACCCTTTAAATCGGAATCAACTTTCTGACTATTTTAGATTGGGATCCAACTAGGTTCGACAACACGCCAACAGTAATTATTTGTCTTTTGTTATTAATTCTTTGTTTATCAGTGTGGAATTAACTCAATACCTTTATTTTAATAGTTTCTCGGGACGTCATGCGCACTAGATACAAGAAATCTGGTTATACTATGTGTCCTCAACAAACAGACGTTATAACCATGCCGGTTGTAAACCTTTACACCGATGGGTTTCATGCATTAGCGTATTGTAGCTGAGATGTATCATTCGAACAACTATGACACATCTCTCCTGCAGCATGCTAATTAATACATGAAACCCACATGTGTAAAGAATGACGAGCGACATGATTATAGATTCTCCTTGTTGAGGCCACCTAATATAACCAGATCCCATGTATCTAGTGCGCAGAACGTCCCGAAAAACTATTAAAATAAAGATATTGAGTTAGTTTCACACATATAAACAAAAAAAAAAAACAAAAAAAAAACAAAAAACAAATAGTTATTGTTGACGTGTCGTTGGAACTCGATCCAAAATAGTTAGAAAGCTGATTCTGATTTTCAGGGTACGTGCGTTGGGTTGTTAACCTTTGGGATAACATTTCAAACGCATTACTTACAAGCTACAACGAGCTAGTAACCACATCTGCTGCTACTGGGTTCCCATCTAAAACAGCAGCACGAAGTTGAACGGCTTCAAAGAAAAAGAAAATAGAGGCAAAGGTCGCGGGATTGGCATTACAGCCGATGGTTGTTGTTGTACCTCTGGTGATGGTAGTATAGGCAAACGAGCCCCGACTAAGTGATTATCCCCAAAACGAGGATGCGATAGTTTAGGTTCTGGAGGAACTGGTTCAAAGAATCCATCCACAAAATTATCTTCAACTCCAACATTCATTGTTTGGATTAGGGCTGAGCAAGTTGTGATTCTGGACCCTCAGAACCGTGAACCGGAACCTCAAGGACCCGAACCACATATGCTCATAAGGTTCGGTTCGTGGTTCCCGATTTCATCAATAAAAGGGTATTCGGTTCCGGAGGGTCGGGTCGATTCCAACCCTTTGCAAAGTTAGGGGTGAGCAAGTTGTGGTTCTGGACCCTCAGAACCATGAACCGGACCCAAAACCTCAAGGACCTGAACCACATAGGCTTATAAGGTTCGGTTCGTGGTTCCCAGTTCATCAATAAAAGGGTATTTGGTTTTAGAGGGTCCGGGTCGGGTCGGTTCCGACCCTTTGCACAACCCTAGTTTGGATAACCTCTTCAAAATTCCCATGTTGGGCATTGGGGAAAACAATATAAAGAATTTAGTATTAATTTCATAAACAATCTTAAAAACCCTAGAACAATATGAACATAATATAAACAATAAGAATCAAAATCACATCTGAAAACCCTACACAATGTTTGATAAGAATCACCTCGAAAACCCTACACAATGTGTTGTGAAAAACCCTACGTAAATTGCATACACTGTTAAAGTGAAGAGAACTTACTTTTGAGCGAAACAACAAAATGTGACTCTGAATGTGAACTAAGAAACCCTGATGCGGACTCTGCTTGAAGGGAGAAACGACTCTGCTTGAAAGGAAAGTGAACGGCTTGAATTGGTGCGATATAAAATATGATTATAATTGTTATTTGAACGCCATTCAAAAAAAATAATTGTTATATAAATAATATTGCCCGATAAAAAATTAAACCCTTTGAATTATGTGATCAAGCTTAATACTTTTAACAAGAAGATGAAAAAATGAAATTATGCCAAATAAGTGTTATAGTAATGCACTAAATCAAAGTATGAGTATTTACAAATAATGTATATTTACATTAATAATGATAAGTTTTTTTAAAAGTTATCAATACTATAAATGATAAAGCACACTATATAGACAAAATTTAACATAAAAATAACATACCTTTTGGAATTCCCCGAATTTTCAATCCTGGCAACAATCTCCAACACCCGAAATCATCATATTATACCTCAAGCTATGATGTGCATCAGTTAACTTTGCAAATTTGATAGGTACGCGCTAAAATTAAATGTATGGACAATATACATTCAAGTATTGTAACATAAAGTTCCAAAAATAATTAAAAAGCATATTTTTAATAGCCGTGAATGAAACCCGGCCACCAAAGTTAATAGATCTAATGCGTATATCAACAGGTCTGGAGTTTATTAAAAAATAAGCATGTTCAAGTTCGGGTTTCTACCTCGGTTTGCCGGAAGAACGGATTTGAATGCAAGATCCGCTACCCGAAATGGCCACAGAGAAACGGTAGATCTGGACAGTAGATTAGCGTGCAGGCCTTGTTCGGTTCGTTTGGAGTTCGCCGGAAATATGAGCCCTTTTCACCCCCTTTTTGCCGGAATCGCCGCTGTACAGGAATGAGGGTCGGCCCTAGCCGCCGACTGTTGGTCCCAAAACCATCACATTCATCGTCTCTGATTTTCTGCCGTGGTTCGCCGGAGGGGTGGCCGGCCCTCCCCTCTCTCACGAAATTCTCTCTTTTTCTCTTAAGGTTTCGTGTGTGATTAGGGTTTTCAAATGAGGTGAGGAGGGTTTCAAGCGGGTGAAAGAGTGTAAGTGGATAACCGTATGTCAAGAACCGTAACGTAAAACGTCACATTTTGTAAGATTCGTGTTAAATGATGTTTACTTCGTATAATATTAATAACTAATAATAATTAATATTATTTAAACATTGAATTTACGAGAATTCCGCTTTAACTCTCGTCCAGGCCGGTACGCGCCCGTACCGCATATTTACGTGTTCGTCCGATAAAACGTTCCATACTCCGGGTATAACTATTATTATTTTACTAATAATATTAAAATAAATATTTATAATATATGTCGTATCCATGTACATAGCGGTAATAACCGTACCGCTATCGTTAATCTTACGGCATCTAACGCGGTTTAACGTTTTCATACGCGTACTGTTAGGAACAACGTGGCGCAGCGGAATCAACACACACACATGCACAAACGATAATCACGCGGTACAGAAAAATAAACGACACAAGAATTTTACGTGGTTCGGTCCCAGTGGGGGACCTACATCCACGGGCTGCAACTAGGTTATTTCATTAAGCTCTAGGCACACAGATTACAATTACAACATAAGGTATTTATAGATTAAAACTAGGGTTCCTAACTTGTTCTCCAAGTTAGGCCCAAACCGTAGAGATAGGCCCATTAGGGCCGGCTAACCCTAATTAGGGTCGGCCGCCTCTAAACGAGACTCCACACCTAACAATCTCCCACTTGGAGGCTCGAGCAATCCTCAATCCACCATCCAAGCAGACCCTATACTAGTAACTCCAGTAATCTTCAATAACAGAAATCCTCCAAGCCTCCAGTTCTAAGAACAAGCTAACACTTCACTATTAGAAGTTTCCAAGCCTCCAGCTCCCAAGAACAAGCTAAGATTTCAAATAACAAAAGTCCTCCAAGCCTTCAGTTCCCATAAACAAGCTAAGACTTCAATCCAATCCTCCTAGTTGCAGCAGCCAACACCTCAATTACCAGAAGAGCCCGTTGAAGCTCCCCCGAGCTCCAACCCAGCAGTCATCACTGACCCAGCCATGGCAAAACCCGCCATTGACTCATCCTCAATCTCAACCGGCACCTACTCACTCGAACTACCGACTCCAGAGACTTCCAGAGGAAACACCACTCTCCAAAACCTGCAAGTACCATGGAGAGGTTTTCCCATTCGGAATTCCGGTCTTCAAAACCCAACGGTGTTTAGAACTGTACCCAGAACACGTCCCATGCTCCCACTGTTCCCAAAACCCCTGACCTGGTTTAAACCTCCGAATGCACTCAGCTGACATCCCCGTGGCTCCAAGATTCACACTTGCAAAATGAATCCACTTAGCTCTACCCGATGCAGCGAGTCAAGACTTTAATACTCGGAAGTTGGTTCCCTTCTTCCAGCGATACATAATCCTGTATCTTCCCAAAGTCTTCAAACAATAGATTCACCAATGCTTCATAGAAGTGAGTAATGAAGCATACCAGAATCTTGAACCCAAGAGTCTCCACTGCCATCACTGAGTCCCAATGCATCAACCCAGACACATTCTCAAAAGCGTAATTTACTATCTTTGACATCGACTCTAAAAGAATGTCACATACCTCCATGCAGCTCCACCAAGTCAACTATGCTCAGCTCCCACTGTCCCTGTTATCCCAACCCATGCCAAATGTCGTACCACTGATCACCACCGAACAAGAAACCGCTTCACAGTTCTAGACCAGCTAACCGGCAAACGGTTATAACAACAGCAGAGCTTTCATGAAAGCAAACGGTACCAAGGATTCTGTGATCATACACCCGATCATCTAACCCTAACCGAAAAAATCTTTCAACCGATCAAATATCACATGACTTCCCTTTTTTCACTTATGTCATCACCAGCACACCCGCTGGTTCCATTTTCTCCCGGTTTATCCATCGTTAGTACCACATCCAAGTTCACTTGACAAACCAACCAACCGAAATCCAAACCGCCAAACCTTTCGATAACAACCATCCTGTCTCCAGCCATAACAATAGCACACAGAAAATATATCGAAACAGTGAAACAAACACAGTAATGTCACGGGCCTGAACTTGACAGTTGTTCTACCAAACACTGTCAATAAACCGATCTGCTCCTGCAATAAACCTCGCAGACAAATCTAAACCCGAATACTGAATTTCACATAACCCGGTTCCCAAATAGTTGATAATAAACAGTCAAACAGAACTAAACAAAACTCTAACCTTTACCCGACGAATCCAAGAGCTTTATAACCAAACCCTAATCGGCGGCTTCAAAGAGTTTAACCCGGTACCCGAAACAATCAAACCGTTAACCCGCAACACAAACCCGAAACACCCGACCCGACGCTTCACCTGCAAACCCGAGTGAAACCAGCAACTCCAAGAGATCCACAACAGAAACTCTAATTGCAAAATCACTCCAAATCAGTCCCGAACAGCCCTGTTTTCTCCCAAAACAGCTCCGTTTTCCTCCAAAACAGCCCTGTTTTCTTTCCCCTTTTGCGCAACCTAGGATTTGAAAAAACCCTAATTCCGGCGGCCCAAAAAACAAGAAACCAGGCTGCGAATCAGCCCTGGAACAGCAGCAGAAAAAAGAAATTTTTTTCTTTTCGAAAACACTGTTCATGCCGGAAAAACATTGTTCATGCCGGAAAACACTGTTCATGCCGGAAACACTGTTCACGACGGCGGCGACGGTACTGTAGCAGCAGATCTGAATCAACCCTCGATCAGCCTCTACCCTTTTTTCTCGATCGAAAACCGTGCAGACCGTGTGTAAACAACGAGCCAAAGCTCTGATACCACTTGTTAGGAACAACGTGGCGCAGCGGAATCAACACACACACATGCATAAACGATAATCACGCGGTACAGAAAAATAAACGACACAAGAATTTTACGTGGTTCGGTCCCAGTGGGGGACCTACATCCACGGGCTGCAACTAGGTTATTTCATTAAGCTCTAGGCACACAGATTACAATTACAACATAGGGTATTTATAGATTAAAACTAGGGTTCCTAACTTGTTCTCCAAGTTAGGCCCAAACCGTAGAGATAGGCCCATTAGGGCCGGCTAACCCTAATTAGGGCCGACCGCCTCTAAACGAGACTCCACACCTAACACGTACTTCGTGTGTAATTGTCTGAACAGTCCTTCCGAATGAATACTAACACTTAATATTAATAATTCATTATCTTACATAATCGTTTTGCCAAATATTCGTTTATGAACCGATGCCTGACACGTTTAACGTTTAAATTTACTGAATTGCGTACGTTCTTGTATCTTTTCTCAAATTCTCAAAATCACGTAACAAATTATTAGACGAAACCAAGTGACTAGTATGATGTTCGGATTATGTAAATTTGGACCTCTAACGTCTTGGATCCTTATGGCCTTGAATTTTTATTGGACTTTCTGAGCCTAGTTGGGTTAGCTCAAACAACTAGGCTTAGGATCCTGAAATTTTACAGGTGTTACACATAGAGCTGCCATGCTTTAAGGTTGTGTCTACTAAAACCATCTTCTTTCTTTTGACTACTTTTGCAAATTATTTTTAGTTTGGACTTAATTTCACTTACATGCCCTCTAGATTTGTGTTGTTGCTCATTAACCCTTGTTTATACACCACTTGAATAATATTTAGATGGAAGGAATGTGATTTAAAGTTTCAAATTATAAAGTACTAGTGGGGAGCCCGCGCGTTACGACGGAGTCGACAATTTACAGTGTTATACTCAGTTTTCGTTTGTTTATCAATTGTTACGTTTTTTGTTAGGTTCTAAGTTACTTAAAAGAATTGATATTAAACCAATGATGCGGCGGTGACGACGATTTACAACACATTATTCTTTTTCTGTCTGTTTAACAATCCTCTCGTGATAAATAATGGTGATTAGTTATATTTAAACATAAAATATAATCCTAATAAATCCAGACAGAAAGAGAAAAAGCAAAACCAAATTATAAACATTTTTTTTGAACATCAAGTTGCTGCTCCTGGAATAACTAATTATATTATTTTCATATCTATATCTAATTGTTTTGGGAATAATATGCAAATTAAATTCTTTCTACTAACTTGTAAATTTACAATTTATAGATAAATTTTTTTTGCCATTTTGAGCGGATAAATCTAGCATATAACCAAATTCTAATTCTTCTGTTACTATTTAAAGGTGAATCATATGCCCAAACAAGAGACGCAATGACAGCAAATAATAAATCATAATCAATTAATAATAAACAAATATAATAAAAAATATCAATCAACATATCTTCAGAAAAAATATGTTTATTATATAATCTGATACAAAGAAAGAAAAATAAAGGAGGGTAATTCTTGGAACATAAGTTACATTTCCATATAACATGGAAATTAAATTGTATCCTATTAGAATTTGAGGTTGCTCTCCACGTAAAAGCAAATGCGCCTTAAGTCCCTTCTCTGCACAAGAAACAACTGCAAACACACAAACAGAAATCAAGAACTGGCTTTTAAGTAGATATTTGTAACCAAATAGAACCATAAATAAATTCAAAATCAGAGTTGATGGAACATGTTTTGGGGTGTGTGGATTTTTCTTTTAGAACTGATTGTAGCGCCTTTTATATTTAGATAAACAAAATCTGCCTCATATGTTACCTGTTGTTTGGGTCAAGTACTCAAGTAATCAGTTTTGGTCTTTTGATAAGCGGTTTTACGAGGGCTACAACAAAAACGAAAGCAAATCCAACACTAATTCTCACAACTCGATTGAGTGTAGGTGGTTATCTAATTATGATAATTTAGTATCACATACCAGCATACTCCACATGTGACCTATAAATTCCATAACGAATACTCATTAACAGCAAACTTTTTTTTCATAAAAAATTCAAATGGTCAAAAAAATAATGAGGTATAATAATATTAATAAGAACTTACAGATGGTGGAGTTGCCAGAGACGGTGCAGTGGTGTGGTGGGTACAGTCGACAGTAGTGTAGTGGAGGGGCAGGCAACGACTAAATGTCTAAATTTTAGTGACATTTTAGTAATTTAAACTAGATTTTTGATATGATGGAGATTAAACATTTAAACCTAACCTGAATGAAATATGAAAGTAAAAAAAAGTCGACACAATTCACATTCTACTGACTTGTCATTAGCATAATTCAGGTAGTTATTTAATTACAAATTATTTGCATAATTTCTTTTTCTTTTATGAATTAAAAATTATTAAAATCTGTGAATTGGTCGTCATTCACCACTGACTTGTCTACTGACTTGCCATGATACCATAAGAGACAGACGTCACACGCTATCTAGAACTAATCCACATTGTACCTTCCACCACATCTGCCACATAGTGACCCCTTAGAATGGTTGTCATTCACCACATGACTCTCTCCTATCTGTTGAGTGCTTTTACTGCTTCTACTGCTTCCGTCACTTAATCTCTGTAAAATGTCAATATTTTCCTCCTAAATCATTTTATTCAAATAATTATATAACTAAAGTAATAATTCTAATTTTTGTGATCATATTTAACATGCTAACTACTTAAAAAATGTCAAAAAGATTTCGACAGAAAGCATTTTGGGTCAACCCACCCGACCCGTTTCGACCCATACCAAAGTTAATCATTTGAAGGGTCAAAGATTATTTTTAAAAGAAAGAAATATGTGAAATAGGTATTATCTTTCTACCATGACATTTGTTATCATATTTGACACTAATTATTTTTAAAAAGTCAACTAATAATCAAAAAGTGTTCCTGGTCTATCCATATTGATCGGGACCCGCTTTAACCCGTTACCCGTCATGCCTGACCCGCCTATTTTGCCACCTATAGTACAGATTGAATAAACACAGAGGCACTGTGAATTAGCACATTAATTTTTTCTTGCCATTATGCATATGGAGCTCGAAGATTTGCTTCCGCTAGCTTCACCAGGGTTGTCTTCTTTTCTAGGCCTGTTTTCTACAGGTCTCCATTTTCTTACAACTTCATACACATCAGGCAGATTGTTAATCAAGCCAAACAAACGCTTCCTGTAATAAAAAAGAATATGAGTCCATCTTAAAATTACAAGCATGTAAAAGAAGGAAAATAAGAATCAAAGTTGAAACAAAAAAGAATTATGTACTACAAAACATGAATAGTAAATATCTACCACCCAAAGGCAAGCATCATCAATTATAATAATACTACTAAGGTATATTATTTAATTTTATGAATGAAGAACATCAGGATTCGGAGAGCACCATGTTGGGTGAAGACCTAAAAATTGATGAGGACTTTCAATGAGTATGATTGAAAATTATGCATGATTATTTCGGTTTTGTACTTACGAGCAAAGTAACTACATGTTAATGTTGAATCCATCCTACATGATTGGCACATCTTTCCTGAAAGCTATCAGACAACATTTACTTAAGAGAGCAATGAACAAAGGTTAATGCCTGAGTGACATATGCACTTTTATGGAGAAGTATCAGAATCTTGTTATGGCATAAGGAGTTTCATACTTAGGTGTATGACGAGGTATCTATAGTCATGGTTAAACATTCAAGAAACCATTTGAGTTTGAGTGCAACATGGAGTCATAATTAACACATGAACTCCACACATTAGTCAGTCATATAAGAACATATCAAGAAATAAAGGAAGAATCTAACAGAAAGACATGGGCTCCATGTAGCAATTAAACCCGGTCCTGAATACCAGATTTAATTGGTCCTGAATACCAACGTTCTTACAATATGTGATATGACATCACTTCATAGATAATGCTGATGATTAAACGGGCAATCCTGACCCATATACTTAAATCTGGGTTCATTTGGACCTTTAATAAGGTTTCTGGCTAAATACAATTTCTATTGTGAACTGGGTAGAATTAAGAACAAAAAAAGAAAAGGACGGGTCAGAATGTGTGATAAAATAAGGAATTTTTAGTAAGACCATATCAACACAAGCTGTGTTTTACCTAATCTCATTGGTAACAAGGTATTGGTAGGGTCCCATGAGTTTTTCAGTAATGGGTTCTCACAATTAACAAAAAAAAAAACTATATCAGCACGGTGTGTTTCTACTTATAAGTTTTTGGGATAATTTACTAATACTGGATGTACCAATTCATTTGTTCTAGAATGTCAATGTTTGATTTATTAATATTGTTGATGCTGCTATTGTTTATCAGGGCCCGGACATGTGAATGTCAAATCAACTTACTTGTTGAGTTGCTATGATTATTATTTTTAGTCATTTGATACATTTTTCTAAACCGGCCCCTTTTTAACCTTAACCCATGTTTGTGAGAACCCGTTTTGACCCGAACCGAATTAAGACCCGGTATCTGACCCGCCTGTTTTTACCAAGCTTACTAACAATAGATATAAGGAATAAAATTAGGGGAACAACAAATGATTGAAAGCATGTATATACCATTATACCAGCAACAAAGCACAGAACAGAACAGAAGACATCATGCAGATAAAAGTTATAAATAGCGGGAACCAATAATGAATGTCAAAAGATAGTAAGAACCTTTCAGTTGCATTTAGTTGTCCAACCGCTCCACAAAAGAAAGTCACAACCATTAACCAAGAGTCGCTGTGGACTGCAACCAAGAACAACCAATCTCTTTTGCTCATGCTATCTCTTGCAAAGTTGATTCCAAGAGTTGGTTCAGGAAGCTCTGGTGGGACTGTTTCTGAAGGAGGACTCACTTCCCAAGTTTCATTTGGATATCCAAATAGACATAGGTTATCTTTTTCTGAAAAAAACCATAAATTAAAACTTCTCAAATCTTGCCAAGAAACATGAACGTCTAATAATTTCAATGGAATAATCTAACTACAATAAATTTAATTTCAATATCCATTCATAAATTTGGATTAGAGTTCTAACATAACCAATATAAACATAATTTGAGATTTTCTTTCTTAAACAATTTATAATGTTGATTACAAATAAATAAATAAATAAACGAATTTATAGTAGAATGTATGCATATATGCAGACAATTTTAAACCCAACTTTCATTTGGATATCTAAATAAACATAGGTTGTCTTTACCTGAAAGTAATAATTAAAACTTCTCAAATTTTGTCAAGAACTATGAAATTCTAATCATTTCAACAAAATCCCTAACTCCATTAAACTTGACTTCAGGATCCACTCACAAATTTGGATTAGAATTCTAACATAACCAATATACCATAATTTGTGGTTTCGTTTTTGATCAATTTCTAATGTTGATTACAGGCAGATAAACAAATTTAAGGTAGAATGTAATCAATGTATCCATATGTGTAGGCAATTTGAAACTCAATTTCAATAGAAGAATCTGACTACATTAAAGTTAACTTCAAGATCCATTGTAACATAACCAATATAACATAATTTGTGATTTTCTTTCTCAATCAATCTCATATCCAAATAAACATCTCAAATTTTGTTAAGAAGTATGAATTTCTAATAATTTCAATAAAAACCCTAACTCCATTGAATTTAATTTCAAAATCCAATAAGAAATTTGGATTAGAATTCTAACATAACCAACATAACAATATTGCAAGAAACTTATAGAAAGAATTAAAGAACAAACCTCAATCAATTTAGTATCCTTTGTTGATCCTTTGGATGATTGACATCAGATTCACCTAAACAATTAGATTTCAGACTTGATTGCTTTGCTCCTGATTTTGAAAGGGCTTCCATCATTACCTGCTCCAACGTATTGCGAGCATTGTTTTCAAAATAGTAAATTGCAAAATTGGAGAAAAAGCAATGCAATTATAATCAATAACAGAACAGTGCCATGTATGGATTAAACTATACAACTTTAATTGGTAATGATTATGATGCAAATGAAAGACAAACTACACATACTCAAAGTCTTTTTGCACGAACAATGCAATCTCTTATCCGTTGTCCTTTAGAGCAAGCCCTAAAAACACATCAACATCAAAATACATTGGAGAATTACACAAAACAATTCTGAAAGTGCACAAAATTGAATATTAGCAGCAAAACATGTTATAATTTTTAATTCCCAACTGCAACAAAAATCAGTCAATAATCCCATTATGAGCAAACGAAATTCAAACATGAACTGAATAATAATTAGATAGCTTACCAAATTTCAGGCAACATCAGAAATCTCTGCCCTGATCTGAAATTTTGTCGAAAGTTGACGGAATACAGATCTGTACACTCTTAATAGATGGAAAAAGTTGTTCTCCGGCACTGAAACCACCGTCCCCGCCACCGCGAACGTCGTTCTCGTTCAATTCCTTCCCTCCGCTCCGGCGACTTGAAGAAGGAAAAAGAGTCTGGCGAGAGGGAAAGGAAAAGCAAAAGTGAAAAACTATTAAAACCGACCACCGACGAAGATGATCCTTTACAATCTTCTTCGTCCCAGAACAAAACCCTAACTCCTTCAATCCGTTGTTGATCATCCCCTTCGTCCAAAGATGCATTATGTCCAAACACCCAACATAAAACGTTAGGCAACAGACGAAGGGGCTCATTGAATGCGTGGGAGTCTCCGGTGACATAGATGGACAAGTTTTAATCAGTGAATTTAAGAGGAGTGAATGTAAGAGGGTGAATTAAAGACTGCTTGTGGGTTTCATTGCAGAGAGAAGGGTTAAATAGTAACTTAACATATCTAATGTATTGGTAACTTGTACCGTATGTAAAAGAAACTGTATTTGATGTCACATCAAATATATATTATATAGTAGTATAGATTTCTTTTTTCCTTCTATTAAATTATAAAGTTTCAAAAAAAAACCAACCAATGAGAACATGACATGTGTCCCAACCACTCAAAACAACCAATCACATCCTACTAGTGTTTACACGTGATTGTAATTGTAAGCCTAATAATTCACGACACTCTTACTTTTATTTTTGAGTAAATTACTATTTGAGTCCCTGACGTTTTACCATTTTAACTATTTGAGTCCTTTATGTTTAAATTCGTCTCTTTTAACCCTGACGTTTCATTTTTGCTTCTGTTTGAGTCCAGATAACTAACTCCGTTTGATTTTCTGTTAATTTTTTATTGAAATGACCAAAATACCCGAAGGACTCAAATGATTAATAACGTTATATATTCTGCCATTTATCTTCTCATCACCACCACCACACCATTCTTATCGGAACAAGAACTAAAAAATCCCAAAAACCTTCTTGAAAAATTTTCCATATTATGAGGGCATTGGTAACTTGTACCGTATGTAAAAGAAACTGTATTTGATGTCTTAAAAAATGAAGTAAATTACAATAATGTACATCAAATATATATTATATAGTAGTATAGATTTCTTTTTCCTCCTATTAATTTATAAAGTTAAAAAAAAACAACCAATGAGAACATGACATGTGTCCCAACCACTCAAAACAACCAATCACATCCGACTAGTGTTTACACGTGATTGTAATTGTAAGCCTAATAATTCACGACACTCTTACTTTTATTTTTGAGTAAATTACTATTTGAGTCCCTAACGTTTTACCATTTTAACCATTTAAGTTCTTTATGTTTAAATTCGTCTCTTTTAACCCTGACGTTTCATTTTTGCTTCTGTTTGAGTCCAGATGACTAACTCCGTTTGATTTTCTGTTAATTTTTTCCTGAAATAACCAAAATACTCTCAGGACTCAAATGATTAATAACGTTATATATTCCGCCATTTATCTTCTCACCACCACCACCACACCATTCTTATCGGAACAGGAACTATAAAATCCCAAAAACCTTCTTGAAAACATTTTCCATATTATGAGGGCTAGAGCTAATATACATTTTCCAATTTGTATCACCAAATCAATTGTAAATCTCGCTCATAATTCATAAACCCCCTTCTCACCTTGTCTCCCTCTTATCTCCGATGGTGTCTATCGCCGCCGGCACAGGCCAGTTCCTCATCCTCCGTCAACGTACCACCAGGTCAAAACTACAATCTCCACCGTCCTCCACCTCTATTACCACTACCTCTATCAGATGCGAACAAATTTCATCTCAAAACCCTAACAAACCCTCGAAAAGCCGACACTCAAAACTTCCGTTATTTTCCGTCAAAAATCTCGCCATATCCGTCGCGACCGTCGTTCTATTTCACGTAGCGTATAAGAATCCTTACGGTATCGGCATTAGCGGTGGTGGTGGAGCTTCCGGCGGCGGAGGTGGACGTGGTGGAGGCGGGTGGCGGAGGTTTCAGATATATAACCATTTGAGTTTTTTAACCATTTGAGTCTCTGAGGGTTATTTTAGTCTTTATAGAAAATCAAACAGAGTTAGTTATCTAGACTCAAACAGAAGCAAAAACGAAACGTCAGGGTTAAAATAGATGAATTTAAACATAAGGGACTCAAATAGTTAAAATAGTCAAACGTCAGGGACTCAAATAGTAATTTACTATTTATTTTTTCTCAAAACTTTAAAATTTTATATTCACGGAAAAAAATTTATGTCCACATTGGCGATGGTTTGTCTGGTAAATTTTTAGAAGTTTTATATTGGTAAACATGAAAAATGGTGGACGCAGCCAAGGTAGTTAGCACCATGAAAAACAACACTCCAAAAACAAACAAATAAATAGAAGTAACTATGAAATAAAGACAAACACTTGAAATTAAAATACTGAAGCAATAAAACATGGAAACATTAATCTATACTATTTAATAAATAAAAATTTTTCATGCCACGTGTCGTCTCCATATTCATTCTTATAATTTTTTTTTCTGCATCTCTCTCTTAATAAATACTATCTTTTAATAATAATATATTTTTAAAGAAAAATAGTAATTATATTAATAGAAACACATTTATTTAAATTATCTATTATTATAAAATTTTAAAATCTAATTATATAACTTTTAATTTCAATCGAATAGTAAATGAAAGTCAAATTACATTAAATAATAATTAACATATTTTCGAAACCCAATTATATATTAATTTTTACATATTTTGAATTTGTTTTTTCTATCTTTAGTATATGTAATACATTTTTATACCTGTAAAATGTATACATAAAGATTTAATAATTTTATGTATTGATATTATTCATCCGGTGTGTAATACACGGGTTCTAAACTAGTTGAGGAAATAAATAACAAACTAAGATGATGCATCTTGGGTCTGTAGGTAGCTTTGAATGGTAAGTATAGTATGCAACTAGTTCAATTTACCCATTTGCCCTGCTAGGGATTTGTTAACAGAATATGTGTAGTGAACAGTAGTCTCCATCAACGTACCATCATCTACACACCTCCTATGTCTGCAAAATTTATATTTCTCCCGACTATACAGAAGATTATGAAATCCAGTAATGTAGAAAACCACAACTCATGTCGTGTCTATATCTTCTTCTCTAGAACAACATGGATATCAAAATTACGTCCACCTGCTATTGTAATTGTAACTAACAACATTTTAGCTAGAGGTGAACAATTGTAATTCATCATTGGTTGCTTTTTGTAGTTGTGCCACGTGGCATGGATTGATTGGTGGGGTTAACTTTCTTTTTTTAAGAAAAAGGCACAAAGATTAAAGCATCTGGCACAAGCGCCCCTTCTTCCACGGTGTTGATCCGATATTCCGATGACTCAATCTTTCGACACTACTCTCCCAAAACCAACCACCATTTTCATCTCTTCAACCTCCCCTTCATGCACTCTCATTGATGTCGCCCAGACGGTCTATAAAAACTATGAATAAAAACCTAATCTAGACTCCTAAGTAATAAATGAAAAACCTATGAACTAGACCGCACTGACAGGTAAGTGTACCTATCGAGTGTAGCACAGCTTAACGGTAAACCGAGTTATCGAACCCTAGAGACACTACGATAGATAACTAGACTCTGACTACACTAAAGATTAACTACTAATGCAGCAAACTAAGGTCGACTCAACTAATCAGACAAAGGACAAAGGTGAAATCAAGAATGGGAAGAATACTACCTAAATCGGAATCCTACTTACAAAGCACAACTTCTACCGGTTCTGAAAACTATAATGGATCTGGGTTTCTAATGAAACAACTCTAGACAGCCTAGTGGATCCCTAATCACTATCAGGGTGTCACCAACTAAGAAACCTAAAGTATACTAACTCACCAGATTCTTGGATCACTTCCCAGGTATTTCCAACTATGATAAAGTACCCTAATAGACAGATTACCTCTCAGTCTCACTGTCCACCAATACACTAAAAAAATGCACGGGATAATCGCAAGATAACAACTATGACATGAATAGCAACAATCACTAGACACCTAATACTGGCTTCCTTTCAGACAGCTGACACTCGGATTCCTAATGACGAAGACTAAACGACTAATTCTCACCTCTCGGGTATTGAACTAGGATACACATTCACTCCTAATCAGCAATCAAAGACAATTCTATGGATACTACGTCTAGCGAACCACCCTAATCACAAACCCTAAGATCTATGACCAAGATACGCTAATCAAACTGGCAGACAACCACAATCAACGCAAGGAATTGAAATCAAACACAAGATCAGATCTAAACATGCAAAAACATCACAATTATTAACTCAAAGATTGCTTACAAAATAATAAATCCATTAATTGAATCCAAAAACCGATAAAAATCAAAACTTTAACAAGTATTCATCATGTGACCAACGCAATATCAAAGTTTTAGCCTAGAATCATTCTCAAAACATTCAAACAAAAGTAATAAGAACAAAACATGGTATCAAACATCGCGAACGAAGATAAAAATCAAATCTTGCAAACCTAGAATGTAAAACTACGAACCCGGGATCCAAATATTCAAGCTTTAGCCTTCAATTGGCTTCCAATCTCCCAAAACCACCTCTGGTCTCTCTCTAGACGGATAAAAATAGAACTCCTCTCATAACGGCAATCAAAATCTATTTAATTTGAAAATCTAGGGTTTTGCGAAATTACGATTTCTCGCGTACCGCGAGAGAACATGGTCCAGCCCTTCGCGTACCGCGAGGGCCAAAATAGTCGGGCTCCTCTCTGAGTTTCCTCGCGTACCGTGAGACTTTTCTTCTGGGCTTCTCGCGTACCGCGAGATACTGATTTTTCACATTTTTCAATTTTGATCCTTGGGTTTTCATTCTTTTGCTCGATTCCTTCACGTATTCACTTGTATTCGTTACGAGCACCTGTAAACATAACAAAGACTCAATAATATACAAAAACGACTCAAAACAAATATAAAACTTAGTAAAACGCACTAAAACAATAGGAATAAAGATGTGTGCTTTGCACTACACCGAACATCCCCACACTTAACCTTTTTTCGTCCTCGAAAAAGCTGCAAATGGAATCATAACTCAGATCTAACTTAACAAACAACAATTACCAATTAGCAAAAGGCAATAATCAGTGTTTCTGTCCGATTATACCCAAGCACCACTTTCAAGCCCCCGTTACGTGTTCTAATATTCCAATTTATATAGCTATCAATCAATCGACGGGACTCACACTTAGAAGTTACAGCTCTACCTAATCCCGTCTCACGGTCATGTTTAGGCACGGATTAAACCATATAGATTTACCCTACCACATTAAACTAAAACTTATAGGTTTTTAGAATTCAGATGATCAATGAATGAATGGATGATAAATGAGCATTAATAAGCAAATTAAACTTCATCTAGAGGCGTTTCAACCAAGTCACTATCTAGGAAGGTAACACATAGATTAAGTCATAACAATGAAGCACATAAGAATGAACCCGGTGGTGTTTCAATCAGGTTGGAACCTGACGTGTGACACATAGGCGAAACTTAGATTCCAATTAAATAAGCTCAAGAATTATGGAGAGAAATGTACTCGATGGGTGGCAAACATATAGACATGAATGCCACAGCAAGGTCGGTTATCGGTCATGAAACGGTTTCAAATTTCACATGGTAGTGGTGGTGGGATGGTATGAATGGTAATGGATGGTAGATGATCCATGGTAGATAAAGAATGGTGGTGTAGTGGATGATGGGTGGTGGTGGATGATTAGTAGTGGTGAATGACTAGTAGTGGTGAATGACGGTGTGAGGTGAGGGATACCATGAAAAACAAGGAGAAAGGCACTTCCAGGGGTGCCTCGCGTACCGCGACGAATAGGCGGCCACTCCTCGCGTACCGCGAGGAAGTGGCATTTAAGCCAGATATGTCTTTTGTCTCTCGCGTACCGCGAGAAATCTCAAACACACCCACGCGTACCGCGAGGGACCCCTAGTGACAGAAAGTTAAGGGGGTTTCTATACTTAGAAAATTTTTCACCCCTTAACTTCTTCTCACCCAAATTCTAATAGAACCCTATTCCAAGCATAAAAGCCAATGTAAAAATACCTGGAACTTCGTTCCTGATGATTTCCTTCGTCGAATCGAACATGAATCCCTGCATAAACTGACACAAACAAGACACATACCGAAAAACATCGAAAAAGACTCGGACTCAGACCAAGTAAAGCACACAAGCTCTACATATCGGGCACTTGCTCGAGACTCAAACAAGCCTATTAGGAGGCTTCTCCTTGATACTAACTGGCACCACCTTCATCCTACATAGCCTACCAATCCTCCAACTCTTCAACATCCTCATACTCTTATCAAATAGTGGACCTATATCACTCAGGTCTTTCCACCACAACTTATACCTACCCGGTCCGAAGATGATACACATCAAATATCCTAGCAGCTTCTTACCCCTCGACGTCCCCACACTTGGGGTTTGCATTGCCCTAAACTCATATGGATCTTTCAACACACGGGTTCTCTTACGGGGTGGCCTAGACTTAGGGGTACTAGAATTATGCCTTGGCTCAGGAGTTCTCCCCTCAGAATGAGCAACTATGGTGGGCAAAGGCTCGGGTAAGGGTATTTCTAAGTATGTGACTTCTAAGCCTCCACCAGGATCTCCGGGATCCTCTACAACCTCCACCAACTTCCCCACACTTGGGGTTTTACCTATGATTTCTTCGAATTCTGCCATCATCTCCAGCAGATCATCAGGCACCTCATCGCCGTAATCGTCCGGCTCATCTAACAATCCTTCTAACTCTACCGCCCACTCAAATGGTTCTTCTAAATTAAGGGCGGGTTCACCTACTTCTATCTCTGGATCAAAGTCCCAATGGTTGTCCGTGAAGGCCTCAAGCATGCACACGAAGTGGCTACGCTTGCCAACATCCCTCTCGGACTTAGCAGTATCAAATGTGATCATCTCACCCCCCACACGGAGTGTGAGTTTCCCGTCAAAGACATCGATCATTGCCTTAACGGTACGTAGGAATGGGCGTCCTAGGATGAGTGGAACTCTATCATCCACTTCCATGTCCAGAATGACGAAATCCACGGGGAAGACAAACTTACCTACTTTCACTAACAGATTCTCCATACTTCCCCGTGGATACTTGACTGAGAGGTCAGCCAAGGAAATGCTCATGCTCGTCGGCTGCAGTTCACCTAGGTCCAACTGTCTATAGATAGAATATGGAATCAGATTGATGCTAGCACCTAGGTCGGCCAACGCGTGGTGCGAGGGCAAACTACCTAGGAGACACTGGATCGTGAAACGACCTGAATCTCCTAATTTCTCGGACAGAGTACTCTGCACCACTGCAGAACATTGCTCACTAAGTGAGACTTCAGAGATCCCTCCTAGTTTCTTCTTGTTGGAAAGAAGATCTTTGAGGAACTTGCCATACTTAGGCATATGCTGGAGGACCTCTATGAATATTAGATTGACCTTGAGTTGTCTAAACATATCAAGGAAAGTACCGTATTCCTTAGCGTTCTTATATGGCAGTACGCGCGCTGGGTAAGGAATACGACTCAATTCAACCCTAGGGGACTTCATCTCCACCCCTTTCTTCTTCTCCACTGCCCTCTCGGCAGGCATCTCAACTACTTCCACCTCGTCCACCTGCTCCTCTGCCATCTTAGCATCGATCTCAGCAAATCGAGCTCTCCAGTCAATCTTCTTGACTTCCTCAGGTGACGGAATGTTATACGTACTCGAGTGGAAGTCATCCTCTACAACCTCTTTCTTCTCCACACTCCTAACTGACACAGCCATCACTGAAGCGTTGGAGCTTGAAGATGGACCTCCTTGTCGATCTTTCAAGCTCTGAGCGATGTCTCCTACCGTGCGTTGCAGATCCTGGAATGTCGACTGTTGATTCTTCAAGAGAGTGTCATGGCTATCCAATCTCTGCCTAGCATCCTGGTCATTTTACACTAACTGAGCAAGAAACTGTGTCTGATTCTCTATCATATCTTCGATCTTCCTTGTGTTGACACTGCTTCCTGAACTCGCTACAACCTCTCCTCCTCCATACTGCTGCTAGCGACCATTAAACCCAGGCAGGTTATTTCCAGATCTCCATCTCGAGACAAAAGAGTTGTAGTTGTTGTACCCTCGGTTCTGGTTCTGGTTGCCAGCATAGCTCACGTGCTCTTGATTATTTACGAGGCAATCTCGGGTGTCGTGGTCTCCTCTGCACACTTGACACCGCTGAGCACTGAGCTTCAGGTCCTTAATCTCGTTAGCCATTGAGGCGAGTGCAGCAGCTACGCTAGTCTCATGAGTGACCTGATGCACACCTCTAGGAGAAGAGGCGGGTGCTCTAGCACTAGGAATGAAAGTCCAAGTAGATGGATACTGCTGGTCGGCTTGAGCGAAGCTCTCCAACATTTCCTCGCACTCATCAGGCTCGAGTCTCTCCATGATATGGCCTTCCGCAGCTGTATTGAACATTTATTGCTTCTCTAAGGTGAGACCATTGTAGAACTTCTCCACTAGCGCCCAGTCGGAAAGACCGTGCTGGGGACATCGGCTCAACAGCGCGTTGAACCGCTCCCAGACCATGTGATAGGGCTCGTCGGGATCCATCCGGAAGGAGTGGATCTGATCCCTAAGGCGAGCGACCCTGGAAGGTGGATAATACTTCTTGAAGAACTTGGCTTCGAGATCATCCCATGTGGTGATTTAGTTGTCTAGGAGAGTGTCGAGCCAAGTAGATGCACGACTGTCACACCCCGGCCGGCGGCGGATTAAACGCCAGGGCTGACGCGGTTGTTCATAAGCACATGATCATCTATTAAATATGATAATATTTATTATTCAAATTAAAAGCATCCGTTACATAGGAAAACGAAACGTTCAAAACATAATTTAAATTAAACTAGGTCCAAGTCCTAGGTGAGCAAGTAGTCCTCAAACAGGTGCACCTGAAACATGTAAGTAACTGTCAACTACAAGTAGTTGGTGAGAAACATAGGTTTTGACACCAAAAGAAAATTAAGTATAGATTACAATTCAATATGTTCAAAGCATGTCTAAAGCAAATATGTGAAAACACACAGGGTTCCAAGCGTACAATCAAGCCATGTTATATGTATGCACAATCCCCCGGATTGCGTGAAGTTCTCAATGTAACACTAACCCGCCAAGGTTCGTGTTAAGTAATGTATCGGATTCCCGTATAAATGATCATAAAAGGTACTACCTTAGGCTTGCCACACAAGTTAATGATTGTACTGACATGAACACATGTAATGGTCACAAAGTAGTTTAAGACATAAGCATAAAGACCATAGCATATGAACACAGGGTATTGAATTGTGTATGTAAATGTATTTGTAATCATGTTTCACCCCAAAAGTAAAAATAGTAAAAAGGGGCTATGTAAACTCACATTGAATTGGTAGCTTGAATCACAAGTACGGGTAGTTGCACAAGTTGTTTAGCTAACCACAAGGTTAACCTATGTTTGCATTTATATATGTATCAATGATATGCTCAAGAGATTTAGGTAGTAAATGTTGAGCTAGGTTGAATGAGTGTGTATCTATTTGTGGTGAATAATGTGTTTGTTAATAAGAAAACAATATGTTTGTTTAATAGTGAAAATAATATGATCGTTAATAAAGGATTGAATACAAGTTTATATATATATATATATATATATGAATAATTATTTTGTTTACAAAATAATGAATAAGTATTTAAATATATTTACTTGAATATATACGTAATTAGATTAATAGTTTATACGTTTTAATTAATTAATTAGTTAAATGGACAATAAAAGGGCATAGGTTATACTAAATAATTGTGTGTTAAAAGTAGTTAATAAATGTTTTAAATAAAACGATTATATAGCTACTTAATTAGTTTTTAATTCTCTAAAACTATTAAATAATTATTTAGGATTAACAATTTGGTTCATCAAAATATTCCGAGTCTCGGGAGTTTTATAAAACAATTTTTACAAGAAAAATGAGGTTGAATTTTGGTTTAAAATCACTTAAAAAAAACATTGCAGACCATGGGACTCGAACCCAGGTCTGCCGGGAGCCAACCAGACGCACCACCATCGGACCAGTAGACCTGAGAATAAGTCTTAGTTCAAAACAGACGCGGTTCGTATATAACCCCCAACCCGCATGCGTCTTCTTCCTCAAATCGAAACCTGAACCCTAGCCACCCGATTCAGTCGATTGAGTCAGCGATCAACCCCGATTTTATGGGGCTTTTCTCCCCTACGTCAAAACGAAACTGTGGTATCAAATTTTTACCTGAATTGGTTGCGTAACGAGGGAGAACGACTAGGGAGTCGACGTCGGACTTCTTCGAGTTCGCCGGAGCTCTAGAGGGGAAATGCGATGCTAACCGAATCGTAAAACGTTTGTAGTGTATGTTATGAGGGTGTGGTACTCGTTTTTATAGGCTAATTTCATGTTAAATGCTCATATTGAAGTCGGGTTTGATTGAGGACGGTTATGGGACGATTAGAGGTTAATACTAATGATTGCCATTAAATTGGATCATGATTTGCATTCGGAAACTGTTGTATAATGTTTATGCACGATCATTACGAGTCATTGCACTCGTAATCGCTGGTTTGGGATTGAAATCGACCGATGTTGACTTTCTTGTGTCAAAGGGGTCGGAGTGTAAATTTAGAATAGATGAGGGGGAGGAAACGAAGGTTTAAATTTATAGGATGGTCCCCTAAGTCTCATGTGTCTATCATTTTATGTGTAAAATTTGTTTTAAATTGAAAATAAGTTTCAGAAATTACACGATTAACCCTGAATTTCCATAGAACCTAAAATCATTTGATGTTTTATAAATTTTAAAAATTCTAATAATTTTTATATTAAAACTTAAATGTTTCTTTATATATATATATATATATATATATATTTAAAGTAAAATGGTTTTATAAAACTTGCTTATTTTATAGTTTATATGATTTAATCTATGTTACTATATAACATTTGTATTTGCATATTTATATAGATTTAAGAAATAATTTAATATATACATTCATGTAGGTTTAATATGATTTAGTCATTTATAATTTTAATTTAATATTCATTAAATCTTGATGTAAATGCACCTAATATATGTATAAACAATCATGAATAAGATGATTTTATTTATGTAAAACTTTAAATAAAAAGGGTTACAAATGCCAGAATAGAAGCCGGAATTTTCTGGGGATTACAGTCTCCCCAACTTTAGAAGATTTCGTCCCAAAATTTATTAAGAAGAGGGTCCTGGAAACAGATGTGGGTATTTAGCTTTCATTTGATCCTCACGTTCCCAAGTGAACTCAGGGCCACGCTTGGATTCCCATCGGACCTTAACGATTGGAATTCGGCTTCGCTTGAGTTGTTTAACTTCTCGGTCCATGATCTCCACGGGCTTCTCCACGAAGTGCATTGTTTCGTCAATGTGAACCTCGTCAAGTGGTATGTGGAGATTCTCGTCAGCTAAGCATTTCTTTAGGTTCGAGACATGAAATGTCGGATGAACGTTGCTGAGTCCTTCAGGTAGTTCCAACTTGTAGGCTACCTTCCCAATCCGCTCAAGGATTTTAAAAGGACCTACGAATCTTGGGACAAGTTTCCCTTTCTTTCCAAAATGAACTACGCCTTTCCAAGGGGATACCTTGAGAAGAACCAGATTGCCAACTTGAAATTCTAAGGGTTTTCGACGTTTGTCGGCATAGCTCTTTTGCCGACTCCTTGCTACCAGAAGGTTGTCTCGGATTAACATTATCTTGTCGGAAGTCTCTTGAATAAGTTCAGGACCAGTGATTTTTGATTCACCAATTTCGGTCCAACAGATAGGAGAGCGGCACTTCCGGCCATATAGTGCTTCAAAAGGAGCCATGCTAATGCTCGTGTGATAACTGTTATTGTACGAGAACTCGACTAGGGGTAGATGTAAATCCCAATTTCCCTTGAAGTCAATGACACAGGCTCTAAGCATGTCTTCGAGAGTTTGAATCGTCCGCTCAGATTGACCATCAGTTTGCGGATGATAAGCAGTACTAAGATTTAGTTGAGTACCTAGAGCTGATTGTAGGGATTGCCAGAAATGGGAGGTGAATCGTCCATCACGATCAGAAATAATGTTGAGAGACACACCGTGACGACTAACGATTTCATCAATATAGATTCGAGCTAGTTTTTCAACTCGATAGTCCTCACGTATGGGTATGAAATGAGAAGACTTTGTTAAGCGGTCGATGATTACCCAAATGCTATCATGACCACGAGATGTGTGTGGGAGTTTGGTTATAAAGTCCATGGCAATACACTCCCATTTCCACACGGGTATCTCGGGTTGTTCAAGTAAACCGGATGGACGCTGGTGCTCGGCTTTAACCTTTAAACAAGTAAGGCATTTGGACACGTATAGGGCAATGTCTTTTTTCATACCAGGCCACCAGTATTGGGTACGGAGATCCATGTACATTTTGTCTGCACCAGGATGTACAGAATAACGAGTCTTGTGAGCCTCGTTCATGATAAAGGTACGAAGGTTGTCACGGTCCGGAATCCAGATACGATTTAGAAAGTAAAGTAATCCATTGGGTTTGGTTTCAAGTTGGAGTTCAGCACCACATGACATTTCATTGTACATGTTTCCTTCAGTTGTAATATCCCGAATTTTTCCGACCTCTTGACACGTATTAAATTCTTGAAAATTTGTTAATTTATAATTATATAAAAATTATAATTCATAAACTTATATATTTTTATACTAAAAACTTGAGTTTCAAAACTTATAAAATAACAAAAACTATTCAAACTTATTTAGTTTTATAAAAATAAAACATACTTAATTGTTTATAAAGTCCAGGGACTGAAACTGTCAACTATCAAAACTTATTTCAAACAAAAATTTAAATTTTATACATAAGTGATAACACTGTTAAACTTCGGGGGCCTGTTTTGCCAATTCACTAAACACTCAGAACCCAAACTCAGTCACGAGTTCGAGTCCCGCCACAGCCTGGTTTCCGTGTTGAATTTTCGAAATCGCGAATCCCGTCCGGATTCGATGAACCTCGGGACCATCTCGCGCATGCGACCCTTAACCGAGGTGCATTAACCTCCAATTCCACCTACAACTACGCGTGGAGTCGGGATTTAACCCGTCGGCTCAACCCCCACCTCCCCACCTAACACGGCCATTAATTGATGAAATCAAGTATAAATACTGGTACCCATAGGTATATGACACCATCCTCAAACACTCTCATTACTCAATTCGACCTAAACGAACCTGCATTGACCGATTAGAAGCCGCGACAGTCAACCGGAATACCTACCTCGTTCTCGCTCGATTCTCCACTAAATCAGGTAATTCGCATACCCACTCTCATCGTTTTGATTCCATGATCAATAGCCCTCAGTCAAATTTCAATGACAGAGGGATTTGCTAGTCGTATTTCGGGAGTCTAGTTCTAGGGTTCATAATGAAATTGGGATCGATTTGGGTTTGTGTTTTTAAATTTTCTTTCCAGCTAGATTAACAGCAAGACCCGTAGCCGGGCTGGTTAATTTCGTGTGTGATGGGTGACCCGGTCACAGACCCGGGTTCGACCCAGGCGCGCCCCACTTTTGTTCTTCATTTTTCTGATGCTTTTTACACGATTTTAAAAATTCTAATAATTTTTATAAATTATAATAAACTGTTATAATCATAAAAATGAATTCTTTTTACATTTTTGCATAACAGGGCTATTGTATTTAATTAAAATTGGTTAAAACCTATAATGTTTTATCCTTTAAAAATAGTTTTAAAGGTTTAAAATTTATAAAAACATTTATAAGACTTTATTAAACTTATTTATTAAACAGAAAATAATTTATAAAACTTGAAACTTTAATCTAACATAAAAACTTTAATTGTTTTCTATTCAAAACTTTAAATAAATAATTTATATAAATTTTATAAGTAAAACTTATAAAATTTGTACACTACTTAGAAAACATAAAATTATAATCTTTTGTAAATTATTAGGAATCTAAATCAAGGCTACTTGTATATCTATTTTAAAACAAGAAAAGTAAATAAACAGTCGTTTATTTAAAACTAGAAAACCTATGAATCTATAAACTTTATAAAGATAGAAAATCGTTTACTCATTCATCCTAAATTTATAAACCCTATAAATCTTAAATAGAAACTTTAAACATTTCAAACTTACAAACTTCATTTTTAATACCTAAGAAACTTTATAATTTATAAACTTATAATTTTAAAGACTATTTGTTTATCCTTGCAATATGTACAATTACTTAGAAAACTATCTTAATTATTATTACCAATTGGATGTAATAATTGTGAAACTTTTGAATAATGATCTTACTAAATCATTTTAAGCTATAAACTTATTTAAACTTTGATACATAAGTCTTGAAGCATTCATTCAAAAAAAAAAACCTTTTGTTTTAAACTTGATTTAAAAACTTCATAAACACAACCAACCCATCTTCCATTGGAACCCTAGTCAAATCCCGAAATCTTAGAATTCTTGTCCTAGTCTTATAAGATCATACTTGAAACTTTAGACTTATATTCCTAGGCTTATTGTGAGGATATTCTCCCTCTCAAAGTCTTGCAAACTTACTCTTATCGGATACTCTTCATCAATCCAAGTGAGTATACTTAGCCCCTTTTTCCTTTTATGCTTTTGGGGTGAAACATGTTCACAATTCTTAAACTTATACAATTCTTGTACAACTATGAATACGTGTTTATTCTTATGTTAAACTTGAGACTTGTATGCTTAGATTAAACTTAAAACTAGCACATTCATTAGCTTTGATCAAGCCGATAGTAACAATGATAGATCTATTGCATTTGACCAATCCACCTTGATTGATTGACCCCTTCGGGGGGGGGGGGGGAGCCCTTGGTGTTTGTTACTACATTAAACTTTAAACTTGAGACTTATAAGGGTAACCTGCGGGTTATGCCTAAACTTGGTTGGAGGGTTGATGTGCACAATGTCTAACATGCTTGTTTTCTCATACTTACATTATAGAATGCATGAATCATAGTGAATTGTAATACTTTTCAAATACTTGTTAAACTGTGTCAAAACCTTTGTATCTCACCAACTATTTTGTAGTTGACAGATTCTTTCACATGTTTCAGGTTTACATCATGAGACTTATTCGTGATCACATAGGATGCTTTGGACCTAGACTACTTAAATTAAATGTTGTATTCGTATTATTCTTCCTTGTATTGAATCTTAAATTACTTATTAATGAAATATCGAAACTTTAATAGTCAACCTTGTGCTATTGAACAACCGCGTCCGCCCCGACGTATAATCCGCCGTCGGTTGGGGTGTGACATCAGTGACAGAAAGATGTTGTGCTTCTAGGATGCGAGTTTGAATATCATTTTGGATTCGAATGCTGTGGATCTTGATAGGTTCCTTACGGCTAAGAGCATCAGCCACTACATTCGCCTTACCAGGATGATAACGAATATTACAGTCGTAGTCATTTAGGAGTTCAACCCAACGCCTTTGCCTCATGTTGAGTTCCTTTTTGTTGAAAATGTGTTGGAGACTCTTTTGATCGGTGTAAACCTCACATTTGGTACCATATAGGTAATGTCTCCAAATTTTGAGAGCAAATACGACCGCACCCAACTCAAGATCGTGCGTCGTATAATTCTTCTCATGGATTTTGAGTTGTCGGGACGCATAAGCAATCACTTTGCCTTGCTGCATTAGTACATAACCAAGGCCTAAGTGGGAAGCGTCACAGTAAATGACAAAATCTTCGGTTCCATCAGGAAGAGTCAGGATAGGAGCCTCACATAGTTTCTGCTTTAGGATTTGAAAGGCTTCCTCTTGTTTTGGTCCCCACTCATAGGGTTTGCCTTTGTGAGTTAAGGCTGTGAGAGGTACTGCGATCTTTGAAAAGTTTGCTATGAAACGACGATAATAGCCCGCTAAACCTAAAAATGAGCGGACTTCGGTAGGGGTCTTTGGAGCTTGCCAGTTCTTCACCGCTTCAATCTTAGCGGGATCCACGTGAATACCCTTCTCGTTGACTATATGACCCAAGAATCAGACTTCCTTTAGCCAAAATTCACATTTGGAGAACTTAGCGTATAATTGCTCCTTTTTCAAGAGATCCAAAAAATGTTCTTCGTGTTCCGCTTTGGATTTTGAATATATGAGGATATCGTCAATGAAGACGATCACGAACTTGTCCAAGTACGGCTTACACACGCGGTTCATAAGATCCATGAATACCGCGGGTGCATTGGTTAGTCCGAAGGGCATAACCATGAACTCGTAATGGCCATATCTTGTACGAAAGGCTGTCTTGGGGATATCGGATTCGAGGACTCGCAACTGGTGATAACCAGAACGAAGATCGATCTTTGAGAAATAAGTCGAGCCTTGAAGTTGGTCAAATAAATCGTCAATCCTCAGGAGTGGGTATCGGTTCTTCACGGTAAGCTTGTTGAGTTCCCGATAGTCAATGCACATCCTAAAAGAACCATCCTTCTTTTTGACAAACAAAACTGGTGCTCCCCAAGGGGAAACGCTAGGACGAATGAATCCTTTGTCAGAAAGTTCTCGAAGTTGACTTGAAAGTTCCTGCATCTCTGATGGTGCAAGACGATAAGGTGACTTGGCCACGGGGTTTGCTCCTGGTACTAAGTCAATACGGAATTCGACTTGACGTATAGGAGGAAAACCGGGTAAATCTTCGGGAAAAACTTCAGGAAAGTCTTTGATTACAGGAATGTCTTGGAGACTCTTATCTTTGCCTTTTCGTTCCACAATATGGGCCAAGAATGCCACACATTTCTTCCGTAGGTACTTCTGTGCGGTAGTGCAAGACATAAGCTTGAGTCCCTTTGACGGTTTCTCACCATAGACGTTCAAAATTTCACCCGAGTCAAGAGGGATACAGATATACTTGTCAAAACAGACAACTTCAGCATGGTGCTTGGTCAGCCAGTCCATGCCTACTATGATGTCGAAACCTCCGAGAGTCATAGGAATAAGATTGATTGAAAAATCATGATCGCTCAAGGTTAAGGTACAATCTCTAATAATGGTGTCACATGAGACAGAATAACCATCCGCTACTAAAATGTCAAAGGGTTTGTCTAGCTTAGCTCGACTCATAGCAAGTTGTGGTTCAAATTCAAAGGACACAAAACTCCTATCGGAACCAGTATCAAACAGGATAGAAGCATATTGGTGATTAATTAGGTACGTACCGTTCACCACATCGTTGTTAACTTGAGCCTCGTTGGCATTGATGTTAAAGGCACGTCCACGAGTAACAGGGTTTGCATTCCCCTGATTCACATTTCCCCGGTTCATATTCCCCTGGTTCCTGTTTCCTTGGATCATGTTACCTTGGTTCCCGTTCCCTTGAATCATGTTGCCCTGATTCATGTTGGCTTGGTTCACAATGACCAACCTAGGGCAACGATTCCTGAAATGATTTGGGTCACCACACTCATAACAAGCACGACCCTGTGCGATAGCAGCAGGAACAGGAATAGCAGGTTGGTAGATTTGGTTAGCCGATGGGGCACGACAGGTGTTAGCCCAGTGTCCATAATGCCCACAAGTGGTACACACACGACATGGGACGTTTGCAGTATGATGAAATTTGCAGGTGTTGCACATTGGTAGGGTTCCCACATACGGCTTCTTGTTGGGGTTGAAGGCAGTAGGTGCCACTTGGGCTAGAGGAGCAGCAAGAGTGATGATGGCGAAGTTCCTGCCTTTCCTCTTTTTGCCATTGAAGGAGGACTCAGCTTTGGTTTCCTTGGTGGTTTCAGTGGTGGGTTTTTCAATGACTTTCTTAGCACCTTTCTTGGACAAAGTCCCTGCCTTAACGTGGTTATCTGATAGTGTGGCAGCTAAACGGATAGCTTCTTCAAGAGTGGTTGGGTTACTACCCAACACGGTATCCTGAATCTGCATGGGCAGACCGTTGATGTACTTCTCGATGGCTCGGGAGAGAGGAGTGACCATGTGGGGCACCAAGAGGCTAAGCTCATGAAAGCGGGTGGTGTAGGCAAGGCTTTCACCACTGTCTTGTTTGAGATCCCAGAATTCAGCTTCCAGTTTCTTGACCTCATTACGGGGGCAAAACTCATCTGTCATGAGTGCTTTTACATCGGCCCACGGCAAGGCTAATGCAACCTCTATCCCGCGGTTACGTTTTTCTCCATTCCACCATGTTAGTGCCCTCTTCTGGAAGACACTAGTAGCATAACGAACTTTCAGATCCTCGGGACAGTCAGCATCGATGAAGGTTCCCTCAATGCTTTCAAACCATTGGAGGAGTCCAGTGGCTCCTTCGTTCCCATAGAACTTGGTGGGGTTGCAGGAGTTGAAGTGTTTGAATGTACACGTGGGATTCCTTGGTGCAGCATTCTGGTTCAGTTGGTTGACCATAGTTGGTAGGATCGTAGCCATTTGCTGGATGATCCTATCGGTGAGGTTGTTCCTATGCTCATGACGGGGAGGCATTCTACAAACGGGTGAAGAGAAAGTTCATAAGATGTGAATCATGTGCAAGAGTTTGCAATTTAATCATGAGATGTTAGGTGAAACATAGATGGTACCCTAATGGGCACATTGGCTTATCAAGGTACTTTAAGTCTTTCTAATGTTTGAGAAGTCATGCGTTAGCCTATAAGTGGACACTCATCCCAAGAATTCCCAGGAAAGCATAACTGGTCCATCGGTTGATTTGGATTTATACGAAATGCTTTCCTAGACAGAACTCCTAGAATACAGGCATCCACCCTTCCGGATTGCATAAGTTCCCATTCATTAGTTAGAACTTACATACCTTTAACGAGAGTTTCATTCGGATTAGACTCTTAAGTCCAAGTGTAAGTTTCATGTAGTTCAAGTAGTTCCAAATAGTTTCATGTAGACTCTTAAATGTTGTAGTTCATGGAGTTGTATTAGATAATCAAAAATAGATAGATGTAGGTAAGCATGCATAGTAAAGATAGAGTGGAGTTCCTAATAAGAGACACGAGTTAAACTCATGTTTGGGACTCCTAGGTTATAGTCTAGGTCATGTGTCTAATAACCTAATTCCCTATAACCATGGCTCTGATACCAATCTATCACACCCCGGCCGGCGGCGGATTAAACGCCAGGGCTGACGCGGTTGTTCATAAGCACATGATCATCTATTAAATATGATAATATTTATTATTCAAATTAAAAGCATCCGTTACATAGGAAAACGAAACGTTCAAAACATAATTTAAATTAAACTAGGTCCAAGTCCTAGGTGAGCAAGTAGTCCTCAAACAGGTGCACCTGAAACATGTAAGTAACTGTCAACTACAAGTAGTTGGTGAGAAACATAGGTTTTGACACCAAAAGAAAATTAAGTATAGATTACAATTCAATATGTTCAAAGCATGTCTAAAGCAAATATGTGAAAACACACAGGGTTCCAAGCGTACAATCAAGCCATGTTATATGTATGCACAATCCCCCGGATTGCGTGAAGTTCTCAATGTAACACTAACCCGCCAAGGTTCGTGTTAAGTAATGTATCGGATTCCCGTATAAATGATCATAAAAGGTACTACCTTAGGCTTGCCACACAAGTTAATGATTGTACTGACATGAACACATGTAATGGTCACAAAGTAGTTTAAGACATAAGCATAAAGACCATAGCATATGAACACAGGGTATTGAATTGTGTATGTAAATGTATTTGTAATCATGTTTCACCCCAAAAGTAAAAATAGTAAAAAGGGGCTATGTAAACTCACATTGAATTGGTAGCTTGAATCACAAGTACGGGTAGTTGCACAAGTTGTTTAGCTAACCACAAGGTTAACCTATGTTTGCATTTATATATGTATCAATGATATGCTCAAGAGATTTAGGTAGTAAATGTTGAGCTAGGTTGAATGAGTGTGTATCTATTTGTGGTGAATAATGTGTTTGTTAATAAGAAAACAATATGTTTGTTTAATAGTGAAAATAATATGATCGTTAATAAAGGATTGAATACAAGTTTATATATATATATATATATATGAATAATTATTTTGTTTACAAAATAATGAATAAGTATTTAAATATATTTACTTGAATATATACGTAATTAGATTAATAGTTTATACGTTTTAATTAATTAATTAGTTAAATGGATAATAAAAGGGCATAGGTTATACTAAATAATTGTGTGTTAAAAGTAGTTAATAAATGTTTTAAATAAAACGATTATATAGCTACTTAATTAGTTTTTAATTCTCTAAAACTATTAAATAATTATTTAGGATTAACAATTTGGTTCATCAAAATATTCCGAGTCTCGGGAGTTTTATAAAACAATTTTTACAAGAAAAATGAGGTTGAATTTCGGTTTAAAATCACTTAAAAAAAACATTGCAGACCATGGGACTCGAACCCAGGTCTGCCGGGAGCCAACCAGACGCACCACCATCGGACCAGTAGACCTGAGAATAAGTCTTAGTTCAAAACAGACGCGGTTCGTATATAACCCCCAACCCGCATGCGTCTTCTTCCTCAAATCGAAACCTGAACCCTAGCCACCCGATTCAGTCGATTGAGTCAGCGATCAACCCCGATTTTATGGGGCTTTTCTCCCCTACGTCAAAACGAAACTGTGGTATCAAATTTTTACCTGAATTGGTTGCGTAACGAGGGAGAACGGCTAGGGAGTCGACGTCGGACTTCTTCGAGTTCGCCGGAGCTCTAGAGGGGAAATGCGATGCTAACCGAATCGTAAAACGTTTGTAGTGTATGTTATGAGGGTGTGGTACTCGTTTTTATAGGCTAATTTCATGTTAAATGCTCATATTGAAGTCGGGTTTGATTGAGGACGGTTATGGGACGATTAGAGGTTAATACTAATGATTGCCATTAAATTGGATCATGATTTGCATTCGGAAACTGTTGTATAATGTTTATGCACGATCATTACGAGTCATTGCACTCGTAATCGCTGGTTTGGGATTGAAATCGACCGATGTTGACTTTCTTGTGTCAAAGGGGTCGGAGTGTAAATTTAGAATAGATGAGGGGGAGGAAACGAAGGTTTAAATTTATAGGATGGTCCCCTAAGTCTCATGTGTCTATCATTTTATGTGTAAAATTTGTTTTAAATTGAAAATAAGTTTCAGAAATTACACGATTAACCCTGAATTTCCATAGAACCTAAAATCATTTGATGTTTTATAAATTTTAAAAATTCTAATAATTTTTATATTAAAACTTAAATGTTTCTTTATATATATATATATATATATATTTAAAGTAAAATGGTTTTATAAAACTTGCTTATTTTATAGTTTATATGATTTAATCTATGTTACTATATAACATTTGTATTTGCATATTTATATAGATTTAAGAAATAATTTAATATATACATTCATGTAGGTTTAATATGATTTAGTCATTTATAATTTTAATTTAATATTCATTAAATCTTGAAGTAAATGCACCTAATATATGTATAAACAATCATGAATAAGATGATTTTATTTATGTAAAACTTTAAATAAAAAGGGTTACAAATGCCAGAATAGAATCCAGAATTTTCTGGGGATTACAACGACCAGAGAGCGAGAATAGGAAGAGGCACAGGTAGATAGCGTCCTTAGATACACCCGTGATATTAAAGGTATCATCATCCTCAAGGCCATGAAATTGAGTGGCATGAGTGATCGTGCTCATGACATGTGATGGGATCTGCCAAGAATTGGTGTTCAGAATAGTGGGGCGAGTGATCGAAGATCTCGCGCCTGTGACCCCGTCACTGGCCCTCTGGTGTACGGTACGCCTCGGTGGTAGGTCAGCGTCGCCCATTTGTGGAAAGGGGATTGGGCTAGTAAGACGTACCTGGGTGCTGCACAATGCTTTTAAACGCTCCCGGAAGTCACGGGTGCGCTCGTGTAGCTCTCACCCGGGCTCTAGGAAAGTTGAATAAGGTGGTCATCCCTACGAGCGAGTATGGTGCATAAACAGAAAGACTCTAGAAGGAAACAGAACAAAGACTCAAATACACACATTAAGACTCGATTCTAAATTAGACACTCAGATAAGACTCACTAGAAGCACAGAAGACAAGTAGCATACAAGACTAAAAAAAAAACAAAACAAACAAAAAATCAGTAAAAGAACTAGTCAGAGTTAATATTGCTATTGCCAAGTGTCCCCGACAACGGCGCCAAAAACTTGATGTCGCCCAGAAGGTCTATAAAAACTATGAATAAAAACCTAATCTAGACTCCTAAGTAATAAATGGAAAACCTATGAACTAGACCGCACTGACAGATAAGTGTACCTATCGAGTGTAGCACAGTTTAACGGTAAACCGAGTTATCGAACCCTATAGACACTACGATAGCTAACTAGACTCGAACTAAAGATTGTTTGGTTTAGGGGGTTGATACACTAAAGATTAACTACTAACGCAACAAACTAAGGTCGACTCAACTAACCAGACAATAGACAAAGGTGAAATCAAGAATGGGAAGAATACTACCTAGGTCGGAATCCTACTTGCAAAGCACAACTTTTACCGATTCTGGAAACTATAATGGATCTGGGTTTCTAATGAAACAATTCTAGACAGCCTAGTGGATCCCTAATCACTCTCAGGGTGTCACCAACTAAGAAACCTAAAGTATACTAACTCACTAGATTGTTGGATCACTTCTCAGGTATTTCCAATTATGATAAAGTACCCTAATAGACAGATTATCTCTCAGTCTCACTGTCCACCAATACACTCAAAGAATGCACGGGGTAATCGCAAGATAATAACTATGACACGAATAGCAACAATCACTAGACACCTAATACCGGCTTCTTTTCAGACAGCTGACACTCGGATTCCTAATGACGAAGACTAAACGACTAATTCTCACCTCTCGAGTATTGAACTAGGATACACATTCACTTCTAATCAGCAATCAAAGACAATTCCTATGGCTACTACGTCTAGCGAACCACCCTAATCACAAACCCTAAGATCTATGAACAATATATGCTAATCAAACTGGCAGACAACCACAATCAACGCAAGGAATTGAAATCAAACACAAGATCAGATCTAGACATGCAAAAACATCACAATTATTAACTCAAAGATTGCTTACAAAATCATAAATCCATTAATTGAATCTAAAAACCGATAAAAATCAAAACTTTAACAAGTATTCATCATGTGACCTAGGCAATATCAAAGTTTTAGCCTAGAATCATTCTTAAAACATTCAAACATAAGTAATAAGAACAAAACATGGTATCAAACCTCGTAAACGAAGATAAAAATCAAATCTTGCATATCTAGAACGTAAAACTACGAACCCGGGACCCAAAGATTCAAGCTTTAGCCTTCAATTGGCTTCCAATCTCCCAAAATTGCCTCTAGTCTCTCTCTAGACGGATAAAAATCGAACTCCTCTCATAATGGCAATCAAAATCTTTTTAATTTGAAAATCTAGGGTTTACGGAATTACGGTTTCTCGCGTACCGCGAGGGCCAAAATAGTCGGGCTCCTCTCTGAGTTTCCTCGCGTACCGCGAGACTTTTCTTCTGGGCTTCTCGCGTACCGCGAGACTTTTCTTCTGGGCTTCTCGCGTACCGCAAGATACTGATTTTTTACATTTTTCACTTTTGATCCTTGGGCTTTCTTTCTCTTGCTCGATTCCTTCACGTATTCACTTGTATTCGTTACGAGCACCTGTAAACATAACAAAGACTCAATAATATACAAAAATGACTCAAAACAAATATAAAACTAAGTAAAAAAGCACTAAAACAATATGAATAAAAATGTGTGCTTTGCACTAAATCACTCATCTTCATCTTCACCCTCTACATTATCTCCATCTACACCCCAACCGCCACCCACTAACACCCTCACCCTCACCGTCAACCACCCTCCAACAACCATCGTTTTCCTCCACTCTCCTCAATTCTGCATCCAATCACACCATCTCTAACTACCTCCGCCACCTTACCCTCCACCCCCACCTTGCCGGCACCCTACAGTCATCCGCCGCCGACTACGTCAATTCCCATTTCGAATCCTTCCGTATCCAAACCCACTTCATCAACTACCCCGTACTGTTATACTACCCCTTGCACTCATCACTCACGGCGCACTTTAGCAACACCATTGTCGTCCCACTAACATTAACGGAGCCGGGAGTAGGCTCCGGAGTCGTTAAACCCTACCACGCTTACTGGCCGTCGGGATCGGCGTACGGTAAGGCGGTAACGTTAGCCACAACAGGGAGGATTATTATCGCGCACTGGAAGCGGTTGGGGTTGAGGTAAAGGGTTGTATATCTGTTGTGAAAAGAGGTCGTGGGATGTCGAGGAATCCAGTTGTGTCGAAGGCGTCAGATAAAGGGGTGGCGGCGGTGGTGATGTACACCGCCGGTACCGGTGGCGGTATGGAGAGGGGGACGGTGTTGGATGGTGTTGGGGATCCATTGACACCCGGGTGGGGTGCAGGTGCTGGAGATGTAGAGAGATTAAGGGTGGAGGATAGTGAGGTTTTGAAACGGTTTCCGGTGGAGTCGTCGTTGCCGGTGTCGTTTATATACATGCCAGTAACTTTTACAAAAAGAATATTATTAACCATGTATTAATACTCCATTACTTATGTCAATATATGAAAATTCTATTTTAATTATGTTTTTTTTAATATTTGTGGGAAGATTCTAGTTCGTTTCTACGACGTTGTTAATCTGATCAACTTTTCTAAGAAGGACCAGCTGACGCTTAAACGTAAAAAGATCATGTATACCAGTGAGTGGAGAGAGCAGACGATGCAGTAAAAGAGGGTTTTACATGTGTGTATCAATCAAGGAGTTCATGTCGGAAGCAAGCTACAAGAGAATTGGAAGAGCACTTGAAGATAAAGACCAGACTATTGTCAAGGGGGAGTTTGTTAGAACATGTTTGTGACAGATAGCTTTTGTAATAGATTAGGTCTTTGTTATATTTAAGTTGTAATGTTTTCTAAGTGGTTAAGTTTTGTAATGAGCCAATGGGTGGCGAACTTGTTAAGTCCGCCTGTGACATTGTGTTGCCTATATATAGTGCATATTAGTTTCAATTGTAAAGTGTGGTTGACAATCAGAAGTGAACACTTGTTGTATGCACTATATTTAGAGCAATAACAGAGATAATTTGGGAAAAAAAATCTAAATGTATATGTAGCAAACGGGTTTAGTTCGCTTAAGGGAATGTTTAGGCGAACTTAACTAGCGAACTTGGTAGGTTCGCCTATGTAGTTATGTGCGAACTTGACAAAAAAAATGCAGGACTCAGCTGCCTATAAATAGGACATCAAGTATTCATTTGTAGGTAAGCATGCTAAATTGTTAGCACACAGAGAGAGAGAGAGAGTCTTTGTGAGAAGTGAGTCACCACTAATAGGTAGAACTCATCTAGGAGTTGGAATTGGAGCTTAAACGTAGAGATGTACACTTCTTCGGTATTGTAATCTGTGATTTATATACATCGTTTCCGTGTTTCATCTATCTTCTATGATCGTGTGATTGTTTGATTCGCTTCATGCTTCCGTCTCTAGTAGAATTATCGAGTAATTCGTAGTGATCGTGGTCGTCTTGCTCATTAGGAGACGCCACAGGGACATTAATATTATTACTTTATAGATAAAAGATGATGGCATGACACATACCTATCGAAAGAAACTGTTAACATGAAACATGGGCTATTGGTTGTGAACTTCTCATTTGTGTATGTAAAAGGTTTGATTGTGCATGAATTGTAATAAAAAAAACTATGGGCTTTTATTTTTAATTTACTCTTCTCTATTTGTTTTGGGTTTTTTTCAGAGTAATTTCATTAATATTGTTTTTTTTTTTTGTAATTGCATTTTTTTAATAAGTTATTCAAGTTTGGTTTAAATAAAAGTGTACTTTATTTCTAAATATTTATTCTAACATTTACATTATTTTTAAATAGTTAATACGTGTACGTACTTTAGTGAAAGTTAACATTATTATTATTATTACTATTATTATTATTATTATTATAATATTATAGTATTTCTTAAAAAAAAGTTTAAAAAGTATAAAAGCTTTCAATAAAGACAATTTTTTTTTAAATTAGAACAAAGGTTTGTTTAAAAAAAAACCTTTTATGGATGATCGTTTAAAAATAATAAAAATGATTTTTATTATAAAATAGTAATAATAGCAATAATAGTAGTTATAATAATAATAAACAAAAAAAAGTTAATTTTATTAAATAGTTTCTTTATTTTTTACACCATTTTACCTTTTGGTTATACGAACCTGCGACGTCCTTATTTATGTCTATGTTTCCAAACAATCGTTATTTTTTTCAATATTCCGATATAAATTTATTTCAAAACGTAGTTGTATTAAAAAAAACAATTTTTTTGTATCGTAGCTTATATCGAGTGGCATTACGGTTGTGGTACTGTAACAAACCGAACCTATTATGAGCGAGTTCGGAAACCTGACACCCGCCGCGAAGCGTGGGTATTCAGCTAGTTCAAAACAAATCGGGATTATAATAAAAGGACAATTTCATATATAGCCATACAAATAAGAAAAATATCACATATACCCAAGTCAAACTAAAAATAATATATATACCATTACAAAAATATAATAATATCATATATACTCATATTATTAAAAACAATTTAAAAGATTACCATTTTACCCTTATTTCTCTAAAACTTTAAAATTTCATATTTATCAATTTTTAACATTGAAATTTTATAATTACTCATTTTTAACTTTAAAATTTTATATTTAACCATAAATAATAGTTTTCTCAAAATACTATTTTGAATTTCCTCATTTTTTTAAAATTTTTACCGGTTTTCTTTTATAGTATTAGCATTTTGAACTTTCTCACAATCATTTCTTCTTAATCGATGCCTTCTGAATGAGTTTGAAGAATCGCGATAGTCATCATCAAGAATAGAAGAACGAGTGATCTTTTAAGTATTAGATAAAACTAAAAAATTAGGTTATAAAAAAATATAGTAGAATGGTCATATAGTATCAAATTATTTAAATTGGCTATATATGATACTAGGTTAGATTCCCGTGTATTACACGGGTTGAATAAATGCAATTTTATATACTTAGTAATAAATATTTGCATATTACATATAACTTATAACCCGTGTAATACATACGTGGTGAAAAATATTAATATATAAAATTCTTAAATCTTTATGTATGTATTTTACATGTGTAAAAATGTATTACATATACCAAAGATAGAAAACAAAATTCAAAAATGTAAAAATTAATATATAATTGGGTTTCGAAAATACATTAATTAGTATTTAATGTAATTTGACTTTCATTTACTATTTGATTTCAAAGTTTCTTATATAAAAGATAATTTAAAATAAATGTGTTTTATTAGTATAATTAATACTTTATTTAAAAATATATAATTATTAAAAGATATAGGCGTATTTAATAAGAGAGAGAGGCGGGAAAAATTTGATGAGAATGAATATGGAGGCGACACGTGGCATGAAAAACCTTTATTTATTATATAGTATAGAATTTTAGTTTTGGTTGAGTATATGTGATATTTATCCATGTTTATACAGATATATATGATTTTATCCCTAAAATAAAATAATTCGTTGGTTTACTTAACACACATAGAAACAAAGTATAAAACGTTAAAAAGTGTGAGCTAAAACATTGTTTGTGCTTGAAACCAAAATAATCTATATGATACTTATAAGGTTTCACGGTGCGTGCGAGTGGTAGTCAAGTTTTACAATAGCATACAAAAGGTGTTTCGTGTATCTTCTAGTGTGTTAGCAATCGCGTTTAGCCTTTCATGGTTGTTACCTTAAACAAAAAAGATATCAGCGTGACCCATTACCATGGCTACCTCGTAACGTAGTATAGACGACATGGCTCTTGATCGTGGTTGTTGAGCCGGTGGCTCTACTAGTGGAAATCTGGGCAGGCGAGGGCCGGATCTTTCATGTGCCCCGTAAACATAATTCACTAGCCAAACGAAAACATCGTGAAATGGAGCTTCTAAATTATTTAGTACATCTTCAAGAGCAAATAAAATATAACTCAAGATTGACTCCCTCATCATCATATAGATACGGGTTAAGTTGTTCAATTACCCCAACAACGACTTTGGGCTCTAGCATATCCAGACTATCAAACACTAGGTCAAAAATCCTACAATTCGAACACCTTTTGTCCTAGTGTTTGATGATATTGATGTCCTCGAAGTTGTTACGAGCTTAAATGAATAACTTAACACGCTTCTACAACATGATGATGAGAGAGTCGATCTTAAATTAGATTATTCTGTTTTTGAAGATGTACTAAATAATATAGAAGCTAAATTTTTGTGAATCATGCTTACGGCACACATAAAGAAGTCGGGATTCGCTCGCCCAGATTATCACCAGAAGTGCAACTACTAAGTACTACCACCACCTCAACAACCACAGCCAAGAGCCATGACGTCTGACTACTTTATGATACTGCAATGGTAACACTTCATGTTGCTACCCGGCCACCCGGTGTGACTGTTCTTTGTTCAAGGTGACAAACATAAGTAATAAAATCCAAACAGAAAATGGTTAATAATGAATGAATTCACATTTTATGACCAGTCATCAATACTATAGTATTACTTGAAACAACATGACCTATATTCATGGTTAACACACGAAAGGGCATAAGGCCAGGTTACAACAAAACTGATTTAAATAATTGGATCTTAATCCATATACATTTTTTGTTTAATATTCGTATATGTATATCTTTTGTACGATTTTTTGTGTATTTTGAAATGTTAGCATATAATTTATTGGTGTAAGCTGATTTGTTTAAGTGTGTATTTCAGAGTGGTTTAATGCCTCGATTAGTAAATGTAAGGGTCATGCTTGATCAGTGGCATCGGATCGCTTGGCAATGGATGAAGACTATGCATATGATGTGTTTATGAACATCGAGTTATATTTCATTTAGACAATTGTTTGATTTGATGTTTTGTATAAAGACTTATGTTGTGTGTTTCTTGTGTTGTTTCAAAAAAGTCACGTGCTTGAATTTTGGGGTGTGAGATTCTCCATTTGAAGTAACAAATCTACTTTTAATCAGTTATACATTTTATGCATGAAGTTTTAATTACAAGCAATCAATCAACCAAAGTTTTTTTTATGTATTCAATTCAACAAGACTTAGTAGGTAACCACATACTTCTCGCGGAATCGTCACTTTACTTACCCTATCTAACTTAAGGTAATTAGATCATTTAAACTTCTATTTTTGATCAGGGCTTCCACACCGGTCAGCCGCCCTCTTAACCCAGACTTGGTCTATGAAGAGGTTGTCCCCTTAACCCAAACTTAGTCTCCGAAGAGGCTGCCCTCTGAACCGTTCCATATCAAACACATTAGTTTAAGCATCGATATTTTATTCACTGTAGCTCGTTGTTGAACATGGTTTGGTTTGTTACAAAACTCTCATTTAATATGACGCAAACCCAGTAAATAATAATTAAATTAATCATAGTTACATATAATTATTTGTGTCTTAAGTTAGTAAAAAAATAATATCTTACGGTTGCCCGTAACTCTCAACTTGTCATTTTTACAATTCAACAGCAGGATAAAATCAACAATAAGCCAAAAGTTAATTAAGGTCAACGGCTATTACAGAATTTGGATATATGCTTAATGTATTTGATGAAAGGAAAGAGCTCGGCTACTGAATATTCAAAGAAGTCAACTTTGACAAAAAAAAACAGAAGGTCAAATGTTAACCAAGTTAAATGGTTATGTCGATTATGAAGGTAACTTGAAAACTGTAATCATTGGGATTATTGAAGTAATTTGTGTTATTTGTTTCTTTTAACTTAAAAACTATTGGAGTTTTGTAAGTTAATTAATTACATATCACTGCTAGAAAAGCGAGTATTATTGACGTCACATCATTGACGTCGTTAACTATTTAAACGTTCATCAATGATGCTCCTTTTCTTTAGTATTCGGGTCATAAGTGAGTCGACATGTTAAGAACACACTTAAAAACGTGTTTGAACAAGTTCAATCCGTCTAACCCGTTTATGACAAGCATAATATGTTTAACGTTTCATGCTAGATAGGTTAATAGGTTGGTACAATACGTTTATGAGCTATTTATTAACACGACATGATTTTATAATTCTATAAATAATTTAAATATGAATTGTACTTGTTGATTTTTTGTATTAACTAGTATTAAAACTTGCGCGTTGCATTAAACCATGGAAAAAATTAACGTTTTCAAAACATTAAATAAAATAAAATAAAAAGTTAAACCGTTAAATAAATCAGCGTCTTCGAAAAAAATTGTAAAAATGTGGGTTGGGAGAGGGGGCATGAGAGAGATGAATTAAGTGTGGGGTGGGTAGAATTAACAACTACTGAGAAATATAAATAAACAGTCTTATAGGGTTAAAATGATAAAATTGCTTTCATGTGTAAGACACATGACTTGACTTAAAAAATTAAATCTAATTAGTGAAAATGACTCAATGTGTCCAAATGTTTTAAAAAAAATAGTGTAATTTTTTAAACCAAATGACATAACCTCAATTTTCTATAAAACTAAAGGACATAATTTATAATTTACTCTAGTCTTATCTATCGACAATAAGATCCTCAATGTTGTGATTTGCTCATCAACATATTAACACAAAATCCACAAAATTGCACCTCATTTGAGCTTCATAATACCAATATCACTATAACAACATATGAACTCACTATATAACAAGTTTATTATCATACACTATATAGTTGGTATCCAGGCCGGTCATGAGGATTTAAGTGCCTCGGCCGAGCCGGAAAAAAAAGGCCCATACGAACAAAATATATAAACTACATTTTTTTTAAATGACGATTAACGTTATAACAATAAACATAGAAAAAATATAGTATGCAATAAACAAAAACAATAAAAAATCTATTATAAGTTTAAAGAGTGCCCAACCAATAAACATATAATTTTTTTAAATGGCTCAATGGTCATGGAATAAACAAAAGGGCCCAACCATTATAAAAGAGGGTTCAACCAATATAAAGATTAAAAGGGCCCAACCAGTATAAAAAGTGCCCAATAATTTTTTAAGTTTTATAAAAAGGACCTAATATATAAACCGGTATTTAAAATTTTATAAAAAACATATATATATATATATATATACAGGCCCCGTAAAAATTTTAGACCCCCGAAAAAAAGGGCCCTGGCCGACGGCCCGGCTCGGCCTACCCCAGGGCCGGCCCTGTTGGTATCAAATCATTCAAATTTCATAAATTCTTTATTAAGGTATTTCATCAAACACTTAGTGTGCAATAAAACTTGCCTTAGATCGCATACTATACTTAAATTCCAATACCTTGTAGACATCCTTTAGAAACCGTTGTCGCCGACTTCACCGTCATCGCCCACCCCCACGGCCGGCGCCTCCTTACCCTGCTACCACCACCTATCGCTCCTCTTCTCCTACTTTCACCGTCACCGCCGTCGGCATATGTAGTAATAAAAGCAAATATAGCGCATGAACATATTTTCATACATTTTTAAAAAAAGCGGTTCATTTTAAGGCGAACCATTTTGGTCAGTATCTGCTTAGATCATAACCAAATTGATACTTCTTTAAACCGGTTAGTTGTGACCTAAGCCCATTTTAGTTAGAACTTGTTTTAACCCGAACCAAGTTTGACTCGTTACTTCACCGACAAGCCCATTTACCATATTTATATTTTAATTTAAGATTTTTATTAAGTTCATGTTTTTTTTAATAAATATGATATATAAAACTTTTACCTAAATATATGGGTGTGACAATGATCTTTTACGCATAAAATAATGAAAATAATACAAAGGTACCTTATAAAGTCATTGTGGTTGTTATATACATCCTTTTATCTCTATGAAAATGATGTAGGATGGTGAAAACAGCCAATTAAATTATTATCATATTGATTTGAATCTTAATGAGTGATTAGTTGGAATGATGTGAGAGGTGGGTGCTTTAAATTCAAGAAAACATTTATATATTTCATTTTCGTTTTCAAATATATTTATTAGTAACAATACATTACAATAATGGATAATGTATCATCAGATCATATAAATTTCCCCAAAAAAAGCCATGAAATTAGGTAGGTTTTGAAATAGAAATTTTTGGCAAAAAGTGGGTGATTTGACGAATATTTCATCTGAACTCAAATCATGATAAATAGAAAAAATATATATATTTTCTAAATATTTAAAAATTATTTAACTATAATTGGAGAGACGGTGCTTGCCACACACCCAAGTTTAGATGCGAAACTTTTTAAAGTCACATCATTTTAGTTAATTAACATCAAAATCATATCATTTTAGCTAAATACCTACAAACTATTTTTTTGAATTTTATCCTGCACAACAAAATTTATTTTTTTTATAATGTTTTTCTTATCACATCTATTGCTTGTGTAATGCTAAGCACAACTTTTCAAGTCCATTATATAAGGTGATAGAAAGAAACCTTTTTCTTTTACAACAGATGGTCTAGTGGTTGGGGAACATTTGTTATCTTAATCAGGCCCAAAGTCCTCACCCCACCCTGGTTTGAACTTCACCCCACACCCCTTAGGAGGAAACCCACAACTGAGAAAACCCTCTAGCTCAACTTGTAACATTTTTGTCCCAATGAACCTTCAATTTGGAAAGTAATGAAGCTATCACTCAACCAGAAGACTTGATGGTATGGAGAGTAAAATTAGTAAAAGTAGTTTCTAGGTATTTAACTAATACTTCGTAGTTTTGATATGAATTCAATAAAACGACGTAGTTTCGTGAGTTTTTTATATCTAAACTTAGACATGCACATGGGATGACACCATATTAATTTTTTTTTCAACTATAGTTAGTGTTTAATTTAATGTTAGGTGCAAAACAGGAAAACCGACAGTGGACAGCTTACCTCTTGATTATTGACTTGGTTCTTGATGACATCGACTCTCCTTCCTTGAAAATGTTATTTCAACAAGAAGATGGTTCCTTGTATCTACTCATTTAGTTGTTAAATTACTTATTTGCCCTCTACTGAAATCATCAATTTGATTTTTGTTTATATATTTCTCAGAATTCAACACCATCCAATTATTATTTAATTGAAAAACAAATACTTTGCTCTTAAAAGTCTCGAATGGTTTTTTTTATTTTTTCTACTTACCGTATAAGTTCATTTTCTAAAGACATGTAAATATCATATGATATATGTTGCTACATAGAAGTCGGGGTCGGAATTTGTAGTCTGGTTTGAGTCGTATCTAACATCTTCGAATCCAAATACGTGTCGTAAAATATAGATAAACTGAAAGTGACCCGCGATCAAAACCCTCATGGAACACCTTATAATAATCAAGTCAGTAGCGTATCAAGATCCATTAAGTGCTGCAACATGGTTATATTAAATTTGTATAATATATATAAAATTTAACGAATTAAAAATAAGCCATTTAAAATTAAAATAAAAGATAGTGACATCGAAGGGTAAATTGGTAATTTCAAGTGAAGTAGGCCACTTAAGATAACATTATGCATCTTGGCATCTTGCTCACATGTACAACTCATAAAATCTTGATTTGATTTTGTTATTTCTTAAAAAAACATATTCACATGCAATTATTAATTCCATTTCTCTCAAAATAATCATTATTTTAACTTTTAACAAATAAAAATCAAAGTCACCATCAACATCCTCTCTTGCTTATCCTACATAAACCTATCTCCATTCTTCTTCTCAAACCAATTCTCTCCGTTTTACAATTTAAAGAAGATATTATTTTTCAAGAAAATGAGGGAAATTCTACACATTCAAGCCGGGCAATGTGGAAACCAAATCGGTGCGAAATTTTGGGAGGTTGTTTGTGATGAACATGGAATCGACGCCACCGGAAAATACAATGGTAACACTCATGTTCAACTAGAGAGGGTGAATGTGTACTACAACGAAGCAAGTGGTGGAAGATATGTCCCGAGGGCTGTCTTGGTTGATCTTGAGCCTGGCACGATGGATAGTCTGCGTGCCGGGCCTTATGGAAAAATTTTCCGGCCCGATAACTTCATTTTTGGCCAAAATGGGGCGGGAAACAATTGGGCTAAGGGGCATTACACTGAAGGCGCTGAGTTAGTTGACGCTGTTCTTGATGTTGTTCGTAAAGAAGCTGAGAATTGTGACTGCCTACAAGGTATAATTGCATATATGTTATATAACAAATACTAATTAACTCATTAATTATTGTCTGGATATTAATATTAGTTAAAATATCTACGGTGTTATAGGATTTCAAGTGTGTCATTCACTTGGAGGGGGTACAGGATCTGGTATGGGAACCTTACTGATATCAAAGATCCGAGAGGAATATCCTGATAGGATGATGTTGACCTTTTCGGTCTTTCCATCACCAAAGGTGTCGGATACAGTGGTTGAGCCCTATAACGCCACCCTTTCTGTCCATCAATTGGTTGAAAATGCCGACGAGTGTATGGTTCTTGATAATGAAGCATTGTATGATATTTGTTTCCGGACCCTCAAACTCACCAACCCAAGTTGTAAGTCACTCAAATATTTAAATCTCGTTTTCTTTTTTATATTTATCATATTCTAAAATAAATTTGTTAAATTCAAAATAATGCACTATATTTTTAATATTCTTGCTTAGGATTTAACAACTTTAACTATAAAAAAAATCTAAATATCTTTGTTGTACTTTGGTATTCAATGTTTTCAGAACCGGACCGTAAATCAAACCGGTCGTCTTATCGATCCACTAGTCGGATTGTATTTAATAAATCAGATGACGTCATAAATATTATAAAAAATTTAATATTATATATATAAAGTAACACAAAATATGAAAATATATTATGATTTGGTATAGATTTTGAAGGAAAAATGAATAAAAAAATAATTATAATCCGGTTTAATCGGTCGATTCACTGGTTCGACTGAAAAACGGTTTAAATAAACTAACCAGATCGGCTAAACACCCGGTTCTCGGTCCGACCGATCTGATCGGCAGATCCAATCCGGTCATGAAAACATTGCGTGCATATCAATTATATATTATTGTGGCTTAACTAAGTGGTACCACAATGTACAACTCTTAATGCAGTTGGTGACTTAAACCATTTGATATCAACCACCATGAGTGGGGTCACTTGTTGCCTCCGGTTCCCCGGCCAACTCAACTCCGACCTCCGCAAGCTCGCCGTGAATCTAATTCCGTTCCCCCGCCTCCACTTTTTCATGGTCGGATTCGCGCCGTTAACCTCCCGTGGATCCCAACAATACCGAGCCCTAACCATCCCGGAGCTCACCCAACAAATGTGGGACTCCAAAAACATGATGTGCGCTGCCGATCCCCGTCACGGCCGCTACCTCACCGCCTCCGCCATGTTCCGCGGCAAAATGTCCACCAAAGAAGTGGACGAGCAGATGATTAACGTGCAGAACAAAAACTCTTCTTATTTCGTTGAATGGATCCCTAATAATGTGAAGTCAAGTGTGTGTGACATCCCTCCGACGGGGCTGTCGATGTCGTCGACTTTTATGGGAAATTCGACATCGATTCAGGAGATGTTCAGGCGAGTTTCGGAGCAGTTCACCGTGATGTTCAGGAGGAAGGCTTTCTTGCATTGGTACACGAGTGAAGGGATGGATGAGATGGAGTTCACGGAGGCGGAGAGCAATATGAATGATTTGGTGTCGGAGTATCAACAGTATCAGGATGCGGTGGCTGATGATGGTGAAGAAGAGTACGAGGAGGAGGAAGAAGAAAATTGATAAATGTGGGTATGATTATTATTATTATATTTTTTATGTTTTTTTTATTTTATGGGTGTGCATGGTAAGTGTTTTTTGGGGTGTTTTTATAATGTCTTTTGTTGATATGATGATGTATATTGTTTTTATTTGTTTATTCTATGTTATGAATAAAATATTGAGTGGTTATCTTTGTTATATTTGGTGTTACATATATCATCATATCTAGCCATATGTCATATGTCTCACAAGTTGTTTAGATCTAATTTTTCTTGTTATTGAAAGGATGAGAGGGGTTTTGGAGAGTGAGTGGACGGGGTAAGTGATGATTCACTACCCACAACTACCCGTTCATGTCACATCTATGGCACTTGAGCAAGAAACACACGCACGATCAAACCACTACTTAAAAAGTTACTATCATCGATGAAAAATCATTTAACACTACTTGAAATTGTTAAGAGATCAACGACGTATCTGACAAATCACAAATAAATATTATAATTGTCAGTAATTCACCGGTGATACTTTCTTCGGTGATCTCTTGGTAAAATCTATCGGTGATACGTTGGTGAAGTGATTTCTCACATCCACACCCCTTTGCCCACGAACCTTCACCATCTGATTACCGATAAACCCTACCTTCATCGAGGGACCACCGGTGATTACCTATGTTATTAAAGGTCCTTTGATTTGTAGTGATCGACCATCTAGAGAGAGATGGATGGTCTTTGACTTCTGGTGAGTTAAACCCGTCGAATTATGGCATGGGTAACAATCACATGAATATAATTGTGCGGAGTTTTCCTTCGTTTTACGTTGTATAATCATAAGGAAATGGGAAGAAATATGGGGACAATGAAGAGACTGTTGTCACGATCCTAACATCATAAAAACGTGAAACACTTGCGCATGGGCGGAACTTGAACAATTAAAGTGGGGTTTGCTGAAAATATTATACATAAAAAACCGATTTTTTTCTCACCAAATAAAGACCATAAATCCAAAAAAAAACAACAACCAGTTCTTACACATAAATGACAAAGGGAGAGGAATTACACCTTAGCCCGACTACCTTTAAGGTCTTTGGGGTTGTGAGATTTGTTTTTGAGCAAGAAAAATAAAATTGAAATTGGGTTATTAGATAGAAGGGGCCCAATCACAATCTACCCAAATTATCTACACGTAATATGCTAAAATTTGAACTTTTTTTTGAAAGGGAAAAAAAAAAAAAAAAAAAAAATCAGGGGGGGCCTAGACCCCCTCCCGCTCCTTATAAGATCCACCCCTGCACTTGCGATTAGGAAACCATGTAAAAGTAATGAATATATGTTGCTAATAACCATTACTTTAAACACTTAGGTAATATAAATGTATGCTTAAAATGTAAAACACAGTTTTATTATGTGACTCTTATCATCATTTATCTAATTATTAAATTGATCATTGATTTATTTATTTATTATTAACCTATGGCTAGTAATTAGTTGATGGGCCTAATTACTCTTATTAAGCCATTAATGGGTTTCCCCTTGGGTGTACATATATAAAGAGAGATAATTAGAGCGAATTGACTAATCATTCAATTACAATCAACACCAAATTCGTCCCTCTCTTCCATAACCGTGAGTTCCTATGAACTCACCTTAGTCATCCTAATTGTACACCCTAAATGGGAACCCGATCTTCCTAGTGGGTCATGACGTCTTCCCTCTCTACGGTTAGCTTATCAGGTATGATTTACATTATTGTTTTCCCTTACCATGTTCAAGAATTGATCAACATGTGGTATCAGAGCGTATGTTGATTAATCAGTTCTTGTTTCATTCCCTAAACTGGAATTAAATTCGGAGAACAAAAGGTTTGGTTAAAACCGTTTTATTTTTTCTGGATCTGGTATTAGAAAAAACGTTTTCAATATTACACGTTTTTGATCTCCTAAAATCGAGATCCATTAAGTTTTCGAGATCTATTAAAAATAATGTTTCAAGATTTCGATTCCAGGCTTAAATATGATAATAATGAAGAACAGTTTTATCTAATGTTCATGAAACTGTTCTTCGTGTTCATCCTAATTTTAGATGAAATTCCCTTATTTTGGAATAAAATCAGGATTAATCTGATTTTCCTAATTTAGGGTAACTTTATCTCCAAGTTTTTTTGAAATCTGAATAGATAAATTAAATATTTTTGAAATTTAATAAAATCTTGGATATACTTAAAACTGAAATCAGATAAAATCAAAATCCCCTTATTTTGGGATAAAGTAGGATTTTGATTCTGTTTCCTAAAAACGTGTATCTTTATCTCCAAGTTTCGCATTAAATTTATTATTTTTATTATTTAAAAATCTGCGGACTAATTAGACTTGGATATATGTTGAAACACTTTAGATTTTTGAAATTAGAATATATTCAAATCCCTAAATTTTTGCACATGCCTTATCAGGTTTAATTTCACGGTTTATGTTCACGGATATTTTATGTTTACGGGTATTCTAGTTTACGGGTATTTTAGTTCACAGGTATCTCAGTTCACGGGTATTTTAGTTTACGGTTTAAGTTCACGGGTCTTAAAGTTCACGAGTTTAAGTTCACGGTTTATGTTCATGGAGCCGTGAACCTTATTGGAGCCGTGAACCTTACCTGAGCCGTGAACCCTCACTTGAGCCGTGAACCTTACCTGAGCCGTGAACCCTTACATGAGTCGTGAACCTTTACTGGAGCCATGAACTCTACCATAACCGTGAACCCTAATGGAGCCGTGAACCTAGCCTTATATGTGCCTAAAATTCCTCGCTAACAGGGAGCTTTGCTATTATTAAATGCTTTTGTTTTGTTAAAACCTTAACTTGAATGTTTTTACAAAACCTTAAAAACTTACTTGAATAACACCTAAAGCTTCACTTCTGCCCAAAGGTGATGTGATGCATGTGTAAATGTATCCAAGCTTAATTAAGTATTATTACTTAGTGCATATCATGATATTAAACTAATTGTTTTGTTAAATCTTATACTTTACAAAACCTTAAATTAGAAAACATTATTAACTTAAATAACACTTAAAGTTTCACTTCTGCTCAAAGGTGACGTGTTACGCTCGTAAAGTTATTTAAGTCTAAATAAGCACTAGTTCGTCTAAAATACATGAATGTTTCTAGTTCTGCCCAAAGGTGATGTGTTACATTTGTGTTCCGCGAACCTAATTATTTGCATTCTAAACAAATGTCTCACTTCTGCCCATAGGTGATGTGCTACATTCTATTGCACATACTTACTATTTAAGCTTAAATTGTTCCTAATACTTAAACAATTGGTCATTAACCAAAGTGAACGCATGCTATTTAAGTAGAACCTAATTAATCTATTAGTTTGGTGTTATAATAGATTTTATCACATCTTCATAAAATAATTGTTCTTAGGTAGAATCTTATTTAATTTAATATTTATGTCTGCCTTTGATTATTATCCCATAGATCATTCTAAGTTCTTCTTTAGCTATTTGTACCTTATTTTCACTCTAGTTTCTAAGATAAGTTTTGCTTAATTAAGGGTTTCGATAAATATTTGCTCTTATGGAGTCTTGATTATCCCTTAAGACATGACACTCCTGCTGCTCTTTCTGATAAAAGTACAACAGAAGAAAACTAGAGTATAAGAAATAGGATAAGTCAAACACATTGTCTATTATGATAATCAAGAACTCCTTTCATGATTGCTATTAGGGGAGCTATTCAAGATTCTGAATTTCCTAAGACTAATCTATTCTCTTTGGAAATGGAAGAATCAAAATAATTCCTAAGACGCATGCAAACATTCTAATTCTACATAAAAGGTTAAGTGGCATCCGTGAACACATCATAATATACACTAACATGACCCATAAACTAAGGGCTTATACATGGAAATCGGTGATGTTTTTCAGTGCGTACATAATAATTTTACACTAGTACGATTAGTTGCCTTTAAAATAAACTATAACACTTAGAAGTACCAGAGGAAAATGAGTGTATTGATAGCAACATACGTACAGGAAAAGGAACGCCTAAAACTGGAAAGCCGGATGTTATTCACCTCACTACCACTAAACCTAAGAAGAGGAAGAAAAGTTACTATAGAGAGGATAGTTCTAAGGTCCAGAAACAAAATACGAGTACTGCTTCCGGCTCTAACTTATCCAAGGAGAAGTCTCACTGCAAAACTATGCCATTATACTAGGCATAAGCAATGAGACCATCCATAAGCCAAGGGACTAGCTGGATAAGATAAGGTAGTTACTAATTAATGATTTTTGAGTTCGCTAATATTAATATTCCAATCAAAACATGATACGTTGAGTCTAGTTCTATACGTTTTCCCTACCAGAATTCAACTAATAAGTAACATGAGAAGTTAGTGGTGGATTTAAATGTTAAGGCTACATAGAACCATGAAATAATTGATCTTTGTATTAGGCTTTATGATACCTTACATATTCTGGAGAATACTCGGAATTTAGTATCAATAATAAAGCTACACTCTGACAGTTATGAGGTTTGCATGGCCAAAACAAAGTCATCATTAACTTAAACTCTCATATTATTGGTTATCATTATCTGGATAGAAACCTTATAACATAGAACTAGCTGATACGATAAACTTTCACAACTTTTGTTATCATGAAAATAAAAATTTAACAAAAGATAAATGAGACCTATGCACTTCATCCATTAAGACCAAATTTTATGAGAAATAATGACCAGGTCGATGCAGGATGGATTGTTACCAAATCTCATTCTCAATAACTTTAAATTATGTGTTAAACTCCCTAAATATCAAATGGCTAAGGGAATAAATGAGGGTTCATTAGAAGTTATCCCAAATGGAATATTCGGACATAATTCATTCATCATTTAGAAGAATATTTACTTGTATCTAATCTGCTTCCTACGGCCCAAAGCTTTAAAGATATCAATTCATATATACTTAATAGAATTCCTTCTAAATTTGTCTCTAAATTTTCTTATGAAATTTTGGACGATAGGGAAATCAAGTCTCAAATATATGAAAGGTTCCCACGTCACGCGCATCATTGAAACTTGTCATGTGTAGTTCCTAGAGACCTCAAAGATCAGTGGAAGCACCGAGTGTCCTAATTATAGCTTGCGAAAGTTGCAAGAGGTGGGAGAGTGATAAATTAGTCTTACCTAAAATTACACCTCTTGTAAACGACAATGCTCCATCGCAACTTGTCTCCTTAGAATCTAATGCTACCCCTAACAAAGTCTCATAGATGTTAATATGTGAAAAAACTTAGATTTCTTACCAATACTATAGTAATCCTCAACAAGAGAAACTAACATAAACATCATTAAGTTGTTTCTCTATTAGAATCTATTGGTCTTCAAATGTTAGATACAATGTTGACTCTAAGCATGTTGAATTACTTAAAATTTCAAAGGTCAGTGGGAGCAGTAAAAGTCCTTATCATAACTTTCCAGGAGTACAAAAGGCGGGGGGAGAGACTCGTTGAATTTAACTCCGATTACACCTCTTGTACACCATACTGCATCAACTCCTACACACTTAGAAACTAATGTTGCTCCTAATATACCTAGAAATGAAAGCACCTAACCAAGAGTTGCCTTATAAACTTGAAACTCTCAATAAACCCAATAATCAAATCAGGAGGTCATCTAGGTCTAAAAGGCCTACTAACTTTGATGATTATGTATCCTAACTGACTGAATTTGAAATGGATGCTGGAAATTTTACCGATCCTACTTCTTCTAATTAAGCCATTAGCATCAATAAATCTTCTAAATGGAATAAAGCTATTATTATTAGCAAGCCTGACTCCATGAATTAGAATAACATTTGGATTTTGGTTACATTACCTAAAGGGTGTTCATAACTAAACTAAATCCGAATGGAAATACACGATTGATTGTTAAAGGTTATACTCAAGAAGGAATAAATTATCAAAGAACCTTCTTACCTGTTTTACAAAAGGTTTATTTGAGGATCATTAATGTTCTAGTAGCTTACAATAACTTAAAGTTACATTAGATGGACATTAAAACAGCTTTCCCTAATATTGACCTACATGTTCATAAAATAACTTGAAAGTTCTAAACTGAAGGTTAAGAACACTTATTCTATAAGTCAATGAATTCCATGTATAGGTTGATTGAAATCATAATGCAACTCTCTTCATTAAGAACTAGGTGAATTTGTACACCTACCTCATGATGAGTGGGAGCAACTAATGCAAACTTGTCCTTGTATAGATTACATTCTTTTGACAAGTATATGTTACATGAGTCAAAACATTGATTACTCATATTTTGACATGATGGATCTCGGAGATACCTCTTAAGTGATATGTATCAAAATACACCGAGATAGATCCAATGGGACATTAGTTTCGTCCCATAAGCTTTACACTAAGCGGATACTTACACGTGTAACATTTAAATTGTTCTCCTTTAGAGGCTAAAAGGATAAATGAGATTATTTCCTTATGCTTCATTAACTAGAAGTCTTATGTAAGTTCAAGTCTATACTCGTTTAGATATTGCTCACATTGTTAAACACTAAACTAGTCTAGATTATTGTGAAGCATCTATTGGAATATTACAATATCTTTAATAAACGAGAGACTATAATTTAAACAAGAAATGAGAACTTAAAACAATTGACTACTCTTATTCTAACTTTGTTGTATTCAAAGGTAACGAAATGTCAATTTCTGGGTATATCCTTATGTCAGTAGACAGACCTATCTCATGGAGGAGTCATAAGGAACTGTTAACAACAACCTAAGCTTCAATGCCATAATATGTTGCTGATCACAACATAATTGTCACTAAATGTTGTTGAAAAATTTATCAATGGACTCATAATTTAGTAACTCCACATAAATATCATATCGAAGACTTATTGTGATAAGTCAGCTACCCTTGCTTCTCGAACAGTAACAATTCGAGTGGAGCTGTATTAAATTTCGATACGAAATTATTGTTCGCTAGTGAACAAGTAGAGGAAACTAAATCTTTGTATCGAATACATTCATGATATGCTAATGGATCCAAATCACTAAAGGTCTATCACCCATAAGTCTTATATAAACGCTTATAATTAAGACGAGTTTATTAATGACCATACATAATTGCATATCGTACTATGAATGATTAATTATTAAAATTTCCTCACTTATTTGAATTTGTTTGTCTTTAAATATGTTTATGCATGCCTAATGACATATAGACACTAATTATACAAATCAACGTTAAAGGGGGTCTTGAGTTGGATACTGATTCAATGACTGTATTTCTTTACTACAGTTTTGGTTTAAAACTAAAATGAGTACTAAATCTGCGCATACTTACTAATACTCATAATAAATGATTACTCAGCCAAGTGGGGGAATGTAAGACACGGTATAATCATTTATCTAATTATTAAATTGATCATTGATTTATTTATTTATTATTAACCTATGCCTAGTAATTAGTTGATGAGCCTAATTACTCTTATTGGGCCATTAATGGGTTTCCCTTTGGGTGTACATATACAAAGAGAGATAATTAGAGAGAATTGACTAATCATTCAATTACAATCAACACCAAATTCGTCCCTCTCTCTTACATAACCGTGAGTTCCTATGAACTCACCTTAGCCATCCTAATCATACACCCTAAACGGGAACCCGATCATCCTAGCGGATCATGACGTCTTCCCTCTCTGCGGCTAGCTTATCAGGTATGATTTACATTATTGTTTTCCCTTACCATGTTCAAGAATTGATCAACATGAAAACGTTTTAGAGTTATGTTTTTAGCATTCTTCTACTCCTTTCTGCTCTTAATAGTGAACTCCCTTTTACTCATGATAGGATTTCTACTGTCACTACATGTGAGCCTTGTCCACGTCTTTTTTTAAAAGCTCTAAAAACAATTTAACCTGCTCGTTTAACTTTAAACCATTTAGTTGCATCTGATCTAGCCTAAAAACTATTAAAAAGGCAAAAGCCATAAAAAAAAGTCAAAACGTTTTATTTTTAAAACATAACTTAGCATAAATAACTTCTAATAAAACGTCTCACAAACATACATCTAGGCTGAAAGTAGCAAAAGAGCAAAAATCAATAGAACTCACCTTAACTTCATCATTTATTGACAAAATTCAACCTTTCACACATTTCATCGTCTGCACGTTACTTAATAGCCTTCTATAGTTATAACGTTGCAAATTATGTTACTCTTCATATCAGAAAGACTTGTTTAAAAAAATTTACACAGTTGTTTACTACTAGTACTACTATAAGGTCATATGCATCGTATACGGCTGTATATCACATTGGTATTTGCCCGTATACAACCTTGCTTCGTATACACTCATATAACCTTAATTCAAACGCCCATATAAAATTCTGTAAATCTTAAAAGCTGGTATCATCCTAACCCTTAAATGCCGGTATAAACTTACGTTAAATGCTCGTATAACATACGAACATAACACATCTTCGACAAAGTAGTGTGTTTTCAACTTTAATTTCACCAACTCCCAAGACAGTTGTTTGTAACATATTTTTTATCTTGTTATGAATACTAGTTTCACCCAAAGTCTTCCCAATTGATTATAGTTACCATACATTATTGAAACCTTAACTTGAATCATAAAACTTACAAATCTTTGATGATGAACACCAAGGTTGATGAAATATCCAGTGGTTTCTCTTCTCCATATGATAATCTTGTGATTTCCTACTCTCAAGTGGCTTCAAACACACTTATACACCTTGTTGATTGAATATGGGAGTGGCATTCTGATCAAATAAGCTTACGTGAGTGTATATAGGTGTTGGTCGAGATAACTGGTGTAAGTAATAGCTTGGATTCGAGGGTGTCAGTATTTGAAGATACGTGTTAAAAAAGAATCTGATGTGTTGTACAATGTATACGGTCGTATGCTATACGCTCGTATGCTCTTGTATGTCTGTATAAATCCTCATACATTGGTGTTAGAACAAGACAAGCAGAAATCCATCATTTAAACTTCGAACAATAGTCTACAGTCCTTCATATCGGTTGTTTAAACTAAACTTGTTAGTACAAGGGTTAGTGAGTCATTATTGTAAAGTATGTTTAGGGTCAAAGTATCATAGTAAATAACTAACTGTAACTTGTGTCAATGTAATCTGTAATAAAAAAAATCTGTAATAAATTTGTCTTGTAATGAATAGTTTGTGTGTGAATTGATTATCTTGTTCATTCAAATTTGTTTACCAACAATTGGTATCATATCCGTTTTAAGAACTGCTCAAAAGAAGCAAGAAATCAATTGTTGATCATCAATGATCAAAAGAAATCAGAGGGGGCAAAAATGAAAGACGATTTAATTCCTTTTCGGAAGTTTTAATTCACTGCAATTGGAATAAAGAATCAGAGATTAAGAAGGGTCAATTCAGAAGAAAGAAGCGATCGATCATCAGAGGCGACAATTGGCAAATTGAAATCAGATACAACAACGATCATCAGAGGGTAACACAAAATCACATAATAAGTTTAATTACAAATTCGATTCACAGCAATGATCAAAGAAGGGGAGAATATGTAATTGTGATCGACCAGAATATAAGCAATTTAAAAATAGCGATTAGAGGTGTTCGAAAAGAACATCATCACCTGCTGCGGCAAATGATTTAAAGAAAGAAGATGATTCAAATTGGATCAAGAACATCAATGTTCAAATTCTGGAAGGAGATCAATTCAAAGAAATCACAGATAGAGTTCGTTAAATTGATTGTATAGAATGATCAAATCAAGAACAAATGAATTAGACTATGCGTAATGTGCCCGTGAGAGGGAGGGCGTGGTGCCACCTCACCCCACCATGGGCGTGAAACACCGCGCCGGGTGGGGGTGAGAGGGGCAAGGTGAGTGTGGTAACAAGCGTGAGAATGGGGGAGAGGCCAAAAATTGGTGATTTTTGTGGGTCTCACATTAGGTTCTCACCCCACACCATTACACACATAGGTGAGGGAAGCCCTGGTCTACGTGGCGCCTACGTGGCATCGAAAATCTACCACCTTCACCATACTACTACACATAGTCTTATATCAAGAACGATTGGATTGAATCAAGAACAATCAAGACCATTCAAGATTTAATCAAGAACTTGGGGTTTCAAAGAATGATCATGAATTGCCCGAAAGTTCCATTTTAAATTCGATCAGAAAGTATCAACTTAGGAAACCAAAATCGATTAAGGTTGTACCAATTAGGAAGAAGTAGGAAAGTTTTGAACAGTTGGTTTTCATTTTTTAGGCAAACGAAAAAACCTGTGTACTGTTGTCGGTAAGAAACGATTGATTTTGATTCGCTTTGCGACCGAAAAACTTGTGTACCGTTGTTATTAGAAACAACTGGTTTTAGGTTTGCCCTGCAACCGAAAAACCTGTGTACTATTCTCGGTAAGAAACAATTGGTTTTGATTCACTATGTGACTAAAAAAACACGTGTATTGTTTTGATTCATTAAAGATCAAGATTCGGTTTGAATCATCACAGTGTAATATGGGGAATCAATGCAAGAGCTCGACAATTGTTCATTGAAGATCAAGAGTCGGTGTGAATCATCAAAGTATAATGTGGAGAATCAATGCAAAACGACATATGGTAAATTGACCAACACCAATTGGGGTTCGGTATGAAGATTGAGAATAAACTAACAAGAACTAGACACGAGCAATCAAGACGACAGACGACAAACGAAAAAGGTAATATGGTATGAGAATTAGAATGATCTAAAACGTTTTTAAATTAAATGTGATGGACCGTTAAACGGTTGGATTTTTAAACGTTGGAATCGCTTGCTTCGTGAGCCCACTTACAGACACCTCACTCACAGGCCACTCGCGATAGAGGGGAGATATGTTCTGGTGAGCGTGGATGGCTGACACGCTCACAGACCATACCCATCGGCTTAAGGGTGAAGTGAAGGTTGGTTTTCCCCCGAAACTTTCTCGTGTGTTGCCACTGAGTTGGATTCATCTATACAATTTTTGCTTCAATCGATGTTATTTAATAGATTATTGGTTGTGTTTTTGAAAATACTAGAAGTTAATGTTTAAATCCAAGCATTCAATAGATATTTATATGATCTTGGAAGTCAATAAATGTTGTTCCTACTTCAATTCAATTTTGTTTCAAGTTTTGAGGGCTCAAAGCAGATAATAAAATTGGGGTCCTTTTTGTTAAAGGAAAAAAAGTCGATCATATGATTCCTATATCATTTGTGTGTATGAATAATCATAAACCCATAAACCCCAACGTCAACGGTCCTGAAGCCCAATTTACCTATATAGATTTTATTTTTCTATGGAAGTGAGGGCCCAAATCCCTTGCTTTATTTCACTCCCTCTTGAGGTGCTCCTACTTCAATCGATGCTAGTTATTTACTTTTTGTTTCAAAAACCAAACATTGAAACACGTTCAATCTTCAAACTTGATTTATTATCGAGAGGTTGAAGACGAATGCAAACGAACGAGAATGCCCTCACGTGAGGTTACTTAATTGTAAATAAATGACATCACCAAAAGAATGAACTAAATACGTTATGAAACGATGAAAATATGGACTAATCTTGACTTTTGAAGGAAAAACTCCTGCAAATCTTACAAAACATGTGAGCGGTTTTTGTAATGGCTTCTTAATCTTTACTATATTATAATAGAGCATCAAATGACATTTTAAATTTTAAGTAATACAAGTATAATTGCTTAAGATATAACACTTAATGCATATGTTAAAGACTTTCTTGGGGTAAATTTGTCTTTTAGTCATTATCAACCACGTAACCTTTGATTTTTTAAACAATAATTACACCTTTGCCCCCTCAACTTTTGGTTATTTAAACAATAATTACACTTTTAAATCAACTACACTACACGATTTTTAAATGACCATGACTTTTTCATATCTTAATATTTTTTATAAAAAGTTGCACCATAAAAACGAACATTTTATTCTCCTTAATTTGAGTATGGTAATACTATATTTTTTTAATAAAAAATGTAACATGTTACGTGATTATATATCAACACCTCCGTTTTTGTTTCCTCTATCGTAACCGGCAGTATCTTCGCGACAATCCCGAAAAATTCTAAAATCCGTCATCAATGCCCTTAAAATAAAAATCTTCAATTCAATGATATAAAATCCGACTACCTTGACCGTTTTTCAAATACACACATAGCAAAGCAACCGTACTCTTTGTTCTTCCATTCGAATAAGCCGCACCACCGTCACCAACCTTGAAGCTAATCTCCGGCCACCACCACTATTTTTCTTCTCGCAGCCGCTGCCATTTAAGTCGGAAACCGCTGCCACCGTCACCATTCTGTGGAACCACCGTCGTTGTGTTGTGTTTCCCCAACACCGCGTGGGCACCCTACTAGTTCTATAAAGATATACAAAAACTAAGAATATGTTAGTTAGTGTACACTCTTTCATATATTATTATATTTATTTTAGTGAAATAATATCCTAACAAAGTTTTATTTAACATTTGAGATATAATCATATGTGAACCAATAAAATAAAGAGACAAAAGAAGAAGAAAAAAAACACTTAATATAATTAACCCAATAAGTTTATAAGGGTGTGTTTCTTATACGAAATGGTTAATATAGTTAACCCAATAAGTTTATAAGGGTGATTTTAATATATGCAACCAATTTTTAAGTAGAGAAGTTATATAAATTGTATGTATCACATATAATATATATGTATTTATATTTTTTTTATTCAAATTAGTTTTGTATTGAAAAGCACGGAATCCTAAGTTTGTATGTAACACCCAGAAATCCAACCCAGTTTAAACTTTTTAATACACGCGGAATTTAGGTCCCAAAAACATTTTGCCATTTACGACATGACTTAACACTAACAAGATCAAGTTATGACTAAATAAATCCAAAGGAAAAAAATCAAAACATACTTAGACATTCCACAAGCCTAATTAACAACCGACATTTGATTTAAAACACCCTCAACGAGATTGGTGTGTAGCAAAACAACACCTGACTTTTGTATGAGAATCCAAATCCACGTGAAGCGAGACCCGAGACTACACCGAAGCTTTACTTACATTCAAAACTCCACATTGAACATAGTTAGTAATGATAAGTCACTCTAGGGACATCCCACAAGTCCCTATACCAAAGACTGGCCAAAACCCTGAATTTTCAAAAATCCGAGCATCTACCAGAAGGTTTTGGGCGTATCATACGCTCGCAGCAGGTCCAACATGCCTAAAATCCATTTTCCAGCCTTTTCAACTCCCCGTCGTCCGACCCGTTTGCATTTTTGAGCGGTAAACGGCTATAGACTTATATTTAAACACCATACAAGTCCAACCACATTTACTAACATCAAATGTTAGTTTATCCACAATCAATCACGAGTACCACATCTCGTTTCACCCATGGAGTGTTTAACTCCAAGTCCTACCATCCCCATTGTATTTATGTACACCGACCGACATTTAGACAAGTATCGACACCGTACAAGTCTTACTTGTAACATTCCAAAATGACGAAAAAATAAAGTTAGCGAGTTCAAGCAGGCCGAAGTCGGGCCGGGTCAGTCGCGAACCGGGCTTGGGGAGGTCTCCCCTATAAATAGCATAAAGCCCATGACTTCTCTTCTTTGCCATTCTAGAGAGAGAAAACCATAGAGAGAGAAAGTGTCGGAATCGCACAAGATTGCACCAGATCGTGTCTCTTGCACTCGTGAAGGAAACCTCCAAATCAGAAGCTCGATTCAGGTAATGATCCGACCTAAATCTGAGTTTTTGTTCGTTTTTGGTTTTTTCGGGTTTTGGGTGAAAATATGACGTTTTTACGGATGAAACTTGAGAATAAGCTTAGGTTTAGTATCTTCAATGAAAACCGGTTGTTTTGAGCAAAGAAAGTTAAAGTTTTGACATAACCGAGCCCAAATCAGCGAGTTTCGGGGCTGTTTGGGAAGATGACTGATGGTGCAGGCGAACTTAGCAAGTTCGCCTGTCAAGTTCGCTTGGTGGAGGCGAACTTATCAAGTTCGCTTGAGTTAAGTTCGCCTGGTCAAAGGGTAAGCGAACTTAACAAGTTCGCTTGAGTTAAGTTCGCCTGGCCAAAGGGTAAGCGAACTTATTAAGTTCGCTTATAAGTTCGCCTAGGCCAGAGGAAGCGAACTTAGCCTTAAGTTCGCCTATATCAGCTGAGTAGAGTGTGAATCGAGGTTAGGTATGATATATGTGTTTTGTAACCAATTCAGATCGGAAGTGACGTGGTTGGGCCCTTGATTAGGACAACCGAGACTAGCTTATAAGGTGAGTTCTAGAAGCCCTCTTTTAAATGTTTTATATAATGTTTTCGGGCTGGTGTGTATACATATGAAATGTTGTTTTATAAAATGATGTTTTATGAAACTACGATAACGAAATGAAATGATTTGGAATGAACGGTTTATGGAAAGAAAGTTTTATGAACGGAATGTTTACGAGCGAATGTTTATAAAGAAATGGTTTAAAGTAAAGGTAAAGGGTTTTGAAAGTGAATGAAAGGTTTTGTGAAAAGAAAAGAAAAAGGGCAAAGGTTTTAAAGAAGTCATTACAAATCTAATATGTCGAATGAATGGAATTGACGAATGAAGTCTGGGAATGAGATTCCTAGCCTTGTGGTAGATTATGGACAGCGAGCCATAGTTACCACAAGAACAACAGGGGCAGTGTCTTAGTGGCCTGCCAATGGTTTGATGTTGTACAACTGGTATGGAGTAACGACAGTTACTCAGGGGTTAACGTGACCCCACGTGAGGTTAAATTATGATCCGACGATGTTATGGCTGAGAGTCATAACCGTCGATGGAAGTTGTCGGTCAATGGCTGAGAGCCTAGCCTTCAATGGAGGTTGCCGGTCTATGGCTGAGAGCCGTAGGGGCAACTGAATGGGTATTGTCGGTACTCGTGCAGTTAGCCTTGGGGGCAATACCAAAAAGGGAATTGACGGAATGTTGTGGCAACGACGGTGATACGTAACGGTTGACCACGACATGCAGGGTTCCTTCGGGGACACAGAGACGCGTAACGATACAGATTTTAGATAGTAATGTATGACTTAAATGAATGTTAAATGTTTTAAACAAATGATCCGTTCAATGTGTTTAAATGTGTGAAGGTTTATGAATGAAAGACCTTGTTTTCTTATACGTGATGTTAAACCCTAATGAATGTTTTAAATGATGAACCATTTCTTAAATTGAATGAAAACTAGAACTCACCAGCGTAGCTGACCTTTTTAGTGTGCACATTCAGGTTAAGGCAGGTTATGAGGATGGGAGGTGATGCTTGGCTAGAGATGAAGAGTTACCCGACTGCTTTTGAAGACTGGCATCCCGTTATGTTTAGTTATGATGTAAATATGTTTTAAACTATGTTTACGCTTCCGCATGTATGAACAAGTTTTAATTTTGAATGAATGAAGTTTTCCGCTGCGTTATTTGATATTCATGTTTAAGAACTGTTTGTGAATGAGTAAATCCAACAAGTGAGGCCTCCCGGGTTTAGGGCCTTACATTATTATACTACCAACAATCATTTAACCTTTTAGACACACCTAATTCGAGAACCACAACTCGCTTTTGTACATGGAGCAGTTGACTCTATGTCTACCCATGAAGTATTTGACTTTGTGTCACCTGTGTACTATTTAACTTTACTATCACCCGTGAGGTATTTGACCTCACTCCCACTCGTGAAGTATTTGACTTCACGTTATCCCCCATGAAGTGTTTTAACTTCAAGTATTCGCCCAGTCCACCAATTCACCATTATTCCACAATAGTTTGACTTTATGCCACTTTAAGTCAGTTTACACCAATTAGCCACATTCTACATTCTAGTATGACTCTAAACCACATTGAGTCATTTACACTAATTTACCAAATTCTACAATTTAGTTTGACTATTTGCCACATTAAGTCAACTACCCCAATTTACCACATACCACACTTTAGTTTGACTATTAACCACATAAGTCAAATTACACCAAATCGACATATTCCACATACTAGTTGACTTCTTACCACATAAGTCAAGTTACACCAAATCGACACATTCCACATATTAGTTGACTCTTTACCACATAATTCAAATTACACAAAATCGACATATTCCACATATTAGTTGACTCTTTACCACATAAGTCAAGTTACACCAAACCAACACATTTAAATATAATTAACTAGACAAGTCTATTTACATGACATTAATCACTATATCTATCCCAAGTAATGGAATATATGATACCAAGTCCACCCATGGAATATTTGACTCCAAGTATACACCCATGAAGTATTTTACTTTAAGATCACCAAATTTATACCTATGAAGTTCTTAGACTTCAAGGACATCCAATTCAACAACACATAAGTAAGTATTCATTCAACATACTATCTACTTATGTAACCTCATTACTTATCAACTACTAAGTAAGTGCAAGGAACTTACCTTTGGGTTTAACGCCTCCGTTTGATCCTTGATTATATCCACATGATTACCTAACAATTTCACACTTTGTTTAGTAATCTAAAGGTCTAATACAAAACCAAATCGAGGTTTTATCACCCACCCAAGACCTTATAATCCATAATCAAACTAAACTTGGCTAATTTACACTTAACCGTCTATCACCCCATAACTAACAATCAACCCATTTGGCCCGTTAATGTTCACCCAAGTTCACCTAACACCTTAAATTCATAAATCACCCATTTTGATTATGGTTTATACTAGGTTTAGTGTCCATGGACATACCAAAACACTCATACACCTTTCAAACACCATCTAAAACCCCCAATTTAGGTCCTCAAGAACCCTGATTTTCAAATCATCAAATTGATTGAGGTTTCTTATCAAATAATGTGTCTATTACCATCATAAACACTTACCAGGCCTCAATTCATCATTTAAACATCCCTAATTAGAAAACCCCCAAATCACCCTGAAGAACCCTAGTTCTTAAATCATCAAATTAGATGTTATCATGATGTTGTCTACCACCCTTAACCTTTAATCAAGCTATATTATATCTTTTATCAAGTTAATAATCATCTACTCCACCCAATTCAGCCCCAATTTCTGGTTTATCATGATGTTGTCTACCACCCTTAACCTTTAATCAAGCTATATTATATCTTTTATCAAGTTAATAATCATCTACTCCACCCAATTCAGCCCCAATTTCTGGCTAACCAAAAACCCACCAAGAACACTTAAAATGGAGGTTCAAATGAAGTAATTGATACTTACTTGAAATCTAGAAGATGACGAACACTCCAAATCAAGCAGATTACACTTGCAAAACACCAATTTCTTGTTCTTGGCCCTCCTCCCTCTTTCCTTCTTTGTTTTTCACGAACACACACCCACACACTAAGTGTGTGTCGTGGATTTCTCCCCCACCTTAAGAAAAATCAGATTTTTGCAATGTTATAAAGCAACCCTTAAACTTCCAGTTTTGACCCCTTCTTCCAAAACTAGGTAATTCCATAATTTAAGTATTACCCTCCAACTTTCTTTTATATAAATACACCCCTACAATCAGGGGCGGAGCTATGTAGCTGGGTATGGGGTCAAGTGACCCCACTGAATTTTGCATTCTATGTGTAGCATATAAAGGGAAATTTTATTTGACCCCGTTCCTTTTTTTAAGTTTGACCCCATAAAGAAAACTTGCATGACAATATTAACAAATATATGTTCTTCTCAAGTGGTTTACACCTTTGATTCCTTTGTCCCTTACGGTAATTAGGTCGTGTGTTCGAACCCTTTCTCTGGCCATTTTTTTAAATTGCTTATTTTTATTGGGCTTTTTTTATACCGGGCTGAAAGAAAGAAACTAGGACCGTGTGAACTAGTGAAGGAGCCGACCGGAAACTTAGGGCGTTCTTTCAGTGCAGGAATGGGAGGAATGAAACGTTGTGTCGGCTATGGAGGAGATTAATCGACAAAAGGCTAATCGACTAATCCTATCGGTTATCACAATTAAAGGTAAACAAAATCAAACTTTGATGGTTAATGGTTTGTAATTGTATACTGATTTATGTTAAGAAGTGTGTATCAAAATTATTTAAACGAAAAATCCAACCAAATTTTACAAACCGGTATTCATTAGTTAATTAGCAATTGATCAAGAATGGCAAAAATATAGGAAATATTTTTTTCAAGAATTTTAAAGAAATTGGTTGGATTTTCAAAGAAGAAAATGGATTAGTTTCACACGGAAGCAATTAAGGGAAAAATTCAATTTGATAGTCATGTTTATAGAAGACTATAACCCAATTTTAATATTTTGATGCCTAAGGATGAGCATAAAAGCCTTCATCCAAAATCTTAATATTTAGCTGAATCAAAACATCATATAACGATGTTAGATTTCTCTATTTGTTTGTCATAAGTTCTTTTACTTACAATCTTATTCGTTTTTTCTAATTGGATTTTAGGAAATGAAGACATGAATCTCATGTGCTACATTACCCGTCCTAGGAAAAGGAGACACTAACCTCATATGAGGTTCTTATTAGGGACATTTCAACTCTTTAGGTATGTTTTTCTTTACTATAACTTATATATTTTTTTTGCAGTACTTATGAAAATTTGTGTTTGTTTTTTTTAATCTTAGTGTTACAATAGTTTATTACATATTAACTTGTTAGTTATTAACTTTAGTTAATATGAAAATCATGACCCGACCCGATCTGACAAAAAAACATTATGGTGACCCGATCCGGTCAAAGTACCTCTATATAAACAAACGTAGGTTGAAAAATTATCACCCCAGTGAAAATTTTTTTTTGCTCCGCCACTGCCTATAATATAATTAATATATTATAGGGCAAACTCGAAAGTTAGTTCGTTACATTGTATAACAAAATGTTATATGTTTTTTAAAAACATATCATTTCTCTTTACTTTATACCCAAATTTGGAGATTGTAGCCAAAATTTGAAGACTTAGGGGGTGTTTGGTAGAGGGAATTGAGGGGTGAGAAATGGAATTGGAAAGAATTCTCTTGTTTGTTTATGAAAGAAAGAGGTGAGAAATGGAAATAAACCATTTCCATTTCTCTGATTTTGTTTCTCTAAAAAAAGCGGAGAATTGGATTTCTAGGGTTTCATTTCTCCAGACCAATTCTCTCACGCCTCTCCCTGCTGTCACCTCTCTTCTCCGGCGATTTCAATCCGCAGTCACCTCTCTTCTCCGGCGTTCGTCAATACATTGTTCAGGTAAACCAAAATCCTCAAACTTCCATCTACAAACCCTAATTTTGCCCTATGTTGATCGATTTGATGTTTATTTAAGATCCTGTCATCTGTTCGTCTAATTTCTCTCACGCCTCTCCCTGCTGTCACCTCTCTTCTCCGGCGATTTCAATCCGCAGTCACCTCTCTTCTCCGGCGTTCGTCAATACATTGTTCAGGTAAACCAAAATCCTCAAACTTCCATCTACAAACCCTAATTTTGCCCTATGTTGATCGATTTGATGTTTATTTAAGATCCTGTCATCTGTTCGTCTGATTTAGGGCTTAGAAATCGAATTAATCGGCATTCAGATTCGTTAGGTTTGTAGGTCCAGATTTCAGTCGGAAATCACGAAAGTGATCGATTACCCACACACATAGGCGGAATCTGTATGTATGGTGTTGTAACAGAGGATTAGAGACAGACTTGGTGAAGAAGACAGCCAAACACACTAAGAATCAATGCAAATAATATGTGAAAGTGTAAGAACAAGCATTAAACGAATGCAAATTGTATTGATTCAAAAACAAATCTGAAAGAGAGAATTCAGGGTTACAGCCGCAACTCACACCCTAGAAATTCTCTAACTAGGCTATTTATAGTAGTTTCACAGGTATCGAAACTATGTTCCTCGAAACTACTAGTTTCGAGTGAACATTTACAAGTGGAAAAAGTGCCTGTCGAAACTACTATCGATCGAAACTACTAGTTTCGAGTGAACAAATCTCACTCGAAACTATAGTTTCGATGGCCCAGACTTAGACTAAAAAGCAGTAAATTCGTTTAAAAGAAATTACATGAAAATAAACTATCTAAACAATGTTTAACAGAAATACATTGATCAACAGCTTATACAAAAAGGTTAGACTCTACAAGGTTAACAATGTTATGATACCTACCTGTTTACTGTTTGCGAATGTGTTTTCTCTGCTTCTGGTTGATTAGGTCGTTGATTTTAGCTGTTTTATGCAAATTAAGAAGTTTGATTGATTTGTTTGCTTTTATTTAATTTTCAGAGATAGTGTTGGATATGTTAGGTTAAACTTTAAAGTGATCAGTATTTAGCTAAATTGTTGGTATGAGTTTGTAATCAGATTAATTACTTGCAATAAGTACTAGAAATAACAAAAGGTATGCATTGGATTTTATATGATTCCATGTTGTACTTGCACTAGGTTTGGCATAAACGAGTAAATTGTATGCATGCCAGTGATAGAGAGATTCCTTTTTGGTGTGTTTTTTCATGAAGAATGGGAACTGTAGGCAATATGTGACTGTGTGGAGGTGAAATCAAGTGAGTTTAAACAGGGTCTGTATGCGATTTTGAGGCCAAAAATTAGCTTCAACTTTGCTACAAAGAATTGAATTTTTTCAAAAGAAGGCCATCTTGTATAACATTGACTTGTAACTCACATGGAAACTTGGATGTTCAATTTCATCCAAAATAACATATATATTGATGTAATCTTGGATGTTCAATCACTTTGTTGCTAATATTTGGATTATATTTTGGAGTTATTTGCTTTTCTTGAATTTTCTTATATTTTTATGTGTAGATGGCAAGATCACCTTCCAGACAAAGAATAGTTGCCATAGGTGCATTTTATGTCATTTATGTTACGATTCGTTGGTGGATGTTATGTACTTATCATTTGCGTCAGTCGATTGAGTCAATGACTTTACGTACAAAATATTTAATGAGTTACCATAATAGGCGTGAAAACATGGTGAGGATGGTTTATGAAAGTGATGTTACGAGTGTTGTTAACATAAGAATGAATATACATGCATTTACAACACTTTGTGATATGCTAGAAACTAGAGGGGGACTAAAGAATAGTAAAAACATGCTAGTCGATGAGCAAGTTGCTATGTTTTTACATACCCTTGCTCATAATGCAAAGAATAGGATAATAGTCAACAGATTTCATCGGTCCGGGGAAACTGTAAGTCGGTATTTCAAGTTAGTCTTAAATGCTATATGTCGATTACACAAAGAACTCTACAAGTCACCCGTGCCAGTGCCAGATAATGAAACTGATGAAAGATGGAAATGGTTTAAGGTTAGTCAAACACATTTTTTATTAAAGATATTTTTTGCTAACATAAATTAGTAAGTAATGTTTTCTTTTAACTCAGGGTTGCTTAGGAGCATTAGATGGAACATACATTAAAGTTAAAGTCCCTGCTATTGATAGAAAACCTTATAGGACAAGAAAAGGGCAGATTTGTACTAACGTACTCGGAGTATGTACGAGAGACCTTTTATTTACGTATGTCTTAGCGGGATGGGAGGGTTCTGCAGCTGATAGTAGAGTTTTGCGTGATGCAATCAGTAGACCCAATGGTCTTAAAATAACTCCGGGTATGTGATAGACAATTTTCAAAGAATATACATAGATGTAAGTATGATAATTAACATAGAGTTTATGGTTAATTGTAGGAACATACTACCTTTGTGATGCCGGTTATACAAATGGTGAAGGATTTTTAACTCCATATCGAGGTCAACGTTATCATCTTAACGATTGGTCTCGTCCTCCTACGAATGCTAAGGAGTTCTTTAATATGAGACATTCATCGGCCAGGAATGTTATAGAAAGATGTTTCGGAATGATTAAAGATAGATGGGCTATTTTGCGTGATAACTCATATCATCCCATAGAGTCCATGCCACGTATCATCATTGCATGTTGTTTATTGCACAATTTCATACGAACAACAATGAGTGAAGACCCTCTTGATAACGAAATCCCAGTAAATCACACACAACCTGCAAATGACCATGACAATGTTATTTCTATGATCGAGCCCTCACAAGAATGGACCGATCGTAGAGACCTTCTTGCTAATGAAATGTTTAATAGTTGGACTGCGATGCGTGCGCAGCGTGCCAACAATGTTTCTTAATTATGTTTGACAATTATGTATTTTTTATTTGTAGAACCAAGGATGTTTCTTATTAATGTTTATTTATGCACTTTATTTGTTTCTTATTAATGTTTCTTGTTATATTTGTATTTGTAGTTACATGAATTATGATTTTTAATTGTATAATTATGCATTTGTACGTAGACATGGCAGATTCAAATATAGTGAGAGGAGTTACTCGGAGCAAGCATACCTGGACAAATGATGAAGATGCAAAGCTAATTGATGCATTAATGGAGATACATGCATCCGGAAAGTATGCTGGTGCTGACAATGGATTCAAACCAGGTTATTTAAATGGTGTTCAACAATTGCTAGATGTAAGTCTTCCTAACTCTGGCCTCAAAGCAGAACCACATATAAAGTCTAGGATGAAGACATGGAAGACACACTTTAGCATTGTATATGATATGGTGCATACAAGTGGGTTTGGTTGGGATGAAAAAAAATGTTGTATTATTGCCGATGATAGTGTTTGGAATGAATACGTGAAGGTATATTCTAAAAAATATATTTTTTAGATTTTAAAATTTTAGTCTAATTTATTTGTAATTGTCTTGTAGTCTCACAAAGGTGCTGTGAATTTTCGTGACAAGGCATTTCCTTTCTATGACAAATTGTGTACCATATTCGGTAAGGATAGAGCTACTGGTAGTAAAGCAGTTGACCTTGGAGAAGAAGATGTTGTTCAAGAGACGCAAAAAAGCTCACCTGTTGATATTGAAGACTTTGATTTTGTTGATGAAGTCGTTCCAAATATTGATAGATCTGAAGGACAAACAGGAAGTGTAACAAGCAAGCGCAAAAGAGGTAGAAGCACGGATGCAGATGAGATATATCGAGAGTCTTGCAAAGATATCAAGGAAGTTTTGCTTCGATTTGGGGAGATGGTGGGTGAACAACTTAGCAAAGAAGGTATGGAGGCTCGTGAAATCTATGAAAAGGTTAGTGATGAGTTGAAAGCTTTACCAGGTATCACTACGAAAAAACGGTTCAAAGCAGCTCATTTGATTGGTAAAGATGTGGATCTAGGACGTTCTTTTCTTGCGTTGACAATAGAAGAGAAAATTGAGATGGTCGAGTTGTATACCGATGGTTCAATGGGATAGTTGTGTATGTTTGAAGTAATTTTTTTTGTTTCACCGTGGTTGTTGAAGTACCTTTTTTGGTTTCAGCATGGTTGAAGTACTTTTACTAGTAACTATGGTTGATGTTTTTTGCTTAAAAACTATGTTTTGTATGTGAATTGGTTTTATCAATGCATATTTTGGTTGGAATTTATGCATCTTTTTATATGTTTTTTTATTTTTTAATAAATATTTGTTATGAAAAAAAGACTTGTGCTAATGATAAAGTTGATATAATTCTCTGTTTATTTCCTATGTACCAAACAAGAGAAATGATTCTCAGCTATATTTCTCTACTGAAATCTCTGTACTACCAAACAGAACAGTCAATTCTCATTCTCCAGACCAATTCCCTTTCTCTGCAATTCCATTTCTCTATTCCATTTCTCTACAATTCCATTCTCTGTACCAAACACCCCCTTAGAGATGAAAGCTTCTATAGTTTCCATATTTGCTTCCTAAAAGAACTCTATGGAAGAACAAAAAGTAATGTCGATTTTTAGTAAAACTATATATTATTAGGTGTGTTCATATTCTAGTTTAGCTGGTTTTGACGAAAAATATGAATTAAACCGATAATTACAGTTTTAGAGAACTACAAACAAATCTTTCGGGTTGTGTAGGTCGGCCGGACAGTCCAGTTTACCGGTTTAAAGGTTTAACAGTTTGGTTTTGACCGTTTGAACCAATTTTTTTAATGAATAGTTTGTATTAAAAGTTTTGAAATGGTAAAGTTAATGATTACATATGCACAAATACATATTCCAAAAATGAATAAAAACATATAAATAACAAAGGTTAAATTGTAGAATGTTATATCAGAAAACTATAATGTAAATTAAGTTTTTATGTAACCATAAGAAACATATTCCCACATTAAAAAACTATATTAAAATTACTTATTTAAAAAAAATAATACTTTTTTTTTATCATAGTCTTATTGTCTCTGTACATTATTGTCCATATACTTTTTTCGGCTTTGTGGGCCCAGTTTGTGCATTGTCTAACCATAAATTTTAAGAGATTTAGCATGAGCCATTTAGAAAACATGGGCCCAGTCTGCCATTCATTTTGTTGAGAATTATTTCCCATTTCCACCTAACATGTTATTTCCCTTAGAGATGAAAGCTTCTATAGTTTCCATATTTGCTTCCTAAAAGAACTCTATGGAAGAACAAAAAGTAATGTCGATTTTTAGTAAAACTATATATTATTAGGTGTGTTCATATTCTAGTTTAGCTGGTTTTGACGAAAAATATGAATTAAACCGATAATTACAGTTTTAGAGAACTACAAACAAATCTTTCGGGTTGTGTAGGTCGGCCGGACAGTCCAGTTTACCGGTTTAAAGGTTTAACAGTTTGGTTTTGACCGTTTGAACCAATTTTTTTAATGAATAGTTTGTATTAAAAGTTTTGAAATGGTAAAGTTAATGATTACATATGCACAAATACATATTCCAAAAATGAATAAAAACATATAAATAACAAAGGTTAAATTGTAGAATGTTATATCAGAAAACTATAATGTAAATTAAGTTTTTATGTAACCATAAGAAACATATTCCCACATTAAAAAACTATATTAAAATTACTTATTTAAAAAAAAATAATACTTTTTTTTTATCATAGTCTTATTGTCTCTGTACATTATTGTCCATATACTTTTTTCGGCTTTGTGGGCCCAGTTTGTGCATTGTCTAACCATAAATTTTAAGAGATTTAGCATGAGCCATTTAGAAAACATGGGCCCAGTCTGCCATTCATTTTGTTGAGAATTATTTCCCATTTCCACCTAACATGTTATTCCGTTGACCAATAAATTTGTATTTGGAATAGTGTAGAATTTTTATTCATATATTTTCTCATTTATGGTTGGAAATATTCTTTTCATAACTAATAATATGTTAAGAATCATGTAAAATATATATAAAGTGATTCAATAAAAGAGATAATATTAAAAAATAATATTTTATTTATCTTTTATGACTTTTATCATTTTTTTCTTTGATTTTATCATCTCTCCTGATTTTCTTTTAAAGTATAATATGCATATGTACATCTACATATAGTGTATGTGCATATATATATATATATATATATATACATTTAGACAAAAAAAACTATAAATATCATATTTTTTTTAAATAAATCTTAAACATATTAAAACACATCACGTACATTGTAGTTAATTTATATAATAAAAGTTACGAAGGGATAAACGGTTCTCAACACTCAAAGACAAACATTTACTTTTTCTCTCTCTCTCTCAATAATCAAAGACAAACCGTTTGTTTATTATTAGAAAGTTACAACGACTCAAACAAAAACAATGGAGTCGTTAAACGATCATCATCACAAAAGTTATATATATATAACCTATTTAAAGTACAAGGCTTATGAATAATGACACCTACATGGGTGTCACTAATTGGTCCATATAAAATGTGATTCTCACGCCACGTTCAAGACCAGGGAAAGAGATAGACGACCCCATTATTTACCACCGCTTCTCTCTCTTTCTCTGCCATTTGCTCCCTAGCGCAGCTCCACCTCTTCTTTCCTACTCCGTTTCTCGCTCTCGCTGCCGTAGCTCAAGGTACGCTGGGGTTTCGCTTTGGTTCTTAGTATTCCAAGCTCTAATTAACTTTTGCGCCATCTTCCTCGTTACTGTTTATTTGGTACATAAATTAAAATAACCTTTCTATAAAATAATTAAAAGAATTTGTACGCTTGTTAGTAAGTAAAACAAAAAGAACTACGAGTCATCTACGTAATAATGTGATTAATGAAAATTATTATAATTTAAAATATTTAAATAAATTACCATAGCTTTTATATGAATTATTCCTTTCATCTAGGTGGTAATTCCATCTCGAAAACTGAATTAAAATTATTAAGTTTTGGGTAATCTTCGGGTCGACTTGTTTATTCTGTTTGATTAAACATGTTGAACCATTTAACTAAACAGGTCGACCTGTCAACCTGTTTACGACTATTTTAACCCATTTATTACAACCCTCTAACCCGGTTAACACGTTCAACTTGATTATAACCGGTAAACATGCTAACCCGTCTGACTCATTTAGATAAATAGATTAAAAAAATTCACTTTACACGATTTTGAATGCATCAGAGTTAGGATTAATATCTTTAACACGAATAAATATACAAGTGATGTTCAAGTTGATCAATGTTTTAACCCGGCAACACTACACTTGCAGTGTAATAAAACAACATTCCACTTGTTAAAGATTGATGGAAAAATGGGCACAATAAATAATCAATTTACTTATTTATCTCTCTTTTATTTCAAATTAATTAAGTGTTACAAGACATATTACATTGGTGATCATGTCTATGCTTTTTTGCATGTCTAACATTAGGAGTTTTACAGTTTGATAGTTTTACATACTTTAGTCTATACTAATTAAAAATGTAGTATGAAAGGAAAACAAATAAAAATCCAAACATCCTTTTACATATTGTCGTTGTTTTAAGTACAAAAGTGTAAGAAACGTATACATATTGTTTTAACTTTAATGTTTAAGATTCTTATGAAACCGTTTAACCACGTCTATTTCTAATTTCTCTCCACTATATATAACTACAGTAGGTTAGAAACTCCGTGTATTACACGAGTTTGAATAAATGCAGTGTTATATATTTAGTAATAAAGATTTAAATATTACATATTTATGAAATATTATATAGTTTTTTAATATAAATTTTAGAAACGTTATAACGGTGACGGCGGCGGTCGGGTGCGGCAGCGGTGACGGCGTCGGTCGAAAGCGGCGGCTTCGGTCGGGGAGCGGGGCGGCGGTCGAGGGTCGGGGAGGCGGCGGTCGGTGGCTGTGGCGTCTGCGGGTACGGATGCGACAACGGTGAGTGGTAGAAGATTCCATTTTTTTTGTGAAATCCTTCACAATTTGGAAGGAATTTGAAATCTTTTTTTGAAGGAGTTTATTGGAATTAATTCCAATTCTTGTTGTAACCAAACATGTTGAAAATGAATTTAGATTCCAATTCCAACAAATTATGCAAACCAAACACAATAAAGAATGAAATCTTAATTCTAATTTCATTGAATTCCATCAAACCATCTATTATTAGGTGTGTTCGTATTCTAATTTAGCTGGTTTTGACGAAAAATATGAATTAAACCGATAATTACAGTTTTAGAGAACTATGAACAAATCGTTTGGGTTGTGTAGGTCGGCCGGACAGTCCAGTTTACCGGTTTGAAGGTTTAACAGTTTGGTATTGATCGTTTGAACCAATTTTTTTTAATGAATAGTTTGTATTAAAAGTTTTGAAATGGTAAAGTTAATGATTACATATGCACAAATACATATTCCAAAAATGAATAAAAAACATATAAATAACAAAGGTTAAATTGTAGAATGTTATATCAGAAAACTATAATGTAAATTAAGTTTTTATGTAACCATAAGAAACATATTCCCATATTAAAAAACTATATTAAAATTACTTATTTAAAATAAATAATACTTTTTTTTATCATAGTCTTATTGTCTCTGTACATTATTGTCCATATACTTTTTTCGGCTTTGTGGGCCCAGTTGGTGCATTGTCTAACCATAAATTTTAAGAGATTTAGCATGAGCCATTTAGAAAACTTGGGCCCAGTCGTTGAGAATTATTTCCCATTTCCACCTAACATGTTTTTCCGTTGACCAATAAATTTGTTTTTGGAATAGTGTAGAATTTTTATTCATATATTTTCACATTTATGGTTGGTATAAAATATGTATAAAGTGATTCAATAAAAGATATAATATTGAAAAACAATAATTTATTTAACTAGGTTATATACTTATATATTACATTGGTTGTTTAATAGAAAAATAAAAATACAATAATGTTTAGCAAAAATTAGATTTAAAATTTTATATTAGAATTCAAATTAAGTAATAATTAGAACTCAAATCTTATATTATATTTTTGAAAAAAAAAACATTATTAACATAATTAGATATTAAAATTCAAAGTTACTTAAAATAGAGAAAATTGAAAGATTTAATGAGAAAAAACATGGTGTTGCCAAGTGGCATTAATTGGAATTGTTTATTAGAAATATGATTATTAAAAGATGGATATGCATTTAATAACAGAGAGAGGCGGGAAAAGAATAATGAGAATGAATGTGGAGGCGACACGTGGTATGAAAAAACCTTTATTTATTATATAGTATAAATTATGACTTTTATCATTTTTTTCTTTGAATTTATCTTCTCTCTCTTAACTTTTTCTAAAGTATAATATGCATATGTACATCTACATATAGTGTATGTGCATATATATACATTTAGACAAAAAAACTATAAATATCATATTTTTATTTAAATAAATCTTAAATATATTAAAACACATCTCATACATTGTAGTTAATTTATATAATAAAAGTTACGAAGGGATAAACGGTTCTCAACACTCAAAAACAAACATTTACTTTTTTTCTCTCTCTCTCAATAATCAAAGACAAAACGTTCGTTTATTACTAGAAAGTTACGACTCAAACAAACAAAATGGAGTCGTTAAACGATCATCATCACACAAGTTATATATATATATACATATATATATATATACACACACACACACACACACACATATATATATATATATATATATATATATATATATATATATATATATATATATATATAACCTATTTAAAGTACAAGGCTTATGAATAATGACACCTACATGGGTGTCACTAATTGGTCCATATAAAATGTGATTCTCACGCCACGTTCAAGACCAGGGAAAGAGATAGACGACCCCATTATTTACCACCGCTTCTCTCTCTTTCTCTGCCATTTGCTCCCTAGCGCAGCTCCACCTCTTCTTTCCTACTCCGTTTCTCGCTCTCGCTGCCGTAGCTCAAGGTACGCTGGGGTTTCGCTTTGGTTCTTAGTATTCCAAGCTCTAATTAACTTTTGCGCCATCTTCCTCGTTACTGTTTATTTGGTACATAAATTAAAATAACCTTTCTATAAAATAATTAAAAGAATTTGTACGCTTGTTAGTAAGTAAAACAAAAAGAACTACGAGTCATCTACGTAATAATGTGATTAATGAAAATTATTATAATTTAAAATATTTAAATAAATTACCATAGCTTTTATATGAATTATTCCTTTCATCTAGGTGGTAATTCCAGCTCGAAAACTGAATTAAAATTATTAAGTTTTGGGTAATCTTCGGGTCAACTTGTTTATTCTGTTTGATTAAACATGTTGAACCATTTAACTAAACAGGTCGACCTGTCAACCTGTTTACGACTATTTTAACCCATTTATTACAACCCTCTAACCCGGTTAACACGTTCAACTTGATTATAACCGGTAAACATGCTAACCCGTCTGACTCATTTAGATAAATAGATTAAAAAAATTCACTTTACACGATTTTGAATGCATCAGAGTTAGGATTAATATCTTTAACACGAATAAATATACAAGTGATGTTCAAGTTGATCAATGTTTTAACCCGGCAACACTACACTTGCAGTGTAATAAAACAACATTCCACTTGTTAAAGATTGATGGAAAAATGGGCACAATAAATAATCAATTTACTTATTTATCTCTCTTTTATTTCAAATTAATTAAGTGTTACAAGACATATTACATTGGTGATCATGTCTATGCTTTTTTGCATGTCTAACATTAGGAGTTTTACAGTTTGATAGTTTTACATACTTTAGTCTATACTAATTAAAAATGTAGTATGAAAGGAAAACAAATAAAAATCCAAACATCCTTTTACATATTGTCGTTGTTTTAAGTACAAAAGTGTAAGAAACGTATACATATTGTTTTAACTTTAATGTTTAAGATTTTTATGAAACCGTTTAACCACGTCTATTTCTAATTTCTCTCCACTATATATAACTACAGTAGGTTAGAAACTCCGCGTATTACACGAGTTTGAATAAATGCAGTGTTATATATTTAGTAATAAAGATTTAAATATTACATATATTTATGACATATTATATAGTTTTTTAATATAAATTTTAGAAACGTTATATAACGGCGACGGCGGCGGTCGGGTGCGGCAGCGGTGACGGCGTCGGTCGGGGAGCGGGGCGGCAGTCAGTGGCTGCGGCGTGACGGCGTCTGCGGGTACGGATGCGACAACGGTGAGTGGTAGAAGATTCCATTTTTTTTGATGAAATCCTTCACAATTTAGAAGGAATTTGAAATCTTTTTTTAAGGAATTTATTGGAATTAATTCCAATTCTTGTTGTAACCAAACATGTTGAAAATGAATTTAGATTCCAATTCTAACAAATTATGTAAACAAAACACAATAAAAAATGAAATCTTAATTCTAATTTCATTGAATTCCATTAAGCCAACTCACTTTTAAAAGTTACGAAATTTTTAAAAATTGTAGGAAAATCTTTTTGACGTGCATTTATATTCCTAGTCAGGTACGAGTATACTGACAAGGATAACATTGCCATTCTGATGCCAGAAAATAACAAAAACTCTTAAACCACTGGGGTCCACATTGAAAGCTACGCTTGATACAAAGGCTTCAACTCCAAAACACCAATATATGCATTATCTATACGGTATATAAAGTATTTAAGGAGGACAAGATGTTATTTTATCATTCGTAAGAGTTTTACTTATAACTTTTTTAAAGCACATAGCATAACCATTTAATGTTTTAAAAAAAATTAAAAATAGAAGTTATTCATACAATAACTATCATCTTACCTCATGATTTTAAACGCTTATAACTTTTTCATAGGTTAATATTTTCTAAAAAAAATTACACCATAAAAACGAGTATTTTATTCTTTTTAATTTGAGTATGATATTGTTATAATTTTCTAATTAAAAAAAACATGTTACGTGATTACCGGTGTCTGTGTTCCCCGCCGTATCACGCGGGCACCCTCTATATATATGTTGGAACACTGGTAAACATTGAGACGACACAACCATGGTTCATGCCAACCCGGCCCGAGTGCTAACTGACATAACCGACCCAATGATCATAACCGATAATAGTAGGTTATTTTTTCTAATTAAAAAAAAACATGTTACGTGATTACCAGTATCTGTGTCCCCAGTCGCATCGCGCGAGCACCCTATATATATGTATATATATTGAAACACTGGTAAACATTGATACGACACAAACATTGTTCATGCCAACCTTGCTCGAGTGCTGACTGACATTAACCGACCCAATGTTAATAACTGATAGGGTTCTTTTTCTTGAGTACTTCAACTCAAGTCAACATTTTCAGCTCAAGTTAAATTTTTTTGACCCAAGTTAAAATTTTGGTTATTAATCGAAAACCAAACCGACCCAATGTTCATAACCAATTAACCAAAACCGAAATAATCAAAACTGATCGGTCTTTGAAATACCTTAACCAAAAATTTTGGTTATGGTTATGGCTCAAAACCGAACCGAACCGCTCTGTGCACACCCCTAAATCACCAACCTAAGTCTTGTGTTCCCCGCCGCATCGCGCGGGTACCCCACTAGTATACACACACACACATACATACACACACACACACACACACACACACATATATATATATATATATATATATATATATATATATGATGAGGTTCAAATGATAACCAATATATATGTGATAACCATGAAAACCATTCTCAAACATAGTATTATGTGTATGTAACAATTATCATTTTGTTAGTATTACATATATGTAAACAATATATGTCACGTATATGTAACATTATTTGGTATGTATATGTAAGACTCATCATTTCCGTATTTATGTTCAAGATATATGTGCACGATACTTAAATACTCTTTTAACAATTAAAAGAAAAAAATATTTTATAAATTATGTGATTGTTTGATAGTGGTTATCACGATTATCACATAAAAAGTTGGTTATCATTTGAACCCTTCCCTATATATATATATATATACACACACACATACATATTAATATTTAGTAATTAGTCTAGACCCATAGTTTAGAAATAAAATGTTGCATCGCGAGTTAAGCCCATCTTTGGAAGAAAGTCTATCTACCTACACATGTCGATGATCTTGATAATTTTAGTGTCATCTAACTATTTTGTGTGATTAGATTTACTTAATGATTAAATGAGAAGTTATAATGAAAAATCAAGTAAGTTGGAAAGTGTGAAGTACGCACTTGTTTGATGATCTTATGATTTTCTGGTGCTATAGACACCTTGTTGTATCAAGGGGCGAAGCCCAATGAACAATGAGGGTCCAGGGGCAGCACCCCTGGTTAGCAGGTTCTTAGGGGCGGCAGCCCTTAGTGGGGTTCAAGGGGCAACGCCCCTGGCTGGCATTAAGCTGCATTGGAAATTGATTCGGAAATGAAAACTGATTAAATTTACTCATCCAAAGTAGATTTTTCATTCGAAGTAAATTTACTCATCTGGAGTAGATTGTTCCTCCAGAGTAGACTTGTTCATCCAGACCAGATTTCACCATCCGAACCAAGTTAGTCATATAGAGTAAACTGAAACAGCAGTTAATTCCTAACGGTTGACGGTTGTCACGATTTTCAACCAACAAACGTAATGACAAACCAGTGCATCGTTTTACCCCTATATAGAAGTCAATTTTGGTAAGTATCAAATACACGAAGTTTCTAACAGACTTTTGTAGGTCCCACAGGGGTATGCTACGGATCTCTAGACTCGCGGTACGACACGTAGATGACGTGCGGAATCCATGATCTATGTGAACGTGTAGCAACAACAATCAACACACACAGGTAAATAAACTTTCTTTGTATTTCCACTCAAACACTATTTATAGACTCAATCAAAATACTCTCTGTGTGTCTCAAGCTCTCTAAACTCAGACATGTAAACACCTATTTATTCGCCTCTCAAGTTCGCCCTAAAATCCTTAGGCGAACTTACTCGTTCGCTAACTTACAACACAAAATTTTAGCTACAGTTACAAACCATGTCCTAACAGACTCCCTCTTAACTGTTGCTAACAATTCTAACAAATTACAAACCAAAGACTCTAAGACTAAGACACAAAATCTTCAAGCTCGTTTTCACCAAAGTTTGCTCCAACAAACTCCCCCTTGACAACAACTTCAGAAGATTGTCATCAGTCTTCAAAATCATCAAACGGAATAGAGTCTTCGTCTTGTTCATCTGCACACTCTCTCTTTCTAGATGAAAACTCGGGAGAAGGATCCTTTGTCAACTTCTATCAGTAATTTTCAGTTTTGGCAAAAAATAACATCCAAGTAACCATCAAGTAAAATTTCATGAAAGCTGGAAAAATAAAATCTTTTTGGTTTTTCAAACTTTATACAAAACACACCTAAAATCTTTTTGATCTTTTGAAATATAAAAGAAAATAAAATCTTTCTGGCTTTTATCTATACAAACTGAAATTTAAATAAAATGCAGTAAAACAATAAAGCACATATTTTTGTTAAAATCATGAGCAAGAAGATCAAATCAGTATTTATGATATATTAGTCACACATCATGGATAAAAGTCCGTATAACAAGATAATTGGTATCCTATGTCATTCATATCAGTCTCCATTTTGCAATCTTATCAAACAAGTAACTTGTGCAAGAATCAGCAAACTAAAATCCATAGGGACTTTCAGGATTTCACAGTCTATCTTTTTAAGACTTCTCATATTGCATGTAATGATACGCGATAAACATTCAAAGAAAACAGGATCAGGTTATGACACACAAATTTAAATTGTCAATATTATAAGATTTGAAACTAAAAGCATCTCATTCCTACTTTCTTGTGAGTTAATGTACCATTTAAGTATGAAATACAACGTGTACCCCACTAGTATGCCAAAGAAAAATAAACTGCAACTATTTCAAGACATACGATATTTTACTAAAGATTATCCTAATTTCTAGAATGAGAAGACATCACTTAGCACATGAATAGCAGAATCCAAATTGGATTATAATGGAATCATTGAGATTCAGAATCGAATGATATAATGTCTTGGCTTATATATGTGTGGAATCATAAGATTCGGGTACGTGGATCCAACTGTTATCTGGATTATGAATTCAATAGAATCAGTATAGATAGAGTATCAATTTGATCCAAGGGGAATATATGTTTGACAGATGTTGTCAAGTACATATCTTAGTTTAACTTCAAATTGCATGCTTTTCGGGACATGGGCAATGAAGCAAACCGAATGAATTGTGCTAAGGACATAACCCGAAACTGGTCTCATAGGACAATCCTTATTAAAAGCTAATATTCTTTATCTGATAGTATAACTGCAACACACACACCCACACATAAAATGGGTTCAAATCACAGTTGTAACATATGCAATTATGTTTTCACACTACTAATGGTTTAAAAACGCTTTTAGCCTATTGACAATTCAAAATATATGCATACACAACACTATCATTTCCTATTTGTGCAGTCTCTGAAGTTTAGATCAAAACATATAAATTCAGATATATTGAATAAACATAAACTACCAGCAAGACAAACTAAGGTCATGTGTGAAAGATAATCTACTGATGTACTATCATTTCTTCTCAGACCTCAAATGATGTGAATTTTCTAATTTTCAATTTGTTTGGAATTTTCAAAACTTTGTGAAAGAAAATAAAACTTCCATGAAAATATTTTTGTTTTAAAAACATGTTACTCGGTTACTCAGGATTTAGCATTCCAATCAATCAATCAAAAACTCAAACCAGTGTAATTGAATGCCTTTGCCCTTGTCACCAACACAATACTATACTCCCCCTGTCCTGTAGATTCCCCCTCAACTAGTGAAATGGGTGCATCAACGACTTTATGCTCACCATCATCATCCTAAGTTTCAGGTTGTCTTTTGGACTTGGTCAAAATCTTTCCAAAACAACATTGTGTGTGACCTATTCTCCCCCTGAGCATCAAGCCGTTGAATCAAATAGATTTACCATTTATCTAACAACTCCGTGCTCCTGCAGATGCCATTCCCTGTCAAGTGCTATGAACAACCACTATTAACGAACCAAATGGTATTAATAGTCCCTCTTGGTTAATCCTGCACATTCAACAAGAATCATTAATGTGAAAAGGAGACCCAAGCCATAGTAGTCTTGGGACGTCCATTTATATCAAAATAAAGGACTTCATTGCAATTCACAGTCGAATCTCTCATCAATTTTTGGAGATTGCTTCAACGAATCAGAAACAGATACTTTAGATTTCCAAACAATTTTGTTCATTAAACTCATTCCTTTTAAAATGTGAAGTGTTTGAACATTGTTCGAAAAGTTTTCACAATCTTCTGTTTCTCCACCGTCGCTGAGGTCTAGAGAGCCTAACCTCAGATTGTGAATTACCCATTAGTACAACACTAGGTTTAACCTCAACAAGTTTTCTCACAGTAGCTTTGTGTACAACTGGTCTCACAAAAGTAGATTTATGCATAACAGTAGGCTTTTCCTCAACAAATCTTCTAACTTTAGGCTTCACCTCACCAGGCCTTCTCAGAATCTTAACAACCTGTGGAACTTCTGAACTTTGTTGCTTTAACTGAACAACCGGTTTCACAACAAGCTTTGCTACAGATTTTGTTGGGAATCATGGTACCAGTTTTAACTTTTAAATCGGTAATTATTTAAACCTTTTAAATAAATAAATCAGATATATTTTACGGAAGCGATTTAATAGTACCTTTACCAGATCAGATCTGGATTCCAATCGGTGATCCGATTACACACGAATAAACAATATTAAATAACCAACCATAGGATATTCAGATTTATACCTTTGACGATAACCAGATCTGAAACACCTTAGTACAACGAACGTCACGCTAGTTGACTCGTACCCGAAAACCTGTAACAAAACGTCACACGCGATGCACAAGGAGGAGCCGACCACGATGGTGGCTTGCGACGGTGAATCCATAACCGTAAGATCTAGGGTTCTGATCGGGGAAGAAGACTGATGCATCGAAACTACTAGTTTCGATATAGGCGAATCCATTGAAACTACCTAGTTTAGATATACGCAGACCCATCGAAACTACCATAGTTTCGATATAAACCCATGACCCGAAACTACTAAGATTTTATATAAGTTACTTATCGAAACTACCATAGTTTCGATATAAACCCATGACCCGAAACTACTAAGATTTTACATAAGTTATTTACCGAAACTACCATAGTTTTGATATAAACCAATGACAAGAAACTACCATAGTTTCGATGTGATTCATCCATCGAAACTACTGGGTTCAAGCATAGTAATGTCTAGTGTCATCTAGGAGCACTACCTTATGTGTATGACTTCATTATACAGATTGAGAGATACCTTAGTGACGCTCAGTAACCAGCTAAGTGTATTACCGAAACCACTCATCAGGTGAGTTCTATGTGCCCCATATGTGTTACGTGCAAATGATTTTAAATGTTTTGGGGCTGGAGTGTATACATGATATGAATGAATGTTATGTTATGTGCTATATGAAAATACATGCTGAGTATAAGTATGACAAGTATGTTTCTAAATAAAGTATGAAAAGAATAACATAGCACGTAAGAATGAAATCTTGCTATATATCTATGTATATATTGCTTGCCAAGTATGAAAAGAATAACATAACGTGTAAGAATGAAATCTTGCTTTATATCTATGTATATATTGCTTGCCAAGTTTGAAAAGAATGACACAATGTGTAAGAATGAAATCTTGCTTTATATCTATGTATATATTGCTTGCCAAGTATGAAAAGAATAACATAACGTGTAAGAATGAAATCTTGCTTTATATCCATGTATATATTGCTTGCCAAGTATAAGTAAACGTTATGGACGCTTCAATGATAAAAGCTATCTCGGTAGACGGACGACCATGTGACTATCATGTACCCGGTACATGTACGTTCCTTCACAAGCTAGGACGTATTACATGCAATCAATGGACGATCGAAGCAAATGCCTTATCATTGATAAGTAGAATGGTTGCATGAATAATAGACGCATGGGAAACGGATGCCTTAGGGCAGACGGGAAAATATGACGGACTACGACGGTAGGACGGTAAAGACGGACGGGCGAAGGTTTGCCGGACGGTTTAAGATATGACGGACGGTTTCTAGTGCCGGACGGTTAAGTAAATGGGCTACTATGGTAGTTCGAGAACGTTTGTCTTTGTGAATTACGTAAACAAAGTAACGGATCGATCACCCATATGTGTATGACCAACGATTGTGCACTAAGAACTACGCATGTATGTATTTATATACGTACTCATTACGAATGTCATAAAAAATAAGTAAAGTAAAAAAAAGAATATATATATATATATATATATATATTATGATAAGTATATATCTGATTGTTTTAAACTAGAACTCACCAGCGTTAGCTGACTTTTAGTATGCACTTCAGGTAGAAAGAAGAAGGAGCGTGCTAAGGCGTGACGGCTACCCGACACAACTGACATCCCAATCAATTGAGTTTATGTTAAGACAATGTTTATGTTTAAATGTTAAGACTTCCGCTGCTACGTTATGTATTTGACTTATTATACGCTTCCGCTATGTTGAAGGATTTTACTTAAAAAGTTCAGTATAAATGACTATATTTATGAGTAAATCCAACAAGTAAGGTCTCCCGGGAAAGGGGACTTACAAGTTGGTATCAGAGCAATAGTTTGAGAGATTCAGACATTCCTAAATGTCTGGACTCAAGCTGATAATGGGACCAATGCACGGATGTCAGTCTGGCTAGCCAACGCCAACACAACAAGTAAGTAATAAAGTTAATGCCTGTAGTTAGGGATAGATGTCTTAACTAAGAACACTTAGATGTCAATGTCACTACTGATGTGAAGAGTTTTGAACCCGAAAAGCAAAGCAAATTTTTAATCACAAACTGGTAACTGTAATTAAGAATATACCTTGCTCGTACTGTTCTAAACTATGATCTGAAGGAATGATATTGATGTATACCTTTTTACTTATTAGGAAATCTAGAAAACTATGGCTCGTAGAAGAGGAACTGGACGCCGAGGCGGTCGCACTGGCCGAGTCGGTAGACCACCATTGAACCGAAGTCGTAATGATGAGTAAAGTGTGCATGTGGAACGAGAGGAAAGCGTGCATGAAGAACGTACTGAGAATGTGCACGAAACTAATATGACTCCACCTGGTGAAGGCAACGAAGGATCTCTATGACTGGAACCCGAAGTTAGGGATGCTATTGCCCGTGAGGTTGTACTAACTCTGAAGAACGTACTGCCTGATCTGTTATCTGAGGCACTAAAGAAGAACAAGGAAGAGGAAGAAAAGAACCATGAGGAAAAAGTCTATGACAGTGACGAGGATGAGGTCACTGTGGTACTGAACACCCGAGAATGAGATAGATCGGGTAGAGAATGAGTTTCTGAACTTCAAGGCTGGCAACAAGACTCATCGCCAGTACACTTCCAGATTCAATAAGCTGGCTCAACTGGTACCCCATTTGGTAGAGACTGAAGAGCGATTGATCAAGTACTATGTCTATGACGATTATGCTAATGACGACCCGGTGCCCGAGGCACTAAAGCGGAAATAGGAAAATCCGTCTAAAGGAAATGGAAGGGGAACATTTGCTACTGAAGCTAAGAAGCCAAGGATAGATGAGTATGAAACATACATGAAGTGCGGAAGGAAACATCGCGGTGAGTGCAAAGCTGGCCCCACAATGTGCTATAAGTGCGGGAAAGCAGGCCACTACTCCAAGGACTGTCTGAGAGACGTCAAGTGCCAAGGATGTGGACTGTTTGGCCACCTGACTAAGGATTTTAGGAAGACCGGACAATCTGGTTAGGGAAAAGAGAAGGAAAGGGAACAGCCAAAGGCTAGAACTCGGGCTTATGCCCTAACTGAGGAGGAGGCAAGAGGAAGCCTTTATGTCGTGTAAGGTACGTTCCTAGTTAATGATGAAAATGCTACTATTTTATTTGATTCTGGTGCTAGCAAAAGCTTTGTGCCAACAACTTCTCTCGCAAACTAGACTGCTCAATTGATACCCTAGTAAAGGCTTTGAGCGTAGAAACCGCCGTGGGTAGAAACTCAGGAGTATTTCAAGTAACTGAGGATTGCATGATAGAAATAGAGGGCCATACGTTTCCTTCTAGACTATTCCTTCTGACCTTAGGAGGATTCGATATAGTATTGGCTATGGATTGGTTTGCTGCCAACGAAGCCCAAATCATATGTAAACGAAAGATGATACATCTCAAAGCTACTGACAGCAGTCCGATTACGGTATACGGGGATTGAAAATTGCACAATGCCGAACGTCATCTCGATGATCAAGGCCGAAAGTTACATGAGGCGCGGTTGCGAAGCTTATCTGGCGTATGCTATTGATGATAGAATGAAACCCAAGGAACTCAAAGATGTGCCCGTGGTGTGTAACTTTACAGAAGTGTTCCCAGAGGACTTACCTGGCGTGCCACCCGATCGGGAGAGAGAATTTCAGATTGACTTACTGCCAGGAGCTGAGCCCGTTGCCAAAGCACCCTACCGATTGGCTCCGTCAGAAATGAAAGAATTAATGTCTCAACTTGAAGAACTGACTAAGAAAGGATTTATAAGGCCGAGCATCTCACCATGGGGTGCTCCGGTATTATTTGTAAAGAAGAAGGACGACAGTATGCACATGTGCATCGACTACCGTGAATTAAACAAATGAACAGTAAAGAACAAGTACCCACTGCCTAGAATAGACGATCTTTTTGATCAACTGCAAGGCACGAGTTGGTTCTAAAAGATAGATCCTAGGTCGGGTTAGCATAAATTGGAAGTAAGGGATGGGGATGTACCAAAAACCGTGTTTCGCACGCGTTATGGGCATTTTGAATTGCTCGTGATGTCCTTTGGACTAACCAACGCACCTGCAATATTTATGGATTTAATGAATAGGGTATGCCGACCAATGTTGGATCGGTTAGTAATAGTCTTCATAGATGACTTTCTCATCTATTCAAAGAACGAAAGTGATCACCACTGTCACCTAAGGGAAGTTCTAGAGATTCTGAAGCAGGAGAAGTTATACGCAAAATTCTCCAAGTGCGCGTTCTGGCTTAGGGAAGTCCAATTCCTAGGCCATGTCATAAACCCAAACGGCATTTTGGTAGATCCTGAAAAGATCGTAACAGTTAAGGAATGGAACATCCCGAAAACACCAACGGAGATACGAAGTTTTCTGGGGTTGGCAGGCTACTATCGAAGATTCATTCAGGATTTCTCGAGATTAGCCTCGCCACTTACAAAGCTGACACGTAAGGAAGTAAAGTACGAATGGGGTCCAACCCAAAAACAACACGTTCAAAGAATTGAAGACACGATTATCCCAAGCTTCAATCTTGAACTTACCTGAGGGAAACGAAGACTTGGTAGTCTACTATAACACTTCGGGTCAAGGATTGGGTTGTGTACTAATGCAACAAGGAAAGGTAGTTGCTTATGTCTCACGACAGTTAAAAATTCATGAAGTTAACTACCCGACTCACGACCTAGAGTTGGCGGCGGTAGTTTTCGCATTAAAGATATGGAGGCACTATTTGTACGGAGTTAAATGCACCATTTACTCCGACCACAATAGCCTGAAGTACTTTTTCGAGCAAAAAGAATTAAATATGAGACAAAGAAGGTGGGTAGAGCTACTGAAACACTACGACTGTGAAATATTGTACCATCCAGGCAAGGCAAATGTAGTGGCTGACGCCTTAAGCAGGAAAGAAGAATCAACACCTATTCAAATCAAAGCATGTCAGTTGATTATAACACCAGATATAATGAATGAAATAGTGAAAGCACAGGAAGAAGCATTGTTGGAGAGGAATGTGAAACGAGAGAGAATAGTAGGGCAACAGGGTAATCTGGAAACCAACGTGTATGGTGTACGAACTCGTTGTGGCTGGATATGGATACCTAAGATTGGTGAACTTAGGGCCAAGTTCCTTGATGAGGCCCATAAGTCTCGCTACTCTATCCACCCCGGGACGAACAAAATGTACCAAGATCTAAAGAAAGAATATTGGTGGCCTGGTATGAAGAACGATGTAACCGAATATGTGAGCAAGTGCCTAACTTGTTCACTAGTCAAGTCCGAGCACTAGAAACCATGCGGTAAAATGCAACCCTTGCCGATACCGGAATGAAAGTGGGAAGAGATCACAATGGACTTCATTACCAAGCTACCGCGAACAGCTAAAGCCAATGATACCATTTGGGTGATCGTCGACCGCTTGATGAAAAGTGCTCACTTCTTACCAATACGTGAGGCTTCTTCGTCTGAGAAGTTAGCAGAGATATTCATCAAGAAAATCGTAAGCAGACATGGTATGCCATTAACGTTCGTGTCAGACAGGGACATTCGATTCACATCAAGGTTTTGGAAGAAATTCAACGAATCGATGGGCACTAGGCTAAACATCAGCACAACTTACCACCCCTAAACCGACAGTCAATCAGAAAGGACCATTCAGACCTTGGAGGACATGCTCCGAGCCTGTATCATTGATTTCGGTGGGAGCTGGGATAGTCACCTGCCCTTGGCAGATTTTTCATATAACAATAGCTATCACTCAACAATCGGCATGCCGCACTTTGAGATGCTGTATGGAAGGAGATGTAGAACCCCGGTTTGTTGGGGAGAAATTGGATAGAAAGACTTTGCTAGGTTCGAAGTGGTCAAAGCTATTTCGGAGAAGTTTGACCAGATAAAAGCTCGAATGAAAGCCGTTAAAGACAGACAGAAATCATACGCGGATAAGAGAAGACGAGATTTAGAGTTTCAAGTAGGGGACATGGTACTACTGAAAGTGTCACCCTGGAAAGGGATCATCCGATTCAGAAGACGTGGCAAATTAAGTCCAAGGTTTGCCGGACCTTTAAAAATCGTAGCAAGAGTTGGTCAGGTTTCTTACACACTCGACCTACCCGATGAGCTCAGTGGAATTCACCCTACATTCCACGTATCGCACTTACACAAGTGCCTTGCTGATGATACGGCTCACATACCCTATGAAGAAATCGAAGTGGATAACAGTTTGAACTATGTAGAGGAACCAATAGCTATTCTCGACCGAGCTGAGAAACGACTACACAATAAGTCGATTCCTTTAGTCAAAATACAATGGAAGCACAGGAAAGGGTCCGAAGCTACTTGGGAGAAAGAAAGCGAGATGAGGGATATGTACCCTCAGTTATTTGGCTTGTAGTAGGTTTCGAGTACGAATCCTCTATAAGGAGGGTAGACTTGTAACATCCCTAAAATAAATAAACGAAAGTAAAAGGAAATAAAGATCGGGACTAATATCACAAGGCAAAAAAAAGAACATGGGGGTTTAGCCTTGGGCCGGCCCATGGGCCGAGATCAAGAGGGAAAAACCCCTCATATCAGCGCCCTCACCTCAGGCTCTCCTTATTTCCCTCATTTGCGCCAAGATAGAGAGAGAAAGAGAGAGCTCGGGTATAGAGAGAGAAAGCTCGGGATCAAGCTCAAAGTCTCGAGGCGGTCGCACTGGCCGAGTCGGTAGGCCACCATTGAACCGAAGTCGTAATGATGAGGAAAGCATGCATGTGGAACGAGAGGAAAGCGTGCACTAAGAACGTATTGAGAATGTGCACGAAACTAATATGACTCCACCCGGTGAAGGCAACGAAGGATCTCTATGACTGGAACCCGAAGTTAGGGATGCTATTGCCCGTGAGGTTGTACTAACTCTGAAGAACGTACTGCCAGATCTGTTATCTGAGGCACTAAAGAAGAACAAGGAAGAGGAAGAAAAGAACCATGAGGAAAAAGTCTATGACAGTGACGAGGATGAGGTCACTGTGGTACTGAACACCCGAGAATGAGATAGATCGGGTAGAGAATGAGTTTATGAACTTCAAGGCTGGCAACAAGACTCATCGCCAGTACACTTCCAGATTCAATAAGCTGGCTCAACTGGTACCCCATTTGGTAGAGACTGAAGAGCGACTGATCAAGTACTATGTCTATGACGATTATGCTAATGACGACCCGGTGCCCGAGGCACTAAAGCGGAAATGGGAAAATCCGTCTAAAGGAAATGGAAGGGGAACATTTGCTACTGAAGCTAAGAAGCCAAGGATAGATGAGTATGAAACATACATGAAGTGCGGAAGGAAACATCGCGGTGAGTGCAAAGCTGGCTCCACAATGTGCTATAAGTGCGGGAAAGCAGGCCACTACTCCAAGGACTGTCTGAGAGACGTCAAGTGCCAAGGATGTGGACTGTTTGGCCACCTGACTAAGGATTTTAGGAAGATCGGACAATCTGGTTAGGGAAAAGAGAAGGAAAGGGAACAGCCAAAGGCTAGAACTCGGGCTTATGCCCTAACTGAGGAGGAGGCAAGAGGAAGCCTTTATGTCGTGTAAGGTACGTTCCTAGTTAATGATGAAAATGCTACTATTTTATTTGATTCTGGTGCTAGCAAAAGCTTTGTGCCAACAACTTCTCTCGCAAACTAGACTGCTCAATTGATAACCTAGTAAAGGCTTTGAGCGTAGAAACCGCCGTGGGTAGAAACTCAGGAGTATTTCAAGTAACTGAGGATTGCATGATAGAAATAGAGGGCCATACGTTTCCTTCTAGACTATTCCTTCTGACCTTAGGAGGATTCGATATAGTATTGGCTATGGATTGGTTTGCTGCCAACGAAGCCCAAATCATATGTAAACGAAAGATGATACATCTCAAAGCTACTGACAGCAGTCCGATTACGGTATACGGGGATTGAAAATTGCACAATGCCGAACGTCATCTCGATGATCAAGGCCGAAAGTTACATGAGGCGCGGTTGCGAAGCTTATCTGGCGTATGCTATTGATGATAGAATGAAACCCAAGGAACTCAAAGATGTGCCCGTGGTGTGCAACTTTACAGAAGTGTTCCCAGAGGACCTACCTGGCGTGCCACCCGATCGGGAGATAGAATTTCAGATTGACTTACTGCCAGGAGCTGAGCCCGTTGCCAAAGCACCCTACCGATTGGCTCCGTCAGAAATGAAAGAATTAATGTCTCAACTTGAAGAACTAACAGAGAAAGAATTTATAAGGCCGAGCATCTCACCATGGGGAGCTCCGGTATTATTTGTAAAGAAGAAGGAGGGCAGTATGCGCATGTGCATCGACTACGGTGAATTGAACAAACGAACAGTAAAGAACAAGTACCCACTGCCTTGAATAGACGATCTTTTTGATCAACTGCAAGGCGCGAGTTTGTTCTCAAAGATATATCTTAGGTCGGGTTACTATCAATTGAAAGTAAGGGATGAGGATGTACCAAAAACCGCGTTTCGCACTCATTATGGGCATTATGAATTCCTCGTGATGTCCTTTGGACTAACCAACGCACCTGCAACATTTATGGATTTAATGAATAGGGTATGCCAACCAATGTTGGATCGGTCAGTAATAGTCTTCATAGATGACATTCTCATCTATTCAAAGAACGAAGGTGATCACCACTGTCACCTAAGGGAAGTTCTAGAGGTTCTGAAGCAGGAGATGTTATACGTAAAATTCTCCAAGTACGCGTTCTGGATTAGGGAAGTCCAATTCCTAGGCCATGTCATAAACCCAAACGGCATTATGGTAGATCCTGCAAAGATCGTAACAGTTAAGGAATGGAACATCCCGAAAACACCAACGGAGATACGAAGTTTTCTGGGGTTGGCAGGCTACTATCGAAGATTCATTAAGGATTTCTCGAGATTAGCCTCGCCACTTACAAAGCTGTCACGTAAGGAAGTAAAGTACGAATGGGGTCCAACCCAAAAACAACACGTTCAAAGAATTGAAGACACGATTATCCCAAGCTTCAATCTTGAACTTACCTGAGGGAAACGAAGTCTTGGTAGTCTACTCTAACGCTTCGGGTCATGGATTGGGTTGTGTACTAATGTAACGAGGAAAGGTAATTGCTTATGCCTCCCGACAGTTAAATACTCACGAAGTTAACTACCCGACTCACGACCTAGAGTTGGCGGCGGTAGTTTTCGCATTAAAGATATGGAGGCACTATTTGTACGGAGTTAAATGCACCATTTACTCCGACCACAAGAGCCTGAAGTACTTTTTCGAGCAAAAGGAATTAAACATGAGACAAAAAAGGTGGTTAGAGCTACTGAAAGACTACGATTGCGAAATATTGTACCATCCAGGCAAGGCAAATGTAGTGCCTGACACCTTAAGCATGAAAGAAGAATCAACACCTATTCAAATCAAAGCATGTCAGTTGATTATAACACCGGATATAATGAATGAAATAGTGAAAGCACAGGAAGAAGCATTGTTGGAGAGGAATGTGAAACGGGAAAGAATAGTGGGAAGAGATCATAATGGACTTCATTACCAAGCTACCGCGAACAGCTAAAGGCAATGATACCATTTGGGTGATCGGCGACCACTTGTTGAAAAGTGCTCACTTCTTACGAATACGTGAGGCTTCTTCGTCTGAGAAGTTAGCAGAGATATTCATCAAGGAAATCGTAAGCAGACATGGTATACCATTAACGATCGTGTCAGACAGGGACATTCGATTCACATCAAGGTTTTGGAAGAAATTCAACGAATCGATGGGCACTAGGCTAAACATCAGCACAACTTACCACCCTCAAACCGTCGGTCAATCGGAAAGGACCATTCAGACCTTGGAGGACATGCTCCGAGCATGTATCATTGATTCGGTGGGAGCTGGGATAGTCAACTTCCATTGGTAGAGTTTTCATATAACAATAGCTATCGCTCAACAATAGGCATGCCGCCTTTTGAGATGTTGTATGGAAGGAGATGTAGAACCCCGATTTGTTGGGGAGAAATTGGACCGAAAGACTTTACTAGTCTCGAAGTGCTCAAAGCTACTTCGGAGAAGTTTGACCAGATAAAAGCTCGAATGAAAGCCGGTAAAGACAGTCATAAATCATACGCGGATAAGAGAAGACGAGATTTAGAGTTTCAAGTAGGGGACATGGTACTACTGAAAGTGTCACCCTAGAAAGGGATCATCCGATTCAGAATACGTGGCAAATTAAGTCTAAGGTTTGTCGGACCTTTCAAAATCGTAGCAAGAGTTGGTCAGGTTGCTTACACACTCTACCTACCCGATTAGCTCAGTGAAATTCACCCTACATTGCCTTGCTGACGATACGGCTCACTTCCGCAAATTAACCAGCTAAATGTATTACAGAAACCACTCATCAAGTGAGTTCTATATGCCCCCTATGTGTTACGTGCAAATGATTTTAAATGTTTTGGGGCTGGAGTGTATACATGATATGAATGAATGTTATGTTATGTGCTATATGACAATACATGTTGAATATAAGTATGACAAGTATGTTTCTAAATAAAGTATGAAAAGAATAACATAGCACGTAAGAATGAAATCTTGCTTTATATCTATGTATATATTGCTTGCCAAGTATGAAAAGAATAACATAACGTGTAAGAATGAAATCGTGCTTTATATCTATGTATATATTGTTTGCCAAGTATGAAAAGAATGACACAATGTGTAAGAATGAAATCTTGCTTTATATCTATGTATATATTGCTTGCTAAGTATGAAAAGAATAACATAACGTGTAAGAATGAAATATTGCTTTATATCCATGTATATATTACTTGCCAAGTATAAGTAAACATTATGGACGCTTCGATGATAACGGCTACCTCGGTAGACGGACGACCATGTGACTATCATGTAACCGGGACATGTACGTTCCTTCATAAGCTAGGACGTATTAAAGGAAATCAATGGACGGTCGAAGCAAATGCCTTATCAATGATAAGTAGAATGGTTGCATGAATAATAGTCGCATGGGAAACGGATGCCTTAGGGCAGACGGGCGAATATGACGGACTACGACGGTAAAGACGGACGGCCTAAGGTTTGCCGGACGGTTTAAGATATGACGGACGGTTTCTAGTGCCGGACGGTTAAGTAAATGGGCTACGACGGTAGTTCGAGAACGTTTGTCTTTGTGACTTATGTAAGCAAAGTAACGGGTTGATCACCCATATGTTTATGACCGACGATTGTGCACTAAGAACTAAGCATGTTTGTATTTATATACGTACTCATTACGAGTGTTATAAGAAATAAGTAAAGTAAAGAAAAAGAATATTTATATATATATATATATATTATATGATAAGTTTATATCTGATTGCTTTAAACTAGAACTCACCAGCGTTAGCTGACTTTTAATATGCACTTCATGTAGAAAGAAGAAAGAGCGTGCTAAGGCTTGACGGCTACCCGGCACAACTGACATCCCAATTGAGTTTATGTTAAGACAATGTTTTTGTTTAAATGTTAAGACTTCCGCTGCTACGTTATGTATTTGACTTATTGTACGCTTCCGCTATGTTGAAGGATTTTACTTAAAAAGTTTAGTATGAATGACTATGTTTATGAGTAAATCCAACATGTGAGGTCTCCCGGGAAAGGGGCCTTACACACTAGATATTTATTCACCATTTAATAAATCCGTCTTTCGTGAATAATATTTAACAATTAAATATTATATATTTGTTCGTTACCTAAGATGTAACTCTTTGGATCGTACCTTAATAGTAACGTTTACTTAATTGATGTTCGGAAATCATATATCCATCAGATTTTGCAACAGGTTTTGATTCAGGCTTCATCTTCTCAGGTACTACATGCCTTTTCCCTTTATTCTTGTATGGACAGTTTATCAGAATGTGTCCTACTTCATCATAATGGAAACAAGCACGTCTTTCCTTGTATTGTCTAACAGATGGAACTCTCCCTGAACTTGTAGAGCTTATAGATGTAGAGCTTCTGGATGATTGAGCAACATGAACTTCTTGCTTCTTTTGAACAAAAGAACTTTTAGATGATTCACCAACATAAACCTTTGGTGATGGAGTCTGAACAGCCTGTGATTTTTCTAAAACAACCTTTTCTTTTACAAAACCCAGTGTTGTAGTTTTGGAAATTTTGGAAATTTCAGAATCAAGATCACCCGTTTTAACAAAAAACTTTTTGAGTCAACAATGGTTTTGGCTGTTCATCCTCATCTGGTTCAGTTAGAATACATCTATCTCGGGTTACCTGTTTTACAACTTTAGGTTCCTCTATTTTGCTCTCTTTTGGAACACCTTCAATCTTGGCTTCATCAAAGATCTCATCATCACTCTCGTCTTCGTACACCATATCTTCACTTGTAATAGGATTCACTTTCAATATTGTTTTGGGTTCTAAATCTTCATCCTTCACAATCTCAGGTTCCTTCGAGTAATTCCCATTGAAAGGCGGAGGAGCATAACCAATACCACCAGTTCTCTTCCCCTCACCAGAATGATTATTACAATAACCCAATAAGAATGGTGAATTGCCGAAACCTTCAAGTTTTCTGTTTAATCTGTTCACTTCAGCTTCAGACTCAGCAAGCTCTTTGTTCTTCTCAGCAATGTCATTGTTTCTCTTCTCAATCTCAGCATAAGACATATCCAAATGATAAGCCTTTTCTTTAATTTTTAAAGTAGAGAGAATTAATATCCCTCCTCAAAGCTTTAATTTTCTCAACAAACAACTTCTCATTGTCTTTCAAGGTTTGGTTAACAGTGTTCATGGACTTCATGTTACATATAAGGTTTGTGTTGTCGTCCATCAACCTCATAGTCTTTCCTTTCAAAGTAAAACATTCAGAACATAAAATTTCACAATTAACATCCTTTACCTCAGAAGAATCAGATGTATTTGCCATGAAAACATGCTCCTTTACTTCTTCAGTAACTTTTGCTTCTTGAACTTCTGACTCTATAGGTTCATTTTTCTCGACACATTTTCTTCAGAAACACTTTCTTCTACTTCTCCAGCTTGACTATCAGTTTCACTAGCAGAACTGTCTTGCTCACTTGAGCTTCCAGAACAATCATCCTCTGAAGATTCTCTGGTATGAATTTCTGTAATAAATGCCTGACTTACATCACCAACCAAATCTTCAAGGTGAATTCCACAGTTATAGTTTTCATCTCCTTGTGCCACTAATGCAGATGATGATGAAGAATTCCCAGATGATTGATTGTTTTGTCTATTTCCTTGAGAATAATTTTTCTTCTGTGAATCAGACTCAAATTTTGGTTTGTTGCACTCCTTAGCAAAGTGACCATATCCTTGACAATTGTAATATCTGACTTTAGACTTATAAAATCCAACTCTCGTCCGACTATTTGCACCAATATACTTTCGACCAGTCTTCTTCAAGAACTCCTTTGCTTGTCTCATAATCATGGCCATGTTCCACCGGATATTCATTTCTTCAAGATCTACCGGATCTATGTGCTTGTAATCCTCTTCTATTGCTTCAGGATCTGCAATATTGCCTCCAATAAAATTCTCATATGAAACAAGGAAAGAAGAGAACATTTCCATGTAATCTTCTGTTGCTTTTTGACTAACTGTATGAGAACTCGTGGTCTGAGATCTAGATGTATTTGGAGTAGTTGCTGAAAATCCAGTTTGAAAAGTACATCCAGAAGAACTTTTAGATTTTGAATCTTGACCATCACCCAAGAATAAAGTAACACCAGCTCTAGACTTAGAAGATGATTTAGCAAAGTACATTGAAGGATCTTGTACATGCTCCATGTTTGTCTCCTTCTTCTTGATATTAAGATCATAAGATTGGATCTTTCCAAGGACATCTTCTAAAGACATAGTCTTGTACTTCGGATTCTCTCTAATCAATACAGAATAAACATCGAACTTTGATGGTAAAGCATCCAGAAATTTATCATTCACCTCTTCTGTCTCATAGAATACCTCAGCACTAACCAACTCACTGAGCAAATGATAGAATCTTGTAGATAATTCTTCAAGAGTTTCATTCTGGAAGTGTTTGAATACGAGAAACTGCTTCTTGAGTAGCTCTTTTCTGCTCTTCTTAACATACACATTGCCTTCACATCTCTTTTGTAAACCTTCCCATAGATCTTTTGAAGTTCTGAATTGCTTGCAACTATGAAATATTTCTTTAGGAAGAGACATTGAGATGGATGCCATTGCTTTCTTCTCTCGATCAAATAACACTTTCTCACCAGCTGAAAGAGCAGAAATAGGCTTTGGAACATCATTCTTCCCCATGAATGAATAAGTTGGGTGCTCATATCCCTTTATAATAGGAATCCACAAGCTTGTGTCTGTGAACGAAACAAATTGATCAAAGCGATCTTTCCAATTCGGGTAGTCAGCAATATTCATGAGTTTGGGTGGTTTCTGTGGTGTTCCGATCTCATTATCATAGTTGAACATATTCGTCACCTTCACTATGTTAGCCATGATAATACAAGAAAAGATAACAAGTAAAACGGTTAAAAGTAAAGAAATTTTAACCCTTAGCGAACTTGATATGTTGGCCTCTCTATACCACCAAGCGAACTTGATAAGTTCGCTAATCTCAGAAAAATCTCAGAAAACAAGCTAGCGAAGATGCTAAGCAAACTAGATAAGTTTGCTACACACAGAACAAGCGAAGATGCTAAGTTCGCTGAATAAGTTCGCCTGCAACAGACTTTGACAAGTTCGCTGAAATCGCTGAAAATTCTAGGAGGAAAGAACTCAGCACTCGAACGAACAAGAACTTCTGAAAATCATCATACCTTGCTAATTTGATGGAATATGAAGAATTTGGACTGTAGGCATGTAAATTTGATGAAAATGAACAATCTTGACGGATCAAATCTAGCAAAAACACTCCAAATCCAATCCAAACAGCTCTAAAACTCAACAAACTCTGTCACAAACTCCATGAATATGAAAAATCTGGTAAACACTGATATCTTGATGTCAAAACAATACGTAATCACCACAACTCGACCTCAAATCAAGAGCAAAGCTCTGATACCACTTGTAGGTCCCACCGGGGTGTGCTAAGGATCTCTAGACTCGCGGTACGACACGTAAATGACGTGCGAAATCCATGATCTACGTGAACGTGTAGCAACAACAATCAACACACACAGGTAAATAAACTTTCTTTGTATTTTCACTCAAACACTGTTTACATACTCAATCAGAATACTCTGTGTGTGTCTCAAGCTCTCTAAACTCAGACCCGTAAACACCTACTTATAGGAAACCATAAAGACCAGGCGAACTTAGCAAGTTCGCCCTAAAATTCTTAGGCGAACTTGACAGGTTCGCTAACTTACAACACATAATTTTAGCTATAGTTACAAACAATGTCCTAACAGACTCCCTCTTAACTGTTGCTAACATTCCCTCTTAACTGTTGCTAACAATTTTAGCTACAGTTACAAGCCAAAGACTCTAAGACTAAGACACAAAATCTTCAAGCTCGTTGTCACCAAAATATGCTCCAACAACTTTCACGAATTCATTCTTGAATCTCTAATTCTTATCCGATTGAATCATCGTGTATACCATGGAAATAATTCAATCTGAAAGTTAATACACGATTATCAGAGAGTCGAAGCATACATGAACACCCAGAATTCCTACAAGTGGGAGTCTAGAACAATTGCTACAAGACAACAAGGATGCATGAGCAACGAAACTCAATAATGATTTGTGAAACATCGTCATTTAAGATCTCTATATTACATACTATTATCAAAGGATCAATGCACTTTTGATCTTCTTAGAAGCATTGATGGTCATGTCCGTGATAAAAAAAATGTGTGACCTATGTGCTCTTTCTGACTACACATTGCTAGTATCATACAACATCTTGGTTAATTTGGAACTGGCAATTTATGACACGACTTGTTAACATGATAACTCAATATGAAGTTAAACAGGTTAGTGTTTAGATTAAACGGGCTTGGGTCATAAACTAGTCAACTCGTTAATTTCATGATTAAAAATTGTCTAAAGGGTTCAACTCGCTTAACCCGTTTATGACAAACATAACACGTTTAACTAATCGTTGACACAACACGTTCTAAAAAAACTAAAGCGTTGACACAACACATTCTAAAAAAAATATAACCGTTGACACAACAAGTTTATAACCCGTTTATTAGGGTGGAAGGGAACTCATCTTTCTTCCCTAACCATCTTTAGCTAACTAACAATCAAACTGTGTCACATCATTTTTCCCTGAACTTCCTTGAAGGGGTGGGCACCCATCTTTCTTCCCTAGCCATATTTATTTAATAATTAATAAATAATTTAATTTACATAATTTTAACACATAAAATACAATTTTCATTAACTGAAAAACAAAATACATTAATGATAAAAAAAATAATAAATACAACCGGTCGTTTAAATTTGGTACGTGGGTATTTGCAATGTGTTCCACGGGATCAAATCGAAGGTTTAGGTGCGTATCTTCATCCCGCAACTTCAAAATGATATTATCGTCAACCACTTCATCTGTTGGAGGATCCAACACGTACTCTGGTGATATCGCCCTCCCTTCATCTTTTAAAATCATATTGTATAATAAAATGCATGCGTATATTATATTCCTAATCTTGTTGCAATCCATCGCTCGTTTCGGTCGTTGAATTATCCACCATTTAGCTTTTAACACACAAAATGGTCGTTCGAGATCCTTTCTTGCCGACTCTTGCATCTTCTTGAAATTCTTTGCTTATCCTCATTTGGATAAGCGAATGATTTTAAAAAAGCTTCCAAGGAGGGTATATCCCATCGGCTAGATAGTATCCACGCTTGTATTGTACTCTGTTTATATGAAATGCACCTCGGCGCAGTTCCATGCACAACGTCGTTAAATAATGGAGATTGGTGGAGGACGTTGATGTCATTGTTCGAACCGACAACACCAAGGAAAGCTTGCCAAAACCATAAATCATGTGATGCCACCGCTTCAAGCATGATAGTTTGGTACCGGTGATCACCCCTCATATATTTTCCTCACAAACACGTTCGACAATTCCTCCAAACCCAATGTGTACAGTCGATGTTACCGAGCTTCCCAGGAAAACCGTAAATCATGCTCACACCAAGAGGATTCAAATTAACAACCACCATATATAGTGCTTTGGAATAACAATTTCTAAATCTCATGGTTATTCTTATTGTTTTCTTAAATGCATGCATATGGATCCTTGTTAAAGGGACTTTAAAAACATTTTAAAGTATTTTTAGTATTCTTTACTTTATTAAATCTTTTCAATAAACCATAACAGTAAAATATATCCTGTCTTCAAGTAAAAAATGTAGGGCAAAAACATCTCAAGGTCACGACCTTTATAGGTCATGAATGTGAGTTTCAAAATTTTAAAATATATCCTGTCTTCATGAATCTCATGAAGATCCTGAGCTTCACGCATACATTAGCTTACTATCATGACATTCAATGGTCATGACCATGATTTTGGTTTGATGATGATAGTGACCTCCGAGGTCATGCTCGTGACCTTAATCCTAGAAGCATATCAAGATAGACTTAACAATTACGAACTGAACCGAACGAGCCTTTTAGACCTATTGTTGTGATTAAGACTGCAAACAAACCGAACGAACATGAACAAGGCCTTGTTCATGTTCATTCATTAAGGAAATTTCATATTTACGAATTGTTCACGAACACTAACCGAACGAGATTTTTTGTTCGTGTTCGTTCATTAAGGAAATGAGCATGTTCGTATTCGTTTGTGTTATTCCAATAATTCTATGTAACGAACACAAACGAACACAAATTCATTTGAGAATAATATCAACATTGTTATCTCAAATTAACATTACACAAAATCCACCAAAAATAAATATGAAGTGGTTGACAATTGACTTAATTATATCCACATACTTTACATAATTATCATAAACACAATTAACAAATATTTTTAATTGATAAAATATAAAAACCATTAAAGACCGAACGAACATAAATGAACACATTACCGAACGTTCACGAACATAAATGAACAAGCGTGACCTCTGTTCATGTACGCTCATTTAACCAAACGAACGAAATTTCTTGTTCATGTTCGTTCATTTATTAAACAAACGAACATAAATAAACTTTCCACTGAACGGTTCACGAACTGCTTGCTGAATGTTCGGTTCGTTTACAACACTAATTGTTATGTGTTGATTGTTTGGTTCATAATAATTTATTTGACATTGATGTTGTGTAATAATTAATTTACCCGTTTAGTTTGTTATGACGCTTATTTCATGTTTGTATTTTATATTTCTTTTTGGTGTGAAAGTAATAGATTAAGACGAATGCAAGTCAATGGAGTCAAGGAGTTGATGTTTACATCAAGAGGAGTCTTGTATTAGATGTAGAGGTTAGTGTGAGTTTGGTCTCGATTTGTCATGTTAACTCATGAAAATCAAACTAGGATGTGACTAGACTAGGTACATTTAATTTTGTTTTGTAAACATCTTGCATGATTGATATGCAATGTTAATGCATATTGTAAAATTGTGTTTGGGAGGAAATGGCATGCGATTTTGGTTTATCAAAATATATAATTAAATAGATATAATTGTTTTTAGTCTACATCAATGTTTTTTTTCCTTTTAGGAAGTAATTAAATTGTTATTAGTTAACTTGTATAGTTGTATTAGAAACAAATTCAAAAATGATATTAATTAATAGAGTTAATCACACGGATGGTCCATGTGGTTTGGTCAAATCACGGATTTAGTTTTTAACTTTGAAAAATTACGGATTTAGTACCCACTATTTGCCAACTTGTTTAACTGACGGTCCTGGATGTCACACCTCCGCCAGCGGCGGAAACACGGGAGTGCGATGAAATTGAATAAGAGAACACAAGGAAATAAAGAAAATTACTTTTAAGATTTCATAAACATTAAATTGATTACATGTGTCTCAAAATAACCAAAGATAAAAATTTTGATCAAACAAAATAACTTTAAAAAAAATCATAAGTCTTCAATTGATAACTAGCAAATCCAAAGTCTATCATTACACGGTATTTCCTAAAACATGTAATAAAACGAGTCAACTAACAAAGTTGATGAGATGCATAGGTTTTATAAAATAAACATAGAAAGATGTATACAATTCATGGCAATACTTCACATACTCACATTAGTAAAACGTCACAACATGAAGCCACAACCAAACCTAATGACATGCCCTCTTCGGTTCAACCCCCCACGGGTTAACCTAAGCATATGTGTCGGATTTCAATCACCCAAACCCCTAACCGGGAAGATGGGTGGGTTTGTCACACCTATAGCGCTATAACTGTACTACCGTCGGTTTGTAACAAGTTGATGATTGTGTATGCTTTTGAAAAAGAGGGCCTTAACGTGTTTATGCATTCATGTTGTCCATAGTTAAATAATGTTTTAACGTCGAGTATGAAAACCTTTGCCAATTGTTTGAATTGTACTAAAAAGGTCTTTTTGTTATTGCTTGTTACATGTTTCACCCCAAAGAATAAAGAAAAAGGGGACTATGATCTCACCTTGATGGTTAATGAAGAGGCGCGTGTATCAACCTATAGAATTTAAGAATTGAATAAGTTTAAGGAATTATCGTTCCGCGAATAGAAAGTTTGAATGAGAGCGACGGAGGATGATATGTGGTTGCATAATAGAACATGATAATCCACCTAGAGTAGTACATTCAATGAAAAGATTCCCAGGAAAGAGGGGTCGGTCGCAAAGGACTCGTTTGGATTACCGCGTCTTTCCTAGCCAGAACCGTTCATTTGTCATATACGTACATCGTAGGTTTGGATAGGTTTCTAATGCATGCAACACCTTAGATTATGAATAAAATGTTTTTAAGAAAAGATAAATCAAAGAATGCTCAAATGTTAAAAGATTATGGTTAGTTTTGTAAAATTCAGATTTAGACAGATTGTGTTGCTGAACTTTAGGCATTTTTAAAAATATTAAACAATTTCCAAAAATTCTAAAATTCTCCAGATCTTTAATTTAGGTTATAATGAACAACGTTTGTTAATAAATCTATTTAATTTGGGCAACTTAAATATCCCAAAATCGTGACACAAGATCAGAGGTCCAGAATAGACCTTTTTGTCTTGATTTGTCATTTTAGGGAGTATTACAAAGAGTTAGAATATCAATTATACATGGTTTTAAAGAATATTAAATAAAATTTGATTTTCAAAAAGATTGAACACGATTGGATTTGTAGAATGAGAGATATGGTCTCGGAAAATAATGACAAATATTTTGTCAAAAAGTCAGAATTGACCTTCACCTCTAAAAAAATACGTTTGAAAGCCTTAAACTTGTCAAACAATTACGAGGTTAGATTTTATGGAAAGAAGACTCTTTGAACTTAGATTTTGGTTTAAAAACAGCTCTTTTTGGATTAAGGATGACCGAGATATGGCCATCACAAGTTGACACAAGTATTCTATCCAGAATCCAGACTTACACTTGTGCAACTTTTTAGGGTTTTAAAGTGGGTTTTCGGTTATGAGACATTAATGTAAGCTCGTTTAAAAGTTAAATCATGAAGATTTAGGGTTTATGAGGATGAGGGATTATGATCATAAAATCACAAAAGAAAAAGAAATAGATTGGAGGTGTATAGAAGATAAAATCAAAGAAAGAAAGAAACCGAATAAAAAAGGATGATGTTACTTACTTGGAATGGTCCTCAAACCTTGTATGCTCTTCTTGCTCTTGTGGTTCACAAATTCTTCAAGGATTATGTAGAAGCATGTTTTAGTAAATATAAATTAAATTCTATGTATTAGTGTACTTAGCTAGTACGCAGGAGGGTGTTCCTGCGTACTTAGCATGTACACCAGATTGGTGATGCGCACTTAGTAAGTACGCATGGATTTTTCCTTGCGTACTTGATAAGTACGCATGACCAATGCCCTGCGTACTTAGCCAAGTACGCAGGTAGTGTTCCTTCCCCTATAAATTGAGATGATGGCCTCATTTGTAGGTGGAACTTTTGGGAACTAGGTCGAGAAGTGTCCGGGCGGGATGAGCTCTCCCACCCCTGGACCGTGAGCGTAGATGAGAGATGTATACTTCTTCTGTATGTAATGTGAGATGACTTCGTTGTTATGGATTACGTATCGTTTGATTCTACTGTCTTTTATCTTTGCTTTTTCTCTGTCTCGTTTCTTGGTTCTCACACAAATCACTGAACAGATCATGGTTTTTCTACTGCGCGACGAGGCTCCTGGGACCTACAACTGGTATTAGAGCCTCGGTGTTCATTGATTTGTGTTCCAGATTCGAGTTTTTAGGGTTTTGAGCAGATCTGAGTTCGTCACTGGTCGTAACTTTTTCTATCAAAAATCCTTATATTCGTCTTTGTTATCGCTTCATTTGGTGTTTTGAAGGCTGAGGGTTTTGTTAGATGATGATTTCTAAGCTGTTGGAAGCATCAATTTCTCAGATCCAACACTTTTCGAGCATTCTCCTCAAGATCCGTCAAGAACGCTGCTACTTTTTGATAAGTACACAAATTCAGCTTTTCTACGTACTTACAAAGTACGCATGGGTTTTGCCCTGTGTACTTACTATGTACGCATGAGTAGTTGTCCTGTGTACTTGCTAAGTACGTATGAGTAGTTGGCTCTGTGAATTTAGCATGTACGCATGGGCATTTGGCTTTGCGAACTTATCAAGTACGCATGTAGACTTGGCTTTGCGAACTTACTAAGTACGCAGGAACACCCTATATCTACGTATTTGCTAAGTACGCATGAAATATCATCTGGGATTAAAAAAAAAGTTTTTTGGCCGAAAAACTTTTCTTGGCTAAATTTTTAGGGATCGTTTGTAAGCTTGTTTCAGGCCAATTTTGAGAAGATAGTGGTTTTGGTTTTTCGGGACTGAAATTTGATGTGGCTTGGCGAAACAAGGACGGGATTTTCCTTGGATGATACCAATTGTGATACATTGTTTAAGTGTTCAAACCTGAAAATGTGGGCTACGAGTATCCGGGATACTTCTTTAATAGGGAATGAATGCTGAATCAAGTTGAGCAACTGGGTCGTCATCAGCTAAAGGTCTCGTTTTATTTGTGAAGATGTTGCTGCTTTGGGTCTTTGTAAAAAGAATCATATTGTCTAGGTATTCAAACCTGAATATGTGGGCTACGAGTATCTGTGATACTCCTTTAATAGGGGATGAATACTGGAATAACTTGAACCCAATGATTTGCTGTTTTGGATCTTTGCAAAGGAATAAAAATTAAAAAAAAATAAAAAAAGGAATAAAATCCTAGATTTTACTAGTTGTGGTTTTGAAGGACTTGAGTGAAGCGGTGATGAAGCTGGTCATAGTTTACAGAGAAATGAGGGGGATAAAAATCTAGTATTCATGAGACAATTAAGAGGTGGTGGAAAAGCCGTTGGTACTTCCTATATATATACCTCTTTGACGTAACATGGATCTCAACTATGATTTCTCGTGTAAACTATATTTTTCGTGCTCGTTGGTCAAGCCTGTGTTCAAGATTTGATGTGATTTAGTTATGATTGGATTTCTCATTTGGGATCTGGGCGGAATGACAGATAGACAACCTAGTTATGGAACTTCATCGCGGTGAATGTATATAGATTAGGAGGTGTTAACCAGGAATGAAGATCTAATTGAAGAATGTTGGACTTTGGATTCAGGATGATCACTGCTGAGTATGATTTTGTGTTTGATTATATCATGTGTTTTCAAGATGAAGATGGATATTCGTTGGATTATTAGTTGAAGATGGAACCTTTTATCATTAGCCGACGGGATAGGAAACGTTCCCTTATTTCTGGTCTAATCAGGAGAAGCTTACATTGAAAGGTGAAATTGGAAATGAACATCTTCGGAAATTTGGTTGACTCGTGAAGATACAGGATAGAGTTGGACACATCTGGTGTGAAGACTTAAGTTTATCTTACTGGAATTCCTATGGGAGCTGATTAGTTTGATGCAGGTTATTGGAAATTCAAACTCTCTATCATATGCCAGTTGATTTGGAGATGTCTTAGTCTACTGATGTTACCTTGCGAGGAAGACTCGTTCAGACTCAGATTCCAAAGTCAAGTTGGAGGAAGCTACTGCTGAGAGGTTGAACTACAATGAAGTGTGTTGGGTTAGTTTGTTCCTATTGAAGCACTTGGTTTGGTCTAGAATGAAAACTACAGATAAGAGGGAGTCGGGTTTGTTAGATCACTCGGCAACTGAAGACTGAAGTTTGAAGATTTGTAGATCTCAAGTGGAATGCCAGAAGACACGTGATGTCATTAGTTTAGAGGGAGTCTGTTAGGACATTCTTTGTAAACTGATGATTATCAGTGTTAGTGATAGATAGAATTTGATGCTATAGTTAACAGGGAGTCTGTAGAAGCATGTTTTAGTAACTATAGATTAAATTCTATGTATTAGTGTACTTAGTTAGTACGCAGGAGGGTGTTCCTGCGTACTTAGCAAGTACACTAGATTGGTGCTGCGCACTTAGTAAGTACGCATGGCTTTTGCCTTGCGTACTTGATAAGTACGCATGACCAATGCCCTGCGTACTTAGCCAAGTACGCAGGTAGTGTTCCTTCCCCTTTAAATTGAGATGATGGCCTCATTTGTAGGTGGAACTTTTGGGAATTAGGTCGAGAGGTGTCCGGGCGGGATGAGCTCTCCCGCCCCTGGACCGTGAGCGTAGATGAGAGATGTGTACTTCTTCGATATGTAATGTGAGATGACTTCGTTGTTATGGATTACGTATCGTTTGATTCTACTGTCTTTTATCTTTGCTTTTTCTATGTCTCGTTTCTTGGTTCCCAGCCAAATCACTGAACACATCGTGGTTTTTCCGTTGCGCGACGAGGCTCCCAAGACCTACATATTAGGGCAGGGATTTCGAAACTAAGGAGGGAATGAGGGTATCAGAGGTGGTTTGAAGGTAAATAGCAAAGAATAAGGCACCCTGGACCTCCTATTTATACTAGAGATTGAAGGATTGTATATTAGGAAAGAACTTGGAGTAGAAGCCAAGGGTTTCTAACCCTAATGCAGCCTCCAACCACCCCTTACCAGCTCAAAATTTTGAAATTATGGTTTAGGAACGGACAACTAGGTCCCTCAAGTATACAAGTGGTGCATCGGTGTACCAAACGTTTGGTTTTCGAAATTCGGAGTTTATTTAAGGAAAGTTTTGTAAACGAAAATTGTTTTATATAATTAAATGGATTTGTTAGTCAATTTAAAACATAACTTAGTGTCATGAAGGATGTATTTTTCGGTTGTGGGCGGTACGGAGTCAAACTGCGGTTTAGAAGACGAACGGATACGTATAGGCACTAACTAACGTACTAGGGCATCAATTTGAATTATGTGACAACTTGAATGAGTTAAATAACTATGTTAGGAACATATGGTTGATACATTGCCTTTGAATTAGTAGTTGGTGAGTTTTCGTGTCGGTAAACGAGTTTTTAAACGGTTTAACGGTCCAAGTTGCATTTAAGGCAATTCCAAGCGTTGCAGTCAACATGTGACCATGTAATAAGTATAATGTGCATGAAATATGTATGTTTGAAGTATGATATGAACACGAGCTATGATTTCAAGCTTCATTGATTCACGAATACGGTAAGCGTTACAAGTACGCGAAAAGCAGAAATATTATACTGGAGTGGATGGAAGTTAACTTTTTTTGTTAAGTGGGGGTGAAAAGACTAAATTACCCTTAACAATAAATAAATAAAAATAAAATTAATGTATTAACATGCTGGTCCCACCTTTTTTAATTAAAAAACAATATATAAAACAATTTAATAAATAAACACAAATATTAAACCAGCCCCCCCCCCTGTTTCCTAATCGTTCTTCTTCGATGTCCGACAGCCTACGTCAACACCGCCGCCACCGTCTGGCAGCCTCCACCAACACCATCGTTGCTGTCCATTCTTTGTCGCAGTACACTACCCCGTTCCAACCCCAACAAACCAACTCATTTGTTCTAGAGTCATCCCCTTCCCTAATTTCTGCATTTTTTTCCAGCGAGAACCCAACTCACGTTTTTCCGCTGATCTTATCTCTAGCGTCCAACACCACCGTCAACCCTAACGCCTCTAATACCACCGTTAGATCTGGTTCTCTCCTTCTCTATGTTCTTATCCATATCCCCGTTTGTCTCGCTGCAACGAGGAGAAAGCAAGGTAGGCGTTCATATTCATACACCACCGTCAAACCAAACAAAAAACAACCCCTTTCCTCTTCTTCTCCAGACCTTCACCGGCCACCTTCCAGCACCATCCCGTTTTTCCGGCAGCCCCTTTCCATCAACCAAACTCGAAACTGCACCCACCTGTGTTCGTCTCCACCACGTCCCACCTCCCTCTGGACATCAAATTCCACCAAACACAATTGATTGAATATTACTTGGTCTATTTTCTTCGTAATTGAACAAACATACACCATAAAAGATGTAAAAACAGCAACAAAGCAGTTCCAATGGCGGCAATATTCAACTATTGACTACAATAGTCAACAAAAAATATGCAAATATTCTTATGCGTGTAATCATCAATCAATTTGGCCCAAATAATTTCAGTTCAACTAAGCACATTTTCTTTCAATTTTTTTTTTTTTTAAGCTTCAATTCAAACTTGATCAAAATTACAAACTAATGGCAACCCTAACAAATTGATCTCAATTTCATATCAACCCTAAGAAATGATGTTGGAGCTCAACTTAGAGTTCCGATCAGTAGCGTTTTTGTTCTTGAGATCAATTTGTTTCGCTTCTTTAGTTCAAAACACCGGTGACAACGGTCGAGATATCGAACATAGAATTGATCAGACTACTTTCGGCGGCCCTTACAACCAACCAAGCGACGGTTGAGGCTCCTGACGGTTCAGATGAAGAAAATAATTGCCTAAAAGGAAATAATTGCCACCTAGTAGATCTCGTCGGTCATCACAAAACCTCAAAAATTATCCCCTTCAAAACCCTAAATTAGCTCTGATCTGTCGTCACTTGTTTCATCTCTTCTACTGTAAATCCATTGTAATTTGATTATGTGGATAACTTGAAGCATGAGTGGGACTATAGAAGCAGAGAAAAGGTCATCAACCACCAAAACCCCATCCGATTGAACAAATCCATTCAGGGTGTTGTAGATCCAAAATCGACTAGAAGTTGGGTTTGCAACCCCTTTTGAATCCCTCATTTTTCTGAATATGATGGTGATGGTTGACGGCCGATGCAGGAGGGGAGAGGGGTTGGGGATGAAGATCGACCGGTAATGAGGGTGGGGATGAGTTTAGTTCTTTTTTTTGTGTTGTGGGGATTAGTATATGTATAATTGTTTTTTTTAATTAAAAAAGAGGTGGCCCACATATGTAGGTTTTTTTTATTTTTTTATTCAAGTGTATTTTAGTCTTTTTACACCCGCTTAATAGAAAAGTTAACCTCCATTAACTCCAGGGACCGTCAATGAAATAAGTTGGCAAATAGTGGGGACTAAATCTGTAAATTTACAAAATTAGGGACTAAATTCATAATTTAGCCAAACCACAGGTGCCATCCGTGTAATTAACTCAAAAAAATTTTTAATCGCAAATCTACCGTACCTCTACTCTTAAAATATACCAAATAATTCACTTAATGACTGGGTTTAAACCCAGGATACTAATCTAAAAAGCAAGAGTCTTTATTAGTAGGATAGTTCAACACTAAGAATTAACTCTAATTAATATAAAACCTTTTATATAAAAAATTAAAAATCATAGCAACATTCTTAGCAATCATATATTTGTCGTGTCGTAATTTATATCATAAACTAATAATTGTCGTACTACTTTTTTTTTATGAATTTAAATAAAATGCTCTACTCTTCTCTTCTGCCTTAAAGCTTAAAGCTTTTTCATACCCATTTTCACTTTTGTCTCTACCCTCCTCTCTCTCTCTCTTTCAGAAACTCCTTTCTTTTTCGTTCTTCATCATCTTCAATTCTAGGGTTCTTAATTTCTCTTCAGAACAGTCTCCATTGCCTGTCGACAGAGGGTAATCCATCATTATCTGTTCCAGCATTACTAAAATCTAAACCACTGTTTTTCACACAGTTTACTGCCGTAAAGATTCAAAATTTTACCATTTTCTTTCCATATTTCTGTGTTTTGTTGATTCTTGAGTTGTTTATTTACAAACCCATGTAAATTCCTTGAATTTTTTATTTTTTATTTTACCATTTTTCTTTAACTTTTTCTGGGATTTCCTTTAATTTTGAAAGTTTTGTGATTTTGTCTATTCTATGGTGAATTGTGATTTAGGGTAGAATTTTCTTGAAATACAGGCAAAATTTCAAGAAAAGTGGTGCATGTTAGATAATTTTATTTTCTGGGTGTGAAAATTACTGTGTAAATGCATGGATGTAAGGGAAGGAATGCCATCTTTTTACCTCAACAGAGTGGTTAGTGGGTCTGCTAACCAAAGTGGTATCAAGATCCAATCAAACCCTAACATGTCACCTGGTCAGACCAACAAGTGGTTACCTACAATGGGTTCTTCATTCCAATTGGAACACAAATCATCACCAAGTTTCCCTCATGGCATTGCCACCGGTGGTGGTGGTGGCAGCAGTGGCGGTGGTGGTGGTATAGTCTCCATTGGTACTCCGGGAAGTGGGAGTGATACTGTTGTGAAGAAAAAGAGAGGGAGGCCTAGGAAATATGCACCGGATGGGTCACATATGGAGTTAGGGCTAACACCGGCTCCTTTGTCGGGTTCGGGCTCAATCAGCCCGAACCCGAGAAAGAGCAGAGGGAGGCCTCCTGGTAGTGGATGGAAACAAAGACTTGCTAATGTTGGTATGGTTTCTACTAGACTTAATTTGCTTCATGCATTTTATACTGCCAATATGTTACAATTACACATGTTTATTTATAACGATGGCATCGATAACTTGTGGGGATTCATGGCTTGAATGTGTGCTTAATGTAACACCCTAGTTAATCCCACATCTGTCATAGACAGGAGAGATGCTGGTTCATAAGGAATACCTTACCTCAAATATCACCAACGCTCTTTAGGCGCAATGGCTGTAATGGATAAGTGTGCTCGGGTGAGAGTAATCCTAGGATGGGTTACTTCCTAGGAAGCTTTCACCCGGGCAACCAAAAACAAATCTGTGAGCTCCTTGTGGGCAAAACAGACTATATTGGTTGGTATGAGAGGTCGGGTGTTACACTTACATATGGTAGAAACGTACATAACATTTATAATGTGAGTTACACGTGCATATTCGGTTAATTCGAACAGATATAGATCTTGACTTGTAGAATTCTCTTTCTATTTTGAACCAGGTGAATGGATGAATAATTCAGCAGGATTGGCTTTTACACCTCATACCATCCATGTATCTGTTGGAGAGGTATGTGATAGCTAACATCATTTTCCATCAATCTTTTGTCATCCATTTCATGGTTCCTATCTTTATTTTCCATGTGTAAGGTTGATGGGCCTCTCTGATAGCAAGTTTTATAATAGCTGGCCGTTTTGACCCATTTTATACTTTGAATAGACCCAAACTGACCCGTTGTATAACTTGACATTTGGTGTTTGTGAAATAATATCTTGCAGGATGTTGCTAAAAAGATATTAGCCTTTGCACAACAGAGGTCAAGAGCAATATGCGTCTTATCAGGCAGTGGAACGGTTTCTGCAGTGACACTAAGTCAGTTTACATCTTCCGGAGGCACCGTGACCTACGAGGTCAGAGAACTCTCATTTTGTGCACTTAACCACTTTGGACTCCCATTTTATGATGATCTAGTTTAGTTACATAGTCTAGAATTGATCCATTGTGTTTGCTTTATGTTGGACCTCTTTGTGTTTTAGGGCCGTTTTGAGATACTATGTTTATCCGGTTGTTATCTGCTTTCGGAAAACGGTGGGGCCCAGAGCCGGACCGGGGGCCTAAGTATCTCAGTTTGTAGCAGTGATGGTAATGTCATTGGCGGTGCAATTGGCGGTAGACTTGTTGCATCCAGCTCAGTACAGGTATTGTTTTAAAAGCTACTTTTAGAACTCTTAAAAGTTTGAAATGTTTTTAAAAATGTGATTTTTGGTGTTGTAGGTGGTGGTATGTAGTTTCGTGTACGGTGGTGGTAATGATGTTAAATCCAAGACCAAACCAGAAACATCCTCAAGGGATGAGAGATGTTTGGATATTCAACTTAACGAGACAAGCCCTGTGGCGGTTCCTGGACAACAAAACTCACGAGCCGGGTTAAGAAACTCGCCTACTGAGATTGATCTTACGCGTTGATGAAATATTATTAAAAAAGGGTTGGTATTTTCGTATAGGTATGTTGTACATGAATGGTCAAAGAACAACAACAAAGAGAGATTATGACCTCTTTGTGATGTTTGTTTGTAGATCATTGATGGGTCGTGCTAACTTATCTGTAACAAAGAAATCGACCGTTTTATGGTTGTTAAGTAGGATTAGGAGATTGTTTCGACTCAGTCGTCTGCTAATTTGATGGAAGGTTATGTGCTTTGATCTTTTGAATTCTCTTTCTTTACCTGCAGATTATGATTTCTGTTCAAATGCATGACTTATGACTAAATAAGTTGAAATACACATCAAAATAAAAAACTTTTAGCATTTTAATCGTAGTAAATTTGTTAAAGAAGTTGTAATCCAGTGGTGGCGGTGATGACAACAGTTGTGATTGCAGCACCATCGGCAGGTGGTGTTGGTGGTAGAGTGCTCATAAAAACCGGATCCGAATCCGATCCGATGGTTTATTCGAAACCGGATCCGGCTAGAACCGGTTTTTTTGGAACCGGTCTGGATTTTTTCAGAACCGCCGGATCCAGAACCGGTTGAGGGGTTTTTGACGGACCGGATAAAAATCGGACAAAAATCGGATTTTTTGGAACCGGTTTTTTTCGGACAAAATATAACCGGTTCTATCCGGTTATAGCCGTTGGGTTAAAAAAAAACCCGGCTATATAGCCGTTAATATGGCCGTTTTTTTGTTTTTGTTTTTGTTTTTGAGGCTTGAAACTTAGTATAAATAGGTATTGGGTGTATGGGTTAGTTCACCACAACATTCTAGCTCTCAAAACTCAAAAACGCTCTCAAAACGCTCGCTTTACGAAAAAAAAAAACGCTTTCAGGGTTTCCGCTTCCGCAAGCACTCAAAATTCGGTTGGTGGTTCTACTAGCGATGTCACGGTGGTGTCAGTACTTCCTTGCTCCCGAAACCAAGAGATATGAGCTTATTTCGATTTATGCGAAATGTCGAACGGTTCGCAAAAGGCTTGTTGCAAACGTTGTGGTAAAATTTTGGGTGGTGTGGGAAATAGCACTTTGAGGAAACATATTGGTAGTCACGCAAAATACACTCAAGGTGAAGATCAAACTCAAATTGGTAGAGATGAAGGAGTTTGGCAATACAATGTCGAGAGGGTTCGTGAGAGAATGACACATTTCGTCATTCAAGAATGGTTGCCTTTTGATCATTTTGATAATCCGCGCTTGACGAGGATGATACAAGAGACGCTTCAACCGAGTTACACAAATGTAAGTCGTTCTACTTTGAGAAGAGATTGTTTAAAAATGTGGAAAAGAGCTAAAAAAGAATTAATTTTAGGTTTTGAAAATTTAAATACCGGCATTAACTTAACAACGGACGTTTGGTCCGCTCCACATGGTTTACCCGAATCGTACCTTTGCGTTACCGCACATTAGGTTCAACCAGAGTCGTGGCAAATGATGAAGCGTACGATTGCGTTTGATTATTTTGGATATCCACATACCGGTGAAAACTTATTTTATATTTTAGACTCGGTCATTCAAACTTATAAAATTCAACCAAAAATATTTTCAATATCTTTTGATAACGCTTTAAATAACACAAACGCGGTGGAAAAATTAAAAATAAAATATGAACCGCCTTGTAACGGTGTTTTCTTTCATAGTCGATGTGCTGCACACATCATTAATTTGGTTGTACAAGACGGTCTAAACGTCCAAGAAATAAGAGACGTAAAAGAAAATTTTAAAGTGATGTTACGTGAAGTTTTTAGCACAAGCAAAAAAAGATATATAAACTATAGAAACTTGTGCCAACAAACGGATTCCATCTTTTTAGGTCCGAATTGGGACGTACCTACTAGATGGAACTCGACATGGAAAATGTTTGAATCGGCCTTAAGGCAAAGAGTTACTTTAAAACATTTCCATGATAAACTTGTACAAAAGAAACGTTGTTCACAAAAATTTGATAATATAAGTTGGGATATGATCGAGAAACTAACTAATTTGCTTGAGGTTTTTAAAAATGCAACTACATGTTTATCGGGAGTTTATTATCCCACATCTTCGCTAATACTTCAACAATTATACTTAATATGTAATAAATTAAAAGAGTTTGAATATCACGACACTATTTTTGAAAAAATGGTAACACCTATGAAAGCTAAATTTAAAAAATATTTTTCAGAAATGCCGGCCATTGTTACATGTTCGGCCGCCTTAAACCCAACGATTAATGTAACCGGTGTTGAAACATTAATTGGATCAATATCGGATGATTTAAATATGTTCGAGAAAGACCCAAATTTTGAATCAAAGGCAATAAGGGATTTCAATTCAGCTTTTAATAATATGTTTGATTATTATTTACGCAAATATGGTGGAAGTGGTGGTCCATCAAACATACGTGAATCAATGGGTTCGGGTTCAAGTTCTAGTAGTTCAAGGAACCCGATGCTAAATTTATTTAACACTTTAAGAAACGAAAATACTAAACGAGCTCGTGGAACCACACCAAGTAGCGAGCTTGGGAGATATCAAACAACCGACTTTATTTCAACTCTAAGATCCGAAAAGTTTGAAAACTTTGATATCTTGAGTTGGTGGCAAGGAAGGGAATCCCAATATCCCGTTTTAGCCGCAATGGCCCGTGACCTACTAACTGTCCAAGCTTCCACGGTAGCTTCGGAATCTGCTTTTTCTCTTAGTGACAGGGTTTTATCTATTCGAAGAACGAGGCTTACACCGGAATCTATGGAGATGTGTATTTGCTTGAAGGACCATTTGGATGCCGCCGAACGTATACAACATGTTGCAAAACTAGAAGGCGAGCTTGACATTGAACAAGAAATACATATTTTCGAAGTAGAACAAGGGGCGGCGAATCCACTTTCTGACGAAGAACAAGCTTATGATGAAGCCCAACGTATCTCAAGCGAAGAAGATTGAAAACCGATGTTACGAAGACTAAGACGAGTAGACGACGAATAACGAGTGATAATAAATAATATATATTTTGTGATTCAATTATGTTTTTTGTAAATTTTTTGTATGAACAATTGTTAAATCACTTAAAAAAACTAAAAAATAAATAAAACATGTATTTTATAGTGTATCTTTGTTAATTTTTTAAAATTTTTTTTTTTAAATCCGGTGGAACCGGTTTTTTTTGTCCGGTCCGGTTCCATAAATCCGGTCCGGTCCCAATAGGTTCCAACTCTCCACTCCCTTAACCGGATCCGATCCGGAACCGGTTCCAATGGATCCGACCGTTGACCACGGTTGACCGAACCGGTCCGGATCCAGATCCGAAAAAAAACCGGTTTGTGCACCTCTAGTTGGTGGTGGCAATGGGCGATGGTGAGGGGTGGGACATTCCATTTCTTTTTGTTGATTTATTTGAAGAAAAATGAGGGAATCAATTCTAATTTCAATTCCCTTCATTTGAATTCATATTACAATTCCAAAGAATTCTATGAACCTAAGAGGATAAGAATGAAATTCAGATTTCAAATTCCAATTCTATTGAATTCTTTAAAACCAATAATCTCACACGTATACATAACTGCGAACCATACATTTAATTCTCTAGGAGCATTGATAGGTTTTACTGTATGTTTCACGTTGTTATAGTACAGATCTAGATGCATGAAAACAACAGATGAATGACAAAAAATTATATCATCCTTAACAGTTTAAATGTTAAACATACATTAAACATGTAAATAATATATGTATAATTTGGTTGACCCAATTGCTTGTAAAGATTATACAACATAAATAATCTAAAAGAATGGTGATCATATTCTTTCTGATTTGCAGTTCAAAAAATCTTAGAATCTAAACTTATGAATTAAAATGAATGTTATATGTATCGCGTTTTACCCGCGATATATCTATAAAAACAAGAATATTCGGCTTCGTCTAACCTTCATTGATTGAGGTTTAACGTCGTGTTCGCTCATCTTCTGTCGAGGTTGAAACTTACTCCTGGTTCAATCCTTTAATCCTCTCAAATAAATTGTTCATCGTAATGGAGAATGCATCTTGAAACAACTCAAATTTTGCATCTTGATCTCCATAAACTAGTCTTGGCATCAAATCATATACTATGTTTCTTCTCATATCATCCCTCTCCTTCAATGGCACCTTCATCAACCTTTCCACCACATTCACCTTCATCTTTCTCACCTCTTCTTGATCAATGAAAACTGAATACTTCCCATGATCCTCAGGCAAATGCCATGGATATTGATAGTAAGCCGTAAAGGGGTCAAAAAGAACAGGAATGCATCCGGACACCAACGAGTCAAACACCGACTTCCTTGTAGGGCTATCACCCGGAGGTTGAAGACAAAATTCAGACTCCGTGAATAGCCCTATTAGTGATTGGGGCTCGTCACAGTGCCTTGACTTGCAATCGAAGAACTTACATTGTTCTTCGGTTGCTGATGTGCATTGGTCTATTAAGATAGACCTGATGTTGTCATGAGCGTCAGGACGGGCGGCACCGGCGAAGCTGACGAGGCTTCGTCGATTTGATGAGATGATCTTACGTTGCCATGCACGGATATCGTCGTCGGAGTGTGGGTGGAAGTGAGTCGGGTGAGGGATCCCGATGTCGTTGAGCTCCCATGGTTGTCGTTCGATCATGAGCTTTATCGGGTTTTTCATTTCTTTGAGCTCGAGAAATCTCGTCCCCCATGATGTGTAATCCTTCCTCCTAAAATCCCAAGAAATTTTCCCCAAAACAAAGACATGATCTTTTCCTAGATTCTTGTCCCATGGCTTTTGCATTTCTAGCCAATTTACAAGTTCAAAAGCCAAAGTATCCTTCACTTCATTAGAAACATTCTTGAAATGCCATCTCAAGATGTCTAAACCACCATAGTATGGAACATAGAAGAGTTTTGCCTGGTTTACATCGTAAACCCGACACGGGTGGTTTAAAACTCGAGAATGGAATATCAATTCCAACGAGTACTGATGAGTCTGGAACCATCGGTTCCCGAGCTCTGGTATGGGCTCACCAAACGCGTTGTTACTCAAATACTTGCACATATCGACCCAAGGAACCATATCATGACATTGAGCCACCAAATCTTTGTTAAACTTCGGTGGCAACTCATAGACATAGATTCCTCGTCCGTCACATTGATTTTGATTGTGATTCCAATTTTGTTTCGCGGCCCATGATCTTTGGACTCGTAGGTTCTCTTCAACAACTTCCCTTGCTTTCTTTATTTCACCAATATCATCGTTCTGAGGATTATGGTTTTCAAGAACGAAGTTAGAAACTTCCTCAGAGTCGCCCTTAAGGTCACTCATGACCTCATTCCCGACTGCTTTATCAACAAAAGCAGTCGGGTTTTCAACGGCAACTTTGGAAACTTTGTTGGAATCTTCTTTGAGCTCATCATTGGCCTCAAGCCCATTATTCCCAACAATCGAGTTTTGAATAACATTAGAAACTTCTTTGGACTCGCCTTTGAGGTTCCGGTTAACCGAATTGTCATTCAAGTCAAAAGTCGCCAAACTCTTCTCATTTTCTAGTTTTTCTTCAACAACAGGAATTTCGTTCTCCAGAAACTCTGGAGAGCTAGAATTACTGAACGGGAGCTGGAAGCCCCCGTTCGGTTGTGTGGTGGCTGAGAGACAATAGAGGTTGCTCAGCTTACGAGATGAGATACAAACATGAACGATCCTACCCGAAATGTAAGTGGTGGAGGACGACCAAACGAACATAAGAATCATGAAAAAGAGAGCGGTAGGAAGAGGATACACAAACCATGCCACACACGAACGGAAACAGCCTCTTCTCTGCTCGACCTTTTTCGGGACTTTTGATTTCCTCTTAGACAACACAGTTACCATTTTCAAGATGCTAAAATGACACTGGTTTGGATTTGGATTTGGATTTGGATTTGGGTTCAGATTCAGAGTTTTTCATGAGCTTTTCTAGTGAAGATATGGTGCATTTCTGGCTTCAAAGAAGCATATCATCAAACAACATGAGTGCACGTAGAGCTTCAATGCATGATTAATTAGTCTGTTTAAAATACTTGGAGGCACGTTCCTGATCTGTAATTAATCTAATCTAATCTAATCTAATCTAAAAACGTCAACCCAAATCATTTGCCATCAAATACATCAAACACATAAAAAAATCCATTTTTTTATTATCTCATGTCTAAAAGAATACTACTTGTCCATCAAATTCCCAACACATCTCATTTTCAACTTTCAAGGGATAATTTGATTCTTGATCGAAAATTCGTTATTGATTTTTGATGGATTAAAAAATTAAGCACGTAGTTAATATAAATAAGACTTAATGTCAACCAGAGGTGGCTCGACTATATAAAAAATAAGCTGCCGTTTAGGGCCCCCGGGACCACAAATTTTTAGGATTTAACGTCGTTTAATTTTCAGATTTTGACAAAGAGAACAAAAAATCAGTATACCTGAATGAGTTTTGTTTTTACTAAAACCACTCCAACTTTAATACGTATGACTTCAAAAATTGTATACAAAAATGTGCATCATTATATTCCATGTGTTAGGATTCTAAGAAAAAAAAATGCAATTTTTATGAAAAAAGGCCCCGATTTTATAATGCTCTTTGGGCCCTAAAAAGGTTGAGCCGACCTTGATGTCAACATACCGTTTTGCTATATATATGATCAATAATAGTCTACCGATAAATATGTTAGGATTTTGTATATGGGTTTTAAAGTTTTTAAGCAACGAATACGGTAAAAGTATACAAATGATTTTAAACATCACCCAAAGGATCCATTTGCAAGAAGTTAAGAAACCAAAACTACCATAAATTGCTGTGGACGAGTTGGTGAAGTAATGACAACGAACTGTTGCTTCCCTCTATATGTATCAACACTAAAAATTTGACGGTTCAAACGGTTGAGTGAGCCAAAACAAGATAATTGGCAATAGAAACAAATATTTATGATGAAAGAGTTTAATATTTCATTGTTAAAACCTTCATTTTAAAAAAGGAAACGCTTGAAAATGGTAGTCAACCCGGTGTAAATGAAAGAGTAAGTTTTCATTATTACAACCTCCACGTCGAAAAACCCTCTTTCTACTTTGAAATCTGTGAATGATCCACAAAATCGGTTCCACACGTTTCTTGAAACAAGAAATGTCAACTCCTTTGATTTAATGGAATTTTCTTTCAAAATGTTGCATCATGTGGAATGGGGGTATCCCGGCTTTGATTTCCCTTCGGGCTCCTCCGAGGCTATTCTTTATCACGGCTCCTCTTAGACTTTCCAACCAACCCTGTTGACTCGGACAAGTCTTTTTGAAGCTCGAAAAAAGCTGAAAAACTGTAAATGAAGCTTACCTCTTAAAGAAAAGGCATCACCTATTCCAAAAGCAATACCAGACACTACAAACACCGACGTATCTCTATGTTGGTAATCCCGTAGAGAAGGTAAAAGTCGTAGGTAGTTTGTCTGTTAGCTTTCATAAGGGCGGAGGGTATACTTCTCAATTTCCCAAAGTCCTCGAATGCCATATCAGTTTTTCCTCTTGTACTCCAAAAATAGGTGGAAATTGTTGGAATTCAATTGGATAACACCGCTAGTTGGAAGGCAATCCAAGACTCTTTTTATTAATAATTGAACTGAATACAAAACAAATAAATCTACCATCTATTTATAAGCTATCAATTCTAGTTGGACTCAAACTCAAATTAAAACAAACTTTAAAGAAAACATAAAACTAGATAGACTTTGATCTCCTCCTTGCCACCCCATGAGATCTCCATGCCACCCCGGTATTCCTCTTAGAATAGGATTATCGTTCATTCACCCCCTAATCATGTTCTGTACCTCTAAGTCCATTACTCCAAGTAAACTACGCATCTCTTCAAATTTAATCCTTGGCAAAGCCTTTGTAAGTATGTCAGCTCATTGCTTATCTCCACTAACATGTTCTACTTGAATTTCCTATCGCTCAACATATTCTCGATGAAATGGAATCTTGTGTTTATGTGTTTGCTTCTTTTGTGAAACACGGGATTCTTTATTAACGCTACAGCCCACGTGTTGTCAACCTTTAAAGTTACCACCTTTTCTTTGATCCCGGTCAGTTCACTCAACAGTCTCCTTAGCCACATTGCTTGGCACGCTGTGGTTGCTGCCGCCATATACTCTGATTCACAAGACGAGAGTGCTACCGTTTGTTGTTTTTGTGAGTTCTATGAGATAAGTGAGTTCCCAAAGTAAATGATCATCCCCATGGTACTCCTCCCATCAGTTTGATCCGAGCCGTGACTACTATCACAAAAGCCGACCAAGTCTCCAACTCCTTCGCTGTCATACTTTAAACCATAGCTCGTAGTCCCTTTTACATAGCGTAAAATCTGTTTTAGGGCCTACATATGGGACTGCTTTGGTTCCTGCATGAACCAGCTCGTGTGTCCAACCGAGAAGCTTAAGTCAGGCCTCATGGGTTGCCCATTTTCATCTTTGGTTAATTGCAAACGTGACTCCATGGGATATTTTGATGAATTGCATTCACTCAAACCTACTTCCTTGAGTATTTTGTTTGCATAAGCCTCTTGTTTGACCATGATTTGATTCTTTTGTTGTATGACTTCAAGACCCAAATAGTAAGAGAGTAAGCCAAGGTCTTGCATATCAAACTCCCCTTTCATTTGTTTCTTAAACTTGTTAATCTCTTCTTCACTTGAACCAGTGGCTATTAAATCGTCAATGTATATCCCTACAATAATTAAATCACCCTTTGTCACCCTCCTGTATACGGCTGATTCTTTTGCACATCGAGTAAAGTTCAAGTTCTTCATGGTTTTATCAAGCTTCTCATTCCAAGCACGTGGAGCTTGTCGAAGCCCATACAAAACTTTATCTAGTCTATACACCATGCTTTCTTTACCAAGGACCATATAGCCTTCGGGTTGCTTTACATATACGACTTATTTTAACTCCCCATTCAAGAATGCTGAGTTCACGTCGAGATGATACACTAGACACCTATTTCTTGCTGCAAGGGCTAGTATCAATCTTATGGTTTCTAGCCTCGCCACCGGCGTGAACACTTCATCAAAGTCCACCCCCGGCTCTTGTACATATCTTTTAGCAACTAAACTTTCTTTATACTTTGTTATTGACCCATTAGCATCCCGCTTTATCTTGAATACCCACTTTAATCCTATGGCTTTACTTTCAGATGGCAGGTGGCATAATTTCCACGTCTTGTTTTGTTCAATTGACACAGCTCGGCTCGCATGGCTTTCTGCCACTCGGTATCACTTTTGGCCTCTTCAAAGTTGTAAAGTTCATCATTCAAAAGTATTCCTCTTCCTAGAGCATGACATAATCATTGAACTTTTGTTGTACGGAACCTGTTCGAGTTGAACGTCTTAGCCCATCCTCATTACTTCTTCTATTTTCTTCATCAGGCTCACCCATTTCACCTGACGTGCCTGTTTGTGGGGCTGTGGGCTGCTATGTTGGATATATAATGTCCAAATATAATTAAGTCAACGTTACTAACAAGATACGATCCAAATAGTTACACCTTAGGCAACGAGCAAGTAATAATATTTAATTGTTAAATATTATAATTCACGAAAGACGGATATAATATATGGTGAATAAATATTTAGAGAAATATTTATCGAAGATTGAGATAATTAATTATCTGATTAATTAATTATTTACGAGGAATAAATGTTTAATCTGTTAAACATTTACAAAGATTAGATTTTACTGATTATTAGTAATTAGTAAAATAGAAAGATCAATAATTAAATAGTTAATTATTACCAAGGGTATTAACTGTTAATACTATAGGGGACTGGAGTGTAATTATAATGCTTATAAATATAACATTATAATCAAACCTAAAACCCTAATCACCCCACACCTAAATCGGCGTCACCCTTAGGGATGGCAATGGGTCGGGTTTGGGATGGGTTTAGGTAATCCCAACCCCATACCCGGTTATAAAATCTTGTCCCATACCCGGCCCAAAACCCGTCGAGTTTCTATCAGGTAATTACCCATCGGGTATATCTGCCGGTATCGGGTAAACCCGTTAGTCTATAAAAAAATTTCGTTTGGTATACTCGACCCAAAACCCGTCGGGTATCTATAGGGTATATATAAAGTTTTAGTTAAAATAAAAAAGAAAGAAAATAAAATCATGTTTGGTATACATTTAAAATAAATACAGGATGAATATACTTAAAATAAATGTGGTATATACACTAAATTAAATAAAAAAGAAAGAAAGATATGTCGGGTATATAATCGGGTAAACGGGTATATGTTATCGGGTAATTGGGGCGGGTAAACGGGTATATCACCATATCCCATACCCATCCCAAACCCGCGAAAAATTTCAAATGTAATCCCAAACCCGGTCCCATACCCGGTTACCCGGACCATACCCGTCCCAAATGCTTCGGGTTTCGGGTTTTTCCATCGGGTTCGAGTTTCATTGCCATCCCTAACCCTCTCCCCTCCTTGCGAGTTCCGACGCCGACCAGCACCACCGGCGTGCGCCGCCGAGCTGGCCACCACCGTCGCCCACCGCCGCCGTGATCGGCTCCCCTTCTACGCAACCGTGTGACGTTTTGCTGCAGGATTTCGTGTACGAGTCATCTAGCGTGATGGTCGTTGTACTAAGGTGTTTCAGATCTGGTTATCGTTAAAGGTATAATATCTGAACACCCTATGGTTAGTTATTTAATATTGTTTATACGCGTGTAATCAGATCACTGAAAGGAATCTAGATCTGATCTGTTTGTTGTACCATTAAATTGCTTCCGCTTAAATATATCTGATTTATTTATTTAAAAGGTTTAAATAATTATTGTTTTAAAAGTTAAAAATGGTACCCTGATTCCTAACAATGGTATTAGAGCCACCTTTACGCTCGTTTAGACATATATTTTTTTATCGATCTATTGTTTTATTTGTCAAAACTTTTGTTTGACAAAAGATCGAGTCTTTTTTCGTTTCTTGTTATTGTGTTGAATGAATCGAGCACTAGAGACATGTGGTTGTATTGTTTGTGTTGGTTGTTTCTCTTTCTATTTTTATGGGTTATTTGGAACCCCCGATGTAATAGTTAGGTTTTTTTTATTTATTTTTAGTGTATTTATAAATAAATATTGTAATCCTAAAGAGACGAAGACTAGAAGACCAAGACGGACAATGACAGGATTAGAGATGGAGATCTTGGACTAAGTGGGAGATAACGGATTTGTTTTATTTTGTTATCCCTTAGACCAGTCCGGTTATCGTTTGATGACTCGAACGAATCCGGACAATTTTTCCTAGTTGCTCGGTTCTGTGTTTTATTTATTTTATGGTTGTGATTATAATTATTTAGGATAATAATTAAACCGCAAAATTTTTATAAAACTTTTGACATAATTTAAAATGACGAGATTATTAAATTGTTTATTTTCTCGAAAAGGTAATTAAATAAAAGAGTGTTTTATTTAAAAGTAAAAACAAATTTTAAATTTAATAGTTTTATTTAAAACAATTTTAAATTAATTGTAACATCCCGAGTTTTAGAGCGCGAAAGAATTCACGAGAAAATTAAAACTTTAATAAGGAGAAGAGAAGCGGGCTTGAGCCGGGATGTATGGGCCGAAAGGAGCAAGTTTGGGCCCTTATAAGCCTCAAGATCAGACAAAAGCTCTCATTTCCATCCATATTTCCGAATTCTAGAGAGAGAGTCTAGAGAGAGAAAGTCCCGGTTTTCGAATCCAAGTTCATAGGATCTTAGGCGTTCGTATCTGGAACGATTAGCTGTGAAGAAGAAGCGTTTACAGGTAACCGATTCTCCTAGATCTGAGTTTTTGTTCGTTTTTTGGTTTTTCGGGTTTTGGGTGAAAAGGTTATGTTTGAACGGATGAAACTGAAAGATGAGCATAGATTTGAGTTCCTTAATGGAAAACGAACGTTTTAAATGCAAACAGGTTCGGGATCTTGAAGTGATCAGACCCGAATGCGAAAGTTAGGGTTTTTCGCCAAGAACAGGTCGTGCGCACTTGCTAAGTGCGCACCGAGCAGGTCCTGCGCACTTGCTAAGTGCGCAGGAAGAGGAACCTGCGCACTTGCTAAGTGCGCAGGAAGCAGAGTCTGCGCACTTGCTAAGTGCGCAGGCATCAGGTCTGATTAAGTGAAGTCAGTATGTTAGAGTAGTTAAACCATTAGAGTCGGTAATGGTCTGATGTGTATTTGACTAATCAATTCAGATCGGAAGTGACGTCGTTGAACCTTGTTTAGGACAACCCAAATTAGCTTACCAGGTGAGTTCTAATCCCCTTTTTGCCTTCTTTAGGGGTGGTGTGCATACTTAGTGTAAAGCGTTTATTATATTTTATATATTATAAACTGAAAGGAAAAGTTATGTTTTAGTGAAAAGTTTAAAAGAGGCAAAAGTACATTTTAGTAAAGTATGATTATATTATTGGCAAGCGTTTATTATATCTTTCATATACATAAACAAAGGCATAATATAAGTGCTAGTATGTTTTCAGTAAAGCAAGATATGTTATTTGGCATAATATATGTGTTAGTATTTTCAAGTAAGCAAGGTATATCATTTGGCAAGCGTTTACTATATTTATTATACATAAACAAAGGCATGATATATGTGTTAAGCTATGTTTAGTAAAGCAAGATATATATTTTGGCAAGCGTTTACTATATTTTCATATACATAAACAAAGGCATGATATATATGATAAGCTATGTTTCAGAAAGCAAGTTATATTCTATGGCAAACGTTTACTATATTTTATATACATAAACAAAGGCATATTATATATGAAAGTTATGAACAAGATTTACAGAAAGTTTTATGAAATGTAAAGTGAACAGTTTTTCCTTAGGGAATGTGTACGAGTTTGTAAAGGTCCTTGGGACAGATGTTACTTGTACAAGATGTCAGATATGGGTGCTACCCATTAGTAAGAGTCTCGGTGGCTCGTTGACAGTTGTACAATTGGAATGAGTGACGGCGGTTGCTCGGGGGACTACGCAATCCCCCATGTACCAGTTAAGAGGTATTGATCACGAGGACAATACCCGGTGTTGATCACAAGGACAACATCGTGTCATGTGGTGTTGCTCGCAAGGACAACATCATTGGGTCACGAGGACCCAGAAGGTATTGATCACGAGGACAATACTAGTATGTAACAAGAATTGACGTATAAGCGGTAGTGTCGGTTCATGGTGTAAGCCATGGGGGCATTGACCAGGTACTTGTCGGTTCATGGATGTAAGCCATGAGGGCAGTACAGTAAAGAGGAATTGACGGTTAAGTGGTACTGATCACGAGGACAATACCAGCAGTGATAAGAATTGACGGTTAAGCGGTATTGATCACGAGGACAGTACCAACAGTGACAAGGAATTGACGGATACTTTATGAATGTATTAAATTATGTTTTGAAAAGTGTAGTATGTAAAGTTTTACCTTAAGGGCAGTATGTATGTATGTATTAGTAAATCTTTTGTATAAATGATTTAAAGTAAACGTTAGAACTCACTCAGCGTTGCTGATTTTTAGTATGCATATCAGTTAAGTGCAGGCTTAGTTGATGGATGTGGATGTTTGGCTTAGAGAGAAGAGTTACCCGAAGATCAGTGTCTGGCATCCCGATTATGTTTTACGTTATGTTTTAAGTTGATGTTGTTAGAGACAAGTTGTATTAGATATGTTTATGTTTCCGCTGTGTATGTTGAAGTTTTAAAACGTTTCCGCTGTGTTAATGAATGTCTTATGTTTAAAAGTGCTATGTGTTGATGAGTAAATCCAATAAGTGAGGTCTCCCGGGTTTGGGGCCTCACATTAATTAAAGAGTTGATTAGTTTAAAATTGGTTCGCGACGAATGACCAATTTAGATTAAATAAGGCATTTGAAATTGGATCGTGTCGAGTGTTGAAAGTTGTTTCACGAACTAAAATTAGTAAAATCAGGTTTACTAAAATTGCGCGACTTGTATCATGCTACTCGTCGACCAAAATGTTTTTGACCCGAAACGGTAATGTTAAAAAACATTAAAGAAATCTCAAATATAAAATCGATATTTCTTCGCCACCCTTAATTGTGACACTTCAACTAATCTATCCAAACCCCCGGTGTTAGTGAATTACCCTGCATCCGGCCCTACGGTTTTAGTTGAAGGTAGAACCGCGATTCCTGAGTCACTTAGGCCAGGTCTACAGTTACAATTGAAGGACAAATAGGCGTAGTTGAGGGAAACATATCCAAGCTTGACAATACTCGTCATGCCCCTAAAACCGAGATTTGTATAGTTGATACAATTGGTAATCGTTACCTATCCGTCTAGCTATGCTAGTGAAAAGTGCTCAGTCATTCACTGAGACATGGGGAACCGGGATCTCATTCCTAATTATATAATTTTGCAATTGGGTCATAAAATTTTAATTAGGAAACTATGCATGAAAATACTAAAGCTTTTATTTTTGAATTTTGTAGATGTCTAACGAAATCAATACCGACTCCGTTTTTGCTCTAAGGTCTATGCTTTATCGGAACATGCTTAAAGAAGGAAACTTCTCTAAGTGGTACCGTATCTTGAGAAATGTTCTTAAGGAAGAAAAGAGATCCTATGTTCTGGAAATTTCAATTCCCCATGTTCCTCCCAACGACGGATCCAAAATGCTTTGGAGACGGCACGTTGAAGATTCTAATGAGGCATCATTTTTTATTTTATCTACTTTGAGTGATGAGCTCCGTCGTGAGCTAGAATATCACCCTGCATATGATATGGCTTGTGAATTGAAGAAAAAGGTTTCATCAAAATCGCAGCGAATATCTGAATGTGCTTAAGTCCTTATCAAGCAACATGGAAAGAGGAACAAGAATGAGCTCACATTTCTCTAAAATGGTGAAACTCATTGACAGCCTAAAAGATCTTGGTTCCTCTATCATCCAGGATATGGCAATAGATTTCATACTGATATCTTTGCCGGTTGAGTACGAAGAGTTTGTTGATTATTACAAGAAGTATGTAGTAGGAGAAACCCTATCTGATTTGCGAGGGTCGCTAATGGCTTATGAAATGACATTGGGACATATGAACTCTCTGATCACTAAACCTATAAAGCGTGGTAAGAAGAGAGCGGCTTTCAAGAGTGACGACACCTATCATTACTGTGGAGAAATAGGACACTGGAAGAATACTTGTCCTTCATACCTTGCTAAGAAGACCAAAGCTTCAGAAGCAGGCTCTTCAGGTATGTTCGTTATTGAAATCTTCTCTTTGCCTAGCAAATCTTGGGTATTTGACACTAGATGTGGTTATCACATTTGTAATGGTTTGTAGGGACTAAAGAAGGTTAGGAGGCTGAAGCAAGGCGACCTGGAGCTCCATGTGGGAAATGGACAAAAGGTTGTTGTGAAGGCTGTAGGAGAATACACTCTTTTACTTCCTTCTGGTTTAGAACTTGTTTTGAACAATGTTTATTTCATTCCTACTTTGACTATGAATATTGTTTCAGTATCTGCTTTGAGGGAACAATGATTTAATTATGCTTTTGACAATGATTTCATTTCTGTATATTTGAATGGTTTTTTTATTTTTCTGCAAAGGCTCACAATGGAATCTATGAGATAGAAGTCCATGATAATAACGTACTATTTAATGTCTCCTTCAAACGTATGAAATATGATTTCAATGATACGTATCTATGGCATTGTAGACTAGGACACATAAACAAGAATCGCATGAAGAAACTCCAGACCGCCGGAATTCTGAATTCTACTGGTCAAGATTCATTTGATGATTGCGAGTCATGTTTAAGTGGAAAGCTAACCAAGGCTCATTTTTCCGGTATCGGTCAAAGGGCTAAGGATCTGTTAGGACTTGTACATACTGATGTATGTGGTCCATTCAGAACAATGTCTAGAAGTGGAGAGAGATACTTCGTGACATTTACTGATGACTTCAGTAGATATGGTTATGTTTATCTTATGAAGCATAAACATGAAACGTTTGAAATGTTCAAACAATACCAGAACGAAGTACAAAATCAGCTTGGTAAGACGATTAAGATGCTTCGATCTGATCGAGGTGGTGAATATCTTATTCAAGAGTTTGACGAACATCTAAAGAAATGTGGGATCATTTCTCATCTTACTCCACCAGGAACACCTCAACTTAACGGTGTATCCGAAAGGAGAAATCGAACTCTATTAGATATGATTCGATCAATGATGTGTCGTACAAACCTCCCACACTCCTTCTGGAGTTTTGCTCTCGAGACTGCCACAAGAATCATAAATCTAGCTCCTACAAAGAAGGTGGACAAGACGCCTTATGAGATATGGCATGGGGAGAAACCCAAAGTGCCATACCTTAGGGTTTGGGGATGTAACGCATATGTTACAGGTGAATCTATGGATAAGCTAAATCCCCGTGGCGATAAAGTTGTTTTCGTCGGATACCCTAAAACAATCGGTTACTACTTCTATAATCCTACTGAAAATCGAGTTTTCATTAAACGCAGAGCTACTTTCTTTGAGAAAGAACTTCTTGCGAGAGGGATTGGAAATAACCGTGTGGATATGGATGAGATCCAAGAACCACAAACTGAACCTGCCGTTCAACATGAGACTGCTGAAACTGAATCTAGAAATGTTCAAGATTCAAATGTGACACAAGCTGTTCGCAGAAGTGTTAGGGATCGTCATGAACCCTACTGGTATATCGGGATTCACCAAATTGATGACATCCTGATAGTTGATCGGGCAGAACCCACTAGTTACAAATCTGCAATCTTGGATTCTGAATCTAAGAAATGGCTTGAAGCCATGGATGTTGAAATCCAATCCATATACGACAACCATGTATGGGACTTGGTTGACCTTCCTCCCGAAAGTCGGACCGTAGGAAGCAAGTGGATTTTCAAGAAGAAAATCGACATGGATGGGAATGTGCAAACCTTCAAAACAAGGCTGGTAGCGAAAGGCTTTACTCAGACTCAAGGAATTGATTATGATGAAACCTTCTCGCCAGTAGCCATGCTTAAGTCTATTAGGATCTTACTTGCCATTGCCGCGTATTATGACTATGATATATGGCAAATGGATGTCAAAACCACGTTCCTTAATGGGCATCTTACTGAAGATGTCTATATGGTTCAACCAGAAGATTTTAAAGATCTAGAGAATCCTAATAAGGTATGCAAGTTAAACAAAACCATTTATGGGTTAAAACAGGCATCCAGAAGCTGGAATCTTCGCTTTGACCATAAAATCAAAGAGTTTGGTTTTGTCAAGAACGAAGATGAACCGTGTGCCTACAAGAAGGCAAGTAGGAGCCATGTGACTTTTCTGATTCTGTATGTAGATGACATACTGCTTATTGGAAACCATATCCCTATGCTAAAAGACGTAAAGTCTTGGTTAGGAAAATGTTTTGCAATAAAAGATCTTGGTGAAGCTGCTTATATTCTAGGAATAAAGATCTATAGAGATAGATCAAAGCAGCTTATAGGTTTAAGTCAAAGTACATACATTGATAAAGTCGTTCGACGCTTTTTCATGCAAGACTCTAAGAGAGGGTCGTTACCTATGGCACATAGAACCATACTTAATAACAAACAGTACCCTCATACTGACGAGGACAAGAAGAAAATGGAAAGGATTCCATATGCTTTTGGAATTGGTTCCATCATGTATGCCATGTTATGTACTAGACATGACATATCGTACGCTTTAAGCATGACAAGTAGATGTCAACAGAATCCTGGTGAGAGTCACTGGATAGCTGTGAAGAACATCCTTAAATACTTGAGAAGAACTAAGGACATGTTTTTGATATATGGAGGACTGGAAGAAGAACTAGTTGTTAAATGTTTCACTGATGCTAGCTTCCAGACTGATCGAGATGATTCTCGATCACAAACGGGATTTGTATTTGTTCTGAACGGAGGTGCGATCACTTGGAAAAGTATTAAGCAAAGTGTTGTTGCTCAATCCATCACTGAGCCAGAATACATTGCTGCTTTAGAAGCTGCAAAGGAGGCTGCTTGGATGAAGAAGTTCATTGCTGATCTCGGAGTAATGCCTAGCATTCAGAAACCGATCGAGATACTTGATGTCGCCCAGACGGTCTATGTAAAAAACTAATAAAACCTAACCTAGACTCCTAAGTAATAAATGGAGTACCTTCAACTAAACCGCACTGACAGGAAAGTGTACCTATCGAGTGTAGCACATCTTAATGGTAAACCGGAATATCGATCCCTAGAGACACTACTATAACTATACTAGACTCTCACTCGGACTAAAGATTGATTGATGGGGGGGTTGACTACACTAAAGATTAACTACTAATGCAGCAAACAAAAGATCGACTCAAACTATCAAAGGGAAGGACTAAGGAAATATCAGAGATAGAAAGAATACTACATAGGTCGGAATCCTACCTACAAAGCACAACTTCTTCCGGTTCTGGAAACTATGATGGATCTGGGTTTCTAAGGAAATAGCTCTAGACTACCTAATGTATCCCTAATCACTCTCAGGTGTCACCAACTAAGGAACCTAAAGATGTAATAACTCACCAGATAATGGATTACCTTTCAGTCTCTCTAACAATGATAAAGTACCCGAAAGACAGATCACCTTTCAGTCTCACTGTCCACAATACATTCAAAGAATGCACGGGGTAATCTCAAGATAAGAACTATGATTCAGAATAGCAACAATCACTAGACACCTAATACCAACTTCCTCTCAGACAGCTGACACTCGGATTCCTAATGACGAAGACTAAACGACTATCTCTCACTTCTCGGGTATTGAGACAGGATACATACTCAATCTAATCTATACTAAATCACAACTCCTATGGATCACTATCTCTAGAAAACCACACAAACAATCACAAACCCTGAAGTCTATGACCTAGATACGCAAATCAAGCTGGAAGACATCCACAATCAACGTACGGAATTAAAATCAAACATACATCAAATCAAAGCATATAGATTAATCACAACCACTAAATCAAGATTCTTTACAAAATCATTAATCCATGCGTATAGATCCAAAACCGATAAAAATCGTAACTTTAACAAATAATCATCTAATGACCCAGGCAGTATATGAGTTTTAGCCAAGAATCATGCTCAAAACAACTAAAACAGAAGTATCAAACAAGAACATGGTATCAAACACAAACAATCTGTGCTAAAAATCAAAGCTTGAAAACTGGAATCGCTAATATAACAATCCCGGAATCCAAAGTCTTCAACTTCCTCTTCAATTGACCTCCTAAGCTCCAAAATCGCCTTTCGTCTCTCTCTAGAAGGCAATAATTCGAACTCCTTGTATAATGGCTATCAAATTCTATTTAAATCGAATTTAGGGTTTTTTGCGGATTTACAGGCCTCTCACGTACCGCGAGACAATGGCATGGGTTCCTCGCGTACCGCGAGGAACAAATTAGTCGGGCGCGGATTCAGCTTCCCTCGCGTACCGCGAGGCTCTCCTCTTTCTCTCTCGCGTACCGTGAGAAATCTATTTTCAACATTTTTGACTTTTGAACTTTGAGCTTCATTCTCTTGCTCGGTTTCTTCATGTATCCACTTGTAATCTTCACGAGCACCTGTAGATATAACAATGACTCAATAGTATACAAAAACGACTCAAAACGAACATAAAACTAATAAAAAAATGCACGAATACAATAGGAATAAAGATGTGTGCTTTGCACTACATCAATACTGTGTGACAATACTGGTGCCATTGCTCAAGCTAAGGAACCAAGGTCACACCACAGCATGAAGCACATACTCAGGAGATTTCATTATATCCGGGATATATTAGAACGGGGAGACATCGTGTTAAACAAAGTTCACACAGATCAGAATCTAGCCGACTCGTTCACTAAGCCTATGCCTCATTCTAAACATGAGGAGGATGCTGACAAGATAGGCCTTAGATTTGCTAGACAATGGGTTTGATCTGTATTTAGTATTTGGTGTATTCGAACAATACAGTTACATTTTTTTAATATTTGATTTAATGGTTAAATGCATTATTATTAGATGTTAATGTGTTCGATAGTTTATACGTTTTAGAAATCCTTGAATATATAGATTATTCTAAATGTCCGTAGTCGATCAGATTCATGGGAATCAATCTGAACGAAAGACTACTGTGAATCGGATAGTTGGTTCATTGTGAATGAAATACCAAGAAGTTGGAAACCATATTCACAGATAATTATTAGAGAATAATTATTGGACGTAACTCGTTTCAAAACTATCTTCATGGATCAATGTCTTGAGATGTTTTGAATAAAGTAAGATCTGTCGATCCTCGACCCAAGGCACTTACTAGAACTAACTCTGACTAAAGGTTGTTCTTTGATCTTATCTAACGTTGTACCTTGATAGGCAGTAATAAGGGTATGATCAGGAATAATCTGAAGTTTAGTGGGAGTTGTACGTGGCCAAAGGAATTATGTTCTTCTTTAATTAGGAGTTGGACATTATGGTGCCCTCGTTGATTCAAGCTCGTGTGAAATGCATGGCCATGCTCAAACTAAAGAGTAGTTTGTTTAGACCACTTTGAATTGGAGAACAAGAACAAGAATAGTTGAACCACATATGAGAAGTGAGTTGTATCCATGTCTCATGTTCAACGAATGCCCTAAACAGAAATGATACATATGCTTACTAGGACTGTTAGACTTGGTAACGTAAAGGTTACTTGTACGCAAAGAAATAGTTTGATGATTGTAAATACGTCATATCTTGCTAGGGGCAGTGAGATGCAGCTAGGCGTCCTCCACTGTTTATGTTGAACCGATTAATTAATGATTCGACCAAGTGGAAGTTTGTTGGATATATGATGTCTGAATATAATTAAGTCAACGTTACTAACAAGATACGATCCAAAGAGTTACACCTTAGGCAACGAGCAAGTAATAATATTTAATTGTTAAATATTATAGTTCACGAAAGACGGATATAATATATGGTGAATAAATATTTAGAGAAATATTTATCGAAGATTGCGATAATTAATTATCTGATTAATTAATTATTTACAGGGAATAAATGTTTAATCTGTTAAATATTTACAAATATTAGATTTTACTTATTATTAGTAATTAGTAAAATAGAAAGATCAATAATTAAATAGTTAATTATTACCAAGGGTATTAACTGTTAATACCATAGGGGACTAGAGTGTAATTATAATGCTTACAAATATAACATTATAATCAAACCTAAAACCCTAATCACCCCACACCCAAATCGGCGCCACCCCCTCCCCTCCTTGCGAGTTCCGACGCCGACCAGCACCACCGCCGTGCACCGCCGAGCCGACCACCACCGTCGCACACCGTCGCCATGATCGGCTCCCCTTCTGCGCAACAGTGTAACGTTTTGCTGCAGGATTTCGTGTACGAGTCAACTAGCATGACGTTCGTTGTACTAAGGTGTTTCAGATCTGGTTATCATCAAAGGTATAATATTTGAACACCCTATGGTTTGTTATTTAATATTGTTTATACGCGTGTAATCGGATCACTGAAAGGAATCCAGATCTGATCTGTTTGTTGTACCGTTAAATATATCTGATTTATTTATTTAAAAGGTATAAATAATTATTGTTTTAAAAGTTAAAACTGGTACCCTGATTCCCAACATGCTCAGGTTGAGCTTGCTCCCCCGGTTGGGTTTCTGCCTCTGACCCATTTGGTGGCGGGTCAGCTGTAGGACTGTATGGTACGGACCCTTCTCCCCCTACTACGAACTCGACCCATTCTGGCCCATCACCTATATCCATGTTGTTTCTGCAATGCGTTCACTCATACTTTATTGCTTCTTCAAACCGTACATCTCGGCTTATATACAACATGTTTTGAATTAGATCATACAGTCTATTTGCTTTGGTTTCGGGCTCGGTACCTAAGTATACTACTTCTTTACTTCTATCATCCAATTTTCTCAAGTGGATTGTTGGAATCTTCATGTGGGCTTTACAACCAAAAACACGTAAGTGTGTTATGTTTGGTTTTCTTCCATGCAAGGCTTCATACTGTGTGATGTCTCTCAAGGCTTTAATGGGTACTCGATTTAGAATGTACACTGAGTTTCTCACGGTTTCACCCCATAAGTTTTGTGGAAGCTCCACTGCCTTCATCATACTTCTCGTTGCATTCAAGATGGTTCGATTTCGTCTCTCTACTACACCGTTTTGTGGAGGTGATTAGGGAATCGTAAACATCCTTTTAATCCCGGTTTCATTGCAATAGTTGGTTAATAGCTTGTTGAGAAACTCACCGCCTCTGTCACTTCATATTGTTTTAACCTTTAGAGAATGTTCCAGCTCCACTTCCTGTTTGAACCCTTTAAAAGTGTCAAACGCTTCATCCTTATTAATTATAGTATAAATCCACATGTACCTAGAGTAATCATCAACGAAGAGCATAAAATACCGATTTCCTCCTAGTGTAGGAGGTGAGATCGGCCCACATAAGTCGGTGTGGATTAGCTCCAATTGTCTGCTTGCTCGATAGGCTGTTTGCTTTGGAAACGGGTCTCTAGCTTGCTTACCAAGCATGCAAGTATCACATATGTGGTCACCTTGCATTTCATGAATTGTTCCATGCACCATGTTTCTTGTATTCATGTGGTTTATGGACTTAAAGTTAAGGTGTGCAAGCCTAGCATGCCAAAGCCATGCTAGGTCGTTCATAGAACTAAAATGACATACCGGCGTTCCAATCTTCAAGTCAACTTTATAAAGTCGATTTGGACTCTTTGGAATCCTCATGAGAAGCTGGTTGTCTTCCTCATACAACGATAAATGATCATTGGCTATCCAAATTTTGTACCCATATTCAGTTAATTGTCCAATACTTAGTATGTTACTACATAGACCCGATATGTAGTATACATCATCAACTACTCATTGTTCTCCGTCTTTGCAAGTGAAAACAATTGAGCCTCTGCCTTCAATTTGGACCTTTGAGCCGTCACCAAATTTTACCAGCCCCGTTACACCAAGGTTTAGTTTGGTGAAGTGTGATCTATATCCGGTCATGTGGTTTGAAGCACCGTTGTCTAGGTACCAAACACAATCATCGTCAGATTCATTTTCGTAGAGTTTAGGGTGTACCTTCTCTTCATTCAACATAACTTTATCTCGTACTTCTTCGACCGCTGCCATCATTAGGTTTGGAGCTTAAGCTTCTGTTTGGTTTAGGTTTGCTTCTTGATCGGTTGGCTTGGTGTATTCCCATGCAAACTGGCCATCATTGTTACAATTATAGCACCGAACGTTTCTCTTATCACGTCCCCGGTTTTTGTCACTGCCTTGATCACGGTTCTGATTGTTACCATGGTTTTCTCACTGTGGTTGAGATCTTCCTCGTCCCCTACCAAAATCACGACCTCTTCCTCTTCCACGGCCACCCCGATCCGACCCACGACCACGACCTGCAAACGTCCTCCTGGTCTGGTCATGTTCTTTATTCACGCTTTTATCATACTTGGTGAACAGTAGACTCCCCATCTCAGCGGATGACTCCTTCCCTTTGATTTGTTCCTCGAAGGCTTTGAGTCTCCCAATACAATCTTCGAAAGCCATTGTTGACAAGTTTGCCCATTGCTCGATGGTTGCAACAATGGAAATAAATCTGTCGGGTACACTATCCAACAGTTTCTTGACAAGATCTGAGTCCTCCAAGGTTGTTCCCAGGCTGTTGAATTTAGTCGACAATTAAGAGATCTTATCGGCGAATTCTTCGATTGAGTCTTTATCACTCATCCTCAAGCCTTCCAAGTCACATTTAAGGGACTGAAGTCTAGCTTGCTGCACACGGTCCACTCCAAAGAATCTAACTCTGAGTGATTCCCATATCTCGCTTGCACTTCTACTGCGAGCAACCTCCATCAGAACGTTTTTCGGTAGGGCTTGGTAGATGATAGCCTTTGCCATCTTGTTTTTCTTCTCGTCTACTGCATTCCCGGATATTGGATCAACGGCCTCCCACAACCCTTCAAGAATCGACTCCATGATGACTACCCAGGTGTTGTAATTTGATTTGGTAAGTGTGGGAGGACGTTGCATTTTATTCACAGGTAACGTGATTCACAATTGGTCCGTCACCTTGATCTCCCATGTCTCTAATCTGATCGGGTTTCCTCGAAATCGATTACCAGGTTGGAACAGTGGTTAAACGCCCCACCGTTCTTCTTGTTACGTAAGGTTATGCACCTCACACATTCTTGATATATCGAGCCTAGATAACCTAGAGCTCTGATATCAATTGTGGGAATTCAGTTGTATAACACCGATAGTTGGAAGACAATCCAAGACTCTTTTTATTAATAATTGAAGTGAATACAAAACAAATAAATCTACCATCTATTTATAAAAACTCAAATTAAAAGAAACTTCAAAGATAAACATAATCTCCTCCTTGCCACCATATGAGATCTCCTTTCCACCACGATATTCCTCTTAGAATAGGATTAATGTTCAGAATTGCACTCCCCAAACTACTAAAAAAACAATAGACAATTGTGATTAGCTAAAATAATTAATAAAAAATTAGTAAGAAAAGAAAATAACTAAAATGATCGGGGGGGAAACAAACGGGGAGTCACCCCCAATTCAGGGTTTTTTTTTTCTGTCAGGGCCGAAGGGGAGGGGCCGGTGTTCCCGATTGGGGACGACCCTCCCCGAACTCCATACCGTCCACCATAAGGAAATCAAGGGTTGGTAAGACATCAACGATCTGACAAATGTTTACTGATAGATCACCTGAAGAATGTGAGGTCGGATCACAGTGGCAATATCACGAAGTCTTCACACTGTGACATTCACTGACGGATTAGCAATGATCCTCTCACCGAGCGACTGGTTTGTCTATCAGTGCTATCTATTTTTTTTATCAATATAAAAAAATTGAAGATTTCTTGTAAATAGAAATAACAGGTATCAAATAAATAAATAAAAAATGTAAACAAAATAATCATTTCAATGAATTCTGTAATAATATGCAACTAGTGGGTCACCATCTACGCTCCGCGTGGGTTTGAAACGTAAATAAAAATAAGTAAACAGTGACGGTACATTCTACGTGATGGTTAAAAAAACACGTTGCAACGGTATATTCTACGTGACGTTAAAAAAAACACGTTGCAGCGGTATGTTCGATAGTAACGAAAAAGTTACCTCGTTGTATACGAAAGTGAAGTTATTCGAAAAAAAACTACACCGAAACGTAGATAAAAATAAGAACGCCGGCGGCGCATTACGGCAAGTCGATTTAAAAGTAGATATAAAAACGTCGCAATGGTGTATTTTGAGATGGGCGCCAGACGGTTTAAAAAAACGTTTAAAACAAATTGTTGGTTTAAAAATAATGTTACAAAAATTCACGTCGAAACGTAAATAAAAATAGGCATGTCGCAATGTCAATTTCAAAATTTTTTAAAAATCATAATTTAAAAAGTTGTAAGAGTAAATCATTTCCTTTTTTTATAAAATGGCACATTCCGCGGCGGGTTCGAAATGTATATACGAATGGGGTTGTAGTACGTGTACGTACGTGAATCAATGGGCCAGAGACGCTATTTGTTTCTTTTCATGAAAGAAATTGTATTTAACTAAAAATAAAACGTAGAAAAAAAATCAAGTTACTGTTCATACGGACCACGTTGCGGCATGTAACGTAGATAAAAAAAAGCGAGGAACCCTGCAATGGTATATTCGGAGATGAGCATTGAATGGTTTAAAAAACCAAACGGTTTAAAAAACATTGAAACAACTGATCGGTTTGATAATGACGTAACGAAAATTCACGTCGAACACGTCGCAACGTCAAATTCAAAATTTTAGAAATAATATTTTAAAAGTTGTAAGTGAGAAAAAAAACTATGAATAATTGAAACATTGAAGCAGCTTTGATGACTCGTACGTTTAACGTATGTGATTTGATGACTTGTACATTATTACGTCAAAATCCGTTTCGAATGAAATTTACACCAAAACGTAAATAAAAATAAGCACGTTGCAATGATATATTCAAAATTTTATAAAACTAATATTTTAAAATTTATAGGGGAAAAACAAAATGACTTCAAAATTAATAATAACAAATGGCATTCACGTACTGTACATAAATTTCCGAGGTAGGGTTGCGTGTATAAAAGCCTGAAACTGTTCATTCACTCGATCTTCGGTAGGCTTCCGTTTAGTCTCCAACCTTTGCATGATTCTCCTCCTCCCTTAAAACTTGGACAGATGATTAATACTTTGTTGACGATAAAAAGTAATTATGTTATATAAAAATATACCTCTGCAGAAGCAACTGTCAGGATCACCGGCAATAACTAACAGTGGGGATTATGAATGGCCCCAAAATTCGGCCTCCAGCATTCTGATCCTGTAGTTTTGGGTCATCAGCAACGCTATCGTTGGGCTCGGTGTCAGTATAAGTTTCTTCAATGAGCTTGGCGTACCTCTCCTACGGTCATCAAAACAAAACAAAAAATGATTAGCTTTTAGAAATTCCGATAACATAACCGTTGTAAATCAAACATTTCCGTTACATGTTTAGACAAGTTATAATATTTCACTAAAGTAATAGTAAACCACAATTTTGGTCTTTTAGTTGATTTATTTAATACTATCTATACAAATAAAGTATAGCATCTAGAGACATGGCTGGCCCTTTAGGAGTGATGGATGTTCCACCGCATAGGACCCGTTTTTTAAGAGGCCCAAATTTTTGTTTTTTTATATATTACATAATTAAATTTATTTTAAAATAAAAACATATAAATTTTAGAGTAAACTGTCATTTTCGTCCCTGTGGTTTGGTCAAAATTGCCACTTTCATCCAATAGTTTGTTTTTTTGTATATGGGTCCTCGTGGTTTTAAAATATTGCCATTTTCATCCTCGTGGTTTTAAAATATTGCCACTTTCATCCAGTCAGCTAACACCGTCCGTATTTCTCAATTAAATGAGGGGTATTTCAGTCCTTTTACATATTTGTTTTATTTCTTCATCTTTTTTACTCTCACTTTTTAATCATAGAAACAAGCGACGGAGGTGTTCCAGTGGTGCTCGTCGGAAACTGGTCAGGAAAAGAGGAAGAAGGCCAGCAGGTGGATGATTAAATTAGAGGTTAAATTGGGGATGATTAAAAAGTGAGAGTAAAAAAGATGAAAAAATAAAACAAATAAGTAAAGGACTGAAATACCCCTCATTTAACTGAGAAAAACGGACGGTGTTAGCTGACTGGATGAAAGTGGCAATATTTTAAAACCACGAGGATGAAAATGGCAATATTTTAAAACCATGAGGACCCAGATACAAAAAAACAAACTATTGGATGAAAGTGGCAATTTTGACCAAACCACAGGGACGAAAATGGCAGTTTACTCTAAATTTTATAAACCAATAATATTTTAAATCCTAGCAAACTTTTTAAAAAACTAACCCAACATCTTTTTTAGTTTTAGCTCATCTAAACTCAATTAACCCATCTAAAATTGTAAACTCATTTAACCTAATTAAAAAATTAAACATTTTTTAAACATAATTAAAAAAACTAGCGGCAAGTAAATAGAATTTGAGAAGACCCCCACAGGGGCTTCAATAGACAATCGACAATCACTCGATCTATTAGGGCTTCAATCGACCGAACCAAAAAAATTGATCGTCGTATTAAAGATTTTTTTTTCATATATAACTTTATATTTAAGGGCCCGTTTTTTTAAATTATACAGGGCACCCGAAATTTTAGAGACATCACTGTTTAGAGACAACGTATATCATAGAGTCAGATCATACAACACACTACAAAACAATGTAGTAAGGGGGTGTTTGGGATTACTTATTTGAGCTACTTATTACTTTTCTAAAAGTCATTTCCAAAAGTAAGAATTTCTTACTTTTGGATTTTGACTTCTCCTTCTCACATCTTTCATCTTATTTTGAATTTACCAAACAAACTTATAACTTATTACCTTATTTCAAAAGATAATAAGTAAATAAGTTGTTTTGAAAAGTAATCCCAAACACCCCCAGTATCATATAAAACAAGTTACATTTTATATGTCTTTGTATGATTATATGTTTTTTAGATACTCCGTCACATAACCTCTCTCTTTTAGATTGGATTGTTTCATACTTCTTTGTGCTAACTAATATATCCTATAATTTTCTTAAAGAAAAATATAACTAATAAAAAGTAGGGCGATTATAATGGGACACGGAATATTTCTATTTGGACACGTCGCAACCATATACGTCTCGTATAAGGCAATACGCAGCGTATAGAGTTTAAATCTCCTGACATGTAATGCCACGTGTCATTCTTTGTCTGGCGGCTGGGACTCATACGTGGCGTATTGCACTATACGCGGCGTATGGGTCACGGTTAATATTTTTGCCTCAAAACTTGACAGATTTTGAGATATAAAGACACTATACGTGGCGTATAGGAATTTTTTTTTAATTTATATTATATTTATCTTTTTTAATTTATATAAGTTTTTTTTTTAATTTATATAATTTTTATCCTTTATGTAATATTTAATTTAACATTTTATATATTTTTTATATTTTTACATTTATAATTTATCATTTCACCAAACAAACAAATTAAACATTACAACCAAACAAATAAGCAAACATTACATATATTTACATCAAAACACTAAATATATTATATCAGAATGTTTTTACATACATAAAAATAGATACAACTGAATACAAATAAAAACAACTACGGCTAACCCGGGCCACCTTGACCCTTATCGGCGCCTCCATGACCCTGACCCACGTCGCCTGATCCTGACCAGCGTCACCCGGATATTGACGTGGCGGTGGTAGTGGTGGTGGCTCGATGCCGGCGGCTCGTGACAGATCCACGAGGCGACCAACCGCCCAAATTATCAAGTCCTCCATCCGGCCGCTATGACGAGCCTCTCACCGTGAGTCGGCAATAAGTCCATCAAGCAAGGCCTGGGTGGCCCTGTCCAGCCTAACAGGTCGACGTATGTGTCGAGGATGCTATGGCGGCTGGTCGTGGACGTGCGCCAGGTCCTCCATCGCCACACCATGTAGCGGGTCAGGCATATCCGGCTCCGCCTGTCCCGGCATCTGCGGCAACGCATGCGGGACCCAAACCTGATCCTGGTCGGCCCTATAAAGTGAAGGCCGACTCCTACGAATCGACGCATGATGCGCATGCCGTTCGTCGTGCGGCGATCTAATCGGACAGGCGGATGGGCTCGGCCATCTGATGCACGTGATCATGCAACGGGGCAAGAACACGCATCACATGTGTGATGAAAACACCGCCATACAACAGCCCGCGGTTCTGCCTGTGATCGGCAGACGCAAAGTAGAGCGCGAGGCATGTCGCTAGGGCGCATCGCCTGCCGGTAAGCAAGCAAAAGAAAAAGAATAAATCTCTCTCTGTGCACCACTCCCGGCTTTTCTGACGCGGTGCAATAGACGTCGAAATAAGTCGGTGTAAATATCTGTAGAGGGGTCTCTAATCCCCGAGACCCTCATCTTGGTCCTCAACCATGGGCTATCAGCAATAAGACCCCAAAAAACAAGGAGGTCCTCTCTGTCCACCTCGGTTACACCCTCGGTATAAAGTGGCGTAACCGTCTCGGGCTCGTGATACAAGCCCGTCGCGACTGCCCACTGACGGAGCGTCATAATGTAAGTATGGTCGAACAAATGAAAGGAGATCTGCTCCGGCTCCTCTGGCAGCTCCTGCTCGTCGATCTGGGCATGAGGCTCAGGTGCTGCCGGCTCTGTGAAGGTGAATGTCGAAAGAAACTCGACAACCACCTCTCTGAACGTCTCGGTGAACGCCAGATCAAACAAACGACCCCACGGCGTGTCCTCGCCTATAATGGCCCTGGCCCGCGCGTCCTGGCTTACGTCCGCTAGAAGCTCCCAGTCCACCGCTGTCCCCGGGCCCAACGTCACCTGCCGTAACTTCTGGCACCGACCAAACTCGTCCGAGGCAGGCGGGAACTCCAGAAAATGGTAGTGAGCAAGATCGTCCATATCCACCTCCCCTATATAAATATCCTCCTCGTGATCCGAATCCGACACACCTGAAAAAAATCAATGTCGATATATATACAATAAAAAAAATTTATTTTAAATAATATTAAATAATAATAAATTGTTTTTTTATTTTAAATAATAATAAATTGTTTTTTTTATTTTAAATAATATTAAATAATAATAAATTGTTTTTTTTATTTTGAATAATAATAAATTGTTTTTTATTTTAAATAATATTAAATTGTTTTTTTTAAATCACCTATACGCCACGTATAGCACTATACATCACGTATAGCACTATACGTGGCGTATAGGCTGTTACCGGGTAAATTGAGCCATACGCAGCCAAAGGGACCATACGTAGCCAAAGTTGCCGAGAACAAGAGCCATACGCAACGTATAGCATTATACGTGGCGTATGGCTTCATCGTCATCCTTAGATGAACTATACGCCACGTACAGTGCTATACGTGGCGTATAGCGCTATACGTGGCGTATAGCTCATAAGTTTCAGTCAAAAACCGCCCTAATCTACCCACTTTTAACCGCTAATAATCAATCTAAAGCTAATATTATTGATTGGGAGTCTGAAATACGTACCTTTACGAAGATTTTTGACCCGACAATCGCAATCAACAAGCGTATAGGTTGGGTTGCGTATGTGTTTGTGTGTAGAGGGTTTGGTTGCGTTTGGGACTGTACGAGGGGCAAGCTTGTGTTTTTCAGATGGCTATACGCCACGTATAGCCCAATACGTGGCGTATAGCTCCTGACCTTTGGTATTCTATACGCAACGTATAGCTCAATATCTGGGATTTGAAATTTGAAATGTCCCTCCATTTCTATACGCCACGTATTGGCCTATACGTGGCGTATAGTAAATTTTTCAAAATTTTATTTTTTTAACTTTATTTTAATATAGAAATAATTAAAAGTTTATTAATGTATTTATTATAGAAATAATTAATAAAAATGTATAATATTATAAAAAATTAATGAAAGTTTTATTTTATTAACGTTTTAAACTAATAAACATGTATTTTATTATAAACAATTATAAACAAATTTTATTTATATCTGTTTTTTATTCGAAACAAGCCGATAAAAAATAAAATAAAATGCAATTACTTTATTTTAAAACCGATAAAAAATATAATAAAATACAATTACAAACAATCATTATCCAACATTCGTTACGTATTGTGAAACTGTATGTGCAACATTAGTTATTATCCCCTTGAACCGTTTGATACGATTCTTGTATATATTTTCCCATTCTGCTACAGAATCATTTCGGTGAAAAATCCAAAGAGCATTCGGTGTCGAACAATCTCCGTCTAATTTGACGTGGATGAAATGAGCATTTTTGACATGAACGAACGATACGATTTGATGGTGAGCGTGACCGTAAGGACCAAACCATAATGGGGAAAAGGTTTGACTACCGGCGATGCTTAAAAGTTAAACAATCACGCCAAATATTTGAGCAATTAGGAGTCCTGTGTAGGGCATTGACATCCAATGACTAATGGGTGTTGCTTTCACCTTCTGCCAATCTATCGTGTGGCGTAACTTATCATACTCTTGAAAGGCGATTCTGTCAAAAACACTTCTCCACCATTCTTCGTTACCGTCCATCTCCAGTAGAAGTTGTTGTCGAATAAAAAGCCACTTCTTTTCATCGAACCCTAAGCCCACAGCTACCGATCTAAAACCACAGTTACCGTCGGGCATTACATCCTGTATACATGAAATGTAGCGATGAAACAAAGATAGAATGGAATGTTTAAAACGATGAATATTGTTAACTGCTTCATCCCCCATCATCAATGGAAACCCGTTATCATCAAGTGGGTGTTTTCCTTTACAAGTCGTTGAACGATTACGTTGAATGACGGGTTTCTTCGACTTTACCACCGAACTCGCTCGTCGAGAGTCCTGTGACGGAATATACGAGCTATGTCTCGCAGGGTCACATCTGCTTTGTTGGGATTCTACAAACAAGCTATCGTCTTCTAGAATCGAGATGTTTCTCGCGGCGTCTTTTTTCCTTTGTTGTTGCTTTTTTAAAGTTAGACGACCACGAGTATCTTCTTGTACCACATGCGCTTTCTTGTTAGTTTTGCTTGGAAAGACCACCCATGCGATTCTCGACAACAGAATTTTTTCACCTGATCGGGTTGTGACATTATTTTGTTTCTCACAAGACCAGGTACTTTATCCACGTCTACATTTTTATCCTCAACAAATGACGGTTTTAAATCAAGCTTCCTCCAGAAGACGTCCACCGCATCTATCGGGATTCTACCACCTGTATTAAAACGAGATAGTCAGAACAGTTTGGAATTATAAGAAATGTGGTAAATCATAAAAGGTTGTATTTATGACCTGTAGCTTCGATCTTTGCCAGACGACAAGCACACGGCAATCCACAACTACTGAAAAGTTGGCAACCACACGATGCATTTTGTTTCCGTATAGTTGATAACTTCCACCACTCGTTTTCTAACATATCTAGAGCTTTATGTGAAACTTTACCGTGTATGTTATCAAACAATTCAATAGCTTCGTGGCTGTCCATTTTCTTTATCAGGCTTGTTCCAAACTCATATTGTAATTGTACGTACTGAGATGTTACAATTTAATCAACAAACCCCACAAGTCTATCCAGCGAGCTGTTAGCATTTCTAAGATAGCTCTTTATGAGCGAATGCTGACTCTCGACTCTGTTCGTTTTACATTGATCAAAATTGAGGTTTCTGTTGGACCAGGCTGATACTAACTTTTCTTTATATGGGTCCAACCAATTTTTTGGTCACATAGTCTATAACTCCTGAAAAAATAATATTATAAATTAAAAAATATTCTAAATTAAAAAATAAACCCGAATAAATAATATAAATTAAAAATGATATATATGGATAAAATAAAAACTTACTACCTCGTCTGGCTGCATACAGTCGTTCATAAAGTCGGTTGAAGTTATACTGGTTTACATCTGACGTGGGAGACTTGCACAATACCGCCCATGAATACTTGAAATTTGCCCAGTTTTCGTCTGTAAACGATGTCTTGCAATGTTTTGAGATTTTCTCGTGGATGTGCCACCTGCATAGGTACTTGGAAGAGTCCGGGAATATTTTATCACACGCGTTCATAAGAGTTTTGCCCCTGTCTGTTATTATCACACGCGGCTCCATACACTGTTGCAACATATCTTTGATTTTCAGTAGCACCCATACGAAGTTTTCCACCCGTTCTTTGGAAATAAATGCATGAGCGACGCAAAACGACCAGTGTGTGGAGGTCACACCGACAACTTGGACAAATGGAAGTCTATACATGTTTGTTTTGTACGTCGCGTCGATCATCAACACGTGTGGGAACGCACGCCACATCTCGTAAGATTTCTGATGAACAAAGAATACCTCCTCCACGACATTTGTGGCGGGATCCTCCCGAGTATAGTAGTCGTACTTTTTAGAAGAAAGCATGTTTTCCAGAACCTGCATTGGTGTTTCACCGAGTATCGGGATTGCTTAGTGGCTCGTTCAAATCTCGAAGCTTTACCCGGTGATTAGAATGAACGTCGGACGAGACCTCCTCCTGATTCACATCTATCGGCCATGTCTCGTACCCACCTTGAATGCCAGAACTTTGCAGGTTGTTTTCCAGTGACTCGTTAGAATATACGTGAAAACCATAGTTACCATCCCACCACCAAGACATGGCTATAGATTTTTGAGGAAATTGTGGGAAAAAATTTGAACGATTCGTTCAAATGAGAAATCTCAATGGTTAAATACAAAAAATTTTGGAGCTATATGCATCGTATAGGTCTATACGATGCAGTTTAGGATACGAGGTACACCGACAATATCGTACACCTGGTCATTTCAACCCCTATACGATGCGTATAAATGATCAGGTGTACGATGTTGTCGTGTTGGAAATTGTGAAGAGCCTATACGCATCGTATTGGCTTATACGAGGCGTATAGGGCCCATTCCCCATAGCAATTCCCGTATCTTATTAGTAACCCTTAAAAAGAATCTATATCTATACTATATAATAAGTAAAAGTTTTTTCATGTCACGTGTTACCTCCATATTCATTCTCTTCATTTGTTTCCCGTCTTTCTCTCTCTTATTAAATACACCTCTATCTTTTAATGATAATATATTTTTAAAGAAAATACTAATTATACTAATAAAACACATTTATTTTAAATTATCCCTTATTATAAGAAACTTTGAAATCTAATTATTTAATTTTTATTTTCAATCAAATTGTAACAGCCCAAGCAAACCGTACCAAGATATTGTCCACTTTGCCCCCGATGGGTTGCCCATCCAGAAACTCACGGTTTTGTTTTCACCCGACGAGTTACTCGCCCAAGCAAAACGTGTCTTGATAGAGAAGGTATCCACCCCCTTATAAGGAAGGCTTCGTTCTCCCCCTCAACCGATGTGGGATATTACACAAATAGTAAATTAAAGTCAAATTACATTAAATAGTAATTAACGTCTTTTCGAAACCCAATTATATTTTAATTTTTACATATTTTAATTTTGTTTTCTATCCTAAGTATAAGTAATACAATTTTACACCTGTAAAATATATACATAAAAATTTAAGAATTTTATATGTTGATATTTTTCACCCCGTATGTATTACGCGGGTTCTAAAAAAAGAAATAGCTCCTTCAAGCTCCGGTGATGTTATAGTGACACGTGATCCTTCTATAGGTTGTAAAGAAGTACTTTTTTCTATAATAATAATTTTGTTTTTCTACTTAATATAAAAGGTAGAACGAGAGCCAGAGTGTCAAGTTAATTCGTAAAAGTAACTTTTATCAAATAAACATTTCACATAATCAAATCTTATACAATTCATAAGAAGTTCAAATATAAACACGTATATGATTTTATTCACAAATATCATGGTAAACAAAAAATATGAATATGATACAGTCAATTAGGGGAGATCTTGAGCTTTAAGTGATGGAAGATCATGGAACAGAATTGCTAGAGCTTCGTACTTAATCTCGTATTCATAACGTTTTGTGAAACTAATCTAAAACAAACTTTTATAAGAAGAATATATCGAAAGAGTAATATGTAATTTCATTGATCAGGAGGTGTAGAATTGCTAGAGCTTCGTACTTAGGCTCGCTTGAAATTCACTCGAAAAAAGCTCGGTTTGAAAAAAGTGTTGGAAAAATTTGTGAAAAATGTGTTTTTCTCAAATTTGGACACAAGTAATTATATTTATATATTAGTTATATAATTAATTATTTATAAGTTTGTGTTCTATGATGTGAGAGCTTCACAACGAAACAGATTGCGTCCAAAATGGAGCTAAGCTGAATGAGATATCGACGCTCGAAATTGAGTGGTTGGAATGGAAAATATGAAACTTGGGTGATTCTAGTAAAAATTTATGGCATCTTTTTATTTAATGCAAACAAATATTTGTTATAAAGAAATATGATTGTTTTATTTTTTGACTCATAAAACGATGACAAACTAAAAGAAAGTTTTGTTTTATCTAATAAATCATGTCATGAATCAAATGAGAGTTTTAATTTTGATTCATAAAGTTGACATAAATGTAATTAATTGTGCTTTAAATAAAACACTAAATATGAAGTTTTTAGTATGAGCATAAAATGAACCATATGATTCTTTTTCCAAGAGATGAGAAATAGAGGAAAATCTAGAGAATTAGTTCCATATAATTTAGAGATGAAACACTCTCTAATTCTTCCATCATTACCAACTTCATCTTTTTCTATCATTTCTAAACACATAGTTTACCCGTTGATATCCCGAGCATGTGAGCCATTCCCGGCAATACACATATTGTTCCAGTTGTTGTACCCTGAGAGATGGACGTGTTCGTCTAAGAGGAGGGGTGAAATCTGTTTTAAGGGACCCGTGTTAAACACTAATCCTCAACCACCGCTAAAGATTAGTTCGTTCGTTTTGCAGCCGAAAACTCGAACTTGTGAAAGACCACAGTTAGAATTGTATAATTTTGTATTTATTTATCTTTTTCATTCGGTTTTGTACTCGAGTATTTCCCTTGTATAACGTGTGTATCGTTATTATTATTTTAATAAAAGTGACCCACAATTCCTACAAAAAGCTTGATTGTAAACAAGTCAAGCCGAGCTCGAGCCGGGTAGATTCGCTCATGGCTCGCTCATTGGGTCATTTATAATAATAATAATAATAACAATAATAAATTAATAATAATAAATAAATAAATAAGATATAAAAGATTTTTAAAGAAAAAAAAAATATATATATATATATATATATAATATTTTGAATCGACGAAGTGTCTTTCCGTCTTAAACAAAAAAAACAATAAATAATACTTTTTTTTCATACATATCAGCATGTCCAAAAAATACAAAATAAATAAAATAATAATAAATTTAATTGCCACGAGTTGGCTGGAGCTTTTTACGAGCCGAACTCGAGACCATCCTGACTAAGCTTGGCTCGTTTACGGCGCTAATCAAGTGTGATAAGCAATATATAAGCGAAAAAAACTTAATCAATATACTTCTTTAACACTAATTACTCATGTTATACATCAAGTATGTGATTTAATAGGATAAAACCACAATCGATTATATATTTATAACAAAGGATAAATATATTTGGATTTATTGAACGATTAGAACAGTTTTTTAAGTTTTCATAGTACAACCTAAACAACACAGAGGTTACAACATATCTTATTTGTCAAACAGTTTGCTACCAAACATCCCTCATAAGACCCTCACAGCATGCTGTCCGTCCTAGCCGGCAGCCTTCTGAAGAAGTTAATAGGCACAGACGGCAAACGATGGCGAAACCTCGGATGCCTCATCATGTACAACCCGATCAGAGCCGCAATGGCCTGAAACGGCGTAACATACAACACAATCGCGGCTACCAAACAAAACGTCACAAATATAGCGGTCGCTCTTGGGTCCCTCCAGCTCAGCAGCGACTGCATTCGCTCCCCTTGGGTTGCAATGTCCCCAACCACGGTCTGTATCCTCCCAGCCACGCTTCGTAGCCGGTCATACCTCATTCGAACCAGGTCCGGGTTCCTGCTAGTTGGGAACGTGTCGAATTCTTCATCCAGTTCATCAGGGTGCACCCCTTCAGCTTGCGAAATCTTCGTGTTCATGTGGGGTGGATACCGAGGGCGGTATCTGAAGTTCCAGATCCCGATCAAGAACATGTATAGGAACACCGTCGGGAGTATCAGTTCCGGGAAGCAAACTAGCATGATGAACAGGACGTGAACCAGGACGGTGGTGATCGGGTTCCGCCACATACAGATGTCACCAAACCACTTTGAAACTGCGAAAAGTGGTGCGAAAATCATCATTAGCCGGAAAAAGTTGGCTTTGCTCCTGCGCATGCTCCAGAGGTGGGAGTCCACGTCTGACATGTACTCTACCACCTCCTTGCGCAGTGGTGGCTCGGCTCGGCCGAGCCGAGCCGCCACTATTTGGACGGCCTGGTGGCGTAACATGTCAAGCTGCATAACGCTGAACGGGCAGACATAGTGCATTTTTGGTAACAACGGGCGTGAATAAGTGTAAAGCATGTTGGCGAAGTTGGTGCATGAGAACCGGATCGCTAAATGGACCTCGCCCATTTTCTTGACTCCGTTCGGGTTTAACACGAGTAATGGGTATGAATGAGTGTAAACTCGACCCGCTTCGAGGGTTGAGATACGGATCCGGACTTTCCCGACTTTTAAATCCTTAGTGTTGGAACCCTTGTCCCCGAGCTGACTGTTATCGAAAACACCAACGGTTAGGACCGTTGCAGTATCGAAAACCTCCCATGTATACTGCTCGTTGTACTTCGGACACAGGTTGTCAACTATGGTTCGGGTCCTGACCCATTTATGCCCGTATTTTGCGACACAGTAAGTATCGGATGTCCCTCTTCCGTCTCGGGTTTTCATTGGGTGCAGCCCGACAGCGTTTAAAATCCCGAGCTCTAAAACCCCTATTGTCGGCTTCCAAAGCTGTTTTGCAGTGGGTCGAAGATCACTGCTATAGTGAGTTGACTCATCAAGAACATGGTAACCTCCATCAAGACAGATTCTGAGGTGAATTCTCATAGAAAACTTATCTTTTTTCAGCTGATCTACATCAACTGCAACGGGCTTCTCCAAATTAAACCATCGAGAATGGATGATCCGATCATCAGCTCGTTTTTCGACCATGCTTAGAGGTATAATCACTCTCCCAAGAATCTCATCCTTCCCGGGACCGACCCGGTCCTCAACCGTGAGGATCAGATGGTCCTCAAAAGGCTCAGCAGCAACAAACAGTAGATCCTCGTTCCATAACGGGTTAAGTGATCGGGCCTGGACCGTTTTCGTCTTCATAACCTGGTTCCCGATATGGGCCTTCACATAAGTATCAGGGAACCGAGTCTTATCGGTTGGAACCAAGTCCTGAGCCTCAACCACATTGACCCGAACATACCATAGCCGTGGTGCTTGATAGACCTTTGACCGTATCAGAGTTGATGCTGCACCCGTACTGTCAACCGGGGTGGCTGCATCCGAGTGCCACGCATCAGGAAAAGCTTCATCAGCTTGAGTCCCAATCCACACTGCCAACATGAGCTCACTCTTTATCCGGTCACCTTTCTTGTCCTCGAGCCGGTACCATTGCGGTGCTAACGGGCTGTCAGGTGGGACCCGCAACGGAACCTCATTGAGGTCAAACCTGACAAGCCCAACAAAATCATCTTTGACCAGATCCTTGTCTTTGACCACTACTTCAAGTACAGAAGCTTGCATCCTCTCCCTCGAGAACGCAAAAACAATATTCCACATCGGGTTTTGGTTTTTCTCAATATGCCGGGTAACACCTTTATAGTTCCCGATCCTAACCTCAACATACGGGTCAAGACTCCCGGTTATATCCATTGAAGGAAGATCACGGGCCTTCACGACCCGTACAAACAAGAAATGCATCTTTTCAACAAGATCATAAGTTGAAGAAGCTTTATCAGTACGGATAACCCTCCCACCAACAACCCTCCCACCTCCCAGATACGGGCTTGTCTCCTTAAGTGCATAGTCCACGGGCTGAGATGAAGAATCTGAATACATCCTAACAAGCTTTGGAGGCTGAGGTGGCGGGTTGGGCTTTATCTGTTCATAACCATATCTCATCACAGGCGGCGGGGCTGCAGGAACAGCAGTGTTGGCAGGAGCCTGAGTCTGGTGTGGGAGATGATGGAAAGAATGCCTCACCTCACTTTTTTTAACGGGCTCCTGAACTTTCGGGCTTGTTTCAGAGTTTCGGGCCATGTTAACAACCGGGTCGGATGACTTTATTGTCGGGTCATCAGTTATATAAACTTTAAGCCCGAGCTCTCCTCTTACACGAGAAAAGATCCCCCGTTTCTCTAATGGGTAGTGCAAGACAACAGCATCTGAATACGGGACAAATGAAGTTCCCGTTATGGAAACTTTACCCAAAAACGACCTCGAATTTGTACCTTTAACGTTGTTGTACACAAAGGCATCAAGTGTGAGACTTGGGAGGATTGAAGGGTCAGAAATATTGAAGTAAAAACTCTCGTCCCAGACAGGGTCCAGATCTTTCTCTTTGACCGTTGTGCGGTACTTTTGACCATCGAAATGGAGCTCGACAAATGCACTTGATGAACCGTGACCGTCTTTTGGAAGAAGGTTGTGGGCCCCTGCTACATCTACCCCGAGCTTAAGGTTCATATTCGTGCTGCAAATTCAACTTCTGATGAACTATAGATAAAGATATGATACCAATTAACCTGAAAGCATGAAAAGAACACAAATATTAAGAAGCAAACACAACAAAATCATTTCAAGATTCAAGACAATACAAATAGAGTTGGATTTCAAATAAACTTGAAACAAGGGTATAATAGTCTTTCTTCTATAAATATACCATTGAACTCATAAATTACACAGTAAGAATCCTAGCAACAACCATAGGATGTGAGTAAATTGTTGAACAACATAAAAACAATGCATTCGTGTAGTTGGTAAATGACTAAAATGCCCTTCAATCTAAATGTAAAGAACAGAAAGTATAAAACATTTGTTTTGACATCTATTCCTACACAGGTTGATGGGAAAAAAACCCATAATCAAATTAAATGACCAATGAGTGCTTTCATGATCCTTAATGTCTTAGAAAGCTCCCACCTTTTTGGAATCAAAACTGATCTTGTTTATCTTTTTCTACTTAGAGAAACTCTGATCTTCTCTTGGTACAAGATCTAGGTTAAAAGTTAAAAGACTTTTAAACAGTGTACTATGCTAATCTAACTTTAAGGATAGATCCATGAACTTTAACTAATAATTAATTGTTTATTAATTCATTTAAATATTATACTGTATTATATATTATATAAGATCCAAGAAGTACATACAACAATGACTGAAAGTTAAAGTAAAGGGACCCTAAAATGAAGCTTAAGGCACATGAGACTTTGACTGTTCCCCACATGAATAAAAGTATCTAGAGGAAAAGAACAGTGGCATTATCCCCTCATAAGACAAAATTACAGAAAGTAAACAATAACAAAAAATAAAGTATTTATAATCCTTACAAAAAAAAGGACAATAACTTTAATCATTTGCAACTAACTTTCAAGATTCTTGGATAATATTGGGTGATTCTTTAGATTTAAACAGATTGATAGGAATTCAGGTAAAAGGTAAAAAACTAACAAAAGAATAACAATCTTGATCTATACTGTTGGCTAATCATTTTGAAATTAACATTAAAAATCAAAAGCAAAAAAGCTTTCAAGATTCTGTGGTAATATTGGTTGATTCTTTAGATTCAGAGAATTTTAGGGGATTCCAGTCATCCCACAAAAAGCCAATGATCTTTATATTCTAAAGACTTTTTGATCATATTTATATTAAAACCAAGAATCAAAAGGAAAATAATTTCAAGTTTCTGGGATTTAACAAGGTGGTTTTTTTAGGTATAACCCACAATGATCCATCATAAGAAGCTAATAATTTGTTATAATACAAATCAGAAGTAGAAAAAATTCAAGAGTTTTGGATGGTGATGTGTTTGTTCACTCAGATTTAAACAAAAATAAAGAATTTATGTAAAACCCCATCACCACACAACTATTCTGTTTAAAAATATTTATAATTTCCCAATAAACACCAAAAATCAAGAGCAAATGGCTTTTTGGAGCCTCATGAAAACACCACACCCCAGATCTCAATTCCACTAAAAATGAACAAGAAATACATCAAATTTGGTTTAGAATCAACTATAAAATGTAAGCTTTAATAACCTGAAAAATATTAAAAAAATAAAATAAAATAAAATAAAAAAAAGATGCCTACTTCTAACAATTTAACAAAATCCAACATAAAAAAAAGAAAGCATTCAAGAACAAGTAAATTACTCTAAACCCCACAAAAACCCAGATCTCAATTGGCTCACAATGAAGAACAAAAGCAAGATTTTCTTATTTTGAACCACAAAAATTGGAACTTTATAAATCTATACAAAAAAACACCAAATCAAGAACAAGATTCTCATACTAACAAAATGTGCTAAACATAATAATGTTTCAGACTCAACCAAATTGCTCTAAACCCCACAAAACCCTAGATCTCAATCATCTCACAATGAAGAACAAAAGCATTAATTTTCATTTCCAATCAACAAAAATGAGATCTTTTCTGAGCTAAAATTAAAAAAAAAGAAACTACCTGAGCTTGAGGTATGAACCACTAGAAAAGCAGATTCATCTTACAAATTTTGTTGGTTGTGTTGAAGATAGGGGTGGTATCAAAATCTGACAGGATTTTTAAATTAGCTTGAAGCCAAAAGAGAAGCAGTGGAGAGAGAGAGAAGATGATGAATGGTGTCATTGCAATGTGTGTGTAAGATGATTGATTATATGCTAAAATGTTTGAATAAAATAGGGTTTACTGATCTTCCGGAGACAGTGCCATTAGTATCTTTTTTAGTTTTTTAAGTGTTTTTTAAGTGTTTTTGAAGTGTGTTTTCTGATTTAAATTGGGCTCAAAACCTGGAATTCACGGTGACGTGGCTGCTGGATATGGCTTGGGTGAGGGGGATCATACGAGAAAGACTGTGGCTCCCAGTTTGACTACTTTTGGCCTTTTGGGAATGCAAGATGACCTAACTCTTGTTAGATTATGGGTAATCATTATTCACTTGTATCTTTGTTTTAATTAAATAGATAATGATAATTCAGGCATTCAAGTTTTGTCAAAAAGCCTCTTAAAAGACACTTAAAGTAATTTTAAAAAAAAATTAAAACTTATTGAAACTAAAAAAAAATTATCTAAGTTTTGTCAAACTAATTCTTTTTGAAAAACATGTGTTTACATTAAAAGATTAAAGAAGATGAAGTTCTAAAGATAAAAAGATGCAGATGATGGGTTTGCAAACATGTCATATGGTGTAAGAAGTCAAGCATTAAGAACTTATACTATATGCTTTAGCACTTGTAAACAGTTAACAGTGTTTCACCTATTTAAAGTATATTGATTTTTACAGTTTTTACTGTTTATTTTTGCCGTTTTTACCTTTTATTTTTACCCATTTTTTACTATATGAAATTTATTTCTACCTTTGTTTTTTACATCCGCTGAGTAAAAATCCTGGATCCGCCTGCCCATAGAGAATTCTTGGACGTACTGCTTGGGAGGAATCGCGGGTGATTTGTGGGTCGTTGCAAGTACTTAAAGCTATTGAGTTCTTAATCTAAGTAATTATATTGTTTGTGAATTTTTTATTTACTCTTTCATAGCATATTAACGAGTGGGCCAAAACAAATAACTAAATATGGAACTATGATGTGTTGGGTGATTTTTTTGGAGTTTATATGGCCGGTTTAAAAAAAAATCGATCATGGAAGTTAAAAACATACAACAGTTTATAAAACCCTTTTTAGAAATCTCACACCATGGATCCATTTGCATGTGTCGAGAAACATGAACAACCATAGAGGTTATAAAAGTCGAACCTTTATGAAAGTATGATAACTCGTTGATGAGTGGATTAAGGAACCGGGTTTCTCCCTCTAAAAATATCCACACACAAGCAATCGAACTCAAAGAGATGTTCACCACGAACCACCAGCTCAAGAATCGAGCTTTGATTGTAAATTGAACTCCATTGGTCCTCATCAAAGCTTCGAAACGTAATTTTCGAAATATGTAAACTGGGCTCAAGCGAATTTAAAAACCCAAGATAATCTATTTTACTCTTAGATTAATACTCCAATTTGAATTTAGATCTATCTCTCTAGAGATTCAAAGAATCCTTTTGAGTAGATACATATGGAATTTCAAATTTATATAGGGTGTTAGTCAACATTGGACTCGACATTTTGACGATTTCACATATCAACCATAACTTTTTGGGTTGAATTCTACATATCAATTGTTTGTACCTATCAACCAGAACATAAGTGGCTAAACAACATGTAATCACAACCGGATTAGGGGTGTAATTATCACTTGTAAGATTTGTTTCCTTTTATTTGTTTGAACTTTAAACAATGATGTTCATGATCTAGTAATTGTTCACGTTTGTGTTTTGTTATGACTTTTATGTTAGTTTGAAAGATGATTATTTGCAATTCATCGATGATGGTCATTCCTCTATAGAGACACTCTATAAGGTTGTATTTGTGACCCTGTGTGATTGAACTGTCATAAACTGTTATATGTTATAAATGAATCACCATGACGACATTCCATTATGGATAGTGTTGTACTTTAGCCTACGAGATTGATTGATGCTAATCTATATGGTTTAATGTAAAAGTTGTACATGTTATGTCTATGAAATTTGTTAAACATACCATTAAATTGAAAAGTTAAGCGATTGCTTAGATACCCTCAGTTGGAAGTGATTATGTTTCTTCTTATTTGTGACAACTTTCTATTTTATTAAGTTCAGTTTAGCATTGGTATCACTTACCAACAAATTAATCAATGATGTTTGTTTTTAAATATCAACTAATTAGAGTTGGTTGCCATCCATTAACTCCTTGTTGACTCAACACTCTACTTGTCCTAGCTAGTTTAAGGTGATTAAGATCACATTCTCTTTGTTTTTTATTGGGCTTCGGCATCAGTCAATCGTCCAAGAACAACTGCAACTCGTCTCTCAACAGGTGATAGTTCATGAAACGGACCTACCACCTTTCACAATAGTCGATTCTGACATTATGAGCCAACTATGAGTAACGATAGATCTTGTGATCTAAAAGACATGCTTTCATGTTTGGATCAACGTCCTCACTAACAAACCTCCTAGGCGTTCTAGTCTTTTTCTATATGTGTGTGAGTATGTTTCGATGATACTCATTGTGAAGATTTCATGCATTTAAATAACAAATTTAGGTTTTTGTGATTGGTGATAAATGTCTTTGATGTCATGAAGCATGGTGTTGTTATTTCCAACTCTTTTATGTGAAGAAAAATGCCTAGTAGGTAGAGGTGAACAAAACGGTTTTTTTACCGGAACCAGTTCGGACCCGACCCGAACCGGTTTGGTCAACGAAAAGTCAAAACCGGTTTGGCCCTAAACCGGTTCGGGTTAACCCGGTTTGGAGGCTAGAAAATCCCTAACCTATTAAACTAGTTAGGGTTGGGTTGAAACCGGTTTGTCTGTTAAACCGGTTTTAAATAAAAAAATTGAATAAATTCAAATAAATTTGATATTTTTAATAAAAAAAATAACAAATATAAAACATAAAGTGCAACGTTTATTAATATTTGGAAAGTTCAGAAATTAAAAAACATAAGAAAATAAAATTATAAATTTGTAAAACATTACAAATAACAATATATATTTTTATTTTTTGGAATATTAATTGATTATTCTTGTGCGTTGTCTTCGGAACTGGAGCTTCGTAGCCTTGCATCTTCGGCTAGTTCTTCATCGGTGACTGGTTCAGATATTCCAAGATCAACCTCGTTATTGTGTATGATTTCTTCGGCTTGAATTTCGTCTTCGAGAGCGTTTTTGAGCGTTTAAAGAGCGGTTTTAGAGATTAGAGAGTGTAGAAAGATGTGTGATTAAACCTAAACACCCCCACCTTTTTATAGTGAATTATAGGTGAAAAAAGGCAAAAAAAAAAGTCAAATTCGATCCTAACGGCTATAAAGCCGTTGATTAACGGCTATATTTTTCAGCGAAAAAACCGGTTTAAAAACCGGTTTTCCGAACCGGTTCACACAAACCGGTCCTCAACCCGGTGGACTTCAGAATGCTTTAAACCGGTTCATAACCGGCGGTTTTAGGTTAACCCAAACCGGTTTGCCCATAACCGGTTTGCCGGTTTGGACCGGGTAGAACAAAAAAACCGGTTTTTTTTGTATACCTCTACTAGTAGGTATGCAATTATAGAGTCGTGAAACTCATGTCGTGAATTTTCTTATCTGATAACACTATAAAGATATAACATATTTAAAAGAAAAATAATCATTTTCATTTTCTCAAAATTTTAAGTTTTACAATTTTATCCATATACAAGCTTTAAAGGTAACATTTAAATTTCATTAAAAACCTTTCCTTCCCCTTTCCTCGGTGGAAAATTTTATAATCAATCTTTTTCTTTTTCTTTTTCTTTCTAAAAACGATTATTTATTGTCCCTTTCTTTTATTGGGATTAAAAAAGTAAATAAATAACTTTTTATCGTATTTTTATTCGAAACTTTAAAACAGATCGTTAACTATTTTGATTTTATTTAGATAACCTATTTCTTTTTTAACAGCGTGATATCAACATTTTTTTTAACATCAATCTTTTACTTCTAAGAGCATTCACACCAGGTTCTGTATATGTTTGTGAGTGGGTTCTATATATTTTATGGAGTGATTTAAAGTGGTTGTGAGAGTAAGAGAGAGAAAATGTTACTGTCCATCTGTATATTTGTGAAAACACTGTTCATCTATATAATTTTTTTAATATTTTTTGAAAATGGTTGTAAGTGGAGTAGAGAGAAAAGATAATGATAAAGGTATAAAAAGTATTATTTAATTGAAAATGAGAGAGAAAAGATAGTGATTTTTAGTGTAATTATAAGGATAAGGATAAAGAACTTACTGGGAATGCTCAAAACACCACCTAATCAGCCTTTACTTTTTGGGCTTAGAACCCATATCACATTTATGTGGACAATCACTAATGCTATTAGGATACAAGACTATGGACTGATATCAACATTTAGGACATTAGGTATTGTTAGTGACTGTGAACAAAAAGTGAGTGACACGTAGGTGTCACGTCACTCACTCGCTTCCCACTCGCTAGTGAAGAGTATGGTTAATGAGTGTGAGTGATTTTTCTAACTTTTTTTATATTAATAAGTCTAAGACAATTAATTTAATTAATTAAAAACATAATAAACCGCTTACGAGACCAAACACGTGTCAAAAACCACTTACGATACAAATATATATATATATATATATATATTAAAAACAATTTCGTTTTCATTAAAATTTATAGCGGGTGGTTTAGAAAAAAAAACAAGACTGTGTACTTTGTTTTTTTTTTTTAAATTAACGAACACAAGTTATTTGAGAAAAATCAAATTAATTGTTAAATGAATTATTATATAAAAATAATTAAAAAAAATCAAGTGCATGTGTAACATGATGCGAGTGGTTGTTTAATTAAATGAATTAATGCAAAAAATTGAAACTATCATGGCTCACGGACGTGAGCACACTCATGCATGACTAGGTCACAGCTCACTCACGGGAGTGAGGAGGGGGGTTCTCGTAAGCATGAGTGGCTCACGGCTCTCATTCACAGACCATACCGGATGCTTTTAGGGTGGAAGGGCACTCATCTTTCTTCCATAGTCTTCATAGCCGACTATCAATCCAACTATACCACATCATTTCTTTCCTAAGCATCCCTGAACCTCTCTAGAGGGGTGGGGCATACATCTTTCTTCCTTGGGTATTTTTTATTTGATGGTTAATAAATAATTTAATTTGTATAATTTTAACACATAAAATACCATTTTCATTAATTAAAAACTAAATACATTAATAATTAAAAAATAACATTCTATTAATTTCAAAACATAATATTAACTAGTCGTCTAAATTTGATACAATTATATTGTACCCTGTTTAAAAATAAGATTATAATAAAAAAAAGAAGATAAAATATAGATGTAACCTAACTTAGTTATTTAAAATAATAATGAATTATCCATAATAAAAAGTAATTAAACGTGTATTTCCATGTTTCATGAAGAACATTATGATAAATTAAAATAAAAATTAATTATTAAGTTATCCCCAATTAAAATTAATTATTTAAAATAAAAATGAATTAAAGTAAAAATTAATTATTTAAAATAATTACACTTTGGCTCAGGATTTCCTTGAAAGAAAAAGCCGAAAATAGGTGGTTTTCTTAGATACCAGTATAGGTGGGGCGGTGTTCCCTCTAGGTACCTAACGGTACCTATCCATACCTCCACCTTTATCTAACCTATCCATACCTCCACCTTTATCTAGTGTTTTTTTAGAACAACGAATTTTTTTACTCAAGTTGCACTTGAATCCAATACCTTCAAACCTAGGTGTTTTAAAAACTTTGTTTTTACTACTGGGCCACCAACCCGGTGGATCCACCTTTATCTAGTAAATCTATCTTTTTAATTAAATAGGCATTGTCACACTTCATATTAATTGATTAACGTGTACATCAAGTTCATTGTACACAAAATAAAATCCCCATAAATGATAATGGGCCGTTTGATCCGGTGAGGAGAGAAATGGTACGTGCTGTAACAAGCACGTGGCCTCCCATAAATCTTGTCGATATTATCACGTGGGCCCACATGAATTTCTCCCCATTTTACGCATTTTAAACTCACAACTAGCATTAAACCTGCGTGTTGCGATGCGCTAACCCGAAGTTATAAAACTGGTTATGGTTGTAGAAAGGGAAAACTTCATAGAAAAATATAACCAATTTTTACAACTATTCCAATTAAGTTATTTTTAATCATTTTTTTGTCCTGATTTAATCACTCAGCTGATAGGGAATGTGATATAACTATATAATTGACATGTTTAACAGGTTAAAGTGGTTATGTGACTTTTTTTTAAATCCTATATATTAAAAATATATCTGATTACTAAAATTTTAATTAATAAAAAAAACTAGAACCTACTAAAATTTTCAAAAATTAACATTAAGTTTAAAAATTCATATTCCCAAACATACTTTTTCAAAAAAACCAAAAAGAAAAATCATAGACTTATTGTTCGATTACAAAAATTTACTTTTTCAAAATCAAATTCATATTCATAAACCAACAAGTAAAATCAAATTCATAACTTACTGATCTAAAAATTACTTTTTGAACATACTGTTAATTTTTGAAAATTTTAGTAGGTTTTAAAATTTTATTATTAATTAAAATTTGAGTAATCAGATATGTTTCTAATATATAGGATTTTAAAAAAAGAAAAAAATTAAAAAATGACACATCATGTCTCTTTAACTTGTTAAACAGGTCAATTATATATGATTAACACATTCCCTACAAGTTGAGTGTCTAAATCAGGACAAAAAAAGATTTCTATGAAGTTTCCCCTATTAGAAAGCATTTGTTTAAAGAATTCAACGTGTCGAGCTGACTTCAAATCAAATTAGAAGGTTTAAAGAATCCAAACGTGTCTCCGTTCCACTCTTCGTTTTCTCTCTCAATGGCCGTGATTTTTGGTGGTACTGAGTTGATTGATGATGTTGGTTCTCACAACGGTGGCAGAAGCACGATGGTATCTGTTTAAAAATTGTTCTCCCAGCTGCGATCTTTCAATTTCTGGTGACATATCCACTATTTATAGGTATGTTATTGGTGACAATTGAGTGTTATTACGCTGACCTAGCGGTTATTAGATAAAAGGTTAGCGGTTATTAGAGAAAGGTTTCAATGAGTGTTGAAATGTTGCGACGGTTGTTGACGAAAGAAAACGGTGGCGTGTTAACAGAAAAGCCACAATAAACTCGACGCTAAATAAACGGTTTGCTGGCACCTTTAACGGTGTCGCCGGTTTTCCGGAACCTTTAACGACGGTACAGTAGAAAGTCAACGCTTTTTTAAGATGCAGTAAATTATCTTACATTTTTTTTAAATCACTGGTTTAAATAATTGAAGAGTATTTTTAGACACAACTATACCGATGTTAACGCCGTCTATATAGACAAAAAGATAGTAAAAATATCGTTGGTAAAATAAACGATAATTTTTTTTAGAACGACGAATTTCTATACTCATGTGAGACTTGAACCTAAAACCTTTAAACATAGGTGTTTAAAGAGACTTTGCGAAAAAAAAAATTGTGATTCAAAAGTAAGTAGTTCTTAAAACAAATTTTACTTTAACCTTTTCATGAAATGTCGCGACTTCGTTAAATAATAATAATAAGTTAATGAATCAAGAATTGCAACTTCTAATAAAATGTTTTTACTCATCAAATAGTTAATTGATCTAACGGAATTCTACAATCTCATATTCAGTTTATGTAGAATTTTCCATACAATTATATACCAAATTAATCTACTGGAAAGACAAACGTTTCTAAAATCTAAATGCATACACCACATATTGATATGTGACTATGTGAGACCCATCTTATTATTGAACTAAAATTAGCGCTTCAGTCATCAAGGAGACATCCTGATAGTAAATGATTTGCCCCACAACTAAAAGATTGAGGGTTCAAATTCTGAAAGATGAGACGTGCTATATTTATCCTAGAAAATACAGCCTCAAAAATTTCATTTAAAAAAAACAAATTATTCCAACACCACCATAGAGGAATGAGGAAAATGAGAAGTCACCAATGTAATATGCAACACACATTAAAAGAGTTATGCTTCAACATTAATAGCTTGGAGCTATGAACCTTCCATATTGAAAACTGTTGGATGTACATTGTTTTGTCAACTAGTGTACACGATGTATTGAAATGTGTGACGTTTTGTATAAATCAAAACAACAATAATTCACAGAGTAAAAGCTTGGGTTTGATGAGTACCTTGAAAAATTCTGAAGTATCAAACCATTATCTTTACAAACACGTGTGACTTCTTAATAAGTTTTGTCAAACGTCTGTGTTGGCCCAGAATCGTTATATCAACACAAGAATGCACTGGGAATTAGGAGACAATCCGTCTCGAGTCTAAATATTATTATAAACAAAAACCACATAATACAATGACCCCTAGCCATCTATTTATACCATAATAACTTGCATACTCTAATTCCTAATGTAACTCAATATATTAATAAAATAAACTTAATAATTATCTCCTAACACGTAAACAATTAATAAACTAATAATAATTATCTTCAAATCTATTCTTGATTTATCTCCACTTTTCCTCCAAGCATATCTCCATCAAATTAGGATTAGCTCCATCATTCCATCCCTTAATTCTAATTTGTACCACATAGATCTTGAGTCCCTAACAAAACTCTCATCTCTCCCACTTTAATCATTGGACCACCTCCGTTATGTTCTTTTTTTTGATCTACTCCTCGGTCACGTAGACCATTATCTTCAATCGAGTCACTCGATCTTGGCATCCTCATCTCCATCACAAACATGATCTTCATGCTCAGAGCTTGTTTCTTCTCTTTTCCTTGTGTCACTCAAGACCTGCTGCATTGGTTTGTTTGCATCATACAAACAACACAAAAAATCCCTTTTTTCTCTGGACCTCTTGCAAGCAGCAACAAAAATCCCTTTTTTGTCGCTTTCTCTGAATAACACAAATTACTGGATCACATAGATCGGTTCTTCTTTGGTGGTTTAATTCTTTTCCTGTTCTTCTGTGATCACTGGCTGTGTTGTTTTGGTCCCTAGTAGCTTGATTAATCCTGTGACCTCGTCCTCGACCAGTCCGTCGATCGTTAGAACTCACACCACCGGTCTGTTGGCTGCGATTTTGGTCAACCAGTCAAGCAAACAACAACCTTCCTTCTCGTATACGAGCTACATCTTAGCTCTGACACTAATTGTTGGCCCATAATTGTTATATCAACACAAGAACATACGGGGAATTAAGAGACAATCCGTCTCGACTCTAAGAATATTATTATCAACAAAAACCACACAATACAATGACCCTTAGCCAGTTAGCTATCTATTTATACTGCAATAACTTGCATCTTACTCCAACTCTAACTCCTAATATAACTCAATAAATTAATAAAATAAATTCTAATAATCATCTCCTAACACTTAAACAATTGACAAACTAATAATAATTATCTTCAAATATATTCTTGATTTATCTTAACTTTTCCTTCAAGTATATCTCCATCAAACTAGAATTAACTTCATCAGTCAGTTAATTAAAAAGTCGATTTGTGCTTCTCCAAAAATCCAACCCAGAATTACCTAAATCGCATGTAAGCAAACCAAAATAACTTTGACAAGTGGTTTCTGAAACAATGATACCCTTGTGAGATCATAACATATTAGTCCAGTTGTTGCTATCATCCTCACTAACAATCTCATTCCTTCTATTCCTTTTCGACCTAGTAAAGCACCACCACCACCACCACAACCCAATCCCATTCCCATTCCCATTCCTGATGACACCACTTTTCACAAGGTATAATCAAATAATTCATCTGCATTCATGATGTTTTGTTGATAAGGCGGGAAGAACGTTGATTTTTCTGCAATATTGTGAAATTAATTCATCGGGAAGTGATGAAGAATGGGAATGGGGTTGGGGTTTTTATTATTTTTTTTAATTTTTTTAGTAGTAAAGGGTAGTTTAGTCATTTAACAAAAAAGTTAACGACATTTAGGCTAAAAGATGACATATGTTACAAAAAGTTTGTGCGTCTTTTGAAGATAAATGATGAAACCTACAAATTCATATAAACGTAAAGGACGTTTTCTATAATTTTTTTATAAATAAAACTATAAATAGTCCTAAAAAAATAGCAAACTGTTTTTTTAAATATTACATAACTATCTTAGAACCCGTGTAATACATGGGGTGAAAAATATCAATACATAAAATTCTTAAATCTTTATATATATATTTTACAGGTGTAAAAATGTCTTACATATACTAAGGATAGAAAACAAAATTCAAAATATGTAAAATTAATATATAATTTGGTTTCGAAAATACGTTAATTTCTATTTAATGTAATTTGACTTTTATTTACTATTTGATTAAAAATAAAAGTTATATAATTAGATTTTTAAAGTTTCTTATAATAAGAGATAATTTAAAATAAATGTGTTTTATTAGTATAATTAGTATTTTCTTTAAAAATATATTATTATTAAAATATAGAGATGTATTTAATAAGAGAGATAAGCGCGAAAAAAATGATGAGAATGAATATGGAGGCGACACGTGATATGAAAAACCTTTATTTATTAAATAGTATAGATATAGATATAGATTTTTATGCAATGTATTACATATATATATAATTATAATAGTAATCTAAAATAAGTAAATAATATATATTATGTTATACATAAAATATATAATTATAAATATTTATAAAAAATAATTATCAAATTGTTAAATAATTAAAAAAATAATAAACGAGTTGAATTCAAGCTCAAAAATTTACTTCCGGGTTGAGTTCGAGCTTTACAAATAGAGTTCTAAACCAGCTGAGCTGAAGCTTAGGTGAGTTTGGGTCGGCTCATTTACACGCCTAAAATTTTATATTATTATGTTATTATTTAACTGATTTTTTTTATTATTTAACTAAATCATTTTTTTTAAATGCTTTGGTATTTTAAGTAGTTTTAATAACAAACTAAGATTTTAGATGTTATATTTTTGTGTGAGACGGTTTTGCACGGTTTTATCTTTTCGTTAAACGATTTTTCAAAGTTCGTTTTCGTTTTTCTTAACATTCACCGTGTTCTTTTTCTATGTTTTGATGTTCAGAACCGAGCCGTCGCAACACACGGGTAACATTAATCATGAGAGAGCCTAAGAGGTAGCTAAAAGAAAACACATATTTCACATATACCCCTACAAACTTGAAAAATATCATATATACCCAACCAAAACTAAAAATTTCATATATACCTTTACAAACATATAATAATATCATATATACTTATTTCATTAAAAACAATTTAAAAGATAACCATTTTACCCTTATTTCTCTAAAACATTAAAATTTCATATTTACCAACTTTTAACATTGAAATTTCATATTTACTTATTTTCAACTTTAGAATTTTATATTTAACCATAAACAATAGTTTTCTCAAAATACTATTTTGAATTTTCTCATTTTTAATAATTTTACCAATTTTCTTTTATAGCATTAGCATTTTGTAATTTTCTCGTAATCATTCCTTCTAAATCGATGCCTTCTTAATGGGTTTGTGAAACGAACCAACTTTTGGGTTTCATCCTATAATATACTTATTATATTGTAAGTGGGTGTAAATAAATAAAATGGAAGTTTGAGGGTATTATGTTGCAAGTTAAGGGTTTTGACTGACTTATGGTAAAAAGGAGGTCAAAACTGAAGTTGAGGGACCATTTGTGTAATTCATCCAAAACTGATTTATTTGGTTGATGTTGGTAGCTCAGAACATACACATGAGTGTGTGTTCTTGCGATTTTTGCTCAAGGAAAAGAAGAGGAAGACTCAAACTCGAAATCAAGGAATTGCATGTGAAATCAATGGGATTTGAGTTGTTCATTTTCATCTAGACTTCATGTAAGTATCAATTCTTCTCCAAAACCTCCATTGATTCATGTTCTTGGTGGGTTTTTGTAAAAATCAAGATAAGGGCTGAATTGGTGGTTGATTATGGTTAGCAACTTGTTTAAAGTTAAAACCTAGCTTGATTAGTGTTAAATAGTGGTTAATAACACCCTTTTAACACCTAATTCAAGAATCATAAAGTTATGGTTCTTGAGGGTAATTTGGGGGTTTTATACTAGGGATGTTTAATTGATGGAATGATGGTTGGTAAGTTTTTATGGGAGTAATAGACGCTTTAATTGATAAGAAATCTTAATCAATTTGATGATTTAGAAATTAGGGTTCTTGAGAACCCAATTTGGGGGTTTTGCAATTGAATGTGTTTAAATGGTGAATTGAGTATGGATAAGTATTTATGGTGTAATATAAACACATTTTCAAGTATAAAACTCAATTGAATTGGTGAATTATGAATTGATGAAATTGTGGAAATTGGGTGAAAATCTTAACGGGTCAAAATGGGTGAATTTGGTTTAGAATGGTTGAAAGCTTGTGTGAAGCTTAATAAATCAAGATTAGATGATGGTAAAGATCATAAGATCTTGGGTGGGTGTTAAACCTCAATTGAGGAATAATTGGGGATATATTAGATTACTAAAACATGTGGAATGTTTAGGTGATCAAGGCGATAAAGATGATGGCTTTGAGGAACGATTGGAATCTTCATTGGCAAAGGTAAGTGTTTTGTACTTACTTAGTAGTAGATAAGTAGTGTATATGTAAGTAGATTATGTGGTTTAATTATATTTACATATTGTATGTTGATTTTGACTATGTGGTAAAGGGTCAAACTAAAGTGTGAATGTGGTAGGATTGTTGTAGTTGACATAATGAGAAAATTAGTCAAACTAATGAATGACACTTGGTAAAAGTGGTGTAGTTGAACTATGTGGAATATAGTCAAACTAAACGTGATGTATTGGTGTATTTGACTTAGGTAGTAAAGAGTCAAACTAAAATTGTGTAATGTGATGTATTGGTGTATTTGACTTAGGTGGTAAAGAGTCAAACTATAATGTGGTATGTAGTGTATTGGTTTATTTGACTTAGGTAGTAAAGAGTCAAACTAAAATTGTGTAATGTGGTGTATTGGTGTATTTGACTTAGGTAGTAAAGAGTCAAACTATAATGTGGTATGTGGTGTATTGGTGTATTTGACTTAGGTGGTAAAGAGTCAAACTGAAATATGCAAGGGTGGGAGTATGGTGTTTGAGGTGTAAGGACTTCATTATGTTGTTTGATGAATTAAGTTATTAAACTTACATGGTGTAATGGTGATAATAAGAATTTGTAAAAGGCGAAATACATAGGTGAAATATGTATTTAAATAGTGATGTACATGGGTGAAACATGTGCATAAATGGTGAAATACATAGGTGGAACATGTATTTAATTGGTGATATACATGGGTGTAGCATGTATATAAAGTGGTGATGTATATGTAGGTGAAATATGTATACAAATGGTGATATACATGGGTGATACATGTATATGATTGGTGATATATATACATAGGTGAAATATGTATATAATGGTGGCATACATGATTGTAACATGTATGCAAAAGGCGAAATAAATTCCTAAACTTAAACGGTTGAATCGGTGTTTGAGATTCATAAGAATCATGTGGGGTGTTGAGGGTGGGTTATTGGGTGTTTATAACCATGCATAGATGCTAACTGTTGATTAAATCGACTGGGGGTCGAGTCGGGAGGGTCGAAAATGCTAAAACTACAAATTTGGGGTTGGCTGGTGCAGGGTTGGTCCCTGGGACGCCCCCTGGGCTTCTGGGACACCCCAAGTGGGACGCCTGGTGTCCCTGGGACGCCTGATGACTTCTGTTTGCTTCTGGGACGCCCCAAGTGGGACGCTCATTGGCTGAATTTTGAGTTTTCTTCCTAGGACACTTTGGGGGGTCTTGGGACTTGTTGTATCATTACTAATGGTTATTTGTGGTGTTTTTGGATGTAGGGAAAGCTCCGGAATGATCTCGGGTCTCGCCAAAGTTGGACATCAGATTCTCAAAGTTGTTTTAGATGTTTGTTTTGATTAAACTTCTCGTGGTCGACCTTTACAAACATGTTGGGTTGTTTAACACTTGTGGATAAGTGTGACTAACTTGACTTCTTTTGCGTATTTTAGAAAGTCTAAACTTATGTTGTAAAACTTAAACGTGTGGATACGTTATATTTTGTTTGGGACCTAAATTCCATGTTATTTTAAAAAGTTTAAATTGGTTTGCAAATCCGGGTGTTACAGTTTGGAGAATCGCGATAGTCGTTATTAAGAATAGGAGAACGAGTGATGTTTTACGTATTGGATAAAACTAAAAAATTAGGTTATAAAAATATATATAATGGATAATGGTAGAATGATAAAATGGTCATAAAGTAACAAATTATTTAAATCGGATATATATGATATTTTTAGTTTTGGTTGAATATATATGATATTTACCCATGCTTCTAGGGGTATATATATAATATTACCCCTAAAAATATTACAATTTAAGATATTATATAATATCTTAACATTAACTTATTCATTTTAATGTAAAATTACGTAAGGGTGTTAATTGATTGGATTTTGGTTTCCTCTGTTCGGTTTCTTCAGTTTGAACATTAACGGAACCGAATTGAATTCAAAGTTATCGAAGCCGAACAGAAAACCAAATTTGATTTCGGTTCAGTTTCAGTTTGATAACTTTTTGATCGTAACAGAAAACGAACATGACCAAATTCAAAGTTGCCAAAACCGAACTAAAAACTGAATTTGAATTCTGTTTGGTTTCGGTTTTAAACCGAAAAAACCAATTTTAACAACATAATTTAGTTTCCACAATTTGTGCACAAGTACATTTGAAAGCCTTACAATTTTGCCAAGAACAATGATTCAAAAGGTGAAATGTGACGGTCATTTTCAAGTTCAAGCAAATGGTAAAGAGCAAAAAGACTGTTTGAAAAGGTTATAAACAGAATACATGTTCATCACAACAATGAATCAATGATTAAGGCAGAAAACAGTGATATATAACACATAACAACAAATTTCATAACTAGAGTACTAGACTTCCCAAATCTCTAAGATTAGATGGAATTATAGATGTATATTTCAATTCATCAATGATACACCCCAAGAATCCTAATTTCATAAATTCGAAAAATTGACAAGATCCAGGGGCTAATCAAATCTAGGGCTTCAAATTTCAATTTTTGAATGTTACAACCGCTAATCAAATCCTTAGTTACGACTGAAAACCAGAAGAAGTGAAGGTGGACTCGAGTCTCGAAGCCGGAGACAAAGGGACTTAGGGTTCACTTAGACTAAGAAAAACGGATGGCGTTGATACTATGAGTGTAAACGAGCCAAGCCGGCTCGCTAAAAGCTCAAATCGAACTAAGCTTTGTTTATTAAACGAGCTTACGCCCAAGCTTATTATTTATATAATTTATATTTAATATATATTTATATAATAATAATTAGTATATATAAATTATAATAAAAATAATTATATATTTATATATATAATTAATAAATAAATAATAAACGAGCCGACACAATATCTGAACGACCCGACCCAGAAGCCCAACAAAAGAACTTTAAATTGGTGACATCACCTAGCCCATCTACAAAACTTGATCCCAGCCTGTCATTTCTGTTTTGGAGTTTTGGTTGTTACCTGCTTTGGATCTTAATTAAGTCAAAGAGATGGTGCTGAAAGTATACGGCGATCGACTGTCCCAACCTTCTCGCGCAATCATCATCTTCTGCAAGTAAATGATTTTTCTTTGAGTATATACTTGTTGACCCGTGAATCAATTAGATCTTGATGTGATTAATAGATTTTGGTTTTATTGTTAAATTGATTCTTTATCCAATTAACTGTTTCCTGTTTGCGGATGCTTATGCCTTTTTTGAAGGATAAATGGGATCGAATTTGAGGAAATCGAAATCAATATTTTCAAAAACCAGCAATACTCCCCCGAATATAAAGGTTTGTTTTTAATCCTCTTGGATTTCTATAGTTAGTAACACATAAAGAAAGCATACAACAATTATAAGAAAAAATCCGTACAAATGTATATGTTTTAATAACCAATGAGACCAGGTAAAATGCCACCAGGCTTCTTGTCTGGTGGTAAGGGGTTTTCTCCTGGGAGGTCATGGGTTCAATCGTGACGAGGGGAATTTTGCTAGTACCCTCAACAGGACTAAGAGTTAGCCGTTCAAAAAAAAAATAGGACCATGTAAAATTACAACTCTGCTGGAAAGGAAGATTCGAACCTGAGGCCTCGGCTTATAAATAAGTTGTTGTGGTTGTGTGAAGTATAAATAAGCTCCATATCCGACAACATGAATGGAAACAAGAATCATAGAATATGAATTTCATGTTTTCATTCGGTCTTGTTCTATGCAGAAATAAATCCCATGAACCAAATTCCAGCAATAGTTGATGGAGAGTTGAAGCTGTTTGAGAGGTTCATTTTTCGTTTTATTTTATAAAAAGGATTTCTATTTCACGATTTAAGAACAATTGTTGTGCAATGCAGTCACACGATTCTTATGTACCTATCTTGTGCATTTCCGCAAGTGGCTAGTCATTGGTGAGCCGGTTTTTGGTGTCTTAAACATAATTTTTTTTTCGTGATATGGATAATATTAGTTCGTTATATCTATAGGTATCCCAGTGATGTATATAAAAGAGCGAAAATCCACTCCGTCTTAGACTGGCATCATTCCTTTTTACGTCGTGGTGCAGGTGATTTGCATTTGTTTTGTTACATATTCTATGGCTCACCTGTGGTAACGCCCCTTTGCAAACTATTACAGCTGGATTTATTTTCAACACTCTGCTGGCACCATTAAACGGCTTTCGTTCATACCCTCAGGTAATCATTCAAGTTGAAGAGATACTACTGAGATCTTTATCTAAATTAGAACACATTTGGCTAAAAGATGGACCCTTTTTGGCTGGAAACTCTCAACCATCAATAGCAGATCTCCTCTTAGCTTGTGAAATCATGCAACTTGAGGTAACCATGTAACTTTTTTTAAGTAACAGTGAGAACCCGTTACTAGAAAACTCAATACCCTGGTAACCAAATGAGACCAGGTAAAACACAGCTTATAAAACTTATTAACTGTGCATTGAAAACATTCAACTTTCTTGTGTTTTCAGCTTTTGAGTGAGAAGGATTATGATAGGATATTAAGTCCTTATGTGAAAGTTATTCAGTGGGTCGAAGATACAAAGAGTGCAACCGCACCTCATTTTGATGAAGTTCACGAGCTTCTCTTTGAATCCCAGAAAAGATTTCGCGAGCAAATGGCAACAAAATCCAGGAAAACCCAAGTGAAATCAAAGATGTGAAATCACAGGTTCGGTTTGTTTTTTTTTGTCTTCCAGGATGTAATGTCTGAATTTTAGATAAACCTTTTCAAGTTATGTAACCATCTTTACATTTAATAAACTACAGTGCCCCTCTGAAACATAAACAAACACATCATACATGCTTCAGCCGCTTGGTATATAACATGTAGTCAGCATCTAATATTGAAATCGTTACGTTTGATGTTTGACACAAATTTCTTGTAGATATTGATCAATTTAGCCAAATCTTTTCTGGATTTTTTTTTTGCAACAGGAGTTGAATTTGTGAGGAATGATGCCAACAGTTTTTATATTATTCACTTTGTTTATTGAACACCTGAGGATGTTCAACTTTTGACTTAATTCATGAAGGTTTAAAAAAGAAAGATGATGGAAGGAGGGTTGATTTTTTTTCTCAAGTCACAATTGTTAACTTCTTCTTGTTCATCTTATGTGAGGGAGAGGGAGAGGGGTTTGCGTGGTTAAAAAAGGGTTGGTTGGGTCAGGTAAGCTAATTGGTTGAATTATGTTTGGGTCAAAACGACTCGTTTAAAAAAAAATTATCATCTGCGTCGGGTCAAAATGGGTTTCTCATCAAAAGTGGTTCAATTGAAATAGGTCGTTTTAGGAAAGAAATATCAAATTGGGTTCATATAGTGTTGAGCGTGGCGGCAACAATGGTGATGGTTGTTAAAAACGGGTTGGTTGGGCCAGGTAAGCTAATTTGTTGAATTATGTTTGGGTCAAAACAACTCGTTCTAAAAAAAGTATCATTTGCGTCGGGTCAAAATGGGCTTCTCATCAAAAAGGGTTTAGTTGATAGGTCGTTTTAGGAAAGAAATATCAAATTGGGTTCAGGTAGTGTTGAGCGCGACAACGGCAATGGTGATGGTGGGAGTGGTGGTTATGGTGACGGCGAAGGTGGCAACAGTGGAGGGTACGCCAGTGGCGGTGATGGGGGGGGGGGAGGTGGTGATCATGTTGGTGGTGCCTGATAGATGGCAATAATAGATATTAGCGGTGAGTGGTGTTCGTCTATTTGGTTCGTTATAAATTACCTAGCCTTAGAGTGACCTATTTGGGCTCGTTCTAAGTTAACTATTTTTATAGGAGTGATCAGTATCAGTCTGATTTGCTATATAGTTTGAGCGGCCCAAATCAACCTATTTAGCTATTAAAAATTCCCTAAATTAACCTATTTCTTTAAGAATGTGTCATGATTGCCAAGTTTGAACATATTTCATATACATGCACATTCAAATTCATTATAAGTTGAATCAAAGATGGAAAGTTGAAGACATGATTATAATAGGTTAGACATACCTTTCTTAACAACTGTGTAGATTTCTTTTCAAACAAAATAATATTCTTCAGTCAACCCAGTTGATTGAAAAAAAGCTCAACAAGAAACACTTAATAATTTCATTATTTTATCTTAATAACAAACTAATATATCATACAAATGCATAATCACATATAAGACTCAAATCAGTCCCACGGATGACGCCAATGTAAATCCAGGCCCCGACGGGTAAATTCTTAGCCGACGAATAGACTACAAGGACTCCAACGAGTAGCCGACGGGGATGAACTCCTCTTGTTTCCGAAGGTATACTGCACAATGAACAACGCGTTCCTCCGACGTGAGAGTAAGTATATCTCGGAGATAAAAGAGTGTAGGTGAGTGTATTAAGGGAATAGATGATTATACCTGAGAAGTGATGTGCCTATTTATAGTGAAGAGGAATATCATGATGTCGCTTTCATGGAGATGACATGGCGCGAGTATCATTGGTGGGCGCGTCCCTATCAGGAATATCATTTTGGTCCCCTAACTGATAGCCGTTAGTGGGAGTTTTGTCCCATGTGGTAGGACCACTTGGGTGCACGGTGATGTCTCCTCTCGCGCGACACTTTCTGACACTTCTGTGGGATATCCTTCCGTTCGCGCAGGTGTTCTAGTCCTCTTATAGAGTACTTTCGGGAGATGGTTCCTTCCGCGGCATGTAATGTTCCACGGGGGAGCTTACGTCTTCAGAAGGAATAATCATGTTAGTATATGCACTTGATACCATTAAAAATTATTTAAGAAAAATGATCATGTCACACGAAATATATAATTGAGTTGAAATTTGTTGGTTCATAAAAAATAAGTATTTGTTTAGAAGCTTAGTATCATTTGGCATGTGGACAATATAATTATGGATAAAATGGCTTAATTAAAGATAAATTGAATTTTAATAATTCAAACTATGATTTATTGGACGATAATAGTTTATACTCGTAAATTGTCCAATAACCGTTCTAACTTTTATTTTTATTATCGGCAATCCTAGTAGCTTAATCATCATATATTTACACTCGGTTTACATTTGTTTTCACTCAAACTGATGATTTTGAACGAAATGGAAAAAAACATACAAGTGAAATTGAGTGAAAATCATGTGTAAATCAGGTGTATGGGACTTACCTTGGCAACAAAAGTAAAAGTTAGGACTGTCATCGGTCAAAATTTAAGTATGGAATATTATCGGCCAATAGGTCATAGTTTGAATTTTTAAAATCTAATTACGGTATAATATATACCCATGACCTAGTGGTATGGTGCTTGCCCCCACAGTAATTGTGTTGGTTCAAATCTTTACAAATGCAAAGTTATGTTGTATTTTTTTTTTGAACGGTGGTAGTTAGGTGGTATTTAGATGTAAAAGAATTGTTGTTAAGAAAAATAAATAAACTACGGTTTAATATATTTAATTAAGAGTAAACTTCGTTTTTGGCCCCGTCAAAATAACAGTTTTTGTCCATTAGTTTCAATTTGACCTTTTTGCTCCTTGTTGTTGACTAATTGTCTCAATCAGACCCCTGACACTAACTTCGTTAGTTTTTTTGTTAAAATGAAGACATATAAAGGTTAATTTTTATATAACATATTATATATTTAAATTCTAAAAGAATTAATTACTACATGAGAGGGACCCACCACCCCCACTCTTTCTTCTCCACAAACCCACCGTTTCTACAAACCCACCTCCACCTCGGCGACCTACCTCCACCTCCCCTCACTCACTATCTCTTGTCTCTCCCTCTACCCTCTTGACAAAACCTAATCTCCAGCCAGCCCATCATCACCGGCCAGACCACCACCACTGTACACCATTTCTTTACTCTCGTTCTCCACGATTAACCCACCGGAAAAAATGGAGACCCCACAACCCACCTGCCGTTACTTCAACACCATATCCCCAAGAACACCCCCTTTCAAGCTTTTGATTTGGGCTTCAATATGAAAGTGGTGATTTGGTTTTTTTTAGGGTTTTCAAGTTAAAATTGAAGCCACCCCATCGTTTACCACCACTACTGACTGCAACCGGAACCAATTCATTTTGATGTAAACGAGATTAATACTCAAACCTTCGACACCGGCTGGGGTCTGCCCCTCTCTCTCTCAGTCAGATCTGCAACCCCATTGAGGCTAGAGTCCCTACAAGCTCCACCGGAACAAGAGGTGTGGGGGTGGTAGTGGTGGTGTGGGGGTGCCGGAATTGAAGTTGTGGCTGCAAGGGAAGGATATGATGGTGGTGAGGGATGAAGATGGTGGTGGTGAAGGATGAAGATGAGGGTGGGGGGAGGGGTTGGGTTGGCTTTTAATAATTTTAGTAAATTACATAAATGTCCCTGTATTAATTTAAGAAAATGACATTATTAGTCATTATCTGTAAAAAAAACTAAAATACTCAAAAAACTAACAAAATTAGTACCACAGTCTGATTGAGACAATTAGGGACAACAGGAAACAAAAAAATCAAATTAAAACTAGTATCAAAACCGTTATTTTGACCAAACACAAGGATAAAAAACGAAGGTTACTCTTTAATAAAGTTCCCACCAATCATTGATTTCTTGACTGATAAAAAGTCAAAAGATAGTGCTGTGAAGTTCATTTTATTTTCGAGTGGATCCAATCCAATTCAAAGCTTCGTCCCTAAATAAAGAACTGCAAAAAAATAAAAATAAAAATAAAACTGAGCATCTGAGAGAGAATCATGGCGTTGAAAGTATATGCTGATCGAATGTCCCAACCATCTCGTGCAGTTCTCATCTTCTGCAAGTAAACTGTCGTCTTCTCTAAATAGATTAAATTCTATTTACAGATGACCGATTACAAGTATTGAAGCAGTTAGTTAATTATTCATGATTACTGTCATGCTGTTCAACGTTAATTCGGTTTCGTTGTGTCGAATTTGAATCTATTCTTACAGTGTATCTTCTAGGGTTTGCTTTAGATAATTTTGAGTTAGGGTTTCTTTATTACTGTAAGTAAAATTCAAATTCTCTCTGTCATTTATTCATTAGTTGCAATAATTTCTGTAATATTGATTCAATTTTTGTAAACTCATGTGTATGCATTTGTTGGTTGTTGGTGGATTCAATTAGGTTTACTGTTTAATTGATTCTTAATCCTATTAGCCTGTTAGATGCTGTAATTGTGGTTTTTTTTAATATATTTTTTTTCTGTCTGCAAGTAGATTTGTAGCTGATACTTGTCTAATTTATGTTTCTTATGGTTTTTTTTATGTCATTTGAAGGATAAATGGGATCGATTTCGAGGAAATCCGTGTAGATATCTTGAAAAACAAGCAATACTCCCCCGAATATAAAGGTTTTACCGCCGTCTTTATTGAGTTTGTGTTGAATTGTGCTCATTTATATCCTTTTGATTACACATGGTTGAAATTTGAAAAGAAGAATCATTAACACATAATCCTTTTGTCCACTAATCTTGTTTTGTGCAGCAATAAATCCCATGCGTCGAGTTCCCGCGATAGTTGATGGACGGTTTAAGTTGTTTGAGAGGTTCTTTCCTTCTCTCTTTCTAAAATCATTCTTTCTTGATGGTTTTATAATATCATTTGATTTGCAGTCACGCGATTCTTATCTACATATGTTGTGCATTTCCGGGAGTAGCTAGTCACTGGTGAGTCGGTTTTCTTCTCCTTCTATGTCTTCTTACAAATTATAAACTTTATTTTAACATAAATAACCTTTTTTCATATTCATAGGTATCCCAGTGATCTATTCAAAAGATCTAAAATTCACTCTGTTTTAGACTGGCATCATTCCAATTTGCGTCGTGGAACAGGTGACAACTATATTAAAATTTTCCCATTTATTTGTAAAATTTTGTCAATTTTTTCCAAATAATTTTATATTTTCTGCTTTCAGTTGGACTTGTTTTCAACACCATCCTTGCACCACTAAATGGATTCCCTTCAAACCCTCAAGCAGCCAAGGAAGGTAAGAAGTTACTCATGAGATCGTTATCTAAATTAGAAGATTTTTGGCTAAAAGATGGGCGGTTTTTGGTTGGAAGTTCTCAACCATCAATAGCCGATATCAGCTTAGTATGTGAAATCATGCAACTTGAGGTAAAATTGTAAAAATATATTATATATCAACATGTTTCATCATTTCTGCACCAAAACACAAAATTTCATGTGTTTCAGCTTCTGAGTGAGAAAGATCATGATCGGATATTAAGCCCTTACAAGAAAGTTGTTCAATGGATCAAGGATACAAAGAGGGCAACTGCACCTCATTTTGATGAAGTTCACGGGATTCTCTTTAAAGCCCAGAAAAGATTTCGAGAGCGAATGGCAACAGAATCTGTTAAAAATGAAGTGAAGTCCAAGTTGTGATCATCTACTTTACTCATGCTTGTATGGTTCAGCACTTAATGTTGCTATCATCTGTCTTAATTCTTCACTTGTAACATACAATTTCAAAATTATGTAATCATCGTTTGACTTTAATAAATTGTATTTCATCCAGTATCCTCTTAATTTTTTTTCTCATTAGGCCTTAATTATGATTCTTGGGTGTCAGATTTTTCAATCTCAAATCTGAATCAAACAGAAATCATGAAATCTAGGGCTGTTCAAAAAGCTCACGGCTCGCGCGAAGTCCACTTGAAAAAGCTCGGTTGAAAACGAGCCGAGCCCAGCTCGCTCGTTGGCTCGCTCGTTTGGCTAGTTTAAAATAAGAATATTAAATACAATCATAATAATAAATAACATGTAAAAAGGTTAAAAAAACAAAAATAATGCATATAAATTTTTGAATCTGACTTGATGTCTCGATCTTTAAAAAAATTAAAAAATAATACTCTTTTCTTTGTTTACAACCTTAATCCTATTTTATTAGTTCTAATCATATTTTTTTTCATAGATATATCATAATGTCCAAAAAATAAAAATAAAAAAATCATTTTTTTCTTAAATTATCGAGCTGGTTCGACAAGCCACGAGCAGGCTCGAGCTTTTCACGAGCCGAGATCGAGCTCAACATTTCAGCTTGTTAAAATTTTCATGCCAAGCCGGCTCAACTCGAATTTTTCACAAGCCCAGCTTGAGCCTATATCGGGTTGGCTCCGCTTGGCTTGGCTTATTTACATCCTAATGAAATCATCATCACCAATTTTGAGGTTTTCTTTGTTGTGTGCTTTATGTGTTATTGATAATTCTAGGGGGGGTTATTGAACAGGAGATAGGAGCAGTTATAATACTAATACTCTTTCTAATATAGACAGAACCTTAATACCAATTAAATTTACAATTTAATTTGAAATATCTATTTCAACTTCTAACAAATTCAATTAAAGCTAATAACCAATGATCAAACATAATAGACGTTGATCATCAATTTCACCCAAATATCATATTTACGGTTTCATATTCTGCAAACAATTTTATTTTATATATATAATTAGATGTAATTATCATTTTATTATAAACTAGTAAACAGTTTTTACATGTAGTGGAGATGTTGTAATACACCATCAAAGAACCTGAAAATTCTTTGTTTTTAATTAGATTTAGAACCTGAAAATTTTTCCTTTTCTTTTTTGTTTTCCAAAAACAACACTGATGTAAAGAGTGTGAAGTTTCTGTTTTTGTTAATTATCATTTTCAATTGGGTGGGTGTTTGGGACAGTTTTTTTAAAGAGATTAGAGAATGATCAAACTATAAAATTTTGATTAACATTAACATTATGATTGTGCTACATAAATAAATTATACAAGTTTAAATAACAATCCTTCTTATAATAAAAGAAAATAATTTTTGCCAATGGCCTCTTTCTAGGGTATTTACATAGGGATTTACCACTTGTCACCGCCATATTCATTCTCACTTTTTCTATTATTAGTATCTTTTGAATTTTTGTTACAATTATTAAAAACATGTTTGACCTTATTATTTTTTTTAAACTTCACCATAAAATTGAGCATTTTATTCTCTTTAATTTGAATATAGTCTTGCTATATTTTTATTTTTTTTAAAAAACATGAACTTTTTTTTAAGTTGATGTACTGTGCGTATAAGACGAGTAATTATGTGTGTGCATAATTATAAATAGGTTGCGTAATTATCATATAAGTTGTGTAATTATGTATGTGCGTAATTATACCATGGGTTGCGTAATTATCAGTATAGGTTGCGTAATTATCAGTATAAGTTGTGTAACTATAAACAATTTATTTTTTGTTATGATATCGAGAATGATCGTAGAAACAAATGAGAATGATAAACGAGAGAGAATGATTGGGGGTAAAACTGAAATGATTTGATTGATAACTTGAATAATGGTTACAAAACACTATTTATATACAATGAAAAGAAAAGCTAACAAAACAAAACTACAAACAGGCGAACTTAGTTAAGTTCGCTAACACCCCCCTCAAGTTGGAGGCGTATACAACCCCAACTTAGAAATGATATATGAATACGGTTGACCAACCAAACTCTTAGTGAATAAATCTGCAAGTTGATCAGAAGTCCGCGTGTGAGAAAGCAAAATCAAACCGGCTTGAAGCTTCTCACGGACAAAATGGCAATCCAACTCGATATGCTTAGTTCGCTCATGAAAAACTGGATTCTTAGCAATATGAATGGCCGTCTGACTGTCACATTTGAGAGGAACAGGAGTAAGATTATCAATCCTAAACTCCACAAATAACCGAGTCAACCAAGCAAGTTCCTGTGTGACACGGCGAAGAGAATGATATTCAGCTTCAGCAGAGCTAAGAGAAACAGTAGCTTGCTTCTTGGATTTCCAAGAAATAGTACTGCCCCCAAGAGAAATGAAATAGCCACTGACAGAACGCCAAGTATTAGGGCAAGCCGCCTAATCAGAATCAGAATAAGCAGACAAAGACATATCAGGATCATCACTAAAAAACAACCCTTGAGAACAAGTGCCTTTGACATACCGAAGAGTATGCCACGCAGCATCCCAATGAGGAACACGTTGATCACTCATAAACTGGCTGAGAAACTGAACCACAAAAGCAAGATTAGGCCTAGTATGAGTGAGATAATTGAGTTTACCAACAAGGCGACGATGGGCCAAAGGATCATCAAGAACCTGACCTTCGTTGAGCTTGAGTTGTAAATGCAAAGGCAAAGGAGACGAAACAGAAGAAACATCGTCGGTAGGAAACTCAGTCAGCAAATCCTTCACAAACTTGCGTTGAGTCATGATAAGACCAGAGGGAGATTTGAGAACCTCAATGCCCAGAAAATAGTTAAGACTGCCAAGATCCTTGATCTGAAACGTGGAATGCAAGAAAGCCTTCAAAGAAGACATCTCTTGTTCATTATTGCCAGTAAGAAGAATGTCATCAACATACACGGCCACATGAACAACAGAATCCCCCATCGTCTTAGAGAATAAGGAATAATCATTGGGAGACCGCATATAACTTTTGGTCTTAAGAGCATCAGAAAGCTTTCCATACCATTGCCTTGAAGCTTGCTTTAAACCATAAAGAGACTTTTTGAGTTTAAGAACATGATCAGTAGAAAATAAAGGCATACCATGATGAGGAAGCATATAAATGTCTTCATCAAGATCCCCATGTAAAAAAGCATTATTGACATCTAATTGATATAAACCCAGTGTCGTTTAGTGGCAACAACAATGAGACTACGAATAATAGTCATCTTAACGACCGGAGAAAAAGTCTCATTATAATCAATACCGGCTTTTTGAGTATCACCACGAACAACCAAACATGCTTTGCAACGTTCAACAGTGCCATCAACATTATACTTGACTTTATACACCTATTTGCACTTAATGGCCTTTTTACCCTTAGGTAAATGCATAACCTCCCAACTTTGATTACATTCAAAGGCAATAAACTCCTTAGTCATAGCTTCTTGCCAAGCAGGATGTTTAGCAGCCTCCTGATAAGAAGAAAGTTCCTGAACAGAATCAAGATTGAGAAGGAGCTGCTGAGAATCAGTAGAAAGATCAGCAAGATTAACAAAATGAGAAGCTTGGCAAGCACTAGACAAAGTATGAAAACAAGATGAATCAACAGAAGCAGCAGAATTACAAACATAATCCTGCAGATGAGAAGGAGGAACAGAAGTACGAGAAGATCTCCTGACCTCCGGAGGTGGGGGAGGAGGGACAGGAGAAACGGGAGGAGGAGTGGAATCAACTTCAGGAGCAACCGAAGAAGATGAAGGAACAACAGCTGGATCTGTCTCCTCAAACAGGTCATTTAGAGAAGGGAACAAATAAGAAGGATCGGAAGAGTGTAAAAAAGGAAAATGTGCTCAAGAAAAGTCACATCCCGAGAAACAAGAACTTGTCGAGTGTCAATATTATAAAGCTTTTAACCTTTCTTTCCAAAGGGATACCTAATAAAAATATAAGCTTGAGCTCTAGGCTGAAATTTATCTCGCCCGGGTGTAGAAGTAGAAGCATAACATAAACACCCAAAAGTACGAAGGTGGGTGTATGATGGAGCTTTGCCAAAAAGCATCTTAGAAGGAGATTTGCCCTTGATAACCCGTGTGGGGAAAATATTAATCAAATGAGTAGCAGTAAGAACACATAAAAAAATTTATTGGCAACTTGGATTGAAACATAAGTTCGAGAAGATGCTTGTGTTTACGTTCCACCACCCCATTCTATTGAGGAACCCCAGGACAAGTAGTCTGATGAATGATACCTTTTTGTTTAAAATACTCGGAATGATAAACACTCGAACCAAGTTCAAAAGCATTATCAGATCGAACACGCTTCACTTTGGTACTAAACTGAGTCTCAACCATCTCAATGAACCCTTGAAGAATAGGAAAAGCATTTCCTTTAGTTGTCAAAAGATGAGTCCAAGTGGTTCTAGTAAAATCATCAACAATGGTGAGAAAATATTTATATCCATAAAACGTAGTATATCGATACGGTCCCCATGTATCAATATGAATAAGATCAAACATTTGAGAACTGGATATACTACTAGATGCAAAAGGCAGTTTATGATGTCTAGCCTTAGGACAAACAGAACAATTATCAATAGAACAATCATGTGCACCAGTAAAAACATTCAATTGCTTAAGTTTGTATAAAGGTAAATGACCAATATGAGTATGCCAAAGTTTCAAAGAGAGAACAGAATTACAGTGAGAAAAAGAATCAACTGTAATAGAGAAAAGTTTATTAGGATTCAAAAGATAAAGTCCGTTGAGAAGATCTCCCAGAACTAACGGACTACTCAGCGAAGGGGCCTGCAAGAGACAAGAAGTTTCAGAAAATTGAACAAGACCCTTTGTATTCCTACAAAGTTTAGGAACAGATAAAAGATTGTGCTTGAACTGAGGCACAAAGAAGACATTAGAGATAGAGAACGTCTTGGGGAGATTAACTGTTCCGACCTGCGTAACAGTTAAGACATGCCCGTTTGGAAGAAAAACATAAACGGGCGAATTAAGCAATTGAACATCAGAAAGCAAATTGAAATCAAAACACATATGATTACTTGCACCGGTATCAATGATCCAAGTAGTATCGACCGTAGTCGAATTGCAAGCAATAATACTTGCAAAATTTGCAAAGCTGAGTGGTTGAACAGTCAGAACACCACCCTGAACCCCAGAATTCTACTGAAAAAGTTGCTGCAGATTGTTACACTGTTCGGAAGATAAACTAGTAGGAACACTAGAAGCAGAAACATTAACCCCAGCATCAGAAACATTATTAGCAGTAGCTTTGGGTTTAGTAAATTTGAAATCTCTGGGAAACCCAATTAAATGATAACATTTGCTGGCATCATGTCCCGGCTTCTTGCAATGAGAACAAACAGAACCTTTTCGAGCACCAGAATTCTTTGATACTTGTACAGAAGCATTCATAGAAGTATTCTGAGGAATAAACTGTGTAGTGGAATGAAGCTCCCTCTATTTCTCATCTTGAATGAGAAAAGCATAAACTTCATTAATTGATGGAAGAGGCTTCATCATGATAATATTTCCACGAATCATGTCATAACAAGAGTTAAGACCCATCAGAAATTGCATCAATCGTTGATCTGCTTCGCGCTTAGCCATAAGACGGGAAGTACTACATGTGCAAGGGGGAATAGGCTCGATTGCATTAAGCTCATCCCAAATAGACTTGATTTTGGTAAAATAAGTAGCAATATCATCATTCCCTTGAGAAATAGCAGAAAGAGACTTCTGCAACTGATAATACTTTGCTCCACTGCTCTGTCCATATCGGTCAATTAACTCGTTCCAGAGTTGACGAGCAGTCTCAACATACAAAACACTCTCACTGGTATCACTAGACAGAGTGTTCAAAATCTAAGAAATAACCATATCATTGCATCTCTTCCATAGTTCCAGATTAGGAGAGTAAGTAGGTCTGACAACAGTTCCATCAACAAAACCAATCTTCTTCTTAGCAGATAAAGCAATGGACATGGCACGTTTCCAAGATCGGAATGCAGATCCGTCAAAAATTTTAGAAACAAGTAAGAGACCCGGATGATCAGATGAATGTAAGAAACAAAGGATTAGAAGAATTCATAGGGACAACTGGGGAAGTAGAAGTAGTAGACATGACAAGAGAAAATGAAGCTGGAATAGGCGAACTTGCGAACTTATTAAGTTCGCTTAGAAAGAGGAAGAACAAGCGAACTTGTTAAGTTCACTGACAATCTGAAGAACAAGTTCGCCTGCGCGAACAGAAATACGTGAAAACGAGCCAGAAATCATCATAACTCAAAATCCGAAACGTATATGAAGAAATCCAACCGTAGGAATGATTAGAAACATAAAAGGAATGTTTTGAACGGATCAAAACATGAAACGAACCCCAATCGACACGAAAAATGAGAAAACGAATGAAAAAACGAAGAACGAGTGCGGAAAACAGAAGAAAATCACAGAATCGAGCATAGATGCTCTGATACCATGTTATGATATCGAAAATGATCGCTAGAAACAAACGAGAATGATAAACGATAGAAAGAAAAAGAGAGAGAATGATTATGGGTAAAACTGGAATGATTTGATTGATAACTTGAATAATGGTTACAAAGCACTATTTATATACAATGAAAAAAAAAAGCTAACAAAACAAAACTGAGCCCGGCGAACTTACTAAGTTTGCCTCTATACAAACAGGCGAACTTAGTTAAGTTCGCTAACATTTTTCTTTTCACATTTTATCATATATTCAACCCGTGTAATAAACGAAATTGAATTCTAACTTAGTCACTAAATATATAAAAACAAAGGGGACTGTTTTTTTATAGTGTAGATAGATGTTAATTGGGTCAATTTATGATTAAATCTTTGCATTTTAATAAAACTAAATATTTATTGTTTAAATTAAATAGAATAAAAATGAGTCTATTAATTATTTTCGGTGCAAATGTGGAATTACCCAAATAAGATATAAGTGAACTTTCAATTGAAACAAACTCTACACAAATGGTAACCAGCAATAACTTTCATCAACCATAAAAGAAATGTTTATAAATAATGCCTATGTATTTCATTTCTAATTGTTTGGTTTTTATAGTTAAAATAAATATTGAGTGACTTTCCAGCTTGTAACAATATAGTTTGAAAAAGATGCATTTGTCATATGTATTTTGTAAATCAAGTCTGGTCTGCTAGAGTGTTTTAAATTGCAGTTCATGTATTTTGAATGTTAAAAACTTGATGTAATTTCGGTACTCTGAATGTAAAAAAGTTTTCGTGTCGCGATTAGAAACGTTAATCATAGTATTTAAAACTCTATGCTAAAAATAAAATATCTTGCTCCGTCGTGAACGTGCGGGTCAAAACACTCGTTATATAAAATTATTATTTATAAAAAAATTATTATACTTTATACAATGACACATTTTTTTCTAATTATATAAAACTCAATAACTATAGAGAAATTCATTGAACTTTTATTCTTATTTAAATATTCGGAATTAGAAAAAGTCAAAATTCATAAATTACGAATCTCACAAGAGAGAAACACTTAAAAAAAGAAACACTTAATTTTCTTAGTATGATATTAATAAATTTACGAATTTCTCACTTTTACTTCATAAGTTCATGAGTTACATGTTGTTAAAGGGGCAAATGTCATAAAAAACTAACATATTTTTTGTTTTTTTCTCACTAAAATCTTTTAATAATTTTTTGCACATAGAAAACTAATACATTCTTTTTTTTTTCTCACAAAAGTCACTAAACAAATTTTTACACATAAAAAACCAACATACTTTTTGGTTTTTCTCACAAAAATCTCTCGATAACTATTTACTCTATCGATGAATCAGCAGAAGCAAGGTAAAGGAAATTGATTAACAAATTCATTCTATAAAGAGATTATTTGTAACAAAATTAAATCCATTTTGTAAAAATATCTATAAAATCTATGAAAACACATAAGCAATCAAATCGTTTTAAAATCGAATCGCTTGTTTTGCTCTTCTTTCTGTCGGTCGATTTCCTTTGTCTTGTTTTTACCGAATCATTTGCTAGGGTAAATAGTTGTCGAGGAACTTTTGTGTGAAAAACAAGAAAGTATATTGGTTTTTTATGAACAAAAATTTGTCGAGTGACTTTTGTGAGGAAAAAAAAGAGATATGTTGGTTTTTTATGTACAAAAATTTGTTAAGTGACTTTTATGAGAAAAAAACATAAAGTATATTGGTTTTTTATGGCATTTGCCCTTGTTAAATTTATAAAGTTTTTTTTAATTACTGACAGAAAAAAAAATCGAGTTTTGATTTTCAGAATAAAATGAATTTGATTTGGTTACGATTTAACATAAAAATGTGAACCCAATGAAAACGAGTGAACTTTGACGTACTTGACTTTTTTATCCGGGTAGGAACATATTTATGTATTTTTCTTACAAAAGTATATAAAAAAACGAACATAGTTACTGTTTTTTATTACAAGAGTTCCTTATATTAAAGTCCTTTTACATTTTAAATTTGAATAAAATTATAATTTTTTTAGAACGACTTGGAACCGGTTTGTTTCGCTTACGTGTACTTTAAAAGTTACGTGACTTATAATTTTCTTTTATCAAAAACAAAAGAATCGAGGTGGTCATTTAAAGGGATTAAACAACTATTTACCCTTTAAACACTTACCCGGACCCTCCTTATAGAGGTCGGTTCCCTGTTCCAGACTTTTCGATTTCAAGGTTCCGGGTCGAGTTAGACCCTTTGATCACCCATTGTGTAATGTAGAGTATGTAGTTGTTACGTAATATAGAGTTAATATCACATAACAATGTACCATATGGAGCAAGACACCATGTAAATTAATAACATTAGAATTTCTTTAATTATCAAATCAATAAGCATGGATCAAATAGTCTGATACCGTAAAACTAATAACATCATTGTAAACATTATTTCTTTCTTTTATGTTTGTACATTTTCAATCTCTTTTACTTCGAACATGTTACCGTTGGAAGCAAACACGCATTTATTAATATTTAAATATGATAAAATACGCCTCATATGTTTTTAAAAAAATATAATTCATGTACATATATAATAATATGTCCAATCCACACGTAGTGGTTGGCTAGGCGAAAAGAGAAGGAACAAATAACAAAAAGTGACCCCCTACAATTCACACACATAGTGACCGGTTGGTGAAAAAGGAAAATATTCTCTAGAAGTTATACCATATAATAAATAAAGGTTTTGTATGTCACTTGTCGTCACCATATTCAATCTCATTATTTTTTTTCTACCTCTCTCTATTATTAAATACATCATATCTATACTACATAATAAATAAGTAAAATATGAGGACACTTGTCACAATTCTAGGCCTCCCCGGTCTCATTTTCCCGCCTCTCTTTCCTATTAATAATCAACTCCATTATTTTAGACAACGAAATTAATTATTTGTTTCAATTTTTATCTACACATTTTTTAATTTAAAAATATGTTTATCATCAATTAATTTGTTCAATCATATTTTTATGAACTCTACAAACAGAAAACAATTTTATAGCTAGCTAGGATTCAAATAAAAAAACTTTTAATCATATATTTACATATTTATATTGTTCCATTTTGACGAGTGTATGTGTTAATAGATTACATTATATTTTACTCAACATGTGTAATACAAGGGTTTATTCAACCCGTGTATTACATGAGTTTTAAAAACATGAACTTTTTATTAGTAGATACTTAACATTACATTTATTTAACCCGTGTAATATACGAGATTCTAACTTAGTAATCATATATAAATAGAGAAACCAAATACTCTAAACCATACATTCATTCATTCATCTCCAAACTTAAAACTCCAAGATTCGAAGTCCGATCCAATTCCGGCAAGAAAGATGACGCTGAAACTATACTGTGATCGAATGTCCCAACCGTCTCGTGCAATTCTCATCTTCTGCAAGTAATTTATGATCCTTAATCCCTCTTTCTGATGTTGATATTTAACTTCTATGATTTGATTAGTTAATTCATGTTTCTGGATCTTCCGGTATTTCTAGGGTTTGTTGAATTGGGGGTTTGTTAAAATACTTGATTCTTTATCCAATTAGGTGTTTGTATTTGTGTAATGTGAGTTTCTTTAATGTTTTCTATGTTATTTAAAGGATGAATGGGATAGATTTTGAAGAAATTACTATAAATATCTTGAAGAATGAGCAACATGCCCCTGAATATAAAGGTTTGTTAACCACCACCATCTTTATTGATTTTGTGTTAAAATGTACATATGCTTACTAAATCTTGTTTTATGCAGCAATAAATCCCATGAGTCAGGTTCCAACAATAGTTGATGGAGACTTTACTCTGTTTGAGAGGTTTTATGCTTCTTTTGTATACTTTAGGGTTTAGGGTTTATGCTACTTTTTTGTAATCTGAAAAGTAAAAATACTGTGTGGTTTTGCAGTCACGCGATCCTTATCTACTTGTCTTGTAAGTATCCGGGCGTGGCTAGTCACTGGTGAGTCGTTTATGCTAGTTCTAAACTTTAAATTAAAATTTAAAACCGTTCTTGTTGTAATATGGATATTTATTTATAATGTCTGTATAGGTATCCCAGTGATCTTGTTGAAAGGGCTAAGGTCCACTCTGCTTTAGACTGGCATCATGCCAATTTGCGCCGTGGTTCAGTTGGAGTTATTGTGAACAATGTCCTCTTACCGCTAAATGGCCTCCCTTTTAACGCTCAAGCGGCCGAAGAAGCTGAGAAGACACTTGTGAAAGCGTTGACTATATTAGAAACTTTTTGGCTAAAAGATGGGCCGTTTTTGACTGGAAGGTCTCAACCGTCGATTGCTGATCTCAACTTAGTGTCTGAAGTCATGGAGCTTCAGGTAATGATATGAAAAGTTATTTATTAGTATGCATATTTTTGGTTAATTTTGCATCAAAACACAAATTTTCTTGTCGTTTCAGCTTCTGAGCGAGAAGGAACATGATCGGCTCTTGAGTCCTTTTAAGAAAGTTCTTCAGTGGGTTGAAGATACAAAGAGTGCAACTGCACCTTATTTTGAAGAAATTCATGGGGTTCTTTATAAAGCCCGAGATGAATTTCGAGCACTGATGGCAGCAAAATCTGGTGAAAATGATTTGAAGTGAAGTTGTGAGATAACATTTGAGCTATTTGGAATTTTGGATTGTGGTGAACAATTGTTTTAAGGGTGATTTTAATTTGTTATTTGCTATTTGGAAACAATGCATACATTTGCTGTTCTTGGTGTTCTTTTATGTTTGGATTAAGTAACTTGAACAAGTTATAATCTAATGTTTGTACCTTTGTCTTTGAACTTTGAAGCTTATAATCGCCTACTTTGATGTTTGGATGATATTTTTGCATAAATTATCTTATATCATTATGTGAGCGACATTTTTTCCTAAAAAGTTAGTAATTATTAGTAGAGACTGGACTTAAACTATTAGTCTTAGATAAGGATGGTAAGTTTACTAATCTAACATCAAATGTTGTATACAAAGAAGTATTTGTCGATTTGTGAATTATAACTGTAACTTTTCATTTTTTCATTATTATATGTAAAACGTACTTTTAGTCATAAACAATATGCACAAATTTATGAATTATATCGTTTTCATTATTAAACCCATGTAATACACGGGTTTCTAACCTAGTGTATTAATGAATGTTACAATTTGACTCGTAAAACAAGAATTTTCTTTTATTAATTTGTGATCACACTTCTAAGACTATGAGTAATGTAAGGATGAAGGTGAGAGCACACCCTGTGCCACGTATGCGCCACGTAGATAGTGGCAGAACTCACTCTCACCTTCACCCAGGTGTGTAATGGTGGGGTGAAGGTGGCCAGCTTTGTAATAATTACATAATTATTATTTTTTTTAATTTAATTAATACTAAAATTAAAACGTAATATAAAAAAAAAACAATATAACATTTAAAAAACAACATAATATTAAAAAAAACAACATAATACTAAAAAAAACATAATCCTAAAAAAACAACATAATATTAAAAAGAAATAACAACATAATACTAAAAAAAACTACTAAACTACATATTATATTTTTCTTCAATTTGTTTCTTCAATTTAACGAATTTCTCTCGCTCGTTGTCGACCAAATGATCGATGTTCATGAAATAAAGTCTCATATCGCTCGCCTTTTGTTTTTCCTCCTTTATTTTGAGCTTCCTCTCGGATATCTCGTTGAACTTGGCCATCCGGTCGGATATAGTGCCTAAACTCTCCTTGTACTCGTTGGTTTGGGTTGATGACGATGATGCGGCTCGTTTTGCTTTGTCTCTTTCGATAGGGCGGGCGGCTTCTTCCGGAAACCCAAGCTCATCGCCCGAGACATTGAGATTAATGCTACGCCTATCCGAATTAGATTGGCTAACGTCATGGCCGGATGAGCTTTTTGATCGTTTAGACGATGATTGTCCCATTAACGGGACTGGTTCAAACTTCGTGCACTTTCACAATAGTTCCCAAAGTGGAACCATTTTAAATACCAACCCATTACCATCTTCTTTATACGCTTCTAACGCGTCTCGAAAGATATAAAGGTTACTTTGACCACTCCGACGGTTGTTTAACTTGTTTTGTAGTTTCCAAAAAACTTGCCAACCTTCAACCGGATATCCCTCCACTTGCCACTTACCATGTCCTCCGTACGGTATCCGCCTTTACCCATTGCTTCACAAAATTGTTCATATATTTTTTTTCAAAATATTCCGGCTTTTTGGTTACGTCCTATAAAATTAAATAACATACCATTTAATAAAAAAACATCACAAAAATAATAATACTTCTATAATAACAATACGTACCAACTATTGGATCCTCCGACACGTTGATCCACGCTTTCACCAAAGCTAGCTCCTCATCCGGCGACCACTTTTCGGAACACCCTTTAACCGTACCCGCTTCGGGTGTAGAAGTAGTGACTTTCTTTTTATGTGTTCTTCTTTTTGTTTGTGGTGGCGGTTGAGTTTCGGGTACAATGTCGGGTGACGGTTGAGTCTCTGGTACAATGTCGGGAGACGGTTGTGGGGTTACGTAGCATATAGTCGGATAAAAAATCGGTTGTGGGTGTAGACGGATTTGAAGTCGGGAAATGAGGCGGGTAATAACCCCCCCATAGGGTTGTTCGGGTGGTTCGGGTTGTTCTGGCGGTTCGGGTTGTTCGGGTGGTTTGGGTTGTTTACAAATTGCCATGGAAACATTTTTCAAATTTTTATAAAAATATAGAGAGAAGAATGAAGAAATATCATGTAGAAATTTAGTTGTTTAGGTTGCTATTTATATAAGGTAAATAAAAAAATTCATTCAAACGGTAACAAATTGATTGCAACGGTCAAAAAATTAAATACCCAACCCCTCTCACGCTGGTGAACACCACCACCTGGCCCCCTCCACGCCCGCCCTCACCCCCACCCGGCGCGGTGTTCTACGCCCGTGGTGGATGAGGTGGCACCATGCCCCAGCCTTCACCCGACCATTACGTTTAGTCTAAGATAGAATGTGTAGGTCACTTAGAAACGAAATAGAAAGTTAAAGGATTATGTAAGCAAATTCTTGGTGGGAATCGTCGACTTTATAACGTTTTAATAACGGCTCATGCTTGAGGTTGTTGATGGTTGGCTGCTTAACCAAAAAATTGAAGCAAACTTTATGGGCATCACGGAACCACCACAGTTTAAATGTGACGATGTAGTGCTCTTTCTGGACATCATTTATAGGGATGGCAAAAATACTCAAACCCAATGACAATACTCGAAACCGAAAAATCTAGGACGGGTATTCGGGTATAGGGTTGGTAATGAGGTTATTTTTTTTAAAAATTCGCGGGTATGCGACGAGTATGGAATTAGGTGATACCCGAAACCATATACCTAGAAAAATAATAATCTTATTTTTATTTTCCAATGACCATTGTCTAACAATGCTTCTTTCTAATAGTTTTATTGTATGGAAAATTAACTTTTCATTTAAGATATTATTTATATTTTGTATGTTTGAAGTATGAACTTATGTTTTATGATTTATATCATAATGAAATTTATATATTTTAGATACTTCAAACATTTTTGTTGTGATGCTGATATGTATGTAATTTACTATTTTTATAATTTGTTATAGTTGTTATAAACACAAAATTATATGAAAATTAGAAGAGTAAACTGTAGTTTTCATCCCTGGGGTTTGAACAAAATAGCATGTTTCGTCCACCTGTAACACATTTGATACTTGACGTTTGATGTTTTGACACTTTGCGTCCCTGATCCTTAACTCCGTTAAATTTTCTATTAGTTTTTGTGTGAAATTACTGATATGCCCTTACCTCCATCTTCTTCTTAATCAAACCACCCACCACCACCACCACCACCATCCCACCATTGCTCTTCTTAATTTTATCAGCAAAGGATTCCTTACCTGAGTTAGGATAGTTCCAAACAGACCACACCGCCTGAATAGGGTCCGTGGGGCTTTTTCAGGCTAACATCTTCTGTAGAACATGACCACCTCTCCACCGTACCACCATTGATGCAAAAGTAACAGCTTGATCATCCCAAACAATTGAATGGACTGAGTATGGGTCACGAATAGGGGAATACATGCCTATGTCCATGGCAGTGGAAAGAGGAGGCTTACCTGCTTCAAGGGAACTTCGGGGTGGAGATTATTTAACTGGTTGTGGCTAGCGGCTTCATTATTGACCTCACCATACTTAGTATTGGAACCAGTTGGAGTATGAGGCTCCAGAATCGCACCTCTAGGTCGCCCGGATGAACCTTCGGACACGTTCCCGTTAGCGACTAGGTCATTGTGCGGAGACATCAAGGCCGTTTCTTGGATGAATTCGTCTACACGGAGGTCCGACAACATAAGGATGTACCAACCCTTAGGTCTTCTGATGACACGATTTCCTTTGGATTTTGGCCCTTGTCTAGCAATAATATTCTTATTTTTATTTTCCATTGACCCTTGTGTAGCAATGTTTGTGACATCCGGCATTTTCAGGTTAACTCCGTTAACTCAAACCTCGTTAGTTCAAACATTATTCATTTCAAACTCAGTTATCCCAGTTAGTCGCACGTACATTGCATTTAATTAGGATTAATTAAATGTGTCAGTCAGTCGCACACATCGGATCGCACTCGAGTCTAACCCGGAACGTTGGTGATTAATTAAAATAAATAAATTGAATATTTAATAATTTATATTTAATATAAATTATGAGTCTATGTGATTTTTATGTGACTACGTGAATTATGTGAATATCATCGTTTTCGTACGTGTTTATTGTGTGTAAATCGTATTTAGTATTTTTATAAAAGTTAGTGTTTTTATAAAAATAAAAATAGAATGTTTTAATTATTAATTGAGTTAGTAATTAATTAATTAGACTTATGGGCCTTAATTAAGCCCGCAGGCTAACTTAAAACCCATTATGGACTAGATAAGGATAAAGTTTTAAAAAAAATATATAACATAAACCCTACCTCCCCAAGCCGTCGCGACCCCATCCCACTCACCCTCTCTCGACCGAACCAAGAACAAGCCAAGAGGATCGTCGTTCGAGCCCCGATCGTGAATCCGGAAGTAGATACGTGCTAGTCTACGCGTTTCTAACGTTCCTACGTAAGTTATTTTATAAAAATCCGTCACTTTTTCATTATTATTTTTGAGATCGAAACCCTAGATTATCCAAACTTGATGATTTTGAAATATAATAATGAATTGGTTAATTGATTAATGTTGTTATGTCGTATGGATGATTTTATGAAATTATATGAAACCCTAGTTGTCATACGAGGTGAAAATTGAATATTTTTGATTATGTGATGTTTAGAAATCGCATGTTAGACGTGGGTTATGATTAATATAGTTGTAGTTATATTAGTTGAAAGATTTAGAATTGATTTGACGTGCTAATTTTGTGAATTGAGCGTGTAATGGACAAGTTATTTAAAATGGAAACTTTTTGAGAATTCTATCTTGCATACTAGAAGTGATTAGGGTGATGTGATGATGGTTATGAACTACTTGATACATGTTGACATGAATTGTGAAATCAGATTTTGAATACATAACCCGGTTTTGCAAACTTTCCAAAGAAGGAAACTTTAATTGTTAAAAGTGGTTAGAACTTGCTATTTAGACATGCATGACATGGTCTAATGATTGGTACATGTTAGTTAAGATACAATAACCTGTTGTAACGTGTTAGGTGTTTGAAATCACGCATGCTAGTCATAGGTTACTAAAGATGAAAATTTTACTTGGAATTGTGACATACATGTTTAGTTCTATGCAATGGTTATGTGATAGGATGATCTTGAACATGTTATAGTAGTATTACAAACATATTAACAATGATAATTTCATAAGACACAAATCTCGAACATACTTTCTATTTATAGAAACCTGCTATTTTTGGAAACTTTCTATTTATAGAAACCTACTATTTTTGGAAACTTTCTATTTATAGAAACCTGCTATTTTTGGGAACTTACTATTTATAGAAACCTGCTATTTATGGAAACTTGCTATCTTGTTAGAACAAATAGGATTTGTTGCTAAGTGTTACAACATGATCATTTGTGTATAATATAGAAGTATTGTACTGAACAAACATTAAATCATTAAACGGGTCACCAACGGGTCGTCGGGTCAAACTTGGTCAAACTTAGTCAAACTTGGTCAAACTTAGTCAAACTTGGTCAAACATGAGTCGAACTTACAAACTTTTCTAAACCCTTAAAACAATGAGATTGTTTGGATACTTAGGGTTCGTATCATCTTACACAAACATACACTTATAAACCGGTGTTTATAGGTGGCAGTTAGTCGTAAAGCATTTTAGGTTCGCTTTCTTACACACATACTCTAAGGTGAGTTTCACGGCCCGTTTTCTTACGTTTTAAACTTGGGGGAGAAAACATGGGTACGAACATTTAGATCTTACGTTTCTTTTATATCACTTGTGTACTAAGCGCAAACATATCATGAAAGTCCTCACTTATCGAACCGTTAGTATATGGGTTAGCGAGGTAATCTTGAGTAGTACTACTGGGCATTGACAAGCCCCACCCGCGTTAGTCGCGCTAACACGACAGGTAGTCGAACAGGTGTAACATTGACCTAAACATTCACCATTGATTATGATAGTCATGGTGGGAGGCAGTACAAACATAAACAGTCAGCTTCGGTGTCGAGACGCTTTAGTAACATGTACTAGGGTAGCTACCTATGATATAATTGTAAATGGTATTATCTAGTAAACTTTACAAACATTGAAACCTGTGAACTCACCAACCTAGTGTTGACACGTTTTAGCATGTTTTCTCAGGTAATTAAGGTACAAGCACGAGCTAAGGCATGCATGCATACGAAGTCTATCATTTGCAAACTCAAGAATTATTTATTTTAATTATCGTTGAATTGTTTATTTTGGCGCAACTGTTTTGGTGCATGTTTTTCATTTAACTTTTCGCTTCCGCAAGTCTTACATTAAATCAATATTTTCATTACTAGTGTTGCATCGTGACTATGAGCAATACTAGTGGTTCTTATTAAACTCATATAGAGTCGTTCAACGTAACTAATGACTGAGATCCTGTTATGTCACGCCCCTAACGGTAAAACTCCGTTGGTGGATTTTGGGGGTGTGACAATGTTTCATTGGAATAGCTTTATTATATGGAAAATTAACTTTTCATTTGAGATATTATTTATGTTTTGTACGTTATGAAGTATGAACTTATGTTTTATGATTTATATCATAACTAGGTTAGAAACCCCGTATATTACACGGGTTGAACAAATAAAATGTTATTACGTAGTAATAAAGATTTACATATTACATATTTATGACATATTACATAGTTTTTTAATACAAATTCTAGAAACGTTATATAATTATTTTTCAAAAATGTTTTATAAAAAGAATGAAAGAAATGTTCAATTTATAAAAATGTTTTATGAACAAAATTATTTTTTTTAAACTAAAAAATATTTTATAGAAATAATTATAGAATTCATTATTATGTAATATGAGAGAGAGGCGGGAAACAAAAAAATATAAAAACAATTAAGGAAAATTGTATAATTAATAGGAGAGAGAGACGAGAAAAAAATGTTGAAAATGCAAAAGAGAGTGACAAATATCATGTCAAAACTTTTATTTATTATATAGTATAGATGTAATTTACATACTTTAGATATTTCAAACATTTTTATTGTGATGCTGATATGTATGTAATTTATCATATTTATAAGGTTTAATACTAGTGTTAACAATATTTTCTGTTTTGTGCATATACAGAATTCTCGCCACAACGAGCAGGAATTCCACCAATTTATTTACAAACCATATATTTCTTCAACTCAATCTTTCCTTATAAAATTTCTATAGATATTTTATTTTTAATCACCAAATATAAATACATCAAATAAGTTTATTTAATAGGTGTCATAAAAAGCACACATTAGATTATCTATAAAAACCAACATGGTTATGAATAGTAATTTGATCATTCAAAAAGGTGCCAAGTGTTTCAGTTCATTTTCTTTAATTATTTAATATTTATACTTTTTTATTTTATTTTAATATTAAAATTAATTTTAAACATATTTTATTTTTATCTTATAACTTTTAAAATATAATATTTTAGAAAATTCCAAATACTTAGTTTTTTCTTGATTTATGACTATACCGTTGAACTCAAATTTTTCTTATAAAATTGAAAATTCTGTTAGAAAACTAAACATTAGACTTAATTAATATGTATTAATTAAATATTTAAAATTTCTAAGAAAATTTAAAAGTTAAAATAGATATGCTCATTAAACATATGTTAGATTATTACTTGTGTTAGAGACAGTGGCGGACCCAGGAATTTTTTTCATAGGGGTCGAAAATTTTTGCGGTCGGTTGTCCATCGTTAAATATTAATTTTTTCAGTCAAGTTCAAACTGGGTAGGGTCGGGTCACTTAGTACGCATTTATTTATTTGTGATCAAAATTGTTTTTGTAACCGTATGCACGAATCCCAACAAGGTTGTGAATAGTGAATTGACTAGTAGGACTAGCATCGTAAATTCGTGGTTAGCGAATAGGTCTGAAATCGCGATGAGGCATGACGAGAATCGTAATTAGCAAATTGTCGTTCTTCAAACTGCGTGAAGCGTGAATATGAAATGTCGAGACGTTGATGGATCAAGATTGTCACTACTTAGATTTTTTATTAGGTTAAATTGTTTAAAAATTTAAATAGGTAACGGGTTAACTAAATGTAGGCTTAATTGTCTAAATGAGTAATGGGTTAATTAAATGTGAGTTTAACTGCTTAAATGACTAAGTTTTTAGTCTAGTTTATTCCAAATGTCTAATTAAGTTATTAGTTTAAATGAGGTCGGTGTTAAAAATTAAATTTTCTTGGGGTCGGTGTTAAAAAATAGTTTTCTTAGGGGGATCGGTCAAAAATTTATTGGGGTCAGTATCAAAATTTCTTGGGGTCGGTCGAGATTATATCGCAAATATAACAAACAGAAAAAAAAAATCATCGGGGTCGGCCGACCCACCTAGCAAAGGCTAGGTACGCCAAGGGTTAGAGAAACCGATTATGCTTTACCAAATTATACACAAAATATTAAATAGATAATCTTATCCCTAACAAGCTAATATCATTGTAATATATGAAGGGTAAAACAGGCTCCATAGAATCGTATAATCAATGAAATCTTTTCTTCCAAGTAAAGATACATCACCCGCAACTCCAATTATAATCTATTCCAATCTTTCTTTACATAAAAATGAATTATAATATACTTTTAGTTTTGTTGCATTCATCAAGTTAAGAGTAAATTTACAATATATGATTATATGCCATCGGATTAAATAAAAATAATAGGTTTGATGTTAATATCAGAAAGGGGGTTGTTATAGGTACACATGAAATTGTTATTGACATAAACCCAATACGAGTCGTATTGCACCATACGACCCGTATTCCCATTATTCAAACGACTAAAGCTGCCGCACCTGACATCAATCATTCATGTCCATACACGGGCCGTATAATACAATACTGACAAATGTTATACGAGCCGTAATGTACGATACGATCCCTGGACGTTGTTACATACGGATCGTATTGTACCATATGACTGGTATCGTTGTTGAGTTATTGATGAATTTTTATTTATTTTTTTAATTATTTGAAGCCATGAAACCAAAAAATCAAAATAACGAGCCTATCAATTTATTTTGAACCGACAAGAGCTCTTGTGAGATTCGTTTAAAATCTTTTGAACCGGCAAGATTTAGTTGCCTATTTTGATTTTTGATCCCTGGTCAATTTTTTACTGACAAGGAAAATGAAATATCACCAATTACAAAATTACACCATCACCTCATAAATATATCCCGTTTAATAACACGACACGACAAATTTAGCACAATTAAATATAACTAGTTTAATAACACGATACGAGTCATTTAACGTGATCAATTATAAACAATTCAATAACACGAATGACATGACATATCTAACACGATTTTTGACATAACCCATTTAACACGGTTAATAAGTAATAAGAAATAACTAACAAGATAAAATAAAGGTTATAAAAATTAGATTAAATTACATTTTACGTCCTTAAGGTATTACCAAATTTTAGCTTACGGCATTTAACTAAGGAAGTTATAGATTTTGTCCTTTATGTTTAGAAAAGTTTACACATTTTATCATTTGGACTAACGCCCGTCAATTTCAGGCGTTAAATGTGGTCATGTGCCCCTCTTGTGAGGGCAAAATCGTCCTTTTATCGTTCATAAAAGAACAAATTACACTTTTCGTCCTTTATGTTTACGACAAATTTCAGATTTCGTCCTTAAACTAAAATAATACCATAAGTAATCCTTTATGTTTAAACTTTTTTACCCATTTCGTCATTTACACTAACATCCATTTATTTTTGGCGTTAAATGAAGCCACGTTTCCCTCACCAAAGACGCGGAATTGTTGGCCAACATCCCTCCCCGTCTTCTTCGGCCAAATAAAAAGGGAGTTTCGATTTGCTCCAACGATTGAAAATATATAAAAAGAAGGTTTCGATTGAACACGTATAACCTTCATTTTATCTTGCTAGTTATTTCTTATTATTTTATTAACTGCATTAAATGGGTTATGTAAATAATCATGTTAAACATGTCATGTCATTTGTATTATTAAACTGTTTATAATTATCAAAAGGACTTTGTCCCGGCGGTACCCCGGTAACTTCCAAATGGAAGGTCGCCGGTTCGAATCCGGGCCACATTAAAAAAGGAATATGTGGTCAGGTTATGGGGGTTAACTAGTTTGGGGGTTCCTCTTGGGGTGGCTTGCCCTGGATGTTCTAGGTGATGCGCGGGCAAACCCAATTATCCTAGAATATCTAGATGTTGACATTAAAAAAACTATTTATAATTGATCATGTTAAATGACTCATATCGTGTTATTAAACTGATTATATTTAATTGTGATAAATTTCCCGTGTCGTGTTATTAAACCTGTTATATTTATGAGGTGATGGGTGTAATTTTGGAATCGGTGATATTTCATTTTCCTTGTTAGTAAAAAATTAATTAGGGATAAAAAAATCAAAATACGCAACTTTAAATAAATATACAAAGTCAAACGCATAACAAACCCGCGCCAATATTGTGCGTATTGGGACCCACAAATTTGCTTTGATGCGGTGCATAGATCATCGAGTACGCAATCACCGTCAGAATTTGATTCAACTCAAAAATATATAAAATTATATAAATCAATCTGCTTTTATACAAGATGGAATCATAGTTGTGTGTGAACAAACAAGTTTCAAATTTGAGTAGAGATTAAGCTAAAATGGGGACGAAGTTATTTTCACTGGCGTGCATACGTGGCACCGGTGCCGGTGACGGTTACTCCTGTGGATTGTCGCCGCGGCCGCACTACCCGTCTATGCCTAAGTATCCGAAGGGAGTGTTGGTAGATGTGGAGAGGAATACGGAACCGACAGAGGCTAGGGTTTTATTTTCGGTCACCGGAATGACTTGTTCGGCTTGTGCCGGATCGGTGGAGAAGGCGGTGAAGCGGTTGCCGGGAATCAAGGAGGCTGTGGTTGATGTGTTGAATAATCGAGCTCAAGTTATGTTTTACCCTAGCTATGTTAATGTAAGTTTTGTTGTTTTTTGGTGATTAATTGCTTTTTAATCAGATTTGATTACTGAATTTCTGTTGATTTGAATGATCTAGGGTTTGGGAACTTGCCTCTTATTGTTGTGAACTATCCAGAAATTGTTAGCATTTTGTGTACTAGTGCAGTTGAAATTGAAATTGTGGCAAAATTGAAAACTAGAACAATTTTATTTTCGGATGTCCATACTGAATTCTAGGGTTCTATTTTCTTAAGAAAAGTCAGGTTAAGCTATATGTTTGTTCATCATCAGTTACTTACAATCCTGATGGTTGATGCTATTGAGTATCGATTACTGTTCTTGTATGAATAACATAGAAATTTAGAGGGGGGGGGGGGGGTGGGGGTGTTTGTAAAGTGATGATGGTGAGTTCAAGAATCAGAACTCGATAATTAGATAACCAATTGCTTAGCCACGAACAGTTAGGTCAGATAATCCGTTTTCTTGCAACAAATACAAGATTCCTATCTAATTTAGGACTCTATATATTATAGGAACTTGTAATGTATGTTGGATGATCTTTGTAATGCCTTCAAATCGTTAATTCATCATTACACGGAAGCTAAACAATTGGTTTTGTTCTGGTGCTATAGGAGGAGACTATTCGTGAAACCATTGAAGATGTTGGGTTTGAAGCTACATTAATTATGGAGGAACCAAATGAAAAATCTACTCAAATATGTCGAATGCTCATTAAGGGAATGACTTGCACAACTTGTTCTAGTACAGTTGAGTCCGCTTTAAGGGCTATACGCGGGGTCCACAAAGCCCAAGTTGCGTTAGCAACTGAAGAAGCGGAAGTCCACTATGATCCCATAATCGTGAGCCATGAACAATTCATGAAAACCATAGAAGAAACTGGATTTGAAGCGATATTGATTAGCACAGGGGAAGACATGAGCAACATAAATTTACAAATTGATGGACCATGGAACGATTTTCCAGTAAATATGATCCAGAAATCTCTTCAAGCACTTCCCGGGGTTGAAAAGGTAGATATAGATACAAATCTCAGAAAGTGTTCCATTTCTTACAAAGCAGATTTAACTGGGCCCAGAAGTTTTATTAAAGTAATCGAATCAACTGGTTCTGGATCAACTGGACAGTTCAAGGCAAAGATATTTCCTAGAGGCGAGGGGAGGGATTCTCATAGACAAGATGAAATAAATCAATACAAAAGATCGTTTATGTGGAGTTTAGTTTTCACAGTTCCTGTGTTCTTAACCTCCATGGTGTTCATGTATATCCCGGGGCTCAAACATTTACTGGATACCAAGATTGTGAATATGATGACTATAGGCCATCTTGTAAGGTGGATATTATCGACCCCAGTTCAATTTTTTATCGGTCGAAGATTCTACACCGGTTCCTACAAATCATTGCGCCATGGTTCTGCAAATATGGATGTTTTAATTGCATTGGGAACAAATGCAGCCTACTTTTATTCAGTTTACTCAGTGTTGAGAGCTGCTGCTTCACCACACTTTGAAGCTACTGATTTCTTTGAAACAAGTGCAATGCTTATTTCGTTTATTTTACTTGGGAAGTATTTAGAAGTTATGGCAAAAGGAAAGACATCCGAGGCAATTGCAAAGCTTATGGATTTGACTCCCGATACAGCGACACTGTTGACTTTTGATAGTCAAGGGAATGTTGTAAACGAAGAAGAGATTGATAGTAGGTTGATTCAAAGGAATGATGTGATTAAGATTCTTCCTGGTGCAAAGGTAGCTTCTGATGGGTTTGTTACTCGGGGACAAAGTCATGTAAATGAGAGTATGATCACGGGTGAAGCCCGACCCGTGGGCAAGAGGAAGGGTGACCCTGTGATTGGTGGTACGGTTAATGAGAATGGAGTTTTGCATATTAAGGCAACACGGGTTGGGTCAGAAAGTGCACTTTCGCAAATAGTTCAACTTGTTGAATCGGCTCAGATGGCTAAAGCTCCAGTTCAGAAACTTGCTGATCGGATTTCCAAATTCTTTGTGCCTCTGGTTTGTTTATGATTCTATACTTCCAAGTTTCAATGTCAAATGCTTATTGTTTTGTCCAAAATTGAGTGTCACCGAACTAGAGGTGGCAAGATGGAGGGTCGGTCAAAATGGGTTGACCCGTAAACACTTTTTAGTTCATTTTTCATCAACATTTACCGCATTAATAATTCATTGCAGGTCATTATCTTTTCGTTTTCCACATGGCTTTCTTGGTTTCTTTCTGGAAAATTTGATGGGTACCCGAAATCTTGGATCCCTTCTTCCATGGATAGCTTTCAGCTTGCTCTCCAGTTTGGAATCTCAGTTATGGTTATAGCCTGCCCGTGTGCTTTAGGCTTGGCTACTCCAACTGCAGTAATGGTTGGTACCGGTGTGGGGGCGGCTCAAGGCGTTCTTATAAAAGGAGGCCAAGCATTAGAAAGTGCACATAAGGTCAGTTTAGTCATTTTCTCCACCAACGTTCTCGTTTTTTAACTACTACAGTTAGGAAGCATTGAAGTTTTCTTCATTATGCAGGTGGATTGCATTGTGTTTGATAAAACTGGGACTCTTACAATTGGCAAGCCACTAGTTGTTAATACAAGATTGTTAAAGAACATGGTACTTAGGGAGTTCTATGATTTGATTGCTGCTGCTGAGGTACATCTTGTTCATTAAACGCGGTTTAGTTTGACTAACATATTTAATTTTGACATTTATACATATGCTGTAGGTGAACAGTGAACACCCTTTAGCGAAGGCTATTGTAGAATACGCCAAGAAATTTAGAGGAGATGAAGAGAACCCTGTCTGGGCAGATGCACATAACTTTGAATCAATAACGGGTCATGGTGTTCGGGCCATTGTTCAGAACAAAGAAATAATAGTGGGAAACAAGAGTTTGATGTTAAAGAAAAGCATTGGTATCTCCATTGACGCAGAAGAAATTTTGACAGAAGTTGAAGAATTGGCCCAGACTGGAATTCTTGTGAGTATAGATGGTCAACTCACTGGCGTTCTTGCCATTTCTGACCCGTTAAAGCCCGGTGCTCGTGAAGTCATCTCCATACTCAAGTCAATGAAAATCAAAAGTATAGTGGTTACCGGAGACAACCGGGGGACCGCAAATTCCATTGCTATGGAGGTTGGAATTGACGATGTCATCGCTGAAGCCAAACCGGAGGACAAAGCTGAGAAAGTGAAGGAATTACAGGCTTCAGGACATGTGGTGGCGATGGTAGGAGATGGGATCAATGACTCACCAGCACTGGTGGCTGCAGATGTCGGGATGGCTATCGGTGCTGGCACAGACATAGCCATAGAGGCGGCCGACATTGTTCTAATGAAAAGCAATCTAGAAGATGTGATCACAGCCATTGATCTCTCAAGAAAAACATTCACTCGAATCCGGTTAAACTACATTTGGGCTTTGGGTTACAACCTTCTCGGGATTCCAATTGCTGCTGGCGTTCTTTTTCCGTTCACTGGATTCCGCCTGCCGCCATGGATTGCTGGAGCCGCTATGGCCGCCTCATCAGTGAGTGTCGTCTGTTGCTCTTTGTTGTTGAAGTATTACAGAAGGCCCAGGATTCTGGAGACTTTGGAGATACAAGGAATAACAACTGTTTGAATGATTGTAAATATATGTGATTTTAAAGTACCAAATGTGGCTTGTTTTTATTTGGGTGGGGGGGGGGGGGGAGGGGGGGGGGGGGAGGGACATAGTTTTGCCATGTGCATATGTAATAAAGGTAGTTTTCTGTTTTTTTATCATTTTATGTAGTAGTTAGTTTATAAAGCTCCATGTTATTAAGGTTGTTTGATACAAGCACAATAATCAAGATTAGGGGCATTTGCACTTGATGTATTTTCGACCCACTGAAGAACTTTTGTTATAAGGTGTCAAAAAGGAGTGGTAAATTCAACTGGTGAAGTTCAGAGTTGCTACCGAAGAGTTAATAGTGATCGATAGTAAACTTCGTAGTCAGTAGTAACATTGGTGCATCGGTAGTAAAGTTGATAATTGGTAGCAAAGCTGGTATTCACCAGTAACTGGTAAAAGTTACTACTGAAGTAATGTTTGGTACCGGTGTGTGAACTTGGTGTCGATGGTGAATAAAGGCTTCGGTAGTAAATTTGTTACTACTGAAGTATAGCCATAAAAGATTCCTTTTGCTTATTTACCGTCTTGGTTTGTTAAAGAGTGGTATATAAGTAGGGTAATCTTTTAGATAGATTTTCGATTGTAATTTTCATTCTTGTTTTCTATTTTCCTCTGTAAGCCAATAAGATTATTCAATAAAGTTGTAATCGTTCGTGGTTGATTTTCTTGTCTCAACCATGGGCGAATTTATGTATGTCCCAGTGGGGGACGAGGCATCCGTTGAGATTCATCTGCGTAGTGAGAAATTTTCGATCTCTCTTAGCAGGCACCTTCCTAAATATGCTAAGAGGCACCCGTCATCCGATTTTCAACAAACCAAGAGAGAAAGAAACCAAAGAGATAGATGATAATTTTAAGTAAATATGGTAATTTTCTATAAAAATACCATGAAAGCTTAAAGCTTTAATGGAAAAAAAAGATGAGAGAGAAAAAAGAAGAAGAAGAATGTGGTATGGGAAAGTGGGAAGGTGGGAAACCCAAAGTGTTCGTTGATTATTAAAAGAATAAAGAGAAATTTCATATTAACTCATTGTAATACAACTAAAATTACACATTAAACCTTTTACTTTATTTGATTTTAAATAGTCTTATATTATACATCTAAACAATAGACATTAATCATAACAAATTAAATTTTGTAGACACATAATATATTTTATTATTGATTATTCAATTGATTTATAAGTTTTTTTTTGTATTTTTTACTTTTGGTTTATAAGTACATTTTTTTTCTTATTTATTGTTTACAAGTGTTTTTTTTCCTTATTTATGAGATATTCTTGTGTTTAATCAATTATATGTACATGTTTAATTAATAAGTATGAATAGTTTTACAATATCTTTAAGTAAATAGGAATAAATATTTTTATTATATCGTTATGTAAATAAGTATTTGTTTTTACCCGACCCATTTTAACGGATTTGTTTTGACCAAACTCATTTTAACCAGACCTACTTTGTGCACCCGCTGATAAAAACTTTTGAATCCGCCACTGATCTCAACTCTTTGATCTGTCGTTCTTTGGTGTTCTAACTTCTAAGTGTGTCAATTCTACATTGCACTTTCAACAATTGTGATATACTACGATTGTGATCTAGGGGTGTTCATTGGTTCGGTTAACGGTTAATGTTTTTTTTAGTCTTAACCGTTAACCGAACCGAACCGAACCGAATTCAAATTAAGCTTACCCCAACCGAATAACCGAATTAACCATTCAGTTTGGTTTTCGGTTTTAACCGAATTGAATTTTTTGTCCAATTTCAGTTTATTATTCGGAGCAACAACAAATTCAAACAACATAACCTTGATGGATAAATGGATAATGGATTGGGTCAAATTAATTTGGGCTTATAACCTAAATGAGCTCATATAAAACTAGAGTAAACATTAAAAAATAGTAAAAAAATATGGGCTTATGATTTAATCGGTATAACCGAATTCATAATTTGTCTAAACCATTAATCTAACCAAATAATCATATTGGTAATTCGGTTACGGTTAAAATTAACCGAATAACCAAATTCACATTCGGTTCGGTTTTTTTTGGTTTCGGTGCGGTTTGGTAAATCGGTTTTTATACTCACCTCTATCGTGATCCTTCTTACTCAAGCTAAAAAGCCAGAAATTTCGTGTTTTGATGTAAAAATTAGCCAGAAAGATGGAATATTTCGATGAGAAGCAGAAATGGACTTGATAAAAATAAAGTCTAGGGTTAGTTATGATAAAAACTAACATTAAAGTCTAGGGTTAGTTATGATAAAAACTAACATGAGTTTAATGTTTTAACTTTTAACTAAAAAAAGCGTCTATGGGCCCACGGTAACCAAATGGACTTTGCCCTAATAATATCAAGTATCCTGTAAATGAATCAAACGAACGCAGACATCGACGTGTTCGTATTTGTTTATTTAATTTTAACCGAACACGAACACTAGTCGAACATATATTTTTGTTCATGTTCGATCATTAAGAAAATGAAAATGTTCGTGTTCGTTCATTAAAAAGCTAAACGAACACAAATGAACATACATAAAACGAACACAAATGAGCAAACATAAGCAAACACACATGAACAAGTCTAATACTTAATAATTCATCCAAAAACACATGTAAATTAGTGGTTCAAATGTACATGATTCATCCAAAAACAAACAAACGAATGTTTATAAACGGACATAAACGAATGTTCATGAACATAAATGAACGAATACGATGTGTTCATGTTTTTTCGTTTAATTAAACGAACAAAAAATTTTGTCCGTGTTCGTTTATTAAATGAACGAACATAAACGAACTTCCAGCCGAACAGTTCATGAACAGTATGAACGTTCGGTTCGTTTACATGCTTAATATCAACCTATGGTAAAGCTTAGACGAAGTTTAATCAGATATCAAAATATCATTTAATACTTATAATTATAAGATGAAAAAGATACGATGAGAAGAAAAAGATGAAAATCAATAATCAAGATTTGAAGTCTTAATTTCACTTTGTTCAAATTAAAATAAATAAAAACAAATTAATATTTGAATAAAATAAAATGTTGGTTTTAATAACTATTTAAGGCTGGTATAGTGGTATATATGTTTAAAAAGTTAAGGGTGTTGAGGTAACTGAATTATAATGATTGGGGTTGGTGGTCTAATGGTAGGGAAATCCTTTAAGAACAACAACGTTTGAGTAGGTCATGAGTTCAAGTCCCGCTCTCACAGGAATTAAGAAAATTACCTTTAAAAAAAACTGAGTTATAATTAATTTCTTAGATGGTTAAAGATCGAAATTATAGGTAAAATTCATTCGTTCAAATTTTCCCAACAAAAAGAATTCATGATTTTGTTGGTGTATTAAAAGACAGTTGAAATTTCATTACTATTACCAAAATGCTCTTAAACAAATAAAACTATTTGAAAACCCGTGCTTCGTGGCGGTGTCAGATCGTCTAACTTGCACATAATAGGTTCGGTTCGTCACAATACCACAACGGTAAGGCACTCGATATAGTCTACGATAAAAAAAACATCACACGTGGCACACCTTGAATGGGATGAGAACTATTCTAACATAGTTCTCTTTTAATCTAATATAATATATAATTAAAAGTTTAAGAAATAAAAAGCTAAAACTTTTAATCTAATATATAATTTGAAATTAGATAATTAAAAGTTTAAGAAATAAAAAGCTAAAAAGGTTTAAGAACTAGAAAAACTTAAAATTTTCAGACAATATACGCAACTTTAATAAAAGTTTAAGAACTAAAAAAAAATGTGTTATTAAAAAAAAATATGAAACACGTGTGTAACTAAAGGGTTTATGAAAAGTTTTTCAAACTATAAATGTTATAATAGTTGAGAGGATTTCTTTTTATCAAAATGAAAGATTTAAAAGATTAAGAAAAATAAAAAAAAATATTTATAAAAAAGGTTATAAAAGACCAAACTCAAACATTCAACATTTAAGAAAAAGCAACACTCAACACTGACTCATACACTTCATTACCAACCAACAAACCAAATCCCACAAAACATACACTAAGACACCAAACATAACCTAAGACACAAACACCCACATCACATTTTATTCTATTCTTCTTCCTCGTACCCTACTTCATCTTCCTCGTCAGCAGTAGCATCTTGATACTGTTGGTACTCAAAAACCAAATCATTCATGTTACTTTCAGCTTCTGTGAATTCCATCTAATTCATTCCTTCACATGTGTACCAATGCAAGAAAGCCTTCCCTCTAAACATAGCTGTAAATTGCTCGCTCGCACACCTAAACATTTCCTGAATCAAAGTCGAGTTTCCAATAAACGTGGATGCCATTTTCAGACCAGTGGGTGGAATGTCACAAACGGTTGACTTCACATTGTTAGGAATCCACTCGACAAAGTAAGATGAGTTCTTGTTTTGTACATTGATCATTTGTTCATCCACTTCATTTGTGCTCATTTTACCACGGAACAGGGCTGAGGCAGTGAGGTAACTGTTGAGATTCAGTGCTGATCAGTTTGACTTTTGTAAAAACGGGTTTTGACAGAGAAATTAATTAATTCAGTTAATTAATAAATACGCAGCGGAAAATAAAATCATAACCTATTTAACAGCACTGACAAACCGAACAGGATCTGGTTATGAACACGCAAACACACACACAAAAAAACAGTTAATCTACTGATGAGATTAATTATACCTTAGTGGTTAATGATTAACCGGTTGAGACACTGAGGTACAACGAACCGATGCTAGATCACGAACCGAAACGCGAGAGAACGGGAAGCGCCGGGGCTGGCCTGAAACGGGCAGGCAGCGGCTGGTTTGGTGGCCGGAAGTCGCAAGGCAAATGCTATTCTGCATATGGGTTTTTGTCGATAAGCAGAAAACTTCAACAATGGCTTTTTTTTGCGGCCGTTTTCCAAAAAATTGTAGATCCCTACGATTATTATGATTATTATATATATATAATAATTATAAACCCTATTAATTGTTTCCGGGCCCAAAGTCCAATACAAGATAAAAAGTCTGTACCCATTTAATTGTTTTAATGAAAAATTAAAACAATATATATATATAATTATTATTTATAAACTAGTATAAACAATAATTCGCGTCTAACGAATATATATATATATATATATATATATATATATATATATATCGTCTCACTAGCAGTTCGTAATTACCAGTTAAGCAGGTTAAGTGGATTTAATGTTCGTTGCCCTAGGTGTAACTCTTACGGGTCATAGCTCGGTCAGCCGCGTTGTCCATCGGGTCGGTCCATAAAATCCAACAATCTCCCACTTGGACGATCCACGATAAATCAACGCAAACAGTCAGCGGCGCTCTAGCTGCACATGGCTGTCCCTAACAAGGTATGACACTTTAAAGTCATTAACCAAATATCTCGGTGTTAGTAACAGCTAACTAAAGTAAGACAATAGACTTATGACAATAGTTGTCATTCATCCTTTCCGTATAAAACATCAATTGAATCAATGAGACATGGATTTAGTTCATTCTCATATGGCGTTCAATTATTATTGTTCTCGATCAAGAATCAAAGTGTCCCAATCAAACACACGGTAAGTTTGGGTAAGGCCTTACACTTCACCAGTTTGAATCAACGAGGGCGCCACGATGCCTATCTGTTAAATATAATGTAAGAGTACAGAATCCCTTATTGACTATATACAACTCCCACTGAAGTTCAGAACTATTCCTAATCAAAGCCTTTATGGCTGGCAGTTACGCGACAGGGTTTGACAGTGATTAAAGAATGGTCCTTGGTAAACGGCAGTTCTGGTACGTATCTCAGGTCAGAGGATACTAATGAGTATACCAATAGCAAAACATCTTATGACAAAGAACCATGAAGATGATTTGATGCGAGTTACATCCAACGTCATTCAAAATGAGGCCTGTGAAGTTCGGAGTCAACTCCTTGAGCCGAAGTTCAGAAAAGTCTTAATTCAGAGACGTTCCCACGAGTCTGACCGACTACGGATAATTAAGAATACAAGATTCATAGATTAAATGTATTAAAATTGAACACAGTTATACGAATTCAGAATTGCATTTAAATCAGTAAACCAAAAAGAATTCAAAAGTACAACTGTTTAAATGTTCGCACATTCAAAATACTAAATCAAAACATATCACTAGCAAATCTAAGACCAATAGCATCTCTATGAAGATCATGCTTGTCCTGAGTCATGGGCTTAGTAAACGGGTCCGCTAGGTTTTGATCTGTGTCTACTTTGCTTATCACGACGTCTCCACGTTCCACAATTTCCCGTATATAATGGAACTTCCTTTGAATGTGCTTGGCTTTGTGATGAGATCTGGGCTCTTTGGCTTGAGCTATAGCACCTGTGTTATCACAAAGTATCTCGATTGGTTGGCGAATACTCGGAACCACATCGAGGTCAGTAATTAATTTCTTCATCCAAGCAGCTTCCTTAGCAGCATCTGATGCGGCTATATACTCAGATTCGGTGGTTGAATCCGCCACTACACTCTGCTTGGAGCTTTTCCATGAGACAGCTCCTCCATTAAGAGTGAATACGAAACCCGACTGTGAGCGAGAGTCATCTCGGTCAGCTTGAAAGCTAGCATCAGTGTAACACCGTACAGTGAGCTCCTCTTTCACTCCTCCAAATATTAAGAACATGTCTTTGGTCCTTCTCAAGTACCTCAGGATGTTCTTGACTGCAGTCCAATGGGCAATGCTAGGACTTTGCTGGAAACGGATGGTCATGCTTAAAGCATACGAGACGTCAGGTCTAGTGCAAAACATAGCATACATGATAGAACCAATCGCTGAGCATATGGAATTGCTTCCATTTCCTTAATTTCAATGTCCGTGGAATGAGATTGTGATTTGTTCAACACAGTGCCTTTAGTCATCGGAACACCTCCTTTCTTGGAGTTTTCTATCCTAAAGCGTGTCATCATTTTGTCTATGTAAGTACTGTAGAAATAAAGACTGATGGCTACAAAATTCTCTAAGTACAAATGCTGCTGATCTCAGAGTTTGCTGCTGACCAACAAACTGTTGCGGACAAGCTTATCTGCAGCGGATACTTGTTCTTCTGCTGAAGAACAAATCTGCTGCGGATAGCCTTATCTGCTGAAGACCAGAGTTGCTGCGGATAGGCTTCTCATCAGCATCAACACTTGATGCTGCTGATAGGCAAATCTTCAACAGCTTTGGATGGTCACATCTTGCTGCTGATCCTCATCCTTGCTGCGGACAACCTTGTGCCTTGAAGATAAATCGTTGCAGCTGACTATCTATGCCAAGCGTCACTGACAACTTTCTGCAAAAGCTACTGACACACTCAAAGCAGAAGGAACCTTAATGGTGCAACCAATGATGGACAAAAATGGTCTTCTCCAAGCATGCAAGTAATGATGCATAAAGAAGACGCTTCAATAAAGTTAGCTAGTTTAGACTAAACTTGTAACTGTTAGCTTTATACAAAAGATCAACGGTGTGTGTTAGATCTGATTCTTAGAATCAAGGGTCTGTCTTGATTCTAAGTTAGTATAAATACTGTGTAAACACTTCATTGTAAGTGTGCTTTTTGGTTGAGTTTTCATTTGTAATCGTTTGTTTGCAAAAGCTTAATACAACAGTGTTCTTATACGTATTCTTTCTGTTTACTCGATTATACTTGTGTAGTTGCTATTGTTTCCGCCAATTTCAACTAAGAACAGAACCATCTTGTACTTTCATGATCCTACAAGTGGTATCAGAGCTTTGGCTCAGATTAAACAAACTCACACTTGTTTAATCACTTCTGGTTCTATTCTAAACTCTCTCTTTAATCAAGTCACCCAAAATCACAAAAACAAAGATGGCACAGAGCAATGGATTTGAAGAGATCGGCAGCATCAACCGACCACCAAGATTGGTATCTGGGGAAGACTACGACATGTGGAAGAATCGCATGGAAAGCTTTTTCTGTTATCAGGAGTACGGAATGTGGAAATCCATCAGGGATGGACCCTACACTCCCATGGTGGCCTCTGCTGATTCTGGAGGACCACTAGTTCCGAAGGAGCCCTCCAAGCACTCAGAAGAGGACATAAAGAAGATGGAGGTGGACTTCAAGGCACTAGGAGCTATCCAAATGTGTCTTCCAAATGAAGTTTTTCACAACTTTAGAAGTTACAAAACTACTAAGGAGCTCTGGGAGGCTCTTGAGAAGATGTTTGCTGGCTCAAAGGAAGTCAAAGAAAATAGAAGGGACATCCTGAAACAGCAATACGAAAACTTCGTCTGGAAGGAAGGTGAGTCACTAACCGTTTTGTATAACAGGTACACTTACCTGGTGGGAGAACTGCAGTGCTCCAAAGTAAAGCTAGAGAATGAAGATATTCTCAAAAAGTTTATCAGATCTCTCCCAAGATGCTGGACACTATATACAGTGTCTATAAGAAGAACGGAGAATTTAAAAACTCTCCAGATGACAGAGCTCTTTGGCATGCTGAAAACATATGAATTAGAAATGATTCAAGCCAAGGAAAGGAGCTCCAATCATCAATCAGCCTCTTCTTCCTCCACCATCTCATCTGCGCTTCACTCCGACCACTCAAGTCCTAGTTCTAGCAACTACTATCCTCCCATTGTCACCCATCCACAAACTCCAACCTCTCAAACAAACACCTCACCATTTCTCCTAGAAGCTCCTCCTCAAACCTCAACCTCTGATGCTTTTGTTTCGGAAAACTCAAGCAACATGTCCTTTATCAAGGAGGATCTGGAATGCTTCCACCCAGATGACTTAGAAGAAATGGACATACAACACTCGTATGCCATGCTCTCTATAAGAGCAAAAAGGTTCTACTCTAGAACCGGAAGACCCATTCCAAGCAACAACTCCAACACCAGAGTTGGATTAGATAAAAACAAACTAAGATGTTACAACTGTAACCTACTGGGTCACTTTGCTAGAGAATGCAAGGCACCAAGAGCAAATCCAGCTACTCCTCAGTCAAGACAGACCAACCAAGCCCAACCCAGACAACAACAAAAACAAACTACTCCTCCGGTTCAAACTGCAGCCTGTGCAACTGTTGGAACTTCTGACTTCGACTGGAGCTTCCAGTATGAAGAGATGTCTGCCAACAACCAAGTTCTTATGGCAGACACTGCAGAGATACCACCTCAGGTATTTGAACATCTTTGCTCTCAAGCTTGTATTGATAAAGTTTTGGGTTATAGAAAGCATAACCAAAACCTTATACATCAAAATGAAGAGTTTCATCAGATGAAATCTGAGTTCAAAAAGGTTGAAACTACTTATAAAGAAAAGATTAACTGCCTTAAGAAAGAGATTTCATTGTTAAAACACGAACAAACTAATCTTGAAACTCAAATTGATGATCTACTGGTCAAACTAAAAGCTACCAGAGCTGAACTGGCAGAACAGAAAGTTCATGTTGAAAAATATGATTTTTCCTCCAAAAAGTTACAAAAGTCCATGAGAAGGTAAAGACTGGACTTGGGTATAATAATGATTAGTACAAATATGTTCCTCCTCCTGCTGACTATATTTCCATTCACGAACCAAGCTTCAATGTTGCAAATCTTGACACTGCAAACCGAAACCTTGATCCTTCAACGGATGAACCTTTCGTCGAAGACTGCACTACCTCATCGGAATCTGAGTCAACCTGCTCAGACCATGATGAAACCAGTGCAACACCATCTGAAGCAACTCTGAATAGAGTTGAAGTTCCTGCTGTTATTCCAGCTATTCCAGCCCCTGTCCCATTCAAACAGATCAAGATCAACTATCCTCCAGATGGAAGAAAGCTAAACATTGAAAAGGGAGAGACATCAGGATCCACAAACCCCAAGCCTCAGTCAAAACCGATCACAAAGAGGAAGGTGTTTGATATATGTCATACGCCTGGGGAAAAAGTTCCATATGTTCAAAAGACCCTAGAAGAAGCCACTTTTGAACATAACAAAGCTCATCCATGGAACTTCAAGGATCTGTTCCAAAGAAAGGACTATGTCTACCTTTCAAGAGACAAACTGGCAAGATAATGCTTTGTATGTGGCAGATATAACCACACTGCCAGCACCTGCTTTCATTACCTGGAATACCAAAGAAACTCAAAGCAGCATGTCTTTGAAAAGACAAACAAAAACAAGAAGGTAAGAAGCTACGAGGCCAAAGCAACTAAGTTCAGGGAGTCTCTATCTTCCCCAAGAGTGAAGGTGTCAAGATCTCAACAAACCTGTATCATTTGTGGTGAAACCAACCACTTTGCTGCCAAATGAAAATTTAATCCCTTCAACCAGATTGCAAACTGCTCATCTAGATTTACACCATCAGCAGTAAACAAAATAGCTGCTGATCTTGAAAAGTCTGGAAAAACAAAAGTTAAGCCTTCAGCAGCAAGAGTGTCCACTGCTGATAAGGTAAAATCCAGGGCAAAGCCATCAGCAGCAAGAGTGTCCACTGCTGATAAGGTAAAATCCAGGGCAAAGCCATCAACAGCAAGAGTGTCCACTGCTGGTAAGGCAAAATCCAAGACAAAGCCTTCAGCAGCCAAAAATGCTGCCACTTCAGCAAAGCTATCAGCAACAGGATCTACTGTTGACAAGCAAGAAACATCAGTAGCAAAATCCGCTGCTGACAATGTGAGGAAAACTAGAAAATCACCAACAAAGCAATGGAAAGCCAAACCATCTCCAAGCATTATCATTGGTTCCATTGACTGCAAACATACTGAAAAGGATAAACTAACAACCATCTTTTTCAAGTCTGCAGACTCTTGGGTTCCTCCCACTAATTAGAAATCTATCATGTGCAGGGACAGCCAGGTCACAAGAATAACACCTGGGTGGTAGACAGTGGTTGTTCCAGACACATGACAGGCAACAGATCCATCCTCTCCAACTTCAGACATTTCAATGAAGGATATATTGCCTTTGGAAGTGACTCAAAGGGAGGATCCATTACTAGACAAGGAACTGTGTCCAATGAAAGAATGAGCATTGATAAGGTCAACTATGTCAAAGAATTGGACTTCAATCTCATGAGTGTTTCCCAGGTCTGTGACCAAAAGCATTGGATGCTCTTCACAGATAAAGAATGCTTTGTACTGTCTCCAGGCCTATCCATACCTCCTCCAGAAAGCATCTTATTAACTGCTCAGAGAAAAGAAAATCTCTATGTACTGGACATGAATGAAGTCACTCCATCTGGGAGTGTTTCCTGTTTTCTATCAAAAGCCTCAGTTGATGAATCAGCTCTCTGGCACAGGAGATTAAGCCATGTTAATATTAAAACTATTAACAAATTGGTGAAGAATAATCTTGTCAGAGGGATTCCTGACAAAGAATTTCAGCTAGAAGACCATTGCATTGCGTGCTTAAAAAGGAAGCAACACAAGAGTTCTCACAAGCCCAAGACCTTGAATACAAATGACACTCCACTGCAACTGCTGCATATGGATCTCTTCGGTCCTACAAATGTCATGTCAATGGGCAAAAAGTCATACTGTCTGGTGATAACTGATGACTACACCAGATTCTCTTGGGTATACTTCTTGAGAACTAAAGATGAAACTGTTGAAATTCTCAAATCCTACATTCTGAGGGTAGAAAATCAAAGCAATCAAAAGGTGAAAATCATAAGGTGTGATCAGGGCACAGAGTTCAAAAACCACACTTTAAACTATTTCTGTGAAAGCAAGGGGATAGAAAGACAATACAGTGCTCCAAGAACTCCTCAACAAAATGGAGTTGCTGAAAGAAGAAACAGAAGTCTTATTGAGTCAGCAAGATCTATGTTGGCTGACTCAAAACTGCCACTCACATTCTGGGCAGAAGCAGTTAGCACAACCTTTTATGTGCAAAATAGAGTTCTAATTGTCAAACCCCTCAACAACACCCTATGAACTTTGGTTTCAAAGAGTTCCCTACATTGGGTTTCTGAAAACTTTTGGGTGTCCATGCACCATTCTCATCACACATGGGGTTCTTCCTAAGTTTGGTGCCAAATATGATGAAGGTTATTTTATGGCTATTCCTCTCAATCAAAGGCCTATAGAGTATTTAATTCAAGAACAAGAATTATGGAAGAATCAGCAAATGTGGAATGTAGAGAACACATAGTCTGTGAGCAGGGAAAAGGTCCAAACTGGCTCTTTGACATAGACTCCTTCTCCCAAATATTTGAGCCTCTCACCTTCTCAAATATGGAGTCTACGTCTACACAAACACCTGCCTCCACTTCATCCACTGACTACAGACTAGAGTTTCCTAAATCTTCTATCAGTCTGAGAAGACCATCAATTGATCCTCCATCAGTTGTGGAAGCAATTGAAGCAAGTGAAGCCGGAACAAGACTGTCTGAAACTGAAAATCTAAATGAAGACTCTTCGGTAAATGCTGCAAATGATGATGATGCTATTGCTGAAAATATTGATGTGGCTAATGATGTTGAAGACTCTTCCACCATGAATGAAGAGACCCCTGATCAAAATCAAAGCAATCTGGAACAAGGGATACAGCTGGAGGTGGTACCAGCACAGAGGATCTACAAAGAACATCCTCATGAAAATATTATTGGCCAAGTCCACCAAGGACAAGAAGCAAATCTCACGAGGCCAATATATGCTTGTTTTCATGTTTCCTATCTCAGGTGGAACCCAAGAAGATAGATGAAGCACTCAAACACAGCAGCTGCATTGAGGCAATGCAGGAAGAATTGCTGCAATTCAAGAGGCAGGATGTCTGGAAACTTGTTGATCTTCCACCAGGTAAATATGCTATTGGCACACGATGGGTTTTTAGGAACAAGCAAGACGAGAGAGGTATTGTAGTCAAGAACAAAGCCAGACTTGTAGCTCAAGGCTACACTCAGGAAGAAGGAATTGACTATGATGAAGTCTTTGCTCCTTTTTCCAGGCTGGAGGCCATTAGAATCTTTCTGGCATATGCTGCATCCAAGAATTTCACTGTCTATCAAATGGACGTAAAAAGTGCCTTTCTGTATGGGAAGATTGGTGAGGAAGTATACGTCAAACAGCGTCCAGGCTTTATAGATCCTACACATCCTACTCATGTGTTCAAACTAGACAAAGCTCTGTATGGCCTACATCAAGCACCAAGAGCCTGGTATGAAACCTTGTCAGTATATCTACTATGCAACAACTTCAGAAGAGGTGCCATTGACCAGACCTTGTTTATCAAAGATGAAGGGGGAGAAATCTTACTAGTTCAAATTTATGTTGATGACATCATCTTTGGATCAACAAGGAAACAGCTGTGCAAAGACTTTGAGACTCTGATGCACTCAAAGTTTGAAATGAGTTCAAAGGGTGAACTAAATTTCTTTTTGGGTCTACAAGTCAAACAGGTCCCAAATGGAATCTTCATCAGCCAATCCAAATATGTAAAGAGCATTTTAGAAAGATTCAAAATGGCTGACTGCTCTGCTGCAAGAACCCCTATGCAAGTGCATCATCAGCTGACTCCAGACAAAGATCGCCAAGACACTGATCAACATCAGTACCGTGCAATGATAGGGTCTCTCATGTATCTCACTGCCTCAAGGCCAGATATCATGTTTGTAGTATGTCTTTGTGCAAGATTTCAAGCAGCTCCAAAAATTTCACATCTTCAAGCCGTCAAGAGAATCTTTAGATACCTAAAGGGAGCCTCAAGACTTGGGCTATGGTACTCTAAAAATGACATGTTTAATCTGTATGCATACACTGACAGTGACTATGGGGGATGTAACTTGAACAAAAAGTCCACTTCAGGGGGATGTCAGTTTCTGGGAGGGAGACTGATTTCATGGCAGTGCAAGAAGCAACCATGTGTTTCAACTTCTACAGCTGAATAAGAATACATTGCAGCTTCAAGTTGTTGTGCACAAGTCATCTGGATACAAAATCAAATGTTGGATTACGAGATGACTTTCATGGCAACTCCAATTCACATTGACAACATGAGTGCTATATCAATAAAAAACAATCCGGTGCAGCACTCCAAAACAAAGCACATTGACATCAGGTATCATTTCATAAGAGATCAAACTGAGAAAAAGAGGATTATTTTAACCAAAGTTCATACGAATGAGCAATATGCTGATTTGTTTACAAAACCTTTTGATGAAGCTAGATTTAGATATTTAGTTGAATCCATTGGTATGATGAACTTTGATTAAAATCTATCTCTAAAATTCTATTTCAAAATGTGCTTTGTCTTTTTGTTGTAAATAAAAGTTATAAGTCAGCAGCATTTTTGTCCTTCAGCTGCTGACAGGTTTAATCTTCAGCAGCAAAAGATTTGCAACTGACCGCTTTAAGTTATCAGCAGGAACAGGTTTCCTGCGGATAACTTTAAGACTGTCAGCAACAACATCCTTGCTGCGGATTTTTAAATCCATCAGCAGCAGATGGGTTTGCTGCTGACAGACTTAACCTTCCGCAGCAACCAAGTTTGCAGCGGACAAGCTTATTCATCCACAATAACCAAGTTTGCTGCTGATGGGTAAATTTAAGTCCAAATTAACTTTTACCCGCTGTAAAAATTAACGTCAGTCTTTACCATGACTGCCTCGGTGTATTACAGCTGTAACAGTAAAAGGTGAATTAGGTTGTACTGTACAAGTCGTTTTGCTTTTTCCCTCCTCTGCCGTTATAAGAACAAATCAAATTTCCTTACCACCTCTTCACCTTCAATTTCACCCTAAACCCACATCACTTTCTCTCAAGTCCCCAGCACATTCAAAGCCCTTCATCCTTAAAACATTCAAAGCCTTTCATATTATAAACCTTCAAACCTTCCCTCCAAATCAAACAACAATGGCAGACATCAATAACCCTGACGATAAGTTCTCCCCATACCATAACCTTATAGCATACCTAACCAAGGGAAAGAAATCCGAAGGATTCAATGATATGATCGACTTCTTATGTCGATCAAAGATCCATTTTGCCCTCACAACCAACCCTACCATATATATCCCTCATATGGAGGATTTCTGGAGTACCGCCGTCTACTATATCGAACAGGGGATTCCCCAAATTAAAGCCAAGGTAGACGGCAAGGATATCACCATCTCGGAAGCCACACTCAGAAAATATCTTAAGCTTCAAGATGAGGGAGCAGCCATCTCATACTCAAAAGACGAGTACATGAGGACCTTTGTATCCATAGGGTACACTGGAAATCAAAATGAGTATACAATTGAGAAGGCGCTGATGGGTCCTCCATGGAAGTATCTCTGCCACACTCTTCTCCAATGCATATCTCAAAATAGAAGTGGATGGCATCAAGTGAGCTCCGCACTTGCCTCCGCCTTCCATGGTATGATCACTGGCCTAGGCTTCAACTTTGCACACCTCATTTTTGAGGGTTTGAGATATAACCTTCAAGAGGGAGCAAAGCAGCAATTTTTCATGTACCCAAGATTCTTGCAGGAGGTTTTCAATCAAGAACTAAAAGAACTTTCAAAACCTGCAAGAATCTACATCATGCTGGGACATAAAAATAATATTTTTCAAAGCATGAGAACTGTTTCCAAAAAGTTCTCAGGGGTCAATGTTTCATTGTTATCTATAATGCTGAACATACAAAGTACCACGGGTGACAGTTCAGCAATCCCAGCTGATACTGATCCCACACCCTCCACCTCACATCCTGAACAACAATCTGCTTCCTCCATTCGAACCCCTGTGCATACTACTAAGGATGCACAGGTACAAAAATTACATACACCTGTTTTGGATGTTATCGTTCAACAGGAACACAGGGCCCCAGTTGCAACGACATATACCAGAAAAAGAGGCAAGAGAGCTCCTTCTTCTCTTGCCTCCAAGGCCCAAACCCAACCTCTAAGCCCTCATTCAGAATCCCAACATTCTGATGAGAATATCAAAAGGGATAGCCACAACACTAGAGAGACTTCCTTGGAAGCCTCTCTATTAGGATCAGGATCACATCCCGGATCCATAGAGTAACCCCCTGAGCCACTCCTCTCTTTTTTGAACCTAAGTGTTGAGGAACCTAATCAAGATGATGTACGATAACATCCAACTACCACTATCTCGTAGGTACTGATTGATCTTGCTTCCAACACACCCAACCCAAGTTCTTCTCCCCTGAAGGTCCACTCTAGGAGTTATGACAGAGTGGATGTGGAAGAGGCTGTCACTACTACTGGTCCATCAAATGACCAGGAGGACAGTGACAACATCGCTAAGACCTCAACCACGACAACTCACAGTGAGGATGCTTCCTTGGAAACTCCCCTCACTGAGAGGAATCCCAAGCGCCAAGAAACCATGGGTGATGGGGATGCAGAGGCTAGGCCTAAGGCCCCATCTAGATCCAAGGATTCCACAACTGTGGATGAGGACAGACTGAAACTTCATAACTTGGAATTGATGGCCAGGGTGGCTATGCTAGAGGCTAAAGTGTCCAAACTAAGACACCAAGTCTCTATGCATGAAGCTCATCAATGCCCAACTGTGCCTACTCCCTCTCTTGTATCAGTGGGCACCCAAACTGATGCTTACTTGTCCACTGATGCAACCAAAAAGGGGGAGATGGTCCCAATGGAAGAATACTCAGACAGTTTTGATGACTGGATTCAAGAGCAGGCTATATTTCAAAGCACACTATTCAAGCCAGCTTTTGTACAGGTTCATGACTTGCCAGCTTCAGATGACGAAGAAGAAGAGACATCTGAAGACTGGAAGTTAGTCGTCAGGGCTGTTGATGAGATGCTGACTGATGCTGAAGACATAGAACAAACATATACATCTTTCAGCATCATCCCTAAAGCAGCAGCCATCATAAGTCAATCCACTGCCCCCCAATTTCCACTGACTTCAACACAACTAGAGTTTGACACAATACTAGCTTGGGGGTATGATGGAAAGTCTGAGAGGTTCTAGATTGGTTGGGAGTTTGGCGGAGTAGAAGAGCTAAACTGGGACTTTCTCAACAACATCCAAGTCCTTCACCTATACCATCTACAATGCATCAACAACTCTACGGACCTCTCAGTAGAACTTGCTATTGGCAGGTTCTATGACTTGATGGAGGATAATCTACCCAACTTTGAAAGACAAATACAAGCAGCAAAAAGGGTAGCCTATCCGAAATCTTCAGCAGCAGCAGAAAGAAGACTGACTCCTAGAAGACTTGAAATAATAAGGAGCAGTCTTCTCACTGAAGAAGAAGTTCTGTGCTGTAGAAGATTCCTGTACAACAGAATGGTTAGGGATGTAGAAGTGCAAGGATGGATAAGCACTGACTCCCATGACTTCACCTTCTTCCTGAGCAATGGATCTTCTCTATCAATCAACATCAAAGAGATCTTGCTCCTACCTTCAGCCTTCCTACACAAGGTCTTTGAGATCAGATCACTCATCTTCAATGTCAACTCCTTAGAAAGTCAAGACATGATCAAAATCATCAAGGCTTCTCTTTATAAGGAGGAATCTGGATCTGACTCAGACCTATCCTTTCTCTCTTCTCCAACAATCAGACTGAACACAGAAGAAGAATATAAAAGAAGAGAAGAGGAAAAGATGAAAGAGGCATGGAAAGATGTGATAGGTATGGAATGGGAAGAAGATGAAGAAAGTTCCCCTCCCTTGTCCATTCCCCAAAATGCCAATGAAGCTGAGGCTGAGATTCCAACAGCAGCACCATCATCTGTTGTTGTGATCAGTGAAGCCGAAGCAGAGGCATCTAACAAAGATAAGGGAAAGGGAATTATGACCAAAGAGGATGAAGAGAGGTTGCTCAGAGAGAAGAGAGAGAAGGAAGAAAGAAGAAGAAGAAGAGAAGAAGAGGAGATGGCTGAAATAAAGAAAGCTCAAGATAGACTCACAGCCATTCTCCTTATAGAACAACAGATCCAGCTGTATGCAAAACAGCTGGATGATCTGAAAGTAAAGATTCCTGCAGTTTATCAAATTGAAGAAGATGATGCTCTTGCTCTTCAACTGCAGGAACAATTCGATAGAGAAGAAGAAGAGATTCAAAAGAAGAAGAAGAAAGAGGCTAAGTTCAGAATAACTGATTCTGAACTAGCCAAAGAAATGAGAGAGGAATAGGTAAAGGCTCTGATTTCTCAAGGTGAGGATGTAGACTACCTTGAGAAACTATCCAATAAAGAAATCTACAGAGCCTTCATGGGTCAACAGGGTTAATTGGCAAAGAAGAAAAAGGCTGAAGAAGAAGAAAAAGCCAAACAAAAGTCCAAAAAGACCATTGCCTTCAATCAAAGAACCTATGAAGAAAGGAAGATCATGATTGACTTCCTTAAGGCTAGAGGAGAGAGTGGAAAGAGGCTAGGTCCCATGAATTTCATGAACCTGCAAGCCCTCTATTTTAAAGTCAAGAAGGATGAAGAAGAAAGATTGGAGAAGAAAGGCTCCAAGAAAAGGGTAATCATTCAAGAAGAAGAAAGGAAAACAAAGAAACCCAAGCCTTCTCTCTCATCCAACACTTCCTCAATCCAACAACCTTCCACTCCCCATCCTAGACCTCCCTCAAAGTCCAAATCCTCACACCCAGCTCCTACTCATCAACAACCTCCCAAAAAGAAAAAACAAACCCACTTCCAAACCAGAAGACTCAAGAGAAATAATCAGATGGTCATACAGCCCTCAAGACCAATGGTTTGAAGTGTTCATGGGGAGGACAGAAGTTAAAAGATCAATTTATACATCTGTTGATGAGATACTATAGCTTCCAGATTCTGATCTAAGAAGAATGATGGAGCTGGGTGAAGCCAATGAGCCTGAGAATGAAGGTGGGAGACATATATTGCTGGTAATCAAACATTGCTTCAACCCCAGCAAAGATGAAATCATTGATGTCAAACCTCTCCAATCCCACTCTCCATTCATCAGCTGGTCCTACAATGCTGAAAAGGATGAATTCACACTGACAGATGTTAAAGGACAGAAGATGAGGTGTTCAAGCAAGGCTATCTTCAAAATGGCAAGCAAAGACATCAAGACTCTATCTGAGCTTCCTCTTAACAATCCCAGCATGGACCAGAGAGGATATGAGGTTGAAAGAATAGCCAGCAACATGCAAAAGCTTCAGCAACAAAAGCAGTAAGAGAGTTTTGGTAGCATCAGTCTAGGGGGAGTTTGTAGAAATAAAGACTGGTGGCTATAAAATTCTCTAAGTACAAATGCTGCTGATCTCAGAGTTTGCTGCTGACCAACAAACTGCTGCGGACAAGCTTATCTGCAGCGGATACTTGTTCTTCTGCTGAAGAACAAATCTGCTGCGGATAGACTTATCTGCTGAAGACCAGAGTTGCTGCGGATAGGCTTCTCAGTAGCATCAACACTTGATGCTGCTGATAGGCAAATCATCAGAAGCTTTGGATGGTCACATCTTGCTGTTGATCCTCATCCTTGCTGCTGACAGCCTTGTGCCTTGAAGATAAATCGTTGCAGCTGACTATCCATGCCAAGCGTCATTGACAACTTTCTGTAAAAGCTACTGACACACTCAAAGCAGAAGGAACCTCAATGGTGCAACCAATGACGGACAACAATGGTCTTCTCCAAGCATGCAAGTAATGATGCATAAAGAAGACGCTTCAATAAAGTTAGCTAGTTTAGACTAAACTTGTAATTATTAGCTTTATACAAAAGATCAACGGTGTGTGTTAGATCTGATCCTTAGAATCAAGGGTCTGTCTTGATTCTAAGTTAGTATAAATACTGTGTAAACACTTCATTGTAAGTGTGCTTTTTGATTGAGTTTTCATTTGTAATCGTTTATTTGCAAAAGCTTAATACAACAGTGCTCTTATACGTATTCTTTCTGTTTACTCAATTATACTTGTGTAGTTGCTATTGTTTTCGCCAATTTCAACTAAGAACAGAACCATCTTGTACTTTCACGATCCTACAAGTACTCTGACTTAGCCCTAGAAGCCGCTTAGATCTATCCCTGTAGATCTTGATTCCTAGAATGTAAGCAACTTCTCCAAGATCCTTCATTGCAAAACAAGATCCTAACCATTGTTTGACTTTGTCAAGCACAGGGATGTTGTTTCCAATGATCAGTATATCATCCACATACAAGATGAGAAATGATATAGTGCTCCCACTAGCCTTTCTGTAAACACAAGGCTCATCTTCATTCTTGACAAAACCAAATTCTTTGATTTTCTGATCAAAATGAAGATTCCAGCTTCGAGATGCCTGTTTAAGTCCTTAAATGGACTTATTCAGTTTGCAGACCCTACTGGGATACTTTGGATCAACAGAGAGATGTCCATTAAGAAAAGCGGTTTTGACATCCATTTGCCATATCTCGTAATCATGGTACGCGACTATGGCAAGTAGCATCCTGATCGATTTGATCATAGCAACGGGTGAGAAAGTTTCATCATAGTCAATACCTTGAGTTTGAGTGAAACCATTTGCAACTAGCCGTGCTTTATAGGTTTGTACATTACCATGCATGTTAGTTTTTCTTTTGAAAATCCATTTGCTCCCTATTTCCTGAGAACCGGGGGTAGTTCAATCAAGTCCCAGACCTGATTATCACGCATAGATTGCATCTCGGCGTTCATTGCTTCAAGCCATTTCTCGGATTCAGGATCTGAGATAACAGATTTGTAGGTTTGTCATTTGACTCAGCTACTAATAGGACTTTAGAAGCTTCAAGATGCCATAGGTATCTATTAGGTTCTTTACGAGACCTGCTACTTCTGCGAACACTTGTGTTTATGTCTGATTCATCAGCAACAACTTCTTGTTGATCAGACGCTCCGACTTCCTCAACGGTTGTTTGTGTTTCTCGAATTTCTTCAAGATCCATAATATTATTTCCGGTTCCTCGATTTAGAAGATCTTCCTCGAGAAAGCATCCTTTCCTTTTGATGGAAACAAGGTTTGCATCAGGATGATAGAAATAATATCCGCTTTTGTTGTAGTAACCGACGAAAACAACTTCTTCGCCTCTGGGATCGAGCTTGTCATCAGAATCGTTGGTGACATATGCATCACATCCCCATACTCTAAGGTAAGACAAATTGGGTTTAGACCCGTGCCATATCTCATATGTGGTTTTGTCCACCTTCTTAGTCGGTGCCAGATTTACAAGGCGGGCGGCGGTCATAAGAGCATAACTCTATAAGGAGTGAGGCAAGTTAGTTCTACACATCATCGATCGAACCATATTAAGTAGGGTTCGATTTCTCCTCTCGCTCACGCCATTAAGTTGGGGTGTGCGAGGAGGAGTGGGCAAAGAAATAATTCCGTGCTCCTTCAGATGATTAAGAAATTCTAAGCTGAGATACTCGCCACCTCGATCTGATCGAAGTGTCTTAATAGATTTATCGAGTTGTTTCTCTACTTCGTTTTGAAACTCTTTGAAGTTTTCAAATGTTTCATGCTTATGTTTCATAGGATAGACATAAGCATATCGACTATAATCGTCAATAAATGAAATGAAGTATCTTTCATGATTTCTAGACATGGTTCTGAAAGGGCCACACACATCAGTGTGTATAAGGCCTAGCAGATCCTTGACTCGTTCACCAACATGAGTGAAGGGGTCCTTTGTGAGTTTTCCAGCTAAACAAGACTCGCAATTATCAAATGAGTCCTGTCCGGTAGGTTCAAGACTTCCCTCAGATTGGAGTCTTTTAATGCGTGTCTTGCTTATGTGGCCAAGTCGACAATGCCATAGAAAAGTATCATTAATGCCAGATTTGATACGTTTAGAAAGATTATATATGTTATTGTCAGTTTGAATGTCAATCTCATAAATACCGTTTTGAGGTTTAGCCTCAAAATAAAAGATATCATTTAAGTAGGCAGAAATAGCAAAACCATTAAAAACGTACTTAAATCCTTGTTCAAACAATAAAGAAACTGAAATAATGTTTTTGGTTAAACCAGGTGCAAACAAACAATTGTTCAAAACAACCACAAGGCCAGAAGGACATGAGAGATGATATGTTCCAGTTGCAAGAACTGGTACTCTTTTCCCATCACTAACGATGAGCTCCATGTCGCCTTGTTTCAGCTTCCTCCAACTTTTAGGCTCCTGCAAGACATTAATGATGTGATATCCACATCCAGTATCAAATACCCATGTGTTGCTAGAAACAGTAAAAATTTCAATAACATAAATGAGAATACCTGAAGAGGTGCCCTCACCACTGGCCCTCTGCAGCTTCAGCTTGGTTAGATATTCAGGACAGTTACGTTTCCAGTGTCTCATTTTGTTGTATTCAAAGCATTGGCGCTCCTCAGGAGGGGGTGCTTTTGAAGCTTTCTTGTTATTGTTGGTGGCAGGCTTGTTAGCAACATTAACCTTCTTCTTGCCTTTGCTATTATAACCTCTTTTCTTGGGGTTAGGTTTTTTAACACCAGCAGATCTGACCATCGAAACTTGATTTTTCTTTCCTTGGATATTCATCTCGGCCGTTTTGAGCATACCATGTAGCTCGGCCACTGTCTTCTCCAAGCCATTCATGTTGAAATTCATTATGAATTGAGCATAGGAGCTTGGGAGAGAGTTTAAGATGAAATCAGTAGCCATGTCATCCTTCATGGGATATCCAAGTTTGTTCATCTGGTCGATGTACCCTTTCATCTTAAGTACATGAGCACTAACAGGCGTGCCCTCTTGCATCGTACAACGAATGAGCTGAGACATGGTTTCATAGCATTCTTGTCGGGCTTGTTTCAGGAACATGCCCTTAAGTTGCTCAATCATGTCAAAGGCACTCAGGTCCTCCATGCACTTTTGGAGCTCACGGGACATGCAGGCTAGCATAAGGCAGGCCACCTCAGTAGCATCATCTCTTTGTTTTTCCCAGACCTTACGAGCGGCAGCCGTGTTACCATCGGGTGCCTCAGGGACTGGTGCATCGAGAACATAGAGCTTCTTGGCCATCTTGAGAACTATTCTCAGATTGCACTGCCACGAGAGAAAGTTGGTGTTATCCAGCTTTTCATTCTCAAGGATAGACTAGAGAGCGAAGGAGTTATTAGTATTATTATTTTCAGTAGACATCTGTCAAGATAAGCAAAGAAAATAAATTAGTATAAAGAAAGTGAAAATTCCTTATTAATTTATGACCCAATTACAGAAATTATAATAAGGAGTGAGAATCTAGCTAAATCAGTCACTAATGGTAGCTGTGGCATACAACATTAGTAAGTGGGTAACTAGACTGACAATTAGTGTCAATTGTGGAAAGATGCACAACTCTCGTGTATGAGGCCGCTAAGACAAGACATGTCTATGCATTGATACGTTTAGCCTCATCTATGCCCACTTTTAATCTCTTGACAGCTGGGGCATATAACAAGAGTGAAAAGTAATAGTCGTCCTAAAACAGGTACTTGCGGAAGGGCCGGATGTGTCAATGAAACCCTTGCGCCTTGGAAGGATAAACTACGCATCCAGTGCGGTGCTATGGCTCCAAACACCGATGTTTCGTTTTATGCTCCAAGTGTTCCTTATAATATGATGGCGTAGACCATTGGTTTTAAATATGGGTTCCAATTTTAGTGTTTACCGAATAGGGTCAAACACAACGAATGATTAAATCATACGTGTGTTGTAAAAGCCAGTTTTACTATTTAAAGTCATGACAAATTTGATGAACCCTTTCATCTCTCAGGACACTTAATTTTAAATAACCTATTAAATCTAAGTTTGTCGCGACTTGAATAACCGGTTAAAGTTAATAATTGAAAACTATTAAGTTATAAGTTTTGAAATTAAATTTAGTTTAAATTGCAAAACTTTAGCAGTTATTTATTTTATAAAAACAAGCCAGTTTTTATTTTTATAAAATTCTACAATTTGTAAAATTAGAACTTGTGGTGACAGATTGTGACATTTTAAAACTCCTTTTAAAACGATTGGCTTTTGGTTGGTTTATTATAAATTTAAGTTATAAAAAATCAAAAGCAATCATAAAGCAAATAAATATGTAAATATTTTAGGGCCAAGTTTGTTTGATCTTACTAGAGCCAGTTAGCAAGACCAAACGGGTCACGGGGTCCACAAAATTAAAACAACCACAAGGATGGACTTCCGTGCATCTAGTCGTCTCGGATGACTCTCACTGAATCCATGATTCCTGTTGCATCTTCATATTTGTCTTCAGGTTTTTATTACATTACATAAAATAAAAAAAAAACTATTATATTACAACTTTAAGCCATCAAAAGTGGGCCAAAACCATAAAACCAAAAACTGAATAATAAACACAAACAACTCAATCACATGGGTCGGGCCATATTTACATATTCAACACAATCACATACGGGCAATATATTTGGTCAAATAAAATAAAAAATCGACCAAATTAATAAATAAAAAAATTGCCCAAAAAAACAGATCAGATCAGAAACTTTAAGATAGTTAAAGTTTGTGATTAATCTAACCGGTGAAACCAGACCGGTTCCGATTTGCGTGTTATAACCCAGGCTCTGATACCACTGTTGGGATTCAGTGGTGATCAGTTTGACTTTTGTAAAAACGAGTTTTGACAGAAAAATTAATTAATTCAGTTAATTAATAAATACGCAACGGAAAATAAAATCATAACCTATTTAACAGCACTGACAAACCGAACAGGATCTGGTTATGAACACGCAAACACACAAAAAAAAAAACAGTTAATCTACTGATGATATTAATTATACCTTAGTGGTTAATGATTAACCGGTTGAGACACTGAGGTACAACGAACCGATGCTAGATCACGAACCGAAACGCGAGAGAACGGGAAGCGCCGGGGCTGGCCGGAAACGGGCAGGCAGCGGCTGGTTTGGTGGCCGGAAGTCGCAAGGCAAATACTATTCTGCATATGGGTTTTTGTCGATAAGCAGAAAACTTCAACAATGGCTTTTTTTTGCGGCCGTTTTCCAAAAAATTGTAGATCCCTACGATTATTATGATTATTATATATATATATAATAATTATAAACCCTATTAATTGTTTTCGGGCCTAAAGTCTAATACAAGATAAAAAGCCTGTACCCATTTAATTGTTTTAATGAAAGATTAGAACAATATATATATATATATATATAATTATTTATAAACTAGTATAAACAATAATTCGAGCCTAACGAATATATATATAAAATATATTGTCTCGCTAACAGTTCGTAATTACCAGTTAAGCAGGTTAAGTGGATTTAATGTTCGTTGCCCTAGATGTAACTCTTACGGGTCATAGCTCGGTCAGCCGCGTTGTCCATCGGGTCGGTCCATAAAATCCAACAGTAACGGAGTGTTGAGAACTTTTTTAATGCCCACTTTTAAAGAATCTTTGCTAAGGCTGGGAGTCACATGACATGAGTTGCCATTCACATGACTTGAAGACCACAACACTATTGCTTTGACTAAGTACATCACCACAACTAGAATTCTAGAAATCTAACTAACTCTAACAAGTTATTCCAACTGAATTCTTTAACTTACATCATACTAGCCAACACTGCAAGATAGTAACTACACAGCTTTAATAGCAACTCATATAAAGAATGGACTTACAGCTGGGAGTGGTGAGCTTGAGTGTACAGAAACAGATATCATACAAAGCCTCATTGTCAAGAACCATGCATTCATCTGGATTTTCCACCAGTTGATGCACTGATAAAGTTGCATTGTAGGGTTCCACCACGGTACCTTGGGTGATGGGAAAACCGAAAAGGTGAGCATCATTCGTCCGGATACTCCTCCCTTATCTTGGATATCAGCAAAGTTCCCATGCCGGACCCTATACCACCACCTAATGAATGGCACACTTGAAACCCTATTACCCAATAACCAATCAAACAGTACCTAACAGTCAGTTCATAATTTAATATACAATTATCTAAATTTTCAACAATTTTGAAAGCAAAGAATTACATATCCACACAAATCAAGAGTAGTAGATCTACGTAAAGAACCCTACTTTTCCAGTTCGTAACGATTTACGACAATTAAATCAAAATGCTTATTTCGTTTCATCATCATCAAATTGTGCATCCGTAACCATTCATATCAACCAATATTGTTAGTTTTGCCCACTAAAAGCTTACGGATTTGTTTTTGGTTGCCCGAATGGAGATTTCCCAAGAGGTCACCCATCCTGGTACTACTCCCACTTGAGCATGCTTGACTGTGGAGTTCTCCTCTCATCCATAAGGCTATGTGTAATGGTTACGTTACTAGGGGGCGTGGACCATGTGGCCCGTGATTGGGCATGGAACACCGGCCCTTGGGGCATTGTTGGGCGTGAAGGGCACTGCCGTGAAGGGATTAACGAGCGTGGAGAGCTGGATAGGGTATTTCAACCAATGAGATGATTTTTAGTGGTTAAAACTAAAAGAAAAAATAATTTTTAAATTAACGGAACCGTTACACACCTTAGTGATCGGCGCTGATATGACGGAATGTTTTTCACTTTTTAATGATTCCATTACATATAACCTACGTATTGGGCCAAAAACGCGTTGATGATCCGTTCAAGTTAGGGGGAATCGATAATTTAAAAAGCAAAAAAGAGAATTAAAAAGAGAATCATAACCTTGAAGGCGATCGTAGTTCTCGGTTTCCTTACGAACGACGTCAAGAACAGAATCGATAAGCTCCGCTCCTTCCGTATAATGTCCTTTCGCCCAATTATTTCCGACACTGGACTGTCTAAACACGAAGTTATCAGGGTCAAAATTCTGACCGTACATACATAGTGGAAGGACATAGCACACCCATGTAAGGTAAATTGACTATTGCGGTCTGAAACATTATCGTGAATTTACAGGTGCATTGGTGTGTGTTGAAATTATGTTGTGTAGCTAGTACCATACCCTTGACAAATCTCTAAACTCAATTTATGCCGCCAACACTAGCCAAGTTAGTGAGTAGTTTTGCTAGGTGACTAGTACGCTTCCGAGGTGCTAGAGGTGTGGTGGGTTAGCTACGGTACACCCTATATATAAACACTAATGGTACGTTGGAAGTGGGACTAGAAGCTGGAGCAAGAACTAGTCTCAGATAACGACCCTACTCTTAATTTATACCACCCAACATTAGTCGATTAGAAATTAGTTTTGGTAAGTGACTGGTACGCTTTCAAGGTATTAAAGGGGTGGTGGGCACGCTGCGGTATACCCTATATACAAACCTCTTTAATGCATTGAAAGTAGGACCGGAAGCTGGACCAAGAGCTAGCCTTGATAACGGTTAACGAACCCACATCTATTTTAGGATAACACAACCTCTACTAGTTGAATTTCGGGACGAAATTCTCTTTACTAGGGGAGACTGTGACATCCCTGATTTCTATTCCCGATCCTATGATTCTACCTTGTAATATATTGAGATTATAATACTATGAACCTTTTGATACCTCATATCACTTGTGATATCATTTCATTTCAAACTTCTGAATGTGGTCTAAAACGAGTATTCTATTGCGCTTTAGAACAACTTGCTTATTCTATTTTGATACTATATTTGTTTCTTGTGTACATTCTTGAACTTGATACTTATAGTAACTTTGGATGTTGTAGATTCTATCTTAATCTAATTAATTAAAGTTTGTACCTTTATTACACATACGTAAATTTTAGGGTCTCTTTTGTAACGTCTTCGAAATCTGGTTACTTTTTGTAACTTTTTTTAAGAATATATATTTATTATTATTTAAATTGTTAAATTAATTAAAAACCTTAAAACTTATCTAAAACCATTATTTTTTTTCATCTAAATCCTATCATAATCTTATTTGTTTTAACTAATCAAAATTTTGAACTCAATCATATCCCTATCCTCCTATTATTTTCGTGAACCTACCCCCCCTATTATTTTCGATTTTTTTATTTAAAATTTAACAAACTATCTTTATATTTTTGCAATTCTAGTCCTTTTCACAAATTAATTTTTTGCTAATAAGCCCTTAAACCGACGCCGTAAATAGAGCTTCAATTCTCATTCATTTTTCACACCTAAACGATTCTCTAGGGCTCTCTAGTAACTAAAGGTCGTTCCTATCATCTTTTGGAAGATTGTAGCTTAAATCCTTTCATTCTAAGTAAGTTCTTCATATGTTTTTGCTTGTTCATACTTTTCTTTCAATATGATTCCCCAACATGTTTATGTTATAATCATAGATCTAATCCAAGACTAAAAGCCTTATTTAATCAAACTTGTTCAAACTTTTATTTAAAAACCTGATTTTGATCTTTCTAGTTTCCTTTCAACTTCTAGAATTATTTTTCTACTAAAACTCCTTATTTTCAATTAAACCCTTCTAATATTTAATTTATTTATATCCTGACTAAACTCGTATTTACACTTTAACCCTTATATTTTCCGAACTTACCAAACACACCTTAAACTTGGTTAAGTATGCAAATAGAGTAACTTTCAAACCAGTATGTAGTTACCTGACAAACATTAAGGTTCTGGCTAGGAAAAGACGGGATTTTGACAACCAACTCTTTCCTGGAAACTTTTCTGTTGGAGGTACTACTCTGGAATGATAACCACTCTAGTGTACAGTAACCAATCTCTACTAATTACAATAACAACCCCTCGACTATTCTAAACTTGTTTCTAACTTAACAAACTTACTTAGGGAATCCTTAAGGCATCTTAATCCAAGTTACTATAAGTGTAAGTTCAACCCTCTAACTTTGCAAGGTGAGTTCATAGCCCATCTTTTATTTTTCTATCTTTGGGGTGGAAAACATGCTCGTATTCAAACTCTAAATCAATACTATTATCATACTACAAGGTTTTCATACTATTCAATAACAACTTTTTATACTTGTAAACTTAAACGGGTTCATACACACTCTACCACACCATTAACTTTTTAGCCAACATGAGTAAGTAAATAGATCTATTGTCCTGACAAGCCCATCTAGTCCTCCAAGTGACGAATTCCAATTAACTTGGAAGGAGATGGGTGTATAGAAACTTCATACTATAACAGCACTTTGGGTCTGATGCGTTCGGACGGGGATTCTATTCTAGTCACTAGGGTTGGTTGTGGACTTGGTGTATGAAAGTTTAAATTACTTGTATTGAAAATTGTTTATGAATTCTATACACTTATTCTATGCTATATCTATGCAACTAAACCTATGTTCTCACCAAATTTTTAGTTGACATATTTTAACATGTTTTTCAGGTAATGGAAACTAAGTTGCTGCTTTGATCATGCTAGGATTTCAAGCATTTATGCTTTAGTGGACTTAGCTAGATATTAACAAAAAGAAGTACTTGTCTTGTTTCATTTCTTTGTAATCAACTATTTAAATTAACTTAATAGAAATTTCTTTTGATCAATGTGTAATGATTCAATTTCGTAGCTCCCTCGTGTTTCCGCCTTGGCGGGGGTGTGACACAAGACAAGTTTCGACACACATAACACCTTAGACACCAAATAAACTACCAACAAATATCATTACTAACCTCCACCTTAGCTCCGTGTCTCGGTTATGCCTTCGCTAGATTCTCATTACATCCACCCTTACCAAGAGTAAATAAGTTTGAGTTCGGTATCTCATACACTCGAAATCCCTCAAATAATTGCTCTAATACCAAGTTGAAACACCCAAAAATTTTCCACCAAATTTGAAATTTCAAACACGCGAAAGTAGGTCCCATAAAAACACTCTTAACAAACAACACATTTTAAAAACAACAAAACGACAACGACATGATTTTGTTTCAAAACAACCAACCGACAACTTAAAGATAACAAGTTTTAGCATCAAAGAGACAACTTAAAACAAGTCTAAAGACTCCCAACCAGAGTTCTAACTCCAACCGTTAACATCCACCAAAACGAATGAGAATCCATCTAACAAGAAGCATGACCCGAGACTTTAAACCGGAGCTTTATCTACAAAAAAAACATCACAAATAGCTTTACCTAAAAAAAACACCACAAATAGCTTTACCTACAAGATATACAACCCCCAGATGAGCCCCCAAACTCTTACAACAACAACCGACCCAAGTGACAATTTTTCACGTTGGGCGTAAATAGGGTCGTAAACAGACCACTTTAGGCGTACAATACTCCAGGGCGGCGTAAATTGTTCCGGCCCGCTGTAATTACTCCGGTCCAAAATCAGCCAAATTGTTTTGCCAATTTTCAGCCTTTTTGACCCTCCCGACTCGACCCCCAATCGTTTTAAGCAACCAACAACATTTCATGAATGTTTTAACATCTAATAACATATTCTTATTACCTCCATGAGATTCTTATGAATCTCAAACACCGAATCACCCATTCAAAGTTATAAGAATGTATTTCGCCTTTTTGCAAACATGTTGCAATCATGTATGGCACCATTTATGTACGTATTTCACCTATGTACATTTCACCATATATACATATTTCATCTATGCATATATCTGCATTTATATACATGTTACACCCATGTATATCACTACTATGCACATATTTCACCTATGTACATTTCACCATTTTTATAGATATTTCACCTATGTATAAATCACCATTTATATACATGTTACACCCGTGTATATCACTGCACACATTTCACCATTTATATACATACTCCACCTATGTATATATATCACCCTTTTACAATAATTTCACCACATTTGCATAATTGGTTTGACTTTTTTTCCACATTAGTTAACTACATCAATTTACCATACTTTATTTAACTATAAACTACTTAAGTCATTTACACCAATTTATCATATTTTGTTTGACTATATATCACATAAGTCGTTTACACCAATTTACCACATTTTGTTTGATTATATACCACATAAGCTAGCTCCCTTAACCCCTTGATCACCTAGCAATCAACTTACATTTAGAAATCTTATGATATCATTTCATTCACCAAAATGAGATTCAAGACAGATCTATGATATAAAGATCAACACCCTAACTTAGCTTGGTTAACACAACCTTAACCAAACCTCCAACACCCAATTCACCATTTCAACCCATTTTGACCCGTTAAGGTTTATCCAAGTTCACCCAACACTTTACTTTCATAATTCACCCATTATGATTGTGGTTTATACTTGGTTTAGTGTTTATGGACACACCGCAACATTCATACACCTTTCAAACACCATCCAAAACCCCCAATTTTGGTCCTTAAGAACTCTAAGGTTTCTTATATAAAAATGTGTCTATTAACACCATAGACACTTTCCAACCACCAATTCATCATTTAAACATTATTAGATTGAAAAACCCCCAAATTACCCTCAAGAACCCTAATTCTTGAATCATCAAATTAGATGTTTAGATGATGTTATCGACCTCCCATTACCTTCAATCAAGCTAGGTTATCACTTTTAACAAGTTATTAACCATCTAGACCACCCAATCCAGCCCCAAATTTGTTTTTCACCAAAAATCTACCAAAAACACCATTAGTGGAGGTTTAAGAGATGAAAGGGATACTTACATGAAGCCTTGTTGAAGATGAAAGCTACAAATCAAACAGATTTCTCAAGCAACTCCATAATCTCTGATACACACACACACTCTTTCAAGTGTGAGTGTCGCCAACTACACCCTATCACACCCTAACCGACGACGGAATACGTCGGGGTGGGACATGTAGACTGTTCAAAAGCTCATGATCAAACTAAATTTCATAACTTTATTAAATTGAATTACGGGTACATATTGTTCAAACAACAGAAACAAACATTACATCCAAATTAGGTGTTACTATGTCCATAAGCTCCTAAGTGATAAACTTGTACTTCAACATATCCACCTGAAACATGTTTAAAATGAGAGGGTCAACTATAAATAGTTGGTGAGCATACATAGGTTTAGATATCTCATGCAGTTTTCAAATGGTTTATACAATTCATATGACATATGGTAAATAAGGCATTTTATGGAGAATCTATAGTTGAAACTAGGTGTACAATCAAACCGTGTAATATGTATGCACAGTCCCCCGGACTGCGTGAAGTACCAAAATGTATACACTAACCTGCCAAGGTTCGTGTTAAGTAATGTATCGGTTTCCTCTATAAATGATCATGTTAGGTACTACCTTAGGCCTGCCGCGCAAGTTAATGATTGTACTAGTGTGTCATGTATATGTAGTTCAACTCATAGCATTCAAGCACAAAAACACAAATTACACAAATAGTCATAATGTAGAATTGTATATTGAAATTTGCAAATAGTTTTCAATGCAAAACATGTTTCACCCCAAAAGTGAAAAAATGAAAAAGGGGCTATGTAAACTCACTTGTATCAATGATTTAGATAGCACGAGAAAAATAGATAGCAAAAGTGATTCTTGCAAATCACCAAATTAACCTAGAGTGAAAATGTATGAACTTGGATTATTATCATGCACAAAGTCTAAGGCAAGTATAGGGTTCAACGGGTTTTGATATGTGTGGATTTGTACAAAAGTTGTGTCATTTCATGTGAAAGGATGTATGTAAGTTGATATTTGTATTTGAATAAAAGCTTGATATAAAAATGTAAGTTCAAGGTATGAATTTTAATGAAAATAATATTTGTCTTGTGGTTTAAGTTCAAATAATTTAAATAAATAAATTCCTCTTATTTACTTATTTAAAGTTGTGTGTCTTTAAAAGGTAGTGTGATATCATATTTATTCAAATATAATCTAAAATAGGTAAATAATAAATAAGTTCTTTTTATTCATTTATTTATTATAATAATATGTCATTAAAAAAAGGGAGTGAATATATATATATATATATATATATATATATATATATTAGTATTTAAGAAAGCATACTAAATATAATTTAATCTCTAAGTGGATTTATTAATCTACAATGACAACTAAAATAAATAAATTCTTTATATTTAATTACTTATTAAAGTTTGTCTCTTTATTTAAAAAAAAAGAGGTGTGTAAATATATATAAATACATATTTAGGAAAAGTTATATTTGTTTGAGTAGGACTTAAATCCCAAAGTATATAATTTGTAGAAATTGATTTATAAAAAATTGGTTATGAAGTGATAGTGTATTTTTATAAAACCTTAATGTAATTTTATAAAAATAGGTAATATAAAAGTTTTAATTAAAACTTAATTTATTTATATTGTAATGTGGTTTTAAAATCATTTAAATTGTGAAAATAATATTTATATTTAAAAGATCCGATTATTTTTACATAATTTAGTTCCAAATGGTGTTAGGTTTTATAAAATGATTTTTATAAAACAATTTGGGCATTAAAACGAATTAAAAAAAATGACCAGGCCACCCGCTGGGGGGGGGGGGGGGGACTAGCTTACCACTGGACCAAGGGGCAACTACTGATGCTAACCCGATTTGTATTTGACTTAGCATGAAACAGGAACGGAACCGGTTCTGGTGTTAGCCTAAACCAAAAAGGGTACCGATGGTGGGTTTTGAACCCACGCCACCTGGTTCGACGGTGCAGTGGCTTACCGGCCGGACCAGGTGATTTCGCTGGTATAACAATGAAACCCACATGTTTAAATATGATTAACGAATCAAAGTTTATCCCCAAATTAGAATCGTAAGAGCAGGCCACGAACTCAAATTGCAATTGAGCCCGATACTCCCAAATGTTAAGAATTGAATTGGGGCTATTTGTAAGCGTTCAAAAACGAGTCGAATGGCATAAATCTTACTTGGTTAGGTTGAGCAACGAGTGCAAACGGCTACAAGCTCAGACACAATGTTCTTGGTGCTCGATCGACGGCCAGACGTGGAATGGGATGCGATACATGGTTAAGAGAGTTTGTATGAGGTTATGCGAAAGTGTGTGGGAATCTTAATTCTTTCAAGTTCATCTTAATTACCCGATTCGATTATGATTTGAAGGTAACATCTGTCAGTCATGATTACGCGTTAATTCGCTCAAATGCGAATGAATTGGGTCGTGATTTGGGATTGAATACGTGTGAGGACTGACGGGACATGATTTACGGGCTTTAATTGCGTTAATTTCCTTGAATTTGAATTGAAATCGGCTCGGTTTGACCTTGAATGTCAAACCTGTTCAAATTCGAATTAAGCCGCGACAAAGGTTAAATTGAAATGTTAATTGGGTTTTGGAGTGAACGAGAATCGATTATGCATACATGGAAAGTCCGTGTATTTCGTGTTTGATCAAATTGAAGGCTGAATTTGCAAGGACTCGTCCCTTTTGACTTTTAAATGTCAAAATTGAGGGGAAAAGGTCAAAATTGAGGATAGGGTTCACAATGAGGTGCAAGGGTCCAAATTCCAAAAGTGAGGGGTTTAAAGTTGGGAGTTCAAGGGTTCAAACCAATCCATTTAAATTGGAAATATATATATATATATATATGTATATATGAATTGATTTTTTTTATTTAAAAAAAACTTTATAAGTTTTTATAAATAAGTGTTGAATGTGATAGGATATAAATAGATATATATATACATTTTATAAAAACTTGTTTTTATATATTTTACAATTAATTACATACATGCTAATACAAAAGATGTACATACATGGCTAAAGCTCCCATGTCTTACTTTGGTAGGTGTTTATGATGTTAAAACTTTTACTTATATATATTTATTTAAATATACTTACATGTGTTATACTTACATTAGAGAAATATTATGTAATGCAAGGTTGGAAAAGAACGAATTGATATGTGTAAAATAATAGATGGTATGACATGATGAGTTTGAACAAGTACGGGACTTCAAGTGTTTATTATTGTACATAATAAAATGAATAAAGGAAAATTATGGCTTGAAAATCATGGATGTTACACACCCCACCATATAATCTGATTTGCCAAAATTGCAAATCTGCCCCCTCTACTTCCAAACTTGCCTCCTTTCTTCCAAAATTAAAAAAACATGCACCATTTAAACAAACCCTCCACTTTGTTTTATATTTCTTCAATCTTTATAATATTATTTAGAAAAATAACATTATATTTTGGACTTTTGGTTCGTTACAATTGTTCATATAGGATTACTTGTGTCGATTAGTATTAGCAAATAACCATATCATTTCAATCTTGTAACAATCATTTACAAGTTGATTATACACAGAAAATTCTATACATCCACTATCACAGGTAGGTTGGTTTCTTATTACGTACATTCAATTACTTTATGTTGAAACCATTTATTGCCAATTCATTAATTCATCAAGTCATAACAGTACCTTCGTTGGTGTAACACTATTTCATCAGTGATGTAGTGCAAAGCACACATCTTATTTTCTATTGTTTCACTGCGTTTTAGTTAGTCTTATATTTGTTTTGAGTCGTTTTTAGTTCGTTCTGAGTCTTTGTTGTGTTTACAGGAGCTCGTGTGGAGTACAAGTCAAATTATGAAGAAACCGAACATGAGAAGAAGTCCCAAGGAAAAGATTGCAAAAAGTGGGAAATCTAGTCCTTCGCGAGGCAAAGTCTCGCGGTACGCAAGGGAATCTAGAACCGGGCCCGACTAATTTGTTTCTCGCGGTATGTGAGGTACTCAGGCAATTGTCTCGCGGTACGCGAGAAGTATAAAATCCGAGAAAAAAACCCTAATTCAAATTAAAATTGATTTTGAATGCGAGAATACTAGAAGTTCGAGTTTTAGCTATCTAAGAAGTGCTCTGAGGCGATTTTAGGAGTTTGGGAGGCGATTGAAGTGAAAAGTTGGAGGCTTTGGATTCCGGGTTCGTTAGTTTAGCTTGTTCGGTTTCCAAGTTTTAGTCTTTTGTCTTTGATTGTTCTGTCTGAACCATGTTTCTGTTTATTACTTCTGTTTTGAATGTTTTGAACATGATTCTCGGCTAAACGTTTGATACTGCCTAGGTCAAAATATGATTTCTTGTTAAAGATTAGATTTTTATCGGTTTTTGGTTATTAATGTTGGTTTAATGATTGTGTAAAAGATCTTGGTTTGATAATTGTGATGATTATGCATGTTTAGATCTGATGTATGATTGATTATAGTTCCGTATGCTATTTGTGATTGTCTTTCAGTTTGAATAGGTATCTAGATCATAGACTGTGTGTTTGTGATTGTTTGTGTGGTTTTCTAGACGTAGTAACCCATAGGAAGTGTGATTGAGAGTAGGTTATATCTGAGTGCTCATCTTATCTCGATACCTGAAAGGTGAGAGGTAATCAGTTAGTCTTCGTTATTAGGATTCTGAGTGTGAATTGTCTGAGAGGAGGTTCCCTTAGGTTTCTAGTGGTTGTTGCTAGTCCGTGTCATAGTATATTGATCTGAGATTACCCCGTGCATCTTTGATGTATTGTGGACAGTAAGACTGAGAGGTGATCTGTCTGTTGGGTACATTATCATTGTTGGAGAGACTGAAAGGTAATCCGACTATCTGGTGAGCGTTGTACATCTTTAGAGTTTCCTTTTGGTGACACCCTGAGAGTAATTAGGGATCCACTAGGTTGTCTAGAGTTGTTATCTTTAGATACCCAGATCCATCATTGTTTCCATAACCGGTAGAAGTTTGAGCCTTGCAAGTAGGATTCCGATCTAGGTAGTGTTCTTCTCATTCCTGATATTCCCGAGTCTTTGCTTGATTGTTAGTGTCGTTCATCTGTTTTTATTAGTTTAATCAGTAGTTTATAGAAACCCCCCAAACCAATATTCTTAGTTCTAGTCAGAGTCTAATTTAGTTATACAGTGTCTCTAGGATTCGATGATCCGGTTTACTAGTAAGCTATGCTACACTCGATAGGTTCACTTGTCTGTCAGTGCGGTTTAGTTCATTGGTATTCTAGAGTATTACTTAGGTGTCTAGATTAGGTTTTTATTATAGTTTTTATAGACCGTCTGGCGACATCAATCAGTTTTATAATTAATTTCCAAACCCCAAGAAATGGCTGAGTCTTCCCGGATCTTTCATGCAAAACCCAGCACACGATTTTTCCGTTAGTTGGTCAATTGCTTCCTCATCATCTCCCATAATGATTAGATTATCCACATAAACAAAAACAACCACAATTTTGGTTTCAATGACTTTCATAAACAGGCTTGCATCGGTCGAAGCCATATTAAAACCGTTATGTTGAAGAAACTCCCTAATCTACCCAAACCACGCGCTAGGTGCTTCGAACCATATAGAGCTTTCTTCAACTTGCAAACATAATTAGGGTGTACCTTGATTTCAATCCCCTTCGGTTGTTCCATGTGGATTACATGATCCAGGTTGTCACACCCCGACTCAGTTACCCCCTTGACGCGTGTGAGCACGATTGGTACATGTTTTGATTTCAGAGTTTTTATAAAACAACGAAAGATTTTTCAAGGATCATTTCCTTATAAGGGTTGCTTTTGTAAATATCAAGACCCATTCAGATAAATAAAGATCTTATATTTAAAAAATTGGGAATTAAACACCCATCTTGTTTTGATTACAAACGTTGTTGAAACCAAAATACAATACTTGCCGCCTAACAAGTTTTAAATCCATCAGGTAATAGTATGCCTAAGGTAGATCAGTCCTTCAGCACTATCCCTGTTTCATCTCTAAGGATCTCCTGTGCATATGGCCTTAATCCATATTGCGCTTTATCTTGTTCTGTACATACATATAGTCTTGGGCCAGACCATAGTCTGTCCGACTATTTATTTATTCCCAACACATTCACTTGTTACCTGAAAACATTTTGAAGATGAAACGTCAGCGCGGACGCTGGTGAATATAATTATCTTGACATTTAAAATCATTTGGCACAAACAGTTATTAAATTCTTAATCATAATATATATATATATATATATATATATATATATATATATATATATATATATATATATATATATATTCAATCCACATATCCAGCAGGTCCTCATGCCTTGACTTCTTCGCACCACCGTATACACCGGTAGTATGTCTTATAACAATGCAGACTTCGTCTCTGAAATTGTTTATAAGGGAAGTACCAGCCGCGATCCGGGACTTTCACCCGAGACCCATGTATCCTTTGTAAATTTTACGTATACTTATGGCGTGAATGTTTTGTACGCAGATGAACTTTATGTATTAATCATTTAAAACTTATTTGGCCATTTTCGTAAACATAAATGTTTGACTCAAGGTTTAAAAGCAGATAAAGTATTCACCTTAGTAATGGAAAGAGTAACAACTTTAGAATGAGCGTCCTAAGCTTGGAATTACAGCACTAGCTTCTTATCTCAACTTCTTCGAGCTTTTCTTACTTCTACGAGCGTTTCCTCGTCAACGCGGGATTTCTAAGTGAGTGTGGGTCGAACCGGGACAAGCGGGTACAAGCTAAAGTAGCTCTGGAGTGGAATTGTGAAGTGAGATTTCAAGTTGGGATGAGAAAACAAGATGGGATCGATCAGCTATTTATAGGCTGAAATTCGAACCTTTAGCAGACCGTTACACAGGCGAGTAGCGGTCCACTACAACCCATGCATGCGTCAGCCCTAGATGTCCAACTCTGATTGGACTGTTCCTGGGATTGCGGCTAGTGGACCATTACCCAAAGGCGTAGCGGTCCGCCACGCTACTACGTGGCAGATTCTTAGGAAATTGCGGCAGGCGGACCGTTACCACGTGGCATGGAGGTCCGCCACGAGTACACGTGTCAGAATTCTCCCCATTAGTCATCAGACACATGTCACTCGCGGGTTGATTGCTTAATGGCTAAGTAGCAGACCGTTACAGGGAATGGTGGTAGCCCGCCACCGGTGAGTGTTAGGGTGGAGGGCTTCCCTTGCGGACCTCCACAAAACATCGGCCCGTAGCGAACCGTTAGGATAATCCTTAGCGGTCCGCTAATGTTCAATTTTCCAAATTTTTTATTTTAAACCTTGGACTTTAGCAATTTAAATACAAAAAGTCCTTGTGGTTTAATGTTCAATTTTCCAAATTTTTTATTTTAAACCTTGGACTTTAGCAATTTAAATACAAAAAGCCCTTGTGGTTTATACCTTGGCATTTCTTAGACATTTTTGTAGCAGGTGTTACATAAGTCTTTGTAAAGGAAGGCATTACTAGCGTCCATTTGCTAAAGTTTCCATGCTCCACTTGCAGCGATGGCTAGGATTACTCGAACTGTACTAAGTTTAGCTACCGGGCTAAAGGTATCTTCATAGTTGATGCCCAACTGTTGAGTAAACCCACAAGCAATGAGTCAAGCCTTGAAACGATCTATCGAGCCATCAACTTTGCGTTTTAACTTGAACATCCATTTACTTGTCAATGGCTTTAACATCATTTCGTTTTGGACCAAGTTCCCAGGTCTCGTTTCTATGCAAAGCTGAAATTTCATCTTCTAACCCATTCAACTTTACCGCTCGCTTCCTCATATGTCTCTAGTTCAACATGTTTAACTTCAACTATGGATGCATTGGCGACATACTTGGGTTTCTGTCTTCGAGTTCTCGATGGCCTTCTTAATTTTTGTTCTGGTTCATTGCTATGGCTTGGTAGGGAATGATGGTGAACGTTGGTCTGCCAAGGACTTTGAGTTTGTTCCCGTTGCACATCGACTCATTCTGTTTGGCTCTCTTCATCATTAAAATATAAGATCATGTTAGAGGTTTTAAGTTCCTCTAACTAGGGGTGTTCAAAAAATCCGTATCCGAAAATCCGCACGAAAAACCCGAAATATTCGAAACTTGGAGATCCAAATTTTCGGATTCAGATATCATTTTTGAAAAATTTCGGATATTCAATATCCGAAAATTTAAATTCATTTTATTAATTATTTATATTTTTATCAAACCCTAAACCTAAATTAAACGATTCTTACTCTCTGTCTCTCTAATGTGCCTCTTATTCTCTGTCTCTCTAATGGTGATTCTCACTTTCTCAGACTATCCGAAAATTCAACTCTCAGAACCATTCAATGATTCACGTTTGGTTTAACTTTGTAGACCTTCTCATAGGGCGACATGTACTCTAGATTTTGTTGTGATAATCGATTAATCACATATGCAACTGTTTACATAGCCTCCGCCCAAAAACATCCCGACACATTCTTGTCATGTCATGTACGATGCTCCTACACGTTTGAGCTAGATGTTGCCGTTTTGTTGAGGTGTATTTGAACAAGTAAGCTTCCTTTTTATCTTGTGATCCTTCGAAAATTGTGAAAAGTCTGATGCTTTTATAGTAAAATGTCAAATTTTCATTTTACGTGCATCAAATCCAAACCTCCCAAACTTATAACTAACAATTTTCACTTCTAAACTAATTTTTTTTGGTAAATGAATTAAAGGTCTGTTTGGTATAAAGTAATGGAATGAACGAGGTAATATAATAGACGAGGGAATGAATTGGACGAGTGAATGGAATGGACGAGGGAAATGAATGGATCATTACCATTCTATTGTCATGTTTGATTACCTTATGAGAATGAAATGAATCATTACTTAGTGTTGTTTGTTAGGAGGGAAAAGACGAAGAAAATGAATACAATTCATGAAAAGATAAATAAATACCCTAGGATAATAAGGCCATGGGTCGGGTAATGGGTCAAGGCATGGGATGGGTCATGTGTCATGGCATGGGACGTGTCATGGGTCGGGTCATGACCCATGGGTATGGCATGGGACGTGTCATGGGTCGGATCATGGGTCGGGCCATGTCGGGTCGTAGGTCGTGTCATGGGACGAGGCATGAGTCGGGTCATGAAACAGAGCATGGGAGGGGCCATGAGTCATGGCATGGGTCATGGATCGGGTCATTGTTCGGACATGGTTCGGGTCATGGGCATGGGACGGGTCATGGGTCAAGTAATGGTTCGGGTCATGGGTCGAGTCATGTCGGGTCAGGTCGTGGGTTGGGTCATGAGACAGAGCATGAGACGAGCCATGGGGCCGTCATAGGTCGGATCATGGGCTGGGTATGGGAGGGGGCATGGGTTAGTGTTTGGGTCAGGTCATGGATCAAATCATGGGTTAGTGTTTGGGTTGGACCATGGTTTGGGTAATTAATTAAACAAATTCATTTAATTCCTCGAAGGAATGAAAAAAAAACACCCCTCCCCCAAGAAATGAAAATCATTAAAAGGGAAGGAATCACATTACTTATGTAATTGTACATTCGATTCCTATGTGTTAACAAACATGTTTTTTTATTAAATCGTAATGACTCATTCTATTCCATCGTTCATTCATGCATACCAAACACTATCTAATAATACGATATATAAATTTGGTTTCTAAAACTTTATAAGGTGATAGGATTTAACTTTTGTGATTCGTGATATTTCATTTTCCTTGTTCGCTAAAAAATAATTAGGAATTAAAAAAAATAAAAATAAAATACATAATATTTTTTTAAAATAATAAATCTACATTCATACTCTAATCCTACTCCGACCAAATAATTCATTCAAACCCAGACCTCCCATCTAAATCATAGCTCTGCCTCGCCGGAACACGTAACTACATGTACAAAGATAAATATGAAACCCACGCCAATGTTGTGCAACTTGGACCCGGAAATTTCAAATTTCGCTTTGTCACGCAGTCACCGTCAGATTTTCATTCAACTTAAAAAGAGAGAAATCGATTTGCTTTTATAGTTGTGGTTGAACAAACAGATTTCAAATTTGAGTAGTATTTTGAAGTTAAAACAAGTTTGATCCATGGTTTTTCACACTAGGGGAGCGTTGGTAGATGGGGAGAGCAGTATGGAACCAATGGAGGCTAGGGTTTTATTTTCGGTCACTGGAATGACTTGTTCGGCTTGTGCCAGATCGGTGGAGAAGGCGGTGAAGCGGTTGCCGGGAATTAAGAAGGCTGATGTGTTGAATAATCGGGCTGGAGTTATGTTTTACCCTGACTATATTGATGTAAGTTTCATTGCTTTTTGGTGATTAATTGCTGTGGAAATCAATTGATCTGCGTGAATTATAGCATTTTAATTACTAAATTTCTGTTGATTTGAATGATGTTAAGAACAACAGATGGCCATACTGAATTGTAGGGTCTATTTCTTAAGAAAAGATAGGTTAAACTATATGTTTGTGAACATCATCAATTACTAACAATGCTGATGCTTGTTGATGCCATCGATTATTGTGCAATTTCCATGTTCTTGAATGAGTAACTTGGGCAACACCCCTGAAGCATCAGTAAGTATTAGGTACTAGGTAGAAACTATGGTCGGTTGTAACCTTGTTACTATTGATGGTTGCTAGTAGCTTGTTACTGCTGATGGGTGCTTTCTACTGGTTCCTACTGATGCAGTTACGAGCTGTTATAACCGTCATATTATGACCACATATACAAATGGTCAAACGGAAGATATTCAAAGCAGTCAAATGGTCCCACCTTGATCTCCGCCTCTCCATTCAATCTCTGGTTTGACCCAATATAGTCAGCCATATATTTAGCCCTAATTAGCTCCCTAGAATAGCTTACCTTCCATTTATGTTGTCTGCTAATTGTGTATACATTCATGTTGTACCATGTAACTGAATCACTGTGAAATCAATACAAAACACCGTCTCTTATATCATCTTTACGTCAACTGCAATCCCTTTTCATGAAGAATGCAACGAATCATTGTGATTCTTCGTCCCTTATATGAACGATTCATTTGGTCTGATTTCAGGATCGATTTCATCACGAATTCTAGTACAAGTTTTCAAAACAAAATTTCCATAGTTGTTGTTAGCAATTTCTCTGTCTTATCCAATTGAAATCTTGTGTGTACGAATGAAATATTTCAATCTGAAAGTATCTAACATGATTCAAGGAGATATCCAAGCAACACAATATTCAAAACCTACATTACGGGAGTGGGAGCTGTGTAACAGGGCTGGAGAGGTTGAATGTCAATTAGGAGTCTTCACTTCAATGGCTGGACAAGTAACTAGGGTTAGTTGGCGTGAGAATAACCGAGTAAGTATTGGATAATATAAGAGAGAATGAGTGTAGGGAGCAAGAGAGTTGTGAGAATGTCTAACCCTTTGCTCGTTCCGGGCAAGAATGTAATGATATTGGAGTGTTTTTGGACCTTTCTGCCAAGGTGGCATACTGGCATGTGGTACCAAAAACTCTGCCGAGGATCTTACAGTTGTCGATTCTGTTCCACATTGCAAGCTGTCCTATCGGGGGGACTACTATTGGTCAAGGGTATTAGTTGTTGGTAATGGTGTCCACATTTTCTTTGCTGGACACCTGCCAGTTGTCCGGGTTGGGTTGTGCTACATCCTGTCAGGTTGTGGTAGCACTGAAATCCGGGGCTTATGGCTTTGAATGTGCTGATTTAGGTTACCCCTTCAGTTTGTAAATTGATGATGATGAGTTCAAGAGTTAGAACTCAATAATTAGATAACCATTTGCTTAAAGCCACAAATAGTTAGGTTAGTAATCCATTTTCTTGCAACAACTCCACAAATAATAGTAGAAGATTCCTACCTAATTTAGGACTGCATTTTGTAGGAGCTTGTCATGCATATTGAATGATCTTTGTAGTGCCTTTCATTTCAAATAATTAGTTCATCATTATATGAAAGCTAAACAATTGTTCTTAATCTGGTATTTATAGGAGGAGACTATTCGTGTAACCATTGAAGATGTTGGGTTCGAAGCTACACTAATTATGGAGGAAATGAATGAAAAATATACTCGAATATGTCGGATACTCATTAAGGGAATGCCTTGCACAGCTTGTTATACTAAAGTCGAGTCCATTTTAAGGGCTATACGCGGGGTCCACAGAGCCCAAGTTGCATCAGCAACCGATGAAGCTGAAGTCCACTATGACCCCTTAATCGTAAGCCATGACCAACTCATGAAAACCATAGAAGACATTGGATTTGAAGCCATATTGATTAGCACAGGAAAAGACATTAGCAATATAAGTTTACAAATTGATGGACCATGGAACGATTTTCCAGTAAGTATAATCCAGAAATCTCTTCAAGCACTTCCCGGGGTTGAAAAGGTAGATATAGATACAAATCTCAGAAAGTGTTCCATTTCTTACAAAGCAGATTTAACTGGGTCCAGAAGTTTTATTGAAGTAATCGAATCAACTGGTTCTGGATCAACCGGACAATTCAAGGCAAAGATATTTCCTAAAGGCGAGGGGCAGGATTCTCATAGACAAGAAGAAATAAATCAATACAAAAGATTGTTTATGTGGAGTTTAGTTTTCACGGTTCCTGTGTTCTTAACCTCCATGGTGTTCATGTATATCCCGGGACTCAAACATCTATTGGAAACCAAGATTGTGAATATGTTGACTGTTGGCCATCTTGTAACATGGATATTATCGACCCCAGTTCAATTTTTTTTTGGTCGAAGATTCTACACCAGGTCCTACAAATCATTGCGCCATGGTTCTGCAAATATGGATGTTTTAATTGCATTGGGAACGAACGCAGCCTACTTTTATTCAGTTTACTCCGTGTTAAGAGCTGCTGCTTCACCACACTTTGAAGCTACTGATTTCTTTGAAACAAGTGCAATGCTCATTTCGTTTATTTTACTTGGGAAGTATTTAGAAGTTATGGCAAAAGGAAAGACATCCGAGGCAATTGCAAAGCTTATGGATTTGACTCCCGATACAGCGACACTGTTGACTTTTGATAGTCAAGGGAATGTTGTAAACGAAGAAGAGATTGATAGTAGGTTGATTCAAAGGAATGATGTGATTAAAGTTCTTCCTGGTGCAAAGGTAGCCTCTGATGGGTTTGTTACTTGGGGACAAAGTCATGTAAACGAGAGTATGATCACAGGTGAAGCCCGACCCGTCGGAAAGAGGAAGGGTGACCCTGTGATTGGGGGCACAGTTAATGAGAATGGGGTTTTGGATATTAAGGCAACACGGGTTGGGTCAGAAAGTGCACTTTCGCAAATAGTTCAACTTGTTGAATCGGCTCAGATGGCTAAAGCTCCAGTTCAGAAACTTGCTGATCGGATTTCCAAATTCTTTGTGCCTCTGGTTTGTTTATGATTCTATACTTTCAATGTCAAATGCTTATTGTTTTGTCCAAAATTGAGTGTCACCGAACTAGAGGTGGCAAGATGGAGGGGTCGGTCAAAACGGGTTGACCCGTAAACACTTTTTTGTTCACTTTCCATAATAATTTATCGTGATAATTATTAAATGCAGGTCATTATCTTTTCGTTTTCAACATGGCTTTCTTGGTTTCTTTTTGGAAAATTTGATGGGTACCCGAAATCTTGGATCCCTTCTTCCATGGATAGGTTTCAGCTTGCTCTCCAGTTTGGAATCTCAGTTATGGTTATAGCCTGCCCGTGCGCTTTAGGCTTGGCTACTCCAACTGCAGTAATGGTTGGTACCGGTGTGGGGGCGACTCAAGGCGTTCTTATAAAAGGAGGCCAAGCATTAGAAAGTGCACATAAGGTCAGTATAGTCATTTTCTCCACCAACGTTCTCGTTTTTTAACTACTACAGTTAGGAAGCGTTGAAGTTTGCTTCATTATGCAGGTGGATTGCATTGTGTTTGATAAAACTGGGACTCTTACAATTGGCAAGCCAGTAGTTGTTAACACAAGATTGTTAAAGAACATGGTACTTGGGGAGTTCTATGAATTGATTGCTGCAGCTGAGATACATCTTGCTCATTATACGTAATTTAATTTGACTAACATATTTAATTTTGACATTTATACATATGCTGTAGGTGAACAGTGAACACCCTTTAGCGAAGGCTATTGTAGAATACGCCAAGAAATTTAGAGGAGATGAAGAGAACCCTGTCTGGGCAGATGCACATAACTTTGAATCAATAACGGGTCATGGTGTTCGGCCATTGTTCAGAACAAAGAAATAATAGTGGGAAACAAGAGTTTGATGTTAAAGAAAAGCATTGGTATCTCCATTGATGCAGAAGAAATTTTGGCAGAAGTTGAAGAATTGGCCCAGACTGGAATTCTTGTGAGTATAGATGGTCAACTCACTGGCGTTCTTGCCATTTCTGACCCGTTAAAGCCCGGTGCTCGTGAAGTCATCTCCATACTCAAGTCAATGAAAGTCAAAAGTATAGTGGTTACCGGAGACAACCGGGGGACCGCAAATTCCATTGCTATGGAGGTTGGAATTGACGATGTCATCGCTGAAGCCAAACCGGAGGACAAAGCTGAGAAAGTGAAGGAATTACAGGCTTCAGGACATGTGGTGGCGATGGTAGGAGATGGGATCAATGACTCACCAGCACTGGTGGCTGCAGATGTCGGGATGGCTATCGGTGCTGGCACAGACATAGCCATAGAGGCGGCCGACATTGTTCTAATGAAAAGCAATCTAGAAGATGTGATCACAGCCATTGATCTCTCAAGAAAAACATTCACTCGAATCCGGTTAAACTACATTTGGGCTTTGGGTTACAACCTTCTCGGGATTCCAATTGCTGCTGGCGTTCTTTTTCCGTTCACTGGATTCCGCCTGCCGCCATGGATTGCTGGAGCCGCTATGGCCGCCTCATCAGTGAGTGTCGTCTGTTGCTCTTTGTTGTTGAAGTATTACAGAAGGCCCAGGATTCTGGAGACTTTGGAGATACAAGGAATAACAACTGTTTGAATGATTGTAAATATATGTGATTTTAAAGTACCAAATGTGGCTTGTTTTTATTTGGGTGGGGGGGGGGGGGGGGGGGGAGGGACATAGTTTTGCCATGTGCATATGTAATAAAGGTAGTTTTCTGTTTTTTTATCATTTTATGTAGTAGTTAGTTTATAAAGCTCCATGTTATTAAGGTTGTTTGATACAAGCACAATAATCAAGATTAGGGGCATTTGCACTTGATGTATTTTCGACCCACTGAAGAACTTTTGTTATAAGGTGTCAAAAAGGAGTGGTAAATTCAACTGGTGAAGTTCAGAGTTGCTACCGAAGAGTTAATAGTGATCGATAGTAAACTTCGTAGTCAGTAGTAACATTGGTGCATCGGTAGTAAAGTTGATAATTGGTAGCAAAGCTGGTATTCACCAGTAACTGGTAAAAGTTACTACTGAAGTAATGTTTGGTACCGGTGTGTGAACTTGGTGTCGATGGTGAATAAAGGCTTCGGTAGTAAATTTGTTACTACTGAAGTATAGCCATAAAAGATTCCTTTTGCTTATTTACCGTCTTGGTTTGTTAAAGAGTGGTATATAAGTAGGGTAATCTTTTAGATAGATTTTCGATTGTAATTTTCATTCTTGTTTTCTATTTTCCTCTGTAAGCCAATAAGATTATTCAATAAAGTTATAATCGTTCGTGGTTGATTTTCTTGTCTCAACCATGGGCGAATTTATGTATGTCCCAGTGGGGGACTAGGCACCCGCTGAGATTCATCTGCGTAGTGAAAAATTTTCGATCTCTCTTAGCAGGCACCTTCCTAAATATGCTAAGAGGCACCCGTCATCCGATTTTCAACAAACCAAGAGAGAAAGAAACTAAAGAGATAGATGATAATTTTAAGTAAATATGGTAATTTTCTATAAAAATACCATGAAAGCTTAAAGCTTTAAAGGAGAAAAAAAGATGAGAGAGAGAAAAAAAAAGAAGAAGAATGTGGTATGGGAAAGTGGGAAGGTGGGAAACCCAAAGTGTTCGTTGATTATTAAAAGAATAAAGAGAAATTTCATATTAACTCATTGTAATACAACTAAAATTACACATTAAACTTTTTACTTTATTTGATTTTAAATAGTCTTATATTATACATCTAAACAATAGACATTAATCATAACAAATTAAATTTTGTAGATACATAATATATTTTATTATTGATTATTCAATTGATTTATAAGTTTTTTTTTGTATTTTTTACTTTTGGTTTATAAGTACATTTTTTTTCTTATTTATTGTTTACAAGTGTTTTTTTTCCTTGTTTGTGAGATATTCTTGTGTTTAATCAATTATCTTTACATGTTTAATTAATAAGTATGAATAGTTTTACAATATCTTTAAGTAAATAGGAATAAATATTTTTATTATATCGTTATGTAAATAAGTATTTGTTTTTACCCGACCCATTTTAACGGATTTGTTTTGACCAAACTCATTTTGACAAGACCTACTTTGTGCACCCGCTTATAAAAACTTTTGAATCCGCCACTGATCTCAACTCTTTGATCTGTCGTTCTTTGGTGTTCTAACTTCTAAGTGTGTCAATTCTACATTGCACTTTCTACAATTGTGATATACTACGCTTGTGATCTAGGGGTGTTCATTGGTTCGGTTAACGGTTAATGTTTTTTTAGTCTTAACCGTTAACCGAACCGAACCGAATTCAAATATAGCTTACCCCAACCGAATAACCGAATTAACCATTCAGTTTGGTTTTCGGTTTTAACCGAATTGAATTTTTTGTCCAACTTCAGTTTATTATTCGGAGCAACAACAAATTCAAACAACATAATCTTGATGGATAAATGGATAATGGATTGGGTCAAATTAATTTGGGCATATAATCTAAATGAGCTCATATAAAAGTAGACTAAACATTAAAAAATAGTAAAAAAATATGGGCTTATGATTTAATCGGTATAACCGAATTCATAATTTGTCTAAACCATTAATCTAACCAAATAATCATATTGGTAATTCGGTTACGGTTAAAATTAACCGAATAACCAAATTCACATTCGGTTCGGTTTTTTTGGTTTCGGTGCGGTTTGGTAAATCGGTTTTTATACTCACCTCTATCGTGATCCTTCTTACTCAAGCTAAAAAGCCAGAAATTTCGTGTTTTGATGTAAAAATTAGCCAGAAAGATGGAATATTTCGATGAGAAGCAGAAATGGACTTGATAAAAATAAAGTCTAGGGTTAGTTATGATAAAAACTAACATTAAAGTCGGTTAGTTATGATAAAAACTAACATGTGTTTAATGTTTTAACTAAAAAAAGCGTCTATGGGCCCAAGGTAACCAAATGGACTTTGCCCTAATAATATCAAGTATCCTGTACATGAATCGAACGAACACAGACATTGACGTGTTCGTGTTTGTTTATTTAATTTTAACCGAACACGAACACTAGTCGAACATATATTTTTGTTCATGTTCGATCATTAAGAAAATGAAAATATTCGTGTTCGTTCATTAAAAAGCTAAACGAACGTAAACGAACACAAATGAACGTACATAAAACGAACACAAATGAGCAAACATAAGCAAACACACATGAACAAGTCTAATACTTAATAATTCATCCAAAAACACATGTAAATTAGTGGTTCAAATGTACATGATTCATCTAAAAACAAACAAACGAATGTTAATAAACGGACATAAACGAATGTTCATGAACATAAATGAACGAACACGACATGTGTTCATGTTTTTTCGTTTAATTAAACGAACAAAAAATTTTGTCCGTGTTCGTTTATTAAATGAACGAACATAAACGAACTTCCAGCCGAACAGTTCATGAATAGTTTATGAACGTTCGGTTCGTTTACATGCCTAATATCAACCTATGGTAAAGCTTAGACGAAGTTTAATCAGATATCAAAATATCATTTAATACTTATAATTATAAGATGAAAAAGATACGATGAGAAGAAAAAGATGAAAATCAATAATCAAGATTTGAAGTCTTAATTTCACTTTGTTCAAATTAAAATAAATAAAAACAAGTTAATATTCGAATAATTTAAAATGTTGGTTTTAATAACTATTTAAGGCTGGTATAGTGGTATATATGTTTAAAAAGTTAAGGGTGTTGAGGTAACTGAATTTTAATGATTGGTAAGGAAATCCTTTAAGAACAACAACGTTTGAGTAGGTCATGAGTTCAAGTCCTGTTCTCACAGGAATTAAGAAAATTGTCTTTAAAAAAAAACTGAGTTATAATTAATTTCTTAGATGGTTAAAGATCGAAATTATAGGTAAAATTCATTCGTTCAAATTTTCCCAACAAAAAGAATTCATGATTTTGTTGGTGTATTAAAAGACAGTTGAAATTTCATTACTTTTACCAAAATGCTCTTAAACAAATAAAACTATTTGAAAACCCGTGCTTCGTGGCGGTGTCAGATCATCTAATTTGCACATAATAGGTTCGGTTCGTCATAGTACCACAACGGTAAGACACTCGATATAGGCTACGATAAAAAAACATCACACGTGGCACACCTTGAATGGGATGAGAACTATTCTAACATAGTTCTCTTTTAATCTAATATAATATATAATTAAAAGTTTAAGAAATAAAAAGCTAAAACTTTATCTAATATATAATTTGAAATTAGATAATTAAAAGTTTAAGAAATAAAAAGCTAAAAAGGTTTAAGAACTAGAAAAACTTAAAATTTTCAGACAATATACGCAACTTTAATAAAAGTTTAAGAACTAAAAAAAATGTGTTATTAAAAAAAAATATGAAACACGTGTGTAACTAAAGGGTTTATGAAAAGTTTTTCAAACTATAAATGTTATAATAGTTGATAGGATTTCTTTTTATCAAAATGAAAGATTTAAAAGATTAAGAAAAATAAAAAAATATTTATAAAAAAGGTTATAAAAGACCAAACTCAAACATTCAACATTTAAGAAAAAGCAACACTCAACACTGACTCATACACTTCATTACCAACCAACAAACCAAATCCCACAAAACATACACTAAGACACCAAACATAACCTAAGACACAAACACCATTCTATTCTTCTTCCTCGTACCCTACTTCATCTTCCTCGTCAGCAGTAGCATCTTGACACTGTTGGTACTCAGAAACCAAATCATTCATGTTACTTTCAGCTTCTGTGAATTCCATCTCATTCATTCCTTCACATGTGTACCAATGCAAGAAAGCCTTCCCTCTAAACATAGCTGTAAATTGCTCGCTCGCACACCTAAACATTTCCTGAATCAAAGTCGAGTTTCCAATAAACGTGGATGCCATTTTCAGACCAGTGGGTGGAATGTCACAAACGGTTGACTTCACATTGTTAGGAATCCACTCGACAAAGTAAGATGAGTTCTTGTTTTGTACATTGATCATTTGTTCATCCACTTCATTTGTGCTCATTTTACCACGGAACAGGGCTGAGGCAGTGAGGTAACTATTGGGATTCAGTGGTGATCAGTTTGACTTTTGTAAAAACGGGTTTTGACAGAGAAATTAATTAATTCAGTTAATTAATAAATACGCAGCGGAAAATAAAATCATAACCTATTTAACGGCACTGACAAACCGAACATGATCTGGTTATGAACACGCAAACACACAAAAAAAAAAACAGTTAATCTACTGATGAGATTAATTATACCTTAGTGGTTAATGATTAACCGGTTGAGACACTGAGGTACAACGAACCGATGCTAGATCACGAACCGAAACGCGAGAGAACGGGAAGCGCCGGGGCTGGCCTGAAACGGGCAGGCAGCGGCTGGTTTGGTGGCCGGAAGTCGCAAGGAAAATACTATTCTGCATATGGGTTTTTGTCGATAAGCAGAAAACTTCAACAATGGCTTTTTTTTGCGGTCGTTTTCCAAAAAATTGTAGATCCCTACGATTATTATGATTATTATATATATAATAATTATAAACCCTATTAATTGTTTCCGGGCCCAAAGTCCAATACAAGATAAAAAGTCTGTACCCATTTAATTGTTTTAATGAAAAATTAAAACAATATATATATAATTATTATTTATAAACTAGTATAAACAATAATTCGTGTCTAACGAATATATATATATATATATATATAAATATATCTTCTCACTAACAGTTCGTAATTACCAGTTAAGCAGGTTAAGTGGATTTAATGTTCGTTGCCCTAGGTGTAACTCTTACGGGTCATAGCTCGGTCAGCCGCGTTGTCCATCGGGTCGGTCCATAAAATCCAACAATCTCCCACTTGGACGATCCACGATAAATCAACGCAAACAGTCAGCGGCGCTCTAGCTGCACATGGTTGTCCCTAACAAGGTATGACACTTTAAAGTCATTAACCAAATATCTCGGTGTTAGTAACAGCTAACTAAAGCAAGACAATAGACTTATGACAATAGTTGTCATTCATCCTTTCCGTATAAAACATCAATTGAATCAATGAGACATGGATTTAGTTCATTCTCATATGGCGTTCAATTATTATTGTTCTCAATCAAGAATCAAAGTGTCCCAATCAAACACACGGTAAGTTTGGGTAAGGCCTTATACTTCACCAGTTTGAATCAACGAGGGCGCCACGATGCCTATCTGTTAAATATAATGTAAGAGTACAGAATCCCTTATTGACTATATACAACTCCCACTGAAGTTCAGAACTATTCCTAATCAAAGCCTTTATGGCTGGCAGTTACGCGACAGCGTTTGACAGTGATTAAAGAATGGTTCTTGGTAAACGGCAGTTCTGGTACGTATCTCAGGTCAGAGGATACTAATGAGTATACCAATAGCAAAACATCTTATGACAAAGAACCATGAAGATGATTTGATGCGAGTTACATCCAACGTCATTCAAAATGAGGCCTGTGAAGTTCGGAGTCAACTCCTTGAGCCGAAGTTCAGAAAAGTCTTAATTCAGAGACGTTCCCACGAGTCTGACCGACTACGGATAATTAAGAATACAAGATTCATAGATTAAACGTATTAAAATTGAACACAGTTATACGAATTCAGAATTGCATTTAAATCAGTAAACCAAAAAGAATTCAAAAGTACAACTGTTTAAATGTTCGCACATTCAAAATACTAAATCAAAACATATCACTTGCAAATCTAAGACCAATAGCATCTCTATGAAGATCATGCTTGTCCTGAGTCATGGGCTTAGTAAACGGGTCCGCTAGGTTTTGATCTGTGTCTACTTTGCTTATCACGACGTCTCCACGTTCCACAATTTCCCGTATATAATGGAACTTCCTTTGAATGTGCTTGGCTTTGTGATGAGATCTGGGCTCTTTGGCTTGAGCTATAGCACCTGTGTTATCACAAAGTATCTCGATTGGTTGGCGAATACTCGGAACCACATCGAGGTCAGTAATTAATTTCTTCATCCAAGCAGCTTCCTTAGCAGCATCTGATGCGGCTATATACTCAGATTCGGTGGTTGAATCCGCCACTACACTCTGCTTGGAGCTTTTCCATGAGACAGCTCCTCCATTAAGAGTGAATACGAAACCCGACTGTGAGCGAGAGTCATCTCGGTCAGCTTGAAAGCTAGCATCAGTGTAACACCGTACAGTGAGCTCCTCTTTCACTCCTCCAAATATTAAGAACATGTCTTTGGTCCTTCTCAAGTACCTCAGGATGTTCTTGACTGCAGTCCAATGGGCAATGCTAGGACTTTGCTGGAAACGGATGGTCATGCTTAAAGCATACGAGACGTCAGGTCTAGTGCAAAACATAGCATACATGATAGAACCAATCGTTGAGACATATGGAATTGCTTCCATTTCCTTAATTTCAATGTCCGTGGAATGAGATTGTGATTTGTTCAACACAATGCCTTTAGTCATCGGAACACCTCCTTTCTTGGAGTTTTCTATTCTAAAGCGTGTCATCATTTTGTCTATGTAAGTACTGTAGAAATAAAGACTGATGGCTACAAAATTCTCTAAGTACAAATGCTGCTGATCTCAGAGTTTGCTGCTGACCAACAAACTGTTGCGGACAAGCTTATCTGCAGCGGATACTTGTTCTTCTGCTGAAGAACAAATCTGCTGCGGATAGCCTTATCTGCTGAAGACCAGAGTTGTTGCGGATAGGCTTCTCATCAGCATCAACACTTGATGCTTTATCTGCAGCGGATACTTGTTCTTCTGCTGAAGAACAAATCTGCTGCGGATAGCCTTATCTGCTGAAGACCAGAGTTGCTGCGGATAGGCTTCTCATCAGCATCAACACTTGATGCTGCTGATAGGCAAATCATCAACAGCTTTGGATGGTCACATCTTGCTGCTGATCCTCATCCTTGCTGCGGACAACCTTGTGCCTTGAAGATAAATCGTTGCAGCTGACTATCTATGCCAAGCGTCACTGACAACTTTCTGCAAAAGCTACTGACACACTCAAAGCAGAAGGAACCTTAATGGTGCAACCAATGATGGACAAAAATGGTCTTCTCCAAGCATGCAAGTAATGATGCATAAAGAAGACGCTTCAATAAAGTTAGCTAGTTTAGACTAAACTTGTAACTGTTAGCTTTATACAAAAGATCAACGGTGTGTGTTAGATCTGATCCTTAGAATCAAGGGTCTGTCTTGATTCTAAGTTAGTATAAATACTGTGTAAACACTTCATTGTAAGTGTGCTTTTTGATTGAGTTTTCATTTGTAATCGTTTATTTGCAAAAGCTTATTACAACAGTGTTCTTATACGTATTCTTTCTGTTTACTCGATTATACTTGTGTAGTTGCTATTGTTTCCGCCAATTTCAACTAAGAACAGAACCATCTTGTACTTTCATGATCCTACAAGTGGTATCAGAGCTTTGGCTCAGATTAAACAAACTCACACTTGTTTAATCACTTCTGGTTCTATTCTAAACTCTCTCTTTCATCAAGTCACCCAAAATCAGAAAAACAAAGATGGCACAGAGCAATGGATTTGAAGACATCGGCAGCATCAACCGACCACCAAGATTGGTATCTGGGGAAGACTACGACATGTGGAAGAATCGCATGGAAAGCTTTTTCTGTTATCAGGACTACGGAATGTGGAAATCCATCAGGGATGGACCCTACACTCCCATGGTGGCCTCTGCTGATTCTGGAGGACCACTAGTTCCGAAGGAGCCCTCCAAGCACTCAGAAGAGGACATAAAGAAGATGGAGGTGGACTTCAAGGCACTAGGAGCTATCCAAATGTGTCTTCCAAATGAAGTTTTTCACAACTTTAGAAGTTACAAAACTACTAAGGAGCTCTGGGAGGCTCTTGAGAAGATGTTTGCTAGCTCAAAGGAAGTCAAAGAAAATAGAAGGGACGTCCTGAAACAGCAATACGAAAACTTCGTCCGGAAGGAAGGTGAGTCACTAACCGTTTTGTATAACAGGTACACTTATCTGGTGGGAGAACTACAGTGCTCCAAAGTAAAGCTAGAGAATGAAGATATTCTCAAAAAGTTTATCAGATCTCTCCCAAGATGCTGGACACTATATACAGTGTCTATAAGAAGAACGGAGAATTTAAAAACTCTCCAGATGACAGAGCTCTTTGGCATGCTGAAAACATATGAATTAGAAATGATTCAAGCCAAGGAAAGGAGCTCCAATCATCAATCAGCCTCTTCTTCCTCCACCATCTCATCTGCGCTTCACTCCGACCACTCAAGTCCTAGTTCTAGCAACTACTATCCTCCCATTGTCAGCCATCCACAAACTCCAACCTCTCAAACAAACACCTCACCATTTCTCCTAGAAGCTCCTCCTCAAACCTCAACCTCTGATGCTTTTGTTTCGGAAAACTCAAGCAACATGTCCTTTATCAAGGAGGATCTGGAATGCTTCCACCCAGATGACTTAGAAGAAATGGACATACAACACTCGTATGCCATGCTCTCTATAAGAGCAAAAAGGTTCTACTCTAGAACCGGAAGACCCATTCCAAGCAACAACTCCAACACCAGAGTTGGATTAGATAAAAGCAAACTAAGATGTTACAACTGTAACCTACTGGGTCACTTTGCTAGAGAATGCAAGGCACCAAGAGCAAATCCAGCTACTCCTCAGTCAAGACAGACCAACCAAGCCCAACCCAGACAACAACAAAAACAAGCTACTCCTCCGGTTCAAACTGCAGCCTGTGCAACTGTTGGAACTTCTGACTTCGACTGGAGCTTCTAGTATGAAGAGATGTCTGCCAACAACCAAGCTCTTATGGCAGACACTGCAGAGATACCACCTCAGGTATTTGAACATCTTTGTTCTCAAGATTGTATTGATAAAGTTTTGGGTTATAGAAAGCATAACCAAAACCTTATACATCAAAATGAAGAGTTTCATCAGATGAAATCTGAGTTCAAAAAGGTTGAAACTACTTATAAAGAAAAGATTAACTACCTTAAGAAAGAGATTTCATTGTTAAAACACGAACAAACTAATCTTGAAACTCAAATTGATGATCTACTGGTCAAACTAAAAGCTACCAGAGCTGAACTGGCAGAACAGAAAGTTCATGTTGAAAAATATGATTTTCCTCCAAAAAGTTACAAAAGTCCATGAGAAGGTAAAGACTGGACTTGGGTATAATAATGATCAGTACAAATCTGTTCCTCCTCCTGCTGACTATATTTCCATTCACGAACCAAGCTTCAATGTTGCAAATCTTGACACTGCAAACCGAAACCTTGATCCTTCAACGGATGAACCTTTCGTCGAAGACTGCACTACCTCATCGGAATCTGAGTCAACCTGCTCAGACCATGATGAAACTAGTGCAGCCCCATCTGAAGCAACTCTGAATAGAGTTGAAGTTCCTGCTGTTATTCCAGCTATTCCAGCCCCTGTCCCATTCAAACAGATTATCCTCCAGATGGAAGAAAGCTAAACATTGAAAAGGGAGAGACATCAGGATCCACAAACCCCAAGCCTCAGTCAAAACCGATCACAAAGAGGAAGGTGTTTGATATATGTCATACGCCTGGGGAAAAAGTTCCATATGTTCAAAAGACCCTAGAAGAAGCCACTTTTGAACATAACAAAGCTCATCCATGGAACTTCAAGGATCTGTTCCAAAGAAAGGATTATGTCTACCTTTCAAGAGACAAACTGGCAAGATAATGCTTTGTATGTGGCAGATATAACCACACTGCCAGCACCTGCTTTCATTACCTGGAATACCAAAGAAACTCAAAGCAGCATGTCTTTGAAAAGACAAACAAAAACAAGAAGGTAAGAAGCTACGAGGCCAAAGCAACTAAGTTCAGGGAGTCTCTATCTCCCCCAAGAGTGAAGGTGTCAAGACCTCAACAAACCTGTATCATTTGTGGTGAAACCAACCACTTTGCTGCCAAATGAAAATTTAATCCCTTCAACCAGATTGCAAACTGCTCATCTAGATTTACACCATCAGCAGTAAACAAAATAGCTGCTGATCTTGAAAAGTCTGGAAAAACAAAAGTTAAGCCTTCAGCAGCAAGAGTGTCCACTGCTGATAAGGTAAAATCCAGGGCAAAGCCATCAGCAGCAAGAGTGTCCACTGCTGATAAGGTAAAATCCAGGGCAAAGCCATCAACAGCAAGAGTGTCCACTGCTGATAAGGCAAAATCCAAGACAAAGCCTTCAGCAGCCAAAAATGCTGCCACTTCAGCAAAGCTATCAGCAGCAGGATCTACTGTTGACAAGCAAGAAACATCAGTAGCAAAATCCGCTGCTGACAATGTGAGGAAAACTAGAAAATCACCAACAAAGCAATGGAAAGCCAAACCATCTCCAAGCATTATCATTGGTTCCATTGACTGCAAACATACTGAAAATGATAAACTAACAACCATCTTTTTCAAGTTTGCAGACTCTTGGGTTCCTCCCACTAATTAGAAATCTATCATGTGCAGGGATAGCCAGGTCACAAGAATAACACCTGGGTGGTAGACAGTGGTTGTTCCAGACACATGACAGGCAACAGATCCATCCTCTCCAACTTCAGACATTTCAATGAAGGATATATTGCCTTTGGAAGTGACTCAAAGGGTGGATCCATTACTAGACAAGGAACTGTGTCCAACGAAAGAATGAGCATTGATAAGGTCAACTATGTCAAAGAATTGGACTTCAATCTCATGAGTGTTTCCCAGGTCTGTGACCAAAAGCATTGGATGCTCTTCACAGATAAAGAATGCTTTGTACTGTCTCCAGACCTATCCATACCTCCTCCAGAAAGCATCTTATTAACTGCTAAGAGAAAAGAAAATCTCTATGTACTGGACATGAATGAAGTCAATCCATCTGGGAGTGTTTCCTGTTTTCTATCAAAAGCCTCAGTTGATGAATCAGCTCTCTGGCACATGAGATTAAGCCATGTTAATATTAAAACTATTAACAAATTGGTGAAGAATAATCTTGTCAGAGGGATTCCTGACAAAGAATTTCAGCTAGAAGACCACTGCATTGCGTGCTTAAAGGGGAAGCAACACAAGAGTTCTCACAAGCCCAAGACCTTGAATACAAATGACACTCCACTGCAACTGCTGCATATGGATCTCTTCGGTCCTACAAATGTCATGTCAATGGGCAAAAAGTCATACTGTCTGGTGATAACTGATGACTACACCAGATTCTCTTGGGTATACTTCTTGAGAACTAAAGATGAAACTGTTGAAATTCTCAAATCCTACATTCTGAGGGTAGAAAATCAAAGCAATCAAAAGGTGAAAATCACAAGGTATGATCAGGGCACAGAGTTCAAAAACCACACTTTAAACTGTTTCTGTGAAAGCAAGGGGATAGAAAGACAATACAGTGCTCCAAGAACTCCTCAACAAAATGGAGTTGCTGAAAGAAGAAACAGAAGTCTTATTGAGTCAGCAAGATCTATGTTGGCTGACTCAAAACTGCCACTCACATTCTGGGCAGAAGCAGTTAGCACAACCTTTTATGTGCAAAATAGAGTTCTAATTGTCAAACCCCTCAACAACACCCTATGAACTTTGGTTTCAAAGAGTTCCCTACATTGGGTTTTTGAAAACTTTTGGGTGTCCATGCACCATTCTCATCACACATGGGGTTCTTCCTAAGTTTGGTGCCAAATATGATGAAGGATATTTTATGGCTATTCCTCTCAATCAAAGGCCTATAGAGTATTCAATTCAAGAACAAGAATTATGGAAGAATCAGCAAATGTGGAATGTAGAGAACACATAGTATGTGAGCAGGGAAAAGGTCCAAACTGGCTCTTTGACATAGACTCCTTCTCCCAAATATTTGAGCCTCTCACCTTCTCAAATATGGAGTCTACGTCTACACAAACACCTGCCTCCACTTCATCCACTGACTACAGACTGGAGTTTCCTAAATCTTCTATCAGTCTGAGAAGACCATCAATTGATCCTCCATCAGTTGTGGAAGCAATTGAAGCAAGTGAAGCCGGAACAAGACTGTCTGAAACTGAAAATCTAAATGAAGACTCTTCGGTAAATGCTGCAAATGATGATGATGCTATTGCTGAAAATATTGATGTGGCTAATGATGTTGAAGACTCTTCCACCATGAATGAAGAGACCCCTGATCAAAATCAAAGCAATCTAGAACAAGGGATACAGCTGGAGGTGGTACCAGCACAGAGGATCTACAAAGAACATCCTCATGAAAATATTATTGGCCAAGTCCACCAAGGACAAGAAGCAAATCTCACGAGGCCAATATATGCTTGTTTTCATGTTTCCTATCTCAGGTGGAACCCAAGAAGATAGATGAAGCACTCAAACACAGCAGCTGGATTGAGGCAATGCAGGAAGAATTGCTGCAATTCAAGAGGCAGGATGTCTGGAAACTTATTGATCTTCCACCAGGTAAATATGCTATTGGCACACGATGGGTTTTCAGGAACAAGCAAGACGAGAGAGGTATTGTAGTCAAGAACAAAGCCAGACTTGTAGCTCAAGGCTACACTCAGGAAGAAGGAATTGACTATGATGAAGTCTTTGCTCCTGTTTCCAAGCTGGAGGCCATTAGAATCTTCCTGGCATATGCTGCATCCAAGAATTTCACTGTCTATCAAATGGACGTAAAAAGTGCCTTTCTGTATGGGAAGATTGGTGAGGAAGTATACGTCAAACAGCGTCGAGGCTTTATAGATCCTGCACATCCTACTCATGTGTTCAAACTAGACAAAGCTCTGTATGGCCTACATCAAGCACCAAGAGCCTGGTATGAAACCTTGTCAGTATATCTACTATGCAACAACTTCAGAAGAGGTGCCATTGACCAGACCTTGTTTATCAAAGATGAAGGGGGAGAAATCTTACTAGTTCAAATTTATGTTGATGACATCATCTTTGGATCAACAAGGAAACAGCTGTGCAAAGACTTTGAGACTCTGATGCACTCAAAGTTTGAAATGAGTTCAATAGGTGAACTAAATTTCTTTTTGGGTCTACAAGTCAAACAGGTCCCAAATGGAATCTTCATCAGCCAATCCAAATATGTAAAGAGCATTTTGGAAAGATTCAAAATGGCTGACTGCTCTGCTGCAAGAACCCCTATGCAAGTGCATCATCAGCTGACTCCAGACAAAGATCGCCAAGACACTAATCAACATCAGTACCGTGCAATGATAGGGTCTCTCATGTATCTCACTGCCTCAAGGCCAGATATCATGTTTGTAGTATGTCTCTGTGCAAGATTTCAAGGAACTCCAAAAATTTCACATCTTCAAGCCGTCAAGAGAATCTTTAGATACCTAAAGGGAGCCTCAAGACTTGGGCTATGGTACTCTAAAAATGACATGTTTAATCTGTATGCATACACTGACAGTGACTATGGGGGATGTAACTTGAACAAAAAGTCCACTTCAGGGGGATGTCAGTTTCTGGGAGGGAGACTGATTTCATGGCAGTGCAAGAAGCAACCATGTGTTTCAACTTCTACAGCTGAAGAAGAATACATTGCAGCTTCAAGTTGTTGTGCACAAGTCATCTGGATACAAAATCAAATGTTGGATTACGAGATGACTTTCATGGCAACTCCAATTCACATTGACAACATGAGTGCTATATCAATAAAAAACAATCCGGTGCAGCACTCCAAAACAAAGCACATTGACATCAGGTATCATTTCATAAGAGATCAAACTGAGAAAAAGATGATTATTTTAACCAAAGTTCATTCGAATGAGCAATATGCTGATTTGTTTACAAAACCTTTTGATGAAGCTAGATTTAGATATTTAGTTGAATCCATTGGTATGATGAACTTTGATTAAAATCTATCTCTAAAATTCTATTTCAAAATGTGCTTTGTCTTTTTGTTGTAAATAAAAGTTATAAGTCAGCAGCATTTTTGTCCTTCAGCTGCTGACAGGTTTAATCTTCAGCAGCAAAAGATTTGCAACTGACTGCTTTAAGTTATCAGCAGGAACAGGTTTCCTGCGGATAACTTTAAGACTGTCAGCAGCAACATCCTTGCTGCGGATTTTTAAATCCATCAGCAGCAGATGGGTTTGCTGCTGACAGACTTAACCTTCCGCAGCAACCAAGTTTGCAGCGGACAAGCTTATTCATCCACAACAACCAAGTTTGCTGCTGATGGGTAAATTTAAGTCCAAATTAACTTTTACCCGCTGTAAAAATTAACGTCAGTCTTTACCATGACTGCCTCGGTGTATTACAGCTGTAACAGTAAAAGGTGAATTAGGTTGTACTGTACAAGTCATTTTGCTTTTTCCCTCCTCAGCCGTTATAAGAACAAATCAAATTTTCTTACCACCTCTTCACCTTCAATTTCACCCTAAACCCACATCACTTTCTCTCAAGTCCCCACCACATTCAAAACCCTTCATCCTTAAAACATTCAAAGCCTTTCATATTATAAACCTTCAAACCTTCCCTCCAAATCAAACAACAATGGCAGACATCAATAACCCTGACGATAAGTTCTCCCCATACCATAACCTTATAGCATACCTAACCAAGGGAAAGAAATCCGAAGGATTCAATGATATGATCGACTTCTTATGTCGATCAAAGATCCATTTTGCCCTCACAACCAACCCTACCATATATATCCCTCATATGGAGGATTTCTGGAGTACCGCCGTCTACTATATCGAACAGGGGATTCCCCAAATTAAAGCCAAGGTAGACGGCAAGGATATCACCATCTCGGAAGCCACACTCAGAAAATATCTTAAGCTTCAAGATGAGGGAGCAGCCATCTCATACTCAAAAGACGAGTACATGAGGACCTTTGTATCCATAGGGTACACTGGAAATCAAAATGAGTATACAATTGAGAAGGCGCTGATGGGTCCTCCATGGAAGTATCTCTGCCACACTCTTCTCCAATGCATATCTCAGAATAGAAGTGGATGGCATCAAGTGAGCTCCGCACTTGCCTCCGCCTTCCATGGTATGATCACTGGCCTAGGCTTAAACTTTGCACACCTCATTTTTGAGGGTTTGAGATATAACCTTCAAGAGGGAGCAAAGCAACAATTTTTCATGTACCCAAGATTCTTGCAGGAGGTTTTCAATCAAGAACTAAAAGAACTTTCAAAACCTGCAAGAATCTACATCATGCTGGGACATAAAAATAATATTTTTCAAAGCATGAGAACTGTTTCCAAAAAGTTCTCAGGGGTCAATGTTTCATTGTTATCTACAATGCTGAACATACAAAGTACCACGGGTGACAGTTCAGCAATCCCAGCTGATACCGATCCCACACCCTCCACCTCACATCCTGAACAACAATCTGCTTCCTCCATTCGAACCCCTGTGCATACTACTAAGGATGCACAGGTACAAAAATTACATACACCTGTTTTGGATGTTATCATTCAACAGGAACACAGGGCCACAGAGAGCTCCTTCTTCTCTTGCCTCCAAGGCCCAAACCCAACCTCTAAGCCCTCATTCAGAATCCCAACATTCTGATGAGAATATCAAAAGGGATAGCCACAACACTAGAGAGACTTCCTTGGAAGCCTCTCTATTAGGATCAGGATCACATCCCGGATCCATAGAGCAACCCCCTGAGCCACTCCTCTCTTTTTTGAACCTAAGTGTTGAGGAACCTAATCAAGATGATGTACGATAACATCCAACTACCACTATCTCGTAGGTACTGATTGATCTTGCTTCCAACACACCCAACCCAAGTTCTTCTCCCCTGAAGGTCCACTCTAGGAGTTATGACAGAGTGGATGTGGAAGAGGCTGTCACTACTACTGGTCCATCAAATGACCAGGAGGACAGTGACAACATCGCTAAGACCTCAACCACGGCAACTCACAGTGAGGATGCTTCCTTGGAAACTCCCCTCACTGAGAGGAATCCCAAGCGCCAAGAAACCATGGGTGATGGGGATGCAGAGGCTAGGCCTAAGGCCCCATCTAGATCCAAGGATTCCACAACTGTGGATGAGGACAGAATGAAACTTCATAACTTGGAATTGATGGCCAGGGTGGCTATGCTAGAGGCTAAAGTGTCCAAACTAAGACACCAAGTATCTATGCATGAAGCTCATCAATGCCCAACTGTGCCTACTCCCTCTCTTGTATCAGTGGGCACCCAAACTGATGCTTACTTGTCCACTGATGCAACCAAAAAGGGGGAGATGGTCCCAATGGAAGAAGACTTTTACAGTTTTGATGACTGGATTCAAGAGCAGGCTATATTTCAAAGCACACTATTCAAGCCAGCTTTTGTACAGGTTCATGACTTGCCAGCTTCAGATGACGAAGAAGAAGAGACATCTGAAGACTGGAAGTTAGTCGTCAGGGCTGTTGATGAGATGCTGACTGATGCTGAAGACATAGAACAAACATATACATCTTTCAGCATCATCCCTAAAGCAGCAGCCATCATAAGTCAATCCACTGCCCCCCCAATTTCCACTGACTTCAACACAACTAGAGTTTGACACAATACTAGCTTGGGGGTATGATGGAAAGTCTGAGAGGTTCTGGATTGGTTGAGAGTTTGGCGGAGTAGAAGAGCTAAACTGGGACTTTCTCAACAACATCCAAGTCCTTCACCTATACCATCTACAATGCATCAACAACTCTACGGACCTTTCAGCAGAACTTGCTATTGGCAGGTTCTATGACTTGATGGAGGATAATCTACCCAACTTTGAAAGACAAATATAAGCAGCAAAAAGGGTAGCCTATCCGGAATCTTCATCAGCAGCAGAAAGAAGACTGACTCCTAGAAGACTTGAAATAATAAGGAGCAGTCTTCTCACTGAAGAAGAAGTTCTGTGCTGTAGAAGATTCCTGTACAACAGAATGGTTAGGGATGTAGAAGTGCAAGGATGGATAAGCACTGACTCCCATGACTTCACCTTCTTCCTGAGCAATGGATCTTCTCTATCAATCAACATCAAAGAGATCTTGCTCCTACCTTCAGCCTTCCTACACAAGGTCTTTGAGATCATATCACTCATCTTCAATGTCAACTCCTTAGAAAGTCAAGACATGATCAAAATCATCAAGGCTTCTCTTTATAAGGAGGAATCTGGATCTGACTCAGATCTATCCTTTCTCTCTTCTCCAACAGTCAGACTGAACACAGAAGAAGAATCAAAAAGAAGAGAAGAGGAAAAGATGAAAGAGGCATGGAAAGATGTGATAGGTATGGAATGGGAAGAAGATGAAGAAAGTTCCCCTCCCTTGTCCATTCCCCAAAATGCCAATGAAGCTGAGGCTGAGATTCCAACAGCAGCACCATCATCTGCTGTTGTGATCAGTGAAGCCGAAGCAGAGGCATCTAACAAAGATAAGGGAAAGGGAATTATGACCAAAGAGGATGAAGAGAGGTTGCTCAGAGAGAAGAGAGAGAAGGAAGAAAGAAGAAGAAGAAGAAGAGAAGAAGAGGAGATGGTTGAAATAAAGAAAGCTCAAGATAGACTCACAGCCATTCTCCTCATAGAACAACAGATCCAGCTGTATGCAAAACAGCTGGATGATCTGAAAGTAAAGATTCCTGCAGTTTATCAAATTGAAGAAGATGAAGCTCTTGCTCTTCAACTGCAGGAACAATTCGATAGAGAAGAAGAAGAGATTAAGAAGAAGAAGAAGAAGAAAGAGGCTAAGTTCAGAATAACTGATTCTGAACTAGCCAAAGAAATGAGAGAGGAATAGGTAAAGGCTCTGATTTCTCAAGGTGAGGATGTAGACTACCTTGATAAACTATCCAATAAAGAAATCTACAGAGCCTTCATGGGTCAGCAGGGTCAATTGGCAAAGAAGAAAAAGGCTGAAGAAGAAGAAAAAGCCAAACAAAAGTCCAAAAAGACCATTGCCTTCAATCAAAGAACCCATGAAGAAAGGAAGATCATGATTGACTTCCTTAAGGCTAGAGGAGAGAGTGGAAAGAGGCTAGGTCCCATGAATTTCATGAACCTGCAAGCCCTCTATTTTAAAGTCAAGAAGGATGAAGAAGAAAGATTGGAGAAGAAAGGCTCCAAGAAAAGGGTAATCATTCAAGAAGAAGAAAGGAAAACAAAGAAACCCAAGCCTTCTCTCTCACCCAACACTTTCTCAATCCAACAACCTTCCACTCCCCATCCTAGACCTCCCTCCTCTCCTCCCTCAAAGTCCAAATCCTCACACCCAGCTCCTACTCATCAACAACCTCCCAAAAAGAAAAACAAACCCACTTCCAAACCAGAAGACTCAAGAGAAATAATCAGATGGTCATACAGCCCTCAAGACCAATGGTTTGAAGTGTTCAGGGGGAGGACAGAAGTTAAAAGATCAATTTATACATCTGTTGATGAGGTACTATAGCTTCCAGATTCTGATCTAAGAAGAATGATGGAGCTGGGTGAAGCCAATGAGCCTGAGAATGAAGGTGGGAGACATATATTGCTGGTAATCAAACATTACTTCAACCCCAGCAAAGATGAAATCATTGATGTCAAACCACTCCAATCCCACTCTCCATTCATCAGCTGGTCCTACAATGCTGAAAAGGATGAATTCACACTGACAGATGTTAAAGGACAGAAGATGAGGTGTTCAAGCAAGGCTATCTTCAAAATGGTAAGCAAAGACATCAAGACTCTATCTGAGCTTCCTCTTAACAATCCCAGCATGGACCAGAGAGGATATGAGGTTGAAAGAATAGCCAGCAACATGCAAAAGCTTCAACAACAAAAACAGTAAGAGAGTTTTGGTAGCATCAATCTAGGGGGAGTTTGTAAAAATAAAGACTGATGGCTATAAAATTCTCTAAGTATAAATGCTGCTGATCTCAGAGTTTGCTGCTGACCAACAAACTGCTGCGGACAAGCTTATCTGCAGCGGATACTTGTTCTTCTGCTGAAGAACAAATCTGCTGCGGATAGCCTTATCTGCTGAAGACCAGAGTTGTTGCGGATAGGCTTCTCAGCAGCATCAACACTTGATGCTGCTGATAGGCAAATCATCAGAAGCTTTGGATGGTCACATCTTGCTGTTGATCCTCATCCTTGCTGCTGACAGCCTTGTGCCTTGAAGATAATTCGTTGCAGCTGACTATCCATGCCAAGCGTCATTGACAACTTTCTGTAAAAGCTACTGACACACTCAAAGCAGAAGGAACCTCAATGGTGCAACCAATGACGGACAACAATGGTCTTTTCCAAGCATGCAAGTAATGATGCATAAAGAAGACGCTTCAATAAAGTTAGCTAGTTTAGACTAAACTTGTAATTATTAGCTTTATACAAAAGATCAACGGTGTGTGTTAGATCTGATCCTTAGAATCAAGGGTCTGTCTTGATTCTAAGTTAGTATAAATACTGTGTAAACACTTCATTGTAAGTGTGCTTTTTGATTGAGTTTTCATTTGTAATCGTTTATTTGCAAAAGCTTAATACAACAGTGCTCTTATACGTATTCTTTCTGTTTACTCGATTATACTTGTGTAGTTGCTATTGTTTTCGCCAATTTCAACTAAGAACAGAACCATCTTGTACTTTCACGATCCTACAAGTACTCTGACTTAGCCCTAGAAGCCGCTTAGATCTATCCCTGTAGATCTTGATTCCTAGAATGTAAGCAACTTCTCCAAGATCCTTCATTGCAAAACAAGATCCTAACCATTGTTTGACTTTGTTAAGCACAGGGATGTTGTTTCCAATGATCAGTATATCATCCACATACAAGATGAGAAATGATATAGTGCTCCCACTAGCCTTTCTGTAAACACAAGGCTCATCTTCATTCTTGACAAAACCAAATTCTTTGATTTTCTGATCAAAATGAAGATTCCAGCTTCGAGATGCCTGTTTAAGTCCTTAAATGGACTTATTCAGTTTGCAGACCCTACTGGGATACTTTGGATCAACAGAGAGATGTCCATTAAGAAAAGCGGTTTTGACATCCATTTGCCATATCTCGTAATCATGGTACGCGGCTATGGCAAGTAGCATCCTGATCGATTTGATCATAGCAACGGGTGAGAAAGTTTCATCATAGTCAATACCTTGAGTTTGAGTGAAACCCTTTGCAACTAGCCGTGCTTTATAGGTTTGTACATTACCATGCATGTCAGTTTTTCTTTTGAAAATCCATTTGCTCCCTATTTCCTGAGAACCGGGGGTAGTTCAATCAAGTCCCAGACCTGATTATCACGCATAGATTGCATCTCGGCGTTCATTGCTTCAAGCCATTTCTCGGATTCAGGATCTGAGATAGCAGATTTGTAGGTTTGTCATTTGACTCAGCTACTAGTAGGACTTTAGAAGCTTCAAGATGCCATAGGTATCTATTAGGTTCTTTACGAGACCTGCTACTTCTGCGAACACTTGTGTTTATGTCTGATTCATCAGCAACAAGTTCTTGTTGATCAGACGCTCCGACTTCCTCAACGGTTGTTTGTGTTTCTCGAATTTCTTCAAGATCCATAATATTATTTCCGGTTCCTCGATTTAGAATATCTTCCTCGAGAAAGCATCCTTTCCTTTTGATGGAAACAAGGTTTGCATCAGGATGATAGAAATAATATCCGCTTTTGTTGTAGTAACTGACGAAAACAACTTTTTCGCCTCTGGGATCGAGCTTGTCATCAGAATCGTTGGTGACATATGCATCACATCCCCATACTCTAAGGTAAGACAAATTGGGTTTAGACCCGTGCCATATCTCATATGGGGTTTTGTCCACCTTCTTAGTCGGTGCCAGATTTACAAGGCGGGCGGCGGTCATAAGAGCATAACTCTATAATGAGTGAGGCAAGTTAGTTCTACACATCATCGATCGAACCATATTAAGTAGGGTTCGATTTCTCCTCTCGCTCACGCCATTAAGTTGGGGTGTGCGAGGAGGAGTGGGCAAAGAAATAATTCCGTGCTCCTTCAGATGATTAAGAAATTCTAAGCTGAGATACTCGCCACCTCGATCTGATCGAAGTGTCTTAATAGATTTATCGAGTTGTTTCTCTACTTCGTTTTGAAACTCTTTGAAGTTTTCAAATGTTTCATGCTTATGTTTCATAGGATAGACATAAGCATATCGACTATAATCGTCAATAAATGAAACGAAGTATCTTTCATGATTTCTAGACATGGTTCTGAAAGGGCCACACACATCAGTGTGTATAAGGCCTAGCAGATCCTTGACTCGTTCACCAACATGAGTGAAGGGGTCCTTTGTGAGTTTTCCAGCTAAACAAGACTCGCAATTATCAAATGAGTCCTGTCCGGTAGGTTCAAGACTTCCCTCAGATTGGAGTCTTTTAATGCGTGTCTTGCTTATGTGGCCAAGTCGACAATGCCATAGAAAAGTATCATTAATGCCAAATTTGATACGTTTAGAAAGATTATATATGTTATTGTCAGTTTGAACGTCAATCTCATAAATACCGTTTTGAGGTTTAACCTCAAAATAAAAGATATCATTTAAGTAGGCAGAAATAGAAAAACCATTAAAAGCGTACTTAAATCCTTGTTCAAACAATAAAGAAACTGAAATAATGTTCTGGTTAAACCAGGTGCAAACAAACAATTGTTCAAAACAACCACAAGGCCAGAAGGACATGAGAGATGATATGTTCCAGTTGCAAGAACTGGTACTCTTTTCCCATCACCAACGATGAGCTCCATGTCGCCTTGTTTCAGCTTCCTCCAACTTTTAGGCTCCTGCAAGACATTAATGATGTGATATCCACATCCAGTATCAAATACCCATGTGTTGCTAGAAACAGTAAAAATTTCAATAACATAAATGAGAATACCTGAAGAGGTGCCCTCACCACTGGCCCTCTGCAGCTTCAGCTTGGTTAGATATTCAGGACAGTTACGTTTCCAGTGTCTCATTTTGTTGCATTCAAAGCATTGGCGCTCCTCAGGAGGGGGTGCTTTTGAAGCTTTCTTGTTATTGTTGGTGGCAGGCTTGTTAGCAACATTAACCTCCTTCTTGCCTTTGCTATTATAACCTCTTTTCTTGGGGTTAGGTTTTTTAACACCAGCAGATCTAACCATCGAAACTTGATTTTTCTTTCCTTGGATATTCATCTCGGCCGTTTTGAGCATACCATGTAGCTCGGCCACTGTCTTCTCCAAGCCATTCATGTTGAAATTCATTACGAATTGAGCATAGGAGCTTGGGAGAGAGTTTAAGATGAAATCAGTAGCCATGTCATCCTTCATGGGATATCCAAGTTTGTTCATCTGGTCGATGTACCCTTTCATCTTAAGTACATGAGCACTAACAGGCGTGTCCTCTTGCATCGTACAACGAATGAGCTGAGACATGGTTTCATAGCATTCTTGTCGGGCTTGTTTCAGGAACATGCCCTTAAGTTGCTCAATCATGTCAAAGGCACTTAGGTCCTCCATGCACTTTTGGAGCTCACGGGACATGCAGGCTAGCATAAGGCAGGCCACCTCAGTAGCATCATCTCTTTGTTTTTCCCAGACCTTACGAGCGGCAGCCGTGTTACCATCGGGTGCCTCAGGGACTGGTGCATCGAGAACATAGAGCTTCTTGGCCATCTTGAGAACTATTCTCAGATTGCACTGCCACGAGAGAAAGTTGGTGTTATCCAGCTTTTCATTCTCAAGGATAGACTTGAGAGCGAAGGAGTTATTAGTATTATTATTTTCAGTAGACATCTGTCAAGATAAGCAAAGAAAATAAATTAGTATAAAGAAAGTGAAAATTCCTTATTAATTTATGACCCAATTACAGAAATTATAATAAGGAGTGAGAATCTAGCTAAATCAGTCACTAATGGTAGCTGTGGCATACAACATTAGTAAGTGGGTAACTAGACTGACAATTAGTGTCAATTGTGGAAAGATGCACAACTCTCGTGTATGAGGCCGCGAAGACAAGACATGTCTATGCATTGATACGTTTAGCCTCATCTATGCCCACTTTTAATCTCTTGACAGTTGGGGCATATAAAAAGAGTGAAAAGTAATAGTCGTCCTAAAACAGGTACTTGCGGAAGGGCCGGATGTGTCAATGAAACCCTTGCGCCTTGGAAGGATAAACTACGCATCCAGTGCGGTGCTGTGGCTCCAAACACCGATGTTTCGTTTTATGCTCCAAGTGTTCCTTATAATATGATGGCATAGACCATTGGTTTTAAATATGGGTTCCAATTTTAGTGTTTACCGAATAGGGTCAAACACAACGAATGATTAAATCATACGTGTGTTGTAAAAGCCAGTTTTACTATTTAAAGTCATGACAAATTTGATGAACCCTTTCATCTCTCAGGACACTTAATTTTAAATAACCTATTAAATCTAAGTTTGTCGCGACTTGAATAACCGGTTAAAGTTAATAGTTGAAAACTATTAAGTTATAAGTTTTGAAATTAAATTTAGTTTAAATTGCAAAACTTTAGCAGTTATTTATTTTATAAAAACAAGCCAGTTTTTATTTTTATAAAATTCTACAAGTTGTAAAATTAGAACTTGTGGTGACAGATTGTGACATTTTAAAACTCCTTTTAAAACGATTGGCGTTTGGTTGGTTTATTATAAATTTAAGTTATAAAAAATCAAAAGCAATCATAAAGCAAATAAATATGTAAATCTTTTAGGGCCAAGTTTGTTTGATCTTACTAGAGCCAGTTAGCAAGACCAAACGGGTCACGGGGTCCACAAAATTAAAACAACCACAAGGATGGACTTCCGTGCATCTAGTCGTCTCGGATGACTCTCACTGAATCCATGATTCCTGTTGCGTCTTCATATTTGTCTTCGGGTTTTTATTACATTACATAAAATAAAAAAAAACTATTATATTACAACTTTGAGCCATCAAAAGTGGGCCAAAACCATAAAACCAAAAACTGAATAATAAACACAAACAACTCAATCACATGGGTCGGGTCATATTTACATATTCAACACAATCACATACGGGCAATATATTTGGTCAAATAAAATAAAAAATCGACCAAATTAATAAATAAAAAAATTGCCCAAAAAAAACAGATCAGATCAGAAACTTTAAGATAGTTAAAGTTTGTGATTAATCTAACCGGTGAAACCAGACCGGTTCCGATTTGCGTGTTATAACCCAGGCTCTGATACCACTGTTGGGATTCAGTGGTGATCAGTTTGACTTTTGTAAAAACGGGTTTTGACAGAAAAATTAATTAATTCAGTTAATTAATAAATACGCAGCGGAAAATAAAATCATAACCTATTTAACAGCACTGACAAACCGAACATGATCTGGTTATGAACACGCAAACACACAAAAAAAAAACAGTTAATCTACTGATGAGATTAATTATACCTTAGTGGTTTATGATTAACCGGTTGAGACACTGAGGTACAACGAACCGATGCTAGATCACGAACCGAAACGCGAGAGAACGGGAAGCGTCGGGGCAGGCCGGAAACGGGCAGGCAAGGCTAGTTTGGTGGCCGGAAGTCGCAAGGCAAATACTATTCTGCATATGGGTTTTTGTCGATAAGCAGAAAACTTCAACAATGGCTTTTTTTTGCGGCCGTTTTCCAAAAAATTGTAGATCCCTACGATTATTATGATTATTATATATATATAATAATTATAAACCCTATTAATTGTTTTCGGGCCTAAAGTCCAATACAAGATAAAAAGCCTGTACCCATTTAATTGTTTTAATGAAAGATTAGAACAATATATATATATATATATATATATATAATTATTTATAAACTAGTATAAACAATAATTCTAGCCTAACGAATATATATATAAAATATATCGTCTCGCTAACAGTTCGTAATTACCAGTTAAGCAGGTTAAGTGGATTTAATGTTCGTTGCCCTAGATGTAACTCTTACGGGTCATAGCTCGGTCAGCCGCGTTGTCCATCGGGTCGGTCCATAAAATCCAACAGTAACGGAGTGTCGAGGATCAGCAACACACATCATGTTCTTGGCATCCCACATTTGTTGGGTGAGTTCGGGTACTGTTAAGGCTCGATACTGCTGGGACTCACGAGAGGTCAAAGGTGCAAACCCGACCATGAAGAAGTAGAGCCGAGGGAATGGGATTAGATTGACTACAAGCTTGCGGAGATCTGAGTTTCTTTGACCCGGGAACCGGAGACAGCAGGTGACACCACTCATGGTAGCAGAGATCAAGTGGTTCAAACCTCCAACTGCCACAAAAACAATAGCTCTGCTATAAATGGGATTATGCTAGATACGTTTTTTTGTTTTATACTTTTTTTAGATAGAAAAGTTTTTTTTTAATTTTCAGGTTTTGTGTAATATCAACTAACAAACCATGTGAAAGGCTGAATCTTGAGAACTTTTTTAATGCCCACTTTTAAAGAATCTTTGCTAAGGCTGGGAGTCACATGACATGAGTTGCCATTCACATGACTTGAAGACCACAACACTATTGCTTTGACTAAGTACATCACCACAACTAGAATTCTAGAAATCTAACTAACTCTAACAAGTTATTCCAACTGAATTCTTTAACTTACATCATACTAGCCAACACTGCAAGATAGTAACTACACAGCTTTAATAGCAACTCATATAAAGAATGGACTTACAGCTGGGAATGGTGAGCTTGAGTGTACAGAAACAGATATCATACAAAGCCTCATTGTCAAGAACCATGCATTCATCTGGATTTTCCACCAGTTGATGCACTGATAAAGTTGCATTGTAGGGTTCCACCACGGTGTCCGACACCTTGGGTGATGGGAAAACCGAAAAGGTGAGCATCATTCGTCCGGATACTCCTCCCTTATCTTGGATATCAGCAAAGTTCCCATGCCGGACCCTATACCACCACCTAATGAATGGCACACTTGAAACCCTATTACCCAATAACCAATCAAACAGTACCTAACAGTCAGTTCATAATTTAATATACAATTATCTAAATTTTCAACAATTTTGAAAGCAAAGAATTACATATCCACACAAATCAAGAGTAGTAGATCTACGTAAAGAACCCTACTTTTCCACTTCGTAACGATTTACGACAATTAAATCAAAATGCTTATTTCGTTTCATCATCATCAAATTGTGCATCCGTAACCATTCATATCAACCAATATTGTTAGTTTTGCCCACTAAAAGCTTACGGATTTGTTTTTGGTTGCCCGAATGGAGATTTCCCAAGAGGTCACCCATCCTGGTACTACTCCCACTTGAGCATGCTTAACTGTGGACTTCTCCTCTCATCCATAAGGCTATGTGTAATGGTTACGTTACTAGGGGGCGTGGACCATGTGGCCCGTGATTGGGCATGGAACACCGGCCCTTGGGGCATTGTTGGGCGTGAAGGGCACTGCCGTGAAGGGATTAACGAGCGTGGAGAGCTGGATAGGGTATTTCAACCAATGAGATGATTTTTAGTGGTTAAAACTAAAAGAAAAAATAATTTTTAAATTAACGGAACCGTTACACACCTTAGTGATCGGCGCTGATATGACGGAATGTTTTTCACTTTTTAATGATTCCATTACATATAACCTACGTATTGGGCCAAAAACGCGTTGATGATCCGTTCAAGTTAGGGGGAATCGATAATTTAAAAAGCAAAAAAGAGAATTAAAAAGAGAATCATAACCTTGAAGGCGATCGTAGTTCTCGGTTTCCTTACGAACGACGTCAAGAACAGAATCGATAAGCTCCGCTCCTTCCGTATAATGTCCTTTCGCCCAATTATTTCCGACACTGGACTGTCTAAACACGAAGTTATCAGGGTCAAAATTCTGACCGTACATACATAGTGGAAGGACATAGCACACCCATGTAAGGTAAATTAACTATTGCGATCTGAAACGTTATCGTGAATTTACAGGTGCATTGGTGTGTGTTGAAATTATGTTGTGTAGCTAGTACCATACCCTTGACAAATCTCTAAACTCAATTTATGCCGCCAACACTAGCCAAGTTAGTGAGTAGTTTTGCTAGGTGACTAGTACGCTTCCGAGGTGCCAGAGGTGTGGTGGGTTAGCTACGGTACACCCTATATATAAACACTAATGGTACGTTGGAAGTGGGACTAGAAGCTGGACCAAGAACTAGTCTCAGATAACGACCCTACTCTTAATTTATACCACCCAACATTAGTCGATTAGAAATTAGTTTTGGTAAGTGACTGGTACGCTTTCAAGGTATTAGTTTTGGTAAGTGACAGCTTCCGGTCCTACTATATACAAACCTCTTTAATGCATTGAAAGTAGGACCGGAAGCTGGACCAAGAGCTAGCCTTGATAACGGTTAACGAACCCACATCTATTTTAGGATAACACAACCTCTACTAGTTGAATTTCGGGACGAAATTCTCTTTACTAGGGGAGACTGTGACATCCCTGATTTCTATTCCTGATCCTATGATTCTACCTTGTAATATATTGAGATTATAATACTATGAACCTTTTGATACCTCATATCACTTGTGATATCATTTCATTTCAAACTTCTGAGTGTGGTCTAAAACGAGTATTCTATTGCGCTTTAGAACAACTTGCTTATTCTATTTTGATACTATATTTGTTTCTTGTGTACATTCTTGAACTTGATACTTATAGTAACTTTGGATGTTGTAGATTCTATCTTAACCTAATTAATTAAAGTTTGTACCTTTATTAAACCAGAGTGTAACTTTAAGGACTAAACTTACACATACGTAAATTTTAGGGTCTCTTTTGTAACGTCTTCGAAATCTGGTTAATTTTTGTAACTTTTTTTAAGAATATATATTTATTATTATTTAAATTGTTAAATCAATTAAAAACCTTAAAACTTATCTAAAACCATTATTTTTTTTCATCTAAATCCTATCCTAATCTTATTTCTTTTAACTAATCAAAATTTTGAACTCAATCCTATCCCTATCCTCCTATTATTTTCGTGAACCTACCCCCCTATTATTTTCAATTTTTTTATTTAAAATTTAACAAACTATCTTTATATTTTTGCAATTCTAGTCCTTTTCACAAATTAATTTTTTGCTAATAAGCCCTTAAACCGACGCCGTAAATAGAGCTTCAATTCTCATTCATTTTTCACACCTAAACGATTCTCTAGGGCTCTCTAGTAACTAAAGGTCGTTCCTATCATCTTTTGGAAGATTATAGCTTAAATCCTTTCATTATAAGTAAGTTTTTCATATGTTTTTGCTTGTTCATACTTTTCTTTCAATATGATTCCCCAACATGTTTATGCTATAATCATAGATCTAATCCAAGACTAAAAGCCTTATTTAATCAAACTTGTTCAAACTTTTATTTAAAAACCTGATTTTGATCTTTCTAGTTTCCTTTCAACTTCTAGAATTATTTTTCTACTAAAACTCCTTATTTTCAATTAAACCCTTCTAATATTTAATTTATTTATATCCTGACTACACTCGTATTTACACTTTAACCCTTATATTTTCCGAACTTACCAAACACACCTTAAACTTGGTTAAGTATGCAAATAGAGTAACTTTCAAACCAGTATGTAGTTACCTGACAAACATTAAGGTTCTGGTTAGGAAAAGACGGGATTTTGACAACCAACTCTTTCCTGGGAACTTTTCTGTTGGAGGTACTACTCTGGAATGATAACCACTCTAGTGTACAGTAACCACTCTCTACTAATTACAATAACAACCCCTCGACTATTCTAAACTTGTTTCTAACTTAACAAACTTACTTAGGGAATCCTTAAGGCATCTTAATCCAAGTTACTATAAGTGTAAGTTCAACCCTCTAACTTTGCAAGGTGAGTTCATAGCCCCTCTTTTATTTTTCTATCTTTGGGGTGGAAAACATGCTCGTATTCAAACTCTATATCAATACTATTATCATACTACAAGGTTTTCATACTATTCAATAACAACTTTTTATACTTGTAAACTTAAACGGGTTCATACACACTCTACCACACCATTAACTTTTTAGCCAACATGAGTAAGTAAATAGATCTATTGTCCTGACAAGCCCATCTAGTCCTTCAAGTGACGAATTCCAATTAACTTGGAAGGAGCTGGGTGTATAGAAACTTCATACTATAACAACACTTTGGGTCTGATGCGTTCGGACGGGGATTCTATTCTAGTCACTAGGGTTGGTTGTGGACTTGGTGTATGAAAGTTTAAATTACTTGTATTGAAAATTGTTTATGAATTCTATACACTTATTCTATGCTATATCTATGCAACTAAACCTATGTTCTCACCAAATTTTTAGTTGACATATTTTAACATGTTTTTTAGGTAATGGAAACTAAGTTGCTGCTTTGATCACGCTAGGATTTCAAGCACTTATGCTTTAGTGGACTTAGCTAGATATTAACAAAAAGAAGTACTTGTCTTGTTTCATTTCTTTGTAATCAATGTAATCAACTATTTAATTTAACTTAATAGAAATTTCTTTTGATCAATGTGTAATGATTCAATTTCGTAGCTCCCTCGTGTTTCCGCCTTGGCGGGGGTGTGACACAAGACAAGTTTCGGCACACATAACACCTTAGACACCAAATAAACTACCAACAAATATCATTACTAACCTCCACCTTAGCTCCGTGTCTCGGTTATGCCTTCGCTGGATTCTCATTACATCCACCCTTACCAAGAGTAAATAAGTTTGAGTTCGGTATCTCATACACTCGAAATCCCTCAAATAATTGCTCTAATACCAAGTTGAAACACCCAAAAATTTTCCACCAAATTTGAACTTTCAAACACGCGAAAGTAGGTCCCATAAAAACACTCTTAACAAACAACACATTTTAAAAACAACAAAACGACAACGACATGATTTTGTTTCAAAACAACCAACCGACAACTTAAAGATAACAAGTTTTAGCATCAAAGAGACAACTTAAAACAAGTCTAAAGACTCCCAACCAGAGTTCTAACTCCAACCGTTAACATCCACCAAAACGAATGAGAATCCATCTAACAAGAAGCATGACCCGAGACTTTAAACCGGAACTTTATCTACAAAAAAAACATCACAAATAGCTTTACCTAAAAAAAACACCACAAATAGCTTTACCTACAAGATATACAACCCCCAGATGAGCCCCCAAACTCTTACAACAACAACCGACCCAAGTGATAATTTTTCACGTTGGGCGTAAATAGGGTCGTAAACAGACCACTTTAGGCGTAAAATACTCCAGGGCGGCGTAAATTCTTCCGGCCCGCTGTAATTACTCCGGTCCAAAATCAGCCAAATTGTTTTGCCAATTTTCAGCCTTTTTGACCCTCCCGAATCGACCCCCAATCGTTTTAAGCAACCAACAACATTTCATGAATGTTTTAACATCTAATAACATATTCTTATTACCTCCATGAGATTCTTATGAATCTCAAACACCGAATCACCCATTCAAAGTTATAAGAATGTATTTCGCCTTTTTGCAAACATGTTGCAATCATGTATGGCACCATTTATGTACGTATTTCACCTATGTACATTTCAACATATATACATATTTCATCTATGCATATATCAGCATTTATATACATGTTACACCCATGTATATCACTACTATGCACATATTTCACCTATGTACATTTCACCATTTTTATAGATATTTCACCTATGTATAAATCACCATTTATATACATGTTACACCCGCGTATATCACCATTTATGCACACATTTCACCATTTATATACATACTCCACCTATGTATATATATCACCCTTTTACAATAATTTCACCACATTTGCATAATTGGTTTGACTTTTTTTCCACATTAGTTAACTACATCAATTTACCATACTTTATTTAACTATAAACTACTTAAGTCATTTACACCAATTTATCATATTTTGTTTGACTATATATCACATAAGTAGTTTACACCAATTTACCACATTTTGTTTGATTATATACCACATAAGCTAGCTCCCTTAACCCCTTGATCACCTAGCAATCAACTTACATTTAGAAATCTTATGATATCATTTCATTCACCAAAATGAGATTCAAGACAGACCTATGATATAAAGATCAACACCCTAACTTAGCTTGGTTAACACAACCTTAACCAAACCTCCAACACCCAATTCACCATTTCAACCCATTTTGACCCGTTAAGGTTTATCCAAGTTCACCCAACACTTTACTTTCATAATTCACCCATTATGATTGTGGTTTATACTTGGTTTAGTGTTTATTGACACACCGCAACATTCATACACCTTTCAAACACCATCCAAAACCCCCAATTTTGGTCCTTAAGAACTCTAAATTTCAAACCATGAAATTGGATAAGGTTTCTTATATAAAAATGTGTCTATTAACACCATAGACACTTTCCAACCACCAATTCATCATTTAAACATTATTAGATTGAAAAACCCCCAAATTATCCTCAAGAACCCTAATTCTTGAATCATCAAATTAGATGTTTAGATGATGTTATCGACCTCCCATTACCTTCAATCAAGCTAGGTTATCACTTTTAACAAGTTATTAACCATCTAGACCACCCAATCCAGCCCCAAATTTGTTTTTCACCAAAAATCTACCAAGAACACCATTAGTGGAGGTTTAAGAGATGAAAGGGATACTTACATGAAGCCTTGTTGAAGATGAAAGCTACAAATCAAACAGATTTCTCAAGCAACTCCATAATCTCTGATACACACACACACTCTTTCAAGTGTGAGTGTCGCCAACTACACCCTATCACACCCTAACCGACGACGGAATACGTCGGGGTGGGACATGCAGACTGTTCAAAAGCTCATGATCAAACTAAATTTCATAACTTTATTAAATTGAATTACGGGTACATATTGTTCAAACAACAGAAACAAACATTACATCCAAATTAGGTGTTACTATGTCCATAAGCTCCTAAGTGATAAACTTGTACTTCAACATATCCACCTGAAACATGTTTAAAATGAGAGGGTCAACTATAAATAGTTGGTGAGCATACATAGGTTTAGATATCTCATGCAGTTTTCAAATGGTTTATACAATTCATATGACATATGGTAAATAAGGCATTTTATGGAGAATCTATAGTTGAAACTAGGTGTACAATCAAACCGTGTAATATGTATGCACAGTCCCCCGGACTGCGTGAAGTACCAAAATGTATACACTAACCTGCCAAGGTTCGTGTTAAGTAATGTATCGGTTTCCCCTATAAATGATCATGTTAGGTACTACCTTAGGCCTGCCGCGCAAGTTAATGATTGTACTAGTGTGTCATGTATATGTAGTTCAACTCATAGCATTCAAGCACAAAAACACAAATTACACAAATAGTCATAATGTAGAATTGTATATTGAAATTTGCAAATAGTTTTCAATGCAAAACATGTTTCACCCCAAAAGTGAAAAAATGAAAAAGGGGCTATGTAAACTCACTTGTATCAATGATTTAGATAGCACGAGAAAAATAGATAGCAAAAGTGATTCTTGCAAATCACCAAATTAACCTAGAGTGAAAATGTATGAACTTGGATTATTATCATGCACAAAGTCTAAGGCAAGTATAGGGTTCAACGGGTTTTGATATGTGTGGATTTGTACAAAAGTTGTGTCATTTCATGTGAAAGGATGTATGTAAGTTGATATTTGTATTTGAATAAAAGCTTGATATAAAAATGTAAGTTCAAGGTATGAATTTTAATGAAAATAATATTTGTCTTGGGGTTTAAGTTCAAATAATTTAAATAAATAAATTCCTCTTATTTACTTATTTAAAGTTGTGTGTCTTTAAAAGGTAGTGTGATATCATATTTATTCAAATATAATCTAAAATAGGTAAATAATAAATAAGTTCTTTTTATTCATTTATTTATTATAATAATATGTCATTAAAAAAAAGGGAGTGAATATATATATATATATATATATTATAGTATTTAAGAAAGCATACTAAATATAATTTAATCTCTAAGTGGATTTATTAATGTACAATGACAACTAAAATAAATAAATTCATTATATTTAATTACTTATTAAAGTTTGTCTCTTTATTTAAAAAAAAAAGAGGTGTGTAAATATATATAAATACATATTTAGGAAAAGTTATATTTGTTTGAGTAGGACTTAAATCCCAAAGTATATAATTTGTAGAAATTGATTTATAAAAAATTGGTTATGAAGTGATAGTGTATTTTTATAAAACCTTAATGTAATTTTATAAAAATAGGTAATATAAAAGTTTTAATTAAAACTTAATTTATTTATATTGTAATGTGGTTTTAAAATCATTTAAATTGTGAAAATAATATTTATATTTAAAAGATCCGATTATTTTTACATAATTTATTTCCAAATGGTGTTAGGTTTTATAAAATGATTTTTATAAAACAATTTGGGCATTAAAACGAATTAAAAAAAATGACCAGGCCACCCGCTGTGGGGGGGGGGGGGGGGGACTAGCTTACCACTGGACCAAGGGGCAACTACTGATGCTAACCCGATTTGTATTTGACTTAGCATGAAATAGGAACGGAACCGGTTCTGGTGTTAGCCTAAACCAAAAAGGGTACCGATGGTGGGTTTTGAACCCACGCCACCTGGTTCGACGGTGCAGTGGCTTACCGGCCGGACCAGGTGATTTCGCTGGTATAACAATGAAACCCACATGTTTAAATATGATTAACGAATCAAAGTTTATCCCCAAATTAGAATCGTAAGAGCAGGCCACGAACTCAAATTGCAATTGAGCCCGATACTCCCAAATGTTACGAATTGAATTGGGGCTATTTGTAAGCGTTCAAAAACGAGTCGAATGGCATAAATCTTACTTGGTTAGGTTGAGCAACGAGTGCAAACGGCTACAAGCTCAGACACAATGTTCTTGGTGCTCGATCGACGGCCAGACGTGGAATGGGATGCGATACATGGTTAAGAGAGTTTGTATGAGGTTATGCGAAAGTGTGTGGGAATCTTAATTCTTTCAAGTTCATCTTAATTACCCGATTCGATTATGATTTGAAGGTAACATCTGTCAGTCATGATTACGCGTTAATTCGCTCAAATGCGAATGAATTGGGTCGTGATTTGGGATTGAATACGTGTGAGGACTGACGGGACATGATTTACGGGCTTTAATTGCGTTAATTTCCTTGAATTTGAATTGAAATCGGCTCGGTTTGACCTTGAATGTCAAACCTGTTCAAATTCGAATTAAGCCGCGACAAAGGTTAAATTGAAATGTTAATTGGGTTTTGGAGTGAACGAGAATCGATTATGCATACATGGAAAGTCCGTGTATTTCGGGTTTGATCAAATTGAAGGCTGAATTTGCAAGGACTCGTCCCTTTTGACTTTTAAATGTCAAAATTGAGGGGAAAAGGTCAAAATTGAGGATAGGGTTCACAATGAGGTGCAAGGGTCCAAATTCCAAAAGTGAGGGGTTTAAAGTTGGGAGTTCAAGGGTTCAAACCAATCCATTTAAATTGGAAATATATATATATATATATATATGTATATATGAATTGATTTTTTTTATTTAAAAAAAACTTTATAAGTTTTTATAAATAAGTGTTGAATGTGATAGGATATAAATAGATATATATATATACATTTTATAAAAACTTGTTTTTATATATTTTACAATTAATTACATACATGCTAATACAAAAGATGTACATACATGGCTAAAGCTCCCATGTCTTACTTTGGTAGGTGTTTATGATGTTAAAACTTTTACTTATATATATTTATTTAAATATACTTACATGTGTTATACTTACATTAGAGAAATATTATGTAATGCAAGGTTGGAAAAGAACGAATTGATATATGTGTAAAATAATAGATGGTATGACATGATGAGTTTGAACAAGTACGGGACTTCAAGTGTTTATTATTGTACATAATAAAATGAATAAAGGAAAATTATGGCTTGAAAATCATGGATGTTACACACCCCACCATATAATCTGATTTGCCAAAATTGCAAATCTGCCCCCTCTACTTCCAAACTTGCCTCCTTTCTTTCAAAATTAAAAAACATGCACCATTTAAACAAACCCTCCACTTTGTTTTATATTTCTTCAATCTTTATAATATTATTTAGAAAAATAACATTATATTTTGGACTTTTGGTTCGTTACAATTGTTCATATAGGATTACTTGTGTCGATTAGTATTAGCAAATAACCATATCATTTCAATCTTGTAACAATCATTTACAAGTTGATTATACACAGAAAATTCTATACATCCACTATCACAGGTAGGTTGGTTTCTTATTACGTACATTCAATTACTTTATGTTGAAACCATTTATTGCCAATTCATTAATTCATCAAGTCATAACAGTACCTTCGTTGGTGTAACACTATTTCATCAGTGATGTAGTGCAAAGCACACATCTTATTTTCTATTGTTTTACTGCGTTTTAGTTAGTCTTATATTTGTTTTGAGTCGTTTTTAGTTCGTTCTGAGTCTTTGTTGTGTTTACAGGAGCTTGTGTGGAGTACAAGTCAAATTATGAAGAAACCGAACATGAGAAGAAGTCCCAAGGAAAAGATTGCAAAAAGTGGGAAATCTAGTCCTTCGCGAGGCAAAGTCTCGCGGTACGCGAGGGAATCTAGAACCGGGCCAAACTAATTTGTTTCTCGCGGTATGTGAGGTACTCAGGCAATTGTCTCGCGGTACGCGAGAAGTATAAAATCCGAGAAAAAAACCCTAATTCAAATTAAAATTGATTTTGAATGCGAGAATACTAGAAGTTCGAGTTTTAGCCATCTAAGAAGTGCTCTGAGGCGATTTTAGGAGTTTGGGAGGCGATTGAAGTGAAAAGTTGGAGGCTTTGGATTCCGGGTTCGTTAGTTTAGCTTGTTCGGTTTCCAAGTTTTAGTCTTTTGTCTTTGATTGTTCTGTCTGAACCATGTTTCTGTTTATTACTTCTGTTTTGAATGTTTTGAACATGATTCTCGGCTAAACGTTTGATACTGCCTAGGTCAAAATATGATTTCTTGTTAAAGATTAGATTTTTATCGGTTTTTGGTTATTAATGTTGGTTTAATGATTGTGTAAAAGATCTTGGTTTGATAATTGTGATGATTATGCATGTTTAGATCTGATGTATGATTGATTATAGTTCCGTATGCTATTTGTGAATGTCTTTCAGTTTGAATAGGTATCTAGATCATAGACTGTGTGTTTGTGATTGTTTGTGTGGTTTGCTAGACGTAGTAACCCATAGGAAGTGTGATTGAGAGTAGGTTATATCTGAGTGCTCATCTTATCTCGATACCTGAAAGGTGAGAGGTAATCAGTTAGTCTTCGTTATTAGGATTCTGAGTGTGAATTGTCTGAGAGGAGGTTCCCTTAGGTTTCTAGTGGTTGTTGCTAGTCCGTGTCATAGTATATTGATCTGAGATTACCCCGTGCATCTTTGATGTATTGTGGACAGTAAGACTGAGAGGTGATATGTCTGTTGGGTACATTATCATTGTTGGAGAGACTGAAAGGTAATCCGACTATCTGGTGAGCGTTGTACATCTTTAGAGTTTCCTTTTGGTGACACCCTGAGAGTAATTAGGGATCCACTAGGTTGTCTAGAGTTGTTATCTTTAGATACCCAGATCCATCATTGTTTCCATAGCCGGTAGAAGTTTGAGCCTTGCAAGTAGGATTCCGATCTAGGTAGTGTTCTTCTCATTCCTGATATTCCCGAGTCTTTGCTTGATTGTTAGTGTCGTTCATCTGTTTTTATTAGTTTAATCAGTAGTTTATAGAAACCCCCCAAACCAATATTCTTAGTTCTAGTCAGAGTCTAATTTAGTTATACAGTGTCTCTAGGGTTCGATGATCCGGTTTACTAGTAAGCTATGCTACACTCGATAGGTTCACTTGTCTGTCAGTGCGGTTTAGTTCATTGGTATTCTAGAGTATTACTTAGGTGTCTAGATTAGGTTTTTATTATAGTTTTTATAGACCGTCTGGCGACATCAATCAGTTTTATAATTAATTTCCAAACCCCAAGAAATGGCTGAGTCTTCCCGGATCTTTCATGCAAAACCCAGCACACGATTTTTCCGTTAGTTGGTCAATTGCTTCCTCATCATCTCCCATAATGATTAGATTATCCACATAAACAAAAACAACCACAATTTTGGTTTCAATGACTTTCATAAACGGGCTTGCATCGGTCGAAGCCATATTAAAACCGTTATGTTGAAGAAACTCCCTAATCTTCCCAAACCACGCGCTAGGTGCTTCGAACCATATAAAGCTTTCTTCAACTTGCAAACATAATTAGGGTGTACCTTGATTTCAAACCCCTTCGGTTGTTCCATGTGGATTACATGATCCAGGTTGTCACACCCCGACTCAGTCACCCCCTTGACGCGTGTGAGCACGATTGGTACATGTTTTGATTTCAGAGTTTTTATAAAACAACGAAAGATTTTTCAAGGATCATTTCCTTATAAGGGTTGCTTTTGTAAATATCAAGACCCATTCAGATAAATAAAGATCTTATATTTATAAAATTGGGAATTAAACACCCATCTTGTTTTGATTACAAACGTTGTTGAAACCAAAATACAATACTTGTCGCCTGACAAGTTTTAAATCCATCAGGTAATAGTATGCCTAAGGTAGATCAGTCCTTCAGCACTATCCCTGTTTCATCTCTAAGGATCTCCTGTGCATATGGCTTTAATCCATATTGCGCTTTATCTTGTTCTGTACATACATATAGTCTTGGGCCAGACCACAGTCTGTCCGACTATTTATTTATTCCCAACACATTCACTTGTTACCTGAAAACATTTTGAAGATGAAACGTCAGCGCGGACGCTGGTGAATATAATTATCTTGACATTTAAAATCATTTGGCACAAACAGTTATTAAATTCTTAATCATAATATATATATATATATATATTCAATCCACATATCCAGCAGGTCCTCATGCCTTGACTTCTTCGCACCACCGTATACACCGGTAGTATGTCTTATAACAATGCAGACTTCGTCTCCGAAATTGTTTATAAGGGAAGTACCAGCCGCGATCCGGGACTTTCACCCGAGACCCATGTATCCTTTGTAAATTTTACGTATACTTATGGCGTGACTGTTTTGTACGCAGATGAACTTTATGTATTAATCATTTAAAACTTATTTGGCCATTTTCGTAAACATAAATGTTTGACTCAAGGTTTAAAAGCAGATAAAGTATTCACCTTAGTAATGGAAAGAGTAACAACTTTAGAATGAGCCTCCTAAGCTTGGAATTACAGCACTAGCTTCTTATCTCAACTTCTTCGAGCTTTTCTTACTTCTACGAGTGTTTCCTCGTCAACGCGGGATTTCTAAGTGAGTGTGGGTCGAACCGGGACAAGCGGGTACAAGCTAAAGTAGCTCTGGAGTGGAATTGTGAAGTGAGATTTCAAGTTGGGATGAGAAAACAAGATGGGATCGATCAGCTATTTATAGACTGAAATTCGAACCCGTAGCAGACCGTTACACAGGCGAGTAGCGGTCCACTACAACCCATGCATGCGTCAGCCCTAGATGTCCAACTCTGATTGGACTGTTCCTGGGATTGCGGCTAGTGGACCATTACCCAAAGGCGTAGCGGTCCGCCACGCTACTACGTGGCAGATTCTTAGGAAATTGCGGCAGGCGGACCGTTACCACGTGGCATGGAGGTCCGCCACGAGTACACGTGTCAGAATTCTCCCCATTAGTCATCAGACACATGTCACTCGCGGGTTGATTGCTTAATGGCTAAGTAGCAGACCGTTACAGGGAATGGTGGTAGTCCGCCACCGGTGAGTGTTAGGGTGGAGGGCTTCCCTTGCGGACCTCCACAAAACATCGGCCCGTAGCGGACCGTTAGGATAATCCTTAGCGGTCCGCTAATGTTCAATTTTCCAAATTTTTTATTTTAAACCTTGGACTTTAGCAATTTAAATACAAAAAGTCCTTGTGGTTTATACTTTGGCATTTCTTAGACATTTTTGTAGCAGGTGTTACATAAGTCTTTGTAAAGGAAGGCATTACTAGCGTCCATTTGCTAAAGTTTCCATGCTCCACTTGCAGCGATGGCTAGGATTACTCGAACTGTACTAAGTTTAGCTACCGGGCTAAAGGTATCTTCATAGTTGATGCCCAACTGTTGAGTAAACCCACAAGCAATGAGTCAAGCCTTGAAACGATCTATCGAGCCATCAACTTTGCGTTTTAACTTGAACATCCATTTACTTGTCAATGGCTTTAACATCATTTCGTTTTGGACCAAGTTCCCAGGTCTCGTTTCTATGCAAAGCTGAAATTTCATCTTCCAACCCATTCAACTTTACCGCTCGCTTCCTCATATGTCTCTAGTTCAACATGTTTAACTTCAACTATGGATGCATTGGCGACATACTTGGGTTTCTGTCTCCGAGTTCTCGATGGCCTTCTTAATTTTTGTTCTGGTTCATTGCTATGGCTTGGTAGGGAATGATGGTGAACGTTGGTCTGCCAAGGACTTTGAGTTTGTTCCCGTTGCACATCGACTCATTCTGTTTGGCTCTCTTCATCATTAAAATATAAGATCATGTTAGAGGTTTTAAGTTCCTCTAACTAGGGGTGTTCAAAAAATCCGTATCCGAAAATCCGCACGAAAAACCCGAAATATTCGAAACTTGGAGATCCAAATTTTCGGATTCAGATATCATTTTTGAAAAATTTCGGATATTCAATATCCGAAAATTTAAATTCATTTTATTAATTATTTATATTTTTATCAAACCCTAAACCTAAATTAAACGATTCTTACTCTCTGTCTCTCTAATGTGCCTCTTATTCTTTGTCTCTCTAATGGTGATTCTCACTTTCTCAGACCATCCGAAAATTCAACTCTCAGAACCATTCAATGATTCACGTTTGGTTTAACTTTGTAGACCTTCTCATAGGGCGACATGTACTCTAGATTTTGTTGTGATAATCGATTAATCACATATGCAACTGTTTACATAGCCTCCGCCCAAAAACATCCCGACACATTCTTGTCATGTCATGTACGATGCTCCTACACGTTTGAGCTAGATGTTGCCGTTTTGTTGAGGTGTATTTGAACAAGTAAGCTTCCTTTTTATCTTGTGATCCTTCGAAAATTGTGAAAAGTCTGATGCTTTTATAGTAAAATGTCAAATTTTCATTTTACGTGCATCAAATCCAAACCTCCCAAACTTATAACTAACAATTTTCACTTCTAAACTAATTTTTTTTGGTAAATGAATTAAAGGTCTGTTTGGTATGAAGTAATGGAATGAACGAGGTAATATAATAGACGAGGGAATGAAATGGACGAGTGAATGGAATGGACGAGGGAAATGAATGGATCATTACCATTCTATTGTCATGTTTGATTACCTTATGAGAATGAAATGAATCATTACTTAGTGTTGTTTGTTAGGAGGGAAAAGACGAAGAAAATGAATACAATTCATGAAAAGATAAATAAATACCCTAGGATAATAAGGCCATGGGTCGGGTAATGGGTCAGGGCATGGGATGGGTCATGTGTCATGGCATGGGACGTGTCATGGGTCGGGTCATGACCCATGGGTATGGCATGGGACGTGTCATGGGTCGGGCCATGTCGGGTCGGGCCATGTCGGGTCGTAGGTCGTGTCATGGGACGAGGCATGAGTCGGGTCATGAAACAGAGCATGGGAGGGGCCATGAGTCATGGCATGGGTCATGGATTGGGTCATTGTCCGGACATGGTTCGGGTCATGGGCCTGGTCATGGGTCGGGGCATGGGACGGGTCATGGGTCAAGTAATGGTTCGGGTCATGGGTCGAGTCATGTCGGGTCAGGTCGTGGGTTGGGTCATGAGACAGAGCATGAGACGAGCCATGGGGCCGTCATAGGTCGGATCATGGGCTGGGTATGGGAGGGGGCATGGGTTAGTGTTTGGGTCGGGTCATGGATCAAATCATGGGTTAGTGTTTGGGTTGGACCATGGTTCGGGTAATTAATTAAACAAATTCATTTTATTCCTCGAATGAATGAAAAAAAAACACCCCTCCCCCAAGAAATGAAAATCATTAAAAGGGAAGGAATCACATTACTTATGTAATTGTACATTCGATTCCTATGTGTTAACAAACATGTTTTTTTATTAAATCGTAATGACTCATTCTATTCCATCGTTCATTCATGCATACCAAACACTATCTAATAATACGATATATAAATTTGGTTTCTAAAACTTTATAAGGTGATAGGATTTAACTTTTGTGATTCGTGATATTTCATTTTCCTTGTTCGCTAAAAAATAATTAGGAATTAAAAAAAATAAAAATAAAATACATAATATTTTTTTAAAATAATAAATCTACATTCATACTCTAATCCTACTCCGACCAAATAATTCATTCAAACCCAGACCTCCCATCTAAATCATAGCTCTGCCTCGCCGGAACACGTAACTACATGTACAAAGATAAATATGAAACCCACGCCAATGTTGTGCAACTTGGACCCGGAAATTTCAAATTTCGCTTTGTCACGCAGTCACCGTCAGATTTTCATTCAACTTAAAAAGAGAGAAATCGATTTGCTTTTATAGTTGTGGTTGAACAAACAGATTTCAAATTTGAGTAGTATTTTGAAGTTAAAACAAGTTTGATCCATGGTTTTTCACACTAGGGGAGCGTTGGTAGATGGGGAGAGCAGTATGGAACCAATGGAGGCTAGGGTTTTATTTTCGGTCACTGGAATGACTTGTTCGGCTTGTGCCAGATCGGTGGAGAAGGCGGTGAAGCGGTTGCCGGGAATTAAGAAGGCTGATGTGTTGAATAATCGGGCTGGAGTTATGTTTTACCCTGACTATATTGATGTAAGTTTCATTGCTTTTTGGTGATTAATTGCTGTGGAAATCAATTGATCTGCGTGAATTATAGCATTTTAATTACTAAATTTCTGTTGATTTGAATGATGTTAAGAACAACAGATGGCCATACTGAATTGTAGGGTCTATTTCTTAAGAAAAGATAGGTTAAACTATATGTTTGTGAACATCATCAATTACTAACAATGCTGATGCTTGTTGATGCCATCGATTATTGTGCAATTTCCATGTTCTTGAATGAGTAACTCGGGCAACACCCCTGTAGCATCAGTAAGTATTAGGTACTAGGTAGAAACTATGGTCGGTTGCAACCTTGTTACTATTGATGGTTGCTAGTAGCTTGTTACTGCTGATGGGTGCTTTCTACTGGTTCCTACTGATGCAGTTACGAGCTGTTATAACCGTCATATTATGACCACATATACAAATGGTCAAACGGAAGATATTCAAAGCAGTCAAATGGTCCCACCTTGATCTCAGCCTTTCCATTCAATCTCTGGTTTGACCCAATATAGTCAGCCATATATTTAGCCCTAATTAGCTCCCTAGCTTGGTTTAAAAAAGCGCGAGGCGAGGCGAAGCGTTTCGGTCCCAAAATCCGAGGCGCCACGCCTCAAGCGCGAGGCGAGGGCTTCACGTATGCGAGGCGCTAAGCTAAAAAAAGTAATAAAAAATTTAGTAACATTCTTAAAACCTCCCACTAAATGTTGTTTTCAGTCTAAAAACTCCTCCTTTGAGTAATTTTCACAAAACTTGCAAGAAATATTCGTCCTATTCAAGAAAAAACTTATTTAAGTAAAGAGGAACTGCAATTGGAACTCAAATTCATAACAAAAAAGTGAAAAAAAACGTGAAAATACATGAAGCGGCGCCTCGCCTCGCCTCGCGCCTCAAGCCTGAGGCGGCGCCTCAGGGCGCTTCATGTATCCTGGGCGCCTCAGCCATTTGAGGCGTTTTGCCCAGCGCCTCGCGCTTAAGGCAGCGCCTCAGAGCGCTTTTTTAAACACAGCTCCCTAGAATAGCTTACCTTCCATTTATGTTGTCTGCTAATTGTGTATAAATTCATGTTGTACCATGTAACTGAATCACTGTGAAATCAATACAAAACACCGTCTCTTATATCATCTTTACGTCAACTGCAATCCCTTTTCATGAAGAATGCAACGAATCATTGTGATTCTTCGTCCCTTATATGAACGATTCATTTGGTCTGATTTCAGGATCGATTTCATCACGAATTCTAGTACAAGTTTTCATAACAAAATTTCCATAGTTGTTGTTAGCAATTTCTCTGTCTTATCCAATTGAAATCTTGTGTGTACGAATGAAATATTTCAATCTGAAAGTATCTAACATGATTCAAGGAGATATCCAAGCAACACAATATTCAAAACCTACATTACGGGAGTGGGAGCTGTGTAACAGGGCTGGAGAGGTTGAATGTCAATTAGGAGTCTTCACTTCAATGGCTGGACAAGTAACTAGGGTTAGTTGGCGTGAGAATAACCGAGTAAGTATTGGATAATATAAGAGAGAATGAGTGTAGGGAGTAAGAGAGTTGTTAGAATGTCTAACCCTTTGCTCGTTCCGGGCAAGAATGTAATGATATTGGAGTGTTTTTGGACCTTTCTGCCAAGGTGGCATACTGGCATGTGGTACCAAAAACTCTGCCGAGGATCTTACAGTTGTCGATTCTGTTCCACATTGCAAGCTGTCCTATCGGGGGGACTACTATTGGTCCAGGGTATTAGTTGTTGGTAATGGTGTCCACATTTTCTTTGCTGGACACCTGCCAGTTGTCCGGGTTGGGTCGTGCTACATCCTGTCAGGTTGTGGTAGCACTGAAATCCGGGGCTCATGGCTTTGAATGTGCTGATTTAGGTTACCCCTTCAGTTTGTAAATTGATGATGATGAGTTCAAGAGTTAGAACTCAATAATTAGATAACCATTTGCTTAAAGCCACAAATAGTTAGGTTAGTAATCCATTTTCTTGCAACAACTCCACAAATAATAGTAGAAGATTCCTACCTAATTTAGGACTGCATTTTGTAGGAGCTTGTGATGCATATTGAATGATCTTTGTAGTGCCTTTCATTTCAAATAATTAGTTCATCATTATATGAAAGCTAAACAATTGTTTTTAATCTGGTATTTATAGGAGGAGACTATTCGTGTAACCATTGAAGATGTTGGGTTCGAAGCTACACTAATTATGGAGGAAATGAATGAAAAATATACTCGAATATGTCGGATACTCATTAAGGGAATGCCTTGCACAGCTTGTTATAGTAAAGTCGAGTCCATTTTAAGGGCTATACGCGGGGTCCACAGAGCCCAAGTTGCATCAGCAACCGATGAAGCTGAAGTCCACTATGACCCCTTAATCGTAAGCCATGACCAACTCATGAAAACCATAGAAGACATTGGATTTGAAGCCATATTGATTAGCACAGGAAAAGACATTAGCAATATAAGTTTACAAATTGATGGACCATGGAACGATTTTCCAGTAAGTATAATCCAGAAATCTCTTCAAGCACTTCCCGGGGTTGAAAAGGTAGATATAGATACAAATCTCAGAAAGTGTTCCATTTCTTACAAAGCAGATTTAACTGGGTCCAGAAGTTTTATTGAAGTAATCGAATCAACTGGTTCTGGATCAACCGGACAATTCAAGGCAAAGATATTTCCTAAAGGCAAGGGGCAGGATTCTCATAGACAAGAAGAAATAAATCAATACAAAAGATTGTTTATGTGGAGTTTAGTTTTCACGGTTCCTGTGTTCTTAACCTCCATGGTGTTCATGTATATCCTGGGACTCAAACATCTATTGGAAACCAAGATTGTGAATATGTTGACTGTTGGCCATCTTGTAACATGGATATTATCGACCCCAGTTCAATTTTTTTTTGGTCGAAGATTCTACACCAGGTCCTACAAATCATTGCGCCATGGTTCTGCAAATATGGATGTTTTAATTGCATTGGGAACGAACGCAGCCTACTTTTATTCAGTTTACTCAGTGTTAAGAGCTGCTGCTTCACCACACTTTGAAGCTACTGATTTCTTTGAAACAAGTGCAATGCTCATTTCGTTTATTTTACTTGGGAAGTATTTAGAAGTTATGGCAAAAGGAAAGACATCCGAGGCAATTGCAAAGCTTATGGATTTGACTCCCGATACAGCGACACTGTTGACTTTTGATAGTCAAGGGAATGTTGTAAACGAAGAAGAGATTGATAGTAGGTTGATTCAAAGGAATGATGTGATTAAAATTCTTCCTGGTGCAAAGGTAGCCTCTGATGGGTTTGTTACATGGGGACAAAGTCATGTAAACGAGAGTATGATCACAGGTGAAGCCCGACCCGTCGGAAAGAGGAAGGGTGACCCTGTGATTGGGGGCACAGTTAATGAGAATGGGGTTTTGCATATTAAGGCAACACGGGTTGGGTCAGAAAGTGCACTTTCGCAAATAGTTCAACTTGTTGAATCGGCTCAGATGGCTAAAGCTCCAGTTCAGAAACTTGCTGATCGGATTTCCAAATTCTTTGTGCCTCTGGTTTGTTTATGATTCTATACTTTCAATGTAAAATGCTTATTGTTTTGTCCAAAATTGAGTGTCACCGAACTAGAGGTGGCAAGATGGAGGGGTCGGTCAAAACGGGTTGACCCGTAAACACTTTTTTGTTCACTTTCCATAATAATTTATCGTGATAATTATTAAATGCAGGTCATTATCTTTTCGTTTTCAACATGGCTTTCTTGGTTTCTTTTTGGAAAATTTGATGGGTACCCGAAATCTTGGATCCCTTCTTCCATGGATAGGTTTCAGCTTGCTCTCCAGTTTGGAATCTCAGTTATGGTTATAGCCTGCCCGTGCGCTTTAGGCTTGGCTACTCCAACTGCAGTAATGGTTGGTACCGGTGTGGGGGCGACTCAAGGCGTTCTTATAAAAGGAGGCCAAGCATTAGAAAGTGCACATAAGGTCAGTATAGTCATTTTCTCCACCAACGTTCTCGTTTTTTAACTACTACAGTTAGGAAGCATTGAAGTTTGCTTCATTATGCAGGTGGATTGCATTGTGTTTGATAAAACTGGGACTCTTACAATTGGCAAGCCAGTAGTTGTTAACACAAGATTGTTAAAGAACATGGTACTTAGGGAGTTCTATGAATTGATTGCTGCAGCTGAGGTACATCTTGCTCATTATACGCAATTTAATTTGACTAACGTATTTAATTTTGACATTTATACATATGCTGTAGGTGAACAGTGAACACCCTTTAGCGAAGGCTATTGTAGAATACGCCAAGAAATTTAGAGGAGATGAAGAGAACCCTGTCTGGGCAGATGCACATAACTTTGAATCAATAACGGGTCATGGTGTTCGGGCCATTGTTCAGAACAAAGAAATAATAGTGGGAAACAAGAGTTTGATGTTAAAGAAAAGCATTGGTATCTCCATTGATGCAGAAGAAATTTTGACAGAAGTTGAAGAATTGGCCCAGACTGGAATTCTTGTGAGTATAGATGGTCAACTCACTGGCGTTCTTGCCATTTCTGACCCGTTAAAGCCCGGTGCTCGTGAAGTCATCTCCATACTCAAGTCAATGAAAGTCAAAAGTATAGTGGTTACCGGAGACAACCGGGGGACCGCAAATTCCATTGCTATGGAGGTTGGAATTGACGATGTCATCGCTGAAGCCAAACCGGAGGACAAAGCTGAGAAAGTGAAGGAATTACAGGCTTCAGGACATGTGGTGGCGATGGTAGGAGATGGGATCAATGACTCACCAGCACTGGTGGCTGCAGATGTCGGGATGGCTATCGGTGCTGGCACAGACATAGCCATAGAGGCGGCCGACATTGTTCTAATGAAAAGCAATCTAGAAGATGTGATCACATCCATTGATCTCTCAAGAAAAACATTCACTCGAATCCGGTTAAACTACATTTGGGCTTTGGGTTACAACCTTCTCGGGATTCCAATTGCTGCTGGCGTTCTTTTTCCGTTCACTGGATTCCGCCTGCCGCCATGGATTGCTGGAGCCGCTATGGCCGCCTCATCAGTGAGTGTCGTCTGTTGCTCTTTGTTGTTGAAGTATTACAGAAGGCCCAGGATTCTGGAGACATTGGAGATACAAGGAATAACAACTATTTGAATGATTGTAAATATATGTGATTTTAAAGTACCAAATGTGGCTTGTGCATATGTTTTGCCATGTGCAAGTGTAATAAGGTAATAGCTTTATACTTTTATGTAGTAATTCTCCGATGTATATTATATACTAGGTTAGAATCCCGTGTATTATACAGGTTGAATAAATATAATATTATATATTAAGTAATAAGGATTTCGACATTACATATTTATGATATATTAAATAGTTTATTAATACAAATTTTATGAACGTTAGTTATTTCTTAAAAATATTTTATAAAAAGAATTAAAGAAATGTTTAATTTATAAAAAATGTTTTATGAACAAACCTATTTTTATAAATAAAAAACGTTTTATAAAAGGAAATATATAAATTATTATTTAATAGGAGAGAGATGCGGAAAATAAAAAAATTATAAAAACAATTAATGAAAATTATATAATTAATAGGAGAGAGGCGGGAAAAAAAGTTTTGGATGCATAGGAGAATGACATGTGACACAAAAAACCTTTATTTATTAGTATGTATAGATTTTTTTTATTATATATTACTTAAACCTTAAAAACCAAAACGCAAAGCATTAAAGCTTTGCGTACAAGCAATTTGTGCAGGATTTTCTTAATTTACAATAACCCCTCAAGTTTCGCTACGTAAACAATTTTTTTTGTCTTTTTGTGCTATAATATTTTATTATTATAATTAATTTTGAAGTAATTTTATTTTTCTCACAGATGACACCAATGTCTAGAATCAGAATTTCTTCCTTAGGGTAAGGGGTATACCCTCACGCGAGGACAGGCGTGAGGGTGCTCATGACGTGAGCAAGGATAGCACACCACCCCCCTCATGCGTGAAGGGAGCATGATGGTGGTTCCGTGAGAAACTTCACACAAGGAAATCACCATTTGACCGTTGTATCTAGCCGTTGGAACCTTCAATTCGACCGTTTGGAGACAATTTAAAAAAAATATTATATATACAAACACAATCATCTACCAAATCATCTATCAAATTATTATCACCAATTCAAACACAAACATAATCAAAATGGCCTCGTCATCTTCATCTTCAAGTGACGAAGCGGCTCAAATAATGTTCCGTGCTTGGACATCCGCAGCGATTATTGATGTAAGGTCAAATATCCCGTGTAAATGAGTCGTTTTGTGTACGTTTTAGGAGTTAACTTTGTATATCGAGTCTGTTTTACATGTGTTTGTGAGTTTGATGAGTTACAGGGTAAATGTGAGTTAGAAGAGAGAATACATGAAGGCTATAAAGAAGGTGAAAAGCTTGGAAAGTCAAAGTCAAGCTTTAAAGTCAAAATTCTGAGTTTTAAGGTCTTCGCGACACGCGAAGACCAGGAGGAAGATTTTCGCGACACACGAGGAAGAAGAAAAAGGCCCGCGACTATTTTGGCCTTCGCGCCACGCGAAGGTCTGGCCAGAGATCTTCGCGACACGCGAATAAAGGGATTACGGCAAATTAAAACCTAATTTTAATTAAATACCCTAGAGACTCACATTCTCAAAAAAACTTCCTTCCAGCCATCCCAGAGCTCTCCTAAGACGATTCCAGAGCTTGTTTGGCCAATTATTCTTAGTTTTGAATGATTGTAAGTTTAAAGTTTAGATTTTTAATGTTTTCGACAATCATGAGCGGCTAAACTCTTTTATGATCCCTCCGGGTAAACGGTTTATGCATGTATGTATATGATTTCAGTTGATTATCAGTTTGGATTGAAGTTTTGTGAACCTCTTAAGTCCTTTGAATTCAATTGTGTGTTTGATTTATTAACAATTGCATGTTTTCGATTTATCGCATCTATCATCGTTTCTTGATTTTCTTGCATCAGGAATAATCTGATTTTGTGATTGAATTGATTATTGTGTGGTTGGGTTAAACAGTTAAAGTCTATGTAATCTCTAATCTGATTTGAAACTGAAAGTGTGTGCGTGTTTTGCTAAATCCGAAAACCGGAGTGGACATTCTTCTCCCTCTGTTTTCATAAATTAAGTTAAGTGTTTTTGACAATCCTAAGTCTTCTAAGTAATGAAGTTTAGAACTTTAGTAGTAAATGAATCAGTTTAGTTCAAATAACATTCTCCACTGGTTCCTGTGGATTCGACAACCCTACTTCCTGTCTGCAGTCTAAGTAGCTAAAAAGGAGTTTTTATTATTGTTTTTTATTAGCCTTGACAACGCGATCAAAATGGCGCCGTTTCCGGGGAACTTGTGCGCAAAGTGTTATTTTTGATTTATTTTGTTCAGTGCTACTAATTTTGTGCTTACGTGTGTAGGGACAGTTCTATGCATACTAGGCGCTCACGAAGAACTTCACCATTACTTTTTGATCTAGAGATAGAGAAAGCAGCAAGAGTTAGCAGAAAGCTCCAAGGAACAGTCCAAACCATTCTTGAAAAGCTTGACAGTCCATCTGTGAGAATGTCACAGAACCAACCGGTAAACCAAGATCCTAATCAAGGTGGGAATCAAAAACCACCTATTCATCCACGTCCAGAACTCCTTTTTCCAAACCAACCTCAAAACCAACAACCACCAGCACCACAACCTCTACCAAATCAACCACTTCCACAAAACCAATAACCCTTTTTTCCATGATCGCCAATGCCACCCATATAACAGCTTTCCAAGCCCGTCAGAGTATGAGGGTGATGGGCCTGTGTCACCGGGACGCAGCCATCACCCAGAGCATGGTTCTCAACATGAGAACTGGAACAAGGAAGAGGAGTGGTATGACCTAAACCACCAGGAGGCATTCCCTCCCTGAAACCAAAGACATGATGGCATTGACGGTTGGGTTCAACCACCACCAAGGGTAGAATATGGGCACTATCAAAGGAATAATCGACAAGGTAATGTGGAAAATTTTAACAGGGACAACAGGTATAGGCGGCCGCAAGTGAACAAACCCAACTATCGAGAGGAACAGCCTAGGAACAGGTACCCAGTCAGGCACGGTCAAGGGGTGGATAGTCACTTCCACCCCGCTCTAGCTTTAAATGCTTCCCCTGTTATACCACCGGTTCGTAGGGGGAACGCATTCGAGATCCGACCGGGATGCATAGGGATCCTCCCACACTTCTTTGGGAGATCTACTGAAGAGCCTTACACTCATCTTTCATAATATAAGGCTACTTGTGGGACCATTGGTGGTCAAGGGTTCACAACCGATGAGGTGAATCTGGTACTCTTCTAGTTTTCACTTAAGGACAGGGCGAAGCAATGGTTCTTGTCTTTGCCATCTGCAAGTATTGCCACCTGGGCAGAGCTGCAACAACAATTCTTGGATGAATACTTTCCACCTCACAAAACGAATGAGGCCCGGGCTGCAATCCGAGACTTTAAGCAACAATCAGGGGATCCTTTTTATGAGGCATTTAAGCAGTTTAAAGAGTTGCTAAGGAATTGACCACATCATGGAATAGAGAAGTGGGAGCTCATCCAAGCCTTTTATGATGGGTTGTTACCTGAGGATGTTCGGGATGTTAATTCAACTAGTAACGGGTCATTCTTTTCAAATCACGTGGATGATGATTGGAACATACTAGAAAGGATGGTGGTAACATCAAAGAGGCAGGCACTTGGCAGTAAGAGAGCTAAGAATGGAGCATCTGCCAAGGCAGTGGGTTATGAGACACAAAAGCGTCTAGATGCCATGGAACTACAAATGGCACGTCTTGGCAGGTCTGGAGGTAAAGAGGTGTCTAATGTGTCAGAAGGATACCCGGTATGTGAAGGATGTAGTGATCTGGGCCATACTTTGGCAAGCTGTCTAAGGGAGCAGGGCAAGGCAGAAGAAGTGAATCAGGTTGGAGGAGATAGAAAGCAGGACATGAATGCAACCCACTACCATTCGGGACTCCAAAACCATCCAAATCTCAGGTATGGTAATGCATCTAATCAATTAAATCCTAACTTTTAGGGTTCTGATGTGCAGGGTGGGAGTCATCAGTAGTACCAGAATCGCCAACAAAGCTATAATCAAGGCGGGTACCAAAGAAATCAAGGTAATCAGGGGTACCAACAAGGGGGTTATCAACAAAGAAACTACCAACAAAATCAACCCCAACAGTATCAGCAACAGGGAAACCATCAGAACAAACCTGCAAATGGAGGTGACCCTCAGCTCACAGCCATACTAGAGTCGTTGAAAAGAATTGAGCAGGATAGAGAGATCCAGGTAAAGACCAATGAATCATTTGAAAGGAAACTGGGTCAACTGGCGGAAAAGATAGCTAACGTGGCAGGGAGACCACAAGGGCAACTACCGAGTGACACTAAGTTAAACCCTCAACATCAAGGAGCTAGCTCCTCGAATTCAAAGAATGCATATGTTAGTGCGGTAAGTACCCACCAAGACAGTGAAGAGAGTGAATCGGAAGATGAAGGTGAACAAGGAGAACCCATTATTCCAATTAAAGTTGGGGGATTGAAGATTGATCAGGCCTTGTTGGATTATGGGTTGAGTGTCAGCATACTACCGGGAAGCTTGTATGACCAGGCTGACTTTGGTCCTCTACAGCAAGTTGAGACCACCGTGGTGTTAGCTGATTTGACAAGAAAACGTTGTCGGGGTATGATTAGAGGCATTGCCGTGCAGGTTGGGGAATTCTATTACCCCGAAGACTTTTTGGTGCTTGATTACGCACCGATTATGAAGGAGAAGCAAGCGATGGTCATCATGGGAAGACCATTTTTGGCAAATGCCAACGCTCAGATCAACTGCAGGGACAATACAGTAAGCATGACATTTGGAAACCTTGAGTTTAATTTAGATATTCGTTCAAATTCTTTTGCATATTTTAGTAAAATTAAACATTCAAAAGCAGGTGCTGCTAATAAGTTACCTCCTCGTTCCACAGTGGATGAGGGTGGCGCAAACGATAAAGGTTTTGTGGTTGACAGGTCTTAGTTGAGGAATGAGAAGAAGAAGGTAGTGGATGCAGCGCCACTCAAGTGTGGGGAAGGTGCAATACATATGGGAAAGCCACCATAGAAGCATCAGGTGGACAATTCAGATGATTATGTCAAATCGGGAACAGGATCATCAGGATCACCAGTTGGATCAAAGAAACCGTCCAAGTTTATGAGGCATTCATATGAAACTGGTGAGTCTTGGGTAATGCGGGACGAAAAAGAAGAGTTCCGTGATGTGTGAATTTTGATGTAGTTAAATATTATATAATAATATTTAGAGATTATGGTTTCACGAGATCAGGTTTTAAATTTATAAAATGATAATTACTTTAACTTAAAAACACACACAATAGGCAAGTATACCCATCGCAGCGTAATATAGTTTAGGTAAGAACCAAGTATCGAACCAACGGACACGGTTAAATTCCAATACTCAACTTTTGTTAATGTTTAGTCGGTTTAATTAGTGAGTGAGTTTTGTGTGCTTGTGGAACAGGAAAGTAATGACAGAAAAGTAAATGGCGGTAAAGTAAATAGTAGAAAAGTAAAAACGTGCATGAAGTGTGTAACAGAAATGTAATGAACAGAATAGTAAATACACAAGAAAGTAAATATGTCAAAAATGATCAGGATACGAATAGTATTGCTTTGGGTTTCGAATCTGCTTGGTACGTGATAATGTTAAGTTGACTAATCCAGTGATATGACTATTACAAATGTGTCACCCGGGTCACCGCTAGAGCCTCGTCCTCATGACATTTGATTTGCAAATTTAAAAGCTTTAGCAAGTGGTAGTGCCTCCCCTTAATGACAACAATTACCCTCAACCCTTCGAATGGTCATCTCCGGGTTGGTTTAAGACATCGAACGTAAAATGCTTTGTATTAGAGTTAAATAGGTGATTATATTTTTCTAACCGGGAGGCGGTGTAATAATGGGACCAAGTATAAAGACGTACCATTTCCAACATGAGTTCACCAATTATTGGTTGCATAATAAGTTTGTATAAAGACGTACGACCTTAATAGTGTTAACCAAGCCTTGGCTTATCAATCTCTACTTGTATAAAGACGTACAAGCTTCAAGAGAAGTTTGATTAAAAAGGTTTTACACTTTAAAAATCAAGAACACTCACAAATATAAAGACGAATTTAGACAATAATAAAAGCACACCAAAATGGTGGTTTTAAGGACGAATAGTTAAAGACATAAACACATCACTTGGATTAATACGTTAAACATTAACATGCACCAAACTTCATCTTCACCCTAGCAATACAAAGAGTCTAGCCACAAATGGCCATACTAACTAGCATAACACTGAGTTTCGTAGGCTCCCCTATTGCGGAACAAGGAGGAAATGCCCCTCTACTCACTACTACTGCACTCTAACTACGCAATAAGCTTTCTCTGTGTGTTCTTAGGGTGTGTAAGGGGTGCTCCAATGAAGAACTCAAGCCATCTATTTATAGGCCTCAAAATGAGCAATGCACGGTCGTGCATATGATTGCACGGGTGTGCAAACACATCGGGAATCAAACATGGTATAAAGGACAGTGTACCAGAGTCTGGGGAGGCCAGATGGGTAATGCACGACCGTGCAAGCCCCTGTCTGCTCCCTAGGCTCGTCTTTTAGCTGCTGGTTGAATTGTGTTGAACTGGTTTGACTTCTTGGGGGTCAATGCTCGGGTTTGGTCCTCCAAAAACTTGATTTCTTCATGTTTTAGGCTGGTTTTTGCTTTGTTTATCTTGGAGCACCGAATAACCTGCAATTGTGAAATATTAACGTTTTAGGTATCAATTGAGAGGTTATTAATCAATTAGTACCATAATATGGAAATTATTATGCATGCAAAATATGTATAATTTAGGACATATCATAATACCCCACACTTAGACTTTACTTATCCTCAAACAAGCTCATGCATGATCATACCCAAAACTAAAAACTTTACAAGGGAAATGAAACTCCAAGTATTTGGAAATTCTGGGATAACTCTTGAGTTACTTATTCTATTTTTGTTTTTTTTCTATGATGGAATCCATGACAAGCCTACTAGAACTTCAGTTATTCATAAACCTTCACTCCTCACAATGTTCACTCAAATCTAGGGTTATATGTATGGATAATGTAAGTTAAGTAGAACACTCAAGTTTGAATCGAATTATGCAATGATCATAAGCTTGTATGCAAATCAAGTCTCCACCAATTAACTAAGTAGTATGCATGAATCAAGAGGACTTTAAAAGGGTTGTAATGTGGCTAAAATAAAAATAAAAACAAAGGGGTGAAGATGAAAATCTTTTTGGGTTTTTAGGGATTTAAAGGGTTTGAAGGGCTGCAGCTTTCGTGAAACACACAGCTACGACTTCATGGCTAAAAATGGAAAATACTAACATGTCTCTTTACAGTACTTGGATCATGAGGGTATAACTAATCCGAGGGCTCGTTTATGGTCAGATTGCCAAGACCAAGATCTCTCATTAGTGCCAACTCTTTCCTTACTGCGTAGTACACATTGATGCCTCTCCGTATGGAACTTTTAGCTTGTAGCCTAACAGCTCCTACTTTGATCAAATCCGTATACTCATGCTGGGAATGAGTTTGATTCTTGCTACATTTTCCATTGTGGCTCAAGTTGCCACACTTCACACATTTGTCGTATCTTTTGGCTCTTCTTTTGGCGGCACTTTTTGATAAGCCGCAAAATGGTGGCAGTTGTTCTTGCTTGCGCCACCGTTTTCTTACATCACTAGTTGCTTTGAAAATCTTCTCTCTGAGTTTGAGAGGTAATTCAGGATTTGCGAAATGAAGGCAGAAAAGCAAATTGAAATCAAAGGAATGTATGTCCAGCTCTTTAAGGTCTGACCGGTAAAAGACCCACTTCTCTTTTTCTTTTTCTTTTCTTCTTTGTCTATTTTTTTGTATCAAGACAAATTCTTCAATAATTCTTTTTCCTCAATTTTCTTGAAATAATTTTTCCCTCAATTCCTTACAGATAGCTCAGCTGTTTCTTCCTAATACATCCACCTTCTTATATATTCCAATTCCTTTGAGTGAAACGGATTCTTTCCAAAGTTGCCTTAATGGTAATAAACTTGAAATGACGACATAAGATAATTTTTCCATTTTGGAGATAGTTAGCCAATAACCGGTATCTACGAAAAGTTGGTTGGGTGATAATTGTAGGTAGTAGAAAAGAAAAGGCTAAGGCTCAAAGGGATATCTAAGCGGATTATATTTTTGGGATTTTTGGATCTAAGGATAAGGGTAATAAAGTCCTAGGTGTTTCAATCACTTTCACACTTCTACTAGTTCATAGATTTGATATGTATAAGTCACACAAGTTCTAATTATGCATAAAATTCAATCGAAAAACACTCAGTAATGCCAAACGCAAGAGCATGCGAATAATTATATATTGCGCCAAAAATTTGATGCTGTGTAATAGGCTTGATTTTCCTCACATGAAAACGGATGGGATAGGGTTTAGCGAATCATTATGCATAATATTCATTTGTTTCTACTTGCCATGTATTCATTTTATTTAATTAGGTGCGAACTCAAAGAGGTTTTAAATATTAGGGTTAAAAACTTTGAAAATTTCGGGTTTTACAAAAGGTAGGTTTTTGTAAAAATTTAGTCAAATGGGTAGAAAATCACAAGTTGAAATTTTACTGCTTTGAGATTACAAGTAGTCCTGAATCTCTTAATTCCCCACCCCACACTTAAAACTGTGCATTGCCCTCAATGTACAAATGCATGTAATGAAATGCTATGCAAGAATTTAAATGCATGAAGTTTTAAGGGAAAAGAAACTGGTACTCCCCCGGTCAATTCGGTGTATAACCTAAGGCCAAAACTTATTGGTGCTGTCAACACTTTGCTTCAAAGACTTCATCTAATTTCATAGAAAATTGATGTGGTTTCCGATTCCTCATGTTGTAGAGATGGAGTGTGATTCCTCAAAGAAGTAGAGAGACTATCCGGTGATGCTATTCTACCTGAAACATAAGGGAAAACATAAAAGCAGACAAAGAAAATAAAAGGTAGTAGTTAAGCTACTAAGGTCCTAGTATCGAGAGGGCATACCTGGGGCTAAAGTATGAGAAACTTAAATTTGAAAAGTCAAACCTAAGGTCCGTGATTCTGCTGTATGCACCAACCTATCAATTTATTCATGATCATCGGGTTGCCTCCCGGAAGCGCTACATTTATTTAAGGGTCTTTAGTCGACCCGTACGTGTTTCATCAGTCTTTCTTTGGGTGGGAGCCATCGACTTCCACCGTATCTCCTGTTCCTTCATTCAAGTCCTTCAGTTTTGGTAGCTTGTTAAAGTACTCATCGATCCAGTCAGTGTTTTCAAAATCCTTCCCAAGATTCAGTTTCTTTCCTTTGTTGAATTCCTTAGCTTTCTTTAGTTGGTAGTCCAGATTAGTATCGATGAATTAGGTAATTTCAAATGGATCATTAGATAGGCATTAATTTCCCCCTATGTTGTAGGTCACTGATTGTTTTCCGACACGAAGTGTCAAGATTCCTTCATTCATATCAATAACGGCTCGAGCAGTGTCTAAAAATGGGCGACCCAAAATCAGAGGTACGGAATAGTCGGGTCCCATTTCTAAAACCATGAAATCGACAGGGAAGAAAAACTTGCCGACTTTTACTAGTAAGTTCTCAATGACTCCTATGGGTGATTTGACTTATCCATCTGCGAGTTCGATAGTTGCATTGACAGGTCATGGATTCCCAATATTTAACCTTTTAAACATGACATAAGGCATTACATTCACACTTGCTCCTAGGTCAGCGAGCGCAAAGGTTATTGGTAATGGTTCGATAGAACAAGGTAGAGAGAATTTTCTAGGATCTGAAAGATTCTTTGGAAGGCATTTTTCAATGAGAGCGACACAATGATTAGTCCTTTTTACTGCTTCCTCCATGTTTCTTTTGTTTGTAAGGAAATCTTTCAAGAAACGTCCATACTTAGGCATTTGTTGTATGATATCTAGGAAAGGAAGATTGACATGGATCTGGCTTAATAGTTCGATGAATTTCTCATATTGTTCGTTAGTCTTCTGCTTTACTAACCTTCCTGGGTATGGTATGTGGGAATGGAACGTTCTCTTTATCGGAACTTTTGGAGGAGTATCTACTTGAGCAGGAGGTGGAGTTATCTTTGATTGTGGTTCTTGGGTAGTTGTTTCTATGATATATGGACGAAGCGGTACTCCGGTGAATATCTCTTTCCTTGTTGATTGAACCTCTTCGTCTGGCATTGGTGGTTCTGGATAAACCTTGCTATTCCTCAGAGTGATAGCACTTACATTTGCTTTTGGATTGGTTTCGGTATTACTCGAAAGACATCCTGGTTGTCTTTCGGATATAAGTTTTGCAATTTGCCCAAATTGTGTTTCAATGGACTGTAGAGTTGCTTTCTGTGTCCTAAACTCAGCTTCGTGAAGACTAAACTTATCCTCATATTGTTTGTGACGGGAAACTGTTAGAAGGGCTTGACTTTCAGTTGTAGAGATTAACTTAGTTACCACGTCCTCTAAGCTTAACCCATTGCTTGGTTTGCTAGTTCCTTGAAATTGTTGACGAGGCTGATAGTTTTGAGGTGGTCTTTGTTGAAACTGTTGTTGTTGTTGTCCAAAGACAGATTGTCCCTGATTGTTGTTATCCTTCCAGCTGGAGTTTGGATGGTTCCTCCAACCAGGATTTGTAGAGTCATATCTTATGTATAAGTTGTTGTCATTTATTGTATGTTTAAACAGTTTTAGACTAATTTACTTTATGTCATTTCATTAAATGTAATTTCAGTTTTCTGTAATTTACTGCTTTATTAGCTAAGTCTGGGCCATCGAAACTACTTAGTTTCGATTGAGTTTGTTTCAATCGAAACTAGTAGTTTCGATAGATGGTAGTTTCGACAGTCTGTGTATCACTTGTAAATGGTCAATCGAAACTAGTAGTTTCGATTGAACATAGTTTCGATACCTGTCACTACTATAAATAGCCTAGTTTGAGAATGTTTAGGGTGTGAGTAGCGGTTGTAACCCTGAACCTTCTCTTTCACATTGTTCTTGAATCAATACAATTTGCAGTTGTTTATGCACTGTGTTCTTACATTTTCATACCATTTGCGTGTTGATTCATAGTGTGGTTAGCCAGTTATCTTCACCAACACTGTTTCTATCATCTGTTTCACCAACATACACACAGTTTCCGCCTGTGTGTATGTGTAATAGATCAAATCAGTGATTTCAAGTTAAATCTGGACCTACAATTGGTATCAGAGCAATATGCTCTAGTGTTTTTGAGTGTTATCAGGTTTTGTGATCGATTCTAGGTGATTTGTGAGGTATTTTGAGGTTTTTGTTGGAATCTGCACATAACATCTCAAACGTACTGTTTCATCGTTTTTCAAGGATTTGTGTTCGTGATTTCAAGAATCGGAGGTTGGATTAGTGATCAGGAGTGTTAGACGAAGGTTTTCGCTGGATTGTTTTGTCATTTCTGCACTATTGATTTCTGGATCTTATCATCAATGGAGTATTTATGAGCTTGGAGAAGAAGGCATCGAAACTACTGGGGACAGTTTCTGATTTTTGTTGATCATCGAAACTTCTTGTCTACATTTTGTCGGGAGAAGGTACTATCGAAACTAGATTTTTGTCTTATATAGAAACTGTGGTTATCGAAACTTGTCTGTGAATTTTTCAGTATCGAAACTAGTTGTTTCGATAAAAGTTGTCCTATCGAAACTAGTTGTTTCGATAAAAGTTGTCCTATCAAAACTAGTTGTTTCGATAGAAGTTGTCCTATCAAAACTAGTTGTTTCGATAGAAGTTGTTCTATCGAAACTAGTTATTGTTTTAGTTTCGATTCCGAATATCATGGCCACTTCAAGTTCAACAGAATATTCTGGGGGAAATAGACCACCTGCTCTTGTGTCTACAAGAGAATTTGATGATTGGACTAAGAAGATGAAGCTTTTCTTTCAATTTCACGATTATACTTTGTTGAGTTCTATCACCGATGGTCCCCACAAGCCCGTAACTACCACTGCTGATGTTCAACGTCCTAAGTTAGTATCTGAGTATGATGAGAAAGATCTTGCCTTGATTGCCCGAGACAACAAGGCCTACGGGACTATTGCCATGGCTCTTCCTATGGATATTTTCAACATCTTTGCTGAGTACACAACTGCCAAATACTTATGGGCTGCATTATGCACAAGATATGAGGGAAGTGAGGATGTCAGGGAAAGCAAAAGAGATCTGATCAAGAAACAATATGCGATGTTCAGCAGTGTAAGGGGAGAATCAATATCTAATTTGATCAACCGTTTCTCAAGCATTGTATCAAGGTTGAAAGTAATGGGAGTTGATTACCCTACTCTTGATCTAAACAAGAAACTCCTAGATTCTCTTCCTGAGGAATGGAATATGTATCAAATCATGATAAAAAAGACTGAGAATCTGAGTGCTCTGTCTCAACAGGAAGTCTATAGCATTCTTGAATCTTATGAAATTGAGATTAAAAAGGGAGCAGTCACCCCGTCAAATCAGTCTGGAAACACAGCTCTTATTGCTGGATCAAGCTCATCCGGTAGCCCATACTTTCAGACTGATGTCCCTCCTTCAGCTGCTGCAATTAATTCTACCAGCTCCTCTGCTCCTCAAAAGACTGTCACCATGATTCCTGATGATTATGTCCCAATCATGACTGATTTCTAGAAATCTAACACCGGTTAGCTTTCAACCTGATGACTTGGAGCAGATTAATCCTGATGATTTAGAGAAAATGGACATTGATTGGTGCATGGTCATGTTGACCTTAAGAGCCAAAAGATTCATCAAAAGGACTGGCATAGACAGATTCAAGCAAGGAAAGACACTTGGGTTTGATATCAAGAAGGTGAGATGCGACAATTGTGATCAGCTGGGTCACTTTGCCAGAAACTGCAAGGAGCCGTCCTCCAAGGATCAGCAAGAAAAGAAGATTTCCTCTGGAAAACAAGCTGCCAATCCTCCAAAGACAAACACATCTTCAAGTTCCACAACTCTTGTGTGTCAAGCTGATGGACACTATCATTGGGGAGAACAAGCTGAGGAAGCTGCTGATAAAGCCTTGATGGCTGATGTGGAGGACACGGGCAAGTGTGTCATGATTGAACCTGCTGAGGATCTCACTGCTGTGCCTTCTGAGGTTATTTCTAAACTTTGTAATTCCAGATCTTTCCTAAATGAAATTCAAAAATACAGATTCATCAATCAAGCCTTGATTGATGAACGAGATCACATTAAGGTGATGTATGACTCTGTTGCCAAAAATGAGAAACTTTACTTAAAGAAAATTCGTGACATATCTGGTGAAAATCGTTCTTTAATTGTGCAACTCAATACTCAAACTATTAACAATACGATTTTAACTGAAAGAGTCTAAAAGGCAGAAAAAGCCAAATTACAGGTTGACCACATGGATATGGATCAGAAAATTCTGTTTGGAATAATTGATAAACAATTTAATAGAAAAGGCACAGAAGGTCTTGGGTATAACTCTCATCCACCTCCTTATTCTAAATCAGGGAGATTTGCTGATATGCCAACTCCACATGTTTCCACACCTTTTGTTTGCACATTATCTCCTGATGATTATATTACGTCCTCTGATTCTGACAGTTTTGCTTCTTGTGCAGAATTAAATTGTGTAAATTCCGAAGATGATTGTGATGAGAGTACCAATGACAGAACTATTTTAAAAGAACTTGAGTCGGATGAATGTAATAATATGTCCGTGTCTAAACTAAATATTTGTGAACACGTTGAAAACTTGTATTTTGATTCTATGCCTGCTGAGCATACGGGTTTGGGATGTGATGTTTCTAAATTTAAAAATGCTTTGCCTTTTATTCCTAAATCTTTGAATGTTATGCCATGTGTTACCAAGTTTAAAAGTGCAGGAATTATTGTGAATGATGTACCACGTGAAACCATGAGCAACATGGACTTTTTCAGATTAAAGGAAGCACATCGTCTTCAAGACAAAGTTATTGTTGAGAGAACCGTCTCATGTTCAGATTCCTCAACATCACAATCATCTTCATCTTGTGATGACTATTATCAGGCTAAGATATCTTGTGAAAACGTTTGTTTTAGTTGTGGTGCCTCAAATCATGTTTCAAAAAGTTGAAAATTGACAACCACAAATTCTAATGAAGAATCGCCTTCCAAAAGTTCATTAAATTCATATGTGTTGCCTAAGTCTTCTCACAGTAGGAAATCTAGGCGTAAAAGAATTAAAAATGCTAAAAATTATTTAAAACGAACTTGGAAAATTAAAAATAATGTTCTATTTGATGACCATGCTTCATCAAAGGATGGTTGTAATTCTGATTCCAATGAGAGGTCATATCCTGACACTAAACTCTTTTGATTGAAACAATTTTGGTCAAATCGTATAAATGGTTCGTTGTGTATAGGGTCAATCAAGAAGAACCGGCGATAACATCTGGCATGTAGATAGTGGATGTTCAAGACATATGACTGGGCACTTTAACTTGTTGCAAGATTATCATCAAATTGATGGAGAGTATGTTGCTTTTGCTGGAAACCCAAGAGGAGGAAAGATTGAAGGACAAGGAACAGTATCAAATGGAGTAAATAGTCTGGAATTTGTCAACTTTGTTCCTCAGTTGAAATACAATCTGATAAGTGTTTCACAGATTTGCCAAGGACTTTTGTGCTTTATTCAATTCAAAAGAATGTCTTATCTTGAAGCCGGGAGTGATGATTCCGGAAGAACTTATTCTCATGCGTGCTCCCAGAAGATACAACACATATATGTAACATCCCAAATAATGACAAGACAAATAAAAAAGGGAAATAAAGTGGGCTTGGCCAAAATTTCGGCCCATGGGCCGAAAAGAAAAGGGGGAAACCCCATTACAAAACAGCAGCTTCAACCCAAACCCCTCTCATTTCATCTTCCTGCGCAAGAATACTAGAGAGAGAGAGAGAGAGCGATCGGCTTGTGAAGAAAACCGCAAGGAGAAGACTCAAGGGCTCGGGAATCATCCGACTCCACCATTTCAACGCATAGCAACAGAAATCGGGCCTGTTGAGGTAAGCATCGCCTCTGATTATGAGTCTTTGCATGTCTCGGGTTTAAATCAAATAAAGATACGATTTTTGCATACGAAACTTGAAACAAATCACGTATTTGAACTCAAGAACGATAAAGGAAGGTGTTTAACGTAAAATGCTCAAGGTTTAATCGATTGGAAATAAGTTGGCTGGAGCAAGGTTCTGGTCAGGGAAGATGCAGACCCATGACTCGAAACTATAGTTTCGATACATACAGACCCGTCGAAACTACTCTAGTTTCGATAGTCATGTTTGACTCGAAACTATCTAGTTTCGATAGCAGCCAATGACTCGAAACTACCATAGTTTCGATAGGAACTCAGGACTCGAAACTACCTAGTTTCGAGTGTCACCTTGAACCTAAACTAAGATTTTTCATAAGTTAATGACTCGAAACTACCATAGTTTCGATAGGATCTCATGACTCGAAACTACCTAGTTTCGATAGAAGGATTATGACTCGAAACTACCTAGTTTCGAGTGTAAGACCATAGCTCGAAACTACCATAGTTTCGATGCGACCCACCTCCCGAAACTACTGAGTTCAAGAATAGTAATGTCTAGTGTCATTTAGGAGCCCTACCTTATATGTATGACCTTATTATACAGATTGTGGGTGACCTTAGTGACGTTTCAAAACCAGCTATTATACTTCAGGGACCCGCCTATCAGGTGAGTTCTATGTGCCCCTTCTATGTTATGTGCAAATGTTTTCAAATGTTTTGGGGCTGAGATGTATACACTAAGTGAATAAATGTTATGAATGCCAATGTGATCATATGTGATACTTATATATATATGAATGTTAATATGATCATACGTAAAATAATGATGAACAAGAATGAAACGAATGTATACAAAGAATGAATGAACGAACGACATAACGAAAAAGAAGAAAATCTTGCTTTATATTTTATATATTGCTTGTTACGAATGCATGTAAATGTATGGACGCTTCGATGATAACGGCTACTTCGGTAGACGGACGACCTCGTGACTATTTTGCAATCGGGACAAACACGTTCCTTCATTAGCTAGGACGTGTGAAAGGCACTAATGGACGGTCGAAGCAATTGCCTTATCAATGATAAGTAGAACGGTTGCATATATAATAGTTCACGAGGGAAACGGATGCCTTAGGGCAGACGGGCGAATATGACGGACTACGACGGTAGTACGGTTAAGACGGACGGCCGAAGGTTTGCCGGACGGTATAGCATAACAGATGGCCGAAGGTTTGCCGGATGTTGTGGAGGACGGACTACGACGGTAGGACGGGCGTATTGTCTTCGTGACTTACGCATAAATGAATGTTGGCTGATCACTCTTATGAGTACGACCAATAAATGTTAATGAAAGTAAAGGTGAATGCATATTTATGTGCTCACATACGAATGATAAAAGAAAGCAAAGGATATGTAAATGTGTATTTATATTTATATATTTATACGTAAGTATTTATAAATGGATAATGTTCATACCTAAATGTTTTTAACTAGAACTCACCAGCGTTAGCTGACTTTTAGTATACATTTCAGGTAAAAAGAAGAAAGGTCGTGCATTGGAGTGAAGGCTATCCCGATCAAGGGCTGACATCCCATCCACTTTAATTTTTGTTAAAGCAATGTGTTATGTTTAAATGATTAAGACTTCCGCTGTTATGGCTATGTAATCGAATGATGTAAGCTCACGCTACGTTTAGAAAGTATTCAATGTAATTATTCAGTATCTATGGCTATGTTTATGAGTAAATCCAACGAGTGAGGTCACCCGGTAAAAGGGGGCCTTACAATATAGCTTGGATATGAACAACCCATCGGGCATTGAATCGTGTTTTCTCTCAAAGGCTTCCGAAGATGAATCTTTCCTGTGGCATAAAAGGTTGGGACATGTCAATTTCAAAACAATGAACCGACTGGTTCGAGGCAACCTAGTCACTGGATTACCTCTCAAAGATTTCACTCCTATGGAACACTGTATCTCATGTTCCAAGGGAAAACAGCACAAATCTTCACATAAGCCTAAAACCACCAATTCCATTGACTCTCCTCTCCAATTGCTTCACATGGATCTTTTTGGTCCAGTGAGTGTCATGAGTCTTGGATGAAAGTCATACTGTCTGGTGGTAACAGATGATTTTTCTCGATTCACGTGGGTGTTTTTCCTAGCCAAGAAAGATGAGACGCCAGAGATTTTAAAAACCTATCTGCTTCAAATTGAGAACCTCTTCAATCTAAGTGTGAAGACTAGCCACAGCGATCATGGAACAGAATTCAAAAATGCAACTCTTGATTCCTTCTGTGAAAGCAAATGAATTTCTCAACAATTTAGTACATCTCATACTCCTCAACAAAACGGTGTAGCTGAAAGAAGAAACCGCACTTTAATTGAAGCTGCACGAACTATGATTGTTAACTCTAAGCTTCCCGTGACTTTCTGGGCTGAGGCGGTCAACACTGCATGTTTTGTGCAAAATCGGGTTCTTATCACTAAAAGTTGCAACAAGACACCTTATGAGATCATGTACAAGCGCAAGCCAGTTATTGATTTCTTCAGAAAATTTGGGTGTGTGTGCACAATGCTGAACACTTTAGATCAGCTCAACAAGTTTGAAGCCAAAGCTGATGAATGCTATTTTGTTGGTTACTCATCCAATCAACGTGCTTTTCGTGTCTACCATAAGAAGAAAAGGATAGTGATGGAGTCCATTGATATCAATTGGCATGAAAACAATCATACGGACGCGGGAGACGGTCCCAATTGGCTCTTTGACATCGATTCAGTTTTTAAGTCATTTAATCTTCCTGATTTCTCTATTGAATCAACTCATGCTAATCCTTACTTCTCTGTGAACAATCTAAGGAACATAAATGATCAAGGCTCTTCCTCATCTATTCAGGTTGAAATTCCTGTGGTTGCTAATGCTGAATCTGATATGGAGTCTTCCGGTTCTGGTGCAACAAGTGAAACTGTTGAAGACAACTCCATTCCAATTAATGATATTGCACCACAATCACCTGCTGAAGATCCTATTAATGATATTGCCGATCCTCCTGCTGAAAATCTTACCAATTTGGAAGAAGTCGTGGAAGAAGATGAAATTCCTCAACTGCGAATTCACAAGATTCATCCCACCAATAACATCATTGGACCACTCAATGTGGGTGTTAGTACCCGAAGTGCCTGTGAAGCATTTGAAAATAGCATGTTTTCTTGCTTCATTTCTCAAGCTGAACCAAAGAACATCAAAGCAGCTCTACTAGAAAACAGCTGGGTGGAAGCAATGCAGGAAGAGCTACAACAATTCTCAAAGCTGCATGTGTGGAATTTGGTAGATCTTCCCAAGAACAAAGTTCCAATCGGCACTCGTTGGGTTTTTCGAAACAAAAAGGATGAAGGCGGCACTGTGATTCGAAATAAAGCTCGTCTGGTGGTTCAAGGTTTCTATCAAGAAGAAGGGATTGACTATGAGGAAGTCTTTGCACCAGTGGCTCGTTTGGAAGCCATCCGAATGTTTCTCGCCTATGCAGCCTACATGGACTTCACCGTTCATCAAATGGATGTCAAAAGCGCATTTTTATATGGCAAAGTTCAAGAGGAAGTTTATGTCAAGCAGCCGCCGGGTTTCATTGATCCTAATTTTCCAGACCGTGTTTACAAGTTAGATAAAGCATTGTACGGTCTTCACCAAGCACCTCGTGCGTGGTATGAAACTTTATTAAAGCATCTGCTTGAGAATGGTTTCACACGAGGAGCAATTGACCAAACTTTGTTCAAACGAAAGGATGAAAAGGATACAATCATGGTACAAATTTATGTGGATGATATCATTTTTGGATCTACAAATCCCCGTCTCTGCAAAGAATTTGAAGAAGTGATGCGATCTAAGTTTGAAATGAGCTCCATGGGGGAAATGAAGTTCTTTTTGGGACTACAAGTTGATCAGTCTGAGTCAGGAATCCTTATCCATCAAGAAAAATACGTAAAAGAAATCTTGACCAAGTTCAAGATGGCTGATTCCCATCCAGTAAAAACTCATGTGGAAGTTCGACATTGTTTGACTCCTGATGTGGATGGTGAAAACGTTGATCAGCATCTCTATCGCTCTATGATAGGATCTCTCATGTATCTCACGGCCAGCAGACCTGACATCATGTTTGCAGTGTGCTTGTGTGCACGTTTTCATGCTAATCCTAAACTCTCTCATTTATCTGCTGTCAAACGTATTTTAAGATATTTAAGGTATAAGCCAAAATTGGGTCTGTGGTATCCTAAAACTGACTTGTTTGATCTTGTGGCTTATTCAGATTCAGACTACGGGGTTGCAACTTAGACCGAAAATCCACTTCTGGAGGTTGTCAATTCATTGGCAACCGCCTTGTCTCATGGCAATGTAAGAAACAATCCACCGTTTCCCAATCCACCGCCGAAGCCGAATACATTGCCGCAGCCCTCTGTTGTTCCCAAGTCAGATGGATACACCATCAGATGCTTGACTATGGGATCACATTCCATGAGACACCCATTCTGTGTGACAACACTGCCGTTCCCCATATCACCAAAAACCCCGTTCAGCATTCCAAAACAAAACACATTGAAATTAAACATCATTTTATTCGTGACTGTGTTGAAAAGAAACATATTCAAATCGTTGAAGTCAAAACCGACAAACAAACCGCAGACATCTTCACAAAGGCTTTTGACTCTACCAGATTTGCCCAACTAGTAGAGATGCTTGGAATGATTAACTTTCAGTAAATTGTGTGAATAGTAGTTTATTTTCTAAATTTTGATTAATTAACAAAGAAAATTCCAAAAAGATTTTATTTTTATGTACAGTATCTACGCAAATCTTTTGGGGGAGAAATATAATATTTTAATGTTGAAAAGAATTGCCGTGTATATAATCTTCAAGTGGTTTTGAATTGCAGGAAAAATTGAATCTGACCTTTGAGAAATGATAGTGTCTGATCTCATCTCTTGAACATGGAATAGACCAAAAGCGATGGTGTTTACTGAGGTATAGCTGGTAGGCCCGACATATGGTTAAAACTTGTAAGTAGTGTGAAAACCTAATATATATATCTCATACTTGTGTGTTTGAACCCATTATTGACACATCTAACCCATTTTTATATCTAAGAAAACCAATTCAATCAGATACAGGCTTACGTATTGGATTCCTATTCATACGCCAAGTGACCGTCAAAATAACGATATTTACCACCGATGACCCCGTATGTTTTGCTTACGCAAAGATCTCGGGTGCTCATCCTTTTCCCATCCACTTGGATGATTTGACCCCGCCTGTTTTGCTTACGCAAAGATCTCGGGTGTTCAACATTTTTCTATCCGCTTGGATAATTTTACGACTTCTTCTGTTTTGCTTATGCAAAGATCTAGAATGTTCGTACCTTTTTTTAATATCTACTTGGATATATTTTATTTTAATTTTCTAAATCCACTTGGATATCTTATTTTATTTTGGTGGTACTTTGACATTACTAAGACGGTACCTTGGTTAATCAGAAAGAGATGATAGGATGAAAATGAGTACTTCTTGAGGATTGATAGGTTTTCAAAATCATTTTATTTTAATATGTGGGGTACACCTTGTATATTGCTTAAATGGTACCTTCTAATCACATGAAATCTTAGTACAAACAAATGTTCGGGTTTACTTTGCACAAATATCAGCTATCTTCAGGGACTCACAGTAGTTAATTGCAAAAGGAAGTGTTTCAAGAGACTGACCAGATCTGATCTCATGTTGGATCTTTTTCAAGAAGATAAGTGTAAATATCTTGTGTATAATTTCATTTCTATAGTATGTCTGTTTTAACAGTGTATATATGTTAGTCTTATTTCTGTTCTTTGAACTATCGAAACTACTTTGTGCATATCGAAACTACTTTGACATATCGAAACTACTTTGTGCATATCGAAACTACTTTGACATATCGAAACTACTTTGTGCATATCGAAACTACTTTGAACTATCGAAACTAGTTGTTCATATCGAAACTAGTTTGTCCTATCGAAACTAGTTGTTTCGACAGGGGCATTTTTGTCTTTTGTCTCACGAAAATTAAAAGCCTTCATAAGCAATCCCTCCCTTCATACTGATATTCACTCGTCTTTTTCAAACCCTCTTCATCTTCTCTGTCATTCGCAAAATCTCTCAAACCATCGGTCTGAGTTGCAAGATATCAGCATTAATCACCTGATTTCCCCATTGTCACCATCGTCTTCATCATCAGGTAACGTCTCACTACTTCATTTTGGATGATTTTTGCAAATCGGCAGACCTAGGATTTCAAAGTTTAAAATTTGTTCGACTAAATCTTCATAATAACAGTCGTTTTTGTGCTTATCCGTGTTTGCATACATCTCTATTATCTTTGAACTCACGATTAATGTGTATTCTTGCAGATAACAGTCTCACCTTCGGTAAGATGAAGTTCCGTCACTTACAGGCCACTCTAAACCCTTCATTAAATTGTTTATATTAGTCTGAGTATCGTGAATCAAAGGGGTTTGGGTTTCAAAACCAAGTAGTTTCGATAAAGGGGTTCAACTCTTTCAAAATTTCTCAAAAGGTTTTCAATCAAAACTACTAGTTTCGACATCCAAACTTACCCTAGTATCTCTGATCGAAACTAGTTAGTTTCGATAAGTTCATCTTCATCGAAACTAGTTGATTTCAAAATTTTATAAGTATTGATCAAAGCTTATTGCCTCTATCGAAACTACTTGTTTCGATAAAGTTGTTTGTTAAATTAACCAAGTTCATCTCAATCGAAACTAGTTGTTTCGACAGTAAGGATTTCAGATTTTTTTCTAAGTGTTGATATATCTTGTTTCGGTCAAGTATTTTCAGAAACTTTACTTCTTGTGCAAAATTGATGAATTTTACAGGTATGGATCTCTTATTCGTAAAGAGACACAATGTCTGTGCATTCCTTAATGCCAATGATCCAAAAGCTGCAGAGTTCATTCATGTCTTAAACTTCCTGGCAAACTCCAACATCAACTTTGCCATCAGCAACAACCTGCCGGTGTTTGAAACATCTATAAGAGAATTTTGGGAGACTGCAGAGATCATCACAGTTGAAAATGTGGAGCACATCAGAGCAACTGTGCTTGGCCAAGAAGACTTATTTTCTGAAGCTACAGTTAGAGAGGTGCTGCAGTTTAATGACAATCCAGATTCACCCATTGAATTTCCAATCTTCTATGTTAAAGAATGCTTCAGAAGATTGGGTCATCCAGAAGAATTCAAAAGTGGTCAGATAATCAAGAACTCCTTACCAAGCCACTGGAGATATATAGTGCACGTGTTTATTCACTGCCTATCAATTAGAAAAGGAGGTTTTGATTCAGCAAACAGCACTCTGGGCTCAGCAATTTTGGGGTTAGTCAAGGGAAGAGATTACAATTTTTTCTGGCTTCATCTTCAGACAGTTAAAGAACAACCTGACAGGATCCATGAAGGAGAAATTTCTGGCATATCCAAGATTCCTACAGATTATCATCAATCATCTTTATCCTGAGCTTCAACAAGGTGGGAACACCTTTGTGTTCGACCATATGATTGCCAAGACTCTCAGCTATATGAGGAGTACCAACAAGAGAACCAACAGGGCTATAGCTGATGTTCCCCTGTTTGGTCATATTATTGGTGAAGAAGAAAAATTCATTCCTGATACTGACCCTGATCTAGAAGAAGAGATCTTATCATCTGATGATGAAGAGATGGAAGTTGAACAAGATCAAGGTAATCAACCTATTGATGAAGCTGAAATTGAGTTAAACGTCCCTAATGTTCAAGAAGAAGAACAACCCATCATTGAGCCTGTGATAGAGGCTCCTTTTGTTGAACAAATACAGATAATTCAAGAGCTAGCAGTTAATGTTGAAGCTGGTATGCATGAAGCTGAGGAGGAAGTTGCAGAATCAAGTGGAACTCTGGATGCAGGAATTTATGGATCTGACTACTACAAGTCTGATTCAGATGATAGAACAACGCATCTTGCATCTTCCTCCAAACGGCAAGTTGAGTCAGGTTCTGATTTTGAGGAAGAAGAGCCTAGGGCAAAGAAAATCAAGACTGGATTAGAATATTTGTCATCCTCGTCAGATTCTCTATTAGCTACTCCACAACCCACTCCACAGCCTACTCCACAGCCCACTCCACAACCCACTCCACAACCCACTCCACTACCATCTCCACAACAATCACCCATCCATACTACTACCACATTACCACCTCATGATTCAACCTCTCCTGTACCAAGAGTTAAAACTTTAAGCCTTGAACTGAAGAAAATGAAGAATAAGATTCAAAAGAAAGATGAAGAAATTGAAGGCTTAAAATCTAATTTACATGATGTCCAGGAAGAGGTTAAAGACCTGAAGCTGGAAGTTGGGGGTTTACATACCCAGATTGAGATTCAACAAACTCAACTTGAAACACAACAGAGACTAATCTCAAAGCAAAAAGAAGAATTCAAGGCTTTAGCTGAAGTGGTGGAACAACTCAAAGCCTCAATGATAAAACCTGTGCAACAACAACCAACCACTTCAACAGCTCAGGGGGAGACCACATCTGTAGTTGAACCCTCATCTCCTGCCCTTGTGACTAATCCAGAGTCTGCACTAACTATCCTTACTGGCCATACTGAGAAGACAAATGAGGCAGTTGAAGTCAAGGATGAAGAACCAGAATTAGACCTTCCCTCAGCAAGTGAGAGAAGAGATGCAAGAAAGAAAGGGAAAGGGACTTCTACTGAAATTGAGACCGTGATTCTGGATGAAGAAGACATCCCATCTGATGACGAGCTGAATGCCCTTTTAGATGAAATTGAAAACTATGGGTATAATGTTCTTTATCTAGAAATTCTAACCACCGAAGAAAAAGAGACTAAGAGAACCAGATACTTCACAGAAGAAGGAAAGGAAATTCAAACCTTGTCAAATGAAGAAAAAAGGCGAATAAGATGTTCAGGTTAATCTTATCAAAACAGTCACTCCTGAACCAACCACTATAGTCTCTGAATCCAGTCCAACATAAGATCCACCTTCTGTTGCACCTGAACCTCCAATTTCAAGAAAGTCTTGGTTTAGGAAAATCATTCAGGAGGAAACTCCTAAAACATATGAATGGATAGCTGAGCATCAGGAACTAAAGAGGCCTCCAATTGGCTGGAAGTATGATGCTGAAAGGAAGCTCTTTATTATCAGAAGATATAGAGGGGGAGTTCAGCACTTTAAAAATATGACTGACTTCCAGACCCTTCCTTTCTATGACCTCAGGGATTTAGCCAAACTTCCCCTTCAAAGCCCTGGGAAGGTCATGATGGCTTATGGCTTTGAGAAATTTCTGCATTCTCAAGTCAATAATGATTTCAAGGGAATGAAGCCTAGGAAAACTCAAAAGAAAATCTCAAAGATAAGGTTTCATCCTAAGACTAACAAGCCATATGTGTTCTTGAGGTACAAGCATGCCTAAACTCACAAGACCATCACCATTCCAAAATCTGTACCTGTCCAGCTGCAAACTTTCAGAAAGTGGTACTATGACCCAATCATTGGCAGTGCATTAATAGAGTGTGAGGGCAAGGAAGACATCACTATCTTTGAGCCTATGGAGTTGTTGAAATTTCAGCCTGAAGATCTGGAGATCCTTTTTCAGAATCACATTCAGGCATACAGTGATGAAGATGAAGCTGATGCTAAGGCCTACCAACGGGTTGTATCTCTCCATGTTAAACCTTTTATACCAAGGACAACTGAAGGACCAGCTGCTTGATGAAGAGCTGAAGACAGTAATGCAACAGCTTAGGGGGAGATTATAGAGTCATATCTTATGTATAAGCTGTTGTCATTTATTGTATGTTTAAACAGTTTTAGACTAGTTTACTTTATGTCATTTCATTAAATGTAATTTCAGTTTTCTGTAATTTACTGCTTTATTAGCTAAGTCTGGGCCATCGAAACTACTTAGTTTCGATTGAGTTTGTTTCAATCGAAACTAGTAGTTTCGATAGATGGTAGTTTCGACAGTCTGTGTATCACTTGTAAATGGTCAATCGAAACTAGTAGTTTCGATTGAACATAGTTTCGATACCTGTCACTACTATAAATAGCCTAGTTTGAGAATGTTTAGGGTGTGAGTAGTGGCTGTAACCCTGAACCTTCTCTTTCACATTGTTCTTGAATCAATACAATTTGTAGTTGTTTATGCACCGTGTTCTTACATTTTCATACCATTTGCGTGTTGATTCATAGTGTGGTTAGCCAGTTATCTTCACCAACACTGTTTCTATCATCTGTTTCACCAACATACACACAGTTTCCGCCTGTGTGTATGTGTAATTGATCAAATCAGTGATTTCAAGTTAAATCTGGACCTACAGGATTGTAGGTGTTACTATAGGGGTTGTTTTGTAGGCGATTTATTCCGATAAAGTCAACCTGCTCGGTATTAGTGGTGATACTCTTCACTTCTTCAGTAGCCTCAGCGGCGGTCTTGCCCATACTAAGTTGATTGAGTCAAGTGGTGAGGGCGTCTACTTGAGCAGAAAGTGATGTGACAGTATCGATAGAATGAACTCATTGCCTGGCTCCCCTGGTGTTTCTTGGACTGTACCATTGATAGCTGTTCATAGCTATTTTCTCAATTAGGTTGTAAGCTTCTTGTGGCCTCTTGTTTCCAAAAATACCATCTGCACTAGCGTCGAGTGTCTGACGAGCTTGATTAAGCAACCCATTGTAGAATGATGATACTTGTAACCAAACTTTTAGTCCATGGTGAGGACATTTCCTTAACATGTCTTTAAAGCATTCCCATGCCTCATATAGTGATTCACCACCATCCTGAGTGAAAGTGGTGATATCATTTCTTAGTTTAGCAGTTTTAGCTGGCGGGAAGTATTTCGACATGAATTTTTGAGCTAGATCATCCCATGTAATGATTGACTGGGTAGGAAGAGAGTTTAGCCATGCCTTAGCTCGTTCCCTTAAGGTAAAGGGAAACATTCATAGGCGAATTGCGTCATTTGACACTCCGTTCAGTTTGAAAGTATATCAAATTTCAAGGAAATTTGCAATGTGGGCATGTGGATCCACATCGGGTAATCCATGGAAAGTGCATGCTGACTGGATCATGTGGATCACATGAGATTTGATCTCAAAGTTGTTAGCGTCAACCGTTGGCCTTGTGATACTAAACCCCAAAGCCTCTAGTGACGATCTTGCGAAATCGGAAATAGTGCGGTTTTCAACGACCATTCTTCTAGTACGGTTTTCTCGTATTCTGTGGTGAAAGAATCTTTTGGGCTCTTCTAATAGTTGATATAAACCAGTAGTGGAGCTATTGATCATACACTACCTCCAACAAATGTAACAGAAAAACAGATGGAAATTGATAGGTTAATCCGTTAACTTGATATTTTCTTGAAATCACCGTGTCCCCGGCAACGGCGCCAAAAACTTGATGTGTGAATTTTGATATAGTTAAATAATATATAATAATAATTAGAGATTATGGTTTCACGAGATCAGGTTTTAAATTTATAAAATGATAATTACTTTAACTTAAAAACACACACAATAGGCAAGTGTACCTATCGCAACGTAATATAGTTTAGGTAATAACCAAGTATCGAACCAACGGACACGGTCGAATTCCAATACTCAACTTTTGTTAACGTTTAGCCGGTTTAATTAGTGAGTGAGTTTTGTGTGCTTGTGGAACATGAAATTAAATGACAGAAAAGTAAATGGCGGTAAAGTAAATAGCAGAAAAGTAAAAACGTGCGTGAAGTGTGTAACAGAAATGTAACGAACAGAATAGTAAATAACAGGAAAGTAAATATGTCGGAAATGATCAGGTTACGAATAGTATTGCTTTGGGTTTCGAATCCGCTTGGTACGTGATAATGTTAAGTTGACTAATCCAGTGATTTGACTACTACAAATGTGTGACTCGGGTCACCGCTAGAGCCTCGTCCTCACGACATTTGATTTGCAAATTTAAAAGCAAGTGGTAGTGCCTCCCGTTAAGGACAACAATTACCCTCAACCCTTTGAATGGTCATCTCCGGGTTGGTTTAAGACAACGAACGTAAAATGCTTTGTATTAGAGTTAAATAGGTGATTATATTTTGCTCACCGCGAGGCGGTGTAACAATGGGACAAAGTATAAAGACGTACCATTCCCAACATGAGTTCACCAATTCTTGGTTGCATAATAAGTTCGTATAAAGACGTACGACCTTAATAGTGTTAACCAAGCCTTGACTTATCAATCTCTACTTGTATAAAGACGTACAAGCTTCAAGAGAAGTTTGATTAAAAAGGTTTTACACTTTAAAAATCAAGAACACTTACAAATATAAACACGGATTTAGACAATAATAAAAGCCCACAAAAATGGTGGTTTTAAGGACGAATAGTTAAAGACATAAACACATCACTTGGATTAATACGTTAAACATTAACATGCACCAAACTTCATCTTCACCCTAGCAATAAAAAGAGTCTAGCCACGAATGGCCATACTAACTAGCATAACGCTGAGTTTCGTAGGCTCCCCTATTGCGGAACAAGGAGGAAGAGCCCCTCTACTCACTACTACTGCACTCTAACAACGAAATAAACTTTCTCTGGTGTGTTCTTGGGGTGTGTAAGGGGTGCTCCAATGAAGAACTCAAGCCATCTATTTATAGGCCTCAAAATGAGCAATGCACGACCGTGCATTGGATTGCACGGGCGTGCAAACACCTCGAGAATCAAACATAGTACAAAGGACAGTGTACCGGAGTCTGGGGAGGCCAGATGGGCAATCCATGACCGTGCAAAGGGATGCATGGCCATGCAAGCCCCTGTCTGCTCCCCAGGCTCGTCTTTAAGCTGCTGATTGACTTGTGTTGACCTTGTTTGACTTCTTGGGGTCAATGCTCGGGTTTGGTCCTCCAAAAGCTTGATTTCTTCATGTTTTAGGCTGGTTTTTGCTTTGTTTTCTTGAAGCACCGAATAACCTGCAATTGTGAAATATTAATGTTTTAGGTATCAATTGCGAGGTTATTAATCAATTAGTACCATAATATGGGGATTATTATGCATGCAAAACATGTATAATTTAGGACATATCACCCTCACGAGACTAAACTCGTCCACTCGGGCTACCGAGGGATTTAAAGGCTTGTTGCATATGCTAAATGCCTCCGTGATTCCAATGAAAGTGAGTTAGGTTGTCATATCTTTATTTTAGTTAATTGTTTGCAATTGGCCAAGTGTAGGGACGTATCTGGGGAGATTATGGTTGGATAGAGTGTGATTGAGGGCAATACATAAACCCGCGCGTGGGGGGGGGGGGAAGGATGCCGTTGTAGAGTTTGTACAAAATTTTAGTTTTTCGGTTTTCAATATAGTTTTGCGTCTTTTCTAAGTTTTGGCAGGTTTTCGTGGTAATTTGGGTGTTAAAAATCACCAGGAAAGACATTACAGGTATGTGTGAATATAATCTAAGTGTTGGAATGAGTTTTTGAAGAAGTTGAAAAATTTGAGTTTTAGGAGGTGAAAAAAATTCTAAGGCAAAAATTAGAAAATTTTCTAATCTTTCTATGAAGGAGGTCTCTTCGCGCCACGCGAAGAGTTGGTGGCCCATCTTCGCGACACGCGAAGAACAAACCAAGGGGCTAGACAAATTTTTGTCTTTCTCGTGACGCGAAGGATTTCCCCCCGGATTTCGTGACACGTGAAGGCCCCCTAAAACCCTAATTTTTGAAATTTTTTATTTTTTTTATTTGAGTCGTTCGAGTCCGTCGGGTCTTTTATTTTTATTTGAGTCATTATGTTGAGTCGATATAATGCTTGTGGGTTTGTTTCAAGCTTATTTTGCAGGTTTGGATTTGAATTTCCCGTAATCAATCTCCATTCGGGGGACGATAGTCTGACTTTCGATTAATTCTTTTGTACAAAGCAACCCGCTTGTATCCGTGGAGCACGATCACGAATGGAATGCTATAAGATCGCATATCCAGCTAAGTTTTTCTTTTCTTTTTGTATTTTTATTTCATTTTTGAGTCGCTCTTCCTACATTGGGGACAATGTTGAATTCAAGTGTGGGGAGGGGAGACCTTAGTTCAGGTCTGTATTTGAGTCTGTATTATGTGTTTGAGTCTTTTGTTTTGAGTCATAAAATCAAAAAGCCATAAAAATTTAAAAAAATTTCAAAATGTCCCTGGATTAGAGTTTGCGTAACTAAATGGAAAATGATAGGTAGAATTAGAAACCGTGCTAGTGTGGAATTGAATAATGATAATCAAACATGTCTAATTTGTAACGTTTTGGTAGGCCAACCGATTTACGAGCTTAAACATCCTGATAGTGTATCTAGATTAAATAAATAATTAATTCAGGATATCGTGTGGGTTCTCATCTTAGGGGTGTCGGTAAGGTCGAAATTGTCAATATAGGGTGATAGCTACATCTATAACCAATAGTTTATAAGTTTTTGAAATCTTTGGCACACCGCTTTCTTTTTATGAAAATAAATTCGAAAGTTGGTGGCGCCCGCATTCTATAATCCACATCATTCATGAGCTTAATTAATTACGTTGAAAGCTTGAGTTTTGCCTACGTGTTACCTTCCGGGTTACAAGCTTGGTTGAAACGCCCATGGGCAGACTCTTGTGATCAATCATAGATGACTGATTTGACTTATGTGTTACCTTCTGGGATAGTGACCTGGTTGAAACACCTCTAAGTTGAGTTCTGTACTTCATTGCTAAAAACTAAAGCCTATGTGTTACCTTCTGGGATGGAGAATTGGAGGATACACCACTGGGTGAGGTTTATTCATAAATCATAAATAAAAGCTCGCATCATTCATTCATCGATCCACAATTCATTGATTTTTAAAACTTATAGATTAGTGTTTATAGTGGTGGGAAAATCTATATGGTTTAACCCGGGGCTTGATATACTTTGAGATGGGATTAGGCTGAGTCGTAACTTTCTGAGTGTGAGACCTATAGATAGACTGACTGCTTGGTAATAATAGGATAGTAGATCACAGAATTAGGGGCTCGATAGGTCGGTGGTTGGGTTTAATCACATAGAAATACCGATTGTTACGATTAACGTGTTATGAAATCTGTGCTATGTAAAATGAAAGTATAAGTTGCAAGTTTTCCGATTATGATTCCATTGCATTATTTTTTTTGGGACGAAAAAGGTCAAGTGTGGGGATGTGATGTAAGGTCAAATATCCCATGTAAATGAGTCATTTTGTGTACGCTTTAGGAGTTAACTTTGTATATCAAGTTGGTTTTACATGTGTTTGTGAGTTTGATGAGTTACAGGGTAAATGTGAGTAAGAAGAGAGAATACATGAAGGATATAAAGAAGGTGAAAAGCTCGGAAAGTCAAAGTCAAGCTTTAAAGTCAAAATTCTGAGTTTTAAGGTCTTCGCGACACACGAAGACCAGGAGGAAGATTTTCGCGACACGCGAGGAAGAAGAAAAAGGCACGTGACTATTTTGGCCTTCGCGCCACTCGAAGGCCTGGCCAGAGATCTTCGCGACACGCGAAAAAAGGGATTACAGCAAATTAAAACCTAATTTTAATTAAATACCCTAGAGACTCCCATTCTAAAAAAAACTTCCTTCCAGCCGTCCTAGAGCTCCCCTAAGGCGATTCCAGAGCTTGTTTGGCCAATTGTTCTTTGTTTTGAATGATTGTAAGTTTAAAGTTTAGATTTTTAATGTTTTCGACAATCGTGAGCGGCTAAACGCTTTTATGATCCCTTCGGGTGAACGGTTTATGCATATATGTATATGATTTCAGTTGATTATCAGTTTGGATTGAAGTTTTATGAACCTCTTAAGTTCTTTGAATTCAATTGTGTGTTTGATTTATTAACAATTGCATGTTTTCGCTTTATCGCATCTATCATCGTTTCTTGGTTTTCTTGCATCAGGAATAATCTGATTTTGTGATTGAATTGATTATTGTGTGGTTGGATTAAACAGTTACACAAGGTTATATCTATGTAATCTCTAATCTGATTTGAAACTGAAAGTGTGTGCGTGTTTTGCTAAATCCGAAACCCGGAGTGGTCATTCTTCTCCCTATGTTTTCATAAATTTAGTTAAGTGTTTTTGACAATCCTAAGTCTTCTAAGTAATAAAGTTTAGAACTTTAGTAGTAATTGAATCAGTTTAGTTTAAATAGGATTCTCCACTGGTTCCCTGTGGATTCGATAACCCTACTTCCTTGTCTGCAGTTTAAGTAGCTAAGAAGTAGTTTTTATTATTGTTTTTTATTAGCCTTGACAACGAGATCAATTATGTGGTGGCACGAAGCCGAATCATTACAACCTTTAACAAGAAATGCTCGTCTAAACCGAGAACGGTCGGTTGCTAACGCCCAACTACTACAAGATTACTTTAACGAAGGGTGTACATATGACGAGGAGCACTTTTCTACCCGGTTTCGAATGAGCCGGAATTTATTTTTAAGGATATTAAATGATATAGAAAGAGAGATTCCTTGGTTCCGACAAGGTGTTCATGAGATATGTTAGGTTGGTTTCATCCCCGTTCAAAAGTGTACCACCGCGGTTCGTCAATTGGCGTATGGAAGCGCTAGTGATTCGTTCGACGATTACCTAAAGATGTCTGCCCGAACAATCAGGCCATGCATGCTTGGAAGTATCATGAGCTATTATTAGATTATATGAAAATAGATATTTTCATAAACCGTTGAGCAGTTACTTGCAGCGCATGAAGCTAAGCATGGATTTGTCGGCATGCTTGGAAGTATCGATTGTACACATTGGGACTGGAGGAATTGCCCCAACGCATGGCGAGGGCAGTTTTCACGTGGTGATCATCCTAATCCGAGTATTATGCTCGAAGCAGTTGTATCAAATGACCTATGGATTTGGCATGCATTTTTTGGTATTGCCGGTTCCAACAATGACATTAATGTTCTTAGACAATCGCCTATATTTGATGATTGGATAAACGAGACTGCACCCGACTCATCTTTTGAACTTAGGGGGACAATTTACCGTGGGTATTATCTTGCCTATGGAATTTACCCGACTATGTTGTAATTGTCAAGTCTCTTACGGAACACATATGTGTTAAACGTAATGCTTATAAAAAAGCTCATGAAGCGGCAATAAAAGATATCGAACGAGCATTCGGTATGTTGAAGTGTAAGTGGCATATTATCCAACGTCCGGCTAGGTGTTGTTATCAAAACAAAAATAGGAACATAATGTATGCTTGTATTATTTTGCATAATATGATTTTAGAGGACAACGGCTTGGAAATTTGTCACTATAACCCAAATGAAGAGGAGCCTACGTACGAAGAAATTCACGAAGATAAAAAGCGAAGAAACCGTCAAGAAATACGAAGCTGAGAAGTTCATCAAGCTTTGAAAGCAGACTTGATTGAGCATATTTTCGAACGTTCGCAAAATTAGTTTTTATGTTATTTTTTATGTAATTTTTATTTATGTTTTTTTTATGCAACTTTTATTTATGTCTAAATGAATATTTTATTTAAAAAATGAATATCTATACATATTAATAAATAATGGTTTGGTTCTGCCACTTTTCCTTCTCCTAGAGCACTAAAGTAGCTTTTTCCGCCTAAACTCTTTTTTCACGTAAATGGTACGCGCGGGTCGGTTTTGGAGTATCCGGTTTGGCCCACGTTTGTTTCACCGGATCTTATTACTGATCTAACTCCATTTTAGGGTTTCACCCCAAAAAAATTTCGCCTCTTCACCGTCCTCTATACCAATCTAGGGTTCCTCCACCACCCGTCATCTCCTCCACCCTTACCTTACGCCGTTAGCCGCCATGACCATACTCTCCCCCACCGATCTGCTTTCAATTCCTGAAAATCAACGATTGTAGTCGCCGCCGTGTTTCTTTGTTCTCCTCCTTCACGGATTTGACCTTCCAGTTTCTCCTTCCGGACCATGTTCTTCCAGGTTCTCCTTCACGATCTACTTTCAGGACCGTGTTGTTCCAGGTCTACTTCACATATTTGTTCAATCTTCTAACCGTATTTACTACTATTTGTATTTGTTCAATGTTCTTTTGTTTTGCAGGGGACTGTATGAATGAGTATGTTCAATGCTCAAAGTTGCAATTCGGAGGAGCATTAAGGATCATGAGTAAGTATAGGAAATTACTAATAGAAAGGTACCAACTCCGTCCATGTTTTCTTGAATTTGTATGAATAATCTAACGATTTTCTTTATGTTCTATAGCTTTTGACTTCTGGATCTGTTTTATATTCAATTTTTATATCTAGGTTTGTTGTAATTTGTTTAATCTTTTTACATTTTAATTGTTTTCTTGATTTTTATCCTTATCCTCTCACTTGTGACTTTTGCGTCATTAATTTTGACTCTTTTTTGTTGAAATTTTTAGTGTTTTATAGGTAACAAATTATTTAATGGAGATATACAGTAAAAGGCAACAAGAAAATAAAACTCATGAATGTATGCAATAATCTCATACACAGGCTCGCTTATTCTTTTCCTTTTTTCTATTTACTGCCTTTCTAGGCATTTATCAATGCGTACATATAATTCACTTTTGCTCTTACAAATGTATTTTGTAGTATACCAAATTTTGCAATGTTTTTTTATACTAATATTATTTAATACAATGTTTATGATTTTTTTTAGATATATCTAAATTTTCGTATTCAGTGGACTGAATTTTTTTTTTTAGATATATCTAAATTGCAGGTTGCTCTTGTAGCTTTGGCAACAATTCCATCTTCCCACAAGATCTGCTGTGAAATATTGGCCACCTGTGATATACTATGCATTACATGTCGCTGCAACAATAGAGCCCCAACTTAATACGTCATTCATGAGTGATGAACTCAAAGAGGTAATAACAAGTATTATTGTTATCATGTGTGCACATTTGAACTATAATAAGCGTATTAAATCTCTCATATATTTTGCTACCTCAGGCATTGGTAGTGTTATATAAAACTGATGGGCAATGTGAAAAAGCTTTTACACTTTATGCTGATGTAATGGCTCACTATATACCTGTGGTACCTAAGGCCGGCAAGATGAGGGAGTTGGATCAAAACTGGTTCCGGTTGAAATGGGTCGTTTTCGTATTGGTCGAAACATGATGGGTTGGTTGGGTTGGGTTGGGTTGGCTTTACCAACAATACATTTTGATATATGATTAAGATTTTTTATTAAAGTACTTCAGTTATGATTACAAAAACTAAATTATTACAATTTACTGTAATAATCTAAATCCGTGAGTAAAAGGATTTAGGAGGTTTTATGAATTAAAAGGAGATAACCCATTTGAGATAAGTAAACGGGTCGAATTGCTACCACTAAATTAGTATGAGTTGCATCATATGAATTATTGCTTTATGAAGGTCTTTCTTAAAAATGTCATTAACTTGTTTGTGTTTTTTCAATTTATGTTTTTCAGCTTATGAAACAAGATATCTTTGAGTTTATCGAGAAGCATAACTTGCATGATGTCGTTCGTGAAAAGGTGTGTGGGAAATTTCATGTTTACAAGCCAATTACACATTTATACCTTTTTTTCTTTTCTTATATTGAAGTAGAACATGCCCAGTTTTTTTTTCCTTTTTCTGAAATTGGCCCAACTTACATGTTTTCCATATAATTGTTCGGTCATCTGATTTGTGATTCTTATATATATGTATTATTTACAGTTATCCGGCTAATGCAGATTGATCATAAGCGTGCAGTTTCACCGTTAATGTTAATCCAGTGCAGGGACATAATTACCCCTGCTGAAGTTGTTTCCCAACTTCTGGCTTCAAAAAAGCAATGTGATTCCAGATATTTTCTGAGTCAACCGTATTGGCACTCACTATTTGAAGTTAATCCTCATGCTGGTAGAGATTTTCATGACATGCAGCTGTGTTTGAGATTTCTGGTGAAGATTCTTTAATGGGAAAAATACCAAAATGGACATTTGTCCGGCTAAATTAAAAAGGCGCCAGCTATGCCGACTAAATTCAAAGGTTTAGCCGGCAAAAACTAAAGGCTTAGCCGGCTTAGTACCGACTAAATGTCCATTTTGGTATTTTTCCCTTCTTTAATCTTAGTTGCTTCTTAGTACAAAAGTTACAATCAGATTGAATATCTTGCTATGTCCACTAAAGTAGCAAATTGTATAGTAAAAAAATCAAATTTGCTTACTTTAAATCAGAGAGGTGTAAACCAATAAAAGCTCAATTACTTAAATATTATGCACATTCGTTTTTGTTTATAAGAAAATATTTTGAAATGTATGAAAAAATATTTAGTTTTGTGAATTTAGTTGTAATTTCATTTTTTTCTCTATGTAATTTAAAATTTTCTTTTTATTTATGAAATCGTTTTAGATGATTATGAATGATATATGTTTTGTTTCATCAACCGTGTATTACACGGGTACTAACCTAGTTTTATAATATATGCATTTAATGCTCACCTGAGTAGAGTATACCCCTTACCAAGTGAGAAGTGTAGCATTCTGATGTGGCGCCTATATGACAGAAAAGATACTCTCACTTAGAAGAGCCAAGTGAGAGAATAACTCATACTCTTATAACAAATGCTACTCTCTCTGAAAAAGTAAGATTACACTGCGTTTCAGTCCCTCCTTCCTATTGGGGTTACCCAGTATTTATGCCCTGTTATCATAAACCGTTATACTCATCACTTACTGTTATACTCATACTAAATTAAATTTTGAGTGGTTGTAAATGAGACAATTAACTAATAATATAAGATGTGTTTGTCAAAATAATATTTAAAAATAGTATTATAAAAAAAATTTATTTAATTTTTTAAAAAAGCTAATAAAATTAATTACCGCTAGTTATTTAAATTTGATTTATTAAAGCATTTGGTTTTTAGATTATACTGACTTATTTTTAGAGTTACAATCCATAAACACAATATGACAACATGAAATTAAGCAGGCTAGGTTTGAGATAAACGGATTCAGGTCATAACCGCTATGGCATGGTTAAAAACGTGTTTAAACGAGTTTAACCCGGCTAACATGTTTATGACACACATAAACCGTTTAAGTAATAATGTTAAATAGGCCAACAGGTCGACACGACACATTTAAGATCCGTTTATCATAATCGTATAGTTTTATGGGTTTTTCTTTTAAGGAAATTACATATTGCTCATTAAATATTTGATAGATTGCAATTTTTTATAACTTTTATTTTATCTCTTATTATTTGTTAACCGCGCTAAATATATTATGTCAATAATCTTGTTAAACATGTCGTGACTTTCATGTTATTGAACTATATTTATATTAAATCACGTTAAATGACTTGTATCATGTTATTAAGCTGGTTATATTTAATTTTCTTAAATGTGTCTTGCCGTGTTATTAAACCGGTTATATTTATGAGGTGAGGGGTATAATTTTGTAATTGGTGATATTTCATTTTCCTTGTTAATAAAAAATTAATTATCGGTGTTTCTTAAAGGGGAGGTCTTAGGTTCAAACCTGGGTAGTATATTAGTTTAGAATTATTGGTGTCACGTTTGTGGTTAAAAAAAGTAAAAAATTAATTAGGAATTCAGAAAAATCAGAATCTATACTCTATAATAAATAAATGTTTTGGTTAGACAAATTTTCCCGACTCTCTCTCATATTAATTGCACAAAATTTTCTTAATTGTTTTTAATAATTTTTTTTGTCTCTCTCCTATTAAATAATAATGATTTTCTATAATTCTTTTTATAAAATGTTTTTTAGTTAAACAATATAGGTTTGTTCATAAAACATTTTTAGAAATTGAACATTTTTGCATTCTTTTTATAAAACAATTTTAAAAAGTAACTATATGACGTTTCTAAAATATTTATTATTAAATATATAAAATTATATTTATTTTTTATATTTATTCACCCCGTGTAATACACGGTATTTATAACCTATTACGCTACTAAATAAATATTCAAAGTCAAACGCATAACAAACCCGCGCCAATATTATAATCGATCTGCTTTCAATTTTTATACAGATGGAATCAATAATCATAGTTGTGTGTGATTAATTTTTTTCAAATTTGAGTAGAGATTAAGCTAAAACGGGGATGAGGATATTATCGCTGGCGTGCATACGTGGCACCGGTGCCGTTGCCGCTGACGGCTACTCCCGTGGCTTGTCACCGCGGCCGCACTATCCGTCTATGCCTAAGTATCCGAAGGGAGTGATGGTAGATGTGGAGAGCAATACGGAAGAAACGGAGGCTAGGGTTTTATTTTTGGTCACCGGAATGACTTGTCCGGCTTGTGCCGGATCGGTGGAAAAGGCGGTGAAGCGGTTGCCGGGAATCAAGGAGGCTGTTGCGGATGTGTTGAATAATCGAGCTGAAGTTATGTTTTACCCTTGCTAAGTTAATGTAAGTTTTATTGCTAATTGCTAAATTGAGAAGCATTTTAATGAGACTTAATTACTAAATTTCTGTTGATTTGAATGATCTTAGGGTTTGGGAACTTGGCTTTTATTGTTGTGTACTAGTGCAGTTGAAATTGTAATTGTGGCAAAAATTGACAATTGGAACAGTTTATCATCAATTGTGCTAACAATCCTGATGCTTGTTGATGCTATTGATCATGGTGTACAGTTTCTATGTTGTTGAGTGAATAACTTAGAAATTTAGGGGAGTGTTTGGATGTGTGTTTGTGTTGATACAAAGACCTCAAAACAGGTCTGGAAGCTCTATAACAGTGCTGGAGAGGTTGAACGTCAATCGGGATCAGTCTTTCCATAGTGAGACGGAGTTCTCCTTGTAATCCAACTCCGGCGTGAGAGTAAGCATTTGATAATATTAGAGAGACTGATAATGTCTAACCCTTTGCTTGTGTCAGGCAGGAATATCATTCTCACCGGAGATTGTTTTTAAACCTTTCTGCTGACGTGGCATGTGGTCTCAAAAACTCTGCTGAACTGTTCGGACGATTGTACAATTATGATTCTGTTCCGTATTGCAGGCTATGTCAAGGCCTACTATTGGTCCAGGTATTAGCCGTTGGTAATGATGTCCGCATTATGTTTATCGGACACCTGCCATCTAGGTAGTCAAAGGCTCAAGGTGCAAAGGGTGAGCCTGTCGCCTAGGCACAAGGCACTTAAAAAGTGAGGGCCCAAGGCAAGCAAGGGGGACGTTTATTCCAGGTTATTTTTAGTTTAGACTGGTTCCAGACTATTCTTAAATGTTTCAGACCAGCTAAAGGCTTTTTAGTAGAATTTGGCCAGGATTTGTGCCTGTGCGCCTAGGCGAACGCTTTTGCGCCTTTGACTACATAGCGTGCCGGTTGTCTAGGTTGGGCCGTGCTACATCGTGTCAAGTTGTGGTAGCATGAATATCTGGGACTCATGGCTCCAGATGCGTGATTCGTCATGTCCGGTGCTAGTGGCCCCGAGTGTGTTAATGCAGAGCTCAAGGCTCCGGATGCGCTGGTTTAGGGGTTACCCTTTCAGTTTGTAAAATGATGAAGGTGAGTTCAAGAATTAGAACTTGATAATTAGGTAACCATTTTCTTAAAGCCAAATAGTTAGGTTAGTATCCGTTTTCTTGCAGCAACTACATAACGGTTTCTCCAAAATAGAACAAGTAGTACAAGATTTTTATCTAGTTTAGGATTGCATTCTATAGGAACTTGTAATACATGTTGGATGATCTTTGCAATGCCTTCCATTTAAAATCTTTAGTTCATCATTATATGTAAGCTAAACAATTGTTTTGTTTTGGTATTTATAGGAGGAGACTATTTGTGAAACCATTGAAGATGTTGGGTTCGAAGCTACACTAATTATGGAGGAAACAAACGAAAAATCTACTCAAATATGTCGAATGCTCATTAAGGGAATGACTTGCACAACTTGTACTAGTACAGTCGAGTCCGCTTTAAGGGCTATACGTGGGGTCCACAGAGCCCAAGTTGCATTAGCAACCGAAGAAGCAGAAGTTCACTATGACCCCATAGTCGTGAGCCATAAACACATCATGAAAATCATAGAAGAAACAGGATTTGAAGCCATATTGATTAGCACAGGAGAATATATAAGCAATATAAGTTTACAAATTGATGGACCATGGAACGAGTTTTCAGTAAATATGATCCAGGAGGCTCTTCAAGTACTTCCCGGGGTTGTAAAAGTTGATATCGATACAAATCTCAGAAAGTGTTTGATACGTGCCAGCCAAGACCCACGTCCCATGCACCTCTTTTCCCACCTTCTTGCATGCAAGTAGATTAAGCCACGTTTCCCTTTTTGTTGCATAAAATAGGAACAAGTAGTTACAATTTACATTATAACTATTTTACTTCCATTTCCATGAAAAGAATGAGAAAATTGTTGCAAAAGTTTATTCTTTCTTTAATTTATTTGGGAGTGTTTGCCTACTAGAAAAGGCTAATTGTCTTGGGAGATATACCATCTCGAATCGGTCTCTATCAGTGTTCCGTTTCTTACAAAGCAGATTTAACTGGGCCAAGAAATATTATTCAAGTAACTGAATCAACTGGTTCTGGATCATCCAGATCGTTCAAGGCTAAGATATATCCTAAAGGCGAGGGGCGAGATTCTCATAGACAAGAAGATATAAATCAATACAAAAGATCGTTTATGTGGAGTTTAGTTTTCACAGTTCCTGTCTTCTTAACCTCCATGGTGTTCAAGTATATCCCGGGGCTCAAACATTTACTGGATACCAAGATTGTTAATATGATGACTCTAGGCCATCTTGTAAGGTGGATATTATCAACTCCAGTTCAGTTTTTTATTGGTCGAAGATTCTACACCGGGTCCTACAGATCATTGCGCCATGGTTCTGCAAATATGGATTTTTTAATTGCCTTGGGAACAAATGCAGCCTACTTTTATTCAGTTTACTCTGTATTAAGAGCTGCTGCTTCACCACATTTTGAAGCTACTGATTTCTTTGAAACAAGTGCAATGCTGATTTCGTTTATCTTACTTGGGAAGTATTTAGAAGTTATGGTAAAACGAAAGACATCAGAGGCAATTGCAAAGCTTATGGATTTGACTCCCGATACAGTGACACTGTTGACTTTTGATAGTCAAGGGAATGTTGTAAACGAAGAAGAGATTGACAGTAGGTTGATTCAAAGAAATGATGTGATTAAGATTCTTCCTGGTGCAAAGGTAACTTCTGATGGGTTTGTTACTTGGGGACAAAGTCATGTAAATGAGAGTATGATCACAGGTGAAGCCCGACTCGTGGGCAAGAGGAAGGGTGACCCTGTGATTGGGGGTACAGTTAATGAGAATGGGGTTTTGCATATTAAGGCAACACGGGTTGGGTCAGAAAATGCACTCTCACAAATAGTTCAACTTGTTGAATCGGCTCAGATGGCTAAAGCTCCAGTTCAGAAACTTGCTGATCGGATTTCCAAATTTTTTGTGCCTCTGGTTTGTTTATGGTTCTATATTTCCAATTTTAAATGCTTATTGTTTAGTCCAAAATTGAGTGACCACCTAACTAGAGGTGGCAAGATGGAGGGGTTGGTTAAAACGAGTTGACCCATAAATGCTTTTTTGTTCAATATTCATAAAAGTTTATCGCGTTAATTATTCAATGGAGGTCATTATCTTATCGTTTTCCACATGGCTTTCTTGGCTTCTCTCTGGAAAATTTGACGGGTACCCGAAATCTTGGATCCCTTCTTCCATGGATAGCTTTCAACTTGCTCTCCAGTTTGGAATCTCAATTATGGTTATAGCCTGTCCGTGTGCCTTAGTCTTGGCTACTCCAACTGCTGTAATGGTTGGTACCGGTGTGGGGGCGACTCAAGGTGTTCTTATAAAAGGAGGTCAAGCATTAGAAAGTGCACATAAGGTCAGTTTAGTCATTTCTCCTCCAACATCCTCGTTCTTTAACTACTACAGTTAGGAAGCATTTAAATTTGCTTCATTATGCAGGTGGATTGCATTGTGTTTGATAAAACTGGGACTCTTACAATTGGCAACAAGATTGTTAAAGAACATGGTACTTAGGGAGTTCTATGAATTGATTGCTGCAGCTGAGGTACATCTTGTTCATTATACGCAATTTAGTTTGCCTAAAATATTTAGTTTTTACATTTATACATATGTCGTAGGTGAACAGTGAACACCCTTTAGCCATGACTATTGTAGAATATGCCAGGAAATTTAGAGGAGATGAAGAGAACCCTGTCTGGGCAGAAGCACACAACTTTGAATCAATAACGGGTCATGGTGTCCGGGCCATTGTTCAGAACAAGGAAATAATAGTGGGAAACAAGGGTTTGATGTTAAATAAAAGCATTGGGATCTCCATTGATGCAGAAGAAATTTTGACAGAAGTTGAAGAATTGGCCCAGACTGGAATTCTTGTGAGCATAGATGGTCAACTCACTGGAGTTCTTGCCATTTCTGACCCGTTAAAGCCCGGTGCTTGTGAAGTCATCTCTATACTCAAGTCAATGAAAATCAAAAGTATTGTGGTTACCGGGGACAACTGGGGAACCGCAAATTCCATTGCTAAGGAGGTGGGAATTGATGGTGTCATCGCTGAAGCCAAACCGGAGGACAAAGCAGAGAAAGTGAAGGAATTACAGGTATGAATATATCATTCTTCAAAAAGTCAAACTATTTTCAGTTTTATTTTCAAAATGTCATCTGTTTTTCTTTCTGATTCAGGCTTTGGGACATGTGGTGGCGATGGTAGGAGATGGGATCAATGACTCACCAGCACTGGTGGCTGCAGATGTCGGGATGGCTATCGGTGCTGGCACAGACATAGCCGTAGAAGCGGCAGACATTGTTCTAATGAAAAGTAATCTAGAAGATGTGATCACAGCCATTGATCTCTCAAGAAAAACATTCACTCGAATCCGGTTAAACTACATTTGGGCTTTGGGTTACAACCTTCTTGGGATTCCAATTGCTGCTGGCGTTCTTTTTCCGTTCACGGGATTCCGCCTGCCACCATGGATTGCCGGAGCCGCCTCATCAGTGAGTGTCGTCTGTTGCTCATTGTTGTTGAAGTATTACAGAAGGCCCAGGATTCTGGAGACTTTGGAGATACAAGGAATAATAACTGTTTGAATGATTGCATGTATATGTGATTTTAAAGTACCAAATGTGGCTTGCTTTTATTTGGGAGGGGGGCAAGTTGGCAACATAGTTTTGCCATATGCATATGTAATAAAGGTAGTTTTATGTGTTTATCATTTTATGTAGTAGTTAGTGTATAAAGCTCCATGTTATTAAGGTTGTTTGATACAAGTACAATCATCAAGATGAGGGGCATATTCACTTCATGTATATCTTCTACCCACTGAAGAACTTTCTTATAAGGTGTTAAAAGGTATTGCTAAAGTCAACTGGTGAAGTTTAGAGTTGCTATCGAAGAGTTAATGGTGATCAGTAGTAAACTTGGTAGTCGGTAGTAACATTGTAGTAAACTTGGTAGTCGGTAGTAACATTGGTGCATCGGCAGTAAAGTTGATAGTCGGTAGCAAAGTTGGTATTCAGCAGCAATTGGTAAAAGTTACTACCGAAGGAATGTTTTTTATCGATGTGTGAATTTGGTGCCGATGGTGAATGAAGGCTTCGGTAGTAAGTTGGGTACTACTGAAGTGTAACGATAAAAGATTTCTTTTGCTTATTCCATTATAAGTGTCTTTGTTAGAGAGTAGTGTATAAGCAATGATAGGGCAATCTTTTAGATAGATTTTTTATTGTAATTTTCATTCTTGTTTTCTCTTTTTCTCTGTAAGGAGTGAGATTAATTCAATAAAGTTGTAATCGTTGGTGGTTGAATTTCATGTCTCAACTCTTTGATTTGTTGTTCTAAGCATGCCAATTCCACATTTCACTTTCAACAATTGAGATATACTACGATCGTGATCCTTCTTATTCAAGCTGAAAAGCAAGAAATTTCGTGTTTTGATGCAAAAATTAGCCAGAAAGATGGAATAATTCTATGAGAAGTAGGAAAGGGCTTGATCAGAATAAAGTCTAGCGTTAGTTATGAAAAAAAAACTAACCTGTGTTTAACGTTTTAACTAAAAAAAAGCGTCTTTTAGCCCAAGGTAATCAAATGGACCCGGCTCAATGGTATAACAAAACCGCGGTCTTGAAACTCGAGGTGCACAAAAAAACCGGTTTGGAAATCCAAACCGGTTCCGAACCGAAACCCGAACCGCCCTAGAACCGGTTTTTGGTGAACCGGTTTCAAACCGGTAGGAACCGCCGGTTTATAACCGGTTTAAGTCTTTTGTACGATAAGCGGTTTAAAACCGGTTTTTTGTGAACCGGTTTGACGAACCGGTTTAACGGTAATATTTCGAAACTAGCCGTTGGAAAACGGCTATATAGCCGTTAGAACCAATTTTTGACCGTTTTTTGACCCATTTTAACCCCCAAACACATTATAAATAGGTAGGGGGTGTTTTGGTTAAATCACACTTCTCAAACCCGCTCTCTACACTCTCGTTTGTAAAAAAAAAACGCTCGAAAACGCTTAAAAAACGCTATGGCAGGTTCTTCAAGTTTTGGTGTTTCCTCTTCCGAAGTTAGCGTTGTGAAAATCATACCAACAACGAGGAACCCCGCAATTTGGTCAAACTACGATCTATGTGAGATGTCTAACGGGTTGGAACGTGCTCGTTGCAAAAATTGTGGTGGGTTTTTTAAAAAGGAATCAAACTCAACTCTAAAAACTCATATGGAAAAATCTTGCTCGAGTTTGAAGAAAATTCCGGGTGAGGGTCAAGCATCTATGACAAGCGAGGGTAGAATTTGGAACTTTGATCCAAATATTGTTCGAGATATAATGGTAAAATTAGTTATTCAAAGAGGTTTGCCGTTCAACCACTTCGACAACCCGCTCACGACGAGGATGATTCAAGAAGCCCTTCAACCACGTTATCATCAAGTAAGTCGTAGTACTCTTAGACGTAATTGTCTAAAAATGTGTAAAAAAGCAAAAAAAGAATTAATTTTAGGTTTTGAAAAATTGGAAACCGGTGTGAACTTAACCACCGACGTTTGGTTGGCTCCACATGGTATTCCCGACTCATATATTTGCGTTACCGCTCATTGGGTTGATCCCAATACGTGGCAAATGATGAAACGTACAATCGCGTTTGAGATGTTTGAATATCCGCACACGGGTCAAAATTTATTTCACATTTTAGATGGGGTGATAACCGATTTTAAATTACAAAATAAATTATTTTCAATATCTTTTGATAATGCCTCAAATAATACAAATGCGGTTCAAAAATTAATATTAAAATATAATCCGATTTGCAACGGCGCTTTTTTCCATAGTCGATGTATTGCACACATCATCAACTTAGCCGTGCAAGACGGGCTTGCGGTTGAACCCGTTATTGAATTAAGTAATGCATTTCGAGTCATGCTTAAAGACGTTTTTAGTAGTAGTAAAAAAAAGATACCATGAATATATTAGATTATGTAACGATACGGGTTTGATTTGCTTAGGTCCCAATTGGGACCTCCCAACAAGATGGAATTCAACTTATAAAATGTGTCATAGTGCTATACGTCAAAAAGATACTTTAAAATTTTTTCATGATATGCTTTCCTCAAAACCGCGTCGTAAAATTCAAAATTTTCCGTCTACGAGTTGGGACATTCTTGAAAATATAACCGAATTGCTCGAAGTTTTCAAAACCGCCACTACTTTTTTATCCGGGGTTTATTACCCCACAAGTCCCTTGGCTCTTAAACAAATATTTCTAATGTGTAACAAATTAGCCGAACTTGAAAATAAAAATACTCTTTTTACGAAAATGATAAAACCGATGAAAGAAAAATTTGTTAAATATTTTAAAGAAATGCCTCCGGTTATAACTTGTGCCGCCGCATTAAACCCTACAATTAATGTTTACGGTGTTGAAACCTTGATTGATAAAATAACTTACGATTTGGATTTGAATGCTGAAGATATTCATTTTTCAACCGTAACAAAAACTTATTTTAACAAATGTTTGCAAGATTTGTTTGATATTTATTTGCATAAATATGGTACAACACAAACCCCATATGATACGATGGGCGCGGGCGCATCAAGTAGTAGCTCGAGGAATGTGAACTTAAATTTGTATAACGAAATGAGAAATGAATTTACTAAACGGGCTAGAGGATCCACCCCGAGTAGCGAACTCGGAAGGTATACGGGAACAAAATTTTTATCATTTATGAGTCCGGATGTATTTGAGGACTTTGATATTTTGGCGTGGTGGAAAGGAAACGAATCTACTTTTCCGGTCCTTTCCGCCATGGCCCGTGATTTACTAACCGTCCAAGCTTCCACGGTAGCTTCGGAATCCGTTTTTTCTCTTAGTGGCAGGGTTTTATCTATTCGAAGAACTAGACTCACTCCCGCGGCAATGGAAATGTGCATTTGCTTGAAAGACCATTTGGATGCGGTAGATAGGAGACAAGATAGGAGTTCGCTTGAAAACGAAATTGAAGTTGAAGAATTCATACACGAATCTGAGGTCAACCAAGGATTGGCGAGCCCACTTACAAATGAAGAACTCGCCGAAGATGATAGACTACGAGGATCCACTAGTAACTCCGAGAATGACGGCGAAAATTAAACAAAAAAACTCAAAAAAAAATATTATTCTTTTTGTCGAATTGTAACGTTTAATTTTGTAATGTTTTGTGATTTCCGAACTCCTACAATATGAATAAACGTTGAACTTTATGTTTTTATTTGTTAAATATTTATTTTTAAATTTTTTTTTAATAAAAGAGGTTTAAACCGGTTCACCAACCCGAACCGGTCCAGAACCGAACTGAACCGGTTCAACAGGTTCGAGATTTTATACTTAATAAACCGGTTTAACCCGAACCGGTTTTAGTCAAAACCGGTTTAACAATTGCGTTGACCAAACCGGTTCGGTTCAAAAACCCGGTTTGTGCACCTCTACTTGAAACTGGCCCAACCAGTAGATTTAGGGTAGGGTTGTTTTTTTTTCCTTGGACACCGGTTTGGGACCCGACCCGAGTCGGTCCGTATGATGGAATTGGTTCGTAACCCGACCTGGTGCGGTTTGTAGGTGTGAAACCAGTTTGTAACATTAAAAAATCTAGCTGTTATATATCCGTTAAACTAGCCGTTGGGGGTTTTCTTGACCGTTTTTTCAAAAATTTTGACCATTTTGCCCCCCCCACCACAAGTTAACATATCAAAGTTTATTACTCAGCTTGGGTTTTGTCGAGGACTAAAATTAACGTATCGAAGTTTATTAGTATTTTGTTACGAGTATCGACGACTATGTATTTTTTTGTATTGTATGATCAATTTATGTTTTTGAAAATTTTAAAATATTTAATAAAAACTCAAGTTTTTTTTTGTATTTTATTAATTAAAGATCGAAAAAGTAATGAAATTTGTTTATGTTGTATAATAATAATAATAATAATAATAATAATAAGAGTAAATTACTATTTGAGTCCTTGAGGTTTGCCAGTTTTAACTATCTGAGTCCCTACATTTTATTTTTAACGGTATGTGGCTTGAGTTTTGTTTTTATAACCATTTGAGTCCATTTCACTAACTCTGTTAGATTTTTTGTTAAATATTTTCTGAAATGACCAAAATACCTCCAATGACTCAAATGGTTAAAAATAATTTTATATTTATTATTTCTATTAGTATGTGTGTGTATATGTATAACGTTTTTTTATTATTATTTGTACATTTTATAAAACGTTTTTAATATTATTTTTTTTACGTTGGTTTTTTAACTAGGTTCATTTTTTTAACCGTATAAAGGTCTTTTTTAAAATCATTCGTTTATTAAACTTCTTTTTTACACTGCAATCATTTTTTTCAATCATTTATTTTTTAAACTATTCGTTTTTGGAAGCATATATCAAATTTTAATACTAAAATGGAATTTTGAGGTTTTCTCATGAGGTCTTAGTTAGATTCGATTTTTAAAAGTTTTTAGTTCGTTTGCTCGAGCTTACATGAATGGATTTTGTAAAATTTAGCATTTAAATTTGATATATCATATATGTAATGAAGTTTAAAATGTTTTTTGTTTAATCATATTGTGCAACGATTCATTCTTTTCACTAAATTGGTATTGTTATCGAAACTATAATTACAAAATTACACGCAACCACATAAGCGGAATTATCGTGAGTTGTTTTGCTAATTATATAATCCGGCTTGTCTTCTAACCACAAGCGTAACAGCAGCCACAGAAACGTGTAAAAGACCAAGGCGACTTAAAAAAAATGAAAACGAACGATATTAAAAAAAGACGAAGGGTTTCAAAAAATAACAAGTTTAATAAACGAATGATTTTAAAAAATACGTTTACAAAAACGAACGATTTTAATAAACAAACGGTAAATATATTACCTTTTTACACTTTTTTACACCGGTGTTATCTTTCTTACACTTGCGAATTTACAAAGATGCATAGAAGAACATGACGTTGTTTTTGTGTAATAATGTTATTAAAAAAAAATAAAATAATAATAATAAATTGAAAGTTTTTTGACGAAGTTAAGAGGTTAACACAATAAGACTGAGTGTAGTGGGGCGTGGTTGGGGCGTGATTAGGCAATAACGCCCAGGAACACCGCCCCTGTGGGCGTGATTGGGGCGTGAATGGAGGGGGAGGGGGGAGGGGCGTGTGTAGAACAACGCTGGAAGGGGGGAGAGAATTGTGGGCCCGTGATCAAACTAGCCGTTCACCAACGGCTCATTTAAAATCATTTTAAATTCATTTAAACAATATATACATACCTATTTTTTTCGAACGAGAACACCTATATATTTTAAGATAATTGAGTTTCCCCGGGGCAACACCTAGAATATCCAGGGCAGCCCACCACAGGAGGAACCCCCAACTGGGTAAACCCCATTACCTGGCCACAGATCCCTTATTTGCTGTGGCCGGGATTCGAACCCAAGACCTCCACTATGGGAAGTCTTGGGGCTAGCATTGCAACAAATGACCAACGGTATAAATACCTATTTTACACCAAAAAAATCACACAACCTCTATAATCCTCCAACTCAACTTTAAAAAAATGGATACTTAGTCAAGTTAGTCGGAAGAGCACGATATTATTGAAGCCGTTCGTATGGGGTATCAAATGATAGAAGAAGCCTAGAGCTCGCAATATGTGCCCCGAATCAGTCAGCACCAAAGTGTGTTTGGTTCACCCTCTGAATAATCAGTCATGGAGCCTCTGAATCGGTCAGATTTATAAACATGTTGAATGGAGCCTCTGAATCGGTCAGCCCTCTTAATGGCTCAGGTGGTGGGTTCCAAACAACCCCTTAGTTTTTTTAATAGCAATTTTTACTCCTAAAATACCACCTAAACCTATACTTAAATGATTTAAACTCACACCATTTTTACGGGACAATCACTAATAGTAATACCATTGGCCCCTAATTCTTAGTTCATTTAACAAACTTACGAACTAAACATAATTATGTTATTAACCGAATGCATGTTAAACTCCAATTCTCTTGACAATTTAAATTATTTGAATTCCGTTTCATTTGATAAATTTTAGTTCCGAATCGCTTCGAACTCCATTTCAAAGATTCCAATAACTTAAAAAAACAGTTAGGAACCAACAACCAACTCAAAACATTCAACATTTAACAAAAGCATTTACTTAGAGTGCTACCCTTACCACACCAACTCAAAACATTCAACTTTTAACAAAAGCAACACTCAACACTAACTCATACACATCATCACCAACAACCAACCAAATCCCACAAAACATACACTAAGACACCAAACATAACCTAAGACACAAACACCCACATCACATTTCCATTTTATTCTATGTTTCTTCCTCGTACCCTACTTCATCTTCCTCGTACTCCCCTTCCTCGTCAGCAGTGGCATCTTGATACTGTTGGTACTCAGAAACCAAATCGTTCATGTTACTTTCAGCCTCTGTGAACTCCATCTCATCCATTCCTTCACCTGTGTACCAATGCAAGAAAGCCTTCCTTCTGAACATAGCTGTAAACTGCTCGCTCACACGCCTAAACATCTCCTGAATCGAAGTCGAGTTTCCAATAAACGTGGATGCCATTTTCAGACCCGTGGGTGGAATGTCACAAACGGTTGACTTCACATTGTTAGGAATCCACTCCACAAAGTAAGACGAGTTCTTGTTTTGTACATTGATCATTTGTTCATCCACTTCCTTTGTGCTCATTTTACCACGGAACATGGCTGAGGCGGTGAGGTAACGGCCGTGTCGGGGATCAGCGGCACACATCATGTTCTTGGCGTCCCACATTTTTGTGTGAGCTCGGGTACTGTTAGGGCTCGATACTGCTGGGACCCACAAGAGGTCAATGGTGCAAACCCGACCATGAAAAAGTGGAGCCGAGGGAATGGGATTAGGTTGACTGCAAGCTTGCGAAGATCTGAGTTTAGTTGACCTGGGAACCGGAGACAGCAAGTGACACCGCTCATGGTGGCAGAGATCAATTGGTTCAAATCTCCAACTGCCACAAAAACAATAGTTCTGCTATGAATGAGATTATACCGGATACGTTTGTTTGTTAGTTTCTTATCTACTTTAGATAGAAAATATATATATATTTTTCTAATTTTCAGGTTTCGTGTAATATCAAGTAACAAACCATGTGAAAGGCTGAATCTTAACTTTTTTTATGCCCACCAATAAAGAATCTTTGCTAAGGCTGGGAGTCACATGACTTGAAGACCACAACACAAATGTTTTGAGTCAGTAACAACTCTAACAAGTTATTCCAACTGAATTATTTAACTTGCATCATACCAGTCAACAATGCATGTGAATTGTAATAATAGTTCTATGTGTGGGTCAAACCTACCAAAATCAGAGAGTAAATGCATCTTTTAAATGTTTAATCTTTATGAAGAAAATGAACTTACAGCTGGGAGTGGTGAGCTTGAGTGTATGGAAACAGATATCATACAAAGCCTCATTGTCAAGAACCATGCATTCATCTGCATTTTCCACCAGTTGATGCACTGATAAAGTTGCATTGTAGGGTGATACATACCCGAGTCCTATGCGGGTGGGTTTTGGAGCCGGATCATCTGGATCAGCTGGGTCAGGGCAGTAGCAGATGAGGGGACTAGTGGGTTAATGGGGTTGTTGAACTTTTGGGTAATTAATGCCAGAAAACTGTCCGGTTTCTCAACAGAAAGCTGTCCGGCTTCACCTTCACGTTTATTTAAGTTCGTATGGTTTATTTTTAGGCTTGTCTTGTTATTTGATTATCTAAGTTTCTCTTGTAATTGGAGACTAGCCCCTCTTGAATCGGGCCGACTATCTTGTTTGTTCTTGTTTTATTCTAATTAGAATTTCGGTATCTATCATTTGGTTCCATTGCCGGGAAATCAACATGGCGCAAACCCGGGGTAGCGATGGTAGAGGTATTTCGTCCGATCATATCGCCGCCCAATTGGCCGCCATCGCCGCCAAGCTCACCGCCATAGAGTCACAATGGAGGGATGATGTTGCAGCGCTCAAGACCGTGATGTTTGGAAAACCAACCAACGACCAAGCACCATCAACAGCACCATCTACACCTCTCATTCTCACCAATTATAGAGCCACCGCTACCCACATCAATACCAAATCAGCCCACGGTTACCACTTCTCCACCCAAGCAAATGCCTTCCATGACCAGGAAATACCCCGAGAACCAAACCTTTCAACCATCATCATCACACTCAGTCCACCACCAACACCCGCTACATCCCTGATTTTGGCACCAAACACCACCCCAAAACCAGCCTCCAAACCAGCGCCAATACCAGCCGGGAACACCACTCATCGACACCACAAACCGTCCCCCGAAACCGCACGTGCACATACCAAAAATCGCACCCACACTAGCCCCCACAACACCCGTTGCTTGCCATTGCACAACGAAGAACTGGCTGCCACCGGAGACGTGAAGGACGACCACCATGGTCCATCGAATGTCGTGGCAAGGCTCGAATGGCTCCCACCGTGGGTTTTTGATACAGGTCAGCCAGGCTTCACTCACACCGCTTCATCTCGACTTGAGGACAAGTCGTTTGTTCGGGACGGATGCATTGATACATACCCGAGTCCTATGCGGGTGGGTTTTGGAGCCGGATCATCTGGATCAGCTGGGTCAGGGTAGCAGATGAGGGGACTAGTGGGTTAATGGGGTTGTTGAACTTTTGGGTAATTAATGCCAGAAAACTGTCCGGTTTCTCAACAAAAAGCTGTCCGGCTTCACCTTCACGTTTATTTAAGTTCGTATGGTTTATTTTTAGGCTTGTCTTGTTATTTGATTATCTAAGTTTCTCTTGTAATTGGAGACTAGCCCCTCTTGAATCGGGCCGACTATCTTGTTTGTTCTTGTTTTATTCTAATTAGAATTTCGGTATCTATCATAGGGTTCCACCACGGTGTCCGACACCTTGGGTGATGGAAAAACCGAAAATGTGAGCATCATTCGATCCAGATACTCCTCCCTTATCTTGGATATCAGCAAAGTTCCCATGCCGGACCCTGTGCCACCACCTAATGAATGGCACACTTGAAACCCTGTTACCCAATTACCAATCAAACAGTACCTAACAGTCATGAGTTCATAATTTCATATACCATTATCTAAATTTTCAACAATTTTGAAAGCAAATAATTATATATCCACACAAACCAAGAGCAGTAAATGTGGGATTTGCTTAAGGTCTTACACATATCTAAAGGTATAAACGAGCCAAGCCGGCTCGTGAGTTATTTCAGATAGGCTCACTAAAGCTCGAATCAGGCCGGGTTGAAATGAGCTTGAGTATAAAAATAAGCTTGTTTAATAAACAAGCCCGAGCTTCACTTATCGAGCTTGAGCTGGCTCGCGAGCCTATTATTTATATAATATATTAACTATATAAAAATAATTAGTATATATAAAATTATGATAAACATAACTAAATGATATACAGTATGTTATATATGAAAATTATAATAAAAAATATATAAAAGTAATTAATAAATAATAAAGAAGCTCGAGTTTGAAAAAAAAACTATTCACGAGTCAAGCTCAAGCACTCTGTAGTTAAGCGAGTTGAGCTCGGGCTCGGTTAGTTTACAACCGTTCAAATTAAGGGGAATCATAACCTTGAAGGCAATCGCAGTTCTCGGTTTCCTTACGAACGACATCAAGAACAGAATCGATGAGTTCCGCTCCTTCCGTATAGTGTCCTTTCGCCCAATTATTTCCGGCACCGGACTCTCCAAACACGAAGTTATCAGGGAGGAAGATCTGACCGTAGGGACCAGATCGGACGCTGTCCATGGTCCCTGGTTCGAGATCCATGAGAACGGCGCGTGGAACAAACCTTCCACAACTGGCTTCATTGTAGTAGACGTTGACGCGCTCAAGCTGGAGATCCTGGTCGCCGTTGTACCGGCCGGTGGAGTCGATGCCGTGTTCAGCACAGACGACCTCCCAGAACTTGGCTCTGATTTGGTTGCCGCGTTGACCGCCCTGAATATGGAGGATTTCTCTCATGATTTTGTTAAGGTTCTAGAATTTAGATGGAGAGAACGATTTCAGGAGAATTGGGAGGGTTTATATGCAGAACGGTTTGTTCTTATTTTAGGAGGGAGATTTAAAGTTTTTTTTGGACTCACATGCTTCTACGGGTATTCATCGGTTTGGTTAACAGTTTGTTCGGTTTATTCAATTCGATTTTGATTTTTTTTAACTCATATCCTTTAACCGAATCGAACCGAATTGGAAAATTTTCTAACTGAACCAAATTCAACCAAATAAACCGATTTCAAAAGAAAAGTATATCCGAATAAATCGAATTCAACCGAATAAACCGAACCCTATTGGAAATATGTCTAACCGAACAAACCAAATTAAAAAAAAAGGTATATTCGTTAACTGAACCGAAAACCGATTTCGCAATTCGGATACGGTTAATAGCCGAACCGACGGATTTTTCGGTTACAGATACGATTCGATTTTCGGTTTTTCTGCACAAGCCTACATGCTTTCAAGAAAAACCCGGTAAGGTAATGATAATGGGTCGGATCTAAACTCATCGCGTACCCATAAGATTCTGTAATATATTAATATATTCGGTTTGATGGTGGTAATAAGTATTCTATTGGTTACGGGTAATAAGATGGTTACCATATTCGTCTTAAATCCATGAAAGAAATCCTTATTCTAATAAATCACTAATTATTATGTCACGCGTTATTTTTCCGTACAACCAGTTTTGGGTTTTCCCGCCTGTCTCTTCTCCTTACAATCAATTCATTTGATTCCTAAAATTACTCCCCTAATTTATCAATTAATTTTCATTCAATCTTCGTTTTTCTTCACCCAAATGAATTTAAAAAGAGTGTAGGAACTTTATAGTTTTGTAAGAAAATTGATTATTGTCCATATCCATTAGTTAACAACTTGTCAACTTCGTTTGATTCTAAATTATGTTTCTAAACTCACAATGATCACTTTGAAAACACGAATCAAAACACATATGAATAATTAATTTTAGGTACAAAATGTGACATATTTCTTGAATCAGTCTTGAAACATGAAACCTTAATGTACAAGTAATGAGAAGTATATAAGTGTATTATCAATTGTATTATTTTAATGATTTAGCCCGTATAATACACGAGTTTCTAAGCTAGTTTATAAAACAATATCAAAATTTGATTACTATTCATAGTTTTCTTCTTGATGACGTCGTTTTCTTTAACTTTAATTAACTATTTACATTCTTATAATAAAAACTAAATTAATATAAAGTAAAGTAGACGAGTTACTACTTTTGTGTGTCTTTAGGTAAAATTCTAGTTATTTTGAAGTTAGTATAGAATAAAATCTAAATTCTGAATGAATAAGGTGTTTATTAAAAGAGGAAATGAAGATAAGGTGGGGGTGGGGAAATCAAGTGGATGCACCCGCAGTGAGCGTTAAGGCTGCACACACTTTTTTGTAATGGTCAAGCCAACCGTCATTTGGTGCAATGGTAGGCCTAACATTTTTCATAGTGCATGTCTTGAATTCGAATCCTGGTAACAGTAAAAAAAGGGTCTGTGGCTAGGTCAGGTGGTTTACCTAGTTGGGGAGTACCTTATGTAGTGAGCTGCCCTGGATGTTCTAGGTGTTGCCACAGGAAAACCCAATTATCCTAGAATATCTAGGAATTGCCGTTAAAAAAAACTAGTTAGAGTACGGGACAACTGAACTTCTATGTAGAGAGATTACGAGAATTGTAGAGGTGCCATCCTAATTGGAGGAGCGGGACCTAATGTGTTGGGCCTGATTCATGCGAGCCCAAACAATAAGAAAGCCCGTTAGAGTTAAACCTTTTTCCTTCTATAAATAGAAGGGGTTTTCTCTATCATGAAAACAAGGTTCATTCCCTCTCTCTATAGTTCACACTGACTATACGAGGCCCTGACTTACTTGAGCGTCGGAGTATCGTCAGATCCTATGGCTTATTGGGCCCTCTAACGAGCTTTTCGTGTGGTTGCAGCTAGCGCGACGAGACGGGATCATCAAACCGGCCCCACCGTTGATCTGGGATGGAGGTTATCTTTCTCCTGATTATTGAAGTATATCGCCCGAAACACTGAGTGACCAGAATTTACTTCTTCAAGAATCATATAAGCCTTTCTATATATTGCTTGTAAGATAAACCGATAAAGTAAGTGAGAGGGAGAGGGAGAGAGAGAGTGGTTGGTCATTCTATCACGTAAACGAGCTTTTACGTGATTATCAGAGAATCAAGGCAATCACAAATACACAAACACCAGAATTTCTACAAGAATATGATACCATAAATATATTTATGAAACCGTTAAATAAAAATGTGTTGGTCATAACATCTCCGGTTTGTATTAGTTACCAAAACATAAACATAAAGTAAATAAAACACTTTTTATTTTAACAAAAACATACATGATGAAAACATAAAACTAAAATAAGGCTAAAACAAAGAAAACGATCAATAAGATTAGCATTTGATATATTTCAATCATATCTAGATATCACACCTATTTATCAAAAAAAAAATCTTTACTATGTTTTATATTTTGATACTTGAACAATGCTTTGATAATTACTACCTCGCTTTTGTAAATATTTTGTGATTATAAATAATTAACTTCAATAAAACAAATCAACATGTTAGAGATAAAATCAAGATATAAACATTAGGATATTTGTAAAAACTAAAAACACACATCATAAATAAACCTCAAAAAACCCTAATTTAAAAAGAAAAAAAAACTCCATAAAATCTATCATCAAACATCACTTTAGTACAACGAGATGCAAGACACAATCGTCACCCACATTGTAATCGACCAAACTACGTTCATCATCAAGCCGTTTGGCCGAAAACACGAGTCTTTGTCGATCCACACGAATCCCTTCGGTTTCTTGAATATACCTCTTCACATCAGCAACTGTATTCCATCCATCAACCTCCATAGCGATATACTTCCATGTCGTAGTCCTCACGAGCGTCTGCAAGCATCCCCTCAATTTAACGACCACGGGCGGACCAGTTTTTACTTGAATACCATGACGCAACCACTTCCCCTTAGACTGACGACCAGTCTTGGCCATCTTCAGTATCTTGTTCGACATAACTTTTGATCGCGTTTGTCTAACTTTTAACCGTAGTGGTGATTCTTTGAGAATCATCAGCACGCGGATCTGCATGTTTTCACGTTATGATGATGAACTCAGAGAAGAAGAAGAAATTTTTGGATGATTATGGGTGACAAGGGGCTGTATTTATACTAATTGAAAACCCTAGATGGGAGCCTGGAAATCGAATCCAACTCAATCACGATTTATTTGGGAACAAATAAAAAAAACAATATATTTTAGGTGGTTATTTTCTATAATTAAAACTTTCTTTTTATTATCTGTTTTTTTAGATCGCGTAATTAAATTACTTTTACCCCGAATCTAGCGCTATTAATTTTTTTATGATTTTATAAAATTATGAAAGTGGTCTTTCCTTAAACTTGTGACGGATTACAAAAACTTATATTTACTAAAACGGATAATCATACAAAATACGTTATTATTTTATGCTTTTTTTATTTTTTTATCTTTTCTTCATTTTCTTTTGAGTAAACTTCAGTTTTCGTCTCTAAGGTTTGAACAAAACATCAGGTTTCGTCCCCCTGTAACACATTTGATCTCCGACGTTTAATGTTTTAACACTTTGCGTCCTTGATCCTTAACTCCGTTGAGTTTTCTGTTAGTTTTTGTGCAAATTTACTAATATACCCCTAACTGAATCTTCTTCTTCATCAAACAACCCACCTCGATCCACCACCAACCCACACCACCGTCACCACCAGCCACCACCACCACTAACCGACACCTCTCTCTATCAACCACCTGCGGCTACCCATCTTTGATTTCAACGCAACCCCATCAATTCCTCCATTAACATCTCAAATCAGGAATCGAGGAAAGTGTTTGAAGTTTTAGCTCCAAAACACTCATTACAAATACACCTAAATCAAACAAAGAATTGAAAAGAGAAATGAGTTTCAATCACTCAAGAATTAGGGTTCGTGGACAACGATCGATTCTGCAGACGCTCATCCATCGATCGGATAACCAGTAAGTCTTTAACAACGATCGATTCGCCACCACCTGACCCCACCACCACCTCCTACCGGCACAACCCACCACCACCAACAACCCACACCTCTCTCTATCAACCACCTCCGGTGGGCTCCACCCACATCTTCTCCAGCCGTTTTTCCGGCCATGGCAGGCGACGGTAGCGACTCCTACGGCTCAGATGTGAACAACTCTATCCCCACCTTCTACTCTTTTCCGATCCCAAACACAATCCAGGTGAAGCAGCCGTCCTTTTCAACCGACGAAGCACAAACTAGATCTCTGATGACCAGGGGCGGTGGATTAGGGTTCCGTCAGCCTGAGGGAACGATCCCAACGCCAAACAACGGTTCAAGTTCTAGCAGCGGCGGCGCAATAGGGACTAGGGTTTTCCTTATCTCCGTTGAACTCGTTTTTTTTTGGTTTTTCATATCTCCGCTGAACTCGTTTTTTCTGGGTTTTCCTTATCTCCGGTGAACTCATTTTTTTGACAGAGAAGAAGATAGGACTTAGGAGTGGTAGTGGGTGGTGGTGTTAAGGGGTAGAGAGGGGGATGGGTGTTTAAGAATTTATATTAAGGGTGTATTAGTAATTTCATATAAAAACTAACAGAAAAGTTAACGGAGTTAAGGACCAGGGACACAAAGTGTTAAAACATTAAACGTTAAGGATCAAATGTGTTATAAGGGGACGAAACCAGATGCTTTGTTCAAACCTCAGGGACGAAAACTGAAGTTTACTCTTTTCTTTTTAATAATTGTTTTTGTTGATTTGTAAACTTTTGTGACTTGATTGGAATTTAAAGAGACGTTCAATTGTATAAAATATAGACCACGATGAGTTAATCATGTCTATGCTTCTTTAGATGAAATCGTGACCGTATAAAGTCTGTTTAACTGCCAGGAGTAATCCCAGCCCTATAAACTCATAAAATTTGGCAGTTACCTTAATTCCATTCACACATGGATCGAGCTTTCCAAGCTCACGGATCAACCTCCATCCCCTCCTCACGTCTCGGTAATTGTCGGCACCCACTCTACGATTCACCTTCCATAATCCCTAATTTCTCACACAAACTTCGCAGCCTTATTTCCAATTACCGCCCTCAGTTTATCCAAAATCTAATTTCGAAATCGTTTGTCGACAAAGGTTAATTTGTAAGACAGAAATGGGTTGGCGTAGGTGATGGTTGGGTGATTTCATGAAGTTATTTGGAGTTAGTTATACGTTTTTAGTATTTGAATTACATGGAATCGGGTTACTTTGTATCTATTTGTTATTTGTTGGCTAATGATGAAGATTATGCAACTTAGAAGAAGTTTGAATTAAAGGAATAAACAAGAACTACAGAGACCAAAAGTAGAATATGGAAGAAAGAAAATGGAATAGAAGCCTGGCGTAGCTTATGTTGGCTACCCAATGAAGAAGGTGGCGTAATGGACATCATTTACAAAGAACTTGCAGCGTAATCCTCCAAAGTGGCGTAGGTTACGCCGGTCTCCGAGGATTTTAGAGTTTGAGATGCTTTAAGACGGCTATTTAATCCTGGAGGGTAGGGTTTTGAGGATATTCACCCCCGGAGCTATTTTGTCGAATTTGGGACGATTCCTAATGACCAGGAAGCTTCCAAACACCATTCCAATCAAGATTTCATGTCCTGAATCAAGATCTGAAGCTGGTATGATGAAGATGCAAGGCTAAATCACACGATATCATTCTCGGGTGTCGGGTATACCTTAGGGGCTATGTTAAACCCTTTCATACTTTTTTTTGGACATAAGTTCGGTAACCATTTGATTCATTGAACTTATGTGACTGTTTGTTTTGCTTGAACGATTCTTAGTTGTTTCTTTCAATTGAATTTCCATAAGTTATTGGTTTTATTATCAATTACCAATGTTTTTTATTGAAGCAATAACATTGAATTAATGATTATATGGATACCATCTTACTTGTGTCATTATTCAGTTTAGGATCGTTAACTAGCACAACTATACCATTGTGTCTTATAATTATCGAGTAGAACAGGTAAACATTATGAGTCATATCTATGTGATTCTCCAATTAAGTAGGATTAGGTTACATCGTTTGCTTCAAATACCTAAAACTCGGGTGTGATATTCTTTTAATCATTTTTTACAACTCATGTTTAAGTTCAAGTTTATGTTTTTATGCAAAGTCAAAGTTTTTTCAATAGCTTTTGCAATCAACTTACAACTCAAAATTCAAAGTATGTCATTTAGTTAAGTTAGGTCAAATAGTCAACTACAAGCCAACACCATCCACTAACTCTTCATGGGATCGAGACCGTACTTACCCTAACTAGTTAAAGTACTTAGGAACACAACATGTACATTCTTTATCTTTTATTTGATTGGTACTTCGACGCCGGTCAGTAGGCAACGCCCACACCTGCAACATTTGATAGTTTTATTGTTTTTGACCTATTTTGACTTCAACACCCTTTCATGTGTTACTATCGAATAAAGATCGACCCAAATCACTAGTCTTTAACTTAACTTTTACCCATTAATTCATTTCAGATCAACACATAAATATTTTTCATATGGACCCATTTAGTAACCTTACACTTTCCATTTCACGAAAGAACTGCAAAAAGGTTACGAGTTAAGAATGTAATTAGTTTAAAGTTAGTTTAGAGTCTATTATGTAATTATGTTTAGTCTAAGGGTCCTTGTAAAAGTTTGTAAAATTAGAAACCGTATCTTAGGAAATGTCGTATGGTTGCGACACTTCAAGAATGATTGCATTGCTTCAAAGAGTCTGTACGTTTGCGTATATATGTATCGAGTCATGTAAACATGAATGGTCGATTAATTCAGTTGGTATTCCAGGGTTCATCCCATCTTCATCTTGTTCTCTTTTTTTATTCTTGATTGAATCATGATCTCATAGGATCTATATTACACGGAATCAAATAATTAGTTGTATACAATTCAAGATCATAAAAGATAACGGTTTAAACAAAGAAAGCCAAACACATATACCATTTTACAAAGCAAAAAATCAAAAAGTTCAAATATACATCTCAAATCGAGTTAGTTACAAAATTTGCCAGTCAAAAACAAGGAAAAAAACCTCAAGAAACTGAACTACAACAATCATATCTCTTTCCAAGCCGTCGACAAACATCACGCTTTAATATCACCATAAACTCCTGCAAGTATCAGACACTAATGAATCAAACAAACAAATCTTTCTTTCAAGATCAAGAATACCACACTATTCGTTGGTGAAAGATTTGTCAAAACGACAAAAAGAGATGAGGCAAAACCTCAGCAAATTCCTCTTCTGAACATAAGTAGGCAAGACCATATACATCATAAACATTATCATTCCAAAGAGCAGCAGATTCAACCATAGATGAGAAGATATCTACAGCCGAATACTCGTCCGTGATCTTCTGAGCCACTTCTTTGATGTTCATCTGAAAATATGGAAAAAAAAACTAGCACACTAAGCAACAGTTTAAAGAATAGATATAAGATAATTAAAGTAGTCAAATTCACATGTAATATCACAAATTTAAGTCAGGCATTTCACTATTAGAAAAAAGCCCCATTTCCGACGGACTTTTTCGTCAGAAATTTATCGAAAAACAGGTTTACCGATGAATTCAGACAAAAAAATTTGTCAGAAAAACCTTTGTGTGGGAAATGAATTTCGACAAAAAAATGTTTGTCCCAATTTTCCAACGACTTCATTTCTTGTGAATTGGTATGTTGTTCGAATTTCGTCAGTTTCTGGTCGGAAAGTTACCGAAAATTAGTAGCTATTTGCGACCAAATTTTGTTTTTCCTCGAATTTTCGTAGGAAAAAAAGTTGTTTTTTGGTAGTGTTTTCACAAACTTTCTGCTTATTTATTTTACAAACCTGACAATCCATTGATAAAACATTGATGCTTGCACTATCACTATAACAACGACGATGAAGATCGCATTTAATTGGCCGATTGTGTTCAATTAATCTTGAGCTCGCGGCTTGAGAAAAAAGGGGCATCGTCTGCTGAAACATTGAGGACATATCAAGGTCGACACCACCATTGGAGCAACTCATAGCTGCAATCATACTACCTATATCTTGATTACCATCCATCTGTTGACCTAGTTGACTGATCGCAAGCATCATTTCAGGGTTTTGAGTTAATTGCTCCAACGTATTCATCAAGAAATCTTGAGAATCTATCTCAGTTTGGTTTGAAAGTACTCCGGCCAACAATCCATGTAAAGCTGGATTCTGCATAAGGAGATTCATGATGGTTTGATCCAATTGGCCACCGGTGGACGGAAGGCTTTGATTGGTGGAAGTAAGAGCATCTGAAGAATATGTGACATCAACAATATTGGCGTCTGATATTGTCTGTGGTGCTTCTCTCTTACAAGGTAGTATAACATACATGCATAGACATAGTCAATTAGTTAAACTATCTATCAATCTTATCCAACTTAAGTAAAATTAAACCAAGTTATTTTTATGCATAATCTTGAAAATCCAAAATTAGTTATTGGATTTTTCATGAGAAGGAAATGAAAATTCAGCTTTCACTAGTTTTCTGTCTTTTAACAGTATTAAACCCTCTTAAAGGTCATGATATGTCCAATATTGTTACATGATCCCATTGATTACGACTTGGGAGTATTCATGGTGTTCTATGAGTTTACATGTAATAGGTTTTCATGATAAAAAAAAGGCAAAGGGACATACCTTTTGTGACGATGGTAGTTTAGACGCTATTCGTTTTGATTGCGCCTTGAAGAAGATGGAAGAAAGTTTGCCAGTGGCGGATCTAGAACAAAAGTTCAGGGGTAACGAAATTTTTTGTTTAGGCAAAGCTTGTCACCACAAGAAAAATCAAGTTAGATAAATAGTTAAATAATAACAAAATTAAGTTTAATTAGAGAAAGGTATAAAAAAAACTCACATACTCCTCTTGGAAGCCTTCGATTGTTCCTATTTTTTTCTTCAAAATGCGGTTTGCAATATAAGATACCATCTGATAAGGAGTAATTGTTCTCCTAAAAGAAATAAACAATCATTTACAACTATTATATGGAACAAAATATATAATTATGTATAATACAATGTTTTGGATCACATCAAATCTAACATGTGAAACCTTAGATCGCCAGATTCGCTTAGTGATGATCTAATCGAGTCGATGGATTAGAGAAAATACCAAAAGCTATTCATCACATTGGCTGCATTTGAAACATTGATTATGATACCAAACACCATCAGCAGATGATATTTCATCTTCATCATTAACTGTTTCATCACAAACCATGCATTTTTCTGCAGACATTTTCCACCTCTTTGTTCTTTCTGTTCCCTTTCTGAATCCGAAATAATCAAATTCTAAAAATAGAAATAAAATGGAACTATAAACAGAAATAACATAAAAATGAGAGGGGAAGAATTGAGATTTGAGTGGACAAGGTTGTTTTGCTATCATATACACAACCTTTCTATATTAGAACTCCTAAACAAGTTCTCTTCCTTTGACAGATTACCCACTAACCCCGAAGGGTGAGTGTGAAATAACACACACATCATTCTGTTATGCTTGCGTTATAACTATCACTACTAGGAAAAAAAACGAGTTTGCTAAGAAATAATTGCGACGCAAAATTTTTGTCACAAATTGCGACACATTTGCGACAAAATAGTGACGGAAATGAAAACTGTAGCCTTGGTCGCAAATGTGTAGCAAATTGCGACGCATTTCCGACAAAACCAATAATCATCTTAATAATTATAATAAAAATATATGTTTAACTGAACTATCGTAATTAATATTTATTTTGTCACAAATGCGTCGTAATTTGCGACACATTTCTGACAAAAACAGTCATAATCTTAATAATTAAAGTAAAAATACATTTTTAATATATGTATAATAATTTATATTGTTTTAGTCTCAAATGTGCCGTAATTTGTGACACATTTCCGACAAAACCATTATAAATCTAAATAATTAAAATAAAAATACATTTTTGATATATTTATAGTAATTAACTAGTTGGTTCCCCACAAATGTTGCAACGGTAAAAACAATGTTAATAAAAAAAACATAAAACTAAATAATAAAAAAGGGAAAAACCAAAAATAAAATATTACCGGTTCGGGTCGTCGAAAACCATAAAAGTGAATACCGAGACCGGTTCCGATAATACAAAAACTGGCAATAATGTTGTTCGCTCATAATAGGTTCGGCTCGTCATGGTACAACAACGGTAACGGCACTCGCCATAGACTACGATAACAAAAGAAAACTCGATTGTGAATACAAATTCGTTTTCAAAAAAATTTATACCGGAACGTTTCCCGAAAAATCCAAAAACAGACGCGTACTCCGTTTTTTTAACTAACAAACGAAAGTTATAAAAGGAAAAACAGGAAAAATAAAATATTAGAAAATGAAACGAGTTAAAAGCATATATTATATATAGTATAATGGGTGTAAATGAAAACAAAAAAACAAAATGCGTCATTATTGTACCACAACTGTAACAACACTTGCTATATGCTACGATAAAAAGAACTCTATTTTTAATACAACTCCATTTTAAAAAAAATTATATCGGAACGTTGAAAAAAAAACTAAAAACAGCTGCACGCTCCGTTTAAAAAAAACTAACGAACGAAAGTTAGTAAAAAAAATAAAATTTTTAGAAAACTAAACAGATTAAAAGCGTATATTATATATATTATGAGGGATGAAGATGAAAATTAGAAAAAGAACAAACAAATTCATGACGTGGCAGAATTTCTTAGGAAGAGCTACCGTTCAAAGTGATTATACTTTAATCTAATTTATAATATTGTTTTTTGTTGCAAATGTGTCACAATTTGTGACACATATTTGACAAAATCAGCAATCTCTATTGTAATAAAATACTAATTTTTTTGTCATTTGGCGTCACCACAATCGTTCTCAACTCTCTTTTTCCCCCAAAACCAAATTTACATCCTCTATTTAATCTTTCCATATTTAGCTCTTTTATTTTTGAAAAATTACATAAATAAACATTTTACCAAATCAATTCACCATTATTACAATTGACTCGTATTTTTTTTAATTATCATCAAAAATGAATAATTAAAAAAATCAAGAATTAAAAAAATATAACATTTAAAAAAAACGAGTTTTTAAAGTTTTATTATTAAAAAGCGAGTTTTTAAAATTTCATTATTAAGAAAACAAAGTTTTAATTTTACATATAAAATTTGAAAATACAACTTTTGTATTTTAAATAAATACTAGAAGAAGGTTCCGCGCGTTGCGGCGGCTTCCGAGCGATAGTGCTAGCTTTTTATCCACGTGCGTTGCCGTGTGTTAAACCACGGAAGAAATTAACGTACTCGAAAAATTATAAAATAAAATCAAAAACTTTAGGTAAACTTACCCTGTGCAAGAAGAGCATATAAGATTTATGTATAAAAATTAAAAAGCAAGAAAAAAATGACATTAAAGCCTTTAAAACCGTGAAAGGAGTGTGGATGCGGGTTTTGAAACCGGGTCGTATGCTTCAATGTAAATCACAAACAACACTACACCAAAGCCATCTTTTGTTTAGCATTTTTAAATCTCTATTCATTAAAAGACTAAATTTTCCGTATACAAGGCAAGATTTTTTTTAAAAAAAATTAATTTAATTTTGATACGTCAATTTTATTATAACTTAAATATTTGTAAATATGTTACAACATCAAGGTTAAAGTTTATACAAAGATACTGATATAGTTTCAAGAAACTAATAAAAGGAGAAACAACTTATGCAAGGAAATCATTAACGAATTTGATTATCTCTGATTTCTTTGACTCCCTCGTGGCTTCAATTAGGTTTGCACCGTTTGTGACCTTTTATTTCAATTGATTTTGGGTATTTTGTCTTTCCAGTAATTGAGTAAAAGAAACTCTATTACTTGTTGCATTTAGTGGATGTTAATATTTTTTGCATTTCAATTCGGTTTTGGTATTGAAATTACGAAACACTTAAGAGTATATGGCGATCTTTAATTTTGTTAGGTTGTGTTCTTCATCTTTATGTTCTAATATGTGGGTTGTGTTTATTTTTGCATCTCAAGGTTTATTCCACGCACAATTACAAAGCGGGAACCACACTAACATAAATCATTACATAAGACTACAAGAGAGCATCATCTAGGAACTGAAGATGCCCATTTCGAAGGGACTAACTTTTGGAATGGCTCAAACATCCCTCTCTCTATTATTTCATTGAATATATAATTAAAATACATGCCTATAATTAAGGCAACATAATCAAGATAATTATAATTATGTTATGAAATTCTCACTTTCACAAACTTAATACAGACATAATACCCCCATTAGTAATACATTTATTATAGAGTCGGTTTAAATATATCCTAACTTGTTAGACTATTATGATCGTCTCGAGATATATCAATTGGAAATGTGTATATATAACAAATTAATATTTTTCTTTAATTAGTTATACTTTGATTTCCTATTATATATTCTTATTTAATATAATTAGTATTTATTTTTAATAATATATTTATAATATCATTTTTATTTAATAAGATACAGACGTATTTATTAGGAGAGAGAGGCGGGAAAACCAATATGAGGAGACACGAGTAAGTGACAAGTGTCCATCTTAAACCTTTATTTATTAGTATAGATATATATGTAAACCAAACCATTGAACATGAATAATATGAAGCTTTCTCTCCTCTTCTTTCTTTGTTTCCAACACGTTATCAGCACGAGTTTGCTCGTTACTATCTTTTTTTTTGTTTCACTTTGATTCCATCGACCCGATGATGTGCTACAGAAACTTACAGAATTGATCGATTACATATCTCCACCATCATCAAGAGTTATGTCTTTGTGGATAGAAACAACACTGACCATATGCATTCCTTTTGGAGATATACCGGTGAATTGCAAGGATATGACAACGATCTCAGTGACGACTAGATCTAATGAGCTTGATGCGCCACAATACAACAAATGGAAGTCCGGCCATTACCATATGAACTTCGTTTAAAGTAACATATTCCATCCACGTGGATACACACATACTACTTTTCACAGGTTATAAAAGAATCAAAATAGCAAACAAATAAATAAATGTCTGAAAATTGATAAACAAAATTGGGTTATCCCCACGCAACAATGAATAACAGATTGAATATGCTTCTAATGCATAATTAATTGCAAAATAGGGGTTTATCAACCGTTTACGTTTCTGTTCTATTATATTAAATGTGTATTTAATTAACCTTTATATTGAAAGAGAAATTGTAATTTTGATTATAAATACTAATCGTTTTATGTTATATATTTACTTATTAAAAAAAAGGTGATTGATTCACACATGTATTATTCCCCTTGAGAAACTAGATAGTTGTCAAAGTACTCATAAATATATATTATGGCTTTTACGATGTGTAAAACTCTTCAAGTTTGAAAATTATATAAAATATTATTTTTAGATAAATAAACTTATCTTTAGACAAAGGTGTTTGCCAGTGTTTTGTCAATTCACCTGCTTTATTGTGACAAAAGATATAAAAAGTATCCATATTTATTATTATTTAGTATTATATTATCATTTGGTTGCTTTTATGATTCATGTTATTTAAACAAGTTTATATGCATTGTGTTGTTTATACATTTTTCATCATAAAAACATTTTACAATCACTGATAAATTAATATAATTTGATGGATACAAAATGTATTAAAAATGATGTCTAATGGTTTTATTGCAAGCTTATCATGAATACACGTTTATTAAGAAATTATAATATAACTTGTTTATACGATAGTATGCAATTTCTTATAACTATTATATATAATATAGTTATGGATTGTATGATAGAGTATGCAAATAACACATTATCATTAGAAAAGATTCATAAAAGTGTATGTCTTAAACCTTCAAATGTGTTGTTGATAAATTCTTAGTATTGAACCATGATAGTATCATAAATAAGGCTAAAGCACCACCTCTTCCATGAAGAACTACAAAAAACACCTTATCAATGAATACCCTATTAACCTGTGACGGGGCCTCAAAGATAGGTTTAACCTCAAGAGATTGGTTCTCCTCCCAAAAGTTCGCTATGATTTTCTCCAACCACGATTATAAGATTTTAAGTCGGTTAGCGAATTCAACTTCGCTTTTATCCACATCTCGCGAAGAGAACATCATTGATATTAACTTGTTTGAAAATACGTTCACCACGTTCCACACCTTTAACCTGCTCCTTTCGTAGCAATACCAAGAATGTGGTTTGACGAAATACTTGAAGATCATATAAATGCCTTTTAGTAGTGGGGCAAAATAAGACCCTCCTACTTAGAAACCACATGACAAGGCTAAATTATGCTAACCTATTACTTGAAGCGAATGTGGCTACCGTTGAGGGCAGTTGGAGAAGAAAAAGAGGTCGTGGCAAGGGACAGAAAAAAAAATCATAGATGTGAAAGGTTCATGAAAAAAAATAAAGAAAAGGGGGAAAGTGGTTGAAATAAGCCTCATTGGCGGCACCCTTGTAGCCAGGTTATCAACCCTTAATTTGGATATTGTTATTTTAGCCATCACCGATAAAAACCTAGTAAATAACAATGTTTGTAACTTATCGAATGCTCCGGAAGAGCATGGTTATCTTACCTACCAGGTGCCAAATTTATGTCATAATACTTTAGTAGAGTTATTGTAACCATCAGCGATAAATATCTGGCATATAGCCGCACAACTAACACTATCCTAAAACACAAAAATACTCGTACTAGTTGGCTAAAGCAGAGACACTTATTGATAATATTCCATGTGATGGTAACTTTATTGAATACTTCAGAAGAGCATGTGTCACCTTAACTACGTGTACCAACATTATTACACATAATGTCTTGTATTCTAGTAAATCATGCAAAAATTTATTAAATTTCAAATATATTTGACTGAACGGTTATCACTTTGAATACCTGACCGAAAGCGATACAAATATCTCAAATTACACATGACAAATATGGCAAGAAGACTAAATTACAAAACTAAAACTTTTATCAACTAGAATATATTTCACAAAATAAATCTCATGATATCAAATACTGTAAGTAACCAGAAGTTACTAGCCATGACCAAATAGGTCATCTTGGTAGTCTAATGATGATATATGAATAATGAAAAGTGCTAACGGGCACCCTCTCAAAACTTTGCTATTAATAGATTTATCATGTGTAAGAGGACGTACGCGTGCCTATAAATCTCCATGTGAACTATTTCAATATTTTATAATCTTAAAAAGATTCAATTCTATATGGTCACATGTAAGTATTTTAGTTACTAGAAATGTAACTTTTACCCGACTATTAGCCCAAAACAATACAATAGAGAGCTAATTTCCTGGAAACCAAATTGAAAACATTCCGACAGATAATGCAGGAGAATTCACATCTCAAGCTTTTAATGACTATTGTATAATAAATGTTGAACATCATGTTCACATATAAAATGGTTTAATTGAATCATTAATTAAATGATTAAAGTTAATCACTAGACCGCTCCTGAAGAGATATGAATTACCATATTCTATACAAGGGTATGTCATTCTGCATATCGCTACACTGATCAAATTAAAACCAACTGCTGATCAGAAACACTCCCTAATACCACTGGTCTCCGAAAAAGAACCAAGTTTGTCTCAACTAAAAATATTTGGTTGTGCGGTCTATGTACCAATATCGCTACCATAACATACTAAAATGAGACTTTTACAGCATAATATGTTGATTGTCAACTAAATAATATTGTATTCCCAGTCTTAGGGGGAGATAAGAATAAGGAAAGACTAGTAACACAAGAAATAACAAGGAATGCATCATCACTATTCAAAATTCGACCCCCGAAGTGGTCAATGTGAATCAGAAGTCCAAAAGAGCATACATTTGCAGAATTATAGCAAATCAATTACAAGATGCATTCACAAACACAAACAGAGTGACAAAGTCACATACACCAGTATCAAATACACTTGCTCGAATTGAAGTAACCCATAAGGATTACCATGTAAAGAAAACGTGGGAAATAAAATGGTCCCAAAGACAAGAACCCACGAAAACAAAATTTTGCAAAATAACGCAGTTGGTGAAACCTTAGAAAAAGATTATAAAACTAACCCTAGAAGTGGTTATTGATATAAACCTAGAAGAGCCATAAGAGGATACATTCAAAACTCCAGAAGAGGTTATTGATGAAACCCATAAAAGGTTATTTATAAAACTCAAGAAGATGTAATGTCCTAGAAGAGACTAATACATTTCTATAAGAAAATGATAATGCCTCGAAAGAGCAATATAATACCGGTATTAAATGAATATGAGATCTCTACAAATTATGTACAAAGTTGTACAATATGGAACCGAAATAAAACACATGTTTGAAATATTTGCATATGATATGGCAACAAATGCAATCGAAGAAAAAGATTACGTATCTAAAACTCTGTAAGAGTACATACACAGAGATGGCTTCCTAAAATGGCAAGATGGCTAAAAGGCTGAACTAAATTTATTGACAAGCGAAACGTTTTCGAACTAGTAGTTCGAACACCCATAGACGTCAAACCAGTAGATTATAAATTGGTGTCTTTAAAATAAAAAAGAAATGAAAATTATGAGATTATGCGATGTAGACACGATTTGTAACACAAAGGTTTTTCCCAAATCTAAGAAGTTGATTATGAGGAAACGTGTTCCCTTGTAGTAGATGCGATAACCTTAAGATGTTCAGTCAGCCTCGCAATCTTAGAAGTACTTCAGAAAACTTATGGATGTTGTCACCACATAATTATATGAAAAGCTTAAAGTGACATCTACTTGAAAATCCCTAAACGATTAGAAATGCTTGAAATATTATAATTAGTACCCCGAGATGTGTGTTATAAATCTCAAGAAAACCGGTCGTATGTGATACAATCGACTCAGTATATATTTTGAAAAAGAGGGGTATAAGTTTGATAAATATCAGTCATATCTATTTATCAAAATTTCGCTCTTAAAGTTAATAATAATCGCAATTTACAGTGATGATCTAAGCATCATCGAGAGACTCTGTCGAACTACTAGAGTGAGAATTTTGACATGACTAAATTATTCCTCAACCTGATTATCAGTATATATGAGACTGTATATGTGTCCACAAATCAAATTACATCCAGAAGAAGTTAACATATTCTAATATGGACAAAAGTTATTCGCTAAGCACACCCATGATTGTCCGATCATTAAACATACACGAAGATCCTTACTTCCCCAAAGAAGAGGGCGAAGAAGTACATGGTCCAGAAGTACCGTACTTAAGCGTGATTGCATTCTTGTACATGTGCTAGCGAATTATAGTAATAATATTACATGTTGCACTCTTTTCACCTTCACTAAGTTTTGACCCTTTGGGTTTTCTTAGTAAGGTTTATAATGAGGCAACATAACTGATTCAGTAGCATCAGTTTATCTTATAAGCCCTAAAGTACCAGTTTAACATCATCCTGGAGTATGTTGTTAACAGTAATATATCTTAAGGGAAGAAAATGCGAGTTGCACTCTTTTTCCTTTTGCTATAGTTTTGTCTCATCGGGTTTTCCTACAATGTTTTTAACGAGGCAACATCGCCAAGCATAATAAAGGATAAGTTATTATCCTTGGGGGACTCGAGATAGGGGACTGTTTTACGAGAAAATATGGTGTCCCAAACTAGTTGGCTATACAGATGCAGGATTCTTATCAGACTTACACAAAGTTCAATATCAATCTAGATACATTTTACTTGTGGAGATCAATAATTCAGCATATTTAAGAGGAGAGCGGATTGGAGTCGATGAAGCCCGACTACACTATGAAGACAATGTAACACGCGTTGCTCAAATCAAATAATATTACACCAAAGATCAAATCAAGCAACTGTCACAGAAGATTATACTCCGCATGATGAAAGATATATATTTGTTAAATTAAGTGGGAGAATTATACACGTTGCACTCTTTTCCCCTTAACTAAGTTTTTTCCCATTACGTTTTCTTAGTAAGGTTTTTAATAAGGCATCATAACTCATCTAGTAGTATCTGTTTATATTTTTCGGTCCTGAAGTACCGATTTAACATGATCATGAAATATGTTGTTATAGCAGTAATATGTCTGGGGTGTTATGAAACTCCCACTTTCACACACTTAATACAGACATTATACCTCCATTAGTAATACATTTATTATAGAGTCGGTTTTAATCTATACCACTATATATTGTATATGTAAACCAAACTATTGGACAAGAATAATATGAAGCTTTCTCTCCTCTTATTTCTTTGTTTCCAACAAATTATAATATTATTTGAATTTTGAATAAATACATAATATCATAATCTGTTATATCCCGAGGGAGGCATACGAAGGTTGAGACTGGATCTAAAATCTTCAAAAAGAACCCGAGGGATACCCTTTGTAAATATGTCATTAATTTGATATCGAGAGGACACATGCAAAACCCGAATCTAGCCCCTTTGGACACTCTTGCGGACAAAGTGAATGTCCAATTCAACGTGTGTTGTACGTTGGTGTTGAACCGGATTTCCAGCTAGGTAAATGGCGCTAATGTTGTCACAAAACACAAGCCGGATGATGAAGCTCGAGTAATAGGTTTCTGACCCAACATAGTTCAGCGACTACGTTAGCGACCCTGCTATATTCTGCCTCGACACTGGACCATGAGATGGTTGTCTGCGTTTGGAAGACTAGTATATGAGGTTGTCACCGAAATATAAGCATTAACTAGTTATGGATCGGCAGGTATCTGAGCAGCCTGCCTAATCGGCATCGGTGTAGGCTACAAGTGTGGGAGCCGATGGGTGTGCCATGTGTAAACCAAAGGAGATGGTACCCTGAACATACCGTAGGATGCGATTCAAGGCATGGAAGTGAGAGGTACGCGGTGCGTGCACGTACATGTATATTTGTTAAACCGGACAGGTAAGGTCGGATCTGGTGAATGTGTGGTAATGTAAGGCCCCTGTCAAACTACGATAGAATGTGGGATCATCAAGCAATTTGCCATCAGTAATAGAATGTGGGATCATCAAGCAATTTGCCATCAGTAGCACTGAGTTTGCTGCTAACATCAACTGGTGTTGCGGTACTGGGTTTACAAGAAGATAGCCTGGCCCAATCCAAAATATCTGAGGCGTATTTCTATTGAGATAAAAACAAACCCTGAAATGTATGTGTGAAAGAAATACCCAAGAAATAGCTGAGTTTACCAAGATCTTTTATGGCGAACTCCCGAGAGGATTGTGACATAAAGTGTGTATGTAAGGCGTCAGAGGAAGTAATTAAGAGAATATCATCTACGTATAATAGAATAAATGTTATATCATTGCCCCGTTTGTAGATGAATAGAGAGTGGTCGCATATACTGTGAATGAATTCCAGAGTGTACACATAATTGGTGAATCGTTGATACAATGCGTGAGGCCTACTTTAGCCCATGGAGAGACTTCTGAAGAAGACAAACATAGTCGGGTTTAGAGGAATCATGAACCCAAAAGGTTGATGCATGTATCAGGTTTTTGATAGGTTGTCGTGTAAAAAGGCATTCTTAACATCCAATTGATGGATTAACCAATAATGAGCTAGAGCCAGGCTAAGAACTATGCAGATTGTAGCGGGTTTGACCATTGAGTTGAAAGTTTCCCCGCAATCAGTGCCAACCTGCTGCAACCTGCCATCACAAACAATACGGGCTTTGTAGTTTATGTTTGAAAATCCATATAGATTGAATAACACTAATATGAGGTTGACATGGTATGAGTTCCCACGTCTTGTTAGTGATAAGTGCACTAAATTCATCACACATATCATGTTTCCAAAAGGGGTTGGTAAGGGCAGCAAACGGATTACATGTAATGGGTGCGATAGAAGCTAAAGAAGAGAGATTGAAGTTGGTATTCTGTTTGTGAATACCCGACAATGAGCGGGTCTGGATGGTGCGAGTAAGTGTAGGGGAGGCTAGGGTGGGGGATGTGGTGTTGGTGGAATTGGAGGAAGGTATGAGGGAATGGATGGCTGAGGAATGTATGGGGTTGAGCGGCTGGCATGGTTTGGGCAGTAGGTTTGGGCCCGTAGGAGTACGGTTGGATGGGGGAAGTGGTGTTTGATGTGTTGGTGGTAGGATGTGGTTTTGAGGGTGGGGTAGAAATCAATGGGGATGGAGTGGACGGATGTGGTGAGACATTAGATAGTTAGGATTCCTAAAATGAAGGATGCACATCTATTTGGAGGCATGTGAGGTGGGTGATGACTGATTTGTAGAGAACAGAAACACGGTTTCACCAATCACTACATGACGTGATTTGATGATCTTGTGTGAGGAGAGATCATAACATTTGTACCTTGATGATAAGAGGGGTAGCCTAGAAAGACACACACAGAGAAACGATTCTCGAGTTTATGGATTGTAGATGATGGGGTTAATGGGTAGCATAGACACCCTAAGGTGCGTAAGTGAGTGTAAGAGGGTTGTTTGCGGTATAGTAAGGAAGTGGGAGTGTGGATGTTTTTGGTTTTGGAAATTAAAATGTTGAGGATGTATGTGGCCATTTATAATACATGGTGCCAAAATGTGGTGGGGATCTTAGAATAAGAAAGGAGGGTTCGAATAATATTATTGATTGAACGAATTTTCGTGTGGCTTTCCTATTTTGGGAAGATGTGTGTGGACAAGAAAACTGAAACACCATGCCGTTTTGATTCCAAAAGGTATGAAAATATGTGTTTGCATATTCGGTACCATTATCACATTGCAAACATTTAATTTTCCGTTCAAATTGGTTGGAGATATAGGTGTATAATTGAGTGAATATGGTAAATAATTGAGATTTTCGTGTTAAAGGATAGGTCCACAAGTAGTTGGTGTAATTGTCCAAGAACAATATGTAAACAATGTCCCCCCGAACTAAAAACCAAGGAGGTCCATAATCAGTATGGATAATATCAAATGACAAACATGTGTGAGAAGTAGAGTCAAGAAAAGGCAACTTAGTTTGTTTTTCAAAATCACAAGATTGACAAACAGGCGAATTTATAATGTTTCCACAAGAAATAGATTTATTATTCCTAAGACGAGGAATTAAATCCGGTCCTTGAGGCCAAGCCGGTGATGCCATAAGTCTTGAGATAAAGCAACAGAGTTGGACGGTGAGATAGCTTGAGAATGTGGTGAGGTGAGCGGGTAAAGAACTCCGGTGTTGTAACATCGGAGGAAAGGAATCCGCTTGAGAGCCGTCTTAGTATTTTTTATCGGCTACGAGTGGCCCGCACAGGTTCAGTACCAGGGTACGCGGATGAGGTGGCACGGTATCCGGGCTTAGTGCACGGTCTCCACGGGGTACGCGGATGATGTCTAAACCCAGGTACGCGCGGGTGTCTGCGTGGCATCACGGCAGATGCGCGCAGGTGTCCTGACAACGTTCGGTCAGCCTACACGTGGCAACACGGGTGACGTCCGAAGTCCGGGTACACGGTGGGTCCACGTCACAGTGTCGGAGGTGCGCGGCCTAGCGGATGGAGCCTGGTCCGCTTGTTCGCGCGCTGTGTATAGTGTCTGGCGCGGGGATCCGCATCATAGACGCACAGACACTCATTCCAAGTGCAGTAGCAGTCTGTAACTACATAACGGTTTCTTTTGACCAGCTGTTGAGACTTAAGTATTTGAAAGTTACGTATCATAATTCAAAAACAAGTAAAAGCATTGAAAACGTTTAATTATTTTTATTTTCGTTTTTAATTTTGATCAGCTGTTACGATTCTTAATTTTAGTATAAATACCAAGACTTGCTTGGCATTTGAATACACTGAACATAACAACAAAACTTTGCAAGAACTTTTAAGTATTGCTCTCTTCCCAGTGTAGTAGCAGTCTGTAACTACATTCACAAACACTCATTCCTAGTGATTTATACTAGCAGTCTGTAACTACATAACAGTTTCTTTTGACCAGCTGTTGAGACTTATGTATTTGACAGTTGCGTATCATAATTCAAAAACCAAGTAAAGAGCATTGAAGACGTTTAATTCTCTTTATTTTTGTTTTTAATTTTGATCAGCTGTTACGATTCTTAATTTTAGTATAAATACCAAGACTTGCTTGGCATTTGAATACACTAAACACAACAACAAAACTTTGCAAGAACTTTTAAGTATCGCTCTCTTCTTCTTCAAGGTATTCTTTCAGGTTTTGTGTCCTCCCAGGCTGTACAAACAGCTTCGGCTATTGTACCCTGGGAAGCATTCGAGTTCTATTAGGAGACTCGTAATTTGTTTTAAGGGACCCGTGTTAAACACGAAGCCTCGGTCATGAAATGTCACACCCCCAAATTTCACTAACGGAGTTTTACCGTTTGGAAGGTGACACACCAGGATCTCAGTCATTAGTTACATCAAACGACACTATATGGGACTTGAAATGTCATAACATAAAAGTTCAGAGTTAATGCGGAAGCGTAAACGTTAATATGAAATCAAAAGTAATACACGCAATAGGCGTCAATCAATGTAAGTAAGTAAACTGTTTCAAATGTTTGAAATAGATGATATGACAGTAGGACTCCATGCATGTCCTAAGTGTGCAACCTGTGCCTTAGCAACCTGAGAAACATGTAAGAAAAAGTGTCAACACGAGGTTGGTGAGTTCACAGGTTTCAAGTTTGTAACAAGAGAGTGTTTGCCAGATTATGTACATTCAATATGCATATCTATAGGTAGCTAGCCTATGTTCATGTTTTACTAAAGCGCTCGCAACCGAAGCTGACTGTGTTTGTATGCCTCCTGCCAGGTCTATCAACTCTGGCAAATGTGAGTAGGCTAACATTTCACCCGTTCGATATCCAATCGAGTTAGCGCGACTAACGCGGGTGGGGCTTGTCAAACCCAGTAGTACTACTAAACATTACCTCGCTAAGATCCATATTAACGGTCCGATATAAGATGAGGACTTTCTGTGATAATGTGTTACGCTTAGCCTCAACAGTGATATCATATAAAGTACCATAATCAAATAGTTGTGTCATGTTTTCTCTCCCAACGGGAAAAACATGTAAAATGATATTTGCTTGCGTACCTGTTTCTCCCTCACGGGGAAAACAAGTAAAAGTATGATAGTTGGTATTCATGTTTGTTTCTTCCTCAACAAGAAAACAAGTAAAATACGTTTGTGTGTAAGCATGTTTCTCCACTAATAGTAAAACAAGTAAAAATGGGCCGTGAAAGTCACATGCGTTTAGTAGGTAGTATCACACAAGTATGAGATTTAGAATCTCAATTGTTAGCCTGCACGGCTTACGTATGCCCTATAATTATAACACATAAGTTAGGGACATATGGGATTTGTGACGACGACACGGAAGTTAGAACACCTTAACGCTTTCTAAGGATTTAAGAGTAGACGAACGTGTCTACGGGATTATATAAATTTCTTCATATAATCATTAAGGAAAAAGCGTTACGTGTCGTACGTTAATAACGAATAATAAATAAATAAATAAATACATTCGTATGTTAAAGTCGTTTACAAAAGTTAGGAAAAATAATACAATTTAATATATTATTTTTAGGTTCGAATGATTAACTAAAATAGTCATTTGTGTGGAAAAATAATAAATATATTATTTTTAATCGAGTATATAAACGTGGTTAAATAATATAACAATTATATTATTAATTGGTTTGAAACTTCACATGAGGTATAAAACGATACGAAATAATATAAATTATATATTATTTTATAACACGAATCACGGGTTGAAAATAATATAAATATATTATTTTATACGAAGTTATGGTTTGAAAATAATATAAATATATTATTTTAAAAGTGGATAATTAATATAAAAATGGGTTATAAAATCAAACCCGAGCCTACGGGTGGTTTCCCGGGCTAAAACACTTTAATATGATATTATAATAATGTAGGGAATGATTTTTATTTTAAAAACAATTGTTTAAAAATCTTTTAACAGAAAAAACGGGTGGAGAGACTCGAACCCGGGTCTCTCCCCCCCACAGCCGAATGACTTAACCATCTAAGCCCGCTAGGGAATCGCAACATGTATCCGGATCCCACTGGTTTTAATCAAGAATTCTCAACAGTCCTTGCCCCATATCAAGTCGCGATTGATTCTATCCCAAATCCGCTTGATTCGATCGCGATTGCCCAAACTGGTATGGGGGTTTTGTTTAGTAGATTCCTACAAACTTGTGGTGATGATTAATTGCAAAATCAAAAGGTTTTAAATCGTTTAATTACATTTTTGAGGGTCGAACCCTAGAACAAGAACTCAAGATCAATTTGATCGATTTGTATATTAAATCTTCCTGGAATCATGGGGCTTTTACTGGTTTAAGTGTTGTGAAACTACCCCTGTAGTTTAATTGTATTGAGACTGTGTCAAAAATCAAAACCCCCAAATCGATTATGAACAAACCCTAGGATTCGGATTGAGTTCAATTCGATGATAATTGATACATTAAGCATAGGGCTTTCAATGAATGTAAGATGGCGAAACTGATCATAGGATTTAATTTGATTAAAGTTGGGTTTAGGGTCAAAACCCCCAAATCGATTTTAAGAGGAACCCTAGAATCGGGTTCATGATCGAATCGGTGATATAAGCCCCCATAATCATAGGGCTTTCGATCTAAGGATAAAAACAACACTGAGGGTGCAAGAATTTACCAAAATACGTGATGGATTGAAGGTTCCCGACTAAAACGAAATCCGACGGTGCACGTTTGTGTCTCCGGCGACTCCTGCTGTTACTCCGATGGAATTGAGGCGTGGGATTACTTCTAACAGTAGCGAATAAGGTGTGCGTATACCCGAATTATGAAAGTAACACAAGAACTCGTTCGATTTGATGAATAATTGGTGAACGTCGACGGTTACGGCTTTAATGGCCATCATTCGGTTTAATTCGACAATAATTTGGGATTAATTCAGTGGTTACGACTGTTAGTGTCGTGAACGTTCGACATCCGTTACAGAATCAAACAAAAATCGATTAAAGAGATTGAATTTGAAACCAAAGTTGTGAATTTGACTTTCAAAAGTCAACAAGAACAAAAACCTTCAATTTTGACTTTTCAAAGTCAACAGAATTGAAATTGGGTTATTTACAAGATCAGTCCCTCAAGTTTCATGCACTTAGGATTGAATAAAGGCAGAAATAGTCCCTGAAGTTTAGATTTTGTTAAATAAGTTAAGATTTAACTGGATTTAGTTAACGAGGTTAAGTTTTTAATAGAAAACTTAACGGAATTGCTAACGGAGTTAACTTGAAAAGTCGGATTGTCACACGAAATTCGTATTCGTTTTCAGTTTATGTACTTTTCTTTATTTCAATTGTAAAATTATTGTAATTTACTGCTTTCTTTGTTTCTTGTATTGTAATTTGGAATTTATACAATTGTTAGTTTTATATCTTTAGTGAACGGTTCCTACATATCTCACTCACAAACTCTTATTTTATTTTTTTTCTCTTTCATAGACAAGTGTTGTATTTATTTTTTTGGTCACATATATATATATATTAGTCATTCAACAAGGCAAATTACATAAGGATAGCCGGTAGACGGGCAACAAACTGCGCCGCCATCCCCTTCTGAATGGAAAACCCTAATCTACTGAACTCTAGCCAAGAACCGAACCGCGTTCGGCGCCAAGGAGCCGAACGTGTCAAACGCCAGGGGGACAAAGGCATGCTGATTATCCTCACAAGCTTTCGCGTGCTTTTCCACCTTCTTTGACTCTGCTTTCATAACCGCTTGCCCCGCCACAAACCCATTTTCCCGCAACCCAGCTAGGGGGGATACACCTGTGAGATCGACACAAGCATGTTTCCCGCCCTCCCAACCAAAAAAATATATATAGATTTATGAAAATGAATCTCTATATTTAGATAATCTGTATTTACTATAGTATAAAATTTGAAGATAGAAATAAAGATAGAGATTCTGATACAGTTTCAAAATAGAGGAAAACTCTAAATAATAAAAATGGAGATAGAGAAGTTGATGTGAATGCTTTAAGAAATCTTATTATTTCACCAAATAATAATAATCAACATCATGATTTTAGATTATTTGTGTTTATCATTCCATCAAATGATAATACGTTTCCTCTTGACGAGGTTTAATGTTTAAATCGTAATTAAGTGCGTACTTGATACATCATGGCGAATTCTTTAGAAAAAAATTATGTCTTTCGTAACAGAATCTAAGTGTTTTCATAATCTAGATTAGCTAAATCCATGATATTTTTTAAGATCTTCTGTTCGAAATAGCTAAATTCAAGATATTTTTTAGGTTTTAATCATTTGGTTGGTGACTATGATCAACAAGGAGCTAGTTTTGCTGATTTTAATCACCAAATCCTAGAAATTATCAAAAAGAAAAAAAGAACAAAGAACGATATAAGTTTATAGAATTTGATCTTAACGGTTGATACACAGTATATAACTTGTATCTTTGAAATGATTTTCGTTTAGGTTAATTAATAGCCGAAACATTTAAACAATCTGCTTGGCAAAGTGCCTGAAGCATGGAACTTTGCAGCTGCCTCCTCCACCTTGATCATATCTTGCCCCTTTTTGGCTAAAATGGCAGTACGTTTTTCTTCTGCTTCCTTATGAATGGCAGCCATCTTGTTCTTCATCTTCTCTCTCTCTTTTGCTTTCTCAATTTCAATGTCTTCCTGTTCAAATCACACCATTAGATGCATATCTTAATCTTTAAATTATTGTTATCTCCATGTACCTCAATCTGCTTGAGGTCGGCTTCTATCGCTGCTCTTTTAGTATTCTCCCACGCCCCGATTGCTGACATTTTTGTGTAAGCCCTAAACACGATATGCGACAAGTGAAATTAGGATTTGAATTTCTGACACGACACGAATAGACACGGGATTCACCGTTTTTGGTTTAGTGCATACAAAGAGTTTTTTGGATTTTGTACAGAGTTCATTGGATGGACAAGCGGACTCACCAAATATCCACTCTTGGACCTAGCGAACTCCGCACGAAAGTATCTCTTTTTCATTTCTAAAAATTCATTAAGATAGAATTTAATTTTTCTCTAAAAACTTTAGTATTTTAAAAAATCTAAGTACATCAATTTGTTTATTTATTTTTGTCGATCGACATTTCGATATAAATTTTATTGAAAACCGAGTTGTTTTCAAAATAAAACATTTTTTTTTATTTTTACGAGACCAAAAATACTTTATTTAAAAACAACTCGATTTTCAATGAAATTTATATCGGAATATCGAAAAAAAGTAAATAAAACGGTGTCTTTAATTTTTTTTTTTAAATTAAATATTACAAGTTATTAAAGAAAAATCAAACTATACGTTAAATAAATTTTTAAAAGATAAAAAGAAAAAGAAATCCTTGTGTGTGGAGTTCACTAGTTCCATGAGCAGATTTGGTGAATCCGCTTCCAACCCGCTCCAAAAAGTTCTACATACAAACAGGTTTGGGTTAGTATTAGGGTAGACACTCGAACACGTTTGGCTAAACGGATTGACTTGACGAGCTCGTGGGTCGACCCGTTTAACCACTTCTTTCTATAAATTAAAAAAAAAATGTGTCTTATAGATTTCCAACACAAGTGTGTGAAAAGTGAACTATGAAACGTGTTACGTCATCGTTTTCTTATTTTCTTATGATTTTGAAGAAAATAAATACTTGTTGTCTGCCCTGCTCTTTTCGTTCTCTTCCCAGGCTTTGATCAGTGCAATTCTCTTCTCTGTAACAACTATTTCAAGTCCAGCATCTGAAAGTAAATTTGCAACATATATACACATCAATAGTATAATGTAAAATCGTCATATGAACTTGCATATTACAAACTATATTAACGGGGAGTGAAAAAACCGAAAACCGACCCGTACCCGTAACAAGAAAAAATTGAACCGAATTGTGAATTTGGTTTTTGGTTCGGTTCCTAACCGTATCCGAAATGTGAATTCGATTTTGAGTTCCGTTAACTGATATACATTTCTTTTAATTCGGTTACCGAATAAATTGAATAAATGATAACTATATATGTAATCTATATCTATATCTATAATATCTAATAAATAAAGTTTTTTTCATACTATGTGTCGCCTCCATATTCATTATTATCAAATTTTTTCCTTCTCTCTCTTATTAAATACACCTTTATCTTTTAATAATAATATATTTTTAAAGAAAATGCTAATAAAACACATTTATTTTAAATTACCCCTTATTATACGAAACTTTGAAATCTAATTATATAACTTTTATTTTCAATAAAACAGTAAATGAAAGTCAAATTACATTAAATAGTAATTAATGTATTTTCGAAACCAAATTATATATTAATTTTTACATATTTTGAATTTTGTTTTCTATCTTTAGTATATGTAATACATTTTTACACCTGTAAAATATATACATAAAAATTTAAGAATTTTATGTATTGATATTTTTCACTACGTGTGTAGTACACAGGTTCTAAGCTAGTTAGTAATATTTTTAAGGACTTAGGGTTTAAATTAATCTATATACGATATTATACGCATGGGACTTTCCTTCTCTCATCTCCTCGCCGCCTCACCAACAAACCAAAATCAGACAAAAATGTTATTAAGTTGAAAACGGTTGATTTCGGTTTGTTAGGCCTTTAACTAAAACCGATTTTAACTTAACCGAATTCGGTTCCGTTAGACAAATTCCCAATACGATTCGATTATGTTATCGGATATACTTAAAAAATTAGAAACCGAATAAACCGAAAACCGAACCATTGAACACCTCTCCTATATATATCATATTAAGATTTGGTGCAAGAGAGAGAGAGCTTACTCTCACTGCCACGCTGCGGGTTTGCTTTCTCCGGTGGCGGTGTTGCAACCGGACTTGATTTCGGTTCCGGTGGTGACGTTGCTATATGAGTTGATTTTGATTCGGTTTCTATAGCTACATCCTTGTTTCTTTCATCTTGTTCTTCCCCCATCCTTCAATAACTCTTGATCACTTTTCCGGTGGCCGGCAAACCCGCCGGAAAGTATAAAACAAGGAGAGAGAGTGAGAGAGAGAAGGTGGTTATGTGGTAGGTTAATTTGGTTGGTAAAATAGGAAGTGGGTGGTGCCAAAGATGGTACATAGTGATCACGAATCAGTTGGAATGTTACCTACTATGTTTGTAGATAACAATGTTTTATTTTCCAAATACAAACACTCTAATTGTACTACAAATTGCTGGCTGTAATTGGATCATTTTTTTTTATAAATTTTGTCAATTGTTTTATTTTACAGCCCAACTATAATATCGTGGGTCCGTTTATCTTTGGCATCTTTAATTTGATTTTTAATATGGTGAAACAAATAAAGTAAGCAATTATATAACTTTGTATTATGTGTGATTTACCTCCTTAAATAGCCGATCAAAAATCAGTTATAAGATGTAAATTATAATTAAAGTCTGTTATTATGAGTTTAGGTTATAAACGGTTATCAAATAATCAACCATGTATGAAAAACTCTAAAGGGAATCCTTTTTGTTTATTGGACATGTTCAGAAATGCATAAACATAAGTAGAGTGTTTATTGTTATTATTTTTTGAACCGTGACGTAGGCATTATCTAATTCTACGCTTTAAATCCACCTATATACTACAAAGGACTTTTATCGTACAAATGATACGAACTGAAGCCACCTGGACACGACCCTTGTCATTAGGCGAGAGTAAATCCGTCCGCGTCATGATCACGCACAAAATGCAACATCTTGAAATTTTTCAAGAAAACAAAGACATAAGGGCTGAAGATGTAAACAATTCAAACTTCAGGGATCAAAAGTAGAAAAATGGAAAACTCCATCCTTGACGGATCGTCACCATGGATAACGGTCCGTTAAAGCCATAACGGACCGTCATCCCGGCATAACGAGCCGTGCCGCAAAAAGTCAAAGCGGCCTAGGGTTTTCTAAGAAGCCGATGCGTAGCTCCTGACTCAGCCTCGTGACAGACCATCACGAGCCCGTAACAGTCCGTTACGTGGCCAGGAAGTGTGTGGCTTCCAAGGCCTCCATGACGGACTGTCACCCACCCGTAACAGTCCGTCACCGCTTGAAATTTTGCCTATATAAGGAATTCAAGTGTAGGTTCATTTTGTAACATCACAAACACACAATACCACCCACACACGTTCTGTAAGTCATATTCCTAGCCCCGGTTCGCGTTAGCAAGTCCGGTTTTCCGCAAATACGTCGACAAACGCAGTAGATAGCCTTGAGGTAAGGTTCCGACTATACACTTAAGATCCGGTTATTTACCATTGAGCTAGGCATGTTTAATTAAGAAATATTAATATGATTTAGGATATTGTGCAAAGTGTTTGAGCTATCTCAGTTAATCTAAGCCGATATATTGTACAGGTGAGTTCCTCTAAACTAAGATGTGTACTTCAGTTAGTACTTGAAAACATTTGTGGCCCCTCCGTACTCAATTAGGCATGATTGATTTATAAAACATTTTGAGTATCTTGAGAAATTGTGGCCCCTCGTACTCCATTGGGCATGATTCTCTATTCCATGTATATATAACACATAATAAGGACTTAATATGTTCCGTGTTGGATGAGACCCCGGAAGGGTCACCAATTATATAGGATCATGGGTGTGTTCCATGGGCAGCTCATAGATGTGTTCTGTAAGTGGGAATTTGAGAAATGACACTGCTCATTGCATTCTAAAATGTTTTGTTTATGAACTCAATCACCAACTTATGTTGACCAGTTTTCTTTAAATGTTTTTTAGTACACATCTAACGTGATCATTAGATTATATGGCTATTGGCATTCTAGATGGACGAGGATTTGAATGGGATGGTTGGAGGCATGTTTGAAGAACAATAAGGCCTACAGTTTTATGTTCCTTGATAGGAACTAGTGATGTAATATAATAGTTGATTAAATGTTTGTAAAACAAAGTTTAAATAAATAAAAAGTTCAAGGTTTTAGTTTTCACTGTGTGTTTCTTTACCATTCGTTACGACTAACCAGTGACTGGGGTGTGACACAAAAATTACATAATTAAGCATAAAAATTACTCACAGTATAAATTATTACGCAACCATATTAACTAATTACACTCACAATATTATGCAGCTTGTATAAATAATTACGCAACGTATGTGATAATTACACAACCTATGTTTATAAATATGCAACCTGTTTTATAATCACGCACGGTGATAATCATGCACGTTAAGCAAAACATATTAACATTTTTTTAGATACAATTTTTGATAATAAAATTATAATTAAAGAGAATTAAATGTTCGATTTTATGGTGTAATTTAAAAAATGTCTTCTAAAAAGTTATTCGCTTTTAAAAAAAATATGAGAACTTGAAAAAAAAAATCAACAATTGTAGGCTATTCCAAATTCACCCGTCTAGACCCTTTTCACTGATAAGAAAATTGATGATAATGATGTGGTATCCCTTCATATTAACCCTTGATTTCCTTGATCAATGATTTAAAATAATTCGTAGTATTTGTATGATAAAACTCTTTTCTATTTATACTTTCTTTATTTTTATAAATACATATATACACGCGCATGCTGAAAATTGATGATAATGATGTGTTACTGCAAAAGCTAAATAAATAAAAAAAGAAATTAATCCCCCTTCCCCGTCGTTGGCCACCGCCGCCTCATCTTTTGGTGATGGTGATGAGTGAAGAACGTTCTTCACTCATCACCATCACCACAACCTCTCTCACACACACATGTGCGAACTTAGACACAACTGTCTTCGTTCTCTCTCTCGAAATATAACATCCCAAAACCCTTTTTCTTCGCTTCATAACGTAAATTTGGAGTTTTGAAGATTGAGATGTAGAGGGAGAATGGAGGCGCATACTATACTTGAAGGAAAATCTCAACTAGATTTAGGTTGCAATATGATCAATGGAATGACATTGTCAAGATTCCAATGTAAGGGCATGCGGTAACCTTCCTGCAGCCCTGCACGATAACTCTATCCTACCTCCGGTACCAATTTGGAGGGGTAGTGTTCCTGCATCATCTTTTTTCTTCTTTGCTTCCTCTCCAAATCAGGATGTACTTCCCGATGTTGACCCTATTCCACCCTGCATCACCTTCCACCTCACCACATCTCACCTTCCACCCCAACATCTCTCCATCCCGCCTCGCCTACTCTCGCTCTTGTACCGTGTGTCCTTAGACAATGATGATCAAATGAAGCAAGAAATAGATGATGAGCTTCGACACCCGGTGGTGAAGGAAGATGTTAATGAAGAGTTTCATGTTGAGTCTTCAAAATCAACTGAAGAGAAGAACCATTGGAATGTGAGGAGTTCGTGGATGAATGCCACGATCTAACAGGGGCGGACCTACCCTAGGGGGAGGGGTAGCCCCTGCAACCCTCAACTTTTTACGCGCAGTGAAATTTTTTATTTTTTTTTACGGTTTTATGTATCCGGTTACCCCTGAGAAAAAATTACGTTACCCCTTAAATTTTTTTAAAAGCTAAACACTTAATAAAAAGTCCACAATTTTATAAAAAAAACCCAATATTTAAACATTTGGGCTTTAGACTCTAACATCTAATTTAAAACTAATTTAGTTTGGGCTTTTGACTAATTTAGTTTGGGATTTTGACTAGAGGTATTAAAGATACCTCTGTTGGACTAACTTGGACATTTGGTCCATTTAGTGATTAGCGAACCAGAAGAGCGAGCAGCATAGCAGCAACTTCCAGCAGAAGCAAGCAGCCAGCCACCGGCCACCGCCCCTCGGCCCTCCGCCTCCATCCTCCGCGGCTCCGCTCCTCCGCCACCGCCGGCTCCGCCACTGTCTAAGGCGCCTCTTAGCTCTCACAGTCACAGTCCCACTCAGTCACTCTCTCATGTAATTTCAAATTACTAATTTGTAAATTGTAATTGTTAGAATGTTAGTCTAGTTACTTGACTAATGAATGTTTCATACTTTGTAATTTGTAATTATTAGTTTATTTGTTATAAAATTAGGGCTTTGAAAATTTAAACTTGGTTCTTGGAATATTGGAAGATGAAAAATTAGGGGATTTGATTTTGTTTTGTTTGTTATAAAATTAGGGGTTTGATTTTGTTTTGTTTGTTATAAAATTAGGGGTTTGAAACTTTGTTCTTGGAAGATGAAAAAACAAGCTCTTCTTGGCAAATTTTTTAAAAGAAAATTTCAAGAGGATGATAACAATGACATTGATGGATGTTTTTCTAAATTTAAGTATATCAAGACGGATTTACGCAATAGAATGAGAGACGAGTATTTGAAGAATGCTCTAGTTTGTGCGATCGAAAGAGAAATATTTGACAAAGTAACGGATGACGATGTAATGATTTGATTTCAAACTTTCAAAAACCGAAGAGGAGAGATCTAAGATCATCTATTAGGTATTCGTTTTATGTAACACCCCTAACTCAAAAAAACAGGTTTGAATAAACTTTTAAACGTGCGAAAGCATTTATCCCAAGGAATTTTTTTTTTAGGTCCTCGCGTACCGCGAGAGACCAGGCCACTCCCTCTCGCGCGCGAGGGAGTCTCAGAAAGTCAGCCGGAAACCAGGTTTCTCGCGTACCGCGAGAGAACCCAACCTGGTTTCTCGCGTACCGCGAGGGACCTGTTTTCACAGAAAGTTTCTAGGCTTCTGTAGGTTTCAACACTTAACCAATTTTCCAACTTTTTCATTTCAGCATGACACCAAAAATTCCCAAATAACTAGGATTTTGACCAAAAGTATACATACACCACAATATCATCAAAACATCAATTCTTGTCCCAAATTCACACCCCTTTCGAGGATTTCAATACACATCCCAAAATCAACCATTTACACATACGAGAATCCGCCAACGCCTTAGACTTGACTTGGATTACATCGGAGCTTTTCCTACATAACCACATAAACATATCACCATTAGTAATGAAGATAAAACATAACAAACAAGTAAAATCTACTTATTTTCACTCATTCACCCATTTGACCCGTTTCCACCTAATTTTCCAATATACTACATATCACCTAACAAGTTTCATTCTTTTCAAATAACATTCATAATTAACGCATTTCCACTTCCACTTTGGCACATATGCCATAACTTTATCACCACATTTCCATTATGATTCTTAGATCATAACTTCATATTCATATATCCATTATGGTACTTAGACCATAACTCCATGTCCACATATCCATTATAGTATTAAAACTATAACTACATTCATTCACTTATTCGTACACCTCTATACACATTCATACCACATAACACATTATGCAACTTAACACATTATGCATACAACATTACATATAACACCATTTTTCATCAATTACTAAGTAAGTGCAAAAGCACTTACCTTGTGGATTTGAAGGTCCCGATTCCATTTCACGTTTTGCAATTTGATTACCTAAAAACATTCATCTAGTTTAGTAATCTAACATACATCAAAATCACATTTTAATTGGTTTCAAACCCAATTTCCCATTTCCAACCCAAACTGACATGTTTGAGTTATACTCGTATCCAAACACCCTCTTTCACCCCAAACTCACCTACTTGAGTTTCATTATCCTTACATTAACACTAATTTTTCATTCAAAAATCATTTATTAGGTTAAATTGGTATTTGTTCAAGTGTCTAACATCATACAAACACTTAATCATCATTAATTCAACATTCTATCATCATAATCCAAACACCCCTAAATTTCTTCATATGAACCCTAACTTCTCATAATCATAATCAAAGGGTTCTAGGATGTTAATCACCATTCTTTACCTTTAGTCTAGCTAGATTATCAACAAACTAACACTAATTAACCACATGTATCATAAATTTTGGATTTCACCCAAAACCCACCAACACATCAATGGTGAAATCAAATGGAAGATTATCACTTACTTGATGTTAGGAAGGTGATGTGCAAGCCAAAACCTTCACAAATCAAGCTTCAATTGCAAGATTTAGCTTCAAAATTCCTTTTCTCCCTTTTTCTCTTGAGAGCATCGACACCCACAAAATCAAAATGCTGAATTTTGACTTCTCATTAGTCAAATATGGCAGATTTGCCATATTTGCACTTTCAGTCCCTCAACTTCTTTTTCATCCATTTTCATTCCAAAATTAGTTAAAATTAATATAACCTCATTACTAACTTGAAACCCATTTGTTTCAACTTATTTTTAAAATATTATTTTCAGCATAATATTATTAGAATATTTATTCATTTATAACGAAACCCGGATTTTGTTTCGTTACATTTTACTTCATTTATTATTGTGTTTTTTTTTGTTTTGTTTACATGAAAGTACGGTCTAATTTTTTTTTTTCGCTACCCCTAACCTTTTGTTCTAGATCCGCCACTACGCTCTAAGAAGGTTCAATAAACGGATCTAAAGGAATATATGGTTTTAGAAAAGTGAGAAATTGATGAGAACGGAATAGGATGTGGAAATCAGGAGGAAGAAGTTGATGATGAGAAAGTTTTTGAGCATGATGAGGAGGATCTGAACGAAAGCACAAGATTGAGATTGTAGATAGGGATGGCGGTAATGAAATTGGGGGTTATGAGGTTAATGGTTAACAAATGAGGAGTGAGGATTGAAATTATAGGGATTGTGGACAATTGGATATGTAGAAGAGATCGAAAATGTGTTTGGAGAGTGTGGGAAGGCGGATTTGTTCCAGACAATAGTCTGTGATGGGGATGAAAAGGAGGGGGGGGGGGGTAATTTATTTTTTATTTACTTCTTTGCATTTTAACATGTACCTAAGGTAAAATAATGATTATACCCTTTCATTTAATGGTGGACAGCAACAGAGTTAATGTCCAGGACTGGAATGATAGAAAAGAAAAGAGAAAAAAAAGTTTAGAGGCTTAAACTGATATTTTCAACAAACCACATGGATAGAAATAGTAATTTACTCTTAAAAATATAAATCCAAATAATATCAGCCGAACATCCTATTTTTCATCTAAAATGTTAATATTCAGTATAAATAAATTTTGGAAATAAATTTTACCTTTGGTGTAAAAAAACCATGCACTTACTGTTAGGGATTAAATTAGTGTGTTTGAACACATTTTGTTATTTCTTTTTATTTTAATATCTTTAATTCCGTCAACTTTCAAGAAAACACTTGAGTGGAAGGTGGAGAGTAGGTCTGAGTTCTAACTTTTCTTTCTTTTCGAGTCGACAAATAAGCAAACATAAGAAAGCGAAAGTATCCTGCTTTCATATCATGTTAAATCAGGTTTTGAATATTAATAATAACTAGTTTTTACACCTCGTACTTCGTGACGGGTTGGTTTGACTTGTTTGCGTGGATAAAACTTACATCGAATCGCAAACTCTTATAGCGTATGATACAAAAAAACACTCGAATTTGACTAGAACTTAGGCTTCAATAAAATTTAAACCATAACGTTGAAAAAAAAAAAAAACGGTGCATTCCATTATTTAAAAAATCCTAACGAACGATAGTTATCATAGAAAACGGTGTCGGGCCCATTGTTAATAAAATTTAAACGAAAACGTAGGCGCAACGGTAAAAATAATGTTAATAGAAAGGAAACATAAAACTAAATAATAAAAAAGTAAAAAAAACAAATTAAAAAAATTACCGCTTATGGTCGTCGAAAACCATAAGGCGAATACCGATAATAGCAATATCGACAATGATGTTGTTCGCCCATAATAGATTTGGCTCGTACGGTACCACAACGATAACAACACTCGCTATAGGCAACGATATACAACTCCGTTTTAAAAAAAATTATATCGAAACGTTGATAAAAAAAACTACAAATCGCTGCGCACTCCGTATTTTGAAAAAAGTTAACGAACGAAAGTTACTAAAGGAAAACAAAATTAATAGAAAATAAAACGAGTTAAAAACATATAATATATAAACTATAAGGGTTAAAAATGAAAATGTAAAAAAAATATCAATCGACACATGTAGGATGACACTATTGACTCCACTTGCTCTTTAAATAAGAGTTATGACAATATACAATTCTGATCATTTGTTCATTTTATATGAAATTATTTTTGTAAAAAAAAACTAATATGTGTGAGAGAGAGTGTGAGAAACGTCTTTTCGTCTTTGCAAATTGCATCCTTTATGAACATTGGGTCGAAATGTAAAAGCCCATATATTTTTGGACCTTTAGCATATATGAGTAGCCCAATGCAATAAGAAATCTATACTATATAATAAATTTTTAGCGCCGCATGTCGCCTCCAAATTTATTCTTATCATTTTTTTTCCGTCTCTCTCTCTTATTTAATATAATTCTATCTTTTAATAATAATAATATATATTTAAAAAAATATTAATTATACTAATAAAATACATTTATTTTAAATTATCCATTACTATAAGAAACTTTGAAATTTAATTATGTAACTTTTATTTCAATCAAATACTAAATAAAAGTCAAATTATATTAAATAGTAATTAACGTATTTTCGAAACCGAGTTACATATTAATTTTTACATATTTTGAGTTTGTTTTTATCCTCAATATATGTAATATGTTTTTACACCTGTAAAATATACAAATAAAGATTTAATATTTTTATCTATTGATATTTTTCACTCCGTGTGTAGACACGGGATCTAAACTAGTAAGATTATATGGTAAAGTGGTAAACTATAGAGGTTTAACTGTTTAAGGATGCAAATTATCAATTATTTAATGGTATTTAGCATAATGTTTTCGATGAATTTTACTATATAGTTTGATCAAGAAAGATATTTTTCTTGTATTATATGTAGTGAAAAATGTTTAATTACAATATATCTTAGATTAATCATGTAATATTTTGAGAAAGAAATTGATATTATTAACTGGTTTTTGAAGATAAATAAAAGAGTAAACTGTTATTTTCATCACTGTGGTTTGACTACTTTTGTCACTTTCATTTAAAAAATTTATTTTTCTTTTGCGCATCTTGTGTTTTCTAAAACTTGTTATTTTAATCCAATTTTCATCCCTTAGAACCTTAAAGGTTTCTTAGTGTCTGAAATAATAATAGTTTTAAATGAGTATTGAGCCTACACTTCCTAAACTAGTAATGATATTTATTTTAATTTCTTATTTGATATTAAATAAATCTAATTATATTAAAATAAACATTAATGAGGTTAAATCAAAATAAAATAAAAATTAAGTGAAATTTGATGTCCCATATAAAGTTCACACTTCCCTCTTTGTCTATTGCGGTTAATGGAAATAAAACAAATACATATATATAAGATAACCACCTAGTCTTATGGTTGACTGGTAGACATGTGTCTTTTTAAATATGAGGTCATGGGTTCAAGACTCGCTTAGGATAAAATATTCCAGGTTGAGTGAGGGGTTTTCCTAGTTGCGGGGTTCTTCCTGGGTAGTGTGGGGTCGGGTCACCACACTTTTGTTGTTTGAACGGAAGGGTGATCCGTTTGCTAGGGTGATGTGTGGTCGGGTCACAACGCTTTTGTTCTTCAAGCGAAAGGGTGATCCGTTTGCTAAGGTGATACCGGGTGCCAGCTGTTAAAAAAAAAGAAACATAAGATAAGATGATTATGCCGTGACGTTGGATTTTGTCCCGTTAGCTTCGAGATCCATGGAAGTGCAATCACGTGAGGGGTTTGGTGTTTCAGGCTGTCGGCGCACGTGATTAGTTTCTTTTTCAAAGACATTTTCAACGCTTATCTCGGAGGAGCATGAGCACATGACACAAACAAAATGCAAATACAATATTATAATTTCATTAAATCTCACATGTAAACAGTTTTAAATTAAAAATAAATCAAGAACCATATAATTATCAGGACATTGTTTCATGCGTGATTAATGTGTTACTAGTTTTTTAGTCATGTTTATTAGATTTAAATATGTGTGATCCATAAAACAAATTTTTTTAAAATGTATTTGAAAATTAAATTTATCAATAGATTTAAAAAACTGAAGAATTTGAGTTATGATACATTAGGTTGACTTAATAATAGTGTTTTATTTATAAATTGTTAATAAAATGAAACTAGTTTTATACTCTCCGCGCGTTTCGGCGAAGAATTTTCAGGTTTTCGGTCTCTTTATTGAGGCATACGCAAAATTTCGATACATAGTGATAATAATTCGATTCAAAAGGTTTGCATATGTCGTTATTTACATCAACTAAAGTAGTATTTGATGATAACCTAGTTTTTAAGTGGTTTAACAGCCATATTACAAAAGACTCGTGCTTGTTTTATTTACATCAGCAAAAGTAGTGTTTGATAATAACCTAATTTTAAGTGGTTTAACAACCATATTACAAAATACTTCTGCTTGTTTTTTGATGACTTGGTCAATCTGGATATCGTGCCTTCTTTGTTTCAATGACATTGTCAACTGCATATAGTATGGTTTTGATTAATATGGAGAAACATTTGGTCATAACTGCCTTCTTTATTTCACTATCGAGCCCATATGACCCATGAGAGAAAAATAAACCCAAATTAACGTATTTGCAAGTAAATGGGTCTAAACTGTCTTCTTTGTTTCGCTGTCTAGCCCATATGACCCATGATAGAAAAATAAACCCAAATCAACGCATTTGCAAGTAAATGGGTCAGAACTACAACCTCTATTAGGAAGTCTACAAAGATAAATAGAAAGTCGCCATTGTAGTTATAAGGTCCTCCAGACACTGTACACCTTCCTCTTGTGTTAAGGTTATAACATAAAATTGAAAGCAATCTAGCAATTTCAAGAAGTGCCACTACACCACCTCCATTGCTATCACTTCCAACAGAAAATCCCTATAAAATATAATGTAATACACAACCAAGTAAAGTCATGTAATTTTAGGAAGTAAAAGAAAGGATAATTTAGTAAATTACCGGAGTTGCACCAAATGTAGCATATGATGCTACGATGACCATAGTTGGGAGTTGGTTTGCATTCCCTAAGCATAAAAACAGTTATGGGCTCCATGGTCAAAATCATCCACAATAAAAAATCTCCCACGTCAAAGACATACACGGTCAAAAGCTGGTGGGTTTTTAGGTTATTATGTGTTTTCACTGTTAGGTATCAAAATCGGTAACGCGGCGGAAAGACCACACACAAACACGCACAAACGAGAATAAGTAGAAAGCAATAAACGACATAAGGAAATAACGTGGTTTGGTCAAAGTGACCTACGTCCACGGCTGCAACTATGGTTTCTTTTATTATTAGGTGCTACCATGAATTACAATTACATAAGCAGGTATATATAAAGACTAATTAGGGTTAACATCAACAAGAAACCATAGTTATGGAAACCATTCCATAATCATAACTAGCCCTAAAACCCCTAGGGCCGGTCACCTTGTTGCACAAGGCCTTCACGAACCCAACATTCACCGCCTCGATCTCCTCTTTCTCGCATCTCTCTTTCTCATCAACCGATTGAGACTCTTCTCATCTTTCTCTCGATCAGAGATTACCTGTTTTGAACAAAAGACTAGTTACAACTTCAAAAAATTAATAAAAGTTCTCCAAATTTTAAGAAAATCATGGTATTACAAATTGACATATACTCTGGTTCATATCTAAAGCACTCCAACTTAGGAAGCAAACATAAACTATTGGGCCACATTCATCATTTCCCTAATACTCAAAGGCAAACTAATTTTCCAAAATTAATTTCTTAATGTGAAAATCAAAGAACGTACCTCTTTTTTTGCTTGCAAAAACATGAGCAGCAAGTGCCTATGCTTAACGAATTCCATATGAATTCCCTGTATAAAGCCTATGCTGCAACAGCTTCCTTAGCAGCTTCTTCTTGAAGAAACTAAACAGGTTATAGGGCATATAGTATCCCCGTAGCAGATCATTAGCTTCTTTTCCACCCTATGAAAACAATAACTTGAATATTTATAATTGTGCAGTTTCATGTGAGTAAATTCTTCGGATGCTAGAAAAAGAATAAATGTATGCTCTGATGAAGCAAAAACCCTAGGGTGTCCAACAGCTGAACTAAGTGCTTCCTCCTGATCCATGGTTGTTATCATCGTCAAATGTAAGTGTGATCTCTAGACCGTAAAGGATCTCCACAATAACAGGAAACCTATAAAACGTTTGTTTAAATAAAAATCAGTATCCTCCTCAAAAAACCCACTCAAAGAAACCTAACGTTGAGTCATTTCAAAGCTAACCGCTCTCTCGCTCTCTCTCTCTAAATGATTCGGCTCAGATCTTGCTATTGGACCGCCATGGCTGTAAGTGGAGAACCTCGCACTTGCCGTCCTCGATTTTGCCACCCCAAGCAGCAATCCTAGCTTCAGTCACCACCGCCTCTTGGAGTTTTTCACGAACTAAAATTAGGGCACCGTCAAACATGATAATAAGTCTTTTGCGAGAACCCTAACGTCACACCTCGACTGACGACGGATTATACGCCGGGGCTGACACGGTTGTTCAAAAACACATGTTCAACTATTAAATAAGTTTCAATATTTATTTCATCATATTAAGTATTCATTACAAGGAAATAAGAAATACAAAGTTCAAATGAAACATGACATAATCAAAGTTTGAATTAAATGTATCTAGTGTAACATCCATGGGTTTTCTGACCATATTTATTTTTTTTATTATTATTTTATTTTATACAATAATGATGCAACATTTAAATCTCATACTTGTTCAAACGACATATGTCACATGTATTACTATTTTAAACATATAATCAACTCGATTCTTCAAACCTTGCATTAAATATTATTCCTCTATAACTCAAGTAAGCATATTTGTGTGTGTGTGTGTGTGTATATATATATATATACATACATACATATTTGATTATGCTCATATATATATAAAACTCATGTATTACATCTTTTTACATGAAAATATATATGTATTTATGAAGATAGATATGTAAATAAATATTTATTTAACTACATTGAATAAACCCTTTATACCATTTATGATTTTATAAAAAAAATGGAATCCATTTTTTTTTAAGTTTATATAAATAATCATGTAATGTATAAGTTTTATAAATTATTAACATGATTCTAAAGCAAATAAAAAGAGATTTTCATTAGTTAAAGTGAGCCTTAAACCTTCACAAGCTAAAGAACCCTCCATTCTCACTTTTGAACCTCCCCTACTTGCAATGAACCCTCATATTGAAACCACACACCCCCCCCCTTCCATTAAATTGGACCATGAACATGTTCTTGTTCAATTTTGACTTTCTAAAGTCAAACCAACCAAAAACCAAATCAATACTTGCGAATTCAAGGGTCTCAACACTTATTAATCGCAGGGGAACGTTACTTGCTCGATTTCAAACACTTATGACAATTCAATTTCATCATAAACAAGGGTTTAAACTCCATTTAAACTCACTTTCGGTTAAGGCATACAAACCACGAAGTTAACTTGAAACCCCATAAATTCGATCGTTTCAAATGTGTAACGTGCGTAATAATCGTGCCTTAAAGCCCCTAAACCACATGACACTCAGATCCCACTCGAAATCAACTGAAAAACCCGTCCCTCACCCCTTTCGGTCACGAACAGCAGTGGAGTAAGGATATACCCATTTTTTTTTGCGAGTTCAAGATCGAATACAGGTAATACACTCGTCCTAATACTCGATTTAACTTTCCATGACAAAAGCCCTTTGAATCGGATGCGAATTCGTGCGATTTGGGGGCTAGGGTTTGCTGATTCACGATTTAGGGAAGAAGGATCAGTGGGATCTGGTTATTAATTAAAAAGGGATTCAACACTCTAATACGGCAATAGCCCAGTAAGATGGTTAACACACTTGCCCCATATGCTTCAGGTCGCGGGTTCAAGTTCATTTGTGGATGAGCTTGGACGTTTTTTTTCCTTTTCTGTTTTAATCATTTAACTATCATTTTATTACATAATCTAATAATTTAAACTCTGAAAAACTTTTATAAATCCGATAAAAATATTTAGTAATTTTTATAAAAATATAAAACATAAAACAATGTTTTACTCACTTTTAATTTATAAAAAGAAACCTAGTATAAATAATATAAATTCCTAAACAAACAATATAAATGATTTATTTAAAAAAATCTAATTATATTGTTTTAGTTATAAAATAATAACGTCTATTGAATGAATTATACTTTATTGTTCAAACATTAATTTTCAACATATAAATAATTATTTTGGCAAAGAATAATTATTTAGAACATCTTTAGATTTATAGAAATACTTAATTAATTATTTTAGATAAATAGTTATACCAATTCAATTAAATTCATTTAAAGCTTATATTTACTTAATGTCACTTTTATTATAGTAAAAGGAATTATTTAAATAGTGAAGTATCTACATAAAACAATTAGTTAAAACCCTTTCCTTTTTATAAATTATTTATTATTTATTTTTATAATAATTATATAAATAAATCCCAATGTATTGTTGTTTAGACTTCTTTCATTCCATAATTTATTTATTAATTGTTCTTAGAATAATTATATACATATAAATTATTATTTAAACCTCTATCAACTTCATTTATTAAACCATTTTAGAGTAGTTATATAGAAAGATTCGAACATATTATCATCATACGATTCATTGAGATTCTAATTAACTCTACTTATCGATATTTTTCATAAACATATATTTTCTTACCAAAACTTGTACAAACCCCACATCCAACCCCAAACTCCAAAATCTCTAGAAACTTAAATAGATGTAGAATTGTTTATTCTCATTAAGTGTAGAATATAAATTATCCGTGCAGGTTGATTGTGAGGAACCCTCACAAGGCATATCCATCTCTAACAATTCAGACCATTACTAGATTCATTACAGGTGAGTTTCATAGCCCCCTTTCTCTTTATTTTGGTTTATAAAATACTCGGGGGTGGAACATGTTTACATTGCAATACATACAAATTCAATACCATTGTTCTCATGCTATTACTATGTGCTTAATGTCTTAAACTACTTCGTGATCATACGTGTGTTCATGTTTAGTACAATCATTAACTTGCGAGGCAGGCCTAAGGTAGTACCTTTTATGATCATTTATACAGGAATTCGATTCATTACTTAACACGAACCTTGGCGGGTTTTGTGTATACATATTATTACACTTTCAAAATGACAATCAGTTGGATTGTACCTATAGTTTTCCATTTACACGGTTTGATTGTACGTCTTGGAACCTTGTATGTTTTAACATTTATGCCTTAGTTATGCTTTGAACATATTGAAATTCAAATCCTTTTACAACTTTCATTGGGTGTCAAAACCTATGTTACTCACCAACTACTTGTAGTTGACATTTACTCATATGTTTCAGGTGTACCAGTTTGAGGATTACTTTATCACATAGGACATGGACCTAGTTTTAATTTAATTTATGTTATGTTTGAACTCTTTGCTTTCTACTTTCAATTGTAACGGATGCTTTAAATTTGAATGAATAAATATTGTCACATTTAATAGATGATCATGTGCTTATGAACAACCGCAGCAACCCCGGCGTATAATCCGTCGTCGGCCGGGGTGTGACATCTAGGTCCATAGTCCTATATGATCAAGACTTGTCCTCAAACGGGTACCCTGAAACATGTTAAGTAAATAATGTCAACTACAAGTAGTTGGAAAGTAACATAGGTTTTGACACCAAACAAAGTTGAATAAGATTTACAATTCAATATGTTCAAAGCAAGTCTAAAGCATAAATGTGAAAACATACGAGGTTCCAAAGTGTACAATCAAGCCATGTTAATATGTATTCACAATCTCCCGGACTGCGTGAAGTACCAAAATGTATACACAAAACCCGCCAAGGTTTGTGCTAAGTAATGAATCGGATTCCCATATAAATGATCATGTTAGGTAGTACCTTAGGTCTGTCACGCAAGTTAATGATTGTACTAGACATGGACACATGTATGGTCATCAAATAGTTTAAGACATGAAGCATAAAGACCTTTGCATAAGAACATAGGTAATTGAATTGTGTATGTAAAGTATGTAAACATGTTCCACCCCGAGTATTTGTAAACAAAAGTATGAAAAAGGGGCTATGAAACTCACATTGTAATAAGTAGCGTGGTAATCACACAAACAAGTTGTTGCACAAGAGTCTAGCTAACCATAAGGTTAACCTATGATTTAATGGTATAAGTCTATCAATAGTTTGTACAAAAAAGCATAAAGGAACCCTAATGTGCGAGGGGATTGATGTGAATCTCCTTAACTAAATAAAAAGATATTAGTTTAAGTTTCGAATAATGTTTATGTAAATAATTGTGTAGTAATTTTGAATAGTTAAATAAATGAGTGATCGGTTTTCCTTGGTTGAATATATGCATAATTGTATTAAATAATTATTGTCTTCTGTTTGAGTGTAAAAGAAATAAATAAATAGTTTTCTTTTGTTCGTAAATGTATGAGTAAATAAATAGATGAATATTAATTAGTTGAATAATTAAATAATTAACTACATAAATAAATAAGTAATTAATTAGATAAATAAATCCATTTATTTATTTATAGTTCGAGTTTCCAAGAGAATTAAGTGTAAAAGTAATGACAAAATTAATTATTAGTTAAAGGTATAAAAATATGAATTTTTATATATAATAAAAATAATTATAAAAAAATGTATAAGTCCTTGTAAAGTAATTGGGTTTATAAAAATGGTCATAATTATAATTATAGTTTATAAACCATGGACTTTATAATTTGTTAAAATGATTGTTTTAAATCATTTACGTTTTTATTAAGTTTTTTAAATCCAACAAGTATGGAATAAATGTTTATTTGAATGCTTAACAAGTTAGATTTATAAAGACCATTCTAAGTTTTGTAGGTCTTATAAAATGAATTCTAACAAAATGAATTAGCTAATAAACTCAGGTTTATAGTTATGTTTGTCAAGTTTGAGAATATATATATATATATATATATATATATATATATATATATATTAGTAATAAAATAAAACACGTGCATAAATAATAATGCTCAAATACCGATTATTTAACGTTTGTGATAATCAGAATGTTTAAACGTAGCTATAAACATATAAGTGACCCATGGAGGAAATCGTTCATAAAACTAGTTGTTTTATGAATAATATATATATATATATATATATATATATATATATATATATATTTATAGGGGCATGTTCTTTTGAGAACCAACCATATGTTGAGAACCGAAAGAACCGCACAAAACGTATACATATCGCTTTATTGAAAAAGGTAAAATTCAACAACAATGTTTTATTTATCTCTTCTCACTCTTAGTTTGAGTTTATCTCCTCTCTCCTGAATTTTTTTAAGAAAAGTATAAAAATATGCATATATGCATTCATTTGTGCATATAGTGTGAGTGCATATATGCATTTAAAAAAACGACTATAAATTCGAGGTCTTTTAAAACCAAACCTTAAACATATTGAAATGTACATGAATTCTAGTCAATTTATATTATAAATAGAGGAAGAGTTAATGCGGTTCTCACGGTTCTTAACATATTGTTGGTTCTCAAAAGAACATACCTCTTTATATATATATAATCATAAGGGAAAAGTGTAGGTGTTTTAGCCATTATAAGGGTTATATGTGGGCAATTGTATATTTATGTATATATGTGTGTGTGTGTGTGTGTGAGAGAGAGAGAGAGTGTTAACAAGGAAAAAGCAAAAAATAACAAAATAAACGGCCAAGCAGGGTTTTGAACCCGTGACCTTGCCTTATAATGTATGAAGCTCTATCCAGTTGATCTAGGGCATATGCCTTAATAGGTTACTAAATTATAAACTTAAAACGACCACCCCAGTATTCCCTTAACCACCCCCCCCCCCCTCTTTCTTCCTCCTCGCAAACCGAATCCAAAAAGTACAGAAAGGCTCAGCGATTTTAACCGTAAACGAAGGAGGATGAATCGATTAACAAGGAGAATGATTACCTGAGGTGAGTTTCTTGTAATCCTTGCCGTAAGGGAGAAATCCCCCCCCCTCTCTTGCGCCGATCGGAATAGTGAAGAAAAAGAACGAGATTTGCAACGAACTTTGATTTATAAGTGATATGGGTATTTCAAAGATGCTAATGAACGGTTGGAAACGCATTACAGTCTTGGAAGGGACGAGATTTATGGGTTCTTGTATAAAATAGGTTTGTTCATAAAACATTTTTAGAAATTGAATATTTCGTTTATTCTTTTTATAAAACATTTTTAAAAAATAACTATATAACGTTTCTAAAATTTGTATTAAAGAATTTTGTAATATGTTATAAATATGTAATATGTAAATTTTTATTACTAAGTACATAACATTGCATTTATTTAACTCGTATAATACACGGGGTTTCTAACCTAGTATTTATATATATGAAGGGTGAGATTACCGGATAAAAGTCTATATGTTACACTTTGATTTAATTGATCTAATCAAATACATATATGTGGATATAATTATATGTTATATATATATATATATATATATATATATATATATATATATATATTTGTTGTAGAGTTAAAATATCAGATTGCATGATTGAAGTCCTGAATTTGAAACACTTGTAAGTATGGTTTATGTGACATAATGTTTTGAACTAGAATCAAAATTAAAATGTTATTATTGTATATATATAATAAAAAATTAAGGCCAGAAAAATCATGGATGTTACACCTAACTGGCCGTCTTCTTCTCTAAAAAGAGTTGAACAAATCTTATCGATCACCATCTTCAAGAGAGAGGAGAAATAAAGATGAGAGAGGCAGGGAGCGAGAAAGAGCAATCGGAAGAAAGATAAGGCGGTGGAAGGCACGCCTTATCCCTGAAATAAATGGATGGCGTGAAACATTAGGCAATTACTACAACAACCTCAAGCAGGCGACGACCGGAAGACGACGATATTGGAGAGAAAAGCAAACCCTAAGAATGAAGAAACATAGCAGAACGAAACATGGCATAAGCCGGAGAACGTACAGCAAAAAAAGACACATGCCCACTACACGCTTTTAAAAGAAACAAAATTGTAAGAAAAAAAAACCCTAAAATAAAACGGACGAAAAACCAAAATGTAAATTGCAAGACCAAGGATTCAAACCAGGATCTCCACGCTATAAGCGAAGCACATTACCAACACACTAGTAAGAAAATCTGATGACAATACCGAAATAGTAAATTAATATACACTCTGATAATGTTTATTGCCATATAAAAAAGCCAATGGCAAGCTGCTACACAGGCAGCTGGCACTATTCCCCTCCTTCCTCTTTAAATAGTTATATAATATGGTCGTTGCAGTAGGGGCACGTTTGTGGGCCAGTATCAATGGCAGCAGGGTTGTGGTGGTGGAAGTGTGGTTATGTTGGCGATGGTGATGAGGGTGGTGGTGGCAACGACAGATGTACATGTCCTACAAGGTAGTCTATAACGTATGTATTTGAGCCTAGCTACGTGGTTCAAGAAGAAATATGGGTAAGGGTTAAGGGGCTAGGAGACAAGGTGCAGTGGTCTGTCGCGGCTGAAGAAGTAAAGGAGGAGGCAAAAATTCATAGGGTTGCGGGATTTAGTGGCACTGGCGGTGAAAACTCGAGGGGTCATCGGATCTAGCGGCGTTGGCTATAAAATAAAACCATTTGTATCAAAGACCGGATTTGATAGCGGGGCCACAAAACTATAAACTAAAAGAAAAAGAAAAAAACAACATATTTTCAACATCTGTTACTGAAAATGACCAAATTTAAACTAAATCTAACATATAAAAAAAATAACCAACATCAAAATATAACCTTACCACATCTACTATCCCTACATTTTACTCAATAAATTATACCTAAAACAAGACATAACAAAACTAACCCCTCATAACTTTGTAATTTTTCTTTCTGACTAACTTCTTGCAAATCAGTTTTTCTTGTATTGTTATGTGTTCTATAAAAAATACATATAAACAAAAGTATTCTATCGAAAAATATCATTATCCCAAAACTAAATCATGGGATTGAGGGTTGAGAAAAGAGTGGAGGCATGTGTGGTGGATTGAGGGACCATAACATTTTCACGGGGAACACCGCCCGTGGTCCGACAGACCTCTGCTTTTTCCTTCTTCTTCTACTTCAAGTTAATCATTTTCCTTTTACAACTTTTTACCACGTGAGCAAACACCAGCCCATATAATAACTATATTAATCAGGTAATACTTTCTAGAGTAAAGTGCCATTTTCGTCCCTGTGGTTTGGCCATTTTAGCCACTTTCATCCAAAAACTTTTTTTTTAGCATTTTCGTCCCTGACGTTTCTAAATCTAGCCATTTTCATCCAACTGACTAACTCCGTTAAAAATTTAACGTTAAATCAGGGGCATTTTAGTCTTTTTCAAAAATTCTTCTTTTTAACTCTTTTTTTAATCCCTTTTGTTTCCCCTCCTTTTCAAAGCTTAAAAAAAATAAAAAATTCTCGAAGTTTTTTTTTAAGATGACGATGACTAGGGGTTTTTAGCGAGCCGATCTTGAGTAGCTCGTGAGCGGCTTGGCTAGTTTACACCCCTAGTCATCGTCATCTTAAAAAAAAAACTTCGAGATTTTTTTTTTTTTTTAAGCTTTGAAAAGGAGGGGAAACAAAAGGGATTAAAAAAAGAGTTAAAAAGAAGAATTTTTGAAAAAGACTAAAATGCCCCTGATTTAACGTTAAATTTTTAACGGAGTTAGTCAGTTGGATGAAAATGGCTAGATTTAGAAACGTCAGGGACGAAAATGCTAAAAAAAAAGTTTTTGGATGAAAGTGGCTAAAATGGCCAAACCACAGGGACGAAAATGGCACTTTACTCTACTTTCTATTTTTTAGCCACCGGGCTTGGTGGTTCAGTGATAGAGAAAAATTCTCTAAGAACACCAGAGGAGGTCATGTGTTCAAGTCCCACTGCCGACGGGAATTAAAAAATTTGCCTTTCAAAAGAAAAGGTAATACTTTTTTTTAGTTTCAAAAGCTATAATGCAAGATTTTATATACTTATAAACAAAATAAAACCATTTATATAACAAAAATCATGAGTTGTAAGCATTTGTTACTAAAAAATTCTTGATCTTGAAACTTCATATGCTATGATTTATAAATCATTAAAAAAATACTAGCAGTATTTAACAGGTAACGTAGCAATAGTAAAGGAAGAGGGTCATGTTGTAAAAGCTTAAAGGAAAAAAAGATGGGATTTTTTTTTTGGAAGATTTGGTTAGTTTGTCTTATAAAAGTTATATTTCTGGATTTAATATATATATATATATATATATATAGGGAAGAGATCAAGAGAAAACCATAAAGTTATGCGAAAACCGAGAAAACCACTAAAACAATGTGTAATACCATGGGTTACGTATACGTAACCGCAGGTTTTTTGTTTTCTGTTTACGTATACGTAACACTATGGGTTACGTATACGTAAGACAATATTTAAATGATTTTTTGGTAAAAATGTGTAATATTACATTGATACTTTTATAAAAAAATAACAATAAAATAAAATAAAAAATAAATATTATTATATTATTGGTTAAAATTGATTTTTTTAGTGGTTTTCTCGGTTTTCGCCTAACTATGTGGTTTTCTCTGGAACCCTCCCCCATATATATATATATATATATATATATATATATATATATATATCATCAATTAATATGTTAATTAAAAAAATTGATCTTCAAAGAAAGACCTAAAATACTTTCTATTGAAAAATAATTATAAAATAATTTTATTTATGTTGCAATGATGAGAATGAAAATTTAATACAATTAAACATGAAAAGTTTTAAATAACACACATGTTAGAGTTTTAATAGCACACTCTAAAAAGAAATATGGTTTTTTTTCTGATCAATACAACAAACATGATTGATTTTTATGAAAAGTTTTAAAATTTAATGTAACTTTAATGATTATTGTTTTGTATATTAAATATTGCATGTTTGTAAAATATAAACCAGAAATGATGGTTAACCAAAAGGGTATTAATTTGATAACACAATAATTAGTGTTGGATTAAGGGTAGCTCTCACTGGAAGGGGGAGGGGAGCATTTCTAAGATGATACGACACTTGCTCCATAGATAGGGGCTTGGCTCCAAATTCCCCAATTTAAGTTAATTTACTCTTCACCACACTCTTTATTAGTGATTTGACTCCATTAACTCATATTAGTACCTTCTAAGCTATCTTTAATGCACAAACACCCTTGATGGCAAAGTGGTTGGATTCTATCTACATGTGAGATAAGGAGTTGTATGTAATGTCGATAAAATATAGTAGGAGAGAGGTAAAGACGGTTATTTAGTTATATAACTGTTTTATGCATCAGATAATATATATTTTTTTTCTAAACAACGACAATTCATTAAAACATAAAAAGTCTGCGGAGGGTTGGGGGAGATATAAACACTGAAAAGAAAATGAATATTAGAGCATACAAAGCTTAAGAACAGAAAAAGAACGAATCAAGAGAAACAGAGAGAAGGAGAGTTGCTCTGTTTTGTCCAGTAGATGGACCGATGTTTAAACATGTGACAAATCCATGAGAACAACTGGCATTTGATGTGTTCAGATGTCTTTGATAAATGAATTTTGACCTTTTTAAAAACCAACACATTTCAAGCAATCCACAGAAACCAGAATGTGGTGTACATAATCACGAACCATAACTTCATGTCATCTTTTGATGTCAGGACAAAAGCCGTATCAGACGTAAGCAGATGAACGAAAGAGGCATTTGAAGAATCTCTCCCGCTCCACCAAGACAACCGCCTACACATTTTTTTATTATTAAATATGATTATGTTTCATTAATGAAAAAAAGGACGATTACAATAAAGTGGCAGGTAAACGAGCAACAAGTTGCGCTGCAACCCCCTTTTGAAAAGCAAAACCGATCCTACTAAAAACAAAGCTTTGGGTCTTAGGGGTCGAAATATTACTATGCACGACTCGTTGAATCCTGTTTAGGAATTCCACTGCCTCCGGTGCTAGGAACCCAAAAGTATCAAAAGCAAAAGGGATAAACACGTGTTGGTTCTCTAAACAAGCTTTCTCGTGTTTAACAACTTTGCATGATTCCGCCTTTAAAGCAGCATGGCCCGCCACAACCACATTGTCCCTGAGCCCCACAAGAGGGGACACTCGTGTAAGGTCCACACAAGCGTGTTTCCCCCCTGCCCAACCAAACACAAGAATATCAGCCGGACGTAGAGTAGACCTCCCTTCAAGCGGATCTGTCAGAAAGTTCATGGGGGCCTCTTTTTTAGCAGAAATTCATACCCGTTTAAGAACATCATAAAGAACATCCCTAACCTACACATTAAAACAAAATAGGTGTACCCTTACCATAAAATTGACTTGTTTATTAATCATATCATTAAAATTGTATGATTACTTCCGGTTCCAACCAGGTTATCCAAAAAGGAAAAAGATGGAAGTTAGGGATGGTCAGTTGGTCACTAAATCAAATTGGTGGCCCATAGGAACCATGTGAGCACACAGCTCCACTAGGCCAATGTCTAATTAATAACATAATGGTCAATGAGAATTGACTTCTAACCTACTAATGTTAAAAAAACTGGATGAGTTTGACAGAAAAAAAAATTATTATTTATAAAATTAAAATACCTTATAATAAAAATAACACCACCGAGTTAAATTCAGGTAAGTTATTCTATAAGAAAATTACATAATTTCTTTGTCAAACTATTAAAAAATTACAATATGATGAGTTTGGCGGCGAAGCGGACATTGGTGGTTAGTACCGATGTCACGTGATACTAGTGAAAACGTTTATACGTATCTTTTATAATTGAAAGAGAGTGACACTGTATATTTTACGGATGACAACATTTATAGGAAAGTTGACTGTCATAATTTAATACAACCAGTAGCATAACATTGATTCAGTGATAACTCACTCATGTGTGTTACTAGCAAATCATGTGTTCAAACCTCACCAACGTATATTTCCTATAATATAGCCCATCTTATGTTTATATATATGATTTTAATAAAAGTAATTTTAATTAATAAATATTAATACTAATATATAACGATTATAATAAAATATAGAACTTGAACCTCGTAACGTATACAACTAATAAATCTAATAAGTATTCAAAAATCTATTAATCAACATAAAAATAAATAACATAACTCAACTTTTATAAAACTAACTTAAAAAATAACATGATTTTTAGTAGTTTGAAGTTGGTTTAGACTTTTAGCACAAGTCGAATCCGACATGACTTGACCCGATTAGAATTTTTTTTAGACATCGAAAACCGAAACATGATAACTTTAGTAATTTTAAAACGCAAGTGTTTTAACTATTTTTAACAAGACTTAATTCCCCTTTTCTATAAAAATTTGGTGTAGCATTTGTTTTATATAAAAATCTTAGAGAAGCTTCCCTTTCACTTTTCTAATTTGTCCCTAATTCCCCTTTTCTTTATCACTAATATTTAATAACTTCCCTCCAACGATCTGCAATTCACAACATAAATCTTTAAATGATTGCATACACACAGTGAAGAAGAGAGATAAAAGTAGTCTACTTTCTAGATCTACTCCACCTGCTTGTGAGCTTATCATAAATTCATTCACGAGTTCTTCAATGTAGACATACTAATCTCACCAAACACCTCTCACATTTTGCCACTTCACTAGCATTTCAACGTCTTTGTGTGTGTTAGTCTGATTATACATGTTTATAATTAGCTAAGGGGAATCTATAATTTGTATTTTGGTGATGTGGATTTGAAGAGTTGAGGAAGATGTTCAAGTCGGCGAGATGGAGGAGTGAGAAGAATAAGATCAAATCTGTTTTCAAGTTGCAATTTCATGCAACTCAGGTAATTATTGCATGCTATGTGTTTGATGAAATGTCTGAGAGAAAACTTTCAATGTTTGAGGTTTTACAGGCAGTCTGCAAATGAATCAAGATTCAATTAAGTAATTATTAATTAATTAATTAATTAATTTAAAAGCAAAATTTTGGTTGCTTATATCCAGCATTTCATGGATTTAATGAAAAAACAGAGCTTTAACATTCTCAACTTTTGAATTATGTGTATATGTGAATTGGGTTTAGTTCTTGAGCTATTTCAAGATTCCTGGCACAAGAATCTTGATTTAACATATTCAATGCATCATCGCCTTAATTCGGTCGCGCGATAGTAGATAATCTTGTTCATTGCTGGTGAAAGATAACCAAGAATCTGTAATCCAACATGCTTAAATCAAGATTCACAGGAAATTTTGTTGGCTAGAGTAAATATTTGCTAAATATTTTGAAAATTGCTGACTTTAATTGACCAGTGTTTGTTTGGTGATCTAATGACTGCTTTGATGATTGGTTTTGCCTACACAGCTAAAACAGGTAGCAGGGGATGCTTTGATCATATCGGTCATTCCAGCAGATAGTGGAAAATCGACGACAAGATTAGAAAAGGCCAAAGTTAAAGATGGAAGCTGTTATTGGGAAAAACCGCACTATGAAACTGTGAAGTTTGTTCATGATCCCAAAAATGGAAAGTTTCATGAGAAGATCTATCATTTTGTTCTCGCAACGGTACAAATCAATCCAGATTTATGGTTATGAAATTCACTTCAAGTTAACTAAAATGGAAGTTAATTTTTTTTTGGTGATTTTCTACCTTTTATAGGGCTCTTCAAAATCTAGTGGTGTTGGTGAAGCTTCAATTGATTTTGCAAGTTTTGCTGAAGCTACAAAGATTTCTTCTTTATCTCTTCCTCTTAAAAATGCAAAATGTGCTGCTTTTTTACATGTTAGTCCCTTATCCTTTTTAAATTTATAAATTTGTCAATTTTTAGAGGATTTTTTTCAAATTGGTTACATGAAGTCATATGTTTGATAAAATGGTTATGCATATTGTTTGAACTAGGTATCAATTCAAAGGGTTCAAGAGTCCTTAGATCAAAGGTAAATGTATATTTCATAGTGTTTAATTTTCATGTTTTTTCTAAATATTACGTTAAGACTCGTAAATTTTACAGGGAAATTGATGGGAATGAGAATGCAAGTCGCCACGATAGGACCTTGAGGGCTCAGTTAAGCAACAGTGATAAAGAAGAAACAATTAGAATCAGTCCTAGTGAAGTAAGTTCTCATTTGACACACTATAATAAATCATAAATGTGATGGTTAATAATAACAAAAATTAGTAACTCCTATGAACTTTGACAGGATCATGGGGATTTGACTGATAATAGAGATCAAGGATCGAGTAGGTCTGACATCACATTATCGGCTTCTGACATCAGCTCAGGGCTCGAAACCTTACAAGAACCCGAACCAAAGAAGACACAGCCGATTCATGAACTACCGGCTACAACAATCTATGAGGAGCGAGACATGTCACACTGGGATTGGTTAGATGGTTCACCAACCGAATTGAGCACAGATGATTCATCACCAAGCCCCGGGGAGCCCGTTTTAGAAGAAGTACCTGAAAACAATTCACCAGAAGCCATTATCAGAAAGCTCAAAACCGAACTCGTGGTTTTGGCGAGGCAAGCCGATGTTACTGAGTTAGAATTACAGACTCTTCGTAAGCAAATTGTGAAGGAAAGAAAGAAGGGCCTGGAACTTTCTAGAGAAGTAAGTGCATTAGACGAAGAAAGGAACACGTTCAAACAGGAGTGTGAAAAGCTGAAGGAAAATAAAAAATGTACAGAAGAAACCAAAGTCAAAATCATAGGGGATCCATGGGATCTTCTTGATGAACTGAGACAAGAACTTAACTATGAAAAAGATTTAAATTTCAATCTCCGGTTACAACTTCAGAAAACACAAGAATCAAATGCTGAGTTGATTCTTGCAGTGCAGGATCTTGATGCAATGCTTGAACAGAAAGATTCTGATTTGTCAAAGTCAAAATGTTCTGAACCTGAAGAAGTCAAATCCGAGACAGATGATGATGAAGATCAAAAGGCTTTGGAAGACATCGTTAGACAACATAGCGGTATGCAGGAAGCACATTTACTAGAGCAAAAAATAAACGATTTATATGGCGAAATCGAGTCATACAAAAGAGATAAATATGAGCTTGAAATGCAAATGGACCAAATGGCCCTTGATTACGAGATCTTAAAGCAGGGAAACCATGATATGTGTTATAAGCTTGAGCAAAGTCAACTTCAAGAACAGTTAAAGATGCAGTATGACTGTACATCCTATGATGTGGTCAACGAGCTTGAAACGCAAACTGAGAGTTTAAAAGACGAGCTAAAACTGAAATCCGAAAAGCTGTCTCAATCGGTTCTTGCCATCAAAGAACTTGAAAACATCATCAAGAACTTGGAGAGAGCTTTAGAAGATCAAGCTCAAGGGTTTGAAGCGGATATTGAAGATCTTATAAATGCAAAAGTCGAGCAGGAACAAAGAGCCATTCGCGCAGAAGAAAGTTTAAGAAAGATCAAATTACAAAATGTTAACACAGCAGAGAGATTACAAGAAGAATTTAGAAGGCTTTCGACACAAATGAATTCTAGTTTTGAAGCAAACGAGAAGGTAGCAATGAAAGCAATGGATGAAGCTAATCAGCTTCGTGTAGAGAAACGACATCTGGAAGAGATGGTCAAGAAAGTCAAACAAGATTTGGACTCTCTTAACGTTCATTATGAAGAAAAACTGGTTGACCTTTTGAGTCAAGTAAGTCAAAAGTCAAAGGAACTGGAGAAGATGGAGAAACAGGTGGAAGATATATCCAGTTATAGAGGTGAGATTGAGAGGCTAAAAGAAGATAACAAGATTCTTGAAGATGAAAGAAAGAAACTTGAAAATGGTATTAAGCAAAAAGATGGCGCGTATGAACGATTGCAATCAGAGATTGAACATTTTAAATCGCGATACAATGACATGAAGTTGTCATTGATAGATGATGAAAATGAAAAAGAGAAGCTGAGGAAGCAGGTCTCTCAACTAAAAGATGAAATTAAGAAGAATGAAGATGAATTAATTAGCATGGAGAAGAAGATTAAGGAGGGAAGTAAAGCAGTTTATAAAAATAATACCCGAAGCTCGAAAGAGGTAAACAATCTGAAAAACAGAATACAGTTACTCGAGGTAATTTTTCCTATTTTCTCATTTCAACTTGTTTAACATTCGCATTTTAATGCGCATAATATCATATTTACCCATCCAAAAAAGTTAATATCAGATATACTCATTTGAAATTCTTAAAATTTCATACTTACTCATTCATTAAATACAATTTATATATGATCATTAAATCCTTATCTTTCTCTTATACTCCAAACTCTCATATCCTAATGCAAGTTTTAAGGAAATGGCGTAAACGTTAAATATTTAAAAATGGGTATATTTGATATTATGATTTTTTGTTAGGTAAATATGATATTATACCAAGTTTTAAGGAAGATATATGAAATTATCCTTATTTTAATAGAGCATGCTAACTGTATAAAAAAGTAACCAATTGTAAAATTCCTAAAACAAACATTGTATTATATTTGATTATCAGGGTCAAATAAAAGAAAAGGAAACCGCGTTAAAGAGCTCTGAATATTCGTTTCTTGAGAAGGAAAAAGATCTTCAGTATAAAATCAAAGAACTGGAAAGAAGATTGGTGGTTCTTGATGAAAACACTGCCATTTCACAGGTATCTCAAAAACACTTGAATTATTTTTTTTTTAAAAGCACTGAAGTTTAAATCTTGAAGATATTATCTGTCTCACAGGCATCTGCAGCTGATGAAATGACATCATTAAAGAGGTTACACAAATCCATGGAGGTGGAACTAATGGAAATGCAAGAAAGATATTCAGAAATAAGTCTTAAATTTGCAGAAGTAGAGGGTGAAAGACAACTTCTTGTAATGACTATAAGAAACCTCAAGAACTCAAAGAAATGCTAGCGATAATCAAATACATATATATATATACAGGGTGTGTTTCATAACCAATTTTAAGTAAAGATCCGTGAGAACTGCATAAGCATTTGTACGTTATGCTGATAAGATATAGTGAGAGACGAAAAGAAAGACAGTTATGTGGTTACATAACTGTTTTATGTATGAGAATTAAAGCAATAAGTACAAATGTTTATACGGCTCTTGTGGTTCTGTGTTTAAAATTGGAATGACCCTCCATATATAATTTTATATATTGTGATGTATAAATTAGTAATATATGGTTTTATTTCATTCTTTTTTTTTCAACTTTTGTCTTCAAGATCTTTTATGTCCATTTTATGGATGATATAAGATATACTTAGCAATTTACATTGTAAAGTTTACATATAACGAACTAGTTTGAGATAATAGAATTTGTTATGTTTAAATTTGGATTTTTCTTTGTGATGTTACAACTTACAAATTAGAATTGGTCCCCTTTAATTTCTTGTGCACAATTGTGTTGTACTTTATGCATGAAATGTGGTTCTTGATTTCATGTTTTTGACTGGAGTTTTGGCGGAATGTTTTTTTTTTACGACAAATTTTTATTCTGTTTTTTTTTTGTGTGTTGTATGAGGTTAGAACCCGGAACCTTTTAGAGTTTTGTGAGAATGTCATGTTGAAAGTTGAAACTTCACGGTGTTCAAGATTTTGGTCCCCTTTTGGTGCATCACTATGTTGTACTTCTTGCGTGAACGGTTGTACTCTTATAGGATCAAACTTTTTGTCAGTCAAAGTAGTTCTAGAAATCAACAAATATACTTTGTTGTAAAAGATTGCAGGCTTGCAGCTTTTCTTTTTCCTATTTCTTCATGCAAATGATTGGCACCCACTACTTATTTGGATTTCTGGAATATATATCTTTTACTTTTTATTTAAACAGCTAGATCAAAAATTTTAAAATAAAATTATTTTACCGTTACAAATAATTACAAGAAAGTATAACCTAATCAAAAGAAGTCATGTGGACTTATATATCGCAAATGGCACGGTTCTAGCATTAAAAATCGACATTTGCGCTTTTATGATTTTAAAAATCGAACCGTACATAAAAACTCATAACCACCTAGAGCATTTTTGTTTAGATAAGAAGACTGACTCCTAAATGTTAATTAATCCCTTCTCAAATTTTTAAAAATCCCACTATATATCTTTTCTAATAAATATATATTTTTGAACTTTTTTAACATCAGTTAATTGGATAATGATTCATATTCTCACTAAATGATGATCTAGCATTCCAAATTGTGCCCAAACTACTTGCTGAATGCACATAGTTTCCCATTTGCACCAATATTGAATTCAAATATTGTTTTTTATATTATTTTGTTTGGTTCATTCTAAGAGACTTTGATGCCAAAGATTTAGATTACTACCTTAAATGTTTTAAGGTAAAAAAATTTATATCTTATATATGTTTATATACTTAATAAGATAATGCATTAAAATATTAAATTCAATATAGTGATCTAATACGGTAACTTATATACTAATATTTTAATAAACTTCATATATAGCAATGCCATAAAATATAAGTGTGATATGATGAAACTTTAATGACTTATGTGTTTTAAAATTCCTAAAACAATTAAGGATTTTAGAACCACTAATTCACACCCACTAATCCTATTCCTGAATCTACGTATTTGTCCATCATAAGACAAAAACCTTCAACTAATTGAGGATGTCTACTATATGCTTCATTGTAAAAAAAACATTAACAATAATTACTATAATGATAATTAAAAGAATATGTGATAAACTCGTAAGAAATTCATGACAATAATCTAATAATAATAAAGTTCTTTGGAGAATCGGGGAACCACGAGTTTCACATGTGAAAAACTCATAAAAAACATTTTTAAATAATTTTATTTGGAGCTTTTGCATATAAATACACTAGGTTAAAATCCCGTGTATTACACGGGTTGAATAAATATAATATTATATATTAATTAATAAAAAATATTTTTTAAAAACTTGTGTTTTACACGAGTTGAACAAACCTGTGGAATACAATATAATCTGTTAACACATACACTCGTCAAAATATGTCAGTAGATTTATTTATTAATATAATATATAGATTAGTATTTCTTAAAAAATATATTATTATTAAAAGATAAAAGTGTATTTAATAAGAGAAAGAGAGGCGGGAAAAAAATGGTGAGAATGAATGTGGAGGTGACATGTGGCATAGAAAACCTTTATTTATTATATAGTATATATTTAGAAGCTGTTCTAATAAAAAATAAAAAATAAAAAATAAAAAATTTAAAAAGTTAAAATTTTGCAGAAACTAAATTTTTTTGTTAGGACGACTTTTTCATGTGTTTATATGCAAAAGCTTCGTAAAAAAATATGTAAAAATGAGTTTTTTACATGTGAAAGACATGGTTCCCTTCTCTCTCTCTCACACTCTCTCTCATCTCTCATCTCAACAACCGCCATCCACCACCACCAGGCAACACCACCACCTTATCACCACATTCCTCCACCACTAACAATCGCCACTCAAAGGTAACCCTCGACTTCTCTCTCTGTTCCGATCCCCAATTCGACCTCATTGATTTATGGTTCAGATCTATAACTCAACGGAGTTTGGTGGAGGTGTTCATCTTCTATGCCTGAAACGACGGAGTGTAGTGAAGTTGTGGTTGTTTGACTGTGATACTGAAGAGATGGAATTTGAGATCTAAAACATGAAGAAGAGGCTAGGGCAAATCATGGTGGTGGTCGCCCCTTCACCACCTAGTTTCGACAAGCCGGTTCCAACGCCGCTAGAATGAATTTAATCGAAGTTCGTTTGAGACGGTTCACCTCTGTTCCCCGTTCTTTTAACTTAGGGTTTAGGTTTCTGTGGGGTTGAGGGTGGGGGAGGGGAGGGGTTGGGTTTTTGGGGTGGCGGGAGGGGGAAGGTTTAGGTTTTTAAGAGATAGGGGTGGTGTTGGAGGGGGAGGGGTTAGGTTTTTTGGGGGTTGGGGGAGAGTTTAAGTTTTTGTGAGGGTGTTCCATGGTTCTCCGTTTTTTTATGGTTTCCTAAAGAATCTTTCGTGGGAAATATTGATTTTAGTAATAACTATTTAATTTTATTACAAAGATGGCTTTTAGCTAGGCTTAAACTAACTGTCCTAAACTTTTATTGAGTAAATTAAATTAAAAGTATTGACATTTTGGTCCTGAATGCGTTAAGTTGCTAATCGGGAAGTTGGGGTATCTTTGTCTTTTTCTTAATATTCATATATGCTGGGTCACGAATATAGTTTTCTAAAGGTATAGCATGGTACCACTATCTGTGAATCGTTTATTATTTCTCATATTATTGATCACGGATACAAAACTTAAGATACGGGCAAAAGATAACGTTTTAAGTTAATTATTTTTTAAAATAGAAAGAAATAATCACTGATGTAAAGAAGATAAAAAATTATTAATACTATATAACTAACATATAAAAATTTATTAATACTATATAGCATATAAAAAATAATTTTATCACCTGTCACATTACATTCTGTTTGTGTATAGGAATAAGTGAATAACCGAAGACTTCAAAGAAAAAGATTAAGCTATAGTTTGAAGAGAATGGTAAACACAATATTTTATATTTTTAGTTGAAAAAAATAATAAAAACTATCTTATCATATTATTGAGCTATATTGAGTGGCCCTATAAATCCATATATAAACATCTGAAATTGTTTATATTTTTATCTCAAAAATAACACGGCCAGTCACTTGTGTGGGCGGTTAAGAAAACATCCATGTGAGGATGATTATGAACCTTAGCTAACCATGCACCCCACCCCACCCTAACCAACAAAATATGGACCATGGTTCATAAACAATGTTAATCTCAAGCTTTTGTGTGTGGGTGCAACTCTCAACACCTGTGTTGCCATGTGATATTGTGATCCACCTTGTCTTTGTCACGTTGATCCTCATTATTGACTTATATGTATGTGTGTGTATATATCTATACTATATAATACATAAATGTTTTTTTTATGTCACGTGTCGCCACCATATTCAATCTCATCATTTTTTTCTCGCATCTCTCTCTTATTAAATGCACCCATATCTTTTAATAAATTATTAATTATACTAATAAAACACATTTATTTTAAATTATCCTTTATTATAAAAAAATTTTGAAATCTAATTATGTAATTTTTATTTTCAAATAGTAAATGAAAGTCAAATTAAATTAAATAGTAATTCACGTATTTTTGAAACTCAATTATATATTATTTTTTACATTGTTTGAATTTTGTTTTATACGTTTAGTATATGTATAGTAATACATTTTTACACCTGTAAAATACATAAATAAAATTTGAGAAATTTATGTATTGATATTTTTCACCCGTGTGTATTACACGGGGTCTAAGCTAGTATATATATATATATATATATATATATATATATATATATATATATATATATATATATATATATATATATATATAGGAGTGAGTTCACTAGAAAACTCATTTTCATGAGAAAACCAAAAATCTCCTCATTAAAGGTGCTGCATATGTGTAGTACACCCAAAAGCCTAACCCCCACCCAAAAACCTAAACCCCCACCCAAAAACCTAAACCCCCCACCCCACCCTCACCCAAAAACCTAAACCCCCCACCCCACCCACCCAAAAACCTAAACCCCCCACCCCACCCCCACGCAAAAACCTAAACTCACCCCACCCCCCAAAAACCTAAACTAAACCCAAAAAACCACCCCCAAAATCTAACTATGCTACACATATGTAGCAAAACGCTGAATATATATTTTTTTTTGAAAGAGGACGACGTGAGGAACAAGGTCTCTGAAGCGGTTTTTTAGTTTTTGATTTATATTTTGAGTTATGATTTTTTCATTATTTTTTTACCATTAATAAATAGTTTTTTGGTTTTCTCATGAACAATATATATATATATATATAGGGAATGGATCATTTAAGAACTCTTAAATATTTTGAGAACTCGTCAAAAATCCAATCAAAATCATTTTTTTGTTTTTACTATTTTTATTGTTAGAATACAATATAAAAAAATGAATTTATATATGTAAATTTACATGTCTTCATATATTAAAAAAATATATACACGTGTGTAAGTTTACCACTTACACATGTGTAAGTGTTTATCATTTACACATGTATATAAATTTTTTTAAGGGTAATTTAGAGAGAAGGGATGAATTAATTGAAGAGATAAATTATTTTTTATGTTATATTTTAATAATAAAGATAGTGAAAACAAAAAAAAAATTGTTTTAATTGATTTTTTGACGAGTTCTCATATATATTTCGACGAGCCGGTTCCAACGCCGCTGGAATTAGTTCAATCGGAATTCGTTTGACCCAGTTTCTTAGGTTTCCTAACGAAAATTCACTTTTTAGCGGAACCTTCCCATATATATACATATATATATATATATACATATACATATACATATACATATACAGGGAGAGGATCAAGAGAAAACTCATCTTACATGAGAAAACTAGAAAACTTTTCTCCTCTTAATTTTTAAACCTTAATAACTTTTTCAAACGTTATCATTTTTTTTTAAAAATTACACCATAAAATCGAGCATTTTTTATCTTTAATTTGAGTATAATATTGCTATATTAAAAAAAATTAACGTGTCGGATTTATTCGATACTACTTTATGTAGTATTATCATATTGCACATACTGCATCTATGCAGCATTATCGTACTACAGCAAGAAAACACAAAGAATCGTCGTATTTGAGGTATCCATTTGAGTGCAGACAGCTAACGTCGTTAGATTTAAAAGTTAATTTTTTTTCGAATTAACCAAAATACCCTCAGGAATCAAATGGTTAAAAACATTATATATTCTACCCTCTCTCTTCTCCACACCACCCCCACCCCCACCCCCACCCCCACCACCACCCACCACCACCACCAGGATCCACACGAAATCTAATTTACATTCACAGTTTGAAATTAAGATCCAATAAGAAACAAATATTGATTCTGAATGTTTAATTTTGTTCCTGTATAACCTAATTGGAAATAATATAATAACAATACCTAATCCGTCACATCAGTAACAGCATCGTGATCTCTCTAATCAAAATCATCCGAAAAATCGCTCGTTGGAAGGATCAGAGCTTTACTTGAATCGGCGGGGATCCTGAGACGAGATCTCAGTCCGAGGTGCCTTCGAAACTCCGATGACGTCAAATCGAAGAACTGAGTGACGCCATGGATCAAGCTTCTGGTGACGCTTTGCGCGGCGCATGTTAGCCTTGAAAACTGAAAATCTGTAATCGTGCTCCTCTTGAGACGCCGAAGTGGTGCTCCTCCTATAGTGGCGACGGTTATTTGCGGTGACCGTAGTGTAACGGTGGTCGTCGAGTTTCACACATGTGATAGGCTTCCGAAATATTCAGAGTGCGTGTGTTTGTGAGTTTCAAATTTTTGATCTATAGAGGGGATTCCAAAATCGAAATTGAGTATTTGAGTGTGATTGATGATGGTTGGCGTTTCAGGGATTTAGAGCATTTACAACCCGTTCTTTATAATTATGTGAGTATGTTTTGTATATTTTATGGAGTGATTTAAAGTGGTTGTGAGTGGAGGAGAGAGAAAAGATATAAGGTTTTTGTAAATATAAGGGTAAAAGTAGTGGTTTTTAGTATAATTATAAGGATAAAGATAAGGAGAAAGAAAAATAGAGATAAAAGGTAGAAAAAGTAGTGTTTTTAGTGTAATTATAAGGATAAGGATATGAAATATAAAGAATGGGCTGAGAATGCTCTTAGAGAAGGGGGATTTAGGGATTGATGATGGTTGACGTTTCAGGGATTTAGAGAAAGAGGGGAGAGAGAGAGTTATTTTGCTAAATAAAGGATGTAAGTTTACTCATTTACCCTTTTGGGGTATTTTAATAATTTTAAAAATTGAAAATGTATTATTTATTGTCTTTAAATTATGAGCCACATATGAATTAATGAGTTTTTTAATGAATGGTTAGGAAATGGTTTATGGGTTTTCACAATAAAGAAGAGTTTTCAATAGATACATATATATTTATATATATGGAGAAGATCATAAGAAAACTTATTTTAATTAGAGAACGAGAAAACCACTCATTAAAGGCAAAAAAAATAATAAAAAAAATCATAACTAAAAATTTAAATAAAAAACTAAAAAAGTGGTTCGAAGAACATGTTTCCCACGTCGTCCTCGTTAAAAAAAATGAAAAAATGTCCGGTTTAGCTTTAGGGTTTAGTTTAGCTTTCAGAGTTAGGTTTTTGAATTAGCATTTAGGGTTAGGTTTTTGAGGGTAGGGGTGGGTGAGTTTAGGTTTTTGGGTGCGGGTGGGTGGGGTTTTAGGTTTTTGGGTGGGGATGGGTGGGGGATTTAGGTTTTTGGGGGTGAGTGTGGGGGTTTAGGTTTTTTGGTGGTGGGGTGGGTGGGGTTAGGTTTTTGGGTGGGGGTGGGGGTGGGGGTGGGGGGTTATGTTTTTGGGGTGGTACTACTGATGTAGTGTAAAGCACACATTTTTATTTCTAATGTTTTAGTGCATTTTTAGTTAGTTTTATTTTTGTTTTGAGTCGTTTTAATGTACATTTGAGTCTTTGTTATGTTTTTCAGGTGCTCGTAAAAAATACAAGTGAATATGTGAAGAAACCGAGCACGAGAACGAATCTCGAGGATTAAAAGTCAAAAATGAAGAAAATAGGTCTTTCGCGGTACGCGAATAGTGGAGACCAAGAACCTCGCGGTACGCGAGGGAATACAGAAGTGGTCGCGACTATTTTGTTTCTCGCGATACGCGAGGAACCCAACCAAAACTCTCGCGGTACGCGAGAGAGCTATTTTCTGAGAAAAACCCTAATTTTGATTTAAATAGATTTTGATAGCCATTATGAGGGGAGTTCGATTCTTAGCCGTCTAAAGAGAGCATTAGGGCGATTTTGGGAGGCTGATTGGAGTGAAAAGGTGAAGGCTTTGAGATCCGGGTTCGTTGTTTAAGCGCTTCAGGTTTGCAAGTTTGAATCTTTACCTTTGATTTGAATGTTTGATACTACGAATCTTGTTTATTACTTCTGTTTGAATGTTTTGAACATGATCCTAGGCTAAAACTTTGATATTGCATGGGTCATATGATGAATACTTGTTAAAGTTTTGATTTTTATCGGTTTTTGGATTTTAATTAATGGAATAATTATTTTGTAAAAGATCTCGAGTTGATAATTGTGATGTTCTTGCATGTTTAGATCTGATCTTGTGTTTGATTTCAATTCCTTGCGTTGATTGTGGTTGTCTGCCAGTTTGATATGCGTATCTTGGTCATAGATCTTAGGGTTTGTGATTAGGGTGGTTTGCTAGACGTAGTAGCCATAGGAGTTGTCTTTGATTGCTGATTAGAATTGAATGTGTATCCTAGTTCAATACCCGAGAGGTGAGAATTAATCGTTTGGACTTCGTCATTAGGAATCCGAGTGTCAACTGTCTGAGAGGAAGCCGGTATTAGGTGTCTAGTGATTGTTGCTATTCGTGTCATAGTTGTTATCTTGAGATTACCCCGTGCATTCTTTGAGTGTATTGGTGGACGGAGAGACTGAGAGGTAATCTGTCTATTAGGGTACTTGGTCATAGTTGGAAATACCTGAGAAGTGATCCAACAATCTGGTGAGTTAGTACATCTTTAGGTTCCTTAGCTGGTGACACCCTGAGAGTGATTAGGGATCCACTAGGCTGTCTAAAGTTGTTTCCTTAGAAACCCAAATCCATTATAGTTTCCATAACCGATAGAAGTTGTGCTTTGCAAGTAGGATTCCGACCTAGGTGATATTCTTCACATTCTTGATATTACATTTGTCCTTTATCTGGTTAGTTGAGTCGACCTTAGTTTGCTGCATCCTTAGTTTAACCCAATAGTGTAGTAAACCCCCCCAAACCAATTAAATCTTTAGTCAGAGTCTAGTATAGTTATAATAGTGTCTCTAGGGTTCGATAACTCGGTTTACCATTAAGTTGTGCTACACTCAATAGGTACACTTGCCTGTCAGTGCGATTTAGTTCATAGGTATTCCTATTATTACTTAGGAGTCTAGGTTATGTTTTGTTAGTTTTTATATAGACCGTCTGGACGACATCAAGTTTTTGGCGCCGTTTCCGGGGACACTTGGCAATAGCAATATTATCTTTTACTAGTTCTTTTAGTGCTTTTTGGTTTGTTTTGATTTTGAGTCTTAATTTTGTGTGCTTGTCTTCTGTGCTACTTGTGAGTCTTATCTGAGTGTCTAATTTAGAATCGAGTCTTGCTGTGTGTCTTTGAGTCTTTGTTCTGTTTCCTTCTAGAATCTTTCTGTGTATGCACCATACTCGTTCGCAGGGATCACCACCTTATTCAGCTTTCCTAGAGCCCGAGCGAGAGCTACACGAGCGCACCCGCGACTTCCGGGGCGTTTGAAAGCATTGTGCAGCACCTAGGTACGTCCTACTAGCCCAATCCCCTCTCCACAAATGGGCGACGCTGACCCACCAACGAGGCGTATAGTACACCAGAGGGCTAGTGATGAGGTCACGGGCGCGAGATCTTCGATCACTCGCCCCACTATTCCGAACACCAATTCTTGGCATATCCCATCACATGTCATGAGTACGATCACTCATGCCACCCAATTCCATGGCCTCGAGGATGAGGATGCACTGGGACATGTGTCCCGCTTTGCGCGCCTATGTGATACTTTCAATCTCACGGGTGTATCTAAGGATGCAATCTACTTGCGTCTCTTCCCATTCTCCCTCTCTGGGCGTGCTTCTACTTGGATCGACACTCTCCCAGACAAGTCGATCACCACATGGGATGATCTCGAAGCCAAGTTCTTTAAAAAGTACTATCCACCTTCCAGGGCCGCTCGCCTTAGGGACCAAATCCATTCGTTCCGGATGGACCCCGACGAGCCTTATCATATGGCCTGGGTGCGGTTCAACAAGCTGTTGATCCGATGTCCCCATCATGGTCTTTCCGACTGGGCGCTAGTGGAGAAGTTCTATAATGGTCTCACCTTCGAGAAGCAACAAATGTTCAATACAGCTGCGGGAGGCCATATCATGGAGAGACTCGAGCCTGATGAGTGTGAGGAAATGTTTGAGAGCTTCGCTCAAGCCGAACAACAGTATCCATCTACTAGGACTTCCATTCCTAGTGCTAGAGCACCCGCCTCTTCTCCTAGAGGTGTGCATCAGGTCACTCCTGAGACTAGCGTGGCTACTACACTCGCCTCAATGGCTAACAAGATTAAGGAGCTGAAGCTCAGTGCTCAGCGGTGTCAAGTATGCAGAGGAAGCCACGACACCCGAGATTGCCCCATAAATAATCAGGAGCACGTGAGCTATGCTGGCAACCTGAACCAGAACCAGGGGTACAACAACTACAATTATTTTGGCTCGGGATAGAGATCTGGAAATAACCCGCTTTGGTTTAATGGTCGCCAGCAGCAGTATGGAGGAGCTGAAGGGGGAGCAAGTTCAGGAAGCAGTGTCAACACAAGGTAGATTGAGGAGATGATAGAGAATCAGACACAATTTCTTGCTCAGTTAGTGCAAAATGATAGGGATGCTCGGCAGAGACTGGATAGCCACGACACTCTATTGAAGAATTAGCAGTCGGCATTCCAGGATTTGCAGCGCACGGTAGGAGACATCGCTCAGATCCTGAAGGGTAGACAAGGAGGTCAATCTTCAGGCTCCAACGCTTCAGTGATGGCCGTGTCAGTTAGGAGTGTGGAGAAGAAAGAGGTTGTAGAGGATGACTCCCACTCCATTGAGTATGGCATACCTTCTGTAGAGGAAGTCAAGAAGGTAGATTGGAGAGCATAATTCGTTGAGATCGATGCTAAGATGGCAGAGGAGCAGGTGGTCGAAGAGGAAGTTATTGAGATGCCTTCCGAGACGGTAGAGGAGAAGAAGAAGGGGGTGGAGGTGAAGTCCCCCAAGATTGACTTGAGTCGTGTTCCCTATCCAGCGCGCTTGCTGCCATATAAACATGCTAGGGAATACGGTACTTTCCTTGATATGTTCAGACAACTCAAGGTCAATCTTCCTTTCATAGAGGCCCTTCAGCGCATGCCAAAATATGGCAAGTTCCTTAAAGATCTTCTTTCCAACAAGAAGAAACTAGAGGAGGGCTCTAAAGTCTCACTTAGTGAGCAATGCTCTGCAGTGGTGCAGAACACTCTGCCCCGGAAATTGAGAGATTCAGGGCGTTTCACAATTCCGGGTCTCCTAGGCAGTTTGCCCTTGCACCACGTGTTGGCCGACCTAGGTGCTAGCATCAATTTGATGCCCTATTCTTTATACAAGTAGCTAGACCTTGGTGAACCACACCCGACGCGCATGAGCATATCCTTGGCTGACAGTTCAGTCAAGTATCCACAGGGAATTGTGGAAAATATTCTACTGAAAGTAGGTAAATTTGTCTTCCCCGTGGACTTCGTTATTCTAGACATGGAGGTGGATGACAGAGTCCCACTCATCCTCGGGTGCCCATTCTTGCACACCGCCAAGGCAGTAATCGATGTCTTTGATGGAAAACTCACACTTCGTGTGGGGGATGAGTCGGTTATATTTGATGCCACACAGTCCGTGAAGGATGTTGGCTAGCATAGCCACACTGTGTGCATGCTTGATGTCTTCATGGACTACCAGCAGGACTCTGATCCGATGTTAGATGTTGGTGAACCAGCCCCAAATTTAGAAGAACCATCTGATTGAGAGGTAGAGTTGGAAAGATTGTTAGAAGAGTCGGATGAATACGGCGAAGAGGTGCCTGATGATCTGCTCGAGATGATGGCTGAATTTGATGAGATCTTAGGAAATACCCCAAGTGTGGGGAATTTGGTGGAGGTTGTTGAGGATCCCGATGATCCTGGTGAAGGTTTAGAGGTCCCATGTATAGAAAATCTTATTCCTGAACCTTTACTCAGCACCATTGTGCTTTCTGAGGGGAGAGCTGCTGAGCCGGCCCCTAGTTCTGACTACCCTAGGTCTAGGCCGCCTCGTAAGAGAACTTGAGAGTTAATTGATTTAGGTAACCTAGACAGAGTGCAAACCCCAAGTGATGGGACGTCGAGGGGAGATAATTTGCTTGGTTATTTAGTGCATATCATTTTCGGGCCAGGTAGGTATAAGCTGTGGTGGAAGGACCTGAGTGATAGAGGTCCACTTTTTGACAGGAGTAGTTATTTGCTAGAGATGTGGAGGACCGGGAGACCGCGTAGGTTGAAGGCGGTTCCGGTTAGGATCAAGGAGAAGCCTCCTGATAGGTTTATTTGAGTCTCGGGCAAGTGCTCGTGATGTAGAATTTGGGTGCACTACTTGGTTTGAGTCCGTGTCTATATTTGTGTTTTTCGGTATGTGCTTTGTTTATGTCAAGTTTTGCAGGGATTCGTTCTTGATTCGGTGAGGAAAATCATCGGGAAGGAAGTCCAGGTATGTTTTACATAGGTTTTTATCCTTGGAACAGGTTTTATAAGGATTTGGGTGAGAAATATTTTTAGAAGGCCAAAAATATTCCAAGTATAAAAATTAAAAATCCTTCTTAACTTTCTGTGAAAAGAACTGCCTCGCGGTACGCGACGCAGGAACAGAACTCTCTCGCGGTACGCGAGAGACAAAAGTTTAGGCCAGCTTAAATGACACTCCCTCGCGGTACGCGAGGAGTGGCTGCTTGGTGTCTCGCGGTACGCAGGGGAGTGCTGGATGTTCCTTCCTTCCTTGTTTTCTCATGGTTTCCCATACCGTTCACCCTGACCGTTTACCATCCTTTACCATTAACCATCATTCACACCTATATCCTCTATCCATCATACCACTTCTGTCGTAATCCATCCATCATCCAATATCACGATATCGTTCGTACCATCCGACCACTAACCATAGGGAAATTGAAACCGTTCGTGACCGATGACCGACCTTGCTGTGGCATTCATGTCTATGTGTTTGCCACCCATTGAGTACGTTTCTCTGCATGCTATCTATCTTGAGTCTTTAAGTTCTTAGTGAGTAAGTTTGAGTCAGTCGAGTCTTTTATTTTAATTTGAGTCAGTTTAATGTTGCGGGTTTGTAGTGAGGTTTATTTTGCAGGTTTTATCATTCTTCCCATACTCAATATCCATTCGGGCGGGATCGATTATCACTTATATGAAGTTTGTAAAGGCAACCCAGCAGTTTGTGCAACCGTGACCGAAATGCTATACGGTGCACATAAGGATGAAGGAAGCTGGATATATTCACTGCTACATTACCAGCTAAGTCACTTCCTGTTTATTTTTGCCTTTTAATTTTTAGTTGTGTTTTGCTTCACATTGAGGACAATATGTCTTTCAAGTGTGGAGATGTGAGTGTTTAGTTGATTCTAGTTTGTTTCGTTTATAAAAATTAAAAAATACAAAAAAAATTGAAAAATTTGAAAAAATGTCCTTAGAAATAACTGCTTATACTTGGAAAATGATAGTATAACTGGATCTACTTGTGGGTTTAAATGTTTAAATAATTGAAACGTGTTTAATTAGTGATGTTTTGGTAGACCCAGCTAGCTAGTAAAGCTTAAATATCCTGTTTGTGTTGTTTATGAATCAATTGAATTAAAATCATGATATCTTGTGGTAATCATCTTAGGGTAATCGGTAATACTGAAACTGTCAACATAGGGTGATAGGTACCACAGTTAAGTTAAAATTTAGAGGTTTTTGAAATTTCTTGGCACACCACTCTCTTTTTATGATAATAAATCCGAGTTTCGGGGGCGCCCGCATCCATATTCTATAATTCTTGAGCTTATTTAATTGAAATCTAAGTTTCGCCTACGTGTCACATGTCGGGTTCCAGCCTGATTGAAATACCACTGGGTTGATTCTTATGTGCTTCATTGATATGACTTAGTCTATGTGTTACCTTTCGGGATAGTGACTTGGTTAAAACGCCTCTAGATGAAGTTTAATTTTCTTATTAATGCTCATTATCATCCATTCATTCATATTTCATCTGATTTTTGAAACCTATAAATTTTACTTTAACGTGGTAGGGTAAATCTATATGGTTTGATCCGTGTCTAAACATGACCGTGAGACGGGATTAGGTAGAGCTGTAACTTTTAAGTGTGAGTCCCATAGATTGATTGATATGCTTGGTAAATAGAATTAGAACACATAATGGGGGCTTGAAAGTTGGTGCTTAGGTTTAATCGGACAGAAATACTGATTATTGCTTTTTAACGCGTGAGTATATTTTGCTAATTGGTAATTGATGGTTGCTAAGTAGATATGAGTTATGATTTCATTTGCAGCTTTTTCGAGGACGAAAAAAGATTAAGTGTGGGGATTTTTGATGTAGTGCAAAGCACACATCTTAATTCCTAATGTTTTAGTGTGTTTTTAGTTAGTTTTATCTTTGTTTTGAGTCGTTTTAATGTACATTTGAGTCTTTGTTATGTTTTTCAGATGCTCGTATGAAATACAAGTGAATATGTGAAGAAACCGAGCACGAGAACGAAGCCCGAGGATCAAAAGTGAAAAATGAAGAAAATAGGTCCTTCGCGGTACGCGAAGAGTGGAGACCAAGAACCTCGCGGTACGCGAGGGAATCCAGAAGTGGCCGCGACTATTTTGTTCCTCGCGGTACACGAGGAACCCAACCAAAACTCTCGCGGTACGCGAGAAAGCTATTTTCCGAGAAAAACCCTAATTTTGATTTAAATAGATTTTGATTGCCATTATGAGGGGAGTTCGATTCTTAGCCGTCCAGAGAGAGCATTAGGGCGTTTTTGGGAGCATAGGAGGCTGATTGGAGTGAAAAGGTGAAGGCTTTGAGATCCGGGTTCGTTGTTTAAGCGCTTCGGGTTTGCAAGTTTGAATCTTTACCTTTGATTTGAATGTTTGATACTATGAATCTTGTTTATTACTTCTGTTTGAATGTTTTGAACATGATCCTAGGATAAAACTTTGATATTGCCTGGGTCATATGATGAATACTTGTTAAAGTTTCGATTTTTATCGGTTTTTGGATTTTAATTAATGGAATAATGATTTTGTAAAAGATCTCGAGTTGATAGCTGTGATGTTCTTGCATGTTTAGATCTGATCTTGTGTTTGATTTCAATTCCTTGCATTGATTGTGGTTGTCTGCCAGTTTGATATGCGTATCTTGGTCATAGATCTTAGGGTTTGTGATTAGGGTGGTTTGCTAGACGTAGTAGCCATAGGAGTTGTCTTTGATTGCTGATTAGAATTGAATGTGTATCCTAGTTCAATACCCGAGAGGTGAGAATTAGTCGTTTGGTCTTCGTCATTAAGAATCCGAGTGTCAGCTGTCTGAGAGGAAGCCGGTATTAGGTGTCTAGTGATTGTTGCTATTCGTGTCATAGTTGTTATCTTGAGATTACCCCGTGTATTCTTTGAGTGTATTGGTGGACGAAGAGACTGAGAGGTAATCTGTCTATTAGGGTACTTGGTCATAGTTGGAAATACTTGATAAGTGATCCAACAATCTGGTTTCTTAGCTGGTGACACCCTGAGAGTGATTAGGAATCCACTAGGCTGTCTAGAGTTGTTTACTTAGAAACCCAGATCCATTATAGTTTCCATAACCGATAGAAGTTGTGCTTTGCAAGTAGGATTCCGACCTACCTGATATTCTTCCCATTCTTTATATTACATTTGTCCTTTATCTGGTTAGTTGAGTCGACCTTAGTTTGCTGCATCCTTAGTTTAACCCAGTAGTGTAGTACCCCCCCCCCCCAAAACCAATTAAATCTTTAGTCAGAGTCAAGTATAGTTATAATAGTGTCTCTTGGGTTCGATAACTCGGTCTACCATTAAGCTGTGCTACTCTTAATAGGTACACTTGCCTTTCAGTGCGGTTTAGTTCATATGTATTCCTATTATTACTTAAGAGTCTAGGTTAGGTTTTTGTTAGTTTTTATATAGACCGTCTAGACGACATCAACTACACATATGCAGTATTGCGTTTTTTTTAATGAGGACGATGTGGGAAACATGGTCTCCGAAACACTTTTTTAGTTTTTTATTTATATTTTGAGTTATGGTTTTTTTAATTATATTTTTGAATTTTTTTCCCTTTTAATGAGGAGTTCTCTAGTTCTCTCATTAAAGTTAGTTCTCTCTTGAACCCAACCCTATATATATATATATATATATAGGGTGAGGTTATAAAGATAACCAATATTTATATGATAACCATGATAACCATGATAACCAATATCAAACATAGTGTTACGTATATGTAATAATTATCATTCTGTTAGTATTACACATACGTTAACACTATGTGTCACGTATATGTAACATTATTTGATACGTATATGTAAGACTCATCATTTCCGTATTTATGTTCAAGATATATGTTCAAGATACGTAAATACTCTTATAGCAAATAAAAGAAAAAATAATTTATAAATTATGTGATTGTTTGAGAGTGATTATCACGGTTATCACATAAAAACTGGTTATCATTTTAACCCTTTCCTATATATATATATATATATACACACATTTATATATATATAAATATAAAATATATATATATAAGGGAAGAGTAAAATGAAACCCCCTTGAGTTGAAAAAACCCTTTGAAAAAAGTAGATTTTTTTTTTAAAATTTGGGATTGATTATTTACATAAAAAAAGGTCTGGTCGCAAAAAAAAAAATAAAAAAACACCGAATAAAAAAAGAAATAAAAAACATGTAAAAATAACAAAAATTTGCGTTTTTTTCTTACGTGTGCAATACGTCAGCATTTACATATGTAAAAAACGTCATATTTAAAAAAAATTAAAGGTTTTTTTTATTTTTTTTATCAAAAGTGATAAAATTGAATGTAGAATCCATCTTAAAAATAAAAAGTTTTTTATGTTTTTTTACATATGTAAAAGAGGGTTTAGTGGGTATTTTTCCAACTCAAAGGGGTTTTTATTATAACCACCCCCTATATATAGGGGCCGGTTCACATAAGAAGCCCTATTAGGCTAAGAAGATTGAAAAACAATCTAAGCCTTCTATTTCTTTAATCAATGGATAAGATTCCCCTTGTTAATTTTAATGACAAACACTTAAATTTAGGGGTATTATTGACAAATTACAAATTAAACTCATGCATCCTGTTCTTACTTCCCCGTCTTTACCCCTTCCTCTTCCTCCTAGGGTTTTAAATAGAATACAGTCCCCCTTCATCCTAGGGTTTCAAACGCGAATACAGTGCAAAAAACAAAACGAATCGATGGAAGGAATCCAAAAAACTAAGGTGAAAAATCCGAAAACAAGTACGAACGACTTCAATCGTGAGTTCTTAATCTACATTGTGCTACTATTTTACAATCTGGTTCTAAATCGTTTGTTTTACATGCTTTTACAGGCAAAGAACTGCTTAGCAGGAAAAAAAAATACTTAAAAGTGTCGTCGAATGATAAGGCGTTGGAATCGAAGAAACAACAGAAAGGTATGTGGTGGATAATGTTCGCGAATGCAAAATCGATATTAAACACAAAAAACCCTAGAAATTGAGTTCGTGTGCTGTATTTTCATAATATCTTCACGATGTACTGATAATATTCATTAAAATATTCATGATGTTCTAATTTTCGTAATGGTTTGTGTTGGTTTGAATAAACCTTTCAAAGGAAGTTTTCAAATATATGTGTTGGTTTAAATAAACCTTTAATTTAATTATGTTCAACACAGTTAACAAAAACTGTGTTGTTTTACATGGTTGTAACAAGTACTGGTGTTTTCAAATATATGTGCTAGGTTGAATAAACATTTGATTTAATTGTGTTCAGCACAGTTAACAAAAACTATGTTGTTTTACATGGTTGTCATCGAAATGAGTATCTAATGTTTCTTTATATACATTGAGAAAACAATTTCAAAAGAAGAACAAAAAAAGAAACTCGTTTGAAGAATTTGGAAATGAACCTTAAACAAAATCTAATTAACTCAGAATTTGATAGCATAAATAAGGTAGACATGTTGTTTATATCGATGCTGCAAGATATACACTTCTATTTGATCTGTTTTGATTTTAAAAGAAGTGCCATTGAGGTTATGACAACACGAGTGGCAAATTGAAGTCAACAAAGATGGCTCAGGTCAAAATAGTGGTAATATATCCCTAATAATAATCTATATTTGTGTTGTTTGTATAAACTTTAATAACAACACATAAATGTTTATGTGATGTTTACTAATTTTGGAATGTTTTGATTTCAGAAAGACATAGTATGTGAATTCCTTAAAACAGAAGAACCATCCATGTATACAAAGATTATAAAAAAAACACCATTTGTGTTAAACATGCCATGGAGGACTTCAGATAATTTTAAGGATTGTGGTATATTTGCAATGAGGCACATGAAAACTTACATTGGCCAGCCTCTAAATCAATGGGTCAGTGGATTGTCAAAAGAATCGAAAGGACAAAAGCAAGAACTGGATGACCTAAGATACAAGTATTTGACAAAAATACTTTTATCCGACATCAACATTCGTAAAGATAAAGTGCTAGAAATGTTGGAAAAGTATGAAGATTTAGATAAATCTAAAATAGAAGAGTTTAAGAAAGATGTTGAAACCAGAATCAATGAAAGACTGAAAAGTTGTGTAAGGTTGGAATGAAATGTGTATGTGCTGTTTACTTGGTGGGTTGTTGAGTTTGGAAAAACACAATACGTTTTATGTTTATTATGGTGGTGTATTTAGTAGGGAAGATACAATTTGATGTTAATATGGTATGGTATGAAACAGTGCAATTTGATGTTATTATGGTATGAATATATGGTGTTTTAACAAATTGGTTTAATCATTGTTAAAATTGTACGGTTTATGATACAAATTGTGTTTGTTTTTTAATGGTTGGCTTACATAATTAGTGTTAAAACCGATGATTTTTTATACATAATGGTGTGTTTTAGAATATTTTGGTTTAAAAGAGTTCTAAAGAAACAGTACAATCATTGTTAAAATTGTACGAGTTTATGATATGATACAAATTGTGCTTGTTTTTTTAATAGTTTGCTTACATAATGTGTTAAAACTGTGCTGGTTTTTATACATAATGGTGTTTTGTAATAAACATAAGGAGATGGAAAATTTTAAAGTACTTGATTGTAACATCAACACTATCAAAGCGCCAAGATAATGCAATAAAAAGTACCACAAACCACCAAGTATATGTAAATATTTTAAACATCCAAGTATATGTAAATCATGTAACTCTTACAAACATCCAAGTATATGTAAATCTTATAAACATATTTAATGTATATAAAAAAATGTATCGTAAAAATCGAATAAGTAAATCTTATAAATTCTTGGAAACAGCACCAACTGATCTTTTAGAACTAGCATCAACTGCTCTCTTAGAACCAGCATCAACCAGCACCATGTGTTGTATAAGAACCACTACCAGGTGTTGTATGAAAACCACCACCAAGTGAACCACCAACTGCAGAACCAGCACCAAGTGAACCAGAACCAGCACCGTCTGAAAAATCATACCAACACTAGGCTTGGATGAAGATGCAACACTATGAGTATAGTACATCTTACCAGTACTAGGACATATACGCACACCTGAAATATCAAAAATAAAACAACAATTTATGAGAAGAACAAAAACAAAAAAAGTTAAACAGAAGCTAGCACAAATTATAAACCAGCACAAAAATATAAACCAGGACATATACTAGCATAAAAAGAGCACATTAAAACAGAAACTCGCACAACTTATAAACCAGCACATAGAAGATGACATGTGGTATTTGATAACACTAAACCAGAACAACTTATAAAACATGTAATATAAAATTTATGTAATAACAATAAACCAGCATAATAACAATTTAAGCCACCACACTTTGAATTCTGATTTCATAAAACCAGCACAAACGTAATTGTGTCACATTCAACACTTTCAACAATTTAAACCATCACTAAACCAGAACAATCTATAAACAGTACATATAAATTTTATGTAATAACAATAAACCAACACAATAACAATTTAAACCATAACACTTTCAACTCTGATTTCATAAAAACAACACAAACGTAATTGTATCACATTCAACACTTTCAACAATTTAAACCAACACTAAATCAGAACAATCTATAAAACAGCACATATAAATTTTATATAATAACAATAAACCATCACAATAACAATTGTATCACATTCAAACAGAACATTCAAACAAACACAAAAAAGCAAAAAAAAACAAAAAACCTAATCAAAATTGAGATTGAATCGTGTTTTACCATCGCCGCTGCTAGACATATCGCCGCCGCTAGACATATCTCCGCTGCAAGACATTGTAACACAGAATTGAATGTCGTCGAAGAAACAAAACCTATCCTCGTGAACAAACCCTAGCCTCGCGAACAAACCCTAGCCTCAGATGATCAGAATGAAGAAAATCGCGATCACGAACTCAATGAGCAGAATGAAGACGATGATGTTTGAATGATTGAGATCGTGACTCTAGATCTGATTGAAGAAGAAGATTGCGATCATGGATTTGAAGATGGTTGCGTCTGGATCTGGATATTACATCTGGATCTGGGTTTGGGTTTGTTAGATATGTGGAAACTGATCTAATGTTCTTTTAATAGCTTCCAAAAATACCCTTACTCATAAAATAAAGAGATTGTCACCTGTCAAGATCAGATTGTTTCTTAGCCTAATAGGGCTTCTTAGTTGATCCTCCTATATATATATATATATGGGTGAGTTATACTAAAAAGAAGATTTTTTCTAAAAATTGTAAAAAGGACATGGTGTTTTAAATTTAGGCATGATGTTCTAAATTTTAGGCATGGTGTTTTTTTATTTTAGGTATGGTTTCTATGTTTTAATTTTTTGAACATATCTCAAAATTAAAAAACACTATGCCTAAAATTTTGAAGCGTTTATCTAGAAAATCAATGGTTAAGATCAAATGTGATTGTTTTATGTATGAAAAGATTTCGAAAAGGGTAAAATTGGAATAGCCTACATTTATTGACTTTTTACAAGTTCCCCCATTTTTTTTAAAACGAGCATAACTCTTTTATACGACATTATTTTTTTTTTAAATTACACCATAAAATCGAGCATTTTATTCTCTTTAATTTGAGTACACTCTTGCTATATTTTTATTAAAAAACGACTTTTTAAAAGGTCGATGTGTTGTGCGTATACCATGCGTGATTACATGATTATGGTCATATGTATAACATGCGTGATTACGTGATTATGGTCATGATTATAACATGCGTGATTACGTGATTATGGTCATACGTTATTATAAATCATGCGTGATTATAACGCGGACGCATTTACCTCTCGCCCACTGAACACGTGTCGCATGCTGGTGCCTTCGTACGCTAAAACACTTTGTACGATAACCGTCTCCTATATATATATATATGTATATATATATATATATATATATATATATATATATATATATTATTTTTAAACAGCAACACCTAGATAATACCTAGATTATCTAGGATAGAATAAACATCGCCCAGATAATCCAGGAAAATTCTACCACCCCCAATACTCGAACGCTCAACCTTTGGTTGGGGTGTGATCACCGCTTTAACGTCTACCTATTTACAACTACACCCAACTAGGCTTGTAAACGAACCGAACGAACACGAACAGAGCTTGTTCGTGTTCGTTCGTTTAACTTTAACCGAACAAATGAACGAACACGAACACTTAAACGAACAAATTTTCTTGGTCGTGTTCGTTCATTAAGAAAATGAGCGTGTTCATGTTCGTTCATTAATATTATAAACGGATGGTTCACGAACATAAACGAGCGAACGTAAACGAACATAAGCGGACAACAATTAAAAGTAAACGTGAATATCTAAATTAAAGTTTAACGTAGCATCATCTTTGTATCCAACATTTTAAAAGTAAACAAATATATTAAATTGATTTTAAGGGTTTTAAATATGAAAATCAAATTGATTTTAAATTAATTAGTAATAAATATATTTGAATGAATATTTAAACGAACGTAAACAGACGAACATAAGTGAACAAATATAAATGAACATAAATGAACGAGCATAAACGAACTTAAATGAACGAACATAAACGAACGTTCACGAACGGGACATGTGTTCATGTTCGTTCGCTTAATTAATTGAATAAAAAATTGTGTTCATGTTCGTTTGTTTATTAAATGAACGAACATAAACGAACTTCATGCCGAACGGTTCACTAACGTTTGGTTCGTTTACAAGTCTACACCCAACCCCCACCCCACCCCATACTACGTTTAGTTTCTTGATTTATTATGTGATTGATCATGAAATTATATTGGGCGTGAGTGATGATGATGATATCCGGTGCTTAATGCTTGTGACGTTGGTCTCTAAATGTAGTGGGTAGGGTACTCAAACTTAAATACTGTGTACTTTCCTTTAGGTAGCGTTTGGTATGCAGAAATGGGAGGTGGAATAGAATGAACGATTACGAGGGAATAAAAAAAATGGTGTTTGGTTGGACGATGTAATGGAATCACCCATTTCACAAGCAATGTTATTCCCTCTAAATCCCTCAAATTCATTCCATCCACCCCCCTTGTTTTTTTCATTTCATCCCCTCTTTCACCCTTCATCACCACCACACCCTTCTACCACCACCACCCACCACCACCAACCACCACCTCCCACCACCGCCTCCACCACCCACCGCCTCCACCACCGTCGTCGCCTCCACCACCCACCGCCATCTCTCGCCTCCACCACCCACCGCCATCTCTCGCCTCCACTACCCACCACCACCCACAACCATACCAGGGCCACCACCCATCGCCACCCACAACCACACCAGGGCCACCACCCGCCACCACCCACCCCCACCTCCCACCGCCGCCACCACCGCCGCCTGCCACCCGCCGCCGCCTGCCACCACCGCTACCCGCCACCGTCACCACCACCTCCCACCACCGCCACCGTCACCTCCCACCACCACTACTTTCGCCTCCTCCACCACCCACCACCACCTCCTACCACCGCCACCCCCCACCCACCACCGCCGCCATCACCCACCACCACCACCACCACCACCGCCACCGCCACTCATCACCGATTTTATTTCTTCGTCTTTTCTAGCTTACCAAACAACATAAAGTAATGATTTATTTCATTCACTTTTGATAACCAAACAAGACAATTGAATGAAATTGTCTATTTCATTCCTTTATCCATTCCGTTACCTCGTTCATTGCATCCCTCATCCATTCCATTACCCATACCAAACAGACCCTTAATGTACATATATTTTTAGTGTTTTTTAAAATTAAATTATCCTTTATTTTTAAAGTCAAATTTATTAATTTTAGCTACGAAGTAATGAACTTTACGTATCTTTATATAAGTTTATAAAATGTATTTTTTTTCTTAAACATAAAGTTTAATATATAATTGTATATTACTTGAAAAATATAATTAATTTTTTTTACAAGTTTAAAGCGATATATATATATATATATATAATTTTCTGAATAAGAACTAATCTAACTTTGAAAAGATTATAACTATTTTTATGAAAAAGAGCCAAAAGATAATGTATTAATGAGTTTGAATTTGAAGATCTATTAACTCATATATTGGATTTGACGTCGATCAATTAATATATTAATTACTCGTTATAATATAAAAAAAAGTATAAACCTTGATAATTCGTACCTGTCAGCAATTACGACTTCAATTCTCAAAACTTAATTAGTTGATTGATTTAATTTAAACAAATTATTTCTCCATATGTCATGCTATATAATTCTCTTTTCTAAAAGAATGGGTTATGTGACATCTATGTACGCTCAAAAGTAGCGTGACAAGATTGAAAGAAGGAAACTGGTTTCTAAATTATTAAATATGGTTCATTTTCTTACATTCCAACAAAGTTCTATTCGTTTGGATTCAATGGCTCGACTATATAAAAAACTATGGGCATTTACATATATCATTTTTTTAAGTTCCTTTATTACATATTTACTTAACCTTAAAGTTTAATTACATATTTCCCTTTCTAAAACATATATATTACATATTTATCCAATTCATATAAAATAACTTATTTTATTATCATTTTATCCTTAATTAACCAATTAAAGTACTATTTACATATATCCACATCCTAAATATTTGTGAGGGGCAATTGGGTAACTTTAAGTTAATTTAGAAAGTATGTAATTAAAGTTAGTGGTTGGAGATATATGTAATTTAGAAGTTTAATAGGTGAAAATATATAAAAAAAACCAAAAAACTAAGTTGCTGCTTAGGGCCTCCATTTTTTAGGTGCCCTCAATTTTTAAGTTTTAGCTTCATTTAATTTTTAGGTTTGACAAAGAAAACAAAGAATCAATATATTTGGAAGAGTTTTCTTTTCACTAAATCGTATTCTTACTCTAATGAGTGATTTTATGTCTTTTAAAAATCGTAAACAAAAACTGTGTCATCATATTTCCATATATTAGGATCCTAAGCAAAAAATAATATATATATATATATTTACGAAAATGACCCCAATTTTAGAATCCGCTTTAAACAAAACAAATATATATTAAGCCGACCCTGTTCACCAATGTGATCAAAACTTCTTGAAAATATCACTAACAGATGATGACACATATACATAAATCAATCATCAATCAGCCTGAACAACACATCAACAAATATTTCATTCCCCGCATTAATATATCTCCAACCTGCTCAATATTTTTAACATCATAACTCCGATTACTTTAACCAATTTATAAACATAAACATGTACATATCCCTTATGGGAACTTGTTCTCCATTGATTTTTCCAACATTAAGACTTTGTGACTCAAAGCAAATTACATATTTTGGTTATATGATGATAACACATTCAAAATACAGTCATTAACGAGATTGTTTTAATTCAAAATACAATCAATATCTAGACTTTTTGTTTATAATTGTTGATCCCAAGCTCGGATAAATGAGGAGCGTTTTGTAAGAATGAATGTTGGAAAAGGGCCTCGTTTTTTACTTCGCTTTGGACCCCCAAAATGGTTGAGCCGCCCCTATTTGGATTTACTTAAAATCAAATAAGAAACTGGAATGTACATTAATACGAGTTAAGAGGTGTGAAGTACACACTCAATCAAGACTATTCTGATTTCGGACATTTTGAAATCTCTAAGGTTCTTAGAGGCGAAGACCCTAGACCATGCGGGGTTCCAAGGTGGCACGCCCCCTTGGCGGGGTTCGGGGCCGCACCTCTGTAGGGTCCATAGGGTAGCACCCTTTGCGAGGTCAAAGAGGCAGAGCTGATTGGTGGAAAATGTTTGGAAAATGCTGATCAGTTGGAACTAATCATCTGTTGCAAATGGACAACTGGCTTTAGTAGTAATTGAGCATCTGTTGCAACTGAGAGTTAGCTACAATTGACCAACAGTGGCTACTTGGTTAGTAGTGGTATTGAGCGAGTAGTAACAACTGCTCACCATCAATTAATGGAGTTCCTGCTAAGGTTTTTTTCCCACTGGTTTAACCGTCAACTATTGGCATTTATGCCTAGGGGGTAAACAAGTCGATTCGCTCATAAGCTACTCGAGATGAGCTTGGTAATAACTCTATTGATCTGAGGTTAAACAAGCTTGAGGTTATATTGGGGTTCATTTAATAAACGAGCCCAAGCTTCATATATCGAACTCGAGTAGGCTTGCAAGCCTACATGAGCCTTTTATTTATATAGTTTTTATTTAATGTATTAAATATAAAATTATGATTAAAAATTTTATAATATATATTATATTTTATATAAAAAATTATAATTATATTTATATAAAAAAGTATTATAAAATATAAAATAATATGATTAAATAATTAATAGGTAATAAACGAGTCGAACCCGAGCAAAGCACGAGCTTAAAAAATTACTCACGAGCTGAGTTCAAGCTTTAGAATTACAGCTCTAAACGAGTTGAGCCTAAGCTCTAGCTCTCTTAAGTTAAATGATCCGAGCCTAAGCTCTAGCTCTTTTGATCTTAGATGAGTTCGGGCTCGGCTCGTCTACACCCTTAGTTATAACCACCATCTGTTGTCCTCTTTCACGAACAGTTGAACCGTTTCACCCAAACTATTGTGATGACTTGATCCCCATATAAAGGGATTTATTTGGTCTGTTTTAACGAGTTAACAACTTCGTTTTTCACAAAAAAGAACAACTAGTTATTTGAAATACACTTTCTATTTTATCCGATTATTGATTTCATTCCAGTGGCGGATCCAAGATTTTTATTCAGCGGGTGAAAAAAACAGTAAACATAAATTTCATATAGTAAAAAAACTGTAAAAATAAAAGGTAAAAACAGTAAAAATAAACAGTATAAACGGTAAAAATCAATACACTTTTTTTTAACGACAAACTTCATAAAAATCAATACACTTTGAATAGGTGAAACACTGTTCACTGTTTACAAGTGCTAAAGCATATAGTATAAGTTATTAATGTCCGACTTCTTACACCATATGACGTGTTTGCAAACCCATCATCTGTATCTTTTCTATCTTTGTTCTTTAATCTTTTAAGACACATATTCTTCAAAGAGAATTAGTTTGACAAAATTTGGAGGTGTCCAAAAAAAATTTAGTTTTAATGAGCTTCAATTTTTTTTAAATTACTTTGGGTGCCTCTTTTGACAAAACTTGGAGGTGTCCAATATTTTTTTAACCTAATTAACATTAAATAAAAAAAGTTGAGGGGTGCCTTTGCCCCCCTAGTCCATCGATGCATCCGCCATTGTTTCATACCCATGAGCTATTTTAATCTGAAAATGATATACACGATTCGGAAAATTATCCAAGTTATACGAAATCTAAAACTTGTAGTTTTTCCATAATAGAACCAAGTTGATACTAGAAACCGAGTTCTGTATCATCAAATATAGCGAGGTACCAGGCTCCAACTCTTGGTCTACAGTCGTCAAAAATTTATATCATGTATACGTTGTTCCTTTAACTGAACAAGTGTTGAAATTTGATTAATCGTCTTCATGTTAAATAGTTAAATAAAAACCCTTTAAATAGTTAAAAATATTAAATTAAACTTGGTTTCATTAACTAGGTTCTATTAGTTGAGAGACTTGATTATATAATCAGGTTATCTTTCTAAACAACTTTCTAAGGGTATGAGATATACCTAAGTGAGTGAAATTCAAGTAATGAAATTTTTTCTGCCATGTGGACGTCACAACACCCGATTAGATTGTTCACACCACTCTCATATGATATATGGTATTCCCAAACGAGTGAGAGTTGTGTGAGTAACAATTAATTTTTTAAATTAATAATATTTAAAAATAAACATAAATACAATAATAATATAATTATAAATAAACATAAATAAAATAATATTAATGAAAATAAACATAAATAATAAAGTTACACAAACTTAACCATAAACTAAACAATATTATATTTTTCTTTAATAGCTAGCTTTTTGTTTGTTCTCGAAATATAAACGCTCTGATCCGTGTAGACAGTCAATGTTAAGCGCGAGAATTTTTAAGTCTTCCCTCTCTTTCTCTCTTCCACTCCATCCTCTCTCTTCGACCCAAGTTAAATTCTCTCATTTGCTCGCCCATTTGTTCGCCGATTTCGATGTGAGCGGAAGCCGAGCCTGAAGTTTTGTCTTTTTCTTTTTTTTTTTCCGATCGCGGGTGGTATCTCTTCCACGTCTAGCGGTGCATCGTGGTTGAGATCATATAAAGTTTCCTTCATCGGATCCGACCGGAATATCGTACAAAATAGCCGTTAAAATGTTATATTTATAGAGTTAATTTTGAATTATTTTTAATAAAATAGCCATTGAACGGCTCTTTTCAAACGGTAAACTTGGTTTTGCCCTGTGAGATTTTTCACGCAAGAAGCTCACGCCGCCGAGGGGACGGTGCTTCACGCGAATCACTTGTCTCATAAGTGCCTTCACGCTCCCATATAGAATGCTCTAAAATATAACCCGGTTATTTTTCTCCATGTATGTCACACCCCGGTTTTAGGACACCTCGGGCGTGCGACCAGATTGGCACCTCCGATCTTATTTTATTTAGAAAATCAGAGTTAGTTTAGCAGTGGAAATTCTTTTGGATCGAACTTGTAATAAATCCCAACTCAAGGGTTGGTAATGAATATTTTTCAAATCTGGGGATAAATAAAATATCATTTCATTTTATTGGGGATTTAAATACCCCTTTTGTATACAAAAACCATGGTCCACGACCAATTACATGTCGCCTGCTTAAGCAGGGTAAAACTAGAGCCACAAGCTAGTTGGTTTGTACCTAGGGAGTTAACCCTGTCCAATACCAAGCTATACAAGCATTGGTATCTAAGGGTTTTACCTTTCGGCACCTATCCCTGTGTATAACAAGGGAGTATCCATGTCTAGGAATACATCTTCCTAGCATCTCTTCTTGTTTTTATTCCTGCAGAATTATCTTCATGCTAGCAGCATATAACCCTGTCAAAATTCCTTTATGTACACATTTATCCCTAATACTATCCCATGGGACTAGTCTTACAGATAATCATTGATTACCTGAAAACATTTTAGAAAATAAAACGTTTGTGCGAACGCTGGTGAACATGATTATCATGACTCAATTCGTTTGGCAAATACAACATCAAAACATTTAACCATAATGCGGGTACAATCTACCATTCAGCAGAACTATTTCATCTGAGTGTACAACCACGGTATACGCCAATAATTTCTATAAAAGGACTGTTGGCATTACCAGACTTACTTACTTCGGTATCCCTTAACTGAGACCCCGTCTTACATCCAGTTACAGACAATTACAAGCCCCAATATGGAAATCTCACCCATAAAACGTGTATCCCTTGATCAAGTTTTACGTATACTTATGGCCTGAATGTTTTACGTAGACGCCCTTATGCATCAAACTTTTGACTACCAGTATTGCCATTTCGTAAATGTAAAACTTTCAAAGTTTTGAAGATAAAAACAGATAAACATATTCACCTTAAATGTAGCTTGATCTTATCTCAGGAGTATCTCTTAAAGGCTAGTAGAACCTTAATGCAAGTTCTAAGTCAAGTTAGTATCTTAACGCATGAATTCGGAAATAAGCGAAAGTTCAGAAAATAAGCGAAAGTCAGATATTTTACCGGAACAAAGGAACGCAAACCAAGGTATGGCAGCTCCAATAAGTTGGGAAGTGATTTTGGGATGAGCAAAAGTGAAGAACCGGAGCTCGCTATTTATAGTTGCCCGAAGGCACCCATAGCGGACCGATATGGGAGGGTGAAGCGGTCCGCTATCGCTTGGTAGACGCGTTAGCCCTAGATGTCACTTCCTGATTGGACCTTTACTCAGATTACGGCGATCAGACCGACATGGAGGGACATGTCCGTCCGACATGAGTACACGGGTCAAGTTTTAGGGCTGAGTCATAGGGCACGTGTCAGCACCAAAAATTACGGCTGAAGACGGTTGTCGGACCGTTATCCGAAAGGTATCGGTCCGTTATCCGACTCGGTATCCATTCCGGGCCGTTGGGAAGGATGATAACGGTCCGCTATCTATCCAGAATTCAAAATTTTTATTTTTAACCCTTAAACTTTGGGGACTTGACATATCCAAACCCCAGGGTTTCAAACTTGGTAAATAAGGACCTAGGATTTGGCCTAGTATTACAATGTAATAGTGTAGTTAGTGAGTTTAAACAAATCTTACTCCACGTGCCATGTCCCATGTGCATAAAAAAAAACCTTTTGAGATCAATAAATCAATTGAATTTAGTATGTCATAATGTCATAAAATAAAATAAAATATTACAACTCGGGGAAAATCCGGTTGATGGTGTACATTTGTGCATTCATGTCCTACACACATATTAGCGGTACCTAATTTTGAACATTTTTTTTATACATATTTCCATCAAATTTGATTATTTATCAACCCATAGACCATGACTATTGCCATGATTAACGAATGGTCGATATGGGGTTGCACTGTTAGCGTAAATACATCGTCTCCAAAGTTAATCCCTGTGGTTGTTTGCTTTTGTTTAATCTCCGCGATTAGTGAACCTTCTTGATCTTCATCCACAATCTTGAACCCTAATGTCCCATTCATTCTAACAATCTGGTACGTACATCCTCTCGCTATATGATCACACAAACTCACGCAAATGCTTCGATGTTTTCTTACTCGAAACCATAGTTGTTTTTCTGAACTACAATCATCCCATTTATATCCATCCCAACATCCAAATAAGCTAAATTTCTGCAACCACATAGCAACAGCAATGAATTTAAGTTTGTTATTTTTGTTCTCGCAATAGTTTATATAATACGTATATATTGAATGTAATTGTACCTTTTGTAGTAACGAAAATAGAACTTTGCCTCGAATATCCATAAGATAAACTTCTTGACCACATTTATTGTCGTAATTATCAACCCTATAAACGATTTCGCCTTTTGAGTTATATACGGTGCATCCACGAGTGTTGAAAACTAAAGATTTCATCCATATCGTGAAAGATTCCAGCTTTGAAGTTATATAAGAAGAAGAAGGAGGAGGAGAAGGAGAAGGAGAAGGTGTTTTAGGATAAACCCTAGACATTGAAAGAGAAAAGAAAGCAAGTTTATTTAGATGATGGAGAAGCTTGTATATTTATATATATAGAAGAGTGACATATAAGAAAATTAATGGTAGTTATTTTATATGAATTTTCATGTAGGTCAGCTTCTTGATAGAGAATTCAAGTGTGTCCAAGTGACATACATGGCTCACATATCTAGAACCCCACCATTTATTAAACAAATATTAGAGTTATTATTTTGTAATACCACACTAATTATAGTGTCTAGAGCTATATTTTAAGTTTTAACAATAGTTTTTCTATTAACCAAGGTTGGTGATTTGTAGCTAAAAATAAAAATGCTAATTTTATGTGATTAATTACTAATGAGTAGAATATAAACACCTTGATGGTTAAAAAACCAATTGATCATACGGTTTTGGTGGGTGAAGTTAAAATTTTTATATTTTTTTAAGTGATCATTAAATATAATGATAAGAGCTACCGTTTAGCAAAACTTATTTTTACTGATATTTTTCAACTACAAATATAATGTTAAGAGTAAATGAATACTACCTATCCTTCAACTCTAGTTATGTCAGAGAAAGTGGTCAATTTGGGATTGATGGATCGTGTCAGAGATCCTAAATAATTTCTTGTAAAATTCGTGTCACTTTTAATTTTATGACAGGTTATCTGTCAGATACACAAGTAACCTAACATAAAATATCTATATACACAGGCGGAGGTACACTGGTGGGGTGTAAATTTTAAAAGGGGACTACTAACCACACACGGGAATTGCTAAATGGACTTGGCCATATACGCATCGTATAGGGCAATACGATGCGTATAGCCCTTCACAATTTCCCATGCCTGACATCCTCGTACAACCTGGTCATTCAAACCTCGTATACGCATCGTATAGGTCAATACGATGCGTATAGCGTACGAGGTACTTTCTGCTACTAGTCAACCATCACATCGCTATACGCCACGTATAGATCTATACGGAGCGTATAGCGATGTGATGTTGACTAGTTGCAGAAAGTACCTCGTACGCTATACGCATCGTATTGAACTATACGATGCGTATACGAGGTTTGACCAGGTTTGACCCGAATCCTATACGCACCGTATTGCCCTATACGATGCGTATAGGGGCCAAATTTTGTGTATTTAACCATGCAAAATTCTCATTCGAACGTATCGTTCAAAAAAATTTCAAACAATCTCTCAAAAATTATAAACATGTCTTGGTGGTGGGATGGTAACTACGGTTTTCAGGTATATTCTAACGAGTCGCTGGAAAACAACCCGCAAAGTTCTGGCGTTCAAGAGGTGAACTGGGAGGAGGTCTCGTCCGACGTTTATTCTAATCAACGGGTAAGGCTTCCAGATTTGAACGAGCCACTGAGCAATCCCGAGTTCGTATACGGTGAACCGTCTTACCTTACACAACCCACGAACGACTTCGTATACGGTGAAGTCTCCTCCCCGACACAACAAACTAACAACTTCGTGTGCGGTGAAGTCTCTTACCCGACACAACAAACCGACGACTCCAAAGACGAAGAACAAAACCATCAAAATGTGTCGTATAAAACTGACCAGAATTTTCAGTCTCGTGAACAGTTGGTGGATTGGGCTATGCGGAGAGGACGTGAGAATGGTTACGTCCTTGTCACCCGACGATCGAGGAGAAAAGGCGACGATCCGACGGAACCGTTTATCAAGGTGTGGCTTGTGTGTGACCGTCACGGCGAACGTGCGTCTACTGCCACGGTTAGACGTGCCGGTAGCAAAAAAATAGGTTGTCCCTTTAAATTGGAAGGAGAGTATCAAGAAAATACTGGTGATTGGAAATTAACGGTGAAGGATGACAGTCATAACCACGATCCTAGTCAACATCTTGTGGCGCACTCGTTTGCAAGGAGACTGTGTCAGTCGGAACAACTTTTGGTGGGGAAGTTGTACTCGCAAAACATGTTGCCACGAAACATTCTGGCAACTATAAGGGAACAAAACCCAGAGAGTAGTTGCATTAAAAAGGACATTTATAATGCTATACAAAAGATAAAAAACGAAACGAGAGTCGGTGAAACTCCAATACAGATTCTGGAAAACCTGCTTTCTTCTAAAAAATACGTCTACTATACTCGAGAAGATCCTGTCACAAATAGTGTGGAGGAGATATTCTTTGTTCATCCGAAATCGTACGAGATGTGGCGTGCTTTCCCGCACGTGTTGATGATCGACGCGACCTACAAAACAAACATGTATAAACTTCCATTTGTCCAAGTGGTCGGTGTGACCTCCACACACCAGTCGTTTTGCGTCGCTCATGCATTTATATCAAAAGAACGGGAGGAAAACTTCGTCTGGGTGCTACTTCAAATAAAAGCAATGTTGCAAAAGTGTATGGAGCCGCGTGTGATAGTAACAGATAGGGACAAAGCTCTTATGAACGCGTGTGATAAAATATTTCCGGGCTGTTCCAAGAACCTATGTCGGTGGCACATACACGAGAATATCGCAAAACATTGCAGGGCATCATTTACAGACGAAGACTGGAAAAATTTCAAGTATTCATGGTCGGTATTATGTGAGTCTCCCACGCCAGATATATACCAGTACAACTTCAACCGGCTTTACGAACGTCTGTATGCAGCCAAACGAGGAAGTAAGTTTTAAATATTAAATATTTAATATTTTCAGTATTTAAATATTTATTCAATATTAAATATTTTTCCAGGAGTTATAGATTATGTGACTAAAAATTGGCTGGACCCGTATAAAGAAAAGTTTGTATCGGCGTGGTCCAACAGAAACCTCAATTTTGGTCAACATACAACGAACCGAGTCGAGAGCCAGCATTCGCTCTTAAAGAGCTATCTTAGAAACGCTAACAGCTCGCTAGATAGACTTGTTGGGTTTGTTGATGAAATTGTATCAGATCAGTATTATCAGTTACAGTTTGGGTTTGGAACAAGCCTGATAAGGAAAATGGACAGCCACATAGCTATTGAATTGTTTGATAACCTGCACGGTAAAGTTTCACATAAAGCTCTAGATTTGATAGAAAACGAGTGGTACAAGTTATCAAATATACGGAAACAAAATGCAACGTGTGGGTGCCAACTTTTCAGTAGTTGTGGGTTGCCGTGTGCTTGTCGTCTGGCAGATATCGAAGCTACAGGTAAACTGTTCTGACTATTTAGTATTTGTGGGTTGCCGTGTGCTTTTCAAAATGTTCTGACTATTTCGTTTAAAATACAGGTGGCATAATCCCTCTAGATGCGGTGGACGTCTTCTGGAGGAAACTTGATTTAAAACCGTCGTTTGTCGATGATGAAAATGTAGACGTGGATAAGGTACTGGGTCAAGTGAGAAACAAAATCATGTCACAACCCGATCAGGTCAAAAGAAGTATGCTGTCGAGAATCGCATGGGTTGTCTTTCCGAGCAAAAGTAACAAGAAAGCGCCTATGGTACAAGAAGATACTCGCGGTCGTCCAACTTTGAAAAAGCAACAACAAAGGAAACAGGATGTCGCGAGAAACAGCTCATTCACAGGATCCCAACCGAGCAAATGTGACCATGCGAGACACAGCTCGTATATTGCGTCACAAGAGTCTATACAAGCGAGTTCGGTCTTTCAACACAGTCGTTCAACGAAGGGTAAAGGAAAGCAACCGCAAGATGATAACGCCCATCTAGGGTTTCCATTGATTACGGGGAAAGATGCGGTTAACAATATAAAATGTTTTAAGGATTCGATACCGTCTGTGTTTCATCCGTACATTTCACATATACAGGATGTAAATCCAGACGGTAACTGTGGTTTTCGATCGGTAGCTTTGGGCTTAGGGTTAAATGAAAACCGGTGGCTCTTTATCCGACAACAACTTCTAAATGAGATGGACAATAAAGAGGAATGGTGGAGAACTGTTTTTGACAGAGTCGCCTTTCAAGAGTATGATAGGCTACGTCACACAATAGATTGGCAGTATGTGAAAGCCGCACCAGTTAGTCGTTGGATGTCGATGCCATACACAGGACTCCTAATTGCTCAAAGATTTGGGGTGATTGTTCATCTTTTAAGCATCAACGGTAATCAAACATTTTTTCCATTGTGGTTTGGTCCTAACGTTCACGCTCAACATCAAGTCGTATCGTTAGTTCACGTCAACAATGATCATTTCATCCACGTCAAGTTAGACGGAGAATTTCCGATTCCTACGCCGAATGCACTTTGGAATTTGCACCGAAATGATGATGCAGCAAAATGGGAAAATATATACAATGATCGTATTGAACGATTTAAGAAAATAATGGCTACTAATAGATCTAGATTTCCACAATATTTCACGAATCTCGGATGATATTTGTTTAAAATTGTATTGTAACTATTTTTGAATTAATTTTATGGTTATTTTAAATATTTTTATTTAATTATAGCTGATTATAATTAAACTACTAATACGTGTGATTAATTTTAATTAAATATAATTATAATTAATTTTTATTCAATATTCTATACGCCACGTATAGTCCAATACGTAGCGTATAGAATATAAATCAGAGGGAATTCAAAATTTTGACATATACGACACGTATTGATCAATACGTGGCGTATAGAATACCAAACGTTGCTGAAGATACGACACGTATTGATCTATACGTGGCGTATAGACTTTTGTTATATCAGTTTTGCCTCACGTACTGACCCAAACGAACCAAACAAACAAACACAAAGCCATACGCTACCTGCTCGTTGATTTGGATTGTGGCCTCAAAAAAACTTTGTAAAGGTACGTGTCTCAACCCACGATCATTAATGTTAGGTTTTAATTGAATATTAGCGGGTAAAACTGGGTAGATTAGCGATTTTTAGGTCTGAACTTAAGGGCTATACGCTACGTATAGGGCTATACGTGGCGTATAGTTCGTCCTAGGAAGACGATGTAGCCATACGCCACGTATAAATCTATACGCTGCGTATGGCTTGGTTTACTCGGTCACTAGCCTGCGTATGGTCTTAACTGGTCGCGTATGGCTTGGTTTACCCGGCAACTCGCCCGCGTATGGCTTAATTGGCCTGCGTATGGCTTATTTTGCCCGGCAACCGCCTATACGCCACGTATAAGCCTATACGTGGCGTATAGGTTTTTAAAAAATTAATAATTATTTATTATTTAAAATTAAAAACAATATATTATTATTATTTATTATTTAAAATTAAAAACAATATATTATTATTATTTATTATTTAAAATTAAAAACAATATAATATTATTATTTATTATTTAAAATTAAAAACAATATATTATTATTATTTATTATTTAAAATTAAAAACAATATATTATTATTATTTATTATTTAAATTAAAAACAATATTATATTATTATTTATAATTTAAAATTTAAACAATATTATATTATTATTTATTATTTAAAATTTAAACAATATTATATTATTATTTAAATTAAAAAATTAAAAACAATTAATTATTATCAGATATGGCGGATCATAATGATATTGAGATGGATCAGCTAGACGATCTTGCGCACTACCCATTTCTGGATTTTCCGCCCGATACGGAGGCTTTTTCCCGTTGCCAGAAGCTCCGGGAGGTGCAGATGGGTCCAGGTACGGCGGTGGATTGGGCCCTCCTCGAGGAGGTGCAAGAGGCCGAGCGAGCCAGGGCCATCATCGGCGAGGACACGCCATGGTCGCGTCTTTTTGACCTTTCTTTTGCGGAGACATACCGAGAGCTGGTCGTCGAGTTTCTTTCGACGTTCATCTACTCAGAGACTGGGCTGCAGCCTCTACCCGGAGAGGCGCCGGATATTGACCCGGATCGTATTTCTTTTTCTATTTTTGGGGTCGTTTACCGTCAGACCCTCAGTCAGTGGGCCGTCACGACGGGCTTATACTACGAGCCTGAGACGGTGACGCCGCTTTTCACCGAGGCGGTGACAGAGGTGGACAAGGAGGAACTCCTTGTTTTTTGGGGCTTGATTTCAGATAGTCCTTGGTTGGGTACCAAGGGGAGGGTCTCGGGTATTAGAGACCCTTTGTATAGATATCTGCACCGGCTTATTTCGACGTCGATCGCACCGCGTCTGAAAAGCCGTGAGTGGTGCACTGATAGAGATCTTTTCTTCCTTTTCTGCCTGCTTACTGGGAGGCGGTGCGACCTGTCCACTAGCATGGCGCTTTATTTTGCTTCTGCCTATATGCGACAGAAGCGCGGACTTTTATATGGCGGTGCTTTCATCACGCATATCATGCGGTCGGTCTTACCATTTGACCAGCATGAGCCTGCGATGTTACCGGCCATTCCCCCTGTCCGATTAGACCGTCGCACGGCGAGCGGCATGCGCATCACGCACCGATTCCCGCAGGGCCTTCGGTTCGTAGGGGCCGTCCAGGACCAGGTTTGGGTCCCGGTGCCGTTGCCGCAGATGCCTGGACAGGGGGACCCGCATATGCCTCAGCCGCTACAGGGTATAGCGATTGAGGACGAGCCGCCACACGTCGAGCAGGTCCACGAGCATCCGCCACAGCATCCCCGACACGTACGTCGGTCTGTTAGGCTGGATAGGGCTACCCAGGCAGTGCTTGATGGCCTTGTTGCCGACTCACGACGACAGGGTCGTCAACTCGATCGCATGGAGGACCTGATGATGTGGGCGGTTGGACAGCTCGTGAATCAGTCACGAGCCGCCGGCATCGAGCCACCCCCACTACCACCGCCACGTCATTATCCGGACGACCCCGTTCAGGGTGAGGGCGGGGCGGGTCAGGGTGACGCCGGAGCCGGTCAGGGTGACGGCGGAGACGGTTAGATTTAGTTCTTTTATTTGTATTTTGTTTCTTTCGTTGTTATGTATGTAAAACATTTTGATGTATATATTTAATTTTTTGATGTAATGTATATAATGTTTAGTTTATTTGTTTGGTTGTAATGTTTAATATTATGTTTGGTTGTAATGTTTAATATTTTGTTTGATTGTAATGTTTAATATTTTGTTTGGTTTGTAATGTTTAATATTTTGCTTGGTTATACTTTAAAAATTTAACAAATGTTTAAAAAAAATAAAATATACAAATGTTTATATAAATTAAAATAAAAATAAACAAAATATAAATAAATAAAAAAATATAATTAAATAAAAAATACCTATACGTGGCGTATAGGTCAATACGCCACGTATAGGATTCATAAACTCCAAATCTTCCAACTTTTGAAGCAAAAATATAACCCGTGCCTCATACGCTGCGTATAGGTCAATACGCCACGTATTGGACCAGCCGCCAGACAGAGAATGACACGTGGCATTCTGTTGGCAGTGACTGAATTCTATACGCCCTCGTATTGCCCTATACGAGGGCGTATAGATCGGCGGCGGGTCCAATTAGCAATATTCCGTGTGTGGTTAGAAAAAGCCTTTTAAAATTTAAATAATATGTGATTATCAATCGAACTCAATCTTTCTTCGTAATTGGCCTTACTGGTTTAAAAAAATAATTGACACCTTGGAAAATTTGTATAAACTTTAAACTCAATAAAAAGATTATTTAATAATTAGTAGTTTATTTTATTTAAAATTAAAAATGTTAAACTCAAATTATATTTTTATTTAAGTAAGCTCAAAACAAATTATACTCATTCAATTATCCATTCTAACGAGCCTAAGAATAAATTTACTCATTTTAATAAGCCCATAAATTTGTAATCGTTAACCCAAATACTCAATTTCTTTTAATTTAAACCTAATTCTAAAATAAGGTTGGTTTCCCTTTTCTTTTTCTTGTTTAACATTATAAGATGTGGAATGTTGATTAATATTTGTTCTTTAGAATTGAAATTTGAATGCAAACTTTAAATTTTAGGTACTATTGTAAAGCCTCAAACTCGGGAGGCCTTACGTGTTGGATTTACTCATTCACAATCAGTTATTAAACTTTAAATAACATAAAGCAGCGTAAATAGCATTCATACATTGTCTCAAAATAGTAGAAAATTAAAACATTGTCTTAAACATCAGTTGTTCAATCATTCGAATAGGATGCCAGTCACATAACGTCGGATAACTCCTCGAGTAGCCAAGCAGCATCCATCAACTATCATGGTTTTAACCTGACATGCATACTAAAAGTCAGCTAACGCTGGTGAGTTCAAATTTTCATTTAAACATAAAGAAAATGGTTTATCGTTCGTTCATTAATTATGGTTTTATCAATTCATCATTTAAAACGTGACTTAACATTCACATTCCGTTCATACATATGTAAAAACATTTACCATTCCATTCAAGTCATATAATAAATATCTAAATCTGTTTTACCGTTCATTCCTTCATTTAGTATTGTATCGCCCCTAAGGCTATCAAGCACAAGGAAAAGACAATACAATACATTACGTCCATATCATATTATACTGTAATCCTCAGAAAATTCCGACCGTTATTTTAACTATTCCAGCAAATTGTAATTTCATTATTTTATTATTCGCATTTATGAAAGTATCCTATTTATTCATTATAATTCATGAGTGTGCATACATACTTATATGATTTTTATGAAATAAATATATATACATTGTTATAATAACCAAATCTAAACTTACAAGCTTTGATTACGAATTGATATCCTTTATGTGTCTACTTATAAATATATATGTAACTATATATATATATACATGATAATTATACCATTTAAACAATTTATTATGAAAATATAACATTGTTAGTTAACATTACTAGTGTTCTAAATTACTAAAGATAAATAAAACAAATAAATATATAATTACATTTATGATGAAATGGAGTCATAAACATAAAATTTATGAGCACTTAAGTTAGTATATGTTATGAAATTAAAACTATTATTCATCTTTTGCAATCTAGTCCTTACAACAAATTAAATTTCGTGAATAAGCCTCTGATTCTACCCTATAAATAGAGCCCATATTCTCATGTATTATCCGCACCTCAACGATCCTCTAGGGTTCTCTAGCTACTAAAGGTCGTTCTTCCCATCTTTTGGAAGATTCTAGCTTAAATCCTTCCATTCTAAGTAAGTTATTCTTATGTTCATACTTTTCATTTCAAAAATACCTCATAACTAGCTAGATCTATGATCCTTAACATGTTTATGTTATAATCATAGACCTATCCAAGATCAAAAGCCCTATTTTAATTAAACTTGTTCAAAACTTTTATTTAAAAGCTTGGTTTGATATTTCTTGTTCTTTTCAATTTCAAAAATCATGTTTTTACTAAAACCCCTTATTTTCAAATTAAATTATTTAATATTCAATTTCTATCTTTACTAAACTCTTATTTCCACTTTAGCCCATATACTTTTCAAAAACACCCTAAACTTGGTTAAGTATGCAAATGGAATAAATTTAAAACCAGTATGTAGTTATCTGGCAAACATTAAAGTTCTAGCTAGGAAAGACGGGGTTCTGATCTGACCAACTCTTTCCTTGGAACTTTTCTGTTGGAGGTACTAATCTTGAATGATAACCATTCTAGTGTACAACAACCACTTTCAACTAATTATGATTATGATTATAAACCCATTTCTTTGCAAATATGTATACAAACTTTTATATAATTTATTTTTATTATATGAGAACAATTAAAACACAATTCTATACTTTTAATTAATAATTTATTTGGCGTAATTATTACTTAATTAGAACATCATTGTTATACTTTAAATTTTGGTTTAATTACCAATTAATTAAATCATTATTTTTTTATATTTATTTTTCATAAATCAAATGAAAGGTTTTATTCACTTATTTATGTAGTAAATTATTTAATTACTCAACTAATTATTACTCATTTATTATTTTACCCATTTATTAATTTATGTGATTGCAAATAAAAGAAAACTACTAGTTTACATATTTGTGTATTATTTACACATAAAAGAAACCTAATTATTTATTCATACGTTTATATAATTATTACAAACAAACAAAATCCTTATTCATTGTTTCACTTATTACAATACAATTATTTATCAAAGATTTACATAAAATATTATTTGCAACTCAAATGATTATTTTATTATTAAAATGAGGACACCCACATCAATCTTCTCGCACATTAGGATTCCCTATTTCTTTTGTACAAATCATTGATACATATATTCCATCAAACATAGGTTAACCTTGTAGTTAGCTAGAACATTTGTGCAACAAACAACATACTTGTGTGACATTCAAGCTACTCATTGCAAGGTGAATTTACATAGCCCCTTTTTCCTTTTTATACTTTTGGGGTGAAACATGTTTACTATTACATTACATACACAATTCAATAACTTTGTTCTTATACTATGGTCTTTATGCTTTATGTCTTAAACAACTTGGTGACCATACATGTGTTCATGTCTAGTACAATCATTAACTTGTGCGACAGGCCTAAGTTAGTACCTAACATGATCATTTATAGGGGACACCGATACATTACTTAACACGAACCTTGGCGGGTTAGTGTATACATTTTGATACTTCACGCAGTCCGAGGGACTGTGCATACATATTACACGGTTTGATTGTATACTTTGGAACCTCGTGTGTTTTCACATTTATGCTTTAGACATGCTTTGAACATATTGAATTGTAAACTTTACTTAACTTTGTTTGGTGTCAAAACCTAAGTTACTCACCAACTATTTGTAGTTGATATTTACTCACATGTTTCATGTGCACCAGTTGAGGACACTACATTATCACATAGGACTATGGACCTAGCCTTAATAAAGATTGAATTTAACTTGTGTTATGTTTGAATTCCTTGTTTTCCATTTCTACTTGTAACGGATTTTTTAATTATGTTGAAATAATATTATCACTTATTAATAGATGATCATGTGCTTATGAACAACCGCATCAGCCCCGGCGTATAATCCGTCATCGGCCGGGGTGTGACAGATTGGTATCAGAGTCATGGTTATAAGGAATTAGGTTATTAGACACACATGACCTAGACTATAACCTAGGAGTCCCCAAACATGAGTTTAACTCGTGTCTTCTATTAGGAACTCCATTCTATACTCATTTATACACATGCTTACCTACATCTATCTACTTCTGTTTACATGATACAATTCCATGAACTACAACATCCCAAGGACTACATGGAACTATTCGATACAACATGGATTACTTGAAGCGTATTCTTAGTCCCGTCAATTAAAATTATATCAAAGACCTTACACACTTTCATCTTTACACATCATCACCAATCACCTATGGAAAGATTCAAACTCCTAGACCCAATGCCAATTAAAATTTTAAAATCCCGTCAAAGTTTTGGGTTCTGAAAACTAATAGAGAACATGTGCAATACGGAAGGGTGAATGTCTATACTTTGGTTCTTCTGTCTAGGAAAGCATTTCATATGAATCCAAATCAACCGAAGGATCCGTATAATTTCCTCGAAATTCCCGAAGTGAGTGTTCACCTATAGGCTAAAGCATGTCTTCTTGAAATTATATGAACTCAAATCACTTTGATTTCTCACAGTATCCATTGGGTTATGTCCCAAATGAATACAACCTAAACATCATTTGTTTAAATACTACAATTTAGTATATATGTCTAAACCTCCCTATTTTGATTCTTACATTTAATCTTATTTAAGTTCCTATACCTTCCATCCTTATGCCTTGAAAATCTTATCATCCTTATCATCTCTTGTGAGAGATTTACACCCTTAGACCCCACCATCCAAGAAAAGGAAGCTGCTTGAATGGATGAAACACACCCTTGAGCCACAAGACAAAATCCCTAACGATTCTCACTATAACCATGAGTTCAAATAATAATGTTAATGGTACATGATGGCTGGAAGAGTAAGTGTAAGTCCATGGAAGATTCTAACTAGGAAAGACTGAGTACTTTAGTGTGTCCTTTGTGACCCACCTCTCTTTCCTAGGAATCCTTTTCATGAGTACGCTACTTATAGGTCAAGTGTTTCTCCCGACATATTATTATAAGAACTCGGTGTTATGATTAGCTAAATTTTAAACTCATGAACACCTTTAACACTCACCATTACACTTACGACCTTTTTGTGCTAGACATGGCCTCTTACCCTCCTCACTCCCCTGAGAAACACCCTGAAGCGGAGTCAACACAAGAGGAAGACTTTGGATCCCCATCGCCAGACAACCGGTCACCGGCACGACTAGCTGCCAGATCCATGTTTGACCGCAGAGCAGATTGGCTTAGGAGCAGACTTGAGACTCCGAGCAGCTGAATCACCTCCTCCGAGAGACCCTTATCTAACATCTAACATATACCATCCCGACCCAGGAGTAGGACAAGCCAAGGAACCTACCAGTGCCTTAGGAGTTCCAGCTGATACCGCTCACCTATATGTAAGGACTGCAGAGTTTCAGAGGCTAGAAATGGAGACCAGCGAATACTTGATGTACATACGGAAATAACTAGAGTTGAAGCCCGGTATGCAATACGAAAAACCACAACGATGTTCGTCTTAGTGCTCATCTGCTTCCTGGTGGAAAACTATCTGAGATGTTAGGCAGACATTCTATTTCGTATTTTCTTAAAACTTAAAATGTAACCCATATCCTGTACCCAAATATAAATGTTATTATTATTATTTTTTTGATTGACATCTAAACCTTCCTTGCAAACTAATTATTTTGTTATTTCCTGATTCGACTAATGTGGTTATTTTGTTCAAACAAAACTTTTATCAAACCCTTGATTTATGAATTTTATCTAGATTATAAATTCTTTACAAACCCTTACCTCATAAAGAAACTTAATACCCGTCTGGTGCAAATTGTTTTATAAAAGCGTTAACAAATATTTCATCCTTTTAATAATTACTTGATTAATTATTTTATTATGACTTTTATTATCTTTTGAAACATCTTCTTAATGATAATTGAATTGAATAAATAAAAGGTTTTTAATCCAATTATCCATCCACTTAAATTATTATTTCACTTATTTATTAATTTACAAACAAGAGAAAATTTTAATTACTTATTTATTTACAAAAAAAAGCACAAATTAGACATTCATGATCACACTATTCTGATTACACATAAGATTCAATTATACGAACGTTCGTAATATACCTGAGACTAAATTGATTACATTATACACGCAACTTGATTGTTCACGCTATACATGAAACTTGGTTGTATATAATATACATGATACTATATTGATCACATTATAGACGAAACTTAATTGCTTACATGATACTAGACTGATCACATTATAGACGGAACTTGATTGCTTACATGATACTAGATTGATCACATTATAGACGGAACTTGATTGCTTACAATATACATGATACTTGGTTGTTTGCATTACACATGATACTAGATTATTTACGTTATACATGAAACATGAGTGTTTACATTACACACGAAAACTAGACTGTCTACATTATGTGCAATTAATCGTCCACTATATACATGAGGCATAATCGTTCACTTTATCCATGAAAATCGATAGTTATAAACTTTGAGCTGGTCGGGGTTTGACGTATTCTTGTTCAAACATGAGGAAGCTATAAAATTTGAGTTACCCCGGGTTTGACGTATACTTGTACAAACACGAGAGAGCTATAACTTTATGAGTAACTTGGAGGGTATGCCACCTACTTAGGACACCCATGTATGGGGTTGTGCCACCTTGTTAGTCTTTACTCCCTGATTAAATTTACCATCTAGACACACAATTATTTATTAGCAACTCATATATGAAAACAATAATAAACCAAATGTTTTTGGGTGTTTCCCCCACCTCTGTACTCACACGCAATAGAATGATCTATACGGACGATACGCCGATTTGAGTAATTACGGGAGCACACGTAATTATAAAAGTCGACGCATGGAAAACATAGTAAATTCTGTCATGGGTGATGACATAAAACCTATGGTGATATACAGTAACGAAACTAATGGGATATGATAAGGGCATAGTGAATATACCGCTTGTATGTTCTACATATAAGTGCTCCTGTTATATTGTCAGAAGTAACGTTGTCCGTATCACGTAGGGTTTCCAATTACTTTGACCTTGACCAATAGTTGTAAAATCCTTATCCGGTTAAATTACTCGAACATCTTAGACTATATCCTAGACAAATTTAGATCTTAAAATTCTCATCATCCTCATTACAAGTGATGCATCCCATCATTTGAGTCCAAAATCATTCTAGGGCAATCTTCTCCTTATTTTTCACTCAAACAAAATTCACCACCCATACCTGAAGCGATGACATGACTTGAACCTTGTCATCAACTATGCTCCTCAAACCGACAAGCAAAACTAGTTGAGAATCCAAACATACATCTCTCTTTCTTGAACCCTCTTCTTAATCAATTTCGGGACGAAATTTTCTAAAGTAGGGGAGACTGTAATCCCTAGGAAATTCCGACCTTTATTTTAACTATTCTAGCAAATTGTAATTTCATTATTTTATTATTCACATTTATGAAAGTATCCTATTTATTCATTATAATTCATGAGTGTGCATACATACTTATATGATTGTTATGAAATAAATATATCTACCTTGTTATAATAACCAAATCTAAACTTACAAATTTTGATTACGAATTGATATCCTTTATGTGTCTACTTATAAATATATATGTAACTATATATAGATACACATGATAATTAAACCATTTAAACAATTTATTATGAAAATATAACATTGTTAGTTAACATTACTAGTGTTCTAAATTACTAAAGATAAATAAAACAAATAAATATATAATTACATTTATGATGAAATGGAGTCATAAACATAAAATTTATGAGCACTTAAGTTAGTATATGTTATGAAATTAAAAGCTATTATTCATCTTTTGCAATCTAGTCCTTACAACAAATTAAATTTTGTGAAAAAGTCCCCGATCCTACCCTATAAATAGAGCCCTTATTCTCATGTATTATCCGTATCTCAACGATCCTCTAGGGTTCTCTAGCTACTAAAGGTCGTTCTTCTCATCTTTTGGAAGATTCTAGCTTAAATCCTTCCATTCTAAGTAAGTTCTTCTTATATTCTTTCTTGTTCATACTTTTCATTTTAAAAATCCCTCATAACTAGCTAGATCTATGACCCCTAACATGTTTATGTTATAATCATAGACCTATCCAAGATCAAAAGCCCTATTTTAATTAAACTTGTTCAAAACTTTTATTTAAAAGCTTGGTTTGATCTTTCTTGTTACTTTCAATTTCAAAAATCATGTTTTTACTAAAACCCCTTATTTTCAAATTAAGTTATTTAATATTCAATTTCCATCTTTACAAAACTCATATTTTCACTTTAGCTCATATACTTTCCAAACACACCCTAAACTTGGTTAAGTATGCAAATTAAATAAATTTAAAACCAGTATGTAGTTATCTAGCAAATATTAAAGTTCTGGCCAACTATTTTCTGAAAACTTTTCTGTTGGAGGTACTACTCTGGAATGATAACCATTCTAGTGTACAACAACCACTTTCAACTAATTATGATTATGATTATAAACCCATTTCTTTGCAAATATTTATACAAACTTTTATATAATTTATTTGTATTATATGAGAACAATTAAAACACAATTCTATACTTTTAATTAATAATTTATTTGGCTTAATTATTACTTAATTAGAACATCATTATTATACTTTAAATTTTGGTTTAATTATCAATTAAAATCATTATTTTTTTTACATTTATTTTTCATAAATCAAATGAAGGGTTTTATTCACTTATTTATGTAGTAAATTATTTAATTACTCAACTGATTATTATTCATTTATTATTTTACCCATTTATTATTTTTTGTGATTACAAATAAAAGAAAACTAATCGTTTACTTATTTGTGTATTATTTACACGCAAAAGAAACCTAATTATTTAGTCATACGTTTATATAATTATTACAAACAAACAAAATCCTTATTCATTGTTTCACTTATTACAATACAATTATTTATCAAAGATTTACATAAAATATTATTTGCAACTCAAATAATTATTTTATTATTAAAATGAGGACACCCACATCAATCTCTTCGCACATTAGGATTCCCCATTTCTTTTGTACAAATCATTGATACATATATTCCATCAAACATAGGTTAACCTTGTAGTTAGCTAGAACATTTGTGCAACAAACAACATACTTTTGTGACATTCAAGCTACTCTTTGTAAGATGAGTTTACATAGCCCCTTTTTTATTTTTTATACTTTTGGGGTGAAACATGTTTACAATTACATTACATACACAATTCAATAACTTTGTTCTTATGCTATGGTCTTTATGCTTTATGTCTTAAACAAATTGGTGACCATACATGTGTTCATGTCGAGTACAATCATTAACTTGCGCGGCAGGCCAAAGGTAGTACATAACATGATCATTTATAGGGGAAACCGATACATTACTTAACACAAACCTTGGAGGGTTAGTGTATACATTTTGGTACTTCACGCAGTCCGGGGGACTGTGCATACATATTACACGGTTTGATTGTAAATTTTGGAACCTCGTGTGTTTTCACATTTATGCTTTAGACATGCTTTGAATATATTGAATTGTAAACTTTACTTAACTTTGTTTGGTGTCAAAACCTATGTTACTTACCAACTATTTGTAGTTGACATTTACTCACATGTTTCAGGTGCACCAGTTGAGGACAGTACATGATCACATAGGACTATGGACCTAGCCTTAATAAAGATTGAATTTAACTTGTGTTATGTTTGAATTCTTTGTTTTCTATTTCTACTTGTAACGGATTTTTTAATTATGTTGAAATAATATTATCACTTATTAATGGATGATCATGTGCTTATGAACAACCACGTCAGCCTCGGCGTATAATCCGTCGCCGACCGGGGTGTGACTTATACTGCCCCTAAGGCTATCATGCACGAAGAGCGATAGTAAAATATCATTCCATTCCATTCATTATCACTCTTAGAACCCGCAAGCCCCAGCGTGATCCCATTCGTGGGTCACGTTAACCCTGAGTGACCGTCGTCACTACAGTCTAGAATATACAACCAAATAACCATTGATAGGCCACAAAGACACTACCCCATGTTGTTCTTATGGCAACTATGGCTCGATGTCCATAATCTACCATAAGGCTGAGAATTACATTCCCAGACTTCATTTGTGAATTTCATTCATTCAACATATTAGATTTGTAATGACTTCTTTAAAACATTTGCCCGTTTTCTTTTCGTAAAACATTTCATTCCTTTATAAAACCCTTTTTGTTCATTTCAAGACCATCTCTTAATAAACATTCCTTATCATAAACATTCATTTCATAAGCATTCGTTTCTTGTTTCAAAACATCATTCTTTTTACCAACCATTCGTTTCATAAACATTTCATCATAAATCATTTCATAAAAATTTCATAGCAATCATTTCATAACCATTTTATAAGTATGCATGTCACCCTAGAAACAAGTAAATAGGGAATCTTGACTCACTTGTTATGCTATCCGGTCACCCTTACCAATTCGTTCTGAAAGCGTTACCATCAATCTGAATCAATGAATAACACATCAATTCTAAACTTCTAAGTCTTATGCGAAACTAGGTCAGTTTCGCTTCCTGAGCTCATAGCGAAACTAGGTAGCTTCGTTCCTTTTAATCAGGCGAATCTAGTATAGTTTCACTACCTTCTTTCTTGGCTAAACTAGCCAGTTTCGCCCCATATCATATTAGTGACACTTTACACTTTCACCCCCTTATTCAAGCGAAGGTCATCTTCTCCAGCAGAAAACCCTAGTTTCTGCATGGAGATGACGGCTCAAGCTTTAACGTTCAAGTTTCTAACTTTTTACGTTCAAAACATGTAGTTTTCTTTCGTGATCTCAGGTCTATAATCCTTTTCGTATTTAACCCATAAAAATCCGTCCCTTATATAAAAATACCCGAAACCCACTAAAGTTAAAAACTCATATTAGGGCATGATTCTTACCTCAAAACGACGCCTGATCTTCACCCGAGCAGTGGAGAAGCGATCTTGGGCTCAAACCGAGACCTTCTCTCTCTACGGTTTCTCTCTTTAGAACTTGGAGTGTTTGCTTGAGTGTTAAGTGAAGGAAATGAAAGGGTGAGGCCAGAGATAAGCCCACTCCCCCCTTCCCTCATCAGTTTCGCTTCAGCCTTAGCCGGCCCACTCTCGCGGCCCAAGTTACGGCTCATAAGCCCGTTCGTTTATTTCTTTTACTTCTTTCGAACCCGATATTATTTTTAGTCGTTATTTTTGGGTTGTTACAACTATTGATTCTTATTCTTGAATGTTTAATGCTTTTAGGGATTATTGATTCTTGAATTATTAGTGTTTTTAATTAAGGATTATTGAATGTTTTTGTAATGAGATGGTTAAAGCAACCAAACAAGAATTATAAATATAGATTTGAAGGTTTTGGTTCACTTTTGAAAGATGTCATACTTTTTTGTCAAAAATATGAGATTGAAATGGTTAACATGGAAGAGGAGTACATTGACATGAAATATAGAAAAAAAAAGACTAACATCACCAATCGTTCTAATGAAAATTCAGGAACTTGACAATCGTTTTAGTGGACCGTTTTCAAAAGATAAAAACTGTAGAGAACAACTATAGAATCTAATGTTTTTTTTTAATTCTAATTACATTATATTTTTACCATTTGTTTTCTAATGACGATGTATTTTTATTATCGTATCCCATTTTATTATGTGGCCGACCCGACCCGATCAACCGTACCTTACCGAACCAGCAAAAAAAATCTTATGTCGGCTTTTAGAAATTCAAGCATCGAAAAATAGCGACTCCGTAGGAAAAAATTATGTGGTTAAGTAAGCGACCAATTTTTTAAACATGAATTTCAATAAGTTCTATGGTTAGGATTTATTTATTTTTTTAAAATATTATTTTGTATTATAAATGTGTCGAACATGTGGTTATCACGTTAGGGTATGTAGTATACCCTTAAGGCACCCCAAGTGATCTTTCTCACATAAGAAGAGAAATGGTGTTTTACTCAAGTGAGGGGGCTCACAAAAGAAGAACACCACCCCCTCTCTTGAGTGAGGGGGTGCGTGAGGTAGATTTCGTGAGTTCTTTCATGGTGAAGAGAGAAAAAAGAGGGGAATAAGAGTTGTGATTGGCTAGAGGGAATGTGATCAAAATCACTTGGGTGAAACACCATTTCCCTTCTTATGTGAGCAATATTACTTGGGGTACCCGTGTAATATCCCGAAACTTATTAAATAAATATAACGAGGCCGGAGTTATAACGAAGGGCTAAAATAAAGGGAAGGAGGAAAAAGGGACGGGCATGGCCAAAGGCCGGCCCATGGGCCGAAAACTTCAAGGTTTCCCCTTCAAATCAGCTGAACCAAACCCTCCCTCATTCATCCCACTTGTTGTATAAATTTCTAGAGAGAGAGAGAGAGAGAGAAAGCTCGGGAATCAAGCTCAAAGTCTCGGGAATCAACACTCCTCGCCTCTGTATCGTCTAGCATCTAAAAGGGAAATAAAACATGTAACCATTGATATGAGTTTTTATTATTTTTGGGTTTTAGTTTAAAATCAGATAAAGGTATGGTTTTTACGTATAGAATACAAAACAAACCACATATTTAAGCTCACATATGAAAATAGAACGTCGTAAAAAGTTAAAGGTTTGAACACCTTGAAATCGGCCAACCAAATCCAGGTTCTGATTGGGGAAGAAGGTCGCGCATGAGAACTTAACAAGTTCGCCTGAAACCGTTTTGTGCGAACTTATCAAGTTCGCTGGCTCAAGTTCGCCCAAAGAAACAAAGTAGCGAACTTACCTAAGTTCGCCAAGGAAGCGAACTTACTAAAGTTCTCCTAGGAAGCGAACTTACTAAAGTTCGCCTAAAGATCAAAAGATAGCAAACTTACCATAAGTTCGTCTATGTAGGCGAACCTACCATGTTCGCCTGAATCCAAGATAGCGAACTTACCAAGTTCGCTTAAGCCAAAAGAAGCGAACTTACTTAAGTTCGCCTAACCCTAAGAATAGAAATGTTAAGTGTCGTTTAGGTTCATCATCTTATCTTGTATGACTTTATTATACAGATTGTGTGTGAACTTAAGTGACGCTCTTTAACCAGTTAGAATACTTCAGGGACCGCTTATTAGGTGAGTTCTATGTGCCCCTATGTGTTATGTGTAAATGATTTTAAATAATTTTGGGGCTGAAGTGTATACATGATATAATATGAATATTGATTATAAGTATGACAAGTATGTTATGAGTAATGAAATGAAAGTATGACTTAACATATAAGAAGGAAATCTTGTTTTATATATTATATATTGCATGTTATAAATGTTTATGGACGCTTCGATGATAACGGCTACTTCGGTAGACGGACGACCACTCGACTATTATGTAGCTAGAAAGGAAAGTCTAGAAAGATAGACTAAACTAAGGCTACTTCGATAGCATCAGACGCTAAAACGACGCACGGCTGCATATATAGTTCAGGTGGGAAACGGATGCCCTAGGGAAGACGGGCGATTAGACGGCCTACGAGGGTACGACGGTTAAGACGTACATCCGAAGGTTTGCCGGACGGTATAGCATAACAGATGGCCAAAGGTTTGCCAGATGTTGTGGAGGACGGACTACGACGGTAGGACGGGCGTCTGTCTTCGTGACTTACGCAAATGAATGTTGGGTTGATCACCCTTATGTGTATGACCTATGAATGTTCAATGAAAGTAATGATATGTGTACATAGTTATATGTATCTTTTATAAATATAAACTTATAAAGATATAACGTTTATACCTAACTGCTTTTAAACTAGTTTTACTAGCTTTAGCTGACTTTTAGTATGTACTTCAGGTAAGAAGAAGAAAGGACGTGCGAAGGCGTGAAGGCTACCCCGATGCAAGACTGACATCCCGTTTATTTACTTATGTGTTAAAACAATGTTTACGTTAAATGTTAAGACTTCCGCTGCTATGTTTTGTATTTGAATAATACGCTTCCGCTATGTTGAATGTTTTTAATTAAAAGTTTAGTATTGATGATTATGTTTTTGAGTAAATCCAACAAGTGAGGTCTCTCGAGAAAAGAGGCCTTACAAGTTGGTATCAGAGCAATAGTTTGAGAGTTTCAGACATCCCTAAATGTCTGAACTCAAGCTAATTATGGGACCAACGCACGGATGTCAGTACGGGTAGCAAACGCCAACGCTAGCACAGTAAGTAAGTAATAAAATTAATGCCTGTAGATAGGAATAGGCGCCCTAACTTAGAACACATAGATGTCAATGTCACAACTGATGTGAAGAGTTTGAACCCGAAAAGTAATGTAAATTAGTAAACATAAACCGGTCACTGTAATTAAAAAATTACCTTGCTCGTATTGTTCTAAACTATGATCTGAAGAAATGACATTGATGTATTCCCTTTTTACCAATCAGGTTATTAGACTTCATGGCTGGTAGAGGAAAAAATGGGCGACGAAGCGGTCGCACTGGCCTAGTCGGTAGGCCACCATTGAATCAAAGACGTGAGAAAGAAGAGAGTGTGCACGTGGAACACACCGAAAGTGTGTACGAAACTAATGTGACCCTAATTGGGGAGGAAAATCAGGGGTCCCTACAATTGGAGCCCGAGGTTAGGGATGCTATTGCCCGTGAGGTTGTACTAACTCTGAAGAATGTGTTGTCTGATCTGCTATCAGAGGCATTGAAGAAAAGAAGGGAGGAAGAGAACCATGAGAAAAAAGTATACGACAGCGATGGTGATGAAGTAAGGGTGGTACTGAACACCCGTGGGTGTACCTACAAAGGGTTTAAGGACGGTGACCCGCCCAAGTTTAACGGGAACAAGGATTCGGTGGCTACATTCGAATGGATTGAGAGGATGAACGCCATGATCAACATAAGCGAGTGTCGACCCGATCAGGCTGTTAAGTATGTTGCTTATTCTTTCACCAACGAGGCACTAAGTTAGTGGAGGAACATTCAGAGGACTAAGTCGTCGAACGCTCTTAGCAGGATGACCTGGGAAGACCTGAAGAAGCTGATAATCCAAAATTTCTGCCCCCAGAATAAAATTGATCTTGTCGAGAATGAATTCCTGAACTTCATGGCAGGCAACAAGACTCATCACCAGTACACTTCCATGTTCAACGAGCTGGCTCAACTAGTACCTCATCTGGTAGAAACTAAAGAGCGATTGATCAAATACTACGTCAAGGGCTTGCCCCAAAGGGTCCGTCTTCATGTGAAAGCTACCCTACCCTCGACCTTCGAGTCGATAGTAAATCTGAGTGGAATCGTCTGTGATGATTATGAAAATGAGGACCCGACACCTGAGACGCTAAAGAGGAAGTGGGAGAACCCGTCTAGTGGGACTGGAAGAGGAAATGTCACAATTGAGGCTAAGAAAACGAAGACTGACGAGTATGAAACTTTCTGAAAATGCGGGAAACAACATCGGGGTGAATGTCTGGCCGGCTCAACCATGTGTTTTAAATGTGGAAAACGTGGGCACTATTCAAAGGTTTGTACGAAGGATGTCAAGTGCCAGGGATGTGGCGGGATTGGCCACCTGACAAAGCACTGTAGGAAAACCGGACAATCTGGTTCGAGGAAAGAGAAGTAACAGGAACAGCCAAAGGCTAGGACACGGGCCTACGCCCTAACTGAAGAGGAAGCAAGGGGAAACCCTGATGTCGTGTCATGTACGTTCCTAGTTAATGATGAACATGCTGCTATTTTATTTGACTCTGGCGCTAGTAAAAGCTTTATATCAAATGCTTTTAGTCATAAACTAGATTGCACTATCAACACCATAGTAAAAGCCTTTAGCGTACAAACTGCCGTTGGTAAAAATTCGGCAGTATTCCAGGTGACTGATGATTGCATCATAGAAATAAAAGGCCATAAGTTTCCTTCTGACCTTAGGGGGATTCGATATACTATTGGGCATGGATTGGTTAGCTGCCAACGAAGCTCAAATCATATGTAAACGTAAGAGAATACACCAAAAAGCTACTGACGGCAGCCCGATTACGGTTTACGGGGATTGGAATTGCTCGATGCCGAACGTCATCTCGATGATCAAGGCCGAAAGTTACATGAGGCGCGGCTGCGAAGCTTTTATTGCATACGTTATTGACGACAGAATGAAAACAAAAGAGCTCAAAGACGTACCCGTGGTGAGCAACTTTCCAGAAGTGTTCCCCGAGGACCTACCTGGTCGGGAAATAGAATTTCAGATTGACTTACTGCCTGGCGCTGAGCCCGTTGCCAAAGCACCCTACCGATTGGCTCCGTCAGAAATGAAAGAATTAATGTCCCAACTAGAAGAATTAACAGAGAAAGGATTTATCAAACCGAGCATCTCACCATGGGTGCTCCGGTATTATTTGTAAAGAAGAAAGACGGCAGCATGCGCATGTGCATCGACTATCGTGAGTTGAACAAACAAACGGTAAAGAACAAATAGCCACTGCCTAGAATAGACGATCTTTTTGATCAACTACAAGGCGCGAGTTGGTTCTCAAAGATCGACCTTAGGTCGGGTTACCATCAATTGCAAGTAAGGGAGGAAGATGTATCGAAAACCGAATTTCGCACGCGTTATGGGCATTATGAGTTCCTCGTGATGTCCTTTGGACTAACCAACGCACCTGCAGCGTTCATGGATTTAATGAATATGGTATGTCGACCAATGTTGGATCGGTCAGTGATAGTTTTCATAGATGACATCCTCATCTAGTCAAATAACGAGGGTGATCACCACTGTCACCTAAGGGAGGTTTTGGAGGTTCTGAAGCAGGAAAAGCTGTATGCAAAATTCTCTAAATGCGTGTTCTAGCTTAGGAAAGTCCAATTCCTAGGTCATGTGATAAACCCAAACGGCATTATGGTAGATCGTGCAAAGATCGAAACTGTAAAAGAATGGAACGTTCTGAAGACGCCAATAGAAATACGAAGTTTTCTGGGATTGGTAGGCTATTATCGAAGATTCATTCAGGATTTCTTAAGAATAGCCTCGCCACTAACAAAACTGACGCGTAAGGAAGTAAAATATGAATGGGGACCAACCCAAAACAACGCATTTGAGGAACTAAAGACACGATTGACCCAAGCTCCAATACTGACTCTACCCGAGGGAAATGAAGACTTGGTAGTCTACTCCGACGCTTCGGGTCAGGGATTGGGTTGCGTACTTATGCAACGAGGAAAAGTGATTGCTTATGCCTCGCGACAGTTAAAGACTCATGAGGTTAACTACCCGACTCACGACTTAGAGTTGGCGGCAGTTGTTTTCGCATTAAAGATTTGGAGGCACTTTCTGTATGGAGTTAAATGCACCATTTACTCAGATCACAAAAGTCTAAAGTACTTTTTCGAGCAGAAGGAATTAAACATGAAACAGAGGAGGTGGTTAGACCTACTAAAGGACTATGATCGCGAGATATTGTACCATCCAGGGAAGACAAACGTAGTGGCTGACGCCTTAAGTAGAAAGGAAGAGTCGACACCTATCCGGATCAAAGCGTGTCATTGATGAATGAAATAGCAAAGGCACAATATGAAGCACTGTTGGAAAGGAATGTAAAACGAGAAAGAATAGTAGGACAACAAGGGAATCTGGATACTAATCCATACTGTGTACGAACTCGATTTGGCCGGACGTGGATACCCAAGATTGGTGAACTTAGAGCCAAAATATATCAAGACTTGAAGAAAGAGTACTGGTGGCCTGGCATGAAGAATGATGTGACATAATATGTGAGCAAGTGCCAAACATGTTCACTGGTTAAAGCCGAGCACCAGAAACCATGCGGTAAAATGCAACCTTTGTCGATACCGGAATGGAAGTGGGAGGAGATCACAATGGATTTCATTACCAAGCTACCGCGAACAGCTAAAGGCAACGATACCATTTGGGTGATCGTCGACCGCTTAACAAAAAGTTCTCACTTCTTACCAATACGTGAGGCTTTTTCATCTGAGCAACTAGCAAAACTATTCATCAAGGAAATTGAGAGCAGACATGGTATGCCAATGTCAATTGTGTCCGACAGGGATACTAGATTCACATCAAGGTTTTGGAAGAAATTCAATGAAGCAATGGGCACTAGATTGAACATCAGCACCGCTTACCATCCTCAAACAGATGGTCAATCTGAAAGGACCATTCAGACCTTGGAGGACATGCTCCGGGCCTGTATCATTGACTTCGGTGGGAGCTGGGATAGCCACCTGCCATTGGCGGAATTCTCATATAACAACAGCTATCACTCAACCATTTGCATGCCGCCATTTGAGATGTTGTATGGAAGGAGATGTAGGACCCCGGTCTGTTGGGTGGAAATTGGACATAAAGATTTTACAAGTCTCGAGGTGGTCAAAGCTACTTCCAAGAAATTCGACCAAATCAAAGCTCGAATGAAAGCCGCAAAAGACAGACAGAAATCGTACACGGATAAGAGAAGGAGGGATATAGAGTTTCAAGCAGGGGACATGGTGCTGTTAAAAGTATCGCCATGGAAAGGGATCATCCGATTAAGGAAACGTGGCAAACTAAGTCCAAGATTTTTCGAACCTTTCAAAATTTTAGCAAGAGTTGGTCAAGTTTCTAATAAACTCGATCTACCCGGTGAGCTTAGTGGGATCCACCCTACATTCCATGTGTCACACTTACACAAGTGTCTTGCCGACGACACGGCTCACATTCCATTTGACTAAATCGAAGTGGATAACAGTTTGAACTACGTGGAGGAGCCAATCGCCATTCTTGACCGAGCCGAGAAAAGACTACGCAATAAGTCAATTCCTTTGGTCAAGGTGCAATGGAAGCACAGAAAGGGTTCAGAAGCGACTTGGGAAAAAGAGGAGGAAATAAAAGAACTGTACCCTCAACTGTTTAGCGTATAGCAGGTTTCGAGGACGAAACCTTTCTAAGTGGGGTAGACTTGTAACATCCTGAAATTTGTTAAATAAATATAACGAGGCCGGAGTTATAACGAAGGGCTAAAATAAAGGAAAGGAGGAAAAAGGGACGGGCATGGCCAAGGGCCGACCCATGGGCCGAAAACTTAAAGGTTTCCCCTTCAAATCAGCTGAACCAAACCCTCCCTCATTCATCGCACTTGTTGTGCAAGTTTCTAGAGAGAGAGATCAGTTAAGGAGAGAAAGCTCGGGAATCAAGCTCAAAGTATCGGGAATCATCATTCCTCGCCTCTGGATCATCTAGCATCGAAAAGGGAACGAAAACAGATAACCATCGAGCGTAAATCTGAGTTTTTTTTATTCATTTCGGGTTTTAGTTTAAAATCATATAAAGGTACGGTTTTTACGTATAGAATACAAAACAAACCACATATTTAAGCTCATGGATGAAAATAGAACGTCTTGAACGTAAAAAGTTAAAGGTTTGAACACCTTGAAATCGACCGACCAGGTCCAGGTTCTGATTGGGGAAGAAGGTCGCGTAGGCGAACTTAACAAGTTCTCGTGGAACCGTTTTGTGCGAACTTATCAAGTTCGCTGGCTCAAGTTCGCCGGCTCAAGTTCGCCCAAAGAAACAAAGTAGCGAACTTACCTAACTTCACCTAGGAAGCGAATTTACTCAAGTTCGCCTAAAGATCAAAAGATAGCAAACTTACCATAAGTTCGCCTATGTAGGCGAACCTACCATGTTCGCCTGAATCCAAAATAGCGAACTTACCAAGTTCGCTTAAGCCAAAAGAGGCGAACTTACTTAAGTTCGCCTAACCCTAAGAATAGAAATGTTAAGTGTCGTTTAGATTCATTATCTTATCTTGTATGACTTGATTATACAGATTGTGTGTGACCTTAAGTGACGCTCTTTAACCAGCTAGAATACTTCAGGGACCTCTTATCAGGTGAGTTCTATGTGCCCATATGTGTTATGTGTAAATGATTTTAAATAATTTTGGGGCTGAAGTGTATACATGATATGATATGAATATTGATTATAAGTATGACAAGTATGTTATGAGTAATGAAATGAAAGTATGACTTAACATATAAGGATGAAATCTTGCTTTATATATTATATATTGCATGTTATGAATGTTTATGGATGCTTCTATGATAACGGCTACTTCGGTAGACGGACGACCACTCGACTATTATGTAGCTAGAAAGGAAAGTCTAGAAAGGTAGACTAAACTAAGGCTACTTCGGTAGCATCAGAAGCTAAAACGACGCACGGCTGCATATATAGTTCAGGTGGGAAACTGATGCCCTAGGGAAGACGGGCGATTAGACGGCATACGAGGGTAGGACGGTTAAGACGGACATCCGAAGGTTTTCCGGACGGTATAGCATAACAGATGGCCGAAGGTTTGCCAGATGTTGTGGAGGACGGACTACGACGGTAGGACGGGCGTCTGTCTTCGTGACTTACGCAAATTAATGTCGGGCTGATCACCCTTATGTGTATGACCTATGAATGTTCTATGAATGTTCAATGAAAGTAATGATATGTGTACATAGTTTTACGTATCTTTTATAAATATATACTTGTAAAGATATAAAGTTTATACCTAATTGCTTTAAACTAGAACTCACGAGCGTTAGCTGACTTTTATTATGCTCTTTAGGTAAGAAGAAGAAACGACGTGCGAAGGCGTGAAGGCTACCCCGATACAAGACTGACATCCCGTTTATTTGCTTATGTGTTAAAACAATGTTTACGTTAAATGTTAAGACTTCCGTTGCTATGTTTTGTATTTGAATGATACGCTTATGCTATGTTGAATGTTTTTAATTAAAAGTTCAGTATTGATGACTATGTTTATAAGTAAATCCAACAAGTGAGGTCTCCTGAGAAAAAAAAGGCCTTACAACCCGTGAGGGTATACCACATACTCTTAGACCGAAACCTAAACCATATCTTTTCTAGTCAATTTTGTGTTTCATTTTTAACTTAATCTAACTGATTTTTTTATAAAAAACAAAATTGGTACTGTAGCTAATAAAACGTTGCCTTCTAAAAGGATTAGTAATTCATTTTCATGTCACTATTGACATTTATCTTATTAGTCTAAAAGATTAGTATTGATTACTTTAAAGAATAACAAAGTTAGTTTGTAACTATCAACTTTTAAATAATTTGAGTTAAATTAGAAAACATTCTTACTAATTAATCCTTAAAGAATAACTAAATTGAATTCATAACATGAATTAAACAGTCTTTTAAATACAAGGGGACAACTTCCTGACTATTTCTTTCTAATTTTATAGTATTTAAAGTCAAAATCTAACAATTATTACAGCCGGTTTTCACATTACTTACTAAATTCTATTGATTAGTTTAATGGGTCATTATCAAATCTATTTTACTAATACTAATTAGTAACTTTCAATTGGTCTTTATCCTAATCTATTCGCTTTCTAAGGTTAAGAATTGTCAAACATACCTTGAAATTGACCACTTTATTAACTTAACTAGACACCAAATTTGTTATGTAACTTTTATTTAATGGTCGAACCAAAAGCGACACATGTCTTTGTATTTTTACAAGTTGACCGCACACGGGTGACAGAAGTTGACTAAGAACATGTCATAGTCGGCAGACTTTTGGTCTAACAATATCCTGAGTATATTTAAGGTGTCATAATTGCTTCTAATGGTTGAAGGTTTAAGTCCCATCTAAAACATAAATCATATATTGAATGTATCTTATTTTATTGAAAATGACTTCCCTGATATTTTTTAAACAAATAAAATTTTGAAAATGCTTTTTAATTGTTTGTATACTTAAATAAAACCTTTAATAACCTACACACATCCATAAAACATGGAAGAAAAGTTGTTCTAATGCAATTGTCTCACATTTTGAGTATAAGGTATATGATTATGTCTCACTTTAAAACCCACTATGCTCAGTCCATAATTTTAATCGATTGTTTATTTCGGATTATGGTATTTTTAATTTAGTAGATAAACTGCAATTTTTGGTAAGGTATATATGAAAAAAAAAACTACATAATAAAAACGAGGGATCTTGAATAGTGCTTCTTACTCGCGAAGCTACATACCGCAAAAGACCGTTGGCTATTTGGTGCAATGGTAGCCCCAAGACTTCCCATATTGGAGGTCTTGGGTTCGAATCCTGGCAACAGCAAAATAGGGATCTGTTGCCAGGTCAGGGGGTTTACCCAGTTGGGGGAGTTCCTTCTGTGATGGGCTGCCCTGGATGTTCTAGGTGTTACCCCGAGGAAACCCAATTATCCTAAAATATCTAGGTGTTGCCGTAAAAAAAAAACATACCGCAAAAGATTAAGAGGTGGTTACTTTGTATTATATTTTGAGAAAGTTATCAATTATTACGTTTTATAAACGTAAATAATCAGAAAATCGTGTTTGTAAAACTAGAAGTAGTTATCTTCAATTTTAAAAAGGATATGCAATTTCAAAGAAACATTATAATATAAACTTATTTAAAACACAACCCTTACAAATAATAAAAAAATTATCTTTTTATTAAATAACCCTTTATTATAAATAAGTGAAAACAAAAGCTTTACACAAGTGATATTTTGGCTCAGTGGTAGTTTTGCTATCACCCTTAAATTCTCTTAAATAGGTCCCACGTTCAAGGCCATGGACCACCACCTTTATCAACATTTTTTTTCAGAGCCCAACAACAATTTTTGAATTTAATAATATTTTTTCCAATACTTAATCAAATAATGTAGTGGTTTGGCACCTCCTTTCCTATGTTTCCGGTCGTGTGTTCGACAGTGACGGATCTAGGAAAAAAATCCAGTGGTATCTAAAATTTCGTTCAGGGGTATCTGAATACATAAAACGGTAAAAAAAAAAAATTCCCGCTGCGCGTCGAAAGTTGAGGAGTACCATCAGGTACCCCTCGCCTCTTCATAGATCCGCCCCTGGTGTTCGAAACTCATGTCCACCAACCTTTTGTTTTGTTTATTTTCTTTTTTTCTTTGTTTTTTGAACTTTTTTCTTTTGATTACTCTTTTTTAATTATTAGGAGCAATGTGAGAGACATAATACATTTTTATATCTATGGTTCGATCTTCAAAACTGATCTGCCTCAAATTCGTACGTTACTTTTATGTGATTAAGTACGTTAGTGTCAACGCGAAAACAATTTTTTTCTTTTGTTTTTTTACATTTTCTTTTAGGGTTAAACGAGTAGACAGAACCTTATATGTTATTTTATGTATCTAACTATATTTCTTTTGTAAACGCCTCAACAATTTAATATTCGTTTCACGTCGTGGGATGCATGAATTCAAGTTAGGCTACGTTTCGACGCCGCCGCAACGCACGACGAGTAAAATTACTAGTTGAAATTTATATTGCAACCCAAAATCTATTTTGTAAACACAATCTAAAATTCCCATAAGTACACATCTAGTTAAGATATATTACAATATATTTTTCCAAAATTCATACAAGGGGTTGGTTTCCTATAAATTCCATTTAACCTAAGAAGGCGAATAAGTAATCTAAGTCAAATGCTTAGATTCAGTGGAAAAAAAGAGCTAGAGGGGTATTTTTGAAAACTAACGATTGTTAACTTTTTTCAAGTTTTATCACCCTTTTTAAATTTTTATACCATATTATTTTAAAGAAAAATATACTATAAAATTGAATATTTTTTATATTTAATTTAAGTATAGTATTATTATATTTTATAAAAAAAAACTATAATGGTACCATATAAGTGTATTGATTTACAATTATAGCGAAAATTCTGCTGTTTTATGGTTAAACAAAACCATTTGGATTCAAAACACAAATAGATGTTATACCCGCGCTTCGCGTCGGGTGTCGGCCCATCGTTAATAAAATTTAAATGAAAACGTAGGCGCAACGATAAAAATATTGTTAATAAAAGAGAAACATAAAACTAAACAATAAAAAAACTACTGGTTCGTGTCGTCGAAAACCATAAAAGCGAATACCGATTTGGCTTCCGATAATACCAATACCGACATTGATTTTGTTCGCTCATAATAGGTTCGGCTCGTCACGGTATCACAACGGTAACGGCACTCGCTATAGGCAACGATAAAAAAAAACTCGATTTTGAATACAACTCCGTTTTCAAAAAAATTATACGGAACGTTGACCAAAAAAACAAAAACAGCCGCGTCATCCGTATTTTGAAAAAAAGTTAATGAACGAAAGTTATTAAAGAAAAACGAAATTAATAGAAAATGGAACAGGATAAAAGCGTATATTATATATATAGTATAGGATTTAAAATGAAAATATTAAAAAGAAAACATTATGTGTCATACGCTGAATGGAACCGGCACTGGTCTGGTCATTGGACTTGTCTTTTAATATATTTAGTTATATTGGAAAACAACATAGTAATGAAAAGTGTGATGGTTTTACTTTTATAATGTAACCACATAGTTATAATGGTAAAACAACAAACATCTTAATAATCATTTTTAAAAGACACAACAAAACAAAATAACACATCTTAATAATCATTTAAAGAACAAATAAACAAAACAACAGATCTTAATAATTCTTTAAAAAGTCAACAACAAACATCACATCTTAATAATCCTTTAAAAGACAAAACAACACATCTTAATAATCATTTAAAAAGTCAAATAAAAAAAACACCACATCTTATAATCATTTAAAAGACCAAATAAATAAAACAACACTTCTTAATAATCTTTTTAAAGACCAAAACAACACATCTTAATAATCATGTAAAAGACATAACAATAGAACAACACATCGTAATAACCAATAAAAGGCTAAATAAATAAAACAACACATCTTATAATCCTTTAAAGACCAAATAAACAAAACTGCACATCATAAAATCCTTTAAAATGCAATATAAACCAAACATCACATCTTAATACTCTTTTATAGGGTTAAATAAACAAAATTACAAATTTTAGTACTCATTTAAAAGGCCAAATAAACAAAATAACACATCCTAATAATCATTTAAAAGACCAGATAAACAAAACAACACATCCTAATAATCATTTAAAAGACCAAATAAACAAAACAACACACATTCATCCAGAGTTTAAAGACAAAATCAGCACAAATTAATGGGTAGAATATAACAAAACAACACCTATAATTATTCAAATGCATTTGTCACTATATCATACGAGAAGAAAAAACTACAGATGTTCTTTCGGCTACAATGGCTGCACCGAGAACAGGTGATTCGAACCCATTCTTCCTTTGTTTAAAGGGTATCATTTTTATGGTTTTCTTAAACATAACATGGAAAGAGTCTGATGATGGGTCGATGGAGAAAGAAAATGATAAAAAGGTAGACTAAAATTCTTTTGCCCCTGATTTTTTCTGCTGTCATATGTCATGCGACCATTGTTTCTTAGTCTTCTTAGGAAAGATTAACTTTTTATTTGAACCACTCTGTATGTTTGAACCACTCATATATATACACATGGGAAGGATCAAATGAAACCCATCTTCCCATGTAAAAACCAATAAACCAAATTATGACCACACATTTATTTTGATTAGTGAATGATATTACATGTCGACTTTTAGGTTAATATACTTAAAATAGATATATAGCCAGAATTTGATTTATTGATTTTTGAATTTTCATTTGATCCCTCTCCTACACACATACATGTGTGTGTATAAGTCAATTATTGTAAAGAATTATTTTTAAGAATCATACAAAGGCTTTTGTAGATGATAAATGTCAATCGATACCATAAATCAAGGTTTTTTTACGGTTAATATGGAGTCGTTGGCAAAATCGTAAATACTAAAAAAGAAAGAACCGATGAATAGGTAAAATCAGAAAAACCCTCTTTTTTTGGTAAAATATAGTTTTACGATTGTTTTTAGAAGTAAATAACTTTTATATAGTATTTTATTTTTTTTTAAATATACCATAAAATAAAAAAAATTTCATCTTCAATTTATATAATATAGTATTACTATATTTAAAAAAATAACATTTTAACAACGAGGAAAACTCATGCGTGGTTATACCCTAATTAGGTTGCGTCATTTCATAATGTTTTTTTCTTAGCACGTTATTACATTTTTTTGTTTGTGTGAATATCAATATAAGTTGTGCGATTACAACACGAAATTGTGTCCTCAACGTGTAATTATATATATTGCTACGGACGTACGTACCCCTAGGCCAAAATACACGTTGCTGACGACTTCATACGCTTCATACGAAAAAAATACTTTTAAGAGAAACTATGACCTCAACGTGTAATTATATATATATATATATTTCCCATTGGGTGAATAGTGAATTTTTTTTTTCCCCCTTTTTTATTATTTAGTTTTATGTTTCCTTTCTATTAACATTATTTTTACCGTTGTGCCTATGCTTTCGTTTAAATTTTATTAACGATGGGCCCGACAACGTTATCTATGATAACTTTCGTTCGTTATGTTTTTTTAAATAACGAAATGCGTCGTTTTCTTAACAATTTCTTTTGTCAACGTTCTGGTTTAAATTTTATTGAAGACAGTTGTATTCAACTTCAAGTGTTTTTTGGTATCGTACGTTATAACGAGTCTGTGATTCCACGCAAACGAGCCAAACCAATAACAAACAGACTCCCGCCGCGAAGCGTGGGGGGTAAAACACATGGAGGAGAATAGTAATGTGTACAAGATGCAATGCAGCATGTACAACTCTTGCTTATGGCTTTTATGCGTGTGAGCATCCCCTTTTTACGCCCATTTCTTCTTTCCTCTTTCACACCAGACCAAATTAGGGTTTCCCTCATTCACCATCGTTTCACCATACGACCCATTACTAGCGGTGAGTGAACACCACCGGCTCTTCCACCGCTAATAGTAGTTTTTTTTTTTTTTCATGGGGTTGAATAGTAGTTTTTTTTTTCTTACAAAAGTTTTTTTTTATAAACTGGCCACTAAAGTTCAAAATAAGCTTTAATTTTCTTTTCTTTTTTACTCAAAACTTTGTTTTTTTTATATTTGCCACATAAGTTCAATAAACTTTCGTTCGTTAATTTTTTTCCAAATACAGGTGCGCCGTTTTTTTTTTGTCAACGTTCCGATATAAATTTGTTTTAAAACGGAGTTGTGTTCAAAATCGATTTTTTTTATCGTTGCCTGTATCGAGTGCCGTTACCGTTGTGGTACCATGACGAACATAACCTATTATGGGCGAACAACATCATTATTGATATTGGTATTATCGATTCGCCTTATGGTTTTCGACGAACCGAACCGGTAATTTTTTTAATTTGTTTTCCCTTTTTTTATTATTTAGTTTTATGTTTCCTTTCTATTAACATTATTTTTACCGTTGTGCCTATGCTTTCGTTTAAATTTTATTAACGATGGGCCCGACAACGTTATCTATGATAACTTTCGTTCGTTATGTTTTTTTAAATAAATGAATGCGTCGTTTTCTTAACAATTTCTTTTGTCAACGTTCTGGTTTAAATTTTATTGAAGACAGTTGTATTCAACTTCAAGTGTTTTTGGGTATCGTACGTTATAACGAATCTGTGATTCCACGCAAACGAGACAAACCAATAACAACCAGACTCCCGCCGCGAAGCGCGGGGGGTAAAAACTAGTTATATATATAGCTACATATGTATGTACTGGCCTCTAGGCCAAAATACAGGTTGTTGGCGACTTCGTACACTTCACATGAAAAAAAAATATTTTTTTAATAGAATTTATCTATACATTGTGTGTTGTGTGAGAGGATTTATAAAAGCACTAACAAGATGCATGTAAAGCAGGGAATTAGGTACCGATTAACAAAGTAAACCTATACAACACAGTATTGGTGGTTTATCAATTAAAATATTAGGTGTTTTAATTGTGAAATATATCACAAATACATGGATATGTCTTGTATGAATTGCATTTCCAAATATTATCCTAATTGACAAATATTATGTTGTTGACAACGAAGAACTAATAACCTAACTAAACCTAACTAAATGAACCACCATTAATCAAAAGTTAATAATGATTTAATAAAGTTTTGAGTTAATTACACAGATGGTCCCTGTGGTTTTGCCAAATTACGGATATAGTCTCTAATTTTAAGAAATTACGGGTTTGTTCCCAGCATACTTTGATTTCATTTCACTGACGGTCTCCGAAGTGGATGGAAGTTAAATTTTTCAGTTAAATATGGGTGAAATGATCAAAATACTATTCAATACAAAAAAAAATAAATATTCATTAGTCCCACCCTTTAAAAAAATAAAATTAAAATAAAAACTAAATGGTGGTCCGTACATCTTCCCTTTCCCCATAAACCTTTAAAAAAGCTCAATCCCCTCCCCCTTTCTTCCCAGATCAGAATTCGTTCAGATCAGAGCTCGCCGCCGGCCAATACCCAGATCAGAGCTCGCCGCCGACCAATTCGTTCAGATCAGAGCTCAACCCCCCCCCCCTTCTTCCCCCTTTCTCAAACATACCAAAATTCCGTTTGACTTCCGCCATCTCCGACTATCTCTAAGAAACCAGAATTTCGTTCATCTCCGATTTCCGCTCATCGGCTGGTGGTCCAGTGGAGGGAGCTGGCGAGGGAGCATTAGAGGGACCTGGTGGCGAAGCTGTGGTTGGGGAAGGAGTAGAAGGTATAGGTGATGGTATCGCCTTCGGCGATGGAGAAGGAGAAGGAACAACAGGGCGTGGGCGGGGACAGGTGTAGGAGATGGAAATGGTGGGGTGACAACCGGTGCTGGTGCGGGGCTGGCTGTTGGGTCGTTGATGAGACAGTTGTGGTGGCAGTTGGAGCTAATTATGCCATGCTTGCGGAGTTCCATTTCATCGGAGAAAATGGCCAAAAATATGGATTTGAGAACCGGCTAAATTTTAAAGTTACATGTGTGAGTACATGAAGGGTAATTTTTTAAAGTTACATGCGTCGGAGGAGGTGGACGGAATTTTAAGGGTCACCGGAGGAGGTAGCCAGAAATGAGATGAAGGCTGGAAAGATAAATTGGGGTGGGGCCCACAATAATTTTATTTTGATTTTAAAATTTATGTTTTAAATACGTATTTTTTTTAATATAAAATGGTATTTTGGTCATTTCACACCCAATTAACTAACTGAAAAAATTAACCTTCATCCACTTCAGGGACCGTCAGTGAAATGAAATCAAAGTATGTTGAGACCAAACCCGTAATTTGTCAAAGTTATGGACTATATCTGTAATTTGGCTAAACCATAGGGACCATCCGTGTAATTAACTCTAAAGTTTTATTAAGAATACATGGACCATAATTATAAATATAACATTTTTTTATAAAAATAAAAAATATGATAAAAATGTTACATACAAATGATCATATATTCATAATTTATCATCCCGATGTCATATCTATAAAGACATACGAAAACAACAAGGCATACAATAGATATCATGGTCCTATTGTGAATCGATCATCTAGGATACACAATCAAAAGAAGGCTTCAAAAAAATGCACAAAAACACCACGACCGGAAAGTGGATCCTCAGCAATGTTGTGTTCAATTATGCTCAGACTCTAAACACAAAAAATCACAAAATTGATCCGTAGTCCATGCTACAACCATATTGTCCCATGGTCTGATGAAAGCATAAGAACTGAAGTAACAAAGAAATCCAAGAGTTGATCTTAGGGTGTGATGCCGATTGGTCGCCTAACCAGTGTACAGAATTTTCTCGACAATGTATCGACCTTGTTCTACGTAGCCAAGATTAATCGTCGACAAAACCAAATTCAAGAAAAATGAAATATCAAGCAGCAAGCACCCAAGATCTATAAATGTCAAGGCCTACATGATGAAATATTACTAGACAAAGTTATATAATTTTTTATACAAAGTTTATAAAAATAAAATGTTTATAATAGGGCCTTACATATTCAAAATTTCTAAACAAATGTTTACTAATATTTTTAAGATTTTAAGCTTCATTTATCGGAGAGATCAATATTGAAAAGATCAAAAGAAATTATGATATTATTCCAATTACTTTTACCTCCCCAATGCAAGTACAAAATATGGGAGGAATAATAAATTTATGTTAAGCAGAAAAGAGGGTGTCTATCATCCTTATTCAGAGACGTCTTTGAGATTTCAAATGTCCAGCGTGACTACAAAGAAAGTCTCATAGAATATGAACTTATATTAAAAAAAAGGCCTTTTAAATTTGGGCCAAAATAAATTTGAATTTTAATGGGTTTAAATTTTATAGTTTTTTATAAAATATAATTTTATATATATATATATGGTGAAGTTCAAATGCTAACCAATATTTATGTTGATAACCACTCTCCAACATAGTGTTACGTATATATAACAATTATCATTATGTTAATGTTACATATATGTAAACACTATGTGTCACGTATATGTAACATTATTTTGTATGTATACGTAAGACTCATCATTTCCGTATTTACGTTCAAAATATTTATTCAAGATACTTAAATACTATTTTAACAATTAAAATAAAAAATAATTTATAAATCATGTCATTGTTTTATAGTGGTTAGCACGGTTATCAAATAAAAAGTTGGTTAGTATTTGAACAATTCCCTATATGTATATATATATATAGGGGTGGGTTCCAGAGAAAACTATTAGTTAGGCGAAAACCAAGAAAATCACTAAAAAAATCAATTTTAACCAATAATATATAATAATATTTATTTTTTATTTTATTTTATTTTTATTTTTTTATAAGAGTATCAATGTAATATTCCAAATGTTTATCAAAAAATCATTTAAATATTGGCTTACGTATACGTAACCCATAGTGTTACGTATACGTAAACAGAAAACAAAAAATTCAAAAAAAATGCGGTTACGTATATACATTGTTTTAGTAGTTTTCTCATTTTTCGCCTAACTTTGTAGTTTTCTCTTGATCCCTCCCCTATATATATATATATATAATATTATATATATATATATACACACACTAGGTTAAAACTCATGTATTACATGGGTTGAATAAAGACAATTTGTTGTAAATCAGCGGTTTCTATGAAAATTTGCATGTTGGATGTTATTGGTAAAATAAGAAACAATGAATATTTAAGAATTATAAATAACAAATAATGAAGATTTAACAAATTATAAAATTATATTTTAAGATAAAATATAACAAAAATTTTCTTAAGATTTAGTAATCTTTAATAAAATATTAGAATAAATTTTAGATATTTATTTATTTCACATCATTATTCTTTAATATGAGAGAGAGACGGGAAACAAAAGTCTAGGCTTTAGCAGAAGTCGACACGTAGCAAGTTAATTATTATAATATAGGTTAGAAACCCAATGTATTACACGAGTTGAAAAAATGCAATGTTATATGGTTAGTAATAAATACTTATATTTTACATATTTATGACATATTACATAGTTTTTTAATACAAATTATAGAAACGTTATATAGTTATTTTTTAAAAATATATTATAAAAATAATGAAAGAAATGTTCAATTTATAAAAATATTTTATAAACAAATCTATTTTTTAAAATAAAAATATTTTATAAAAATAATTATAGAAATCATTATTAGTTAATAGGACAGAGAGGCGGAAAACAAAAAATTATAAAGAAAGGGACCTATTATGCACACACCCTCACATCGACCTACACACCCTACTATTGTGTAAAAGAGTATCTAGCTTTGCATGTCACATCAATCTCATCAATTCATTTCAATTCCCAAGAAAAGTTTGTTCTTTTTAAAAAAAAATCTACTTAATTTTTTTTTAAAGACATATAAATTAACAAGTATTTATTATATTAATCTTAGAAAATATAATTAATTGGTTTTAAAATAATTAAATATTTATTTTATTTTTATAAGCAACACTATTTTAGAAATATGCAAGTAGAACAATTTTATAAATGGTTAATTCCGTAAAAATTAATATATTTTTCTTACTTTCTTATAAAAAGTTTTTAAACTAGTTTTAATATATTAAAATTACGCAATTTATAAAAAATATTCAAACTTATTTTCATGGATTGAAGTTTTTAAAAATGTAATTAACAAAACCAATAATTTACATGTTTTTTACATAAAATTACAATACTAATCTATATTTACATGAGCAAGGCTACATTTCTTATTCACGAGGGCTTCGTACATTTGTACTTGTGACATGTATGTTGTTTTCCAATGTTCAGCATCCGGATGTCTATTCATTTCCCACAAAAAATTAACCTTCGGCATCGGATATATTCCTTTTAATTCTACCATGATGTAATGGATAGCATGAACGTTGCACACTGTAACTGTTCGATGAGGCACAAGATGCTCTGGACGTGTCCATAGCGGAAAAACAATCGAGCTACCATTGTACATAGCGGTTAAAGAGATTACAATCACACCAAACCTGTTTGCAATCAAGAATCTGGTGTATGGCATAAGCATCCAATAATCCTCAGACGCAGCACCTGTTCCAAGAAAACTTAAGGTCCGAAGTAAGTCGTCATATGTTAAATCAAAAACCCTTATGTATATCGCTTCATTTTGGATTAGCTCGTTTTGAAGTTCACTCATGATAAAGAACCATGATTCTTCACCATAACCTAGAGCAACAGCTACAGACCGAAATCCACAGTTTCCATCACCGATAACATTTTGTACATGAGACACGTACGGATAGAATATGGATGGAATTTGAGACTTATACTCATTAAAGTAACATAGACTTCGTGGACTAAGTGTGTTGTCCACATTAACGACTGAACCGACTTCCCCGCATCCCATGAAATCAATTTCCTTTGATGTAAGATTTTGAGAGTTCACGAATGAACTATATCCGAAATCTTGGTAGTTCACCAATGAATTGTGTCCTGGATCTTGAGAGTTCACAAATGAACTGTGTCTGCCAGGCTCTAGAGAGTTCACGAATAAACTTTGACCGGGATCTTGGGAGTTCATATATGAACTGTGTCTAGCGGGCACTTTGTTCTTCTGTTGCTTCATCTTTAAATTCGGATGGCCATGGATTTTTTCTTGAATTACAGGCTCTTGAAGGTATGTTTGGCTTGGATTGATCATGTCTTTCATCTTCTTGGACCAATTTATTTTCACAGCTGTTGGTTAACCTTTAATCTCCTGTTTCAATACTTCAAATTCTTCATCGGTATCGATATCGTCATCCGGGTGAACAAATGACGGTGTGAAATCAATCTTCCGCCAGGACACATCTATCAAATCCAATGGAATTGATTCACCTACATGCAGATAACGTGCAACAATACAAGCGGATGGCAAACCACAACTCGTTTTAAGTCGACAACCACACAGGGTACCAGGCGATTCTAACAAATCATTTAACCGCCCAATCTCTTCATATATTAGATCTAAAGCTGTAATTGAAACATTACCTCGTAAAAGCTTGAACACAAATGTCATATGATGATTGTATACTCTGATTTAACTTTTTTCAAAGCTTTCATTTATTTTTACTTCCTGATCGTTTATGAGTTAATTAGTACCTTCAACCAGCTCATGTAGACGAGACTTAGGACCACTCAAGTATTTCTTGAAAAGTGAATGTTGGCTCTCTACTCTGTTGGTTGTTCGATTTCCAAAATTAAGCTTTTTGTCAATCCAAGCAGAAACAAACATCTCTTTATAATTTGACAGCCATGTATTATCCAGGTAATCAACAACTTCTGCATTGGATAAAAAAAAGGTCAAAACCACTTACGTTATACAAAAGGCATACACAAACAATAAAAGTGAGAAAGAAGATTATTACTATGATGGGGAGTTCTGAACTGCTGCTTAAGTAGCTTGTAGTTGTAATTGTATACGTCAGGTGTTGGCGAATCAATTAGTACAACCCACATTCTTTGAAGTATAGCCCATCCATGTGCATCGAGACCTTGCTTGCAATGCTTATCAATATTCTGAGATATGTGCCATCTACATAATAACTGGGCAGCTTCCGGGAATACACATTTACAAGCATTCATTAGAGCATTATCTCTATCGGTAACTATTACACGTGGCTCCATAATCTTATTCAGTGTTTTCTGTAGGTTATTTAACACCCAGAGAAAATTATCCTTCTTTTCTTTACTAATTAAGACAAAAGCAACACAATAAGTTTTCTTTGTGGATGTTACACCAACAATCTCAACAAATGGCATGTTGTACCTGTTGGTTTTGTAAGTTGCGTCTATTAGCAACACATGTGGGAATGCACGCCACATCTTATACGACTTTTGATGGATAAAGAACAACTGCTCCAAGACACCGTCAGATTCTTCATGTTCCCAAATATATTCTTCCTGATGCAAGATTGAGAAAAGAATCTGCATTGGAGTTGATCCAATTTCTCTAGCTTTACGTATCTTTTGGAGTGTATTGTACACGGTTATGAGCGAAGACACGTTTTTGGGGTTCTGCTCCTTTAGTGTTGCTAGAATGTTACGCAGTTGAACATCGTTCTTAGACAGGTCCTCCACCAAATGCATTTCTTGATCATTAAATCTCATTGCAAATGGATGCCCCTCTAAATGTTGAGCTAGTGGATGGTTATGTTCAGCATGTGACACTCGTAACATCCAACCTTTCTTTTCTTGCATGTAATTTCTAATCAACTGGAACGGATAACCAACTTTTCTTGTTGCAGAACGCCTTACTATTGATGTTCCTCTATATACTCCACCACGATCACACTGAAGGTGAACTTTGAAAACTTCATCGCTTGCGTTTTTCTTCGATCTTTCTTTGACTATGACATAACCGTGCTGACGTCCAGTTTCTTGCACCCAATGCATCATGTCCGAGAGAGACATGAACACCTAGAACAAAATAGTTAACAATGGTTCAGTTAGATAACCACGGGTAAGGACGATATAGTTAAGCTAAAACAAACATAATCATGAACATCAAACCTGCTGAGTGAAAAACTCTGATATATTGTTACACATAGTTAACTCGTTTTGTGTGAAAAAATAAATAAAAATATAACCGTATATATAGAATGTTTTCGAAGAATCTTATGTCGTATCAAATAATTTACGGAATCTTATGTCGTGTTAAATAACTCACACGCATCTCGAGGAATCTTGTATCGTGTCAAGTTGTACGCACGCATCTCGAGGAATCTTGTGTCGTGTCAAAAGGTGTGCAATTAGTATGTCAGATACTTCCACGCATCTCGAGGAATCTTGTGTCGTGTCAAACTGTTCGCGCGCATCTTGAGGAATCTTGTGTCGTGTCAAACAGTTATTTGCACGCATCTCGAGGAATCTTGTGTCGTGTCAAGTTTTACGCACGCATCTCGACGAAGACGCTCGTAGGAAGTTTCGCCGTTATCAACGCCGTGAGTGCGAGGGCTATGAGGGTTCTTCAGATTCATCCGATTACTCCAATGACTTGGATTAATCTTTAGGTGTTTAAGTTTTAGGTGTGTGATCTTTATTCTTTAGGTTTTGTAATGTTTAATTTCTAGGTTTTGTAATTTAATCTTTAAGTTGTATGGTTTTATGCAGTTTTAAATTTCTAGGTTATCTAATTTTTAATATTTAAGAATGAAACAGACCATGTCACAATCAAATGGTCATTTAATTTATTACAACTTAAACAACCTAGTCATACCACTATAAATATAAATACACAGGAAATACACACAGTACATAGGCAAATAATATAAATACTTAAATATAAAATACAAAGCCTATGCGTCATGACTAACGAGATATGGACATAAAAAATAATACAATTTATCAGCCATAGAACGTCGATATTTCTTAGCCGTCTCTTCAAAATCCATGGGTATATCTAGTTGCTTACCCATAACCAGATGTTCCATTACCATACAAGCATGTACGCCAGAATTTTGTTGCGGCCAACCATTGTATCGCGGCTTATAATCATCGTTACCGTAAATGTGGATTATATTTTTTTCCCTCCCAGACTTCCTCCAAAACCCAATGTTAACCAACAACGCACCAAAATACACAATAAATTTTGTAATAACCGGCGATACCACCTTTGTGTATTTCGGGTGGTTAAAATCTTCATAATTGTACTGTGTTAAACACATAGTGTTAAGATCAACACCGATAAGTAACCATTCATTTGTACTCATTAAAAGTAGAAGATAAATATAATCAACCTCCCAAAGTGGTGGGAAAATTGTTTTATACCGGTTGCAATTGAAATTGCAAATGTATCATCCGGTTGTAGTGAAAGGTGATTGAAAAACTCTGGTTTTAATATAGCCCAGCGCATATTTAAAGGACTATTTTTAAGTAGTTGGGTATGTCCACAAATCATTATTCTTTGCACCCATGCTTCGATATGCTATAAAAAAAATTTGAGACGGAGTATATTAGAGGAAAACATAATGCTTTTAAAAGATACAAAAGTATTAAATCTTACCGTTGGTGATAAACGACCTTTATTTTGGTACCCTAAAAGCGTACCCCAAAATACTTTATCAAGCGCTATAGCATACTCAAATAAACATAAATAGCAGAATTCCGCATCTCCGTGTTTATAAAACTGGATACCATTTTCAGACCAGTTTTCTGACTCCTCACAAGGAGTGGCCCATTTACGTTTTTGAGGAGGGTTAACTTCCGGGTTAACCGGTTCATTCTCTGGTACCGAAGAAGATGATGCCCCAGTATCTTTTCGTTGTCCCTTTGGTAGAGAAGACGTCTCCAAGGTTGTGACAATCAGTTTGATGATTTGTGTATTGGCTGGGTGTGGTATTGTTCTTGATCGTTTCCTGATTCATGGTGGTTTTCCATTGTCAAAAATAAAGAAAAGTATTTGATGAGAAAGAGATAGAAAAGTGTGAAGAGTAAGAGATAGAGGCATGCTTTAAATAGAAGAGCTTATGGAAAAAATAAAGAAAAAAAAACACAAAATTATAAAAATACTGAATATAGTTTTAAATTAGGGGTTCTAGTCTCACAGGTGACAAAATTATAAAAATTTAGACATGACATAATATTATGCAAAATTACAAAAATTATAAAATTTTATTTACTAGGCATGAAATAATATTGTGTAAAATTATAAAAATTATAAAATTTAATTTTATAAAATTATAAAAATTTAGTTGGGTGTGAGAATAGATGGATGGGATGTGAGGGTGTGTAAAAATTAGGTTGGGTGTGGGATTGGATGGATGTGATGTGTTGGGTGTGAGATTTGATGAATGTGATGTGAGGGTGTGCAAAAATTAGGTTGGGGTGTGGGTTTAGTTGTTCCCTAAAGAAATTTGTATAATTAATAAGGGAGAGAGGCGGGAAAAAAATGTTGAGGGTGAACATGAGAGGGACAAGTGTCAAACAAAACCTTTATTTATTATATAGCATAGATATATATAAATTTTACAAATTTTAGGTCCATCAAAAACCATCAAAATTATATGCCCCGCTCGACGGCACATGCCACTGAGCCACTCTGTCCTTATTTAAGTATTTTCCAGACAAAACACTTTTAAATTTCAATTAGTTTTCTTTTTATAAAAAGATCCTTATTCCACTTATACAGTTTGCATCAAAAGTTTCCACTCATGTGCAGTTTACATTAAGAGAACTTTTAAAAGTTTCATATCAAAATCTAAGTATCCCACATTGTGGTTTGCATAAAAAACTCAGGGAGATTGGCCTTATAAAATAAGAGGCCTAAGCAACATACATAAATAACATACAACAAAACGATAGTGTTCGAAATAACCAATAAACAAAACCGATTTAACTGAAATTGATTGGTTATGGTTTTTTGATAACTGAAATTTTCGGTTATGGTTCAATTAGGGTCTAAAACGGACCCAAACTGATCCATGCAAACCCTTAACAAGAAGGCTTGAATAAAGAAGTCACCCGGTAAATGTTTCATTGGTAGTAAAAAACTAAACCTGTGTGTCGACGACTACTACTTATACTCAAACGCTTTAATCAAAGTCGAATATCAAATTGAAGGAACGAATCTATACTATTGATGCGGAAATCTAACGTGACAAACTATTATTAAATCTTTATGCTTATAAATTCTAAGAGATTTATAGTGTGAATTTTTCTTTTATTCTTCACACTTTAAAAACATATTTTTTATAATCTTCATTTGTTTTTATTCTGAAATATTTTCACTATTCCATTATTATTTTAACAAATTATTAGCATGGATATTGGTAGAGGTGAACAAAACGGTTATTTTACCCGAACCGGTTCGAACCCGACCCGAACCTGTTTGGTCCTAAACCGGTTCGGGTTAACCCGGTTTGGAGGCAAGAAAATCCCTAACCTATTAAACCTGTTAAGGTTGGGTTGAAACCGGTTTATCTGTTAAACCGGTTTTAAATAAAAAAATCTAATAAATTCAAATAAATTTGATATTTTTAATAAAAAAAAATAACAAATATAAAACATAAAGTGCAACGTTTATTAATATTTGGAAAGTTCGAAAATTAAAAAACATGAGAAGATAAAATTATAAAATTGTAAAACATTACAAATGATAATATATATTTTTATTTTTTAGAATATTAATCGATTATTCTTGTGCGTTGTCTTCGGAACTGGAGCTTCGTAGCCTTGCATCTTAGGCTAGTTCTTCATCGGTGACTGGTTCGGATATTCCAAGATCAACCTCGTTGTTGTGTATGATTTCTTCGGCTTGAATTTCGTCTTCGAGAGAAGTTTGGTCTTGTATCCTATCCATTGCATCCAAATGGTCCTTCAAGCAAATGCACATTTCCATCGCTGGGGGGTGAGTCTAGTCCTTCGTATCGGTAAGTCCCTGCCACCAAAATAAAACGCAGATTCCGAAGCTACCGTGGAAGCTTGGACGGTTAGTACATCACGGGCCATGGCGGAAAGAATCGGAAACGAAGCTTCGTTTTTTTTTCCACCAAGCCAAAGTATCAAAAACGGTAGGAGGCATAAACGCTAAAAAGTTTGTGCCAATATACCTTCCTAGTTCGCTACTCGGGGTGGTACCTCGAGCGCGTTTACTAAATTCATTTAACATTTCGTTATATGAATTCAAATTAACATCTCTCGAGCTACCACTTGATGATGTACCCATTGTATCATGTGGAGTCGGATTTGTACTATATTTATGTAAATAAACATCAAATAAATCTTGTATACATTTGTTAAAATATGTTTTTGTGCCTTGTGCAAAATGGATGTTTTCACTATCCAAATTCAAAGAGTAAGTAATTCTATCAATCAACGTTTCAACCCCGTAAACATTTATGGCAGGGTTTAACGCGGCGGCACAAGTTATAACGGGAGGCATTTCTTTAAAATATTTTACTAATTTTTCTTTCATCGGTTCTATCATATTTGTAAAAATAGTGCTTTTATTTTCAAGTTCATACAACTTGTTAGCCATTAAATATATTTGTTTTAGAGTTAATGGACTTGTGCGATAATAAACACTGGATAAAAAAGTGGTGGCGGTTTTGAAAACTTCAAGCAATTCGGTTACGTCTTTTAAAATGTCCCAACTCGTAGACGAAAACTTTAGAATTTTACGACGAGGTTTTGAGGCAAGCATTTCATAAAATAGTTCTAAAGTTTCTTTTTGTCGTAAAGCGCTATAAAACATATTATAAGTCGAGTTCCATCTTGTCTTGACGTCCCAATTCGGACCTAAGCAAAGATTATTCGTTTCACGACAAAATCTAATATAATCATGGTATCTTTTTTTGTTACTAAAAATATCTTTAAGCATTAGTCGAAAAGCATATGTTAAGTTTGAAACCTCTTCAATTGCAAGCCCGGCTTGCACCGCCAAGTTAATGATGTGTGCGACACATCGACTATGGAAAAAAACGTTGTTGCAAACCGGTTTATATTTAATTTTTAGTTTTTGAACCGCATTTGTATTATTAGATGCATTATCAAAAGACATTGAAAAAAGTTTATTTTGTAATTTAAATTCGGTTATAACACCATCTAATATATAAAATAAATTTTCGTCGGTGTATGGATATTCAAACAAGTCAAACGTGATTGTACGCTTCATCATTTGCCACGTTTTGGGATCAACCCAATGCACGGTAACACAAAGGTACAAATCCGGTATGCCATGTGGAGCCGAACAAACATCGGTGGTTAAGTTTACACCGGTTTCCAAATTTTCAAAACCCAAAATTAATTCTTTTTTTGCTTTTTTTCACATTTTTATACAATCTCGTCTAAGGGTGGTGCGACTTACTTGATGATAACGTGGTTGGAGTGTCTCTTGAATCATCCTTGTCAAGCGCGGATTGTCAAAGTGGTTGAACGGCAATCCTTCTTGAATCACTAACCTCGCCATTCGATCTCGAACAATATTTGGATCAAAGTTCCAAATTCCTCCTTCGCTTGTCATCGAGCCTTAACCTTCACTTGGAATTCTCTTCAAGGACGGGCATGATTTTTCCATATGCGTTTTCAAACTAGTGTTTGAATCTTTATCCAAAAACGCACCACACATCTTGCACCGAGCACGTTCCTTCCCGTTTGACAACAAACATAAATCGTAATTGCACCAAATTGCCGGATTTCTCGTTGTTAGTCGAATTTCCACAACGCTAATTTTGTTTGAGGAACCACCAACACTTGACATGGTTATTTTCTTTGAGAGAGTTTAGAGAGCGTTTTTTAGCGTTTAAAGAGCGGTTTTAGAGATTAAAGAGTGTAGAAAGAGGTGTGATTAAACCTAAACACCCCCACCTATTTATAGTGAATTATAGGTGAAAAAAGGCCCAAAAAATGGTCAAATTCGACCCTAACAACTATAAAGCCGTTGATTAACGGCTATATTTTTCAGCGAAAAAACCGGTTTAAAAATCGGTTTTCTGAACTGGTTCACACAAACCGGTCCTCAACCCAGTGGACTTCAGAATGCTTTAAACCGGTTTATAACCGGCGGTTTTAGGTTAACCCGAACCGGTTTGCCCAGAACCGGTTTTCCCCAAACCGGTTTGCCGGTTTGGACCGGGTAGAGAAAAAAACCGATTTTTTTGTACACCTCTAGATATTGGGTCTCACTCTGAGATTAAATGGGTACTATTGACCTTCTGGGTTTCTAAATTTGGGCCCTAACTTAGAGTAGACCAAATCTACCTTAGTCCAAATGCTTGTTAGGGGAAATATCTATGTTGTTAGATGCTTTTTGACAAAATTATGATAGAAATTTATTTATTCAGTTTTCTGTTTTGTATATAATAGATATATAATTAAGTTGATATTCTTTTACACGTTTTCTTGTAATTGAGGGTGAGTAGTGACATTATTTATTAAAATAAAAAATGCAAAGTCATTTTATTGACCCAATTTTTTAGCGAAAATGCAAAAAAGAAGTTCAAAAGGAAAATTAGTGGTGCGTATTTCCAACTGTTATGTGCATCTACCAGATGCGCTTCGTTAGTAGCAAGGTATGGACAACACCCCTCTCAAGTTGGAGGTGTATTCAACCCCAACTTGGAAATTAGATCTGCGTGTTGACGACCAAACGAACTCTTTGTGAATAAATCAACAAGCTGATCTGTAGTACGAGTGTGAGTTAAGAGAATTAAACCATCCTGAAGTTTTTGACAAACAAAGTGACAGTCTAATTCAATGTGCTTAGTACGTTCATGAAAGACTGATTTTTTAGCAATATGAATAGCAGCTTGACTGTTTCTTGTGACTAATATACTCTAGTCATACACTGCTAATTGTTAGATTACTGTTAGATATATTTTACTTTATTACTCATTAATTCTATTTATATTTTTATTTTTATCTTTTTCTTTCCCATGGAGCCGAGGGTCTAAACGGGAGCAGCCTCTCTATCCCTTGGAATAGGGGTAAGGTTTGCCCTCATCACACCCTCCCCAGACCCTACTAATAGCGTTAGCTATGTGTGGGATTATACTGGGTACGTTTGGTTTGGTTTAGTAATAGCAGCTTGACTGTCATATTTGAGAGAAATAGGAGTGAGTCCAAGAACTTGGAACTCAGACAACAAATGGGTTAACCAAGTTAATTCAGTAGGAATCCGGCAAATGGAATGATATTCAACCTCTGCAGAACTTAGAGAAACAACGGGTTGTTTCTTTAACTTCCAAGAAATAGGACTACCACCTAAAGAGATAAAATACCCATTGACGGAACGCCTTAGTATTAGGACAGGAGGCCCACTCAAGATCACGATAGCCTGCCAATGTAAAGTCGAGCTTATTGTTAAAGAATAAATCCTGTGAAGACGTAACCTTCACATATCTAAGAGTATGTCAAGCTGCATCCCAATGTGTGAGTCGAGGATCACTCATGAATTGACTTAGAATTTGAACAATGAAACCAAGATCAGGGCGTGTATGAGTTAAGTAATTCGACTTCCCAACCAGACGTCTATAAGCCAAAGGGTTATCAAGGACTTGACTTTCATTGGTTTTGAGCTGAAGATGTGGAGGCAAAGGAACAAAGGAAAAGTCACAGGAACTACATCGTTTAGTTCAAGCAAAAGATCATTTGCAAACTTTCTTTGTGTCATAATAAGCCAAGAATTAGATTGTACAATCTCAATGCCCAAAAAATAGTGAAGAGACCTAAGGTCTTTGATCTAAAAGGTGGAATGTAAGGAAGTCTTTAAACTTGTCATTTCCTTCTCATCATCGCCGGTTAATACGCCATCAACTTAATAAACGACATAGACAACATAAGGAATAGTAATTTGCAGATCACATGTATCCCTTAACTTTAAGAGCATCAGAGAGCTTCTCATACCATTGTCGAGAGGCTTATTTAAATTGTAAAGAGATTTTTGTGCTTTAACACTCGAGTAGGTGATGATAAAGTCATACTTGGAGGTGGACTCATGTATACGTCTTCATCAAGATCACCATGCAAGAATGCATTATTCACATCCAATTGATACATACCCTATTGACTTTTAGTGGCAACATCAACAAGACTTCAAATGGTTGTCATTTTAACAACGGGAGATACAGTCTCATTGTAATCAATGCTAGTCTTTTGAGTATCCCCACGAACGACTAATCTGGCTTTACAATGCTCAATAATACCATTAGCATTGTATTTGACTTTATATACCCGTTTGGACTTGATGAGCATTTAGCGAGCAAGCAAATTCATGATTCACATGTTTAATCATTTTCCAAAGCTATAAATTCTTTATTCATTGCTTCTGTCTTGACTAAAGAAATAGTAACTTTTTAGGAAGTGGCAATTACATATATCCCTGTAAAAACTTTATTAATTACATATTTACCCAGTTCAAAATTTTATTTACGTATATCCTCTTCATAATGACAAATATACTCAACTGGATTATGGAATCGATCAGAAGCGACGTTGGATGTTATAATCGATCGGTAGTGGGAATCAGAATGTTACGGTTGAGATCAATGGAATAAGAATAGTTGTATTTTCTTGTAAGATTAAAAGGCTAATTTTATAATAGAGCGAGATATATGTAATTTAAATTTTAGGTTGGATGTATATATAATTAGGGTTGAAAATATATATATATATATATATATATATATATATATGTAATTCTACCTTTTAGAATGTTGAAAAAGTAGGTTTTTAGAAAGGTTGACTCTTATAGTAAGTTTTTACTTTGTATTCACATCATTTCAATTAGGTTGTAGCAATATGTTGGAAAAGTAATAAAATATTAGCTATTAAAAAAACGTAATAAAATTGTATATATTGTTTCTATTTTTTTGGTTATTTAAGAATATAAGTCATTTCATTTGTCAAATAATTTAAATTGACAATATTATTTTTGAATATATATATTATTTATGATATAAATCAGGTTCTCGACCGGCCTGACCGGTCCGATCAATGAACCTCTAAGACGTCCGGTTCACTGTCTGGTCCGTTTCTAAAAACATTGCTACCGCCGTACACGAGGTTCATGTGGGTTAGGTCAAATGGTCAACTAAAGTGGGCCATTTCAAATGATTTCGAATTTTCAATTAACAACTAAACAATTAGAAACTTGTTGAACACTAAGGTGCAAGTGAATAAGCTAACATTACAAAAAATCCGAGACTGAAACCGAAATCTAAACCGAGAGTAAATCAAACATGAGATCCAACAGATATTCAAATGCGGTACCAGTCCGATATTCAAATGCGGTACCAGCCCGATACCAGTTCGGTTTTCGGTTTTTGTCGGTTAAAACCGAGATTCTCAGCCTTGTTATAGACAGAATGAAAATCATTATGCCGCTTCATCATCTTTTCAAGATTTAAAAGAAAAAACAAATAATAAACCACAAAATCATCAAATAAACATTGTCTCTTGCCTTTACGCCTCAATTTAAAAAGATAAAAATATCTTAATAAAATAATATATTGTATTATCTAGTAGTGAGTTTAAATCATTATGATTAATAACCAGCTGAATCAGTTTTGTTTTTTATAATAACACGGAAAAAATAAGATGATGTCGAGATTTATGATGTGAAAAAGATATAGTAGATGAATTTCTTAATTATTTATTAAAATATGATTAAAACACAAAAAAATAGTGCATTTGTTTTTAATTATTTAATTATAATCTATAGTATTATATATTTGTATTTATTGAAAATAAGTATCCCCCAACCCCATAGCAATTAAGAGGTGAGAGTGCATAGTCGAGAAGTCTTTTAATGTCAAGATAGCAACATGCAAAAGGGAAAACATATCCACCTCAGACTTGATTCTATCTTGAAGCTATAAGATTTAACGTTTTATATAATTTTTTTTCGATTTTAAAGATCATGTTACATTCTCTTTTACGTTTTAAGTTATTAATTAATTGGAAGATAAAAATGAAACATATCTACTTTGGATTGGTCGGAGGTTAATTTGGGTATTTAACAAGATATTTTGAGTCTTAACTGGAACTTGTATTTTGTGTCAGTATTTCTTTTGTTCTTTTATTTTGCTCACATTGTACTCTTAGCCGGAGCCGTGGTGTTCAAGGATCTAAAAGGTAGAAATATTTATTTAAAGTATTTTAAAAACAAGGTTACATTAACTCCGTAATTATGGTGGTCATAACGAAAGTAACCTTATAAAACTGTGTGGTCGAGGTTTGTAGCCCTTCTAACTGTTTACTAAGAACATAAATTAGTTGATTTTAAATCTTCCCTGATTGGCTTGGTGGTGGTTGCGCATTCCAACTTTCTGAAGAGTCATATAACGTTGGTAACCCTAGCTGAGAGCCAAGTCAACGGGATAATCTTAGTCCGAATAATAACTAAAGGAGAAGACTAACGTTTGCGGGAGCCCATTAGCACTCTAACGGTTATTAGGGCAGTATCCGGACAAAGGAGCCATCCACCCCTATAAATTAATCACATCGTTGATCTATTTCTAAAATATCAATTTACACGAAGCGGATTCGAACCTAATTGATATCTTGTTTGATTGATAGTTTTTCGCACTGTTATTTATCTTTTCTTTCTTTTTATTTTATTTATTTAAAACACCTTTTATCCACCTTTTATTTTGGTCAGACAATAGCGAGGGTTGAGTAAGGAAACCGTGTTCGTGGTTCGATACTTGATTTTTACCTAAACTATATTACGCCGCGATAGATGCACTTGCATATTGCGTGTGGTTGGTAGAAGTAATAATCATTATAAATTTAAGACCTGATAATCGTGTTACAAATCTTAATCTAAAAATATATACTAGCACGCACACATCAATGGCGGTGTTCAGGTGGATGACTTTATCGATTGGATCGTCACCATTCAGCGGATCTTAGACCTCAAAGATATCCTTGACCGGTTGAAGGTCAAACTTGTTGGGAGAACTTGGGGACCTCAAAGATAACGATTGAATTCGGCTTCACTCTGGTGGGAGAACTTCATGAGACACCGACCGCGGAAAGCTAGGCCAAATGTGGGGTCATGGGCTAAGATGAAGAAGCTAATGAGCAGCAAGTTTCTACCAGCTAATCACCGTTAAGAGGCTTTCCTGGATTACCACCAGGTGACACAAGGTACGATGTTAGTAGAAGAATGCGTTGCCTCTTTTGACAGGTTACGTATGCGTTGTGTTGTAGATGAGGAGGAAGAGTAGGTAGTCGCGAGGTTCTTGGGGACTTTTAAACCTAAAATATCGGATATAATACAGTTACAATAATATTGGACCTACAACAATGTGTGTAGGTTGGCCTTAAAAGTTGAAAAGTAACAAAAGAGTAAGGCTAAGGTAATAGGAGTTAGGGCAGTGACGGGAACACAGGTCCCAGCGGTGACCACAACACCCGCTGCCCCAAAGGTTGGCGATACTCCCAAGGCATTAACGACAGTCATGGGCCCCTCTATTGGTTGCTCTGTCAGTTGTTACAAGTGCAATGGGCTCGGGAATTTGTCACGAGATTGTCCTAATAAACAGCCAGTGACGCTCGTTGAGGATGCTCCGCCGGTGTATAATGAATATGAATAATATGGAGGCGGGGAAGAGTTAGCTGTAGTCGATGAAGTCATCGGACCTGATCACGGCGAGGCCCTTATCAATCAGAGGACTTTCACCACCTCACCCATGGCCGATACCGACAACGATATCTGGCGACGTCACAACATTTTCAGGATCAAATGCAAGTCAAAGGTTAAGGTTTGCATGTAAAGCCCCAAATCTCGGGAGGCCTCACTTAGTGGATTTACTCATCAACACATAGAACTTAAACGTAAGACTTTCTTTAACACAGCGGAAACGATTTAAAACTTCAACATACGCAGCGGAAATACATAACACGTCTAAACATAACTTGTTTGATACGAATTTAAACTTGTCTTAAAAAACTGAAACATAATCATAAACATAAACGGGATGCCAGATGCTGATCTTCGGGTAACTCTTCTTTCCAAGCGAAGCATCCACATCCATCTACAACCACCTACACTTAAATGATATGTATACTAAAAAACTGCAACGCTGAGTGAGTTCTAACGTTTACTCTAAATCAATTATATATAAAAGATTTACTATTACAAACATACTGCCCTTAAGGCCAAAACTCTACATACTTACTTTCCAAAACAGTTTAAAACATATAATAAACCGTCAATTTCTTACACCGTACCGCCCTCATGGCTTACACCATAAACCGACGAGTACCTGGTCAATGCCCTCATGGCTTACACCATGAACCAACAATACCGCTTAACCGTCAATTCACTTGTCACTACTGTACCGCCCTCATGGCTTACACCATAAACCGACGAGTACCTGGTCAATGCCCTCATGGCTTACACCATGAACCGACAATACCGCTAAGGGAAGTTGCATGGTTCTCCCGAGCAACCGACGTCACTCATACCAATTTTACAACCGTTAACGAACCCAAAGGTTCTTACTAATGGGTAGAACCCATATCTGACATCTTGTACAAGTAACATCTGTCCCAAGGACCTTTTCAGCTGGTACACATTCCCGTAGGAAATCTATTCACTTTCTGTTCATAAAACTTTATCTGACTTGCTCATATCTTTCACATATCTTATGCCTTTGTTTATGTATAAAATATAATAAACGCTTGTCATAAAATATCTTTGCTCTACTGAATATAGCTAGACACATATATCATGCCTTTGTTTATGTATATGAAAATATAGTAAACGCTTGCCAAATGATATATCTTGCTTCACTGAAAACATACTAGCATATATATTATGCCTTTGTTTATGTATATGAAAATATAGTAAACGCTTACCAATAATATAGCTATTCTTTGCTCAATACGCACATTTGCCTCTTTTAATATTTTCACTAAAACATAGATTTTCACCTTTTGTTTATAATATATAAAATATGATAAACACTTTATACTAAGTATGCACACCACCCCTAAAGCAGGTAAAAAGGGATTAGAACTCACCTGATATTATGTCTACTAAAATTAAAAGCTCGGGCTACACGAGTGATACGTGACCTGTGCGTATACCATACATAAAATCGGTTAAACTTGCTAGACTCGGCTAATACACTTGAGAGTCGGCTGATAGAGTTGGCAGACAGAGTCGGCCGGCACTCTCAAGAGTCGGCTGATACTCTGGAGAGTCGCCTGAACTTGCGTTCAGGACTTGTGTCATGCTATAAGGGCCGATTCTCTCTGGCCGATTCTCCATGACCGATTCTCCCTGGCCGACTCTTTCTACCCTTCTTCTTCGGAGAACCATCTAGACCCTTATCAACTTGCATGGCTGAGAAAGGAAAATACGATCGGGGTTGATAAAAGATGTTTGGTCAGCTTCTCCATCGGGTCTAAGTACAGTGACGAGTTATGATGCGAAGTCGTTCCAATGCTGTCATCTTCTGTTGGGACGACCCTAGTAAGTACAGTGACCGATTCTCCCTGGCCGACTCTTTCTACCCTTCTTCTTGGCTGAGTGTCGCTACTTGCAGGTAGCGACACTTAAGAGTCGGCCCAAGAACCCTAATTCCAAAACAGACTTGTTTTCGATCTAAAACCCTAACTTTTTACGTTCAAAACATTTCTCCAACTCCCATGAAGCTAGATCTATACTTTTCATGTATTTTTATACGTAAAAATCCGACCTTTAAGTTAAAAACTCAATGAAACCCAAAAACCCCATTTTTAACAAAAACTCAGATCTGAGCAAGTTTCTTACCTCTATTTGGCTCGATCCTTCAGCAAAGCTTCGTGTTATTACTGGAGAAGAAGTTTGGTTCGATCTTGGAGCAAAACCGACACCTTCTCTCTCTCTAGAAAAAAAATGGTGTTGTAATGGGGGGTTTAGGGCTGGTCTTGAAGCTTATAAGGGGCCCAACCCTTGCCCTTGTTAGCCCATACACTCAAGCCCAAGCCCGCTCCTCTCATCCTTGCTAAGTTTTTCGTGCTCTAAAACTCGAGATGTTACAAGTTAAGGTTTGCACCATGATCATTGATTGGGGCAATTGTGAAAACACCGTTTCACTTGCTATGGTTGAACGATTTGGGCTGAAATCGGAGAACCATCTAGACCCTTATCAACTTGCATGGCTGAGAAAGGAAAATACGATCGGGGATGATAAAACATGTTTGGTCAGCTTCTCCATCGGGTCTAAGTACAGTGACGAGTTATGATGCGAAGTCGTTCCAATGCTGTCATCTTCTGTTGGGACGACCCTAGTAATTCGACAGGAAGGCTGTCATGATGAATACAAAAATACCTATGGGTTTAGGAAGGATGGGGTGAGCATTACATTGTTACCATGGGATAATTGGGGAGAGAAAAAGACTCATCAGCCTTGACCTTATGAAGGATTGGCACTGAGTGTACACAAGAGGATTCATACTATCACATTCTTATAGTGGTATGTTATACACTAGTCTTTTCCCTACATTATATATTGGAGTTGAGTTGGGGGATTTAGGCGGACACGTGGGTGGTGCTCCAAAGGGTAAGCATGGGGGAGTGGCCATTGTCTTGTTTAACATAGCTACTATTGTTCCCTCGAATGTTTTTTATTGTTATCTGGTGTCCTTAGCCGGAAAACAGTCATAATTAGTCAAAGCAAAGTTCCCCATTGATCCACAATCAGACGTTGGTATTTGGAGGAAATGGCTTGGGAGATAGTGGGGTATGACTGGATCAATCGCTAGTGGGTTTCGGCTGACAGTGGTAGTAATACTTCGGGCTCATTTTGGTCTTGTGGGTTTTGATAGGAAATGGGCTTATTGCTGGGTTGCATGGATTTCTGTTATAGGATTGTGGAAACCCATTAAGGATGAACTATGGATGGGGTTTCCTAGGTTGACGGGTTGTGATCTAGAGGTGGTTTGGTATGGCTTGGTGGGTCTCGCACCGTGGGCTTGTGAGTGCGAGTTATTGGTGAATGTGTGGTGGGTCATTCTTGATGCATGTTTAGGAGTTATAGGTCAAACCGTCCTAGGTCTTTATTATTGTAAGTTTAGGTTTAAGTATTGTGGTTACAGGTTTTAACTTACAGCTGCTAGGATCAGTAATTAGGCTTTGGTGACTATGTTTTGGGCCAAAGCATTCCTTTTGAAGAAGGCTCCTTAGGGGGAGATGATGATGCTAAAGCATCGTTGGGCTTAGCCTCACTGGGCTTGCCTACGGTTCTCGGGCTTGGGAAGGGATGAATCTTGCATGATGGTTTATGTGGATGGGCTGATCCAAAAGTAATGCCCACGAATTGATGGTGGCGGCAAGGAAGAGTAGAGAACATTTGGATATTTACCTTATCATTTATTTTAGTTTGAAATTTGAAATTTTAGTTGATGTGATCTCTTTTCCTAATTAAATTGTTACTCTCATCTATAAGTTAAAAGCTAGGGTTTGGTTATTATTAGACTCTTTGAATTATATTTCTTATTGAATTTTTACAATCAAAGCGTTCGTTTTATCGAAGCTTTCGATTCGAAACGTTTGGTTTTATCGTTGTTTTTGTGTGGCATTTGATTGTGCTTCCCTTCGCATCATAATGTGTGTATGTTTTTATTGAAAATAAAAATAAATTAAAAAGGGAAGATAAAACTTTTGTATTTGTGTTGTTAAACTTGTCCACAAAATAACATAAATTATCAAATTAAACCTTGTTTTGTCTAATAATAATATAAGTATATAAAATATGTATATTTTAGTTCTTAACAATCCAATCATTCAAGTTATTTTTTTAACGACAAACTCACACACTCATTAAACCTACTTATAAATCTACATTTTTCTTTACAACGAGACTTGAACCACGCCTCTCGAAAGAGACATGATTCCAAAGTCATGGTACCATTCCAGTTATTAACTTGAAGGTAGTAAAGTCAACCAACAACCTAGCTTATCATTAAAACTAAAGAAGTCAAAATTTTCCTTAAGTGGATGGGATTGAACATGTCATTAAAAGTTAAAACTAATGAAGATGTTGTAACAGTATAATATAAGACGATACATTATACTATTATCTGTTTGTTAATGCTTTGAAAATTAGACGGCAATGAAACCGGCAGCTCCGACGTTTCACCGGTTCAAACGTTCAACTCAATCTAAAATATAGGGCGGCTGACAAAGAGAGAAGGAAATTTTGACTGGCTTTCAATAACTTTAATCGGTTCACCTAAACCGACTGGTTCATTATAGTATGGTCCATTATTTTATAACTGAATTGGTGGCAATGACGGTTCTTAAATAAACCGGTCGGACCAGGGTTAAACAAGACTCCTATTTGTGTCTTATTAGAGTTATAAGCAATTAAGAGGTGAGAGTGAATACTCCAAAAGAATTTTAATGTCAAGATAGCAACATGAAATTATAAAAAAGAAGGGTGGTAAGTACATACGGTAGAGTGTCATTTCGTCCGCTCAAGTGATGGTATCTTTTCTGTCATGTGGGCGTCACGTCAGCCTGGTAAAGGAAATACCTAAGTAAGTGAGACCCAAGTAAGCATTAAATACAAAATATATTTTAATATTCATTTTTTAATAAAGATAAATAAAATTATATTAATAAAATTTCATGAAATAAAGTAAACATTAAAAAAATATTCATTAAATTACAAAAAAAAAACATAAATAAAAATAACATAAAATTAAAAAAAAACATTAAAAAATGTTACATAAAAAAAACTAATGTTGTGACCGATCGAAAATATAGTCAATCAAGTCCGACTTTGAAGCATCATGAACATCTCGACTGTGTATTTCTAGACGGTTGCTTCGCTTTTTATCTTCATCAATTTCTTCGTACATAGGCTTCTCTTCATTTGGTTTATATTGAAAAATTGCCAATCCGGTGTCCTCTAAAATCATATTATTCAGAATAATACAATCATACATAATGTTCCTAATTTTGTTTTGAGACCAAGATCTAGTCGGGCGTTGGATAATATGTCACTTATTCTTCAACATATCGAACGCTTGTTCGATATCTTTTCTTGCCTCGTCATGAGTTTTTTTGTAAGTGGTACGTTTAAGACCTATCGGTTCTGTAAACGACTTGACAATTGTAGCATATTCGGGGTATATTTCGTCGGCAAGATAATACCCACTCGGGTAAAGTGTACCTCTAAGTTCAAAAGATGAGTAAGGTGAAGTCCCGTTTATCCAATCTTCAAATATAGGCGATTGATTAAGAAAAGTAATGTCATTGTTGGAACCGGCAACACCAAAAAATGCATGCCAAAACCATAGGTCAGTTGAAGCCACAACTTCAAGCATAATACTAGGACTAGGATGATCCCCGCATGCAAACTGACCTCGCCATGCATTGGGGCAGATTTTCCAGTCCCAGTGCGAGCAATCGATGCTTCCGAGCATCCCGATAAATCCGTGTTTAGCTTCATGTGTTGCATATAATTGTTCAGTGTCGCTAGCCGACGTTCTACGTAAATATCTACTATAGTACAATTGAATTATGGCTCTAGAAAATTTATACATACATGGCCTGATAGTTCGGACGGACATCTTCAAGTAATCGTCGAACGAATCACTAGCGGTTCCGTACACCAATTGAAGAATCACGGCGGTACACTTTTGGACGGTGATAAAACCAACTCGGCCTCTCGCATCAACCCCTTGGTGGAACCAACAAACCTCTCTCTCGATATCATTTAATACTCTTAAAAATAAATTCCGGCTCATTCGAAAGCGGTTACTGTAGTGCTCATCCTCATACGCACACACTTCGTTAAAGTAGCCTTTGAGTAGTTGTGCATTAGCAGCCGACCGTTCACGGTTTAGACGAGCACTTCGTGTTAAAGGTTGTGACGATTGAGCTTCTTCCCACCACTGAAACGCCGCCGTTGAGAAAACACGGAACATCATGGCCCGGGCTTCGTCGCTTGAAGATGAAGATGATGATGACATTTTAAAATAAAATATAAGAGTCGTGTGATTGGGTGTTTTGTTGTAAAGAGTTGTGAGATTTATTTGTGGTTAAATGAATATATATATATATATATATAAATTATTTTTTATTTCAAACGGTAATTAAAAAAACGACTAATTTTTCTTCCTTCAATGGCTATATTGTCTTCCTCTCCCCGTGAAGTGCCTCACGCACAAGACTCACACAAACGAGGGGGCGGTGTACTATGTTGATTCACGCCGTGAAGACCCTCACGCCATCACCGACGTGAGGATATACCCCTTACTCTAAGGGGTGCATTAAAAATGACAAGAAATACCCCATTTCATATTGCTTTTCCTATTTTCAAAATGACAAGAAATATATATATATAGGGAATATATATTTTAAAAACCTTGTTTAGTTGGAAAAACTATGAAAACCTTATATTGAAAAAGATGGATGAATAAGATTAAATATTGCATTGAAGTTTTTACTTTTTTGATTATTTTTATTAAATAAGTACAAAAATGATATATGGGTCTTTTGACTTGTTCCGTATTTTGCTTTAGAAAGAGTAAAAGTTTCTCTTACACATCAATCACATCATATCTACTATCTTACCTCCGTCCATAGTTTTTTCCTATTTTCAAATCTCAATTTTGAGTTTTGAAATCAAAAGAACTTTTTTAATTATTTTTATTAAATATAATCAAAAAATTAAAAGTCTTAAAAAATTCAAAACATAGCTTTCATCTAAAATAATACTATTAATAATTTATCCTTTTTATATCCTATTATTTTTTAATTTCAATTAATATAATACTAACTAATAATTAATAAAAAAGTTCTTTTGATTTCAAAACATATTAAGGGGGTGTTTGGGATTACTTATTTACTCTACTTATTAACTTATTAACTTATATAAGTTAATAAGGTGTTTGGGAAAGCTACTTATTTAGCCTACTTATACCATTTTTCAAGAAGTAAGTTCATCCTTACTTATTACTTATAACTTATTAACTTATAGCATAAGTCAATAAGTAGTTTTCAAAGAAAATCCCAAAGTTTTTGAGAAGTTACAAATTGTGACTTATGACTTATGACTTATTACCTTTTTGAATAAGTCATAAGGAGTTTCAAATAAGTAATCCCAAACACAGCCTAAAAGTCTTAAAGAATTCAAAACATAGCTTAAATAACTTTACGAGTGTGACACATCATCTTTGGACAGAAGTGAAACTTTAGGTGTTATTTAAGTTAATCATGTTTTAATATCATGACATGCACTAAGTTATAATGTTTAATTAAGCTTGAATAAGTTTATACATGCATCACATCACCTTTGGGCAGAAGTGAAGCTTTAGGTGTTATTCAAGTAATTTTTTTAAGTTTTGAAAACATTTAATTTTAAGGTTTAACAAAACTAAAACTAAAGCATTCATTAATAGCAAACCCCATGTTAGCGCGGATCGAACTTTTAATAGCATTTAAGTTTAAGGTTTAACAAAACTAAAACTAAAAATTTTAATAGATCTCGATTTTAAGAGATCAAAAAAACGTGATCTATAAACAAAACAGAAAACTGTGAACATTAATAAAGACGATTTTCCATCATATTTTAACAGAACTTTGTTCTCCAGTTTTAATTTCAGTTTAAGGAAAGAAACAAGAACTGATTAATCAACATTGCTCTGACACCACATGTTGATCAGTTCTTGTGACTATATAATGGAAAACAATGATATAATACATACCTGTTAAGTTCATCGATGTAGGGAAGACATCATGATTTTTTATCTAGATCGGGTTCTCGTTTAGGATGTACTGTTATGATAGCTAAGGTGAGTTCTTTAGAACTCACAGTTATGAGTTGAGAGAGAGGGACGATTCTTGAGTGGTGATAGATTATCAATTTTATGATTTTTTTATTAGTCTATTTCCCTCTAATTAATTCTTTATTTATATGTACACATAAGGGGAAACCCATTAATGACACATTAAAAGTAATTAGGCCCATCAACTAATTACTAGTCATAAATTAATTAAAAAATAAATAATTATATTTGATTATTTAATAATTAGATAAATAATTATAGAAGCCATATATTAAATCGTGTCTTATAAAACGGTCCCTTGAACATGATTTAAAGATTAAATGGTGTGATGAAGACCTTAGGTTTACTCAATGTCAAACTGATAATATCTTGTTCATTAAGAATGACTCAAAAGGGAAAAAAAGGCTATCATGATGGATTTATGGTATATGTTGACAATCAACAATTTTGAGAAGGTGCATTGCATTAATGGTCACAAAAATAGTTCTAGACTGTAATATTTTCATGCTAATAAAACTTAAATACCTTTTTGTTGCCTAAATTGAGAAAACTATAATATTTAAAAGTTAACCAGAAAACTATGTCCGCGCTTCGCGACGGGAGGCGGACCTTAAACGGTTGAGGCGGTGACATTGACGTGGCTAAACACAAAAAGAAACGTGATTAAGTACATAAAATAAACGTATGAAGTTACGAAGACTCGGTTGTGAAGATCGAAATATAGATAAACAACAGTTATATAACGCTAACGATGTTCTTCAGTCGGTGTCAATCTCATTATTCATGGTACCATCATGTTACCGTCAATCGATATAACCCACGATACCTAAAAAATACCATTTTTTGAATATATGGGTAAACTCGAAATTTTAGAAACTTAAGGGGGAGAGGTTAAAGTGACAATTTATAAAATTGAGGGGTGAGTTTTGTTATTTCACTAAAGTTGAGGGGGGTATTTTGGTTGGTGGAAAAGTCCACCGACCTTTCCATTTAAGATAGTATATAATTACACGGATGGTCCCTTTAGTTTGGCCAAATTACGGATATAATCCCTAATTTTTGAAAAATTACGGGTTTGGTCCCAGCATACTTTGATTTTGTTACACTGACGGTCCCTAGCATGGATGGAGGTTAACTTTTTCAGCTAAGTGGGTGTGAAAAGACGAAAATACCCCTTAATAAAAAAAGAAAAATAAAACAAAAGCATTAAATAAAGTAAAAAAATAAATAAAAAGAAAAGAAATATTAAAATATTAGTAGGTCCCACAATTAAATCAAAAGTCTTTCTTCTTCATTCACCAACACCTCCCCACCCCATCTGTTTGAGCTCGCCGGATGTTACATACCACACCACTCAACCCCCTTCCCCATTTGTTTGAGTTCGTCGGAGGAAGACCGCTGCCCATCTGATGTTTAAGTTCGTCGGTAGACAGGTCTTCACGCCACCACTAGTGTCAACCACCTGAACATCATCCACCTCCACCTCACAACCACCGTCCTCTTCCCCATCACCACCACACTCACAACAACAAGTCGATCGTCGCCAGTCTGCCAGCCACCACCGCTGCCCCTCGCCTGAAAACCTCAAACCCGCTGCCCAGTGCCCCTCGCCAATCTGCCAGCCACCACAACAACAAGTTGATCATCGCCTAATTACGCCAGTGAGTAAATTTGGGCGGCAATCGGTTGTGATTCACACAGTAGGTCGTCAAAGCATTAGCGCTAGACTTTTTTCTCCCTTTAATGGTACCGGTTCACGGCTCCATAAGGGTTCACGGCTCCGGTAAGGATTCACGGTTCAATAAGGGTTCACAGTTCAGCAAAAGGTTCACGGTTCAGCTAAGGTTCACGGTTCAACAAAAGGTTCTCGGTTCATCAAAGGTTCACAGATTCTATAAGGTTCATAGCTCCAAAAAGTAAACCGTGAATTGTAAAACACGTGAACTTGAATTGTGAACTGTAAACCGTGAAACATGAATCGTAAACTCAGAATCGTGGACTGTTACCCGTGAAATTTAAGACCCGTGAACTTAAGACCCGTAAACAAAACCCGTGATTCTTACCCGTGAATTATTAAAGTGAGAGTCTAAAACCGTGAAGGTGATCCTAATAAGGCAGTGCGAAAATTAATAGATTTTGATTGTATTTTAAATTTCAAAAATATTTTAAGTTGTTTAGTATATCCAAATTTCTTTATTTAAAATAATAAAATAATATTTTAATTCGAAATCTTGGAGATAAAGTTACAAGATTTTAGGAAAACACAATCAAAATCATTATTCATCCTAATTTAAGGGGATTTTATCGAAAATAATGATGAACACGAAGAACAGTTTATGAACATCAGATAAACCGTTCTTCAATAATATCATATTAAAGCCTGGAATCGAAATCTTGAAACATAATTTTAACAGATTTCGAAAAACATTAAGGATCTCGAGTTTAGGAGATCAAAAAACGTATAATATTGAAACCTGGTACTAAGTCCAGATCCGAAAAAATAAGAATTAAAACGTTTTTTTATTACGGTTTTAACAAGACTTTTGTTCTCCGATTTTAATTCCAGTTTAGGGAATGAAACAAGAACTGATTAAGCAACATAAGCTCTGATACAACATGTTGATCAGTTCTTGAAACATGATAATGGAAAACAAATAATAATAATAAATAATACCTGATAAGCTAACCGCAGAGAGGGAAGACTTCATGATCTCTGATCTGGATCGGGGTCCCGTTTAGGGTGTATGGTTAGGATGGCTTAGCGTGAGAAATAAGCTCACGGTTCAGAGAGAGATGAACGAATTTAGTGGTGATAGTATTGAATGATTCATTAGTCAATTCCCTCTAATTTTCTCTCTATTTATATGTACACCAAATGAGAAACTCATTAATGGTCCATTAAAAGTAATTAAGTCCATCAACTAATTACTAGTCATATGTTAATAAATAAATAAATAAAACATTTGACCATTTAATAATAAGTTAAATGATTATAAAAGACACACAATAAATCGTGTATTACACGTTAGGAATGCATTTATCATGTCTTACACATTAAGAATGCATTTATTTAGATTTCTAAGTCAAAGCTCCTTTCCTGAAAAGAAAGAAATAAAAAAATGAAAATGACATTAAAGACAAGATATTTGTCATATTCATTATGAAATTTTATATAATTATATAATTTTATAGATGTAAATAGAATATTATACCGTCTTATCTTTATTTTGTGATTAAAAAATAAACTATTTAATTTATTTTGAAACGTAGTAAGCCTTTTTATACATGTAACTAGTGTTAGAACTCGTGTATCACACGGGACTGAATAAATGATAAGATATGTTCAATATAATTCATGAATATGTAAATATAGCTTCGTATACAACGTTGGTTGTTCATTTGTAATTTTTTCACTCCTATCTAAGATTAAAAGTTTGAATCTATATCTATTTTTAACTCTGGAAAGCGTCACGTACAGTTACCCATGAAAGAAACCGCTTGCCTCTAGAACTAATGCACCAAAATTATAATTTTTTAGTGAAATCCATAAGCTTTGCATGGTAATCCAACTTTGCCCTTCACAAATATTAAATGCAATTTTAAAAATTTATTACTTTTTACCAAAATAATGGATTGCATCATGAAATATATTCAACTAATTATAAAGGCGATATCATGTGTCTAATGTATTAGATGCCTACAACGTTACCCACAATCAATTGATTTGTATGTGAACGGATTATATATAGTTTCTCAGACAATTAATCATCCTTGGTAGATTACGATGAAAAACACGTATTTTGTTTTTACTTTTAGTAATCAATTTTCATTATTTTTTAAGAATCATCGAGTTAAAACCAAAAAAAAAATAAAATAGAAGAGGTTAAAATAATACAATACTATATTTGAGATGGAGAAACTTTTCATTAAAACGATATAATGCATAAATTTGTAACTACATCTTATAACTAAATGAATCCCATCCTCAAGAAGGTGTGGAATACCGGGTTCAAAATATCTCATCCAATCCATAATCATGGCCTGATATACAACACGGCTACATGAAACAAAATCTATATCTCTGACTCCAAGAGCATCTTTAACAGATTTCTTGCTAATAAGATTCTCCATGTGTGAAAAGTCATAGCACATGCAGCCCTCACACTGTTTTCTAATGTCATAGTACTGCAAAATATCACAAGCTGATTATCTTAAATATGTTCAAATATTCTTGACTAAAGATGTCTTTACATTGATATTTTTAGCAATAGATTTGATCGAGCAAAAAATGGTGTTCAGTATCAAAAAATGGTGTTGCAAAGAAAAATGCACCCATATAAGTTGTTCCATCGGTACACGAGAAAAGAATAGGCAGAAAATAACACAATTAAGATGTAGGAAAAAAATTACCACAAAGTTTAATTATAGTCTCATACTTTGGAAATCTCCTGTTGATGTTTTTATAATTAGACTCCTTAATTATTCCCATATCCAGTGGGTTATACAACTCTCAATGTAGTGGGAAACTCGTGTTGACACACAATATTATGAATAAAATTCATATCGTAATATTCATAAATTCAGAAAATATTATATATCAAAAGTTATTAAAAACCAAACTGTTTTTAAAAGAAAAAAGTTCACCTCACTTGGAACCCAGGTGAAGAGCTCGGCACCATCAGTGGCTGCAACCATATGATATTTAGCAGATGCAACTACCTTGACCCGGCAAGCCCGTAACCCTGATGTTACCTATCTAGCAGTTATGACTGCAACTGCTTAAGATCTCTATCAATGATACCATGATTCAAACTTCTTACAAGCTTCAATTGCTTGTGCTCAGAAGGATTGATTTTCCCTATTTCTGGTCCCAGACAACCAATTCATTAGTTGAAGTTATAGATGCTGGTATTAATAAATTTGGTCCGGATTCCTAAAATGTCAGAATACAAGTGTCAGAAAAAATGACAGATTTTTTGTGTGAAATTATAAAATACACAATATCAACAACATTAATCTTTCCATTCAAGGTTTTACACGAGGTATGTCGCAATTAGAACAAACAGAGTAATTCATGTTGTGTTTTATTGATAACAAAAAAATGTAGAAAATGATCTCTGATCTGAATCGGGCCGTTTAGGGTGTACGGTTAGGATGGCTTAGCGTGAGAAATAAGCTCACGGTTCAGAGAGAGATGTACGAATTTAGTGGTGATAGTATTGAATGATTCATTAGTCAATTCCCTCTAATTATCTCTCTATTTATATGTACATCAAATGAGAAACTCATTAATAGTCTATTAAAAGTAATTAGGTCCATCAACTAATTACTAGCCATATGTTAATAAATAAATAAATAAAACATTTGATCATTTAATAATAAGATAAATGATTATAAAAGACACAAAATAAATCGTGTCAAACACGTTAAGAATGCATTTATTTAGATTTCTACGTCAAAGCTCCTTTCATGAAAAGAAAGCAATAAAAAAATGAAAATGACATTAAAGACAAGATATTTGTCATATTCATTATGAAATTTTATATAATTATATGATTTTATAGATGTAAATAGAATATTATACCGTCTTATATTTATTTTGTGATTAAAAAATAAACTATTTAATTTATTTTGAAACGTAGTAAGCCTTTTATACATATAATGTTCTCCACGACACGTTGATGAATCTTATGGTGATAATTTCCTTATAAATTTATAAACTTTTTAATTTAAATTATATAAATAAGATTAAAAGACGTCCTTGAATAGTGCTAAATCCATTCCCATTTTTAGACTTTTTTTTTTCTAAATTTTCTTTTTCAACTATTATACTATATACAATATACACTTTTAATCCGTTTCATTTTCTATTAATTTCGTTTTCTTTTAACAACTTTCATTCGTTAACTTTTTTCAAAGTATGTAGGGCGCAACTGTTTTTATTTTTTTTTTTGTCTCCGATATAATTTTTTTTGTAAACGGAGTTGTATTTAAAATCGGGTTTTTTTTGTATCGTTGCCTATAGCGAGTGTCGTTACCGTTGTGGTACCGTGACGAGCCGAACCTATTATGAGCGAGCAAAAACATTGTCGGTATTAGTATTATCGGAACCCGTATCGGTATTCGCATTTATGGTTTTCAACGACCCGAACCGGTAATTTTCTTATTTTGTTTTTTTCCTTTTTTATTATTTAGTTTTATGTTTCTCTTTTATTAGACTAAATTACAATTTGTCTTTTATGTTTGTCAAAATTATGGAATGGCTCATTTAATATTTTGACTTTCACTTACTGTCCTTTATTTGTAAAAGTACATACGAATTTTGTCATTTCCACTAAAAGCAGTTAAGTTTTTCAGTTCAGTCACCTCATATGCAATGCACATGAGTGCATTTTAGTCTTTTTACACCTAAAGGACAATTTTTGTAATTTAAATAGATTTTATAAATTTAGTAAATTATTTTATTTAATAAAATCCTTTACATATATAATAGGCTACACTACACACATATGTATTCAGGCTACACACATATGTATTCAAAAATCACGCCACCACCACCGCCCACTACCACCTCCATCGCCATCGTCATCGCCGTCCACCGCCGCCGCCTGGCACCACCATCGCCATCGCAGTCTAACACTTGTTGAGTATTTTAGCAGTGGTGATCAGTTAGATTAGTTATCAAAAAAACGGTTGATAAATAATTTTAGATTAATAATAATTATTTAGTAATTATTAATACGCAGCGGAATGAAACCGATTCAACACAAAATAAAACCCGACAGGATCTGGGTTACAAAACACACGAACACGGAATAAATATTTAATCTAACTACCAATGAGATTAATTATACCTTAGTGGTTAATGATTAACCGATCGAGACACCAATGTACAACGAACCGATGCTAGATCACGAACCGAACGCGAGACACAGGAAGCGCCGGGGCTGGCCGGAAACGGGCAGGCAGCGACTGGTTTGGTGGCCGAAAGTCGCAAGGCGAATACTATTCTATTCAATAGCAGCTTGATTTCTATGCGCTACTTCTTCTTGCGCACAACAGCCCTCAAAATCCTCTAGCCAATGCATCAGCCAAGAGGCTCTAGTTGTAGCCGTTTTCCCCATTGTTGGTTAGAAAAAATTATTAGGATTATTATTATATATATATAATAATTAGAACCCTATTAGTTGTTTTCGGGCCCAAAGTCCAATACAAGATAAAAAGCTTGTGCCCATTTAATTGTTTTAATAAAAAGATTAAAACAATAAATAAGAATTATTATTTATAAACCTGTATAAATAATAAATCTCGTGTAACGAATATATATAAAATATATCGTCTCGCTAACAGTTCGTAATTACCAGTTAAGCGGGTTAAGTGGATTTAATGTGCGTTGCCCTAGGTGTAACTCTTACGGGTCATAGCTCGGTCAGTCGCGTTGTCCATCGGGTCGGTCCATAAAATCCAACAATCTCCTACTTGGACGATCCACGATAAATCAACGCAAACAGTCAGCGGCGCTCTAGCTGCACATGGCTGTCCTTAACAAGGTATGACGCTTTAAAGTCATTAACCAAATATCTTGGTGTTAGTAATAGCAAGACAATAGACTTATGACAATAGTTGTCATTCATCCTTTCCGTATAAGACATCAATTGAATCAATGAGACATGGAATTAGTTCATTCTCATATGGCGTTCAATTATTATTGTTCTCGTTCAAGATTCATAGTGGTCCAATCAAACACACAGTCAGTTTGGGTAAGGCCTTACACTTCACCAATTTGAATCACGAGGGCGCCACGATGCCTAACTGTTACATATCATGTAAGAGTACAGAATCCCTTATCGACCACATACAGCTCCCACTGAACTTCAGGTCTGTTCCTAACCAATGCCTTTATGACTGGCAGTTACGCGACAGCGGTTGACAGTGATTAAAGAACAGTCCTTGGTAAACGAAAGTTCTAGTATGCGTCTAAAGTCAGAGGATACTAAATGAGTATATCAATATCAAAACATCTTATGATTAAAATCCATGAAGATGATTTGAAACGAGTTACATCCAACGTAATCCAAGATGAGGTTTGTGAAGTTGGAAGTCAACTACTTGAGTCCAAGTTCAGAATAGTCTTAATTCAGAGTCGTTCCCACGATTCTGATCGATTACGGATAATTAATAATACAAGATTCATGGATTAAACGTATTAAAATCAAACACAGTTGTAAGTTTCAAAGTTGCATTTAACAAGTAAATCAAATTGAATTGAAAAAAATATAACTGTTTAAAGTTTGTACATCCAAATACTAAATCAAAACATATCGCTAGCAAAACTAAGACCGATAGCATTTCTGTGCTAATCGACTTAGTGAACGGGTCCGCTAGGTTTAGATCTGTGTCTACTTTGCTTATCACGATGTCACCACGTTCCATAATTTCCCGTATATAGTGGAACTTTCTGAGAATGTGCTTGGCTTTGTGATGAGATCTGGGCTCTTTGGTTTGAGCAATAGCGCATGTGTTATCACAAAATAGCTCGATTGGTCTCCGAATACTTGGAACCACATCGAGGTCGGTTATGAATTTCTTCATCCAAGCAGCTTCCTTTGCAGCATCTGATGCAACTATATACTCAGATTCGGTGGTTGAATCCGCCACCACACTCTGCTTGGAGCTCTTCCAGGAGATAGCTCCTCCGTTTAGAGTGAATACGAATCCTGATTGTGAGCGAGAGTCATCTCGGTCAGTTTGGAAGCTGGCGTCAGTGTAACATCTTACAGTGAGCTCTTCTTCCACTCCTCCAAATATTAATGTCTTTAGTCCTTCTCAAGTACTTCAGGATGTTCTTGACTGCAGTCCAATAGGCAATGGCAGGACTTTGCTGAAAAAGACTGGTCATGCTTAAAGCATACGAGACGTCAGGCCTGGTACATAACATAGCATACATGATAGAACCAATCGCCGAAGCATATGGAATTGCTTCCATACGCTTGGTTTCAATGTCCGTTGAAGGAGATTGCGATTTGTTCAGCACGGTGCCTTTAGTCATAGGAACACCTCCTTTCTTGGAGTTTTCCATATGAAAGCGTGCCATGACCTTTTCTATATATGTGCCTTGACTTAGCCCTAGAAGCCGCTTAGATCTATCTCTGTAGATCTTGATTCCTAGAATGTAAGCTGCTTCTCCAAGATCTTTCATTGCAAAACAAGTTCCCAATCGGTGTTTAACATCGTTAAGCATAGGGATGTTGTTTCTAATGATAAGTATACCATCCACATACAAGATGAGGAATGATATAGAGCTCCCACTAGACTTTCTGTAAACACAAGGCTCATCTTCATTTTTGACAAAACCAAACTCTTTGATCTTTTGGTCAAAACGAAGATTCCAGCTTCGAGATGCTTGTTTGAGTCCATAAATAGACTTATTCAGTTTACATACCCTATTAAGATATTTTAGATCAACAAAACCATCAGGTTGTACCATATAGACATCTTCAGAGAGATGCCCATTAAGGAAAGCGGTTTTGACATCCATTTGCCATATCTCGTAGTCGTAGTACGCGGCTAAGGCAAACAATATCCTGATCGATTTGATCATAGCAACGGGCGAGAAGGTTTCATCATAGTCAATGCCTTGAGTCTGAGTAAAACCTTTCGCAACTAGCCGTGCTTTATAGGTGTGTATATTTCCATGCATGTCGGTTTTTCTCTTGAAAATCCATTTGCTCCCTACTGCCCGAGATTCGGGGGGTAGCTCAACCAAGTCCCAGACTTGATTATCACGCATAGATTGCATCTCGACGTTCATGGCTTCTAGCCATTTTGCAGATTCTGGATCTGAAATAGCAGATTTGTAGATAGTAGGTTCGTCATTAGACTCGGCTACTAATAGGACCTCGGTACTATCAAGATGCCATAGGTATCTGTCAGGTTCTTTGCGAGTCCTTACACTTCTGCGAACGCTTGTGTTTATATCTGATTCACCAGCAACAACTTCTTGTTGTTCAGACGCTTCGACTTCATCAGCGGTTGTTTGTGGTTCTCGAAATTCTTCAAGATCCACTATATTATCTCCAGTTCCTCGTTCAAGAATTTCTTTCTCGAGGAAGTGTGCCTTCCTTTTGATGGAAATAACATTTGCATCAGGTTGATAGAAATAATATCCGCTTCTGTTATAGTATCCAACGAAAACGACCTTTTCGCCTCTAGGATCGAGCTTGTCATCAGAATCGCTGGTGACATATGCATCACATCCCCATACTTTAAGGTAAGACAGATTGGGTTTAGACCCATGCCATATCACATATGGAGTCTTTTTTACCTTCTTAGTCGGTGCCAGATTGACAATGCGGGCGGCGGTCATAAGAGCATAACTCCAGAAGGAGTGAGGCAAGTTTGTTCTACACATGATCGAACCATATTAAGTAGGGTTCGATTTCTCCTCTCGCTCACGCCATTAAGTTGGGGTGTGCCAGATGGAGTGGATTGTGAAACTATTCCACGCTCCTTGAGATGATTGATGAACTCTGTGCTGAGATATTCACCACCTCGATCTGATCGAAGTGTTTTTATCGTTTTACCGAGTTGGTTTTCCACTTCGTTTTGAAACTCTTTGAACTTTTCAAAAGTTTCATGCTTGTGTTTCATAAGATAGACATAAGCATATCGACTATAATCGTCGATGAATGAAACGAAGTATCTTTCATGATTTCTAGACATAGTTCTGAAAGGGCCACATACATCAGTGTGTATTAGTCCTAGCAGATCCTTGGCTCGTTCACCAACGCCGGTGAAGGATTCTTTAGTGAGTTTGCCAGCTAAGCAAGACTTGCAGTCTTCAAAGGATTCTTGTCCGGTGGATTCAAGGATCCCTTCGGATTGGAGCCTTTTCATGCGGGCCTTGCTTATGTGACCAAGTCTACAATGCCATAGAAATGTATCATTTAATGCTAGATTTGATACGTTTAGAAAGATTGTATATGTTATTATTAGTTTGAACATCAACCTCATAAATTCCATTTCGAGGTTTAGCCTCAAAATAGAAAATATCATTTAAGTAAGTAGAAATATTAATTCCATTAAAAGCGTATTTAAAACCTTGTTCAAATAATAAGGAAACTGAAATAATGTTTCTGGTTAAACCAGGTGCAAACAAACAGTTATTTAAGATAACTACAAGGCCAGAAGGACATGAAAGGTGAAATGTTCCAGTTGCAAGAACTGGTACTCTCTTCCCATCACCAACGATGAGTTCCATGTCGCCTTGTTTCAGCTTCTTCCACTTTTCAGGCTCGTGCAATACATTAACGATGTGATAAGCACATCCGGTATCAAATACCCATGTGTCGCTAGAGATAGTGAAAAGTTCAATAACATAGATAGAAATACCAGAAGAGATGCCTTCACCATTTGCTCTCTTCGATCTCAGCTTAGCTAGATATTCAGGGTAGTTACGTTTCCAGTGCCCCATATTGTTGCATTCAAAACACTGACGCTCCTTGGGAGAGGGTGCTTTTGCAACTTGTTTGTTTTTGTTGGTGGCATTCTTGGCAGCAACAATAACTTGCTTCTTACCTTTGCTGTTATAACCCCTTTTCTTGGTTTTGGGCTTGTTAACACCAGCAGATTTGACCATCAACTCTTGATTAGTCTCACTTGATATTCTCATCTCGGCTGTTTCCTGCATGCCGTGCAGTTCGGGCATAGTCTTCTCCCATGTGTTCATATTTAAGTTCATTACGAAGTTGTCATAAGAACTAGGGAGAGAGTTCAAGATGAGGTTGGTGTCATTCGGTTTTTCATTCTCAAGCAAAGACTTGAGAGAGAAGTAGAAGTGAGATTCTTTTTCAGTAGACATCTGTTAAATAAGCAAATTAAATGTTAATTAGTATTTTGGATGTAATAAATTCTTATATTAATGACCCATGGCAAGAATAGAATAAGAATAGAGAATCTGGTTATATCAATTAGTAATGGCGGCTGTGGCACGCAACATTAGTAAGTGATTTAGGCAGACTGACAATAATTGCCAATTGTGGAAAAATGCACAATTCTCGAGTATGAGGCCGCTAAGACAACTTTTGTCTATGCATTGATACGTTTAGCCTCATCTATGCCCACTTTTGATCTCCATACAGCTGGGGCATGTATTAGAGAGAAAAGTAATAGTCGCCCTCGTACAGGTACATGTAGAATGGCCGGATGTGTCAACGAAACCCTTGCACCTTGGAGGGATAGGTTACGCACCAAGTGCGGTGCTGTGGCTCCAAACACTGGTGTTTCACGTTATGCCCCAAGTGTTCCTTATAGTAGGATGGCATAGACTAAAGATTTTAAATATGGGATTTAATTTTAGTGTTTACCGAATAGGGTCAAACACAACGAATGATAAATCATACGTGTGTTGTAAAATCCAGTTTTACTATATATTAGATCGTGACAACGTGATGAACCCTTTTATCTCTCAGGACACTTAATTTTAAATAACCTATTAAAACTAAGTTTGTCGCGATGTAATTAACCAATTAAAAGTTAATAGTTTAAATGAACTATTAAGTTATTCGTTTTGAAAATTTAAAATTAGTTTAAATTGTAAAACTTTATTGGTTACCATTTATTTTAAAAACAAACTGTTTGTTTTAATATAAAGTATCCACAAGTTGTAAAAAAAGTTTAGAACTTGTTATTAATTTGATTGTGAAAATTTTGGTATTTGGTCGGTACGTTATAACATTTATAAGATAAAAGCAACCACAATAGCAAAGACAAAAATATGTAAATCATATGGCCAAGGAAAAAGTGTTTGATCTTGCTAGAGCCTAATAGCAAGACCAAACTAGGTCACGGGGTCACAACACACAAACAACCACAATGATGAACTTCGTGCATGCATCTAGCTGTTCCGTGTGACTCCCACTAAATCCAAGATCCTGTCTCCGTCTTCTGTTTTGTCTTTGGGTCTTTATCTTTACAATATTTATACAGAATACAAAAAAATAAAACCCTAAGCTATTACAATTTTGAGCCATCAAATAAAAGCTAATCTATTACAATTTTGAGCCATCAAATGGGCCAAACTATAAAACCAAAAACAGAAAATAAACACAAGACAGGGTCAGGCCAGATTTACATATTTAATACAATCAAATAAGTGGGCAATCCTTTTGGTCAAATAAAATAAATAAAAACTTTGACAAAAAAAATAAATAAATAAAATTGCCCTAAAAATATTTAGATTAGAAACTTTAAACAAGTTAAAGTTTGTGATCTATAACCGGTTAAAAGACCGGATCCGATTCGTATGTCGTAACCAAGACTCTGATACCACTGTTGGGTATTTTAGCAGTGGTGATCAGTTAGATTAGTTACCAAAAAAACGGTTGATAAATAATTTTAGATAAATAATAATTATTTAGTAATTATTAATACGCAGCGGAATGAAACTGATTCAACACAAAATAAAACCTGACAGGATCTGGGTTACAAAACACACGAACACGGAATAAATATTTAATCTAACTACCAATGAGATTAATTATACCTTAGTGGTTAATGATTAACAGATCGAGACACCAAGGTACAACGAACCGATGCTAGATCACGAACCGAACGCGAGACACAGGAAGCGCCGGGGCTGGCCGGAAACGGGCAGGCAGCGACTGGTTTGGTGGCCGGAAGTTGCAAGGCGAATACTATTCTATTCAATAGCAGCTTGATTTCTATGCGCTACTTCTTCTTGCGCCCAACAGCCCTCAAAATCCTCTAGCCAATGCATCAGCCAAGAGGCTCTAGTTGTAGCCGTTTTCCCCATTGTTGGTTAGAAAAAAATATTAGGATTATTATTATATATATATAATAATTAGAAACCCTATTAGTTGTTTTCGGGCCAAAGTCCAATACAAGATAAAAAGCTTGTGCCTATTTAATTGTTTTAATAAAAGGATTAAAACAATAAATAAGAATTATTATTTATAAACCTGTATAAATAATAAATCTCGTGTAACGAATATATATAAAATATATCGTCTCGCTAACAGTTCGTAATTACCAGTTAAGCGGGTTAAGTAGATTTAATGTGCGTTGCCCTAGGTGTAACTCTTACGGGTCATAGCTCGTTCAGTCGCGTTGTCCATCGGGTCGGTCCATAAAATCCAATAACACTAACACCCCTGGTCGCCCCCCCCCCCAACCCTCTTATCTGCACCACCAAAACCATTTCTCCAGCGATTCTAACCACCGCACAACTCTTATCTGCACCACCAAAAGCAGATCGTTGTTTCGAACGCCGCAAACCTCCACCTTCCAAAAGCAGATCTTCGGTTCGTCCCAATCTCATCGCTTCCCTTTTCTTGAAAAAACCAAATCCAAAATCAACGATCCATCACGCAAATGGAGTTATCGGTGATCGACCTGGAGCCCTACTTGGTTTTGGATGATGAACAGATTTGGGCGTTTTTGTTTTAGACCTAAAAAGTGATGTTTCTGATTGTTGTGTCTGATGAACTAAAAATTTGGGCATTCGATGATGAACAGATTTAGGGAAGATGGAATATTGTTCTTGTGTTTTAGTTATGTTTGATGAACTAAAGCATTAGTTGTGTCTCATGCTAATAAACCTAAAGGTGATGTTTCTGATTTGAGCTTGTTTTGTTTTTTACCTAAAAATTTTGGTTTTGGATGATGAACAGATTTGGGGACGGTGGTGGCAATTTAAGGCGGCGGTGGTGGTGGTGGGGATCAGGCGGTTCAGGCAGTGGTGGTGGTGGGGATCAGACGATGGGGGTGGGGGGCTTCTTTTAAGAATTTATGTTTATATTATATATATATATATATATATATTAATATATAAAATAAATTATTAAATTTATAAAATTTAACTAAATTATAAGAATTGTCCTATGGGGTGACTTAACTGAAAAACTTAAGTGCTGCTAGTGGAAATGACAAAATTCGTAAGTACTTTTACAAATAAAGCACAATGAGTGAAAGTCAAAATTTTAAAAGACCCATTCTATAATTTAAAAAAAAATAAAGGGCAAAAATTGTAATTTAGTCCTTTTATTAACATGATTTTTACCGTTACGCCTACGTTTTTCTATAAATTTTATTAATGATGGGTCCGTCACCCGTCACGGAGCGCGGGTATAACCATCTAATTTACTTTAACATTTGAATATAAAACTTTTAATTTAAATTTACTTCGAACATTTGAATATTAAGAAATATATATTTTGTGATTTCAGCCGTCGTTACATTTATTATTCGAAAAACAAAATATCTTTTTTTTCCAGCATATATTTAAAGCACATGTTAAGATATAAAAGAAGCTCGTATTTTTCATAAAAAATAAAAAACACATTTAATATCCGATAACTAAGTCTTAACTTTAGATTTTTAGAAAAAACAAATAGAGGATATTAAATGCATTTTCTATTATAGTGAATTGGCCAGCACAAAGCGTCGGGTATCATCGAGACTCTTTTGGAGAGCGCAATCTAACCCGAACTATCTTAAACACTGATTATATTTGGATATTATTATTCTTATTATGTAAATATTTAGTAATTATATACTTAAGCATTTAAATAAGATAATACTTAATTTAAATAGTATTTAGTTAAAAATATAAATAGTAAATGTAATTTTAAATCTTAATTTTAAGTATTATAAATAAAATAATATTTAATATAGTAAATTAAATAATCTCGTATGCATTAAATAATGGTACTTATTTAGTGTTGGGCTTTAATTGTAAAGATTAAATGATAATTGAACACATTTTATTCATTGGTAAGGTGTATTTTATCTACAATAATTTGTGTTATGTGTCTTAAAATTTTTGATAAATTACAAACATGTCATTCCGATATGTTTTATATAGTAGTATAGATTAATAAAAAAAATATAAATTTATAAAAGGGTTCTTTTCAGATTGTACCGTACACAATTTTCTAACTATAATATAATCTACTATATTAGTTAGGTTTCGTTATAAATTGGTGCCTAAGTAGCGGACCGTTAAAGGTTTGGATAGAGGTTCGCTACCAACCCAATTTTCAGAATTTTTCACTTTTAGCCTAGAAATTTGGGCTAACTAACATTTCAACCTTATACTTTTATTTTTCTTAAGTTTTGGGTGCTACATTTGTCTTTTATGAGATCTTACACTTAAGCCCCTGAATTATATCAGATTTACTTTTATGTCCCTGAACTTTAAAAAAGTTTTTTTTTAACAAACTTATACTCCAGCCCTCGAACTTCAATAAGTTATTGTTTACATATTAGATATTTTTTTCTCTTTTTTTACCAAACAAATTATGAGACGTGGCGCACACACAATTATAACAGAGTTGCGCGTAATGGCGTACACACTATCTAAGCACTTCTGTAACGTCGTTATTAATTTTTTTTTTAACTTTTTACCTTTTTTAAACAGTTTTGCTTTCTTTTTTCTAAATTTTTACCAGTTAACTTTTTTTAACCGCTTGTCAAAATATATTATTATTAAACACATACACTTGTCAAAATATGTCAGGAGATTTATTAATATAAAGATTAGTATTTTCTTTAAAAATATATTATTATTAAAAGATAGAGGTGTATTTAATAAGAGAGAGGCCGAAAAAAAATAATGAGAATGAATATGGAGGCGACACGTGACATTAAAAACCTTTATTTATTATATAGTATAGACGTAATACAAATGTTCACTTTTTTTGTAAGACTATAAACGAATTAAAGATAAAAATGTCGCTCTATTTAATGGTATAATTTTTATAAAAAAAATAGCATTGTATAAAAAAGTTATTAGTGTTTCAAAAAAAAAAAGGAGGAAGTTGTTTAAGAGAATTTAATTAAAAATGATTGATAAAATTAGATTTTACCCTTTTTAAAATATCAAAGGTTAGTAACACATGACATCATCTTATGATGATGGATTTTGATCGATGACTGGTTTTTGAGTTTTTAAATGAAGAACTAATTTTCATTTGATCCCTTTATAAAGAAAACAAAATTTATAATTCATATTCAAATAATTAGGTCGTTTGAGTTTCGATAAAGACACGATTCGAATATTTAAATTCCAAACTCGAGTGCTTTATTACAATTTTAAGTTTTTCGAATTTAATTGGAATAATAATAATGAAAAACCATGACCGAACCCGATTTGACTCCATGCCCGGGTCCCAATTATCCACTCCCTTTGTTGGAAAATTTTCACCAGAAAGAAAAAGACCATTAATCAAGAACAGTAACAAAACATTCCCGCTTCACAAAACCCTTGATCTGCATGTCTAATTTCTTCCAGGAAACAAAGAGAAAACAAGAATCTTGAACCCATCTACTTCCATACTTCTCTTCAAATCCAAGCTTTCTAAAACCTTCTGTTTGCTTTTAACCTCTCAGTTTCACTTACAATCTTCTCAATTTAGTGTTTTCAATTCACTGATTTGGTTTCTTGGATTCTTGTCAAAAGATTCATTTATCTGTGTAAAAAGATTCTTCCTTTACAGTTTCTTGATTCTTCTCTCTTTATTCCCTAATCTTTTTCATGGCTAATTTTGTATTTTCATGGAATTGAGAATGAAGCAATTGGTTCAAATTCTACTCTTCTATGTTAGTTTAGGGTTTTTTCAACCTGCTTATGGGGGAATTCAACCAATTGAAGGTATGCAGGTTCTTGATTTTTTATATTTACAGTTAAAGTTTTAGAATTTTTTAGGGGAATATGTTGATTTTTTTTTATCAAGAAACATAGAATTCATGTAACCAAATTCTTGAATTTTGCAGCTCATGCCTTAAATTCATTCAAAGAAGGTATTTTTGAAGACCCATTTTTGGTTTTATCAGACTGGAATATCTTTGACTCAGATCCTTGTAATTGGCTTGGTGTCACATGTTCTGGAAATCAAGTTACAAAACTGTAAGAAAAGTTATTTCTTTTATGCAAATTTAAACATTCCCTTTTAATATTTAAACATGAATTTTTATATATTTTTTCAATTTTTCTTTTTACAGTAACATTTCTGGTTCTTCCATTAAGGGATTCATTGCTGAAGAACTCTCTCAGCTCTCTGCCTTACAAGAACTGTAATCTTTTTTTTTACATCTTATTTTACCTTAAAAACATTTTAAAGAAACCGAAAATCGATCATAACTTGTAATTCATGTAGGATTTTACATGGAAACAAACTCATTGGTTCAATACCTATGTCAATTGGATCATTAAAGTACCTCAAAGTCTTAGATTTGGGGAAGAACGAGCTTTCCGGGCCGATTCCTTCTGAAATTGGGAATTTGGTTAGCATCATTACAATGTAAGTCATATTATTGTTAACTTGCTTCAAGTGATGAAGTTTGTGTTTTTGAAAACTAATTTTAATTGGTACAGAAATCTAGAATCGAATGGGCTTACGGGCAAAGTGCCTTTCAAACTTGGTAATCTTCAAAACCTTCAAGATCTTCTGTTAGACAGAAATAAACTGCAAGGAACAATTCCTGGTGCTTTTGTTAATGTTAATGCCTCGGGTGAGAATAAACAAGGTTTTTGTCGTTTATCGCCCTTAAAGTTTGCGGATTTCTCATGTAATTTTCTCACCGGGCGCATACCAAAGTGCTTGGGATATCTTCCAAGGTATTTATCCTTTCTTTCGTGTTGTGTACAAGTGTCAATTTTGACCCATTTATTTATTAACGGGTCGCTTTGGTTGTGTTTTATACTTTTATCTCAAAGGTCAAATGGTCAAATTATAAAACTTACCTAAGAGTGGGAATAGGTCAAACGTGTTGAAAGTTATCTAAAAGTCTACTTATAATGCATACAAGTATTCAAAGATTTAGATTATTACTGTTTCTGTAATTACAATTAACTCATTACTTAATTAATTATAGAAATGGATAACAATATGTTAAGCGGGTCAACCTGACATGACCCCTTGCGGGCTGAACCTGTTTTGACCTGTTACCCTATACATCTGACCGGCTCATCACAAAATTGAATCTTTGCAGGATTATCTTTCGTGGAAACTGCCTAAAGTATAAAGATATCAAGCAACGTACTCGTAAACAATGTGGTATGTTTAAATATTTTAAAAAATTTTCTGGTACATACTACATATACTCAAAATGAATTTGATGTCGGTTTTCTTAATACAGCTCTTGTTCTACCTCCAAACACCCATAATACCCAAGACACAAGAATCCAACCCTCTGAACATAAATCTAAGAACCCGGCCCGTGATTCAAAACCTGCATGGCTTTTAGCCGTTGAGGTTGTGACAGGTGTGATGGTTGGGTCTCTTGTTCTCATCGCTGTTTTCACATTCATTTTGAGATGCAAAAGCAAACCTTCTGTTTTGAATATGTGGAATAAATCCACAAGTTATAAAGATCATATGGCGGTCTATGTTGATTCTAACATGTTGAAAGGTGTGACAAAATATAGTCGACAAGAACTCGAGGTTGCTTGTGAGGATTTTAGCAACATTATCGGTTCTTCATCAGATAGTTTAGTTTACAAAGGAATTATGAAAGATGGGCCCGAAATTGCGGTCATATCTCTTTGCATTAAAGAAGAGTTCTGGACCGGCTATCTTGAGCTCTATTATCAGAAAGAGGTAAATGTTAACAAATAAAAAAAAAATCTTGCATTTTTATGAACCCGACTTTATTGTTCTTGTGCTTAAACTGTTCTGTTTTTTCAGGTTGCTGATTTGGCAAGGCTAAATCATGAAAACACGGGGAAGCTGCTTGGATATTGTATAGATTGTAGCCCGTTTACTCGAATGTTAGTTTTTGAATATGCATCGAATGGAACATTGTATGAGCATCTCCATTGTAAGTCTACTTTGTTCTTCATTCTGTGTATGTTAGCTAGAGGTGGAAACTAGATGGGCTAGGTAACATGACAGAACGGGCTAGGTAGTTTTTTGTGAGGGTCAAAACGGGCCTGGGCGGGTCGGGACGGATTGGCCTGAAATACATTTTGTTCTTATTTTAGAACTTACAAATAATTTGTGATAAGTATGATTACAAGAAATATATTATTAAAATAATAACTAATCTTTTCAGGCCGGTTCCATCATCCATGTAAAAATAAATGAGGCTAGGGCTTTAGGCCCAAAACTTTTAAAAGGGCCCAAATAATACTTTTTATATTTATTATCTAATATATATGCATACACATATATATTATAGTTTTTAACCTCAAATATAAACTTTATAGTTTATCGTTGTCGGTCCTAGTCCCAGATAGTAAAATTCTTAGCTAAATTATTTATTTTTAATCAAAAAAGGCCTCAAGTTTGAATTTTGTTTTGGGCATCAAATATATTGGGCCGCCTCTGAATCTTTTAACAAAGCATAGTGCTTTCATTTATGGCAGATGAAGAAGGGTGCCACCTAAGTTGGACAAGGAGAATGAAGATTATTATAGGCATAGCTAAAGGTCTGAGGTATCTTCACACAGAAATCGAGCCATCATTTACTATATCCGAGTTAAACTCGAGTGCAGTGTATCTTACTGAAGATTTTTCACCCAAGGTATATACTTTAGTAACACATTTGTTTGAATTTTGAAACTATGCTTATAGCTTTATGTTAATCTTTTAAAAATGACATAACATTTCTCTCTATATCTTGAAGCTGGTTGATTTTGAAAGTTGGAAAACGATTGTGACGAGATCAGAAAATAGCGCTCATTCGATTAGCCACGAAGGTGATATTTGTGTTCTTCCGAGCTCGTTTGAAGAACGCCATCTGGATATTCAGGGTAACATTTACTCATTTGGAGTTCTTCTTTTGGAAATCGTTAGTGGACGGCCTTCTTTCTGCAAGGACAAAGGTTGCCTTGTAGATTGGGTAAGACGGTTCTTCACTTCTTCATGATTATCTAGAGGTGTTAATTTCTGACACGACCATAAACAAACAAGAATAAGGCACAAAAATAATAAGGTTTTGGGTTGTCATATCTAACCCATTTAATAAACGGGTCGTGTTCGGGTTGACCTGTATAATTTAATGGGCCTTGGTCGGATTGACCTATGTAATCCATTTAATTAAATAGGTTTACCCGTTTACGACCCGTTTAACCTATTTATTATAACCCATTAACCCGATTATCATGTTTACAACTTGATTACTACCCGTCAACCCATTTGACACGTTTAGATAAATGGGTTTGACAGGTTGTGTTCAGGTTACACGATTTTAAATGTGTCCGGGTTAGGGTTGATGTTTTTGACACGAATAAATATATTGGTCATGTTCGGGTTGAAGAGTTCAACCCGACACGATTGACACATTATCTAACATTCCTTCTATAAATCGAAATTGTTGAATATAAGTTGAAACAGGCGAAAGATTATATTGAAAAGCAAGAACAGATGGGTTCAGTTGTGGATCCTGCACTGAAGTATTTCAAGGATGAAGATTTAAAAGTGATTTGTGAAGTGGTTTCTATGTGTATTCACTTAAGGCCCCGAGATCATATATCGATGAAAGAATTGTGTACCATGTTGAAAAACAAAATCGACACGTCATCTTCTTCAGAGATGAAGGCGTCTTCATTAGCTTGGGCCGAGCTCATGCTCTCCCCTTGAACCGAGTCATAGAACTTAGCATCATTGTAAATTCTTCCTATGTACATCGTTATACTAGGACACGTTTAGGATTCTTGTGTTCTTGATCGTTTGACAAGTGCATTCGAGTTTACGGATCAAGAGTAACCATATAATTGTTACATCTAATAACTTATGTAAAAATGTTTGAGGACTTAGTTTTTAAAGTTTTGTTTTGTAATCTTGTGTTGAATATATCTAACAGTATTATGCGATTATAACATGTCCAGAAGAACGACTAGAAATACAATACATGTGTGATTTTAAAATGTCGTTTCTTCCATCTGAAAGAAGAAACGACGAGAAATACCAGTACATGTGTGATTTTAAAAATGTCGTTTCTTCCATCTGAAAGAAGAAACGTGTGATTTTAAAATTTCGTTTCTTCCATTTGAAAGAAGAAACGTCCAGAAGGACCCTCATCGGGCATCAAGGCAAGCCAAACAGGACCTCTAGCTCCTTCTTCAACCGTGTACGTCCCTTTATGACGGGTCATGTCTGTCTTTGTAAAACCAGGATTAACTGCATTTATACGAAATGATAGATACTTGTTTGCAAGAATCCGAGTGTACGCATTAATAACAGCTTTGGAAACAATATAAGCCGATAGTTGCGCATTCCACCCCTTCTCCTCCAACGAACCATCTTTCACATCACATAGAAATCCGGTCACAACCTCCTCCACGACCTCCTCCGTGAGTCTAGTAACGTCACTAAGCATTTGACTCGACCTCTTGTCTTTAATATTCTACAAATCATAAACAAGAGACAGTTAGCCCAAATGGGTCACTAATATGACCATTGTTAAGCTTGATCAATCTATCTGATGACGATATAACGACCAGAAGAGACCGTATGTTACCTCAAGTTTCCCTACTCCAGACGATATATTAACGATCCTTGGAGAAGACGACAAGCTGAGAAATGGTAAAAGAGCTTCGGTGACATGTTTGGTTCCGTAATAGTTTGTTTGGATGCAGTCTTTGGCTGTCTCGTATGTTTGTAGCATTACCTGCTTCGTCATATACGTCTTCAATCCTGTATCCTATATTAACATTCGTTGATCAAAGTTTATTTTTATACAGAGTTGATCCAAGAGTTAGCGGACTCATACTTGAGCTAGACAGATGCAAACAGGTAGAAAAGTGCCCAACTTAAAAAAGACATAACTTGGGTTACGTTTGGAGTTACAGGACCATAAGTTGTGAAAGGAAAAAGCAAGACGAGCCAGATCGTGTGGTAAACAGCCATACACGGTTTGCCCCAGCTGCTAGACCCGAGTTCCTTCATTTAGAGCCCCAATTTCAAAGTCAAATATTTTCTGTCTATTTTAACAATGCTTCTTTGATTCATTTCATATGTAAAAATGTGTGAATCATTGCTTAAATAATTTGCGCTTTATTTAGGAAGTCAATCTCGTGTTTACACATTCCATTTTTGTTGTCCATTTTCGGGCTCCTTCCGCCATAGTTAGACTTATTCTATAAAAGGGACCCTAATGTAATGATTCCAGTATTAAATAATATTCCAATTTTCCTCTTAAAAGTTTACTTTATATTTTTTGCTTCAGCTCTACGTCCGTAAGATTTTAAGTAAAATGACTACGCGTCAATAAACAAAGAAATACCAACCTCACTGGGCTGGGGGTTTAAGCTTGTAACCGACTCTTCATCAACAACGATTCCAGTAATGCCCGCGTTGTTCACCTATCCCAAGATCCATAACCGGATGATTTTCTTCAAATGAAACAAAATCTTAATTATTTTCTACCCTAAAATCTTACCAATATATCAAGTTTTCCAAACTGGGTACCGATGAATTCTGCAAATGATGTGATACTAGCAGGATCTGTGACATCGAGTTGACGGAAAACAACTGCATTTTCAGACAAACCTGAGGTTTTGAGTATGTGATGAGCCTGGAGACCTTTTTGTTCATCTCTTGCTGTTAATACAACAAGAACATCATCACTGGAAGAAGCTAGTTGTTTACATATCTCGAAGCCGATACCTTTGTTTCCTCCTGTAACAACGGCTATCCTATATCCAATTCAAACATCACAAACAAGATATTAGGATATAATTAAGGATGATAGCATATCAAGAACTAGAAATGAAAACATGAGGAAAACAAGGAAATAGGAATATTATCAAAGAGAGTTGTTGACCTTTTTGAGGCCATATGTTATATGTTTTGCTATCGAGTTTTTATGTTTTTTGTGTAAGTATATAATATACACATGTATATGTATGTATATATTGATGAACAATAAGTTGAAGTAGTCTTGACGGATATCACTAGACGAATTAGGGGATGAAATCAAAACAAATTTGTAATGTTGTGTTAGTTTATAAAATAGGAACTCTTGGTTTGATAATTAGTTTTAATAAAATTGTTTGTCTATTAATCACTATCCTCAATGTGATGATAGCACAAGTAAACAAAACCATTACATCAAGATTTTTTATTGTTAACTTCTAATTTTTGTAGTATTGCCGGACCTTGGGATTCAAATTAACATCGTATACTTGAAATTAAATAGTTAATAAACGTGTGAAATAATAAATTTTACGTTTTACAATTAAAACAGAATAAATCAAAATATCTAATATTGTGAAAATCATTCAAAAGGAGGAGGCCTCTCTTGAGTCTTGAGGTGTGGACATAGTTTTGTTTATGTGACTAATGTGTATAAACGTCTTGGAGATTTTAGTACCTCTCTTTAAAAGCAACAACAATCTTCTCTTGGACAAGGTCGGCTACTCCTGTCACACCCCACCAGAAAGGGGTGTACGTGACCGACAACTTTTACTTCACTTCTTTTAGTAACAATACATACAGAAACTTAAAACACGGATCAAATGCTAAATATTTAAACAAAATCTCGAACATGATTTCTTTTCTAAGCATCTGGTTATCGTTTCCTCCAAAATCTCCTTTATTTATCACCTGATATACACACTCAAAACATATGTCAAAAAGAAAAAATACCGGTGAGTTAAATAAACAGACACCTTATCAAAAACAGTTATAAACACATCTTCATTATGAACGAGCTCATGCATGTGTCTTAGCATATATCACATTCTACACATCTTGATACAGCCTGTATTAACAACCCATTGATACAGTCCGTGTTGGGTTAATACGACATGTATGACTTACCATAGAATACTACCCGTATCACAATAATACTATCTGTATGACATTCCTTTGAATATAACCCATATTGTTTGGATACGACCCGTATGGATACGATACGACCCGTGTTGGTTGTCGTCCAGAACCAAATACGCGCAGAACTCCAAGTTGTGAGATCACAATCCTTGGCTTTTAAAATCACTTTCAAACCTTCAGAACTTTAACTAAACATCTATAATACTCATAAATACTACCAATTAATCTCTACTATGATCATAACTTCAAAACCTAATTGATCTTAATTAACTTTAATAAATTACTTACCTTAATGGCTTCTAACTTGCTTTTCTTTGAGTTCCAGATACACAAATGAGGTAAATGCAATAATGAATTGAGTTGGTTATTGATCAAGCTTGGTGTCCATTGTGCTTGCCATGTGTCTAAATGTACTGCGGAGCCAGGACACTCAATACAGTCCGTATTGTCCATGTGATACGACCCGTATTGGCCATAAGGCGGTGGAGTTGATGGTGACTCATATGACTAGAATTTTCCTAAGACGGCTCGTATTGCTTTGGACCGTATCACACCATACAATGCGTATTGGTGAGGGTGCTACACCTCCAGCATGTTCAAGGAAGAAAAAAGGTGACTTCCTTCACACATCTTTGATCATGTTTTCTCTTAGAGATGTTCAGGAAGACAAAGGTGAGCCACAACACTCAATCCAGTGGAAAGAAAGCATCCATGTGTTTTCTGGTGTCTACCTCCTCCCAAATTATATTGATTGTATAACTCTTTCATAATTTTGAATATGACAACCTCATTACGGCTAGTAATAAGAAGAGTTATTCTTATGATATGGGCATCAGGCACTTGTTGGAGTCTCGGGGACTAATGCTTGATGGCATACTTGACTTTTTTTTATCCAAAAAGCCTGCCCATCTTGCACGTACTTTCTGGAGATGCTTCTAGGTGTGAAAGTACTTGAGATCTTGATGGTAAGAGCAAACCATAACTCCCTTTGTATGTATAACTTATACATATACATGTACTTACATTGCCCTTAAGGCATGCCCCACTGCATATAAACTCTTGATCATATGTTGACCACTTCTATCTGGCTTCATTGAGCTTTCGTTATCAAGAAAACATGTTATTCCAAAATTAAGATTACTCCAATCCTTATGCCACATGCATCACATTCTAGTTGACTTTGTCAAATTCTGGTAATGATATATAAGACAGGTGTTGTAGTTAGTTTCTCCTAGATATAAACTAAATTACATTTGGCTTTGCCACTCCACTTGGACTGTCCTTTCTTCTAACAGTTGGAGATTGGGGACACATTACTACTCAAGTTATGTATGGGTCGTTGATATATTGTAGCAAGCCTACTACTCACAATCACTGTCTTTGAAGAATAACTTTGCTCCCAACTGTTGATATAGTAAGTCATGAAGGCGTGGAATTGGGGATTTGTCCCTCATAGGGATTTTGTTAATCACTCAATCGTCCACACACATCCATTAGCTCCCATCTTTCTTAGGTGTGAGGAGGGGATACACAACACATGGACTACTTTCTTTATTTTGCCGTTTCTTCAATAACTCTTTAACTTTCTCCCTCTGAACATCACACTCTTTGGAACTTATTCGGTAATGTGGAAGATTAGGAATACTTGCACCATGGATCAAAGCAATCTAATGTTAAATGTTCCTCAATGGTGGTCTTTTCTTAGGTGCATCTTTATACATAACTTTCTTAAAGTATTGTAGTATAGGCTTCACTATGTTTAGAACCAAATTTGTTAACTCCTCTCACCTTCTTTGACTACTAAAGCAAAAGTGGTCCCTTGCTCCTTTGTCTCTTTCCAAAACTCAAGATGAGAGTTTATAACACTAAAGATGATTGGCATGATAGTTATCCACTTCCCCTCCCAAGTGAATAGAGTTTTATAACAGTAAAGATGATTTATACTAGGAAGCACCTTCAGTTTATACTAGTAACTACTTATACATCAGCTTAAGATTTTAATTAATGATAGCAATGTAGATTTAATACCAAACCAAACCAAACGTACCCAGTATAATCCCACACATAGCTAACGCTATTAGTAGGGTCTGGGGAGGGTGTGATGAGGGCAAACCTTACCCCTATCCCAAGGGATAGAGAGGCTGCTCCCGTATAGACCCCCGGCTCCATGAGAAAGAAAAAGATAAAAATATAAATAAAATTAATGAGTAATAAAGTAAAATAAATCTAACAGTAATCTAACAATTAGCAGTGTATGACTAGAGTATATTAGTCACAAGAAACACAACACACCTACAAGAAACAAGACATACGTAAAATCTTTGCTAAACAACTCTACTCTCCCACACAACGGGTCACTCATCCTAAAACCCTAATACGACGTCTCCATGAAATCCTATCATTGATCATGTCCTCTGAGAGGTGTAAATCTAGCAAATCAAGCCTAATCCTCTCATCCCACGTTAATTTCGGTCTCCCCCTGCTCCTTTTCCCCTCTACAACGAGAGTTTCCACCGTTCTCACTGGATCTGTGCTCTGTCTCCTCTTGACATGTCCAAACCATCTCAATCTTCCTTCTCTTATCTTATCTGAGATACATGTGACTCCCAATCTCTTCCGAACAACTTCATTTCTTATTCGGTCCTTTCTTGTGTGTCCACACATCCACCTCAACATCCTCATCTCAGCTACATCCATTTTTCGAGCTTGTGTCTTCTTGATGGCCCAACAATCGGTTCCATATAGCATCGCTGGGCGAACTGCTACCCTATAAAATTTACCCTTTAACCCTATTGGGAACCTCTTGTCGCACAAAACACCTGAGGCCGCTCTCCATTTACACCAACCAGCCTGCACCCGATGGACTACATCATTGTCGATGTCCCCGTTACTCTGGATGACAGATCCTAGATACTTGAACTTCAGTGTCTTAGGGACAACCCCACCTTCAATAGAAATCTGGGTCTCCTCGTCGACGTTTGCACCACTAAAGTTGCAGTGAAGGTACTCGGTTTTAGATCGGCTTATCTTCAAACCTTTGTGCTCTAAGACTGTTCTCCATTCCTCTAGTCTATTGTTCAATGTCTCTTTACTTTCTGTAATAAACACGATATCATCAGCAAAAAGCATGCACCATGGAATTGCATCTTGAATCGACTTTGACAACTCATCCAAAACTACTGCAAAGAGAAAGGGGCTTAGTGCCGACCCCTGGTGAACTCCCACTTCCACCGGAAAAAAGTCTGTATCCCCCACGGGTGCTCGGACGCATGTCTTAGCCTCATGATACATATCCCTAATTGCCTCAATATATTTACTAGGGATCCCTCTTCCCTCCAGACTTTCCCAGATCAATCTTCTAGGCACACTATCGTACGCCTTTTCAAGATCGATGAACACCATATGTAAATCATGTTTCTTCTCTCTGTACTTTTCCATTAATCTTCTTAAAATGTGTATCGCCTCCGTAGTGGACCGGCCTGGCATGAACCCAAATTGGTTTGCTGTAACCTGGGTTCTAATCCTTGTATCTATAACTCTTTCCCATAATTTCATTGTATGACATAGGAGCTTAATCCCCCTGTAGTTAGTACAACATTGAGCATCTCCTTTGTTTTTATATAGGGGTACTAAGACACTACGCCTCCACTGATCTGGCATCTTCCCGGTTTTGAAGATATTGTTGAACAGTCTTGTCAACCACTGAACGCCTTCCTCTCCCATACACTTCCACGCTTCAATGGGTATGTTATCTGGACCGACTGCCTTAGCTCTTCCCATCTTCTTAAGAGCACTCCTCACTTCTTCCTGTGTGATATTTCGACAATAACAATTATTTCGTTGACTGGATTGAGTAGTGGGATTATCCGTTATGGCTAGACTTGGCCTACAACTGTTGAAAAGGGTGTAGAAATAGTTTTGCCATCTCAGCTTAATGTCTCGTCCCTTTACCAAAACTCTTCCATCATCTTCCTTGATAAACTTCAAGACCCCAAGATCTTGTCTCCTACGCTTCCTATTTTTGGCAATCTTAAACATATGATGCTCCCCTTCCTTGGTGTCTAGTTTTCTATACATCGTTTCATAGGCAAAATTCTTTGCCTCACTCACTGCCTTTTTAGCTTCCCTCTTTGCCTGTCTATAGTTCTCCCGTAGTGTCATTATCTCCTCTCCATTACTGCACTGCAACATCTCTTTAAAGCGTTGTTGCTTGTCCTTTATCTTGCTCCGCACCTCCTCATTCCACCACCAAGACTCCTGATGTCCTCTTGTTGCTCCCAATGTGACTCCGAGGGTTTCCTTTGCTGCCTGCGTAACAGTGGTTGCCATAGCTACCCACATCTGGTTTGTGTCGCCATCCTTAGTATTTGTGTTCATCGCCATGACTTTATCTTTAAACAAATTGATGTTTTCGTCCTTCAAATTCCCCCACCTGATCCTTGGTTTATTTTTTCTTCTCCTCTCCGCCACCCTTTTTCTCAAGGTAAAATCGGCCACCAACAGACGATGTTGGGTCGCTACTGACTCTCCTGGAATTACCTTGCAATCCTTCCACCAATTGCGATCCCCTTGTCTCATCAGGAAATAGTCGATCTGCGTGTTGCGTCCCCCGCTACTAAAAGTAATCAAATGTGATTCCCTCTTTATAAAGAACGTGTTTATAATACCAAGATCATGCGCAAGCGTAAAGTCAAGAAGCTCCCTACCATTATCGTTTCTAACACCATAACCAAAACCTCCATGAACCATCGGAAAACCATCACTCTCCTTACCAACGTGACCATTAAAATCACCTCCTAAGCATATTTTCTCCTGTCTAGGTAATGACCTCATTACTCCGTCTAAACTACCCCAAAAATCCCTCCTTTCTTGGTCTCCTAGACCTACATGTGGTGCATAAGTGCTAACAATTGCCACAACTTCCTCACCAAGTACTACTCTCAACACCATGATCCTATCATTATATCTTTTCACTTCCACCACATTACCGTGCAGTTCTTTAGCAACTAGAAAACCCACCCCATTTTTTGTTCCATCGCAACCAGAATGCAACAATTTGTAGCCATTACACTCACCCCCCCTTTGACCCTTCCACCTAGTCTCCTGAAGGCAAGCTACCTGAATCCTATGTTTTCTAAGCACGTCTACTAACTCTAACAACTTACTAGTTAGGCTTCCTACATTCCAAGATGCCAAACGTAACCTATACCCCTTATGGTTAGCACTAGATGCACCCCTCTCCCCTGAATCCTATGTTTTCTAAGCACGTCTACTAACTCTAACAACTTACTAGTTAGGCTTCCTACATTCCAAGATGTCAAACGTAACCTATACCCCTTATGGTTAGCACTAGATGCACCCCTCTCCCCTGAATCCTATGTTTTCTAAGCACGTCTACTAACTCTAACAACTTACTAGTTAGACTTCCTACATTCCAAGATGTCAAACGTAACCTATACCCCTTATGGTTAGCACTAGATGCACCCCTCTCCCCTGAATCCTATGTTTTCTAAGCACGTCTACTAACTCTAACAACTTACTAGTTAGACTTCCTACATTCCAAGATGCCAAACGTAACCTATACCCCTTATTTCAACTGGAATATCGAAACTCGAGGTATCGTTGGTCTCTTTCACCACCACCGTCACGGCCGCACCGAACTTAAAGCTTAACAGGAATTTATTCCAAAAATTCCTGATGATAAACGAGTATCTTTTTTTTCTTGGATTTCTGGGTTAGTTGTTATTCAAGACAGCGACTTCAAAAGTTTGAAAATATCGAAATTGGAGTCAAGACAGCGATCTCACTTTTGTGAATTTTAACTTCTAGTTAGTAAATATGGAACTTTAAATGTTTCAAAAGGGTATATATGATATTAATTTGTTTAGTGATGTCAATATAAATAATTTACAAGCTTTTTGGGGGTATATATGAAATTGTTTCTTTATAAAATACATTTTTACGCTATTGAAATTTATATTATGTTTCATGTACGTATATTGCTTACTAGCACCTATGAGTTTAATTATTTGACAAAAGCTGAGTGTTTTTTTATTGTATATGAAATGGACTAGAACATGCAAATTTGGTGTTTGATGCACGTCTTAAGTTGGTTAAGGTTAGATTGTGTCTTTTTCTTATATACTTGAGTTTGAGAAGAGGATTGTTGAATGCAAATCTAATAGCACATTAAAAATATAAATTTCATAGCTACATAAAAGACATTGTACTTCTTATGTTAAGAGAATAAGAGTCCAACCAACATGACAATGCACCCAACCACTAAGAGCGAAAAGTAAAATTACATTCTCGATTTCAAAAGTTCGTTTCTTCTGTTTGAAAGAAGAAACGACCAGAAGGACCCTCATCAGGGATCAAAGCTAGCCTAACCGGACCTTTAGCAGCTTCATCAGGTGTGTATATCCCCTGATAATGGGTCATCTCTGTCTTTGTAAAACCAGGATTAACTGTATTTATACGGAAAGATGGATACTTTTTAGCAAGAACTCGAGTGTATGCATTAATAACAGTTTTGGAGACGATATAAGCCGAAAATGGTTCGTCCCACCCCTTCTCCTCCAACAAATTATCTTTAGCATCACGTAAAAATCCAGTCACAACCTCCTCCAAGACATCCTCCGTAAGTCCATCAACATTGCTAAGCATCTTTTTCATCCTATCATCTTTAATATTCTGCAATCATAAACACTTGTCTTTTGTTACTCTAATCTTAAACGGGACACATTAGCAAATACTTTTCAAAAATAGGTTGTTTTCATCTAATTATAAATTTTATTGAAAACCGGTATAAAGTATTTTTCGATCTCTTAATATCAAAAAATACTTTATTTTCGATACAACTCAATTTTCAATAAACTTTATATCAAAACGTAGAAAAAAAAATAAAAAAAGAAAGAAACTAGAAGTTAAAATTCACAAAAGTGAGTTCGCTGTCTTGACTCCAATTTCGATATTTTCAAACTTTTGAAGTCGCTGTCTTGAATAACAACTAACCCAGAAATCCAAGAAAAAAAAGATACTCGTTTATCATCAGGAATTTTTGGAATAAATTCCTGTTAAGCTTTAAGTTCGGTGCGGCCGTGACGGTGGTGGTGAAAGAGACCAACGATACCTCGAGTTTCGATATTCCAGTTGAAATATTGACGATCCTTGGTGAAGTGGACATGTTCAGAAATGGCAAAAGAGCTTCGGTGACATGTTTGGTACCATAATAATTTGTTTCAATGCAATCTTTGGCTGTTTCGTATGTTTGCAACATAATTTGCTTCGTCATATATTGCTTCACTCCCGTAACCTGTATCAACTTTCATTAAGCATCCTTTTTATGGTACTATTAATAGCTATAAGTCGGTAAGTGAATACCAACCTCATCAGGCTTGACGTTCAAGTTCTTCTCGTCTACGATGATTCCATTGACCCCCGCGTTGTTCACCTGTCTCCGATGTCAAACTTAACTTTTCAAGATACTTTATTTTGAATACAACTTGGTTTTCAATAAAGATTTGTATAGATTTGTATCATATGATGTACAAATTATATTTTTTTATACGAATCAAATTTTTTGGTGTATGATATTTCTAACATCTTAAACAATTTGTTTAACTTTATGACTTTTAGCTAATAAATTTCGGGAAAATCACGAGAATAGATATTTTGACCTAATTTTATGCCAAGATGTACATTGACTTTTAGCCCACACAAAATAAGCAAATCCAAAAGCGATAAATCAGAAAACATCACGTAAGCTAACCCGGCTAAGAAGACTAAATTTTAGCGGGTACGGAAAAAGGGAAAACACACGGGGTCCAGAAAACCAACCGATCAGAAAACACCATGAAAGCTAACCCGGCTAAAATCTAACCGACGTCTTTTCTAACCGGCTAAAAATTAGCCAGCAAATCATCGGATCAATCAGAAAACACCATGTAAGTTAACCTGGCTAAAATCTAGCCAGCATCTTTCCCAACCTGCTAAAATATAGCACGTGGCTTCTTTTGATAATGGTTGGTTTTATGGCCCTTATGTGTTTTTCTCTTTTTCTGTGTCGGCTAAAATTTATCCTTCTTAGCCGGGTTAGCTTATATGACGGTTTCTGATTTATTACTTTTGGAAACGTTGATTTTGGTGTATGTTAAAAGAAAATGTAATTTTTGAAAAAGAAAACTTGGTCAAAATGTCATTTTTGGTGATTTTCCCTTTCAAGTAACAGCCACACATGAAGAAGGTTTGACCTTAAAGTCTAACATCTAATCATACCAATATATCGAGTTTTCCGAACTTAGTATTGATAAAATCTGCAAATGATGCGATGCTAGCCGGATTTTTGACGTTGAGTTGCCGGACGGCTACATTTTCAGACAAACCTAAAGTTCTAAGTTTGTCGAGAGATTGGAGACCCTTTTGTTCATCTTTTGCTGTTATTACGACTAGAAGATCACGATCCGAGGACACTAGTTGTTTGCATATCTCGAAACCGATACCTCTCTTTCCTCCTGTAACAACGGCTATTCTGAAACAATTCAAACATCGTACAAACAAGATTTTACATTGTTAGTAAATTTAATATGATGCTAATTTATTGTATTATATATAAAACTAGAAACAAAATCATGATGGTAAACAATTAGAAGAATAAACATGAAAGAGCAAGATTAGATGACCTTTTGGATGCCATTTTTGTTTACTATATAGTTTATTCTTGGTGATTTATGTATATGTGTGTGTATATATGCGCGCATATGTAACCATAAAACTATATAAGTATTTTGTATATTGTGATAATTGGATGTAGTGAGAAGGATAAAAGGATGTGATTATACAATTACATAATCGTTTTATATAACACTGCTAAAACAATAGATATAGATATAAGTGGTTATACAATTCTCATAATTTTTCATTTTAAATTGGGTTTATATATAATTGTGTGTGTTCGTCTATAAATAACAAATAACTCGTGAGTATCAAAGCAAGTGTTACAATGTGTGGTTTGTCCCATATTATCATATAAAGATAAAGATTGGAACAATTGAGTTGTTATTTATTTTTTAAGAATCTTTTGTAGAAATCTAATAAAACAACGAATTATTAGATAACAACTAGGTGTGAATTTGTTTTTCTAGAGTCGCATTGTTGTACAGTAATTTATATATACAGGGTTTGGTTATTATACAGAGGATTTTTATCGTGCGAAGATACGAAGTCATCAAAACACGACACGTGTTCTTAGGGCGAGGGGTAAACGAGTCCGTGTAATAATAATAACCCATGTTTTATAAAAACACATGTTCTAAAATGATAATAACACATGTTTTAAAATGATAATCACGCATGTTATATAAACAATAACAATAACGTTTGCTCTAGAATGATAATAACACATGTTATATGAATAATCTCGTATGTTATATGAATAAATAACGCTTTGTGATAATCACACATGCTATACGAATAATCACGTATGTTATATGCACAATACATTAACATTTTCTTAAAAAAAGTTGATTTTTTTTATATTAAAAGTATAGCAAGACTATACTAAAATTAAAGATAATAAAATTCTCGATTTTATGGTGTATTTTTTTTTAAATAATGTCATATAAAAAAGTTATTCGTGTTTTACAAAATTGGGGAAGTTGAAAAAAGTCAGCAAAGGTAGGTTATTCCAGTTTTACCCCTCCAGATTTTTTTTACGTTTAAAAATAAGCCGACTAGGCACACCATTCATCTTAACCATTGATTTCCTGGACCAATGGTCCAGAATCTTTACTACACTTATCGTTTTAATTTTTATTTCAATTTGTTAAACTTAAAAAGTTGAGTAGTAAAAAAGTTTTTAACGTTTTAATAAACGAATCAATATATACTTTTAAATGGAATTAATTACACGGATAGTCCATGCGGTTTTTGTAAAGTAACATGCATGGGTACTAAGGGTTTCAAGTTGCAAGTATGAGTATTATGATTTTAATTCTGTAACGAGTATGGGTATTAAGACCAACTGACATTAGTTTTTCTATTAAGTTTTGCAAAGATGACTAAAATGCCCTTTAATAAAAATAATTATTAAACATATATATAATAAATTTTATACACACACACATAGGGGTGAGCAATTAACGGGTATTACCCGTCAAACCCATCAAACCCATTGGAACCGACCCGTGAGGAATCGTGAATGCTAACTAGGGTACGGTAAACAGGTTTATGATTTAGCCTCAAAAGGGTAAGGGTCGGGTACGGGTCTAGAACCGAAGATAACCCGTATACCCATTAAACCCACCAACTTTTAAAAAGTAACAAATTTACAAAATATTTAGTGTACATCAATATGTAAATATGATTTATTTTTTAAATTTACCAAATTTAAAAGATATGAGAATCAAGAATGAATTTAAAGACTGGTTTTTCATTTTTAAATCACATCCAAGTGGTCTTTTTTTTATTATTAATAATTATTTTTTTAGATCTTTTTGAGAAAATCGAGTCCATGGGATTAAATGAAGACTGGAAAAATAATAATTTTGAAGATCAAAGAAAGCTCGAAGAATCTGATGTTTATTTAATTTTGAGACATATATTTATTTTTGAAACCGTACTGTTTATTTGTCTGTTTGGTTTTAAATACTATTTGTTTGTTTTTGAATTATGGATACTATTTGTTTGCTTTTTCAACCATTCTAATTGCTTTTGAATAATTTGTTGTTGAATTAACACAGTGAAAATTTTGATAATCTCATTCGTTAACTATACGGGTCCATCCTCGCAAAACCCGCGAACCCTTACCCATTTACCCGTGGACCCTTAACCGACCCTTTTAACTACTATACGGGTCACGGGTATGTATTTGGTCATCAAACGGGTACGTGTACGGGTATACCCGTTTGCACACCCCTACATACATATATTTCGACAACCCTGAATTAGGATCAATAATCTTTAATAACTAATTCACCATAAATGGGCTCGGTCCAGTTGTAGACCTAATATGTGAACTTGATTTGAAACGTTACTCGACGGATCACTTAATGATTCAAGATAACATATGATTAATACATGGCATTTACCTAAGTTGTACGGTGTTCAGTTAAATAATTTAATGCGCGCACGGTTAGTAACGGATACCCGACACAACGTATATCACATCTTAAATATTAATAATAATTATTAATATTTACTTCAGATGATTATTTAGGAATAATTACACGCGAGTTATACATATTTCAACGATAATGGATGCGCGTCCACAACTTTTATCCGGTTATTTTAGATCCGACAAATAAAAAAATCATATGACTAAGTAATTATTTTACTTTATTAATAACATTAACCTTTTATTTCTAACATCATTATTATTTAGGAGATAATAGTTTCGTACAGAACGCAAAACGTTTAAACGAGCGAACGCGTTAGACACGCAGTATTAGCGCATACCGGCCTAGACGGCAAACAAAGCGGAGGTTTCAAAAATTAAATATTTGAATAATATTAATAAAGATGTTAAGTGATTTTAAGAATATTGAGATAAATTATCGGGAACAAGAATGCGATAATGTAACGTGTTTGACACGCGGTGTCTACCTACTATTTTGGATTTTGGACAGGTATGGCAAAGACGGGACGTCACCCGGATAGGCGGGACTTTTCGGGCTGTTCCCGACAGTCCCCGGTTTCAGTCGACAAAAGTCAACGCTGGTCAAACCCAGTCAAACTCGGGTCAACAACGGTCAAACATGATCAAATACGTAATCCGTGAGATTTAGAACGCGTTGGTTGAGAGCGGAACACACGAAAGGTATAAACGCACGCTAAAACAATTATATTTACTTATTTCAAAAGTTAAACACGTGTTAACGGTTATTCTCGTTGAGCCCTAAAAATCCGACGACAACAAAAAAATAAATATTAAGACAACATTAATACTAACAGTTCATGTTAACGTATGATTTGGTGATTGAGATTGCACAAACAAAACATATAAGTTTTTAGACGATAAATATAAACTTGAACGTGTTAATGGTAAAGCGAAACTTTAAAACAATTAACGCTTAATTTGTAAATATATTATAGAGTACATTGACAATTTTATGAATAAATGTATAGCAATATGGATTAAATGAGGGTTTGACAAAAAGTAATGAACGGTACAAATTTATCTTCATATACATAAACATATGTAAATATTCACGCTTTTTACGAAAACAAACGGTTATGTAACAAAGACGTTTTGACCCGATCATATTGTTGAAGTAACAATGCATTTTTTTTAAATGTTTTTGTTGTGTTTATTTCATTGCAATATGGATTTGTTAAAGATTTTTGCCACTTTTAAGGTACTAATGTAATGTTACATGTGTTTAGATATGGATGTCAGTCATTCTTTTAGGGAAATGAATAAGTAGATGTGGCGGACTATATAAATGATGACATGCTCGATTTATTTCCTTTTTTGGCACACGATTCAAATCAAAATTCTGTTTTACTTCAACATGTTCTACATACGGTTAATAATGAAATAATGCAAAATGAGGGAGTACCAAATGAGGGAGAACCTGATGAACTGTTTGATATTCTTGAGTTACCGAATGCCCAAGTTAGGGGTAATGAATAGGTTAACCAACCTTTATATGCTGGTCCTGGAATACCTTTTGACGTACTGTATGATGCTCTTTATCTCGAAGTTGCTGTTGAACTACTGAATCCTCATGTTATGCTCGTAAATACTGGTTTCGGGCAACATGAAAGACCCGGTCCGCTTAAAGAACCACCACAAGTGCCACCACAACCATGACCGACTCAACTACCACGACTAAGAGTTATGTCATCTATTATCCATTACGAGGCACGCATGGAACTAATTCACGGTGTTGTTCAAAGCGGCAATCTTGTATTGACAGTTGTGGTTGTTAGCGTGATTGAGCCCATACGTAACGTTTATCTAATATTATCCAAAAAATTAACCCATAGAAACAGACAAACTGCAACCTTGGATCATCTTTCAGATTACTTTGGGTTAAGCTTCGCTAATGTTTTACTTCACGTCAACAATAAGTATTAAGTTTTTTTTTATTCTTTGTTTATATGTGTGTATTGTGGAAACTAACTTATTACTTTATCTTAATAGTTTCTTAGAGCATGCTGAATAGAAGATATAGGGCATTTCATTATCTGAGTTACCCTAAACAAGGAGATGCTGACACGATGCCAATCGCGTTGTTTTACGTCGAATGATTCCATACATTGCTTTATAGCCGGATAGACATAACTTTTGCATAACTTCAACAACAGTTTGGAGTTGTGTCATTTGCTAATCTTGGCACTTTCTCCATGTGGTATTCTCGTGACCGGTAGTACATTCCTCTTAAAACCATTGACGCGTGAGCTGAATGCCTCAACGCGTATACCATTGACCGGTAGTACATTCCTCTTGAAACCATTGACGTGTGAGCTGAATGCCTCAACGCGTATACCGTGGGGTGGTTATCAAGATGAAGTTCATAGTATACGCATTGAGAAATTTTGTCCACATCCTCAACGGTTTCAAGAGGAATGTACTGCCGGTCACGAGCATACCACATGGAGAAGATGTCAACATTAGCAAAGCACACAGCTCCTAACTGCTACTGGACTTGTGCAAATGTTATTTATCTCCGGCTACACAACAATGAATGGTATCCTTCGGTGTATAGCACCACGATTGGCATCGTATCAGCATCTCCTTGTTTAGGCCAACTCAGATAATGAAATGCCCTACATATTCTATTCAGCACGCTTCAGGAAACTATTAAAGTAATGAATTTGTTTCCACAATACACACATATAAACAAAGAATAAAAAAACATAATACTTACTGTTGGCGTGAAGTAAAACATTGGCGAAGCTTAACCCAAAGTAATATGAAAGATGATCCAAGGTTGCAGGGTGCTTGTTTCTAGTGGTCAAGTTTTGGGATAATATACAAGCGCGTTAGCAACCACACCTGACAATTGAACAATAACGTGAAGTAGTTTCATGGCTGCCTCGTAAAGGATAACATATGTTATGGCTCTAGGTCGTGGTAGTTGAGCCGGTCGTGGTTGTGGTGCCTATTTAGGCAGGCCGGGCCCCGGCTCTTTCATGTTGCTCGAAGCCAGGACAGGAGGATTCAATAGCCCAACAACAACTTCGGGAAAAAAACATCATACAGTACATCAAAATGTATTTCAGGGTCAACATATAAAGGTTGGTTAACCTGTTCATCACCCCCAACTTGAGCATTCGGTAACTCAAGATCATCAAATAGTTCATCAGGTTCTCCCTCATTTTGTATTATTTCATTATTAACCACATGTGGAAGTAAAACGGGATCTTGACTTGGATTACGTGCCAAAAAAGAAACAAAATCCAGCATGTCATCATTTATATAATCCCCACATCTCCTTGTTCATTTCCCTCAAAGGATGATCGACATCCATGTATAAACACATGTAACATCCCATTAGTACCTTAAAAGCGACAAATTTTTAACAAATTCATATTTCAATGGAATAAGCACAAAAAAAACCTTTAAAAAAAGATGTATGATAAGAACTAGGAATATCAAACAGGCAACTTGATTGAATTGAAATAACTGCCCTATTCGAGATGGGCAAAATCTCTGATACAATCCAAAAGGAATAACAAAATTACTGAATGAAAATAACAAAGTGAGTGCTGCCTACTCTTAAACCCATTAGTCGCTAACTGATCCTGTTAATGAGGAATGAAAACTGCTCCCCACTCCTCCATCTTCCCGCCAGCTTCTTGATCAAATGGGTCTAAAGTAAACCCAAGAATTACGTTCAGCTGGCCCAAGTTTACTATTGGGATTTTGCTTCTTTTCCCTTTCCGTGAATAGACTTTGAGTGGGCCGCCTTTATCATTACTTCCCTCCCGGTAAAACGCCTTGTCCTCAAGGCGGAAAGAAGGGAACTGTTCTACCAATAGATCATACGTTTCCCAGGTGGCTTCATCCATCGGTCTGTCACACCAAGATATCAATAACTCTAGGACCTGCTGACCAGCCTCCGAAACCCAACGATGAGATAGCACTGAATGTGGTTGCAGGTCAACCTCCCAATCTTTAGTAATGGGCAACGGGGTAGGTGGAGTTGCAGAAAAAGTACCCCGAGCCAGCTTCAACATAGACACATGGAAGACTGGATGTAACTCCAGTTGATAAGCCACTAGACCGATGGCTCTCTTGACCCGATAGGGTCCAAAGAATCTAGGGGATAGCTTCTCGTAGCGCCTTTTGGCCAGACTCTTCCGGAGACAGGGTTGAATCTTTAGGAACACATGATCTCCGACCTGAAAAGGCACATCCCTACATTTAGAATTGGCTTGAGTTCTCATGCGATCTTGTGTCTTTTGAAGATTATGACGGATAAGTTTAAGCATAGCATCCCTGTCGACTAACTGTTGCTCCAGCTCTGCGTTTTTAGTCTCTCCAGCAACGTACGAGAGTAAGGAAGGGGGTTCCCGGCCGTAAACAATGGAGAATGGTTTTGTCCCAGTAGATGTGTAGTAGCCTGTATTGTAAGAAAACTCTGCCCATGGTAAATAAGAACTCCATTTGTTAGGTTGTTCACTGGCGAAACACCTTAAATAAGCTTCCAGACAGCGATTCAGAACCTCCGTTTGCCCGTCTGTTTGTGGGTGATAACTAGTGCTCAATTGGAGTTTAGTCTGACTTAGGCGGAACAATTCTTGCCACAAGTGGCTTAGGAAAACCACATATCGGTCAGAAACAATGGAGCGTGGAAAACCATGCAGCTGAACCACCTCTTTGCAGAAAACTGCTGCCACCCCTTTAGCTGTGTACGGATGAGATAGGCAGATAAAATGGGCATATTTGCTTAAACGATCCACCACGACTAGAATAGTATCAAAACGGCTTGATGGGGGTAATCCAGATATGAAATCCATGGATATGTCCTCCCAGATTTGGTGGGGTATAGGTAACGGTTGGAGTAAACCGGAAGGTGATAAGGTTTGATACTTTTGTTGTTGGCAAATGACACACTGCTGCACAAAAACCCTTACATCCTGCTTTATCTTGGGCCAAAAGTAACGATCAGTTAAACGTTTGAGAGTTTTTAAAAAACCTCCATGGCCTCCAAGTGGGGTGTCATGTACTTCCTGTAATAATTTGAGTTTGACGTTAGGTACATCAGGAATCACCAACCGACCTTTGTAAAACAAGAATTGGTCCACCGAAGAGTAATCAGCCACAGAATTAAGGTCACTATGTAATTGATGGATTAAATGGCTGGTGATTGGGTCAGATTGAAGACCCGATTGGATAGCAGCTGTTTCTACACAGTGAGGGACAACCAGTGTGAGTAATTATCCTGATGTGGCCGACGAGACAGTGCATCAGCCCCCTTATTTTCTTTCCCAGCCTTGTGGATGATAGAAAAATCGTAAGGCATGAGTTTAAGTAATAAGCGCTGCTGTTCTGTTGTGGTGATGCGCTGTTCCAGCAGGAACTTCACGGTATAGTGATCGGTGCCAATTATGAAATGCCGACCTAGGAGATAATGACTCCATTTTTGAACAGCTAGAACCAAGGCTAATAATTCCCTGTCATATGCAGATTTTAATCGATTAGATGGTGAAAACCCCTTACTAAAGTAAGCCACAGGGTGTTGTTCTTGGGACAATATAGCTCCTATCCCATCAGAGGATGCATCACACTCTACCACGAATGGTTTAGAGAAATCAGGCAACTTTAACACTGGTGTAAGGAGCAAAGCGCGTTTCAGGGCTTGGAAAGCCTTCAGGGCCTCGTCTGACCATATAAATCCATCTTTCTTGGTCAGAGCAATGAGTGGTCGAGCAATTAGACCATAATTCCTAACGAAGCACCGATAGTACCTAGTGAGCCCCAGGAATCCCCTCACTTCTTTAACTGTAGTAGGGATAGGCCATGATTTTACTGCTGTAATTTTCTCCTCTTCCACCTTAACACCTTCAGAAGTGATCACATGCCCAAGAAACACCACTTGAGATTGACCAAAGTAACATTTGGACTGTTTAGCAAAGAAGTGGTTGTCACACAGTAACTTTAGGGCCTGCTCAAGATGAAACTTGTGTTGCTCCATATCTGTGATGTAAATCAATATATCATCAAAGAATACAAGTATGAAACGGCGCAAATAGAGGCGAAACAAATCATTCATGATAGCTTGAAAGGTAGAAGGTGCATTTGTGAGCCCAAAGGGCATGACCTTAAACTCATAATGTCCCGAATGAGTACAAAAGGCTGTTTTTTCAACATCTGGAGCAGAAACTCGGATTTGGTAATACCCAGACCTTAAATCGAGTTTTGAAAACACTGTAGCACCGTGTAATTCATCCAATAATTTGTCGATGTTGGGGATAGGGTACTTGTCAGCAATAGTGATGAGGGCCCAGTAATCAACACACATGTGCCATGAGTTGTCTTTCTTTTTCACTAGGAGGACAGGGCTGGAAAAAGGGCTATTACTTGGTTGAATAAACCTAGCTGCCAAGAGTTGAGCAACTTGAGTTTCGATTTCATTTTTCTGGGAATGTAGGTATCGGTAGGGATGGATATTGGGAGGTGAAGAATTGGGTAGTAGGGTAATGGAATGGGTTTGGCTGCGGGTAGGTGGAAGATGTTGCGGTTCGTCGAAAACAGTGGTATACTGGTGGAGGATGGGCTGTAGTGGGGTGGGTATGATTGGGCTAGTTTCAGGTTCAATGGCTAAATGCTGGAAACTGGATGATTTTTGGGGCCTGGTGGATACACCATGCAGTTTGTATTTCTTCCCCTCTATAGTAAAAATCATGGATAACTCTTTCCAATTAGCTTGAACGATATTCAATGTAGCTAGCCATTGAATCCCCAAGACCAAATCAGCTCCTCCAATTGAAAAGGGGTAAAAATCTTGAGTGATTTTAAGATCCTCCACCTGCACAGAAAGTTTTTTGCAAATCTGGCCACAACGAATCACATCCCCATTGCCTATTTGGACACCAAATGGTGCTACCGGTTGAGGCTCGAGTTTAAGTTCATTTACTAACACATCTGATATAAAATTGTGGGTGGAACCTCCATCAACTAAAATTAACACCTCGGTTGAGTGTAACATACCATGGATTTTCATAGTGGTGGGGGTGTGATTTACCCAAGATAGCATGTAAGCTGATCTCTGCTGTTTCTTCTTGGATTTCCTGGGTAGCCATGATTTCAAGACCTTGTTTCTCCTCAATTTCTTCCTCAGCCTCGAGTAGTTTAAACGTGCCCGTTTTACACCTATGGCCCGGACCATATTTGTCTCCACACCGAAAGCACTCGCCTTTAAGAAAGCGGGCTTGTTTCTCAGTTTCAGAAATACGCACTGGGTTTCAGGATTGAGTAGGTGTTTGGGGGTTGTAGGGGTTGGTACTTTTATAATCAGAGGGTTGAGGTTTGGGAATGGGGGTCCATGAGCTTTTTTCGGGTCGGTGTGGGGGTTGTTTGGATTCAAACTCAAGGGCAAGGCTCATAGCATTGTAGACGGTTCGAGGTTTGTGGATCCTTACATCAGCCCTTAACTCCTCTTTCAGACCATTTAGAAAGACTCCTAATAAACAATGGTCTGGCCAGTTTGAAACCCTCGAAGATCTCTTGGCAAATTCTTGCTTGTACTCCTAAACTGAACCAGTTTGTTTAATACTACATAAAAACTCATTTGGGTTTTGGAATTCTGCTGGACCAAAGTTTCTAGTGAAAGCTTGCACCAAATCCTCCCAGAAAGCAATAGCCTGATCAACCGAAAGCCAGGAATAAAGATCCAAGGCATCCCCTTCTAGGTGCATAGAGGCCACTTCCACTTTTTCATCATCTGAGATTTGGTAATACATGAAATACTTTTCTGCCTTCAATAACCACCCGCGCGGATCCCCTCCACTAAAAGTGGGGAAATCAATCTTGTTGTAGGGTCGATGTTGACGGAAATTGCTGCCAGAAAAGTCTCCTTCATCATAACGGCCTAAGCCTCCTCCATAACCGTGCGATTTGTTCCTGTTGTCAGCCTGAGCCTTCAGACTTGCAACATCTTTTTGTAACGCCGTCACCGCCTCTAATTTGGCTGCTATTGCCGCTAACTGGGTTGCAACCGGATCAGGGGGTTACTTCCTCCTTCGCCGCCAGAGGTATTCCGGGTCTGTACCATTGTAATTCCCAGAAATGGAACCAATGACAAGAACTAGGAATATCAAACATGCAACTTGATTGAATTGAAATAACTGGCCCTATTCGAGATGGGCAAAATCTCCGATACAATTCAAAAGGAATAACAAAATTACTGAATGAAAATAACAAAGTGAGTGCTGCCTGCTCTTGAACCCATTAGTCGCTAACTGCTCCTGTTAATGAGGAATGAAAACTGCTCCCCACTCCTCCATCTTCCCGCCAGCTTCTTGATCAAATGGGTCTAAAGTAAACCCAAGAATTACGTTCAGCTGGCCTAAGTTTACTAATGGGCTTTTGCTTCTTTTCCCTTTCCGTGAATAGACTTTGAGTGGGCCGCCTTTATCAATGTGTCGTTACATCAACAATATACATACATTAGTCTCAATTTCATGAACGAAGAACAATCATAACAACCCTTAGAACATTATCAAATGTCTAAAAACAATAGAACACATTATGAATATCAAAAAATAAACAATAAATGTATAAATCCCTAGAGAGTAAAGAATCAAAATCATCAAGTAACTCAAAAATTTAACAAATCTATGATGCAATGAAAAGAATCACAACTGAAATCCCTAGGTAATGTGCTAATACATTGTGAAAAACCCTAGGTAATCCGCTTACATTGTGATTGTGAAGGAAAAAACAAAATGAAGTAATGCACTTACCTTGTTGATTGAAACAAAACTGAATAAAACCCTAATGATGAAGATGCGCCTCTGTATTCCGCTGCTTGAAATGAGTGAATGGAGTAGCGTTTTCAAAGTTGGGGCAGTATCAAATATAATCGTTGGTGAATCAGCCTTTGCACGGATTTTGCGACTTTTGGTGTTAATCAACATTTACATGGATGGTCCCCTTGGTTTGCAGAAATCTCATCTTCATCCCTTGCTTATATAAGCAAAAGTTATCAATAAAGAAAAACAGGTCAAAATGGAGTGAAACATAGTTTTAAAAAAATAAAATTAATAACTTTTACATAATAATCAGCTATTAATTTTATTCCATAAAATGCTTGTAGTTTTGGAAGTACGCAATTAATAAAGTTAAGTGTATATATGATATGTAATATTGATTATATTATAACTATCATCATATAATGGTCTTCTGTTCGGCACATAGTCACATGGATTGCTAACAATGCCGCGATCCAGAGTCGTACCGATCGCTAATGGATCGCGATCCAGGTAGGTGAATTTGATCGATCCCGATTTTTGAAGATATCGAACCTTTTTACTCCGATTCACGTTCCCGATTGTTAAATACGGCGATCCGGGTCGGTGAATTTGATCGATCCCGACTAGAAATCCAACAGTCTCTGTTTGAATGAATTGATTCATTGAATTTTACTGCTGGCTATCTCTGTTTGAATGAATTGATTCATTGAATTTGAACGGCTATTTTTTTCCCACCCTTACCCTATAAATACATGTTGTTTCCGGCCTTTTATCACACAAAATCCTTCAATCAATTTCAAAAATCAAAGTTCAAACTTCAAACAAAGCAGTAACTTGCAATGGCTTTTGGTAAGAGAGGGTCCAACAGATCTAGACAAGAGACTCAACATTCTGGAGAGTAGATATATGTAAGTGACAATGAATTTGAAGACAATGAAACGATAAATACAGGGACGGACTCCACGCAGGAAACTACTGAAGTTCACAGCAAGGCGAAGGACGATAAACCTTTGATGCAGGAAGTCAACTTTGTAAGTGTTGCTAATAGCAAGAATGCCGGGGTGGTAAAAGTGTGGGTTTGCAAGCAAAAGTTTACCAGCTCGTATACTCGTATTCACGTTCACTTTTTTTGTGCTTCTGTGGGGAGGAAAGCAGAAATCAAACGTTGTCCCGCTCTACTCCAAGATCGTGAGAAATACGAGAGACTATTGAAGAAAGTAAAGGACACGGAAAAGGTTGGTGTATCCCGATCTTTAAAAAATTCAGTAGTTAGTAGTAGATATGAAGATTATGAGAGGTTTATGTGCTAATGACATTCCATTCAATGTCTTGCGTAATCAACAATTTTTTTAGATGATTAGTGCACTCAGCAAGGCACCAGCGGGTTACAAACCCCCGTCTAGCGAATAAGCAAGAACGATATTGCTAGATGAATGTGTTAGATACGTTGATAAGGACTTGACTCCTGTCAAGGACACTTGGTATTCACAAGGTGTTTCCATTGTCTCTGATGGATGGTCTAACGTGAAGCACAAGCCTTTAATTAATGTTATTGCGGTGAACAGCCGAGAAGTAATGTTTTTGTATGCAGAAGATTTTTCAGGTTTGAAAAAAATAGGGGTAGCAATAGCTAACTATCTTCTTAATGCTATTGAAACCATAGGACCAAGTAATGTCCTAGTAGTCACCAACAATGCAGCCAATTGCAAGGCAGACGGAAAGGAGATCGAAAAGGTACACAGACACATTTTTTGGTCTCCTTGCTCTGTTCACACCTTGAATCTGGTTTTTAAAGATCTTGGAAAAGAATTTATGTGGTTGATGAGCCCATATAGGAGGGGCAAAGTGATTGTGAAATACTTTCTAAATCATAATCAAGCGTTGTCAATTTTCAGAGATAATTCAAAACTTGAGTTGTTAAAAGTGGCGAAAACGAGATTTGCATCTCATTATATTTTATTGAAAAGGCTAATGGATTGTAGAGAATCACTTCCTACAACCATTTCCCTAAATTATTGGAGGGATTGGGTCAAACAAGGTGATGAAAACACAAGAATCACGGGTTCAACCGTTGTTGATACAATTAGAAGGGAAGTGTTTTGGGAGGACGTGGAGAGTATTTTGTCTATTACTAAACCAATTTTCTTGATGATCAAGTTTTGCAACGGTGAAGGTTCAAAGATGGGAGAAATCTATGAAAAAATGGATAATATGTTGGGGGAAATTAAAGACATCATGGACAAAAGTAGGTATGCAGTTTATTGGCCTCAAGTAGAATCCACCATGCTCGCTAGGTGGGAGAAGATGACGATACCTTTACACTGTTTGGGCTTCGCATTGTCACCAAGATTCTATGAGACAAAGTACCTTTGTATGTTAGCACCGGGTGGAATTCCTAGGAAAGCTCCAAATAGCGACAAAGAAGTGGTGGTCGCTTTCAAAAGAATATCCGAAAGTTCGGAAAAAGAACGACTGTTGCGAGAGCAATTCGCAAGATTTCATATGAAGAAGGGACTTTACTCAATGGAAGCGGCTCAAGTGGATGCGGTCACAATGGACGCGATTGATTGGTGGTCCAGCTATGGATCAGAAACACCGGAGTTGGCTAAAGTTGCTAAGAAGGTTCTTTCGCAACCTATTAGCAGCTCATCGGCCGAACGTAACTGGAGCACTTACTCCTATATACACAGTGTAAAGAGAAACCGTTTAAATTGTAAACGGGTGGACAAATTAGTCTAAATACATTCCAACGTCAGACTCCAATCACGTTTCTCTGAAAGTTACAACAGCGGGCCAACCAAAAAATGGGATATGAATCCCGAAAATGATTACCTGGAAGGGCCAAGTAACAGTTTTGAAGATATGCAATGGAAAACTTAGAAGGAGAAGACAATGACCCAAACGGGAAAAGACATAGGGTAGATTGGTTTTCTGATTTTTCTGTTTTGGATTTATGATTATGAAATTTCTGTTTTGGACTTCTGAATTCTGATTATGAAATGCTTTTTGATATGAATCGTATTATTATTAAATGTGTCATTTTAAATTGAATGAAAATTTCTATTTTAAACGCTTATGTATTAGATACTATGAACCAGACTTTATGGTACACCGTACCACGTACCGAATTGGCATTCCGAATGAGCCTACCCCCCCTCGTACCGGATTTAAGAAATGCATGAAACGCATACCGAAACGTACCGCGATCCATGTGACTATGGTTCGGCATGACAAATTTTCTCGCAACAATCCGGACATTGTGAGGAAATAAACCAGACATAACACCTTTACAAGCGTGTATGGTATGAAAGAGTATGGTTCGACTTACGAAACTAACTTTGAATTAAAATTTCGTATAAAGTATCATGCAACTCATATGTAAATTTCTATAACATAGGTGCCAAAAAAGGCGGGCTGGGTTCCAGTTCAGAGCTAGTAAGTTTTAATCAAGTCAACCAATGTCGGGGTTAACCTCTAACCATTTTATTCTGTATAATTAATTAATGTATTAAAAAAAACTATATTATTAAAACACTAATAATCTAATTACTTTACGTGATAGCCAGTCATATTTGGGGAATCCAGATGCTTGCAAGGAACCCTTCAACATCTTCCATCATTTCCTTTTGGGAAGGCAGTGAAATCCAACCCGATTTACTTTCATCGGTTGTGAGTTATTGTTATTAGTAGTAAAGAAAATGTGAAGCAGCACTCACAATAATATCAACCGTGCTTAATGAGCCCCCTATTAGTACTACAATCTGTCAAATGGGCCAAATTTAATAAAAGTAAAAAACAAATAGAAAAAACCTTAGCTATAAAGAAAACACATGAAACTGGTCAAGATGGTTTAAAAAGTCACCCGAAGCATAATATCAAAAATTGAATCGATTATAACTCAACCGAAATACACGATAATTGGAATAACTCTCCAAAAACTTTATTATAACTGAAAAATATAACTTAAAAAACCAATTACAATAACTCTCTAACTCTCATGATAAAACCCAAACCTGGTAACATCTATTTCTAATGCTAAACCTAATAACCCTAACACATGGATTGGGCTCGTTTCATGGACCAAACAACAATTGAGCTAACAATCACCCCCCCACCCCATTTTTGTATTCATGGTATCGTTTATAACCGTGAAACCGTCAAAACCGGTAATCGGTTTAGTTTCACGGTCGGTTTGAGAATTTTGAAACCGTTGTGAACGGTTTGCTTTACTAGTAAAAACCGGCCAGAAAAAACCGAACCGGACAGTAAGAAATAAGCTTTACAATTTTCATTTTTTTAGTTGAATTGAAGTTTTATGTACTAATACCATATTATTTTGACAAAGTGATTTAATCTACTGAAATTCCTTTTTTCTTCAAAAGTTGATCTTTATCATTGTATATTAAACAGAAAAAAAAAATTAGAGTAACTGTATAATCATGGTCTAATAGTATTCTGTGTTGTGGATTTAAGCCATTGACAAGATATATGATTTAATTGCTCATTGACATATTTACTTTGGAAGCTATTATTAATGTTAATGTATTTAACTATTTATCTTTTTTTTTTTGAAAGTCACCCTCAGATTAAATCTCAGTCGTTTAAAGTCCCAAAATTTGGCGGTTACTTTTTCCATTGTGCGGTTATGCTAAAAGCAAACCATTTCTGCAATCTTCAGCGTACGTACCTCCTGCACAACTGCCCACTCCTTTCATAACGACATCCACTCCATATCCATATATGGGATTTCAATCTGCATCTCCATTCCCCAAGTTCTCCAATCGTCTTCTTCCCTCTCCCCAGTTGTCGTCGTCCTCCCGCCTGCATTCTCGATTGATTGATCGTTCATTCACTAATCCTCATCACACATACCGATAACTCGCCGATTTTCTCACCGGGGTTCCATCTAATTTCATCTTCCAGGTATTGAAGAACAAAACCCTTTTCTGTCTTCTGGTTGTCCGTCTAATTTCATCTTAATTCAAGCAATTGCCCTCGAAAAAAAGGTCTTGAACTTTTGAAGACTGGAATAGCAAAAGCTGGATATACTGTAAAAGTGATTTTCATTTTTGCATGTTAATATTACTTTACGTTGCAGATGTCTTGTATAGTGCCTAAATGAATTTTTTTATTGGAATGGATGTTGCTGCTTCTGAGTTTTATGAGAACAAGGGTAAAACCTATGATTTGTTTGAACTTCAAGGAAGAAGTAAGAGCAGTTTTTTTAACCTTTTACATATGGGTTTTAAACTAAATGATGAAATCATCTAATAAAGATGTTTACATTGCAGAACAATGATGGATCACAGAAGATTTCAAGTGACAGTTTGAAAAATGTGTACAAGTCATTTGTGTGTGATTACCCAATTGTATCTATAGAGGACCCTTTTGATTAGGATGATTGGGATCAAGTTCAAACTGTTGGTGATGATCTTCTTGTAATAAACTAATTTTTAAGAGAAGACTTGCAACGCCCTTCTTCTTAAGGTATTCTAATACTTGGATATTATTCTTCATGGGTATTTATGGTGGAAACCTACATTCCTAGACTTTGTTTGACTAAATTCACTAAGTCAACCAAATAGGATCGGTTACAGAAAGCATTTTGATGTTGGAATTTAAATTTTCCAATCACATATGAAGGATGTTTATTACATTTTTGCCATTTTGGTCTTTCCATGCCCATAAGGAAAATGTTACCGATTTAACTAAGTTCGAGGAACGATCATATATTTTCTTTTGCTTAGAATATGTGCAACTTGATTAACAGTTTATGGTTTGCTGCAGTTTCTTTAGACTAGATTATGGTCTGTTATCGGTTTTTGGCACCATCTTCGCCACCCCAGGCTGTCTCGCTTTAAAGACAACACGCAAGTGAGCACTAATGGCTTGGCTCTTGACTTTTTAAGGGTCTTCCTCAGCTACAGGGGTGATTTGAACAAAAAATGTGTTTTGGAAGTTAATTTAATTAAAAGCTTTGATTAATAATCAAATATCTTGTTATCAAATTACCAAGTACCAACCTTTATAAATCCCAAAATTTTCCACAATCACCCTTCATCTATACTTAAAAGTACATAATTTTTTTTTAAGATATCATAATTGAGTGGAAGGGTATCATCTTGGAGAGAGATCACTGTTTCAACCATCTTTTTTAACCTTTTCCTTAATTTTACTTCTATCTTCAAGATTGCATTTTTTAAAATTTGGGATTGAACTTGAATTTTGAAAACAAGTGCTCACATGTTCCGGTGGTTAGATAATGAGGATCTGTTTTTTTATTACCCCTAAACTAATTATCCCAAAACTTACCATTTGACTAATAAATAATCAACATGAGTACAATTGTTACAGCAATATATCATCAATTAAAGATTTATGTGGTTTTGTATCTAAAAAGGTTAGTTTTGAGGTAGGAAGGTAGTAGACAAATCGAAGCAAATTCAGTTTTTCTATAATTATATTGTGCTACCCGTACGATGGGTATAAAAGTTAGTTTAAAGGGTGATGAATGGGTTGCTTAATTTGCAATGACCGAGTTAGAACATGGAAGCAATGCATGTAAAGATTTTTTAGTTTTTTGGTTTTGGTCAGTTGGTTTCTCAAACTTAAGGTGTCACATAGAAGTAATATGATGCTTCCCGACAGGTCGAATCACATAATAAAACTCATTATCATAATAAAAATACAATGTCATTGAAAAAAAAACACATAATAAGAGCATCCATATTAGGATTGATATATATACCATATCCTTAAATTATAAGGGAAAAAAATAAGATTTGAGATGAAAGGGTCTTACATCAGGTTCTTTAAACCTTATTTTTACCTTTAAAATTATAAAGAAATGAACACTAGAATCTTAAATATACCAATTCCTTAATTATTTCTTTAAAATTATAAGATAAGGAATGAGATGTGAGAAGCTTTTAAAAAATAAACAAATTTTTTATATAATGATGGTTTTTAGTTAAATTATAAAGATAAGGATAAAGAACCTGATGCGAATGCTCTAAACTAATTAGACATGAGCCTATGATGGTACGCGTCATTTTTTATTTAGGTTTAACAGTTAAAATAAACTAATTGAATATGGGCCTATAATGGTTATTGGGTTAAAATTTTAAAAATTAAACATGGATTTTTAATAATTTAAAGTCCACTATTAAAAATTAAGTAATTGAACTTAATTTTTAAACTATAAATTTTTTTTATTATATAAAACGTTCAGATAACTTTTTTTCTTTAGTACAAAATATATATAGTTTTTCCATGCCAATTAGGTCAATAATTTTTTTATAAAACCAATGACGTCGCTCGAAATTTTCCAATTACACGTTGCATGTGATACGCAAAATTCATTGGTGTCGAGTGAACCCGTTCACCTCAATAGCTCCGCCACTGCTTCTTGAGTTGTTTTTTAGGTCAGAGGCAATACAACGATCACCAGATATGATGCGAGCACACATGAATTTATCAACACTCCTTGTGAATCTGCTTAGAAATACTGGATTGGAGGTGCAACTAATGCAATATCAGTTAGTCCTTATTCTAAAGTCGTTTTATTATGAAATCCTAAACCGTAAATCTAAACCGTTTGAAACCTAACCGTTTGTAACGGTTTGGTTTGTTTCGAGTTGAATTTTTAATGGTTTGGCTTTGGTTCATCGATCAATAAACTGTTACTAATGATTTGGCACACAGTTTTACTATTAAACCGTAGAAATAAGAGACTGACTGAACACCCCTACATCTTACAAAACATATTATATTAGTTCAAGGGCCTGGTTGAACAACTAGGTTATATTATCTTTCTAATATGATCTTTTCCGTGGTATATTACCAGTTTTAACCGGGTTATATCAACCCTAAGAGCATTCGCAGCCGGTTCCATATAATTATCTTTATAATTACACTAAAATCACTATATTTTCTCTCTCATTCTCAATTAAATAATACTTTTTATACATTTATCATTACCTTTTTTCTCTCTCCGTCACTCACAACCACTTTCAAAAAATATTAAAAAAATTATACAGGTGAACAGCTTTTTCAAAAATATACCAAAAATGTATAATTGAACTTAATTTTTAAACTATAAATTTTTTTATTATATAAAACGTTCAGATAACTTTTTTTTCTTTAGTACAAAATATATATAGTTTTTCCATGCCAATGGGGTCAATAATTTTTTTAGAAAACCAATGACGTCGCTCGAAATTTTCCAATTACACGTTGCATGTGATACGCAAAATTCATTGGTGTCGAGTGAACCCGTTCACCTCAATAGCTCCGCCACTGCTTCTTGAGTTGTTTTTTAGGTCAGAGGCAATACAACGATCACCAGATATGATGCGAGCACACATGAATTTATCAACACTCTTTGTGAATCTGCTTAGAAATACTGGATTGGAGGTGCAACTAATGCAATATCAGTTAGTCCTTATTCTAAAGTCGTTTTATTATGAAAGTCTAAACCTTAAATCTAAACCGTTTGAAACCTAACCGTTTCTAACAGTTTGGCTTGGTTCGATTTGAATTTTTAATGTTTTGGCTTCGGTTTACATGGATCAATAAACTGTTACTAATGATTTGGCACACAGTTTTACTATTAAACCGTAGAAATAAGAGACTGACTGAACACCCCTACATCTTACAAAACATATTATATTAGTTCAAGGGCCTGGTTGAACAACTGGGTTATATTATCTTTCTAATATGATCTTTTCCGTGGTATATTACCAGTTTTAACCGGGTTATATCAACCCTAAGAGCATTCGTAGCCGGTTTCATATCATTATCCTTATAATTACACTAAAATCACTACCTTTTCTCTCTCAATCTCAATTAAATAATACTTTTTATACATTTATCATTAACTTTTCTCTCTACTCCACTCACAACCATTTTCAAAAAATATTAAAAAAATTATACAGGTGAACATTGTTTTCACAAATATACCAAAAATGTATATTTTTTCTCTCTCCTTCACTTACAACCACTTTAAACTATTTCTTAAAATATATCAAACTCACTCACAAATATATATCAAACCGGCTGTGAATGCTCTAATGCGGTAATATTAAATAACCAAAAAACTATATAAATTTTTAGCACATGTTATTTGATGTATTTTTCATTTCGTATGTTTTTTAAATGACGAGCCCAATATTCTAATTAACAATGTTTCGGGACAATTATCTGGCGATATTTTGATAAAAAAACATCATACATATTAAATAATAATAATAAAATATATATATATATATATATATATATATTGGGGCCGTTCATTGTACAAAGTAGAGGTGCACAAAAAAACCGGTTTTTTTTACCCGGTCCAAACCGGCAAACCGGTTTGGGATAAACCGGTTTGGAGCAAACCGGTTCGGATTAGCCTAAAACCGCCGGTTTGAAACCGGTTTGAAGCTTTCTGGATGTAATCGGGTTGGGGACCGGTTTGTGTGAACCGGTTCGATAAACCGGTTTGGTCGCTGAAAAAAGTAGCCGTTATTCAACGGCTATATAGCCGTTGGGGTCGATTTTAGCCCTTTTTTTGCCTTTTTCACCTCTAATTCACTATAAATAGGTGGGGGTGTTTAGGTTTGATCACACCTCTTTCTACACCCTCTAATCTCTAAAACCGCTCTTTAAACGCTTTCTAAACTCTCTCTAAACTCTAAAAAAAGCATGGCAAGTTTTGGTGTTGGTGGTTCCTCAAACGAAGTTACCGTTGTGGAAATTCGAGCAACAACGAGAAATCCGGCAATTTGGTGCAATTACGATCTATGTTTGTTGTCAAACGGGAAGGAACGTGCTCGGTGCAAGATGTGTGGTGCGTTTTTGGGGAAAGATTCAAACACTAGTTTGAAAACGCATATGGAAAAATCTTGCCCGTCCTTGAAGGAAATTCTAAGTGAAGGTCAAGCCTCGATGACAAGCGAAGGAGGAATTTGGAACTTTGATCCAAATATATTTCGAGATCGAATGGCGAGGTTAGTGACTCAAGAAGGATTGCCGTTCAACCACTTTGACAATCCGCGCTTGACAATGATGATTCAAGAGACACTCCAACCACGTTATCATCAAGTAAGTCGCACAACCCTTAGACGAGATTGTATAAAAATGTGGAAAAAAACAAAAAAAGAATTAATTTTGGGTTTTGAAAATTTGGAAACCGGTGTAAACTTAACCACCGATGTTTGGTCGGCTCCACATTGTATTCCCGATTCGTACCTTTGCGTTACCGCGCATTAGGTTGATCCCAATACGTGGCAAATGATGAAGCGTACAATCGCGTTTGACTTGTTTGAATATCCACACACCGGCGAAAATTTATTTTATATATTGGATGGTGTTATAACTGAATTTAAATTACAAAATAAACTTTTTTCAATGTCTTTTGATAATGCATCTAATAATACAAATGCGGTTCAAAAACTAAAAATTAAATATAAACTGGTTTGCAACGGCATTTTTTTCCATAGTCGATGTGTCGCACACATCATTAACTTGGCGGTGCAAACTGGGCTTGCAATTGAAGAGGTTTCAAACTTAACATATACTTTTCGACTAATGCTTAAAGATATTTTTAGTAACAAAAAAAGATATCATGATTATATTAGCTTTTGTCGTGAAACGAATAATCTTTGCTTAGGTCCGAATTGGGACGTCGAGACAAGATGGAACTCGACTTATACTATGTTTTATAGCGCTTTACGACAAAGAGAAACTTTAGAACTATTTCATGAAATGCTTGCCTCAAAACCTCGTCTTAAAATTCTAAAGTTTCCTTCTACGAGTTGGGACATTTTAAAAGACGTAACCGAATTGCTTGAAGTTTTTAAAACCGCCACCACTTTTTTATACGGTGTTTATTATCCCACAAGTCCATTAACTCTAAAACAAATATATTTAATGGCTAACAAGTTGTATGAACTTGAAAATAAAAGACCTCTTTTTACAAAAATGATAGAACCGATGAAAGAAAAATTAGTGAAATATTTTAAAGAAATGTCTCCCGTTATAACTTGTGCCGCCGCGTTAAACCCTACAATAAATGTTTACGGGGTTGAAACTTTGATTGATAGAATTACTTACGCTTTGAATGTGGATAGTGAAGACATCCATTTTGCACAAGTCACAAAAACATATTTTAACAAATGTTTCCAAGATTTATTTGATGTTTATTTACATAAATATGGTACAACTCCGACTCCACATGATACAATGGGTACATCATCACGTGGTAGCTCGAGAGATGTTAATTTGAATTTATATAACGAAATGTTAAATGAATTTAGTAAACGGGCTCGAGGTACCACCCCGAGTAGTGAACTCGGAAGGTATATTGGCACAAACTTTTTAGCGTTTATGCCTCCACCGTTTTTGAGTAGTTTGATATTTTGGCTTGGTGAAAAAAAAACGAAGCTTCGTTTCCGATTCTTTCCGCCGTGGCCCGTTATGTACTAACCGTCCAAGCTTCCACGGTAGCTTCGGAATCTGCGTTTTCTTTTAGTGGCAGGGTCTTATCGATACGAAGGACTAGACTCACCCCCCTAGCGATGGAAATGTGCATTTGCTTGAAGGACCATTTGGATGCGATGGATATGATACAAGACCAAACTTCTCTCGAAGACGAAATTCAAGCCGAAGAAATCATACACAACAACGAGGTTGATCTTGGAATATCCGAACCAGTCACCGATGAAGAACTAGCCGAAGATGCAAAGCTACGAAGCTCCAGTTCCGAAGACAACGCACAAGAATAATCAATCAATATTCCAAAAAATAAAAATATATATTGTCATTTGTAATGTTTTAGAATTTTATAATTTTATCTTGTCATGTTTTTTAATTTCCGAACTTTCTAAATATTAATAAACGTTGAACTTTATGTTTTATATTTGTTATATTTTTTTTTGATTTTATATTAAAAATATAAAATTTATTTGAATTTTTTTTTAATAAAAACCGGTTTAAACCAGTTTTTAGGGCAAACCGGTTTGTAACCAACCCTAACCGGTTTGACCAGTTAGACATTTTTCACCTTCCAAACTGGTTTAACCCGAACCGGTTTAGGGCCAAACCGGTTTTGACTTTTCGTTGACCAAACCGGTTCGGTTTGGTTTGAACCGGTTTGGGTTAAAAACCCGATTTGTGCACCACTAGTACAAAGGGCTCTTAGCGTATGAAGGGCCCCCAACCGTTCATTTAATATGATCTAGGGTTGGGAATCACGCGATGGCATAAACATAAATAACTAGAAAAAATAAAGAGACGTCCAGGTAAAAAAGGGGTACGGTTTGTATCAATTTGCGTCTAAACCAAATCTCTGTAAATAACATGAAATCACGTTTTTTAATCATGCATCAATTTCCAACACGCATGTTTAACGAAATTAAATATGAAATTGCTTTTTTTTAATGAATGTTTTTTTTTCAAAAATGAAATCACGCTTTTTTTATAAATGAAATCACGCTTTTATTAATGAAATCATGTTTTGTTTTAATTTAATTAAATCATGCAATTCAAAAATGAAATCACACTTTTAATAATGAAATCACGTTTTTCATACAAACATGAAATCACGTTGTTTTGTTTTAATGAAATCACATTTTTTATTAATTAAATCACGCAATTCAAAAATGAAATCACACTTTTTAATGATGAAATCATGTTTTTCATACAAACATGAAATCACATTTGTTTTATTTCAAATATGAAATTACGTTTTTTTAATGAAATCATGCATCAATTTCAAAACACGCATGTTTAATGAAATCACGTTGTCATATATTTCAAATGTTTATTACGCTTGTATGTTTATAGTCGACGCGAAATTATAACGCATTTTTAATTAAAATGTTTATTACGCTTGTATGTTTATAGCCGACGCGAAATTATAACGCATTTTTAATTAATTACACATGAATAATTAATAACTGGTAAAATGACAAAAATATCCCTCTCGCTAAAAATTAAAAGAAACTTCCTATATATATATATATGAATATATATTATTTATATATATACTAGTAATTTACCTGACGCGTTGCGGTTGCCGCGCGCAGCGACATGTTAAACAATGGACGCTAAACGGCTTCGAAATTTATAAAAAAAGGAAAGCTAAACCGTTGAACAAATCAAAGTCTTCGAAAAAGCTAAAAAAACGGACACCAAACCACTTCGAAACTTTTTTTTAAAATAAAAAACCAAACCGTTAATAATATTTTAAAAGTTACAAACAAAAACATAAAAAAATTCTATAAACATGACACTTGTCACGTTCTTATTGGGCAAAAAAAAATTAAGAGATATAGAGATGGAGACGTGTGAGAGAGAGAGAGATATCAATAGTTAAAGGAAGATGAGACAATCTTGATTTTTAGAAAGCGTGCATAAGAAAGTTATACCCTGTTAAAAAGTTGAGGAAAATCAATAAGAAAACACATGGAAGAGGACATGTAAATAAGAGAGCAGAAGGGAAAAAAATTAAGAAAATACTACCTGCATAGGAAGAACTACCTTAAGCATCATGTCTTTTGTAACTAATCTAATTAACCGTGATATTTAAATAAATAAATATAAACATATTTAAATAAGTATATTTATATAAAACCAGCGATATTTTGGTCAGATTCTATCGCTGTTTGGCTATATTTTGACCAGATTTTATCGGTATTTGTATGCGTGCCGAGCTATCATTGTTCAGATAGTATGCTAATTTGTTAGATTTATGAGCATTTTCGTAAACCGATGTAATCAAAGTGCCATTTTGGTGATTTTCCAAGTTATTATCACATGTTAAATAAGAAGTCAACAATCACAACTCAAATTGACTATCTTGCCCCTCAACTTCCCCTTCATTCCACCACCCGGTTTGTTGTTCACATTGATCACCACTTGTTTCAAATCTCAGATCCACCTACACCAAAACAAGAATCAAAGGGTAGAAAACATGTCCATGACAAAGATCATCAATAATAAGCAAGGGGTATTTTCGGTAATAACTAAATCACAAAAGGTCAATCTTGTCTTTTCAAATGAACTCACTCTTACCAACCCATCTTAAACACTTCACACCTCTCCACTCTCATTACCATCTCCAAACACAACTAATCCACTTCAATTTTCTTTGTTTTGATCACCATTCCATATTTCCATTACCATCTTCATGGGAATGAAATACACCCGTATCGCGTGTCTAGCAATCGCGGTATTCATCCTCGCGATCGCCCCGGTTTCCAGCTCCCGTAACATCAACAGAATTACAATTCAAGAAAGGAATCAAAGACTCCAACCACAACCCAATTCCATGTTTCCAATGCATACACCAACAGCAGCAACTGCTCCTAAAGAACCTAGGAATGACAAAGTCGACCCGATTACAGGTGTCTCACAACGGGAGATTCCAGGCGGGCCAAACCCACTTCACAATTGATTGGTAGCTTCACCATTGGTGATTCTGTAATCATTTTATACAATTTTTTTTTTTTTGCAATTTTTTACATTGTATATTAAGGTTCTTGATACTCTTTCAAATTTTGTATCTTCATCACCAATGTATATTACTAGTTCTTGGATCATCCAAATTTGTTGTTAAACAGAAATTTGAATTTGGTTATAGTGTAATAATGATTTCACATGATGAACCAATCTTGCAGATCTTTGACTTCTAGTCAGTGAAAATTTGATAGTCAAATGAATATTTTCTATGATAAATACACCACAACCTGCACATGTTGGAACCCCCAAAAATTTACTTAATATGAACCTTTTTATAAAGTTAACATATAAATTCCTGAATTTGGGTGTGCTTTTATATACATTAATTCTAGTTTTATAAAACTATAAGCAGCCTGTTTGACCATCAAAGTCAAAGAACCAAAAAAGGTTGACTGTGACTTTTACTGTCAATAAAACTTAAAAATAATATTTAATAGAATTATTTTGACATATCTTTTACAATAAAAGTTTCAAACAAATCTTTTATAATCTCAACATCAAAAAGTTATGATTTTGACAAGATTTATATATAGGTAATATTGATTTTGTATTTTATGAAGTAGTAAACAGTTTGTTTGACTGTAAAAAGTCAAAGCAATTCTTTTCTTTTTGAAACAGATTAAATAATTTATAAATATATAATTTCAAGGAAGATAACATAATTTACATATATGAAACAATTATTGACCTATTAGTATGAACATAAACAACTTTGGAGAAGATGATCAGAAGTCAAAGTCAACAATTCAATGTATTTAATTGAAGTTGATCATAATGTTAAAGACTTTTGGTTGGATAGCATAAAGATTATTTTAAAACATATTTTAATTGTTTGTATGTGCATTATTTGTGTATTTTGTGGGGGCAAACGTGTAATATAAAGGAATCCAATATACAATCAACACATAAGAAAACAAAACAATTGATGAAGACTAGTAGCATCATGTATGTTAAAGAAATGACATTTAACAAACGAATTATGCATAGTTTCTGTTTTTAAATAGTGTGAAGATACAAAAGTCCAAGAACGAAGTTTTTTGACCTCAAAAGGCCGCAAAACTGAACCGGAGAACAAGTAAATATGATGACTATGTTAGTCCAGTAGTAAGTCCACTCTGTCACTTACAATATCTCGTCACGTATTTAAGTTGTTTGTAAAGGATTCTACGTGCTGATTGATGGTAATTGTACAAGGGTACACACACGAGTCATCTATCACACGAGCTTTGCCTACAACACGTGTCTTTGGGGGGCGAGACTTGTTGGTGATTTTAGTGTTATCTAGCTATTTTATGTAATTGGATTTACTTAATAATCAAATGAGAAGTTATAATATAGCATTAAGCAAGTTGAAAAGTGTGGAGTGCACACTTGTTTGATGATCTTATGATTTTTGGTGCTAGAGCCACCTTGTTGTATCAAGGGAGCGAAGCCCACTGAACAACGGGGTCCGGGGGCAGCGCCCCTGTTTAGCAGGGTTCTAGGGACGACAGCCCCTAGTGGGGTCCAAGGGGAAATAGCCTGGCTGGTGATTTTATTTTTATGATTTGTTATGTATTGGAAAATTGATTTGGAAGTGAAAAACTGCTAAAGTTGGTCATCCGGACCAGATTTGGTCATCTGAACCAAAATGGCCATCCAGACTTCCAGACTAATTTGCTCATATGGACCAAATTGAAACAGCGGTTAATTTCCATACGATTGACGATTGTGGCGGTTATCAGCCAACAATCATGAAGTTTCATTGCATAGGTTCACCTTATATGTACGAGTTTTTAGTCAGTTTCATACATACGAAATTCCTAACAATTTCATATATTTATTCTTGAATATCTGATTCTTATCCGATTGAATATTAGTGTATACCACAGAAATAATTCAATTTGAAAGCGATCTAACGCGATTATCAGAGAGTACAAGCATACACGAAATCCACATTCTTACAAGACCCCTACTGTTGTCGGCAAACAGGTGAAGGGCACACGCGTCACTCCTGGCCCGGATTTCAACTTAGAGTCATAAAAAATAAAGCCTAGAAGAACTGAAGAAGAGCATGGGTCACTTTTATACTTAATCGGATGATGGGTCACGTCACACGTGGTTGAACCTTCGTTTTTAGGCAACTTTTCTAAGATTGGGTTTATAATATCGACCCAAACCAGTTTAACTAGCAGGTACAGTTGCCGAATCAAATTTCGAGTTACTTGAGTTAATAGAATTGAATTATTCAAATTTTGAAATTTTGAATCTGAATTCTTTTTCGAAGAACCGATAATATATTCAAATTCGGGTTGATTCGATTCGAATTATCAAAATAATATAATTCAGTTTAAAAATCCTATATTTTACAAATTATATATATAATATTGGAAATCGAATTCAACTCAAAACAATTTCGAGTTTTTCGAGTCCGCTTCGCCGTCAGGATGGGGGTAGAAGAAGGTTTTAAACCTCCTCTGAATATGACTTCTCTTGTGAAAAGAAACATGGTAAAATTGGCTCCTTTTTATTAACAGGGCAAATATAATATATTATTACAAAAGACACTCCAGCAAATAGTAAATCTCCTGCAGGCTTTTCCATAAAAGAAGCAGAACATCCAAATCAAAAATGGCTTGTTATGTATCCCTGACATCACTACATACAAAAATTAAAGAAAGGAGATTTTATTAACACACGGAATATTACTAATTGGACACGTCGTAACCCTATACGTCTTCGTATAGGTCAATACGAGGCGTATTGGGTTCAGTCTCTGACAACAGAATGTCACGTGTCATTTCATGTCTGGCGGTTGGGTTCTATACGTGGCGTATTGAGCTATACACAGCGTATTGGTCACGGGTTATATTTTTGCTTCAAAAGTTGGCAGATTTGGGATTTAAGAATCCTATACGTGACGTATTGCCCTATACGCCACGTATAGGTTTTTTATTTCATTATCTTTTTTAATTTAATTTATATAAGTTTGTTAATATAAGTTTGTTATCTTTTTTAATTTATATAATTTTTACCTAACTTTTAATTTATATAATTTTTATTTTTTAAACATTTATTATATTTTTACATTTATAATTTATCATTACAACCAAACAAAATATTCAACGTTACAACCAAACAAATAACCAAAACATTATATACATTACATCAAAAAATTAAATATATACACCAAAATGTTTTTACATACATACATAACAGAAGAAACAAACTGAATACAAATAAAAACAACTAAGCATAACACTGATCCTGACCCGCCCCGCCCTCATCCTGACCCGCCCCGCCCCAGCCTCATCCTAAACGGGGTCGCCCGGATAATGACGCGACGGTGGTAGTGGTGATGGCTCGATGCCGGCGGCTCGTGACAGATCCATGAGGCGACCAACCGCCCACATCATCAAATCCTCCATGCAGTCGCTATGACGAGCCTGTCGTTGTGAGTCGGCAACAAGTCCATCAAGCAATGTCTGGGTCGCCATGTCCAGCCTAACAGACCGACGTGCGTGTCGGGGATGCTGTGGCGGCCGGTCGTGGATGGGCTCGATGTGCGGCTGTAGCACGACAACGACACACCATGTAACGGGTCAGGCATAGGCGGGTCCCCCTGTCCTGGCATCAGCGACAACGGCACCGGGACCCAAACCTGGTCCTGGACGGCCCCTACGAACCAAAGGCCGAGCCCCAGGAATCGGTGGGTGATGCGCATGCCGCTAGTCGTGCGGCGGTCTAATCGGACAGGGGAATGGGCGGTAACAACTCAGGTTCATGCGCATGCCATGGTGTAAGAGTACGCATGATCTGAGTGATGAAAGTGCCGCCATACAAAAGCCCGCGCTTCCGCCGTATATAGGCAGACACAAAATAAATCGCGAGGCATGTGGATATGGCACATCGCGTTCCTGTAAGCAGGCAGTAGAGAAAAAAGAGGTCTCTATCGGTGCACCACTCAAGGCTTTTCAGACGCGGTGCGATCGACGTCGAAATAGGCCGGTGCAAATATCTATAGAGGGGGTCTCTATTCCCTGAGACCCTCCCCTTGGTACCTAACCAAGGGCTATCTGAAATCAAACCCCAAAAAACAAGGAGATCCTCCTTGTCAACCTCTGTCACCGCCTCAGTGTAAAGTGGCGTGATCGTCTCGGGCTCGAAGTATAAACCCGTCACGACGGCCCACTGACGGAGGGTTAGACGGCAAAAGTGGCCAAAAATACGGAAGGAGACCTGATCCGGCTCCTCTGTCGCCGCCTCCCCGGGAAGGGGCTGCAGCCCCTCCTCTGAGTAGATGAACGTCAAAAGAAACTCGACGGCCACCTCTCGGTAGGTCTCGGTGAATGAAAGATCAAAAAGGCGATCCCATGGCGTGTCCTCGCCTATGATGGCCCTGGCCCGCTCCGCCTCCTGGACCTCCTTGAGAAGCTCCTAGTCCACCGCTGTCCACGGCCCCAACCTCACCTCCTATAGCTTCTGGCACCGGCCAAACCACTCCTAGTCGAGCGGAATATCCAAAAACGGGTAGTGCGTGAGATGATCTAACTCCTCCATATCAATATCGTCCTCGTGATCCGCCATATCTGAAAATAATAATAAATAATATATAATAATAATAAATTATGTTTTTAATATAATTAATATAAAATAATAATAAATTGTTTTTTCTTTTTAATTTTAAAAATAATAATTTTTTTAATATAAATAATATAAAATAATAATAATTTGTTTAATATAAATATTTTTAAAAATAAATAATAATAAATAGTTTTTTAATAATAATAATATAATGTTTTTATATTAAAAAAGATTTTTTTCTAAATACCTATACGCCACGTATAACATTAATGTCTTTACAGATGACCTCAACTTGGTTTTTAGATAACCAATCCATGCCAACAATTATGTCAAAACTGCCGAGTGTAACTGGCATGAGATCGATGTCAAGTTTGTGACCAGATAATCCTAACTTACATCCCTCAAGGATATGAGTTGCCTCGATTAGCCTACCGTCAGCTATTTCTATGGAATATTTGTGCTCTAACGGGGTTGTGGTCATCTCTATCTGTTTACTAAAGTTCTCAGAAATAAAACTCCTATCGGCACCGGTATCAAATAGTACAGAAGCAAAATGATCGTTTAAAGGAAACATACCGGTAACAACATCATGGTCCTTTCGAGCTTCTCCTGAGCCGATCACGAAGGCCCGACCCTTCGCACCATTTCCATTATTATTCCCATTACCACCCTGATGGTTATTGCCATTACCGTTCCCATTGCCAGTTTTCTTCAGCTGAGGGCAGTCCCTTTTAAAATGCCCCTCTTTTCCGCACTCAAATCATCCCTTGGGTGCGTCACCGGTAGGTGTCTGTTTAGCCTGCAGATCTCCTCGACAATCCTTAGCTGAATGACCCATTTTTTCGCACCGTTGACAACGGTACCTGTCACAAGCTCCAGTGTGATGAAAGTTACATTTGTTGCACTTTGGGTACTTACCAACATAGGTACCCTGATTTTGCTGAGCAGAGTTTGACTGTGAAGTATTCTTGGTATGCTCGAACTTTCGATGTTGCTGCTGTGCGGGTGGATTAAACTGAGAAGACTTGGAGTGCGTACTTTCAAATTTACGCTTGTTATCAGTTACCTTAGAAGTTGATTTCCTAGGAGGTAATGTACCTTGGGCAACTGCCTAATCGGTCAACTTGTGAGCTAACCAAATAGTTTGATGGACAGTGGTGGGGTTGGAGGATGTCACCATGCTCTAGATTTGAGGAACAAGGCCCTCGATATACATCTCAATCCGCTTGTAAACTGGGATCACCATCTGTGGGCACAAAGTAGCTAGCTCATGAGAGCGGGTGGTGTAGGCTTCGATCTCAGACCCTTCCATTTTGAGATTCCAGAATTCAACCTCAAGTTTCTGCACCTCGTCGCGAGGGCAGTACTCTTCTTTCAGCATATTCTTAAATTCCTCCCATGGCAAAGCGTTTGCCATTTCCAAAGTTAGCATTTGTACATGGGAGTTCCACCAGGTAAGGGTTGGACCCTCTAGTGCTTCACCTAGTTATTTGGCAGGCAATTACACATGGCAAAGACCGACTCGGATTTCTCCATCCAGCAGAGTAAACCGACGGCTCCTTCAGCTCCACTAAACGTGTGGGGCTTGCAGTCCATGAAGGTCTTGTAGGTGCAGACCTGTTGATTGTTGTTCGGTCCTGGATAAAATACAAATAATGTGTTTAGGAATATTGGATTCGGTAATGAGTTCAAAATGAATGCTGACTCAATAGAGTCGACAAATAAATAATTTACCCCCAGCTGGGTTGGCTGCTAAAGCTTCAGCCACACGTTCGTTAATCAAAGCGGTGAGTTCTGCTGCGGTCATACTGATGTTACCGCGTCCGCCGTTACGTCCACCTCGTCATCCAGACATGATCTTTACATTCACAAATATACAATAATAAGAAAAATATATCGCATATTATCATCATACAAGTACAAGTAAATAAAAGAAAATTAAACCACAACATCTAACATTTCAATAATACTTGATAAAATAAATTGTAAAGGCTACAAAGTACTTTCAATCAAACATCAAAATCCTGAAACATCTGTTGGATGGGAACAACCCTGCCCATCTAGGATTAAATAAAGCAAATAACTAAAATGATAGTCTGTCAATCATCATCACTGCCAACTGAAGTCACATCAGAAACAACAACGTCATCCTCATCCTGCTCCTCCTCGAGCTCATCCTCCTGCGTAACCTCCGTGGCGTTCGCAGCCTCAACCTATCCCTCCAGATCATCAATCCTAGCTCCCACTACCTCGAGGTTAAGGTGATGCATGTTCACTTGTGCCTGCAGCTCTTAGAATGTTGCCGCAAAGTTGTCTTGTACAGTATTTAATCTAACTTGATTCTTAATCAGCTTCTCTACCCTCTAGTCAGTCTTGTATCCACGCTGCAACAGCCCGGTGATCTCACTTGCAGCCTCACGCATGTTGCCTATCTCTCATCCATCTTAGCTACGAAGGCATCTAAAACCTGCTCGAGTGGATACCTCAGCGGTGGCAAGACTCGCAAAGACGAAGAGGAAGAAGAAGGAATGTCAGCAGTGAGTGGGGGTGGGACCTGCTCCTTGCGGATCCAGCTCCTGATCCTGTCGGGAAACCAATCCCAGTCATGTGTGTTGTCTCCGACACGCACGTGAAAAGGCTCTTCATGCACTATAGTATCATCGATAGGTGTCAATCTCTGCTTCCTAGGCTCTGGTGAAGGTACTATGGGAACCTCGGGTTCCTGATCGACTGGGGATGTAGGTGACCTTGGTGAAGAAGACATTTCCTGTAGTGTGATGAGTAAGTGACATGTATGAGTGTAAGTGTTGTGTAACTAATGCATGTGTGTGGTTATAGTCTAGTATGCAAATCCTAGTTCACTAGAACAAATGGCTCTGATACCAATCTGTCACACCCTCAAAATCCACCTGTGAGGTATTACCGCGAGGCGCGTGACACACCAGGATCTCAGTCATTAGTTACACGAAACGACTCTATATGAATTTAAATAAAATACTAATTCTGCTCATAGTCACGAGACAACAAAAGTTTAAGTTTGAAAACGTTGCGGAAGCGTAAATAAAATCCAGCTACAAGAATAGTCAAATGCGCAAAACACCGCGCCTAAACCAAAGTAAATAATAGAAATAAATAAGTTTGAAATTGTTGGCGAAAACCAAGCTCAGACCATGCATCCTAATCTTGTGTGTACCTTAGCGACCTGAGAAAGACATGCTAACAGTGTCAACACAATGGTTGGTGAGTTCATACAGATGTAAGTAAATAAAAAGTTCAATGTTTGCTAGATAATGTAATTAATGTATACCGATAGATAGCTAGTCTATGTCATGCTACTACAAGTGTTTGAAACCGAAGCTGACTGTTTGTGTTTGTTTGCCTTCCGTCATGTCTACCGAACAATGGCAAATGTCTAGGCTAATATTACACCCGTTCGACCTCCGGTCAGTTAGCGCGACTAACTCGGGTGGGGCTTGTCAAAACCCAGTAGTACTACTCAAAATCACCTCGCTATGTTCCAATACTAACGGTTCTAGAATGTAAGGACTTATTGGTATGTTTGCACTTTAGTAAGCAAGCGATAATACAATAATACAAAACCCAAAATGTTTGGTGCATGCTTTCTCCCCCAAAAAGGAAAGTAAGTAAAGATATGGGCCATGAAACTCACCTGATTGTGTATGCAAATGAAAGCTAAGTAAAACAGTTGAACCTCTAACTGCCACCTATAATTCATAGTCTAAAAGTGCTTGTTCGTGCAAGTTGATATGAACCCTTAGTATACAAACAATACTAATGTTTAAGTGTTTTGAAAAATTTACAAGTTTGACTCAAGTTTGACCCGACGACCTGTTGGTGACACGTTGTAAGTAATTATGTTTGCTTAGTATAATATTACCACATTATACACAATGATCATACTGTAGCACTTTGCAACAAATCCTATTTGTTCTAACAAACAAGTACGGTTTCCATAAATAGCAAGTTTCCAAAAAATAACAGGTTTCTATAAATAGCAGGTGTGTTCAGGATTCGTGTTTCTTGGAATTATCATTGTTGATATGCTTGTAAGATTACTATAACATATTCTAGATCACCACATCACATAACAATTGCATAGAACCTAACATGTATGTCATAATTCGATATAAAGTTTCTATCTTTAGTAACCTATGAGAGACATGCAACATGTTATTATGTCCTACATAACATAGCTCTATCATCAAATTATACCACATATGCCCAATTAACCCTATATGACCACTTTTGCAAATTAAAGTTTCCTTATTTAGCAAGTTTGTAGAACCGGGTTAGGTATTCAAAATTTGATTCCACAATTCATCTACACATGTAACAAGTAACACATAAATCTCATTACATCATATATTTCAATGCTAGTATGCAAGTTTCAAAACCTAAAAAGTTTCCTTCTTTAGTAAGTTACGATTAATTCACATGTTTTCTACAAAACTACACTTTCACATGCTTCAAAACTTCATATATAATTAATTAGAAACATTCTACATCATCAAGCACGTATAATAACCCATATTCAACAAGTTCCTCCAATTAAAGTTTCCTCTTTAGGAAAGCCTATGTTTTCTAGCTTGTTTAACGGGATTCAAAGCATCAAACCAATTCCATACAACTTATATAATAAGATTATAACCATAGCAATCATCATACACATCAAATATGCAATCTAGAAATCACAAAAAGTTTCCTTTATGGGAAAGTTACAATCTTTACAACTAGGGTTTCAACAAAATCATCAAATACATGTAAAACAATGATAAAGTCACCATCTTTTTTATAAAAACTCATGTTTGGATGAATTAGGGTTTCAATCTAAAATCTAGGAATCAAAAAGTAACGAAATTGAACGAAACAACTTACGTAGGATTGTTAGAAACGTCAAGGGGAGTCCGAATACGCGTTCAATTTCAAGATCGGAGCTCAAACGAGAGGTGCTTGGGTTACTTGAATGAATTCAGCAATTGGGGGAGGGAGAGGGGGTTGGGACGGAAATTTAGAGAGAGAGAATGTGATTAGGGTTTCAAATTTTATAAAAACCCTTATGTGGTGGATTTCAAAGGTTTTAAATTTTGAATGGATAATCATGAAATATTAAAAAAAACATTTAAATAAATCCACTAGATAATATTCTTTTAAATAATTATTTTTATAAAAGGTCCCATATCTATAAAAATAATCAGTATCAATAAAATAACTAGTAAAATTAAAATCTGATAATTCTACGCGATATCATGAAATTTCACATAATTCGCAGAAAAATCACAAAACATATAAATTCACATAATTTATATTAAAAATAATTATTCGCGATTATTTTTATTAGTTCACCAACGTTACGGGTTCAACTCGTGTGTGTGATCCAGAAATTCTACGAATTATCGATACGTGAATGTTTGTGCGAAACTGACACATCTAATTAACCTAATTAAATGTAATGCATGAGTGAATGTTTGAGATAACTGAGTTTGAATAAATAAATGTTTGAGATAACGATGTTTGTGTTAAGGGAGTTAACCTGAAAATGTCGGATGTCATATTATACGTGGCGTATAGGTTGTTACCGGTAACCAAGCCATACGCAGGCAACCCAAGCCATACGCAGGTCAGTTACCGGGCAACCCAAGCCATACGCAGGCAACTTCAGACCATACGAAGGTCGTTACCAGGCAACCTAAGCCATACGTAGCGTATAGGACAATACGTAGCGTATGGCTTCATCTTCTTCGTAAGATGAACTATACGCTACGTATATGGCTATACGCAGTGTATAGCTCATCGATTTCAGAGTTTAAAATCTTATTCTACCCAATTTTACCGGCTAATACTCTAAATTAAACCTATATTATCGAGCGGGAGGCTTGAATACGTACCTTTACGAGTAAAAGAGAAGATATTCGACCCGATAATCTTAATCAACCGAGGCTTCGTATGTGTTTGTGTGTAAAAGAGGGGGCGCGTTTAGATCTGTACGAGGCGCCTGATGTGTATATCAGAGCTCTATACGCTTCGTATAGGCCAATACGTAGCGTATAGCCCCTGACCTTTGGTATTCTATACGATACGTATAGGTCTATACGAAGCGTATAGGTAATAAATATCTTACATTTGAAATTTCAGGTATTCCCTCCAATTAAGTCCTATACGCCACGTATAGTTCTATACGTGGCGTATAGTATTTTTTTAAAAACTAATTAAAATCAATTAAAACTAATTACAATTAATTAAAACTAATTAGAATTAATAAAAACTAATTAAAATTAATTTAAATAAATTAAAATTAATAAAAACTAATTAAAGTTAATTAAAAAACTAATTAAAACATATTTAAAAACTAATTAAAACATCATCCGTAATTCGTGAAGTATTGTGAAAAATTATTTGGACCACTAGCCATTATCTTATTAAACCGTTCGATACGATCACTGTATATATTTTCTCATTCTGCTGCAGCATCATTTCGGTGCAAATTCCAAAGTGCATTCGTCATAGGCATTGGAAAATCTCCGTCTAACTTGGCGTGGATGAAATGAGCATTGTTGACGTGAACGATCGATACGATTTGATGTTGAGCGTGAACGTTAGGACCAAACCATAATAGGAAAAATGTTTGATTACTTGCGATGCTTAAAAGATGAACAATCACCCCAAATCTTTGAGCAATTAGGAGTCCTGTGTATGGCATCCACATCCAACGACTAACTGGTGCGGCTTTCACATCTTGTCAAACTATCGTGTGACGTAGCCTATCATACTCTTGAAAAGAAACTCTGTCGAAAACAATTCTCCCCCATTCTTCTTTATTGTCCATCTCCTGTAGAAGCTGTTGTCGAATAAAAAACCACCGGTTTTCATTTAACCCTAAGCCCACAGCTACTGATCGAAAACCACAGTTACCGTCAGGATTTACATCCTGTATACGTGAAATGTAGGGATGAAACAAAGATGGAATCGAATCAATGGAAACCCATGACGGGCGTTATCATCTTGTGGTTGCTTTCCTTTACCCGTCGTTGAGCGACGATGTTGAATGACTGAACTCGCTTGTCGAGAGTCTTGTGACGGAATATACGAGCTATGTCTTGCATGGTCACATCTGCTTTGTTGGGATTCTGTGAACGAGTTGTTTCTCGCGACATCATGTTTTATTTGTTGTTGCTTTTTCAAAGTAGAACGACCGCGAGTATCTTCTTGTACCACAGGCGCTTTATTGTTACTTTTGCTATGAAAGACCACCCCTGCGATTCTCGACAACAGACTTTTTTTGACCTGATCGGGTTGCGACATAATTTTGTTTCTCACTTGACCAAGTACTTTATCCACGTCTACATTTTCATCCTCGACAAATGACGGTTTTAGATCAAGCTTCCTCCGGAAGACGTCCATCGCATCTAGCGGGATTCTACCACATGTATTAAACGAGATAGTCAGAACAGTTTGAAATTAGAAAAAACAAGATAAATATTAAAAGGTGTACATGTAGCTTCTATATTTGCCAGACGGCAAGCACACGGCAACCCACAACTACTGAAAAGTTGGCAACCACCCGTTGCATTTTGTTTTCGTATAGTTGATAACTTGTACCACTCGGTTTCTAACAAATTTAGAGCTTTATGTGAAACTTTACCGTGTAGGTTATCAAACATTTCAATAGCTACGTGGCTGTCCATTTTTCTTATGAGGCTTGTTCCAAACCCAAACTGTAATTGTATATACTGATCTATTACAATTTCATCAACAAACCCAACAAGTCTATCTAGCGAGCTGTTAGCATTTCTAAGATAGCTCTTTAGGAGCGAATGCTGGCTCTCGACTCGGTTCGTTGTATGTTGACCAAAATTGAGGTTTTTGTTGGACCAGGTGAATACAAACTTTTCTTTATAATGGTCCAACCAATTTTTGGTCACATAGTTTATAACTCCTGGAAAAATAATTTAAAACCTAATAAATATTTAATATTGAAAATAATTTAAACCCTAATAAATATTTAATATTCAAAACTTACTTCCTCGTTTGGCTGCATACAGTCGTTCGTATAGCCGGTTGAAGTTGTACTGGTATACATCTAGCGTGAGAGACTCACACAATACCGACCATGAATACTTGAAATGTGTCTAGTCTTCGTCTGTAAACGATGCCTTGCAATGTTTTGAGATATTCTCATGTATGTGCCACAGGCATAGGTTCTTGGAACTATCCGGGAATATTTTATCACACGCGTTCATAAGAGATTTATCCATGTCTGTTACTATCACGCGCGGCTCCATACACTTTTGCAACATACCTTTGATTTGCAGTAGCACCCAAACGAAGTTTTCCTTCCGTTCTTTAGATATAAATGCATGAGCGACGCAAAACGAATGGTGTGTGAAGGTCACACCGACCACTTGAACAAATGGAAGTCTATACATGTTTGTTTTGTACGTCGCGTCGATCATCAACACGTGCGGGAACGCACGCCACATCTCGTACGATTTCGGATGAACAAAATAATACCTCCTCCACGACATTTGTGACGGGATCCTCCCGAGTATAGTAGACGTAATCTTTAGAAGAAAGCAGGTGCTCCAGAACCTGCATTGGAGTTTCACCGACTCTCGTTTCGTTTTTTATCTTTTGTATAGCATTATAAATGTCTTTTTTAATGAAACTACTCTCTGGGTTTTATTCTCTTATGGTTTCCAGAATGTTTCGTGGCAACATATTTTGCGAATACAGCTTCGCCACCAAAAGTTGTTCCAACTCAGACAGTCTCTTAGCAAACGAGTGCGCCTCAAGATGTTGACTAGGATCGTGGTTATGACTGTCATCCTTCACCGTTAATTTTCGCTCACCAGTATTTACTTGGTACTCTCCTTCCAATTTAAAGGAACAGCCTATTTTCTTGCTACCGGCACGTCGAACAGTGGCAGAAGACTTACGTTCGCCATGACGGTCACACACAAGCCACACCTTGATAACCGGTTTCGACAGGTCGTCGCCTTTTCTCCTTGATCTTCGGGTGACAATGACGTGACCATTCTCACGTCCTCTGCAGACAGCCCAATCCACCAACTGTTCACGAGACTGAAAATTCTACAACAACGGTACGGTTAAAGTTAATAAACAACAAACTAAATGTATGTGTATATATATATATAGGAATGTTATACCTGGTCAGTTTTATATGACACGGTTGGATGGGTTTGTTCCTCGTCTTCGGAGTCGTTAGCCGGCTTGTTCCCCGCGTATACGAAGTTGTCGGTTTGTTGTGTCGGGTAAAAGACTTCACCGTACACGTAGTCGTCCGTGGGTTGTGTAAGGTAAGAAGGTTCACCGTATAGGAACTCGGGATTGCTTAGTGGCTCGTTCAAATCTGGAAGCCTTACCCGTTGATTAGAATAAACGTCGGACGAGACCTCCTCCCGGTTCACATCTTGAAATCCAGAACTTTGCGGGTTGTTTTCCAGCGACTCGTTAGAATTTACCTGAAAACCGTAGTTACCATCCCACCATCAAGACATGGCTCTAATTTTTTGAAAAATTTTTCAACGATACGTTCAAATGAGAATTCTGCATGGTTAAATACACAAAATTTGGCCCCTATACACATCGTATAGCCCTATACGATGCGTATAGGATCCTGGTCAAACCGACAGCCTCGTACAAAGTGGCCATTCCAACATTATACTCATCGTATAGGTCAATACGATGCGGTTTAGGGTACGAGGTACCTTCTGCAACTAGTCATCCATCACATCTCTATACGCCACGTATAGACCTATACGCGGCGTATAGCGATGTGATGGATGACTAGTTGCAGAAGGTACCTCGTACCCTGTACGCATCGTATTGCCCTATACGATGTGTATAGGTGTTGGAATGACCACCTTGTACGAGGCTGTCGGGCATGGAAAATTGTGAAGGGATATACGCATCGTATTGCCCTACACGATGCATATAGAGCCCAGTCCAAATAGCAATTCCCGTATGCGATTAGTAGTCCCTTTAAAGAAATTGAAATAAAAGTGACAAATGTTCATCTATTTTGCCTTTAATATAACTACAATCATCATTTAATTTCCCTCAAAATTATACTTATTCATATCAGATTAAAACTAAAAATAATCTCATTGACTTTCAAAGTCAAACTATGATGACTAAAACAGAAGAACCTCTATTTTTCTTCCTTAATTATAAGTTTACCCTCTGCAAACTCACAAGACTGAATCGTAACCCGAGTTGCCTCGATCAACAATGGGGGGATATCGAGTTCTCAATGGGTTTGACTTTGACTTTGACTATCCTGCATTTGACTTTTTGACTTTATCATGGATAACTTGAAGAGTAGAAACCGTTTGTCTAACCTTATTTTTCACAAATATTTTCACTGTTTCATTCATGTTCTTGACTCCGTGGCTTTTTAGAGTTAACGGGCCATTGTACTGCCGAATTGGTTCAATATGTATGCACTTTTGTGAAATGAAGCAACTTTTGAAATCTTTGGGAGCTTGTTTATAGATAGAGTTTCTCCAACAACAAAAAGAAACTGGAAATCTAAACTATACTCCTTACCTGTTTGGTTCACATACGTCGTTGGAATTGGAATTTGAGTTCAATGGATAACATGTTTGGTTGGAGAATGAAGAGAATTGGAATTGAAATGAATTCGTTCAAACTCCAACTTCTTTGACAGATTCCAATTCTTTCAAAAAAAAAGTCAATGAACCAAACTACCCTTAAGGATTGAAGTGACACCAATGTGCCAAAGATCACTTGGTCAATAAATTAAAAGATTAAAACCAGTGACGGATACAGGATTTTGAAACAGGGTATACACTACAATAACAAAAAAAAATTACAAGAAACTATATCAAGAGTTCATACTTTAGAAGTGATTTTATCATCATAACTATTTATGTTGGAGTTAGATAGTTTAATTTATGTTGGAGTTAGATAGTTACTTTAATTTTGGAAAAACTGAAAGTAATGAATTCTGTTTTGAAGCTGATTATATTCTCACAAAATCCCTAAATTTCAGTCGTATTGACCAGTGATTTGGCCTTAGTAAGGCCACCAGTTTGCTATCTGGTCCAGTTCTGAAAACATTGCTATCAACAGAACATATATTTCATATTTGTTAGTTACTTTTAATTGAGAACCGTGAAATTTAAAATGTATTGTAAATTAAACCCTCGAAATGTTAAGTGTCATCAGCTTTTACACTAAACTATTGCAGACTAACTAAAATCATAACCATCACTTTAACATGATTAACGACAATACAATAAAATCCTTCAGGTTTAGGGTATTCATAAGCCGACCAGCAGAACTAGTCCAGCCTCGGTTCGCTTCACGATTTATGGGTTAAAAAGCCAGTTTTAATGGCCCGGTCAATTGTTTGGAACTTGAAACCAATCGTTTATCTTTATTATTTTTTTCATTCTTGAAATTATATGTAAAATATTCATTAACAATCTTTATCATTATAAAGAAAACTAAAGATTTTTATTTTAAAAACAGGTTTTATTGTTCAAACCTCCGATACAAACGGCCAACCCAACTGGTTCGATTTGTTGTTTTCTAAAACTATAGTTAGCTGTCGACCCAATATCTTCGTCAAATCCAGATGAACAAGACTATGAACACCATGAAACAATGAACACACAACCCAACAATCAACATAACCAAATGCAAACTATATCAATATTTAACAATGACAACTCAACATCTCATTGCAACCAACAAAGACCCAACCATCAACTCAACAAAAACAAGCCTGAAATAACATCACCAAAACAAAACAAAATATAAACTAAGAAACCAAACTACTATTATTAAAGATAAACTAGCCCAGGATCCAAACATAATTCATCAAACATTTTCACATTAAATTAGTACTAGAACATATAAGGTTATACTTATATATTGTTGGTACAAATGTCGATTTTAGTTTCTATTCTAGTTCACATTTGACATACCATGATTAAAAAACCGATCTTTTTGATACAAGGATTGAACCCCTTGAGACAATGATAAAGCCGCTATGCAACTGGTCAGATCAGCTGGCAACGGTTAGGTTAGGGACATCTCATGGTTCTACTTGCAGTCTCGACCTACTCTGAGAAAGTTGTGGATAACTCCATATAGTTATGTGGGTTCAACCCTGGATCAGCAAACCTGTATAATAATTAATAAAATAAATTACCATGCTTCTGTTTATAGTTTGTTGAAGGAATGTAGATATTCATACCTTGATGCCACATTTATCACTTCCAGTTCCAGGTTGCTACCTCTCGCAACATCCCTCAACGACATTAAGCTGGGAGTATGCAGAACTACAGATCATGGACGTTGAAGTGGTGGGTGAATTACGATTCTGCCCTTCTTCTTTAACAAGTCATAATATAAAATATAACCATGTACACTCACCATCACTACTTCCCCGTTGTTTCTGCACATTACAGGCGTAAAACAATGGTGGAAGCCGTGTACGCCCCAGGGAGTGGTGTCGATCACAAATTCTCTACTCCATGAATCTTTCACGCCGTATTCCTTCATTACCCAAACATTTAACTTTGTTTCTGATGTAAAACTGTCAAAAATTGATAGACAGTTAGCAAGAACAACCAAGGTTGCAGTACTATATGGAGCTACATGAATCTTCTCCACGTGGGCAGGGCCTGGAATTTCCCCAAATTCATGGGTCCCGAAATTGAAGAAAACTATGACACTTGGAACACTCTCGTCAGTACATATCCAATGAATAGCTTTTTCCAAGTGGCAGGAATTGTTGATAGTAAGGGGAGAAAAGGGTAAATTGCCAAGGGACTCCCATGAGTCAGAACCCCCTACATAGATCTCCCCCATGGCATCACTTTCTGAATACACGGAGTCTGAATCAGAATCTGTATCTGAATCAACTTCTGGATCATCTGAATCAGTATTATCAAGATCTGAATTGGTATCAAGATCTGAAAGAATAATCAGTTCCAAATCAGAATCAGAATCTGAAAGAATAATCAGTTCCCTAGCAGAACCAAAATCAGAATCTGAAGATGGATCCGATTCCATAAACGAATCAGATGAAACATCAGAATCTGGACTCAAACGGTAAAAGGTGCACAAAACTTCAAACTGATTTGTTTTTGGACAGTAACAAAACGCGGACATACAAGTTCTATGAAGAGTTGCAGTTTCAGGAAGCAATGTATATTCACCTGTTACAGGATTGTATAACATACAATGGTGAACACCATTAGCCAGGTTCATACTCTCCAAAAGAAGTAATCAGTTACACGAATCTGTTATATGAAAGAGATGTAACGGGGGATTAAAACTAGGCTTAACTTCAACCCGTGAAGTAGTATCAGTATCCAAATCAATCAAGTGAATACTTGAATGCAAGTGAGACTGAATCATTAACTGGGGTTCTGATTTTGCAAGATGCATTCGTGCAAAATCTGAATCATTTTTAATGAGATTCAACAGTGACTTGGAAATACAGCAGCAAACAAGGAGAGATGGCAATGGCAGCTTTGTAAGAATACCTTCCAGATTGAGTTGTGGGAATCAGGGATCTGTTATCTGCTGCCATTGTATGTGGTGATGTGCGGCGTCCGGTTACTGTGATTTTAGGGTTTTATAGGTAGGAACAACTACACGACCACCGATTTGATGATCCCAAAGCAATTGGGTTAAGTCATTTATATAGCATTGGGAGATATTAAATAGCATTAATGGGATCATGAATCAACAATTAAAAAGAAGGGAATATGTCACCTCATAGTAACTAAGTTTCTTCACTGTTTTAATAAAATCACTCAAACTTTTTTCTAACTACAAAAACCACTCAAGTTTCAATATTGCTCTATTGTTGTGAATTTTTTTATAAATGTTAAAATTAAGTGACATAAATGGAACAGATATGAAACTTGGTTACTATTTAGTGATTGTTCTTTTCAGGTTTAACCTCAAGTAGGAGGTCATTTTAAAGAAGAAAAAAATCACTGAAAAATAACCAAGTTTCACAATTATAGTTATCATTTTAATTTCAAAATCATGTGGGCATATTTAATTAAGTTAATATACGAAAATTCGTAATATCATTCATACAATCCGATATAATCATATAACTATCAATTAGAAACATATGTTATATGCTTTTCAAAAAAAAAAAAAAAACATATGTTATATTATACCATATGTTAGGGAATTTTCTAACAATAATCAAATAGCCTAGATATATTTCCTATATCGTGTATGGAGATCACTTTCCAAAGTTAGTATTTTGACCCTCTAGTGGTTGAGTTACACGAAATCAACTTTGGGATAATATAGGAAGCCAACTCTTAAAACAAACAAACAACATACCCAGTAAACCGCACTCATAGCAAAGCTATTGGTAGGGTCTGGGGGTGGGGTGAGGGCATACCTTACCTCTATCCAGGGGATAGAAAGGCCGCTCTCGTTGAGACCCCCTGCTCCAAAAACTTCTTTTTTTTCGATATATAGTAATTCAGATAGCGTACGAAGAATAGCATACAATGGCGCTAAGGAAAGAAAGTGTAGGAATAAGCTAAGTCAAAACTAAGTTAAGGCACACAAAAATGTAGGGACAAGCTAGGCCAAACAAACAAACACAAGTGTAGAAACAAGCTAAGGCCCCAAAGATAGATCTATACACTACCTAGAAGTCCATATTCATAACCTTAATCCAACATCTCCAAGAACTTCTATCCCCGATCACGTCCTCTGAGAGGTGCAACAACTCCTATCCCCGACGTCTCCAAGAAGCCAACTCTTGAGTGTAAGGCAATAACTTAAGTAAAACTCAGAGAGTTATTGTAAGAAAGTTGTAAGTTTTGATTGAACATATATAAAATCTTTAATTTTGCTTCAAAGACCAAGAAACAATATGTATAATACTTCAAACTAATACAACTTATCAGGAAACAATGCAACTGTTGTTACATCCTTTTAACCAAAAATATGGCACCTTATCCTTTTGTAGGGAAAAGTAGTTACAACTTATAACTACCATAACCGTCATTTATAACATTTACCTTTAGTTATAATTGTTTTATTGAAGTTTTTCAAATTGACGATTGTGTAGAAGGTCAGAGTAAGAATTACCAACGTACAAGGTCAATAAAAACCATCATTAGATCAGTGTCAACATAAAATTAGTACTAACTAACTTCTTGCTGACCGACAAAACTTCTATTAGTATTGACCACAAACATTCTGCTGACCACAAAGTTCTTGTTGACCAACAAAATTGCTCTGTTGACCCATCAATGACCTTTTGCTAAGTCACAACTTCAATCTTTGTATTTAGCCATGTTTCAGAGGATCTGAATTCACTTAAGTTTATACAAGCATGTACTCCACATCTCCTGACTTATATCATAACTTAACATTAACTCCTTTGGTCTTACTTTGCAAATCCAATTACATTAGAATATATCTTGATAACACTAAAATTACCAATGAAATGGTCTACAAATTACCTCGCTTCGAAAAAACCGTCGTGCTTGCAAAACTTGGAGCAAAATGTTTCAAGTTTGCATGTAGAATGGTTATGATGAATGCTATTAGTAATATTGTTATAAGATTTTTCAACCAAATTCCAATCAGGTTTAAAATTAAGGGAGTGATGCTTTCTAATTAGCATTTTACACCTAGATCTTTCTGAATCCTGGAGTAATTTAGGGTTTATAGGTTCCTAATACTCTATTTAATCATCAGATAAACAAAATTAATTACGATTGAGATGCGAATATGATACTTACAGATAGAAATTCAAGGAACTCCATCGCCGTTCTGAAGTTTAGGGTTCATCTTTAGAAATTGGATCCGTGCCTAATACTGACTTGAATTGAGAAGTTAATGCATATGTAAGGTCGAAATGGAACAAATCTAATCTGAAGTTTAGATTCACTTCAAATCAAAGCTCGCATGGCGATAGAGATCTGGAAGCAGAAGAATTTGGTGGTTGTGAGGAGGAGAGAGACTTTTTAGTTGACTTTGACTTTATTGAAACCCTTTTGTGTTTCATATGTTTTTGAACATTCTTGAAAGCATTTTAAATTTACAATTTATATTTGTATTGTTACCGTTTACAAGTATATGATTATCATTATTGTAAACTTTGATTTGGTTTTAGATTTACTACGGATGTTTTACTCATTATCGCATGTTCCCTAGACTTGTTGTGACGCTTAAAGGTCTACATGTAACTTAAAAAATGGCAACCTGGTATAAAGGTTAAGAAGAGTTAAAGATATCCAACAGGTCATGGATACGATCCTTACGGCCAACATGTATTTTGTCGTTAAAAAAAAACCACATGTAACTTGATCCGAGCTTTCCTTACACGTGGGATCTACATGCACGTTATGGTTGCATCAATGGCATGGAACTAGACATGTCAATGTAGACCAAACCACGAAGATTTTTTTATATGAACCCTGAGAAATAAATCAATCTGACAAATAAACCAAAATAAGGATGTGCATGTTCAAGTGTGACAAATGGTATCACTAAGCTAAGGATGTGCATGTTCAAGTGTGACAAATGGAAGATATGTGTGCAAAGGAAAATACAAGGAACCTCTAAAGAACAAAGCTCATGAATTCAAGCACATAAGATTGTTATCCTAAGTTTATGTCATGAAATCAAGCATAGAAAATTGTTAGCATGTTATGATTTTCATCAATAAGAAGAACACAAGACCTATGCATGAACAATGAGAAGAAGTAAAGCATAAATCAAGAAAGAAGTAACAAAAACAAAGAAGAAAGAAAAGAATGATTGTTATTAGATGTACATTAGAGGATAAAGGATGCACAAGATAAATGAGAAGAGGAAGGAGTAAGAATAAGAAGAAGAAATGAATAGAGAATGAAGAAGAAAAAGATAAACAAAATATTACAAAGAATTATCTTAGTTTTAAGTCCATCGCACAACCACCAACCTTACCATCATGATTTGATCATAGAATAACATCTTTTGGGGGTTTGCACCGTAGAGCTACTCTAGTATGGCGTAGCAATTATATGGTGGTGGTTTGTAATATTCGGTGTGTACATAGTGATGTTCCTTCCTAAGTGGTTGAAGGTTCTAGTTCCATGGTAGACTCATGTGTAGATTTAGGAGTAGGATTAGTAAGTGTGTGTGTGAGTTAGTCGTTCTAAAAAATTAATCTTGGTTGCTTTGAGGTTGTTTTGGGTGACTTTGGTTTCGATCTAAGATACAATCCTCGGAACATTTAAGGAATCTATCTTTCATCCTAGATATCATTAAGATATCACAAGATTGATTGTTTGGTTTATTTCAACTTGAAGCATACGGCCTTGACACAATCTATTCTTTGTCACTATGTGTTCGTTCATCATCAAATAGTTGAAGATGCTTCTCCCTGCCATATTACTCTACTCAACACACCATGTGTGAATAACATCATCTGATCACCATTAGGGTAACTATTTGCATATTAATTTTTTATTTGGCGATTTTAATTTGATTGTATGTAGAGTTTATTAAGTTGTGTCATATCGGATTCACATTTATTCTTGTGTTATTACTAATTTGATTGAGCTAATTGTGAAACGGATTATCGTGTCTCCGATCATGTCGATTTCACCTATATATTAGCGTAGTTAGAATAGCACTTGTGTGATAGTACATAACCTGTGCCGAAGTTAGTGTAAATTAATTAATATATCTTATGTCTATGTAACTAATTGAACATCTTTATTGAACAATAAGTTAACAATCTACAAACAAGTGTAAACCTGAAGTGGTTGCGTATTCTCTGTCTTTACAAACCAATTTAAGATATCTGGTGTTTATATTCTTCCCAATTTGATTTACAATTTAATTTAATTTTAGTTACGTTTTATTGTCAAAACAAATTATTTGAATTATTAATATAATTAAACAAGATGTATTATATGCTTGTGATGAGGTGGCTTTGATTAGGTGTTGATCATTTCATGTCATCGCGTTGGCGAATCCAATGTACGATTACGGGGCCTAGCCCCCCTTGGAATGTTGGTGTGATGAAGGATGTCGAATGACAAAGTGGGTTAGACGAACGTAAGGAAGTAGAACGACAATTAAGAGGGAAATGAGTATTTTATTAGGGTTTGCATTTTGAAACGTGGATGGCACATGGGTTCATTTTCCGTTAAAAGTTGACGAGTATGAACGTTGGGGGCTAAACGTGCAACCCGCTCACAAATGTTTGGCCTATGTTTGCAATTTTTCATTCTCAGAGGCCAAACATGTAATTTGATCAAACCACATGGGTCATTTATGCAATTAACTCTTTTCTTTATATGTATTATTAAATTGTTTATTTGTTGTAATTATATATAATAATATTTATTATTTACTTGTATATTTTGTTAATTTATGTCATATAATACCATGCCATATCTTTGGCATTGCATCGAATCATATCGCATTATATTATATTATATTATATCATATCTTATCTTATCGTATCATATCATATCACATTACATTAGACCACCTGTTATGGGCGTGAATGGGCTAACTCAATCCTTGTGGGCGCGAAACACCGCCCCTTTGGGGCGTGAATGGGTTTTTTTTTGTTTACTGGGTTTGAGGGGGGGGGGGATTCAAATCACGGGCGTGGGGCAAGTGTGTGTGTGTGGGTTTGTATATGTATATGTGTATATGTATATATGTGGATAGTGAAACCATTACACACTTTAGTGATTCGATTTAGTAATTGCCCTTCGATAAAAGGTTACTTTAATGACGGGCATTGTGGACATTTAACATAGTCAAGAACTTCTTTCTATTACCTTATAGTGTCAAACATTGCACTTAAATGACACAAGGGAAATTGATATTATGTTTGGATGTTTACCGATAATATTTTGACATGAATCTTGGATTTTTGACTCAATTTGTAATAGACTAGAAAAGTTACATGCTGGAGTTATTGCAAATATGTTGAGTTTAGTTTTTATTGGGATTCGCCTCGAACAACAATTTGGCTTCGTATATTTCTATAAATCTTTTATATTTTAATAATTTTCATTAATTTCTACTTGTTCTAATGTACTAAACATATTGCAGCACAAGTATGATTTTATTGATTGGAGGGTATGATTTTATTAATCATTGTTTGATGTTGACTTTTGAGGTCAAACCTACTCTTTTGTTGAAACATATTTAGCTAATAGCTACGAACTCTTCTGAAATTTTTCTATGTTATTTGACAATTTATTTGTAGATTGTTATAAAATTCAATGGTACCTGAAAGTAAGTCTTGAGTTTAATAAAATGTAGTAGTTTTGGTTTTGAAAACTCTCGGTCTATTTGACCTTTAAAAGTCAAACTCTAGCTCTTTTGTGCAAAGCATAGAAACCATGTCTTGTCTTTATACAACACATGTAACAGATGCATGAAAGAACACTAGTATCGTTACAGTTTTTAAAAGACGAAATCGTCTTTGATAATGCGAAAAGAGTACCACCCTCGACTAAAACGTAAAAAGATGTAGCTACCCTTGATGGTAGCAAATTTTTCTTTCATTGAAGATTTGTTGTGAGGTTGGTAAATCTTTTTAAAGGAAAAAATGGTAATGATTATTGCAGCTGGTGTAATTACTTAAGTTGTATGCCTACTTCAAGATGGCACTGCAACAACCAATGATCGCGATGCAGTTAAACAGCATCGTGATTGTCATTTTGCTGACTTTTTTTTCTTTTGATCTTATACTTTATGAATTTATTTTTGTTGATATGCTTACAAATTTGTTATTGCCTTCTGTTTCTTGTTGTATAGTTTTATGTTTTTTGTGTATCTTGATAGTTGATAGTTCCAAGTTCAACCTTTTATTGGTATTTGACTTTTTGTAATACAAGTTATGAGAAAATAAAATGCAGAAATTGATCTTGTTTTATACTCAGCATTAGCCAAATATGGGTGGAGTCACTTGACCCCTTTGAAGTTCATAAAGTTTGAGATCCTAGAGTGAGCTAATGGCTTGTAGTTAGAGATTGCAATTTAAAACTATACCTGCTAACATGACATGACATGACATGACATGTTCGGGTTACATACAGATCGACACGGTAATGATACAATTTAAAACGTGTTTAAACGGGTTCAACTCATCTAACCCCCTATGACATGCGTAAAGCGGTTAAGTAATGTTACTAAATAAGTTAACAAGTCGCCATGACACGTTTAAGAACTGTTTATCAAAACAACGTATTTTTGTAATTTTATAAATAGTTAAATACAATCACATCTACTTACTATTAACTTTTTGTAGAGTGTTTAGTCTTATGTTTGAAGTTGTGTCAATAATCACCTTAAACGTGCGAGTTCATTCATGTTGTTAAAATTTTTATATTTGATTATATCAAACATATCGTTATTAGATATTAAACTAAATATAGGGGTCTTAGTGTCAATAGTAGAAAATAAAGTTTGAAGTCTATTATGTATTTATAGTTAGATGAAGGGTCTGTATGTAATATATGTAAAATAGAAACTGTTGGAACCGTTTAGTACGTAGGGATGTATCGATTCATCTTGAAGCGTTGTGTCTATTGGTAGGGTTTATATACCCATCGACATTATTTGTAAACAGTGTCCAATTCGTAATAAAGCAAGTGTATTATTCAATTTCTTTAGCAAGTTCGTTCATATACAAACCTCTGAATTCGTGGATTGAATGACAACAATCGTGTCATATCATGTTATTGAACTTGTTAAATATACTTTAGTTAAAATGTCAAGCACCGTAATCCGTTTACTAAACGTGTGCTTGTTACTGTTTAAGTAAAAGACACATTTAGTTACACATGTCACGTTTAGGTTCAATAAGCGTGTTAAATGTGTCGCATCGAATATAAGTCAAAACGAACAAAAAGTTGAAATCAGATAAAAGCATATTGCAATGGAATAACAGGATATGAGTGAATAGGAATGATAGTCTCATAAAAGGGTTTGATACCAACATATAGAATCTACCATCTCAAAAAACCACCCCTGCATAAGTAAAAAGTTCATATCAACCCCTGAACAGTAAGAAAATCACAAAATGGCCATCATAACTTTCATATGGCACCCCCTAACCACTTTCAAATAGTCAAATGTAACTAACTTCACATATATAACTTGCTAATTCCAGTAGCCACCACTAAACTCATTTTCACGGAACCCCATACCAACCGGCATCCCGACCCGATCGAGCCGGCCTGACCCCGGATACGCTTTGCTCACAAAACTATCCCGCAAGTTCGAACCACGTTGAGTACCCGACCCGTATCCGTATACTGAATACCTCTTCATGGTGTTATTAAACTCCAAATTAGGCCTTTGTCTAGGTGCACTTAGAGACCTGACCTTTGCCAGTGAAGACTCAGTGTACGCCATGTAGTTAGGGTGGTCCGAGTAGCCACTAATACCGCTTCTTGAACTGTCACTCTTAGCCGGGGTAAGCGGGCTCACTCTCATCAACCCGTTTTTAGAAGAAACTGCGTAAAAAGGAGGGCTATTTTGGGCAGAAACTTGTTCCTCAATGTCATGAGGGTAACATTTGAAAGGGGCAGTTAGGGAACTTACTTCACATGAGCCGCTATGGCTTGGGCCCATTGGGTGGACCGTTGACCCTCGAGAGGTGGTCAAACTTTGACTTTGGGTGTAACTGATGTGGTCCGGTTGAAAGAGGCTTCTTCGTCTGATTGTGTGGGGTTTCATTGTGTCTATTTCAAGATTTTTTTCGTTGCGTTCGTCATGAAATTTTGAACCGTTATTCTGCATAGATTAGCATACATGCCAAGACAAAATATAAGAAATGATAAAGTAGGGTTGTTAATAGACCGTTAATATCGATCCAACCGAAATAAACTGGCCAGTTTCGGTTTGAGCTAGGTTTATATGATTAGGTTCACGGTTTGAAATTTGGAACCGATCATGTAATTGAAACCAGAAGATTACCTCTTTCTTATTTAGGCGAAAGGGAGTTTAACAATATAAACTATAACCAGTTGGCTGATAACATTTCAAACCGCAATTTAACTACTAGTAGTGATATTCCTAACCTTCATTTCGTTAACAAGGGCAAACCAACTCACATAATTATCATAGATTATATTTACACTTGATTTCGCTCACAACCATCATTTATGTGAGCGAAATCGAATGGAAATTAAGTGCCCGTCTATGATGATTTATACGAATGAGATTGATTTTGGCAACAAAAATAAAAGTTACAAGTGTCATTGATCAAATTGTAAATATGAAGTATTAACAACAAATGTGTCATAGTTTCAATTACTAAATTCCAGTTTGCCTATTATAATTTAGAGTAAAGTGTCATTTTCGTCCCTGTGGTTTGGCCGCCATTTTAGCCACTTTCATCCAAAAACTTTTTTTTTGCTTTTTCGTCCCCGACTTTCAAAAATCTAGACATTTTCATCCAACTGACCAACTCCGCTACATTATAACGTTAAATCATGGGCAATTTGGTCTTTTCAAAAATCCTTCTTGAATGCCATAGAGAGTAGAAGGAAGTTGAAAAGACCAAATTGTCCCTGATTTAATGATAATGTACACTGAGTTAGTTGGATGGATGAAAATGGCTAGATTTTGAAAAGTCAGGGACAAAAAAGCTAAAAGAAAAAGTTTTTGGATGAAAGTGGCTAAAATGGCCAAATAACAGGGATCAAAATGGGACTTTACTCCATAATTTAATTTATTTTTAAAATATCCAATTATGGATGTGTGTAATACTTATAAACCATACTAAAGATTTTACAAGAGAAAAAGTTAAATCTGGTTCAAACTTTCAAAATTAAACCGTTTTGGCCGGTCCAACAGACCCTAGTAAATAGTACGATATAGAAATTTCATCAAAATCGAACTAGCGCACCTTTAGTACCGACGGTTGATTATGTTTTATACTCCTGGATCGATGGCCGTGCTCAAACTTTTCGGGAGTTGGAGGCCCCTGCAAGTAGTAGTAAAAAAGCCAAGCATGTAAAGACGCATATACCGGTTGTACCTCATGCTTTCAAACTTGTAACTTAACACATAGAAAATTAACAAACACAGCATTGCATGGATAGAATATCAACCTTGGTGGTCGACTGTGGCGACTCGGTCATCTGGAACCGGTATGCACGGGCTCGTGCCCGGTGGGCTCGAACCAGAGCCTGCAGCTGTCTCAAATCATCAGCCGCTTGTTTCCTTAGAATGTGACCCCTCACCAGCGCCTGAAGCTTCACCAACGATTTCAACGCCCGTAACGCTTTCCTCGCCTTCAAATTATTTTTACTTTTCGTAAATAAAAAAATTTATATTTTTTATAAGCTACAAGGGTAAAATTGTAAAAGTGGAAAAATAAATGCTTGTACTTTAACGCTTCATAAGTGGTACATTTGCCACCCAACCTTGTATATTAAATACGGACAAATAAATGAAGCACCATAATGTGAAGCCATTTAATAACAGTTTTTACGGTTCCAACTTCCAACATTCGGCTGTTGTACTTTACGCATTGGATATTGTAACTTGGATAGCGTATGAACTCATCCGGCCGACTAATATTTAAATTCCGTACCTCGTGCGTTGACGTTCAACTAAAATTTAGACACCGTCCATTTAAAAGACAATAATACCCTTTAAAAGATGGGTTAATATCATAAATACAAAACACAATAACTTTTCACGACGAAGTCTTGCATTATTTGGCTATAAACGTATTAATTAAAGTCCTGTACTTGTTTAATACATGTAAGATTTATATATAAAAAAATAATCATTACTCTTACCTCCTAAATTTATTAAAATAAAATAATATTATATAACTTTGTTTTTTTAAGTCCTTTTAACAATCTTTTTGCACGTAAAAAACCAATCGTTTTTTCCTTAATGAATCGGCAGAAGCAAGACAAAGAAAATCGACCAATAAATTCATTTTATAAAAGGATGATTTGTCAAATTAAATCCATTTTGTAAAAATATGTATAAAATCTATGAAAACATACCAGCAATCAAATCGCTATATAACTTTATCAAAGCCATCAAAGTTCCGCCTCGGTGGTCAGGGGGTTTTCTCAAAAAGAGGTCATGGGTTCGAATCTTGTAATAAAAACTAGGAACACCATCTGCAGATTCGAATTCCTTGAGGGTTATATGGGTAGACTCATGTACGAGCCTAACGTCACAGTTGAACCCACGCCGTTAAAAAAAATATAACTTCATCAAATTTTGAGAAATTTAATAGGTAAGGCTTCTTTATTTTAGATATTTTTTTAACAAATGCATGTATTTAATACAAGTTGAGGGATTTTTTTTTATCACAGGCTTTAATACGTTAAAAATATGCTGATGGACCTTTTCTTGGTTTTTTTTACATGGGAAGGGACTTTTATATGTCAAAAATATATAAAAGAAAAATATATTGATCTTTTTATAATATTATTAACACTTAAAAGACTAAGAAATAATTACCAGATAACCTCGAAAGTAAGTTTGGATTTTAACGGCAGCGGTGGTTCTGCTGGTCATTCGTACCACTTCCTCAGCAGCGTCAGCGGCAGCGACGGCAATGACATGATTGGTTGAACCGTCGCGCCGGTCAGTGTGATCGGAGGAGTGGCGATGACGTGGCGTGTCGCGTGGGCGGGTGAGTGATGAGTCGGAGAGATGGTGGTGGGATTTGAAGAAACTCCATCGGCGTTTAGTTTGTTTATCGACGGCTGAAGCGGAGGGTAGTGGGTGGGTGGATTCAGGGAGTTTAGAGCCGAACAGTGCTTTGAAGAATCTGGATGTCTTGCCCATGGTGTGGTTGGTGACGGTGGTTCCGGCGATCAGTCAGTTGGATAATGCATTTTAGAGAGAGAGAGATGGTATGAATGTAGGAAGCAGAAGTGAATAAAAAGACGATTGACTCGTACTGTTTACCCTTTTCTTTTCAGCAAGGAAAAAAGGTACAAATCATTACATACTACATTTTCCTATATATTTTATTTTTAAAATAAAATGAGAATAAATTTTTAGGTATCCTAAAATTTTATTAAACAATAATCATGTTAAAAGTTAAAACAAATATATAAAAGAAAAGAATGCTAGTCAAATGACAATATATTGTATAGATGATACAATACTCACTTATTAAACCACCAAAAACAAAATGCGTTACAAATAGAAACTACGAATGAAGCATAAAGACGATTCTTAGCAGGCCAAAGTTTGAACAAATCAAAGTGAAATTCAATAATTTGCAGTGCTTTTAGAATCGGATAGGATCGTTCGGTCGGACTGGGAACCAGACATAGAATCGGTCCGATTGTCTGTATTTGAACCGTTTTCATTTGAACCGGCCGGTTGCCGGTCAGACTGGTGAAGCGGACCGGGTTTCAAATTTTTATAATTTTTTTTTTGTATTTCTTCCTTTAAATCACATTTTCTGATTAATTTAGTATCCAATGCTACATATTTTATTTATTTAAGCCTTTATATGACATTAATTAAAACTGTAAATTCACATCAAAACAAAAAATGTTTTTATACTTGTATATATATATATATATATTATTTTATATTATTTATGAAGTCATGCGGTTTTAAATTCGGTACGACCAGTGAACCTCTAAAACGGTCGGTTCATTGTCCGGTTCGATTCTGATAACATTGATAATTTGCATATTAACACGAAAAATTGGTTTTAAATGAAGTATATATCGAATCGCAGATAAAAATAAGCATATCGTAATGATACATTCAGATTTTTTTATAAAACATATTACTTTAAAAATATAAAAAAAAAAAAAAAATACGACCAAAATTAATTATAAATAATAAAATAGGCTGAGAAGGTGCGCTGAGGGACTTCAACCCACGCTCATTGAGTTAGTGGTACAAAGCTTAACCACTCAAGCCTACACTACTAGAAAATGGGTGAGGTTACTATGAAAATTGTTTGTATCATAGTTTGTTTTATATATGTATATATATAAAAGGTTGATTAAAAAAAACACCGCTAAATTACTAAATGTATATATAATAATAATAATAATAATAATGTGCCAAACTTGTTTATGTTATTTTGCTTGTGTATTGATTTATATAAATTAATAAATTTTTACTGGGGTTAAAAGTGAAAAAGAAAGTAATAGTGTAAAAACAGAAGAAAAGAAAAGCAGAGGCATATACAAATCTGAACCGGCCCAAGTTCAACGTATATCCATACAAAAAGATTTGATCAGACTTGTCACGCACATAGCTACGCCCTAGGCCACACCACACCATTGCCTACATGTGTCCCATCCGTACATCACCCCACTATGCTCCCTTTGGCTTTCTGTATCCGAAGACAGAGTTAAGTTTCATACTATATTTAAAATTCATATACCATTTTAATAAAAAATATATATAAAAAGTCGTGTTTATCATATCAATTTTAATTCTTTGACCGATTTGATAATTTAGTTATCATTCTAATTAATTTATATTTATAAAAATTAGCATTTTTAGTTTATAGATTTTATTGATATTGATCGGTTAGAACTGATTCGATTTATATTCGTATAGCCTATGAACAAAAAAATTTATTTTAAATACACATTTGTACCGTAATGTCGAGGAAACTAATACTTAATCATTAACATAGTTTATTTTCATTTTCACTTAATACTTTCCAAATTACAACCCAATAACAATAAATAATTAAAACCTTAATTCCATATTTTCATGACAGAAAGTAACAAAATTATATTTTGATATTAATATTTTATTAAATAAAGATTTAAGATTAAAAAGAATTCTTATTTGACAAATTGTTTATGGACATCTTTAAAAGATGTTATTATATATTTCTATAAAATATTTTCAGTAGAACACTTTTAATCTAAATATTTTATGGAAATTCATAATATTAATTACTATGAAAAATTTCAGATAACTATTGTAATCTATCAAATAATAAAAATCCATACATAACTTTAAAACAAATATAAATCGTATGTATATCGTCACGAATGCTCGTGACAAACAATTAAGGTACGGATATTCATCTCTACCAATTAAGGGACGGATATTTATCTCTACCATTTATATAGTACGGATATTTACATACGTTACGAATGCTCGTGACAAACAATTAAGGTACAGATATTTATCTCTACCAATTATATAGTACGGATATTTAACTCGACTATTTTTATAGTGCTGATATCTAAATCCTTATTTTTGTATAGTTGTCTAACTCTATTTTAAGTATCTCAAAAATATTTAACTCCATAAGTTCGTTGGAAGTTCCTTTACGTATTTGAAATCATGTGCCTGTTTAAATTCATTTATTCGTCCACTTATTTCGAATATGAAATGAAGTTTGAAACGATATTTACATACGGTGAAAATGAATGGCTATTAATCCGGAGGCTACTAATTGATGAGATTGTGCGGTTTAAAACACATTACAGAAAGGCTTTCCAGGACGAATACAATGAGATGTTTTCATCCTTAGAGTGGTCGGGGCCTAGTTTTGCGCCACGAAAATACTGGATGATTATGCCAGAGACGTGGTTTTTTTATTGCGAACAAGTTTAACGTAATTTTTCATTTTATATCTAAAGAAGGTAATAATAGCTCGACATTGTTTCCGCTTTGTAGAGGCCCTGACCAGTTCCCAGATAAAAAGATAATCACAATTGCACTAGTGAATACAGATAATTATGTAATGGTATAAATGCAAGGAGAGTTTCCAATGGTTTTCGCACACAACTTATGGATACTAAAGAGTGAAAGAGACGCAGCTGAGTGAGAAAAGTATTTAAATCACGTCAAAAACTTTATAAAGATTGGGTAGCAAAACCTGCTGAATATGTAGTTGTAAATTAATTTTTTATTTATTAATAAATTTGATTGTTTATCTTCTTATTTAAAATTTATTTATTTATTTATTAGTGAAATTTTTATTGTTGTTATTAATTTTATTTTGTTATTCAATTACACATTTTTTTAAACAAATAGTTTAATAGTAGGGTGTATGAAAAATGGGTGAAATTTTTATTTGTTTATTAATTTACTTTTGATATTTATTTATTGGTTATGATTGATTATCATGGGTGAAAACAAATAAATCACATCAAATTGTGTTAAATACTTAATAGTAGGGTGTATCAATCATGGTTTACAAAAAAAAAACAAGACATTCTTGCCTTTAGAGTATCTACGAGGTAGGTTTTTAAGATCTACGGATCATACTCTTAGGATATCCGGTATACTATCTATGAGTGAGATTCTCACGCTGTCTCACACAAGAAGCCAAGTTTCACATGATCGTTATTCTCTAACATTGAAGAAACCCTAGTTTGAAAAAAAAATGTTGGTTTGCAGGGTAAGCCGACATTAAAGAGTCTATGAGCCTCTCGCGTTACAAATGCTCTAACATATGTTCATGTACCAAAATTTTTAAAAATAAGCATTTAACATGATTCATTGAAGGGAGGTTTGTATATTAATATTTGAATCAAAGCTACAAATATTATACTAAAAAGATCAGATTCAAAATTATACGAGGGCTTTGGTTAAGTACAAACCAAAGCTAATTTTTTTTAACGGCAATTTGGATCAATAACGGGTCACTGGCCCACCCGATAATCTCCATCACCCTTATGAGGAAACTCACCATAGGTAAGAAAACTCTCTGACCCAACCTGGACTCCCTCTTTTTTTTTGTCACTTATGGGATTTGAACCCAAGACCTCCTCATTTTAGTAAGTTTTGGTTATACACCTTTGTCATTATGCTAAGCTAGTGGTTGTACAAATCAAAACTAATAGTATATACTATTGATTTTGTTTTAATTTAGAAGCAATCTAATCTTTTAGGTTTATTGTAGTCTAGGTATATAAATTATTTTTTTAGTTGAGCCTTTGGCTCAGTGGTATTCCACAACCAGAGGGTTGAACCGGTAAAGGTTGTGGGTTCAATCCTCACTTCTCACAATTTATTGTGGGGGGTGGGGCCGCAAGTGATGTTTAGCTCAGTTGGTATTTGGCCCCTGAGTTAGACTGATGTAATAGGGTTTTACCCATGAGAGAACAGGGATCGCTACCCTTAATTGAGTTATCCCCATCAAGCCTAATTGTGGACCGTTCTCTGTGGAGTTTTTCCTTGAACGCTCGCCAACCTCGACATCAGGTGGGCCCGATTAATACAACATACTGGCCAGGATTGGTTGAGCCTTCCCCATGTGACGGGGGGTGCGTCACGCTATTCGACAGTTGTCGTTCTAAAAAAAAGGTATATAAATTATTTTAATAAAGAAAATACTATTACTTTTTATTTATGCTCGTATACTTTTTATAATATATTTAATTTTTACTTATTAAAAAATAATTGATTAAAAAAAATATTTAATAATAAGAATATTATAAATGAAAAGGAAAATGTTATAAAAAACCAACATTATTTCTGTTTTTTTCTCACAAAAGTCTCTCAATAATTTTTTGCATATAAAAAACCAACACGCTCTCTTTTTTTTCTCATCAAATTTTTAAAGATAAAAAACCAACATGCTTTCTTGTTTTTCTCACAAAAGTCATTCGACAACTATTTATCGTAGCAAATAAATTGGCAGAAGGAAGGCAAAGGAAATCGACCGACAAATTCATTCTATAAAGAGATGACTTGTGATCAAATTAAATCTATTTTTGTAAAAATACCTAAAATTTGTGAAAACATATAAACAATCAAATCATTTTACAATTGATTACTTGTTTTGCTCTTGCTTATGTCGGTTGATTTGCTTTTGCTTTGCTTCGGCGCAGGGGCGAAGCTTCATTAGCCCCCTCCATTTTTCGCTCAGAAGTGTTAATTTATACGTATTCAGCTGAAAATTTTATAGGTATTAAGTTCTGGTCCCCCTGAAAATTTTATAGGTATTAAGTTCCGCCCCCTGCGTTTTTTTTCAAGCTTCGCCACTGCTTCTGCGGATACAATTGCTAGGATAAATAGTTATCGAGGGACTTTTGTGATAAAAACAAGAAAGTATGTTGATTTTTTATGTGCAAAAATTTGTTGAGGGACTTTTGTAAGAAAAAAGAGAGAGTATGTTGGTTTTTTATATGCAAAAAATTGTTAAGTGACTATTATAAGAAAAACTAAAAAATATTTTAGTCTTTTATAGCATTTCTTTTTTAAGGTACTCATTTGTCAAGTTATGCCTAAATAATACAACTTCGTGACACTGAGACAGTTATCATATATTTTATATATTATTTCTACTTTTATGTCAAACTACATTGTTATACCCTGCTTCGTGGCAGGTGTCGGACCCATCATTAATAAATCTTAAATGAAAGCGTAGACATTCGGTAAAAATAATGTTAATAAAAGAGAATCATAAAACTAACTAATAAAAAAGAAAAAAAAAAACAAAATAAAAAAATTAGCGGTTCGGGTCGAAAATCATAAAAGCGAATACAAATACGGGTTCCGAAAATACCAATACCGACAATGATGTTTTTCCCTCATAATAGGTTAGGCTTGTCACGGTACCACAACGGTAACGGCACCACAACGGTAACGGCACTCGCTATAGACAACGATATAAAAAAACTCGATTTTGAATACATCTCCATTTAAAAAAAAATTATATCGGAACGTTGACAAAAAAAACTAAAAGCAGTCGTGCCCTCCGTATTCTGGAAAAAGTTAACGAACAAAAGTTATTAAAGAAAAACGAAATTAATAGAAAATGAAATAGATTAAAAGCGTATATTATATATAGTATAAGGGTTGAAAATAAAAATATTAAAAAAAACATTACGTAGGCAAAATATTTGTGGATGTGGCACTATTCACGAAAGTTTTCTTTTAATCTTACTTTATAATTTATAATATGTAATAATTAAAATATATAGTATTTTTTTTTTGTTATATCTCAGGTAAAAATGAGATACTTGAAATCTTGACTTGATGTATACTTTTACTTGTGTATTATTTTTCTTCATTAATACACAATTAAATCTATATGATATGCGACACTAATATTATTCAATATATACGTGAGAATAAGTAGCATATCAGAAAATTTATATCGCATCTCGCGCGTTAAAACCGACGTTTGTCATAGGAAGACATGAAATTTTGACAACATATTGGAGGTTTGTTAGTGAATAGCGTGACTCAAATATGAAAACACTGAATCAATATCGAAGGTCTTCGGGGTTATTAAATCAATCAATGTTTGTGAGTGGTTTATTATGTACGGGTCAACCACTCATGTGAGTTATAGTAAGTCTATTTTATAAAATATCATCATATTGAGAGACGAGTTACACTCATTGATGGTCATCGTTTAGCGATTGTTAGTGTATGATTAATAAGACTTTGCTATGTGGTTGGTTACAGTATAGTTTGAGACATGTTCAGATTTTGTCTTCAAATGTATAATAATATTTACTAAAAATTGGTTCAAGATGGATGCATGTATATTTCGAACACAAGCTCGTGATTACAAAAAGCTTACACTAAAATGTGTCTATGTTTATGTTGCTTTGCTGTGATGATTATGTATATTTTTCATGATGAATATATATTTCATGTATGCTAAAATCATGGTGTTACGTGTATCCTCTTCTATTCCGGTCATGGAATAGATGAAATAAATCAAAAAATTGCATATACAGTTTATCATTCGGAAGTCGGAACCATATCACACCGTGAATCTAATGAACATAAAAAATCTAGACGACACTAGACTTGAGACTTAAGGGTGCGGTATACCACCATGAAACAATCGCGTGAGTCTATGTGGTACCCTCACTTGGTGAGAACACCGTCCCTCTTTAAGTGAGACTTGACATGAGAATTCTTACGGGAGTGAGAAAGCAGTGAGGGAGAGAGAGAGAGAGAGATCGAGGAGTGAGACATTGTGATTTGATGTGAGAGGTGTGAAACACTTGAACACGACACTCTCTCCGGATGAGAGGCCTCACTCACAAGAACGTATACCATATGACATTGGTAAGAAACATGCACGCTAGGGTCCTAAACGAGTAAAAATAAACTAAAATTAGGATGAAAAAAAATTATTATTTATAGGAGGAAATTCACTTCATAATTTGTTTACCATCTTGTCCCTTGCCAAAGCATTTTATTGGCGTTTTCAAGTTTCATCTCTCCATCAAACTTAGTCAACGGAGCGAGTTGCTGTCTTAGATGGTCATTTTCAAGAACAGTAAAATATATATAGAAATTTTATTAATAAAAAGGATATTTATGTCATTAAAATTGTCTTGAAATTTAATCAAATAAAAAAGAAAAGGGATAGGTTAACTCATGTATGCTAAATATACCCCTCTATTAAATAAAAGTATAAAGTTAAAATAACTTGTTAGCAAGGTGAGATGGTATATTCGGTAAAAATAATAGAGTAGGGATACGTCTAACATACATGGGTTAACCTATATCCAACATTTTGTTGTAGTTGATTTTCACATTTTATTATTAGTTGCTTAATTATAGGTACTTTTTGGAAGTCTTAAAAGTCATTGATATCTTATTTCACTTTTCATGTTCATACGTGTTATAGTTGCAAATCTATTGCTTGCGACATGATTTATTGTTCTCGCTACTAGAATAGATTACAAACTTACTAGGCTCTAGGGTCTTTGATAAGAGTATCTTCGATGGTGAACATCACAAACAAAACCAAACGCGTCACATCAACTACCACATTATATTTTCACTCATCTTTTAAAAACCTTTATTTTTATTCTAACACTAAATCCTCTTTCAAACACCCCTATATTTTCATATTATCACGTACTTTTACATTTATTTTCTATATACCAAATTACCTTTTTTATAATAATCTTATTTTTTATATTTCGTATTATTTAAAATAATATAATATATAAATATTTAAAATATACAATTTAAATTTATTACTTTATATAAAAATAATATATATAATTTAAATTAATTAGATTTTATATAATTTAATATATATATATATATCTACATCTATACTATCTAAAAAATAAAAATCCTAGATGACACATGACACAATTCTAGGACATCTAAAATTTTATTTTCACCAATCTCTCTCCTATTAAATAATGATGATATTAAAATAATACATTTTTAAGTTTTTTTAGTATAAATTTAATTATGGATAGTTATTGTAATATTAACCAAATAAATTTACTATAAAATTAATATAGATAGTTATAATTTTTGAATTTTCATATCAATTTAAAATTATGTTCGTTAAAATATTTAAAAAGGAAGAATAATGATAAATAATTGTGTTTTATAAGTGGTTTCTAAAACTTTTAAAGAATTTAATGTGGTTGGATGATTTGAATGGTAAAAATACAATATGCAAAATAATTAAAAAAAATAGGCGGTGTTAAAAAATTCATTTTTTATTTCTTATTTTTTATATGTATTTATATATTTATAGTTGTAGCTTAAGTTAACTTATCTGTTCTAAAAGGATATTTAAAGAACTAAGTACATTTTAACTAAATTAACATTTATCAATTATATAAATGAATAAATACCCAGTTGAAAAAAATAATGTTTTGAAAATTAACTTAACACAATTTATAACTGTCATACAGAGTTTATTTTTAAAGACATATCTTGACGATTGTATGTGTTAACAGATTATATTATATTTTATTCAACCAGTGTAATACACAAATTTATTTAACCCGTAGAATCAGTGGCGGACTCAGAAATTTTTTTTACGGGTGTCGGAAATTTTTTGGTGTTCAGATGTTTATTAAAATAGATTTTCTTTGTCGGGTCGGGTCATTGAAACTTTTTTTTGCTAAAACTCAGGTCACTGAACTTTTTTCGGTGTTTGGATGTCGATAATTTAATATTCTAATAAATAATATAGCAAATAATCAAATAATAAAGTGAAATTTAGAGTAAAAGTTCAAAAAATACTAAATTTGTTAAAAAAAAAGTTCAACAAATACCTAAATTAGGGTTGTTTGGTCTTTTGGTACAAGATTCGGGAGAGTGGAGGGGCAACCTCTAACACACAACCTGACTCACACAGACGATAGTGGCATATGGTTTTTAATTAGGTTTGGAGGGGGGTGGGGGCACTTCTCAGTTGATAATCGCTTGTTTCCGTTTCACTTAATCACGTTCGATGAAGATAGGAAATGTATGACAAGACCGGTTAATTGTTTAGAAGGAATTAGATGGCTTAGGGTAAAATGTTATTTGGTTAAATTGTTAGTGGCCAAGTGTGGTTAAATTGTTTATAAAGCTTATTAATGGGTATGCCCAATTAATTTATAATAAGTTTATATTTGTTAATTAGTTTATAATAATTAATACATTTATATTTATAAAAAAGTTTTATATTAATTTTTTTTTGGTGTCCACGTGTCGTTTTGGTTAAAAAGAAATTTAATGGGGTCGATGTCAAAATTTTATGGTGGTCGCTCGGGATTAGATCGTACATATAACAAACAATTTTTTTTTCATGGGGGTCGCTTGTTAATGTGGGTACGCCACTGCTTACAATACACGTGTTTTTTTTAACTTTTTTAATACTAAGTATATAACATTATATCTATTCAACCTGTGTAATATACGGGATTCTAACCTAGTATAAAATATAGATATAAAATATACAATTTAAATTAAAAACAATATATATAATTTAACTTAATATATATAAATATATAAAGTATACAATTTAAATTTATTAGTTTATATAAAAATAACAACTTTAAATTAATTAGATTTTATAAAAATAAAATTATAAAATATACTGTGACAATCTGACTTTTTAGGTTAACCCCGGTTAACTATTCCGTTAAGTTCCTTATTAAAAACTTAACCCCGTTAATCAAATCTAACCCCAAGGTCTAATTCGGTCACAATATTAATTCAAAACTTCAGGGACTAGTTGTGTGAAGTTACCAAATCAAATAAATTAACCCACCAAAGTCAATTTTATCAAAATTGCTCCTGTTGACTTTTGAAAGTCAACATTGGAATCCTTTGATCTCTAATTCGCGAATTATACCCGAAATCCGTTGGAATTAGAACCGTTCTTGCATGATAATGATCATAACGATCATCATTAACCCATTAAACCAACAATTAATCTAATTAACTCGAATTATTAGAATTAAAACATGTAACCGTCGGCCATCAACTAGTATCCATCAAATTCGTCAAGTTCTTGTATCAATCTCGAGTACTATCACTCTGCACACATCGAACGAACCTGTCTGAAGCTTTTGCACATCCCACATTGGTCGGAAAAGCAGAAGACGCCGCCGGAAGCCAAACAAGCCGAAGCGGAACCCGTTTTAGTCGATCTCAGTCGATTCACACTTGTTTCCGGTAATTGAATACACCTTCACTTTCGTTTTTACTCTCTAATGGAAAGCCCTATATCAATTAGGGCTTAAAACACCAATATTAGCAAGAACCCGATTCTAGGGTTCGTGATAAAAACGTTTTGGGGCTTTTGATCCGAAACTCAACCTCCATCAAATCAAACCACACAGTCATGTTAGAAATCATTTTTTTATTAAAACCCCTATACTAATTCAACATTTTAACATCGAATTTGTAAAACTCCAGAACCTATCGCAAACGATTTAATCAAAACCTGATCTAGACACGTTCTTCATATAATTAAACTATATTAGTAGTTTCGAAATCTTCCTTTAGTAAAAGCCCCATGATTCCAGAAAGTTTTAACATGTAAATCGATCAATTTAATCTTGTGTTCATATTCTAGGGTTTCGATTTGCAATCTGTAATTAAACGATTCAAAACGTGATGTTTTTGTAATTAATTTTGTCTACAGATTCGTATATACTCGATAAATAAAACCCCTTTTACAGATTTAAAGCTTTATTATCGAAATTTCGTGTGTGGGACTAGGATCGATCGCGGCTTGTATTGGGGGAAGGGGATTCTCGGAAATTGCTGATCAAAAGGGTCTCGGTCTGGGTATTGTCGCGATAGCCTAGCGGCCGGACTGGTTAAGTCAGTGTGTGCGTCTGGGAGAGACCCGGGTTCGAGACCGGGCTCCCATATCCATTTTTAAAACATTTTTCTGGATTATTAAATTAATAAAAATCAAACCTTTTTAATATTGTATTATTATATAAATGGGTTTTAACCCGGAAAACAACCCGTAGGCTCGGGTTTGAAATATTAGTTTGTTTTTATAAATTATACCCACTTTTATAATTTATACATTGTTATTATTAATAAGTAAAAATAATATATTTATATTATTCTTAAGCCGTAAATTCGTGTAAAATAATATGTTTATATTATTCTCAAATTGTGACCCGCATTATTAAACAATATATATTTATATTATTTCAAATCATTTTATAACGCCGTGAATCAATCGAGACTAAATAATAATATAACTAATTATATTATCCACTCGTATATATATATTACTATTTATGTCGTTCATCGCGTAAAGTAATTCCTAAACCCGTGCACACGTTCGTCCACTCTCGTTTATTAGAGCGGTTCTTTAAGACGTTCCTTCCGTGTCACAGTCACAATTCCCATCTTTATCCCTAATTTATGTGTTTATAATTTTAGGGCATTCGTAAGTCTTTTGAGACTTACACTCGTGGTTCCAACTTACTCCTAGTGTGAAACTACCTTCAACGCCAAGCAGGTGAGTTTTCACGGCCCCTTTTTACTGCTTTTAAACTGGGGGAGAAAACATGATACAACTCTTTTGATTTTTGTACTTCATTTTATATCAATTGTTATGACTATGCGTAAACTCTATCATGAAAGTCCTCACATCGAACCGTTTAAATATGAATATAGCGAGGTATGTTGGGTAGTACTACTGGGTTTGACAAACCTCACCCGCGTTAGTCGCGCTAACTCGATTGGATATCGAACGGGTGCAATATTGACCTAAACGTGCACCGTGGTTGATAGACCTGGTGGGAGGCAATACAAACAGTCAGTTTACGGTTGCGAGCGTAATAGCAAACAATGAACATGGGTTAGCTACTCATTTGGTATATATGTTGATTGTACAATAAATCTGGTAAACGTTTATTTATATATTGAAACCTGTGAACTCACCAACCTCGTGTTGACACTTTTTCTTACATGTTTTCTCAGGACGCTAAGCTAAGACACAGGTGCACGTTAGGGCATGCATGGGATTCAACTGCTTGCTTTGTGTCTATTTATGTTGATTGAATTATTTTAATGTACTTTGTTTGGTTGGACGTTTGGACTTTTGAACTTTGGTTTTGGGCGCGTGTATTTTGCGCATTTACTTTCTTTACGCTTCCGCATTGATACTCTGATTTAAAAGATATTTTCATTTTGAGTCTCATGTAGAGTCGTTCAATGTAACTAGTGTCTGAGATCCTGGTTTGTCACTTCCCAAACGGTAATACTCCGTTAGTTGAAATTGGGGGTGTCACATATACAATTTAAATAAAATTATTTATATATACATTTAATATTAACAATTAAAATAAAAAATAATAATATGTTTATTGGAGGGCCCAACCTCCCAACGTTCACTCCCATCCAGTTTTCCGGATCACAACACCACCGAACACCCACCTCTAACGCTGCCTTCGTCCGCTTCAAACCGAATGCACCCTCCAACCTTGCATTGAAGGTGCTCTAAGGTCATCCGATGTGGGAGGCGTGAAAAGGATTTTCACGCTCTTTCACATGGGTGGGGGTGGTGTTTCATGCCCCTCACTCCTTTCACGTCCCATCTCAGCAAATCATCTTACCATGCCCCCTCCATCTATCCTTTCTCCCATGAAAATTCCCATGCCACCCTCCCTCACGCCTCTTTCACGTCGTTGAGGGTGGTGTTTCACGCTCCTTCTCATGCCCACACCCCATGCCCCGAGGATCTATTAGCTTCATGTATTTGTATTTTTATGCCATGATGTCAAGCTATAACTACTTGTGAGGGGTATAATAGGCATGCCATCATTGCATCTTACGTAACACCATTGTAACGGTGTGATCAGGTCTCCCTTTAAGTGCTCTTTTTTTTAACAGCAAATTCATATATCATTTTGTCCATTACGAGACTTAAACTCTCAACCTTTTTAGGGAGAGACATATTTTGTTAACACATTGATATCATTGGGCTACAAGCCCTTTGATCCCTTTATGTGCTCTTAGAGTACACATGCTATTTTATCATTTAGGAGACATATGAATCCATCCTAGGATATTATTTAATTTATATGATATTGGATGGTTGTGTGCCTCACATCCCTCACCTATTACTAGGGTTGTAAACGAACCAAACATTAACAGTTTTGCAGAAAGTTCATTTATATTCGTTCGTTTAATAAATGAACGAACATGAACAAGAAATTTCGTTCGTTTAGTTAATGAATGAACATGAATAGAGGTCGTATTCATTTATTTATGATCGCGAATGATCAATAATGTGTTCGTTTGTGTTCGTTCGGTCTTTAAACGCTTTTATATTTTATCAATTTAAAATATTTGTTAATTGTGTTTATGATAATTATGTGAAATATGTGGAGATAATTATTTTAATTGTCAAGTACTTTATATTTATTTTTGATAGATTTTGTGTAATGTTAATTTCAGATGAAAATGTTGATTTTTATTCTCAAATGAATTTGTATTCATTTGTGTTCATGAACGGCCGTTTGCGTTCATATGTGTTCGTTACATAGAATTATCGGACGAACACAAACAAACACGGACATGTTCATTTCCTTAATAAACGAACATGAACTAGAAATCTCGTTCAATTATTTGTTCGTGAACAGTTCCCAAACTGAAAATTTCCTTATTGAACGAACACGAAAAAGGCCTTGTTAGTGTTCGTTCAATTCGTTTACGGTCCAACTCATTATTGCATAATAGAGTTGCAAAACCTTGCATACACATGGGTAAGTGGTGAATATCTACTATCTTGAACGTACTGCCCCTTGCCACATTATACACATGGGTGAGTGGTGAATATCTACTATCTTGAACGTTACCGCCCCTTGCCACATTATCTTCACCTCATCCCAATTTGTTCCCCGATAATCCCTTCTCACTCCATCTTTCCTCGACACCGTCCATCCTTAGGTATACTTAAATCTAATTTGTGTATCTTATAATTTTCTATACTATTATAAGGCGAAACTTTGATATACGAATTAAAGTAGATATGCGGTAGTGACAATATATATATATATATATAGTCTGAGGTTTCGCTGTTGTTTTTTTTTTTGAAAGAGTACAACGTGGGAAACAAGGTCTCAGAATCGGTTTTTTAGTTTTTGATTTATACTTTGAGTTATGATTTTTTTATTATTTTTTTTACCTTTAATAAATAGCTTTTTGGTTTTCTCAATAACAATGAGTTTTCTTATGATCCTTCCCCTATATATATAGGGGATGATCAAATAAGTAGTTTTTCGCTAAGAAATCTAAGAAATGATAAAAATCTTAAGAAACGATATCAAACGAACTCCGATTGAGCTAATTTCAGCGGCGTTGGAACCGTCTCGTCGAACTCTACCATCTTAGCTTTTATGGTTTAGCTTTTAAGGTTTACATTTTACGTTTGAATTTTAGGGTTTTAGCCTTAGGGTTTAGCTTTTAGGGTTTAGATTTTATGGTTTAGGTTTTTTTTGGGGTGGGGGTGGGGGTTTTAGGCTTTTCGGGGTAGGGTTGGAGAGGGGTTTAGGTTTTTCGGGGTGCGGGTGGAGGGGGGTTTAGGTTTTTGGGTCCGGGTTAGGGTTCGACGAGACGGTTCCAACGCCGCTGGAATGAGCTCAATCGGAGTTCGTTTGACCCACTTTTTAGTATTTCTAAGCGAAAAACCACTTTTTAGTATATCTAAGCGAAAAACCACTTTTTAGTGGAATCGTCCCCTATATATATTGTTCATAGCAAGCATGCTTCGGACGAAAATAAATTGTTGCTCTTGTGGAAGCTGCTGAAATATTTCATGTGAGTGTTGTTTTTATTCTAAATATGGAGTATGCAATTAGCTTAAGCAATTTGGTTTTTGTTGTTTCGTCACACCAATGTAACTAAAAGTATTACACTAATGTAACCATTTGTTACAATGATGTAATTACGAAGGCCTGATTTTTTAATCATACGAATGCTAATTTTTGTTAATTTTGTTCGTGACACTAATGTAAGTGTAGTATTACACCAATGTAACGATTTGTTACATTAAAAATGTTTTCGTTACAGTGATATAATACTGACGTTTGTAATTTTTTTATATTATAACCAAATGAAAAATAAAAATGTGATCTATTTAATGGTATAATTTTTATAAAAAAAAAACATAGTATAAAAAAGTTATAAATGTTTTAAAAACATGAGGGGAATCTTTTTATAAAAAAAAAGAAAGTTGGGTGGATAAGAAGGTGAAACATGTCACCTTCTTGTTGAATCTGATTTTTGTGTTGAGTAAAATGACTGTTTTACCCTTTCCATATAAAACAAATTGAGAGACACGTGAAATGATCTTGTTTAGCCTAGTTTTTTTCAACCATTGGATGTAGGTTTTTGGGTTTTTACATCAAACATGAGTTTTGAAAGGAACACAACCCTATATATATATATATATATATATATATATATATAGGGAGGTTCAAATAAGAACTAGTTTTTCGCTAAGAAATGACAAAAAAACTTAGAAACAATATCAAACGAACTCCGATTGAGCTCATTTCAACGGCGTTGAACTGTCTCGTCGAACTATACCATCTTAGCTTTTAGGGTTTACATTTTACGTTTAAATTTTAGGGTTTTGCCTTATGGTTTAGCTTTTAGGGTTTAGATTTTATGGTTTAGGTTTTTTTGGGAGGTTGAGGGTGGGGGGTTGAGGTTTTTGGGGGGGTGGGGGTGGTGGTTTTAGGCTTTTTGGGGTGGGTTGGAGGGGGGTTTAGGTTTTTGGGGGTGCTGGTGAAAGGGGTTTAGGTTTTTGGGTTCAGTTTAGGGTTCGATGAGACGGTTCCAACGCCGCTGGAGTGAGCTCAATTGGAGTTCGTTTGACGCACTTCTTAACGAAAAACCACTTATTAGTGGAACCTTCCTATATATATATATATATATATGTATTTGTTTTAAAATATTCAGATATAACAATTTCGTTTTTTTATCTTTTAAAAAACGAGTGTCACTTTGAAGTTTGTTGGGCCTATGTTGTGGGTCTTGTTCGGAGATTCCCAATTAATGTTTGCTTTGTTTTGGGAATAAACTACCTTTTTTTTAAGAACACCTAGAACATTCAGGATAGTTTAACTCAGGAGGAATTTTTAACTGGGTAAATCCTCTAACCTGATCACAGACCCCTTTTTTGCTATGACCCGGATTCGAACCCAAGAACTATACTATGAGAAGTCTTGAAGTTATCATTGTACCAAATGGCCAACGGTGAGAATAAACTACTAACTTCCCCTTCTGTTAAAAAAAAAACTAAATTCCTAAAGTAACCCTAGTGTCCAGAATGCAACGAAGTAGGCATCTACTGCATTGTGAGTTTCGAGATGGGGGTATTATTGGAATAAAAATGAGAAAACAGTAGAGGCCAAAAAGGGAGGTGTTGATTGACGCATGAGGAGTTATGACGAATCGCAATCATCTACAGAAAAGGTTATTCAAGGTACACCTAAACACTAACCACCGGCTTTGGTCCAGTGGTAGAGGCGATGACGATTCAACCTGCCCACGCAGGTTCGAATCCGAGCTGAACCGGGTTTTAGTCCGGAGAGTGTTACGTTTGCGGGGTTTGACCCGTGTAGCGACGCAACTGCTGTCAAGTGGCAGCAGGCTCCATTGTTTCCCGGTGAAAGCCTAGCCTCTCGCTCTGAACCCGCAGGCCCGGTTCAGACAACGTAGTGATCAGGTTGAGGGGTAACGGGTCTCCGACTTGTCGGAGATGCGACTGCCACTTAAAAAATGAAAATCGTCTTTCAAAAAAAAAAAGTTACACCTAAACACTTGTTTCAAAGTAATCAAATCTAGTTAGATAGCGAAATATGTTTAATTTATGATATATTTTTTAAATAGATATGTAAAAGTTTTAAAAAATACACTGTAAAATTAAAAAAAATATATACTTTGTCAAGTGTGTTATACCTATATAGCAATGTCACAAATTAACCGCGTATTGTAGTCGTGTATCTACTTTTGTTTGAGTATTCAACGTTATTCCATCAATGCTGTCACACCCCAGCCGGCGGCGGATTAAACGCCGGGGCTGACACGGTTGTTCAAAAGCTCATGATCATCTAATTAATGCGAAGATATTTATTAATCATATTAAATGATCCGTTACAAGAATAATGAAAAGACAAGATTTAACATAACATAAGTTCCAGTTTATTTTCTAGGTCCAAGTCCTACGTGAGCAGCAAGAGCCTTAAGCAGGAGCACCTGAAACATGCGAGTAAAAGTCAACTACAAGTAGTTGGTGAGCAACATAGGTTTTGACACCAATACCAAAGTTTAGATAAAGTTTACGATTCAAAAGATTCTAATGCAGATCTAAAGTATATATAATAACACATAAGGCTCCAAGCGTACAGTTCAACCCTGGTAATGAAATATAGCTGCCACAATCCCACGGATTGCCGTTTTGATAAAAAGGGTTAGATAACACCTGAAGTTTGATTGTTCACATGGGGAGATACACCCATGACAATAGTTCACATCCAACATGGGGAGATACACCCATGACGATGGTTCACACCGACAACAACCCGCCAAGGTTATGTGGTAAGTTTAGTTTAGTTTCGGTTTCCCCTATAAATGATCATGTTAGGTACTACCTTAGGCTTGCAACACAAGTTAATGAACGTACTGGCATGCATTCATGCAATGGTCACCAAATAGCTAAAGATATAAAGCATGTAGAACATAGCATAGAATCAAGTTAATGAATCGTGTAGATAAGATAGTTTAGTTAATGCATGTTTCACCCCAAAACAAAAGCAGTAAAAAGGGGCTATGAAAACTCACTTGGATGATGAGTTAAAGCTGACTGAGTTTGATAAGTTGGATGGATATTGTGAGGAGTACTCACAACAAACCTACAAGATAGATTTGGATTCTATGATTGAGATAGGTTGTACTAGATAATAAGGTTTGGGGTTTGAAGATAAGTTTGTATAAGTTTTGGAATTTAGAAGATTGTTTAAGGTTGCCATTATATGTATAATAGTTGAGATGACACAATTTATATATTTTTGATTAAAGTATTTATAATTAAGTTGATAAACAATAATTAGATAACCCTACCAAGAATTTATAGAATAATTAGGTTTTAAATGAATGAAAGAGTTTTTGTATAGTTATTTATTTAAAAATAATTATTTAATTATTTAAATAATTGTCCTTTGTCAAATAATTATTTTTTTATGTTTAAAAGATTTTAATAACGCTTAATAATAAACATTTTTAATTTATAGGGTTGATTAATAAGTTTGTCTAAGTAATATATTTATTTAGAAGTTTAAATAATACAAGGTTTCATGGACTCAAATAAAAAGAAGATTAATATAATTTTTGAAAAAAAAAATGGATTTAATTGGATTTCTAAATATTTAGTTAATATATAAAAGCTTAAAAAGTAACCCAAAATAAATAAAAGTAATTTTATAAATTTTAGATTTTATTGTTTTATAGTTTTAGAATTTATATAAATTTTATTTTGAATTTTTGGAATGTTTAAAATGTAAAAAGAATGGTTTAAAAAAAAATAAAATAGGAAAAACCCCTTCCCTAGGCTCGAACCGGCGACCTAACCGGGCCGCGCACACACACACACACACTTTAACCGTTAGACCAGGGCATGATGCCTTGGTCTAAGCCGGTTTCGATTCTACTTAACCCGCAATCCCCGGCCTCCATCTTCTTCCCCAAACCACCCGAAACCCTAGCCGAGCAATTCGCTCAATCCGGCTAATAGCCGGTCTCGATTTCATGGGGTTTTCACTCCCTGGGTTGGTATGATTCGATTGATATGATTATTACCTTAGTTAGTTGCGTAAATCGAGGGGTCGACTGAGCCACAAATCGCGGCGGTTCCTTTGACTGATCTGAGCTCCGGCGGTGTTTAACGATGGTTCTAAGGTCGTAGGGAGTCTGTAGTGTGTATCGACGACGTGTTAGAGTCTCTATTTATAGCCAATTCATTCGGAAATGAATCGATTGAGTCGCCGATAATCAAGAAGCTACGGTTATGGGTTTAGCCATTGATAAGCTCATAATGGTTCGATTAAAGACAGGGAGATGGGTCGATTGGGTCTCGCGAACACAATGCCGGTTTCGATTTCGATTGACATTACCTCAGTCGTGAGATCGATTTCTTGGCTCCAAAACCGGCTTCCGCCAGAGTCGAACCCGGGATCGGTTTTGAGCAAAGGGAGAATTAGAAATCAACAGAACAAGTCCCTGAGGTTTTAAATGTTTTCATTTCCAGCATTAAGTTAGTTTTAGGTTAGATTTAAAGTTTCAGAATTTACAAATTAGGTCTTTAGACTTTCAGGTTTTATTATTTTATGTAAGAAGTTAGGTTTTTTTTTTTTTTATTTAAGTTTGAGTTTCAAGGTTTTATAAAATAAATCCCTAAGTTTTTATAAAGTTTAATTAGACTTGAAAATTTATAAATATTTAAAATTCATATAAGTTATTTAAAAGTAATAAATTTATTTTAAATTATAACTTCACATTAATTATTTAAAATTTTAAATCGTAAATTCTTATTTTTCTCAAATGAATTTATTACTTAATAATTATACTTTAATATTTTTGTAATAAGTTTGTATTATCATAACTATAAATGTATATGTTTATTTATTAAGATAATAATAAACTAATTCATGAAATTAAATATGAGTATATAAAAGAATTCAAGAAATTTATTGAACGGTATAAATGTATTCCCAACATTAAATAAGTTACAACGCCGGACAAGTTAAGATAAGGTCGGAAATTCCTCGGGGATTACAAATGCCGGCTAAAACTCATGTTGTACATATATAACCCCCAACCTATTGTTTGTGCATCATTAGCAAGACGTACACTTTGCTGATAAAATACAATTCATACGCGACAATGACTCGGGTTTTTCCCATTTATATTCACTTATTTGACATTTAGTAACAACAATAATGTGATTGTCGTTGTGTATCTTTTTCCACTTATCCAAAACTTTTAGTACGATTGATGCCGTGTTGTGGTTGTAGGTGTTCATGACGCCGACTTGAAAATGTGTGAGGCATTTACACAGTATGACACTCATTAACAACGTTCCATATGAGCTAGCCACCGGAGCTTAAACCGATGTCCCTATGTGCCAGCCGTTACCTTCCTTTCAGATAGGTACTTCCATGCGTACTATACTTATCTAATTCTAGTTTCAAGCCGGACAGGAATAGGAATCTTGATTTCTTACTAAAGCTAGCGGCTTGACCTAGACTCCTATGCTAAGTTAAGTGTCTTTATTTGGTTTTATTTGTTATGTTGTTTTAGTTGTTTGGCTGGTCTATGTGTGTGTAAGCTTCCTATTGGATGTACTCCCATGTAACAAAATGCTTGTAGTGCTTGAATGAAAAATTTTGCTTTGTTCTAGGCTTTTCCGAACTTCCCTTCGCCTTTCTATCTCTTAGTTAAGGTGGTTTCAGAGAATCATCCGAACGAGATCAGTTTGTCAAATGGGGGAAGAGGAACGAGAGGCGTCCCTGGCTCACTAGTAGGTGACGAGGGGATAAAAAAAAGGGGCTCATTTCACCTGCCCATGCATTCGTTCGGATCCATTCTTCCTTCTTTACCTTTTCAACCCACCCTTACTAGCTAACAAGACTTACTAAGAAAGCGAATTTGCCTCTTCCTGGTAATGAATTAAGCGGCAGCGAGGAGGTCCGGTTCCATAGTGATTTCGTCTGCTTTTGGAACTTAGATTCCTAGGGACAAAGAAAGTGACCGCGGACTTTTGAATTCTCAGAACCTCCTTTGAATGAAAGAACTTGAGGAGTTTTCTTGTTATTTTCTACCGTAAGTTCTCATACTTTATTCACAGTATCGATCATGAGGGTTTAAAACGGTTCCAGGAATCTGAATGTCTTTTTACCACTTCATCGTATGGAGAGAGAAGAGAACAAAAACGGTGTAAACCGGTGGCCAAATATTGTATTTGCATCATGTCACTGTAATGAAAATTTTACAACACACTAATCCAACCAATATATATTTATAACGGTTTGTTAGTTGGTATATTTTCAACAAGTTTTACGTTGAATATGTTGTTAGTGTTCGTAACTTTTTGGATTCTGCTAAGTTGATAACATATAAAAGTTGTTTTCACATTATTAATTTAACAACTAATGTTAACAATATGATACAACATTGCCGTTCTCATACTCTCTAATTAACAATGTATTATATAGAAAACACCGATAATATATATGATCAACGAAAATAACCGTTGATTCATTAAACTTCATTTGTTAAAACCATTATAATTAATAAATATATTATGTGTTATGTATTTATTTTCATGTTGGCGTTGAAAATTTATGTTACTTGATCGAAAGTTGGTACGAGACGGTTGATTCGCATATGATATATAAATAATATTTCATGTAAGATAAACATACAAATTAATGAGAATAAAGTCGGCTAACATGACTGAATGCAGATATATAATTTCACATATCATATAACAATAATTTCACGTATCATATAACTATAAACATTAGTTTGTCTCTAACATTATGTACTACGTACGTGCCCCAACGATAGTAAATTAGTGGTAAAGACTATCACTCACCAAAAAGGTGAGGGTTCAAACCTTAAGATCGTGTACGGATTTTTCTCTAAATTTATTAAAAGGTGTCCGCATTCTTATTCTATAAGATTATTGGGAAGCGTTTTAAACGTATTTTACCAAACGAGAAAGAGTATTAGTACTATAATTATAATATTCATACCACTAGGGTTGGTTACCCAGTGGTAAAGAAAAATCCTCTAGAAACACCAATGTTTAATGAGGTCATGATTTCAAGTCCCACTATCATAAAAATAAAGAAATTTGTCTTTCAAAAAAAATTATAATATTCATCATCAGAAATTCTTGAATGTAAGTGATGATCACTACAAAAGTTAGTGAGAAATGTAAAGGTGATCACCATCTAGATTAATGAGAAGATAAAGAGGTGATTACTTCCTTGAAACTGACAAGATTTTGGTGATCCCTTCAAAATTATTACAAGGAAGAAATTGTGGTGATATCTACCCCTTAGAGAGAAGATTTTACCAAGGTGATCTCTACTGGATAGAGAGAAAATTAGTGAAGAGCAGTTCTTGATGGGAGGCCAACGAGTGAATGTAAGGTGGACTTGTTAATACCCGGCTGATATCTCCTTAACCTTGAACTCTTTCTTTGTTATTGCTTAATCTAATAATATTTCATAAGAAATATTTATCTAACAAAGTAAATAGTTTTTAAAAGTGGTAAAGAAATTAAAAATAGCATATTCACCCCGCTTCTAGGTTCTTAGACTTTATACGAGATATAATTTTACACTCTGATACCCTATACGGTAAGGGTTTGAATTAGAGCAATCAAATCAGCTTCTACATCATTATCTTCATAATTTAACTAAAAATCATCTTTTTCTAAATTTAACTCTCATTTTCTAAAACCTCTCACATTTCATTCTTCATATCTATCTTTATATTCTTTTTTTTATTATTTCTTTCTCTTTATTTCATTTACGATCTTTAACTACTAGCTATTTTGTCTTATTATCTTTTTTTTTCTAAAATTGATTTTGAATATTTTATAGAAGTTATAAAAAAAACAGAAGCAGCAGAAGAAACTGACTATTTAAAAAAACTTCAGTAAATTCAGGTTACTTGAAGAACATCTACTTTTATGGTAACCATGTAAAACTCATAAACTAACTACCAAATTAGCAACACTTTAAACCACTTTGAGGTGCCTGGAATATTGAACCACTTTTAACATTTTGAACAAAAAAAAATGCCTGTAATTATCATCATTTATGTAGAACATACAGGGAGCTTTGAGAATTACTAGTAGAGCTCTATTAACTTAGGCACACAAACACAATCGTAAGAGAAACTACTTTAATGGAAGCATTCGTGACAACAGATTAATAATATCATTGAGCACCCATAAATGCATCAAGTAGTATGGACTTGGACTACAATTAATATAACTTAAAATTCTTAAAACCGCTTTAAATTTGATAAAACAAAGTACATCTTACACTTGTTATCTACGTGCTTTCATCTTTTCAACATTTAATTACATCTTTTCAGCATTCGTGCCCTCATCACACCCTCCCCAGACCCCACTAATAGCGTTAGCTATGTGTGGGATTATACTGGGTACGTTTGGTTTGGTTTATTAATTAGTAACATTGACAAGTCCATACTTTTCTATGATACATATTATACAAGCGTTTTAAAAAAGCATCACCAATTCGATTTCGTAATCATGACTTTACAAGCTTCATTGTCGAAAAGCATCTATCAACAGTTGCGGTTTCAATGGGCAAAATTGATGCTAGATTTAATAACTGATAGACCAAAGGATAAGATAATTAAGTTTCCTTGTTTCCACCATCACTATAGTAAGGTCGGTAATGTCATTCAAGTTAGGAAAGTTTTTATCTTTTGATATATCATGATGATACATTGCAAGTTGATGTTCAAATACAATCTTTTTCACATTATCAATTCTATACGGGAAAAACTCGCTTAACCCGAGTAACACGAGCCTCTTCCTCAACACGAGGCTCCGCCAGTGCCTGACCTTGTAACTCTTTCATGAAGAGAAGCCCTCATGTATAGCGGTTAAGTTCTTCAACTCCCCTATGGAAAGCGAGTTCGATCATATAGTCGTCTTCTTTGTTCGGTAAATGCGGCAGTGGAACTTTCTTTTTTACTTATTTTTATTTTTGTTGTTTTTTATTTATGTTTTAATAATCTTTTATGCGTGAAAGTTAGAGAATGAGTCACACAGATTCAAAACTACCATATTTTAAACAATTCCTTGTTAACCTCATTAAAGCAATCACGTATCACAACAATATTAAAACATCAAATTTATAATAATGTTTGGTGATTTTGTTCTTTTTGTACTCGGGGTCTTAAGTGTAACATCCGGAATTTTATCATATCAGGTGCGGGTTTTAGCTTTAGAGAATGGTGAGACTAGATAAGCTCTCGTGGCCGAGATCGGGCCTAGCGGGCCTGAGGTGGAGGAGCCTTCAAGACTCCAACCCTCTTTCCCCACACCTCATTCTTCACTCCATCTTCTTCCCCCCATCTTAGAGAGAGAAACATTTTAGAGAAAGAAAGTGTCGGTTTTGCTCCAAAATCGATCCATTCTTCTTCTCCGGTGATTACACGAAGCTTTGCTGAAAAAACGAGCCGATTAGAGGTAAGAAACTTGTCCAGATATGAGATTTGGTTGAAAATGGGTTTTAGGGTTTTCATGAGGTTTAACTTAAATGTCAGATTTTTACGTATAAAAACACCTTAAAAGTATAGATCTAGTTTCATGGAAGTTGAAGAAATGATTTGGACGTAAAAAGTTATGACTTTGGATCGAAAACATGACTGTACGGAATTCGTGTTCTTCGGCCGACACTCGAGTGTCAACCACCTGCATGTGGCGACACTCGACAAGGAAGAAGACACTGAGATTCGGCCTCAGAGTGTCAACCCTCCTATAGCATGACAAAGCCCTGAACGCAAGTTCAGGCGACTCTCGGGAGTGTCAGCCGACACTATCAGCCGACTCTTGGGACTGTCAGCCGACACTATCAGCCGACTCTCGAGAGTGTCAGCCGACACTAGCAAGTTTAACCAATATCATGTATTGTATTCGCACAGATCAAGTAACACTTGTATAGCCCAAAGCCTTTTTAGTTTCCACGGTAGACCGTATACCAGGTGAGTTCTAATCCCTTTTTTGCATGCTTTAAGGGTGACGTTCATACTTAGTGAAAAGTGTTTATTATATATTTTATGTTAGTAAATGAAAGTGAAAATTATGTTTTAGAGAAATGTTTAAAAGAGGCAAAAATACGATTTATGTAAAGAATAGTTATATTTATAGCAAACGTTTATTATATTTTCATATACATGTAACATCCCGAAATAATAAAACGAATGAATAATTAGATCGGGAGTTAATCAAGGATTAAATGAAAAGTAAGGGAGCAGGCTTGGGCTTGGCTCCAATGGGCCGATGTAGCCCATGTATATAATGGGGTAATTAACTAACTACCCCCATTCTCATCATCTTCAACCTTGAAACCTTAGAGAGAGAGAGAGAATTCTAGAGAGAGAAAGCTCAAGAAGGCCCTATCAAGCTCGGATTCTGCTTTCATCTTGTTTTTCCATCATCCAAAATCGATCCTACATAAAGAACCACGTGTTTTGAGGTAAAGATCGACTTCAGATCTGAGTTTTTGTTTCAAAATGGGTTTTTAAGGTTTATGGGGTTTTTAAATATAAAGGTGGGATCTTTACGTATGAAAAACAATTTAAAGCTCAGATCTAGCTTCATGGAAGCTAGATAAACGTTTTAAATGTAAAAAGTTAAGGTTTTGGATCGAAATCAGACCTGCAAATGCTCAAAGTTCTTGAGACGACTCTTGAGTGTCGGCCACCTTCATGTGGCGACACTCAACGAGGAAGAAGAAGAGGAGAATCGGCCAAAAGAAGATAATCGACCCTCAGAGAATCGGCTCCTGAGAGTTGGCCCTCTGATAAACACGTTGAGAGTCGGCTCCCTTACGTAACACAAAGTCCTGAACGTAAGTTCAGGCGACACTCAAGTGTGGCTAGCGACTCTCCTAGCCGACACTTATGTGTAGCGACTCTCCTAACCGACACTCTCATATCCTAGCCGAATCTTGCCTTAAATAATAGAATTCGTACTTTGACTTATGTGCAGATCGGTATACGCACTAGCCTTAGTTAAGACATCAATTTCGGGTTGATTATCGGTAGACATGTGAGTTCTATGTGCCCCCTATGTGTTATGTGTAAATGTTTTCCATTGTTTTGGGGCTGAAGTGTATACATGTAAATGAATGAATGATATGAATGTTATTATGACATATGTGTTATATGAAAGTAATGATGAACAAAGAATGAAACCAATGTTTATAAAGAATGAAATGAATGAATGACATAACGTAAAATGAATAAAATCTTGTTTTATATTTATATATATTGCATGTTATGAATGTATATGTGCGTTATGGACGGAAATACAGACTAATTCGGTAGGATGATTCAATGGTGACGGCTACTACGGTAGACGGACGACTATTATGCAGACGGTATGTTAAAGTCTAGAAAGGTAGACTAAATACGGACTACTACAGTAGGACGCATGCCCTTATTCGAAGCACGGCTGCCTAAATAGTTTGCATGGGAAACGGATGCCTTATGGCAGACAGGTGAAAGGACGGACTACGATGGTAGACATGGTAGACGGACGGCCAAAGGTTGCCAGGCTACCAAAGGTTGCCGGAAGTTAATGAAGGACGGACTACTTCGGTAGACACGGTATGAATTACGGCCTACGACGGTATGACGGAGCGTCTGTCTTTGTGACTTACGCAATCAATGGCGTGATCACCCTTATGTGTATTACCAATGAATGTTCAATGTATGCATATGCACATACTAATGTGTATAGTCAATGTATGTTCAACAAAAACAACAATATATATATATATACACACTAATGGTATAAATGAATGACTGGTGTTATACCTAACTTCTTTAAACTAGAACTCACCAGCGTTAGTTGACTTTTTGTATGCACTCAGGTAACAAGATGAAAGGACGGGCAAAGGCATGACGACTACCTGGTTCAAGACTGACATCCTGTTAATTGAGTTTATGTTAAGACAATGTTTTCATGTTAAATGTCAAGACTTCCGTTGTCTAGGTAATTGAATGATGAATGCTTCCGCTGTGTTTGAATGTTTTTAATTATAGTTCAGTGATTGATGACTACATTTATGAGTAAATCTAACGAGTGAGGTCTCCCGGGAAAGAGGCCTTACAATACATAAACAAAGGCATGATACATGTGCAAAGTATGTTTTAAGTAAAGTAAAGTTATATTTATAGCAAGTGTTTATTATATTTTCATATACATAAACAAAGGCATGATACATGTGCAAAGTATGTTTTAAGTAAAGTAAAGTTATATTTATAGCAAGTGTTTATTATATTTTCATATACATAAACAAATACATAATACATGTGCAAAGTATGTTTTAAGTAGAGTAAAGTTATATTTATAGCAAGCGTTTATTATATTTTATATACATAAACAAAGGCATATCATGTGTTAAGCTTTGAACAAGTTAAAGAAAGTTTTATGAATGATGTTTATGAAACGTTTACGAGCAGTAAAGATGTTTTTAAAAGAATAAAGGTAAAGTTCTAAAGAAAAGTCATTTCATTTACATAAAGTTTTCTTCGGAAATAAGTACCAAGTTAAGTAGGGCTCAGTGCCTAAAGTAGGGCTTAGTGCCTAAGGGAGCTTTGTGCCTAAACAGTTACAAATGGAATTGAAGGTATGGTGACAACGTTTTGACACTAGTCACGGCTGTTACAAATGTTTACGGTGATGCATCGTGTTATCTCTTCATATTCGCCGGCCTTTGGATTTGAGCCTTTGGGACAATATGGAAAGAAATGGAAAGTTAAAATATACTATAAGTAAAGTTTTGCCATATTAGCAGTAAATATATGTTCAAGCAAAACCTTTTTCTTTTAATATATGTATGATGTTTTATGTAAGTGTTAGAACTCTGCGTTAGCTGACTTTTAGTATGCACATCAGTTAAGTGTAGGTGGTTGTAGATGGATGAGGATGCTTAGCTTGGCGAGAAGAGTTACCCGAAGACCAGAGTCTAGCATCCCGTTTATGTTGTTTTGAAACAAGCTTCTTTTTGTACTAGATAAGTTATGTTTAGACATGTTATGCTTCCGCTGTTATGTTAAAGTTTCAATCGTTTCCGTTGCGATGTGTTGAATATTGAATGTTTCATGTTTATGTGCTATGTGTTGGTGAGTAAATTCAATAAGTGAGGCCTCCCGGTTTTGAGGCCTTACATTAAGTTAATATAATCTTCTTTCATGTTCAACAATTGAATATTATGCTTTATAAAAAGAAGATATTTTATTTAGAATTTGATCAAATCCACTTTGTCTAAACTTTTGCATCATTTCTTTAGTTGATTACACCAATATTGCAACTACTTCCAATATATCTTGATCTTTTTTTATTCGCTACTGAAGGTATATATGTGAGCCCTAAAATGTGTAACATCAACCGTAAAATAAACCACAAACTCAAATGAGTAAAATAGTTAAGTACTGGTTGCTTGATTTTGATAGAACCATTTGTGCATTCTTTTGCAATATATTCAAACACCTTACTAATGGTTAGAAACAATTTAAACAAACACAGAAGTGTTTTATAGTGAAAATTTCACAGTATATCTCTAGTTTGTGTAAGAGAAAGCTCTTCGTTTAATACATGTTTACTTTCAATTATACCATAACTAATCCCTCCTACTTTTTCTCTCTCGGTTTCCCGAAGAATATCTTTTCGTTTACAAGACAAAGCAACTAAACAAAATCAATTCATATGTGCACGGATTTATGTTTCTTTAATGTCAATTGTCAAGAGACGTATAAATATATCTCTTATGAGAAGTTGCCAATACCATCTTTAATAATTACTCAACTATGCCGGCGCGTGTTGCGGCGCGATAAACCGCGTAAAAGGTTAACGCCATCGAAAGTCTATAAAAGTTTGAACCACTAAGCGTATGAGGTTACGACACCCTGTTTTAAAGAACATCAGCACCCGCGCGTTGCGACGACGGCGTTGAACCGTGAAAAAAATATTCGTTGAAACGTGGATAAAAATTAGCACGTGGCGCGTTGCGGCGGGTTAAGTCACTAAAAAACAAATGTAATTCATGGTGAAACGTCGATACAAATAAGTAAGTTGCAATGGTAAAAATTATATATATATATATATATATATACTAGGTTAGAATCCCGTGTATTACACGGGTTGAATAAAAAAATATTAAATATATAAACATTTTAGTGTTTGAATATTTCTCGTGGTTGTTGATAGTTGATCATTCGATTATTCAGTGTTTGATCTTCATTTGATGAATTATGGTTTTATCTTAGTAAAATGGGAAACATATTTTATAAATATATAGACATTTTAGAACTAACATTAATTAATTATATGTTTGAATTTTTAAGATCATCAATTAACATTTTAAAATACGCATGTATACATCAACAAACTTTATGTTATATACAAAGAAGATGCTAAATAAAAATCAGTTTTAATCGTTAAATTATAATAACCTCACTTATACTTTTCTTTATTGTTCTACATATGATAAAGAATGTGGATTTAAAACCGGCTCTCTTACTCTCTCACTACATGTGATTATTTTTCATGTATCACGTATAAATAGTTATGTGATATCTTAGTTAAAAATGATTGTGTATTATGCAAATTAAAATATATGTATATATATAAACTTTTTTGTATTATATGTGATTAATGTAAAATCATTTTTATGTTAATTGCATAACTTTATTTCTTTTAAAAATGAACATGGTCAAACCCAAAAGGTTTTTCGTTAAATTAAAATATATATTTATAAATCATAAATACTATAATTATTATTTAAAATGCGAGTTAATTGCGTTTTAATTAAGGAAATGATGGAGAAGAACGATTTAGGCGGGTAAATAAGCAGTTGACTTAACAGGAACACGCCTCGTGGCGGTCCTCGTTCTTTATTTATTAGAATAAGAATTCAACGGAGTAGTCCTCATTTGGTTTCTTCCGGTCCGATTGACGACACTTTCTGATGATTCGAACCTTTAAAATATAATCATTGATTTGTCTAAAATTATACATATTTTATATGCATAATAATCCCCATATTATGGTACTTACTGAATAAAAACCTTGCAAATACTACTTAATTGGCATATATTTTATTTTTGCAGGATAAACGGCTTCCCGAACAAAAAGAAACGAAAAGACCAAGAAATTGAAGAAAATGTGGAAGTCAGAAACCAGACCATGCATTATACCCGTGTGCACCATAAAAGCAAGAGATTCTTCCATTGTATGTGTGTACCTGTGTCCCCCAAAAGTAGAACATTCCCTTACAAGAGTACCAGTGTACTAGTGAACCAAATGCACAACCATGCATTTGAATGCATGCCCATGCAAACCCCAACTTTTTGCCTATAAATAGCAAGCTCATGTCTCCCATTTAGGTGTTCAAAACTGGGTTAGTGGAAGCCCTAGTGCTCTTCTAGGGCCGAAACTTTCTCAGATTTGTTCCATTTTAGCTTTTTCTATGTTTATTTTATTTTTCTAGTTTTGTAATATGGAATGATTCTCCTCATTCAAGTAAACAAGAAGCAACCTATACCCACTCTCCATTGGTGTTGGATCACTTCCACACATGATCTAAGGGTTAGTAGAGTCACTTGTATAGTCATTCGTAGCTAGTTTTCTTGCGTTACTTGGATTGGTTGAACTTTGTCTAAATAATGAAGTATTTTTAGTATGTTGTGTTTCTAAAGTCTTTATTTTAATTTATCTTAAAAAGACAAGAATAAGTAATCTTTAAACCAATTTAATAATCGTAAATCTTGTGACTTACTTAAACAAGACTTCTTGTTTGGGAATCTTATTCGAGTTTGTACGGTCTATATACAAATATGCCCGGTTAGTATAGGTTTAACTTTATGAGTTGATTGGAGGTTTGGGTATTCAGCGAGTCATTCGAGTCCTAGCTGGACCTTGTGGTTCGTGTCGGTATGGCTTTACTTCGCTTATGTTGGTACTCAAGGGCGAACCGACCGCCGGAGTCGAGTATCCAACCTTGAGAAGGGAAGTTATATGTATTTAAAATATTTTTATAAGTAAAGATAATTATTTTAAGAATATAAATTGTTAGGTCCGAGCGTTCATAAAGTAGCTTTGGAGGAAGTTGCGCATTCCAACTTTCCAAAAGAAGTTACACGACATAGCGTACGCCAGTCGACGGCATAATCTTAGTCCGAATAATAAATCATGGGACAGCCGACGGACTTGAGACCCTGTTGGGATCCCGAAAGTTATTAGGAGCAGTTGGCCGACCGTATCCACTGTTCCGTTACGAAATACTAACTCCCCTATCGAAAATGTTGGTACTAGTAACCATGACTAACCTTACAAAAATATATCATTAATTAACAAATGATAACAACCAGAGTAACACCTTAAATGAGATGACATTCCTAATTACTTTTCTTTTCCTTTTTCTTTCTTTTAAACAAAACCCCGTCCATTTTCTATCTCGGTCAGACAATAGCAAGGGTTGAGTAAGGAATCTGTGTCCATGGTTCGATACTTGGTTCTTACCCAGATTATACTACGCTGCGATAGGTTCACTTGTCTATTGTGTGTGTATTTAGTTGAAGTAATTATCATTTTAATTTATAAATTTAAAACCTGATTTTATGTAAATCTAAACCGAACATTAAAGAGATATATATTATATCTCTCGTATTTGACATCAAGTTTTTGGTGTCGTTACCAGGGATATATATATATGTATATATATATTTATATACACAAAAACACATCAAGTTTTCGACGTCGTTGCTGGGGACACGGTAATTCTATCAAAGATCTAAACCGTTGGACTGACTATTTCTATTTTCTTTTTGTTTTATTTTTCCCTTTTATTTTTATTTTCATATTTATTTTCTCTATGTTTTATTTCAACTTTATTTTCCCTTTTTATTTTTATTCTTATCACTTTTATTCACTTTTACTTTGGCGCTCGTGTTCGTTTTGTTTGTTCTTTGTAATAGCTTTCATGGAGCGCGCCTACAAGAGTTATTCTGGAGGATACTCGGACGATTATAAGTACCACCACTTGTCCGATTCTTCCACCACTTGCCCTAGACTGACTTATATGGGATCGGGTCTGGTCTAAGACTCGTTAAATAAACGTGACGCTTTCGGGAGGCAACCTGACGATAAATAAATTGAGAAGTTGGTGCATACGGTAGATTACATGGATCTCATATTTGTCTTACAAATTTAAGTTTCTCGTACTTCTGCCACCAGGTATGCCTTCTCGATATTACGACGTTGTAGTTTTTATTTTCCGTTTTATGTTTTTCTTTGATTGCTTGATAGCTTTTACCGGTGAAAGATGATTTTTAAGCTTTTATGGGTTCCAACAACACATTCGATATCAAGTCTTGACCTGGGAAGTACCAGTTTCTATCCCTTAAAACTCACATGCATATAACTACATGCATAGCAGTCCATTACATGCATTAGTACTTTGAGGGCAATGTACAGTCTTAAGTGTGGGGTGGAGAATTGAAATTCAGAACTTGCTTGATTCCTCATGCAGTAAAACTAAACTTGTGATTATCTACCATTTGGCTAAAATTTTTACCTAAAACCTTTTTTCTCTAAAACCCTAATTTTTTTTTGTTTTCAAAAATCTTAAAATGAAAATAAACCTCTTTGAGATCGCGCTTAAATAAACTAAAAATAATACCCCACATTTAAATTTTTTGCTTGTTCTCAAGTAAACTCATGTATAAATCCATAGCTAAAATAGTTAAGTAGAAAAGAAGCTCCAAATAAGTGGAAGTTTCGGGAAACCTATGAGTCGCTTATTCTATTTTTGTGGTTTTCTATTTATTTAGGAAAATGGAAGGCATGCATGTCTACTAGAACTTCAATTATGCATAATTTCACACTCCTCACAATGTTCACTCAACTCTCGGTTATATATGTGTGGATAATGTAAGTCAAGCAGAACACTCAGGTTCGAACAGAATTATGCAATAGTCATAAGCTTGTATGCAAATCAAATCTCCACCAACTAACTAAGTGGTATGCATGAATCAAAAGGACTTTAAAAAGGATTATAACTTGGCTTGGGGTAAAGGTAGGACTTATTTGAAAAAAGTGGTTAAATGTTAAAAATCTGGTTTCAGCTTATTGAGCTATGAACAAAAGGACTACTGATAAACTTAGATTAGGATGTTGTAGCTAATCTAAGGAGTCTTTTAAGGTCAGATTGTCAAGATCAAATCTCCTTCTTTAAGAACGCCACTTACTTCTTGTTTTTTAAATACACATTACTATATTTTCTTGTGAATCGTTCGGCTTTTATCCTAATAGCAACCATCTTGATCAGTTTTGTATACTCAATTTGAGAGTAAGTTTGATTCTTTTCTTCAATTTTCTTCATGAGATCATTCCATAATTTTGGGCAGTTGTATCTTTTTGCCCTTCTCTTTTCTTTCTTCATATACATCTCTTTTTTTAACACCAATTTCACAACTTGGCATTTGTCGTAGCTTTTTGCCCTACTTTTCTTCATTCGTTCATAAACACATGGCTTTATAATTACATACTTGAAACATATAGATATTCTTAAGTCAATGCCAATATGACCAATCATCCTTATAAATATCTAGTTCGTTTAACATGGTTACTGTTGTTGCCTCCGTTAAATTGTTTGTGGGATGAAGTGGTTTAGTTAATTAAACTAACTAATGAATCAACATAGACAAAATAAGAGAAAATAATTTTGTAAACTAATATATACTAGTTAAAGAATACACGGTTTGAAATTTGTAATGGTAAAAGGAGCTGAATTTTGAAAGAACTGTTTTAATATTCATAATTCATAATTAATAAAAGTGTAAATGATAATAGGTTTCAATATTCATACGAACCACATAATGAACACACCGCGTATTCTTTACATAATAAATATACACTAGAAAATTAGCCCCGCGCTCCACGATGGCGAGAGGCGGATCTTAAACGGTTGAGGCGGTGTCATTAACATGGCTAAATACAAAAAAAACGTGGTTAAGTACATAGAAGAAACATATGAAATTACAGCGACTCTGTTATGGAGATCGAAACATAGATAAAATATAGTTATATAACGGAACCAATGTTTTTCAGTTGGTGTCGGTCTCATTCTTCGTAGTACCAACACGTTACCGTTAGTCGATATAACCCACGACACCTAAAAAATACCATACATTGAATACGACTCCGTTTTTAACGAAATTTATACCTGAACATCAAGAAATAAAATTAATTAAGGAACAAAAGTTATAGAGGAAAATTATATTAATTAACTACATGGGAGTAAATGTGAAACTTAAGAAACTTGAGGGGTTAAAGTGTCAATTTACAAAGTTACGGGTCAAATTTGTCATTTTCTCAAAGTTGAGGGGTGAGAGTTGTGGTGACAAAAGCCACCTGACACTTCAATTTAAGATTTACTATAATTTTAGGTATAACTTAATAAAGAAAAAAATCAACATACCAACGGGAGTACTGGAATCCGGTTATGTGTGTGGTTATTTTGTAATGGTAATGATGAGAAAATATGATAGAATTAAAAGGTTAATACGATTTATAAATAAAGTCTTAAGGTATTTAAATGTGAAGGTTACAAAAACAATAGCTAACAAATATCCCAGAATTAGTTGATGATTTAAAAATTTAAGAAAAGAAATACTATGAAAATAATTTAAAACGATAACTGATCATTTAAGAAAATATATACTATATAATAAATAAAAGGTTTTGATGAGACACTTGTCACTCTCTCATTAATCCTTAACTTTTTTTCCCGTCTTTCACTCCTATTAATTATAAAAATTTATTTGAATATTTTTATAATTGTTTGTTTCATGTCTCTCTCCTATTAAATAATAATGATTTCTATAATTATTTTTATAAAACGGTTTTCATAAATATGTAATATGTAAATCTTTATTACTAAGTATATATAATATTGCATTTATTCAACACGTGTAATATATCGGGTTTCTAAAGTTTAATATGAATTAACATTTATATAAAAACAAATAATACTCAGTTAAAAAATGTTTTAAAAATTAACTTAACAGAATTTACAACTGTCACGTAATATTTTATTCAACTCGTGTAATGCACAGGTTTTTAAAAACATAAATTTTAAATTATTAAGTATATAACATTGCATTTATTCAACCCGTGTAATACATGAGATTCTAACCTAGTAAATATTTATGAAAATATTACGGGTGGGGTTGGACGGGGGGTTTAGGTTTTTGAGGGTACGAGTGGAGGGAAGTTTAGGTTTTTGGGGGCGGATTAAGGTTTGATGAGACGGTTCCAACGCCAATGGAATGAGCTTAATCGGAGTTCATTTGACCTATTTCTTAGCGTTTCTTAGCGAAAAGCCACTTATTAGTGGAACCTTCCCCTATATATATATATATATATATATATATAAGCAGAAGATCATAAGAAAACTCATTTTAATGAGAGAACTAGAAAACTCCTCATTAAAGGCAAAAAAAAAATAATAAAAAAGTCATAACTCAAAATATAAATAAAAAACTAAAAAAGTGGTTCGGAGACCATGTTTCCCACGTCGTTCTCGTAAAAAAAACCCGCAAAAATGCCCGGTTTAGCTTTAGGGTTTAGTTTAGCTTTTAGGATTAGCTTTTAGGGTTAGGTTTTTGAGGGTATGGGTGGGTAGGTTTAGGTGTTTGGGTGGGGGTGGGGGGTTTAGGTGTTTGGGGGTGGGGGTTTAGGTTTTTTGATGGTGTGGTGGGGTGGGGGTGGGTTAGGTTTTTGGGGTGGTACTACACATATATAGTATTGCGTTTTTTTTAACGATGATGATGTGGGAAACATGGTATCCGAACCACTTTTTTAATTTTTGATTTATATTTTGAGTTATGATTTTTTTAATTATTTTTTTTGAATTTTGTTTTCTTTTAATGAGGAGTTCTCTACTTCTCTCATTAAAGTTAGTTCTCTCATGAACCCAACTATATATATATATATATATATATATATATATATACACGGGAATGTTATTCTACAAAGGCTTAAAACCTTACAAAGTTTAAGAAGCCACCATATGGTGCCATGTGTCCAAGGAAGATTGTAAGGCCTCATACTCGGGATACCTCACTTGTTGGTTTTACTTATAAACATAGTTATCAAACACTGAACTTTAATTAAAAATATTTAAACGTAGCGGAAGCGTACTAGCATTCAGTTACATAACAGCGGAAGTCTTAACATTAAATAGAAAACGTTGTCTTAACATATTGTCAAATAATCGGTATGTCAGTCTTGAGTCAGGTAGCCTTCACGCTTTTGCCCGTTCTTTCCTTTTGCTACATGAAATGCATACTAAAAGTCAGCTAACGTTGGCGAGTTCTAGTTTAGAGCAAGTAGGTATAAACATCATTTCCTTATCATTTCTTTATATATATATATATATATATATATATATATATATATAAATACACATTTAACATTTCACATGACTTCATTTAACATTCATTAGTAGGTACATACGTGTGTGTGTGTGTATATATATATATATACACACACCTTTGCATTCTTTGAACATTTATTGGTCTTACACATAAGAGTGATCAGCCCGTCATTGATTGCATGAGTCACAAAGAGAGATGCTTTGTCCTACCGTCGTAGTCCGTCATTCTTTTACCGTCCTATCGAAGTAGTCCGTCATTTTAATTTACCGTCTGGCAAACCTTCGTCCGTCTGTCATTTTCTTTTACCGTCCTACCGTCGTAGTCCGTCATTTTCCTTTACCGTTCTACCGAAGTAGTTCGTCGTTTTCCTTTACCGTCCTACCGAAGTAGTCCGTCATTTTCCTTCCACAACGTTTTGTACATTCATAGCATGCAATATATATAAATATAAGGCAGATTTCATTCATATACGTTATGCTATTCATTTTATTTATTTGTAAACATTCGTTTCATTCTTTGTTCATCATTTACTTTCATATAACACGTATGATCATATTAGCATTCATAACATTCGTTCATTTGTATGTATACACTTCAGCCCCAAAACATTTAAAATCATTTCCACGTAATACATATGGGGCACATAGAACTCACCTAATAAGCGGGTTCTAAGATACTATCGCTGGTCAGTAGCCGTCTCTAGGGGTCACACATAATCTGTATGAATCATTCATATAATTTAAGATAATTGACCTAACCGACACTAGACGTTTCTATCTTTGAGGTTTGACGAACATGGTAAGTTCGCTACTTAGGTTTAGCGAACATAAGGTTAAGTTCACCCCTCGAGTTAGGCGAACATGTTAGATTCGCCTCCTTGGCTTAGGCGAACATATGGTAAGTTCGCCACTTGACTTAGCGAACATATGGTAAGTTCTCCCTTTTGCATTAGGCGAACATGCTAAGTTCGCCATCTTTGCTTCAAGCGAACATGCTAGATTAACCTGAACTGGGACTTTTCCCAAACAAACCCAAATCATAATGAGAACGTCTATATTTGTAAAATATACTTCTTTAATTCCTAACGGAATTCGGACATAGTCCCGTTTGTTTTTATCTAAAACCCGACAATATAAATTGTCCATTTCAATTACCAAATCATAACTAATAATCCTAATGATCGGGTTTTAACTTCTCCATTTCAATTACCAAATCATAACTAATAATCCTAATGATCGGGTTTTAACTTCTATCATCAATATCCATCTTTCTATATTTTAATTAAGTTACCTTTATCCAATTAATTGACCTTTTGTTGGTTATTGTTTACCAAATAAAATCATTGCTATACGTCCTCAAATACGCTATTCGTAACCCAACTAATAATAGTAATTAATGTTCTACGAGTTTTATAGGATATACCTTCTCGAGCACGAACCGTAATATAACTGAGACTCGACCCGAACCGTTCGTTTCTACCATACCAGCAACTCGTCTCGGCGCGCCGGTTACCACGAGGTGAAACTCGTTGTTGTCAATCCTCATCATATGCTGTCATCCTCATGCCATGAAACCATTGTCAACCTCATATTCTTAGAACCACCATGTACCACCGTGAACCACCATGAAGCTTATGCAACCACCACCACCTTCACCGTGAAGCTTACTACAACCACCACCACCTTCACTGTCAACCATACTGACCACTATACCTCCATTACGTGTTAAGTGGGTTATTTAATTAATGGTGTTTTTAACTAAGTTGTACAAACTCTATAAAAAACATTAAAAAATGTCGTACAAACACCATAAAAACGTCAAAAATTAAAAAAATCGTAAAAAAACATTTAACTTATTGGTTATGGTGTTTTTAAAGCTCGAAAACATCATAAAAAATTCTTGAAAAAACGTCATGAAAAACCAACATAAAATGGTTTATGATTTGTATGGCGCTCGAAAATAAAAAAAACATTTAATTTATGGTTTACAGTGTTTTTGACGCTAAAAAACGCCCGAAAAAACGTCATTAAAAAACACCATAAAATGATTTATGGTTTCGCTCGAAAACAACATAAAACACACTTGAAAAAAGTCATAAGAAAACATTATAAAAACACCATTTAATTTATGATTTATATAACGCTCGAAAACATCATAAAAACATCATGAATTAAAAAAACCTAAGAACCAAAGAGACAGTGCCACATGTACAATTTGACTTTTTAGTTAAAAGGTACTTATGTCATTGTTATCATTTTTTAATTTTGGATATCCTGTATGATTGTTATGTTATTAATTAGTATGTTTAAAAGTAAAATTAAGAGAGTAAACTATGGTTTTAGTCCCTAAGGTTTAGATCAATTTACTATTTTAGTGTAATAGTTTTAATTTCACTTTTTTAATCAGTATGATTTCTAATTTTTCAAAATCAACTACGATGCTTTAACGTTATGCAATTTTCCATTAAACTTTTATAGAAAAACAAAAGTACCCTTCAAAGTAAAACAAAAACAAAGTTTATGTGGGACCCACCCACCTATTAGTAACCCTTATTAAAGAGAAAGGACATCTACAGTGCTTTAAGGAATATTTTTTAATATTTTATTCAAACATTAATTTTTTTTAACGACAACACTTGGATATTGTAGGATAATTGGGTTTCTCCGGGGCAACACCTAAAACATCTAGGACAGCCCACCACAGAAGGAACCCTCCAACTGGGTAACCCCTAACCTGACCATAGACCATATTTTACTGTTGCAAGGATTCGAAATCAAGACCTCCACTATATGAATACTAACCTTCCTAATAATATTCAAACATTAATTATTAACTCTTTATTTGTCGGAGGGAATACTAACCTTCCTAATAGTATGCTGCCACGTCAAATTTTTTTATTTTATTGAAGACGGAGTTGTATTTAAATTCGAATGTTTTTTTGGTATCGTATGCTATAACCAGTCTCAATTCGATGTAACTTTTATCCATGCAAACGAGTCAAACCAATAACAACCATACTCCCGCCGCAAAGAACGGTGGTAACAACTAGTTTCTTTCAAACCTAAACTCTCCTGCTTCAGAAATAAGAACCCATCTCCCTTATTCTCTCTACACCCTCTTTCTTAAAACCGTCAGCCGCCATCACGGACGCCATAAACCAACAACCACCATCCTCACCATCATCAGGCACATCTGTAACCGCCGGTCACCGCCATCATCATTCCCAACATCTGAGGCCGCCATGGCTTGTTCTTCATTTTTCCGGTCACACACTCTCTCGCTATCTCTCTCTCTCTTGTTCTTTGTTTTCCCCAAAAACGTCAGCCTCGTTTTTCAGATCTGAACAACCATCAACTCCGGACTCGCCTGAAACAACCCGTCTCTTCACGTGCTTCTTCATATCTGAACAACTTGCTTCTTCACGTGCTTCTTAAGATAGTTGGTGGTGTTACTCTTGGACAGAAACCACCACTGTAGCCGACTGGGTTTAAGGGTAGGTCTAAGGTTTCTTAAAAAATCGATGGTGGTGGCAATTGTAATTTGGTTGGGGTGGGAATTTTGGCTAGAGATCGGAATTTGGAAGGTGGCCTGCCAGGGTAGAGAGAGAGTAAAGATAGGATAAATCAAAATGTCCTTGATTTATAAATAAAAAACTTAACAGAGGGACTAACTGGTAGGGGTGCAAACGAAACGAGACGAGCCGAGCCCGAGCTTGACTAGGCTCGAGCTCGGCTCGTTTAACTTACTGTGAGCTCGAGCTCGGCTCGATTCGAGCTCTAATTTTGAAGCTCGGGCTCGGCTCGTTGGTAGCTTTACAAGCTCGAGCTCGGCTCGTTTATTATATATTAATTAATTTATATATATTTATAATTATTTTTATATAAATTTTATTATAGTTTTTATATATAACATAATACATATTATTTAATTATATTTATCTTAATTTTATATATACTAATTATTATTATTATTTTATAAATATATATTAAATATATTAAAAACATTATATAAATAAAAGGCTCGTTAAGGCTCGCGAGCCGGCTCGAGCTCGATAAGTGAAGCTCGGGTTCGGGCTCGTTTAATAAACAAGCTTATTCTTAGGCTCGAGCTCGGCTCGAGCTCGTTTAAGCTCGGCTCGTTTCGAGCTTTTTAACGAGCCGATCTCTAGTAGCTCGCGAGCAGCTCGACTCGTTTGCACCATTACTAACTGGTAAACTACGGTTTTAGGGTTGTCGCCAGATATGGGAGGTGGTGGTTCCATGGTTGTCGCCGGATAGAGAGATGGGGACAAAATAGGGTCTCTGTTGGTATAGAGAGAGAGGAATATCCTAATTTACTCTTTTAATTTTTTAAATAATAAATGCATAAGCAGTATTTTAAATTTTTTAGTTTTTTTTAATTATAGGGGTAATGTGGTCAATTAGAACAAGATAACAAAATGATTATAAAGGTGTTATTAATTGAAAAAAAATAAAACCATAATGATTAAAAAGATGAAATTAAAATTAATGTACTAAAATAGTAAATTGATCTAAAATTAGAGATCAAAATCATAGCTTACTCAAATTAATATTATATTCCTGGATTGAGCAACAAGTTTAACTCTACGAGAAATTCATCCAAGAAATGCAAACGGGAATGCAAGACCAAATGGAAGAAGATCGTTTAGAATCTGGTAATATTGATGATTTGTTTCGTTAATATGCATTTTGTGTTAATAGTTCATCCTTCTGTTTTTCGAGTTGTATTCATAATGTTCATTCTCGTAATATGTATTATATGTAGTTAATCGAACACAACCACTAGCTTAGCCTAGAGGTAAAGGTGTATACTAAAGACTTCACTAAAATGAGGAGGTCTTGTGTTCAAGTCCCACTTGTGTCAAAAAAATGGGGGTCCATGTTAGGTCAGGGGGTTTTCTCACCTATGATGAGTTTCCTCCTGAGTGAGGTGGAGATGATCGGATGGGTCAGTGGCCCGTCAGTGATCCAAGTTGCTGTTAAAAAAAAAAGTTAATTGATCATCCATTGTTTCTGGTAATATTAATCGATTATCCTGTGTTTTTGGTAATATTTGATGATGTGTTTTTTATATTTTTGGTGGTATGTATTATGAGTTGGTAATGGTTCATCCTTTAATTTTCGAGTTGTATTTCTGATTTATATGTAGGTAATCGATTATCATGTGTTTTTCATGTTTGCATAATTATAGTTTGATAACTATTTCCTGTTTTATTTTTTTGTTAATTTATATATTTTTTATTGTTTTGATTGATTGTTTGAATGAGAAGTGTGTTTTATTTTTTTGTTTTTGTGTTTGTAATGTCCCAGTATAAATCACTATTATTTCGACTTGCATACTTATAGTTTGATAAATTTCCCCCTTTTTGTTTTGTTTTATATATTTGTATTGTTACTGTTGTTCTTTTGAATGGGTTGTTTTTATGTTTGTTTAATTTTGTGTAGATTCAGAGCGGATATCTCTTATTACAGGTTGAAAGTATTATAGGCTTGATGTTCCCCTTACAGAAGACCCGAAATTGGAATGTTTTTTCCTACTTTAGATGAAGCATTTCGTTTTTATGAGATATATGCTAGGTTTTACTGTTAGGAAAAACACACATGTGAGAAAACATGGATATGTTACATTAAAATATTTTGTATGCTCAAAAGAAAGTCAAAATTTGTTTTTCGAAGAGTTGATACTCTTAGTGAAAGCAATGATCCAAACTCTGTAGTAAACAATGTAGGAATAGACCATCAATTCGAACATGTTGTCAAACTTATTTGCGGTTGCAGTTATGTCATAATAACCAATACAGGGTGTACGATTTTGTTGAAGACCACAACCATACTTTTTTTTATTCATATTACTATCAATTTTTAAGTGCTGCTCGGAAGTTTTCATATAACAAAGAAGATTTGATATACAGTCTGTCGAAGTTGAATATTGGCCACGTTAAGTCTTTTAACATTATGAGGACATATTACGGTGGGTTCGAGAAAACCGGGGTGACCGCTGATGTAAGAACTTTAAGAGTGACATCAACACTTTTATCGGAAAGTACGATGCTGATATGGTTGTAAAATGACTTATGCGGAAGAAGTATTTACCTGACTTCTCATGCGACTATTTTACTGGTGTTGAAGCTGCAGTTGTCAGGCTTTTTTGAGCTGACCAAGAAATGAAACTCAATTACACTATGTTTGGTGACGTTGTATCCTTTGATGCTACGTATTAGTAAGATACAACGTCCTTGAATAAATTTAGTTATTACAAATTTCAACATAATATTAGTTCTAAAAACATCCTACCTTGAATAAAGAGTAAATTACAGAAACCGTCATTTATGTTTATACATTTTTTCAGAGAATGTCCTTTAACCCAAATTATATCAGAGATCATCCTTCACGTTTAAATTTGTTACGGTTTACGTTCTTTGGTCTAACGGACGTTAGATTTTGGGGTTAAATTCTATCATGTGCAGGGGCACATGAGGGTATTTTAAACTTTTGGGACCATTTCATTTTAAAGTTTAATAGTTGGGGGTCTATTTTGTAATTACTCTAAATTATAAATTAACCCTACCCCACCCCACCCCCACCCCTTTCAGACACCATCGCAGACCTGGAAATCGGTGTGGACGGACACCATCGAACGAACATGTCTAGCATCGGAGTTGAGGACAGCGAAATCGAAAGAACAGGTCTTGCATCGGAGTTGAGGAAGGCGGAGAAATCGACCATCAAACACTCATTCCGGATTTGAATGATTTTTGATGAGGGCGGAGAAATCGACGCGACAGAAGGAGTTAAGGACGGCGGAGCAGGTCTTGTATCAGAGTGGAGCGTAAGGATTGGTTGGGATGAGAGGGTGAGGGCGGATCGAGGAGACGGATTTTGGTTCGGTTCCTTGAAGACAGAGTTCCTTTAGGGCTCAAATGCAAATAGATGGTGACACAGCAAGGGTTGAGCCTCTGGGTTTCTCAATCGGTGATAGGGGTGAGTGACCGGTGATGTTGTTGACGGTGAGGTGCCGAGGACGGTGATGGTCGAGGAACTGGGTGGGGGTGGTGACGTCAATTAGAGGGAGAGTTAAGAGATGATCATCACGGCTTCGGCGGTGGCGGCGTACCCTAGAACCACCCATTCTAACGCCATTGTTGTTGAGGAATTGGAAGAAGTGAAAGGGGGTTTTGATGGAGCTAGGTGGACTGGTTATATATAAATTTTAATTTTTTTTTTACAATGGTGGAGGGTGGTGGCAGGTGGGGTTGGTGGTTCCATGGTGATGTAATTTTTTTGTGGGTAAAAAGACCAAACACCTTGCACATGTCTGTATATATATTTGTGGGTAAAAAGACCAAAACACTCTCATGTGCTGTAATTTCTTGACTGTATATATATATATTGACTGGAGTTAACTGAAAAGCTTAACGCCCGTTAGGCTAAAGGACGTAAACCGCAAAAAATTTAAACGTAAAGGATAATATCTGACATTTTTGAGGCTAAAGGACATAAAGTGAAAAAAGGTTTAAATATAAAGTACGATTTTTGTAATTTACTCTTAAACAAATGAGAGCTCTCCACACATCATATTTACTTAATTTCTAGTTGAAGATCAATTCATAATTAATAATTGAAAAAATATATAGATACATCCGAACTAAATTTTTATACTAATTTATTTTGTTGAACTTTTATTCAAACAAAAATTAAATACAACAACTCTAAAACATTAAATGATGAAAAATGATATCATGTGCATTTTAACGGTCAATTCCAACGGGTATCAGGCGACAAGCACGTGACACCCTTACGTGCATTTCAACAAAAAGTAAATGGAATAACTCGAACCACTCCCCCAACGGTCATATATCACCGACGAACCCCACCCCAACGGTCACATAACCTCCACCGTCAGATCCCCATCCAACGGCCCAAAACCACCCACTCTTCTGACACAAACAAAGTAAAAAAATCACATTATTTTCTGATTTATATAAGAACAAACTTATTTCTTGACGTGAATTTTTTTTGGGTAGTGTTACTGTTGCGTGTAGGCGAGAGTGAGAGAGGAGAGTAATCATCAAAACGCTGTCGTTTCATTAGGGTTCTTCAAGATTCTTGAATTTTCTTGTTTTTTTTTCTTTAGGGTTTGTTTGATTCTTGATTTTTTAAAATTTGGGTTTGTTTGATTCTTGATCTTTTTTATTAGGGTTGTGTTTGATTTCTTGATTAGGGTTTAAATTGTTTGAATTTTGGTGGGATTTTGGTGAAGATTACCATGGTGTTCTTGAAGGTCTCAGTTGTTGAAATGTGTTTTTTAAAGTCTAAATCTTTTGATTTGATTATGGAGATTGAATTGCATTCATGGTAAGCTTTTCTTCAATCATCATCATAATTTGGGGAATCCGATGATCAATTTCAGGTAAATTTTTATAATTTTTCTTACATCAAATTCTTTGATTCTTTATTGCACATATATATTTATAAACACATACACATTTTTATTAGTTCTTTTGGCATTGGATTCCATTATTTGAAAAAAAAAATTTCTTGAAAAAATTAACACTCTTGATTTTTCTTCACAATCTTGAATCAAAAATATATATTTTTTTAAATTAATCTAATTGAGTTATATTATATATGTAATATAAGGAGGGAAAAGTTAAGAACTTTGGAAGGGCTTAAAGAATGTTGGCTGGGTGTTCATCAACATTGTTGTCTCCAATGAGCACACAAAGATTTGATTTGACATGTAATGCTACTAACTTTCCAAGAAAAGATTCGACCCGATCGCAGCCTGTTAGGCCCGTTAGCAGTTTATCGGTCGACAACAACCCGATAGAGGCCCGAACCAGCAGCTGTTCACTCAAGCACAATGTGGTAGAGAAAAGAGGTGAGATTTGCAAGGGATTGAAAAGGGTTTATGATGATGAGCAAGATGAGTCTTTTAGAGCTAAAAGGAAAAGGGGTTGCAATAAAGTTGAAGAATTTGGGGAAAATGAGGATAATTTGAGGTTTTGGCCCAATTTAAGAACCAGCCCATGGAGTTTTGTGAATGAGTTAGCTGATTTAGGTGAAAGAGGGGTGGCTTCAAGCAGTCATAGACAAAGGGTTGTGAAGGAAACATCATCCGGGTCGGGTTCAAGAAGCGGGTCTTCACCAGAAAGTCATCAAAGTTTGAATCTTGATCAGCAAGAAGGCGGGTTGAATGGGGTTGGCGCACCAAACCCGAATCAAAGTTTGGATCTTTTAGCAATTGGGGGTGAAACCCATGATGAAGAAGTTGGATTTGAGATCATAAGCTTGCTTTTAGCTTGTTTGGAAGCTATTTCCATGAAGAACATACCTGCAGTTAACCATTTCATCTCTAAGTTAGGCGAATTAGCGTCGCCTAGAGGCGATTCTTCGATCTCCCGACTTGGTTCGTATTACACAGAAGCTTTAGCCTTAAGGGTTTCGAGAATTTGGCCCAATGTGTTCCAAATTTCGACTCCTCGAGAGCTTAATCAGATCGAAGAAGACAACGGGACAGCTTTACGCCTCTTGAATCAAGCAACCCCGATTCCGAAATTCATTCATTTCACTTCAAATGAGATCCTGCTGAGATCATTAGGGAAAGATAAAGTTCATGTAATCGATTTCGACATTAAGCAAGGGCTGCAATGGCCAAGCTTCTTTCAAAGTTTAGCTTCAAGAACCAACCCACCGAGCCATGTTCGAATAACGGGTGTCGGGGAATCCAAACAGGATCTTATCGAGACGGGTGCTCGCCTTTCGGGGTTTGCGGAAGCCTTGAATCTTGAATTTGAATTTCATCCGGTTGTGGACAGATTAGAAGATGTGAGGCTGTGGATGCTTCATGTTAAAGAAGGGGAAACTGTTGGTGTGAATTGTCTCTTGCAGCTTCACAAAATGCTGTATGATGGGACCGGTGGCGCGCTAAAAGATTTTCTCGGGCTTATTCGGAGCACAAACCCGAGCGTGGTGGTGGTGGCGGAGCAAGAATCAGAGCATAACACTGTCGTGTTGGAAAAGCGGGTTTCGAATTCATTAAAGTATTATTCGGCTATATTCGATTGCATCGATAGTGTTTTCCCATTACAAAACAGTAACCGTATCAAGATAGAAGAAGCATACGGGCGTGAGATCAGAAACATTATCGCGTGTGAAGGGCTAGAAAGAATCGAGCGCCACGTGGGGTTCGATCAATGGTGGAAGTCGATGACGGAGCTTGGCGGGTTCACAAACGTCGAGATCAACGACAAGGAGTTTGTTCAGAGCCAAATGATACTTAAAATGTACCACCACCCGTATGGTCCGAATTCGTTTAAAGTGGAAAAGAGGCGGGCCGATGGTGGTGGCGCCGCGACAGGAATAACTCTAACATGGTCGGATCAGCCGATCTACACCGTATCGGCGTGGACCCCATATGATATCGTCGGAACTTCGTCTTCATATCAACAACAACAGCAACAACAACAAGCATGATGTCAAACAACACTTAGCTATTTGTTACATTAGTTGGAGGGTATAAAGTTTAACAATTCTTTGTAGAGGGTAAAAAATGTCATTAGATCATTCTTTCATTCATTTGTTGCAGATAGAGAAAATTGAAAACGGTATTTTAGTCATTTAAGGGTGGAGTTATTTATTCATTTGTAGTCGTTTGAGTCGCTATTACTTTTATTTTATTCTTTGTTATTAAAAGTGGTTTATGCAATTTATTCTGATTTTATATTTTTTTACTGTTTGTTTGTAATAAAAATATATTGACTTCTGTTTGAGTGAATTTATAATATTTATTTTTAAATTTGTATTATCTATTAACATAAACTAGCAGCTTATACCCACGCTCCGCGTCGGGTGTCGGGCCGATCATTAATAAAATTTAAACGAAAACATAGCCGTAGCGGTAAAAATAATAATACAAAAGAAACATAAAACTAAATAATAAAAAAGGAAAAAAAAATACAAAATATTACCGGTTCGGGTCGACGAAAAGCATAAAAGCGATCACCGAGACCGGTTCCGATATTACCAATAACGGCAATGATGTTCGCTCATAATAGGTCCGGCTCGTCACGGTACCATAACGGTAACGACACTCGATATAAGCTACGATACAAAAAAACTCGATTTTGAACAAAACTTCATTTTAAAAAAAAGTTATATCGGAGCGTTACAAAAAAAACTAAAAACAGACTCAAATTTCGTTCTTTGAAAAAGATTAACGAAAAAAAGTTATTAAAGGAAAACAAAATTAAACGGGTTAAAATCGTATATTATATATAGTATAGGGGTGAAAACGAAAATAAAAAAAATAAATATTAAAAGGTAAAGGAGGAGGTGCCGAATGTTTGGGGAACTTTGTACTGTTCATGTCCAGTTTACTTTAATCTACTTTCTTTTAATCTATTATATTACTAGTTTAAAACCCGTGTATTACATACGGAGTGAAAAATATTAATACATAAAGTTCTTAAATTTTTATGTATATATTTTACATGTATAAAAATGTATTAAATATACTAAGGATAGAAAACAAAATTCAAAATATGTAAAAATTAATATATAATTGGGTTTTGAAAATACGTTAATTACTGTTTAATGTAATTTGACTTTCATTTACTATTTGATTGAAAATAAAAGTTACATAACTAGATTTCAAAGTTTCTTATGATAAAAGATAATTTAAAATAAATGTGTTTTATTAGTATAATTAGTATTTTTTTTAAAAATATATCATTATTAAAAGATAGAGATGTATTTAATAAGAGAGAGGTGAAAAAAATAATGAGAATAAGTATGAAGGCGACACGTGGCATGAAAAATCTTTATTTATTAGATAGTATAGATATGTAATGGTTGTAGAAATTATAGATCCATGTTACGGCCCAATCCAATTCCCTAAGTCGTTTGTCTCTCTTTGCCGTCCTTCATTATGAAGAAAATGGGTTTACTTCATAAGCCTAATTCATATCTCTCTCTTAAGTAGGAGTGTGCAAACGGGTAATATCCGAACCGAACGGCTATACCCTACCCGTACCCCTAACCGTTTGATGATCAAATACATACCTGTGACCCGTACAGTAGGTAAATGGGTCGGTTACGGATCCACGGGTAAGGGTTCACGGGTTTTACAGATATGGACCCTTGTAGTTAAGGACCATGTATGGCTGTTGAAATATGTAGGTTTCAGTCAAACGAGAACATGGTTGTTCACATAAAGATCTGCGCGAAATATAAGTGATTGTTACTTTTTAAAAGCTGGCGGGTTTAACAAGTATGCACTACTGTCTTTGGTACTTGACCCGTACTCGACCCGTAACCGTTTAAGGCTAAATCATAGACCCGTTTATCGTACCCTAATTACCTTTACGGTTCCTTACGGGTCGGTTCCAGTGGGTTTGGCGGGTAATACCGGTTAATTGATCGCCCCTACTCTTAAGGATCTTAAATAATTGAACTGGAGTTGAAAAGCTTAAAATTTGATTCGAATCGAATTAACAACCGATTCAAGTTTAGATTTCGATTCCGGTGTCCTTTTTCTTTTTGATTGATGTAAAACACCTGTCGATATACTTTTGTAACAGCTTTATTTATTTTTTTTTTGGATTTTACTTTCGTTTGTTATAGCGAGTGTCGGTTCCGTACCGGTACTGTAACGACTGAACCGAAACTGACCAAAGTCCCGTCACGTAGTGTGAGGAATCCCACTAGTTATTTTCATTTACCACTCAAAATCAGTATCTCTTATTTGAACTAAGGTGGTAAATACTTAACCTGATTATTTTGATGTTATTTGGGTTAAGTTTAAGCTCGAGATCAACCATAATATATGAGATTGAATATGTATTGGGCCATGCTCAACTCAACCTTATACGGTCTCAACTCATGCTCTTATCGAGATAGGGTTTCACCCATAAGTGTTTATGAGTCAAGCACAATCTGGATGTCTTACTGGTCCATTGGTTGGATGAGATTTAGTAATCAAGTAACGTCATAAATGTTAGACTCACGTTTTATTAAGTATGACTTACGTGATTATTTATCTAATTATTAAATTGATCAATTATTTATTTATTTATTATTAACTTATGACTAGTAATTAGTTGATGAACCTAATTACTTTTAATGGACCATTAAATGGTTTCCCGTTTGATGTACATATATAGAGAGAGATAATTAGAGGGATTTAACGAATCAATCAATCATTCTATAACCACTAGCATCAAATTCGTCCCTCTCTCTCATAACCGTGAGTTCTTACGAACTCACCTTAGCCATCCTAACCGTACACCCTAAATGGGAACCTGATCCTTATCAAAGATCATGCCGTCTTCCCTTTCATCGGTTAGCTTATCAAATATGATTTACATTATTGTTTTCCATTAACATGTTCAAGAATTGATCACCAATAAATACTTTAATAAAAGATTTATAATTTTGGTGTATATTTGCAATTTTACTTGTGTTTTGGTGTAGATTTGTAATCTATACTATTATATAATAGATATTGGATGGATATTATTGTATTTTACTTTAATTTTTAAGACACCTAAAACAATTTTTCATGTATACGTTACAAGTTACCAATACATTAAATTTATTGAGTTACCATTTTACCCTTTTTCTACAATTAAACCCAAATACTCTTTAATTCATTGTCTTAAATTCACAACTCATAAATCCCTAAACCCCCTTTCTTCCCCGTCGTTTTCTTCTCCATACGATTGAGGGTGGGTTTGGGATTCCTTATTTAACCTTAAAAAGTCCTTTTTGTCAAAAGTAATAAGAAGGTTTGAGAAGTCACACCATTCTTACTTCTTTAAAACAACTTTTAACATCATATTTTCCCACATTCTTTTAGTTTACCCAAACAAGTTTTAAACTTAATAACTTTTAAAAAAAGTTAATAAGTCACGGGTGTTTGGATTTACTTTTCAAACTAGTTATTAACTAAAAAGGTAATAAGTTAAAAGTCTATTTGGATAAATGATGAAAAAGTTAGTTTTAAAAGAAAGAAAAAGTTATTTTTAAAAAGTATATATATTTTACTTTTATAAAAAGTCGTAAGTTACTTTTAATAAGTAATCCTAAACACCACCTAAGTAGATTTGAAAAGAAATCCAAACACCCCTTAACATCATTCTTTTTCCTTCACGGCGATTCCTTTGCGAGCATCAGTTACTCAAGGTCTTAAAGCTTCATGTACAAGTGCTTCATATACAGTGGTATCTATCTGCCTTCTTCCCATTATACATGCGCTTTTCACACCACAGACCAAATTAGGGTTCTTCACCATCGTTGTCAGACCTGGTCGTCGCCACCGCCCCATTCACCACCGTCCCCGTTCACTCAAGCGCCGTTCAGGGTCTGATTTTTTAAGCGCATTTTATTTCTGAATGAATTAGATTTCGAGAATTGTTCATCTTTGTGATGATTTGTTTGTTTTTACAGAAATTAGGTTTTGTTGTGACGAATTGAGGCATCAGATAGTGTTTTGGGTAAGTATTATGTATTATTTTCGTTTAAGATATGTGTGAAATCTGTTTTAGGGTTATGATAATTTGTTTGTTTTACATGAATTGGGTTTTGTTGTGACGAATTGTGTCAACAGATAGTGATTTGGGCAAGTATATTATATTAATTTTGTTTAACATTTGTGTGTATAGCCTTTTCGGTTGTTTTTGTTTGTTGATTAGGATTCAGTTTTGGTTTGTGATACATTTGTATTCTGTTCTTGCAGGACCGGCCTTATCCGTTTTTACTGTGCTGAACGGATAACGTTGGTGATTGTTTCTATGTGTTAGTGTATCTGTATGTATTTGTATGATGCTCTTTCTTTTTGACAATTCAAAAGTTGGAGAAGGTTTTTTTACCAATGAATCGAGGAATTGTTTTTAATAAGAAATTTTAATTTGTTTATTAGTTACTGTAGTTTATTTCAATGGGCATTATAGTTAAATAGCAGTTCCAATCAACCCTGAGTTGAATCTCGACGTTGATGTTTAGATGATGCATCATTATGATCAACCTGGATATGTTCTGAATCTTGCATTAAAACTTGTGCTTTATGGAGCTAAATGATAGGGTTTAGGGTTATCATTATTCGTCTATTTATATATCAATGTCACTGTTAGATTATTACCTTTTGTTAACTGTGTTACTAGAGGCTTGGCTGCGGTTTTAGGTTCTTCAAAGGCTCTTGGTCATAAAGAGGTTCTTCAAAGGCTCTTGGTCATAAAGAAATACAGTTCGGGTCACTTTCATCCTTCAACCCTTTGACCCATTTATAGATAACGGTTGATTTACATATTTATACAGGGACGAGGAGCTTACAACGTGTCTATAAACGCAGCAACATGTCAAATAAAAAGAGTTCTCTAAAAACTGTTTTGTGCAGCAGTTTTGAAGTTTTTGGTTGAATTTGGTGCAGGGTTTCTGGATTCATTTGTGGTGCCTTGAACCAGAAACCGTTTCTGACCCGTTTGTTTCTCAACACAAAATTACAAACTCTGTGCTGGACAGCTGACCCGGCTCAAATCTTTGATCCAGTTTGAGATAGAAACGAATAGGAACCATTTAAAGAAGCCCGCGGGTCGAGTGAAGGTGGATAGGTGAGGATAAGAACACCTTGAGATGTAAAGAATCTTAGACATTTAAATTTAGGTAATTAATAATTTAAAGTTTTAAACCCTTCAAGATTGATTCTTTTTTCTGGCCAATCTGAAATCCCGATTAGGTTGTATACTATGATTTTTGACTAATTCTTAAAAATATTTTTATAGGTTTTGGTGTGTTCATTTTTATATCTTTGTATAAAAAGTATTTAATTTCTCTTTGTATAATAAAGAACATTTTTTCAGGCTAAACTTTAATTTTTTTTTTGTCTGTATCTCTAACAATTTACTCTGGTTTTAAATATATGTTAGTTGGCGAGTTTCATTAATACTTGAACTTTTTACAGCTATCATCAACCCCCAAAGGAAAAATTGCCGAGACAAATACCGAGGATGATGGCATGTAAGATTTCGTCATTATGTATCCAATCCGGTATATCACTTTTGGGTGGGCTTGTTTGTATGTAAAACACTAAAGTTTTGCAAACAATGAATGATTTTGGGTGGGTTATGAACCAAAGTTGTTTTGAACAACTCTAATGAAGAACAAATCCAACTCCAATGGATTTAACATTGTGTTTTTCATGTTAATTTCTATATTTAATTTGTAACCCCAAATAAGTGAAATCAAATGTCATTGTTTTTAATGAGAATATATAACTAAGAGTAAATTACAAATTGTGTGCTTTAACTATATCTTAAATTATACATTGTTTCCTTTGCCTTCATTAATTACAGTGAGTGTCCTTTATTTGAAACTTTTACACACTCCATGTCCTTTTCACTAACCACCATCCAATTTTCATGTTAAGTCTAATCATGTGCCCCTCACATGAAGGATTAAAACATGAGAGGTATTAATGTCTTTTTACCGTCTCTCTTTTCCAGACTTAAAAATAAGTAAAACAATAAAAATTATTTATCACACCTCTCTCCCTCATCTCCACAACCGCCAATCCGCCATCCACCACCACCACCACCACCAGGCAACAATGCCACCTTATCACCACATTCCTCCACCACTTCCAAAGCCATCCCCAAATCTTTCACCGGAATCCGATATTGAAAATATTAAACTGGACACTATCCTAAATTGAAAGAATTAATGGAATTCGGATTGCTCTCTTCCACAATTGTGAGTCGATCAAAGATGGACATCAACCAAAAATCCCGATGTGCCGGCCATTGAAGGTAGCCCACCACTAACATCCGCTACTCAAAGGTAACCCTCGACTTCTCTCTCTGTTCCGATCCTCAAGTCGTCCTCGGTGGTTTGTGGTTCAGATCTATAACTCAACGGAGTGTGGTGGAGGTGTTCATCAGAAATCGATCGGTTCATGGTGGTGGTCGCCCCTTCCCCCCCTTACAAATCGATTTGCTCATGGTGGTGGCGGGTGGAGATGAACAACCCGGTGGAGACGAACGCCCGGTGGCAGGGGCTGCAAATCAGAAATCGATGGTGGGTGGGTGGGTGGCGCAGGGTGCGTGAAGATGAAGATCTGATCTTGGAATTGGTTTTGTTCTATAAATAATTACAAAATAGTCCCTCTAATTAGTATATATATTTAATAAGTAGTTAATTACACAATAGTCCTTAAGCTTTTATTTTATTTGTTTAAATAAATAAGGTTAAATGACTAAACTGCTCTTATGTGCATGGCACATGATTCGATTTAACAGAAAAAATTAACACCAGTTAATGTAAAAGACTAAATGTGTGCAAAGGTTTCAAGAAAAGGACATCTAATATAATTATTGAAGCTAAAGGACAATATCTGCAATTTCATGTATAGTTAAAGCACATAATATGTAATTTACTCTATAACTAATTAGACTGCTGTAATGGGTCAGAAAAACTAAGTTTTTTTTGCCTATTAGCTGAGATGGATTGCCAAACACTCAACAAAACCTTGCCAAACTACACCTTCATGGCATCTCAAGTGTTGGCACTAAGCATTACTTTGTGAATCCATAGTGCCATACTGCCATCAGTTTCTATTGACCTGCAACAAATAAATTATTTCCGGTTCCAGTTTTTTATAAACTTGAAGTCTTTTCATTAATGCAATATATCACACATGTATCGAATTTCACCTTCATTGTATTTTTTTCAACCATTCTTATTCAACAATTTAGATAATAATTGTAACTAATATATTTTTCTAACCGTAACATATGAGTTAATTTTTTTTAAAGAAAACTAAAAAAATGCCCAAAAATGTATTTGCAAGCCAAGCAAGACCAAACCCACCCCATTTTGACCCATACCAAAAGAGGATCTGATTCAACTTGACACCCCCTCTTTACCACCTCTACCATTAAAAATTATATTTTTTGCAATCTCGACCCATTACCTTATAATGGCTCGACTTGGGTTATGTTTCTCTAACGGGTTTCAATTTATGATTTTTTTTTTGGTTTTTTTTTTTACTTTTTTCTAAATGGATATGCTACGAAATTGAAACTTTTGTTTTATAATTTGATTCAGTTTCGTGTTTTATAATTTGTTTCCTTGAATTTAGGATGATAGGTGCCTAGGTGGTATTGAATGATTGTTTCAAGTTAGATTTTTGTTTGGCATTCTACATTTTGTCAATTTGTTTGGATATGGAGAAAATTGGACTCAATTTAGTGCAGATTTTTGTTTTTATTGGAACCATAATGACGATTCATTATGTTTTAAAATAACCAAGAAGTATATTTATAGATTATGAAAAGGGTTTTTGTTTATAGATTATGAAAAAGTTTAGAAAAGGTCGTTGCTCAACCAGAGCCTACCCATTTCAGCAAATTACCTATTTTGAATAATATCTGTTGTAACATTTCTGTTTTTTGCGTACTTGTAACGCTTACCATATTTATGAACCAATGAAGCTTGAAACCCTTATCATAACTTGTGTTCACATCATACTTGAAACATACCTATTTCATGCACATTATACTTATTATATGGTCACATGTTGACTGCAACGCTTGGAATTGCCTTAAATTGCAACTTGGAGCGTTAAACCGTTTAATAACTCGTTCACCGATACGAAAACTCACCCACTACTAACTCAAAGGCAACGTATCAACCATGTGTGCCTAACATAGTTATTTAACTCATTCAAGTTGTCACATAATTCAAATTGATGCCCTAGTACGTTAGTTAGTACTTTCGTGCGATCGTTCGCCTTTTAAACCGTCGTTAGCTGCGTACCGTCCACACCCGACAAATTCGTATGACATGACATTAATTTATGTTTTAAATGTTTAACATATTTGATTCATTAATTAAAACAAAGTTTGTTTGCAAAACTTTCCTTAAATAAATCCTGAAATTCGAAAAAACGATAAAAAACCATGAAACTGAACCGTTGGATCAACCATGGGTCAAAGGCCACCCATGACCCATGGAAGAATTTTGCAGCCCACAAGGCCAAGAAATTTCAACCACCCCCTTTACACACCTTAAAAACCCTAAATTCCTTTCCAAGACATTACATTTTTACAGCCTTTCACCCATTAGTATAAATAGGAGTCTTAAGAACTTGTTTTTTTTTGTGCTAATTCTCCCTCAAACACTCCCAAACCTTTATAATTTGTGAAATGTCACACCCCGTCGAAGGCGGAAACACGGAGTGGGACCGGTATATCGCATTGAACACAAGTACAAGAGAAAACTTAAAAAGAAAATTGTGCATTACATTGAACCATACTACAAGCCTCTATCGAAAGTACAAATACATGGAAAATCCCGAATCAATATAAAGTGTCTAAAATTCCCGACAACAACCCAAGGTACACAATAATAATTCTTCCCAAAAGCAAGCCGTTTAAAGCTCGTGATCCTCATAACTGTTTACCTGAAAAACGTGTTTCGAAAACGGGTCAACTATAAAAATAGTTGGTGAGTACGCAGGTTTTGCGTCTAGATAAGAAAAAGTAAGTAAATAAATTTCAAAATGTAATAGTAACCATCAGCAGATGATCAAGTACACGTGTTAAGATTTAATTACCCTGAGCAGTAATCAAAATCATCAGACTAGTTGTTGCCCTGTATCCAGGTTGTAATATCCAGGATATCCCGACACAACTTTTTCCTAAATTCCTACACATGTTATAAATGTGAATCCGTAGAAACTCGTATTAGCTACATCTTACGGGCAAGGAGTATTTAAAACTTATAAGTTTACGATTACAAAAGACAAAATTTATAAACTTAATTGTTAAATATTTAAACTTATAAATAAATAAATCCTATAAGTTATTTTATAAGGATAAAACTTATAAAATTTACTTAACTTTTATAAATCTAAAACATATTTATTTTATAAAAGTCAAGGGACAAAAACTGTCATTCCTTGAAACATACTTTAAACTCAAAACCAAGTTTTATACATAAAATGATAACACTTTGAAACCTCAGGGGCCCAATGAGTAATTAGGCCAAACTATCGGATCTGAAAAGTGATCCCGAGTTCGAGTCCCGCAAACAACCAATCTTGAGCCACTTTATTTAAAAACGCGTTCCCGACCGAATTGATTCCTTCCCGAGCTTCCATACACGCGTGCGATCGAAACCCCATACGTATCAATACTCGATTACAGTTAAAGTCACGCGGATTGTCGAATTAAAGTCCAACCGAAATCCTCCCAACCAACTCAGCATTAAAGATGAAATCAAGTATAAATAACGACTTAGGATCATTAGCGACATCACCCTTACACTCCTCATACCAACGATTTCATCTTAACGCTCCTGCATTCCCGGATTCCACATCGCGACAGCCGCACCTATCACGAACCAGTTCTCCTTCGATTCGATACCATTTCAGGTAATACTTGTATCCATGGTCGTCGCTTTCTTGTGAGAATCAAAAGCCCTCTGTTTAAATGCATAAACAGAGGGTGATTCGATCCGTATTTGGACGAATTCGATTCTAGGGTTCATATCAATTTGGGGCTGTTTGGGAGTGTTGTTTAAGTTTTTCTTTTCCGAGTATATACACCAGCGAACCCGTAGCCGGGATGGTTAAGTGTGTGTATACGGTGACCCGGGAACAGGCGCGGGTTCGACCCGGCCGACCCCCCCATTTTTATGTAATTCATTTTTTTCATGCTTATTAAATCAGATTTAATTTTTCTAAAAATTGTTATAAAATTTGTTGAACTTTTATAAACTCAATTATGATTTTTAATCACACTTTTACATTCTGAAACTATTTTTAATTAATTAAACTTAGTTAAAGACTATAAAAAGATTTATCCTTATTAATAGTTTTAAATTCTTAAAAACTATAAAAATAATTCTAAACTTTATAAAACTTATACTTCCATCACAAATTACTTTACAAAAAAATCAGAAACTTTAAATGATTAAATAATAAATTTATTTTGTTTTAAAACATTAATCTATTTATACATTTTTAATAAAACAGAAAACTTAAATAAACTTTTATAAAAAAATCAGAAAAGTTTATAAATTTATTTAATCAGGAACTTATAAATTTATAAATTTATACACTTTATAAAGTTTATATAAACATAAATCTATTTGTTTAAATAAAAGGAGAGAAATAATTTTTCTTTATTTATTTCCTATATAAATATTAAGGTTATAAACTGTATAAAAACTAAATGAAAACTTTAAACATTTATGAACTTGTAAAACTTTATTTAAACACTTATAAATTAATAGAAACTCTATTTAAAACTTATTAAACTTATGGTTTTCTTTTAGACTTTAAATATATTTATAAACTTATAATTAAGACATAACCATATTCTATTTAATATCTTATAAACTTATGAGTGTTATTATTCATTTAAACGTATTTATATTACGAATTAATTTGTATTATAAATACTTAATACTTAGAAACTTAATCAAATCTCAAATGATTTATGTTGATTAAATAAGTAATTATTCTTGTAAATGATTTATTTCTAAATACTTAGAAAACTATTTCGATTATTTTTACCTAGCGTGTAAAATTTATAATTGTGAAACTTTTAAATAATTATTTTAATTAATAATTATTCTAATCTATAAATCTATTAAACTTTGATATTCAAGTCTTGTATCATTCCTTCGAAACCTTTATTTTAAACTTAATTTAAAACTTTATAAACACAATCAATCCCACCTCCCACTTGGAATCCTAGTCGAAATCATGAAATCCTAGATCTTTTGCCTTAGATTTGTAGAAACAAACTTAAATCCTTAGACTTGCATTCTTAGGCTTATTGTGAGGATATTCTCTCTCAAAGTCTTGCAAATACTTATCCGTGTCGGACACTTCCTCATCATCCATGTGAGTATACTTAGCCCCTTTTTTCTTTCTATGCTTTTGGGGTGAAACATGTTCAAAATTCTTAAACTTATACAATTCTTGTACAACTATGACTACGTGTTTATTCTTATGTTAAACTTGAGACTTGTATGCTTAGATTAAACTTAAAGCTAGCACATTAATTAACTTTGATCAAGCCTATGGTAACAATGATAGATCTATTGCATTTGACCAATCCACCTTGATTTATTGACCCCTTCGGGGGGGAGCCCTTGGTGATTGTTACTGAATTAAACTTTAAACTTGAGACTTGAGACTTATAAGGGTAACCTGCGGGTTATGCCTAAACTTGGTTGGAGGGTTGAAGTGCACAATGTTTAAGATACTTGTTCTCATACTTACATTAAAGAATGCATATATCATAGTGAATTGTAATTCTTCTCAAATACTTGTTAAACTGTGTCAAAACCTTTGTATCTCACCAACTATTTTGTAGTTGACAGATTCTTTCACATGTTTCAGGTTCTACAACATGAGACTTTATCGTGATCACATAGGATGTTTGGACCTAGAATGCTTAATCAATTAGACTTATATTCTTGCTATGTATTTGATTTATTCTTTGTATTGAACCCTTGAATCTATTTATTAATGAAATATTGAAACTTTAATAGTCAACCTTGTGCTATTGAACAACCGCGTCCGCCCCGACGTATAATCCGCCGTCAGTTAGGGTGTGACAGATTGGTATCAGAGCCTTGGTTATAGGGAATTAGGTTATTAGACACATGACCTAGACTATAACTTAGGAGACCCAAACATGAGTTATCTCATGTCCTTTACTAGGAATTCTCTCCTCATTCTATTCTTAAATCTTATACGTGAACACTTGGAGATTCTACGTTTCTACTTACCTACGTGCTACAAGAGGCTACTACATCGAGGACACGTTCTTAGGCTTTAAGTCTAAGCCACCACTAAACTCTCGTCAAGAATATTTAACTTCTAGATAATGTGTGAGAACTTGTGCGGACCGGAAGGGTGGATACCTGTATTCTGGGAAATTCTGTCAAGGAAAACATTTCGTATAAATCCAAATCAACCGTTGGACCCGTATGCTTTCCTGGGAATTCTTGGGATGAGTATCACTTATAGGAATGCACGACTTCTCTAAACATTAGTGAGCTCAAATTTCTCTTGATATGTCAAAATACTCACTTAGTGATATGCACTAAATGAGTGCCATCTCAAATACTTTACGCTTCATAAATTCATGATTCAAAAACTTTCCTCTATAACCTTTATTCTATGGTTCTTAAGTCCCGTCTTGTCACATGACAGCATGCTTACTCGTCATGACCTGAAGGAGTTACCTTCAAGGAGAAATTCTTACGAGATTATACTTAAAAACTACATACATAAACTTATATTTATAGATACTACCCAGTAAGCTTCGTGATCGTTATAATACAACCCTTAAAACTATGTATTACTGTACAAATTCTCCTATAAACTTCATTATTCTATAAACTTGGCACATAAGGGGAAACTCTTGTGTCTCATTTCATTTTTCGTCACTCAAGCAAACTTCATTTTATGACTAACTCAAAACTTTGTTACACTTTTAAAACTCAAAACCTTCATACGTCCTTAAAACTTACACATCACCGTTCCTGTAAACAAAACTTAACGTCTTTTAAAATCTAAAGTACATTAACAAAGAAATTTGTAACCTAAGTAATTTCCTTGTAGAGGAAGAAGCCTACTATAGAACAAACAAAGACTCTAAGCCCACAATAAACCTCGACATAGTACCATAAACCCAAATATCGGTGACAATAACTAAAAGTTGTAAACTCACGAGGAAATTCTGGCTATGAAAATGGGGTACATAAGTGAGTCCTCGTGACCCACCCCTTCTTCCGGGAATCCTCCTCGTTAGCCCATCAACCTCCAATCAAAACTATTTTTGGAAGTATTACTGGGATAACTCAGTATTATGAATAAAAACCTTTTGAACATATTTAATCAACTTATCTACACACTTTAATTTTTCGTTTAAATTGTATTATGTAAGGGCTAGAAGTCCCAATTTTGAAACATCTAAATGGAAACTATTTTGAAATTTCATCTTGTCATCATTTACTAGTTTAACTGTCCTTTCATCATTGTAAACTTAACACACCTACCCAGACGCTTTCGTCAAAAGCAATTTACGTTAGTACTTGGAATAATTAACAACGTTGCATTAAACTATAAAAATCCTAAGTGACACGTGTACCTGAGGAATAAATCTTGAACAAATCTTCTAATTCGTAAGCACATTTTCAAAAACAACCCGACTTATGAATCATTACCCCAAACAACCATGACCCTTACTTCTTGTATAGACTTAACACTTGTAAACTTGACAAACTTTTCGCTTGACAATCACACCTATCTTTTATAAATCTTACTCGTACTACTTATCGATGCCTAACTCGTCGTTTTTGAACATCTTAATTACATTCTATACAAAAGAAAACTATACTTTCTGTTATGAATCAAGATAAATCATTTGTAAACACACTATCATAAACCTTATCGAAACTTTTCCCATCACCCTATGCTTGGAGACTTTCCTCATTCAACTCTTGTCACGTAAAAGACTTACTAAAAATCACAACGGGGACTAAAAGCTTAAATACACGTTGCTAAAACATTAAACTTCGTATACACAACTATGAGGTCAGAGACTTTTGAGTCATGTAAAACTTGTACAAATACTCAATCCCGTGTTCTTAAAACTAAACATGATCAATAAAGGATCATGTAAAGCTTAATACTGAAACTTGAAACTCAACTGACTTATCCTATTTTCAAACTTATACTTGGATTCTTAGTCTTGAAAACTTTGTGTGTCCATCTTAACCAAACCCTATAAGACTTGATAAACGTACATTCCATATATACGAGAAAACTTCACTCTTGATACTAGACACTAGCAGGAAGGAGGACATTACTCTCTTTAGCAGAGTACATCCCCCTGACTCCTATCTAAACCAAACATCGGGATCCACTAATCTTCTGGACAACTTGAATCTTCTGTGAGAAAGCGTATAACGGTTAATCCTGTTCCAAACGCTGTCCCACACCTCTCTTAAACACTAGAGTATTTAGATAACCACTTTATACTCAAAACGTAATCGTATACTTCTATACACTGAATCTAAACTAAGAGACTTTAAGGCTATTCTATGTTTGACGTATTCTTGTTCAAACACAATTCAAACTATCCGATGTTTGACGTATTCTTGTTCAAACACAATTTAAACTATTCTATGATTGACGTATTCTTGTTCAAACACAATTTAAACTATCCGATGTTTGACATATTCTTGATCAAACACAATTTAAACTATTCTATGTTTGACGTATGCTTGTTCAAACATGATGAACGTATGAGACTTTAAACTACCCCATGTTTGACGTATTCTTGTTCAAACATGATGAACGTATGAGACTTTAAACTACCCCATGTTTGATGTATTCTTGTTCAAACATGATGAACGTATGAGACTTTAAACTACCCCATGTTTGACGTATGCTTGTTCAAACATGATGAACGTATGAGACTTTAAACTACCCCATGTTTGACGTATTCTTGTTCAAACATGATGAACGTATGAGACTTTAAACTACCCCATGTTTGACGTATGCTTGTTCAAACATGATGAACGTATGAGACTTTAAGCTACTCCATGTTTGACGTTTTCTTATTCAAACATGATGAACGTATGAGACTTTAAACTGCCCCATGTTTGACGTATTCTTGTTCAAACATGATGAACGTATGAGACTTTAAACTACCCCATGTTTGACGTATGCTTGTTCAAACATGATGAACGTATGAGACTTTAAGCTACTCCTTGTTTAACGTATGCTTGTTCAAACACGATGGACGTATAAGACTTTAAACTATTCCATGTTTGACGTATGCTTATTCAAACATGATGAACGTATAAGACTTTTAAACTACTCAAGGTTTGATGTATTCTTGATCAAACCCGAGGAAAGTGTAAAGACTTTAAACTACTCAATGATTAAAGTATTCTTAATCAATCACGAGGAAACTTTGAAACTCTAAGTCTTGTCACATTCTTTTCTTTACTTATTGAATGACGTTTCGCTCTAAGGGGCTCGTTAATCAATGATCACTCTTATGTGGAAACTTTAGTCGTGTGATAAACAAATTCTTATACTCTTTCTTGATCCACACACAAACGGAAGGACCTATGCGGACTATGCGACGATTTAAATGCTTGCGGGTGCACACGTAAGTATGAAAATCAACGTATGGGAAAACATAGTAAACTCTGTCGTGTGCCATGATCTAAGACTTATCGTAAAAGGTAGTCACGGGACTTAGGTACCGTAGCAATCCCTAGACGTATTAGTCTACAAACTCAAATCAATACACTATCATCGAACCCATCCTGAGTGATGCATCTCACTTTAAAATCTTGGATGGAAGTTCATCAGTTATCCTCTCAAATTCATTTCTGAAAACAAATCTTCATGTATTTCAATGAAACTATATGCTTCTTAGGGAAACTCTTGGCAATCATATGTTTTGAAAACTTAGAAACTCAAGCAAAATCTTATTCCTATAGATACTTCTCCTTTTAGAAAATCTAAACGTAACACAGGGTTTGCTTGGGAAAGTAAAGTATCTTCCTCATTATCCTTGTGCGTATCATAGACTTAAATCCTGAACTAAACCCTTCTACTCTAATTTCGGGATGAAATTTCCTAAAGTAGGGGAGACTGTAATATTCAGGATATCCCGACACAACTTTTTCCTAAATTCCTACACATGTTATAAATGTGAATCCGTAGAAACTCGTATTAGCTACATCTTACGGGCAAGGAGTATTTAAAACTTATAAGTTTACGATTACAAAAGACAAAATTTATAAACTTAATTGTTAAATATTTAAACTTATAAATAAATAAATCCTATAAGTTATTTTATAAGGATAAAACTTATAAAATTTACTTAACTTTTATAAATCTAAAACATATTTATTTTATAAAAGTCAAGGGACAAAAACTGTCATTCCTTGAAACATACATTAAACTCAAAACCAAGTTTTATACATAAAATGATAACACTTTGAAACCTCAGGGGCCCAATGAGTAATTAGGCCAAACTCTCGGATCTGAAAAGTGATCCCGAGTTCGAGTCCCGCAAACAACCAATCTTGAGCCACTTTATTTAAAAACGCGTTCCCGACCGAATTGATTCCTTCCCGAGCTTCCATACACACGTGCGATCGAAACCCCATACGTATCAATACTCGATAACACCTGAAACATTTAAGCACGGGTTTAAGGCGGCGGCGCAAGTAATAATCGGAGGCATTTCTTTAAAATATTTTTTAAATTTCTCTTTCATTGGCAGTATCATTTCTTTAAATACGCCGCCTCGCATGGAATATTCGTTTAATTTTTCGACCATTAAAAAAAGTTGATTTAAAACCAAAGGACTTGTGAGATAGTAAACTCCCGATAAATAGGTTGTAGCGGTTTTAAAAATATGGAGCATATCGGCTACACCTTCAATGATACCCCAACCCGTTGTCAGAAATTTTGTTACTTTTTTTTGCCTTGCTAGTTGGGCATGAAACATTTGCAAACTTCGTTTTTGTTGAATGGCTTTTTCGAACATGTTACACGTTGAGTTCCAACGTGTTGAAACGTCCCAATTTGGACCTAAACATTTGGTTTGCCCGTCTTTACAAAATTTTATATATCGATGATATCTTCTTTGACTTGTATGAAAAATGTCACGCAACATTTGTTTAAATTGATTTCTAACATCGTTAATGTGTTTAAGACCATCTTGCACAACTAAATTAATAATATGTGCAACACATCGGCTATGGAAAAAAATACCATTACAAATCGGGTTATATTTTAAAATAAGTTGGTTTACCGCGACGGTATTATTCGAGGCGTTATCAAACGATATTGAAAAAACTTTTTTTTCTATTTTAAAAGTTCTTATAACTTTGTCTAAAATATAAAATAAATTATCACCGGTGTGGGGGTATGCAAAAATATCGAACGCAATAGTACGTTTCATCATTTGCCAACTTTCCGGATTTATCCAATGAGCGGTAACGCAAATGTAAGAATCCGGCAAATTGTGGGGAGCCGACCAAACATCACAAGTTAAACTAATACCGGTTTTTAAATTTTCAAATTCATTTATTATTTCTACTTTAGCTTTTTTTCACATATTTATACAATCTCGTCTAAGAGTAGCACGACTTACATGAGTGTAGCGAGGTTGGAGCGTTTGTTGAATAAGCCGAGTCAAACGCTCGTTGTCAAAGTGTTTGAAAGGTAGACTCTCTTGAATCACAAAATGGGCCATCCTCTCCCGAACCAAGTCAACATTATACGCAAAAATATTACCTTCGGTTGTCATACTTGCTTGACCTTGCGAAGCTTGAGCCTTTATAACAGAACAATAGTTTTTTTCAATGTGATTCTTCAAAGTTGTGTTTGCGTCTTTTCAAAAAAAATGCCCGCACAACTTGCATCGAGTCTTATGACCACCATTCGACATTTCGCATAAATCGAAATGTTGCCAAACATTGGGATTCCTTGTTGTAGGAATAACCCGCACAATCGTGGGAGCACTAACACTTTGAGAAGCACCAAAAATATTAGATTGTTGAGATTCGTTTGCCATTTTGAGAGTTTCGACTTTCGAGCGTGAGCGTTTTTGAGAAATGAGAGCGTTTTGGAATTATGTGGTTGAACCAATACAACCCACACCTATTTATACAAGTTATAGGGGCTCCAAAATACAAAAAAAACCCAAAAAAAAACGGTCATATAGCCGTTCCAACGGCTATAAAGCCGTTAAAATCGAAAATCCCAACGGTTCGAACCGGTTTGAGAACCGGTTCGGGTCGGGTTAAGAACCGGCCTCCAAAATTTTTTTTAAAACTGGTTACACACCTACGGGTTTGGATCGGGTCTCGGATCGGGTTGGGTGAAACCGGTTTGGTCGTGAAACCGGTTCGGGTCGGGTTCCGGTGACCCGGTTTGAAACCGGTTTTTTTGCCCACCTCTAGACAGGAGTCTTCATTCATCATATTCTAATCACCGTACAAATTCCAGATTTTTCCAATACTCATAAATAGTTTTTTCAATTTTCATGTATTAAACTTGTAGAAATTTTAATAAATAATCTATAAAGAGTTTAGTTACTAAAATTTTCAGATCTCACTTTTTATATAAATACTACTGTTTAAAAATAAATTTGGGTGTTAGATCACATTTTAAGAAAAATCAATCAAAACAATTGTTGTATAAAAATAAATATATTAGTTCCATTATTTGTTACACGTGAACCGGAGTTGTGTTTATAACCTAATAACCACTCAAAATACCAAATCTCTCAATACTAACTATTTTCGGGTTCAAATCCCAACCAATGACTTATAAAACTATTCAAAATAAAATCAAAGCTTAACGGGTAAAGTTTATACTTTTCGTATAAATGGTTCGCGTATGCGGAACCTCCCGTATTTCACATGCAATACGAACCAAAAACACTGTTATGATCTATTTTATCTCCTGAACATTTTCAAATGCTCAAAATTGACATGCAATGACGTTTGGATGACCATGCAACCCGATCAATTTCATGTGTTTCGATCCTAGAAACTGTTACAAACTGTTCGTACTAAAAAATAAACATTCATATATATGTTTAAAAACTACTGTCCAAAAATCGTCACGATCCAACGGTCGGATCTCCGGGGATCGACGATTCTTTCAGACCTAGTTTTTCAAATCCGAAAATCCGATCAGTCACATTCGAGGGGTATGAAAAGCATACCTAGAGACCTCTGATCACAATTTCTTCCGGTAAGGTTGTGTGCATATGTGTTGAAAACATTATATCCAAAAATCATGCATTTATAACGGTCGGATTTCAGGGGATCGTCTGATCTTTGAGACGGTGCATGCAACAACATACTGGACAAATTAATTTTTGACCCTTTTAACGAATTTAAGAAAGTATTTAGACAAATCTGAGCTTACCATTGCGTTCTTAGCGTCGATAAATGGTTCCAAGGGAAAAACCGCATCTCCGGCCACCGGCGGACCACCGCGGACCGCTGTCGGCCGCCACCGGACCACCACCACCTGAATTCTTTCTAGACCTCTCCTCTCTCTCTCTCTAACTTTTCTATAAATTTTTCCAAATGAGAAAGTGGGCGAAGATGGGGTATTTATAACCCCCGCGATCTCCGATCGCGTACCGGGTTTTCGATTAAACGAACCCGATAAAAATAGCGGCGTTATTTTACCGAAAAATAACTCGTTATAATTTATTAATTTTCCATCGAGTCCTTGCGTCTCGTAAATATATATCCTTTCAGATTTAAATTAAAATTTTACGAAACCGGTCGACTCGGGTGATAACACGAAGATAACCGAACTTGATCAAATTTTGACATTATAACCCAAATAAATCTTGCTATTATTTATCGTTCTCCAACGAGTTCCTTTCGTTTAAAAGTGTATTTCAACATAATACTATTATTATTATACGAACTCGTCGAACACGGGTGTTGACCTGAAATGTCGTGATTGTCACATTATCCCCCAGTTGAAGGAATTTCGTCCCGAAATTCAACTGGTATTATAATTGAAAGGTTCTTCAAGTATGATTGTCAAGAGCGATCTGGTTCTCTAGAGATAGTAGGGAGGCTTGACAAATCGTGACTTAAGAATCACAGAGAATAGGTTACGAGTACTTAGTCTCAAAGCCTATTGAATAACATGTGGGGGAGATCCTTCGAATTCTCCAAAGAATCCATAGATCATTGTTTCATATGTTTAGTAAAAAAGTTACACTTTTGGTGTTATTCAGAAGATTTAGAAATCCACCATAGGATTGATATACCCAGGTAGGGTAAATCTATATGGTTTGATCCGTGCCTAAACACGACCGTGAGACGGGATTAGGTAGAGCTGTAACTTTGAGTGTGAGTCACATAGATTGATTGATATGCATGGTAATGTAATGTTAGAACACATTACGGGGGCTTGAAAGTTGTTGCTTGGGTTTAATCGGACAGAAATACTAATTGTTGCTTTTTAACGCGTGAGTATATTTTGCTAATTGGTAATTGATGTTTGTTAAGTTAGATCTGAGTTATGATTCCAATTGCAGCTTTTTTGAGGATGAAAAAAGGTTAAGTGTGGGGATGTTTGATGTAGTGCAAAGCACACCTCTTTATTCCTAGTGTTTTGTGCGTTTTTGATTAGTTTTGTGTTTGTTTTGAGTCATTTTAATGTACATTTGAGTCTATTGTATGTTTACAGAAGCTCGTGTGGAATACAAGTGAATATCATGAAGAAACCGAGCACGAGAATGAATCCGGAAGATCAAAAGTGAAAAAGTGAAAAAGTGAAAAAATGAAATTCCAAGTCTTCGCGGTACACGAAAAGCCCAGAAGAAATCTTCGCGGTACGCGAGAAGATCCAGGGAGGCGCCCGACTATTTTACATTTCTTTTGCGGTACGCGAGGGAATGAAATTCCGAGAAAAACCCTAATTTGATATTTAAATAGATTTTGATTCCAATTCTTTGAGGAGTTCGCATCTTAGCCGCCTGGAGCAGTCCCTAGGGCGATTTTGAGGAGCAAGAAGGCCATTGAAGTGCAAGATTGGAGATTTTGAATCCGGGTTCGTTAGTAATAGCGTATTCGGTTATCAAGTTTTGATTTTTTATCTTTGATTTCTTGTGTTTGATACCATGTCTTTGTCTATTACTTCTATTATGGTTGTTTGGATGATGATTATTGGCTAAAACTATATTACTGCCTAGGTCAAATGATGATTACATGTTAAAGTATTGATTTTTATCCGGTTTTGGTTATTTTGAATGGATGAATGATTTTGTAAGCGATCTTTGGTTATTAATTATGATGTATATGCATGCTTATATTTGATTGCATGATTGATTTCAATTCCATGCGTTGATTGTGCTTGTCTGCCAGTTTGATCTGCGTATCTATGTCATAGATCTCAGGGTTTGTGATTATGTATGGTTTGCTAGAGATAGTGACCATAGGAGTTGTGTTGATTGCTGGTTAGGTTGAGTGTTCTTCCTAGTTCAATACCCGAGAGGTGAGAATTAGTTGTCTAGTCTTCATCATTAGGAATCCGAGTGTTAACAGTCTGAGAGGATGTTAGTATTAGGTGTTTAATGATTGTTGCTAGGTTAAATCATAGTTGTTATCCTGAGATTACCCCGTGCATCTTAGATGTATCGTGGACAGTGAGACTGAGAGGTAATCTGTCCTGTGGGTACATTATCATTGTTGGAAATACCCGAGAGGTGATCTAACCATCTGGTGAGTTTAGTACATTTTAGGTAGCTTAGTTAGTGACACCCTGAGAGTGATTGGGGATCCACTAGGTAGTCTTTAGTTGTCATCTTTAGAAACCCATATTTATCATAGTTTCGAGAACCGGTAGAAGTTGTGCTTTGCAAGTAGGATTCCGACCTAGGTAGTATTCTTCCCGTCTTCTGATTTCACCTTAGTACTTGTCTTGATAGTTGAGTCTACATTAGTTTGCTGCATTCTTAGTTAACCTTTAGTGTAGTCAACCCCCCCCCCCAAAAAAAAAACCAATTAAATCTTTAGTCCGAGTCAGAGTCTAGTATTATTATCGTAGTGTCTCTAAGGTTCGATATTCCGGTTTAACATTAAGTTGTGCTACACTCGATAGGTACACTTGCCTGTCAGTGCGGTCTAGTTCATAGGTTTTCCATTTATTACTTAGGAGTCTAGGTTAGGTTTAGTAGTTTATTTTATAGACCGTCTGGACGACATCACCTCCCCTTTTGAAGATTTCGTAAATCCCTAGAGGATTCCAAGAGTTGAAGATCAAACAAGTAAGTAACCCTCTAAAGTTCAATACCGTATTTTAATTCATTCTTTCTTTATCCCCTCAATCTTTTTCTATTTTCTATCCATGGTCACTTGACCATGTGAAACTTCAGCCCTAAAAACCGTGTAATAACCTTAACTAAACCAAGAAATCAAGCTAACATCACCAAATGGAAAAACTTTGTAAACGAAACTTGTTCGGAACGACTTAAACTAATCACATGTAAAATTTCATAATTTTTGGACGTCGTTTGATATTTTTAATAAGGCCGTTTCTGTTCAGCTACTTTGCTGTCCAAATCAGTAAAACAACTAAAACTCTACTTTTACAACTAATTCTTAACCTTATGACCCGAATCGCCTATCTAACACTCGTAACCATCGAACCTACCCTAAAACTAGTTTATTCATTTGTTTAGGGTCTGGTCCGTGATTCACCTCATCTATTTGCTCAAGTCTCTTATCGCTCCTAGTTATCAAGGTGAGACTTCATAGCCCCACTTTGTGACACTTACAAAATTCTAGAATCAAAAACCTAATTGTTGGGCTAAACCCAACTAGGCGCAATAAGGCCCAACAGAAATCCAAGCCCGTTAGAGACCCAATTTGCATAATCCGAACATCATAATAGCCACTTTATTTCATCCAATGACTAGTCAAATGATACTGAGAATTTAAGAAAAGATACAAGAACGTACGCGATTCAGTATTTTAACCGTAAAACGCGTCAGACATCGGTTTATTACCGAATACTCGGTAAAATGAATCAGTAAGATAATGAATTAATAATTAGTATTAATATTCATTGGAAGATCGTTCAGATAAATACACGCGTAGTAAGTGTATAAGAACGTTAAACCGCGTTAGATGCTCGTAAGACTGACAACAGCGGTACCATTGTTACCGATACAGAAAATATGATATATTATTAGTAAAATAATACTCTATAAACTTGGAGCACGAAACATTAAAAAGAACGAATGCATTAAAAACGCGGTACCGACGTGTACCGGTTCATACATTAATTGAAACGTAAAATTTCATGATTTAAATACGTAAATGATAATTATTAATAATGTTTCATAATAAAAAGTATTTTAAAATAATAATCCAGAAATTTGAGTCGTTACAGAGATTTGCACGGGTACGCGTTTTCAATAAACCAGTATTTTTATCCTTGAGAACCCCCATCTAAACCCTAGGTATATATACACTTTTTCTCTCATTCCTTCCTCATTTGAGAGCCTCCACCCATTTTGAGAGAGAGAGAGAGAAGGACCGATCGGAGAAGGGGAGGGGGGGTTCGACCACCTTCCGGTGGCCCCTCCGGCGAACCTGCAGCGGCACAGCCGCATCACGAAGGCGACGGGCGACGGAATCATGACGGTTCTAGGGTTCCGGCGAGGATCCTCGATGAGTGGCGGCGAGTGCATAACCTTTCCTGAATAAGATCGACCTAGTGAACACGATGGATGTGGTGGCTCCCTCTGAATCTTGACGGTGAAGTAGGTAGACGAAGACAACCGTCTTTCCGGCGAGTCTATTAGGGTTCCAACGACACCCAACTTGGGCCAAACCCGTCTCATGAGTCCACCTGTTCAGATCTATGTTTTTTTGGTAACACATGTCTCATTTCGTTTCTTTTTCCGGTTTTATTCACTAGATCTTCATTTTAAGTCCTGATATTGTGTTCCTTAGGCAAAACCCGACTGTTTGGATGGTTTGTAAGTGGCTGACAATAATGCGGTGGTGTTTTGGTGGTTTTCGACGAAGCTCCAGCGATGGAAATGGGGATTCTGACATCACCCAAACCACGCAATCGTGTTTAAGTTCACCCCGATTCAGATATGTGGTTTCTAGTTTGTTTTCCGGTGATACAAGGTAAAAACCCGAACCCGAACCCATTTCTTGTTGCATAAACCCTTTTACTTTTCAGATTTGTCGTTGTATGTTGTAGATCTAGAGGTTTTGGTGGTCTAGAGACTCGGTCAAATCTGGTCAACTGTGGTCAACGGGTTTCTATACGCGAACCGGACACAAAAAAAAGGTATACAACGCGTGTTAAGATGGCTATATTTATTTACGCGAGAATAAACGTACGAGCGGTTAGATCACGTTGAGTTTAAAAGATTCATTAACGGTAAAGATAATAATAAATTAAATATAAACTTAACAGTTAATATCAACGAGCCGTAAATACGTATCTTTGACAAAAGAGTTCGTTCCAACTAAAACATATAATTATTCTTAAACGAGGAAATATGTCCATAAATGTGTAATCGGTCAAACGAGAATCTTGAATACGATCAACAAACGATATGTACAATTATAAAATATAACACGTGAACGTATAAATATTTATTTTACATTTGTAACACGAAAATCGTTGATGGTTTTTAACTTAATACGAATATACGTTATTTGATATTATTTGAATAACAAATACATTTTGTATAAAATTTATATAGTAGGTGCTTCAGTTAGATCTTTATGAACGTATACAAGGATACGTATGATACTTGTGGTATGAAACGGTTTATACAAAACAAATACGATTGGAATGATTTTAAACTTTAAGTATTTTGTATAAACGTACGTATAATCATACACACACATACATACACACACACACACATATATATATATATCTAATTGATATTACGCTAAAATGGTATTTAAACAAATGTTTAAATGGACTAAACAAGGTTTGATACGACTATATTTTTATAGATATAAATGGACCATATAAACAAATAGATATGCTTATATAAATAACTATAAATACATATTTGTATAGAAATATTCACATGGTATATGAGAATCAAACGATTAATTTATAACACGATGTTTAGATTCGAAAATAAATACATGTACGTTCGCACGCTCAAATATATATATATATATGTATATATGTATCGTAAGACCTTTGGATTTATGACACGAACATTTAGAAACTTAAACGGATATGTTTTGAATAAATATGAAAACTTGTGATCGTCATAGTAGAACATAAAGTTGTATATATTCTGATAAATGACGCACGAACGTGAATAATTATTGCTAATTATACATGCCCATAGCTATATACGATCGTTTACTTGAGAAACTAATACTTTTGTATATAACTATTGAAACATATTCGAGTCGAGAAACCCGACTTGAACTAAGCAACTAATATTACCGAATATTAAACCAACAACGTATACTGAATCGGTAATACCGTTAAGGATCAACAGAGCTCAACCGCACGCGTGATAACTCGACACATGTTTAGACTCGCTTTACATTATTAGGGTTAGTCTATAATGCTCATTAAGTACCTACAGGTATCGTATGACTCGGATATGATATAGACCGGCTACTACTGTATTACGTGAACTTTGGTTTCCCGTTGTTACATGAACGATGTCATTGTTCCTGACCCGTCACCAGGTGAGTTTCACGGCCCCTTTTTACTGTTTTCTATTTTGGGGGAAAAACATGTTAATTTCAAACGGTATGATAACTAGAAAATGAGAAATAAGCATCTGATTCCCTTGTGAGCATGAGTTAACACTAAAAGGTCCTCGGTATTTCGAACTATAACCATTAGCTATGGACTTAGCCGTAGATCGATATGAATAGTACTATTCGGGTTGACACCCCCAATCATGGTTAGTCGCTCTAACCCGACCAACATGGTTAAATGATTGCATATTAGGTCTTGTTGTTTCTCATTGTTTAAAGGTACAATGGGCTGGGGCAAAATTCAAGAATTCGTTAAAGGTTTGGTTATAGGCTTGTGCATCACATAATTCGTTTGTGCTAGCTAGACAACGGTGAATCAACCGCTAACTTGTTTTGCTTATCATATGCATAAAGTAAATTTCGAGCAAAGGATTTCGCCAATGGTATACGTACCAATGGAATTGCTAGTCAATTTCGAGAAACGGGTTTTGCCATTGGTATACGTATCAATGGTCTTGACAGTGAATTTCGAGCAAAGGATGTTGCCAATAGTACCCGTACAAACAGTTTTGTCAATCAATTTCGTGCAAATGGTTTTTGCCGAAGGATTTCGTATAAATAGTTTTTGACAAACGATTTAGTAAATATGGTTTTCCCAATTGCATTAATTTAAAACCTGTGAACTCACCAACATTGCGTTGACATTTTGAGCATGTTTTTCAGGTAATACATACGGCACGGTTGGAATAGGTTAAACATTTGAATTAAGCCCTTAGAAGACGAAGATGCTTGGTCGTTTAACGTCAAGTCAATTTAGACTTGTATGTATTTAGGTCTATGTATTCATTTAGTTCCTGTAATGGTGTTCGACACTTTAGAAGTCTTTATTTAGCTTCCGCTATTGTATAATGTTACCAATCGTTGTAACCTTAAATTATTTATTTATTTATTAAGTGAATAAATTTGGAGGTGTGACACACTTTATTCAAATCATTTTGGGGGAATCATGTACGTGTTGGCATGCATTAAAACACGTTTTCAAACAATTCTAAAACAAGTGAATCTTATATGTATGTGAATAAATAAACACAACATGATAAACGTTAAACTTGCAAATCCTTAACTTGAAGTTTTCAAGCTAACGGTAGTACATATATGGGTCATAGGATGGAAACCGCATCATACTTTATGGACACCTTTTGGTTGGACATCTTATTCGTTATTAGTGCAACTTGCGAGTTGTACCACTTATTCGTTATTTATCATTTTAGGTTGGATTTGCTAATCATGTGTTTGTTTTATTTATGTGCTATATGATGATCTTGAATTGTGAATTGTTACTTTTGCCAAACTTATGATTTTATTAAACCTGTGATTTCTTACCAACTATTTTTAGTTGACACTTGTTTTTCGTACATGTTTCAGGTGATTAAGCTCATAATAGGTCAAGCAAAGGATCACATAGGATTTGCCTAGATATTAAATGAAGAAATTCTGTTATAAGTTGTTTTGTCTTTTGAACATGTTATTTGGTTGGTTTAAGTTGAGATTTATGTAATGAGAATTTAACTCTATGGAATTTAATAGTAATCTTCTTTATTGCCTTGTGTTCTTTTATTCAATTTCGTCGCACTCTCATGTTTCCGCCTTGGCGGGGTGTGACATCTGTTGTGACCCGTTTAAGTTTTAATCAAAGACTCAAAGTACACATATTAGCCACATATGTAGGCCGCAATTGATTCCACACAGTCAATCAGTCATAACAGATACAACCTGCAATATAAAGAATCATTTCACTTAAAAAAGATGAGAATTTGGATGATGGGAACAATGATACACACCACATGTTTGCATACCAAACTTTGCCATCATAATCTCCTTGAGTGATATGTACCTATAGAATGAGAAAATGAAATACCAACTAAACTAGCAGAATGATACTGTAAATGCATTACTGAATACATACTTGCATGTTGCTTTTACAGTTTGTTTATTTAATTCAAATTATACTTGGTCAAATATGGTGAAACTGTACCGCCCCTGATCCATCATTAGTTTATTTCACTATACCGGGTTACGTTTTTAGTTTATTGATGTCTTAGGGTTTTTGTATGCGCGTATGGGATGGCTGAATTCGCGGCGCAATGCGCGCGGGGGTTGCTTAGGTCTGAATAAGTCTATTTGATTGATAAAAAAAGCATAATGGCGGTGGAAGCTCAACTAGATTGCTTACCTAGAACAAAGGGTGATTTTGGCTGTACAAGACTATGCATCAAAGTTGAATTATTTAAACCAGGTATTTCTTTCCTTCATTTTATTAACTGTTACCTATCCAGCTTGTTTTTGTGACCGTGATGTCTGTTTCCTTCAGTGGTTTTTGAGGCCTTGAGGGATTTAACTGGAATGCTTGGAGGTGTGATGTTCACATTTGATGAAGAAACATCAATGGGCTTAGGTCAGCATGAAGGTGGGCCTTGTGGTGTATTAGCAGCTATACAAGTAAATTTCTTGAGTTCTGATTTACCTTCTTTTGTGAACCAATGTTGTGTACAAATGGTTTGTTTTTAATTTGAAGAATAGAAACCTAAAATCCCATTGTTACAAGTTTGATAAACAAAAAGTTTTTAACAATCGGTTTTGGTTTTAAACCGAACTTGACTGAATCAAGAGAAGTTTTTTTTTTAAATCTTGTTTCTTATACGTTAAGATTTGATTAACGGTAACTTTGACATTCCATAATATATAATTTGTTTTCTTGTATAGGCATTTGTTTTTAAGTATCTCCTGTTTTTCCCCAAGATATAGTTAAAGATGTGCCGAAAACACCAATGATATCAGTTATGCAAGAAACCCAAGATTCTGTTACAAATATCTTTCGATGCCTAACTGAAGAAATAAAATCAAGGTGATTATTCTCTCATTTATTATCAGTTACTTTGAGTTCATCACTGAAACATAAATGAAGAATCATGGTTGATGCATGGCTGAAAGTTTACCATGCAAGTGAAATGGAACCAGTGAGTTAATGTGAGGGGTTTTTGGTAATTTCTGGCACTTTAAAAAACTAACATGCTCTAAGAGAAATTTGTTTTTCCTTTAAGGGCTTTGGTCAGAAGCATGGGTGAGATATTGTTTTTGTGTGGAAGTAATAAGAGTTCAACAGAAGCATGGGGGCACTTTTGTTCCTACTATTTGCTTTGCTTTCTCGAGGACTTGTATGTAAATAATTAAGCGTTACATATAATCAAATTACAATCTAAATCCTTGAATAATTAAGCATGGGGGCACTTTTGTTCCTACTATTTTCTTTTTAATTTTATTACAAATAATGAATGTGTTAATATAATTACAAAATAGTTTTATTACAATTACATTATAATCTAAATCATTGAATAAACCATCTAAAAGGTTGTCCATTATTTGTGCTAAAGTTTCCCGGTTCACTCTTACCTCATTTTTGGTTATCAGGAAACCGTTCACGCTGACAGGGACGACCCCACCCAACCTTTAGTTACTGCCCCATTTGGGCACGCATCCCAGGTATACACAAATTTTGCTTGATTATTTAATATTCAGATAATCAGTTTTGGATAATTAGTTTCATCCTAGCTGCAACAAAACTGACTATCTGAGGTCTTAACATAATTCGGAACGGCAAAGCAAACTACACAAAATAGAAACAAACATAAACTTTTCCCAGTTTTATATGGTGTTTAACCATTATGTTAGTTATAACCACGAGTATGTATAATTATATGGTGTTTAACTATTATGTTAGTTATACCCACGAGTCTGTATAATTAGTATTTTGGGTTGAAATACTAATTCTTCAAAATACGCAGCCTTTGGTGTTGGCAAAGTGGTCCTTTCATTCAGTAGAGATATTGCTTGAAATTGTTTTAATGATAATTGTTTTCTATTGCAGGAATGCTGATGGATCTTGTTTCTCCAATGTTTCCTTCGTCATTTGTATTTATTGTCTGCATAGGGAGCTTGTCAAGATCTTTTAGTAAGTCATTAACGTTTTGGCATATTTGAAACTTACTCAAATGTTAAGATATCTTTACACTAATATGGAAAGAAATTTTAATGTATCATTGTATACGAAAGCAATTACGCCATAAGTACCCAAATATTAGCCACTCTCACCACACCAACTGGTTATGATCTGTTACCCAACATGTCTGACCCACCAATTGTCGCCACCTTTGGTAAATACCACATATATGTCCTATAATCTTACCATGTTTATGTTCTCTTATAGGAAGGAAGTCAGGAGACGGTTGCAACAATGTTAGGAATGGCTATAGGAAGGCTTCTTGCGCACATTACAATGGGACACCCAACAATCATATGGTTCTCTTTTTTGTCTCTCACAGTGTTCCACGTGTATGGTTAGTTATACTTTTATTCACTGTTTCAGACTAAGAGTCACATTGCATGCATTTATAAACATACTGTACCGAAACTAATTTCATTATCTTTCTGTATTTTGTGTTGTGGTGATATGTAGCTAACTACAAAGTTGTTAACTACATTAAGACTGGCCAAGGTGAGATAAAAGTTATTACAACCTATTATTATATAGTTTTGAAAAGGTTAATAGAAACTCATTTCAATATGGTTAAATAAAGGTTCATGTGATTTTGCTTATCATGTATTCATTATCAAGATGCGATAACTTTAATTGTCTTTTTGAATTATGCAGTTTTCTCTCCAAAAGAGGTCTCAGAGTTGGAGCAAGTTTTTATCTCCCGAACATTTCCACATGCTCAAAATTGACATGCAATGACGTTTGGATGGCCATGCAACCCGATCAATTTCCTGTGTTTTGATCCTAGAAACTGTTACAATCTGTTCGTACTAAAAAATATGTTTCCCAACATCTGATCTGAATTTCCTTCGGTGAAAACATTCATATATATGTTAAAAAACTACTGTCCAAATATCGTCGCGATCCAACGGTCGGATCTCCGGGGATCGACGATTCTTTGAGACTCAGTTTTTCAAATCCGAAAATTCGATCAGTCACATTCGAAGGTATGAAAAGCATACCTAGAGAGCTATGATCAAAATTTCCTCTTGTAGGGTTATGCGCATATGTGTTGAAAACATTATATCCAAAATTCATGTATTTCTAACGGTCGGATTTCCGGCCCATCACTAAGCTGCGCCCCTGACTACGACTACACTCATGTTTATTATATAAGTTGCAACTACATTCAACAGACTTGACCAAGACAAAGTTTTCTTGTGTTAAAATGTTCAACTATTGTTGTTCTAAAGATATGAATAATATAAGTATACTATTTAGACTTTATGAAGACATGTTAGATGCATTTAAACAATATCAAGTAAATGTCAGAAACCGTCATTTAGAGTCAATAAATTGTTAGCAATAGACATGATTCGTTTATAAACATACGCCTTCTTAACTTAAATCAACTCCGTCATTCGTTAAAATAATCATTCTGATTTCTGGGTGGTAACATATTGCATTCTCTCTCAATCTGCAACTGTAACATCCTGAGCATCCGCCTCTGTGCGAGTCATAAGTAGGTGCTAGCGTTTTTATATATGATTGAGTTATAAGATGACTCATTTATTTGTTTTTTCACAACAAATAAACACTTTTCTAATTTAACTTCTTTTGTTTGATAAACAATAATTTGTAAAGTTCGGTTTTGATGACTTGTACATTAGTATTCATCATGTGGAAAAAATTCACGTTTAAACACTAACAAAAATAAGCAAGTTGGAAAGGCAAATCCTGAAATAAAAAAAAACAATCATATTTTAAAGATTGAAGAGAAAAAAAAACTATAAAAAACGAAACCTTGAATTAGCTTCGACGGCTTGTACGTTTGCGCTTTGATAACTTGTACGTTCACATAAAACTCGATTTTGAACAAAATTTACATCGAAACATAGATAAAAATAGGCACGTCACAACGATACTATCAGAGTTTTAGAAAACAACATATTTTAAAGGTTACAAGAGAAAAAAAAATGTAAGTGCGGCATGTGACAAAATCTGATTGGGTAAACATAGAAAAAAAAACAAAGTACAAAAGTGAAGGATGCCTAAGCGTATGTTAACGAGGAGGCAAATTGTAAGTTAAAAAAAATCATTTCCGATTCATGCTCGCCGTATTGTACATATAGCTTCAAAATATACACCTCTTATATACGACTCAAGTTTTTGTATACATGGTATTTGATGTTTTAGGAGTTAGTGCAATGGCATTATTCAATAAACAGTGTCGTTCCCCTGCTCACTTTACTAATTGTTGTTTATATAATTTAGAGTTATGATATTACTTCTATGTTTATCTTGTTTAATATTTAGTTTGAGTTATCAATCATACCTTAATACTATGATTTCCACTCATAAACTTAATACTTTTTTTCTTAATGTTTTAAATTTAATTGAAGACAAATTAAGAAACCAAGAACTTAATTATTCTTAGGGGGTGGGTGTGCCTTCGGCACGGCTTCGGTAGGGTGATGTGGCTCATCGGTACCGTACGAGAACACCTCCCTACCCTATGCGGTACCACCCCCATTGAGTGATGAGCGGGATAGTATGATCTCCAACAAGTCTAGAATGATTATTTTAATATTAAAAAATAATAATTAAATCTATAAATACCCAATAAACTTATTTATTTTTCATACCAATATTTTTTTCCTTCCAAAAACCAATTTCATACTCCATCTAAGAATGTTCCCATCATCCAACGATCGTAGACGCGAAAAGAACACGAGTTCAAGTCGCGGCAAAAAGTAGAGTTCACAAGAATTTCCACAATTTGATCCCTTCCAAACACCATTTAGCCCAATATTTTCGCCTCAACAATTTCAATATCATTTCCAAACGCAGTTTAGCCAATGTTTTCACAACAACTTCAAAATTTTCCTATTCAACAAGCGTACAATGATTTCCGACTATCGCTACCGTTTGTTCCGGAAGCATAAAACCCAAATTTCGCGTATCATCATTCCCAACCTTCAAATGAAGATAGTGATGAAACTCAACCCCAATGCCTAACAAGTCGATGAAGATTTAAAATAATTTACCATAACTTATATACACTATTAAAGATGCAGGATGGTAAGAATAGTACTGACCTGCATCTATTGATTATAATTTTTATAAAATTCTCGCGAGGTTAAACGCTAATGTGGTCTTGAGCACGTGATTGTCATTTATTTAAAAAAACTTGCATAAACAATCTTAAAAGTTAAAACTCTTGAATTACTTTAATATTAAAACAAATAACCAACAAGCAATTTCATACATCACCGGGCAATAGTAAAAAGGTTTATAACATAAATATTTGCTTTAATATTAAAACAAATAAAAAGTTAGTATTTAAAACATATAATTTTTATTTATGTTTCGATATAAATTTTATTTAAAACGTCCACTCATTTAAAACATACGAAAAAATATACATGAAATCAGATTTTAATTAATAACTAGATGGAGGCCCCGCGCGTTGCGGCGGCTTCCGACCAATAATTCTAGCTTTTCAATTTAATAGTGATATCCTGACTCATAGTTCTTGCATTTCGATTTAATTGAGACATAGACATACCTATTTAAATAAATGGTTTGTTTTTTTTGTCATAGCTATTGATTATAAAAGTGTAGGCAAAATAAAACACACTTTAAAGTCATTTATACCAAAGGCATTAAAAAAAATATAGCCTCAACAGTAACATTCATTCACAATGAAAAGTTACATTTTAATATTTACATTCAAAAGGTTTACAATTGTACCGTTTGGTTTAACAACCATATTACAAGAGGTGCAGTGTGGCAAATTGTGGCCATATTAGGTGTCTTAATAGACACATTATAAAAGAGTTCTGTTTAGACTGTTTTGCCAGTTTGCCGAATTATAGCCTACATCCATATTACAATATTGACTGTTTCTTGGACCTTCTTGTCAGATTGGGTTTTAGCAGCCATTACAAAAGATGTAAGGTTGTTTTTTCATGATTTTGTCTATCTGGATTTCGTGTCGTTAATGCCTTCAACTGCATATAATAGAGTTTTAATTAATATCAATGTTGGTGTTGTAGAAGAGTACATGAGTTTTGATGTACCTGAAGCTAAATCAAATAGAAGTGACAGGAATTAAGATACATGACAGTCAAGTAACTGAATTTCATGATAGAAAACCAGGTTCAGAATATAATATATAGTGTTCATTTGGGAGTTTTATGACGGTAACTGCATTTAAAAGATGGATTCTTTTGATCGGAACAGAATGAAATCTCGTCTCAAAATAGGTATGAGATATTTTAATACCAACCAATATACTTTTGGAGTTTTGGACAATCAAGGGCGGATGGGTAACAGGTGGAATTTCATGGGTAGGGTTTGAAACGGGTTGTGTTAAGTGCGTCAAATTAGATTACATAACATTTAGGGAGACTTCAACTTACCACCATAAGACTGCAGTCAAGACCAACCGTATCAGCAAGAACTTTGAAAAGAATAGCAATGGGATGACAAAAACCGCGCTTTATTTGTCCCAGCATCTGAACACCTTAATTATATACATTGTAGACCTCCTCCCATGCCCCTTTGGCATAACTTAGTCCACATTTGGGAGTTTATAAAAATCCCAAACCTACAAAAATGTGACATCTTATCATATAATAAATCAATTAATAAGCAAAATCATTAAAAAAAGGAGGGGGGTATAAGGTAATAGACAGAAGAAAGTAGCATAACACACCAATCCACCAACCTTCTTAATCACTGCAGACGGGTTAGAAGTCAACCCTTTAGCTAAAGTCAAAGGCAACTGATGCAACACTAACCATGTTTGCCAACATACTGATGGCGGTTCTTGAAACCGTCTTTGCAATGGGTTTATAAAGCAAAGGAGACGTGCAGTTTGATTTGAAGATCTTATTAGATAAGTTGCAAGCATGAATTCCAGTTAACTCTCCCTGAAATCAAGGAACCTTAATAAGTACCTAGAAAACTATAGATAGGCATCGTGTTCGAGGACTTCACATCAACAATGCCTAAAACCAATTATTACTTACCAGCTTCAAGCTTGTATACAACCAACTGTACATGTTTGAATCCTTTTTCCTGTTTGCTTATAACCAATAAAGACATGTTCAAGTTGAGCTACCTCCCCATCCTTCAGACATGTTTCAAATTTTAAAGTTTACCATATTTAGAATTCAAGCACATTCCTAAAACTATTGTTTGGTTTTAGGGCTCAATAGTTCAGTTAAAACGGTGTTCTTGCAGATAATAATTGACCAAGAAACAAAAAATCTTTGATTTTTTGTGTGATTACACGTTCGGCTGCTGAAGAATGTGTATTTTTTCTTCTTTCTTATTTCTCTTCAATTTTACATACCTTGGCTATTGTAACACTCGATTTTCAAACACTGATTATTAATCCCAAGATTTTTTCTTTTTTTCTGCGTGTCGCGAAGAGACGGCCCCCTCCCTTCGCGTGGTGCGAGGGAGTCCAAAAAGGGTAGGTTCGGGAAACCAGGTCTTCGCGACCTTGGTTCTTCACGTGGCGCGAAAACACCCAGCAAACATAAAGTTTATTGACCTGTGCAGATTTCAACACTTAACCATTTTTTTTCCAACTTTTATCCAATTGACATAAAATTCTCCCAACACTTGGGTTTGGGTTAAAACTTTCAAAACACATAACTTTACACCAAAAACCACATATTCGTACATCGATTTACACCCATAATATAAACTTATAATTACACCCTATAATCACTAAAAATACATACGAGAACCCGTCTTTCGCCATGGACTTGACTTGAACTTACTTCGGAGCTTTTCCTACATAACACAATACATATCACCATTAGTAATGAAAATAAAACATTTCAAACAAGTAAATACTACTTGTTTTCACACATTTGACCCGTTTCCACCCAATTTGTCATTAGGCTACATATCAACTTGTATTTCACCTACAAGTTTCATTCTTTTCATTTATCATTCATAATTAACACATTTCCATTTCCATTATGTCACATAGGCCATAACCTCATTTCCATTATGATACTTAGATCATAACTTCATATCCACATATCTATTATGGTACTTAGACCATAACTCCATATCCACATATCCATTATAGTATTAATACTATAACTACATTCATTCACTTATTTGTACACCTCTATACACATTTATACCATATAACACATTATGCATACAACGTTGCATATAACATCATTTATCATCAATTACTAAGTGCAATAGCACTTACCTTTCGGGTTAGAAGATCCCGCACCACCTTTAAGTTTTGCAATTTGATTACCTAAACATACACACCTAGTTTAGTAATCTAACATACATCAAAATCACATTATAATTGGGTTCACAACCCAATTTTCCATTTCCAACCCAAACTGACCCGTTTGAGTTAAACTTATATTCAAACAACCTCTTTCACCCCAAACTCACCTACTTGAGTTTCATTATCCTTACCTTAACACTAATTTTTCATTAAATTTTTATCATTAGGTTAATTTGGTGTTTGCTCAAGTGTCTAACATCATATAATCACTTAATCATCATTAATTCATCATCTTATCATCATAATCCAAAAACCCCCCATTTTCTTCATAAGAACCCTAACTTCTCATAACTAAAATCAAAGGGTTCTAAGATGTTAATCACCATTCTTTACCTTTAGTTTAGCTAGATTATCAACAATGTAACACTAATTATCAACATGCAACATAAATTTCGGATTTCTACAAAACCCACCAACTAACACATCAATGATGAAATCAAAAGGATGATTAACACTTACTTGATGTTAGAAGGATGATATGCAAGCCAACACATTCACAATCCAAGCTTCAATTGCACGATTTTGACTTCAACACCTTTTTCTCCCTTTTTCTCTTGAGAGTATCAACCCACACACAAATGAGAGAAATCTGAATTTTGACTTCTTTTAGTCCAATATGGCAGATTTGTCATTTAACACTTTCAGTCCCTCAACTTTCATTTAACCCATTTTCATTCCAAAATTAGTTAAAAACTAATATAACCTCATTACTAACTTGAAACCCACTTGTTTCAACTTATTTCTAAAATATTATTTTCACCATAATATTTATTAAAATATTTATTTATTTATAACGAAACCCGGATTTTTGTTTGTTACAAATCACCTCCCCTTATTTGGGTTTCGTCCCCGAAACCCGACTTCACATAAAAAGGTTTGGATAATATTTGAGCATTTCTTCCTTGGTTTTCCAAGTCATTTCCGCTCCCTTCTTATGTTTCCACCTCACCAAAACTTGGCAAATCTCTTTATTGCGTAAACGCTTCACCTTTCTATCCAAGATTGCCACCGGTTCCTCAACATAATTCAACTTTTCATCCAATTCAATATCATCCAATGGAATAAAAGTAGATTCATCCGCCAAAAAATTTCGCAAATGAGACACATGAAACGTGTTATAAAGTCTACTTAGTCCCTCTGGTAGCTCCAAACGATAACCTACCGCACCCACCCTTGCTATCACCTTAAACGGTCCGATGAAACGTGGACTCAACTTCCCCCGCTTCCTAAACCGTATCACCCCTTTCCAATGAGAGACTTTCAAAAGCACAAAGTCTCCGACTTGGAACTCAATCGCCCGCTTCCTATTATCCGCATAAGATTTTTGGCGATCCTGGGCCGCCTTTAAGCGTGCCCTTATTTGGTCAATACTACTAATCGTTTCCTTGATCACCTCTTTACTACCAAGTTCCCGTTGACCAATTTCACCCTAACACACGGGTGTTCGACATTTCCTCCCATACAATGCCTCAAAAGGCGGCATACAAATACTAGAATGGTAGCTATTGTTGTACGAAAATTCCGCCAACGGTAAATTGTCGTCCCAATTTCTCCCAAAATCAAATGCACACGCTCGTAACATATCCTCGAGCGTTTGAATCGTTCACTCGCTTTGACCATTCGTTTGTGGATGATAAGCGGTGCTAAGATTCAATCTAGTCCCCACATCCTCATGGAATTTCTTCCAAAAACGAGAAGTAAATCTCGTATCACGATCCAATATAATCGACACCGGTACACCATGACGTGACACTATTTCCTTCCCATAGATTTCCGCCAATCTATCCGATGAATACGTTTCTTTTATAGGAAAGAAATGTGCACTCTTTGTCAACCGATCCACTACTACCCATATCGCATCATAACTCTTTCGAGTCTTTGGTAGCTTAGTGATCAAATCCATGGTTATATTCTCCCATTTCCAAAGCGGTATTTCAAGCGGTTGAAGCTTTCCATACGACTTTTGATGCTCCGCTTTTACCCTTAAGCATGTGAGACATCTTTCCACATACTTAACAATATCACGCCTCATACCCAGCCACCAAAAATGACACCTCAAGTCATAAAACATATTTGTGGCCCCCGGATGGATAGAATACTTGGATTTATGCGCTTTATCTAAAATAGTTGTCAAAACGCTTGACAACCTAGGAATCTAAATCCTATCAAAACATGTCTTTAACCCCGAACTATTTTCCCCAAGTTTGTCAACATATGTAACCATCCGTTCTTTCTTCAGATCCCCACCAAGTGCTAACACTTGTGCCTCTCGAATTTCATCAATAAGAGATGATGAAATTGTCATCTTGAATGACTTCACCTTGATAGGTGCATGAATCGTATTCTGACTAAGTGCATCTGCCACTACATTCGCTTTACCCGGATGATAGAGTATCTCACAGTCATAGTCCTTGACCAATTCAAGCCACCGTCTTTCCCTTATGTTGAGGTCCTTTTGGTCAAAGAAATACTTGAGACTTTTGTGATCCGTGTTGATCATACACTTAGCCCCATATAAATAATGCCTCCAAATTTTGAGTGCGAAAACCACGGCCGCAAGTTCTAAATCGTGAGTAGGGTAATTCACCTCGTGAGTCTTCAATTGCCTAGACGCATAAGCAATCACTTTCCCCCTTTGCATTAATACACACCCCAACCCCGAATGCGAGGCATCTGAATACACAACAAAATCTTCGGTTCCGTCTGGCAAGGATAGAATATGCGCCTTAGTCAACTTTTCTTTCAAGAGTTGGAAGGCAGATTCTTGCTCGGAACCCCAAACAAACTTAGTCTCTTTACAACTTCGTCATCGGCAAAGCAATCCGAGAGAAGTTTTCAATAAACCGCCGATAATAACCCGCCAACCCCAAGAAACTTCTAATTTCCAAAGGCATTTTCGGCGATGACCAATCTTTTACCGCCACTATTTTGGATGGGTCGACTGTAATTCCTTTCTCGTTAATAACATGACCCAAGAATTTGATTTCGCGCAACCAAAATGCGCACTTAGAAAATTTTGCATAAAGCTTTTCCCTTTGAAGAACTTCAAGGATCTCACGCAAATGACAAGCATGATCACCCTCTCTCCTTGAATAAATGAGAAGATCGTCAATAAACACAATGACCGAACGGTCGAGGAACGGTCTACACACCCGGTTCATGAGATCCATGAAAACCGCGGGCGCGTTGGTTAAACCGAAAGGCATAACCGTAAACTCATAGTGACTGTAACGAGTGCGGAAAGCCGTCTTAGGAATGTTGTCTTCTTTCACTTTTAACTGATGATACCCGGACTTCAAATCAATTTTAGAGAACCATGACGCCCCTTGCAATTGGTCAAAGAGGTCGTCAATCCGGGGTAACGGGTACCGATTCTTCACCTTTAACTTGTTCAATTCCCGATAATCCATACACATCCTCATGCTTCCATCCTTCTTTTTAACGAAGAGAACGGGTGCACCCCAAGGCGAGACGCTTGGGCGTATGAAACCTTTATCAAGTAGTTCCTGTAATTGCGCCATTGACTCTTTCATTTTCGGCGGTGCCAACCTATAAGGTGCTTTGGCTACCGGCTTAGCACCCGGTATCAAGTCAATCCCAAACTCTACCTCTCTCTCTGGTGGAACCCCCGGTAACTCATCTGGAAACACATCCTCAAACTGATTCACAACCGGAACATCGCGAATATCTTTCAATTTCTCGATCACATCCGCAACACAAGCCATGTACGCCTTGCACCCACGCGCCATGTACTTTGTTGCCTTCACATAAGAACACAATCTTACTTTACCTTTCTTCTCACCTTCTATGTAAATGGACTCACCCGACGGGGAATCGAGTTGCATCGCCCTAGGTCCACATAAAATATTCGCTTTGTTCCTTGACAACCAATCCATCCCCACAATAACATCAAAATCCCCCATGGTCATAGGAATTAAATCAATAAGGAACGTTTCACCCCCCGCCTTTAACTTGCAATCCCTATAAATATCAAACACTAGGAAACTCTTATCATTTGCCGCCTCGATTTCTAAGGGTTCATCTAACTTGCTACTTAGAAAAGAAGAATGCTTAACAAATTTTAAGGACACAAATGAACGACTAGCCCCCGAATCAAATAGAACTAGTGCAGGTAAAGAGTTAATCTTGAATATACCTGACACCATCTCCGGGTTATTCTTCGCCTCTTCCGCCGAGATGTGGAAAGCTCTACCCTTTGGCTTTGGTATTTCAACCTTCTTTTCACTTCCACCTTGCTTCAGCTCAGGGCAATCTTCCCTATTGTGCCCGGGCTTGTAACAATTGTATCATATATGGATTTGGCTTGGACATTGATTAGCCATATGTCCTGGCTTCCCACATTTATAACAATTTGACGTACCCTTCCTACACTCCCCAAAGTGCTCCTTTCCACAAACCTTGCATCCCCGTGGAGAAAACTTGATAAACGGCTTCTTGCTAGGGCTCCCGCCCTTTATCTTCTTCACCACTTGTTCTACAATCTCACGCTTTCTCTTTTCACCTCTTGCTTCTTGCCTCCTCACCTCCACCTTTCTTTCCTGACACCTGTTTATCAAGTCTACAAGTGTGGTAAAAGAGGATGGAGATATGCTATCTCTGAACTCCACAGTCAACATAGCATAAAATCTGTCAATCTTCGCCTTCTCGGTCGACACCACGTCCAGACAGAACTTGGCGCGATCAAAGAAAGCCCCTGTCAATTCATCTATTGACTCAGTCGTTTGCCTTATGAGGAGGAACTCCACAGTCATCCTGTCAACTGCGGCTTATGGGCAATGGTATTTTAGAAAAGTTGTCTTAAACTCCTCCCAAGTCATGGAGGTCACCCCATTTCACCCCTCTCCTTTCGGAGATTTAACAACCGTTCTTTTGCCCTCCCAGTTAACAATGGCACGCTAAACATTACCATGTCCTCGGGTTTGCACTTTGTCATCTCAAAATTCGATTCCATATCCACCATCCACCTGTGGCTAAGGATCGGTTCCAACTGCCCGTTATACTCCTTGGGTTTGATTACCATAAACTCTTTAAGAGTATAACCTTGTGGTTCCTTCTCCTTCAAAAACTCTTAGAAAGTGAGTTTAATAGCCCCTCTCATTTCTTCCATTAACAAAGTTGTAGCTTGCTCAAAAGCCTTGGCCACTTCTTCCTTTATTGCATCATGGATTCTAGGATCCAACGGTTCTTCATTCGCATCTGTCATCTCTTAGCTGAGAATTTAGAATAAAACACCTTAATACCCTTATACTTTCAATACCTTAGATAACCATATTACATTTACCCTTATATGTATTAAGTGTATATATATCTTCCTATATACCTATATATATATATATATAATCACCTTCACCTAATCCTTGCAAATGTTCTTTGTTAAATGGTTATCATAAGGACCCTTGCACATATTGTCTTATTAATCACATTAGCCAGACATGTTTAATAATACAATATGCCCAATTGTAATTATCATATTCATACAACAAATCACAAGACAAGTTTCGGCACACATAACACTTTGTCATTCAATCATACATATACATCACGACATTATTCATAACATTACTAACATTTCACTTCCAGAAGCTCCGAGTCTTAGTCAAGTCCTTCTTGGATTCTCGTATAATTTCCCCCATATCAAGAGCATCCGGTTTGAGTTTGGTGCCACTCACACCAAATCCCTCAAACCATAGCTCTGATACCAAGTTGTAACACTCTATTTTCAAAAACTGATTATTAAATCATTAAAACACGCGGAGGCATTCGTCCCAAGAAAATATTTTTTTTCGCGTGTCGCGAAGAGCCGGCCCCCTCCCTTCGCGTGGCGCGAGGGAGTCCAAAAAGGGCAGGTCTGGGAAACCAGGTATTCGCGTGTCGCGAAGACCTGACCTTGGTTCTTCGCGTGGCGGTAAAACACCCAGCAAACAGAAAGTTTATTGACATGTGCAGATTTCAACACTTAAACCATTTTTTCCAACTTTTACCCAATTGACATAAAATTCTCCCAACACTTGGGTTTGGGTTAAAACTTTCAAAACACATAACTTTACACCAAAAACCACATTTTTGTACATCGGTTTACACCCATAATATAAACTTATAATTACACCCGATAATCACCAAAAATACATACGAGAACCCGTCTTTCGCCATGGACTTGACTTGGACTTACTTTGGAGCTTTTCCTACATAACACCATACATATCACCATTAGTAATGAAAATAAAATATTTCAAACAAGTAAATAATACTTGTTTTCACCCATTTGACCCGTTTCCACCCAATTTATCATTAGGCTACATATCACTTGCATTTCACCTACAAGTTTCATTCTTCTCATTTATCATTCGTAATTAAAAAATTTCCATTATGTCACATAGGCCATAGCCTCATTTCCATTATGATACTTAGATCATAACTTCATATCCACATATCCATTATGGTACTTAGACCATAACTCCATATCCACATATCAATTATAGTATTAATACTATAACTACATTCATTCACTTATTTGTACACCTCTATACACATTCATACCATATAACACATTATGCAAGTTAACACATTATGCATACAACATTGCATATAACACCATTTATCATCAATTACTAAGTAAGTGCAATAGCACTTACCTTTCGGGTTAGAAGATCCCGCACCACCTTTAAGTTTTGCAATTTGATTACCTAAACATACACACCTAGTTTAGTAATCTAACATACATCAAAATCACATTATAATTGGGTTCACAACCCAATTTTCCATTTCCAACCCAAACTGACCCGTTTGAGTTAAACTTATATTCAAACAACCTCTTTCACCCCAAACTCACCTACTTGAGTTTCATTATCCTTACCTTAACACTAATTTTTCATTCAATTTTTATCATTAGGTTAATTTGGTATTTGCTCAAGTGTCTAACATCATATAATCATGTAACATCCCAAAAATAAGATGACAGTTAAAATAATAGAATAAACGAACGAGACATGTCGGGTCGGGCCGGAAGGGTCGGCGGGCTGGAAGGGGAGCCTCCCCTATAAATAGCCAAGGTCACCACTCATTTCTCTCATTTGCACCTTCTAGAGAGAGAAACCGTAGAGAGATAAAGTTAGCGGATCGACCCGACACTTGAGAAGTGTGTTGCTCCAGAGCTCGTGAGAAGAACCTCCGGATCAGAAACTCGATTCAGGTAACGATCGGGCCTAAATCTGAGTTTTTGTTCGTTTTTGGGTTTTTCGGGTTTTGGGTGAAAAGGTAACGTTTTCACGGATAAAATTGAAAAATAAACATAGATTTGAGTTCCTTAATGGAAAGCAAACGTTTTGAATGTAAACAGGCTTGGGATCTTGACGTGATCAGACCTGAATGCGAAAGTTAGGGTTTTGCGAAGAAACAGATCATGCGTACTTACCAAGTACACATGAAGAGAGCACTGCATACTTATCAAGTACGCATGAAGAGGGTCATGCGTACTTATCAAGTACGCATGAAGAAGGTACTGCGTATTTATCAACTACGCATGAAGCAAAGTCTGCGCACTTATTAAGCACGCAAGAACAAGTACCTGCGCACTTGCTAAGTGCGCAGGCATCAGACTGGTTAAGTAAAGTTAGTATGTTTAGAATGGTTAAACCGTTAGAGTCGTTATGGGTCTGATGTGTATTTAACTAATCAATTCAGATCGGAAGTGACGTTGTTGGACCTTGTTTAGGACAACCCAAATTAGCTTATCAGGTGAGTTCTAGAAGCCCTCTTTTAAATGTTTTATATAATGTTTTTGGGCTGGTGTGCATACGTAACGATGTGACTATTTTATAAAACGATGTTTATGAATGTTGTATGTGACGTTTTATAAAATGATGTTTATGAACGATGTTTTGGAAGGAAGTGTTATGAAAGAAGTATTTATGAAATATTTTGCCAAAAGAAGTTTATGAAGTGTTTATGAATGAATGAATGTTTTTAATAAAACGTACGAATGCTTTAACTGAAGTTTTGAAGTAAAAGAAGCGAAGGTTTACGAAAAGTCACAAACGAACGAATCTGCCAATATTCCTTAGGAAATGAAGGTTAAGGGTATGGGAAGTATGTTATGGGTCTTTACATTTTAGGGGCCTATGTGGCTGGCCAACTATTTTACAACTGGGGCGATGACGTTCGCCAAGGGGATTATCGTGATCCTTGAAGTTTGGTACGATTTACTTTACGGGGTAGTCGTGCTTGAAGTTCGGTACTTGTGCCCTACGGGGCGCAGTGCTTGAAGTTTGGTACGTGTCATCCTTGTGATGCCGTGCTTGAAGTAGTGTTGAATAACCTAAGTATCGGGCCCTAGGAGTTCTTCACCCGAAGGACAGTACGGTGATTGATGGGCCTAGTGGTGGTGATCTTTAGGTTATTCAGCCAGTATGTGACGTTTGGATTTGACGGTTACGAGAAGACACAAATTCGATATGTTCGTTGACTTATGTTTATGAAGTGTTATGTTTTGTTATTGCATTATTTTACGTACGCTTTTTATTAAATGAAGTATGAAGTTATGTTTTTGGAAAATTATTTGAAGTTAACGTTTTATGTTAAAACTAGAACTCACCAACGTAACTGACTTTTTTTGTATGCACTTTCAGGTTAAGGCAGGTTACGATGATGGAAGGTGATGCTGGGCGGCTTGATGAGTTACCCGGATGACATGAAGACTGGCATCCCGTTATGATTAGTTTATGTTATGTTTATGTATTAGACTATGATACGCTTCCGCGTGTTGAACGATGTAATGACTATGTTTTAATGAAATTTTCCGCTGCGTTATTTTGATATTCAAGTTTAAGAACTGTTTGTAAATGAGTAAATCCAACAAGTGAGGCCTCCCGGGTTTGGGGCCTTACAAATCACTTAATCATCATTAATTCATCATCTTATTATCATAATCCAAAAACCCCCCATTTTCTCCATAAGAACCCTAACTTCTCATAATTAAATCAAAGGGTTCTAAGATGTTAATCACCATTCTTTACCTTTAGTTTAGCTAGATTATCAACAATGTAACACTAATTATCAAAATGCAACATAAATTTCGGATTTCTACAAAACCCACCAAATAACACATCAATGGTGAAATCAAAAGGATGATTAACACTTACTTGATGTTAGAAGGATGATATGCAAGCCAACACCTTCACAATCCAAGCTTCAATTGCACGATTTTGACTTCAACACCTTTTTCTCCCTTTTTTTCTCTTGAGAGCATCAACCCACACACAAATGAGAGAAATCTGAATTTTGACTTCTTTTAGTCGAATATGGCAGATTTGTCATTTTACATTTTCAGTCCCTCAACTTTCATTTCACCCATTTTCATTCCAAAATTAGTTAAAAACTGATATAACCCCATTACTAACTTGAAACCCACTTGTTTCAACTTATTTCTAAAATATTATTTTCACCATAATATTTATTAAAATATTTATTTATAACGAAACCCGGATTTTGGTTCGTTACAGCTATCAATTTTACACTCATATTTTTTTGTATAAAACATGCAATGAGTAATCATTTAGTTTCAGTTGTTAACAACAATATGCAACCTAGAATTTGAGCCTCACAAAAAGCAATCTGATTCCACTTGGATTTATGTACTGCAAAAGATAAGTACTAATCAGACATACCAACCAATTACCCAAAAAAATTATAAAAACAGGCCTTACATTAACATTTAAAAACAAAATGTCTATAAACAATTCGTTTTACATAGCCATAAACATAGTACACCTGATAATATGTTTGAGAGAGCTCTATCAGTTTTAGGAAGTCACCACTTGTAGATACATGACATATAAACTAAACTTTTTTTTTAAAAGGAAGTTACCAATTGCAGAACACCGACGAAAAAAGACTGGCGTCTCCGCAGATCCCGGCCACTACCACCACCACACCACCGGCACCGAGGGTTTTGGAGAACCCGACAAAAGTGGTCGATGAAAGCAACATAAATTTAGCGATGGACCAAGCCAACGAATCCAAAAGATCGGCGGACCAAAGCTGCGAAGGCAAAACACCTACATGTAACACCCAAAATTTTCAACCAAATTTAACTTCCAAAGTACGTGGAATTTAGGTCTCATAAAATGCCCTTGACAAACGACACATGATAATTACGACAAAACGACAACGGCATGGTTTTCTTTAAAAACAACCGGTTGACATCTCAAAGTAACAACAAGTTTTAACAACCAAAAGATAGTTCAAAACAAGTTAGGTGACTCCCGATAATGATTCATAACTCCAAACTTATACAACCAACCAAAAAGTAGAGAATCCAACCAACGCGAAGCTTGACCCGAGACATCATACCGGAGCTTTACTTACAAGGGAAACACCAAAAATAACAAAATTAGTAATGATACAACATTGCACAATACCCCCAAGTGCTTAACTCCCCAACTCTCCAAAAACTCCCCAATCCACCAACTAGCGTATGGGTAGGCGTATGACAGACCCCCACCGGCGTCCCATGCTCCAGTCTCAGGTCTGCACACCCAAATTTTTAGTTTTTGACCTTTTTGACCCTCCTGACTCGACCCCTAGTCGTTTTAAACCACCACCAACATTTTGTGAATGTTTTAAACACCTTACATCCCTACCATACTTCTTTGTGAGGTTCTAAAGACCCCAAGACACCACAAACGACAATGTGAAGTTCATGACCTCAATTAACTTTCGTGGGAGGTTCTTAGACTTCAATTGTCACAAACGACTTGTAAAGTTCATGACCTTAAATAACTACCTTGTGAGGTTCTTAGACTTCAAACTCCTCTATATGATATCATATTAACTCCCATGTGAGGATCAAAGACCTCAAATCACCACGACCATAGTGAAGTTTAAGACTTTAAGCAACAACAATACAACTTAAGTTCATGACCTCAATTACCACGTGTGAGGTTCGTTAGACTTCAATTACCAACCTTAAGCATACAAAAAAATGTACACACATAATACCAAACCATCATTATAACCCATCCGTTATTTACCTACACGTGGGATTCAAAGATCCCAATTCCACCCTTTCTATTTACGAAGTTCAAAGACTTCAAACCACTATTTCACCCTACCTTACATTCAACATAGACATACAATAACATCATAAAAGTTATAAGTAATTCTATGACTCTAATCACCATACGACATTGTGTGGTTCATAGACCTTAAGCACCCACCCTTTGCATACATACACCATATGCAATTTCACCAAATCAACATACACACATTTGCACATATGATAAATAACACTATCAACATGTATATCAAGTATGTACATTACTACCACCTATCATTACTAAGTAAGTGCAAAGCTAATGATGATCTCGCTTGATCCTCAAAGCTAGCTTCCTTACTATTTGATCACCTATACGACCCATTTACAATTAGTAATCCAATGATCACCAATTAACAACCAACACACTGTTATGATCTAAAAATCAAGATTCTAACTTAGTTTGATTATTACAACCTTAACCAAACCTCCAACACCCAACAATCAACTTTCAACCCAAGTTGACCAGTTTAGGTTTCATCCAATTTCACCCAATTCCCAAAGGTTCTTGATTCACCATTTGATTAAGGTTTCTACTAAGTAATGTGTTTATCAACACCATAAATATTTACCAAACTCCAATTCACCATTTAAACCATCCCAATCAAACCAATTCCTCACCTCAAGAACCCTAAATTTCAAATCATGAAATTGGATGAGGTTTCTTACATAAAAATGTGTCTAACAACACCATAGACACTTTTCAACCACCAATTCATCATTCAAACATCATTAGGTTGAAAATTCCCAAATCACCCTCAAGAACCTTAATTCTTGAATCATCAAATTAGATGTTTAGATGATGTTATCTACCTCCCATTACCTTCAATCAAGCTAGATAACTATTTATTTTAAGTTTCTAACCGTTTAATTCCACCCCAACAGCCCCAATTCGTGTTTCACCCAAAACCCACCAAGAACACCAAGAACATCAACAGTGGTGGATTGTAGAGATGATAGAACACTTGCTTGTTGATTAGAAGGAGATATACACACCAAATCCTCCAATTTGAAGTTTCTACTTGCATATTTGAGCTTAATTTCTTCCTTATCCTTTTTCTCTCTTTGAAAGACACCACCAACACACACACAAGGTGTGTGTTACGCCACCCCCTTCCCCTATTTAGGCCAGATTTGGCAATAATACCAAACAGCCCCTCAATTTCTATTTTTTGACTCCTTTCTCCCAAACTAGTTGAAAACTAGTTAAAACCCATGTTTGCAACAACCCTTCAACTCCCATTTATATTTATTTACATCCTTATAATATGTTTAAAAATACATGGTAGATCCCTCAATTCACATATAGTTTGCCCCACCTATCTAGGATAGTCACTGTTCTTCCACAAGATTCAAAATCATATCTTATACACACCATGAGAAGCAACAACAACTCCTCCCGCCAAACATTTTCGTGAATGCGCTACACGAAATGTATCATAGAGTTTAATCGATTCCCTCAAGTAACTCTAAAAGGTAAACCACTTATCAAACTAACATAAAGTTTGAACGGACCAACAAAACGGGGACTTAGCCTCCCACATTTTTTTAACCCGATTCACCCCCTTTAAAGGGAAAACTTTTATAGCGCCAAGTCCCATTCGAATATTAACACACATCCTCCCTATATTCGACTCGGGTTTTCTGTCACATCTTGATCGGATTTTCAATCGTGCTCACTTACAAAGATCTTTTACACTAAGTCTTGAATCACACCATCGATTCTAAACTACAATCAATTCCACAAAAAAAAATCGGTTTTCAACACCGTCCACCATCTAGTATATCGAAAAATGGATGTCGATACTCCAATTATAGCTAATTTGACACCATGATAGCTAATAATCACCCAACTTCCTTCAACTGAATTAGTGAAACCGACATTTCAATCTGACTCAAAAGGTACGGTCACGCCATGTCGTATTACATTATCCTCTAAATCGACATTCTTCGATCATTTGTAAGAGTAGGCTTCCTCCAAGAATAGGAATTGCATACTCCCCGGTCAAAAAGACCCACCATTAACCAAATTAAAACATGTTCCCACCATTTTCATATAATCTTGTAGTCAGATTATTACAAGCTTCTCCTACCTCGCATAGGTATATGAAGCCGTTGAGGCTTCCCACATGACCTTCCTTTAGTGTTTGGCCTTAGTCCACAAGCCAACGAGACATTTGTCAACATCCTCGACTATGTCTCCTTCCACCTATGGCCACCAAAAGTTTATGCTCCGTAAACAAGCATTATTGTCACCCCGTGTGTATAGATGACTTGAATTTATGAATCATCTCATAACGGTAGTCAATACGTTTGGCAACTAAGGAATTCAAGTTCTATCACACCATTTTTCCCGCCACATAATTGGAAGTTTCATAACCTCCACACCAACCCATCCATTGAGATTTAAGGTCTCAAGTGTTTCATACTATTGGGATTCAACGATTCCATCACCTACATACAACACTCCTTTGAAGCCCAAGACTTCAATTCGACCACCTAATATTCACCCGCGTATACAGTCACCCGTTCCCTCCTCAAGTTATCTCCTTTAGTTGCTACAACCAAGCTTACAACTGTTCTAAGAGAATACGCGATAATCATGCCTTGTTGCATAAAGGCATAACCGAGTCTAATGCGTGAGCACCACAATAACCGACAAGCATACGGTTTCTCCAAGTAAGGACACGGTGATTGCCTTACCTAAAATCCTCTTTCACAGCTCTGAAAGGCAGCTCCTTATCCGTGACCCAAATACTCAGTTTATCTCCAATGACTTAATCATAAGTCATCCTTTGAGATTCAATGATCTCAATCACACAATCCCCCTTTTTGAAGTTCGAAGACTTCATTCTCAAACACCGTTGGTGAAGTTCTAGGACTTCAAATATCACTTGTGCAGTTTTATGACTTCAAACACTACATGTGAAGTTCTAAGACTTCAAACACCACTTGTGAAGTTCTAAGAATTCAAACACCACTTGTGAAGTTCTAAGACTTCAAACACAACTTGTGAAGTTCTAATACTTCAAACACTACTTACCCCTTGTTTAACTTTATCCTTAATGGGTCTACAAATATTCCTTCATAATTTTTCACCTTATCAAAATTGGATTTTCACCAAAGCCGAAATGGCACACCGCAATCTCATAGTATCCGCAATGGATTTCATAACCATTTATGGGATATTAACCTCCTCTACATTCATACTTTCATAGGTAGAATTTAGGACCAAAGTCACTTGTTTAACCCCGACAATTGATGCGTATCGCATTCTTCCATTCTTCAACTCTACAAAGAATGGTTACACCCAAAAAAGAGACACTCGTGGTATAAAACCCTTAATGAACTTCTTCATGACCGGAACATCAAGTATTCCATTGCTCAGGTTGGTGTCAATGGCATAAGCCATGTATACACCAATTCATGCGCCATGTGTTTCACCGTCTCTAGATGAGAACATATCGAAACGTCACCTCTTAGTCACACGCGACATTGATATGGGCACTAAGTAACCACATAAGTTCCACTACAATCGTAGGACACCATTCCATGTGATTGTTCCACCCGCAACCTACAAATATCAAATTATACACTCATCAACATTTTATCTCCCAATGTTGATTACCTCCAAATCCACTTATCTAAATAGCTTCTCACCCGACAATAAAACCAAAGGACTTCAGTCTCGTCCTTGGTAGTTAGAAATGTCCGACTCGAAGGACATGGAATTTCTAATTTCTCCCCTTTATCACCCTTGTGCTTTAACTCGAGACATTCACTTCGAATGCATCCCGATTTATAACAACTGTAGCACATGATATTAGGACTATAACACTATGGAATTGTGTGTCTCATCATTCTCCACTCGAGTTACATTCCACACCTATAACAATAATAAGTATTGCCTCCCCCAAAAAGGTTTCTAGTTTGGCTAGAATATTTGGCTTCCTTGAAGCCACCTCTAATTTCCTCCTTACACTCCACTTGTCTCCTGAGTTTGATCTCCCTGCAACATAAAATATCAACTCCACCAGAGTTATACACCATGCAGGAGAATCAACTCTATATCGTCAACCGATAATATCAAGAAACCGGTCTATTTCCATTCCTTCTGACACTCCAAAATTTAGGCAAGAATGTGCTTAGTCATACAACATGCCCTTAATCTTATTCAATCCACCGGTCTACCACACGTGTAAGAATTCTCTAGAAACACGATCCACTACAGCTTGTGGATAGAAACATTCCAAGAATGCTTCATGAATTTACCCCGACGCCTTGTCTTCATGCCATTAAGCTTTTCTCCTTACATAGAACTCCCAACCAATTCTCCACCATGTCCCGGAGTAGACTCACCGCGAATCATACTCTATCCGACCAATCACAATGGATTGCTTCCGAAGCCAATACCATTATAGTGATACGTCGTTGACTAACCAACGAATAAACCACCTCTAATTAACTCCTTTGGTTTGCACGCCACGAACCCCTTGTGGAACAAGGTTTTCTTCCTCCTTAATTTGCCAAAGTTGTTCCTCCCGCTCTATAGGCTTCATACGTTTCTTTCAAAGGCTTGCCTTAAAGAGCCTTATCTTCCTTGAGCGAAGATTAACACGACAAGATAGAAAGCTTTAACCATCCCCCACTAGAATGTTGCTTTCTAATTCTCCCAACTAACTCCATGCTACTCCCCATCCCCGAGGTGATACAAGCGTAGACTCTTTCGTACATGAGTCTTTAAGACAACTCTCATCGACTATTTCCTCCTACTAACATCCGTCTCCGTCAGTCATTCCCCGACTGTGTTAAAACGATCAACTCGTCATACGTGTATAAGCATAACTATAAGCATCTACATTAAGTTATACTCCTATATTTATATAAGTATATCTGCATCTATATACATATAAATACATATATAATCACCTTCACTTACTCCTTAATGATGGTTATTATTACATAGTCACCATGAAAACACGTAGACATGTTACATTACTAATCATTCTGGCCAAACATGATTAGTAATATACTATGCCTAAGTATATTCATTGTCCCCATGTGATAACTCCCAAGACAAGTTTCGGCACACATAATTCACCTTGGACACCAATTATAATGACCAACGACAATAATCATTACTAACCTTTCACCCTTAAGCTCCGAGTCTCGGTCATGCCTTCGTTGGATTCTCATTACACCCATCATATCAAGAGCAAATAAGTTTGAGTTCAGTGTCTTGCACACCCGAATCCCTCAAACCATTGCTCTGATACCAAGTTGTAACACCCAAAATTTTCAACCAAATTTAACTTCCAAAGTACGTGGAATTTAGGTCTCATAAAATGCCCTTGACAAACGACACATGATAATTACGACAAAATGACAACGACATGGTTTTCTTTAAAAACAACTGATTGACATCTCAAAGTAACAACAAGTTTTAACAACCAAAAGATAGTTCAAAACAAGTTAGGTGACTCCCGATAATGAGTCATAACTCCAAACTTATACAACCATCCAAAAAGTAGAGAATCCAACCAACGCGAAGCTTGACCCGAGACATCATACCGGAGCTTTACCTACAAGGGAAACACCAAAACTAACACCATTAGTAATGATACAACATTGCACAATACCCCCAAGTGCTTAACTCCCCAAATCTCCAAAATTCCCAAATCCACCAACTAGCGAATGAGTCGGCGTATGACAGACCCCCACCGGCGTCCCATACTCCTGTCTCAGGTCTGCACACCCAAATTTTCAGTTTTCGACCTTTTCGACCCTCCCGACTCGACCCCTAGTCGTTTTAAACCACCACCAACATTTTGTGAATGTTTTAAACACCTTACATCCCTACCATACTTTTTTTGAGGTTCTAAAGACCCCAAGGCATCACAAACGACTATGTGAAGTTCATGACCTCAATTAACTTTCGTGTGAGGTTCTTAGACTTCAATTCCCACAAAACGACTAGTGAAGTTCATGACCTCAAATAACTACCTTGTGAGGTTCTTAGACTTCAAACTCCTCTATATGATATCATATTAACTCCCATGTGAGGTTCAAAGACCTCAAATCACCACGACCATAGTGAAGCTCAAGACTTCAAGCAACAACAATACAACTTAAGTTCATGACCTCAATTACCACGTGTGAGGTTCGTTAGACTTCAATTGCCAACCTTAAAGATACAAACAAATGTACACACACAATACCAAACCATCATTATAACCCATCCGTTATTTACCTACACGTGGGATATCGGATCTGCATGCCCAAGACACAACATAAAAACAATGTTACTGATGATATATGATCCTAAAGGGTCACACACTAAGCAAATTACCAAGTACACGTTTAAATACCGTTTAAACGTGAAACCCCGTAATAATCAAATATATTATCATTTAATGAAATGATAAATACTAATAAACTAAAGTCCATGTTATTGACTATTATTAGTATTTGATGAAATGAATCTATACTATCTAATAAATAAAGGTTTTTCTTGCCACATGTCGCCTCCATATTCACCCTCATCATTTTTTTCCCGCCTCTCTCTCCTATTAAATACATTTCCATCTTTTAATAATAACAATATATTTAAAAAAATATTAATTATACTAATAAAATACATTTATTTAAATTATCTTTTATCATAAAAAACTTTAAAATCTAATTATTTAACTTTTATTTTCAATCAAGTAGTAATGAAAGTCAAATTATATTAAATAATAATTAACGTATTTTCAAAACTCAATTATATATTAATTTTTACATATTTTAAATTTTATTTTTTATCATTAGTATACGTAATAGATTTTTACACATGTAAAAAATATATATAAAAATTTTAGAATTTTATGTAAGATATTTTTCACCCCGTGTGTAATACACGGGGTCTAAACTAGTAACTAATATAACATGTTACTATCCACGATGGATTTTTTATGTCATTGTATTTATGCTGATGACTAGATTTCTTTTGTTACTCATACAATTGGATTATACGATCACATATTCTCTATTTGAGATTACTTGATCAAGATGGAATTATTGTTCACCAAAAGAAATCAATTCACGTAATAAAATGCATAAAATAGGTTTATTAGCATATTGGTACAATTGCTACATTGGAAATTGATCTCTGACAAAAGGTTCAGCCCATGCTTGTTTTCTTGGACAACTTTTGACAGAAAATAAGGTACATGGAGTATGGTTTATGTCCCATGCTTTCAAGACCATGATTCATATGCATTGTACTAAACTTTCGTGTGTGGTTCTTAAACTTTAATTGTCAGAAAACGACTTGTGAAGTTCATGACCTTAAATAACTACCTTGTGAGGTTCTTAGACTTCAAACTCCGCTATATGATATCATATTAACTCCCATGTGAGGTTCAAAGACCTCAAATCACCACGATCATAGTGAAGTTCAAGACTTCAAGCAACAACAATACAACTTAAGTTCATGACCTCAATTACCACGTGTGAGGTTCGTTAGACTTCAATTGTCAACCTTAAACATACAAACAAATGTACACACACAATACCAAACCATCATTATAACCCATATGTTATTTACCAACACGTGGGATTCAAAGATCCCAATTCCACCCTTTCCATTTGCGAAGTTCAAAGACTTCAAACCACTATTTCACCCTACCTTACATTCAACATAGACATACAATAACACCATAAAAGTCATAAGTAATTCTATGACTCTAATCACCATACGACATTGTGAGGTTCATAGACCTCAAGCACCCACCCTTTGCATACATACACCATATGCAATTTCACCAAATCGATAAGCACACATTTGCACATATGATAAATAACACTATCAACATGTATATCAAGTATGTACATTACTACCACCTATCATTACTAAGTAAGTGCAAAGCACTTACCTTTTTTTGCTAATGATGATCCCGCTTGATCCTCAAAGCTAGCTTCCTTACTATTTGATCATCTATACGAACCATTTATAATTAGTAATCCAATGATCACCAATTAACACCCAACACACCGTTATGATCTAAAAATCAAGATTCTAACTTAGTTTGGTTATTACAACCTTAACCAAACCTCCAACACCTAACAATCAACTTTCAATCCAAGTTGACCCGTTTAGGTTTCTTACAATTTCACCCAATTCCCAAAGGTTCTTGATTCACCATTTGATTAAGGTTTCTACTAAGTAATGTGTTTATCAACACCATAAACACTTACAAACCATTTAAACCATCCCAATCAAAAAACCCCAATTTCTCACCTCAAGAACCCTAAATTTCAAATCATGAAATTAGATGAGGTTTCTTACATAAAAATGTGTCTAACAACACTGATGTGTACGTGATTAAGTTATATATATATATATATATATATATATATATATATATATAAGTGTGTTTTAGAAATGGTTTCACGAGATCAGGTTTTAAATTTATAAAACGATAAAGACTCAAACTTAAAACACACACAATAGGCAAGTGTACCTATCGCAGCATAATATAGTTTATGTAAGAACCAAGTATTGAACCAACGGACACGGTCGAATTCCAATACTCAACTTTTGTTATCGTTTAGCCAGTTTAATTAATGAGTGAGTTTTGTGTGCTTGTGGAGCAGAAAAGTACATGACAGAAAAGTAAATGGCGGTAAACTAAATAGCAGAAAAGTAAAAACATGCGTGAAGTGTGTAACAGAAATGTAACGAACAGAATAGTAAATAACAGGAAAGTAAATATGTCGAAAATGATCAGGTTACGAATAGTATTGCTTTGGGTTTCGAATCCACTTGGTACGTGATAATGTTAAGTTGACTAATCCAGTGATATGACTACTACAATGTGTGACCCGGGTCACCGCTAGAGCCTCGTCCTCACGACATTTGATTTTCAAATTTAAAAGCTTTAACAAATGGTAGTGCCTCCTGTTAAGGACAACAATTACCCTCAACCCATCGAATGGTCATCTTCGGGTTGGTTTAAGACATCGAACGTAAAATGCTTTATATTAGAGTTAAATAGGTGATTATATTTTGCTCACCAGGAGGCGGTGTAACAATGAGACCAAGTATAAAGACCGTTACCAACATGAGTTCACCCGCATAATAAGTTTGTATAAAGACGTACGACCTTACTAGTGTTGACCAAGCCTTGGTTTATCAATATCTGCTTGTATAAAGACGTACAAGTTTCGAAAGAAGTTTGATTAAAAAGGTTTTATGATCTTACACTTTAAAACCAAGAACACTCACAAATATAAAGATGGATTTAGACAATAATAAAATCCCACCAAAATGGTGGTTTTAAGGACGAATGGTTAAAGACATAAACACATCACTTGGATTAATACGTTAAACATTAACATACACCAAACTTCATCCTAGCAATACAAAGAGTTTAGACACGAATGGTCATACTAACTAGCATAACGCTGAGTTTCGTAGGCTCCCTTATTATGGAACAAGGAGGAAGAGCCCATCCACTCACTACTCTCTACTATAACTATGAAATACGCTCTCAAATGAGGTCTGGATGATTGTTGTAATGTGTGGATGGGTGTGTGGAAAGAAGAACTCAACCCCTCTATTTATAGGCCTCAAAATGAGCAATGCACGGCCGTGCATTGGATTTTGCGGGCGTTCAAACACCTCGGGAATCAAACAGGGTACAAGTGACAGTGTACTAAAGCCTTAGAGAGCAAGTTGGCCATTGCACGGTTGTGCAATGGGATGCACGGCCGTGCATTGCCTCCTTGCTTCCCAGCTTCGTCTTTTAGCTGATGGTTTGACTTCTGTAGACCTGGTTTGACTTCTTGGAGGTCAATGCTCGGGTTTGGTCCTCCAAAAGCTTGCTTTCTTCATGTTTTAAGCTTGTTTTTGCTTTATTTATCTTGGAGCACCGAATAACCTACAATTGTGAAATATTAATGCATTAAGTATCATTTGCAAGGCTATTAATCAATTAGTACCATAATATATGGATTATTATGCATGCAAAACATGTATAATTTAGAACATATCAAACACCATAGACACTTTTCAACCACCAATTCATCATTCAAACATCATTAGATTGAAAATCCCCAAATCACCCTCAAGAACCCTAATTCTTGAATCATCAAATTAGATATTTAGATGATGTTATCTACCTCCCATTACCTTCAATCAAGCTAGATAACTATTTATTTTAAGTTTCTAACCGTTTAATTCCACCCCAACAGCCCCAATTCATGTTTCACCCAAAACCCACCAAGAACATCAACAATGGTGGATTGTAGAGATGATAGAACACTTACTTGTTAATTAGAAGGAGATATACACACCAAATCCTTCAATTTTAAGCTTCTACTTGCATATTTGAGCTTAATTTCTTCCTTCTCCTTTTTCTCTCTTTGAAAGACACCACCAACACACACACAAGGTGTGTGTTACGCCACCCCCTTCCCCCATTTAGGCTAGATTTGGCAATAATACCAAACAGCCCCTCAACTTCTATTTTTTGACTCATTTCTCCCAAACTAGTTGAAAACTAGTTAAAACCCATGTTTGCAACAACCTTTCAACTCCCATTTATATTTATTTACATCCGTATAATATGTTTAACATATTATATTATAAACCCGAAATTGGGTATGTTACACTACAAACATATCAAACTAAACACAAACATACAAAAAATGATAAGGAAAAATATAGTGGCGGAAGCAGTGCTGAGGCTCAGAGCTTGAAAAATAACGAAACCACCTTGGCTGCAGGGTCGGTTGCAGATATTCACCTACCATCCTCCAACCCTACCTCGCCAAGGTGATCTTCAACATTGTTTACTCAGATCTAGAAACTCATCACAGCCCTGTTAGAAACCCTAACCGAGCAAAAGGGTCAGTAGGAGAAAAGCACGTGTGGTCCGCTTCCCTCAGCCGCAGCCATACCCTTTTCCTGATCACCACTCCTGAAAGGAAAACCCTAACCGGTGAGAGATCTACAGAAAGAGAGAGCCAACGCCAATAGACGGCGTCGTAACACGCATACACAGGTCGGCCACCATCCACCACCGCTCTGTCTGGTCGGAGGCTGGCCAAAGAAGCCGATGTAAGAGGCTAAGCGAAGTGAGATGCATTTTAGGTCAATGAAAGAGGAAGATCTGGATGGACACCGTCGCAGCCGTTGATGACCACCGGCACCACCACCGTCTTACCCGGTCATCGCCTCTCGATTCCGCTTCCCCATTCCCTTACATTAGGGCTTCAATGGAGAGAGCAGTGGTTTTGACGATAGAATAAAAGGTGTGGATGAAAACCTAAAACGTGACATGCTTTACATGTTAGTACATCATGCTTAAAAACATAAACATTCATGTAGCTACTATTCATTTCCCCCACAAATAACTATAGGTATAATAAGACAAAAATAGTAAAATACTATATTAAAAATGCATTATTCTTGAAAGAATAACATAAATAATAAAAATGAAAACAAAGCACAATAATAATAAGATAATAAGATGACATGGTGTCACACGTTCAAACCAAGGGGAATTATGGTATTGCGTTGCTAGCGTGGTGCTGAGTCATACACACGTTTTCGTTTTTTTGGACCCTTGTTTTGTTTTTGCTATTGTGTTCTTTCACATTATCCAATTATTTAAAAAAAACAATATTTTTTATATAATACGACTTTTCATATAAAAAGAACAAGCTAAATATAAAATATGCTAGCCGTTAAACAAAATATAAAAGAAAACGTAAATTTATATTCAACCTTTTCATTTTCTAGATATGGGAAAAAGCAACGGTAAACACTATCTAAACGTGTAGATAAGTCAAGTTTGAGCTTAAATAAATTAACTTGAAAAGTTCAAGATTTATATATATATATATATACACATATATATATATATATATATAATGGAGAATTATCATAAGAAAACTCATTGTTAATGAGAAAACCAAAAAAACTATTTATTAAAGTTAAAAAAATAATAATAAAAAAATCATAACTCAAAATATAAATCAAAAACTAAAAAACCGCTTCGGAGACCTTGTTCCCCACGTCGTCCTTTTTAAAAAAAAATCAACGTTTTGCTACATATGTGTAGCATAGTTAGCTTTTGGGGGGTGTTTTTTTGGGTTTAGTTTAGCTTTTAGGTTAGGTTTTTAGGGGGTGGGTGAGGGGTTTAGGTTTTTGGGGGGTGGGTGGGGGTTTAGGTTTTTTTTTTGGGGGGGGGGGGGGGGGTTAGGCTTTTGGGTGTACTACACATATGCAACACCTTTAATGAAAAGTTTTTTGGTTTTCTCATGAAAATGAGTTTTCTAGTGAACTCACCCTTATATAATATATATATATATATATATATATATATATATATATAGGCTTGTATTTCAAAGTATAGACTGGTCCAAGTGGATCCAGTTTTAAAACTTCCGCTGTAATAAGAGCAAATTTTTTCTTTCCATTTTTCTTTCTGATACTACTATCCCATTCTTTTTTATTTCTTCAAATACTTGTTGCAAGTGTTTTTCATGTTCTTGAACAGTTTCACTTGCTACTAGTATGTCGTCTATATAGACTAAACAGAATGTGTATTTAAGAAATATACTGTCCATAAATCTTTGAAAAATTGAAGGAGCGTTCTTTAGCCCAAAGCTAAGAACATTCCATTCATAGAGGCCTTCTGAGCATGTGAAGGCTGTCCATTTTTTGAAATCTTCTTCTAAGTTTAATTGATTATAATCTGATTTTAAGTCGAATTTAGAAAATACTTTGTTATTTTGTATTAACTGGATTAGGCTATCTTTATTAGGAATATTATAACCATCATCTTCTGTGTTATCATTTAATCTTTTGTAGTTATAAACTATTCTTGCCTTTCTTCTTTTTATTTCACTATGATTTTTAACTATAAAGGCTGCTGATCTATGTGGACTTTCGGATTTTCTAATTAATCCTTGTTTAGTCATTTCTGATATTTGTTTTTTAAATTCTTCTTTATCTAGGGGACTGTAATCTATGTTTATATTTCGTATGGTAATATCAGGATTTTTAATCTTAAATTTACATATATACTTAACTTTTGATTTTGTAATGTCTTCTCCTATGAATCCTATTTTTTCTAAGTGTATTATTATAGGATGATTTATACTTTTTGTAATGTCTTGTCCTTTTTCTAATTCATGATTTATAAAATTTGTAAGTAGTTGCATGGATTCATTTTCTGCAATCTTTTTTCTGTTTTTATTCAAGAAATCTAAACTTCCTTTTTCTCCTTTTTTATTAGAAATATTTTCTATACTTTTATATCTAAGTGTTGGAAAGCTGTAAATTTGTTTGCTAATTGTTATATAGTTTCTAGTTATGGTGATAGCACCATTTAATCCTAGTATAAAATTTAATCCTAAAACAAAATCTCTGGATTTTATGTGTTAAGGATTTATGTTTATTTGTGGAATTTCATATTTTATACTGTAATTTCCTGAAAAGTCTCGAAATTGTATTCCTGAAGGGTCTAAGTAATGTGTTATATCTATTAACCTATTTTCTACAGTTCTTGTCATTAGTCTATATGTAAGTAATTTATGAAATTTTTCAGGGGCTAAACTATGTGAAATTACACTTTTTGTTGCTCCTGTATCTACTAAGGCTGTTAGATCTATAGGTGTATTAGCGTCTAGCCATAATCTACACTGTATATTTATCATACTTATTGATCCACTGGTTTGTATAAGTGTTTCTTCTCCAGTTTGTATTATAGAGTTTTGTTCTGTGGCCATATTATTTAATTCTGGAAATTCTTTTTCCTTTTTCTTTTCTATATGGTCTTCAAGTCTAAGAACCCTATCTTTAAGGAGTTCTATTTTTAATTTATTTAACTCTATGACTAATTCTAATTTTTCTATCTTTTCTTCATAGTTACTAGAATTTTTACTTATATCTTGACTAGTACTTGGTGGTTCTATGTTATAAATATCTTTTATACAAATATGACAGATTTCTTTAAAACAAATGTTGCATTGTGATCTTTTTTCTATGCTAGGGTAATATTCACATATATAACATTTAATGTGATTATTACCTTTCCTATGTTTCCAATCATGGTTACATTCTTCAGGGTTTGTATATGTGTATGAAATTTTTGCTATTGGTTCATCGTCTTCGCTATATATATTGTATATTGACTCATTATCTGTATGATCTGTGTCTATAGCCTCTATTTCATAATCTTTTATTTGATCAATTAAATTACTTTTTTCTATATTTCTATTTCTATTTGGACATCTATTAGCCAAATGTTCTGTATCTCCACATATAAAACATTTACATGTCCTAGTGTGCGGTTTTTTAACATATTTATTTTGATATTTTTTATACGGTTTGTATTCTTTATTGTAAGTAGTACTTTTCCTAATTTTCTTTTTTCTACTTTTGTCATAGTATCCATAGGCTTCTAGTATATTTGCCTCTGTAAATTTTCTATTTGTTATTTGTTCGTAGGATTTATTAATTTGCATGTCTCCGTATTGTAATTTCCAGGCTTCATGTATATGTTTTCCTAAGTCTCCTAGTAATTTTATAAAATACTTATCACATAAGCTATCTTCCATAGCTTGTCCTGTCTGTGCTAATAATCTTGTGAAATCTAATGTAAATTCATTTATGTATTTCATTTCTGCTAGAAGATGCGTGTGGCATGGTTTGTATATGCCACAAGTTGTCTAATAGACACTGCTGTTTTTCTGTAAGCTTTATTCCGTGGTTTGGACGGAATTTCATGTGTGTATCGTTGCAGGCTTGTAGGTCATATGTGCCAAAAGAAAAGATAAGAGAATTCTGTGATGAATTGGGTTTTTGGGCCTTTTTATGGGCTGGTTTTTTGTTTAGCATGTCTTGGATAAAGTTTGGGCTTTGAGGAATATGTGTATACTGTGTAAGGAAATAAGGAGGGAGCTGTCTAGAACTTTGTAGAATAGGGGTTGTTTGTACAAGAGCCGCTTGTCTAGAACTGTTTATTTTTTCGGCTTTCATGGACTGACTGAGTAGTTTCTCTGTGTCTTCATCGTCGTTAGACGAAATACTCATTGGTGAAAGAGTCTGTTTATGCTGTAATGGTCTAATAACCACTTTTTCTTTTCCCTTGTTTTTTCTATCCATCTGTAGCAAAAAGTCTGTTAATATTACGAGATAATAAGTCGGCTATTCCGTTATCTTTTCCCTTAATGTGTTCAAACTGTATTGAATACCCATTTCCCTGTATATTATTTTGTAGATTTACCCATCTTGTTCTATTGTTTGATAGTTTAGTCTTCTACTATTACCAGTGTTTGAAACTCTGATGTCCCAATTTAATTTAAAATATTAGGATATAAGAAAATATTTTAAGGGAACTAAAGAGATGAAGCGTTTTAAAGAAGAAATCAGATTTTTAATCAAGAAATTATTGAATCAACGATAAATTTCAAAAAACTCGAATTCCTAAACCTAGAATTTTCTGATAAGGTAGTTGTTTATGGAGTTTTTATGGCTGATAAATATTCTTTTTCTAGCAGGTCTGTATGTGTGATCGTTTGCAAAGGGGAAGGAATTGAAGATTTTGCAACCGATAAAAGGGGTGGAGTTGTGAGAAGAAATGTTTCCTGTGGTTATCACAAATTTTTCTCCGAAGAGATTTATGATACCTTCTGTCTTGGGGTTTAATTCTAACTCAATATAATCAATCATGCCATTATGATAAAATTGGAGAATTAAATCATTAGGCATGTCTGTCTCTTTTAAGTTGATTTGGAGAAGAAGTAAGCAAGTTCCTTCTCCATCTTCGTCCGTCCTTTCAACGACCTTTATTCCTTTGTATTTTTCTTCGTTGAGAGCTTATAAATAAACTAAGTCAGACACATCTAAGTGAAAACCCGTCTATATAGACTAAACATAATGTGTATTTAAGAAATATACTGTCCATAAATCTTTGAAAAATTGAAGGAGCGTTCTTTAGCCCAAAGCTAAGAACATTCCATTCATAGAGGCCTTCTGAGCATGTGAAGGCTGTCCATTTTTTGAAATCTTCTTCTAAGTTTAATTGATTATAACCTGATTTTAAGTCGAATTTAGAAAATACTTTGTTATTTTGTATTAACTGGATATATATATATATATATATATATATATATATATATATATATATATATAGGGTTAGGATCTTTTGAGAACTCATAAATACTTGAGAACTCGTCAAAAAACCGATTAAAACCATTTTTTTTTGTTTTCACTACATTGACTATTAAAATACAAGATAAAAATGATTTATCTCTCTAATTAATTCATCTATTCTCTCTAAATTATTCCTAAAAAAATTTCTACACATGTGTAAGTGATAAACTTACATATGTGAAGATTTTTTTTAATATATGAATACATGTAAATTTACATATATGAATTCATTTTTTTATGTTGTATTCTAATAATAAAGGTAGTAAAAACAAAAAAATGGTTTTAATTGGTTTTTTGACGAGTTCTCGCGAGTTATCAAAATATTTAGGAGTTCTCAAATTATTCATTATATATATATATGGGGAGAATCAAATAATAACTAGTTTTTCGCTAAAAAATCTAAGAAATGACGAAATCCTTAAGAAATGATATCAAACGAAATCCGATTGAGCAAATTTCAGCGGAGTTGGAACCGTCTCTTCGAACTCTACCATCTTAGCTTTTAGGGTTTAGCTTTTAAGGTTTAGATTTTACGTATGAATTTTAGGGTTTTAGCCTTACGGTTTAGCTTTTAGGTTTAGATTTTATGGTTTATGGTGTTTTTTAGGGGTGGGTATGGGAGGTTTAGGTTTTTGGGGGGTGGTGGTTTTAGGCTTTTCGGGTAGGGTTGGAGGGGGGTTTAGGTTTTTGGGGGTGCGGATGGAGGGGTGTTTAGGTTTTTGGGTCCGGGTTAGGGTTCGATGAGACGGTTCCAACGCCGCTGGAATGAGCTCAATCGGAGTTCATTTAACCCACTTTTTAGTATTTTTAATGAAAAACTACTTTTTAGTGGAAGCGTCCCTTATATATATATATATATATATATTACTTCTAATAAATAAAAATAAATGGGACACGTGTCATCCATTGATAAGATTGAGAACCTTTTTTTCCCGTCTAAATGCTATTCCAGACTTTTTTACACGCGGATCCTTGGATCCGAACCGTTAACATGTTTTAACCCATTTCTACGCCCCCCTCTCTCAAACCCTAAGTTCCTCAAGTCGTCAAGGTTGATGCCCCTAGCGACTAGCGTCACTTACGAATCTCGAAGCTCAACAATGGAGGAAGAGATTGCGGGAAGAAGAACAGAACTCATTAACTCTATCGTGCCGATTTCCTCTTGAAATTCCTCTTCGGTATTTCACGTTTCCTTCCTTTTTCGTTTCTTTCTTCTCCTTCTTTCTTTCCGGCGGTGGTGTAATGGTGAGCATGGTTTTTTTCTTTTTGATTTTTGTTGTTGTTGTTGTGGCTTACATAGGATTCAGTCTTTTTGTTCCCTGGTTTGTTTTTTATTTGAATCATCTTTTGGTTGACTTGTATGTTTGTTGATTAGGATTTGAATCATCTTTTGTACATAATGTTCTTCGATTAGGGTTGTACATAACTCTATTATTTGTTAAAATATCTTTGCAGTAATGGACCTGAGATGATGAGGGAACAAGTTTCCGAATACCTAAACAGGATTAAAGCTTGGCTTTGGACTTCATCAATTTTGATAGCTTCATTTGATTTTAAGGTTATAGCAATCTGTTTATGTTTTTAATTATTTTCATTCCAAGATGATGATGGAACAAGTTTCTGAATACTTATAGCAATCTGTTTATGTTTTTGCTATTGTGTTCTTTCACATTATCCAATTATTTAAAAAAACAATATTTTTTATATAATACGACTTTTCATATAAAAAAAAACAAGCTAAATATAAAATATGCCAGCCGTTAAACAAAATATAAAAGAACAACCTTAATCATATATCAACCTAAATTTATATTCAACCTTTTTAGTTTCTAGATATGGGAAAAAGCAACGGTAAACACTATCTAAACGTGTAGATAAGTCAAGTTTGAGCTTAAATAAATTAACTTGAAAAGTTCAAGATTTATATATATATATAGGGGAAGGTTCCGCTAAGAAGTGGTTTTTCGCTAAGAAACGCTAAGAAGTGGGTCAAACGAACTCCGATTGAGCTCATTCGAGCGGCGTTGGAACCGTCTCATCGAACTCTAATCCGGACCCAAAAACCTAAACCCCCCTCCACCCGCACCCCCAAAAACCTAAACCCCCCCTCCAACCCCACCCCGAAAAGCCTAAAACCACCACCCCCACCCCCCAAAAACCTAAACCCCCCCCACCCCTCCCCCCCAAAAAACCTAAACCCACCCCCCACCCACCCCCAAAAACCTAAACCCCCACCCCCCAAAAAAAACCTAAACCCTAAAAGCTAAACCCTAAGGCTAAAATCCTAAAATTCAACGCTAAGATCTAAACCCTAAAAGCTAAGATGGTAGAGTTCGACGATACGGTTCCAACGCCGCTGGAATGAGCTCAATCCGAGTTCGTTTGATATCGTTTCTTAATGTTTTTGTCACTTCTTAGAATTCTTAGCCGAAAACAACTTCTTATTTGATCATCCCCCTATATATATATATATATATATATATATAAAATGGGGAATGATCATAAGAAAACTCATTGTTTATGAGAAAACCAAAAAACTATTTATTAAATGTAAAAAAATAATAAAAAAATCATAACTCAAAATATAAAACAAAAACTAAAAAACCGCTTCGGAGACCTTGTTCCTCACGTCGTCCTCTTTAAAAAAAAATCAATGAAGATGTAAATTTTATGATAAAATTAGGGCATATGTTGGACTACATAAAGACAACTATGAATAATATTGAAAAGGATAAAACCTTTTCTTTTATATGGTACAGAAAATGGAAGCGTAGTGAATGAGACTAAGGGGATGTGTGGATTGATTAATAAAACTATTAAATAGCTTATTGTCTTTTGAAATAATTAGATAAGTAGTTTGGATAAGCAATCCCAAACACCCTCAAAACGTCTTATTGTTGTATCTAAATCGATAAGCAGTCCAACTGTTTCAATAAGCATTTCCAAACACCCCCTAAATACTATTTTGAGTCATATGATTTCCATTGCTTATGCGCAGAGTAGCTGCTGTAATTGTCCCACGTGCAGAAACACTAGAGAAAAGTGATTGTTTCAATTCGGTATGAGAGATTCTCTTGTATAAAAAACATCATTCTTGCAGGTCATATTATAAGTGTTTGAAGTTATTAAAGCTCATCATTATTATATAGACACTTCTCTTTATTCATTTTTATACCATGGTGTACAAATGAATCACTGTATATATCTTTATACATATACAACAAGAAGAGAAGCTGCTATCTATTTGGTGGAAAGAATATGCTGAATGTAGTGAAGGGCTAAAAGGGTCACCGGCTTCAATTTCCAAATCAGATCCACTGCTAAAACCATTTCCTTTAGAGGATTCAAAAACAGGAAAACAATGTTTTAACGAGGAAGAAAGAGTTGGTGTCCCTGTGAAATGAGGCTTGTATGAGGTAACATGCATATTATTGTTACTGTATATCATACACTCAATTAAACCATAAAGTCTCCATTGTTGCCGATTTCACTCCTCTGTTAGACCTTTTTACCAAAAAAAAAAGTAAATAAATAATTTGTTACTGTATATCATCACCAAAAAAATATATATATTTGTTCGTTTTTCATTGTTCAACCCGTATCATTAAATCTGATGCAATAATCGTCAGTTTTAAGCTCAAGGATTTCTATGTTGTCATACAGGACCTGTCTGCATGTGTAATATTTGAAAAGGATAATAAATCAGTTTACACATACTTGGTTAGTGCATGAAAGTGAATATTTACTTTTTTACATTGTATTATGTACTACAGTTATGTTGACTAAGAAGACATGATTTTACATGGTTTGGCCTATCATCAGTTGGTGAATACAAAAAAGCTGTGGAAACGCATTTGAAAGCAATTCAATTTGATGATAATTTTCTTGAGGCATGGAGTCATTTAGTGTGGGTACATAAGAGGCTGAATCACTTTATTTCTTTCTCCCTAAGTACATATTTACAGGGATCTGGAATCCTCTCCTGGGTTTATATGGTTTGTATTAATAAATAATAACAGATATCATAGTATTTGAATTTTCACTCTTTCCCCTTTACACCCTGTAAGTTGGTAGACAATGTGCTGAAGTGTGGATGTTTATTTTTATCAGCCTTATCAAGACTTGGCAAATTCAACAAAGGCTTTGGATTGTCTTGACTAGGTTTTGCAAATTGATGCAAGGTAAAGATTCAGTGAAATTTAATGAACCCGTCTCATTTAACCTATCTAAAGTTATGTTTATTAAGATATATAAAATTATCTGTTTGATCTTATTTGTTAGTTTGTTTGGTTTCAAGTTTACATCATATTGTTTTCTTCTCTAATATTCCTTAGCTAATATTTTTGAAATATTATCGCTGGAATGCTATCAAAGACTTAACAACTGGGCTAATCTTTCCCCTTTACACCCTGTTTTGTACAAGTAAATACAAAATTTTGAATTGTAATTGTATTTTCATTTTTTATTGTTGTACGTAATAAAAATACTTCACTTATGTATTTTTTTTACACGTTATAGAAATATATAATTTCTGTTATACAAATCGTGTAGTACACGGGTCTATAACCTAGTGTATATATATAAAAGGTTTAAGCTTGATTTGTGAATAATTTTATAAGCTTGAACTTGAATCAGTCCGTCTTTTTATTATTTACTAGGTTAGAAACCTCGTGTATTACACGGGTTGAATAAATGCAATTTTATATACTTAGTAATAAAGATTTACATATTACATATTTATGACATATTAAATAGTTTTTAATACAAATTTTAGAAACGTTATATTGCTATTTTTTAAAAATGTTTTACAAAAAGAATGAAAGAAATGTTCAATTTCTAAAAATGTTTTATAAAAAACCTATTTTTTTAAAAATAAAAAATATTTTATAAAAAGAATTATAGAAAATCATTATTATTTAATAGGAGAGAGAGGAGGTAAACAAAAAATTATTAAAAAATAATTAAAGAAAATTTGTATAATTAATAAGAGAGAGAGAGAGACGGAAAAAAAAATGATGAGCATGTATAGGAAAGTGACAAATGTCCCACAGAAACCTTTATTTATTATATAGTTTAGATTAGTTTTTTTTTTGTTTTTATATATTTATTTAAGTATTTATACACATAGTTATAAATATATATAACATAATATATGTTATTTGTTTTTTATCATAATTATATATATATATATATTACAATAATATGTTAAAATTATGTATTATATCATATAAATAATATTATATTTATATAAATACAAGCATGTTTAATCCCGTGTACGGACTGCAAACCCTTCTCCGACCGATGAACCCTTGACATGGACAGATGAAAAGTGGAATTGGACATTCGAACGGGTCTTTAGCCAACTACTAATTGGAGACGAGCACGTCCTCAATTAAGATGAGGGGGTACATCCCCAATTCAGATGAGGGGTATGTCACTGACCTCAGGGAGGAATACATACCTAATTTCAAAGATGAGGACACGTATGACGAGTGTTTCAGGAACTATAACCCATGGGAAGACGAGCGCTCAACGTATTCGTAATGCTCGTTTGATTCAATCGGGTATCTTTAATTATGTTTGATATTATGTTTTTTAGTTTTAGGTTGTGTGATTTTTAATTTTTAGGTTATGTAATTTCTAATTTTTAGGTTATGTAATTTTTAATTTTTAGTTTATTTTTATTTTTAAGTATATTATATTTATTTTAAATAATATGAAATATAAAAAAATAAGATAATTATAAAAAAGTAATTTGGTATATAGAAAGTAAATGTAAAAGTAGGTGATAATGTGAAAATATAGGGTTGTTTGAAAAAGGATGCAGTGTTGAAGTAAAAATATATGTTTTTAAAGTATGAGTGAAAATTTGATATAGCGCGTTTAGTTAAGTTTTTCTCATCCACGACTGGAGTCTGCTGGAGATGCTCTAACGGAAATGTAAAATAGTTAATTAAGGGTTATGTACTTGTGTTAAAGGTATATCATCTCTCTATTTTTATTCGATACAATCTCTTCAACTTGTCACGTCAATAACATCCTTATGTTTTCATTCTAAAAATACAAATAAAAAAACTGTGATTTAATATTTAAAAAAAAAAACTTTAAGTAGAATAGACCCTGAATTTAGTTATCTTTACCGATAACAATAAAATTTATAACTTTATTTGAGTTCATTTTTTTTAACGACGAATCTGTTTTACTCATACTTCTAAATTATATCAAATAATTTAGCTATATTCATAACTTTTATTTCAAACATATTCTATTTTTAATCAAACAACCCAAGTCATCATTTTATTAGACAACTAAGCAAGAACTGAAGAAGGAAAATCATGACATAAGAAAAGTTAGTCATCGATTTCTAAAATTTCAAAATGATGTTACATGTCACATTTTTATTGACCAAAAGAATGTTTCATAGTCATGTGTCACCATTTTATCATACTAACTAAAAATTCAATATTAGGAGCTACATTTGACCATTTCATCAAAATTTCACGGTATTAACCTTTATTCCGTGAAAATTTTGTTTTTTCTATCAACATGATTATTATATTTAATGGACAGATCTTTTAAAGAGATGTGTTGGTCTAGTATTTTATATTTGTTTTAATCATAACTATTAAGTCAAAATTGTTAAAATAAAAATAATGTGATTTTCCCTTGATCTAATGCACGCTGAATTCATCCCATTATTTTATTTTTCTTTCTAAACATGTTAGCTACCACCCATTGCATGTGCACTCCTTTGACCAATTTAACTAATCCAAACACATTTCAAATAAAAAAAAATAAAAACAACTCATTTTACAACTCACACAAAATCAAATCCAAAGCAATATTTAACGATTACACTAATCATTTATGATATTATCCAACTAATTTCTTAATAGTTAAAACTTTTATTTTATTTTAAACAACTTTTTTACTTCTAAAATACCATATAAACCTCTAAGTACACAATTTAATCTCACACCATTTTTATAGGGGAGCGGAGGAAATCATCAATGATACTATACAACAAGAACATAAACATTAAAATTTTTATCTATGCATCTTATCATACATAATATGTTTGATAAAACTAGGTATGACAATGTGTCGGGTTTAGGTAATATCAACCCCGTACTTGATTATAAAAGTTTATTCCATACCCGACCCAAAACCCGTCAGGTTTCTATCGGGTATCAGGGCAGGCCCATTGGGCCTGCGGGCAACACACCCGTAGTGGGCCTAACATTTCGAGGGGCCCAAAAAAACAAAAAAAATTATTGAGCCTTTTTAAAGAAGTAATTTTCGAGGCTTTTTTTTAAAATATTGCATCAAATATATAAAGAAAAAACAATTGGGTCTTTTTAAAGTATGTTAGCCTTAAAAATGTTAAATGTGTTTAGGCACATGAATCCAATCCAACCCAACACTTTGTAATTTTGTATTAGGCTTAAAAAAAATTTATATTCTTAAAAAAAATGTTAAATGTGTTTAGGCTCATGGGTCTTTTTTTTCGGCTCGTGTAGGGCATTCGAATTCCCGGGATCGGCTCTGTCAGGTATACTCGTGGATTTCAAGTATACCCATTAGTTTGTAAAAAATACATGTTGGGTATAACCGATCAAAAACACGTTGGGTATCTATCGAGTATATATAAAAACAGTAATTAAAAAAAAATCACGTAAGGTATATACATTTAAAATAAATACGGTATATATACTTAAAATAAATAATAAAGAAAGAAAACTATGTTGGATATATAATCGGATAAACGAGTATATGTTATAGGGTAATCGGGTATATCACCATATTCAATGCACATCCTATACGCGTAAAAAATTTCAAAAGTAATCCCATACCAGGTCTCATACTTAATTACCCGATTCTATACCCGTCCTGAATGTTTCGGATTCAGGTTTCATTGCCCATCCCTAGATAAAAGTAGTCAAAGATAAACCGAATCTCTAAAACTCAAAGTCGTAAGTTAAAGTTGGCTTAAAAGCCGAAACTTTTTAAAACTTTAACTACTTTTGTTTTTATAGTTTTTAAAACTTTTAGATGGTGTTTGGGATTGCTTATTTAACTCCAAAAGTGTTTTTTTTTTGTCAAAAGTATTTATTGACTTATAACTAGGGGTGAGCATATAACCGAATTAACCGAACCATAACCGAATTAACCGAACCGAACAATTAACCGACGGTTCGGTTAAGCAATAATCGATTAACCGAAAATTGTGGGTCGGTTTTGGTTATGGTGTGTGTCATAACTGAATTAACCGAATCGAATATACACTAACCAAATCGAAATAACATGTTTTTAAGTGAATGCCCATGAATGAATTCATCAGTTGTGAATAAAATTTTAAAGAATTTTGAATTTGAATCAAAATTTAAATTTGATCCGTATTCAAATCGAATTCAGATTTAGCTAGGTTTCAAAATTCCCTATTAGATAATTATCTGTAATAAAAAGTATATTCAAAAGCTTTCTTTTAAAAAAAATTATTTGTAAAAAAAATAACAAAATATATAACAGCGACGGTAGTCGGCCGGGTGTGGTGGTTGATCGACGGTGATCGCCGCAGTGAGAACAGGTGTGGTGGTGGATCGGCGAGGGTTGGAGTCGACGATTGGGGAGTGGTTATTATTAGGTTATGATTATTTGATATTTGGGGTAAAAGGGTGAGATAGATTGATAATTTGATTCTCAAAAAGCCAAAAGAAGTTTAAAAAACTAGGTTTTTATGGATTTTGAAAAACAACTTTTTATCCTTTTTAAAAAGCTAAAATAAAAAGTGTTTTTGTGTTTGACAAAAACTTTTTTAACTTATTGACTTTTTAAAAAAACCAAAAAGTCAATAGGTCATAAAACTAGTATTTTAAAAATAAATAATTAAATATAGAAATCTCCTAAATATAAATATTTTATAATAATCCATCACCATCCACAACTATATATGACCCCTTATTGGACATCAATTTGTCTCCTACAAAATCAAATATAGCAAACAAAATAAAACGGATTAAAAGTTTCAGATTCTTCGAAGATCGTCGGTATGGGATCTGGGTTTTCGTCAGTTCTTGTTATGTGCAGCACGGCCTCTGGTCCGCCGGTGCCGGCGGCGACGGGTCTGGGTGATTTGCCGGAGAGCGTGGTGGGTTCTGTTCTTGAACGGTTAAACCCACAAGAGATCTGCGGGCTCGCTGCTCTTAATCGTGCTTTTCGTGCTGCTTCGTCGGCTGATTTTGTGTGGGAATCGAAGTTGCCTCAGAATTATAATTCTGTTATATCAAGGATCTTTGATGATAATAATAAATTTCCTTCGAATTTGTGCAAAAAAAATATTTATGCCAGATTATCTCGACCTAATTCCATTGATGGAGAAACAAAGGTAAATGATTCTTCATTTCAAATTTTTTTTTTAATTTTGTTGTTTGTATTGTATCCTTGATCCTGATTGAAGATTTTATTTAGATATTTGGGATATGTAAATCTGTAATGAATTTTAACATGGGTTTGGTCAACAAAAAAGAGGGTAAAGACTAAAGTTAAAGTTGCTTAATTTTGGGTATTAATGAAAATATTAATATTAATTTTTAAAAATGAAAAAAAAAACCAAAAAGATGCAAGGGATAGGCTAAACATACCCCTTTATTCTAAACGTATCCTGTTAAGTTAACGTATGATTTAACAAGGTAATGGTATATTCAGTAAAAATAACGGGTGAGGTACGTTTAGCGGAAAGCTTTATTTTAAAATATTTCTTGGTTATAGAGTTTTATTGATAAAAGTTTTAATTTTTGCAGAAAGTTTGGTTGCAAAAGGGCACAGGAAAGTCTTGTGTGTTGATATCTTTTAATGGGTTATCGATAACCGGAATTGATGATCGGAGATACTGGATTCGGGTTCCGACCGACGAATCTAGGTAAAACATCATATCTCTTCTACCCATTAGCGGAGGCTAAATGTACCCTCTATATGCTATACTTTTTATAAGAAAAAGTAAAAATATGATGTGACTGATGTACTAAAATAAGAGGGGTACATTTAGTAAAAATAAGAGGGATTACTGAATTGTTTGTTTTTTTTTCCTTTTGGATTTAGATTTCATTCGGTGGCGTATTTGCAACAAATTTGGTGGTTTGAAGTTGACGGAGAGGTGGAGTTCCCGTTCGCGGCGGGAACTTACAGCCTCTCCTTCCGCCTACAACTCGGGCGGCCCGGCAAGCGGTTTGGGCGGCGGGTGTGCAACTGTGAGCAGATTCATGGGTGGGACAGGAAGCCAGTGAGATTCCAGCTGTCAACTTCTGACGGTCAAGAAGCAATATCTGAATGCTACTTGACGACACCAGGGACGTGGAATCTTTATCGTGTTGGGGATTTTGTGGTTGAGGATTCGAAGGTACCAATGATGGTTAAGTTCTCAATGATGCAGATTGATTGTACACATACTAAAGGTGGACTGTGTGTGGATTCTGTGCTCATTTGTCCCAAGTGAAAAAATCTTTTTTGTTTATTGGAATTAGGGGACCATTCCATTGGGGAGGTCTTTGTGGCCACGAAAGCTTAGGGTATCCGGTGAGCTTTTGGAGCCATTTGTGGGGAACCTGAGAGAGAAAAGATGTTGATGTGGAGGAGGGAGAGAGATGTGGAGAAGAGAAGGAAAGGAGGTGTCCGTCCCACGAACGGCTTTTGTGAGAGGTGTCCTACATTTTGGGAGTAACGGAAATAACTGTATTTAAAACTAAATAAAACAAAATCATGGCATCCCTTGTAAAGTTCATAACATCAAAGTACAAGAAATATTCTCTATAGTAATTGAATACAAATACGAAGAACGTAATTAAACTACAAAGGAAAGATAAAACCTAAAAGTTATTAAGAAAAATGCGAGACAAATAAAAACCTTAAAATTTGGTTTTTAAATCTTCACATGTTGTCATTCTAGATAGAAGAATTTCGATCTTTTATTTAAGCTTGAACTAAACTAATCAACAAAAAAATTGGGGGCAAAATCCAAGCTTTGGTTGGGATATTCGTGGTGACAAATTTGCTTAAATAGCATTGCGGCATAAATTACACGCCTATTCGTTTCAAATAATATACTTGTGTGTTTTCATAAACACGTATGACATTTTCTTTTTAGTGTGCACCAGATGCATATATACTTCTAAATCACACATATATGCTTTTGAATCACGAACCCATGTGGTTTCTGATTTCACACACCGTCATGATTCTGATCACATATGTGTTTACTTAAAATCGTAATTTTTTTTCCTTGAATTCTTTGTTTTTTTCTTTTATGGTTTCATTGAAATTCATACCTATAATTTATAAACAAAATGTGAATCAATAACTATTACATTCAATGCTATTGTCCATCGAAAAGTGAGAATTGTGTGTTAGTTAATGTATAAAATGTATAATTTTAAGTTTATCAACTTACATTTCATAATTTCAAAATATATTAGTAAAAAGGGTTTTTACTATTTATTATTTATTATTATTATTATTATTATTATTATTATTAGAAAATAAAAAACCATATAGATTTTTGACCAACAAGATGAAGCCCATTTTGAGACTGGTAATGGGTCAAGCCCAGATCTTCAAAATTATGCATATGATATATGTGTTTAAAAGGTTTAGAAAAAAGTGATTTACAAAAGAAATATAAAACGGTTTTATATAAAATAATAAATGGTTTAAGACCATCCGCAGTGCTCTCGTGAAGGAGGAGCATGATCCAAATCAGCCAATCACGCCCAGGAACACCGTCCCTAAGGCGTGATTGGGGTGTGAATGGGGTGGGGCGTTGGGGCATTCACGGTTGAGGGGCTAGTAATGGTCCACTCAAACAGCTATGTTACAGTTAGATTTAAAAAAAATCACTTATAAATAACAATCAATTTTACTCAATAATTCATCAAACCATCTTTCCATCTTTTTTTTCAAAAATTTCAAATTATCTTTCACCTATTTTACTAAACAATGAATCCTTGAAACTCAAATAATCCACATTTCACGAACATCCACAACAACCCAAATACCCGTTTTTTTCCTCGAAATCCCAACCCAAACAATGACCCTAGCAACCTCTTCAATCCCAATATTCAAGACGTTTACGTTCCGAGTACATCACCGGAACCAAACCTTTATAACATGTAACATCCCGAAATTTACATCAAACACGCAAGACGGGTTACTAGTTAAGAATTAAAGAATGGAATAAAATGATAGCTCGCTCAAGGAGAACCGGGCCTTGGGCCGGGAAATGACAGCGCATGGGAGGGGAATAGGGTAAAACCCTAGTCACCTTTTCATTCATTATCATCATCCTTGAAACCTAGAAAAAGAAAGTATAGAGAGAAAGCTCAAGATCAATTGTTGGCCTTCATCTTGTACCAAGATCATTGTTGGACGTTCCTGGAGGTTGGAGAAGAAGGAAACAAACATCAACATGTAACAAAACGTCCTCAGATCTGAGTTTCTATTGCAAAAGCGGTTTTAGGGTTTTTCGTGGGTTTTTTACAATAAAGATCGGATTTTTACGTGTTAAAAGATGGATAAAGCATAGATCTAGCTTCATGGAAGCTGGATAAAGGTTTTGAATGTAAAAGATATTAGTTTTGGATCAAAAACAGGCCTGAATGAGGGCTATGTTCTTGATCCAACACTCAAGTGCCGGCCACTTGCAATGTCCCGACACTTAGCGAGGAAGAAGATGTTGTGAGAGCCGACTCTCAGAGTGTCGACCCTCAGAGAGTTGACCCACATAACACAAGTCCTGAACGCAAGTTCAGGCGAAACTCAAAGTGTTCTGCCGATACTCTCGGCCGACACTCTAGTGTCGCTGGCGATGGTCTCGGCCGACAGTCAAGTGTTGCGGGCGATACTCTCGGCCGACACTCTAGTGTCGATGGTGATGATCCCGGCCGACACTCAAGTGTTGAGGGCGATACTCCCAGCCGACACTCTAGTGTCGCTAGCAATAGTCTTGGTCGACTCTCACACAAAATAATAGAATCTGCGCCTTGACTTATGTGCAGATTGGTTTAAGCGTTAGCGGTCGATAAGACGTCAGTTACAAGTTAAATACCAATAGTCAGGTGAGTTCCTATTGCTCTTTTTCCCCTAACGGTTTTGGGTTGGCATGCATACTGGTAGAAAGATTTGAAAGGCAAAGTATAGTAATTTATAAAAATGTTATTTTTATAAAATGAAAGAGAAAGTCATAGCTTTTTATAAAATGTTATTTTTATAAAAAAAAGGTAAAGTGTTACAAAGTACAGTACTATCTTTGAAATGTATTTTCAAGAAAGTAAAGAGTTAAAGTAAAGATCGGTAAAGAAGCCGCACTTCGGTGTAGCTTGATAGTGACAGTGACAGATGTCATATTATATGTTTATGTGTTAATTGTGTTATTTTTCTACGTGTTATGTGTTTCAATGGCATTATATTATGTGACGTGGTATAATCGCATAGTAATTGCAAAGTAAAAAGTCCTGAAGGCAAGCAAAGTAGAAGTCTCACCCCTGAGGTGTGAGCAAGCAAAGTAGAAAGTCTCACCATGAGGTGTGATCAGGCAAAGGAGTCTTACACTTCGGTGTAAGCGAGAAAGTCCCACCCTGAGGTGTGAGCACAGCAAAGTAAAAAGTCTTACCCTGAGGTGTAAACGAGAAAAGGGATCTCATCCTTGGACTTGATCCATATGTGATAGTTAAAGTATGTTATAGTCACATGTCGTGTACGAGTGAAAAGCAAAGTTGAAAGAGTAAAGGAGGACACCTTAATCGGTTTCCTTAAATGTAAAGTTTTAAAGATAGAAACGGAACGATTTTATAAATTGTAACGTTATAAAGTTCTAAAGCAAAGGCAAAGGCAAAGTTATTTTGAAGTAATGAAAGAAAGCTTATTTTATTTTATAAAACTAGCTACCCAATGAAATTTACAGTTTAAAGTAAAGATAGAACTCACCGGCATTAGCTGACTTTTAGTATGCATGACAGTTAGTAAAAGTAAAGAGAAAGCAAAGTAGAGAAGCCGTGAGGGCTGGAAAGCATGGGCATCGGGTTGTTGCGCTAAGATTGATATTTCATGTTCCCGATAATTCATGATGAACTATGTTTAGATAATGTTTATGACTTTAAAATATTTAGACAAGACTTCCGCTGTAATAGATTCTGATTAATGGTTAAGAACTATGTTTGTTTATGTTTTGTGCCAACTATGAGATGTACCCGGTTTGGGGCGTTTCACAACAACTCAATCCTCATCTTTTTCCTACAAACGTTAACTTTCAACAAATGCCCCCTCCTACCTAAACCTTTCCCACACTGGATTCCATACCCGAGACACAAGAATTCACCGAATCCGTCCCCGAGACACAACCGTCGACTCAACCAAAGAAACGTTCTTATAAAAAGAAGAGTAAACTCCGCTTTTAGTCCTTGTGGTTTGGGTCAATTCCCTATTTTAGTCCATTAGTTTTAATTTCTCTTTTCTAGTCACTATGGTTTCATTTTTGTTTCAATTAAACCCACACCTCTAACACCGTTTGTTTTTTCTAATAACTTTTTTGTTAAAAGTAAAAAATACCCCTACCTAAACCTTTCCCACACTGGATTCCATACCCGAGACACAAGAATTCACCGAATCCGTCCCCGATACACAACCGTCGACTCAACCTGTCACACCCCCAATTTCAACTAACGGAGTTTTACCGTTTGGGAAGTGACGAACCAGGATCTCAGACATTAGTTACTTTGAACGACTCTACATGGGACTCAAAATGAAAATATCATTCAAATCAGAGTATCAATGCGGAAGCGTAAAGAAAATAAATGCGCAAAATACACGCGCCCAAAACCAAAGTTCAAAAGTCCAAAACGTCCAACCAAAACAAGTACAATAGAATAATTCAAACAATTATAAATAAGGCATAATCAAAGTAGTTGAATCCCATGCATGCCCTAACGTGCACCTGTGTCTTATCTTAACGACCTGAGAAAACATGTAAGAAAATATGTCAACACGAGGTTGGTGAGTCCACATGTTTCAAAATATGTAAATAAGCGTTTACCAGATTTATGTTCATTCAGTACGTATCTATAGGTAGCTAACCTATGTTCATGTTCAGCTCAAGCGCTTGCAACCGAAGCTGACTGTTTGTTTATTGCCTCCTGCCAGGTCTATCAACACTGGCGGTGTGAGTAGGCTAACATTTCACCCGTTCGATATTTAATCGAGTTAGCGCGACTAACGCGGGTGGGATTTGTCAAACCCAGTAGTACTACTAAACATTACCTCGCTAAGATCCATATTAACGGTCCGATATAAGTTGAGGACTTTCTGTGACAGCGTGTTACGCTTAGCATTTAACATTGATATCATACGAATTACAAAATCCAAAATTATTTAGTCATGTTTTCTCCCCCAAGTTAAAACAGTAAAAAGGGGTCGTGAAAACTCACCTGCGTTGCGTTATAGGTAGTATCACACAAAGGATAAGTTGGAATCACGTGTGTAAGTCTTAAAAGACTTACGAATGCCCTAAAATTATAAACACATAAATTAGGGATAAAATGGGAATTGTGACAACGACACGGAATAAGAAACGTCCTAAAGAAACGCTCTAGTAACCGAGAGTAGACGAACGTGTCCACGGGAATATGAATTCTTTAATTAGTAGTTAAATTATATATACGTTACGCGACGAATGACAATAATAATAATAAGTATATTCGAGCGTTTTGTCATTTACAAAAATTAGGAAAATAATATAATTTAATATATTATTTTTAGGTTCGAGAGAATATTCTAATTACTCATTCGTGGTACAAAATAATAAATATATTATTTTTATGAACGTAATAAATACGAGTAAATAATATAACTAATTATATTATTATTTAGTTTCAAATGTTATATGAGGTTATAAAACGATACGAAATAATATAAATATATATATTATTTTATAATACGAGTCACGGGTTGAAAATGATATAAACATATTATTTTATACAAAGTTATGGTAAATATATTATTTTTAAAAGTGGGAAAATAATAACAAAAGTGGGTTAATAATTCAAACCCGATCCTACGGGTTGTTTTCCGGACTAAAACACTTTAGTATAGTATTATAATAATATAGGGATAAGTTTTATATTTAAAATAATATCAAAAATCAATTTTAAAAATAAAAGTGGGTGGAGAGACTCGAACCCGGGTCTCTCCCACCACAGCACACAGATGCAACCACTCCAGCCTGCTAGGGTTTCGCATTCAAAACCGGTTCTAAAATGTTTTAGTCGTTCGCAGCCCTGGTTTCTCCCCCCTTCAATCGCGATCGATCGAAACCAGTCCCCATCTCCTTGAATTCGATCGCGATTAACCACAATGGTTTAGGGGTTTCTCTAATCGGGGTATTTCGAACTTAAGGGTGAATTTAATTGCAAAATCAACGAATTTAAAGTCGTTAATTACTCGTTTGAAATTCCGAAACCCTAGTTTAAGAACACGAAATTAAAATGATCGAATTCGATAATGTTTACTGCTGAAATCATAGGGCTTTTACAGATTAAAAGATTTAGAAACTACTCATATAGTTTAATTGCATTGAGGTTGAGTCTAGCCCGTAGTTCGACTAATCCCGAAATCGCATAAACCCTAGAATTGGGTCATGATAAATTCGATGATATAAGCCCCAATTATGTTAGGACTTTTGATCTAGAGGTTGAAATGAATCAGAGGATGTGTTTGGTTACCTTAATGGATACCGAATTTATATGGGTCGGCTAAAACGTGTTCCGACTTCGACGAGTTAGCCTCCGGTGACTCTAGTTCTTTTTCCGGCCGAATTGATGTGTGCTACAGGTTCAGTGGGACTCGTTTGGGGTACGCAGAGAGTTAGATTGCAGTATGATAATCAAATTGGTCAAATTCGATGGTGTTAGGCGAGAGGGTCGACGGTTATGGCTTGAATGCCCGTAATTGAGATTAATATGATTCATCAACACTCAATAATGTCTCTATGATGAACGAAAATGTTATTAATACTCTCTTCAGTTACGAATTTGGACAGATTTCGATTATGGGTTTGAATTTGGATCCAAGAACACAGAGGTTTGACTTTAAAAGTCAACAAGTTTATAAACTCTCAATTTTGACTTAGCAAGGTCAACAGAATGGGTTTAGTGCAATTACAACATTGGTCCTTGAAGTTTTGGTGTGATTGAGTTTGGATATAGACAGGAATAGTCCTTGAGTTAGTAATAGAGTTAACGGGGTTAACTGAGTTTGAAAGGGATAACGGAGTTAACCGAAATTTTCCGGATGTCACACAACCAAAGAAACGTTCTTATAAAAAGAAGAGTAAACTCCGCTTTTAGTCCTAGTGGTTTGGGTCAATTCCCTATTTTAGTCCATTAGTTTTAATTTCTCTTTTTTAGTCACTATGGTTTCATTTTTGTTTCAATTAAACCCACACCTCTAACACCGTTTGTTTTTTCTAATAACTTTTTTGTTAAAAGTAAAAAATACCCCTATTACTAAAAAAAATTGCAGACAAGATTACCCTCTAGGGTTATCTTTCTTTTCCATAAAAACCCTAAAATCCACCTCCACCTCCATTGCCAACACCACCCACCTCCACCTTCTAGGCCACCACCACCTCCGTTCACTACTCCTCCTCTAACTAGTACCACTCCTGAATCACTAACCATCGTCTAATGTTGCAATCATGTGTGAATCTTGAATTAGCTATTTAACTTCCTAGGCTTTTGTTTGATTTGGTTGGAATTTGTTGCTTTAGGTTTGAATCTGCAATTACCTTTTACTTTATTATTTTGCAGGTACTAGCCATCACTAAAGCCTTACCACCAGCCAAACTCCTAGAACATCAACCTCCCCTGCTCCACCCCCGGCCACCACCATCCATCTCTTAAAAAAAAGCCCTAAATCTGCGTGTTTATGTCGAGGATGGGGTGTTTTTGTATAATCAATTAGGGATAAATCTCGGTGTGTGTGAATCTAGGGTTTTTGCAGGTTCAATTAGGGATTTTTGTAGGCTTTGATGGTGGTGGTGGTGAGTGAACTCTGTGACGGACCGAAGATGCCAAATGGGGGTAGGGCAGGACTGGCGGCGATGGTGTTCTCGCAAAACCCCAAGCAACAAGCCCGCGTTAGATAGAGATTTGGTTGGAAAGGGGTGGTGCCAGAGGTATGGGGTGGGGTGGTGCCGGTGGTGTGGGGTGGTGATGGCAGTGGAGGGTGGTGGTGGTGAATGTCTGGAGATATATATATATATATATTGTGTTTTAATTTTTGTTCATTTGTCCAGCGACGGTGTCGAAGATGATGGCCGGAGGTTAGGTAGATGAAGAATGACCGGGAGAAATGGGAGGGGATGAAATGGTGGGTGGGTGAGTGTGTTAGGGTTTTCAAGAAGAAGAAGAGTGGTGATAAAAATATTTTATATAATTTATATTTTGTTTAAGTTTGGACTATTAAGGTTATTTTTGTCTTTTCCTTAAAAATTAACAGAAAAAAATAACGGTGTTAGGCATCTAACTTTAATTGAAATAAAAATGAAACCACAGTGACTAAAAAGGAGAAATTAAAACTAATGGACTAAAATAGGGAATTGACTCAAACCACAGGGACTAAAACAAAGTTTACTCTAAAAAGAAACAACCAATAATCGTCGACACAACCAAAGAACCGTCACGTGTTCATGAAAAGTGGACACCGGACGAAGAATTTGCATTGACTCAAACTTGGGTAGACGTATCGGAGTACCCGATTATTGGTAAGGCTTTTATATTTTTTATAAGTCGTTATGTAATTTTTTTTTTAATTTTTAATAATTTGTTAATATTTTTTATATATTTGTATAGGAAATAATCAAAAAGGAAAGCATTTTTGGCGGCGTATTCGTGAAAGATTTCACGTCGCAATGGTGAGGGGCGAATACCGCAACGACGACAAGATCTCGAGTAAATGGTGGGACTATAACAACAAGCTTGTTAAGTTTAACAACTTTTATAACAAACATTACAACAATCGTAAAAGTGGTCAAAGCGACCACGATATATATTTAGAAGTTTGTGATGAGTACAAAGTCATAGTTGGTACGACTTTTAATTCTAATAAATCATGGGAGATTATTAGAAAATCTCACAAGTGGGACCAAGTCCCGTTGATGAGCCAGTCGTCCAAACGAACGAAAACGTCATCGTCTGGCAATTTTTCGCCCGGTATCACTTCACGCATTAATCTGATGACGAAGTTGAAACACCAAAAGAATCGGTTCGTCCGCCCGGAAGAAACAAAGGTAAACGGCTACTTCTTTGTCCGTCTCGGACGACCGGTTTGAAAAAATAGATGCGAAACTTGATAAGCTACTTTATTTTAAAAAGGATAAACAGCAACAACAAGACATCAAGTTTATAACTATGAACTTCAAGAACCTTACCGGAAGCGTTCGTAAACTCGCGGAGAGGCGAAAAAAAATATATGTGAACGAAACAACTTAAACGGGGAGGACGATGAGTAGTTTTATTTTTATTTTTTATGAAAGTAGTTTTATTTTTATTTTTTATGAATGTAGTTTTTTTTTTTATTTATTTCTATTTTTATGAATGTAGTTTTTTATTTTATTTTAATGAATGTAGTTTTTTATTTATTTATTTAAGAACGTATTTTTTTATATTATAATATAGTTTTTTTATTTATTAAAAATGAATATTTTATATTTAGTTAATGATTAAAAATTAAATGTAAGATGTGAAACACGAAGGCGTGAGACGTGAAACACGAAGGCGTGAAACCACTACGGATAACCAGGTAAATGATATACAAAAACATGGTTTGGTTTCCTAGACGTGTCAAAAATAATCTTATAAATCCTTTTGAGATGTGAGAAACTCTAATTCCTCATATTAAGAATTGTTTGATCTTTCATTGTTTTTTAATTAAATTTTCCCGTATAACAAAATTTATCAATAAAATGGATGAATTCAAGATTTCATTTAAGTGTTCTATTAAATTTAATCAAAGCCTTTTTTTTAAGTCACTTTAATCAGGTGTTTCAATTTTAGGAATATTATTATAAATGTTAATTTTTTTTTTCAAATTAAGTAATCTAAACAAAACATATATGAATCTTAGTTCATATTTTTCCTTTTAATTTGACTTAAACTGAAAATTATGAAACTTAGTTACTATTTAATAAAAATTCAAGTTAATTTAAAAAAAATCACTAAATAGTAATTATGATTCATATATATTCTATTTATATCGCATAATTTAAAAAAAATTAACATATATAAAAAAAGTTTCACAAAAGTGGATCACTTCATAAAGAGTTAATTGCATAAATGACCATTGTGATTTGTTTAAATTGCACGTTTGGCCCCCAAGTTTTAAAAATTGCAAACTTAGCCCAAACTTTTAAGACTTTTTTGCTAAACATCAGTTAGTTTTTAACGAAAAATTAGACAATGTGCCATCCAAGTGACTTACGATTGCAAACTTAGTCTTAAAATGAGTTAAAATCAATAAAAAATTAGTGATTTTTACTGATTTTCTTATTGATTTTTACTGATTATAACTCATTTTTAGGGTTAAATTTACAATCGTAACGTCAGGGGGCTAAAGACGCAACCAGGTTTTAAAAGTTTAGGCTAAATTTGCAATTTTTAGAACCCGGGGGCCAAACATGCAATTTGATCAAACCACATGGGTCATTTGTGCAATTTACTCCTTAATAAAAGATGAGTAACTTTAGATTAACAAAAAAAAAACTTGAAGTGACTTTAATGAAACGAATCTTGGTTATTATTGTATGAAGTTACTTATTAATTTAATCATCAGATTATTTATCAAACTCCAACACATAATTATTTGAATTCTTGATTTTTGATTATGATATTTATCCATTGCACCACCTATGGCATCCATCGTCTTTATGGGTTACGATAAAGAAAACTAAAAGTAAAATGGTTATATTTTAAATTCAAATTACGTTATTCGGTTGTATCATTTTATGTATCACAATTAAAGCAAAACATAAAGGTATACTATGAGATTCTCTCGGTTTCATGTTTAAATTATGTTTTGTATTGAATGCACCATATAAATCCTTTTGAGATGTGAGAAACTCTAATTCCTCATATTAAGAATTGTTTGATCTTTCATTGTTTTTTAATTAAATTTTCCCGTATAACAAAATTTATCAATAAAATGGATGAATTCAAGATTTCATTTAAGCGTTCTATTAAATTTAATCAAAGCCTTTTTTTTAACTCACTTCACTTTAATCAGGTGTTTCAATTTTAGGAATATTATTTTAAATGTTAATTTTTTTAAAACTAAATCTAAACAAAACATATATGAATCTTAGTTCATATTTTTCCTTTTAATTGGACTTAAACTGAAAATTATGAAACTTAGTTACTATTTAGTGAAAATTCAAGTTAATTTAAAAAAAATCACTAAATAGTAATTATGATTTATATATATTCTATTTATGTCGCTTAATTTTTTTAAAAAATTTAACATATATAAAAAAAGTTTCACAAAAGTGGATCACTTCATAAAGAGTTAATTGCATAAATGACCCTTGTGGTTTGTTTAAATTGCACGTTTGGCCTCTAAAGTTTTAAAAATTGCAAACTTAGCTCAAACTTTTAAGACTTTTTTGCTTAACATCAGTTAGTTTTTAACGAAAAATTAGACAATGTGCCATCCAAGTGACTTACGATTGCAAACTTAGTCTTAAAATGAGTTAAAATCAATAAAAAAAATTAGTGATTTTTACTGATTTTTTTATTATTTTTACAGATTTTTTATTATTTTTACTGATTATAACTCATTTTTAGGGTTAAGTTTACAATCGTAACGTCAAGGGGCTAAAGGCGCAACCAGCTCTCAAAAGTTTAGGCTAAATTTGTAATTTTTAGAACCTGGGGGCCAAACATACAATTTGATCAAACCACATGGGTCATTTGTGCAATTAACTACTTAATAAAAGTTAAGTGACTTTATATTAACAAAAAAAACTTGAAGTGACTTTAATGAAACGAAACTTAGTTATTATTGTATGAAGTTACTTATTAATTCAATCATCAGATTATTTATCAAATTCCAACACATAATTATTTGAATTCTTGATTTTTGATTATGATATTGATCCATTGCACCGCCTATGGCATCCATCGTCTTTATGGGTTACGATAAAGAAAACTAAAAGTAAAATGGTTATATTTTAAATTCAAATTACGTTATTCGATTGTATCATTTTATGTATCACAGTTAAAACAAAACATAAAGGTATACTATGAGATTCTCTCGGTTTCATGTTTAAATTATGTTTTGTATTGAATGCACCATATATATATACACATATATTTAAATATTTAAAAGGCTAGATCTTAAATTTATAATTAAATCAGAAAAATATAATTTTACGAATCATAATAAATAAATTCTAATCTACACAATATTACAAATTAAAAATAAATAATATAAAAAAAAAACCCTGAATTATAGACCTTTAAAATTTGTTCAAAATTGCGTTTAAAACTATTTATCACATAAACGAATATAAAAAAAACAGAAAACGATTTATATTTGTCTTCTATTGGTATGAAACATGTTTTTCGAATACAAATAGACATTGATAAGTTAATACACAAGTGGTACTTCCGGTTCAACTTGATTTTATTCTGAATTTATGAAAATAAAGTCTGATATGAATGCAAAAGCAACAAATGTACGTATATCATCACTAAATGCATAACTATTTTCTTACAAAACTACATACTTATTAATAACTATAAAACCATGTTGGTGAAGAGTAATTTACATGATTTTCTGCTATATTTTCATTTTTCAGTCACGATCCAAAAATAAATAAAAACAAAATTAAAAAGCATCCAATTAGAAGGCAAGTTCAAACCCAACTATATTGCAAGTGGTAGTTGGCTAGTTGGACCTCAATTTGGTTTGTCTCTTCCTTGTAAATATAATAAGAACAAAACAAAGCCATTGCCGTTACATAGTTGTATCCTAAAATGAACTAATATCTTTTCTAATAAAAATGAATTTGTTTTACGATCATATGATAATAGATTTTCCCATAATAAATAATAATAACAACTAAATTTAGTAAAATAGCTATAAATGCTATTGCATGTGGTCTCATGCAATTTTAAACAATCTTCGATAATTGTTTTTAGAAAAGAAACCAAAAATATAATTATCATAACATACATTTAAACATATTTTGGTGTTTGTTATGTATACACAAAAATAACTAACTGCAATATAGTATAGATATATTATGATTAAGATGCTCATTCCTCGTATTATGTATGAATATTCTTGTTTGGATTGTAAGCACTATTTTAATGTACTACATAAATACAAATATAAATATATGGCAAGGTTCCGCTAAAAAGCGAATTTTCGCTAAGAAACTGAGTCAAACGAACTCCGATTGAACTAATTCCAGCGGCGTTGGAACCGGCTCGTCGAAATAAAGCCTAAAGCTAAACCCTAAAAACTAAACCCAAAAACTTAACCAAACGCCGCTAGAATGAGCTCAATCGGAGTTCGTTTGACCCGGTTTCGGTTAAAAAAAAATTATTTCTTAGGTTTCTTAGCGAAAATTCACTTCTTATTTGAACCTCTCCTATAAATATAAATATATGTTTTTGAGTTGAGATTTATCCTTGAACTTAAATAAATATTTACAAGATTAAAGCATTTGATTAGTAAAAATAATTTTAAAAAAATCATAAAAGAAACAAAATAATATATTTAATAAATAAAAAAAACCGTCAAAAAACCCATGACCTGGTGGTCTAGTGGTATGGTGCTTGCCCCCTATAAAAGTGTTGTGAGTTCAAATCCTTATAAGTGTAAGGTTATGTGAAAAAAAAATGTTGTTAAAAAAAACCGTCAAAAAAAATCTTTGAGTCAACGAATTCGATGACAGAGGCGATAACTTTAAGAAAGAATGATTTAGTAATGATAAATATGAAGATTGGATTACTTCAAGTTTTTAATCATTAGAGTTCACAAAATAATCGTTTGATTTATATTCATAGTATATAGATCTTGTTTTACATATGTGAGTTTTAAACAAAGAAAATAGAAATTAATATCAATGACCACCAACGAACATGAAGTTGTCTTGGTGTGCAAGGTGACCACCCGAACATGATTTTTGACTTCTAATAGGTTCAACATCTTCATCATAACATATATCTAACTCCTTTTTATGAAAGAGAGAAAATTATAACTAATGTTTTAAATATTAGATTGGTCACCAATGGTTTACTTAAAAGTACAACTTAATAATTTAATAGATACAATACCAGAAAAAGAAAAAAAATTTGAAGACAACAATTGCATATTTGCAATTTGAGGCTAAGAGCATGTGGTATACCTAAGTAAGTGAGGGTGTAGTGATGAGAAAAGTGGTTGTCATGTGACGCCACGTCATATTCTTCAACTCTCACACCAAGTGAGTGAGGGTAGGGAAATACCCAAATGAGTGAGGGTGGTGTAAGTATTAAATGCATTTTATAATTATATATTAATTTTATATAAATGGTACAATTATACAAACACAAGGTACAACACCATCAAGGTTCCACCCATCCTCTCATTCCCGTGAAGATCTTCACGTAAACCACTCACTCACCCCCTCACGCCATCAAGGGGGCGGTGTGCAATACCCACTCACGTCGTGAATGAGGCTCATGGTGAGTCTCACGGCTTGTATACCGCTTGATCTAAGAGTCATCACTCCTCAATGTTACTCATTTTTTTAACGGCAAATGTTACTGATACTTTACTTTACACCAATAATTATAAACTATTCCATTGACCAGGTTTAAACCTATAACCTCCCCTCTAAAAGGCATGTGCCTCTACCAAGTGGGCTAGCCCTACGTTGGCTTCTATTACTTACTTTAAGTTTTTAGCAGTCCCTTAACTCTCAATTACTAACGTCGGCGGCGAATCATGTAATTTCAATTATTTATTTTTTTTTTTTGCTTTTTTCTCTTTTCACATACACCTTTTTTAATTTTCATATTTTTAAATAATACCCCTCAACCTTCTAAAAATTCAAATATACTTCTAAAAAAGATTAATTTGTTCTTATGTTTAATATTTTTTCTTTGCGTCCCGGTATAAATTTTGTTATACTCATTTACAAGTGTCTATCACAACTCCCCCCTCAACTTTGTAAAATGTCAAAATTAGGTGTTTTTTCAAATTGTCACGTCACATGTCACCTATCTTTTGAGCCATAATTTATTTTGGATTTTTTACTTTTCTTTTTATTGAACTAACCAAGTCGCCGTAACTTCATACATTTTTTTATGTACTTGATCATTTTTTTTTGTGCTTAACCACGTTATTGTCAATGCCTCAACCATTTAGGGTCCGATTCCCGTCGCAGATCACGGGGTGCTAATGTCATCGTATTTAACGACGTTAGTGTCACAACCGCAACACGTGTAACAAGATTCACAAACGCACGGGCTTAGTTCTGTACTTAACCATGTTAATTTCACTGTACGACCCCGCCTCAACGCGCGAGTTATGATTTCTAGTTCACACTCAACTAGAATATTTAGATGAAATTTTACATAGCCAACAAATGCATCACGTGTCGTCCACTCATCCCTTTCTTCTCCTAGTCGTGCTCCCTTCAGTAGTATCAGTTCTATTTTACGACGTCAGTCCTGATCCTCGTAACTTTAGATCTCTTCCACCCCCTCTCTTCTTCACTCGACGATGAGAGTTAGATCCGGCGAGGAGGTTATTAGATAGAATAATTAGTTAGGGTTTACTGTGATTAATATTTACCAAAATTAGGATATATGATTTGACTATGTTTTCTTTGTAATTTTTCTTATTGTACTTCTATATATAATTGACCAATAATAAACAATATCTTACATATTTTTGTATCACATCATTCTATTCTCTTCAAAATAATAAATGCATTTTTTATTCTATTTTTTCTTATTCTTTTTTGTGGTTTGTCAATAGGAATCGTAAGTCAAACTTTGCTTGAGATGAGTGGTTTAAAAACTCTCTACTTCTGATGTAATTTTGTTTTGGTTAGGCTCTTCTTGAGCCTCCTCTTATATTCAAGCTTCCGCCGTTACAAAAAAATAAATAAATAAATGCATTTCACGGTCAGAGTTTACTAGTAGACACAACAAATATATTTGCTAAAAGTAATACAAAAGAAAAACTCACATCTGCTTTCAAATAAAAAAAAACTAGCATGTAATGAGTTAGCCAATAACATACTTGTAGCCACATCCTCAATCTCCAAAATTTCTTTCATATCATTTGGAAAGGAAGACATTTGTTATAGGTTGGCCAACCATGTTTATATTAGACGTACCTAACTCCTTATTTTTGTTACCAACTCTTTCCTTTTGTATGGTCTCAACCACCCTAGTAGCTCTTTCTTCTCGCTACTTTTTTTTTGAACGGCAACACCTACATATTCTATGATAATTGGGTTTTCTCGGGGCAACACCTGAAACATACAGGGCGGCGCACCCCAGAAGAAATCCCCAACTAGGTAAACCCCCTAACCTGACCTAGAACATCTTCTTGCTACTTTGTCATCTCTTTTGTTGCTGTCTTGCATGCAAGATTATCTTTGAATCTTTGATGGTCGTGGATTCTTGAATATATGCATTCAATGTGATGGTCTCGGATTCTTATTAAAGGCCAAACTCCCCGTACTTCATTGAGTACGGGGAGCTTGTTATTGTATAGTGTTATTAAAGTGCTTATTTGTTTTTCAATTTTGAGTTGTTAAATGTTATTGAATTTTCAAGTTAAGTTGTTGTATAGTGTTTGATTTTGAGGAATGATTATGATTTTTGTTAGGGGTGTTAATCGTGTCAGATAGACGGGTTAATGGGTTTCAGGTTGAAGTCTTCAACCATAACCCAACCCATATACTTATTTGTGTCGTGTCGTGTTGGACCCACTTAAAGTCGGGTCGTGTTTCAGGTTGACCCGTGTTGTATTCATTTATGAATATGAGTAAAACATAGTGATGTGGTAACAATTCAAACAATTCATTATTCCGACTCAAATGAAACCTTTTTGTAATGCATCTTTTTTTTATTGTTTTTGTTTCTTTATCTCTCATTCTCAATTAACAAATTTGTTTAGCTTGAGATTAGAAAAAAAAAAACGAAATTAAAAGATTAGAGAATGGGTAGTTAGAACTAATAAAATAAAATTATTGGAAGTGAATAATTGATGAAATGGTTTAAAAGAGAAAATTAATTTCATTTTTATGATTAATAGTTACAGGAAAAATAAAAAAATTTATCTTTAAATATCAACACTTTTCATCAAAATGTAAATACTAACTTTTTAAAAACCCTTAAACGTTTTAACATGTCAACCCACTTATTAAACGGATCGTGTTTGGATTGAGCCATTTTTAAACGGCCCGTATTCGGGTTGACATGTTTAAAAAACCGTGTCGTGTTAACCGACTCAAAACCTGTATTTTTTCGTGTTGTGTTCGTGTCATTTTAAAAATTGCCCTCTAATTTTGATCTAAGAATTTATAAAGTGTAGGGTGTGTTCTTGGGTGTTCTCAAGTTCATTAACCTTAGATTAAAATAAATCGAAATTCAATAGGAAATTCCTAGGTGAAGAATATGGGGTAATTTTAGTTATTTTACTAGTATGAGCAAAAAAAAATATAAGCAAACAGGAAAATATAGGGATTATTTCATAAATAATTTTAAATAACAGGCGGAGTACATAATTTTAAATATAGTAAAGGGGAAAATACTAAAATGAATATTTGACTAAAATACTTATAAAAAATAGACATGTATAAATAGCCGGCTATTTTATGGACATTGTGAGACAATAGCCGACATAAATTTTTGTGCCCACATTCCCTTTTACAGAGTACGGACCAATGGCAAGTCGACACATGGCTGGCTATAGCCGGCAAAATGGATTAGCAGGCTAAGTCGGCACCTTTTCTAAAAAAGGGAATGTGGGCACGGAAATATATATCATTTTTTATAAGTATTTTGGTCAAATGTCTATTTTGGTATTTTTCCCTATAACAAAATTACTATAGTCAAATAAGTTTAAAAATATGAGCGATCTTCAATGTATCTGTTTCAAACACTCACAAAGATGTCACGTGTCACAACAGATTTTCACTTATCATTTAAAAACATCAATTTTCTCTTCAATTCTACATCCCTTTCAAATGTCTGTTTATTTCCATATCGTCAACTATTTTTTACTTTTATATTTTATCCTAAAATTATATTTTTTAATAAACTACCTTTTAAAATTCTTATTATTTAAAATAATAGAGTTTATTTAAAAATAAAAAGTTAGGTTTATTTCAAAATTAAACATTAGATTAGTTGATAAAAAAATTACTTAAAATAAAAATTACATGTTACGTTTGGCTCTAATTGCCTGACATAATTCCTCGTGATGTGCTAACTGCTCCGGGTTTATGTTTGTATATCCATTAGGAGGAATATCATGTCTTGGTTATGGAGGAAGTGTTCCATTTGGGTCTTAAAGTCATCCATCTTTTCGATCATCTCGTAACCTTCGCAACTACCTTGTTTTTACCTTTAGACAAGTCTGCCCTCGGTTTCGCTTTAGTTCCTTTCTTCTTCATTGGACGATGCGGTTCTTCAACCTCATCATGACTGCCTTGGTAATCATCAACCGACATAGGATCATTATCGTTGAGGTTGGACGTCGTAGTGTGAGCGTTCGATGTACTATAATCACCAAATGCGTCTTGATCTATTAGGTTGGATTCTAGAGTGGCTCATGCCACTTCGGCTTGTCTTTGATGATCCAAAACACATGTTCATAGTTGAACGCTTCTTTGGTAAGCTCGTACCCTTTTCGTGCCATTCTTGTTATTTGGTCATCAGAACAACCACTTCTATTTTGCACTCTAGTATTGTTTGATTACATTGCAAAAATGAGTTACCAATGTTTTGATCTGGTGAAAATGTGTTCGTAAGTTGTCGAATGGATCGTTGAGCATCGGAAAGCTCGCTATGCTATAAATACTTAAGGGCACGCCTCCAGAAATTAGTTATCTTTTGTTGTTCCTGGTACATGTTAGTAGTTTCTTGTCTTGGACAGTCCCTTTTTGAATCCTTTCCTTAGCCGAAGAGGACACGATTGCTTTACCCTTTTTATCTTGATTTGTGGTAATAAGGTGAATGTAAACGCGGATTAATTGTTCGGGGGGGGGGGGGGGGTGGTGGATATTGAGATGCAAAACCGGTACTTTGAAACTGTTAAAATTGTTGAAAACCGACATTATGAAACAGATTGAAACCAACATTTTGGAATTGTTGAAAGTAGAGTTTTGGAATTGTGGAAAACGGATTTGGATTTGGATTGTGGTCGCTATTCGACGAGTCATCGTTTTGCAATTGTGTAAACTGAGTTTGTCATCCATGGGTTTGAGATCACAATGACTCAAGAGAGTTTAAAATAATGAGATGAGTATGTTAAAATGTTTGAAAATAAGTTGTATTTATAGTTACAGAAAAAATTAAGTTTTTTTTAAAGTAACCGTTATTTTGAAAAAAAACTAAATTAATTGATTTTTTAACGTCGTAAGAATTTCTAAGAATTAATTTTGTTATTTTAATTAATCCTTTGAATTGCCACTGGAGTTGGTGGACCAATCGTAAAGGAAAATCTTCTAGAAACACCAAGTTTTAAGAATGTCATAAGTTTAAGTTCCAGTTCCACATGATTGAAGAAATTTGCTTTTCGAAAAAAAAAAACTTAAGTCATCTCCTTGCATCCGAAATCCGAACGAACACTTCCTCACCCGAAATCGGACAAGCCCTCCAATGGGCAGTTCGCCTGCTTTGTCCTTGTGGTGCGCCACGTGTCCGTCAGTCCGCTACCAATAGAGATGCTCTCATAAACAATAAATAATAATCACTATAAAAATTATCTCTAATAAGAACTTTATACAGGAGTATAAACAATTGACTAATAAATATTTTATAGGTACGAAAATTAAACACAATATTTTCTTTTTGTCTTCATTCCTATTTAAAAAAAAATAAGAGTTGATTACAAAAATGGTTTCTATCGTATCTACATTTTATAAACTTCAATACTTTTTAAAAAAATACATAATTTGTTCTTAACAAGGTGGTGGCGGTCGCGCATTGCAACAGTGACATTGACGTGGTTAAGTGCGTAAAGAGAAGCGTTTAAAGCTTAGACGGCTTAGTTTTGGAAAATCTAAGTGTAGGAAGAAAAAAAAACAAATCGCAAAGGTATATTTGAAAATCCTGAAAAACTTTTGTGGTTATAGAAATGAGCATTAAACGAAAACAAAAGTAAAAAAATCGTATAACCGAAAGATAAAACCGTGATCTACACTAATTTAGCATTTCAAAATGTAGTTTGTTAAATATTATAATTAAATCATTTAGTTAAATAATAAAAAAATTACTTATTTTAAAAAAATGAAGGAACCGGCAGGGGGGCAAAGGGTCGAACTTACACCATGAGGGTAGCAAAGTGTGGCGCAAACCACTAGGGGAAGACTCGTCTTCTTTTTAAGACTTGTTTCCACACACACACACACACATATATATATATATATATATATATATATATATATATATATTTATATATATATAAATTAAAAAAGCTCTTGTTCATACCTACATTGTAATTTGTATAATAGTATAATATTTATCAACCTGTAATACGTGATGTGTTGCTAAACACATGATTTTTATGCGTATTTCACCCGATTTGGATTGGTTTTTATGGCAAATTCTTAAGATTTTGGTACTGATTGAATGATATGTTGGATCTGGAGGTATGTACGAGAAAATGAAGAAGAATAAAGAGTTAGAAGAAAAAGTGAAAAATTTGGAGGTTTGGAGCCATAACGGACCGTCGCAGTCGGTGACAGTCCGTCACGACTAATCGCCAGTGCGCGCTAGCAGGAATTAAATGATTTGACATCATTAGCCCAGTGATTGACCGTCACCACCCGTGACATTCCGTTACGAACTCGACGTGCCAAAAAACCCTAATTTTGTCGTTTCTATATATTTGGACGAGTTTTAATGCTTGGTATCGTTGGCTTGCGGCAAAAGAAGAATGAGGAGGCTGGAATACGGAATCTAGAGCTTGAAGAACACAAGGATTGTAAGATTAGAGCTTATTTCGGTTTGCAATCATTCGGTTTATGCTTTCTTTGTCTATTACATAATTGTTTTCGACTTTGGTTATGTTTTCTTGCTATTTTATGAAATTATACAATAGCATGAGTAGCTAATCTCCTTAGCTACCTAGGTTGGATTATTATTTTCATGTGTTGACGTTTTTTCGGGTTTAATCGTATGATTTATTGTGTTAATCTTAGAATTATGTTCTTGAATGCTTATGAATGGATATGTACGTTGTGAATGCTTACTAACTACTGCCTTGATCATGTTTTGCTTGTTTCTAGTTGGTTTTGTGTCATCTAGGTCGAGTATTGCATGCTAGAATCACTACTTTGTGTTTTGATTGTATAGACAACTGATTTGACCATAACGGTTGGTGTCTAGGCTGCTTTTAGAGAGTATTTTAAGTGTCTTACCTTGTCTTGAGACCTACCCGGTGATAGATATAGCCTGAAACCTCCTACCCATTGTATGTTAGGTGTAGATTACGTGACCACGAGTCTTGCATTTCATACGTGGTGTTAGTGTTCTTAAAGTTCGTTTGTGTTCTAGTTCTTGATTGTCCTTTGCTCTGGGGCTGTGGACCACAATCTTTCACGACACTGTAAATGGTGAGATCGACCGAAGATCCCTCATTAAACATTTTAGCATAGTCTATCATGTCTTTCACACGAGACTTTTGGTCTTCTTAGGGAGTAGCAACATACCTAGTTGGCTTTAGATTTGTACCTTTAGATATAGTCATACGATTATACCCTTAGTTATTGCTCGTTAATAGGATTCCTACCTAGGTGGTTGTCTTAGTTCTGTGATCTTACCTCCGTGTTTTCAGTCATTGCTAGTCTGCTGTCTAGTTGCATTTTGAGTCTTTGCATTAATTCATGTGTTAGGTTTTTAGTTGAAATCTTCTTTGATCATATTAGGCTTGGACCCGAATGATTATTTTTTGTTAGAAGTTAAAAATTTTATTAAATTCATATAGAATAATTATTTTTTGTTGTATAAAAAAAGCAGCACGAAACATGAGAAGGTGAGTGAAGTCACATATTTATTTTTCTAAATAATATTTTTTTATATCTTAAAAATGAAAGGTGTTACGATTATAACAAAAGGTATGTAAATAATGTTTAAAAATAGAGAAATCATTAAAGTATCATACCGCACACTTTTCTATTTAAAAAACAGAGTTTACACGATTTAACACAATACGTCCCTAACACGAATTTTTAACGCTTTGAGTACCTGTGGTATACAATTTGTAACACTCTGAGTCCCTGTACCTAACTTCGTTAAAAAATTTCGTTTAAATTCAGGTGAAATGTCCGTTGTACCCTTTTACTGTATAACAGTCTGCGTCCCTAGAAACATGTAATATTTGTTTGCGTCCCTGTCTAAGTCCCTGGACCTAACTCACCCGAAACTACTACTTTCGCCCGAAACTACTAGGGACGCATTGTGTTAAATCGTGTAAACCACATGGACGCAATGTGTTAAATCATGTAAACTACAACGACGCATTGTGTTAAATCGTGTAAACCATTATAGAAACTACTACTTTGACTTAATACTCATAATAAGGATCATATGCAACAGATAAAGACTTAGAAGTCTAGAGTAGTTGTTTGTAAGAGGATAGTGTAAATGTTGAAATAATATTAGTTTAAATATAGTGAAAATCAACTTTAGAAAAAAATCTATGCATACTAATAAATACAGGTTTTGAGATGCCACATGTCACCACCATATTCAATCTCATCATTTTTTTTCGCATTTCTCTCTTATTAAATGCATACATATCTTTTAATAAATTAATAATTATACTAATAAAACATATTTATTTTAAATTATCATTTATAATAAAAAAACTTTGAAACATAATTGTGTAATTTTTATTTTCAATCCAATAGTAAATGAAAGTCAAATTACATTAAATAGTAATTGACGTATTTTCGAAACCCAATTATATATTATTTTTTAAATATTTTGAATTTTGTTTTCTATCCTTAATATATGTATAATAATACATTTTTACACCTGTAAAATATATAAATAAAATTTGAGAAATTTATGTATTGATATTTTTCACCCCGTGTGTATTACACGGGGTCTAAGCTAGTATAATAATAAAGAAAAAAAGGCAACCCAGCCACAACACATGCAAAATCAAGATGTATATCTTTAACTTTTCAAGCATTTTCCCAAAGTTTGTGGCGACGCATTGAAGGTGTGTGTCCCCTTTCAATCTTTTTTTATATATATTATAAACTTATTAAACTTCAATAAAACTGATTTATTAGTTTCTATAAGTAAATTAAGTATTTTAATAATATTTAAGAGCTTGTATATATTTATATATATAAACTTGTATCTATTTTTACTTTTGATATATGATTAAGAATTTATTATATTTATTTATAAGAAACGAAAAACTAAATATTTTATTATAATAGTTAATTTATTTATAAAAAATAAATGTAAAAGATGATGAAGATTAAAGAATGGATCATGGATAAATTTCTAAAAAATCTCTGAGTTTACACGATTTAACATAATGTGTCCCTGTGGTTTACACGATTTAACACAATGCGTCCCTGTGTTTTACACGATTTAACACAATGCGTCCCTAGTAGTTTCGGGCAAAAGTAGTAGTTTCGGGTGAGTTAGGTCCAGGGACTCAGACAGGGACGCAAACAAATATTACATGTTTCTAGGGACGCAGACTGTTATTCAGTAAAATGGTACAACAGACATTTCACCTGAATTTAAACGGAGTTTTTTAACGAAGTTAGGTCCAGGGACTCAGAGTGTTACAGATTGTATAACACAGGTACTCAAAGCGTTAAAAATTCATGTTAGGGACGCATTGTGTTAAATCGTGTAAACCACAGGTACGCAAATGGTAATTTACTCTAAGAAACAAAGTGATATCAAAGAGCTTGAAGCCTAGCGGTATAAGAATAAGCGGTGTTGTAGAGGGGGCATCCAGATTTCTTCTCTTTGTGTCTAATCTTGGATGGGGAGAACTGTGTTCCCGTTCTCTCAAACCCTTCCATCCCGATTTCCTCTATGGCTCTTCACAAAACTTGATCCAAGTCGGTATTTTGTTTCCTGATTTGAACCTGGTTGCCATGTTCCTCAAACCTGCACTTTGTTGACGTGGCTTGCCATTTCCCGACGATGCTGCTAGAAGGGTATCGTCCACACTAATGACGTATAAAGATGTTCCTTTCAAGTGGTTACATGTTCTAGTCCTATAGTGGATATTTTTGTAGAATTAGAAGTATATTTAGAGAGTATGTGAGTTAGTGTGCCACCCACATCCCGGATCACCCGAGATGTCGGCCACTTGTCGGATTTACTCATGAACATATAGTTAATCAGAGATCATACACAGCGGAAGACTTTAAAATACTATTTTATATCATGAAACTTGTTTTAATGTACATTCAAAAAGAAGTACAACATCTCTATTCTAATGCCAGCATGTCAGAAAATGCCAGATAGCCTGCTAGATGCTCTACTCTAGCCCCTTGCCTCGGCTATAGGAGGCTACATCTTTACCTGATACACATTCTAAAACATACGTCTGCTTACGCTGGTGAGTTCTTGTAAGGCCCCAAAACTAGGCACACTACAGTTGGTTCTCATAACGGGTTTTACCCCTTAAAACACTTTAACTTTCATTTAAATAAACAGCGAAAGTCTTTCTCAAAACAATGTTATCTTTAAACTCGTTAACTTTCATAATGACGAAAGCATGCGCACCAACCCGAGTAGCACCGCTCCCAAGCCAAGATATCCCGTCCATCAGACTCACCTGCAAAACAACCTAACGTACATACAAAGTCAGCTACGCTGAGTGAGTTCTAATAGTTTAATTTAAACAAAAGCCAACTCGTCTCATTTAATATTTATTTCTGCTCAAAACCCTCTGATCTTTATAAGTAGTTAACATTTAATAATAGATGGATAACCCCTGTTATCTTGTAATTATCCCAAAGGATTCACCACCCAAGACTTACCCCACCGTTTAACCCAGTAAGTTTCTCCGACATGGATCGAACTTACCACTCTGACAACTCAAGGTTTACCACATACTAGTTATCGCAACCACCCTCTAGACACCGGCTTAACCAGCCCTAACCAAGACTCTCCAAACCAACTGACATAACAATTGTAAACACCACATCACAATCCTGACCCAACGGTCAATCTAACTCTACTCACCACATTAATACTATCTCATGCACAATAAATATAACTCAACACTTGTATGCAATTTAACACACATATATAAGCCCACAAACACATACCTCGTTACTGCACCCTCGTCAGGGTGTTCGACACACCCCGAGCTCATCGTTAACCTGCTCAGAACTTGCCACCTTTGGTGACCTCCCGAAGGACTTAGTCTTCCACAATCCCGTTTGCTGTGCCATAATGACAACAATGCAAATACAATACCCGCCGTGTCACAAGGACAACGACATAATAATAATTCCCATCGTGTCACAAGGACAACAACACAGTACACACAACACATGTATAAAACACATAACATTATACTCTATTTGCATGAATCATTAACTGCACCTGCACCCCACACACAGAATTAGGATAACCTATCCTACACGCATTCATAAGCGTTAAGTTATATCCCGACTCTCCCCGACTAACCCTTAACACATACCAACACACTAGCATTTACACTAACCGTTAGCTAAGCGTGCACCACACGAACTTATTCTGGATAACACATCCTACTTAACCCGTAAGTAGCTAACTCATGCCCCGACTCATTCCGACTAACTCGTAACATGACACACAACATTAACTCTTTTATCCCTAGCTTATATGATCTCTTAGACACCCCATAGGCACCTCAACCTCATTATTGACTATTTTAGTGTATAAACACATCGGGTTTACCCCAATACTCTTAACACGATTAATATAATAAACACTTCTTGTAAGTATGCAAGATAGCCCCAAAATCATTAAAAACATTTAAAAGAGGGGATTAGAAACTCACCCGTTACTAAGTCCAAATCCTTGCTCTGCACTCCGTCCACTCTCTTGAATCCCAGACTTGACAAACGTACGATCACATGATCATAATACATTTTACACATATGTCGAATAATGCATAAAAATATAAATCCCAACATCATCTTGCCAGCTTGTCCTTTCTTTCCCCGAAACCCTCGCCCTACAAGTTTACGCATAACATTGCTCCTGAACTGGATAGAACTTGTGTACCCGAACCCGAGCTCCTATGCATGCACATAGGCGTGCCATGCAAAAACCCTAGTCTCGCAGACGCGTAGACTTAAAGCGGGTCTCCATGCACGCGCGTAAACCGTCATGCAACAACCCCAATCGGGTGTGACCCGATCCCGCTCCTTCGTCATTCACCACCGCGAGCCACCGTCTCATACCTCCCATGCACGACACCATCTTGCACCCCCAATGACCTTGTCGCCATGCCTAACTCTAGTCGGGTTCAACACCAACCCCACCCCCGTCGTTCGCCACCATGAAACACTGCCATGCCAGCCACCCCCCCCCCCCGGCACCACGTCTGTCGGCCCCTCACCTCACGCTCCTCCTTTCTCCCTCTCTCTTTTTGCTCGTCGTCTACCACCCTACGGCCACACGCCGCCTTCACGTACCACCTCTCCCATCTCCTCTCCAGCGACCCCGACATGAGCCACTACCGTCCTCACAGTCGGTCGCCCTCCTCGTCACCACCACTGCTGTCGCCCACGGCTAAGACGCCACCCCAAACCCTAACCGGGTCTCTTACATTAAAATTGTAAACAAACACGCATACTGAGTGTACGAGGATTACCTTAACGAGTAGTGAAGATTTCTCCCGCTTGACGCCGCTGTAGGACCGTCGCACGATCTCCACCGCGTCGTTCTCCTCTCTCTCATCCCTCTCTACCGACGCAAGTGCTCCTAGGCCGATGTGGCCTAGGGTTTGTGTCACACCCCAACCGACGGCGGATTATACGCCGGGGCGGACGCGGTTGTTCAATAGCACAAGGTTGACTATTAAAGTTTCAATATTTCATTTATAATAGATTCAAAGGTTTAATACAAAGGAAATAACAAGTATACAACATTTATTTAATAAGTAGTCTAGGTCCAAAGCATCCTATGTGATCACAAACGAGTCTCATGATGTAGAACCTGAAACATGTGAAAGAATCTGTCAACTACAAAATAGTTGGTGAGATACAAAGGTTTTGACACCGTTTAACAAGTATTTGAGAAGAATTACAATTCACTATGATATAAGCATTCTATAATGTAAGTATGAGAAACAAGTATCTTAAACATTGTGCACGTCAAACCTCCAAACCAAGTGTAGGCATAACCCGCAGGTTACCCTTATAGTATCAAGTTTAATAGTTTAAGTAACAAACACCAAGGGCTCCCCCCGAAGGGTCAATCAATCAAGGTGGATTGGTTAAATGCAATAGATCTATCATTGTTACTATCGGCTTGATCAAAGTTAATGAACATGCTAGAATTAAGTTTAATCTAAGCATACAAGTCTCAAGTTTAACATAAGAATAAGCATCTAGTCATAGTTTGTACAAGAATTGTATAAGTTTGAAGTTTAAACATGTTTCACCCAAAAAGAATGTAAAATGAAAAAGGGGCTAAGTATACTCACTTGGATGATGAAGAGTGTCCGGTAAGAGTAAGTGTTTGCAAGACTTTGAGGGAGAATATCCTCACAATAAGCCTAAGAATATAAGTCTAAAGATTTAAGTATGGTCTACAAGTCTATGGCAAGGATCTAGGATTCAAGATTTGACTAGGGTTTCAAGTGGGAAATGGGCATGGTTGTGTTTTGTAAAGTTTAAACAAAAGTTTCAAATGACGGTTTTGAATGAACGTCACAAGATTTAAATATCGAAGTTTCATAAGTTTATAGTTTAGAATAATTAAAATAATTATCCAAAAGTTTTACTACTATTAATTACACATGTTAAGTAATAATGAAGTTGAAGCATTTGTTAAATGAAGACTAAATAATTATTAAAGTTTAACAATAATTATTCAAGAAATAAATAATTATTAAAGATTTATAATAATTATTTAAAGGATATATAATGATAATTATTATTTTGAATTTTTAATGATAATTAAGGTTTTTATAATAATCATTTCAAGAATGCATAATTATTAAGGATAGATACCAATATAAATCATTTACGATTTATTAACGCGTTTAAGTATTAAGTATTTATTAAATTAGCTTGTAGTTACATAATGTTTAAAAATGTGGCTTTAAGTTTAAATAGATAGTAAGCATTTATAAGTTTTAAAATGTTAAATAAGATTTCTTGTAAAATTTATATGTTGGTTATAAGTCTTTAAAGTTTTTATAAAGTTTATAAGTTTGTAATTATCTAAAAATAAGTAAGTATATTTATTTTCTCATAAAATAATAAAAATTAACAAATGGATTTCTGTTTAGGTAAAATATAAAGTGTAGAAGTTTACACTTTATTTAAATTGAATTCTTTGATTTCATAAAGTCTATAACTTTATAAATGTATATTTGTTTCAAATAAATACATAATTCTTGAATTGAATATGTATACACTTGTAAGATTTTATAAGTTTCTGAAGTAGAAAATGTATTCTATTGTATGTATAAGTTTTATAAAGTTTAAGAATTCTTTTATAGCTTTTAAAGATTTAAACAAATTTCAAAGTTTAAACATTTATGGGTTTTCATCTAAGTTTAATTAAATAAAAATAGTTCCTGTATACAAAATTGTAATAAAAATTAAATTTTATAATTATAACAGTTTAATATAATTTATAAAAATTATTAGATATTTTATCATTGAGTAAAAAGCATAAAAAAAATGAAAAACAAAACTGGGGGTGCGCCCGGGTCGAACCCGGGTCACCCATCACACACGCGAGCTTAACCAGCCCAACTGTCGGGTTGTTTATTTACAACACAGGAGATGAAATATTTAAACAAAATCCCAATTCACCCCCAAACCTCATGAACCCTAGAATTGACAATCCGTAAATGCACATCGATTAGCCTATTGTTAATCGAATCAAACATAGGGCTTTTGATCGGAACGAGATTTAGAATAAATTGGCCATTGAAATTACCTGAAATTATATCGAAATGAGTGAGAGGGAGCTTGTGCCTCGTCGTCGACGGTCGCGGCTCCAAATCGGAAATTTTAGGTGTTAATCGAGGAATTGAGAGTGAAGGAAGTTGTGGAGTGATGTTTCTGAGGTTTCTAGACCGGTATTTATAGCCAATTTCATGTATTCAATGCGTGTTTAGGTGGGAGGATTTCGGGTGGCCGAACGAGTTTAAATTTCGAATTTATGCCTGTCTCGGGGCGTGCCCAAGCATTGAGGGTTCTTGGGTTTCGATCGCACGCCTCAGGCGAGTATCGAGGTTCGATGAATGTGGATGGAATCGCGTTTTCGGTCGAAAGGGAGTAAGAAACGGGGGTTGTGGGTTTCGAACTCGGGACCGGTTTGGGGAAAGAAGGTTTGGGGAAGAGTCAAAACAGGTCCCTGTTGTTTCAGGGGTTTAACTGTTAAGTCTAATATTATAGTTTTAGTTTAAAACAGTTTCAGAGTTTGACAGTTTCAGTCCCTGGACTTTTTATAAAAATAAACATGTTTTATTATTATAAGTTTAAATTATATAAAAAGGTTTCTAGGTTTTATGTTTATATTATTTCCATAATAATATTCTTAAATTTATAAAGTTTCAAGAGTTTTATTATAAGGTATATATATATATACATATTTTTAATAAGTCTTATGTGTGTATATATATAAGCATAACCGATTTCCTATTAAATAAAATGAAAATAGTTTTAGATCCGAGCTTAAAATAATACGGGTAAATGTTTAGGAAAAGTACATCGAAAAATACTGGATATTACAGTTTGCTAATAAGAGGCTTATAAACTCTTGTATGTTACTCTCGGGTCCTTATGATTCCCTTAACGTGCGTTTGAATCCCAACTGTTCCATCTATGGCTAGCCGGGTCCCTCGTTTTTCCATAATTCCAGTTATTACCTAAAAACCTTGCTAACCGGGTCTCTTTATCTCAACAAATAGAGTTTTACATGAAACCCTTGCCAACTTTCTCGTTTAATGGAGATGCGGGTCGCCCTTTGGCCCAAATCATAAATTGATAGATTTTCGGGATGTTACAGTTCTATGTTTTAGTCAAAAATATCTTTAACCTCTGTCTCATGACATGTAGTAAAACATCACATTAACTTCTTGCCCAAACATAATACTTTATACTTGCACACTTTTCTTTCCGAGGTCAAGTTAACCTCCAAGCGGTCGTTTCCACTTATACATACCCTTGCACAAGGTGTCTATACTACATTCCCCAAAGGAATGTAGTACATATCTGCGTCTATCTAAGTTGCAAGATATTATGTGGCATTTGACCAGACGTGGCAAAATCTTTTCTTGCTGTACAGACCAATATGGTCAACATATTTGACATGGTAAAACATGCCAAAAACTCTATCTCTTTCTCTTTATTCTTTGTCAAGACAATAATTTTCAAGAACTCTGCTAGTCAAGGTAAAACCTTGACTTCTTTGCCATTACTTATTTGGGCACACCCTGATAAGTTCTAAAACGTTTTACGTGTCAAAACCATTTTCTTTCTCATAATATTTTCTTTTATGAAATTATGCTAAAAGGCAAGTATTCATTTCTTTCTTTTTATATCTTTCTTTCAAAATTAGTCTTTATCCCAAATCCTTATAAAGGTTTCTCCATAGTATATCAAAGAAGACACGGTGGTTATCTTCCCAGAGTAGTACCTTCAAAAGAAATGTTCCAAGGAAAGAATGACGGGTCCAGGAGAGATTTATACACCACTCTTTCCTTAGACAGAACATTCTGTTTGCTAGATAACTACATACCGGTCGGATGGTTACCCAACATTCCTTTGATATCACATGAATACACCGTTACTTAGTTTTAAGATTTAGACATCTTTTATACATAACCTCTTGCAACATGAATGCTATCCCAAATATTTAAATCAAGGTATATAACATTTATGTAAATTTTTCTAGCATGCATACCGGCTCAAAAACATTTAAAGTAAAACATTTAAAAAAGGCCTTATAGAACTCACCTCTAACTTCCTTCTCGTCCAAACAATCTTTACGGGCTAGCTCAACGACTTTGATCAGGGTCCTAAGTCATTATAACATTACTTAATCATAAGTCCCTAGCTTAGTGAAAGTAACCAAGTCATTAGGAACTAGTCGGAACCTTACCTCGGAACTATCTACTGCGTATTAGGGCCGAAAGACTGGAAACCGAACTTCTTTACGTGAACTGGGGTTTCTGGGTACACCTACCGAGACTAAGTGTGTGTTTTGAGAGTGTGGAATTTGTGTCTAAAACCAAAATCCCGAGCTTTCTATTTATAGGCAACTTTCAGCTCGGTAACGGACCGTTACCAATGGTGACGGTCCGTCACTCAATTCTGGGCGGTCTCCGTAACGGACCGTTATCTCCCGAGACGGTCCGTCACGGGTATCCGTGACGGTCCGTCACAAGTATGAGTAAACTGCCACGGTCAAGCCGTAACGGACCGTTATGCTTTGAGACGGCCCGTCACCGTCCATAACGAACCGTTATCCATCTGTGACAGTCCGTCACAGGTTTAAAACTTAAAATTTTCATTTTAATCCTTGAACTTTCATCTATCTTCACTCTACCCTTTTGGGGTCTCACTTATTGACTATTTTAGTTCTTCTATTCATGTATTATAAAATTGGGGTGTTACAGTTAGCAGTCGTAAAAATTAAAATAAAAAAAATAAAAAACTAGGTAAATTTTGGTTTTAGCCTCCGTGGTTTGATCGAAATAATGATTTTAGTCTAATAGTTTCAGTTTCACTTTTTAGTTTTTGTGGTTTGTCAATTGTCCAAATCAACTACGCTTCTCTAACACCGTTTGATTTTTTTTGTTAACTGTTGTGAAAAGACCACAGTACCCTTGATAAAAATACAAAAAATTAATAAAATATTTAAACAAAAAAGATATTAAAACCCTAAAAAAGAACTTAACATCACAAACACACACATCTGTCTCTACCCCTCATACTCTCTCTACTACAATTTTGAAGAAAAACAACTGTGCTTCTCTTATCACCATCATCATCACCACCATCTGAATCCGCCAAGGTCAGATCTATAACTACTCTAACTTGGGGAAGATGACCAAAAATCTGATTTGGGGAAGATGACCAAAATTCCGATTTGGGGAACGAAGAAGGTAGGTGGTGTTGGGGGGGGGGGGGGTTAGGATTAATTTGTTGACCTAAAATTTGATTTGGGGAAGATGATATACAACTACTCTGATTTAGGGAAGATGACCACAAATCTAATTTGTTGTATTCTATACTTCCGGACAAAAAAACCCATCGATTTCTTGATGGCGATGGTTGTGTGGTGCGGCGTCAGAACTCTTTGCCTGAAACCTTCCACTCTTGATTCCACCCACGACAACACCTACATAACCCTATTTAACTTCAACAACAAACGGACCTGATAGTGCTGATGTGTTGTACATATATGAATCGATGGAGCTTGATTCAGTAGCTACTGGCGGCAACAGAAGTGATGGGTTGTTTAAGTTGCAAACGTGGGATGAAACCCCTAAATGTGGGATTGATCGGCTTCGAGCATAAAAGGAGGTAAGGGGTTGGTCAGTAGATAAGAAATTGGTATAGAGAGAGCCAAGGGTAGTGAGAGAAAGTATTATATATATAAATATAATTAACGGTATATTTTTTTTTGGTTAACATCTCTTGAGAACTTATAAATACTTGAGAACTAATAAATACTTGAGAACTCATTCAAAACCCAATTAAAATCATTTTTTTTATTACCTTTATTATTAAAATATAACATAAAAATGATTTATCTTTTCAATTAATTCATCTTTTCTCTCTAAATTATTTTAAAAAAAATTATACACATACGTAAATGGTAAACACCTACACATGTGAAGATTTTTTTTAATATATGAATAAATGTAAATTTACATATATAAATTCACTTTTTATGTTGTATTCTAATAATAAAGGTAGTAAAATAAAAAAAATGGTTTTGATTGATTTTTTGACAAGTTCTCACAAGTTCTTAAAATATTTAGGAGTTCTCAGATGATTAATTCCCTGTTTGTCTTCTGATAAAAATTTAACAGAAAAATTGGATGACTTTAAAAATAGATAATTGATTGAGACAATTGATAAGTAGAAGGACTAAAAATGTAAAACTGAAACTATCGGAATAAAAACGATACTTGAAGTGAATGACGTAAACTAAAACCAAAATTTACTTAAAAAAAAACTAATATTTTGTGCTTGGGCCGGAGATTGCTTGTCGATTTATATAAACTGCTCTCTACTCTACTCCTCGGAAACTCAGCCCGTCACTGTGTGTTTTCCTGCGTGAGAGAGAAACCACAAAACCATGGAGATGGAATCAATGGCGTCGGCCATCGGACTATCAGTTCCGGTCCTCCGCTTCCTTCTCTGCTTCGTCGCCACCATCCCTGTCAGCTTCTTCCACCGCCTCGTTCCCGGCGGCGCCACCGCCAGACACCTCTACGCCGCCTTCACCGGTGCCCTGCTCTCCTACGTTTCCTTTGGATTCTCCTCCAATTTGCACTTCCTCGTGCCTATGCTCATCAGTTACACATCAATGATCGTCTATAGAAAACGATGCGGCTTAATTTCCTTCCTGTCAGCCATGGGTTACCTCATAGGATGGTATGGTATTTACTTTAAATCGTTAATTTTAAATTATTACTTTTATTAGGGTTCAATTTCTGAAATTAGGGCACTTAGCATGCATTCAAACATTACTATTTATTGCATGAATTTAATTAAAGAGACCAAAAATTATAGTTTCAAATTAGGTTATTATTATTTGTTAAATTCCCCCCCCCCCCCCCCCCCCCCCCGTTCAATTATAATTAGTAATTCTGGCCAATTGAACTAATTCATTCAGATTTTATAGTCAATTGAACTTATTCAGATTTAATTGATTTATAGTGTATAGCAGATCATTGTTCTGCACTGTTGTTAAAGTGTTAATGCATTAAATCATACACTTTGTATTAGCAAAACCAGGATTATCGTATTCGGTTTCTGATAATCATTGGATAATATCTTATTTGATTGGATTTTGTTAGCACTGATTCCTCCCTTGACCGGTCTTTTACGATATTTGAAGTTTACATATGCATTTAAAAGTATGCAAATTTGAGTAACTGTTGTGAAATATGTATAGCCATGTGTACTATATGAGTGGAGATGCATGGAAGGAAGGAGGCATTGATGCTACAGGTAAGCACTCTTTTCATCTCCATATTTATTATATTTTGTTGCTAATTGAGAGTGTGCTCGTTTAAATTAACGGTTAATTGCATGAAAAGTTTCGGGCTGTAGTTTTAGCTAACCTTATTTTAACTAGGGGTGGCAATTTCCACCTATTTGATTATGAATGTGTTTGTTTGGCTTTCGTTTTATACTTTTATTCCTAACGGGTCAAAGGACCGCACTGGTCAAAACAGTTGAAAGTTGCCATAAATGTATTTTCAATGCTTACAAGTTACAATCTCCTACATTGTATAATTTTGATAAATTAGTTTTTTTATAGTAGTAACAAAGTTTATATAAAAATGGAAAAAAAGACGTTTCTAGTTCAACCCGTTTTGACTCGTACAGTCGTACTAAAAACAACCCATTGATATTTTCAATGAAACCAGGAGCTACGCTCACAAGGTCAATGAGCACAATGAGTATACACATAAAAATAAATTGCAAAGTTGAGGATCATATAGTTTCTAATATTTTGAGGAGCACCCTGCATTTTATATGCTCATGCTGCCCTAATTATCATGTTGTTATAGTTTCTTTTCCAATAAATGCTCAATTTTTATGCAACTAATTTATATTTTAATGCTTTTATATAGGATCTCTTATGGTGATAACATTGAAAGTGATTTCATGCGCTATTAATTATAATGATGGATTATTAAAAGAGGAAGATCTTCGTGAGTCCCAAAAGAAAAACCGTTTACTCAAGTTGCCATCTTTAATCGAGTATGTGGGATATTGTTTATGTTGTGGAAGTCATTTTGCTGGTCCTGTATATGAAACTAAAGATTACTTGGATTGGAACGAAAGAAAGGGGGTAATGAAAATCATTTATCTATTCTTTTATTTTTTTGGCAATTATTATTATCAAATATAACAATTTTTTTGACTATTTATTTCCCAGATTTGGACAAAATCTGAGAAAGGTACACCATCTCCATTTGGGCCAACACTTAAAGCTTTACTTCAAGCGGGCTTCTGTATGGGCTTATACTTATATCTTGTGCCCAGTCATCCACTTTCAAGATTCAGTGAGCCTATATATCAAGAATGGGGATTTGTGAAACGTTTGAGCTACCAATACATGTCGGGCTTTACAGCCCGTTGGAAATATTATTTCATTTGGTCCATCTCCGAAGCTTCCATTATTATTTCTGGCCTTGGGTTCAGTGGTTGGACTGACTCTTCTCCACCCAAAGCCCGTTGGGACCGTGCGAAAAATGTTGATGTTTTGGGTGTTGAGTTTGCAAAGAGTTCGGTTGAGTTGCCACTTGTGTGGAATATCCAAGTCAGCACCTGGCTTCGTCATTGTGAGTCACCATCTAAAAATGTTTTTGTTATTTTTTATTTTTTTACAATTTTTGATATATTTTCAAATATTTTGATGTGTTATCAGATGTTTATGACAGACTTGCTCAAAAAGGAAAAAAACCTGGTTTTTTCCAATTGCTAGCAACACAGACTGTTAGTGCTGTCTGGCATGTAAGTTTAAAATAAAATTCAATTTTTATTATTATATTTTTCATAAATCTAAAAACTTATCTTAAGGAATTTGACTATGGTTCATGTTTGTGATTATGACAGGGACTATATCCTGGGTACCTAATATTCTTTGTTCAGTCAGCTTTGATGATAGCCGGGTCAAGAGGTAACAAAACGGTCAACCCTTCCACATGACATAGCTCTGGTTAATTTAAATGAACAGAAATATTCATTTTCTGACAATTATTTTATTTGTCTATGAGCAGCCATTTACAGGTGGCAGCAGGCGGTTGCGCCACAGAACACAATCGTCAAGAAGATGTTAATGCTCATGAACTTCGCTTACACGCTTCTTGTTCTAAACTACTCCTGCGTTGGTTTTATGGTTAGTGTGAATTTCAACGCATTTTTGATATTATTTTATTAAATTGCTAAAGAAACCAGATTATTTAAATTCGGGTCGGGCTTTTATGGCACAGGTACTAAGCCTGCACGAAACACTTGCTGCATACGGGAGCGTATACTACATTGGAACCATCATTCCCGTGGTTTTGATCCTCCTTGGTAACATTATCAAGCCCAAACCAGCCCGATCCAAAGCCCGAAAAGAACAGTAAGGTTTTTAAATTCCTCTCAATCCCCCTCGGGCCTCGACTCCCAATGAAAAAGCAAAAGATTGAGATTTATCATTTTCTTTTTCTAAATTTTGTTTTAATTATCATTTCATGTTTTCACAATTTTGTACTGTGTACTCTATGATTATCAAAGATCATAATTATGAAATCTGTCGTATCTTCTTTTTTTCGACTTGTTAAGTTCTTTCCCGGGGAGCATTATTGTTCTCGGTTTCTTTGACAAGGGGGGTGCACCTGACCGGGTTATATGTGGCTCATGGTCTGCGTGGGAGGCACACTCTCAAAATAAAAGGTGACTGGTTTGAAAACTTGTAGGGTCTTTATACCTCGTTTTTAGTCTTTTGGTTGCACTTATTAGTAATGAAGAAGGCAGCTGGAATACTGGTGACCTGTAGCCAAATTATTGAGAAAATGCCATTTTTTTGGTCTCACCTCATTATGGGCCACAACCACCAGCACCATGACCATGACCACCACCTCACCATGCTTGTACACCTGCAATGACCCATGAGAAACTGAGGTTCTGGGGGATGGGGGTCTGTGGTTCTGTTAGTTCATTTTAATCTCAAATGGGTCAGACGGGTCAAATCAGGTGAAAGTCGACTAAAGTTAATATTTAATACATATATAATGTCTTAAATTTGTTTTCGTTTACAGATTTAAATAATATTCGTTTAAAGATTTAAATAGTAATACGATTCAATCTATTTAGACGCCTCAAATGGAATTTTAGTTCAGAACATTTTTCATAATAAAGAAATATTTGCTAGGTTTGCCATTTCTCTTTGATGAATAAGAGAAAACTAGAAAATTAGCCCCATACTCCGCGGCGGCAAACAGTTGAAGTGGTGACATTAATATGGTTAAACACAAAAAAAACGTGGTTAAGTATATAAAAGAAACGTATGAAGTTACGGTGACTTAGTTGTGGAGATCGAAACATAGATAAAAGATGGTTATATAACGAAACCGATGCTTTTTAGTCGGTGTCGGCCTCATTCTTTACGGTACCAACACGTTACCGTTAGTCGATATAACCCACAACACCTAAAAAATACCCTACATTGATTACGATTGCGTTTTAAAGAAATTTATACTCGGACGTCAAGAAAAAAATTAATTAACGAACGGAATTTATTGATGAAAAATCAGATTATATATACTACAGGGGATAAACGCGAAACTTTAGAAACTTGAGGGGATCAAAATTCCAGTTTACAAAGTAAAGGGTGAAATTTACAATTTCTTTAAAGTGTGGGGGGTGTTGGTCGGTGGCAAAAGCCACGACACTTGTGATTAAGATTTAGTATAATGTAAAATTTAAGGAATTAAAAAAAAACAAATCCAAAATCACATTAGGCTAAGGGATATGGTTCCACACTCTCACGTCAGTTTCCACAGCTTTTACATACGTATCTACATTTGAGAGCGTAGCTTTCGCCTTGCTGCTCCCAATTGGGCGTTGTGGTTCCTCCGATAAGTCATTGTAAACTTCGTTGAGATCCACGAAACACCGTCTATCTGATCCATTAGTTGGGCGTCTTTTCCTTATCAGACAACTTTCTCTTCGACCCGCTACTTTGGTGAAGCATCTCAGGCACCTTTTCCACTTCGAACAACGCCTAAGAACCTCCCAAGGACCTAGAAAGTTTGAAAGGTTGATTATCAAACTCTCGATATTTTTCAAGTGAAGTGTTCAAGATATCGACATCACTTTCAACACTTTTGTGGTTGCTCATTTTATTATTATGTATACCGCAAAATTTGGCCACTCGTTGACGGATCTTCCGCCACTTTCAAGTGATCGTGTAAGTGACCGATGTTCCCCTCGACCCATGTATTCGTGGAACCGATCCACAACCTGACCCCACAAATTCCCATGTGTTCGCGTTTTCGATTATCGGGTCTTCGGATATATCGACCCAAGCCCGAGCTAAAGCTTCTTCTTCCTTCCACTTTTGAGGCCTAGTCGAAACCACATGATCTTGTCTTTTTCTCCCCTTTTGGTGTGCGGTTTGGATCTCGGGTACGGTTTGGGTCTGGAGTGGTGAGTCGAATTGTAGTTGATAGCATTGTTGGGTTGAAGGCGGTTGTTAGATAGGAGGCGGTTGTTGTTGTTGTTGCATTTTGTAGTTCCAAATGCCAAACTGTTGGGTCGGACCAGCTTGTTGTTGTTGTTGCATTTTGTAGTATTGAGCGGGAGGCGGAGAAGGCAACCAAAACGGGTTAATGTTATTCGGTTGGTTCGGGTCCATTTTTTGGATTTATGTTGAGAGAATGTGTTTTTTTTAAATAAAAAACGTAAATATATATATATAGAGGATGGGAATGAATTAAAATATTAAAAAAAAATTTTAAATATTGCGGTTGGAATCATGTAACGAACCAACTTTTGGGTTTGCCCTATAATACCTTGATTTTACTGTAAGGTTGTTTTTATATAAATAAAAGTGGAGGATTTTAATTGTAAATGAGAATTCTTGACATTTTGGTGCAAGGAGTCAAAAACTGAAAGTTTAAGGGGTTGATTGTAACATTTACAAATCAGTTTGAAATGAGAAGGGTGTGTCACACAAACACACACAAAGTGTGTGTTTGTGTCGTGAGTTGCAATGGGGAGAGGAAGGAAGAGCCAAGAACATGAATTTGGTGATTTGCATGTGAAATCTGGATGGATTAGAGTGTTCCTCTTCTTCAAGATTGCAAGTAAGTATAATTCACTTCCTTTGAACCTCCATTTTAAGTGTTCTTGGTGGGTTTTTTTATAAAAATCGATTTAAGCGTTGAATTGGTGGTTGAGTATAGGTAATAACTTGTTTAAAGTTAAAACCTAGCTTGATTAGTGTTAAAGAGTGGTTAATAACATCCTATTAACACCTAATTCAAGAATCATAAAGTTAGAGTTCTTGAGGGTGATTTGGGGGTTTTATAATTGGGGATGTTTAATTGATGGATTGATGGTTGGTAAGTGTTTATGGGAGTGATAGACACTTTAATTGATAAGAAACCTCAATCAATTTGATGATTTCAAAATTAGGGTTCTTGGAATCCAATTTGGGGGTTTTATATTTGGAGGTGTTTAAATGATGAATTGAGTATAGATAAGTGTTTATGGTGTAATATAAACACATTTTCAAGTATAAAACTCAATTGAATTGGTGAATCATGAATTTGATGAAATTGGGAGAACTGGGTGAAATCCTTAACGGGTCAAAATGGGTGGACTTGGTTTAGGAATGGTTAAAAGCTTGTATGAAGGTTGTTAAACCAAGATATATTGAGGATGAAGATCAAAAGAACTTGGGTGGGTGTCAAACCTCAAATTGGTGATTTATTAGGAGTTTACTAGATTACTAAACAAGTGGATTGTTTAGGTGATCAAGGTATGGAGCGGCTAGCTTTAAAGACGAATTGGAATCTTCATTGGCAAAGGTAAGTGTTTTGCACTTACTTAGTATTAGATAAGTAGTTTTGTGTAAGTAGTATGTGTGGTATGCTATTTACATGTTATAGTATGTTTGACTCAATGTGGATATTTAGTCAAACTAAGCCATTGATGTGTGGCAATGTGGTAAATGGTCAAAGTAAGGTGTGAATATGGTAGGATTGTTGTAGTTGACATAATGAGGAAATTAGTCGACTAATGAATGACACGGTGTAGTTGAACTATGTGGAATATAGTCAAACTAAACGTGGTAAAAGTAGTGTAATTGACTAATGTGGTAAATAGTCAAACATAAAGTGGTAAAAGTGGTGTAAATTGACTTAATGTGTAATAAGTCAAACCAGTGTGGATAATGGTGAAATCATTATAAAATTGACTTACTATGGTATAAGTCAAACCATTGTGGATAATGGTGAAATTGGTGTAATTTGACCTTAGTGGAATATGGTCAAACTATTATGTTGAAAATGGTGTAATTAGACTATGTGCTTAATAGTCAAACTTGAATGTGCAAATGTGATAAATATGTGTAATTAGACTATGTGGTTAATAGTCAAAATTGAACGTGCAAATGTGGTAAATAGATGTAAATTGACTTGTGTGGCTATTGGTTAAACTAATGGGTGATATGTGGTTAAATGGTGTAAATGACTCAATGTGGTCAAGAGTCAACTAAAATGTATAATGTGGTAACATTAGACTAAAATTCACTTAATGTGGTGAAAGTCAACCGTTGATAGTAAAACGGTAAATTGGTTGATTACATGAAATGTGGATACTTCATGGAGGTGTAACTTGAAGTGTGGATACTTCACGGGTGGTAGTGAGGTCAAGTACTTCATGGGAGAAAGTGAAGTCAAGTACTTCACGGGTGACATGAAGTGTGGATGCTTCATGGGTCGGCATGGAGTCAAATACTCCATGTGAGAAAGCGAGAGGTGGATCTCTCGTTAGACATGTGGATATGTCAATTTGAAAGAGTGGTAAAACATACAACGAGTATGGATCGTTATGTGTTTAAAGTTGTAGGTTCTTATGTACCTAAACTAACGAATTTATAGAACTTGTGTTAAACTCTTAATGAGTGAGAAACGAGTAGTGGTACTCGGATTTGGGGATGAAAAACTAACATATATATATATATATATATATATATATATATATATATGTTAGTATATGAGGGTAGGCTTATATGGAGTATAAATATAAGTTTACGTTCAAAAACGGCCTAAAATGCAAATGGGTCGAGTCGGGAGGGTCGAAAATGCCAAAACTGCAAATTTGGGTTTGCTGAACTGGGCTAGAGTCTAAGACTCCAAAAGTGGAGTCTTGGACGCTGGTCAGACGCCAATCTGGGCTGTTGGACGCCAACTGGCTTATTTTGGGGTTTTGGCTTGTTGTTGTTGTAGGGATTTGTGGGAGGTCCCTAAGACTTCTTATCTATACTAACCATGTTCAAATTAATGTTTTGAATGTAGGGAAAGCTACAGAGTGATCTAGGATTTCACATCATTTGGATTAGATTCTCGTGGTTATGTTTTGTAATTGGTTTTTGTTTACCTTCTCGTGAGGAGTCTTTACAAACTATTTGGAGTTATTACAAGTTGTGGATAACTTGTTGGTATTTTATTAAACTAATTAAGGTAATTATGTTAGATAATTCATGTTTGTAAAACTTAACGTGTGGATACGTTAAATGCCGTTTTGGGACCTAACTTCCGCGTTGTTTTAAAAGTTTAAATCGGGTTGAATTTTTGGGTGTTTCAAGTCACTTCCACGTGCGTGGAATTCTCCACTAGAAATAGGCACGCCCATGGACCACGCATAGGGGGTGCGGTGGTCCACGGCCCACGAGTGCCACATCCCGATCCACGGTCCTCTCCACGATGGTACACCAGATGGCCTTAATGAGGGAAGAAGTAGTGTCATAGAAAATAAACGAAAATTTAATATGTCTAAGAGTATGTCCTTTTAGTAAAGAGTTTCTCACTTGATAGTAACCAAGTGTTTTTTAGCATTTTACTAATGTCACTCATATATATATATATATATATATAGGGGTGGGTTGTAGAGAAAAACAATAGTTAGGCGAAAACCTAGAAAACCACTAAAAAACTAATTTTAACCAATAATATAATAATATTTATTTTTTTATTTTATTTTAATTTTTTTGTAAGAGTATCAATGTAAAATTATAAATTTTTACCAAAAAATCATTTAAATATTGGTTTGCGTATACGTAACTCATAGTGTTACGTATACGTAAACAGAAAACAAAAAAATTACGGTTACGTATACGTAACCCATAGTATTACACATTGTTTTAGTGGTTTTTTCGGTTTTCGCCTAACTTTGTGGATTTCTCTTGATCCCTCCCCTATATATATATATATATATATATTGGGAAAGGGTAGAAAAGAAACCCCCTTGAGTTGAGAAAACCCACGAAACCCTTTGAAAAAAATTAGATTTTTTTAAAAAAAATTGGGATTGACTATTTATATAAAAAAAACCCCGGTCGCAAAAAAAATTAAAAAAACTCCGAATAAAAATAAAAATAAAAAACATGTAAAAAATAACAAAAATCATCGTTTTTTTTTCTTACTTATGCAATACGTCAGCATTTACATATGTTAAAAAAAGCATTTAAATATGTAACAAACGTCAGATTTAAAAAAAAAACCGCTCGGCGTTTTTTTTTTATTTTTTCACCAAAAGTGATAAAATCGAAAATATAGAATCCATCCCAAAAATATATATATTTTTTAACATATGTAAAACATGGTTTCGTGGGTTTTCTCAACTCAAGTGGGTTTTCTTTATAACCATCCCCTATATATATATATACATATACATATACATATACACACACATATAGGGGAGAGTTTTATTCAGAACACAAATTATTGCGAGAACATGGGGAACTAATCTGGACCACTCATTTTTTGTTTAATCTTAAAAGATAATATTTAAATGAGAAGGCTATAATAGTAAACATTAAAATCTATCTCTTAAATTAATTATTTATAACTCATCTCCAATTAATTAGTTTGTATATCATCTTTCTTATTAATTAATTGAGACAAACATTATTATACAAAATAATCATATTTCTCTCTTTTTCTCAATTAATTAGTTCAAATTAATCATACACTACTTAAATTGATCCTACACATACCGAAATTGATCCTACACATACTGAAACTCATACTGCACATACAAAATTTATCCTACAAATAATAAACATGTCAATGGTTTAGGTATATCATAAATACAATTGAAGGTGAACATGAAAAAAATTACATTTGAACTATCATTCTTCACCTACACACACACACACACATACATATATATATATAGAGAGAGAGAGAAATTAATGCTACACTTAATTAAATAGTTTTTCTATATTATTTTTCAATTAGTGAATTAAAATTAATCCTACACATAACAACACTTACCTTACACAACACGAAAAGTTTCTTAGGAATAATGAAATTTATCCTGCACGTAACGAAACGTATCCTACACACAAAGAAATTTATCATACACATAACAAAAATTATCCTACAAATAACGAAACTTATCCTACACACAAAGAACTTATCAAACACACAAAGAAACTTATCCCTACACATAACGAAACGTATCATACGCATATTAACATTTATCCTACACAAATCAAAACAGTTAACAAACTCACTCACTAATTCACTAATTTTAAACTATTGGAGTTATCATTTCCGAATTAAAATTTGAATGTTCGATTATTGAATACAAACTAGCTCAAAATCTAAACTAAACTAAAAAATAAAACTAAATTAATTGAAAACTTAAAATAAAAAATGACTAGGATTAACAAAAACCAAAAATGAAGTTATAAGAATTAAAATATAATATGAATATTTTATATTTAATATAAGTGGCTACTTGAATTAATTTCAAAATATATAGATAAATAATAGGGGCATTAACTATGGAAAGAGAGAAATGACAAAAATTTTAAATTATCCTTATGTCATTAATTAACCCTTATTAATTTTCTCTTAATTTATTAAAAACTCATTAATGATTTGGACCATTGATCAAATAGTTAAAGGGTTGAGATTGGTTCTCTATGTTCTCGTAATTATTTGTTGTTCTTATTTGAACTTTCCTCTACATACATATAATATATATATATATATATATATGACAGAAACCTTTTAACTTTCAATATTGTTCCAATATTGTAAACTTTTTTTATAAATGTTAACTAAAAAAAAATTAAGTGGCTTAAATGAAAGTATATAGAACTTGGTTACTATATAGCGATTATCTTTTCGATTTTAACCTATAATAAGAGATAATTGTGAATGAACTTGAAAAGAATAAATAAATAAATAACAAATTTCATAATTGTTTCATTTAAATCAACTTGAAAAAATAAGCACTAAACCAAGGTTCATATACTTTTCATTTATGTCACTTAATTTTAAAAATTTAAATATTTATAAAAAAATTCATAAGCCGAGAACAGTATGTAAGTTTGAGTGATTTGCTATAAAAAGTGTGAGTGACTTTATTAAAATAACACTAAGAATTTATGTTTTACATAAGAGTTGATATCATAAAAAACAATATATTTTTTCATTTTTCATGAAAAAAGTCTCTAAAAATAATTTTGATATATAAAAGTCCTTACACATGTCACAAAGGAAAAAAAAACACACACACGAAAAAGTCCCTAAATCTAATTTTATTATATTAAAGTCCATATACTTGTTCACAATGCATGTATTTATGAAAAAAAAATATTTAAAATAATAATTCGCTATTTTTTAAATTCGGAAAAATAAATTATATAATATTTTCTCTCAAAAAAGTTGAATGTCCATTTATCAAATTTTGACTAATATATATAATCTATATAAAGTGTTGAGACTTTAATATAACAAAATTAAATTGAGAGATTTTTTCATAGTTTTTTTACATGTGCATAAACTTTTATAGGTCAAAAATATATTGAGGGGTTTTTTCATGAAAAAGTAGAAAGTTTATTGGTTTTTTATGATATTAACTTTTGTTATTGGGTAATGGAAACAACATGGCTTGTTTTGATACCAACCCTCTAAACTTATCCACCTAGTAATTTCTACATATATTAATAATTAATTAATTACACTAAGCTTTTCTTTTTCTAGGTACCTTAAGTTCTTCAAAAGTAACCTATTTGATTACTTACGATTGTTATATCGGCAACTACTCATGCATAGAGCACAACAATCCAAAGCTTTATTTTTTCTTCAACTTTTTTTTTCTCCTTTTCAGCAACTCTCTCTCTCTCTATAATATTTTTTTTTAACTAAAATGGCTAAATATTAGTTTTTTACTTTTTACCTTTTTATGTTTTTTACTTTATAACTTTTGAAATATTATATTTTATAAAATTTTGAATATATCGTAGACACATGTTTATTTTTTATCTACGTTTCGATATAAGTTTCGTTCAAAATGAAGTTGCGCGTGATAGTGTACAAATTGTCTAACCACTTATGTACGTCATTATTAATTTTTTTAAACTCTAATATTCTTAGACGGTTTTGCTTTTGTTGTTTAATTTTTTTACTGTTAACTTTTTAACAACTTTGTTACGGGTTTTTTTTAAATAGTTTTTGTATAGTGTACAAATTGTCTAACGACTTATGTACGTCATTCTTAATTTTTTTTTAAACTCTTTACTTTCTTAGTCGGTTTTGCTTTTGTTGTCTAAGTTTTTACGGTTAACTTTTTAACAACTTTGTTACGTGTTTTTTTAAATAGTTTTTGTAATTGTACTAACTATTTCGCTGCAACGTGGGTTTGCATAAAGGTTTTCCTTTTTTATATAAAGTTTTGAATACACTTATTTATTTCGTACACAATAAAAAAAATTTACGGTTTCGTTTTCTATATAATGCTCTATTAAGCGTTTTTCTATAAATACTCCTATCTTTAGTATCATCAATGCTCTATTAAGCGTTTTCCTTTTTTATGTATTACGTGTTTTAACGTGCCGCTACGTGCGTGTGGCTCTTCGAAAACTTTAATTTATTTAACGGTTTAGTTGTTTTTATGTTTAGAAGACGTCTGGTGTCCATTTTTTTTGCATATTCGAAGACTTTGATTTATTTAACCATTTAGCTTTCCTCTTTTTTTTAATAAAGTTCACAGCCGTTTAGCGTACGTTGTTTCACGTGTCGCAGTGCGTGACGGCCGCAACGCGCCAGGTAAATGACTAGTTATATACATTTCAAACACATGAAGCTTGTTAAGAAATTATTTGTTTGAAAACCAAAACGGTACTTCAAGGTTGCAACATGGTTTATTACTTAAAACCGTTGTTATGAACCCTGGAAAAGATTAACCGTCAATTAGGCTTGTAAACGAACCGAACGAACACGAACGAGGCTTGTTCGTGTTCGTTCGTTTAACTTTAACCGAACAAATGAACGAACACGAACACTTAAATGAACATATTTTCTTGTTCGTGTTCGTTCATTAAGAAAATGAGCGTGTTCACGTTCGTTCATTAATATTCTAAACGAAAATTTCACGAACATAAATGAACACCAATTAAAAATACACGTGGCTAAATTAAATTTTAAAGTAACATCATCTTTGTATCCGACATTTGAAAAGTAAACAAAGATATTAAGTTGATTTTAATCTATGTTTAAGGGTTTTAAAATATTGAAATCAAATTGATTTTAAATTAATATTAGTAATAAATAAATTTGAATGAATATTTAAACAAACGTAAATAGACGAACATAAGTGAACAAATATAAACGAACGAGCATATACAAACGTAAATGAACAAATATAAACGAACGTTCACGAACGTAAGTGAATGAACGGAACACGTGTTCATGTTTGTTCGTTTAATTAAATGAATAAAAAATTGTGTTCATGCTCGTTCGTTTATTTAATAAACGAACATAAACGAACTTTCCGCCGAACAGTTCATGAACGGTTCACTGAACGTTTGGTTCGTTTACAAACCTACCGTCAATGATTTGTGGTTTGATATGGGTTTGGGTTTGGGTTGGTTTCGGGTTCGAGTTTGGGCTTTTGTAATGAATCAATTATTGTAGTTTAGGGTCTCATTCTTGTTCAACTGTATATATGGTCCCATAGCCTAGAATCAAGTGTAAACCCACATGTGGTGTTCCTTGTCACTCTATTTATTGATCTACCATTTTCTTCACCAATAGTCCAATAGTCACCATTTCAGGATACCAATCATACACCTTTAATTCAAATTTTTTATTTTTTTAAACGGCAAATTTCTTTTAATTTTGTCACTAGTAAGACTTGAACCCATGACTTTCAAACCTTAGGTACTCCTAGAGGCTTTGCCTCTGCCATTAGACCACCAAGACACCAACCCCAATGGTACCTTCAATTCAAATTAATTTCTTTTTAAAATCATCTTCAATGTAAAATAATAAAAATAAACATCATTAATGTCTTTAGTAATTTTAATGGTCCAAGAATATATATATATATATATATATATAATATATTTCAATTTAATAATTTTAATTTTGAAAAAAAAAAGATTTATGTTGCAAAAATGATCATGTGATATTTCATTGGAGGTTTGTATGAAATTTAAGCAACCATGTTTGGCACTTTGCACATGATGCATGGCGACATATTCGATTCATGTGATATTATTGGGTTCATGTGATATTTTAATATATCCTTATTTGATAATATTCAATTAATCGATCACACTTAATTGTTAGATACATAAATAATAAATATCAAATATTATATAATACATACTTTTTTTACCAACGTCTTTACACGGGTTTGTCACTAGTGAACACTAGATTCTTTTGATAAATCTTGTTTCATATGTATACGTGGCTTAGATATGATTTATTCACCATAAGTGAGATACAATTTAATTTCAAATCTTATTTATAAACAAATCGTTTTATATACTAATAAACAATTTATTAAGTTATAGACAATTTATTAAGTTATAGATTTAAGTCAAATTGGTTTTTAATAATCTAAACTAATAATTTGGTTAGTGATAATCTTAACTTTTACTTTTGTTGTCATTGGTAGTCCCAGTAGCATAATCATCATATATTTACACTCGATTTCGCTGGTACGTTTCTCAATTTCATTTAAAATCGTCATTTTGATCGAAAATAAATGTAAATCTATGATAATTACTGGCATTGACAACCAAAGTGAAAGTTAAGATTATCACCAGTCAAACTGTTAGTTTAAATTATTATCAGCCAATAAATCATAAATTAAATTATTAAAAACTAATTTACCTGGATTTAAAAAAAAACTTGTCTTATTAATTTGGGTATTTCATGGGATAGACTTGATTAGAAACATTTGATATTTCAACCATATATTTTTGAAGATAATGATTAGAAACATAAAAGGTGAGGTACATAGCTGGCTTATTTTTCTTGTCCTTTTCAATCTTGCTGGTTGTTTTGGTTTTTTTATATTCGTATTTATATTTATATAAAATGGGTGATGTTTGTTGAAGAAGCAATCAAGTGTAAAAAATATAAATTTATAAATAAATAACTTACCTAATCTCCAATGGTGTTAGGTTTTTAGGGTACAAAATATTTGTTGATCGATTTAGGTAATTAAGAAGATAATACTGTCAACTAATAACATATACTTTTATCTACAAATTAATTTATCAGATTTTGAGATAATTATTCTAATTAAGACTAAAGTAATTAGGTCAAAGGAATCTTAATCAAAAACCTAGTAAACCATACCAAAAATCCAAAATGCAAGATTTTTTACCAATGTTTTCAGATCGTACCGGACAATGAACCGGCCGTTTTAGAGGTCCATTGGTCGAACTGGTCGGACCGATGAGATCGAATTTAAGAACCGTATGACATCATACAAAAATATAAAAATATAAAAATTAAATCTATGTATATAGATACAAAATATAAAACATTTTTTATATTGATGTGAATTTACAATTATTGTCATACGAAGGATTAAATAAATAAAATATATAAAAAATGAGATTTTGAAGAAAAAAATAAATTTGAAATCCAGTCCTTCCCCTGGTCCGGTTCACCGGTCCCACCGGTCCCACCGGTAACAGGCCGGTCCAAATGAAAACGGTTCAACTACACACAATCAGACTGGTTCTGTGTCCGGTTCCCAGTTGGACCGGTTCAACCGGTCCAACCGACTAGTTCTGAAAACACTGTTTTTTTTTACTGTTCATCATCCATGGCAGATTTTGAAACTTGTTTACCAAGCCCAAATTAAAATACCAAACCTATTTTGAATGAATCGCCAAATCTTGCTTAGTAATTAATATTAGCACAATACATATACACATATTTATTACTTACAGAAGCCATATCACTAAGAAGTAAAGCATGAAGTACAAGTAATAATTGCATCTTCTATTTTGTCTTTTTCTTTATTTACAATTACAAAAGTCACAAAAGTCATGTGGTTCATCTTATATGCATCATGTACAACTCTACTTTGCATAGCTTTTTTTTCCATTTAATTCACCTAAATCTCTTCATACGTGTCATGCAAATATGATGTCAAGGATGTAGTGCAAGGAAATTTTTCTATTTTTTTATAAAATATAAAATATATGTTTTTACTCATTTAATTTTTTAGTGTTTTCATTTTTCTTTAATAAATTTTGTTTCTTAATTTATAAAAAAATGTAAAGACGCGGTTGTGTTTAGTTTTTTTCTTAACATTTCGATATATTATTTTTTTAAAACGGAGTTGTACTAAAGTTGAATATGTTTTCGTATTGTACAGAGTTTGTGTGTGACGTACATCTTCCTTTTGCATACTTTGTATTTTCTTTACATCACCTTGATATTAACTTTATCATTTTTTCGTCTTTTGTGATGCATAAGAAGAAGGGACACTCTTTTATCACTATTTTAATATTAATATTTCCTTAATCAATTATTTTATTTATTTTGTATTTTTTTTCTTTATATATAATTGCTAACCAAATGGTTGTTTTATACGGTTTTTTAACCGCCTGGCGCCCGTCTGAAAATACACCGTTGCGATGTTTTTTTATCTACGTTTTAAACCGACCCGTCGTAACGCGATGCCGACATGCTTATTTTTATCTATATTTCGGTGCAAAAATTTTTCAAATAACTTCACTTTCGTATACGAGGTAACTTATTCGATAGGAACTTCACTTTCGTATACGAGGTAACTTTTTCGTTACTATTTAATGAACTCCTGCAACGTGTTTTTTTTAACGTCACGTAGAATGGACTCTTACGATTTGCTTATTTTTATCTACGTTTCGAACCCGTCACGGAGCGCGGGTGGTAACCCACTAGTTTATGTGTAAAAAGTAACTACAATAATGAATCAAATGAAGTTGGAAATATTAATAAGCTAGGCACATCATTATATAAGCTAAATTATATAAGTATTTTATATGTCGATCTTTACAGGGCTAGTGACACTATTGTACATACCCGTGTAAATGTTTGACACACCGTATAATAGACTTGTCTAAGTGTTTTACATGCTGACCAGAAGTTGATTTTTTTAATATATAGAAGTATAAAATTTTGGATTTGAAGTTTTAGTTTTTTTTTAATATATTAAAGATATTTGAGATTAAAAATATATAAAACTATTTTTTTTTTCAAATTTAAGAAAAAAGAAACGCAAAGCCTGTAATTCCTTACGTTTGTATTCCCTCTTTTGTAGTACATACATGATATATATTTAGCATCCTCTTAATCTCAATTATGCAACCATGGCAATCTCTACCACATATTTGATCAAATCGACAGGGACACAAATCCTTCCTACGTTTCGTAAGAAAAAAAAATCCCTTTCACAATAAAACACACACATACGAGTGTGGGGATAAGGGAAAACGCCCCTTAATTGCAACGGTCCCGAAAGTTGATTAGCAGGCGGAGTCAAACTAAAGGGCAGTACCCGAAACCTAAACGATATGCAATGCACATGTGTGTCACAACATGTGAAAACCATGACAACAGTGTATTGTACTACTGCACTAGACTTTTCAAGATGAATGCATTATTACAATATGTTTTGACACACATGCATGTTTATAATGGTACATCAAACCTATTACAATAGTGATCCAACTCCACCTGTTGAATGCACTACTGTAATTATAATGTGTTTTGACTCACAGGTTTTACAGGGACGTGTCAAAACCTTACAATAGTAGTTAACCGGATTGAATACACACTTGTTCATGTGAACTATAACAAAGGCCCCTTAAATCGGCCTTGAAGAAAGAAACCTCGCGTCAAATGGGTTTGGCGTTCAAATTTGCCAAAGTTTGATTCAACATTATCGTGAAGTGAAATATATAACGATGTGTCCAACTTTTCATGTCGATTCACTATTGTTATAAGTTTTGATAAACTAGTATAGAATAATGCGTCAATTTCTTTACAATAATGCATCATGGTAATTGATTAAGTATGTGGCTACATAAGACCGACAGACTACAAAACAGGTGCTACTTCACTCAGCGTAGCAATCATTCTTAAAATAAAATGCAATAACATCAGTAATCTTAAAAGATATGAATTTAATTACTATCAGAAATACTCGAGGTCCTTTCTTATTTCCTTTAAAAAAATCTTATATATATATACACACACACACACACATAGGGGACGGTTCCACTAAAAAGTGGTTTTTCGCTAAGAAATCCTAAGAAGTGGGTCAAACGAACTCCGATTGAGCTCATTCCAGCGGCGTTGGAACCGTCTCATCAAACCCTAACCCGGACCCAAAAACCTAAACCCCCCCCATCCGCACCCCCAAAAACCTAAACCCCCCTCCAATCCTACCCCGAAAAGCCTAAAACCACCACCCCACCCCACCCCCACCCCCAAAAACCTAAACCCCCCACCCAAAAAAAAAACCTCAACCATAAAAGCTAAACCCTAAGGCTAAAACCCTAAAATTCAAACGTAAAATCTAAACCTTAAAAGTTAAACCCTAAAAGTTAAACCCTAAAATCTAAGATGGTAGAGTTCGACGAGACGGTCCAACGCCAGCTCAATCGGAGTTTGTTTGATATCGTTTCTTAAGGTTTTTGTCATTTCTTAGATTTTTTAGCGAAAAACTACTTCTTATTTGATCTCCCCTCTATATACATATATGTATTACAATTTTATCATAGATTAGATATATTACAAAAATATAGAGAAAAATACACCTATACTCAAAATATGGATCAAATTGCGAAAGAATAAAAGCCGTGACTCGCTACAATTGTAAAAAAAAAACATACATAATTAAACACAATGCTTTAAGAAAAGTTTCTATCAATTCATATAATTTTATTCTTGTTTTTTTATCAATTGACCACACTTTTATAAAGTTTTTGAATCAACTCACTAAACGTGCACAATGTGATGCATCAAGTTAATATAATAATATTAAGAAGAAAAAGATACACACCAAGCTATCATTAAATTTCTTATTTGACAATCAAAATTTATTTATGATTTGTTTGATATAATTATAAAAATATTTCAAAAATAATAATAATCATACATTTAGTAAATTTTATATGTTGAAATAAAAAAGTACACCTTTTGCCATCCAAATGGAATATTAAAATGCATGTTAGTGTGGACACCCTTTCTTCCTTGGCCATTCCTTTTGTTCTTTCCACATCTTCTTATATAATATATATATATATATATATATACATTTCTATTCTTCTTGTTATGTCATTGTATACAAAATATACACACACTGAGTGTGTAAATTTGTGTGTTTTTTTTCCTTTGAAACAAAACTCAAATCAAACCAAACAAACACTTGATTTTGGTTGCTTTGTTCATCAGTTTTAGTTACACAAAACAAGAGGGTGTTTGAAAAGTGTGTCAGAATCTTGGTTCTTTCTTCAATCATGGTTTTCCTCCACCTTAAGTTTCCAAAAGCTTCATGAACACTTCTCAAAAACCCTACTTTCTTACATTGTGGTTGCATTGAAAATATCATATATTAGTGTTTCAATTTGACCTGAATTTTCAAGAAGGATGTTGGGTGTGAAATCAAGAAATCTTGGAATGGTTCCGGCGGCGAAAGGCGGAGCTTCCACCTCCGGTGGTGGTGGTATGACGGCTTGGGAACTCCGGCCATGTGGAATGTTGGTCCAGAAGAGGAATTCAGATGTTAATCAAAACCAAACCATTGTTCCAACCATTAAAGTCAAAGTCAAATATGGTTCATCCTATCATGAAGTCACCATCAAATCTCAAGCAACTTTTGGTAAACCCTAATCAAATTTTAAGTTTTTCATAATCTTTTGAGGATGGGACCGGACAGCGAACCGTCTGTCTTACTGGTCCACTAATCGAACCAGGTTTAAGAACCGGATGATGTCAAAATTAATATAAAAATAAAACTCTATATATATAGATATAAAATATAAAAAAATCTTTATGTTTTCATTTGAATTTGTAATTTTAATGACATGTTTAAATAAATAAAATATGAAACTTGAAATACTAAATTAATTAGAAAATGAGATTTTGAAAGAAAAAAAATTAAAAAAATAGAAATCTGGTCCGACCACCTGGTCTGGTTCATGCGGTTATGAAAATACTGGTTTTTCACTGCTGTTTTGATATTCATTTATTCTTTCTTATGTAGGAGAATTGAAGAAAATGTTAGCAGGACCAACAGGATTAAACCCTTTGGATCAAAAACTAGTATATAAAGACAAGGAAAGAGACTCCAAATCATATTTAGATGTTGCAGGAGTTAAAGACGGATCAAGAATGGTGTTGTTCATAGATATCACGAGTCAAGAAAAAAGACTTCTTGAAGATCTAAAGTCTGCAAAAATGAATAAAGCTAAACTTCCATTAATAGAGATCACTTCAGAGATCGATAAGCTTGCCAAGCAGGTAGACACATGATTTAATTAATATTCTTTAAAGCTTGGAAATTTATAATTCATGGATTAATTAAACTAATTCTGCAGGTTGGTAATTTGGAAAGAGAGATTTACGGTGGAAAGAAAGTTGATGAAAAAGTGTTGTTGAATTTGATCGAGTTGTTGATGTCACAACTGATCAAACTGGATGGAATTGTAGCAGATGGTGATGTGAAGTTGCAAAGAAGAATGCAGGTAGATTTTATTATTTTAAACAATGTTTTTAGACCCGAACCGGACAGCAAATCAGCCTTCTTATCGGACCACCTCGGTTTTAAGAACCGGATGATGTTATAAACAATAGAAAAATTAAAACTATTTATATCTATATATCTAACTAAAAACAAAATATGAATATTCTATATGTTTTGGTGTGGTTTCGCAATTTTAATAAAATATGAAGAATTAAATAAGTAAAATATGAATCCTAGAATATTAAATTAGTCAGAAAATGAGATTTTGAAGGAAAGCAAAATAAATAAATAAAATTTGAAATCTGGTCTGACTATCCGGTTCAAACGGAAAACGGCCCAAATAGACATAACTGGACCACTTCTCGGTCCGACCGGCCGGTCCGATTCAATTCTGGAAACACTGATTTTAAATCTGTCTGAAAGTTTATGCCAAGAACAGTAAATTTATAATTCTTTTTGTTAAATATTTATATTTTTAGGTAAAAAGAGTGCAGAAATATATAGAAAGTCTGGATATGTTGAAGGTTCAAAATTCCAAGATTGGTAAGATTTCTTTTGAGCAAAAACTGGTGTCATCAATGGAAAAGCAACGCGACTCAATGAAGTGGCCAATGGTGGTGACCACTGAATGGGAGAAATTTTGATGAATTCATGAAATTTTTGGTGTGAAATGTCAGTATTATCCTTGGAGTTCTTCTGGTATTCATGTATGCTTTATGTGATTACTCTCTTGTTGTTGGGGGTTAGGAATGGTATTTTCTACTTTGTATATATACATATCATATATGATGTGGATAATCAAGAATTACTTTTCTGAGTTTTATGTATATTTGTCTGGCTACTTAACCGGTATATTTTAATTAGGGATGGTAATGGTTCAGGTTTGTGACGGGTTTAGGTAATCCCAGCCCCATACTCGATTATAAAAGTTAGTTTCAAACCCAGCCAAAAACCCGGCGGGTTTCTATCGGGTAATTACCCGTCGGGTATCAGGTATGCCCGCGGGTTTCGGGTAAACCCGTTACTTCGTAAAAAATACCCGTTGGGTATACTCGACCCAAAACCCGTCGTGCATATATAAAAATTGTAGTTAAAATAAAAAAGAAAGAAAGAAAATCATGTCGGAGATATACATTTAAAATAAATATATTATATATACTTAAAATAAATACGATATATATACTTAAAATCAATTAAAAAAAGAAAGAAAACTATGTCGGGTTTATAATCGGGTAAACGAGTATATGTTATCGGGTAAACAGGTATATGTTATCGGGTAAACGGGTATATCACCATATTCCATACCCGTCCCAAACCCGCGAAAAATTTCAAAAGTAATCCAAAACCAGGTGTCAAACCCATTACCTGACCCCATACCCGTCCTGAATGTTTTGGTTTTATTTTTGTTTTTTTTTCAGGTTTTCTTATTGAGTTCGGATTTCATTGTCATCCCTAATTTTAATTGATGTAGTTATAAAACTTAATAGAAAAAAAAAAGAATTATTGTGAACTCAAAAAAGCCACGTATACACATCCGCCGGCCTTGTACCATTAAAAAAATGTTTCATGTTAATTATATTTAAAAGACCTCTAAGTTTAAAAGATTATAAAAAGGTTAGTTACAAAGTTTATGGTGTCGAAGCCTCGTTAGTCGTTTCCTTTTATTAGAATAAATTAATAACAAAAAATTATTGAACACTTTATATTACAAATTACTCTGTAATTTTATTAAGTAATACAAATATTATTTTTTTTAAACATGTGTTTTACACGGGTTGAACAAACCCGTAGAATATAATATAATCTGTTAACACATACACTAGTCAAAATATGTTAGGAGATTTATTAATTAATATAGTATATAGATTAGTATTTCTTTAAAAATATATTATTATTAAAAATAGAAGTGTATTTAATAAGAGAGAGAGGCGGGAAAAAAATTGTAAGAATGAATGTGGAGGTGACACGTGGCATGGAAAACCTTTATTTATTATATAGTATAGATTACTCTGTATTTTCTATTTCAACCTTTTCTTTTATATATACAGTGGCCGATTATTATTATAAGAGGTTTTTAGCATGCGAAGGTACGAAGACACCAGGACGCGACATGTGTTTTTGGGGCGAGAGGTAAATGCGTACGCGTAATAATAATAACACAAGTTATATAATAACGTTTGTTCTAAAATAAAAATAACGCATGGTTTAAAATGATAATAACGCATGTTATACGAATAATTACACATGTTATATCAATTATAACAATAACGTTTGTTCTAGAAATGATAATAAATCATATTTTAAAATGATAAATAACGCATGTTATACGAATAATCACGCATGTTATATGAATAATAACGCTTGGTGATAATCACGCATTTTATACGCATATCACATCGACATTTTCTTTAAAAAAAAGTCGGTTTTTTTATATTAAAAGTATAGCAAGACTATACTCAAATTAAAGAGAATAAAATGCTCAAATTTATGGTGCAATTTTTTTAAATAATGTCATATAAAAAAGTTATACGTCTTTTAAAAAATGTGAGAATTTGAAAAAAGTCAACAAAGATAGGCTATTCCAATTTTAACCCTCCAGACTCTTTTCACGCTTAAAAATAAGCTGACTAGGCACACTATTTATCTTAAGACTTGATTTCCTAAATCAATGGTCCAGAATCCTTACTACACTTTGTATGATAAGAGTCATTTGTATTTAAAACTTTATAAAGGGATCTAAAACTATAATTTCTATTAAAATGTCGGGAACATCAACATGAGACTTTCTTAAAATTTGTCTATGTCATAATCTATACTACTATATAAAAATATTAGAATGACATGCTTGTAATTTATCAAAAATTTTAAGACACCTAACACAAATTGATACATAAAATGTGTTCAATTACCATTTAACCTCACAATTAAAGCCCAACACTTAATAATTACCATTATTTAATTCACATAAGATTATTTAATTCACTACATTAAGTATTATTTTATTTATAATACTTAGAATTAAGATTTAAATTTACATTTACTATTTATATTTTTATAACTATATACTATTTAAATTAAGTATTAAGTTTTATAAAATTTCTTATTTTACAAGTTATAAGAGAAAACAAAATATTCCTAAAATTAACTATAAAGATTTAGATAATTTAAAGACTAAAATTATAATTTTTTTATAAAAATAATAGGTGATTAATTAAGTTAATTTAGCATTTCAAAAACTATAATTGTATTTTTAGTTAAATAATAAGGAAATAAAAAAAGAAAAATAATAGAAAAAGATTAATAATTGCAAAAGTGAAGAACCAACAGGGGGGTCTCCGAACCTGCGCCGTATGTTTGCGCATGTGAGTGTAGCGCGCGAACCACCACGCCCATTTCTGTTCTACATCCGCTTCCACTTGTATATGTATATAACAAATAATAAATAATTAAACGAATCAGCTTGAAAAAAGCGATGAAATGGTCGCACGCGTGGGGGGTGGGGTTGGGGTTGGAGTTGGGGTTTGGGCTCGAACCAGCGCCACCTACGTGTGAGTGTGGCACGCGAACCAACTACTCTAACGCTCATTCTTTGCTCTCAATCAATTTCATATATATACACACACGTACATACATAGATAAAACTTTTCACGTGACAGCACCTCGTTGGTTGGGTTTACTGTTCATTGCCATCCATTTTTAATAAAGTGTATAATAATTAAAAATGTAAAATTTTAGAGACAAACTGTTAACTACCATTTTAAAAATCTTCACACCAAACCCGCCAGGTTGGTCGGAACAATCGGCCGACCAAACTTGAAATAACGGTTAAGGTTTTACGGCTTAAATCAAGCCACGAACTGAAGTTGAAACTGTGGATTTTCAATTATTGCGGAAATAAAATGAAGCTAAAATATTGGATGTTAATTATTTATAAGTATTTAAATGGTTAAGTATACAACTACTAAATATTTACATAGTTATAATAATAATACCCAAATATAATCAGTGTTTTAGACAGTTCGGGTTAGATTGCACTTTCCAAAAAAGCCTCGATGATACCCGACGCTTTACGCGGACCAACCCACTAGTATTAATAATGCCACGCACAAACTTGTCACAAGAAACTTTTTTAGTCAATTTAGGATGGAAGTTTTTTTTTAAAATTTTGAAAAGTTAATTTATTTATTCACTAATGTAGGATAACTTATAAGGATAAATTAATTGCAAAAAAAAAAATTATTGAACACTTTACATCACAAGATATCTAGAAGAATAAATTTGTCTAGATTTTTTAAGGGTGATTCTAACCGCACACGGAATATTGCTAATTGGACCCGCCGTCGCCTTATACGCCCTCGTATAGGTCAATACGAGGGCGTATAGAGTTCAGTCACTGCCAACAGAATGCCACGTGTAATTCTCTATCTGGCGGCTGGTCCAATACGTGGCGTATTGACCTATACGCAGCGTATGAGGCACGGGTTATATTTTTGATTCAAAAGTTGGAAGGTTTGGGAGTTTTATGATTCCTATACGTGGCATATTGATCTATACGCCACGTATAGGTATTTTTTATTTAATTATATTTTTTTTATTTTTTTTATATTTTGTTTATTTTTATTTTAATTTATATAATTTTGTTAATATAAGTTTGTTAATCAAACAAAATATTAAACATTACAAACCAAACAAAATATTAAACATTACAAACCAAACAAAATATTAAACATTACAACAAAAGAAATAAACTAAAATTATATACATTACATCAAAAAATTAAATATATACATCAAAATGTTTTACATACATAACAACGAAAGAAACAAAATACAAATAAAAGAACTAAACCTAACCGGCTCCGCCGTCACCCTGACCCGCCCCGCCCTCACCCTGAACGGGGTCGTCCGGATAATGACGTGGAGGTGGTAGTGGGGGTGGCTCGATGCCCGCGGCTCGTGACTGATTCACGAGCTGTCCAACCGCCCACATCATCAGGTCCTCAATGCGATAGAGTTGACGACCCTGTCGCCGTGAGTCGGCAACAAGGCCATCAAGCAATGCCTGGGTAGCCCTATCCAGCCTAACAGACCGACGTACGTGTCGGGGATGCTGTGGCGGATGCTCGTGGACCTGCTCGACGTGTGGTGGCTCGTCCTCAATCGCCACACCCTGTAGCGGCTGAGGCATAGGCGGGTCCCCCTGTCCAGGCATCTGCGGCAACGGCACCGGGACCCAAACCTGGTCCTAGACGGCCCCCATGAACCGAAGGCCCTGCGGGAATCGGTGCGTGATGCGCATGCCGCTCGCCGTGCGACGGTCTAATCGGACAGGGGGAATGGGCGGTAACATCGCAAGCTCATGGTCGTCAAATGGTATGACCGACCGCATGATATGCGTGATGAAAGCACCGCCATATAAAAGTCCGCGCTTCTGTCGCATATAGGCAGAAGCAAAATAAAGCGCCATGCTCGTGGACAGGTCGCACCGCCTCCAAGTAAGCAGGCAGAAAAGGAAGAAAAGATCTCTATCAGTGCACCACTCACGGCTTTTCAGACGCGGTGCGATCGACGTCGAAATAAGCCGGTGCAGATATCTATACAAAGGGTCTCTAATACCCGAGACCATCCCCTTGGTACCCAACCAAGGACTATCTGAAATCAAGCCCCAAAAAACAAGGAGTTCCTCCTTGTCCACCTCCGTCACCGCCTCGGTGAAAAGCGGCATGACCGTCTCAGGCTCGTAGTATAAGCCCGTCGTGACGGCCCACTGACGGAGGGTCTGACGGTAAACGACCCCAAAAATAGAAAAAGAAATACGATCCGGATCAATATCCGGCGCCTCCCCGGGTAGAGGCTGCAGCCCCGTCTCTGAGTAGATGAACGTCGAAAGAAACTCGACGACCAGCTCTCAGTATGTATCCTCAAAAGAAAGGTAAAAAAGACGCGACCATGGCGTGTCCTGACCGATGATGGCCCTAGCTCGCTCGGCCTCTTGCACCTCCTCGAGGAGGGCCCAATCCACCGCCGTACCTGGACCCATATGCACTTCCCGGAGCTTCTGGCAACGAGAATAAGCCTCCGTATCGGGTGTAAAATCCAGAAAAGGGTAGTGCGCAAGATCGTCTAACTGATCCATCTCAATATCATCATCATGATCCGCCATATCTGATAATAATTAATTGTTTTTAATTTTTTAATTTAAATAATAAATAATAATAATAATATATCGTTTAAATTTTAAATAATAAATAATAATATAATATTATTTAAATTATAAATAATAAATAATAATAATATATTGTTTATAATTGAAATAATAAATAATAATAATAATAATATATTGTTTAAATATTAAATAATAAATAATAATAATATATTGTTTAAATTTTAAATAATAAATAAAAATAATAATTAATTTTTTTTATTTTAAATAATAATAATAATTATTAATTTTTTAAAAACCTATACGCCACGTATAGGCTTATACGTGGCGTATAGGCGGTTGCCGGTTAAAATAAGCCATACGCAGGCCAATTAAGCCATACGCGGGCGAGTTGCCGGGTAAACCAAGCCATACGCGACCCAAACCAGGCCATACGCAGGCAAGTGACCGGGTAATCCTAGCCATACCCAGCGTATAGACTTATACGTGGCGTATGACTTCATCGTCTTCCTAAGACGAACTATACGCCACGTATGGCCCAATACGTGGCGTATAGTTCTTAAGTTCAAACCTAAAAATCGCTAATCTACCCAGTTTTACCCGCTAATATTCAATATAAACCTAACATTAATGATCGTGGGTGTAGAGACATACCTTTTCGAAGTTTTTTTGAGACGACAATCCTAACCAACGAGCTTTTTTGCCGGATGCGTATGGGTTTGTGTTTGTGTGTTTTTGGTCGTTTGGTTCTATACGCTGCGGTTTCCTGGTATATCAAGTGGCTATACGCCGCGTATAGATCAATACGTGGCGTATAGCAATCAACGTTTGGAATTCTGTACGCCACGTATGGCCCTATACGTGGCGTATAGAATATTAAATTAAAATTAGTTATATTTAATTAAAATTAATAAAAAAATAATAAAATATTAATTATAATTAACTTAAAATTAATTTAAAATAATTAAAATTACAAATAATAAAAATTTAAAATAATTAAATTGACCCTATACTTAAAATTAATAAAAAACTAATAAAGCATCATCTGTGAGTCGTGAAGTATTGTGGAAATGTAGATCCATTACGAGCCATTAATTTCTTAAATCGTTCAATATGATCACTGTATATATTTTCCCATTTTGCTGCATCATCATTTCGGTGCAAATTCCAAAGTGCATTCGGCGTGAGAATCGGAAAATCTCCATCTAACTTGACGTGGATGAAATGAGCCCTGTTGACGTGAACTAATGATGCAGTTTGATGTTGAGCGTGAACGTTTGGACCAAACCACAATGGAAAAAATGTTTGATTACCGGCGATGCTTAAAAGATGAACAATCACCCCAAATCTTTGAGCAATTAGGAGTCCTGTGTATGGCATCGACATCCAACGACTAACTGGTGCGGCTTTCACATCCTGACAATCTATTGTGTGACGTAGCATATCATACTCTTGAAAGGCGACTCTGTCAAAAACAGTTCTCCACCATTCCTCTTTATTGTCCATCTCCTGTAGAAGTTGTTGTCTGATAAAAAGCCACCGGTTTTCATTTAACCCTAAGCCCAAAGCTACCGATTGAAAACCACAGTTACCGTCGGGATTTACATCCTGTATATGTGAAATGTACGGATGAAAGACAGACGGTATCGAATCCTTAAAACAATTTATATTGTTAACCGCATATTTCCCCATAATTAATGGAAAACCAAGATAGGCGTTATCATCTTGTGGTTGCTTTCCTTTAGCCTTCGTTGGACGACGGTGTTGAATGACCGAACTCGCTTGTATCGAGTCTTGTGACGCAATGTACGAGCTGTGTCTCGCTGGGTCACATTTGCTTTGTTGGGATCCTGTGAATGAGCTGTTTCTCGCGACATCCTGTTTCCTTTGTTGTTGCTTTTTCAAAGTTGGACGACCGCGAGTATCTTCTTGTACCACAGGCGCTTTCTTGTTACTTTTGCTCGGAAAGACCACCCCTGCGATTCTCGACAACATACTTCTTTTGACCTGATCAGGTTCTGAAATAATTTTGTTTCTCACTTGACCAAGTACTTTATCCACGTCTACATTTTCATCATCGACAAACGACGGTTTTAAATCAAGTTTCCTCCAGAAGACGTCCAACGCATCTAGCGGGATTCTGCCACCTGTATTAAAACGAAATAGTCAGAAAATTTTGAAAATTAAACATTCACAAATTCCAAAGTCAAAACAGTTTACATGTAGCTTCGATACTTGCCAGACGACAAGCACACGGCAACCCACAACTACTGAAAAGTTGGCAACCACACGTTGCATTTTGTTTCCGTATATGTGATAACTTGTACCACTCGTTTTCTAACAAATTTAAAGCTTTATGTGAAACCTTACCGTGCAGGTTATCAAACAATTCAATAGCTATGTGGCTATCCATTTTTCTTATGAGGCTTGTTCCAAACGCAAACTGTAATTGATAATATTGATCTGTTACAATTTCATCAACAAACCCAACAAGTCTATCTAGGGAGCTGTTAGCATTTCTAAGATAACTCTTTAAAAGCGAATGCTGGCTCTCGACTCGGTTCGTTGTTTGTTGACCAAAATTGAGGTTTTTGTTGGACCAGGCGGATACAAACTTTTCTTTATACGGGTCCAACCAATTTTTAGTCACATAATGTATAACACCTGGAAAAATATTGAATAAATATTTAAATATTTAATAATTATTCAATACTGAAAATATTGCCCTATTCAAAACTTACTTCCTCGTTTGGCAGCATACAGTCGTTCGTAAAGCCGGTTGAAGTTGTACTGGTATATATCTGGCATGGGAGACTCACATAATACCGACCATGAATACTTGAAATTTGCCCAGTCTTCGTCTGTAAATGATGCCCTGCAATGTTTTGCGATATTCTCGTGTATGTGCCACCGACATAGGTTCTTCGAACAATCCGGAAATATTTTATCACATGCATTCATAAGAGCTTTGTCCCTGTCTGTTACTATCACACGCGGCTCCATACACTTTTGCAACATTGCTTTTATTTGCAGTAGCACCCAGACGAAGTTTTCCTCTTGTTCTTTTGATATAAATGCATGAGCGACGCAAAACGACTGGTGTGTGGAGGTCACACCGACCACTTGGACAAATGTAAGTCCATACATGTTTGTTATGTAAGTCGCGTCGATCATCAACACGTGCGGGAACGCACGCCACATCTCAAACGATTTCGGATGAACAAAGAATATCTCCTCCACAATATTTGTGGCAGGATCTTCCCGAGTATAGTAGACGTATTTTTTTAGAAGAAAGCAGGTTTTCCAGAATCTGCATTGGAGTTTCACCGACTCTCGTTTCGTTTTTTATCTTTTGTATCGCATTATAAATGTCCTTTTTAATGCAACTACTCTCTGGGTTTTGTTCCCTTATAGTTGCTAGAATGTTTCGTGGCAACATGTTTTTGCGAATACAACTTCGCCACCAAAAGTTGTTCCGACTGAGACAGTCTCCTCGCAAAGGAGTGCGCCTCAAGATGTTGACTAGGATCGTGGTTATGACTGTCATCCTTCACCGTTAATTTCCAATCACCAGTATTTTCTTGGTACTCTCCTTCTAATTTAAAGGGACAACCTATTTTCTTGCTACCCGGCACGTCTAACCGTGGCAGTAGACGCACGTTCGCCGTGACGGTCACACACAAGCCACACCTTGATAAACGGTTCCGTCGGATCGTCGCCTTTCTCCTCGATCGTCAGGTGAGTGACAAGGACGTAACCATTCTCACGTCCTATCCTGACCGCCCAATCCACCAACTGTTCACGAGACTAAAAATTATACGACACGTTTTGATGGTTTTGTTCCTCGTCTTCGGACACGAAGTCGTCGGTTTGTTGTGTCGGGTATGCGACTTCACCGTATACGTAGTCGTCGGTTTGTTGTGTCGGTATGAGACTTCACCGTATACGTAGTCGTCGGTTTGTTGTGTCGGGTATGAGACTTCACCGTATACGTAGTCGTTCGTGGGTTGTGTAAGGTAAGACGGTTCACCGTATACGAACTCGGGATTGCTCAGTGGCTCGTTCAAATCCGGAAGCCTTACCCGTTGATGAGAATAAACGTCGGACGAGACCTCCTCCCGGTTCACCTCTTGAACGCCAGAACTTTGCGGGTTGTTTTCCACCGACTCGTTAGAATATACCTGAAAACCGTAGTTACCATCCCACCACCAAGACATGTTTATAGTTTTTTTTTTTGGAAAGCATACGTTCGTTCGGTTCGAATGAGAATTCTGCATTGTTAAATACACAAAATTTGGGCCCTATACGCATCGTATAGCCCAATACGATGCGTATAAGGTACGATGTGATGGGTTTAGTGGCAGAAGGAATCTCGTATCCTAAACTGCATCGTATTGACCTATACGATGCGTATACGAGGTTTGAATGACAGGTTGTAAGAGAATGTCGGGCACGGGAATTTGTGAAGGGCTATACATATCGTATTGCCCTATACGATGCTATATGACCAAGTACGATTAGCATTTCCCGTGTGTGGTTAGTAGTCCTTTTTTTAATAGACTAAAAACTTTATATCACAAAATGTCACACCCCATCATGACAGGAACTATTGAGACTGACAGTAGATCTACATAATGAAAATAAAACATTTCATTACTTAGTCATGATTTACAGTACATCACTGAAAATAAAGTTAGACTAAGTCTAATCCATAATTATCCAAATTTAAACATAGTTCATCAACTATTTGTTCTCCAAAAGATTCCTTTCATGCTCACAGCTACCCACCTCAAAATAATCTCATAGCCCACTGCTAGCGATTTCTTGAAATACATGCCCAAAATAATACGTCAGCATAACGTCGATGAGTTCACGACTAACCAACTCATAATAATCAAGTTTGCGTATTATTTCACAATCACATGCAAATCAAAACTCATTTACGATTTATGGTTACATCCACAATAAATGCTAACGGCTTATATGCACGCTTAGACTAGACAAATCCTAATACACTTTGAGTGGAATCTCATTCAGTATGACACCAACTATACATATATATATATATATATATATATATATATATATATATATATATATATATATATATATATATGATCAAATAAAAAGTTGTTTTTGGCTAAGAACTCTAAGAAGTGACAAAAACATTAAGAAACGATATCAAACGAACTCGGATTGACCTCATTCCAGCGGCGTTGGAACCGTATCGTCGAACTCTACCATCTTAGCTTTTAGGGTTTAAATCTTAGCGTTGAATTTTAGGATTTTAGCCTTAGGGTTTAACTTTTAGGGTTTAGGTTTTTTTTGGGGGGTGGGGGTGGGGGTTTAGGTTTTTGGGGGTGGGTGGGGGTGGGTTTAGGTTTTTTTTTTTAGGGGGGGTGGGGGTGGGGGTGGTGGTTTTAGGCTTTTCAGGGTGGGGTTGGAGGGGGGGTTTATATTTTTGGGGGTGCGGGTGGAGGGGTGTTTAGGTTTTTGGGTCCGGATTAGAGTTCGATGAGACGGTTCCAACACCGCTCGAATGAGCTCAATCGAAGTTCGTTTGACCCACTTATTAGCGTTTCTTAGCGAATTACCACTTCTTAGCAGAACCTTCCCATATATATATATATATATATATATATATATATATATATATGTTGTACTCCGGAACTTAATGATTTGCTATTAAACATATCAAATGTTAAAATATATAATATGCTTCAGAACTTGTAATACAATTCATTTGCATGTATTTCATCCCAAAACAATAGTAAAAAGGGATATTATCGTGAGACTCGCCATTGATAATAACCGGGTAGTATTATGTGGCTAAATTCTTTAAACCTGTCACGTTTGAAAGTGGGAATCCTAATTCACTAGTTAACAAAGTGTTAACCGCGTATCTTGGCCATTCCAAATTTTTAGGTTTAAAACTTTTTATTTCTACGGAAATCCACGAGTCAAAACCACTCACGAAGAAACAAGTTCATAGTCTTGTCAACGAGATAGCTCATCAGCCAAAAATAGCTGAAGAACAAGCTTTAAAGCTATCCAAAGAATTGAACCAAAAGGTCCAAAAGGTTGAACACCTTTTGCACGAAGTAAAAGCGTTAATCACTGGATGAGCTTAGCAACTCAAAGGGCGAGTCCTGAATATCAAGAAGTCGTTAAAACAACAGAAGAGATAGAATCACCATCCTTGGGTTTTATAAGACCATCAGATTATAAAACAGGTGCTACTTCTCTCAGCGTAGCAATCATCAAACAAAATAATACACTTATTTACTTAATTACTAAGCAAGCTCAAAGGCTTAGTGAAACAAGTGAAGAGGTTGAGAAGCTAAGAAGAAACATTGAAGCTTTGGGAAAAAGAGAATCCAACCCTACTAATTTGGAAGACTCCATAGAAGGTCTTACAAAAAGGCTGAACAACTTAGCAATTTTCGGAAAACAGCAAACAAGCAGTAAACAAGGCCCCATATACGTATTCAAAGACCCAAATCAAATTTTCAAAGAAGAATACGAGAAATTGTTTATAATTAAACCTTACTGGTTATGCCAAGTTTCTTAAAACTTAACTTTAAATCCAAGTATTGTTATGTTCCAGTGGCTTGGCACGGTCGAGTTGGCTAGGGCACGCTCGTGCGTGGCCAACTCTAGATCTGGAAGAGTTTCTTACCTCAAAACGACGTGCTTCTTCAGCAAATCTTCACCCGAGCAGTGGAGAAAGGTGGAGGATCGATCTTTGGCCCAAACCGAGACTTTCTTTCTCTAGGATTTGTGTTGGAGCTTTTGGTTAGAATGGGGCTGAAATGACAAGGGCTGTGGTTTAAGCCCTCCCCTCTTCCTCCATTATCGGCCCAAGTCTCGGGCCCAACGAGCCCATCCCTTTTTATTCTTTTTATCCCCTTTGAAACCCGTTTATTATTTCGTCGTCATTTCCGGGATGTTACATATATTCTGAATTTTATATAACTTCATTTTTTAAAAGTTATAAGAGGAAAAGAAAACTTCAACAATTGTGTGTTTGATACGTCTCGTAACTTGGTTGGTAAAAAAAGAAAAAAATATATCCAATGTGTAAATGAAAACTTTATTAAAGTTTGGGGCTTTAGTATAAATTGATTATAAAAAAAAGTAAAAAAACTTTTTTAAAGTCCCAAGGCTTAAAAGTAAATATGACATAATTCATGGACTGAAGTGTAAAATGACACAGAAGGCAAAATTATTGACATCATCACCATGCATTGAGAAGTAGTAGTTCATGCATAACCTTTTTGAAGTTTGATAATTGTAAGTATAGTAATTTTACTTACAAAGTAAAATAAAATTTATAAAACTCCTTTTAAATCTCAAGCTCAAATAAATGTAGAAGGTTGTTAAGCTACAAATCTTTTGTTTTTTTTAACTTGAAAACCTCTAAAATTTTAGACCCGGTTGAACTGCCACTAAAGAGATGCATGCAGAAAATGGGAGAGCACAGGGGTGGAACGAAAGGGTCAAGAGGGTCTGTTGACCCTTGACCCCCTAATCACCTGAACTTGTTGGATTTTTATATATAAAATTTGATTTTTTTAAATAAAAATATAAGTTTTATTTTTTAGTCATAGTTAGTAGAGAAGAGAATTTTAGGATGACCCAATTAAAAGGTTATCGTTGCATCAATTAACACTAGGTATTATAGATTATACGGTTTTCACGATTGTGTAATTTATGAATATTTGTTATTGATAAATATTTTTTATAAAGGAAAATTACGAAAGTAGACATTTTGATCATGCATTTTACCAAAATAGACTTTGAATTTTAGCATACGAAAACATAGGCCTTCTTGGTTTATCCGGCGCACAATTCTACGTAACACACATCTCGACCCCACTTCCAGCCAATCGTTGGCCAACACGTGGCATGTGCCCCCCCGGCTAATTAGCATGCCATGAAAAAACATGTAAGTCCAACTTCCAACCAATCTAAAGGTTTCATGTGTACAACAGCGGGCTAAGGCTTCAAAAACGTCGGCGAAGCCTTCAAATCTGCGGGCTAAGCCTTCAAATCAGTGGACAGCCTCCTTGTTTTTGAGGCTTAGCCTACGCTTTTATATGTGACGCATCATCATGGTTGCAATTTGTTTTTTTCCTAGATTTCAGCGTCAACTAAGACTAAGGGGGTGTTTGGTATGAGGTACTGATGGAAGGAATGGAATACCCCATTCCTTAGTAATGAAAAAAGGGAGTGTTTGGTTAATCCCATTACCACTAATATGATCAAATTGATGTTTTCTTTTTCATGTTAGTGTAAGTGAGGTCTTATTTCAGGTTTTCTTTTTCATGCTCTTACTTTCTATTGTTGTTTCCAATTAGGATATTTGATATGCATTTTTTAATACCAAAAGTGTTCTAGATTACCTTCGACTATTTGGAGATGCCTTTTTTTCCAACCCTCATTTACATGTTCTGTTTCTAGTTATCAGATGAAGATGGTGATGTAGACAACCTTTTAGTAGATGTAGTGGCGAATTCAGGAATTTTTTCATTGGGGTCGGAGAATTTTTGGGGTCGATTGTCAATTACTAAATATTAGTTTTTTTCGGCTCGAGTCGAATCGGGTCGGGTTGCACATTAATACGATAAAAAACAAACAAAACTATAGATGAACTATAATAATACGATGTTTGTCATTAGAAATGCATAATCAAAAAAATAATATATCCCTCTAATTGTTCTCTATAGGTTTTCATTTTTTGAAACCGAACCATTACATCATCTATAGAAACTTTTCTTAGCAACTTTTTTTCAATATAACAAACACAACTATCACTCAAATTAAACTAAAACACAAATAGAGAGTGGAAAGGGAGTTGGGACTAATCACTAACCTGCTTGACTACCTCCAAGTTAAATTTCTTTCAATAATTTCCAATTGCTGACTTCAATCGTCAACCTGTTACCTGCTTCAAGTTTTAACCTCCTGTTTCCAATTTCTATATATTAGACTAATACACAATTTCAACTTTCAATATATTAAAGTATTAAACTAAAACACAAAGTATTAAACCTGCTTCAATTTTCACTTTGAAATTCTTTCAAACTTTAAATCTTTGATCGTCAGCACTCCTGTCGCTTGGTTGCTGTTAGGAGTGGAGTCTCGTTTAGAGGCGGCCGGCCCTAATGGGCCTATCTCTACGGTTTGGGCCTAACTTGGAGAACAAGTTAGGAACCCTAGTTTTAATCTATAAATACCCTATGTTGTAAATGTAATATGTGTGCATAGAGCTTAATGAAATAACCTAGTTGCAGCCCGTGGATGTAGGTACCCCACTAGGACCGAACCACGTAAAATTTTTGTGTCGTGTATTTTCTATTTTATAATCGTTTATGTGTGTGTGTGATGATTCCGCTGCGCCGCTTTGTTCCTAACAAGTGGTATCAGAGCCAGGTTTGTTATTTACACACGGTCTGCACGGTTTTTGATCGATAAAAAGGGTAGAGGCTGATTGAGGGTTGATTCAGATCTGCTGCTACAGTACCGCCGCCGTTAATAGTGTTTCCGGCGTGAACATTGTTTTCCGACGTGAACAGTGTTTCCGGCATGAACAGTGTTTCCATAAATTTTTTCGTTTTTCTGCTGCTGTTCTAGGGCTGATTCGCAGCCTGGTTTCTTGTTTTTTGGGCCGCCGGAATTAGGGTTTTTTCAAACCCTAGGTTGCGCAAATGCGAAAAGAAAACATGGATGTTTTGGAGGAAAACAGGGCTGTTCGGGACTGATTTGGAGTGATTTTGCAATTAGAGTTTCTGTTGTGGATATCTTGGTGTTGCTGGTTTCACTCGGGTTTGCAGGTGAAGCGTCGCGTCAGGTGTCTCGGGTTATGATATCGCAGGTATAAATGGTTTTGTTTATAGTACCGGGTTAATCTCTTTGAAGCCGCCGATTAGGGTTTGGTTATAAAACTCTTGGATACGTCGGGTAAAGGTTAGAGATTTGGTTAGTTTCTATTGACTGTTTATTATCACCTGTTTGGGAACCGGGTTATGTGAAATTCAGTATTCGTGTTTAGATTTGTCTGCGAGGTTTATTGCAGGAGCAAATCGGTCATTTGACATGTTCTGTAGAACATCTGTCAAGTTCAAGTCCGTGCAAGTGTTGTGTTTGTTTCAATGTTTCGATTTGTTACTTGTTTACTATTGTTATAGCTGAAGACGGGATGGGTGTAATCGAAGGTTTGACGGTTATGTATTTTGGTTGATGGGTTTGTCAAAATGGAACTTGAATGGGGGTACTGGTGTTGGATAAACCTGGAGAAAATGGAACCAACGGGTGTGCTGGTGACGACATAAGTGAAAAAAGGGAAGTCAGGTGATATTGCTCGGTTGAAATATTTTTCGGTTAGGGTTAGCTGATCGGGTGTACGATCACGGAATCCTTGGTATCGTTTGCTTTCATGAAAGCTCTGCTGCTGTTATAACTGTTTGCCGGTTAGATAGTCTAGAACTGTGAAGTTGTTTCTTGTTCGGTGGTGATCAGTGGTACGACATTTGGCATGGGTTAGGATAACAGGGACAGTGGGAGCTAAGCATAGTTGACTTGGTGGAGCTGCATGGAGGTGTGGGACATTCTTTAGAGTCGATGTCAAATATAGTAAATTTTGCTTCTGATAATGTGTTTGGGTTGATGCATTGGGACTCAGTGAAGGCAGTGGAGACTCTTGGGTTCAAGATTCTAGTATGCTTCATTACTCACTTCTGTGAAGCATTGGTGAATCTATTGTTTGAAGACTTTGGGAAGATACAGGTTTATGTATCGCTGGAAGAAGGGAACCAACTTCTGAGTATTAAAGTCTTGGCTCGCTGCATCGGGTAGACCTAAGTGGATTAATTTTGCAAATGTGAATCTTGGAGCCACGGAGATGTTAGCTTAGTGCATTCAGGGGTTTAAACCAGGTCAGGGGTTTTGGGAACAGTGGGAGCATGGGACGTGTTCTGGGTACAGTTCAAAACACCATTGGGTTTTGAAGATCGGAATTCCGAATGGGAAAATCTCTGCATGGTACTTGCAGGTTTTGGAGAGTGGTGTTTCCTCTGGAAGTCTCTGGAGTCGGTAGTTCGAGTGAGTAGGTGCCGGTTGAGATTGAGGATGAGTCAATGGCAGGTTTTGCCATGGCTGGGTCAGTGATTACTGCTAGGTTGGAGCTCGGGGGAGCTTCAACGGGCTCTTCTGGTAACTGAGGAGTTGGCTACTGCAATTAGGAGGATTGGATTGAAGTCTTAGCTTGTTTATGGGAACTGAAGGCTTGTAGGACTTTTGTTATTTGAAATCTTAGCTTGTTCTCGGGAGCTGGAGGCTTGGAAACTTCTAATAGTGAAGTGTTAGCTTGTTCTTAGAACTGGAGGCTTGGAGGATTTCTGTTATTGAAGATTACTAGAGTTACTGGTATAGGGTCTGCTTAGATGGTGGATTGAGGATTGCTCGAGCCTCCAAGTGGGAGATTGTTAGGTGTGGAGTCTCGTTTAGAGGCGGTCGACCCTAATTAGGGTTAGCCAGCCCTAATGGGCCTATCTCTACGGTTTGGGCCTAACTTGGAGAACAAGTTAGGAACCCTAGTTTTAATCTATAAATACCCTATGTTGTAATTGTAATCTGTGTGCATAGAGCTTAATGAAATAACCTAGTTGCAGCTCGTGGACGTAGGTCCCCCACTGGGACCAAACCACGTAAAACTCTTGTGTCGTGTATTTTCTGTTTTATAATCGTTTATGTGTGTGTGTGTGATGATTCCGCTGCGCTGCTTTGTTCCTAACAGTTGCCTCCTTGAGGTAAATAGGTAATGCCGCTATTTTTTTCAATACTTAATTAGGTTTAAAAAGTTTAAATAGGTATTGGGTTTATTTATGCGTTTATGTGTAATGTGTTATTTGAGCCTATTTTGTTTAAAAGTTATTGGGTTAAAGTTAAACTTTTAAATGTTTTGTTTACAAGGTTAATAATTAATGGGTCAATTGTTATAGGATTAAAGGTTTGGTTTAATTGGTTTTTTTTTTAAATCTATAATCCGAAAAAATATTTCTTTGGGGTCGATTTCAAAATTTTATGGCGGTCGGCGTCAAAATTTTATGGGTCGCTCGAAAATATACCATATATATAACCAAAAAAAAATTAACTGAAACCTTAATAGGTCCGCCAATGAGTAGATGCATCATGGATTTGTGTATCTTAGAAAAAAGACCCTTTCATTAATGTTTTTTTGTGAAGATATGGAATCACAACTTGATCATGAAAGGGGTCCCGGTAAAAATAAAAAAGAAATGGAATGAAAAGGAAGATGAGAAGCTTGTTGCATCCATGCTCGATGTGCTCAACTCAGGTTCTAATTACAAACTAGATAATGGGTTTAAACCTGGCTTCATCAATGCGGTGGAGCAACAACTAGCAATCTTACTTCCCGGAGCTGGCATTAAAGCAAAGCCACATATAGAATCACGTATAAAGACAATGAAGAGTGATTGGTCTGCCGTGCATGATATGTTATCATGGAACAACACAAGTGGTTTTGGCTGGGATTACAACAATGACATGCTTGATGCTCCCCAACCTGTTTGGCAAGCTTATATACATGTACTCTATAATCATTTATGATTTTAGCTTTTTATATATATAACTGATATATGGAAAAGACTTCTGGCTAGAATCCTATAAAATGCTACATTTTATTATTTATTTTGCAATTTGTAGCTACTTTGTTTATGTATTATTATTTTTATATTTTGTAACTCCGATGATGTGGCTTGTTAGGTGCACAAAAATGCAGCAAAATGGAGGGGGGCAAATTTCCTCATTACTGCGACTTGTGTACTGTATTTGGCAAGGATCGAGCAAATGGAAGAGATGCTCAAACAGCTGTTGATATTATATCTGACATAAACAGAGAAGAAACAGAGATGTTGATCAACCACTTAACAACCCTTTAGATGCTGCTTCTAGAGAAGAATCAAGTACACAACGAAAGAGAAAAAGGTGCAACAGCTGGGATCCTTTAATGAACAGTTAAAGAGAGTCGGCGGAAATAATTGGTGCAGAGATCAGGGAGGCTACAAATACATTCAATAGAGTATTTGGAACAGAGAGCAACAAGGAGGAACTACGTAACAACCTTTTTTACATACATGTAAGCTCGCACATAATGAGGAGTTGATGGTAATCTTTTATAAGGTTGATGAAGAACGCAAAGTTGGATGGGTAAAAAACATGCTTGCCGATACTGCTTGACGTGATATATGATGACTTCTGGATTATTTTTAATTTTGTTTAGTTGACAATTTTTGGATGATTTTTATTTTTATTTTTGGTTGGAAACTGTTGGATGATTTTTAAATTTTTTTAGTTGGAAACTTTTGGATGATTTTTAAATTTTATTAGTTAAAAATATTTTATTTTTTATAATATAAATCTATTATAATTTTTAATTGGATAATGCTGTGAAAATTGATAAATTTTCTTTATTTTTAAACAGGGGTATTTTTGTCATTTTCAATGAATTGTATTCCATTACTTCGTCTTTTCCCACATACCAAACATTACAAAGTAATGATTCATTTCATTCCCATAGGGTAACCGAACAGGACAATGGAATGGTAATGATCCATTTCTTTTCCTTGTCCATTCCATTACCTCATACCGAACAGACCCTAAAGGTTTACCCAACGGCTGTGAGAGCGTGTCTCTATGATCTCGCAGGCTAAAAATCAAAGATTATTTTGATGAAATGGGAATCAAAATGTCTATTTTGGTGATTTTTAATGTTTTTAGTACCGCACCGGACGTCGAACCGGTCTTCTTACCGGTCCACTGGTCGGACCGGATTTAAGAACCGAACGACGTCATAAATATTATAAAAATAAATCAATTCAAACAACCATTAATCTTTCAAAAACCACCAACAAGTCAATTCCAATAATCTTAAACTAACAATTAGCTACGAACTACGAATCCATGAGACTTGAAAGAGATAAAAAAATATTAGCCAACCGGTCCGACCACCAGTTTTCGATCCAACCGTCGGGTCATTGCAGGACCGTTTCAACACACATAACCAGACCGCCCAAACCTTCGGTTCCCGATCCGACCGGCCGATCTAGTCCGGGTTTCAAAACACTATTCTCATAAACTCCATCGCCTAAAGTTCAAATAATGTGGTTGGTAATTGTAGTCAAAAGTCAAACCGAATAAACCAATTATTTATACTTGCATGATTTGATGTGAAAGTTGCCTTCTTAGCCCATAAACAAAAGACTAGGATCTAGATATATATAATATAGATTTTATTATTTTTCACTAAGCAATTAAAAAATAGAGTAAATTACAAATTTGTAAAAATGAAAGAAAATAATATGCACACAAAACTAGATTACAAAAACCTCTAGAAAACTAAAATGTTGTTTAAAACGTTGAAAATTAAGTTATAAAATGATTAAAAAGAATATTGTTGTAAGAAATATGTTGAAAGTCTTGTGAAATTAAAGTTTGCCAAATTAAATAAAAGAAAGAAAGAATAAATAAATAAATAGTAATAATCATTTTGTTGCGACGATATAAAGTTATTTATCTAACTTTGATTAAATAACCACGTGGATTTAGAATCAATTTCTTTACCCATATGGCCTTATATTGAAAACAAATTACTTAACTATTGAAATAGCCAAATTACTTTAGCAGGCATGTTTGGGTCAAGCATCTTATTGGGTTACATAAATTGGGCTGGGCTGGAAACTCTTATACGACCCAGTGCCCATTGGTTCAAACCTGGTCATAAGTCTCTTCATGTTCAAAATTTCATATTTTCCTAATGTCAATGTTCTTATGGCCTAAGATTATAAAAATCGTTCGTGATTTGAATAATGAAATTTTAATTTCTTTGGGGTCGATAAAAAAAATGTGGGAAATGGGTCTTCCATGCTATTTTGGAAAGAGGTGTGATTGGGTGATGTGCCTTTATGTTCCCGCTTTTCTAGACTATATAATTTGGAGAATCAAAAGGATGTTCGGATTAGTGATCAAGTGAGTCCCGAGGGGGTGGTTTGGGACTAGAGACATGAGTCAAGGGGAGGGGTGGAATCCTCTCAACTCAATGAGTTAGAGCTAGCTTTGGATTATGTTAATTTAGGTGATTAAGAGGATAAATGGGTTTGAGATTTGGTCTTGGAGGAGTTTTCGGTTAATTATGTTAGAAAGTATATTGATCGTATTTATCTTCTGGATGGGTTACATGCTACGAGATGGAATAATATTACCCCGAAGAAGGTTAATATTCATGTTTGGAGACTTCTTTTGGACAGTTTGCCTACTCCTTTGAATTAGGGATGGCAATGGGTCGGGTTCGGGCCGGGTTTGCGCAATCCCAAACCCATACCCGATTGTAAAATCATGTCCCATACCCGGCCCATTACCCACCGGGTTTGTGTCGGGTAATTACCCGTCGGGTATCGGGTATACCCGCGGGTATCGGGTATCAGGTTATTTTCCGGGTATTGGCCAATACCCGTCGGGTATGTGTCGTGTACTTTTCTATGACTCTACTTTTTATATTTATAAATACATATTTCAAAAGAAAATTTAATTTTTCGAATAATGAACCTACTAAAATGAAGCATTAATAAGCATGTGTCAAAGGAAAATAAAATTATAAATTTTCGGGTATATGTTTCGGGTAAACAGGTATGTGGTTTCGGGTAATCGGGCCGGGTATCACCTAATCCCATACCCGTCCCATATCCGCGAAAATTTTTAAAATTAATCCCATACCCGGTCCCGTACTCGTCGGGTTTCGGGTACACCCGTCCTGGATGTTTCGGGTTTCGGGTATACCCGTCGGGCTCGGGTTAATTTGCAGTCCTTTTTGCGCATATCGATTAAAGATGTGAATCATCTTTTTGGAGTGTGTTCTATCATGTATGATATTTGGGGTGGTGCAGGTCGTTGGATTGATATTAATCTTCTGGCTTTTAGAGGTCCTCATTCGCTTATTGGGTGGCTAGATACGGCCAACTTGTCTAAACCAAAGAAGATCGTTATTGAAGCCATCTTTTTCACAGCATGGTGGTTTATTTGGAGTGCTAGGAATGAAGAGATTGGGCATCATGGTGATAGTAAAGAAATGTTTTGTGACTCCATCATTTCGATTTCTTATTTGTGGAGTTTTAGTCGTTATAGTAAGTTTAAAGTCTCTTAGAGTACCGAGTGGTTGAAAAATCCACTCCTTTACATGTAATTATTTGGTTCTTTTGCTCGGGTTAGTTATTTACTAACCGGGTGTGGGTTTTATATCTTAAAAAAATACTTACGCCAAACTTTGATATGGATTTATAGAAGTTTTTAGTATTTATTTATGTAACTCTAGACGCTAAAACACCCTCTAGAGATTTACATTTAACTTTGATTTTTAAACACACGTTGTCCAATTAAAAGAAAAGAAAAGTCAATATGATCAGAGTATAGCTGGTAATTTATTACACGATTGTTAACGCATAAAGTTAAACGGGTTAGTGTTTACGATAAACGGGTTAACATGTTAATGTCACAATTAAAAAAAATATGCCTAATCGGGTTCAATCGCTGAACCTGTTTATGTCGTACTAAATAGATTAATAGGTCAGCACGACGCCTTTATGACTCATTTATCAAAAGAACATAGTTTTATAAATAATTAAATACGAACTCTAATTTTTTGTAACTTTTATTTTATCATGTTAATAGTGTCTTAATATTTCTTATTCTTGTTTTGTGAGTCGTGTCAATTATCGTTTTAAACTTGTCGTATCATGTCATTTTGTTATTGACCTAGTTAAAGTTAATTGTGTTAAACATGTCTTATTGTGTCTTGCAACCAGCTTCTTAAGCATTTTCATATTAGTATTTAAGAAAATGGCACGTTTAATTAAACATGTCGTGTTCTAGTTCAATAGTCGTGTTAAACGTATTGTATCAAACACAACACGACACATTTTGCTAGCATGACTAGATAAGATGTTGGTATTATTTTTGTAAATGTGGCATTTCCCTAAAAGCTTTACCAACGCTTTGGATGATTTGTATACGCTTTTGTTTAGAAATTTATACAATGAATATAAGAAACTAATTATATTGTTAATTAACTATATTGACGATCATGAACCACTCTCTTTGTTGTGCTTGTGTTTTCTTCAAAACTTTGAGCTCTATACCACACTACGAAATCGATTTTTTTTAAATGTTAACACTAATTTTCACAAGTCACAATCATCTTTTTATGTAGGCATTGGTGTAGGTTACTTATTTGCTTTTTTGGGACATCAATATTATTCGAATGTATAATTTGATGATTTCATAGTGACATTGTAACCACCTATTTTTTTCTGAAAAATAGCGGGTTTTAAATAATTTATTTAACAAAAGAAGTTATCGTTCATTGCAACACCCTAAAATCTTATGAAAGATTACTATGATAAATGGGTAATTGCTAATTGGTTTTAGGTCTCACTCGCTATTCAATTTAACAACTTAAAGTAGAAGCCCAATTTTTATCTATATCAGTATATGTAAGTATATATACAAAAATATAAAAAAAAAATTATATGCATAATTCAAAGTCGAATTCCGCATTGAATAGAATCGGAAATCAAAAACTCAAAATTAGATATTTGAATTCAAATAGAATGCAAATTCGATCCGAAAAATTGAAAACCGAATTCAAAAATGAAATTCAAATTGAATTTTGAGTTTTTCAGACCCGATTCGGATACTGAAAACCCTAAATATAAGTAGTAGGACCCATGCAGGTGAGGATATGGTTTTCATGAAAAAATGTATATCTTTGTGATATGGACACTCGTGAGCGAGCATGACTAGATCACATGTTGGTATTATGAAAAGATTGGACTTTTGGATTGATATGAAACTAGAAATTGGAATCTAGACCGTTGTCGCATACGCACCCCACACATCCAATACTCCATCCACCGCTGCTGGTCACGTGCCGCCACTGACCACCGTCACTGTTTTAGTTGTCGTAATCACTATAAGTGATCAGAGAAGACGATGATGATAGAGATGAAGAAGAAGCGTGCATTCTTTATTGATACAAGGCCATATAAATACATGATATACAAGAGCAATTTTAGGAGTAAATACATATTGACATATTTAACATATTTGAATGTAAATGGGATGGATTCGAGATTGGCCATCCTTGATTGTAGGGATTTGCTGCTGTCATTAGGCGTGTGCATTAAACGGGTTGGCCTGTGAAAGCCCGCAGGACCAGCCCGTTAAACCCGGGCCAGGCCATGATGTGTGTAACCGGTCCGGTCTTCGGTCCTACCTTTCATGACTTAACGGTTATGGTCCTGGTCCGGGCTAAGCCCGCGGGTTTTCAAAAAAACCCATAAAACCCGTATATATAGAACAATTAGTAATTTCAAAAAAAAAGTCTAGCACTTAATTTATGTTTTACATAAACTATATTTAAAAATTTCCTTTATATTATTATTTGAATATTTAATGATTGTGAAAATATTAACTATAGTTATATATCTTTTTTAGTTTAAACAGTAATCTTTTTCAAGTTTTCTTCCTATTTTAATACGAAAACAATGTTTTTTCATAAATATAGTTTTTTTTAACTTTATTCAATTTTGTTATATAAACTCAAATGTTTCTTTATACTTTTTAATCATTGCTCAAGAAAACTAGAATTGAATAGAACTGAATATACAATTTTAAATTACAATTTACACCATCAAACTTTTGATTATGAACATTTGTTGTTGCGCAAAAGCTTTTTCAATACTCTACGACTATACCTATCACTTTTCGATATTTACTACTTATAATTAACAACCCAGATCAATTGCATATATCTCCTACAAATATTAAAGACTACATATAATGATTTATACATAAATGTAATGTTATTTACACATATATATATAAAATAAAATAAAATAAATTCTAAAAGGTAAAAAGAAACAAAAACTAAAACATACTCAAATGCATATAACATTAGTTTACAATTAAAATCTTGCATAAAGAAAAAAAATGAAAAAGAAAATGAAATAAAAAACAAAGATCTCTTTGAATTGATATTTGTAATAATTCGGCCAATTCTTTTGATGTAATATTCAAGAATATTCTATTTCCGTTAATAAACAAATGAGAATATTGTACGAGAAACGTCTAATAAGTCAGATTTATAGTTACACATAAGCTAATATGATTAAGGTAATTTAATTAAACGGGCCTGATGCTAAAGCCCGAGGACCGGCCCATTAATGCCCGTGAAAGCCCGGACCGACCCATTAACAATTGGTCCGGTCCTCGGTCCCCAGTTTACCCTGTTAATGGTCTCGGTCCGGTCCGGTCCGGGTTAGTCCGGTTAAAGCCCAATAATCACCCATAGCTGTCATTCCTTAATATTCCCACGCAAGATGGACGATCCTAAGGTGAGACCAATCTTGGGCAAAAGAAGGTGAAAGCGTTGGCGTAGTAATGGTTTGGTAAGAATATCGGCTAGCTGGTCGTCGCCTGAAATATGTGTGACTCACAAGGATCCCGCTTGAGCCTTTTCACATATAAAATGAAAATCCAAAGCTAAATGCTTCATACGAGAGTGAAAAACTGAATTTGCTGAATATGTAGTGGCACTTAGGTTGTCACAATAAATGGTGGGAACTGTGAAAGAGTGGAAACCAAGCTCAGTGAGGAGTGAGGTGAGCCACTGTACTTCGGTGGTTGTGGAAGCCACTGCCCTGAATTCCACTTTCCTGGAGCTTCGGGCTAAGGTACTTTGACGTTTAGAGCTCTAAGAAATGGGGTTCGCACCAAGATAGACAACATAACAGTGGTACTTCGGTAATTGTCTTTGTCGCCGGCCCAATCCGCGTCTGTGAAAGCAAGGAGTTGTAATGGTGACATGTGACGAAGTAAAATACCATGGTGTAAAATGTCGTGTAAGTAGCGTAAGAGTCGTTTTAAGGCTGCCCAATGGTGAGAGGTTGGAGCGTGCATGAACTGAGATAATCTGTTAATCGTGAATGCCACATCAGGTCTAGTGAGTGACAAGTATTGTTGAGCACCTACAATGGTCCGATATTCTGTCGGGTTGGGGTGAGGGTCACCACCATGTAATGTAAGCGGTTCAGAAGATGTAATCGGTATGAAAGTTGGCTTGCAATCACTCATATTAGCTTTGTGAAGGATGTCCATGATATACTTTCTTTGTGAAAGAAGAATACCATGGGGATGAGGAAGAATTTCAATGCCGAGAAAGTAGGAGAGGGGACCAAGGTCTTTTAACGAGAATTTGGCAGATAAAAGATTGATGAAACGAGAAATTAGAGCAGTGGAAGGACTTGTAATAATTATGTCATCGACATAAACAAGGATGAATATCGGTGAAGATCCAACAGTGAGAGTAAAGAGAGAAGTGTCAGAGATCGTAGGCTTGAATCCATGAGAAATGAGATAGGAATTGAGTTCGTCATACCAAGCTCGGGAGGCTTATCGAAGACCATAGATTGCCTTATGTAATTTGCTAACGTGGTTAGGGAAGGATGGATTGGTGAAGCCTGGAGGTTGGGCCATAAAAACCTCTTCATGTAATGTCCCTTGAAGAAATGTGTTATTGATGTCGAGTTGACGTAGTGACCAGCCTTGGGAGACGGCCAAAGAGAGAACAAGACGTAGGGTACTGGTTTAAGGACGGGACTAAAGGTTTCAACGTAATCAATACCGAGGCATTGGGTGAAACCTTTGGCCACCAAACGAGCTTTGAACCGGTCAACGGAACCATCGGGTTTGTATTTCGTGCGATAGACCCACTTGCATCCGACTAAGTTAGGAGCAAGAGTAGATGGAACAAGAGTCCAGGTGTTATTACATTCGAGGGCGTCAAACTCGTCTTGCATGGCGCGACGCCAAGACGACTGTTTTAAGGCATGAGTGATAGTTAGTGGTTCAGTGGGGACCGAAGGACTGTTAGTGTAGAGAAGATAGTCTTGATTGTGATATCGAGGGTTTGGTTTGGGGTTGGAGCGAGTGGTGGGTTTTGGAAGGGAGGTATGAGGAGGGGAAGTTGATGATGTTATGGATTCAGTATCAGTAGGGTGAGAAGATGAATTAGTTGGAGGGGAATTGGAATTTATGGGTGGGGTAGGTGATTGAATGTTATTAGAGTGCATGGATTGGGACGTAGAAGATAAGGGAGTGATAGGAGAACTACTAGGAGTGGAGAAGGGAGTGTTTGGAGTGGAAACAGAAGGAATGGATGGGGTAGGAGGTGTAGTGGGTGCGGAAGCAGTTTGTGTGTGTGAGGGAATGAGTGTTGTAATTGGTAATTGAATGGGGACCCAATCATTTAGATTGATGGAAGAGTTATGGTTGGTATTTGTGAGTCATGGGTAGGGAAATTCATGCTCCACAAAAATGACATGTCTGGAAGAGTAAATTTTGTGTGTCAGTGGGTCAAATGAGTAGTATGCGCTTTGAGTTGGGGAGTAGCCAACAAAGATGCAAGGGGTAGATCTAGAGTGTAATTTATGTGGAGAATACGGTCGAAGCCATGGATAGCATAGACAACCGAACTGTGTAGTTTGGTGTAATTAGGTTGTTGTTCGAACAGTTTATGGAATGGAGATTGTTATTCAGTGTAGGTGTGTGCATGCGATTTATGAGGTAGGCCGCTGTGGTAAAGGCAAAAGTCCAGAAGGTCACGGATAGATTAGCGTGGGATAAGAGTGTTAAACCGGTTTCCACAATATGCCGATGACGGCGTTCGGCATATCCGTTGTGTTCCGATGTGTGAGGTGGGGAAGTGAGATGAGAGATGTCACAAGCAGTTAAGTGTGGTCGTAGTTTGATATATTCACCTCCATTGTCGGAAAATAATTTCTTGATTTTCCGGGTAAAATAGTTTTCAACTAGACGTTGGAATCCAGTGAATGTGGAAAAGGAATCGGATTTACGTTTTAATGGATAAAGTCAGATATATTTTGTAAAATGATCAACAAATATAATGTAATACTTGTGATTATCAAAAGATGTTACTGGTGAACACCATACATCCGAGAAAATTAAATCGAGTGGTGCTTTAGAAGAAAGAGATGAATCCGAAAATGGTAAACGATGGCTTTTATTAATATGACATGAGTTACAATTGTCAATAAAACTTGAAGGAAAAGAAACAATAGAAGATAAAAGTTTGAAAACTTTATTGTGTGGGTGTCCAAAACGATGATGCCAAGTGATAGAGTCGGTTCGTTGCATGGTGAAGACCGATATAAGTGATCAGAGAAGAAGAAGCCATATAAGTGATCAGAGAAGAATAAGCCATATAAGTGATCAGAGAAGACGATGATGATAGAGATGAAGAAGAAGCGTGCATTCTTTATTGATACAGAGTCGTATAAATACATGATATACAATAGCAATTTTAGGAGTAAATACATATTGACATATTTAACATATTTTAATGTAAACGGGATGGATTCGAGATTGGCGGTCATAGTTGTCATCCTTGATTGTAGGGATTTGCTGCTATCATTCCTTAATAATCACCACCGCCACCAACACCAATGCCACAACCGCCCTCCGCCACCATCCTCACCCCACCACCACCAACCATGGCCCAAACACCGACCACCGCCATCGACCATCGCCCCCGATCGCCGCCATCCGCCACAACCTCTGCCACCGACCGCCTCCTGCCCCCGACCACCGCCCGCTGTCCCGCTCCGGTCATCGCCAGCCCGTGGCCGCTGCCGCCGACAACCGACTCCTGTCGTCCCTCACCAATGCACCATTTTGAAAAAAGAAAAATCTAATTTTTTTGCATAAAGTGAAACGAGTAGATTTAATTATCGAAAAGGGAATGAATGATTAGACACTGTCATAAGATTCAAGTTGAGGAAGCACATCCTGCCACCGACCCAATACAATCCTCACATTTTCTTTCCGAGTCCAACCAGAAGCATGCATCCATACTGCTGTATGGCAGTACCCACAACACCCATTCCAAATCCAACGTTTAGAATGTGACCACCTCTTGAGCAGATGGCCTTTGCATGTGCCTCCATTAATGCTTTCTCCCAAGCCATCATGACAGCCTACGAGGCGGGCCTTATAAAACAAGGTGCCGAGTCCACGGGGCGGAAGGGCCTTGTAAATAAAGGAACCTACGTGGTTAGTAGAAAAGTTTGCCGAGTTTACGGGACGGAAGGACCCTATAAATGGAAATAAAAAAGGTGTCGAGTCTAAGGGACGGAAGAGCTTTATAAAGGTAAAAGGTGCCGAGCCTACGAGCGGAAGTACCTAAATAAAAGATGCTGAGTTTGTAGATGGAAAGTCCTAAGTGGGGTGCCGAGCCTATGAGACGGAAGAATCTTCGAAAAATAATAAAATAAGAAACGCAGTGTACTTACTTAGCGTAAGCTAATGTAAAAACGCTTTCCAACACTGCAGAGAAAAGCACTAAAAAAGGTTTGAAGCTTCCTGGACAAGGCAGGACGGAGTGAAAAGCAAATCCCTAGATAATATATTATGTATCAGAATTATTATTGTAAAATAATGTTTTATAAAAAAAATATACCCGTATCACCACGGTGGCAAGGTTTTGAAAAATTGGGACCGATTTCCGCGTTAAAACTCTGATAAAATAAAGTAAATAAGAGTGGGGTGTTTCATACTTCAGCTCCAAGGTTCATCTCACTTGGCTCTAGGTCGATATCACCTGGGTCTATTGGACTGTCGGGTCTCTCCACCTCCTTTCTCCCCATCTTTGAAAAAGACTTATCCTCGAGTTTTGAGAACTTGGAAAACAAGTGTAACATTAGGATAAAAAAAATTGTTCTCAACCCACTCTAAATTTGATGGAAATTATGGGAAATCGCCTTCATTAACATCTTAAGAAACCATTGAATATTCTCGCACTTTAAGCCTAGCATCGCGATCGGTATTGCCTTCATCGTTCATCTATTCATCCTCTTGAATGGTACCTCTGTTAAGAACCTTTTGCAAACAGGAACATTCTTCCTCATCGGGTTGAATCCCGTCTTCGTCAAATCTGGGTTCGTCTTCTAATGAACACTCTTGACCAGATTCGTCTTCATAGATCGGTTCGTGGAACCAAGGTGAGATGGCCAGCTCCATCGTCACCTTACTCCCAGCCGATAGTAATCGATTCGGTTTCCTTGTTGCGCATCTCCTGTTGGAACTCAATATATCTGATCCTCTGTCGGAGCCCTTTGATCTTAAGAACCCGTTTAAGATCTCATATCCTTTGTTGGAGCCGCTGATCTTGAGATCCCGTGGGTCGGGATAGACTCCACCGCTGCCTCGGTCGACGGTTCTGCGAGTAGAAGGTCGATATTTTTCACAAGTAGCCATTTGATAACCAAGAGCTCTGATACCAAATGATATAGAATCAGAAGCAATCAAATGGCTCAAGGATTTCTCATCGAGATCAAAGCTTCAAAACCAATGGTTTTGTAAATAATATTCAATCTCAAAAAAAAAAACTAAGCATCCTTCATAATAATTCTTAAATGATTAAATAGTTTAGCCTAGAGATAAACATAAAGAAAAAGATAATTTAAAAGAAAAGATAAATTAAACAGTTCAAAAAGAAAACAAATAGATAAACGAATTCAAATTTCAAATAAATAAAAGATAATATTTTGACCATATCTTTAAATCTTGATGAGTTGATGATTAGCCCATTGAAATTCGAACGTTTAGGGGGATAAAGCAGTTCTTCTTCGGCATTCCATCGGCGAGATGATGCCGATTTTCACCCAAATTTGCAGGACCGAGCCGGGTGGGAATTGTGTTCCCGGTGGTACCACACAGGGACGGCTCAACATATTTTGGAGCCTAAAACGAACATCAAAATTGTGGTTTTTTGTGAAAGTTTTCTAAACATATAAAAATTACTAAAATGCAATCTTATGGAGCGTGAAAACGTATGATGTTAACACAAAAGTTGATAAATTATCATTTATTTCTAAACACATAAAAGTTGATAAATTATTACATATATTTTTACGTTAAAATATGGATTGAAGTAGTTTCTTTAATTTTTGAGGCCCTTAAAATTTAAGAGCCTAAAACGATTGCTTTAGTTGCTTGTATTGTAGAGCCACCCCTGGCACCACACGGCAAACCCAAGCCCCCCCGACCACTCTCCCCTCCCTTATAAATGGACCAACTGATTTGGTCTACATCTCGTACAATATTAGCATAGAGGAACTTGAAAACATCGAATTTTTTGCTAAAATGGGCCATGAGGTATTGTGTAATCACATTTGGGGCTTTTCTCTCTAGGATGACACATATGGGGTTGTCGCCCTTCCAAAGGGTGACAAGTTCTCACTCCCAAAAGATGTCGCCATTCCAAAGGGCGACAGCTTCCAGTCACACGTCCACCTCAGCTTAATATCCTGGTCACTCTCCTAGTCAAAGCTGTCGCCATTCCAAATGGCGACAGGTTTCTTAATCGAATAAAAAGTTGTGTTGTCCCATCAACTACTCAAACCTCTCTCATCCACTCAAATATATTAAAAAGTTTCTTTAATGATACTAATTATAACCACATAATATATTATTTTAAATAATAATATATTTTATTTTAACTAAATTACTTTTTTTATTAATAATATATTTTAAATAATAATAATATATTTTATATTTTATTTCCACTCAAATATATTAAAAAGTTTCTTTAATGATACTAATCCTAACCATATAATATATTATTTGAAATAATAATATATTTTATTTTAACTAAATTACTTTTTTATTAGTTTATCTGGACGTCATACGATTCCACAGGTGGACGGCACGTAAAAAAAATAATTTAGTTAAAATAAAATATATTATTATTTAAAATAATATATTATGTGTTTAGGATTAGTATCATTAAAGAAACTTTTTAATATATTTGAGTGGAAATAAAATATAAAATATATTATTATTATTTAAAATATATTATTAATAAAAAAAGTAATTTAGTTAAAATAAAATATATTATTATTTAAAATAATATATTATGTGGTTATGATTAGTATCATTAAAGAAACTTTTTAATATATTTGAGTGGATGAGAGAGGTTTGAGTGGTTGATGGGACAACACAACTTTTTATTCGATTAAGGAAACCTGTCGCCATTTGGAATGGCGACAGCTTTGACTAGGATAGTGACCAGGATATTAAGCTGAGGTGGACGTGTGACTGGAAGCTGTCGCCCTTTGGAATGGTGACAGCTTTTGGGAGTGAGAACCTGTCGCCCTTTGGAAGGGCGACAACCCCATATGTGTCATCCTAGAGAGAAAAGCCCCAAATGTGATTACACAATACCTCATGACCCATTTTAGCAAAAAATTCGAAAACATCTTTACAATACATCAATACCCTATTTGACGATGAAAAAAAAAATTTATATGACAAATTCATGTGGTTTCAGTGGCGGATTGAGAAATTTTTTAATGAGGGTTGGAACTTTTTAAGGTCGGTTGACTAGCGATATATAACGCGTATATAACACTAAAAAAATTTCATAGGGCTATCGAGATTTTAACATGTATATAGCACTAGAAAAATTTCATGGAGGGCAGTTGCCCCCCATTCCTTAAACGTAGGTCCGCCTATGCGTGGTTTAGGTTACAGTGATAACTTGTAGATACTCGACATGTTTGAACATGTCATTACGATGCTTCTTGTCTTCGTCAATTATATGATATAGTGTAGATGTGTACCAGTCTTATAGGAACCGAATCTTGCATGTCGATGGTGGGATGCTAGAAGAATAACCCGAAAAACCCAATTAAGATTTTACATAGGAAGCCGGTTTTTTCTAGGGGTTGGTAATACCATATACCGTATATCGCGACCCGCTACGCCTGTTCATATCTTCATATCCCCAAGTTTTTGCCTTCAATTTTCAAAATACTCATCAAGCCATGAAAGGTTTTTTAAACATTGGACAATAATTTTAGTTAAAAAAACAGGCCTACTATTGGTTATGAGGGCACAAGCTTTTTTACATGAAAGGTTTTTTAAACATTGATCTTCTAAAATATATTTCTTTTAGGTTATTCAAACTATATTCAGCTTCGATGTTTTGTCATTGTTGTGAAGGGAATAGTGAATCAAGATCCAACGTGGAGATTTATGGAATTTGGATTTGCAAATTACTTTTCAATGAACCATGAATAAATTAAGAACACTATTATCACAAGTTCACAACCCAAATGGATTTTCATTTTTTCTTATGTTAAATATGAATTAAAAAACTACCAATTGTAGCCCAATAACCAATTGTAGGCCTGTTTTTTTAACTAAAATTATTGTCCACTAGCCGAAGATGGTATCAAATAGCAATTACCAATTGTAGCACACTTGTTAACCCATCCAACCCGTTTAACCCGGATACTGATTAACCAAACTTTATTAGGATCGGTTTGGTTGATTTTTGAAACCCAAAAGCCGATTAACCTGACCCGAAGAACCTGAAACCCGATTAATATACCTGAAGAACCCGAAACCCGATTAATATACCGGAATAAAACCCCTAGTTTATTTTAGCCTTAAAAGATTTAGGATGCGCTTGGTTTGCTGGAATTCAATAGAATTCAATGTAATTGGAATCTGAATTTCATTTCTTCATGTGTTTGGTTTGCAGAATTCATTTGAATTTGAATCTAATTCCATTCTTAGCGTGTTTGGTTGAGAAAAGAATTTGAATTGGAATTAATTCCTTCACATTATTTCAATTAAAAGATTTCAAATTCCTTCCAAAACATGAAGGAATTTATCAAAAAGGAATTGGAATCTCCGACTTGTCATTGTTATCACATCTGCACCCCACCCGCCCCCGCCCCACACCTCCAATACCCATCCATCGCTGCTGTTGGTCTCCCCGCCACCGACCACCGACGTCGCGCGCCTCCACTGACCACCCGTCAGCGTTTTGGTCGTCGTAGTCAACGCCGCCGCCAACACCAATGCCGCAGCCCCACTTCCACAACCTCCCTCCGCCATTGTCGATCACCACCAACCACCGCCCGAACACCAACCACCGCCATCGGCCACCGACGCCACGACCTCTGCCACCGACCATCCCCGCCCTGGTCATCGCCGCCCCAACCACCGCCAGCCCGTCGCCGCTGTCGCCGATAACTGACTCCTGCCGTCCCCCACCAATGCACCATTTTGAAAAAAGAAAAATCTATTTTTTTTTCATAAAGTGAAACGAGTAGATTTAATTATCGAAAAGGGAATGAATGATTAGACACTGTCATAAGATTCAAGTTGAGGAAGCACATCTTGCCACCGACCCAATACAATCCTCACATTTTCTTTCCGAGTCCAACCAGAAGCATGCATCCATACTGCTGTATGGCAGTACCCACAACACCCATTCCAAATCCAACGTTTAGAATGAGACCACCTCTTAGCAGATGACCTTTTCATGAGCCTCCATTAATGCTTTCTCCCAAGCCATCATGACAGCTTTGCTGTTGGCATCCATGAACTTATCCTCACTAAAACTTACTCTATCATTAGACGGCGGTGGTTAGTGACGTGGTGATCAGTGTCTGTGACGGGGGCGGTGTTTGCGGTGGCGGGTGGTCAAGAAGTGATGGAGAGGGTGATAAATTCCAATTCTTTTATATTTCTTTTGCCAGTCAAATGTATTTAAAATTCAAATTCCTTTGTTAAATTCCAATCTTTTTGAAATATTCCAATTATAAATCCAAATCCAAATCCTTTTAATTCCGAAACGCACGTTGATTCACGCATCCTTAGTTCACGACGTAAAAGTTGCAATTATGATTGTTGCTATAGCTAAGAAGACGCCTACACACATCTCGATAGTTCTTGGTATTCATCATCATATAAACATCTAAAAGACGTGAAGTTCCAGATGCTTCTTGAGTCTTGACGTATCGGCCACACTCAAGTATTAATTGACTTTTTTTCTATACTTTGGTGATTTTGAAATAAATCTATGCATCCAATGAATCATGTTTGATCTTATAAATATATGCTTTGAAACCAGGTTTTATCTGATTCGGTTTTAACCTGTTTCAGTAGACAAGGTTACAAACCGATTTCAATCCTGCAGTTCGGTTAATCGGTTCCGGCACAAACCAGTTTCATCCAAACTAATTTTCAGAACGGTTTCGGTTCGGGTTAAAATTAGTTCCGTTTCCCATTTTTCACCTCATGGAACCGGTCCAGAAGGGAACCAAAGGATGTCAAGCCGGTTCAGTCTTCGACTTACCTTCTTGCAAATATATGGTCCCAGTCCGATTCCGATGGCACCAATTATGTGTTAGAAAATAAAATTATAATAGAATCAGCTTAGCTTCATTTCCTATTCCATGGAGATTTTGGACAGCCTTCAATCTCGTAATTTAGGACCGTTGTCCTTCAATCAAGGATATGCCAGCCATATGTTTTTTATTGTATTTCCATTTATGGGCCCTGTACCCATCTATTTATTTTTGTATCTTTTCTTTGTAATTACAATTCAAGCAATACAAAACACCAAGTCTCTGTATCTCAATTGAAAACATTATGCAGGCTCCGATCAACAGGAACGTCAAACGACCGTTACTTTAGCGCCGGCACCGGTGTTTTCATGGACGATTTGCTATGAATCCGGTGACCGGAAATGTCGACGTGACCTGAAAACGACTTCTTGATAAATCCGCAACTTGTTTTCATGATCTGGAAGATATAAATTTTGCAGCTAAGCGGTGGGTATGGCGGATGTGCTTCTAGAAGATAGAAGATGATAAAATTAATATTAAAAAAATAAATAATGATTATTTCTGAAAGGAAGTATCGAAAGTGTGAGAAGATAGAAGATGATAAGATTAATATTAAAAAAAAATAATGATTATTTCTGAAAGGAAGAAGTATCGAAAGTGTGATTTAATAACCTTCAATGCTAAGGAAAAAAAAAAAACAAACTTCACACGTGCGCCTGACATTAACCCGTGTGCGCGTATATACCTATGTACCATGAGAGTACCACCTCTCACTCCAATATATAATCAAAATCCTCCAAACTAACATCAATCTAAAGTTACCAATCAATAGTCAACTTGAAGTCAATAATAAATCTTAAACCCACTTTCTACTTTCTAATATGGATGATCCGAGCCCATCTTCTGACCCGAACACATACGGTTCGGTTTGCACCCGACCCGTGAGAAGGAGTCACTCCGATGATGGAGTCATACTAGCATCAACTAAGCCGAAGAAGCGGGCGGGGAGGACAAAGTTCAAGGAGACACGACACCCGATTTATAGAGGGGTAAGAATGAGGAATTTAAATAAATGGGTATGTGAGGTACGGGAGCCGAATAAAAAGACCCGAATATGGCTTGGAACGTACCCGACTGCTGAGATGGCAGCTCGAGCTCATGACGTGGCGGCATTGGCATTACGTGGCAACTTGGCTTGTTTGAATTTTGCTGACTCCGTTTGGCGGTTACCTGTCCCGGCCACCAACGATGCCGATGATATTCGTAAGGCGGCAGCCGAGGCAGCAGAGGCTTTTCGGCCAAAAGATTTGAATGACGATGGGACGACTGACGGTGAAGAGACGTTAGCTGACGTGGAGGTGGAGAAGGAGGGGGCGAATAGTTATGTGGATGAAGAGACTATGTTTTTCATGCCTAGATTAATCGTTGACATGGCGGAAGGTATGTTAATGTCGCCACCTCGTTGCTTAGGTGGATGGAGTTCTGATGACGTGGAAAGTTCGCATGATGACATGTCTCTTTGGAATTTCTCAATTTAGACCCTCTAAATTGAGTTACCACTAAAAAGAAATACTGTCAAATCTCACTATTATTTTAGTGAAGGTATGATTAAGGAAAATATTGCTAAAATTTTGTAGAGTGTTTAATGATTTTTGTAATGAAATTTGTTTATAAAGAAATTAATTTAGTTTTTAAAATGTACATGGTTATCTCTTAAACAATATTTTTCAATAATATATCAGAGAATAACAAACTTTTGAATTTCAAACACAACATAGAATATAGCAAGAAAATAAACCATTCACATAGGCAAGCTTGTCATTGTGGGACCAAACTTTATCAAGAATGATATAATTGTTTGTTTCACAAGTTGTTGAAAAAAAAATAGTTTTGTTTGGATATAAGATAATTTAAAGAAAATATCTTCTTACAGCTCTTAAACCAAAAGGTATTTGGAGTGGTTTTTAAAAGGGAAATTTTAACGGTACACGAAATATTGCTAATTGTAAATGTTGTAACTTTATATGTTCTTGTATAGACCAATATGAGGCGTATAGGGTTTAGTCTCTGACAACAAATGCCACGTGTCATTCCCTGTCTGACGGCTGAGTCTCATACGTGGCGTATTGGCTCCGAGTTATATTTTTGCCTCAAAACTTGGCAGATTTTGGGGTATAAGGAAGCTATATGTGGCGTATTGGGTTATACGCCACGTATAGTAAAAAAATTTATATTATATTTATCTTTTTTAATTTATATAACTTTGTTATATTTATAACTTTATATAATTTTTATCTTTGTTAGTTTATATAATTTTTATCTTTTTTTTTATATTTTTTATATTTTTACATTTAAAATTTATCATTTCAACCAAACAAACAAATAAAACAACACCACCAAACAAATAACCAAACATTACATATATTTACATCAAAACATTAAAAATATTAAATCAAAATATTTTTACATACATAACAAAATAAATAACTAAATACAAATAAAAATAACTAAACCTGACCCGCCCCGCCGTCATCCTGACCTGCTCCGGCCTCATCCTGACCCGCCCCGCCATCATCCTGATCGGGATCGCCCGGATAATGACGTGGCGGTGGTAGTGGTGGTGGCTCGATGCCGGCGGCTCGTGACAAATCCACGAGGCGACCAATCGCCACATCATCAGGTCATCCATCCGGTCGCTATAACGAGCCTGTCGCCGTGAGTTGGCAACAAGTCCATCAAGCAATGCCTGGGTGGCCCTGTCCAGCCTAACAGACCGACGTACATGTCGGGGATGCTGTGGCGGCTGGTCGTGAATGGGCTCGATGTGCGGCTGCGGCACACCCTGTAGCGGGTCAGGCATAGGCGGGTCCCCCTGTCCCAGCATCGGCGGCAACGGCACCGGGACCCAAACCTGGTCCTGGATGGCCCCTACAAACCTGAAGGCCGAGCCCCGGGAATCTGTGCGTGATGCGCATGCCGCTCGCCGTGCGGCGGTCTAATCGGATAGGGGGAATGGGCGTTAACATCTCATGCTCGTGATCATGCCACGGTGTAAGAACACACATTAGATGAGTGATGAAAGCGCCGCTATACAAAAGCCCGCGCTTCTGCCGGATATAGGCAGACGCAAAATAAAGCGCTAGGCATGTGGATAGGGCGCACCGAGTGCCGGTAAGCAGGTAGTAGAGAAAGAAGAGGTCTCTATCGGTGCACCACTCACGGCTTTTCTGTCGCGGTGCGATCGACGTCGAGATAAGCCGGTGAAAATATCTATAAAGGGGGTCTCTAATCCCCGAGACCCTCCCCTTGTTACCCAACTAAGCGCTATCTGAAATCAGACCCCAAAAAACAAGGAGATCCTCCTTGTCCACCTCCGTCACGGCCTCGGTGTAAAGTGGCGTGAACGTCTCGGGCTCGAAATACAAGCTCGTCGCAACGGCCCACTGACGGAGGGACAGACTGTAAACGAGGCCAAAAATACGGAAGGAGACCTGTTACGGCTCCTCTGCCTGCTCCTCCCCGTGAAGAGGCGCCAGCCCCTCCTCTGAGTAGATGAACGTCGAAAGAAACTCGACGACCACCTCTCGGTAGGTCTCGGTGAATGCAAGATCAAACATACGATCCCATGGCGTGTCCTCGCCTATGATGGCCTTGGCCCGCTCCGCCTCCTGGACCTCCTGGAGAAGCTCCCAGTCCACCGTCGTCCCCGGGCCCATCCTCACCTCCCGTAGCTTCTGGCATCGGCTAAACGCGTCCGAGTTGGGCGAAAAATGCAAATAAGGGTAGTGTGCGAGATCATCTAACTCCACCATATCAATATCATTCTCGTGATCCGCCATATCTAAAAATAATATTAAAAATAATAATAAATTGTTTTTTTAATATAAATAATATAAAATAATAATTTTTTTTTAATTTTAAAAATAATAATAAATTGTTTTTTAATATAAGTAATATAAAATAATAATAAATTGTTATTTTTTTAATTTTAAAAATAATAATAAATTGTTATTTTTTTATTATTTAAAAATAATAATAAATTGTTTTTTAATATAAATAATATAAAATAATAATAAATTGTTTTTTTTTTAATTTTAAAAATGATAATAATTTTTTTTAAATACCTATACGCCACGTATATCCTTACGTGGTGTATAGGGTGTTACCGGGTAACCAAGCCATACGCAGGTTAGTTACCGGGCAACCCAAGCCATACGCGGCAACCGCAGACCATACGCAAGTCAGTTACCGAGAACTTGAGCCATACGCAACGTATAGCCCTATACGTTCGTATGGCTTCATCTTCTTCCTCAGATGAACTATACGCCACGTATAGGGCTATACGTTGCGTATAGTTCATCAATTTCAGTGGTTATAAACCCTATTTTAACGGCTAATAATCAAAATTAAACCTATATTATCGACCGGGAGTCTAGAATACGTACATTTACGAGTAAAAGAGAAGATTTTGGACCCGACAATCTCAATCAAGCGAGGCTTCGTATGTGTTTGTGTGTAAAAATTGGGAGGCGTTTGGTGTTGTACGATGGGAGTCCTGAGTATATCAGTCTTATACGCTTCGTATAGGCCAATACGTAGCGTATAGACCCTGACCTTTGGAATTCTATACGATACGTATTGGTCTATACGCAGCGTATTGCCCTAAAAATATCTGAAATTTGAAAATTTCAGGGTTTCCCTCCGTTTAAAGGCCCATACGCCACGTATTGCCCTATACGTGGCGTATAGATATGTTTTTTTTATTAACTTTATTTTATTATAATAATAACTATTTATAATTGGCATTATCATAAAATAAATATTTTTTATTAACATAATTATTATTAAATTATATTATCCAACATTCGTGACAAATTGTGAAATTTATGTGCATCACTAGCCATTATCTTCTTAAACCGTTCGATACGATTACTATATATTTTCCCATTCTGCTGCAACATCATTTCGGTGCATAATCCAAAGCGCATTTGGTACGGGCATCTGAAAATCTCCGTCTAACTTGACGTGGATGAAATGACTATTGTTGACATGAACGAACGATACGATTTGATGTTGAGCGTGAACGTTAGGACCAGACCATAATGGGAAAAATGTTTGATTATCGTTGATGCTGAAAAGTTAAACAATCACGCCAAATCTTTGAGCAATTAGGAGTCATGTGTATGGCATTGACATCCAACGACTAACGGGTGCGGCTTTCACATTCTGCCAATCTATCGTGAGACGTAGCTTATCATACTCTTGAAAGGCGACTCTGTCGAAAACAGTTCTCCACCAATATTCTTTATCGTCCATCTCCTGTAGAAGCTGTTGTCAAATAAAAAGCCATTGGTTTTCATTTAACCCTAAGCCCACAGCTACCGATAGAAGACCACAGTTACCGTCGGACATTACATCCTGTATATGTGAAATGTAGGGATGAAACAAAGATGGAATGGAATCGTTAAAACAATTTATATTGTTAAGTGCATCCTCCCCCATCATCAATGGAAACCCGTTATCATCTTGTGGTTGCTTTCCTTTACTAGTCATTGAACGACGGTGTTGCATGATATGTTTATTCGACTTGACGACTGAACTCGCTGGTCGAGAGTCCTGTGATGGAATATACGAGCTATGTCTCGCATGGTCACATCTGTTTTGTTGGGATTCTGTGAGCGAGCTGTTTCTTGCGACATCCTGTTTCCTTTGTTGTTGCTTTTTCAAAGTTGGACGACCACGAGTATCTTCTTGTACCACAGTCGATTTCTTGTTAGTTTTGCTTGGAAAGACCACCCATGTGATTCTCGACAACAGACTTTTTTTGACCTAATCGGGTTGTGACATAATTTTGTTTCTCACAAGACCAAGTACTTTATCCACGTCTACATTTTCATCATCGACAAACAACGGTTTTAAATCAAGCTTCCTCCAGAAGACGTCCACCGCATCTAACGGGATTCTGCCACCTGTATTAAAACGAGATAGTCAGAACAGTTTGGAATTAGAAAAAAACAAGATAAATCTTAAAAGGTTGTATTTATGACCTGTAGCTTCAATCTTTGCCAGACGACAAGCACACGGCAACCCACAACTACTGAAAATCTGGCAACCACACGATGCATTTTGTTTCCGTAAAGTTGATAACTTATACCACTCGTTTTCTAACAAATCTAGAGCTTTATGTGAAACTTTACCGTGTAGGTTATCAAACAATTCAATAGCTTCGTGGCTGTCCATTTTTCTTATTAGGCTTGTTCCAAACCCATACTGTAATTGTACATAATGATTTGTTACAATTTCATCAACAAACCCAACAAGTATATCCAGCGAGCTATTAGCATTTCTAAGATAGCTCTTTAGGAGCGAATGTTGGCTCTCGACTCGGTTAGTTGTACGTTGACCAAAATTGAGGTTTCTGTTGGACCAGAATGATACAAACTTTTCTTTATATGGGTCCAATCAATTTTTGGTCACATAGCCTATAACTTCTGGAAAAATAATATGTATAATTTAAACCGTAATAAATATTTGAAATTAAAAACAATATGTATAAGGTAAAAATAAAAACTTACTTCCTCGCCTAGCGGAATACAGTCGTTCGTAAAGTCGGTTGAAGTTGTACTGGTATACATCTGGCATGGGAGACTCACACAATACCGACCATGAATACTTGAATTTTTCCCAGTCTTCGTCTGTAAACGATGCCTTGCAATGTTTTGAGATATTCTCGTGTATGTGCCACCTGCATAGGTACTTGGAAGTGTCTGGGAATATTTTATCACACGCGTTCATAAGAGCTTTGTCTCTGTCTGTTACTATCACACGCGGCTCCGTACACTTTTGCACATACCTTTGATTTGCAGTAGCACCCATACGAAGTTTTCCTCCCGTTTTTTAGATATAAATGCATGAGCGACGCAAAACGACTAGTGTGTGTAGGTCACACCGACAATTTGGAAAAATGGAAGTCTATACATGTTTGTTTTGTATGTCGAGTCGATCATCAACACGTGCGGGAACGTACGCCACATCTCATACGACTTAGGATGAACAAAGAATACCTCCTCCACGACATTTGTGGCGGGATCCTTCCGAGTATAGTAGAAGTACTCTTTAGAAGAAAGCAGGTGCTCCAGAACCTGCATTGGAGTTTCACTGACTCTCTTTTCGTTCTTTATCTTTTGTATCGCATTATAAATGTCCTTTTTAATACACATACTCTCTGGGTTTTATTCCCTTATGGTTTCCAGAATGTTACGTGGCAACATGTTTTGCGAATACAGCTTCGCCACCAAAAGTTGGTCCGACTGAGACAGTTTCCTAGAAAACGAGTGTGTCTCAAGATGTTGACTAGGATCGTGGTTATGATCGCCATCCTTCACTGTTAACTTCCAATCACCAGTATTTTCATCGTAGACTCCTTCCAATTTAAAGGGACAACCTATTTTCTTGCTACCCGGCACGTCTAATCGTGGCCGTAGACGTACGTTCGTCGTGACGGTCACACACAAGCCACACCTTGATAACCGGTGTCGACGGGTCGTCGCCTTTTCTCCTCGATCATCGGGTGACAATGACGTAACCATTATCACGTCCTCTGCGGACAACCCAATCCACCAACTGTTCACGAGACTGAAAATTCTGCAACAACGGTACAGTAAAAGTTGATAAACAACAAACTAAATGTAGGTATATATATGTAGTAATGTTATACCTGGTTAGTTTTATACGACACGGTTGAATGGGTTTGTTCCTCGTCTTCGGACTCGTTAGCCGGTTTGTTCGCCGCGTATACGAAGTCGTCGGTTTGTTGTGTCGGGTAAGATAGTTCACCCGCGTATACGAAGTCGTCGGTGTGTTGTGTCGGGTAAGAGACTTCACCGTATACGAAGTCGTCCGTGGGTTGTGTAAGGTAAAAGGGTTCAACGTATACGAACTCGGGATTGCTTAGTGGCTCGTTCAAATCTGGAAGCCTTACCCGTTGATTAGAATAAACGTCGAACGAGACCTCCTCCTGGTTCACACCTTGAACGCCAGAACTTTGCAGGTTGTTTTCCAACGACTCGTTAGAATATACCTGAAAACCGTAGTTACCATCCCACCACCAAGACATGGCTATAATTTTTTGAGGAAATTGTTTGAAAATTTTTTGAAGGATACGTTCAAATGAGAATTCTGCATGGTTAAATACACAAAATTTGGCTCCTATACGCATCGTATAGGCCTATACGATGCGTATAGGATCCTCGTCAAACCGAAAACATCATACAACCTGGTCATTCCAACCCCTATACGCATCGTGTTTATACGCATCGTGTTGCCCTACACGATGCGTACAGGGGTTGGAATGACCAGGTAATACGATGTTGTAGGGCATGAGAAATTGTGAAGGGCAATACACATGGTATTGGCATATACAATGCGTATAGAGCCCGATCCAAATAGCAATTTCGGTGTCTTGTTAGTATAGCCCTTTTAAAAAAGAGGTCGGTAAGAAGGAATATGTTACTTGCATTTAAGAATCCTTATAAATTAATGCAAATAAGTTAGAATTACACTGAAGACTTGTGCGTTGGGGTGGCGGCATTGAACCAGACATTAATAAAAATAAGTATGTCGATTCTTCACCCGTTGCGACTTGCTTCACACATTGCGACGTAAACAGGACTCTGTTATCGTGCGTTCATATTATGTCAACATTTGTAAAATTCATGAAAGAAATTAAAATAAAGTAAAAAAAACAAAACATTTACACATTGTGGCTCGTTAAACCGCGGAATTAATCAACGTCTTCGAAACTTTGTATAAAAAAAATCAAAAGCATTACGTAAATTCACGCATTGCAGTTAGAGCATCAATAACATTTAAGACCTTATAAAAAACAAACGTTTTATACTCGCACATTGCAGCGGAGGCGTAAACTCGTGACAAAAACATAAGTTTAAACGTTAAGACCCGTGTGTTGCGGTGAAGCTGTACGATGATACTAACGTGGGTAAGGGCACGTTTGTGCACGTAGTTACGCGCGTTGTGGCGGTGACACTAACGTGCTTAAGTACATAAAAGAAACGTACGAATTTGAGGCGGGTCGTTTTGGAGATTGAACCATAGATAGGAAAAAGTATTATGGCTCGTACATTGCGGCTTAATAATTAAAAAAGTAAAGAAAACTAAAAAAATAACAAATCTTCAAAGAAAAAAAATTGACATAAGGATCGAACCTGAGACCTAAGACCAACCAACCAAAAACACAAAGCAAGCTTTAACAAACCACCAATGCAACCATTTGGTAGAAGAATGGAAAATCAAATTGAAAACATAGAAGAAGGGCTTTGTTGGTAGCTTCCCATTAGCCACCGACATTGTCTTTTAAGGTTTAGTGAATATATCGTGAAGCGCCACGAACCATCCACGAATGATGGATATTTTAATGCGAGTATTGAGGAAGAAGATGGCATGAATGCTATCATATCGTGAAGGTTCGTGAATGCTAAGAATTACTTAATACAAAGAGTAAACTGTAATTTTCATCTGTGAGGTTTGATCAAAAAATCAATATTCATTCAACTTTCAAACTTTAACACTTTGGGTCACCATGGTTTCAATTTTAAACACTATTCGTCTCTAAACTTAACGCCATCCATAAAATCCGTTAAATCAGTCCTATGTGCCCTTCATGTGAGGGGCATTTTCGTCCTTTAAAGTCTATTTGTGTAATTTAGTGATATTAACACAAAAAATAAAAGGAAAATCTATACTAATAAATAAAGGTTTGATTTGGACACTTGTCACTTTCTCATATATTCTTAAAATAATTTTTCCGCCTCTCTCTCTTAATAAATGCGCATCTATCTTATTAAATAGTAATGATATTATAAATATATTATTAAAGAAAAATACTAATTATATTAAATAAAAATATATAATAGAAAATCAAAATATAACTAATTAAACAAAAATAATAATTTGTTATAACACACACATTTTCACTTGATGACGTTTCTAAAATTTATAAGTTTTATCTTTTTTAATATATAATCTCGTGTAATACACGGGATTTTAACCTATTGAATTAATAAAATAAACCCTACCAGAGGGTTACCTCCGTTCATCTCCTTCGTCACCACCCCTACCTCATTTATCTCCAACACATGATTGTCTCCGGCAAAGGGCATTTCACCCCCACCTACTCTACTGATCTCTGGTTCAATTACCTAATCTCGATTTCTAGTTGAGGATGAATGGAGGAATTCATGTTTGAAACCAAATTACCAATATAGGGTTCTGATTCGGGTTTCATTTCCGGTTTCACGAGCCGGAGTTGCAGGTGGTTGAACGGCAGGACGGTGAAGTAGGTCGAACACCGTGTTCTGACCAAGCTACCGCAACCGCCGCCTTTACATCAAATTCAAGCACACATCACCACTTAGAAGGATTTGATGGGGAGATATCAAGGAGAATTGAAACGAAGCAAGCAGGTGGGGTGCAAATCGATTACCTCCGACATGGTGTTGAACTGCAATAAACGAAACGGTTTTAAAAGTGTTATTATCAAATTTGGGGTCAAAATCAGTTGTTAAAGCCTTTACATTTCCTTTGGTTTATAGATTATTAAAACTTATATTAGTTTTGCCCGTTGCAACCGCAACAGTTGAGAGATGTTTTTCAACAGCGAAGATTGTAAAGACAAATTTGCGTAATCGAATCGGTGAAGATTTCTTGAATGCTTGTGTTGTTTGTACCGTAGAGAATGAAGTACTTGAAAGTGTTATGAATGAAATTGTAATTGACCGTTCCCAAAAGATGAAATCACGTAGAGGACAGTTGTAATATGTATTTTGTTTTATTATATTTAACGAAGTTTTATTGTTTAAAATTTTAGTGAAACTTATTTTTATTGTTTTTTTTGCACTCGTTGAGTAAAAATCCTGGATCCGCCACCGGTTAAAGGGTGCTACTGCTCAAATTTGTTGGTGTTCATAATGTTTCTTTCTTGATATGGGTTCATGTTTTGTGAATGAGTTTTTCTCAAATTTTTTTCATTTGATGGATTCTCAAAATTGTAAACTGATTACGACAATGAATTCATGTTGGTGTTGATCTATGGAAGAGGAAAAGTAGGGAACGGAGCGGGGCCGAACGGGGGCGCTGTTTTTTTAGTAAACTTTAATTTTCGTCAAACTTTCAAACTTTTAACCCTTGAAAAGACGATGATACCCCTCACTTGAGGGTTGCATGCCTTAGGCTTTGAGTTAACAGAAATGTTAAGGTCCATTACTTTTAGGGACAAATAGTATTAAAAATTGAAACCATGGTAACCCAAAGTGTTAAAAGTTTGATAAACGTTGATTTTTGGACCAAAGTTTGAAGACGAAAATTGCAATTTACTCTAATACAAATAAAAGATTTCGAGGAAGATATTCTAAAACATATCGTGAACTTTATCATGGCGTCCAAAGTAACAGTTTTGCCCAAAATTTGGCAGTATTTTTCATGAATTTTCAGTTATCATCAAACAACCCCATTTACAACCACCTCACTACTTTACAATTTTAGTCATTTAACACCCCCTTTTACAACCACCCCACTACTATCCAATTGATACATTCCGTTTAATTCAAGTACCACATCACCCTGCATTTCAAGTATTTAGTTAAAGTCAGAAAACAGATGAAACAACATTTGGAAACTCAAGAATCGAATACGACCGGAAGCAATTCACATTATAATTGTTGTTCCATTGTTTAATCCAGCGCTACATCATCATGCATTTCAAATATTTATTTAAAGTAATGAAAACATATAAATCAGGGAACTCAAGAATCAAATACTTCACCTTTGACCCGATGCAATTCAACTCATAATTGACCATATATATTTTTTTAAATGAACATGAGTTTAGAAAATTAGTAATTTAGAAAATTAATAGTTTAGAGAATTAGTAATTTAGAAAATTAATTGCATCAAAATAGTATAACATGAGTTTGTTAAAAGGGATTATATATTTTTTTAAATGAAGACCCATTAGATTTTTAAAGTGTATTATAAAGGATGTATCCGTTTTTTTTCTTGCAGATTCTCAAAAAATCACCATATTTTTACTCTGGAATTTTTTAGAACCTTAATAGGATTGTGGGTTAGAGACCGGGTAAATCAAGGATATTGATATAGTTTAGAAGCAATTATGCACACATAACAATTTATTTAAACAATTGAAAATGCTGATTTTTTTTAACGGCCAATGAATACTGTAAGCCCGGCCACCCGGGTAAATCCATTGACGAAAGATCACCCACTCCGGCGAACGTAGACAACGCTCATGACCCGGCCGGCCCACCATTCCAGGAGAAACCCACCACCCGAAGGCCCACTGTAGTAAAACCTCTAACCCACCTAAGCATATTGCATCAAGTGAGTTTCAAATCAATGACCTCCACATTGAAAGGCCATGGGGTGTCTTCTCCCAAACCAATCAATCCGGAACTCAATGCTAATATAGGGGGGATATTTGGGACATCCATACAAAACCCTTTTCGTAGTACAAAAATATAAGCTTTGTATTGAAAGTCAGTTACAAATGTTATTAGTAATATATAATTAAAAATTTGGTACTCATATAAAGGATAAAATGTTTTTCTAATAAAATAAAACAATTATTAGATGAAAAAACACATGCATATTAATATTAACTTAATTTATAAATTTATAAATGTTGTGTAATATAATAAAAACGGTAATATAAAAGACAAAAGTGAGTTACATACCCATGTTTTTTTAAGTTAATTAACTGCAACAATGTCTACTTTGAATAGATGTGTTCAGATTCAGATTTTCTTACCATTCTGATTACGTTTTTACTTAAATTTGGAGCCTTATGGGCTTTTGCTAGTCTCTTCTGAATCGGTCAGAGGTAGAAGGTGTTTGTTTCAGATTTTGCCAGCCTCTTAATAGTTCATCCAGACTCTTAATGGTTCAGCTAAAAAACAATGTTGAACCATTAAGAGCTCTTAATAGTTCAGCTCTTAATGAACCAAACAGCCCCTTAGTCTGTTTTGAAAATACTTTTGGAGTTGGATCTTCTCTTAATCGGCATGTTTTTTTAACGCTTTGAATATTTATCTGTTTGTTTGGTTTTCCATTCTTATATTTTAGATGAATATAGCTAAAACCATGCACACAAGCATAAATATTGAAATAAAATCCAAATCACCACAAACATGCCTTCCTACGGACAGGGTTCGAAAACCATTCTATGATGGCACGACATGTATAGAAAGGGAGTTGTGATGTTAGGATTAGGTTTCAAATGAAACATAAAGTATCAATGACCAATCAGTCAATGTGACGTGCAATATTGAATTCAATACCGGTCCTCCTAAACTGGCACCAACAATTTCTAAATAGTATGAACAAAAATAAGTAAGAAATCATAATACTTACAGTGAACTCCAATAAGCCATAAGGATTAGGTTACTTATAGTAATTATAATGACAGGGACTAAAAGATTAACATATCATTTCCAGGTACTCAGGACAGCAGAAACGTGAGGAGCACAGAGCATTCACATCAGCTTCTTCATCTTCATCTCTATAATTTAACTAAATATCTACTTTTGTCAAATTTATCTTTAAATTTGTTTTAACCTCTCACATCTCATTCTCAGTTTCTATCTCTATATCACTCATAAACACTTATTTTATTATTTTTTCTCTTTCCTACACACTCACTAAAAACACAATCACAAAAATATAAAGATTTATGAAAATGAATCTCTATATTTAGAGAATCTCTATTTACTAAACTATAAAATTTAAAGATAAAGATGTGTTGGACATATCTGCCCGAGTAATGACATTCGACAACACTGTCGTCGAGATAAGATCTAAAGAGTTACATCAAAGTGTTAAAGATAAAGATGTGTTGGACGACGCAGCCACAAGGGCTGGTCAGCGCCGCCACCTCGTCGGATAGCGCTGCCACAAGGGATGTTGCGATAGTCTGCTTCCGCTGCCGCCGCAGACGCCGTTGAGCTTTGCCGTTTTTGGCCTTGCGCCGTTCTAGCCGCCACCGGGAAACCGGTGAACGGAAGGAATGAACGAACCAGGTCCGTTTTTGGTGATCGGGAGATTTAGAGACGAGGCGGATAGAGATCCGGGTTCGTACGAGTGAATTAGAGTTTCGGGGTTTTAGTTCGTTAGCCGGATCTAGAGACCGGATTGTTGTCACGTGGTGTCTCTTTTCGGTAGACGTCTCCTACTTCACGAAAGGTATAACCCTAAACACCCTATGGTTGATTTATTGATTATTTGTTTGCATCTGAACTCCTGATGGACGATCTAAGTTTTTGGCCTAGATCGACCTCGTGCTTGTTTTTCCGCTGCATGTTTTAAAATATTTTTGAAACCCTAGCACGAATCCCTACAAGATGAAAATAGAGATTCTAATAGAAGTTCAAAATAAAAGAAAACTCTAAATCATGAAGATAAAGATAAAGATAAAGATAAAGATAAAGATAAAGATCCTAATGGGAATGCTCTAACAACCCAGATGAATCTACAAAGTACCACAAATTTAAAGTTAAATTAACAACAAATCATTTCTTAACAAAAAGGTAAAAACTATAAAAACTTTTAACTGGACATTAAGATTATTCCGTATCAAACTAACATATTAGTGGAGCTTTATCAATCAAGGATTCGAACAGTGAACTTGTCCATACATTGGCAGAAGGTATAAACATAAAATTATATGGTGCAAAATAATTAAAACCTCATACACATATATACATACATATTATATACAAACATACATATATAAATGCCCAAATTCTTCTATAAATGCCCAAATTCTCAAATTTCATCTAAACCTAATTTCACATCTAAACCTAATTTCATCTTAAAATTACATAAATATTTATAAAATCATACATCTAAACCATATAGATATACATACAAATAAACACAAACATATACATACAAACATACATCTAAACCTAATTTGTAGAAAAACATACATCTAAACCAAATTTGTAGAAAAATTACTAACCAAGTTTGCAAATTAGCTTCCTCTAAGCTTGAAATCCTTAAAAAATGGTTAAATCTTCAAACACCTAACAAAAACCAAAGAAATTAAGCAAAAAACACCAAAATGTTGATTTTCTTGTTAAGGTTGAACAATAGATGTTAACTCACCTCAAAACCGAAGAGATTGGTGAATATTGCTCCATAAAATACCCAAAAAAACGTGAAATCGCCGGAGAGAGAGAGATGGAGGCGTTTGGGGTTTTTTTGGTCGAAATGGGAAGCAGAAAGTTGTTTCCTGTGTTAATTCGCGCTGAGACCTATACCGACGACATGTCGTCGGTATAGGCTTGACAGTCGGCGCAATAGGTCCCCTATACCGACGACATGTCGTCGGTGTAGACTACGTAGGGTTTTGACTAGTCAATAAAGTAAAAAAGCCTTTACCGACGACATGTCGTCGGTATAGGCCATTTTATAATTTTTTTAATTTAACAAAAAACATTTTTTTTGACCGACGAAAACATTATTATATTAAAAAAACAAAAATAAAATCAAAATAACCCTATACCGACAACATGTCGTCGGTATAGGTTTTCCCCAATAATTCATTGGGTGCCATTTTTCCCCCCATCTGGCTCAACCCTGTACCGACGACATGTCGTCGGTATAGGGTGTCCCTGTCAAAATTTTGGTTTTGACCTATGACCTATGCCGACGACAATTGTCGGTATAGACGGATTCGGCACATGGTCTTTTTCTTGTGGTGTCATGAAAACGGATAAATCGGTGTTTGGGAACTCAAGAATCAAATACTTCACCTTTGACCCGAAGCAATTCAACTTCTAATTGACCATATTTTATACATGTAGATTCAAACAAGTGAAATCTAATGAACTAAATAGCAAATACCCACAAATATAAAGTAAAATTAACCACAAATCATCTCTTATACAAAAAGTCAAAGTACTAACAAATTTACAAGAACAAAAGTCGAAGGGTCCAGCCTTGGGGCTATGGCTTAATATTAGAAAAACTGAGGTATTTTGGCTGACATGCAACGGGGTGAAGGTCCGGCCAGGGCTTTTCCCCAGTGAGATTGGGAGGCCGGAGAGAGGTGTCAAACTGCTAGGAGGGGCAGTCAGCTGTGATGCCAATTTTATTAGTGGTCTAACGGCTAAAAGGGCAACGCGAGCTGTTGACATCATGGGACACCTTCCCTTGTTGCGGGATCCTCAAAGCGAACTCCTCTTGCTTAGATCTTGTATGGGGATTGCAAAGTTGCTATTTGGTTTGCGAACTTGCCAACCCCCCTTTGTGGATGATGCGGTTTCATGTTTTGATAAAGGTCTTCGAGAGACAATAGAAGACATTGTCGTATGTGGGGGCTCTTTTTTTGGTGAATTCCAGTGGCGGATCGCGACCTTGCCGATGCGGCTTGGTGGGTTGGGCCTTCTGTCGGCCCGGGATGTGGCTGCCTATGCCTTTGTGGCTTCCAGGTCTCAATCTTGGGAGTTGCAGGACCACATCTTACGCAACAGTGGGGTTGCTACCACTGACCCGGATTAGCGGTTTCTCTAACATCGATTGCATGAATCTCTCCCTGATTTTGATCTTAGCGGTTTCTCTAACAAGGACACCGCCCCCAAAAAACCACAGAAAACTTTGGCGAATGCCCTTTGTTGTCGAATCGCACAAAGTTTGGGAGAATATTTCCATTTGTCCCCCCGCCAGAAAGCCGTCATTGAATGGTTACAGAGGCCTCACGCCCAGGATTTCTTAACTGTTATTCCTATTGAAGGTCTGGGTCAACGTATGTCAGCGGTGGAGTACCGGTCAATCCTTAAGTACCGTCTGATGATCCCCATGTTCCCGAATGATGAAACTTGCCCAGTCTGCCGTAAAGCATGCCTGGATAAATACGGGGAGCATGCGTTACACTGTAGAGAGCTGCCGGGGTTTAAGTATCGCCATGACTTTGTTCGAGACGCGTTAATGGATATTCTCAGACGAGCAGGGATCTCGGCAAAGAAAGAGGCACCAGTTAATTTTCTTACGGACCCGGCGGAAGGGAGGTCCACCCTACGCCCGACGGACGTGCTAGTTTTTGGTTGGGAGGGCGGGAAACATGCTTGTGTCGATCTCACAGGTGTATCCCCCCTAGTTGGGTGGCGGGAAAATGGGTTTGTGGCGGGGCAAGCGGTTATGAAAGCAGAGTCAAAGAAGGTGGAAAAGCACGCGAAAGCTTGTGAGGATAATCAGCATGCCTTTGTCCCCCTGGCGTTTGACACATTCGGCTCCTTGGCGCCGGAGGCGGTTCGGTTCTTGGCTAGAGTTCAGCGTGTGGTCCACAGCAACTTTACGACTCCTCAGGGGCGAGGCTTTGTTTTTAGTAGATTAGGGTTTTCCATTCAGAAGGGGATGGCGGCGCAGTTTGTTGCCCGTCTACCTGCTATGCTTATGTAATTTGCCTTGTTGATTGGAATGATTATAATCTTGATTTGATATAGATTTATGAACAATTTAGCAAAAAAAAAAAAAAAAAAAAAAGTCGAACATATGAAAATTTTTAACTTTACTTATCTTAGCTACGGTGGAAGCCAAACAAGTTCTTGCGACACAAGCCATTAATCGTACATCAAAACCGATGAACAAGAAATCCTTAGACCGTACAGATTTGATAAACAAGAAAACCCTAGCTCATACGAAATTGATTGAGAACCGAAAAAATCATGACCAACATACACACTTTACTCGTAATCATTCATCAAACACATGTGCATCAACGAAACGAAACCTTAGATTCCATCATATATTAAGATGAATATCAAAACCCTAGGTCGTGTGAAGGTGAGAGAGAAAAGGAAAAATCTAAGGAAATATATGGAAGAAATGAATGGGGTATGCCATATGCGTGTATATGTTGTTCTATCGAAAACCCGGATGATTTTTACCCGTTTCATCTAAACCGACCCACGTGTAATGTTAACCAACAAATGACCCGGAATGACATTTACCCGTTTTGCACCCGACCAACCCAATATGTGTAAAACAAATTATATTTGTAATTTACTAAAATATAATATATACATTAAAGTTTAATATTTTGTACTTAGGTTTAAAAAGTGTTTAAATTTAACTTACATACCAACTATAAAAATTGTTATAATTTTAATAAACATAATTGTATAAATAACTTTAAATAATTCTTATGTCCTTTTTTTTAACAAAACAAATGATTATTTAAAAAAAAAGAAGTTTAGTTGCCGCCTTTTATTATATCCATCCATTTCAATTTGAAAATATTTCATGTTCGTTATTTTTTCATTTATCGAATAACTAGTCTATGTCTGAGCCAATGTTGAGGATACTTAACAAATTCAGATGGTTGTTGATAATGAACATGATGTTGATTCTAGGTAGTCTATGTCTGAGGTCAATGTTGAGGATACGGTTATACAAAGTCCATCAGCTAGATGCTAGGATCCAATTCCACAAGTTGAATCAGGGCAGCAGGCGAGGCTGAGGAGGCGTATGCATAAGCTAAAGTGATTTAAGTAATAGATCACGGTCAATTATTAAAACTTAATGTAAACTTTTGTGTTACGCTTGTTAACTTCCAGACATATTGTATGTATTTTCGGGTGAAAATTTTGGTAAAGTTTTAATTTAAGTAATATGAAAATCCCGGACCGGGACGTGTACAAAACCAGTTTATCCCTATTATCAAAGTATTAAACATAGTGAATTTAGTGGTGTTTGGTATTTGAATCAATCTAAAAAAATTCTAATTTTTATATTGTAGAGAATTTGAATTCGGTTTTTGGTTTTTCGAGGCCAGTTAAAGAGTAATTTGATTACAAATTTTTGTGTTCAAATCGAGTTACAGATTTACGAGTTTAGTACCAAACATACCAGAAAAGTAGAATTCGAATTCTATATAAAAATATAACATTTAATTAAACTGAATTGAGTTAGAATTAAACGAATTAACCAATTCAAATAACTCTTAATTGATTTCACTTCTCACAACTCAAATTCGAGAGAACCAATTCAAATAACCCGAGTAAATGAATATAAACCAAACTGACAAATAAGTTTATTTTTGCCATGTAAGGGGGGTTTGGGATTACTTTTCACATTTACTTATTGACTTATTAGAGCATTTACATCAGTTTCTGCATATGTTTGTGAGTGGATTCTGTATATTTTATGGAGTGGTTTAAAGTGGTTGTGAGTAGAGATGAGAGATAAGGTATAAATTTTTTTTATATTTGGGGAAAACACTGTTCACCTCCATTAATTTTTTAATATTTTTTGAAGTGGTTGTGAGTGAAGGAGAGAGAAAAAGTAATGATAAAGGAGTAAATTACACAGATTGTCCTTTATTTATACTATAAATTACACTCTGTGTCCTTTGACTTCAATAAGTACACCGCATATCCTTTTCTTACTTACTTTTATACACCCTATGTCCTTTACACTAACTGGTGTTAAGTTTTTCAGTTAAGTTTTAACATGTGTCTTACACATGAGGGTATAATGGTCTTTTTATCCATTAAAGAACAATTTATGTAATTTCTAAAATATTCCCTCAATCTCCTTTTCTTCCCCAATTTGGTGTAAATTACTGCAAGCATGATTTTTTTCGCATTCCTCACCGTCGTATTGGCTATTCCGGCAGGCAGCATGCAAGAAACGCCAGCTCCATCTTTTCCGGCACCTGGAGGCTGCGGCGACTCGATGATCTCCTTCTTGCCTTGCCTTCCATACATATCCGCCCCGCCAAATGATCTCTCCAGTGAGCCTTCATCTCAGTGCTGCGACATCTTCAACGGAGCCTTTGATTCCAAACCCACAAACCGGATTTCCTTTCCGACCGAAATAGAGTTCGATCTTCAATCTGTTAGATTTCTCAATCAAATTTTCGAACTCCGATTTCTTGAAATTGAAGCGAGCCTGAACCTAATCGTTTACTTAACTGACATCGGAATCAGCACAATACGCAACATCAGTGATCTGGGTAGTGAAGTTCTTGAGCTTAAACAAGGAGAAAGTTGTTTACTTATCTTAAACGAGAAGAAGTTCTTGAGCTTAAACGATCTGGGTAGTGAAGTTCCTTCTCTGAATGAAATCCGGTTTCTGCAATTGGACTTTATTTTTAATCGATTTTCCAGAGAGGGTGGGGAACAATAATTTCGGTCGACGGTGTTCTAGGTGACGATGGGAGTTTTTGTTTTCAGTTTAGGGTTTGTTTAACCCTTTTAATTAAAAAACAACAATTTGATTACTGAAACATCAGGTGCTTTGGCTAAAGAGATTTTTCTCAAAAATCTCCACCACCATGTGCTTACGCTGAAACCTTTAGGTTCAAATCAATCCAATAGGAGTTTGCAATTTTGTAAAGGTGCAAATGAACCAAACTTTTGTTTTTAATTTGTCTTTTTCTGGAAGCAATTTTATAAGGGTGTAATCTGCAATGGAAATGGGGGAAACATGGCAGTGTAATCGGATAAAGTGGGGTTAGGGAAGGTGGGTGCGTGGGTTAGGGTTTTTTTTGAAAAAAATGGAATGGGGTTAAAGAAATTACATAAATAGTCATTTTGTAAGTAAAAAGACCGTTTTACCATTATGTGTCTTGCATATGTCTAGACTTAACTGAAAAACTTAATACCAGTTAGTGTAAAGGACATAAGGTGTATAAAAGTAAGTAAGAAAAGGACATGTGATGTACTTATTGAAGTCAAATGATACAGAGTGTAATTTATAGTATAAATAAAGGACAATCTTTGTAATTTACTCATGATAAAGGTATAAAAAGTATTATTTAATTGAAAAGGAGAGAGAAAAAGTAGTGATTTTTAGTGTAATTATAGAGATGAGGATAGAGAAAGAGAGGAGAATGCTATTACATTCTCCAAGAAGTCAATAAGTCAAAAAAAATTTAGGTATGGGTGAAAAAGTTGATTTTTAAAGGGTGAAAAAGTTATAAGTTAAAAGTAACTGAGGACTTACTTTTCTAAAAAGTTATAAGTTGTTTTCAATAAGTTAATCCAAACACCCTATAAAAGTAAGAGCATGTGGTATTCCCAAGTGAGTGAGGGTTTAGTAAGGGGAAAAGTGATTGCCATGTGACGCCACGTCATATTCTTCAACTCTCACACCAAGTGAGTGAGGGTAGGGAAATACCAAAATGAGTGAGACTGATGTGAGTATTAAATGCATTTTATAATTATATATTAATTTTATATAAATGATACAATTATACAAACACAAGGTACAACACCATCAAGGTTCCACCCATTCTCTCTTACCGTGAAGATCTTCACGTAAACCACTCACTCACCCCCTCACGCCATTAAGGCGGTGGTGTTGCATCCAACATCACGCCGTGAACAATGTTCACGAGTGCTTTTACACCATGTATACCACTTGCTCTAAGCATCACCCTCGTGTAATGAAGGAATGGTGGTCCTTTGTTACAACTTAAAACTTCGTGTAGTCTATCCATCAAATTTAATAGGATGACAATAACATTTTCGTACTACATTTTGCCAAAGGACAGAATCGGAAATCTAATACTTTTTTTTAGCATTTGTGTAATATTTATCTATTTTTCTTGTAATTTTTGCTTTGTTAAAAGTTTATAATTATTATTTTACGACAATATAATTAATAATAAGTATTTGAAAACACCAGGGCAAAGGAGTATTTTCATTAAAGTGTATCTTTCTCTAGAAAATGTAAAAATATTTCTTATAAATTGTTAAAATAATATATTTAATTGTATATCACCTATATAAAATAATCTTACAATAAAAGGTATTAAAAATAAATGTTAAGTTTTTGGCTTTCAACATTTCAAAAGAGATATAAATAAAAATATATTTTGCATAACATACATGTATATGAGTGGTTTTATACAACTTATAAGTTATATATTTCAATTTTCAATATATCGATAGACATCAACATGTGCGAAGATTATGTCGTTTCTTGTCACACGTCCTTTCCACACATCATCCTCTCCTTCACGTATGACTATTTGAAAAAATATAATGGCAAGTCGAAATCCGCCACACAGATCTTTTCATTCATCAAAACGTGTTACATACAGATGTCTCTTTACAAAAATTATTAAACATAGCCTTGGTAATGATAACATAACGTAACAAAATCAAAATCCGATAGCTAAAAAATACGTGGGGTGTCTATTTTGAATAAATAAACAGATGGCGAAAGAAAACAACAATATTTAATACAATTTAATTTAAGAAAATATCGTATATCCCCTATTAAACTTGTAAAATATTATATACTTTTTGAATTATATTTTAGAAGCATCGTGCAAATAAATATAACATTTTACGTTTCATAGTGAATTTCCGTCCATAAAAACATTAAGGATCGAACTTGTCACTTACTAATAGTTGATGTACCATCTTGAGTAAATCACAAAATGTTCCCCAATTTGGTAATTAAAAAACATTATAACCTAACCAATTCAAATAACCAAGCCATTCCCAATCCCCCCTCCCCCCATTTTCAAATCGAATCATCCAATGGCTTCCAGAGCTTCGTTTTCTGATGATTCGAGGATGATCAAGGTGAAGAAGGCAACACCGAAACCAATGCTGCTAAGAGATTACCTACTCGACGATATGAGCTCGTGCTCTTCCAACGGCTTCCGATCGTATCCTCGCCGTCAATGTTGCACCACAGTTCGATTCCTTGTGGAAGCGGATCTCAACAGAAGTAAGCTGCCGTCAAAGCAGCACCGGCGCTCAATTTTTGAAAGGAAAACGAAACAATCGTCGATGATGCAAAAAGCTTCTTCCGTTATGATTCACGTATTCAAGCGTTTGCCGTTCGCCGGAATTTCTACGAAGGCTAATTATTTGCCGAGGTGTTTATCTCGGAAGCTATTGAAACACGGCTTCTGGAAGAAATCTGATCATCGTAACGAGGTCAAACGGTTGCTAAAACAGAAGGAAATGACTCCGCCTCCGTCGCCTTCACCGTCACGGTTCTCAACCGCCATCACCACCGCCACTACACCGGAGCTGACGATCTCAACGAGTAACAGTACTAACAGCGATTTTACCGCCACAACTGAAAGCTTCACCACCGGTAACAACAATTCAGATGCTAATTCAGCTCAAAACGACGTCGCAGATGAACTAAAGGAGAATAACAAGACGACAAACGGAAAGAGAGTTGGTACAACCACCGCAACCGCCACCGCCAACGCCACCTGTTCTGATTCTACCGGAAACGCAAAGGTGAGCCCTAATTCAATGCTGTTTGTACTTTTTTTTTTAATTAAATTCCACCTAATTTGAACAATAATATTATTTAAATATTTAAATTTGAAATATTATTATTAACTAATTTTTTTTAAAATAAGATTCAAAAAATTTGAAATATTATTAAAAATTGATATTTCGGGGAGAGGGGCATTAATTTTCACAGCGAGGAATGAGGAGAAAATACAGCTGAGAGGGACGGGGAGGGGGTTATTAATTTTTCTATCTCAGGTCACGTGTGTAGTACGTGATTTTCAGTGCGTCTACACCGTAGATTGCGCTTACGTGTAACTTATTGGCAGGATAATAAATTTTATATTTAATTACCACAAGACCCTTTGGACCCCTCCTCCATTAAGAGCATTGTATTAGATTCTCTCTTTTCAAAAAAAAAATATATATCTCATCTTTAATAAATTATCTGGAACTTTATAGAATTTATTAGACTTCATATTATTTTTAGTTTCCCACGAAAATAATATGGGTTTAAATCTTATAATCGAAGTTATATGGTATTTTAGGAGTAAATAATTGTTGTTCATCCGATTTGTCGGTTTTTCTAAAAGATATTGTCGAACCGCTAACAACTGTTTTAAGGAACGACAAACTAAATCGGCCGAGTGTTGGACCGCCCTGTTTTAATTGTTTAACGGTTTAGTTTTATCTGATTTTTATTTATTTTTGTATAATTGTTAGTTTAAATTAAAAATTTTAAAATGATAAAACTTTCTCATGAATCTATATATATAATAAATAAAGGTTTTCTAGTGACACGTGTCGCCTCTATATTCATTCTCACCATTTTTTCCCGTCTCTCTCCTATTTAATGCACTTTCTTTTAATAATAATATATATTTAAAGAAAATAGTAATTATACTAATAAAACACATTTATTTTAAATTATCCGCTATTATAAGAAACTTTAAAATTTAATTATGTTAACTTTTATTTCAATCAAATAATAAATAAAAGTCAAATCATATTAAATAGTAATTAACGTATTTTCGAAACCCAATTATATATTAATTTTTACATATGTTGAGTTTGTTTTTATCCTTAGTATATGTAATATATTTTTACACATGTAAAATATATACATAAATATTTAAAAAAATATATATTGATATTTTTCACCACGTGTGTAAACACGGGATCTAAACTAGTATAATGAATATATATAAGTGCATATTCTAAAAGTAAAAATGAAATAAGAAAAGTTAAACAATTTATTCGGTTTATATGACGGCTCTATGTTCTAAACCGTGAGCCGGACAATTAAACCGACAAACCATCAAAACCAAACAATATAAACCTCAAATTGATTGGTTTGCTTCATTTAGACTTTTCAATCGATTTCAACTACAAAAAGAAGCCTATATAATTTTTGGGTTTACTTAATAGGCGTTTAATAAATTTCAAATCTTTATTATAATAAATGAATAACTTTATCTGACACGTGTCGACTTCAGGTGAAGTCTAAATTTTTGTTTTCCGTCTCTCTCTCATTAAATAATAATGATTTAAATAATTAAATATATAAAATTTATTCTAATATTTTATTAAAACTTACAAAATCGTAAAAAGATTTCAGTTATATCTTATCTTAAAATATAATTTTATAGTTCTTCAATCTTTATTATTTTATATTTCATCAGTGCCTAATGACATCTAATATACAAATTTTCATAGAAATTACTGGTTTACAACAAGTTGAATCTATTCAACCCGTGTAATACATGAGTTTCTAATGTACTTGATAATATATTACTCAAATTAACCACAAAATTTAAATTTAAAAAATAAAAAACAAAAACGTTTAAAACATTCATTAACTATAACCGAAATATGGGAAACGAAATGAACCACACTTGACAAGATTAAATATCTTATGTCCGATCATATGCATCATTTCAATTCAATTAACTTTACTTTGTTTACATTTTCACTTCTTGGTGATGATAATCAACAAATTAAAGAAGTGGCAAGACAAGCATGACGAGCAATTTAGTCCGGTTTCAGTGATGGATTTTCCAGACGACAACGATAATGACGTTGACGAAGAAGACGAGGTTTCTTCGATGTCCCCACGTAAACTACTCGATGTCAAAGGTTGTTATGTACATATTTCTAATTTTGTTTTCTTGATAACATAACATATAAACAAAGTTTAGTTTATTTATATAGGAACAAAAGTATCAACACACAAGACTCGAGTATCTGATAGAGTTCATCAACTTGAGCCGGTCAAACTAGAGGACCGGATAGCTCAGTCGGTCCTTGACTTTGACCAAGAAGAGAGTCGAGTAGAAAAGAAAGCAATGGCTTTACTTCAACTAATGAAATCAACGGTTTTTTCTCACCATCCATTGAAATATGAAGTCGTGGAGACCGTTTTATTAGGGTTTTTTAAAGATAACGCGCTCGAAGAAAATGTTTCGCATTATGAAATGTTGCAAAGAGCAAAAGATTGGATGGATGGAGAAGAACAAGAGTTGTCTATAGATTGGGATTGTGATAATAATAGACAAATATACATAAGAGATATGGAGAATGAGGTGAAATGGTCAAACTATGATCATCAAGTGGAGAAAGTCAACGTTGGTTTGGAAGTGGAGTGTGAGATATTTAGTTCATTGGTCATCGATGTTTTGATAGATTTTAATTTGCAATAATTTGATAAAAAAAATAGATAAGAAAGTATCACTCTTAGAGGGAAAAATTTTAATGGGCTTGTTGAAACCAGGCTTAAGCCCATCTGTAATGGGCCTGTCATCTTATAGAAGTCCAATATGTGTTGGCAACATACTTGAGCCACTTGTTCATAGCTTTCGATAGCTCTTATTTCATGCAACTTCATATCTTGAAATTTTGTATTTTGCTTTTTAGTTTCTTTTCTTTTGATTTCCCTTTAAGTGGTAACATTGTTTTTTTTTGTCTAGGCAAAGGAAAAAAATGATATGAACTCACAAACGCAACGATGAATAGTAATTTTAATGATAGTCCGCTATACGTTCACTCTTTGATCTTTGATTATGAGTTTTCTTCACTATCTTCTCTCTCTGACGTCAAATACTTCTCTTAAGGTAGACATGTTTTATACTTCTCCCTTGTTACTATTTGGAAGGGATCAACGATCAACAAAGTTTACAAGCGGGTAGATTGAATAATGAGTTGTGAGTTTTCTTTGTAGCTTTTGATTTTTGTTGCACAATGATCTTGAGATTAAAAATGGATTGTATAATTGCTCACGAATGTAAAATATTGTATTATTATATGTATATAGGTTTGCAAGAGGTAATGATGGTCTTTAAATAGACTGAAGAGAGATTAGAAAATTCTCAAGACTGTTACGTTCGAGCCGTGCATCGACCGCAACACCACTATTGTAGTTTTCTCTCTTGAATTTGTACGTTTTAATAAGCCAAAACATGATTTGCATTTTATAGCAGCCCTTAATCAATAAAAAGATTATATTGTGTGTTGACTAAAAAGATGGGAAAGAGACCGATCTTCAAATGGGTAAGCATCTTTCCTTACCGGAGAGAGTGGCTTTGTTGCATTCTAACTTCGACGGTCATTTCTCAAATTGTTAAAACCTACTGTTGACTATTTTTTTATTTGAAAAACTTGTCATTGAATAAGATTCATTCCAAAAAAAATATTTGAGTTTAATTTTATAAAAAAAAAACGCAGTTTTATAAAAATCTAGTTTTTATCAATATTTTGAATAATTTAAAACTGGAGTATTTTTATATAAATACATTCAAAAGTGATTATTTCTTGTTGAGCCATCCTGATACAAGGGCATCGCCTGGCTTGCCTACGATTCTCAGATTTGGAAGGAGTGGATCTTGCAAGGAGGTTCGTTGGATGGTTCGATCTGGAAGTTAAACCCATGGAGTGATGATAGCGGTCAGGAGGAGGAATAGAAGCTACTTGAAGATTTACCTTATCTTTTAATTTGTTTTGTGTTGCTACAAAACTTATCACCTAGAGGCGGAAGTCTTGAAGCAGTGCTGGATGGATAAGTTAAGCTGGAACTTCTAGACTTGGGCTTGGAAGAACGGACGGGATCTCCGGGTCTTGAAAGGGTGAACTGCAAAATAGGAAACACCGTGAGCCTCGCCACGAGCAGAAGGAGTTTTCTCCTCGTGACCACCCTCCGGCGTGAGAATAAGTATGTGTGTAATGGAAGGTAAAAGAGAGAGAGAAGTAAGTAAGTTCGGGTATTATGAATATGTGAGTGAAAAATGATGGGTCTCACCTTTGAAATCGACTGGACTATTTATAAGGTATCCATGGTCAAGATGTTTGGACTGAATATCCATTATAGGTTGTCTGCAGTCAAACATCTTTCTCTGCTTCTGCTAATATGACCGTTATTTCCTCTTTCGTGCTTAGAGAGTTCAGGGTGTGTTTAATTACCTTTGTCTATATAGTTGACCCGTGTTCCTTGTGTACAGGTTCTGTCCCTGACATATCTTGTCTTGTTAGCTGACTTCCCTTTTTGTGTTACTGGTTCTTACCTGACCTCTTTCTATCATGGGTTCAGGTTTCCCTATTGGTGTTGTCTTTATAGTTGACTCTTATGCCCAATGAGACGTTATCTTAGCTATTTAGTATTATTTTCTGGTATGAGATTATTTCCTTCGTAACTTCTTTGATATTTTCTAAGTGTTGAGTGGGAGATGCCGTCCGACATCAAACGAATCAACCTTTCGGCCGTGACACCCTTGAGCCGCGGCATGGCCTCAGCCGCGGCTGGGGTTGGGTATTTTGGTTCCGTCCTTGTTCTTTCCTTCTAGCCTTCATCTTTAGAACCTCGATTTTCCTGAGGAGGATTCTCAACCGTAGGCAGGCTCGGCAGGTGGTCCCTTATTAAACGTACAGGTTCGCCCGTGACACACCTTCAGCCGCGGCAGGCTCTCAGCCGCGGCATGTGGTCTCTTGTTGTCGTAATGTTTAATCCATCGGCTATTCCCTTCAGCCGCGGCAGGATTGCCTTCGGCCTTTTGATCGCTTAATCCCCTTCAAGTCCCTAAACCAGAGATCCGGTTCGTTTGGTTCTTACATTGGGTTTTAATATCTTAAACCCCTTAAACCGGAGATCCGGTTCGTTTGGTTCTTACATTGGGTTTTAATATCTTAAACCCCTTAAACCGGAGATCCGGTTCGTTTGGTTCTTATATTGGGTTTTAATATCTTAAGCCCCTTAAACCGGAGATCCGGTTTGTTTGGTTCTTACATTGGGTTTTAATATCTTAAACCCCTTCATTTTGAAATTTGAACTTTTAATTTTTGTGATTTCTTTCCTGTTTAAATTATTCCTCTCATCTATAAGTTGGGACTCATGGTTGTTTTTGTTTACACTGTCTTGAGTTATTATTTTGTCATCGAAATTCCCGATCAAAGCGTTCGACTTTTCAAAGCTTTCGATTCGAAGCATTTGGTTATTCCCGTGTGTTCTTACGTGTCATTTGATTATGTTCCATGTGCTTCAAGTGGTATCAGAGCTACGGTAATCAAATGGCTCGTGGAAGAGGACGCTCTCCCTAACGTAGAAACGCCGAATGAGGCAACGTCAGGATGCGCCGGATCCACGGGATGGGAGATTGCTACGTTGTAACTGAACCGACATCAGACGGATGTAACTGAACTGTCAAAGGGATTCTCAATACACTACAAGATCTTAGTCTCAAGGTAGAGATTCCAAAGTTCGATGACACTGTTCAGGTGGACGACTTCATCGACTGGATTAAAACTGTGGAAATGATCTTTGACCTCAAAAATATCCCTGACCGGTTGAAGGTCAAAGTGGTCATTAATCTGAAAAAGTCGGCGTCTTTTTGTGGGATAACGTTAAGAGGCAACGAGGGAAGGAAAGGCCAAGGTGGGTTCGGACACATGTGAAATAGATGAATGATTAAGGGCAGGGTTACATTATAAACGGCTGCTTAAATGTTTAAAACCCTACTCGGCTCCTTTAAACTCACGAGTCAAAACGACCTTTACATATAAAACTCGGGCTTGAGCTCGTTAAATAAACGATCTTTATTTGAGCTCTAGCTCATTTAAATTTACAAAAACCTAATCTGGGTGATTTTCGTAACCTTTTTTCTCTTTGGGGAAAGAACCTCGAAAACTGTAATGCTATGATGCGAGAATCCGTGAAGTAGCTTACCTCACTTGCGATCCGTGAAGTAGCTTACCTCACTCGCGGCCATCTAAATATCTCGCTATCTATAGAATCCAAGGGGTTATCAATCGGTCGAAGCAATAGAGTAATCCGCGAGGTCATCGATTCGAAAATCGACATGGTAAACCCTAATAATCTTTCCTTTCTTTACAGAAGATGAAATTAAATAACCTATTCTGTATGTACAGGATTTGTTCAGGAAGGTGATAACACAACCTGGAAAACCAGAAGATTTTGCCCTAAAAACAGTGCAAGAAGCCATCAAACCCCAGGTTCGCTTCTTAACCTATATGTATTGATATTCAATTTCCCCCAATGTGATTTTGGAACCATTTTCAGATGCTATGAGATAATGTTATAGTTTTCAAAGATTGATGGTTAATTATATGTTATGCAGAGGCAAACAAAATTAGTCCAGGATGAGAACCAATTGTTGGAAAACATTCTAAGAACACTACTTCAGGAGCTTGTGGTACTTCCCTTTCTTACATACTTTCTTCATAATCATACTTTACATGGACTAATTAAGAAAAACAACCAAGTTTCTCTGCTATTTTATTTTAGTCACTCAAGCTTCTTTTTGTCTCGTTATTCGTTAAAGTACTCAAGTTTTCAATCTTATGCAATTTCCAGGTTAACATGTTACTTTTTTTTAGATTTTGTTTTATGGATATGGTGAAAATGTTGGTTTACTCTTTTTGGATTTTATTTTCACCATATCCGTATAATGAAATAAAAAAAGAAGTAACCTGTAACCTGCTAATTGCGTAAAATTGGAACAACATGTGAAACTTGATGACTTTAACCAGGCAAAAGAAGTTTGAGTGATTAAAATGGAACAATGAGAAACTTGGTTACTATTATGTAAAGTTACCCCATTAATTAGCAAGCCAACATGCTTAACGTCATGAAATACTTTTTTTAGTTATGTAACATTCTAAAAATCCTTAAACTTTCTTTTGTTAAAAGCCGACACCATTTTACGCTTCTAGCTTTAATTTACATTTGGTATAGTCTGCTGCAGTTCAATCAGGGGAAAGAACAATGCGGTATGGAGAGTCAATTGATGACGGTGAAAACACACAGGGGCAAGTACCTAGACTTCTTGGTAAGTATATGTTACATGAGCCTGTTAGGGTATCACACACACAAACGCAAACCCAGACTGAAAGCAATAAAACGACACAAGAGGTTTAACGTGGTTCGGTTAGTGTGACCTACGTCCACGGGCTGCAACTAGGGATCTTTATTATTAGATGCTCTGGTACAAGAAGTTATAAATACATAAGACTATATTTATAGGGAACTAATCTAGGGTTTCTGACTTAATCACCAAGTAAAGTCCATATTGGGCTACAACCCTAAACCTTGCGTAGATGGCCTAGGGCCGGTTGGTTTGCCTTAGTCTCCACACCCAACATAGCCCATTCAAAATCATAATATAGAATCTTGTTAAATTATAAATGGTAGTTGGGGCTGTATCTTATAAGTTATTGGTCAATTTCTTGAACTTATATATACGTATTCTTGTTAGACATTGTGCTATATCTTTGTGAGAATGACCACATTGAAGGGGGAATGATATTTCAACTTTTGGAAGATTTAACAGAGATGTCCACAATGAGAAATTGTGAAGATATCTTTGGTTATATAGAAAGTAAGCAAGATATATTGGGTAAGGTATGTAAAAACTTTACCTTTACAAGGCCTTTAGTTCCTTAATAACTTCATTATGTTTGGTATTGTTAATTTGATGACTTGTTTGATTTCTAATTATATGTGTTTGGTTTCATGTAGCCGGAACTGTTTGCAAGGGGAAAGCTTGTGATGTTAAGGACTTGCAATCAACTTCTTCGTCGTTTGTCAAAGGTATTTCATCTAAATGTATTGAATACCCTTCAATAATGAAAAATAGGGAAATCTTGTTGATCTTAATCTTTATTATTAGTGACAATTTCTTTCATTGATGCATTTTCAGGCTAACGATGTGGTGTTTTGTGGGCGTATCATTATGTTTCTTGCTCATTTTTTCCCTTTATCTGAACGTTCAGGTAATTAATCTTATTTTTCACTTTTTGTTCTATTTCTAAATTTAAATGGCATGTTATTCCTTTTTCGCTTCCAGCTGTCAATATTAAGGGAGTTTTCAATGTTTCAAACGAGACAAAATATGAGAACCAAGCACCAGATGGAATTTCTATCGACTTCAACTTTTACAAAACCTTTTGGAGTTTGCAGGTCAGTCTAATGGTCTTATCTGAAAAAAATTAATATATATTTTTTTTATGTTAAATATATTTTGCTGTTTCAGGAGTACTTTAGCAACCCTGCTTCCATTGGTCTTGCTACCACCAAGTGGCATAAGTTTTCTTCCTCTTTGACGGTATTCTTTCCATGACACCTTTATTATCATAGTTTAATCACCAACCGTTCATATTTACTTTTTTATTTTTTCATCTTTGTTTTAAATTTATTCTTCTTCACAATGGTATATCCAGGTTGTCTTAAATACATTTGAAGCTCAGCCTTTAAGTGATGAAGAGAGCAGTACTAACAATCTTGAGGATGAAGCAGCAACCTTTAGCATAAAATATCTTACAAGCAGTAATTTAATGGGTCTAGAGGTTTGAGTTCTCTATCAAATCATCAACTTTCTTAACATTTGCATCTTAAATTAGTTCAATCTTGTTTACACTGATCTTTTTATGTTTTCCTGTCTATCACAGCTGAAGGATCCAAGTTTTCGACGCCATATTCTTGTTCAGCGCCTAATTTTGTTCGATTATCTTAAGGTAATATATGTATAGTTACAAATATTTTGACCTTTTAAAAGGCACATAAAAGGTTGAATATTTCATCTTAAATCGTACAACCTAATGCTTTACTTATTGGTCCATCTTTTTTCTAATTTTATATAGGCCCCTGGAAAAAATGACAAAGATTTGCCACCTGAAACTATGGTTAGTGACACCTTTCTGTTTCCATGTTATTTTACATTATTTACACCTTTACAGATTGCGCAATTTTTTTTTTCTTTCCGAAAGTATGGTCAACTATAAATTATATTAACTGACATCAAGACAAAATTTTATTTTTAACTGTAGAAGGAAGAGATAAAAGCATGTGAAGAACGAGTAAAGCAACTTCTGGTCATGACTCCACCAAAAGGAGAAAAGTTTCTTCACAGCATTGAGCATATTTTGGAACGAGAAAGAAATTGGGTATGTGTCCTCGTTCTATTTTCCTTAAATCCATGTTAGAATATTAAATAATTTGTTAATATTTATTTATTATTCCTCTGAAAAATGTTTTTCAGGTCTGGTGGAAACGTGATAGTTGTGGGCCATTCGAAAAACAACCCATGGAAAAGAAAACCGTTCGAGACGCAGGGAAAAAACGGTACTGATCTTTCATTTTTGTAATGAATTTGATGGTGTTATTTTCAAATTAAGACATAATATTCTTAGCAATGGATCTTAATAAATAATCTTCTTTTATTAACTTTTTAGTCGTCCGCGATGGAGACTGGGGAATAAAGAACTAGCTCAGTTATGGAAATGGGCAGATCAAAATCCGGTGTGTTAAATATAAGTTTGTTGTCTTATTACTTTTTATACAATCTTTTAATGTAGTTAAATCTTAGTATTTCTTGGACTTTATTGTATTTTTTAGTCTTATGTTATATTAGTTTAATACTTGCTCAAGTTCATAGGGTTGCACCATTCGTTAGAAAAAAGTTCAATCTGACTTTTTAGTCAAAGGAGTAATTTGCAACTTTAAATATCAATGTGTTGGTCAATGTTTGAGTAATAGTTGATCCTTAACTAGTCATGGTAACATATATTACAGTAAAAAAAACAGGTTGGTGATTGATAAGTCGAGTCATAGTCATAGAAATTCGAATTTGGAAAACTAAAAGTTTGACCTCAAAGGTCAAACTATAGTTTATAATTATCTTCCATTTTTAGTCTTGCTTTGAAACTTCATTTCTTACTTGTGCAGAATGCTCTAACTGATCCTCAACGTGTATGCACACCTGCTGTGACAGAATACTGGAAGCCCTTAGCCGAAGATGTAAATTCCTAAATCATCCAAGTTTAATTTAACAAAAATGTTACACTCTCCAAAGATTTTCTTTCACTAAAGTGATTTTCAGAATCTCGTTTATATAAAACTAATCGGGATTTTTAACTTTCTATATTGCAGATGGACGTAACTGCTGGAATTGAAGCAGAATACCACCACAAAAACAACCGGGTTAGTCTCTATTTCTGATATTGTGAATAACTACCATCTGGTTACAGAAAAAAAATATTATTTTTGAAGAGATGTATGCAAAATGATTTAAACATTTTAAGTAAATTTAATTAGTCAACTATCCGTGTAGGTTTACTGCTGGAAAGGACTTCGATTTTCAGCCAGGCAGGATTTGGAGGGATTTTCTCGTGTGAGATTTATTTTTTAAAACCCCAAATACATTGACGATTATTATTATTATTATTTTTAGTGAAATCAATTTCTAGTCAATTTTCTTGCAGTTCACTGAATTTGGTGTTGAAGGGGTTGTGCCCATGGAACTTATGCCACCTGATGTCCGGTCAAAATATCAATCTAAGCCAAGTGACAGGTCAAAACGTGCTAAAAAGGAAGAAACTAAAAGTGCTGCAAATCAAGCAGAAGAGAATCAGGTAAGATATGTCCTTTGATATAGTTTGACATTTTTAGGTCAAGTACCAGGTGAGCATAAAAACCGATTAACCGAAAAAAGCGATTAAGCAAACCAGACCGAAACTGAAAAAACCCGAATCAAATATGAATTTGGTTATTCGGTTAATTTTAACAGTAACCGAATTACCAATATGGTTATTCGGTTCGGTTAATGGTTAGACAAATTATGAATTTGGTTATAACCGAAAAACCCGATTTAACAGATTAAATCATAAGCCCATATTTTTTTACCCTTAGTTTGATGTTTAGTCTAGTTTTGTATGAGCCCATTTACTTTATAAGCCCAAATTCATTTGACCCAATCCATTGTCAAGTTTATTTTGTTTTAATGATTCATCAATATTCACAATTAACTTCAAGATTTTGCTTCTTGTAGTATTTGTTACAAAGCTTGATGCTTTATGTAGCTTTCCTGAAAATTTAGACATTTAATCGATTTTACAGCCTTTTTCATAAGAGGTGGCAAAACGTGCGGCTTAGGTAGCGGGTCAACATGGGTTAGGGTTCAAACGGGTTGTTTTAGTACCTGTCCAGTTTTTTGTTCACTTTTTATAAGTAGTTAATGGATTAAATATGATTACAAAAACTACCCTCTTACAATAATTCACAAAAGGGGTTAGGGTTGAAACAGGGTGTTTTAGTATGCGTCGGGTTTTTCTTGTCCACTTTTTATAAGTAGTTAATGGATTGAATATGCCTACAAAAACTATTTTGTTATAATAATTATCTACTTTCAACCTGTTTGACCCGTATGACCCGTTTCCTTTCTAACAAACCTTTTCATTTGTCCAAACTATAGTCAAAATTTCAAGTATTTTTAATAATATGGAATTGATTTTTGTTCTTTTATTTTTCAAGATTGCAACACCTGCTAGTGAAGTTGATGGTGAAGCGTCAGCTGCACGTATGGACACAGATGCTTCAAACGTTTCACCCGAAGAACACCAAAAACAAACCCCTGACACGGATGGTGGTCAAGAGCCTGGTCAAATCGATGAGCCAGACCCAGACCAAGAAGCGGACCATGAAGCAGAACCGGGAATGATTGATTGATGGTGAAAAGTAGTAGCTTAAAACTATATGCAACGTGGGTAGGATGGGAATATGTTGTATCATATAATCATAGCGATTTGAGTCTTTACCCTTTTCTATATTTAGCTAATTATTCTCGACATATGACCATTTTGACATTGATTTTGCTTTACAACATTCTTCGTATATGATACTGTCACCCATGTTTCCACATGCACCACTACCCTATAGTTCAACGTGGGTTCCTATTTATGCATGGTTTCTTTTAGGCTGTGTGTAATGGTTTCATTAAAAACTGAAAAACATACTGTCAAAATCAGAAGTATGTAATGGTTTCACTGTCCATATATATACACATAACATACACACAAACACTTGCCCACACCTGTGATTTGAATTTCACCCTCCCCCCCATCCGGATTCCGACACACAAACACAACCACGGCCCTTGGGATGGTGTTCCACGCCTATTCATGGCTAGGTGGATCACGCGTCGTTGTTTCACGCTCATTACACTTATTCTTAGTTAATTCTGTTTTAATTAAGTTAAGTGGGTCATAGTAGTGGATCTTATTTACTTTCAATTAGTTGAGTCTTTCTAAGGCTATATAATTAGCCATGAAGTCTTTGTTTTTAATATAAATGAAATTAGGCAGAAAATTGTCCTAGTGATCCCTTCTTCATCTTTAAAGAAGTCTTTAAAGAGTGGTTATCTTGAATCAACCTATCAGTATACATTTTATATTGGAAAATCGTGTAGGTTGTCTCTTAAAAAAATGACGATGGATAACTTAATTTTTAATTTATTTATATAGTATTCGTCATTCGATACTTGTTTTTCATGTGTTATATGATAGTCGATTGATGGTGATTCATCAAACATTTTTAAAGAGTATTTTCAGTAAAAAGATTCTCAGTCTCACCTCTAACAAACGCACACCGTATATAAACCATAGCTGGCCAGCGGATAGGGATGGCAAGAGAATCTGAACCAGACGGAAACACATGAAACATTTGAGACGGGTATAAGACCGGGTATGAGTTGGGTATGGTATTTAGTGATATCCGATGATTACTCGATCCCTTTTACCCACATTAAAACGAACCGAGTACATTAATATATTACATAATCTTGAAAAGTATAATAAATAGTATGCTGAAGTTTTTAGGAACTTAAAATTATTAAAATTACACCATCGTTAGATTTGTATTTGAACAATTTACTTTCAATTTGATTTTTAAGGTAAGTTTAAGATCAGATTTTAGGCTATTGACATTTTAAAAGGTATTTGTAACCACATTTCTTTTTAGAACGGCATGTCGGTTAGGATGTCGCTAACCCCACCTAGCCCAGAGTTCAAGTCCTGTCAAAGAGGGTGTTCCTGAAATTTTGAAGTGCACCTTGTGAGGATTGAACCTGAGACCTCCACAAGAGAAAATCCTTATGACAAAACCCCCTGACTACCAGACCAAAGGCATGATGGCATTTTGTAACCACATAATACCACTTAAAGGTAGGGGTGTCTCAGAGCCCAAGCTGGCATCGGCTGTCGCTTGAGACCCGTTTTCGCGGGGGGCCCAAATTTAAAAAAAAATTATGTGTATATTTATAAATATTTTTTTAAAATTATAACTAAAATAAGTAGATGAAAATTTTGTTGAGAGGCCCATAAATAAAACCTAAAATTATATTTAAATATAAACCTATTATCAACTATTTAACTATTACCATACTTATTTAAACCAATAACTTAATTTTGTTGAGATGCCCATAAACATTACTCTTTTTTTTTAAATGCTAATGTGGATTTTTAATTAAAAAAGAATAATTAAATAATCATGTGAAACAATTAAGCACATTATTAAAAAAGTGCACAATTTGATTGAATTCTTCAAGAAATTTAGAGAAACCGGGTTCTCTTGTTCGATAGATCAAGCTAAGAAAATTGCCATTGCAATGAGTATTGATTAGGTATTCCCTCATAGGCGTCCGCTTTGTAGATTTTTTTTATGAGAATTCAAGTGACTAAGAACTTTTATTTTCAGCTGAGGATAATTTTAAAGTTAACTCTTTTTTATATATTGTTGATCAAGCGTTTGCTTCACTTGAAACAAAATTTGAACAATACAAAGACTATGAAAAACTATTTGGTTTTTTGTTTCTTGATAACTTGAAGTATGTTGAAGACAAACAGATTAAGTCGTGTTGTATTCTTCTTGAGGATGCACTGAAGTATGAAGGAGAATCACATATTAACGGTGTTGAGCTTTATATGGAGTTAAAGTCATTTGACACTATATTACCTAATGATATTATAAAACATACTGATGTTTTAAAATACTTGAAGCAAGTCCATTTTTTCCCTAATGCATTAATTGCATATCGAATCTTGTTGGGTATTCCAGTAACAGTGACATCTGCAGAAAGAAACTTCTCAAAATTGAAGTTGTTGAAGTCGTACTTACGATCGAAAATGTCTCAAAAAAGACTTAATGGATTGACAATGCTAGCTATCGAGAACGATATATTAGACAGTATCAATTGTGAAGAATTGATCAACAACTTTGCTTCGAAAAATGGTAGGAGAGTCTCGATGCATTTAACTTTGTTCTGTTTATTGTTTAACTTTGTTTTGTATTTGTTTATCGCTACAATAACGTTTTTAGTTTATTGTTGTTACAATTATCATCGATCTTTGGAAAAAAATTATATTCAAGGACCCATTTTTTAGTACTCGTCTGAGACACCCGAAATCTCGGAGACGTCCCTGCTTACAGGTATACCCGTAAACCCGATGAGTAATAAGTAACAGGTAGCCGGCGGATATAAGACTCGTACCCGGCCCATATGCTATTTTTATTCTACACCCTGCACTAAGTGACATAATAAAAAGAGTTAATTACACAAATGGGTCCTATGGTTTGAGTAAAATAACAAGATCAGGTACTAAGTTTGAAAAGGTGCAAGTTTAGGGTTTGTGGTTTCAATTTTGTAACAAGTCCAGGTCTTAAGACTAACTTCTGTTAACTTTTTTGTTAAATTAGGTTGAAAGGACCAAAATACCCTTTTATAACTAAAGGGGCTACTGGTAGTCCCTAGGGGATGGAAGTTCATGCTTGTTCTGATTCCAAAATCAATCGCATGACAAATCATCGCTGAACTCCCAGGGACGACGGAAGGACGAGGGGGCCGAGAGAAACAAGACCAGCGCCACCACCGGAGGCGGCTGTTCACCTGGATGTCGCTTCGTGATCTGCCACCAAGAAACCCGCGCCAACCGATTTCTACCTTCAGATCGTTGGGAGGCAGGAGCTGGACAAGGTGGTGGCGGCAGTTGGTTCGGTGGTGTCGCCGCTGCTGGTCGGCCGTATTTTCTGGCCATGGGTTCTTCTACATCTCGCCATCTTTTCCGGCCATGGCGTAACAGATTTGAACGGCCGACAAAACCCACAGGTAAACGAACCTAGACCAAATTTGGTGTCTTAGAGTTTAGTTCTCCAGTTGGAAGTAACTTATGTTCAACAACAATGTATGTAATTTCAGTTGGACCCAACCCCTATCGGTTTTTGGCCGGTTGGGAGATGCTGGTGAGGTCGACTATGAGAAGGGTGGGAGGCAGGTGAGGTCAACGGGGAGGGGGGGGATCTCCGATGGTGGAGGGAGGTCGGCGACAATGGTGAAAGTGTGTGGTGGTGGTGTTAGGCACCAATGAAGAAGATGGATCTGGTTTGCTTTTACCTTCTTTTGAGAGGTTTTAAACATACATGGCCCACCATTAAGTGAGGAAGAGAAGGGATAATATGTTTAAATAGTTAGGGTTTTGAGTAGATAGGGGAATGGGTGGACGATGAAGACGGGGTGGTAGTTCTGGTCGCCGGCGGTTTTTAGGTGTGGAGAACGAGTGGAGGTGTCGCCGGCGGTTCTTTAGTGTGGGGGAACGGGTGGGTAATATAGAGTTAATTATATAAATGGTCCCTGGGTTAAAATAGAGTTAATTACATAAATAGCCCCTTTAGTTATAAAAAGGTATTTTAGTCATTTCAACCTAATTTAACAAAAAAGTTAATAGAAGTTAGTCTTTTAACCCGGACTTGTTACAAAATTGAAATCACAAACCTTAAACTTGTAACTTTTTAAACTTATTGCCTAAACGATAATTAACTCTAATAAAATGAACCATATATTAGCATGAGAACATTATAGCCTCTCTCTCTCTCACACTTCGTTATGAATGTTCCTTCAAAAGTGGAGATGTTTTCTCCTCGTTTCAAGCAATCATTCCTCCATACCCATACAACGGTAGAGGCAGAGTAATTAGTATCGGATGGGAATTCAATTGTTCTTTTTTTCTTTTTTCATTTCTCTCTCATTGATGCAGAGAAAATTTGATGGTGGTTCTTGAGAATTTTAACAAGTTGTTTGATCTGAAAACAATTTTTTGATGTGTTTCTTGTGCAAATTGTTTTGCTCAAAAGTTAAGAGAATCAAAATGGGCGTTCTCCATTTTTGATCATTGTTATGCGGTCAAGGTGTTTGATAAATTGCCACAATGAAGGGAGAAGAACAAATAAGGACTTTGTTTGGGATTACGCTGACAGATAAACCAAAATGGCAACAATTTATCATCTGTTCTTCTGGATTCTTCTTTGGGTATCTTGTTAATGGCATCTGTGAGGTTGGTTTTGCTAATTTCCTTCGTATCACACAAAACATCCACATAAAATCATACATTCATGCACACATATTTGTTCCATTTTAAAAAAAAAGTATTCTTTATTCATTTATTATGTTTTGTGATTGCAGGAATATGTATATAATAGGCTTCAATTCAGGTACCATCAAGAAGACAAAAACTTAATATTAATTTCTTGCTTTAATATTAGGGTTAATGTCATAAAAAAGTAACATACTTTCTCATTTTTCATGAAAAAGTCCCTCAACATAATTTTGGTATATAAAAGTTTCTATAAACAAACAAATAAAAAAAGGTACCGGTAAAATCTCACTCATAACAAAACTAGAGGTAGGTATGGGGAGGCTAGGATGGGGGCAAACCTTTTCTCTAGCCGTATGATAGAGAGGCTACACCCGATAAGACCCCGGCTCCAAAAACCGTAAGTTTAGCTGTAAAGTTTAATACCATATAACATATAGTTTCCAACTGATAAACAAAACAAAACTGAGGAACAAAGCAGTGGCACTCATGGTGATACAAACTACCGAATCTCATAATGATAAGACAAACTACTAACGGGTAAAAAAACATGGTGACATGTATAAGGTAGTACACATCCTCTAGAAAGTACTCTATAGTCTATGCCCCTCCTAGCAAGTCTGGAAAGTACACTATACACTCTTCTCAAAATCTATAACCTTTTTACTAACTTAATACCCCTCCTAACAAGTCTAGAAAGCACTTTATACCTGTTGCTACAAAACTTACCACTTAGAGGCGGAGGTCTTGAAGCAGTGCGGGATGGACAAGTTAAATTAGAACCTCTGGGCTCGGGCTTGGAAGAACGAACGGGATCTCCAGGTCTTGAAAGGATGATCTGCAAAACAGGAAACACCGTGAGCCTCGCCACGAGCAGAAGGGGTTTTCTCCTCGCGACCACCCTCCGGCGTGAGAATAAGTATGTGTATAGTAGGAGGTAAAAGGTGAGAAAGAAGAGATGAGTAAATTATGATATTGTGAATCTGTGAGTTCAAAAACATGAGTCCTACCTTTGAAATCGGCTCGACTATTTATAGGGTATCCATGGTCGAGGTGTTTGGACTGAACATCCATTGTAGGTTGTATGCAGTCAAACATCTCACCCTACTTCTGCTAATATGACTGTTATTTCCTCATTCGTGCTTAGAGAGTTCAGGGTGTATTTAATTATCTTTGTCTGTATAGTTGACCCGTGTTCCTTGTGTACAGGTTCTGCCCCTAACATATCTTGTCTTGTTAGCTGACTTCCCTTTTTGTGTTACTGGTTCTTACCTGACCTCTTTCTATCATGGGTTCAGGTTTCCCCATTGGTGTTGTCTTTATAGTTGACTCTTATGCCCAATGAGACGTTATCTCAGTTATTTAGTATTATTTCCTGGTATGAGATTATTTCCTGTTTTAACTTCTTTGTTATTTTCTAAGTGTTGAGTGGGAGATGTCGTCCGTCATCAAACGAACCAAACCTTCGGCCTTGATACCTTTGAGCCGCGGCAGGGCCTAAGCCGCGGCTGGTTGTTCTTTGATTCCCACACTCGCTCCTTCTAGCTATTGACTTTCGGACTTGACATTCGTGAGCCGCGGCAGGGCCTAAGCCGCGGCTGGGGTACTCTTTTGCTTTCCTCCTCCTTCCTTCTAGCTAGTAATGTTCGGCCTTGATGTCCTTGAGCCGCGGCAGAGCCCCAGCCGCGGCTGGGTCATGCTGCTTCACCTGTCGTTCCGGCTGGACGATCGTTGTTACTTTCTTTGGCTTGACGATCAAGAGACTCGAGTGTTTGCCGTTTATCCCGTGACCGCGACACCCCTTAAACCGGAGATCCGGTTCGTTTGATTCTTATGTTGGGTTTTAATATCTTAAACCCCTTAAACCGGAGATCCGGTTCGTTTGGTTCTTATATTGGGTTTTAATATCTTAAACCCCTTAAACCGGAGATCCGGTTCGTTTCTTTCTTATATTGGGTTTTAATATCTTAAACCCCTTAAACCGGAGATCCGGTTCGTTTGGTTCTTATATTGGGTTTTAATATCTTAAACCCCTTAAACCGGAGATCCGGTTCGTTTGGTTCTTATATTGGGTTTTAATATCTTAAACCCCTTCATGTCCCCCAGTCCATTATTATGGTGTTCATACCATGATATTGGATTATTTTTCAACCTGAACGTGGCCAGGTGACTCGTCTGTCCAGTCGCGGCTGGATAGTCCAGTCGTGGCTGGATAGTCCAGTCGTGGCCGGAAGACTTAGATTATTTTTCAACCTAAACTTGGTCAGGTGACTCGTCTGTCCAGTCGCGGCTGGAAGACTTATATAAATTTTCAACCTGAACTTGGTCAGGTGACTCGTCTTTCCAGTCGTGGCCGGAAGACTTAGATTATTTTTCAACCTGAAATTGGTCAGGTGACTCGTCTTTCCAGTCGCGGCTGGAAGACTTATATTATTTTTCGACCTGAACTTGGTCAGGTGACTCGTCTTTCCAGTCGCGGCTGGAAGACTTATATTATTTTTCATCCTGAACTTGGTCAGGTGACTCGTCTTTCCAGTCGCGGCTGGAAGACTTATATTATTTTTCAACCTGAAATTGGTCAGGTGACTCGTCTTTCCAGTCGCGGCTGGAAGACTTATATTATTTTTCAACCTGAACTTGGTCAGGTGACTCGTCTTTCCAGTCGCGGCTGGAAGACTTAGATTATTTTTCAGCTGAACTTGGTCAGCTGACTCGCCTTTCCAGTCGCGGCTGGAAGACTTATATTATTTTTCAACCTGAACTTGGTCAGGTGACTCGTCTTTCCAGTCGCGGCTGGAAGACTTAGATTATTTTTCAGCTGAACTTGGTCAGCTGACTCGTCTTTCCAGTCGCGGCTGGAAGACTTATATTATTTTTCAACCTGAACTTGGTCAGGTGACTCGTCTTTCCAGTCGCGGCTGGAAGACTTAGATTATTTTTCAGCTGAACTTGGTCAGCTGACTCGTCTTTCCAGTCGCGGCCGGAAGACTTATATTATTTTTCAACCTGAAATTGGTCAGGTGACTCGTCTTTCCAGTCGCGGCTGGAAGACTTAGATTATTTTTCAGCTGAACTTGGTCAGCTGACTCGCCTTTTCAGTCGCGGCTGGAAGACTTATATTATTTTTCAACCTGAACTTGGTCAGGTGACTCGTCTTTCCAGTCGCGGCTGGAAGACTTATTTTATTTTTCAACCTGAACTTGGTCAGGTGACTCGTCTTTCCAGTCACAGCTGGAAGACTTATATTATTTTTCAACCTGAACTTGGTCCGGTGACTTGTCTTTCCAGTCGCGGCTGGAAGACTTAGATTATTTTACAGCTGAACTTGGTCAGCTGACTCGTCTTTCCAGTCGCGGCTGGAAGACTTATATTATTTTTCAACCTGAAATTGGTCAGGTGACTCGTCTTTCCAGTCGCAGCTGGAAGACTTATATTATTTTTCAACCTGAACTTGGTCAGGTGACTCGTGTTTCCAGTCGCGGCCGGAAGACTTAGATTATTTTTCAACCTGAACTTGGTCAGGTGACTTTTGGGTATTGTTGTCTTTGTGGTTACGACAATGGGTATTAAATAACCAAATATGAATGCCATCTTTGGTGTTCGCGTACACCTTCTTTCGAAATTGATTACAATGGTTCTTTGCGTGTTGATTACTTATAGCGCTTTCGGAGTTAGACTCCGTTACATTTTCGTGGTACATCTACTCCTTCCAAACGTGTTACCTTATCCGCTCCGCTGTATCTCTTAATACCCCCCACCATGTCTGAGGGTTGCTTTAGCATCGTATTGTGTTGCTCATCTGTGTTGTTTGAAGCATCTGGCGCTATAGCTTTTATGCTTTTACATTCCTTACTTGAGAATAGAGTTACCACACCGTCTGGGGTTGGGAAATTTGATTGCCGCGTGAACGGTAGATATGACTGCTCCAAGTGCACATAAACCTGGCCTTCCCAAAATTACGTTGTGGCTTGACTGAGAGCGCACTACGAGGAAGGTCATTGGAACCGTACGACTTCTCGTTTCGTTCCCCATTGTCACTTGAAGTTGTATTTTGCCCAGCGGCTGCACTACTTCTCCGGAAAAGCCTGTTAGCTGGTGGACTTGTGTGACGAGGCCTTTCTGTACTTCTTCATCTAGTTGCATGAAGCAACGTTCATACATGATTTCGGATGCACTTCCGGTATCAACATAAACCCTTCGTACCTGATGACCGGCAATGTCAGCAGTTACATGAAGCGCCCCACTAGCAAAATCTCCACCTCTTATCGGAGGGAAACTGATTTCTTGCTCCATCCACGGCTCCATGTGGTCATTATTTAGTTTCACGCACTGCTTGATGGTTGGTTTACCATTAGGATCTCCTTTCTCCTTCCGCCGGCCTGAGGTGTTGCGTTAAGCTCCTTTAACAGGTGTGACAGTTTACCTGTTTTTATTGCTGATTCAATTTGTCTTTTCAGGGAGAAACACTCATCAGTGGTGTGCCCATTATCTTTATGAAATTCACAATACTTGTCGGTGGCCTTCTTAGGGCCTGGTCTCATGGGTGCAGGTTTCACAAAGTTGACGTTCTCGGTTGCGAGAATTTCAGTTGGTGTTTTGGTTAATGGTGGAAGACTAACCGTTGGTCCATCGACGTGTCTTCGTGGTGTTGAAAACTGAGAGGGTGCCACGTTCCTTTGTTGAAAACACGGTTGAGAATGTGGTTTATCCCACATCTTTGGCGATCCTTGTTTCCTTGAGTTTTCCCAATTCAGCGGCTTCTTTTGTGTGCGGTCTTTCAGTTGGTTGCTCGCTTTTCTTCCTCGTACAAACGCCTTTGCTCTCTCTAGCATTTCTTCCACCGTTTTTGGACGGCTTTCATGGAATCTTTCCACCAACTGCTCGCTCCGAACACCATGAATAAACGCTGAGATACGTATATCTTCTCCAGCTCCTTTGACTTGCATGCTCTCTCTTACGAATCTTGTAATGAAATCTTTCACTGACTCACCATCACCCCTTTTAATGTTGTGCAACTCTGTTGGATCCTTTATGGACCTTCTTTGTTGGCTGAAGTTCTTTAAGAAGCTGTCTTCCAGTTGCTCGAAGCTCCCTATCTCTCCGATTGGGAGACTGTCGAACCATACCCTCGCTGCTCCCGTCAGCGTCTGCATGAACATGTGACACCACACCGGGATAGACCATTGTTCCACCTCTGCCGCACCTATGAAAATTGCGAGATGGTCATCTGGATCGCCCAAACCATCGTATTTCCCCACGTTTGATGGCATTTTTAGTTTTGGGGGAAAAGTAAAGTCTGCAATTTTGTTGATAAACTTGGATCTTGATCGAGCCGTGGACGGTCGGTATGGTTTGCTGTAGTCATCTTCGAAATCTTTCTTCCTCTTGGTTGTCTCCTGACGCACAACCTCAGTGTTATGTAGCTTATCCTTCTCTTTTTCGCTTTTCTTTAGTGAGTCATCATCCTCGTCGTCTCCGAACTCTAGACGGGTTCGGATTTCTTTCAATTGGCGATCTTTTTCCTCCTCCTGTAACATAGCGAGGATCTGTTGACGGTTCTGTCGTAAGAACTCTGGTGTAACGACTACCTTGTCAGTCCTTTGTTTTTCAGAATCGTTAAGACGACTCTTCGGGTTCTTGCTTCCCTCCCCCCCCGGTAACATTGCTACCGTCTGGGTACAGGACATCAGAACTTCTGGTTTCATTGTGAGGATTTTCCTCGCCCTCGCCCATCGTTTTTTTGCTTTTTTCTCTTTTTTTTTTGTTTTAGAGCACGGATGGCGCCAAATGTTGCTACAAAACTTACCACCTAGAGGCGGAGGTCTTGAAGCAGTGCGGGATGGACAAGTTAAATTAGAACCTCTGGGCTCGGGCTTGGAAGAACGAACGGGATCTCCAGGTCTTGAAAGGATGATCTGCAAAACAGGAAACACCGTGAGCCTCGCCACGAGCAGAAGGGGTTTTCTCCTCGCGACCACCCTCCGGCGTGAGAATAAGTATGTGTATAGTAGGAGGTAAAAGGTGAGAAAGAAGAGATGAGTAAATTATGATATTGTGAATCTGTGAGTTCAAAAACATGAGTCCTACCTTTGAAATCGGCCCGACTATTTATAGGGTATCCATGGTCGAGGTGTTTGGACTGAACATCCATTGTAGGTTGTATGCAGTCAAACATCTCACCCTACTTCTGCTAATATGACTGTTATTTCCTCATTCGTGCTTAGAGAGTTCAGGGTGTATTTAATTATCTTTGTCTGTATAGTTGACCCGTGTTCCTTGTGTACAGGTTCTGCCCCTAACATATCTTGTCTTGTTAGCTGACTTCCCTTTTTGTGTTACTGGTTCTTACCTGACCTCTTTCTATCATGGGTTCAGGTTTCCCCATTGGTGTTGTCTTTATAGTTGACTCTTATGCCCAATGAGACGTTATCTCAGTTATTTAGTATTATTTCCTGGTACGAGATTATTTCCTGTTTTAACTTCTTTGTTATTTTCTAAGTGTTGAGTGGGAGATGTCGTCCGTCATCAAACGAACAAAACCTTCGGCCTTGATACCTTTGAGCCGCGGCAGGGCCTAAGCCGCGGCTGGTTGTTCTTTGATTCCCACACTCGCTCCTTCTAGCTATTGACTTTCGGACTTGACATTCGTGAGCCGCGGCAGGGCCTAAGCCGCGGCTGGGGTACTCTTTTGCTTTCCTCCTCCTTCCTTCTAGCTAGTAATGTTCGGCCTTGATGTCCTTGAGCCGCGGCAGAGCCCCAGCCGCGGCTGGGTCATGCTGCTTCACCTGTCGTTCCGGCTGGACGATCGTTGTTACTTTCTTTGGCTTGACGATCAAGAGACTCGAGTGTTTGCCGTTTATCCCGTGACCGCGACACCCCTTAAACCGGAGATCCGGTTCGTTTGATTCTTATGTTGGGTTTTAATATCTTAAACCCCTTAAACCGGAGATCCGGTTCGTTTGGTTCTTATATTGGGTTTTAATATCTTAAACCCCTTAAACCGGAGATCCGGTTCGTTTCTTTCTTATATTGGGTTTTAATATCTTAAACCCCTTAAACCGGAGATCCGGTTCGTTTGGTTCTTATATTGGGTTTTAATATCTTAAACCCCTTAAACCGGAGATCCGGTTCGTTTGGTTCTTATATTGGGTTTTAATATCTTAAACCCCTTCATGTCCTCCAGTCCATTATTATGGTGTTCATACCATGATATTGGATTATTTTTCAACCTGAACGTGGCCAGGTGACTCGTCTGTCCAGTCGCGGCTGGATAGTCCAGTCGTGGCCGGAAGACTTAGATTATTTTTCAACCTAAACTTGGTCAGGTGACTCGTCTGTCCAGTCGCGGCTGGAAGACTTATATAATTTTTCAACCTGAACTTGGTCAGGTGACTCGTCTTTCCAGTCGTGGCCGGAAGACTTAGATTATTTTTCAACCTGAAATTGGTCAGGTGACTCGTCTTTCCAGTCGCGGCTGGAAGACTTATATTATTTTTCGACCTGAACTTGGTCAGGTGACTCGTCTTTCCAGTCGCGGCTGGAAGACTTATATTATTTTTCATCCTGAACTTGGTCAGGTGACTCGTCTTTCCAGTCGCGGCTGGAAGACTTATATTATTTTTCAACCTGAAATTGGTCAGGTGACTCGTCTTTCCAGTCGCGGCTGGAAGACTTATATTATTTTTCAACCTGAACTTGGTCAGGTGACTCGTCTTTCCAGTCGCGGCTGGAAGACTTAGATTATTTTTCAGCTGAACTTGGTCAGCTGACTCGCCTTTCCAGTCGCGGCTGGAAGACTTATATTATTTTTCAACCTGAACTTGGTCAGGTGACTCGTCTTTCCAGTCGCGGCTGGAAGACTTAGATTATTTTTCAGCTGAACTTGGTCAGCTGACTCGTCTTTCCAGTCGCGGCTGGAAGACTTATATTATTTTTCAACCTGAACTTGGTCAGGTGACTCGTCTTTCCAGTCGCGGCTGGAAGACTTAGATTATTTTTCAGCTGAACTTGGTCAGCTGACTCGTCTTTCCAGTCGCGGCCGGAAGACTTATATTATTTTTCAACCTGAAATTGGTCAGGTGACTCGTCTTTCCAGTCGCGGCTGGAAGACTTAGATTATTTTTCAGCTGAACTTGGTCAGCTGACTCGCCTTTTCAGTCGCGGCTGGAAGACTTATATTATTTTTCAACCTGAACTTGGTCAGGTGACTCGTCTTTCCAGTCGCGGCTGGAAGACTTATTTTATTTTTCAACCTGAACTTGGTCAGGTGACTCGTCTTTCCAGTCACAGCTGGAAGACTTATATTATTTTTCAACCTGAACTTGGTCCGGTGACTTGTCTTTCCAGTCGCGGCTGGAAGACTTAGATTATTTTTCAGCTGAACTTGGTCAGCTGACTCGTCTTTCCAGTCGCGGCTGGAAGACTTATATTATTTTTCAACCTGAAATTGGTCAGGTGACTCGTCTTTCCAGTCGCAGCTGGAAGACTTATATTATTTTTCAACCTGAACTTGGTCAGGTGACTCGTGTTTCCAGTCGCGGCCGGAAGACTTAGATTATTTTTCAACCTGAACTTGGTCAGGTGACTTTTGGGTATTGTTGTCTTTGTGGTTACGACAATGGGTATTAAATAACCAAATATGAATGCCATCTTTGGTGTTCGCGTACACCTTCTTTCGAAATTGATTACAATGGTTCTTTGCGTGTTGATTACTTATAGCGCTTTCGGAGTTAGACTCCGTTACATTTTCGTGGTACATCTACTCCTTCCAAACGTGTTACCTTATCCGCTCCGCTGTATCTCTTAATACCCCCCACCATGTCTGAGGGTTGCTTTAGCATCGTATTGTGTTGCTCATCTGTGTTGTTTGAAGCATCTGGCGCTATAGCTTTTATGCTTTTACATTCCTTACTTGAGAATAGAGTTACCACACCGTCTGGGGTTGGGAATTTGATTGCCGCGTGAACGGTAGATATGACTGCTCCAAGTGCACATAAACCTGGCCTTCCCAAAATTACGTTGTGGCTTGACTGAGAGCGCACTACGAGGAAGGTCATTGGAACCGTACGACTTCTCGTTTCGTTCCCCATTGTCACTTGAAGTTGTATTTTGCCCAGCGGCTGCACTACTTCTCCGGAAAAGCCTGTTAGCTGGTGGACCTGTGTGACGAGGCCTTTCTGTACTTCTTCATCTAGTTGCATGAAGCAACGTTCATACATGATTTCGGATGCACTTCCGGTATCAACATAAACCCTTCGTACCTGATGACCGGCAATGTCAGCAGTTACATGAAGCGCCCCACTAGCAAAATCTCCACCTCTTATCGGAGGGAAACTGATTTCTTGCTCCATCCACGGCTCCATGTGGTCATTATTTAGTTTCACGCACTGCTTGATGGTTGGTTTACCATTAGGATCTCCTTTCTCCTTCCGCCGGCCTGAGGTGTTGCGTTAAGCTCCTTTAACAGGTGTGACAGTTTACCTGTTTTTATTGCTGATTCAATTTGTCTTTTCAGGGAGAAACACTCATCAGTGGTGTGCCCATTATCTTTATGAAATTCACAATACTTGTCGGTGGCCTTCTTAGGGCCTGGTCTCATGGGTGCAGGTTTCACAAAGTTGACGTTCTCGGTTGCGAGAATTTCAGTTGGTGTTTTGGTTAATGGTGGAAGACTAACCGTTGGTCCATCGACGTGTCTTCGTGGTGTTGAAAACTGAGAGGGTGCCACGTTCCTTTGTTGAAAACACGGTTGAGAATGTGGTTTATCCCACATCTTTGGCGATCCTTGTTTCCTTGAGTTTTCCCAATTCAGCGGCTTCTTTTGTGTGCGGTCTTTCAGTTGGTTGCTCGCTTTTCTTCCTCGTACAAACGCCTTTGCTCTCTCTAGCATTTCTTCCACCGTTTTTGGACGGCTTTCATGGAATCTTTCCACCAACTGCTCGCTCCGAACACCATGAATAAACGCTGAGATACGTATATCTTCTCCAGCTCCTTTGACTTGCATGCTCTCTCTTACGAATCTTGTAATGAAATCTTCCACTGACTCACCATCACCCCTTTTAATGTTGTGCAACTCTGTTGGATCCTTTATGGACCTTCTTTGTTGGCTGAAGTTCTTTAAGAAGCTGTCTTCCAGTTGCTCGAAGCTCCCTATCTCTCCGATTGGGAGACTGTCGAACCATACCCTCGCTGCTCCCGTCAGCGTCTGCATGAACATGTGACACCACACCGGGATAGACCATTGTTCCACCTCTGCCGCACCTATGAAAATTGCGAGATGGTCATCTGGATCGCCCAAACCATCGTATTTCCCCACGTTTGATGGCATTTTTAGTTTTGGGGGAAAAGTAAAGTCTGCAATTTTGTTGATAAACTTGGATCTTGATCGAGCCGTGGACGGTCGGTATGGTTTGCTGTAGTCATCTTCGAAATCTTTCTTCCTCTTGGTTGTCTCCTGACGCACAACCTCAGTGTTATGTAGCTTATCCTTCTCTTTTTCGCTTTTCTTTAGTGAGTCATCATCCTCGTCGTCTCCGAACTCTAGACGGGTTCGGATTTCTTTCAATTGGCGATCTTTTTCCTCCTCCTGTAACATAGCGAGGATCTGTTGACGGTTCTGTCGTAAGAACTCTGGTGTAACGACTACCTTGTCAGTCCTTTGTTTTTCAGAATCGTTAAGACGACTCTTCGGGTTCTTGCTTCCCTCCCCCCCGGTAACATTGCTACCGTCTGGGTACAGGACATCAGAACTTCTGGTTTCATTGTGAGGATTTTCCTCGCCCTCGCCCATCGTTTTTTTGCTTTTTTCTCTTTTTTTTTTGTTTTAGAGCACGGATGGCGCCAAATGTTGCTACAAAACTTACCACCTAGAGGCGGAGGTCTTGAAGCAGTGCGGGATGGACAAGTTAAATTAGAACCTCTGGGCTCGGGCTTGGAAGAACGAACGGGATCTCCAGGTCTTGAAAGGATGATCTGCAAAACAGGAAACACCGTGAGCCTCGCCACGAGCAGAAGGGGTTTTCTCCTCGCGACCACCCTCCGGCGTGAGAATAAGTATGTGTATAGTAGGAGGTAAAAGGTGAGAAAGAAGAGATGAGTAAATTATGATATTGTGAATCTGTGAGTTCAAAAACATGAGTCCTACCTTTGAAATCGGCCCGACTATTTATAGGGTATCCATGGTCGAGGTGTTTGGACTGAACATCCATTGTAGGTTGTATGCAGTCAAACATCTCACCCTACTTCTGCTAATATGACTGTTATTTCCTCATTCGTGCTTAGAGAGTTCAGGGTGTATTTAATTATCTTTGTCTGTATAGTTGACCCGTGTTCCTTGTGTACAGGTTCTGCCCCTAACATATCTTGTCTTGTTAGCTGACTTCCCTTTTTGTGTTACTGGTTCTTACCTGACCTCTTTCTATCATGGGTTCAGGTTTCCCCATTGGTGTTGTCTTTATAGTTGACTCTTATGCCCAATGAGACGTTATCTCAGTTATTTAGTATTATTTCCTGGTATGAGATTATTTCCTGTTTTAACTTCTTTGTTATTTTCTAAGTGTTGAGTGGGAGATGTCGTCCGTCATCAAACGAACCAAACCTTCGGCCTTGATACCTTTGAGCCGCGGCTGGTTGTTCTTTGATTCCCACACTCGCTCCTTCTAGCTATTGACTTTCGGACTTGACATTCGTGAGCCGCGGCTGGGGTACTCTTTTGCTTTCCTCCTCCTTCCTTCTAGCTAGTAATGTTCGGCCTTGATGTCCTTGAGCCGCGGCAGAGCCCCAGCCGCGGCTGGGGTCATGCTGCTTCACCTGTCGTTCCGGCTGGACGATCGTTGTTACTTTCTTTGGCTTGACGATCAAGAGACTCGAGTGTTTGCCGTTTATCCCGTGACCGCGACACCCCTTAAACCGGAGATCCGGTTCGTTTGATTCTTATGTTGGGTTTTAATATCTTAAACCCCTTAAACCGGAGATCCGGTTTGTTTGGTTCTTATATTGGGTTTTAATATCTTAAACCCCTTAAACCGGAGATCCGGTTCGTTTCTTTCTTATATTGGGTTTTAATATCTTAAACCCCTTAAACCGGAGATCCGGTTCGTTTGGTTCTTATATTGGGTTTTAATATCTTAAACCCCTTAAACCGGAGATCCGGTTCGTTTGGTTCTTATATTGGGTTTTAATATCTTAAACCCCTTCATGTCCCCCAGTCCATTATTATGGTGTTCATACCATGATATTGGATTATTTTTCAACCTGAACGTGGCCAGGTGACTCGTCTGTCCAGTCGCGGCTGGATAGTCCAGTCGTGGCCGGAAGACTTAGATTATTTTTCAACCTAAACTTGGTCAGGAGACTCGTCTGTCCAGTCGCGGCTGGAAGACTTATATTATTTTTCAACCTGAACTTGGTCAGGTGACTCGTCTTTCCAGTCGTGGCCGGAAGACTTAGATTATTTTTCAACCTGAAATTGGTCAGGTGACTCGTCTTTCCAGTCGCGGCTGGAAGACTTATATTATTTTTCGACCTGAACTTGGTCAGGTGACTCGTCTTTCCAGTCGCGGCTGGAAGACTTATATTATTTTTCATCCTGAACTTGGTCAGGTGACTCGTCTTTCCAGTCGCGGCTGGAAGACTTATATTATTTTTCAACCTGAAATTGGTCAGGTGACTCGTCTTTCCAGTCGCGGCTGGAAGACTTATATTATTTTTCAACCTGAACTTGGTCAGGTGACTCGTCTTTCCAGTCGCGGCTGGAAGACTTAGATTATTTTTCAGCTGAACTTGGTCAGCTGACTCGCCTTTCCAGTCGCGGCTGGAAGACTTATATTATTTTTCAACCTTTTTTATAACCGTTCTTTTTTTAAATATCTTTTTTTATAATTGTTCATTTTTAAACGTTTTTTTAAAACCATTCATTTATTTATTTATTTTTCTAAAACCATCCTTTTAAGAATGGAACGGTTTTAAAAAGACGTTTAGAAAAAAATGAGCGCTTTTAAAAAAGACGTTTAGACAAAACGAACGGTTTTAAAAAAGGCGTTTAGAAAAAACGAACGGTTTTAAAAAAGACGTTTAGACAAAACTAACGGTTTTAAAAAAAGACGTTTAGAAAAACGAACGGTTTTGAAAATGACGTGTAAAAAAACCAAACAGTTTTGGAAAGAATGATTAAAAAACCGAACGGTTTTGAAAAGAATGTTTAAAAAACCGAATGGTTTTAGAAAGGACGTTTAAGAAAACCGAACGGATTTAAAAAGGACATAAATATAAAAGAACATGACTTTTTAAAAAATGATATATAAAAAAATCGAGAGATGTTAAGAAAAACGAACGCTCGTAGAAAAAGAGTTAAAAAAAAGAACGTTTTAAAATAATGTTTAAAGAAAGCGAACGGTGTTAAAAAAATGTTTAGAGAAAGCGAACGGTGTTAAAAAAAATATTGAAGAAAACGAGTGATTTTGATTTTTTAAAGGATGTTTAAAAAAAAGAGAGTAGATTCGTTAAAAATAAAGAAATAAAGAAAAACACCCATTTTGGTAAATAAGTTTCCAACTACACCTATCTGGTAAATATTTTCTCCACCTACATCCTTCTGGAAAAAAACTCGCAAATTCCGTCTAATCCGCTCATCCCAGGTCAGTTTGGGTCTCCCTCTGTACATGTAAAAAAAACATGAAAAAGTCCATCAACCCAATTTTGTCATATTAAAATCCCTGTACTTATCTACAATACATAAACATGTGAAAAAATATTTAAAATAATAACTCGCTACCTGTTAAATTCGAAAAAGTAAGATTATATATATACTTTTTTTTTAAGTTGAATGTTACTTTATAAAATTTTGACAAATTTAAGAGGTAACGGTTCATTATTTTAAATAAGATTATATATATACTTTTTTTAAAGTTGAATGTTACTTTATAAAATTTTGACAAATTTAAGAGGTAACGGTTCATTATTTTAAATATTTTTTTATAAGTACATGCATTCTATACAAGTGTAGGGATTTTAATATAACAAAATTAAGTTGAGGGATTTTTTCGTGGTTTATTTTACATGTGCAAACATTTATACACCAAAAATATGGACTTTTTTGTGAAAAAAGAGAGTATGTGGATTTTTGTAATATTAACCCTTAATATTATGATTATGCCATATATTTTCCAAAAATATTGATATAATTTCATTACACCAAATTCAGCTATGGATGGTACTTCACTTTTATACAAGGCTTTGTATACCTGACACTCCTGCGTGTACAAGGATTCACTCCGAAACAAATGGTGAATCCATGGAACATGTATGTTAAACTCTCTGCAGTTCTTATGGGTTCTCATGGATTAACCAAAGGATCATTGGCTTATCTAAATTATCCTGCACAGCTAATGTTCAAATCAACAAAGGTATCTAACAGTTTTTCGATATTTTGGGTCCAAAATTGTTTTTTTGATCTTGAAATGAAATCTTTTTTTATAGGTTTTACCTGTGATGATAATGGGTGCCTTCATTCCTGGTTTGAGAAGAAAATACCCCCTGCGTGAATATTTTTCGGCTGTTCTTTTAGTAGTTGGTTTGATACTTTTCACTTTAGCTGATGCCAACACTTCTCCAAATTTTAGTATTATTGGTGTTGTGATGGTTTCTGGAGCTCTTATTATGGATTCATTTTTGGGTAATTTGCAAGAAGCAGTTTTTACCATTAATCGCGATACTACTCAGGTAAAAACAAAAGTTTTAATTTTTTTTATTTATATTCTTGTTGGCCTTTTGCCTTCTATTTCAATGTAAAAAAAATGAAGACAATAAGAAGAACAATATATATATAAAAAAAACTCTTTTTTGGGTTTTCAGTTTTGATCACTACACATTTTGAAACATTTTTCAGATGGAAATGTTATTCTGCTCAACGGTGGTTGGAACGCCTTTCTTGATTCCACCAATGATTTTAACAGGAGAATTGTTTAGAGCATGGAATTCATGTTATGAAGTAAGTTGTTTAGTACCAGTTTGAAATAGATTTTTATTTATTGGAGGTGGCAAGATGGGCGGGTCGGGTAACATGTTAAAATGGTTTTAGGTTGCAACGGGTCATTATTAGTACGGGTCAAAATGTGTTCGGCTTGACTAGCAAACTTCTTTTTTATGCATATTTTAAGAAAATCACAAATATAATGCGTTAATTATGATTACAGAAACAATATAATTATGATAATAATCTATATATTTGAATAAAAACAATTTAGGAGTATGTATGCATCAACAAGAAAAAATCTGGGCCACTTTCAACCAAAACAACCCATATGACATGTTCTACTTTTAGCTAAATTTCGTGATGTGAACCGTTTGAGATAAAACACAATCCAAACAGACACATTCACAATAAACGGGTCAAAATTCCCATAAAGTCTTCAAGAAAGTCAACTCATGTCATGATCATATATTTTTTTTATTTATAAATTTTCTGATATTTAATATGCAGCATCCTTATGTATATGGGGTATTGATTTTTGAAGCTGTGGCTACATTTGTTGGTCAAGTATCTGTTTTATCACTAATTGCCATTTTCGGGGCTGCAACAACAGCTTTGGTAACTGTAACTTCTCTTTATTCCCACATAATCTATATAGACAGTTAAATCGGGTATATTAAAGATGCATATATTGGTGTTTATGCAGATAACAACTGCAAGAAAGGCGGTAACTTTATTGTTGTCTTATATTATTTTTACAAAACCCATGTCTGAACAACACGCGGTTGGGCTAATATTGATAGTTGCGGGTATTATGATGAAGATGTTGCCGGATCACAAGATTCCGCAGCAACTTAGGCTGTCGGATGCTTTTGTAAAACAAGTGAAATCTTTTCCTAAAGAAGAAAAAGATGATGAATATGATGATGAAAATAGGCCTTTGGTGTAAATTGGTCTTTGATATGACTCAGGCTAATATTTTTAGATTAAGCTGAAAGGAAGCTTTTTTAGGGTTGTAATGTGAGATATGTTGTGTGTTTGTTTAATATTTTGATGGTGTTTTTGTTCATTTGAATATCTAGTGAGAAATATTTGAAGTTTAATTGGTGGGTTATGCTGCTATTGGAATCATGGGCCGAACCAGAGGGGTCTCGGCTCTATTGACTCTCTGATCGACCAAATTTTCTTCTAATAGGATTATTCAATGCATCGTTTCTTTTTACAGTTTTACCCCTCAAATTGTTCTCGTAGTGTAGTTGAAATGAATGTAAAAAATCTATTATGACCCCTCGTCATTGTTTGTGAATTGTTTTTTTTTGGATAATCAATTTATTGGTTTTTTGGGATAATCATTTTATTTTGTTCCAAGTTTAGTTGGTAGGATATCATTCAAAATTCGAATGTATAAATAAAAGGAGTTAATTACACGGATGGTTCATGTGGTAAGTTTATGAGGTTGGTTTCAACCTTTTGTCTTCCTGTAACACATCTGGTCCCCACATGCGTTAAACATGATTGTTAAGTGATGTGAAGTCACTGTTATATCATTTTTGTTAAAAACAAACAAAAACTAATAAAATAGAAACGCCCCTCTATTGTCATCCCACCCTACTCACGCCCCTCCGGACATGTTTTCTCCAAGCTTAGCAAACTTTTTCTTACCAAGGGCTTGTAACCCAATAGTATTTGGGTGCGTATATAGTGGTGTCCATTCCCATGAGCTTGGGATTCGAGTCTATTGACAGACAATGGTGTAGATTTAAGAGTAGTATTAAATGGTTGTGTTTTTTGCCGTTTAAAAAAAACTTTTTCTTTTGTCATATTAATTTCTGCAGTAGAATTTTGAATAAATTATTACAATCAACTAAGACAGCATTGGTAACGTGCTGCATAAATTTTGCAACTCTGAGTAGCAAATTTTGAATAATTTAGTAAAAAATAGAAAGGTAACTTGTACATCCAACTAATAAACATTTGTCTTGAAACAGAGGGGATATGGCTCTAATAAAAGACTAAATATTTTGCCACTTGTCATCATCATATCCATCCCCCCCCAAAACCACCTCATTCCACAAATTGTAAAAAACGCGGATGTTAATAACTAGCATAAATTTTTGCATTTTTAATGCTAGGTTTTATACTGCAACCTTACGTAGAAAATTGTAGATAAAGAGGTTTAGTGGTTTACATATACTATTGAAAAGATTACTAGGAAGTTTATTAAGAATTTATTTATGTTAAATGAATCACGCAAAGTTCAAAACATCAAATGTTTAACAATATGTACCGATATAACATCAAATGCTGTATAAAAATGGGATGTTAGGATATTCATCAATATAATATTATAATCTTAACGTTTCACACCGTGTAACACACGGGTTTAAAGCTAGTTTTCTTATATATGCGAAATTCTCTCATCATATGGGTCTCTCATGTTAAATAATTATCTTTCCTATTAAATATCTTAAATTTATTTTAATATTTTATTAAAATTTATTAAATCATAAGAAGATTTTAATTATGTCTTATTTTAAAATATAATTTTATAATTCTTAAATCTTCATTATTTGTTATTTATAATTCTTAAATATTTATTATTTGTTATTTATAATTCTTAAATCTTCATTATTTCTTATTTCACCAATGGCTGATAACATCCAACATACAAATCTTAATAGAAACTACTGGTTTACAACAAATTGGATTTATTTAATCCGTATAATACACGAGTTTCTAACATAGTGCATTATAGAAACAAATATAAATATGCGTTAACTCATTAGTGCCCTAATATTTTATCTAACTATTCATATCACATTAGCACATATCTTAGATTTTGTGTAGTCCACACTAAACACAAGTAACGCATTAATTGTTTTTGTTAGTTTCCAGATTTAATAAATTTGGATTTGATTATGGTTTATAACTGAACATCTAGAAAAACAAAAGTAGAATAAAGTTTTTGTATGCAAAAGCTGATATGATAAATTAAATTTAAAAGACTTGGAAAATAAAAAAATTGAAGATACATGTATCTTGCTTAAGAGAATAGTTAATGGACTCAAACATTGAATATGGGTTGTTCAGTGTGTAAGCATGTATCACGTTTTATATCCAACTTTGAGATTCAACTATTACAAAAGAAGTCGAAGTCTAAAGTTGAACATATAGTAGTTGAGACGCCTTTCCAAACTCATTCGACATAAAGATTCAAAGATGATTTCTTTGTCTCTCAGCAAGAAATTGAGGAGTTGGTTATAAATCACGTCTGCTAAAGTTGGTTATACAAGCTCTACTCAATAGATTTGATCAATGACAAAGATTTGCTCAAGTTGAAATGCTCATATGTTGCTGATCCCAACATCTTAAGATCAAGATGTGAATGTTGTAGGAACACCGTTCAATAAAAATAAATAAAACATCTTTATTTCTCAATATTCGAATTACAATACAGAAACAAAAATAACAGAAAATAAGTTACATAAAAGAAATAGACAGTAAGAAACAAGAGGTGTGGTGGTTGAGGATTTCTGTTACACAGAGGTCCCTTAAAACAGATTTCAGGTCACCCAGGTGAACTCGTCTGTCTCCCAGGGTAAAACAATAGGAGCAGTAGCACTGCCGGAGTTACCAAGCACCTGAAACAGTACCTGAAAGAAGAGTGATAAGGTCTAAGACTGAAGAAAATTTTCTGTGTTGTTTCTGCAACATGTGAGCTCTAATTTTCGTGTGTCTGAATACAACACCTTAGCCTTGTATTTATACACGAGAATAGTGACCTGAAAGGTCCGAGTTAATACACAATTAACTCGGATTAATGATGGAACTTGAAGAGTCTCGTAACAGGTGAGAAACAAACAAACAGACTGTTTGTTTACATCATACCTAGTGATCCGCGCCGCCGCGCTTGCGGGCTTCTAGTCTGCCAGCGCCAGAATGCTCAACTATTGCTGCCGTGGGATGCGGACCCGCTAGAACGCGCGCACTCGGACACGCCAGAGTGGCAGAATCTATCCGCCAGAACGCGCCAGATCCAGATATGCAGACGCGGACTGCACTCACTGAGCCGCGCACCCGGGCTGCCACGTCGAGGCAAGCAGGTACGCCGGGCACTGAGCCCGGATGCCACGCCAAGTCACCTGTCGCGTGCCCGTGTATTGAACCCGGATCACTCGTTGCTGGTAAAAAATACTAAGGCGGCTCTCGGCGATGCGAGCGTGCGAAGTGCAAAGTGCGCCATCAAAATGCCACATTACGCCCATCGCCTTCGTCCCGAGCCCCCCGTGCCTGGGCGCGGGTGCGTTGGGTGCTTCGCACCCTCATGATTGCCACTGGGTGTCATTCCTTATAAGGGAACAAGATTCTATAAGGGCTCCCCCTTATAAACTCATTCAAGTTTCATCATTCCACCAATGTGAGACAAGTTTCCCACATCTCAAGTTTCAAAACCCACTTGGATCATTGATATCTAATTCATCTTAGCTCCGTTTTGGACGCGGTTTAGTTCGTTGTGATCCTCTCACATACGCGAACTAATTAATAATTATATTATAAACAAATAATAATTATTATTTTGTCCAAAATTTCCAACAATCCCCCATATGAATAGAGATCGATCCATACACTCAAGTGTCAAGATAAAATTTCAGCGGTTGAGTAATGATGGAGAAGTAGGTGTTCTCTTTGAACTCTCCTTTGTGAAGTATACTTAGTCTCCTAGTGGTTAGTAGACGCGATGTCCTTGAACCAACCCCTTTTTATGTAGACATTATTACACTCCGCACAATACTCATCCTGGTCGAGTTAAGCCCTCATTGTCGTGTCCGTTATGGTCATGGAACACTAGCCTGGTTCTGCGAGCTTTAGGATATGTGCCCCCACAATTCCATTTAAAGCGACCCACTTCTCTCTCAAATATGTGAATTTATTCAATTCATTAAAAGCAGCGTGCTTAACCTCCTTTGATATCACTGATTTGTTATAGGAATGGACTAGGAAGTATGCAACTCCCTTTATATGTTAGGGTACACCCCCACAGTGACCCGAGTTCATACAATTAGGTTGTCCTATTGAGCCTAGATCATGGGATCTCCAATCTTCTAGGATAGGTTTTCTTTTGTACTAACTTAGTTCAAGGGCATTAGTCCCATTCCTCTCGACGACTTATATACTGCCTCTCTGCTTAAGCCTTTTGTAAGCGGATCCGCAATGTTATCCTATGACTTCACATAGTCAATTGAGATAACCCCAGTTGAGAGCAGTTTTCGTATCGTGTTATGTCTACGTCGTATGTGCCTTTATTTGCCATTATACATTGCACTTTGAGCTTTACTAATAGCCGATTGGGAATCACAATGTATGCAAATAGCCATAATAGGCTTTGGCCATCCAGGAACATATTCCAAGAATTGACGTAGCCATTCTGCCTCTTCTCCAGCTTTGTCTAGAGCGATAAACTCAGATTCCATAGTGGATCTAGCTATGAGAGTTTGCTTAGATGACTTCCAAGCTATAGCCACTCCTCCAAGGGTAAACACATAACCACTTGTGGATTTGGAATCTTTTATATCAGATATCCAGTTAGCATCACTGTATCCTTCCACAACAACTGAATCTTGGCCATAACGCAGCCCATAATTCCTCATGTATCTCAAATACCTTAGTAGTCTTGTCATACTCTTCCAATGCTTAGAACTAGGATTACTAGTGTATCTACTTAGCCTGCTCACAGCATATGCTAAGTCTGGCCGAGTACAAGTCATGAGATACATAAAACTGCCAATTATCCTTGAATACTCCAGTTGAGCAACACCGTTGCCTCTGTTCTTCGACAGATGGTGGGTAGTGTCAATGGGAGATTGAGCTACACTCGTGTCCCCCGCATTGAACTTTTCAAGGATTTTATCTACATAGTGTGTTTGATTCAACACAAGACCATTTTGGGTTCTAATGGTCTTCACACCAAGAATCACATCGGCTAGACCCATGTCTTTCATGTCAAATATTGCTTTCAACATGTCTTTAGTAGATCTAATCATCTGATCATTACTCCCAATGATGAGCATATCATTACTCCCAATGATGAGCATATCATCTACATAGAGACATAAAATCATATAACCTTTAGATGTGTCTTTCACATAGACACACTTGTCGCACTAATTTATTTTGAAACCATTGTCAAGCATGACTTGGTCAAACTTTTGGTGCCATTGTTTTGGAGCTTGCTTCAAGCCATATAATGACTTGATGAGTTTACATACTTTGTTTTCCTGGCCAGGAGCGGAGAAACCCTCAGGTTTCTCCATGTATATTTCTTCATCTAAATCCCCGTTTAGAAATGCGGTTTTTACATCCATGTATATCCAATTTTCTCAACGCCGCAATTACAAGCACCAACCTGATAGAGGTTATTCGTGTCACAGGCGAGTAAGTATCAAAGTAATCTAGACCCTCCTTTTGTCTATACCCTTTGATCACTAGCCTTGCCTTGTATTTATCAATCGAGCCATCGGCTGTCATCTTCCTTTTGAATATCCATCGATATCCAAGTGGTTTACAACCCGTTGGAAGATCCAGTAGCTCCCAAGTATGATTCTACAAGATAGAATCAATTTCATTCTTAATGCATTCTTTCCATTGAGGTCCTTCTGAAGAGGTGACTGCTTCTCGGTAGGTGTTGGGCTCACCCTCAACCATATAGGTAAGAAATTCAGGAACAAAAGATTTCTCAATCCTTTGTCTTTTGCTTCTTCTTGGCTCAACCTCTTCAGCCTCATGTTGTTCTTTAGTTTCATTATGAACAATATTCTCAACCAGTGTTTATGAACTCACATGCTCCTTTTCCAAACAAGGAAACATATCTCCAAAGAATGAAGCATTCCTTGATTCCATTATAGTATTCTTGTGTATTTCGGGATTCTTTGACTCATGTACAAGAAACCGATACACGCTACTATGATGAGCATAACCTATGAATACACAACCCATGGTTTTGGGTCCTATTCTTTGAACCTTTGGTGGTGGAACCACCACCTTGGCTAGGCACCCCCACACTTTTAGGTATTTATAAGATGGCTCTCTTCCCATCCAGGGCCGTCCCTGAGATTTCGGGGGCTCTGTACGACTAAAGAAAATGGGCTCCTAAAAATTTAAAATATAAAGTTAAATATATGAAAAAAAAATTATTAATATGATGAAAATTGTAACAACACTAGATTTGGATTTTCTTCCAAAAAAAATCAATTCAAAAACTTTCTTTTATTGAAATCATCCGATCGAATTTTGCCGTATGTTTTTTTTATTAGTTAAAATTGTTAATTTGGAAATGACCCAATGATGGAGTAATTGTTAATGGCTTTTTAAACTCAGTTTATTTGACCCATAAGTTAATTGTTAATTGTAATTTATTTTTTAAACTCAGTTTATATTAAATATATTTATATATATATAATTTATAATTTTGGGCCCCCCAGAAAAAACCGGGCCCTGAGCGGTCGCCCACCCCGCACATGCTCAGGGCCGGCCCTGTTCCCATCCACAACTCATAAGGCGTTGCATCATTTTTCTTGAAAGGTATCTTGTTTAAAAGATAATTAGCCGATAGAATGGCTTCCTCCCACATGTTCTGGCTTAATCTAGAGCTAATCAACATAGCATTTATCATTTCTTTTAATGTACGGTTATTTCGTTCCGCAATGCCATTTTGTTGGGGAGAATAAGGAGATGTGCACTCATGAATGACTCCATTTTGTGCACAAATGTCGGCAAATGGTGGAACATATTCACCTCCTCTATCGCTCCTTAAAACCTTTATCTTTTTATTTAGTTGATTTTCAACCTCGGTTTTGTACAAGACGAACTTGTCTATTGCATCATCCTTACTTTTAAGCAAGTATACATAGCAATATCTTGTACTATCATCAATGAAAGTGATGAAGTATTTGTTGCCACCTCTAGTGGGAACCGATTTTAAGTCACATACATCGGTGTGTATCATATCAAAGGGCTCGGTTATTCTTTCAACCGATTTAAATGATGATCTTGTTTGTTTAGCTTCAACACACGTTTTACATTTTGAATTTGTTTCAATGGCGAATGTCGGTATGTAATCTAATTTAATTAAACGACGCATCAAATTAAAATTAACATGACCAAGACGACCATGCCAAACATTAGATGACTCAATCAAGTAAGCAGAAGTAGAACCATTCTTATTCATGTTATTTTTTATCGCCATTACATTGAGTTTAAACATACCATTTTTGTGACAACTCGGACTTTTCATAATAATGCCGTTAACAATTCCGTTAAAAATCCTATAGAAAACTTAACCCCGTTAACTGAAACCAGTTAAACCTAACCCCAAGGGCCATTTCTGTCTGTTTTGTATCTCAAACTATAGGGACTAAATCTGAAATTAAACCATTCTTGATTTCGGTTGACTTTTGAAAGTCAAACCGTATATCCTTGATAGAATTCGAATTCCATGATGGTTTTTAATCGAAATCGAAACTGAAACCATTCGAATTCGGCCATTAACGGTCTTAACTACCGACTTAACCATCATCAATGCCGAAATTAATCAAGTTAATGAATTATAACTCATAACCGTCGACACTATGATTTCATACCAACGAATTCGATCATTTCAATTGTTGTTCTCGCAAACAAACTACCTGCACACGAAAGACGAGACCCACTGTAGCTTCTACACACGTTGAATCGATCGGAGAAGCATCCACACTCGCCGGAGAGCAAACCATTCTCGGTCGGCACCTGTTCTACTAGTACACTACCAATTCAAGCATCAGTCTGTAACTCTTACATCCTTTAGCTTCATTTTTACATCAAGATCGTAAGCCCTAACCTAATCGGGGCTTACATTACCAAATTGAACCTAATCCAGATTCTAGGGTTCATACGAAACCGATTTAATCAAACTTTATTTTAGAACCTGTTTAAATACAATTAAATTATATCATTAGGTTCGTAATCCTCTATTTGATGAAAGCCCTATGCCAATTCACTGCCATAATATCGAATTGACCACGATCCGGAATCTAGGGTTCCTCATAAAATCGATTTGGGGGTTTTGACCTTAAAGTCAACCACAATCAAATTAAATTACTTGGTTAGATTCGCAATGATCGAATGAGTAAAAGCCCCATGATTTCAAGGATTTCTAACATCAGAATATTCAAATCGATCCCACGTTTTCAAAATTAGGGTTTCGACCTTCAATCTCTAATTAATCGATTCAGAACTTGATGTTTTTCAAATTAAAACTCACCCCAGGTTCGGAATTTTGTAAGGAACACAACCCCTGTGTCAATTGAATCAGTCGTTATCAAAATCGATGGATTTGGAGGGTGATTTGATTCGGGTTCGTATGAGGGAGATACCTCAGTGAGTTTTTGATTAAAACCATTCTCGATTCGGGTTCTGTTGCGATAGCCTAGCGGCCGAGACTGGTTAAGACAGAGTGCTCATAGGGAGGGGACCCGGGTTCGAGTCTCCCTCCCATATGTTTTAGTTTTAATTATTTTTAAGTATTTGATATATTTAAAAACCATTCCCTATCCTATTATATTAATAGATAATTATGTTTTGAAACCCGGAAACCCCCGTAAGCTCGGGTTTGATTTTTAACCCATTTTTTATATTATTTTCACTTTTAAAAATAATATATTTAGATTATTATCGAATAAAAATAATATATTTATATTATTTTCAAACCATAACTCCTAGTATAAAATAATATATAGTTTTATATTATTTCGTCTCGTTTAATTAATTCATGTGACGTTTTAAAATTTAAATAATATAACTTGTATATTATTTACCCACGTTATATATTCGACTAAAAATAATATATTTATTATTTTTCCTCACAAATGATTATTTAGTTAATCCTTCGAACCTAAAAATAATATATTAAATTATATTATTTTCCTAGACTTCCTCGATTGTAATTACTATATATTATTCGTCATTCATCGTGAAATGTATTTATCCTAATTAAGAATTCTTATTTCCGTGGACACGTTCGTCTACTCTTGATCATTAGAGCGTTTCTTTAGGACGTTCAATCTTCCGCGTTGTCGTCGCATATTCCCATTAAGTCCCTAACTGTTATGTTGTAATGCTAGGACATTTGTGAGCCGTGTCAGGCTACCGCTTGAGATTTTAATCTCGTACTTGTGTGACTACTACCTTCGCAATCAGGTGAGTTTCACGGCCCCTTTTTACTTGTTTTACTATTGGGGGAGAAACATGCTTACACACTTACATATTTTACTTGTTTTCCTGTTGAGGAGAAACAAACATGAACACAAACTATCATACTTTTACTTGTTTTCCCCGTGGGGGAGAAACAAGTACACAAACAAACATTATGTTACATGTTTTTCCCGTTGGGAGAGAAAACATGACACAACTATTTTAGATTATTGTAATTCATATGTTATTACTGTTGAGGCTAAGCGTGACACACTATCACAGAAAGTCCTCATCATACATCGAACCGTTAATATGGATCTTAGCGAGGTAATATTTAGTAGTACTACTGGGTTTGACAAGCCCCACCCGTGTTAGTCGCGCTAACTCGATTGGAGGTCGAACGGGTGAAATGTTAGCTTACTCACATTTGCCAGAGTTGATAGACCTGACAGGAGGCATACAAACACAAACAGTCAGCTTCGGTTGCGAGCGCTTTAGTAAGACATGAACATAGGCTAGCTGCCTATAGATATGCATATTGAATGTACATAATCTGGCAAACACTCTCTTATTACTAACTTGGAACCTGTGAACTCACCAACCTTGTGTTTACACTTTTTCTTACATGTTTCTCAGGTCGCTTTGGCACAGGTTGCACACTTAGGACATGCATGGAGTCCTACTGTCATATCATTCAGTTCAAACAGTTTTACTTATTTACATTAATTGACACTTGTTGCATGTAATTACTTTTGATTTCCTATTAATGTTTACGCTTTCGCATTAACTCTGAGCATTTTTGTTATGACTTTTAAGTCCCATATAGTGTCGTTTGATGTAACTAATGACTGAGATCCTGGTGTGTCACCTTCCAAACGGTAAAACTCCGTTAGTGGAATTTGGGGGTGTGACAGATTAGTATTAGAGCCATTGGTTATAGAGAACTAGGATTGCATACTAGACTATAACTTCACACATTAGTTACATGGCACAGACTCTCATACCTGATACACATAGCACCCATACATACGTTGTAGTGCAGGCATGTAACACCATCCGTATCACCCTCAGTTGGCGAGGGACACATCATTTGAATTGCATAATCGTTCCAAGTGGCAACACTCGGGGAATCACCAGAACATCATCCACTCACGTCCGAGGGCAGCGAGACGGAGCCTTCGGAGGAGTCACTTATATCACCATAACCTGTTGGGTATGGTGGGATTTCTCAGGTCCATGGTATGGACGGCACTCAGCACTAACGCATATCTCTTTGGAAGTTGGGATCGTCGGAGGCGAGTCCCTACTGTACCCGCCAGCAACAATACGTTGAATGAAGGCAGACCGTTGCACGCATTAATGCAGAATCTATTGACACGTAGATGTCATCACTTTCCCGAGCCATGGGCTCGCGTCTTTGGTCGATATTCTGTTGAGAATAAATCGAACACAAATCTGAGAAGGCATTGTTCAATGCATACTCAAACCCTATTCTGACTCAGTGGGAAGAACAACTACTTTTCTTCTTCCAGTAACACATATCCATGAACTAGTTTCACTTCTTGAAGTCGCATTTCATGTACATGTTTGCTTCATGTGCATGTTACCATCTACAATCTGTTGGATTGGACTCTCGTATTGTGTTTCAACTCGAATGAATGCTCAAATCGAACGATTCCAGACTACTCATCCTGATATGAATCCTAGATGATCAACTTATGGTTGCTGACTAAGCCTTTTCGATAACTTATCATCTCTGACAACACTCTATACTCCACAATACGAACTAAAGGACATTATGACACAGGACAGGGATAATTAGGGTGATCATGCAAAGCAAATTATCATTACGGGTGCACACGTGATAGTAATTTGAGGTGCATGTAAGTCCTGGTGAAACCTAGTGTGTGGATGAATGGTCCTAATCAGTGATTTACAGACTTCGGTTTCCACTATCTGTAGAGTCTCTCATAACCCACTCAATGACTAGTTGGTATCGTTAAACTCGTTCAACAGCTGATAGACGCGACTATCAGGTTGAAAATGTTACGGACACACTGAATTATCATCAATGGAATCCATCAGTATTCTCACTCATGTAAGAGTCTTAGTGAAATTAAGACACTCATCTAAACGTGATCACATAAACTATCTCGATTGAAACTCTATTAGAACCTCATGGCAAATCCATCGACTACAACTATGTAAGCGAAATTTATGAAATTCTCCCTAATCTAGCACATGTTATTCCATCTGACCCTATTACCTTATCTTGTGACTAATCCTTAGTCTAATTCGAATTATACCCCAGCATATTCAATTCTGTAAACGAATTTCTTTCTTCATGAAATGATCCAGTGACATTAGGAGACGAGGATTTAATCCAACCCTACCACCATCCAGCAGACCATCAGACTTGCTCACAAGTTGACCGATCAGGCGGTGGTACAAGGAACTTTACCTCCGAGAGGTTCAGTTTCTAAATCCACCGATAGAAATAAGCGTAAGTTTGACCATCATTCCAACTCCCACTCCAACTCCAAAGGACCCCAGCCCAACCAACCTCAGCAACAGCAGCAGCGAAAGTTTGAGCCTGCTAGAAATTTTAATCAAATGACCGCATTAGGTCCGAATCAGGGGGAGTATGCTAGGAGGTATCCCAAGTGCAACAAATGTGGCTATCACCACACGGGCACTTGTGACCGACAACGTTACCAGCGGTGTTGTAAAATGGGCCACGCTGCGAAGGACTGTAGGGTTGCACTTCCGAACAAACAACCATTCCAACCACAGGGATTTACTAGAGGATGTTTTCAGTGCGGTAAGGAGGGACACATTCAAAGGAATTGTCCTCAGTCGAAGAGGAGTGGAAATAGTAATGGCAACGGTAACGGTAACGGTAATAGTCAGGGCAACAATGGTAACAACCCTAATTAGAATAACAATAATGGTGGAAACAACAGCGGTAATGGAGGGAATGGTGCAAAGGGAAGAACTTTTGTGCTAGGGTCTGGAGAAGCTCGCTACGATCATAACGTGGTCACCGGTAAGTTTCTCTTAAATAATTACTTTGCTTCTGTCCTTTTTGACACTGGTGCTGATAGGAGTTTTATATCTAAGAAACTTGGTGATATGATAAAAGGAACTCCAACTCTGTTAAAAGCTAAGTATGTAATAGAGATAGCTGACGGCCAAATAATTAAGGCAACTCACATACTTAAAGGATGTAAACTTGAGCTAGCTACACATACATTTGATATCAACCTTATGCCGGTCATACTTGGTAGTTTTGATATAATCGTCGGCATGGATTGGTTATCTAAAAACCAAGCCAAAATTATCTGTTGTGAGAAGATTGTACGTATACCTCTCTCGAATGGAGAAACCCTTTCCGTCCAAGGCGAAAGAGTTGGTGCAGTCATGGGCATCATATCTTTCATGAAAGCACAAAAATGTCTTCGAAAGGGGCATACGACTGTTTTGGCCCTTGTTGCTGAGCAGTCCTCCGAAGAGAAGAAAATTAAAGATATTCCAGTCATGCGTGAATTTTTGGAAGTGTTTCCCGAGGATCTGCCCGGTCTGCCACCGCACCGTCAAGTGGAATTCCAAATTGATTTAGCACCCGGAGCAGCACCGATTGCTCGGGCACCTTACAGACTGGCACCCAGTGAATTACAAGAGTTGTCCACTCAACTGCAAGATTTGTTGGATAAAGGTTTCATCCGACCTAGTTCATCACCATGGGGAGCTCCGGTACTATTTGTCAAGAAGAAGGACGGAACTTTCCGTATGTGTATTGACTACCGGGAGCTGAATAAATTCACCATCAAGAACCGGTACCCTTTGCCTCGCATAGATGACCTTTTTGATCAACTCCAAGGATCAAGTTTCTATTCTAAAATAGATCATAGGTCCGGTTACCATCAGTTAAGAGTCCGAGAAGAGGATATCTCAAAGACTGCATTCAGAACGAGGTACGGCCATTACGAATTTATGGTCATGCCTTTCGGGTTAACCAACGCACCTGCGGTATTCATGGATCTCATGAACCGTGTGTGTAATCCTTACCTTGACCAGTTCGTTATCGTTTTCATCGACGACATCCTCATCTATTCCAAGAACAAGGAGGAACATGGGGAACATCTACGCTTAATTTTGGAACTACTGAAGCGAGAACAACTGTATGCTAAGTTTTCCAAGTGTGAATTTTGGATTTGGGAAGTCCAGTTCTTAGGGCATGTGGTTAACGAGAAAGGAATACATGTCGACGCATCCAAATAGAAGCCATCAAGAATTGGGCAGCACCGACGACTCCGACTGAGGTGCGACAATTTCTGGGATTGGCTGGATATTACCGTCGATTCATCTAAGGATTTTCCAAAATTGCTCAACCCCTCACTGCTTTAACTCAAAAGGGTAAAACCTATAATTGGGGCGATAACCAAGAGTCAACTTTCCAGCACCTCAAACAGAAACTATGCAGTGCACCTATTTTAGCTCTTCTGGAAGGAACCGATGATTTTGTAGTGTATTGTGATGCATCTATTCAAGGTCTGGGTTGTGTCTTAATGCAACGCGAAAAGGTGATCGCATACGCTTCACGACAACTAAAGGTCCACGAGAGAAACTACACCACTCATGACTTAGAGTTGGGAGCCGTGGTCTTCGCACTTAAGATATGGAGACATTACTTGTACGGTACCAAATGCACCATCTATACCGATCATAAGAGTCTTCAGCACATCTTCGAACAGAAAGAGTTGAACATGCGACAACGTCGTTGGGTCGAACTCTTAAACGATTATGACTGTGCGATCCGATACCACCCGGGTAAAGCTAATGTTGTAGCTGATGCCCTGAGTCGAAAAGAAACAAAACCCAAACTAGTTCGAGCATTACAACTTACTATTCACCCTGGATTGCCTGACCGAATCCGTAGTGCTCAACTTGAAGCCTTGAAAGAAGATAACCTACCGTTAGAAGGTACACACGGCATGGAAGCACAACTTGAAGTAAAATCTGACGGAATTCGTTACTTCGTCGAACGAATATGGATTCTAGTGTTCGGAAATTTAAGGGAACTAATCATGGATGAAGCTCATAAATCTCGTTACTCCATTCATCCGGGTTCCGATAAGATGTACCATGATTTAAAGATACTATATTGGTGGCCAAAGATGAAGGCCGATATAGCTATTTATGTGAGTAAATGTCTGACATGCGCAAAAGTTAAAGTTGAATACCAAAAGCCTTCTGGTCTTCTGCAGCAACCAGAAATTCCCATGTGGAAATGGGAACAAATATCCATGGATTTCATCATCAAATTACCACGAACCCCTACTGGATGTGATACTATATGGGTAATTGTTGATCGATTAACAAAGTCTGCTCATTTCCTAGCAATCAAGGAAACCGACAAAATGGATAAGCTTACTCGTACATACTTGAAAGAAATAGTCTCTCGGCACGGGGTGCCTATCTCTATCATTTCGGATAGTGATGCACGATTCACTTCCCGTTTCTGGCAGTCGTTACATAGGGCCTTAGGCACGCGTCTAGATATGAGCACAACATACCATCCTCAAACTGATGGCCAAACTGAACGTACTATCCAAACTCTGGAGGACATGCTACGAGCTTGTGTGATCGATTTCGGTAACACTTGGGAGTCTCACCTACCGTTGGTGGAGTTCTCCTACAACAATAACTATCACACTAGCATCAAGGCAGCTCCATTTGAAGCATTTTATGGACGGAAATGCCGTTCTCCCATTTGTTGGACTGAGGTTGGAGATAGCCAACTCACAGGTCCTGAACTTGTATTTGAAACTTTCGAAAAGATCGTCCAAATTAGAAACCGTATGGCGGCAGCTCGTGATCGTCAAAAGAGCTATGCCGACAAGCGTCGTAAACCTTTGGAGTTTCAAATAGGTGACATGGTCTTACTCAAAGTCTCACCTTGGAAAGGTGTCATTCGTTTCGGGAAATGAGGCAAACTGAATCCTCGTTATGTTGGACCATTCAAAATTGTGAAGAGAATCGGGCCAGTTGCGTATCAGCTGGACCTACCTGAAAGATTTAGTGGTGTGCACAACGTCTTTCACGTCTCAAATTTAAAGAAATGCCTGGAAGACGAATCACTCGCAGTTCCTCTGGAGGAACTACATGTTGATGAACAGTTACGCTTCGTCGAAGAACCTGTGGAAATTATGGATAGGAAAGTTAAAACATTAAAGCACAGTAAGATCCCTATTGTCAGAGTTCGTTGGAACTCGAAACGCGGACCGGAATTCACGTGGGAGCGCGAGGATCAGATGATGCGCAAATATCCTAGTCTGTTCAAGCACTCCACGTCAAACTCTTAAGGTACTATTCTAATTTTCGGGACGAAAATTCTTTTAACTAGGGGATGATGTGACATCCAGAATTTTATTTATTTATTTATTTAATTTTCGGGACGAAAATTCCTTTAACTAGGGGATGATGTGACAACTCGGACTTTTCATAATAACGCCGTTAACAATTTCGTTAAAAATCCTATAGAAAACTTAACCCCGTTAACTGAAACCAGTTAAACCTAACCCCAGGGGCCATTTCTGTCAGTTTTGTATCTCAAACTATAGGGACTAAATCTGAAATTAAACCATTCTTGATTTCGGTTGACTTTCGCAAGTCAAACCGTATATCCTTGATCGAATTCGAATTCCATGATGGTTTTTAATCGAAATTGAAACTGAAACCATTCGAATTCGGCCATTAACGGTCTTAACTACCGACTTAACCATCATCAATGCCGAAATTAATCAAGTTAATGAATTATAACTCATAACCGTCGACACTATGATTTCATACCAACGAATTCGATCATTTCAATTGTTGTTCTCGCAAACAAACTACCTGCACATGAAAGACGAGACCCACTGTAGCTTCTGCACGCGTTGAATCGATCGAAGAAGCATTCACACTCGCTGGAGAGCAAACCATTCTCGGTCGGCACCTGTTCTACTAGTACACTACCAATTCGAGCATCATTCTGGTAACTCTTACATCCTTTAGCTTCATTTTTACATCAAGATCGTAAGCCCTAACTTAATCGGGGCTTACATTACCAAATTGAACCCAATCCAGATTCTAGGGTTCATACAAAACCGATTTAATCAAACTTTATTTTAGAACCTGTGTAAATACAATTAAATTATATCATTAGGTTCGTAATCCTCTATTTGATGAAAGCCCTATGTCAATTCACTGCCATAATATCGAATTGACCACGATCTGGAATCTAGGGTTCTTCATAAAATCGATTTGGGGGTTTCGACCTTAAACTCAACCACAATCAAATTAAAGTACTTGGTTAGATTCGCAATGATCGAATGAGTAAAAGCCCCATGATTTCAAGGATTTCTAACATCAGAAATATTCAAATCGATCCCACGTTTTCAAAATTAGGGTTTCGGCCTTCAATCTCTAATTAATCGATTCAGAACTTGATGTTTTTCAAATTAAAACTCACCCCAGGTTCGGAATTTTGTAAGGAACACAACCCCTGTGTCAATTGAATCAGTCGTTATCAAAATCGATGGATTTGGAGGGTGATTTGATTCGGGTTCGTATGAGGGAGATACCTCAGTGAGGTTTTGATTAAAACCATTCTCGATCCGGGTTCTGTTGCGATAGCCTAGCGGCCGAGACTGGTTAAGACAGAGTGCTCATAGGGAGGGGACCCGGGTTCGAGTCTCCCTCCCCCTGTTTTAGTTTTAATTATTTTTAAGTATTTGATATATTTAAAAACCATTCCCTATACTATTATATTAATAGATAATTATGTTTTGAAACCCGGAAACCCCCGTAAGCTCGGGTTTGATTTTTAACCCATTTTTTATATTATTTCCACTTTTAAAAATAATATATTTAGATTATTATCGAATAAAAATAATATATTTATATTATTTTCAAACCATAACTCCTATTATAAAATAATATATAGTTTTATATTATATCGTCTCGTTTAATTAATTCATGTGACGTTTTAAAATTTAAATAATATAATTTGTATATTATTTACCCACGTTATATATTCGACTAAAAATAATATATTTATTATTTTCCCCACAAATGATTATTTAGTTAATCCTTCGAACCTAAAAATAATATATTAAATTATATTATTTTCCTAGACTTCTAATTAATGACAAAAACGCTCGATTGTAATTACTATATATTATTCGTCATTCATCGTGAAATGTATTTATCCTAATTAAGAATTCTTATTTCCGTGGACACGTTCGTCTACTCTTGATCATTAGAGCGTTTCTTTAGGACGTTCAATCTTCCGCGTTGTCGTCGCATATTCCCATTAAGTCCCTAACTGTTATGTTGTAATGCTAGGACATTTGTGAGCCGTGTCATGCTAGCGCTTGAGATTTTAATCTCGTACTTGTGTGATTACTACCTTCGCAATCAGGTGAGTTTCACGGCCCCTTTTTACTTGTTTTACTATTAGGGGAGAAACATGCTTACACACTTACATATTTTACTTGTTTTCCTGTTGAGGAGAAACAAACATGAACACCAACTATCATACTTTTACTTGTTTTCCCCGTGGGGGAGAAATAAGTACGCAGACAAACATTATGTTACATGTTTTTCCCGTTGGGGGAGAAAACATGACACAACTATTTTAGATTATTGTAATTCATATGTTATTACTGTTGAGGCTAAGCGTGACACACTATCACAGAAAGTCCTCATCATACCTCGAACCGTTAATATGGATCTTAGCGAGGTAATATTTAGTAGTACTACTGGGTTTGACAAGCCCCACCCGCGTTAGTCGCGCTAACTCGATTGGAGGTCGAACGGGTGAAATGTTAGCCTACTCACATTTGCCAGAGTTGATAGACCTGGCAGGAGGCATACAAACACAAACAGTCAGCTTCGGTTGCGAGCGCTTTAGTAAGACATGAACATAGGCTAGCTACCTATAGATATGCATATTGAATGTACATAATCTGGAAAACACTCTCTTATTACTAACTTGAAACCTGTGAACTCACAAACCTCGTGTTGACACTTTTTCTTTCATGTTTCTCAGGTCACTTTGGCACAGGTTACACACTTAGGACATGCATGGAGTCCTACTGTCATATAATTCAGTTCAAACAGTTTTACTTATTTACATTAATTGACGCTTGTTGCATGTAATTACTTTTGATTTCCTATTAATGTTTACGCTTCCGCATTAACTCTGAGCATTTATGTTATGACTTTTAAGTCCCACATAGTGTCGTTTGATGTAACTAATGACTGAGATCCTGGTGTGTCACCTTCAAAACGGTAAAACTCTGTTAGTGGAATTTGAGGGTGTGACAATTTTTGGCATAGCCCTTTCCAACAAACATACCACGCTTACTCAAAACAAATTTGTCACATTAAAAAACTAAATGAAAACCAAACTTGTTAAGCAACCATCCCGACACAAGGCTCTTGTGCAAGTCGGGAACATAAAGCACGTTGCTTAGAGTTAGCTCCTTCCCCGGGGTCCACTTCAAGATCACCTTGCCCTGACCCTTGATATCCGCTGTAGCAACATTTCCCATGTACAACTTTACATTTCCCACTATTTCTTTAAATGTATTAAAGAGGGTTTTATCCGGGCAAACATGGCGAGTAGCCCCCGTGTCAACCTACCATCCCTTAGGGTCGTTGGTCACCAAGTTGACCTCCTCCATCATGGCCGTGAGATCAGAAATCATAGCCACAAGAGGCATGTTATCATCAATCATATGGGCCTTCTCACATTTTGGCGCCTTGCAATGTTCAGCGCGGTGACAAGATTCATGGAAATTGTAGCATTTCCCTTTGAAGGGAGCAGTCTTCTTATTCACGCCACCAGACTTTGGCCGAAGATCAAACTTAGACTTGTATTTGCCGAACGGTTTCTTGGCTTTGTTCCGACCGGAAGATTGACCATGCTCTACCATGTTGGCCTTAGCAGGGGCTTTCACATGGCTTCCCTTTAGTACTAATATGTTGTCTTCTTCAATTCGAAGACGCACCATAAGGTCCTTAATTGTCATCTCCTTTCTCTTATGTTTAAGGTAGTTCTTGAAATCTACCCAACTTGGAGGCAACTTTTCCGCTAGAACCGTTACTTGAAATGTCTCACTAAGAGTCATCCCCTCAGAATGAATGTCACTGAGTATAACTTGTAGCTCTTGAACTTGGCTAATCACGGTTTTGGAGTCAATCATATTAAATTCCAAAAACCGGCTCACAACATATTTCTTAGTCCCGGCATCTTCTGTCTTGTACTTGCGTTCCAACGACTCCCATAATTCTTTGGCAGTCGTTAACTTGTAGTACACATTGTACAGAGCATCAGCAAGGCCGTTCAACACATAGTTGCAGCATAAGTACTCGGAATGTTTCCAAGCTTCCACGGCGTTCACAGAATGAATGTTGTCCGCACCTTCGGCGGGAGTGGGAGGGGACTCAGTCAAGGTGAAAGGTAGTCAAATAGAACATCTTTTGATGTTCAAACCGGAAATTTTTTTCAGTTTTTCAGCATGATTAGCCAGCGCCTATGCTAATTGGGTACCAACCAATGGTCCCGTGTTAGAGGAAGAAAAACGGGAATAGTTGATGCTATTTCTGAAAGAATAGTACACCACAAACTAGTATCCAGAAAATTTGGTTTACAAAAAACAAAGAAAAAACAAACTTTACTAAAAAGTTTGAAGAAAGCAGTACCAAACTACTAAGGAAAGTAATTCAAAATTTTTTTAAAACACAAAATAAGAACGGTGTTTTAAAAATCTGTTTTAAGTTTGTATGAACACCGTTCAATAAAAATAAATAAAACACCTTTATTTCTCAATATTCGAATTACAATACAGAAACAGAAATAACAGAAAATAAATTACAGAAAAGAAATAGACAGTAAGAAAGAAGAGGTGTGGTGGCTAAGAATTTCTGTTACACAAAGGTCCCTTAAAACAGATTTCGGGTCACCCAGGTGAACCCGTCTGTCTCCCAGGGTACAACAGCAGTAACAGTAGCACTGCCAGAGTTACCAAGCACCTGAAAGAAGAGTGATAAGGTCTAAGACTGAAGGAAATTCTCTGTGTTGTTTCTGCAACATGTGAGCTCTAATTTTCATTTGTCTGAATACAGCACCTTAGCCTTGTATTACACGAGAATAGTGACCTGAAAGGTCCGAGTTAATACACAAGTAACTCGGATTAATGATGGAACTTGAAGAGTCTCGTAACAGGTGGGAAACGAACAGACATACTGTTCGTTTGTAGCATACCTGGTGATATGCGGCGCCGCTCTCGGGGCTTCCGGTCTGCCAGCGCTTGAACGCTCAGCTGCTGTGGGACGCGGACCCGCCAGAATGCACCACATCCGGATACGTAGAAGCGGACTACACCTGCTGAGCTGTGCACACGGGCTGCCACGTGGAGGATAGCCAGGACGCCAGGCACTGAGCCCGTATGCCGCGCCACGTTACCCGCCGCGTGCCCGGGTGCTGAACCCGGATCACTCGTAGCTTGTAAAAAATACTAAGGCGGATCTCAAGCGGTGATGTGAAGTGCAAAGTGCGCCATCAAAACGCCACATTACGCCCATCGCCCTCGTCCCGAGCCCGTGCGCGGGCGCGTAGGGTGCTTCGCAGCCACCTGATTGCCACTTGGTGTCATTCCTTATAAGGGAACAAGGTTCTATAAGGGCTCTCCTTATAAACTCTTTCAAGTTTCATTATTCCACCAATGTGGGACAAGTTTCCCACATCTCAAGTTTCAAAACCTACTTGGACCATTGATATCTAATTCATCTTAGCTCTGTTTTGGACGCGATTTAGTTCGTTGTGATTCTCTCACATACGCGAACTAATTAATAATTATATTATAAACAAATAATAATAATTATTTTTGTCCAAAATTTCCAGCAAATGCTTAGGCGGTTAAGTATTTAGACTTCATTCAAGCATTAACGAAAACACTTTGGGTATGTTCCAACAATATCAAACAAAAATGAACAAAAGTTTTGACGTCATAAGCGGTTATTTATAATCAGTTACCTGGTTGACAAGAGTTAGTCGTCTATAAAATCTTGTGTTCTCTACTAACATCAGGCGACTCCACTAACTGCTTCATTCATTCTGAGTGGAAGCAGAAGGTACTATCAAACTTAAACACCCTGAGAACTAGTGGGTCGGTTATTCACTAAACTTTAACACTTGAGGGTTGTATTTGTGTGAGAACCGTATTATTAGGTAGAATTATATTTGATTTGTTTTGATATCCTATCCTTATTTAGTATTTGTACCCAATTGTATCTCTTCCCTATATATAGGGGTTTATTGTGAATATCAAATCATTAATTGACCCAATATCATAACCTAGTGTTATGGTATCAGAGCCAAATTCTCTGAAACCCTAGTTCCTCCTATATCGCCACCCCTCACCCTCGTGCCACCACCAGGTCACGATGACCGGTAAGAAGGAAGCGATTGTCATCGAGATCAAGGCTACGGCCTTGCATCCCGCTTACTCCGTAACGAATATACAAAATAAACTACGAACCCTAGATGGCAAGAAGGTTACATATTCTTCGTGGACCAAGATTTTTAAACTCCATGCAAAAGCATACAAAGTATCAGATCACATAGACGGAACCACACCTCCAACAGAAACTGATGACGGCTACGGTTTTTGGGTTGAAATCGATGCCCTGGTTCTTCAGTGGATATACAACACCCTTTCTGATGAACTACTTGTTCGGGTTCTTGAAACCGACACCACGACATATGCTGCGTGGAATAACATCCAAACCATCTTCCTAAACAACAAAGGTTCGCTGGCAACCGCCCTCAAACAAGAGTTTTCCACGTTAACCCTCAGAGTATGTTCTTCGATGGACGCGTATTGTCAAAATATAAAATATCTCGCCTACCAACTCAATGATGTTATCCACCAGTAACCGAGTCACGATTAGTGCTACAACTCGTTCCTGGCCTCCCTACGAAATTTGATGTTGTGGGCGCATACATCAACCATAGTTACCCATCTTTGGACACGACCCGCGATATGATTTAACTTGAAAAAAATCGATAACATGCCTGCCAATCAGTTTCTCAAACGACCCTTGCTCAATAATCAAACAACTATGGTGGACGTGGAAGGGGTCCAAGAGGCAACGGACGCGGGCCGCCTGGATCGTACCAACATCAGTGGCCCAATCAGCATTGGCCCCACTAGGCTAGATGCCACCACCCACTCCATATCCATCTGGGCCAGCGACAACGCAAACCCATCAGTGGTCAGCTTCACCTTACCCGTCCGCCCATGTTGGGCCGCCTGCTCACCTTGGTGCAACCCAATATGCAGCGCAACCCACTATGACTGTGCCTTCTAGACTGAATACCCCCTTTGCAGGATACACAGACCTCGTGTCACACCCCGCCTCAGGCATCCCCTGGACGTGTGTGAGCACGATTGGTACCTGTTTTGATGTCAGAGTTTTTATAAAACAGCGAAATACTTTTCAAGGATTGTTTCGTTATAAATTTCAACCTCAAGGGTTGCTTTTTGTAAATATCAAGACCCAGTTAGATAAACAAAGAACTTATATTTATAAACTTAGGATTAAATACCCATTTTGTTTTTATTACAAACATAGCTGAAATCAAAATACAACACTTGTTGCCTGACAAGATTAAAGCCATCAGGTAATAGTATGCCTAAGGAAGACCAGTCCTTTCGACACTATCCCTGTTTCATTTCTCAGGATCTCATGTGCTTATGGCAACTTAATCCATCCCGCACTGTGCTATGGAATTTTAATCCACCCTCATTTTTTATCTTGTTCTGTACATACATTTGATCCCGGGCCAGACCAACAGTTTGCCCGACCAATAATTTTATACACAACACATTTCACTTGTAACCTGAAAACATTTGGGAATTAAAACGTCTGCGCGAACGCTGGTGAATACCATTATCATGACAGTAAATAATTTGGCACAAACGTATATTAAAATTTTAACCATAATTTTATTGTTCAATCCACACATCCAGCAGGTCTTACCCCCTGACTGATGCGTACCACCGTATACACTACTGGTAGTATGTCTTATAAGATAATGGCCAGAACTTCATCTTCCATTGCTTATAAGGGAAGTACCGACCGCAGTTCGAGACTTTCACCCGAGACTCGTGTATCATTTGATCAAACTTTACGTATACTTATAGCCTGAATGCTTTGTATGTAGATGAACTTTATGCATAAATTATTTAAAACTTGTTTGGCTATTTTCGTAAACGTAAACGTTTGACTCAAAGTTTTAAAAGTAGATAAAGTATTCACCTTTGTTTTTGAGAGAGTAAAAACTTAGAAGAACCTCTTAAACTGGAACTAGAGAGCTAGCTTCCTAACTTTGAGCGTTTCTTAACTTCCGCGAGTGTTTCCTCGATAATGCGGGACTTAAGCACATGTGAGTCGAACCGGAACTAGCGGGATCAACCTAGAAGGTTTCTGGAACGATTTTGTGAAGTTGGAACGAGTTTGATGTGATGAAATGAGCTGATATCGTGAAACTATTTATAGGGTGAAAACCGGACCCGTAGCGGACTATTACACAGGGTAGTAGCTGTCCGCCACCGCCCATGCTTGCGTTAGCCCTACACGTCCATCTCCGATTGGACTGCTCCTTAAATTTCGGCTAGCGGACCGTTAACAAAGGCGTAGCGGTCCGCTACGCTTTCCACGCGTCAGATTCTAAGGAATTACGGTTGATTGACCGATACCAGGTGGCATGGCGATCCACCACGAGTACACGCACACGCGTCAGAATTTTCCCCATTAGTCATTAGCCACGTGCCAGCGCCGGGTTGATTGCTTAACCACTAAGTAGCAGACAGTTATAGGTTGGGTGGTGGTCCGCCACCGGTGTACTTTCAGCTTGGAGAACTTGCCTGGAGGACCTCCAGGAAACAGTGGTCGTAGCGGACCGTTAGGGTCTTTCTTAGTGATCCGCTAAGGTGTCAAAATTACTATTTTTCATTTTTAACTCTAGACTTTTGGTCTTTAAACACAACAAGTCCCTGTGGTTCAAACCTTGACATTTCTTGAACATTTTTTGTGACAGGTGTTACACCTCGACCCAAATGATCTAGCACAAACGATGTAGCAGGTTTACATAAATACAAATGATCATTCGTGGTATATGGACAACGGGGTATCCTCACATCTTACTCCGGATCAAGGTAAAATTACTTGTCACACCCATAACACAGGACAGTTATCTACCAGAGTATTACCTCCAACATGTATGTTCCCAGGTAAGAGCGACGGGTCTAGGAGAGATTTATACACCGCTCTTTCCTAGACAGAACATTCTGTTCGTCAGATAACTACATACCGGTTGAATGTCACCTTCTAGTTTCTGTAACGTTGATACCAAAAATACACATACAGCGAAAGACTTGACATTATAAAACTATTTCATTTCATATATGTAACATTGTTTTACAACAAGGACTGACTGGTAAATACAACACAAAACTCTGGACTTATAGTTCAAGAAGAACGTGCCAATCACTCTGGTCGCCCTAGGACCTGCCCTCAGTCATCCCTATGTCAAAACATCTGTACCTCTCCTGGAATGCCAACTATCCGCTAGGGTTCACCTGTGTGCTCAAAAACATTTGAAAACATTTTGGATCAGCTTAATGCTGGTGAGTTCATAAACAAAATCACATTTTCTAGTGTATCCTCGATACAAGGATGAATGCCCCGTCTGGGTTATAACCATCCATTCCAATCCATCACCCGAATCGCCCTTAGATTCTGAGTCTATAACATACATATATTCAGGAACCTTCCGGGCGCGCTTCCAAGAGGATCAATCTTGTCCCTAGGTCCCATCCCAACCATGGCCATAATAAGTACTTATTATAGGATATATGCACGGATAGTATTGGAATATCAGATAAAAATCATTTACAAAACATTTCATAGAGCACAGTTTAGAAGAACTCACCTTAACCAGAACCTCCTCCTGTATTGAATATAATAATCAACACTTCGACAGAACCCTAGATCATGTTCGACATTATCATAAATAACATCCCTATCTTAGGTTTATACGAAGAAACCTTAGGGTGTTTAGAAACCTTACCTCGGTACTATCTATGGCAGTTTGGGGACGAATTGCGAGAAACCGGACTTTCGAGAGCAGACCAGAACCTCGGGAGTCGAGCTACCAGAGCTTAGGGGTGTGAAACTGAAAGTGTTTGTGTGTGTAAAATGAACGAGCTCGTCCCATCTATTTATAGGGTGAATTTGGTCCCACGTTGGACCGTTATGCAGGTGATTGTGGTCCGCTATCGTCCTGCCCGCGTCAGCCCTACATGCATCCTGCTTCCATTGGACCCGCCTAATTTTTGCGGCTAGCGGACCATTATGGTTCTAGATAGCTGTCCGCTATCGAGCCACGCGCCAGATTTCAGTTGATGAGTCATAGGACACGTGTCAACAGCTGGTTCAATACTTCCCCTACACATATCAGACCGGTATGGATTGGATGTCGGTCCGACGTCCGCCTTATTTTCAGAATTTTCACTTTAGTCCTCCATCTTTGGAAAACTTGCAGTTTATCCCCTGAACTTTGTCTTTTGATACTTTTAGCCTTTATTTGACTTGGGAATTATCCGGATGTTACAAATCTCCCCTCCTTAAAAGAATTTCATCCTCGAAATTTATTCAAACAAATGGGGATATTTAACTTTCATCTGTTCTGTTAATTCCCAAGTTTTGCCGACACCTTTCCGACCTTGCCACTGTATTAGTTCCATTGGTATGGTCTTCTTTCTGAGCTTTCGATCTTGAGTTCCTAAGATCTTGACAGGTTGCTCAGTGAAATGTAGCTTATCATCATCGTGTACATCATCTAATGAGATTGCCTGATCGAGATCTGCTAAGCATTTGCGTAAACATGACACGTGAAACGTGTTATGAATACCCTGCAATGCTTCGGGTAATTCAAGTTTATATGCTACAGCTCCAACTCTTTCTATAATCTTATAAGGCCCAATATACCTTGGCCCTAAATTTCCACATTTCCTGAAACGCACAATAACTTTCCAAGGTGATACTTTCAACATCACATAGTCGCCTACTTGGAATTCTAACGGTCGTCGACGTTTATCTGCATAACTTTTCTGTCGATCTTGTGTGTCTTTTAATCTTTGTTTGATCTGGATTATCTTATCAGTTGTCTCCTGTAAGATTTCTGGTCCAGATAGTTGGCAATCTCTAACTTCAGTCCAACAAATTGGAGTTTTGCATTTCCTACCATATAGTGCTTCAAATGGTGCAGCTTTTATACTTGAATGATAGCTATTGTTGTAAGAAAATTCTATCAAGGGAAGGTGACTATCCCAGCTACCTCCAAATTCTATTGCACAAGCCCTCAACATATCTTCTAGGGTTTGAATTGTTCTTTCACTTTGTCCATCGGTTTGAGGGTGATATGCCATGCTCATATTGATTCGTGTTCCCAACTCTTTCTGGAAACTAGTCCAGAACCTGGAAGCGAACCGACTATCTCTATCAGAGATAATAGATAGCGGTATTCCATGACGGCTCACGATCTCATTGATGTAGATTCGAGCTAACTTATCCATTGAATAGTTCTCACTGGCAGGAATAAAGTGTGCTGATTTGGTTAGTCTGTCAACCATAACCCAAATAGCATCATGCCCTTTCTAGGTTCTTGGTAATTTTGTAACAAAATCCATAGTAATTCTATCCCATTTCCACACAGGTATCTCTAACTGCTGTAGTTGACCTGTGGGTTTCTGATGTTCAATTTTGACTTGAAGGCAAGTTAAACATTTTTCTATATATTGGGCTATAGATCTATTCATATTTGGCCACCAGTAATGAGTCTTCAAGTCTTTATACATCTTATCAGCTCCAGGATGTATTGAGTATTTGGATTTGTGAGCTTCATCCATTACTTTTGTTTGAATTTCCTCATGTTTAGGAATCCAAATTATGTTTTCAAATCGTAGGATTCCGCCATTGACTTTGTTTAGTAACTTCTCCTTACCAACCATGCGCTCCTTCTTAATGTTATCTTCATGGAGTGCTTGGGTTTGAGTTTCTTTAATCTGATCCATCCAGTCTATCTTGATTTCTAACCTTAAGGCTCTTATCTTGATAGGCTCAATTTTCTCCTTCCGACTTAATGCATCAGCTACAACATTAGCTTTCCCGGGATGGTATTTAATCTCACAATCATAATTATTAATGAGTTCCATCCATCTCCTTTGTCTCATATTCAAATCCTTCTGATTGAATATATGCTGGAGACTTTTGTGGTCTGTATATATCACACACTTAGTACCATACATATAGTGTCTCCAAATATTTAGAGCAAACACTATGGAACCAAGTTCGAGATCGTGTGTGGTATAGTTTTTCTCATGAAACTTAAGTTGTCGTAATGCGTAGGCTATAACCTTTTCTCGCTGCATCAATACACAACCTAGACCAATACGGGAAGCATCACAATAGATGACGAAGTCATCATTTCCATCAGGTAGTGCTAAGATTGGTGCGGTACAGAGTTTCTGCTTAAGAGTTTTGAATGCCTCTTCTTGTTTCTGACTCCATTCAAACTTTACAGCTTTCTGAGTTAGAGTAGTTAGTGGAGTAGCGATCTTGGAGAAATCTTGTATGAATCTTCGGTAGTATCCGGCTAGTCCAAGAAAGCTTCGAACCTCAGTCGGCGTCTTTGGAGTCTCCCATTTCATAATAGCTTCGATCTTGGTTGGATCTACTTGGATTCCCTGATGATTTATAACATGCCCTAAGAATTGTACCTCTTGCTTCCAAAACTCGCATTTGGAAAACTTAGTGTACAACTTCTCTTTTCTAAGAGTTTCCAGGATTATCTGAAGATGTTTGGCATGTTCTTTTTGGGTTCGAGAATAGGTAAGGATATCGTCTATGAACACTATTAACGAATTTGTCCAAGAATGGTTTACAAACTCGGTTCATTAGGTCCATAAATGTTGCGGGGGCGTTAGTTAGACCAAATGACATAACTAAGAATTCATAGTGTCCGTATCGGGTTCTAAAGGCAGTCTTAGGTACGTCTTCTTCCTGTACCTTTAACTGGTGATATACAGATCTAAGATATATCTTCGAGAAGTATTTAGCTCCTTGCAACTGATCTAACAAATCATCTATTCTTGGTAATGGGTATTTGTTCTTAATAGTGAGTTTGTTTAATTCTTGATAATCTATACACATCTGCATGCTTCCATCCTTCTTCTTTACAAATAACACCGGTGCTCCCCAAGGTGACGTACTTGGATGTATAAAACCTCTGTCCAATAGTTCTTGAATCTGCTTCATCAATTCCTTTATTCTGAAGGTGCTAAACGATAGGGTGCCTTAGCCATGGGTTTCGCTCTGGGAATGAGTTCGATTTGGAATTCGATTTGTCTATCTGGTGGTAGACCAGGTAATTCTTTTGAAAATATATCCGGGTGATTACATACTACAGGAATGTCCGCAATTTACCGTTCGGGTTTTAGAGTTTAAAGCATAAACTACAAATATACTACATCCTGTATTCACACATTTCTTAGCTTTAGCTACAGAAATCGTTTCAATCTTATTCTCATCACTATCACATTGTATCAATATAGACTCTCCGTTAGGCCTATAAATCCTAACAGTCCGTTGATCACAATCGATCTGAGCATTGCATTGGTTTAACCAATCTATTCCAATGATAACATCGTACTTGCTCATACTCATTGGCATTAATTCAATCATTGAATTTTCGTTACCTAGAGTCATCTTGCAATTCGCGTATGATTCGGTTATCCTAATTTGCTCACCACTTTCCGTCTCAACTACGTAAGCATGCTCAAGTGGAATTGGTTTCATGCCTAAATGCAAACTAAAGGCATCTGAAACAAAACTTATATTCGCTCCCGTATCAAACAGGATTTTAGCATAAACATTATTAACTAGGAACGTATCAGCTACTATCTTGGCATTGTTATTCCTCCTTCCTTCGCCTATCACAAACACCCTACCTTTAGCCCCTCCCCTGGGCTTCTGCTGAACTGGTTTGGTACAATTTCTTGCCAGATGTCCCACTTCATTACAGTTGAAACACTTAAAATATGGACAGTTCATTGCAACATGTCTCGACTTTTGACATCTACCGCATCTCGTTTCTTGGGGATTTCTAATGAAATTGTTTCCCTCTCTCCTGGGAAATTTGAAGTTTCTCGGTTTGAACCGATACATTACTTCCTCACTTTTTCTCTTTGTTTCTACAGGCTTTACCTCTACCGCCTTCTCAGCCTTCTCTTTGGCTTCTTGAGCTGCCACATCATCATAAACCGTGGCACTCATTGCTAAAGCCGCATCCATTATTTGAGGTGCAGAGGTTTTCACCAAGGTACGCACCTTGAGTGGTAAACCCCTAATAAAGTGTTTGATTCTTCGGGGTTCAGGTGTCACAAGATGTGGCACTAATTTTGACATCTCGCGAAATTTAGTCGCATACTCCCGATGCGTCATAGTTCCAGCCTCCAAACGCTGAAACTCTTCCTCAATCTTATCTAGTTCGTTCTGAGGACAGAAACGTTGTAGAATTAGTTCCTTGAACTTGTTCCACTTTATTTTGTCCACAACTTGTTCCCCTCTAGCTTGTTTCACAGATTCCCACCAATCCAGTGTGGTGGTTTCCAAGGAATTAGCAGCAAACTTGATTGCCTGATTGCTTCTGCACTCACTGAGCTTGATCACAGCCTCCATCTTTGTAATCCACTGAGTAGTATAAATGGCTCCTTTCTTTCCATCAAATGGCTTAGGTTTGCATCCTCCGAAGGATTTGTAATTATATCCTTCGTGATTCTCAGTTCTCGTCGCTGAACTAGCATTGACGTTTCCATTTGCTCCTTCGGTGTTGTTATTGGTTTCTCCTCCTGCAGTTCCAGTACCCATCCTTCTCGTGAGGACTTCATCTAATAAACCAGGTAGTGTTGTTCTTAGTGCCTTTGTTACCTCACTAGCAACAACATATTGAAACTGGGCCTCAGACATAACTACTTCTTCAGCATGAGTATTTGCATTATTGTCGTTCTCATTTGCTTCATGATGGTCGTTAGTATCGGCGTTATTTTCAGTGTGCCTATGGCTCCTAGTAATCGGAGTACGACCTGTTCCCCTACCTCTTCCTTTTCCCCGTCCCACCATTGTTACCTATATATACAGATGTATGATATCAGAATTCGTATAACCGGTTATGATCCAGAAAATCAGAAATTAAAGACATTTGGCTAAGAATGTAATTAATATCTGCTTTCTTGACATCTCCTGTTATACTCATAATGATAATCAACATTTTAACTTATATCCTGTTGGCATTCCAGCTATTCTCAGAGCTCTTAGTTTAAGTCTACATACTAATCTTTCCTATTATTATCTAAATCCCTTAAACTGCGGTTCTGATACTAACTTGTCACACCCGTAACACAGGACAGTTATCTACCAGAGTAGTACCTCTAACAGGTATGTTCCCAGGTAAGAGCGGCGAGTCTAGGAGAGATTTATACACCGCTCTTTCCTAGACAGAACATTTCGTTCGTCATATAAAACTACATACCGATTGAAGGTCGCCTTCTAGTTACTGTGACGTTGATACCAAAAATACACATACAACGGAAGACTTGACATTATAAAACTAATTCATTTCATAAATGTAACATTGGTTTACAACAAGGACTGACTGGTAAATACAACACAAAACTCTGGACTTATAGTTCAAGAAGAACGTGCCAATCACTCAGGCCTTATGGTCGCCCTGGGACCTGCCCTCAGTCATCCCTATGTCAAAACATCTGTACCTCTCCTGGAATTCCAACTATCCGCTAGGGTTCACATGTGCTCAAAAACATTTAAAAACATTTTGGATCAGCTTAATGCTGGTGAGTTCATAAACAAAATCACATTTTCCAGTGTATCCTCGTTACAAGGATGAATGCCCCGTCTGGGTCTTATAACCATCTATTCCAATCCATCACCGAATCGCCCTTAAATTCTGAGTCTATAACATACATATATTCAGGAACCTTCCGGGCGCGTTGGTCACCCTTAGACAAGATCTAACCAAGAGGATCAATCTTGTCCCTAGGTCCCATCCCAACCATGGCCATAATAAGTACTTATTATAGGATATATGCACGGATAGTATTGGAATCTCACATAAAAATCATTTACAAAACATTTCATAGAGCACAGTTTAGGGGAACTCACCTTAACCAGAACTTCCTCCTGTATTGAATATAATAATCAACACTTCGACAGAACCCTAGATCATGTTCGACATTATCATAAATAACATCCCTATCTTAGGTTTATACGAAGAAACCTTAGGGTGTTTAGAAACCTTACCTCGGTACTATCTATGGCAGTTTTGTTGGGATTCAGTGGTGATCAGTTTGACTTTTGTAAAAACGGGTTTTGACAGAGAAATTAATTAATTCAGTTAATTAATAAATACGCAGCGGAAAATAAAATCAAAACCTATTTAACAGCACTGACAAACCGAACAGGATCTGGTTGTGAACACGCAAACACAAAAAAACAATTAATCTACTGCTGAGATTAATTATACCTTAGTGGTTAATGATTAACCGGTTGAGACACCTAGATACAACGAACCGATGCTAGATCACGAACCAGACGCGAGAGAATGGGACTGCGGCGCCGGTTAGCGACGGCGGCTTGAAAATGCCGTAAATGGCAAAGGCTCCTGGATGAAAAAAATCCTTTTTTTTGCTTCTGGATTGGAGTTTACTGAGATAAGCCTTATGCGGCTTGATTTTTTTCAATTGTAGGGTAATGAGATTATTATTAGGTTATAATAATAATAAACCCTACTAATTGTTTCCTGGCCCATAGTCCAATACGAGATGCAAAAGCCCGAACCCATTTAATTGTTTTTAATTAAAGATTAAAACAATATATATAATTATTATTTATAAACTAGTATAAATAATAATTCTCGTCTAACAAATATATATAAAATATATCGCCTCGCTAACAGTTCGTAATTACCAGTTAAGCAGGTTAAGTGGATTTAATGTTCGTTGCCCTAGGTGTAACTCTTACGGGTCATAGCTCGGTCAGCCGCGTTGTCCATCGGGTCGGTCCATAAAATCCAACAATCACTCACTTGGACGATCCACGATAATTCAATGCAAACAGTCAGCGGCGCTCTAGCTGCACATGGCTGTCCCAAACAAGGTATGACGCTTTAAAGTCATTAACCAAATATCTCAGTGTTAGTAATAGCTAGCTAAAGCAAGACAATAGACTTATGGCAATAGTTGTCATTCATCCTTTCCGTATAAAACATCAATTGAATCAATGAGACATGGATTTAGTTCATTCTCATATGGCGTTCAATTATTATTGTTCTCGATCAAGAATCAAAATGGTCCAATCAAACACACAGTAAGTTTGGGTAAGGCCTTACACTTCACCAGTTTGAATCAACGAGGGCGCCACGATGCTTATCTGTTACATATAATGCAAGAGTACAGAATCCCTTATTGACTACATACAACTCCCACTGAACTTCAGAACTATTCCTAATCAAAGTCTTTATGACTGGCAGTTACGCGACAGCGTTTGACAGTGATTAAAGAATGGTTCTTGGTATACGGCAGTTCTAGTACGTATCTCAGGTCAGAGGATACTAATGAGTATACCAATAGCAAAACATCTTATGACAAAGATCCATGAAGATGATTTGATGCGAGTTACATCCAACGTCATTCAAAATGAGGCCTGTGAAGTTCGGAGTCAACTCCTTGAGCCGAAGTTCAGAATAGTCTTAATTTAGAGTCGTTCCCACGATTCTGATCGACTACGGATAATTAAGAATACAAGATTCATGGATTAAACGTATTAAAATCGAACACAGTTATAAGAATTCAGAATTGCATTTAAATCAGTAAACCAAAAGAATTCAAAAGTACAACTGTTTAAATGTTCGCACATTCAAAATACTAAATCAAAACATATCGCTAGCAAAACTAAGACCGATAGCATTTATGTGCTGATCATGCTTTTCTTGAGTCATCGGCTTAGTGAACGGGTTCGCTAGGTTTTGATCTGTGTCTACTTTTCTTATCACGACGTCTCCACGTTCCACAAGTTCCCGTATATAGTGGAACTTCCTTTTAATGTGCTTGGCTTTGTGATGAGATCTAGGCTCTTTGGCTTGAGCTATAGCACCTGTGTTATCACAAAGTATCTCGATTGGTTGGCGAATACTCGGAACCACATCGAGGTCAGTAATGAATTTCTTCATCCAAGCAGCTTCCTTAGCAGCATCTGATACGGCTATATACTCAGATTCGGTGGTTGAATCCGCCACTACACTCTGCTTGGAGCTTTTCCATGAGACAGCTCCTCCATTAAGAATGAATACGAAACCTGACTGTGAGCGAGAGTCATCTCGGTCAGTTTGAAAGCTAACATCAGTGTAACACCGTACAGTGAGCTCCTCTTTCACTCCTCCAAATATTAAGAACATGTCTTTGGTCCTTCTTAAGTACCTCACGATGTTCTTGACTGCAGTCCAATGGGCAATGCCAGGACTTTCCTGGAAACGGCTGGTCATGCTTAAAGCATACGAGACGTCAGGTCTAGTGCACAACATAGCATCCATGATAGAACCAATCGCTGAGGCATATGGAATTGCTTCCATTTCCTTAATTTCAATGTCCGTGGAAGGAGATTGTGATTTGTTCAATACAGTGCCTTTAGTCATCGGAACACCTCCTTTCTTGGAGTTTTCCATCCTAAAGCGTGTCATCATTTTGTCTATGTAAGTACTCTGACTTAGCCCTAGAAGCCGCTTAGATCTATCCCTGTAGATCTTGATTCCTAGAATGTAAGCTGCTTCTCCAAGATCTTTCATTGCAAAACAAGATCCTAACCATTGTTTGACTTTGTCAAGCACATGGATGTTGTTTCCAATGATCAGTATATCATCCACATAGAAGATGGGAAATGATATAGTGCTCCCACTAGCCTTTCTGTAAACACAAGGCTCATCTTCATTCTTGACAAAACCAAATTCTTTGATTTTCTGATCAAAATGAAGATTCCAGCTTCGAGATGCCTGTTTAAGTCCATAAATGGACTTATTCAATTTGCAGACCCTACTAGGATACTTTGGATTAACAAAACCGTCAGGCTGAACCATATAGACATCTTCAGAGAGATGTCCATTAAGAAAAGCGGTTTTGACATCCATTTGCCATATCTCGTAATCATGGTACGCGGCTATGGCAAGCAGTATGCTGATCGATTTGATCATAGCAACGGGTGAGAAAGTTTCATCATAGTCAATACCTTGAGTTTGAGTGAAACCCTTTGCAACTAGCCGTGCTTTATAGGTTTGTATATTACCATGCATGTCGGTTTTTCTTTTGAAAATCCATTTGCTCCCTATTGCCCGAGAACCGGGGGGTAGCTCAATCAAGTCCCAGACCTGATTATTACGCATAGATTGCATCTCGGCGTTCATGGCTTCAAGCCATTTCTCGGATTCAGGATTTGAGATAACAGATTTGTAGTTTGTAGGTTCGTCATTTGACTCAGCTACTAACAGGACTTTAGAAGCTTCAAGATGCCATAGGTATCTATTAGGTTCTTTACGAGACCTTCTACTTCTGCAAACGCTTGTCTTTATGTCTGATTCATCAGCAACAACTTCTTGTTGATCAGACGCTCCGACTTCCTCAGCGGTTGTTTGTGTTTCTCGAATTTCTTCAAGATCCATAATATTATTTCTGGTTCCTCGATTTAGAAGATCTTCCTCGAGAAAGCATCCTTTCCTTTTGATGGAAACAATGTTTGCATCAGGATGATAGAAATAATATCCGCTTTTGTTGTAGTAACCGACGAAAACAACTTTTTCGCCTCTGGGATCAAGCTTGTCATCAGAATCGCTGGTGACATATGCATCACATCCCCATACTCTAAGGTAAGACAGATTGGGTTTAGACCCATGCCATATCTCATATGGGGTTTTGTCCACCTTCTTAGTCGGTGCCAGATTTACAAGGCGGGTGGCGGTCATAAGAGCATAACTCCAGAAGGAGTGAGGCAAGTTAGTTCTACACATCATCGATCGAACCATATTAAGTAGGGTTCGATTTCTCCTCTCGCTCACTCCATTAAGTTGGGGTGTGCGAGGAGGAGTGGGCAGAGAAATAATTCCGTGCTCCTTCATATGATTAAGAAATTCTAAGCTGAGATATTCGCCACCTCGATCTGATCGAAGTGTCTTAATAGATTTATCGAGTTGTTTCTCTACTTCGTTTTGAAACTCTTTGAACTTTTCAAATGTTTCATGCTTGTGTTTCATAAGATAGACATAAGCATATCGACTATAATCGTCAATAAATGAAACGAAGTATCTTTCATGATTTCTAGACGTGGTTCTGAAAGGGCCACACACATCAGTGTGTATAAGGCCTAGCAGATCCTTGGCTCGTTCACCAACATGGGTGAAGGGGTCCTTTGTGAGTTTGCCAGCTAAACAAGACTCGCAATTATCAAATAAGTCTTGTCCGGTAGGTTCAAGAATTCCCTCGGATTGGAGTCTTTTAATGCGTGCCTTGCTTATGTGGCCAAGTCGACAATGTCATAGAAAAGTATCATTAGTGCCAGATTTGATACGTTTAGAAAGATTATATATGTTATTGTCAGTTTGAACGTCAATCTCATAAATACCGTTTTGAGGTTTAGCCTCAAAATAAAAGATATCATTTAAGTAGGCAGAAATAGCAATACCATTAAAAACGTACTTAAATCCTTGTTCAAACAATAAAGAAACTGAAATAATGTTTCTAGTTAAACCAGGTGCAAACAAACAATTGTTTAAAACAACCACAAGGCCAGAAGGACATGAGAGATGATATGTTCCAGTTGCAAGAACTGGTACTCTTTTCCCATCATCAACGATGAGCTCCATGTCGCCTTGTTTCAGCTTCCTCCAACTTTTAGGCTCCTGCAAGACATTAATGATGTGGTATCCACATCTGGTATCAAATACCCATGTGTTGCTAGAAACAGTAAAAATTTCAATAACATAAATGAGAATACCTGAAGAGGTGCCCTCACCATTGGCCCTCTGCAGCTTCAGCTTGGCTAGATATTCAGGACAGTTACGTTTCCAGTGCCCCATTTTGTTACATTCAAAGCATTGGCGCTCCTCAGGAGGGGGTGCTTTTGAAGCTTTCTTGTTATTGTTGGTGGCAGGCTTGGCAGCAACATTAACCTTCTTCTTGCCTTTGCTATTAAAACCTCTTTTCTTGGGGTTAGGCTTTTTAACACCAGCAAATTTGACCATCAGAATTTGATTTTTCTTTCCTTGGATATTCATCTCGGCCGTTTTGAGCATACCATGTAGCTTGGCCACTGTCTTCTCCATGCCATTCATGTTGAAATTCATTACGAATTGAGCATAGGAGCATGGGAGAGAGTTTAAGATGAAATCAGTAGCCATGTCATCCTTCATGGGATATCCAAGTTTGTTCATCTGTTCGATGTACCCTTTCATCTTAAGTACATGAGCACTAACAGGCATGCCCTCTTGCATCATGCAACGAATGAGCTGAGACATGGTTTCATAGCGTTTTTGTCGGGCTTGTTTCAGGAACATGCCCTTAAGTTGCTCAATCATGTCAAAGGCACTCAGGTCCTCCATGCTCTTTTGGAGCTCATGGGACATGCAAGCTAGCATACCATCTCAGTGGCATCATCTCTTTGTTTTTCCCAGGCCTTACGGGCGGCAGCCGTGTTACCATCGGGTGCCTCAGGGACTGGTGCATCGAGAACATAGAGCTTCTTGGCCATCTTGAGAACTATTCTCAGATTGCATTGCCACGAGAGAAAGTTGGTGTTATCCATCTTTTCATTCTCAAGGATAGACTTGAGAGCGAAGGAGTTATTAGTATTATTATTTTCAGTAAACATCTGTCAAGATAAGCAAAGAAAATAAATTAGTATAAAGAAAGTGAAAAGTCCTTATTAATTTATGACCCAATTACATAAATCAGAATAAGGAATGAGAATCTAGCTAAATCAGTCACTAACGGTAGCTGTGGCATACAACATTAGTAAGTGGGTAACTAGACTGACAAGTAGTGTCAATTGTGGAAAGATGCACAACTCTCGTGTATGAGGCCGCTAAGACAAGACATGTCTATGCATTGATACGTTTAGCCTCATCTATGCCCACTTTTAATCTCTTGACAGCTGGGGCATGTAACAAGAGAGAAAGGTAATAGTCGTCCTAAAACAGGTACTTGCGGAAGGGCCGAATGTGTCAACGAAACCCTTGCGCCTTGGAAGGATAAACTACGCATCCAGTGCGGTGCTGTGGCTCCAAACACCGATGTTTCGTTTTATGCTCCAAGTGTTCCTTATAATAGGATGGCATAGACCATTGGTTTTAAATATGGGTTCCAATTTTAGTGTTTACCGAATAGGGTCAAACACAACGAATGATTAAATCATACGTGTGTTGTAAAAGCCAGTTTTACTATTTAAAGCCATGACATTTTTTGATGAACCCTTTCATCTCTCAGGACACTTAATTTTAAATAACATATTAAAACTAAGTTTGTCGCGACTTGAATAACCAGTTAAAGTTAATAGTTGAAAACTATTAAGTTATAAGTTTTGAAATTAAATTTAGTTTAAATTGCAAAACTTTAGCGGTTATTTATTTTATAAAAACAAGCCAGTTGTTATTTTTATAAAATTCTACAAGTTGTAAAATTAGAACTTGTGGTGACAGATTGTGACATTTTAAAACTCCTTTTAAAACGTTTGGTATTTGGTTGGTTTATAATAAATTTCATTTATAAAAAAATAAAAGCAACCATAAAACAAATAAATATGTAAATCTTTTATGGCCAAGTTTGATTGATCTTGCTAGAGCCAGTTAGCGAGACCAAATGGGTCACGGGGTCCAAAAAATTAAAAAAACACAAGGATGGACTTCCGTGCATCTAGTCGTCTCGGATGACTCCCACTGACTCCATGATTCATGTTGCGTCTTCAGATTTGTCTTCGGGTTTTTATTACATTACATAAAATAAAAAGCTTATTCTATTACAACTTTGAGCCATCAAAAGTGGGCCAAAACCATAAAACCAAAAACTGAATAATAAACACAAACAACTCAATCACATGGGTCGGGCCAGATTTACATATTCAACACAATCACATACGGGCAATAAATTTGGTCCTGAAGAGGTGCCCTCACCATTGGCCCTCTGCAGCTTCAGCTTGGCTAGATATTCAGGACAGTTACGTTTCCAGTGCCCCATTTTGTTGCATTCAAAGCATTGGCGCTCCTCAGGAGGGGGTGCTTTTGAAGCTTTCTTGTTATTGTTGGTGGCAGGCTTGGCAGCAACATTAACCTTCTTCTTGCCTTTGCTATTAAAACCTCTTTTCTTGGGGTTAGGCTTTTTAACACCAGCAAATTTGACCATCAGAATTTGATTTTTCTTTCCTTGGATATTCATCTCGGCCGTTTTGAGCATACCATGTAGCTTGGCCACTGTCTTCTCCATGCCATTCATGTTGAAATTCATTACGAATTGAGCATAGGAGCATGGGAGAGAGTTTAAGATGAAATCAGTAGCCATGTCATCCTTCATGGGATATCCAAGTTTGTTCATCTGTTCGATGTACCCTTTCATCTTAAGTACATGAGCACTAACAGGCATGCCCTCTTGCATCATGCAACGAATGAGCTGAGACATGGTTTCATAGCGTTTTTGTCGGGCTTGTTTCAGGAACATGCCCTTAAGTTGCTCAATCATGTCAAAGGCACTCAGGTCCTCCATGCTCTTTTGGAGCTCATGGGACATGCAAGCTAGCATACATTCTCAGTGGCATCATCTCTTTGTTTTTCCCAGGCCTTACGGGCGGCAGCCGTATTACCATCGGGTGCCTCAGGGACTGGTGCATCGAGAACATAGAGTTTCTTGGCCATCTTGAGAACTATTCTCAGATTGCACTGCCACGAGAGAAAGTTGGTGTTATCCATCTTTTCATTCTCAAGGATAGACTTGAGAGCGAAGGAGTTATTAGTATTATTATTTTCAGTAAACATCTGTCAAGATAAGCAAAGAAAATAAATTAGTATAAAGAAAGTGAAAAGTCCTTATTAATTTATGACCCAATTACATAAATCAGAATAAGGAATGAGAATCTAGCTAAATCAGTCACTAACGGTAGCTGTGGCATACAACATTAGTAAGTGGGTAACTAGACTGACAAGTAGTGTCACTTGTGGAAAGATGCACAACTCTCGTGTATGAGGCCGCTAAGACAAGACATGTCTATGCATTGATACGTTTAGCCTCATCTATGCCCACTTTTAATCTCTTGACAGCTGGGGCATGTAACAAGAGAGAAAAGTAATAGTCGTCCTAAAACAGGTACTTGCGAAAGGGCCGAATGTGTCAACGAAACCCTTGCGCCTTGGAAGGATAAACTACGCATCCAGTGCGGTGCTGTGGCTCCAAACACCGATGTTTCGTTTTATGCTCCAAGTGTTCCTTATAATAGGATGGCATAGACCATTGGTTTTAAATATGGGTTCCAATTTTAGTGTTTACCGAATAGGGTCAAACACAACGAATGATTAAATCATACGTGTGTTGTAAAAGCCAGTTTTACTATTTAAAGCCATGACATTTTTTGATGAACCCTTTCATCTCTCAGGACACTTAATTTTAAATAACATATTAAAACTAAGTTTGTCGCGACTTGAATAACCAGTTAAAGTTAATAGTTGAAAACTATTAAGTTATAAGTTTTGAAATTAAATTTAGTTTAAATTGCAAAACTTTAGCGGTTATTTATTTTATAAAAACAAGCCAGTTGTTATTTTTATAAAATTCTACAAGTTGTAAAATTAGAACTTGTGGTGACAGATTGTGACATTTTAAAACTCCTTTTAAAACGTTTGGTATTTGGTTAGTTTATAATAAATTTCAGTTATAAAAAAATAAAAGCAACCATAAAACAAATAAATATGTAAATCTTTTATGGCCAAGTTTGATTGATCTTGCTAGAGCCAGTTAGCGAGACCAAATGGGTCACGGGGTCCAAAAAATTAAAACAAACACAAGGATGGACTTCCGTGCATCTAGTCGTCTCGGATGACTCCTACTGACTCCATGATTCATGTTGCGTCTTCAGATTTGTCTTCGGGTTTTTATTACATTACATAAAATAAAAAGCTTATTCTATTACAACTTTGAGCCATCAAAAGTGGGCCAAAACCATAAAACCAAAAACTGAATAATAAACACAAACAACTCAATCACATGGGTCGGGCCAGATTTACATATTCAACACAATCACATACGGGCAATAAATTTGGTCCTGAAGAGGTGCCCTCACCATTGGCCCTCTGCAGCTTCAGCTTGGCTAGATATTCAGGACAGTTACGTTTCCAGTGCCCCATTTTGTTGCATTCAAAGCATTGGCGCTCCTCAGGAGGGGGTGCTTTTGAAGCTTTCTTGTTATTGTTGGTGGCAGGCTTGGCAGCAACATTAACCTTCTTCTTGCCTTTGCTATTAAAACCTCTTTTCTTGGGGTTAGGCTTTTTAACACCAGCAAATTTGACCATCAGAAATTGATTTTTCTTTCCTTGGATATTCATCTCGGCCGTTTTGAGCATACCATGTAGCTTGGCCACTGTCTTCTCCATGCCATTCATGTTGAAATTCATTACGAATTGAGCATAGGAGCATGGGAGAGAGTTTAAGATGAAATCAGTAGCCATGTCATCCTTCATGGGATATCCAAGTTTGTTCATCTGTTCGATGTACCCTTTCATCTTAAGTACATGAGCACTAACAGGCGTGCCCTCTTGCATCATGCAACGAATGAGCTGAGACATGGTTTCATAGCGTTTTTGTCGGGCTTGTTTCAGGAACATGCCCTTAAGTTGCTCAATCATGTCAAAGGCACTCAGGTCCTCCATGCTCTTTTGGAGCTCATGGGACATGCAAGCTAGCATACATTCTCAGTGGCATCATCTCTTTGTTTTTCCCAGGCCTTACGGGCGGCAGCCGTATTACCATCGGGTGCCTCAGGGACTGGTGCATCGAGAACATAGAGCTTCTTGGCCATCTTGAGAACTATTCTCAGATTGCACTGCCACGAGAGAAAGTTGGTGTTATCCATCTTTTCATTCTCAAGGATAGACTTGAGAGCGAAGGAGTTATTAGTATTATTATTTTCAGTAAACATCTGTCAAGATAAGCAAAGAAAATAAATTAGTATAAAGAAAGTGAAAAGTCCTTATTAATTTATGACCCAATTACATAAATCAGAATAAGGAATGAGAATCTAGCTAAATCAGTCACTAACGGTAGCTGTGGCATACAACATTAGTAAGTGGGTAACTAGACTGACAAGTAGTGTCACTTGTGGAAAGATGCACAACTCTCGTGTATGAGGCCGCTAAGACAAGACATGTCTATGCATTGATACGTTTAGCCTCATCTATGCCCACTTTTAATCTCTTGACAGCTGGGGCATGTAACAAGAGAGAAAAGTAATAGTCGTCCTAAAACAGGTACTTGCGAAAGGGCCGAATGTGTCAACGAAACCCTTGCGCCTTGGAAGGATAAACTACGCATCCAGTGCGGTGCTGTGGCTCCAAACACCGATGTTTCGTTTTATGCTCCAAGTGTTCCTTATAATAGGATGGCATAGACCATTGGTTTTAAATATGGGTTCCAATTTTAGTGTTTACCGAATAGGGTCAAACACAACGAATGATTAAATCATACGTGTGTTGTAAAAGCCAGTTTTACTATTTAAAGCCATGACATTTTTTGATGAACCCTTTCATCTCTCAGGACACTTAATTTTAAATAACATATTAAAACTAAGTTTGTCGCGACTTGAATAACCAGTTAAAGTTAATAGTTGAAAACTATTAAGTTATAAGTTTTGAAATTAAATTTAGTTTAAATTGCAAAACTTTAGCGGTTATTTATTTTATAAAAACAAGCCAGTTGTTATTTTTATAAAATTCTACAAGTTGTAAAATTAGAACTTGTGGTGACAGATTGTGACATTTTAAAACTCCTTTTAAAACGTTTGGTATTTGGTTGGTTTATAATAAATTTCAGTTATAAAAAAATAAAAGCAACCATAAAACAAATAAATATGTAAATCTTTTATGGCCAAGTTTGATTGATCTTGCTAGAGCCAGTTAGCGAGACCAAATGGGTCACGGGGTCCAAAAAATTAAAACAAACACAAGGATGGACTTCCGTGCATCTAGTCGTCTCGGATGACTCCCACTGACTCCATGATTCATGTTGCGTCTTCAGATTTGTCTTCGGGTTTTTATTACATTACATAAAATAAAAAGCTTATTCTATTACAACTTTGAGCCATCAAAAGTGGGCCAAAACCATAAAACCAAAAACTGAATAATAAACACAAACAACTCAATCACATGGGTCGGGCCAGATTTACATATTCAACACAATCACATACGGGCAATAAATTTGGTCCTGAAGAGGTGCCCTCACCATTGGCCCTCTGCAGCTTCAGCTTGGCTAGATATTCAGGACAGTTACGTTTCCAGTGCCCCATTTTGTTGCATTCAAAGCATTGGCGCTCCTCAGGAGGGGGTGCTTTTGAAGCTTTCTTGTTATTGTTGGTGGCAGGCTTGGCAGCAACATTAACCTTCTTCTTGCCTTTGCTATTAAAACCTCTTTTCTTGGGGTTAGGCTTTTTAACACCAGCAAATTTGACCATCAGAATTTGATTTTTCTTTCCTTGGATATTCATCTCGGCCGTTTTGAGCATACCATGTAGCTTGGCCACTGTCTTCTCCATGCCATTCATGTTGAAATTCATTACGAATTGAGCATAGGAGCATGGGAGAGAGTTTAAGATGAAATCAGTAGCCATGTCATCCTTCATGGGATATCCAAGTTTGTTCATCTGTTCGATGTACCCTTTCATCTTAAGTACATGAGCACTAACAGGCGTGCCCTCTTGCATCATGCAACGAATGAGCTGAGACATGGTTTCATAGCGTTTTTGTCGGGCTTGTTTCAGGAACATGCCCTTAAGTTGCTCAATCATGTCAAAGGCACTCAGGTCCTCCATGCTCTTTTGGAGCTCATGGGACATGCAAGCTAGCATACCATCTCAGTGGCATCATCTCTTTGTTTTTCCCAGGCCTTACGGGCGGCAGCCGTGTTACCATCGGGTGCCTCAGGGACTGGTACATCGAGAACATAGAGCTTCTTGGCCATCTTGAGAACTATTCTCAGATTGCACTGCCACGAGAGAAAGTTGGTGTTATCCATCTTTTCATTCTCAAGGATAGACTTGAGAGCGAAGGAGTTATTAGTATTATTATTTTCAGTAAACATCTGTCAAGATAAGCAAAGAAAATAAATTAGTATAAAGAAAGTGAAAAGTCCTTATTAATTTATGACCCAATTACATAAATCAGAATAAGGAATGAGAATCTAGCTAAATCAGTCACTAACGGTAGCTGTGGCATACAACATTAGTAAGTGGGTAACTAGACTGACAAGTAGTGTCAATTGTGGAAAGATGCACAACTCTCGTGTATGAGGCCGCTAAGACAAGACATGTCTATGCATTGATACGTTTAGCCTCATCTATGCCCACTTTTAATCTCTTGACAGCTGGGGCATGTAACAAGAGAGAAAAGTAATAGTCGTCCTAAAACAGGTACTTGCGAAAGGGCCGAATGTGTCAACGAAACCCTTGCGCCTTGGAAGGATAAACTACGCATCCAGTGCGGTGCTGTGGCTCCAAACACCGATGTTTCGTTTTATGCTCCAAGTGTTCCTTATAATAGGATGGCATAGACCATTGGTTTTAAATATGGGTTCCAATTTTAGTGTTTACCGAATAGGGTCAAACACAACGAATGATTAAATCATACGTGTGTTGTAAAAGCCAGTTTTACTATTTAAAGCCATGACATTTTTTGATGAACCCTTTCATCTCTCAGGACACTTAATTTTAAATAACATATTAAAACTAAGTTTGTCGCGACTTGAATAACCAGTTAAAGTTAATAGTTGAAAACTATTAAGTTATAAGTTTTGAAATTAAATTTAGTTTAAATTGCAAAACTTTAGCGGTTATTTATTTTATAAAAACAAGCCAGTTGTTATTTTTATAAAATTCTACAAGTTGTAAAATTAGAACTTGTGGTGACAGATTGTGACATTTTAAAACTCCTTTTAAAACGTTTGGTATTTGGTTGGTTTATAATAAATTTCAGTTATAAAAAAATAAAAGCAACCATAAAACAAATAAATATGTAAATCTTTTATGGCCAAGTTTGATTGATCTTGCTAGAGCCAGTTAGCGAGACCAAATGGGTCACGGGGTCCAAAAAATTAAAACAAACACAAGGATGGACTTCCGTGCATCTAGTCGTCTCGGATGACTCCCACTGACTCCATGATTCATGTTGCGTCTTCAGATTTGTCTTCGGGTTTTTATTACATTACATAAAATAAAAAGCTTATTCTATTACAACTTTGAGCCATCAAAAGTGGGCCAAAACCATAAAACCAAAAACTGAATAATAAACACAAACAACTCAATCACATGGGTCGGGCCAGATTTACATATTCAACACAATCACATACGGGCAATAAATTTGGTCCTGAAGAGGTGCCCTCACCATTGGCCCTCTGCAGCTTCAGCTTGGCTAGATATTCAGGACAGTTACGTTTCCAGTGCCCCATTTTGTTGCATTCAAAGCATTGGCGCTCCTCAGGAGGGGGTGCTTTTGAAGCTTTCTTGTTATTGTTGGTGGCAGGCTTGGCAGCAACATTAACCTTCTTCTTGCCTTTGCTATTAAAACCTCTTTTCTTGGGGTTAGGCTTTTTAACACCAGCAAATTTGACCATCAGAATTTGATTTTTCTTTCCTTGGATATTCATCTCGGCCGTTTTGAGCATACCATGTAGCTTGGCCACTGTCTTCTCCATGCCATTCATGTTGAAATTCATTACGAATTGAGCATAGGAGCATGGGAGAGAGTTTAAGATGAAATCAGTAGCCATGTCATCCTTCATGGGATATCCAAGTTTGTTCATCTGTTCGATGTACCCTTTCATCTTAAGTACATGAGCACTAACAGGCGTGCCCTCTTGCATCATGCAACGAATGAGCTGAGACATGGTTTCATAGCGTTTTTGTCGGGCTTGTTTCAGGAACATGCCCTTAAGTTGCTCAATCATGTCAAAGGCACTCAGGTCCTCCATGCTCTTTTGGAGCTCATGGGACATGCAAGCTAGCATACCATCTCAGTGGCATCATCTCTTTGTTTTTCCCAGGCCTTACGGGCGGCAGCCGTGTTACCATCGGGTGCCTCAGGGACTGGTACATCGAGAACATAGAGCTTCTTGGCCATCTTGAGAACTATTCTCAGATTGCACTGCCACGAGAGAAAGTTGGTGTTATCCATCTTTTCATTCTCAAGGATAGACTTGAGAGCGAAGGAGTTATTAGTATTATTATTTTCAGTAAACATCTGTCAAGATAAGCAAAGAAAATAAATTAGTATAAAGAAAGTGAAAAGTCCTTATTAATTTATGACCCAATTACATAAATCAGAATAAGGAATGAGAATCTAGCTAAATCAGTCACTAACGGTAGCTGTGGCATACAACATTAGTAAGTGGGTAACTAGACTGACAAGTAGTGTCAATTGTGGAAAGATGCACAACTCTCGTGTATGAGGCCGCTAAGACAAGACATGTCTATGCATTGATACGTTTAGCCTCATCTATGCCCACTTTTAATCTCTTGACAGCTGGGGCATGTAACAAGAGAGAAAAGTAATAGTCGTCCTAAAACAGGTACTTGCGGAAGGGCCGAATGTGTCAACGAAACCCTTGCGCCTTGGAAGGATAAACTACGCATCCAGTGCGGTGCTGTGGCTCCAAACACCGATGTTTCGTTTTATGCTCCAAGTGTTCCTTATAATAGGATGGCATAGACCATTGGTTTTAAATATGGGTTCCAATTTTAGTGTTTACCGAATAGGGTCAAACACAACGAATGATTAAATCATACGTGTGTTGTAAAAGCCAGTTTTACTATTTAAAGCCATGACAAATTTTGATGAACCCTTTCATCTCTCAGGACACTTAATTTTAAATAACATATTAAAACTAAGTTTGTCGCGACTTGAATAACCAGTTAAAGTTAATAGTTGAAAACTATTAAGTTATAAGTTTTGAAATTAAATTTAGTTTAAATTGCAAAACTTTAGCGGTTATTTATTTTATAAAAACAAGCCAGTTGTTATTTTTATAAAATTCTACAAGTTGTAAAATTAGAACTTGTGGTGACAGATTGTGACATTTTAAAACTCCTTTTAAAACGTTTGGTATTTGGTTGGTTTATAATAAATTTCAGTTATAAAAAAATAAAAGCAACCATAAAACAAATAAATATGTAAATCTTTTATGGCCAAGTTTGTTTGATCTTGCTAGAGCCAGTTAGCGAGATCAAATGGGTCACGGGGTCCAAAAAATTAAAACAACCACAAGGATGGACTTCCGTGCATCTAGTCGTCTCGGATGACTCCCACTGACTCCATGATTCATGTTGCGTCTTCAGATTTGTCTTCGGGTTTTTATTACATTACATAAAATAAAAAGCTTATTCTATTACAACTTTGAGCCATCAAAAGTGGGCCAAAACCATAAAACCAAAAACTGAATAATAAACACAAACAACTCAATCACATGGGTCGGGCCAGATTTACATATTCAACACAATCACATACGGGCAATAAATTTGGTCAAATAAAAAAAGTTAAAAATGACCAAATTAATAAATAAAAAAATTGCCCCAAAAACAGATCAGATCAGAAACTTCAAGATAGTTAAAGTTTGTGATTAATCTAACCGGTGAAACCAGACCGGTTCCGATTTGCGTGTTATAACCCAGGCTCTGATACCACTGTTGGGATTCAGTGGTGATCAGTTTGACTTTTGTAAAAACGGGTTTTGACAGAGAAATTAATTAATTCAGTTAATTAATAAATACGCAGCGGAAAATAAAATCAAAACCTATTTAACAGCACTGACAAACCGAACAGGATCTGGTTATGAACATGCAAACACAAAAAAAAAACAATTCATTTACTGATGAGATTAATTATACCTTAGTGGTTAATGATTAACCGGTTGAGACACCTAGGTACAACGAACCGATGCTATATCACGAACCAGACGCGAGAGAATGGGACGGCGCCGGTCAGCGACAGCGGCTTGAAAATGCCATAAATGGCAAAGGCTCCAGGATGAAAAAATCCTTTTTTTTGCTTCTGGATTGGAGTTTACCGAGATAAGCCTTATGCGGCTTGATTTTTTTCAATTGTAGGGTAATGAATTTATTATTAGGTTATAATAATAATAAACCCTACTAATTGTTTCTGGGCCCATAGTTCAATACGAGATGCAAAAGCCCGAACCCATTTAATTGTTTTTAATTAAAGATTAAAACAATATATATAATTATTATTTATAAACTAGTATAAATAAAAATTCCCGTCTAACAAATATATATAAAATATATCGGCTCGCTAACAGTTCGTAATTACCAGTTAAGCAGGTTAAGTGGATTTAATGTTCGTTGCCCTAGGTGTAACTCTTACGGGTCATAGCTCGGTCAGCCGCGTTGTCCATCGGGTCGGTCCATAAAATCCAACAAGTTTGGGGACGAAATGCGAGAAACCGGACTTTCGAGAGCAGACCAGAACCTCGGGAGTCGAGCTACCAGAGCTTAGGGGTGTGAAACTGAAAGTGTTTGTGTGTGCAAAATGAACGAGCTCGTCCCATCTATTTATAGGGTGAATTTGGTACCACGTCGGACCGTTATGCAGGTGATAGCAGTCCGCTATCGTCCTTCCCGCGTCAGCCCTACACGCGTCCTGCTCCTATTGGACCCGCCTAATTTTTACGGCTAGCGGACCGTTATGGTTCTAGATAGCGGTCCGCTATCAAGCCACGCGTCAGATTTCAGTTGATGAGTCATAGGACACGTGTCAACACCTGGTTCAATCCTTCCCCTACACATATCGGACCGGTATGGATTGGATGTCGGTCCGACGTCCGCCTTATTTTCAGAATTTTCACTTTTAGTCCTCCATCTTTGGAAAACTTGCAGTTTATCCCATGAACTTTGTCTTTTGATACTTTTAGCCTTTATTTGACTTGGGAATTATCCGAATGTTACATTACTAGCTCTATGTTTTATTCTCCTATACAATCTATTTATGTCGATTATGGCAACAATATACCAATCCATGGGTCCGCTAACACCACACATCCCACACCTAACCGATCCTACTACTTGAACAATATTTTATTTACACCACATAATTAAAAACCTTTTATATGTTTGTAAATTCACTATCGATAATCAGACTTAAGTTGATTTTGACCCTTATGGTTTTACCGTGAAGGATCTCAAGACTGGAGCTATGCTTTCCCGCCACAACAGCACGCGTGATCTGTATCCCTTCACATCACCCGCCAGTTCATCCATTTTTCTCACTTCAATGCAAGACCAATGGCATAATCGTCTCGGACACCCGAGCGCTTCCGTTTTAGATTTATTGTTTCTCATTTTTCAATTCCTTGCAATAAACTTAAGATTTCTTCTTTATGTCATGCATGCCAATTATCTAAACATAAACGTTTGCCTTTTTATGATTCTAGTTCAACTACGTTTGCACCTTTCGATATTATACATTGTGATCTTTGGACTTCTCCAATTTTATACATTATGTTTGGATTTATCCCCTAAAATTTAAATCCGACACTTTCACATATTTCAAGAAATTCCATCAGTTAGTTCTTACCCAGTTCCACCATAAAATCAAGGCCTTTCAATGTGACTTAGGTGACGAATTCGATAACAACGAATTCAAGATATTCGCTCACGCGCACGGTCTCCTATTCCATTTCTCGTGCCCCCATACGTCACAACAAAACGTTCGAGCCGAACGGATGATCCGTTGCCTTAACGACATCACCCACACCCTCCTTACCTATGCCAATCTTCCTAACTCTTTCTGGGTTGAAGCCCTCCATACCGCTACCTACCTCCATAATATACTACACAATAAACGACTCAATTTCTCCACACCCGCTTTTGCCCTTTACCACCGCCACCCGAATTACGATCATCTCCGTGTCTTCGGGTGCGCGTGCTATCCCAATACCACCGCCAACCAACCACACAAACTCCACACCCTGTCCGCCCATTGCATTTTTCTCGAGTATCCCAAGAATTCCCGCGGGTACCGATGCTATGATCCAAAAACAGGAAATATACTTCTTTCTTGTCATGCCACATTTGACGAATCTTCCTTCTCGTATAACGAACCCCAACAAGCCTCCTCATATCAGTTCCTTGACACCGAAACTAACCCTGTCTTCACCTAAACCACACCCGTACCATCCGCAAACCACCCTACACCTCCTGTCCATACCGAAACCACCTCATCAGATCCTCATCTGCCCGAAAACCCTACTATCCCACCGGATCCGCCCTCACCAACCATCCTACCCCCTCGCAGCCAAGCCCACTCCCCGTAGCTTCTGTTCACCCCCATGACTACACGAGCAAGAAACGATATCACCAAAACACTTACTCGTCTTAACCTACACACTACCACTACCTCTCCCATCTCACCGATTCCCACCTCCTACAAACAAGCTATATCGGACCTAAATTGGGTACTTGCTATGAAAGACGAATTTAGGAAGTTACAGGAGAATGATATGTAGGAACTAGTACCACGACCCACGAACCGCCCAGTTATCCGATATACGTGGCTATATCGCCACAAGTTTAAGTCAAATGGCACCGTTGACAGGTATAAAGCGAGAATAGTTGTAAATAGTAAATCTCAGACCGTGGGCGTGGATTGTGAGGAAACATTTACCCTGGTTGTCAAACCAGTAACTATTCAGATAGTTCTCAGTTTAGCGGTTTCTCGCTCATGGCCGATCCACCAGTTAGATGTTAAAAACGCGATTCTGCACGTTAACTTAAACGAGACTGTCTATATGCACTAGCCACCGGGATTTGTTGATCCACGAGCCCCGACTAGTGTTTGTCGTATTCGGAAATCTCTTTACGGGCTCAAATAGGCGCCCTGTGCATGGTATAACCAGTTCGCCACGTATATCACATCGCACGGGTTTCAGAGTAGCGTTTGCGACAACTAGCTATTTGTTTACCATCACGCATGCTACCGAGCATATATATTATTGTACGCGGACGCCATCATTTTGACTACCTCTGACTCAGGTTTACTACAACACATTATTAAAACCCTTTCTTCAGAGTTCTTCATGACTGACCTTGGGACAGTCCATCATTTTTTGGGTATCACCATGACTAGAGATAGCCACCGCTTGTTCTTATCTTAAGCGCTTTACACTCGTGACATCTTCAAGTGTGCGTTTATGTCCGCATGCAACCCTTGTACCACTCCGGTAGACACGTCTGCCAAACTTAGTGCCGATGCAGGTGACCTTCTTTCGGACGAAACCTTGTACCGTACCTTAGCAGGTGCATTACAGTATCTCACCTTCACCCGCCCTGATATCACATAAGCGGTACATCAGGTGTGTCTTTTCATGCATGCTCCACGGGTCCCTCATTTTGAGTTCATGAAGCGGATCCTACGTTATCTCAAAGGTACCATCGATCATGGCCTGCAATTTGTACCCTCAATGTCTCATAACTTGACATCATACTCCAAAGCCGACTAAGGAGGGTTTCCCAACTCCCGCAGGTCCACTAAGGTTATTGTGTCTTCCCCGGGAATAATTTAATCTCTTGGTCATCGAAACTGCAGCACACTATCTCTCGGTCTAGTGCCGAGGCGGAGTACCGAGGTATTGCTAACGCAGTCGCAGAAACCACATGGTTACGCAACTTATTATTGGAGCTTCATGTCCCATTGTGTAAGGCTAGTAGGCTACCATTGTCTATTGTGAAAATGCCTCAGCTGTATATTTCTCTGAGAACCTGGTTCAACATCAACGTACCAAGCACATAGAGATTGACATTCACTTCGTACGAGAGAAAGTTCTCGAATAATTCCGAGTCCTTCATGTTCCGTTGACAATTCAATATGTGGACATCTTCACCAAAGGCTTACCGAAACATCTTCATCAGATGTTCAGATCCAGTTTGAGTGTTCGTGCAACTACCGCTCAAACTGCGAGGGAATATTAGATAAACTTATATTTGATTTATGATCTGATCCTTATTTAGTATTTGTACCTAATTGTATCTCTTCCCTATATATATAAGAGTTTATTGTGAATATCAAATCATCAATTGAATCAATATCATAGCCTACTTTTACGTATGAGAGAAATCTCTATCGTAAATTGAGCGAGTCTCGATTACCTACCTGTAAAAATTTCTGTCTCTTAGCGATTTCAATTGTTTATTTATATTTCCACTACAAATTCATTAAATAAGAAATCTTATATTATGAAAATACTATATGTGTTTAACTATAATTAGTGTTTGCATTAACCGAATTCATGATAATTACATATGATTACTTATCTAAATCTAATCAACATCATAAATATGGGTTAGGGCCATGAAGATATCAACTTCTTATTTGGGCCGACAACAGTAAGTGGCCATGCCGCCCATCATCTCTTCCATCCAACGGCTCTGATTAAAACTTTATACCCCACCCGAATTTAACGGCTAAAACTCACAGAATCACATCACATGTACCTATCTGCACACTAACAATCGTCCTCATTTGAAAAATCAGATACCAAAACCCTAAAAAGACCAATTTTTGATCTACGGCCCAAAAAAGGGGCTTTTTTATTTTATCAATACAGGAACCCTAATTCGCTCTCTCCATAGCTTTCATTGATTCATGAAAGGAACCAAGCGGCTCGGCGTATCGGAATCCACTGCTGACACCAATTCGTTCGTATGTACCTTCGTTCCTTTTCAATTTAGTTTTGTTTTGTTTTGTTTCAGTTTAATTCGATAATCGATTGATGTATTCAGCTCGAGTTTATGATTTAGGTTTAATTGATCGATTTTCTTAGTGTTTCTACGGTTTCAGTTGTTTTTGTGTGTTTCCTTTTAGTTCGATTTGAGATTTTATGTAGGAAGTTGTAGAACAGATTTCTAGGGTTTGAGTTGTATTCGTTCAGAGAAATCAAATAGTTTTGGTGGATTTAGCAAATTGAAGAAGAAATGTATGCATAGTGGTTTGAATTTGTGTTATGTGGTTTCAGAGTAAAAGAATCATGGTAGGACCTCAAGCTGATTTTGAATGGGCAACATTGTCTCAGCCGAAGTCGATGGGGATGGGGATCGCGTCGTTGGATATGCATCGGGCCGAATCGTCAAGGCAACATGTGAGAGCTCTCAATAACCAGTTTGCTAGGTCTCTGATCTGCTCTGTTTCATTTACAAGTACAACTCGCAGTTTTTTGATAATTCGATCTGTTATAATATTTGATTGTGTCATTGTGAGCAGTTGGGTTCAATCTCAGTTACAGAATCATCCTGATGAGCTTTGGGAAGATGGAGTTACTGATTACCTAACTCATGCTTCAAGCATTCTGGTAGTGTATTTTATGTAATCATGAATTGTTGAGTTTAAATTTAAGGAAAATGGTTGTTTCATTTGGGATGTTTCTTGAAATAGGAAAAATTTAGTGATGTTGTCAACTGGCTTAAATCAAATTCGACAAAGAGTGAAACTTTGTTAGAACATGGGTCACATGCTGCTCAGAAGAATCTTGTTACAGAAAATAAGGAAACTACAAATGTACCGTTTCAAGAGAAGACTCTAAATGCTCCACCTTCGGCATCGACCCCGTTATTTGCAACTTCAAGTTTCACAAGCTCATGGACCCCCGGGCCGCCCTCCAATAATCAGTTTTCTTTTTCGTTTGGTAGGTGCTATTTCTTGTTATTATGCTTTATCTTATATGATTATTGTTGCATGCCAATTCATTATTTTTGATGTGTTTCTTTGTTCTTTTCTCTCAGGGGGACAGAGTTCAGTTCCTGTTAAACCAGATACGTCAAATGATGCTGCTGGTGGTAAGACATATAATTATTGTTTCTCTTAATTTTGTAACACATTTTATAAAATTATATTGTCGTGGGATCATTTATGTTTCTTCTTATTAACAGATGATGAGATCGAGCAGCCAAGCAGCCCGTCTCTAAAGAAGACCGAAGAGGCTGGCATACTTGTGGTGCATGAAGTCAAATGTAAGCTCTATGTCAAGGTAATTATCAGAAAATGAAATTTGTCAACAAGTACTGTTAAATATAGTTATTAGTAGTTTATTATTAGGGATTAGTTGTGTTTAGCCCACGGGTCCAAGATAGCTATCTCTAGGGTTTCTAGGGTACTTTCCTATACATTGAGGGTTCCCCTCCATTGTAGACACACAACACTCAGTTGTATAAATTCCAGTTTATTAGTACATGTTCACACAGTTTGATTTCAAATAGGTAAATTCAGAAGGGAAATTTTCCATTAATGAAAACTTGCATTCATTTGAGACAATCCAACATCATAAGTGTTGCTTTTTTGGGACTAGGAGAGCGTTCTCTCTCTCTAAATATTTATAAAATTTTAGACATAAATATTATCTTTTTTGTAAATAATTTACACAATCAAACTTCATATAGTGAAATCTGACTTTCTCATCCATCTGCTCAGTCAACTGATCCAATGGATAAAGATACATGGAAAGATAGAGGCACAGGACAACTATATATCAAATGCAAAGAAGGTGTTGCCAAAGGCACCAAAGACTCCAAACCCACAATTCTTGTTAGAAATGATGTATCTTCTTTTCCTCTTTCTTTTTCTTTATGTTCATAACTTCTGCATTTATTATATATAATAATTTTTTATATGCTACTTATGGAAGGTGGGAAGATTGCTTCTTAACGCGTTGTTATATCCAGGCATAAAGACAAACCTGCAAAAGAACTCCATTGTTGCTATTTTTCACACCGCTGTATGTTCATTATTCATAAACTTAAAATAGATTTATCATATGTTGTTTTTTGGTTTAAATAGATTAATCACGTGACCTTGTTTCATGTTTTTATAGGATGATAACGGGAGTGAGAGCAGCAAAGTTGCTGGCCGGACATTTTTGATAAGGACAAAGAGCGAGGAGGACAGGGACAAGCTTGCAGCTGCCATTAAAGAATATGCTCCTGTGTCTTGAACCCGTGACCTGTCTTTTAGCCTCCCTGTCATTGGTGCACCATCAACCGCAAACAATTGTGCATCAAGTGATGTGGTTCAATGGGTTATTGTTGTAACGGCTATGACCGTGAAGGTCACTTATGAACCGGGTAAGCAAAATGGTGCGAGTCAAGGTCGGTTTATGTACAACTTTGGAGAACTCATGATTGCATAGTGTATGTATCATTTATAAAATGAGATGCAAAGTTGTACCATCGATTGCGGTTTAATGCAACTAGAGAGCAGTTTTTTTTTAACTTATGAGAACTTTTGTTGTATGTCTGCATGATGCTTCACGTTTAACGTTTGGTAGTATCGTGATTTTGGGTTTTGACAGCCATGGAAGAGAATTTTGAAACATAATTCTCTCTTATTTCAATAATTCAATTATATCAAATTTGGTGAAAAACATTCCAAATGTCCACAACGATCTCAAGGTTATTAAATAAAAAGCAAAATGTTACAAAAATGGATATTATTATGTGTATATTTGTTGTGGTTATCAATGATTAAAATAAATTAGAGTTTTCTATTTCTATAAATAAATTCCCATTGATTTATACACCCTGTTTCAATGTCTCTCCTTGGACACAAGGTATATCTTGTTGATGAATTTAAATAAATGATATATCTAAAATATTGTATAGCTAACAGGAAACATTAATGTATAATTGTACTTAATTATAGAACTTTCATACTAAGATTTTCTCATTCTTTGAAAATGGTCATTCTTCATATCGAACAACTTGACAACTTTAACGTGCTTAGATGATAAGCTTAGTCTATATTAATATATTTCAACATCTTTTGGATGCAGTTTGATTGATGGATAAACATAGCTTCAAACAAATGTTTTATCTCTTTAAGAGATACAATAATATTATCATATATTGTAATAACTAGTTTAAATCCCGTGCATACACACGGGTAAAAAATAACAATAAATTTTTTTTTAAATCTTTATGTGTATATTTTACATGTGTAAAAATGTATCATATACTAAGGATAAAAAACAAAACTCAAAATATGTAAAAACTAATATATAATTGGGTTTAGAAAATAAATTAAGTACTATTTAATATAATTTGATTTTTATTTATTATTTGATTGAAAATAAAAGTTACATAATTAGATTTCAAAGTTTAAAAAGGGATAATTTAAAGTAATGTGTTTTATTAGTATAATTAATATTTTCTTTAAATATATATTATTGTTAAAAGATGAATGTGCATTTAATAGGAGAGAGAGGCGGGAAAAAAATGACGAGAATGAATGTGATGGCGACATGTGACATGTAAAAAACTTTATTTATTATATAGTATACATTATAATTTTTTTTTTATTAAAATTAATATTAAGTATAGGACGATTACAATAAAGTGGCAGGTAAACGGGCAACAAGTTGCGCTGCAACCCCCTTTTGAATAGCAAAACCGATCCTATTAAAAACAAAGTTTTGGGTCTTAGGGGCCGAAATATTACTATGCACGACTCGTTGAACCCTGTTTAGGAATTCCACTGCCTCCGGTGCTAGGAACCCAAAAGTATCAAAAGCAAAATGGATAAACACGTGTTGGTTCTCTAAACAATCTTTCTCGTGTTTAGCAACTTTGCCTGATTCCGCCTTTAAAGCAGCATGACCCGCCACAACCCCATTGTCCCTAAGCCCCACAAGAGGGGACACTCCTGTAAGGTCCACACAAGTGTGTTCCCCCCCCTGCCCAACCAAACACAAGAATATCAGCCGGCCGTAGAGTAGACCTCCCTTCCAACGGATCTGTTAGAAAGTTCACGGGAGCCTCTTTTTTAGCAGAAATTCCTGCCCGTTTGAGAACATCACAAAGAACATCCCTAACCAAATCATGCCTGTATTTAAACCCGGGTAACTCTTTGCAATGGACCGCATGCTCGCCAAAAGAATCCAAACAAGCCTTGCGGCAAACTGGGCAGGGCTCATTAGTCGGAAACAAGGGGATCATTAGCCGATACTTGATGATAGCTCGGTACTCCACAGCCGACATATGCTGACCTAGTCCTTCAATGGGGATAACTGTTAGAAAATCTTGAGCCCGAGGAGCCCGGGGACATTCAAACACCGCTTTTTGGCGAGGTGATAAATCAAACTTTACTCCCAAATTCTGGACGATTATGCTAAATAAGGCATTCGCCAAAGCATGTTGGGCTTTAGGGGGGGCGGTGTCCTTATTAGAGAAACCGCTAAAATCGAAATCAGGAAGGGACATGCGCAAGCGATCCATCGCACACCCATAATCAGAGTCTAACCCATCAATATCACAACCCCGAAGAATGTGGTCCTGTAAACTCCAAGATTTTGTCCTCGAGGCCACAAATGCATAAGTAGATACATCCTGAGCCGCACATAAACCCAAACCCCCGAAACGGGTTGGAAGTGATGCCAGCCTCCATTGAAAATCCCCAAAAAGCACCACCACAAACCACGATATCCTCGATCGCACCCTGGAGGCCCTTGTCAAAAATTGAAACAGCTTCCCCCACATACATAGGCTGGCATGTTCTAAGGCCGAAAAATTGAAACAGCTTCCCCCAAAAAACTTTCGTTTTCTTGACGTTAAGTTCAAGGCCCAAACGGGGCCCCTCCAACCTGATAATATCTAGGGCTTTAGCCACCTCTTTAGCGTCTCCGATAATCGTACCATCATCTAGGTACCAAGCATGGAAGAGAAGCTTGCAGCAATCCCTAATTTGATGAACCAGCGGATGCAAAACTAAGGCAAAAAAGGAGAGGCCCCAAAGGGTCCCCTTGTTGAACCCTAGTGGTGGACCAAATATGGTTATCACCCACATATAACCTAGCCGGCTGCCCATATAAAAAATCCACCCATAGCGAAATGGACGGGCATCGGGTCCGAACCTCTTGCAGGAGGGCAGTCCTATCCACTAAGTTGAAAGCATTGGAGAAATCGACGGTAAGCATAGCCAACGATCCATCCGAGTGAAACTCGTTTAAGAACCTGTTCGCGCTATGGAGCACAACCTCTGCCCCATTGGGAACTCCCACCCCAAATTGAAAGTCACACAGATATTTAGCCATCTCTTTCCTAACACCCCTCATGGCCACCTTAGAGACCAATCTCCTCCAGATCGCACCTACGGCAATAGGTCTAATCCCGTTGTCCGGTTTGAGCAGCGGTGTGAGAGGGGCCGAGGCAACGAACTCCGCCAATCCCCTAGGGCATCTCCCCCCGAAGCGTAAATTAACCACCGCAGAAATAACCCTAAGCAAGTCAACGGCGATCGTAGACCCCTCTCCACAAAGAGCATCCAAAATATGTTGGGCTCTCAATCCGTCCCTCCCACAAGAGGTCCCTTTGGGGAAAGCTTTAATGCATTCAAGCACGACATCATCATCCACAACAAGAGGAGGCTCGGAAAGTAAGGAAACATGCATAACCGGAGGGGCAGGATGGGATGCTTTGCCACCAACACTTTCATAGTATCATTACCGAAAGGTGCAACCCCTGAAGAGCATAATACTTTGACCGCCGCAGTGAAATACCCATCTGCAACTTTTCGCAAACATTGTTGCACGCCATAGAATTATCGGACCCAGGGACAAGCTCTACACGACACGTGGTCGGCCCCAAAGGTTGGGCAAAAAGCGAATGGATGAGCTCCTCGAAACCATCCCCATCACTCCAAGCTGCCAGCGACCGCTGAATACTATGACATTGTAAAGACTTCCTATTACCGGACCTGTGCTCCTGACGGTTAGAAGGCCTGAAAACTCGCAACGTGCAACGCGGTAACAACAAAAGTCTCACCCATGCCTCAACAGAGTCTGGCATAGCCACCACTTTACCGAGGGCAGCAGTTAATGTCTGGGCAAACGCTATCCGACAATTTTGAGGGATGCTCTTAACAGTCGTGATAGGAAGAGAGAAGACGCGTTCAAGAAGAACCCCGTCCACAACCACCCCTCCCAAAGGAACAACTTCCCTCCCAACATTCGGCTTAGGAATCCCCACTATAAACCCATTACATTATTAACAACCACATTTATAATACAAAAATACTTTTATTCAAGTATAATATACTTAAGTTGTTTTTAAAAAATAGAAAAACTTAACGGCTTTTTCATCAATTGGCATGTTTTTTTGATTGAAATTGGTATTTGATCTGAAAGTTTTGTTGAATGAGTGATCCTAATGAAAAAATTGAATACTTAGTGATCTACATATGTATTGTTTACCATATATGATATATCTATTGTCAACAAGAAATATTGGGAATTAATAATGATATCTATTCCTAATTAAAAATGTCAATCTCATTCTCTCTCATGGATTCAAGTGAAGTGTCGATTACAATTATTTTTTTATTAAACTTTCATGGAATATATCATTTTATCAAACATTAAGGAAACAAAACATACGTTTTCTTTTATAAAAAGACAAATTGGTTTTTAATAATCAAAAGTATAACTCATTGGCTGATAATAATCCAAACTAACTAACAGTTTGGCTGGTGATAATCCTAACTTTCACTTCTGTTTTCAATGCCAATCCTAGTAACATAATCGAGTGAGAATCGAGTGTAAATTAAACGAAATGGAGAAACGTACAAGCAAAATCGAGTGTAAATTGAGTATGATGATTATGTTACTAGGATTGTCATTGATAACAAAAATGAAAGTTGTGATTATCACCAGTCAAACTGTTAGTTTGGATTATTATTAGTCAGTAAGTCATAGTTTGAATTATTAAAAATCAATTTGTCTTATAAAAAAATAAAAAAAAATGATTGCAAAGAACATAAAGGTGATTATTGATTCACCCTTTTCTTCACCTTCTGATTCTTTCCCTTTCTTCCCACAGCTGAATAAGCACGAATAGCAAATGCTATTCAATTCATCCAAATCTCACTCCTCTTTAATAAATAATTCATTTTCAAATCCTTTAAAAAGAAAACCCATTTCATTCCAATATTCCATGCAAATCTTTTATTCAAATTCATGCAAATTCAAAACTTATTAAGATCCCATGTTCTAAACACAGATTGATTTTTTTTTATTGTTTGATATTCAACGAAGATACAAAAAGGGTATGTGTTTTGGTTTTTGATATCAAATCTTGAAATTGCATTGTTGTGATTCAATCTCAGCCCTAATTGGGTTCTTTTCTTGAATCAATAAATGATAGAAAGATTGCAGCTTTGGGTGTATTTAAGTTAATTTGTTCTTAATCTTTAGGGTTGATCAACTTTTATATCATCATACTTGGTTATTATTTCTTTCAAATTCAAATAAATGAGGTCATCTTGTTCACAAGAATGAAATTGCATGATTCTTGAATTCTGATGAAAAAGATCATGTTCTTGTTTACTTTCTTACAGTCTATAACTCGATATCGACTTTAGATGGTTATTGATCCTAACACTTACATTAGCAAATCGCGTAATCTTCAAAGTTTTGTTTAAGAACATTGGAATGTATGTATGATTATCAAGAGTTTATGCAGTGAGAGATGGTTGCTTTTGGGAAAAAGTTGAAGGACAGACAAATAGAAGAATGGCAAGGGTACTTTGCATATTTCTTGAAATATTTCTCATTTTTTTTAAATTTTTTTGCAAAATAGTTTGATCATATGTATGGTGATATATCAGATATTACATCAATTACAAGCTCATGAAGAAAAAAGTGAAACAATATGCTTCCCAGATTGAAACCGGAGGCTATGAACGAAGATATGTTCTCAAAGACTTTTCAAGAATGCTCGATAATCAAGTACGCGATGAGTTTAAATTTCGACGCTATCTTTTGGTTTTTGGAATGTTGTGAGTGATTATTTGGGTTTTTTTATTTGTTTATGTAGATTGAAAAAATTGTTCTTTTTCTGTTGGAGCAACAAGGGATTCTTGGTAGCAGGATAGCCAAGCTTGGAGAACAACAAGAAATGCTTCAAACTGAGCTTGATTTATCAAGAATAGCTTTTTTACAAGAAGCCTATAGAGACATTGGAAGAGATCTTCTAAAGCTTCTAACTTTTGTTGAGATAAATGCAATCGGACTTCGAAAGATCCTTAAAAAGTTTGATAAACGTTTAGGATATAGGTTTACTGATTATTATGTTAAGACGCGTGCAAATCATCCGTATTCCCAGCTTCAACAAGTCTTCAAGCATGTGGTAATTTGCCCGAGTCCATATGTTCTTTTGTTTTTGGTAACCGTGAGAACCTGTTACTAGTAAACTCACGGAACCCACCAATACCCAACCAACCAATAAAATTAGGTAAAATGCAGCTTGTGCTGGGCAGGTGGCCTTCAACGGGGTTAAAAGCGGAAAACCGGCCTAAGACTCTACTAGAGGGACTCAGGCGGTCAATAATATGACTTTTTTGACAGTAATTTAATTCCTTTATTTTATTTTGAGTGAAATATAATGGAATTTTCAGGGTTTAGGGGCAGTTGTGGGAGCCATATCTAGAAATCTAGCAGAACTTGATGATTTTCAAGGGAGTTACCTATCAATTTATGATCAACCTGCTAGTCCTCTCCAGGTTTTCCCATTTCCTACAAGATGAGCGGGTCGGGTAACATGTCAAAAAGGGTCATTTTTTATTTGGGTCAAACGTGTCGGATTGCTGGGTTGAGTTGGCCCGCAAATAACTTTTCTTTTTCTATTTTTGATATATTTATGAATAATAAATACGTTAATTATACTTACAAAAACAATATTATTATTATTATTTTTTTTTTGGTAATCATGAGAACCGTTACCTGAAAACTCACGGGGCTTTGTCAATACTCTGCTGAAATTGCTACCTCAAATATCATCATATCCTTATGTTGTAAATTTGGTTTGCAGGATCCTGTGATTGACTCCATAAGAGCAGCAGTAGACAGATTATCTCACTCAACAAATTTCCTTACTTATTTGGGGCAACATGCTCTTATCATACATGAAGAATTACCAATCCCTAATGAAGAACATGATGATGATGATCAAAGATACCATTTCATGTCACTTTTGTTAAACTTGGTGAACACATTTCTTTATATGGTGAACACTTATATTATTGTCCCAACAGCAGATGATTACTCCATGAGTCTAGGAGCTGCAGCAACTGTTTGTGGGATTGTTATTGGTGCAATGGCGGTTGCCCAGATCTTTTCTTCGGTTTATTTTAGCGCTTGGTCTAATAAATCGTATTTCAAACCTTTAGTCTTTAGCAGCATTGTTCTTTTTGTGGGCAACGTAATGTATGCATTGGCTTATGATTTTGACTCCATAACGGTGCTTTTACTCGGCCGAGTTTTCTGTGGGTATGTCTTTGACCCATGTTCAGGTTGCTTTGAAAATAGAAATGGAAACTTTTTTGAGGTCAAACATGCTAGTTGAATTCATGACCCTTCACATTTGGTTTACAAATTTTGAACCAGAATTCCAGTTTTACTGTGCTAGTTATGTAATTTAAGTAGTTTATGATCAAATTCTTAGAATATTTAAACAGTTTCTTTAGTTTTAAAGTTAGATTGTAGCCCATTTACCCTCAAAAGTCAGACTAAGCCCTTTTGAGTTCAAACCTTTTCTTTTTTAGAAGCATAATTATTCTCAGTTATAAGATGGGTTGAAGCAATTTTTTTCTTTTTTGTATTCTAGTTGTAAGTTGAAATGTTGTGATGATCAGAATCTTTAAAAACTATAAATAAATTTTACCAATTTCATGGTGAAAATTTGTCTGTCTTGACCTCAGAAGTCAAATATTTCTTTTAAATGTCAAATGACACATGTGCCTCTTAATCAATCTGAGAATGTGAAATGGCTATATATTGTTAAAAAGGATTTATATTTTTACCTTTTTTTTGTAATTGTGTAGTCTTGGTTCTGCTAGAGCAGTGAACCGGCGATACATAAGTGATTGTGTACCTCTCAAGATCCGAATGCAAGCTTCAGCAGGTTTTGTTAGTGCTAGTGCTCTTGGAATGGCTTGTGGCCCTGCAATTGCTGGATTATTACAAGTTAAATTCAAGATTTACAATATCACTATTAACCAAAACACAATACCTGGTTGGGTTATGGCTATGGCATGGGTGCTTTATTTGATATGGCTCTCGATTTCATTCAAAGAACCCGCTCATCTCTTTCAACAGAATCATGTCCCTGAATATAACACAAGTATGCTTATTAATTTATGCAGTTATTGTTTATAGTTTATTTCCCTTTATAACCATGATGTTTATAGGTCTAACAGAGAGTGACACTCTTGAAAATGGTGCAAAACAACCTCTACTTGTAAGTTCACAAGCGCTCCAAGATGATGTAGACAAAGATCAAGAATGTGACATGAGTGAAGGGCCTTCAGAAGACTCACATGCACCCATTAATTCCATAGGTGCAGCGTATAAGTTACTAACCCCTTCTGTAAAGGTTTGTTTTTTAAGTTACGCACAACATGATAATTTCAAGTTTATATGAATCTGCATAAAGTTTAATATCGTATGACCGTTTCTTGATGAATCTTGACAAGATGATCCATAAATATCAGGTTCAGTTGTTCATATATTTCATGCTCAAGTATGCAACAGAGATCTTGTTGGCAGAATCTAGTGTCATCACTTCATACTATTTCCACTGGACTACAAGTAAAGTCTCACTATTTCTTGTATGCCTTGGCCTAACCGTTCTTCCTGTAAACATGATCGTTGGAAGCAATATCAGCAACATGTTTGAAGACAGGTATGCTTCATTTATCTTTATCGAGCATCCTTTTCATTATTTGCTCCAAAAAACTTTGACTTTAAAGATTTTGATCATATTAGACACTTTTTCACAAGACAAAGAAAGTGATCATATTATAATTAGTTTGTTAATTTTTTATAGATAATTTGATTTACTATAAAACAATCTGAATATGAAAAATAAATGTAAAAGGTGGTGATGATGTGGAAATGTAAGGATATATAGAGGCGTCTGTAGGGTTGGAGAGAAAATGAGTGTTTTTGAAGGATGAGTAAAAATCTGATGTGAAAGCTGACTAATATGACTATTTATATATTTTCTTTGATAACCACTCGATTCTTTTTTAGACAAATATTACTAGCATCGGAGATCATGGTTTGTTTGGGGATCGTCGCTAGTTTTCACATCATAATTCCTTATACCGTGACACAGTATGTCACATCGGGCCTCGTTATGTTTGTTTCTGCAGAAGTTTTAGAAGGTACATTGTTATATATATTCTGAAACATGTGACAGGGGACAGCCCTTTTTCTTAAACATTTTCTTGTGGACTTAGGTGTGAACTTGTCACTCCTATCGCGTGTAATGTCATCGCGACTATCTCGTGGGACTTTTAATGGTGGACTACTTTCAACCGAAGCTGGGACTATAGCTAGAGTGATTGCAGATGCTACCATAACATTAGGAGGGTATGTGGGTGAGAGTAGACTCTTGAATGCTACTTTACTACCATCACTTTCCATCTGCATATTGGCCATTATCGCTACGTGTTTGACCTACAATTCTCAATACTAATTCGGTATCTGTCTAGCTAGACTCGGCTCAGTTAATGTCTGTAGTCTGAATTATACACACTAGGATGTGGAGGTGGGGGTGGTGTTCATGTATAAGTTGTGTTTTAAAACGCGTGAGATGCTTCAAGGCGATAACACCTCTAGTAGTTAAAACACAAAATGATGATAAGTTTATATCAATTTATACTAAAACAGTAACATATATATATATATATATATATATATATATATCAGTAATGAGTTGTTTTGCATCATTTGATTGTCCCTTTTTAAGACACATTGTGATCACTTATATATTTTGAAAATCGTTTTTGGATTTAATTTTTCTGTATGCTTGTATTAAGTTTGACATGATAATGAACCAAAATTAACAAGTTTGGTAGTTTAGTGTATATTGTTGTAAGATTTGTTAAGGTAATAAATGGAGAATAATGAGTAGAGGGTTCATTTTTGTAATTGTTGTAGTGTCAAGGGTCTATTTGTAAGTCATAGCAACAAGTTTGTTTCCAAATGGTATTGTTTTGTATGCAAGTTTCCAAGAGTCTTATACGAACATATAGCGGGAGTCAAGGGTCGTATACATCCGTATAAACTATACGCCCATATAAGAGCAAACCGTACACTACTAGAAAACAGGGGCTTCACCGACGGAAGGTCAAAAACCTGTCGGTGATGATCCGTCGGCAAATTACCATGGGCAATGCATTTTCCGACCGTCGGCATTTACTGATGAACCATCGACGACTATGTTACCGACTGATCACCGACAGCTATGTTACCGACGGATTATTGACGACTTTTCTTCAACCACAGTTTTACTCGTTACCGATAGAGTGATTACCAACGGATTACCGATTCACCTTTGAGATCCTTTGAGATATTACCGACGACCTCGTCATCGGTAATCTGTCAGTAATTATCTTTTTAATAAAAAATAAAATTTTAAATTTTGTTGTTTCCTGCAAATACAAATATGTGAAATTTAAATACAAATCAAATTTGTAAACTTAAAATCAATTATAAATTCTGAAATATTAAATAAATAAACAAATAAACCATAAATCAAAAAAAATATTATTTATAATAAAATTAAATAAAATATTTATTTTTTACAAATATAAAAGATAAAACTAGCTATACCCGGAGAATCATGACGAGTCTCATGCGATGACGAGTCTTCAGGTCGTTTATGTGCTCGGGCTTGGGCTAGTTCTGCCACCAATTGATGTACGGCTTCCTCGATTGACGCAATCCGATCCTGGCATTCTTGAATCTCGACAGTCTACACACATTAAACAAATTAAGTATTATTATAATTAGTATATATATATATATATATGTTTAGAAACACAATAAATTATTATTAATTAGTATATATTTATTACGTATACTTGTGCCCGCGAAGGAGGGACGCACGATCTCCCAGTGCTGGGCGATCCGACCTCACCCGTAAGGGTAAGAGTATAATAGAGATCAGTGGTGGTCTCGATCCCAAAGATACGGCCCCCTTTTGGTCTCGGGCACTCTGCTCCCATAAGTTGATGTCATGTTGTGCCATGCCCGAAGACGAGCCGACCTCATCCCGCAAGCTTTCTTGCTTTCGTTTTTGATAGTTTTCCCGCGGTTTAACATAACAAAATAAAAGTGTTAGTTTATAAAAAAACACATAATCATATAAAAACATATTGATTTTTATTAGAAAAACTTACATAAACTTCACGCGCCATATCATAAAACCACATCAGCTCACCCGCCATTGGATCCCTCCTGGTGTGGGTCCTCACGTACACTGCGTCTAATGTGCGTTCCACTCTCGTCTCCTCACTCTACAACGATATGCTAATTAATATCAACTATTAAACAAACACAATTAGAGTTGAGTCAAAGTTAAAAATATTTACATACCATTCTCGTTCGATGCTATGAAAACGATATCGGACCCCTGCGTATCGGGAAGTCATTGCCCCATGCTTCTTGTTGAGATTTGACTGGGCAGCCTTCGCCTTCGCTTTCAACTTTTAGATGTTCCACTCCTTTCATAAAAAAATATAAATTACTATAATTATATAAATGTATCACTACAACAGTATAACATTATAGCGACGATTTTTTTACCCTATAGGGACGACTTGTGGTTGGTATAGCTTATCCCGACGACAAGTCGTCGGTAAAGGAGTCGTCGGGATTGCTTCGTACCAATAGCCCAACTTTGTCGTCGGTATAGGTAACCATATACCGACGACATGTCGTCGGTATAGAGTCTAATTAAATAAATAAAAAAGAAACTCTATACCGACGACATGTCGTCGGTATAGGGTTTAGCCCTATACGGACGACATGCCGTCCTGACAGACTCAACCTATCCCGACGACATGTTGTCGGTATAGGGTTTTTTGATTTTTTTAATAATTGTTGGATCGGGATCTACCTTGATCCAATGATTCAACACATTAACCGAACCAAATGGTGCGGAATCCGATTTGATTGGCAATCCAATCTATGACACGGATCGGGTCGTAAGAAACGAGCGGATTAGATGTCGAAACGAAGGTTTCTATCGACCCTTTGGTGTAGAGAAGTTGGATACAAGACCTGGAAACTCTCAACGGACAGAGATTCGACAATACAGGTGCAAAGAGTTTGTGTGTTCTGTTGCTTAGTCTGGTTCTGTGTGTATATGTGTTGTATTTCTGTTGTGTTGTGTGCTCATGAAGTGAAAGTTCTATATATAGTGCTGAGGCCATTCGTACGAATGATCCATGTGAATGGACTCATTCGTGCGAATGAATCAGCAGAATGGTTCATTCGTAAGAATGAATCATCAGAATGGTTCATTCGTACGAATGAATCATTCTCATGACTTATTCTAGCGAATGAGTCATTCTCATGATCTATTCGCGTGAATGGATCATTCTCATGATCCATTCGTGCGAATGGGCCTTTCAATAGCACGATTGATCAACGTTATCGATATTTATCAGATCGTTTAATACACAGTCGTTATATATGAGTAAACATTAAGGATAAACATGTAATTTCATTAATACATCAAATAATTACATTAAACATAGATGAAATACATATTACAAGGGATTAGGGACATATTATGCATCTACATACTCCCCCTTGGACCTAGATCCCTTCAAAATGACCTAACTAACATTAGTTGGTCTTCAACATATCTTTTGTACGAGTTTTCCAGTAAACTCCGACGTGTATGTCAAAAGCAAAGCATATACGTATCACTTTCACATACTGCAACGCCTGGTCTATATCTGCAACTTCAAAAAACGGTTGACACTTGTATAAAGTTGTAACATCTTGTTCAGACAAGTTGGTCAGCCACAAGGGATCAAAGACCCTGATGGTCTCCCATGACCCTTCTTTACAAAGCACTATAACAGCTTCACCAGTACACCCATCATAGTACCACCATTTGAACTGATCTGAGAAGTCCTGGATCATTTTCCTTAAAGGAATCTTCTTCATGATCGTTGGAGGTTTCCACTTTAAGACAATTAGGGGCTTCTTGGTGATTGGATGAACCTTTTCCTTATGAATGTAACGTGTAGGCATTTGTGGCATGAAGTTCACCCACTTCTTCCGGTATTCGTATTGTAATTGACGTTCAAACCATTCGGATAGACCGGAAGATTCGCTGTATAGAAGCTTTAGACGCGCCAATTGATTTACTTCAAATGCGGGCAGCGTCTTGAAGTCATGAGGGTACCTGAAATATTGTATGCCCTTCTCTCTTTTTATAGCATAGCAGCTTAAGTCGTTGAAGTATGCCCAACTGATTATACGACCATCAGACTTGTGTCCTTTGAGTCGATAAACTTTAGTGTACTTGGTTGGAGGAGAGGGCTTTGAGTTCTTCTTTAATTCGGCCATGTATGCCATCCACTGACTTTTACGTTCATTCAGCTCGTCAATGTCAATAGTGGAGGGACCGGCTTCATCTCCTTTGTTGTCGATAATGCGGTTGACCTCTCGTCAGACTGCTGAGTGAATAAGTCTGCGAAGGAGGGAAGATCATCACCATCTACTGATGTGTACTTTGGATATTCTTGATCAGTGATGTCTTCGACTTCAACCTCATCAACGTCTTCTAGTTCGTCAGAGGAGGGATAATCAGTTGTAGGAACAGATGCCTCTTCAATGATGACTTCGTCGGGATTCATTTGAAATAGCTCGGCAATCTGTTCTTTTGACAAGCAGTGTACGATTTCCCCTTCCTCTTTGTCATAAATAACTGAATGTTGGATGATCCCTTGCATGTCAAGCACATAAGTTAACTTTGAAGGTTGTTGCTTGAGAGGCATCACATCCAAAACTATTTTCATAAACAAACAAAGAATAAACATGTGAGAATTTTAAATTTGATTGATTTAATCAAAATAAAACTGAAATTATTTACATAATAATCTAATATTTACAATAAGACAACTTAAAACACTTAAAACAAAAACTATCAACCTTCAGTGCCCTTTTGTGTATCTGATGATGGGCCTTCTGATTTGTCTGTTTTTTGCTTTGTGCGTGCCTCTGCTTCTGCTGTCTTTGAAGCACTTGATGCAGCACCAGCATTGGCACCATCATCCTTATCTTTGTCATTATTGTCATCATCATCACTATCATCATCATCATCGTCATCATCATCATCATCATCATCATCATCATCGTCATCATCATCATCACCATCATCACCATCATTGTGAGCACCCTCAATTCTGGGTGTCGGGTCTCTTCTGCTTTCTAAGTCTTCCAACAGTCTCTTATTATCCTCCTTAAGCCTTTGTATCCTCTGAGCATGTGCATCAACAGTTTTAGACAACTGTTGATTCTGGTTTGTAGCAGTGAGAAGGAGGGCTTGTTGATCATTACACCTAGTGGAAAGACTTGTGATGGCTTGGGCTTGTTCAGTATTTTGCAGAGTCAACTGACTGATCTGCGAGCCCTGTTGGTCAATACGCTTTGATTGCTCTTCATTCTAAGCCAGTAAACGAAGTACCAAACTGTTTAAAGTACTGATCTGGTCGTGTAGAGAGACAGTCGGCAGTGACATTGAAGATTCAGCTCGAATAGTTGAAGGCTGTGATGTAGGAGCAGTCGTGTAGATGGGAGGAGGCACAGTTTGTTGTAGTAGCAGAGGTGCTCTTCGTCCTTCTAACAAGTTTAAACTTTTGGCGTTTGGCCATTCTCTTTTTTCTTCCTCCCTTGACTGGGGTAGATTGGGAAGAAGGAGCAGCAGATACTTGTGGACAGTCAGGGACAAAGTCAGCATCCCTGACGTCATCATCAACCCTTGAGCTTCCTTGATCTGCTCCCCTTTTTCGTTTTGTTGCGACCAATCTTGCCCCTTGTTGACTGATTACAAATTCGTCTTCAGTGTCCTCAGAATCAGTAAACAGGACGGTGTCCAGGTTAACGTCTTCTGGGTTAGTTGGAAGGGAAGAATCGATAGCAGCAACAGTGGGGGTGGTGGCAGCGGTAGATGGAACATTAGGAGCATTGCCACCATCTCCCTGACCATCTTGGTCGTCATCATCTTGGTCGTCAGCTGGAGGTACAACAATATCCTCCCTGTCAGAATCACTGTTATCGTGACGCCATTTTCTGTTTGTTGGTGCCACATAATCTGGATTTGCCAGATGTCCAATAAGTCGTTTGTGAGGTGGCTTTGTTGGTCTGCCCCTGTAGGTCTGTACCCTGTTTAGAGTGACATCCGTCATGTGTTCTAGCTTGATCATGTCGATGTCTGACCTTGGCAGAAGAGGAAGCTGGTCATCTATTATCATTTGTAAGAATCTGGGGTACATAAAATACGCATTGTCCCCCTTAAGATAGATGTTTTCCTTAAGATGCGTGAACACCATCTCGGAAAAGTTGAACGGAATGTTCAACACCAGAGCAACGAATGCGCTCTGAATTGTTTCGCGCATGTCGTCGAAACCGCCACGACGGGAACCGAGGCAATGCAGAAGAACATGTCCAAGATACTTATACTGCGGACAGAGGTTCGCTTTGTTTAAAACTCCCTCTGCTACATTCCCGTCGTACTTTATTCTCATGAAGCATCCGCGGACCAGATATTTATCCAGTGTCACTGGATCTTCAGGATGATCACCGAATTGACACAATCGACGAATGTGAGCTGCCAATACAACCACATCTTGACCTGCGATCTTCCCTCGTATGACCGGTGGAGATACCTCGCAGTCAATCTCGGCAGAGGCCCAGAACTCCCTTTGATGCGACGTATATGGAGTCCGGTGATGGGATATAGCATGAGCAATCCTTGATCTTGATAAAAACTCGATCATTCCGACAAACGGACGTGCATTCTTTGATGTAGGAATCATGTACGCACATATGTTGCTTTTTATTGAAGCCTTAAGAACAACTGGAGCTCTGTGCGCCATAACGATCAGTCTGCAAACACAAAAACATGAAGCACATCAGATCAGTACATGCAAGATTTTGGAAATATGAACCTTTTGGACCATTTTCCCTTTGTACGAATAAACCCAAAAAGTTGGTTCATTCGTGCGAATGGATCATTCTGCGTATTCATTCGTGCGAATGAGTTTCATTCATGTGAATGAGTATTCATTCGTGCGAATGAGTTCTCATTCGTATGAATGAGTGTTCATTCATGTGAATGAGTGCTCATTCGTACGAATGAACATGAAGAGTGTGTCCATTCGTATGACAGACGGGTCGCGATCCAACTTGTCCAAAAATTCGATCAAGACTTGAAAAGATTTGCCGAAAAAGACACCAACACACTCGACTATGATTTTCAACCAATATTTAGCATTTTAATTGGTTTATTAAGTCACTTTTTACGTTTTTAGGTTTGGTTTTCGGTTTTGAACCCTAAATCTAGTCGAGTCATCCAAGAATCGAGTATACAGACGATTAATCTCTTGAGGGTATACCTGTAAACAAAAATCAAGCGTTAGATCGGTGATTGGACGGAGATTTGTTCAAATGCAGATTTTAATCAAACAGACGTGCGAATAAGGATTTCTGATTTGTGCGAATGATGCTGAGAATGCGAATGAATGGCCTTTTTATAGGATGGCTTGGTTCATTCGTACGAATGGATCATTCTGGTCAGTCCATTCATGCGAGTGACCCAGACTTGATTCATTCTGCCACTCATTCGTACGAGTGGACCATTCTGGTCAGTCCATTCGTGTGAGTTAATTCATTCTGCCACTCATTCGTACGAGTGGACCATTCTGGTCAGTCCATTCGTGTGAATGAGATATTCTCCTCATCCATTCGTACGAGTGAGCCATTTTGCTCATCCATTCGTACGAATGGGACAATCCCCTTATGCAAATTAAACTTTTCAAGTTAAATGGGGTATCCGACCACATTGGTTTTAACAAAAATTTAATTATGAAGTAATTTACATTTAATTATGAAGTGAGGGATCAATTATGAAGTTTTGGAATAGTTTATGAAGTAAAGGAACGATTTGATCAATCAGGAAGTCAAGCGGTTTTCAAATTTTGATTTTCAGACAGTCGTTCGAGTCTTATCAGATAATCTAAAATTCAGGAAAAGTAAAATCTTTTTGGATTTTTGAATATGTAATGCTGAAAATAATATCAACAAGATATATACACGCATGTCTTAGTAAGAATGATCCTTATGAGAAATCATACAGACTTAATGACTAATGATCTGAGACATTTTGAATTTTGTAGATACAACTATACAATGGTATTTACACATATTTTTGTGAGAAAGATCCGAACGTGGGATCAGTACTAAACTCATAGCAATCAGCAACATTGCAAATTATCTGAGCTTTAAGTACACTTAGTCAAAATACGATCATTGATATGTTTGTCCATCTTAAACCTATGCAGACCTCTTCTCAACACTTACAAGATGATCTTGAAGGATTGAGTCCATTGTCTGTGTGTCCCACACTAGTTAAGAATTGACTTGAATTACTTTTCAAAACATGTTAATGTTTCAAATCAGCACAACTTACTTAACCAGCCATCATAAGTTCATGAGATCTCAGTTATTCCCTGTTACTTCTTTACTACACCAATTTTTTATTTTATTTTATTTTATTTTTATTTATTTTTTTTTTTTTTAGTATTCACAGTGACAGCCATCAGCTCATGGACGGCTTCAGCCAGGTATTTACAAGGCAATATGGCACGTATGCAGCTAACGGTGTTTGTGTTCATCCTATCCCATGGATGGCTTCAACCAGGCTGCAACCCGGTAATATGGCACATATACGAATTCGGATTCATACTTTTATTTTATTCTTAATCGCATGGACGGCTTCAGCCAGGTATTTACAAGGCAATATGGCACGTATACGACTTCGGAATCTAATTTTTAATTTTATAACTACTTTCTGATATCTCATTAAACCGATGATAACTGGTGTGCACAGAATAAGAAACACCTTCAGTTTCTATTGTTGATTTTCGTCAATCCTTTCACCATTATGTGACTCACAAGACAATATCTAATATGGTATAGATTGATCATCAATGGTCGAGATTCTGTAAGATAAGCCTATCAATGCATCACATGTCGACTCAGTGTGACTATTCACTATGACATTAAATGCAATGTGCTTCATACATATGGTTAGTGTGCCATCACTTCCCAAAGGTTGGATACGATTTCTCATTTTTGAGTTTTTCAGATGTTTTTGGGTTTTAGACTGTACAAAAATGGAAAATCTTTTTTTTTTTTAAACAAACTGTACACAAATAAAAATCTTTTTGGAGTCTCAGATAACTAGCGTCTGTGTACTATCATTTTTCTCAGCGAGATATCATTTTCTTACTGACATTTTCTCCCCCTAAAATTTCAAAATGAAAAATATTTTTGAGTTTTTGAGATTTTTAATAAACACAAGAAAGAAAATATATACAGGAACGTAATTGATAAAAAATGATTATTGACTCGACTCTTGGTCCGGAACAACGTCATCCTTCTTTTTCATGCCGTTTACCTCTAACAAGAATAAAAATCTTGGTTTGTCAAAGGCTTTTGTATAGAGGTCGGCCTTTTGGAAATCAGTGTTAATTTGAACCATATCAATCAGTTTCTTTTCAAAACAACCACGAATGAAGTGATATTTTATGCCGATATGTTTGGTTTTTGAATGCTGAACCGGATTCTTAGTGATAGCTATGGCAGCAGAATTATCTACATAAATAGGAGTGTTAGAGAATTGCAAACCGTAGTCCCGAAGTTGCTGTTGAATCCAGATAATCTGAGAACAGCAACTGGCAGCAGCGATGTATTCAGCTTCACATGTAGATGTAGCCACTGAAGTCTGCTTTTTGCATTGCCATGTCACAAGACGGTTTCCAAAGAACTGACACCCTACAGATGTAGACTTGAAGTCTGTTTTGCAACCACCATAATCAGAATCACTATATGCAGTAAGCTCAAAGTTATCATCATTAGAGTACCATAATCCAAGATCAGGAGTACCCTTCAGATAACGAAAAATCCTTTTGACAGTAATTAAGTGGGAGACTTTTGGTTTTGACTGATATCGGGCACAGAGACACGTGGCGAACATGATGTCTGGTCGAGATGCCGTGAGATACATGAGAGATCCGATCATGGCTCGATAGAGAGTAGCATCAATATACTCCCCCTTGTCATCAGGCGAAATCCCGTGATTGATCGCCAATGGAGTACCAGCAGGTTTGGCATCAGTCATACTGAATCGGCTCAGTATGTCTCCAACATAATTTGTTTGATGAAGGAAAATCCCTGTCTCAGATTGATCTACTTGTAGCCCTAGAAAGAACTTCATCTCTCCCATGGAACTCATCTCGAACTTGTCCTGCATAACTCTTTCAAATTCTTTTCACAGAACATCATTCGTCGATCCGAAAATAATGTCATCCACGTATACCTGTACCATTAAAAGTTCTCCACCCTTTTCTCTAATGAACAACGTGCAGTCGATGACACCTCTTCTAAAACCATTTTTCAGAAGATGAGTGGAAAGTGTCTCGTACCACGCTCGCGGAGCTTGGTGCAATCCGTACAGTGCCTTGTCCAATTTGTAGACACGGTCACGATGCATAGGATCTTCAAACCCGGGAGGTTGACTGACGTATACGACTTCACTGATTTCTCCATGAAGGAAAGCACTCTTTACATCCATTTGATAGACTTTGAACCTTTTGTAGGATGCATAAGCAAGAAAAATTCGAATTGCTTCCAGACGAGCAACCGGTGCAAACACTTCATTGTAATCTATACCTTCAATTTGCCTAAATCCCTGAACGACCAAACGAGCCTTATTTCTTATGACTATTCCTTGATCATCCCTTTTGCAACGAAGAACCCATCGAGTACCAATTTTCTTAGCTCCTTTTGGTAAATCAACTAACTTCCAAACTCCGAGCTTCTGAAATTGGAGTAGTTCTTCCTGCATTGCATTTACCCAAGATTCTTCTTTTAAAGCATCTGTTATAGACCGTGGTTCGATTTGCGAGACGAAACATGAATGCGCACAATCGTTGACCACACCAGATTCCATGATTTCTGAGTAGACTCCAGAGTTGATCTGACCCCTAGTTTTAACACCAGATGTGGGATCACCAATAATGTTCTGTTGAGGATGAATTCTATCAATCCTACCCACAGGATGAGCAGGAACCTCAACAGTTTGATCAAGGTTTGTGATACTCTGTTCAATTGCCACAGAATGTGAAACATCATCACTCAATTGTACAACATCATGGGAAGGATCTTCAATCACATGGTCTATTTCTTGTCGAGAACCCTCATACTCTGAAGAAGAAGAAGAGTCATCATCCTGTGTGACTTGTGTGTTATTGGAGGACTCAGGAATGTCAGATGATGAGGGAATAGGTTGCACATGTTCATCAGGTGCATTTTGAGCATCATACATCATTTGAACAGCAACCTCCTCATCTGAACATTCTGGAGGAAGATTAAACGAGGCAAAAAGTTCTTCATAATCAAACATCCAAGGAAGACCTTTTCCAGCAGCAGGAGAGGTATACTTTTGAACATCAACATGGTACCATTCTTCTACATTCCCAGAAGCTTTGTTGTAAACTCTTTTATTGGGAGTGCTGTACCCTAAGAAGTAACCTTCCTCTACTTTCTCGTTAAACTTGCCATGAGCATCCTTTTTCAACATGGTACATGGAGCGCCGAACGGTTCAAGATACTGTAAGTTCGGTTTCCGTCGATGCAACAATTCAAAGCAAGTTTTATCGTGACGCTTGACAACTAGAACCCGGTTGAGCGTGTAACACGCATTAGCAATAGCTTCATTCCAGAACTGCACGGGTAAGTTTGAGTCAGCGAGCATAGTCCTTGCAGCTTCTATCAAGGTCTGATTCTTCCTCTCGGCAACACCGTTCATTTGTGGAACATATGGCGCACTGAATTCATGGTGAATACCAAGTTTTTGACAGAAAGTTTCCATAAGATGATTTTTAAATTCAGTACCATTGTCCGAACGGATCCTCCTAACCTTTAACTTATACAAAGACTCCAATTTGGTAATCAGAATCTCCACATATTCAAAAGTTTCAGATTTTTCTTTTAAGAACATCACCCAAGAATATCTTGAAAACTCATCCGTCACAACCAAACAATATAAGTCTCCAGCAATACTCTTCCGGTTGATAGGACCAAACAAGTCCATGTGTAAGAGCTCTAGTGGTATAGTGATGGAATGTTGAGATTTGGGTTTATGAGATTTCTTGGTTTGTTTGCCTTTCTTGCAAGAAACACACACGTCAGGAAGATGAAAACTTTTCACAGTGACTCCTTCAACAAGATTTTTGTGCACCAAATGATTCATTTTTCTGAGACTAAGATGTCCCATTCTTTTGTGCCATAAAATAGAATCCTTCTCAGTGGCTTTCGAAACAAAACATGATGCTGTGGACACTGAGGATGATGCTTGTGACATGTCAAGAATATAAAGATCATTCATTCTTGGAGCAGACATAACCACCATGTCTTCTGGAATCATAAACTCCTTTTTCAAGATATAACAATGCTTGTCATAAAAAAGAACCTTGAACTCCTTATCACAGATTTGAGAAACAGAAAGTAAGTTGTTATCCAACTGTTTGACAAAGTTGACCTTCTCAAAGCTGACAGCTCCATTAGACAGTGTTCCCTGAGCTGAGATAAAACCACCTTTATCGCCTGCAAATGAAACATAGCCCCCTTTGATATTTCTGACGTCGAAAAGGAGAGCTAAGTTCCCAGTCATGTGCCTGGATGGCCCACTATCAATAATCCAATTATTGCTAATAGGATTATAAAGGACAACCTGCACAAGAAGGAAAGTAATTAGTTTAGGTTAGGAACCCAAGCCTTTACGGTCTTGGGTTTCCCAGTCTCATCTACAACAGTACAATCCATCCACTGTCCTTGTGGACTTTTGGAACAACCATTTGACTTTGAAGTACAGTCGTCAGAAGCATCATCTGATTTTGCTTTCCACACATGTTGTTTGTGCAACGACTGTTTGTGGTAAAAAGTGGATTGCTTAACAATTTGTACAGGTGTGGAACTCGAATCAGAGACCAACAAGTCATGCATCTTTTGTTTAACTTTCTTTTGATGCACTTGTTGTTGGGTAAAAGAGTTAGATTTTGACTTTAAAAACTTTTGTTTATTTTCTGGAAAATGATTAACTCTTTTACTTGGCTTCTGAAGATAAGGACAGCTGACAACAACGTGTCCTTGTGTACCGCACTCAAAACAGTATCTCCGCTCAACCAACCTTGGAGATCTGTATTGATTTTCACTTTGGTGAGTTTTTGAACCACAAGCCTTAGCTTCTTTTTGTTCAGCTGAAGAGAGTGACTTGTTTGATTGAACAGACTCTCCAGCTTTAACAAAATTAACCTTTTTGATTGAGGCTTTGGTTACTTGACTCTTCTGATCAGAAGTAGTGGGATAAGATGGACTGCAATTGGTTGGTTTAATTTTAAAAACATTTTTAGAAGCAGATTTTGAAATACCAATGCTGTCATTCTGTGGAGCAGACGAGTTTTTGTGTCCCAAACCACGAGTAGGACACTCATCGTCGTCTTCATCCCACTCTTCTACCATTCCATCAACACACTGGGACTTCGAGATTGAAGCACCATTATCGTTAACCTTTGGTTGAGAAATTTTGTTTTCGGTTGGATCAACGACAAGTGGCGTTTTGACCTTAAAGTCAATGATTGGGTTATCATCCGGTGTGTTTACCATAGTATTCAACACCGGTGGAGGACAATTTTTATACCCAAAGCCAGCATTTTTCTTTCCTGGACGCCGTGAAATCATGTAATCAAGAATGTAAGCAGAATTTGAATAACTTTTCAGCTTTTGATTTAAAGTTTCATAATCACACTCGACAAGCGCCAGCTTTTTCTTTGTTTCATCAATCGTGTTTAAATAAAAAGTGATGGCATTTTGTTTGTTGATAACACAGATTTCTAATTCATGAACTTGCCTGTTTAAAAGATCAATTTTGTTTTTGAAAGCAAGTTCGTTTCCCTTTAAAACACGGTTTGCTTCAAGACAATTAGTTAAATCAGCAATTAAGTCTGTCTTGTGACTTTTAAGTGTCTCAACTTTCTTCTCAAGTTCATCACAAATTAAACACGGTTGAGATTCAAACTCACTTTCAAAACTGTCAGAATTTACCTGAATGCCTGTGGATGTTTTTACCATAAAAGCACAGCTACAGGTAGATTCAGAAGAGGAATTGTTATCATCCACATCAGCTGTCGATTGACTTGAAGAGACAACAGATGATTTATCTTCATTCTCAGCTGTGAATCCAGAACTGTTTGAAGATGTGTCGTCTGCAGCTGATGAACTTTCTGAAGCAATCTTTCTCACAGCATCAGAATCTGTTTCTTCATTGACTTCTACAGCCTTTGCCATGTAAGCTCTATCCCCTGAACTACCATCAGCTCCAAATTTAAAAGACCAATCAACAGTCTCATCTGTTTGAACAACCATAGCTTTTGTTCCACTTGAAGTGTCCTTATCTTGTGCAAGAGTAACTGGAACAAGGTTTGTTTCTGTATTTTGATTTTGTGGCTTCGGTTGGCTTTGACGGTTGTTGAAAGGGTTGCGGTTTCCAGTCTGTTTAGGCTTTTCACATTGCCTAGCAAAATGCCCTTTCTCACCACAGTTAAAACAAACAACAGCAGACAGATCAAAACCATAAGTAGTGTCTTTGTTCCCTTCGAGAGTTTTTCCTGTCCTTTTTACATAATCTCTCGCTCTTCTGACTGCACTTGCAAGAGCCCACATTATATCAATTCGATCCATTTCATCCTTATCAATCTGAGCATAGTCTTCTGCTGTCAGATGACTGTTTCCAACCTGTCCAGCAACAAGACTGTCATATGAATTGATAACGGTAGACAACAGTGCCATGTGTTCCTTGGCCACTTCGATAGTAACCTTTTCGAAGTTGTCTGTTTGCAATTTAATGGGGCTTGGTGGAGGAGTACTAGCAGTATTTCCCTGCTGTGGAACCGAGCTTGATGAAACTGAAGCATGAGCTGTTGAAGACTGGCTGGCTGAAACATTTGACATGTTTGATACAAACGCAGTCTGCAAAGGAGCATTTTGTTGAGTTGATGTGGAATAGTACAATGAAGGATCCTGAGCTTGTACGCCTCTCTTTAACTTCCACTTATTCATCACCTCTTGTTCTCTCAATTTCTGAAGAAATTCATTGATATCAATGGTTTCAAGAGTATTGTTCTGTTTGAGAACCATCAAGAATGAATCCCATTTTGGTGGTAGCGCATCTGCCATGCATTGAACCTTTTCTTCTTTCTTTGTTTTGATCTCATGGGCATGCAATTCACTCATCAAGTGATAGAATCTCTCAAATAGATCATCTAAGGACTCATTCCCAATATACATGAAATTATCAAATTCCTTCTTAATGGCCTTAGCATTGATAGCTTTCAACGAAGCATTTCCTTCGTGACGTTGTTCTAAGGCAACCCACAGAGATTTTGAAGATGTAAACTGCCTGAATTGATGAAATATTTCTCTTGATATGGCCTGAGATAAGATAGCATATGCCTTCTTTTCTAAGTCATAATCTTTTCTTTGTTGTTCGCTTAAAAGGGAAGCCAAAACAGGAGTTCCATCCTCACTCAACACTTTTTGATATCCATTCTCTATCATCATCCATAAGTTTGTATCAACTCCATTAATGTGTATCTCAAACCTGTTTTTCCAGTGATGATATTCGTCCATTGTCATGAGTTTTGGAGCCTTGTTAGCATTTCCAGCTTCATTATCGATTAATAACAAGTTTTGGATTTTACTGTTCTGACTGGCAACAAAGGCTAAGTCCGACATGGTAAAAAACGAAGTTTTTCGACACAAAAAAAATTCAGAAGAGATTTATGCGAATGGGTCTATTCGTGCGAATGGAATTTTCTATTCGTGCGAATGGAATTTTCTATTCGTGCGAATGGAATTTTCTATTCGTGCGAATGGAAGTTTGAACAAATGAACGGGAGACTTGATCTATTCGCGCGAATGGTAGGAGCCATTCGTGCGAATGAAGTTCATCATGGTAGCCATTCGTACGACAGAGGGCTGTTTGACTTTTTTGCACCAAAAAGCATCAATGATTGAGCCTATTATCAGATCTAGAAACTGAGACGATCAGATCACTCAGAAGCAATAATCACAAGTTTTGAACGTGGCTAAACAACGATCAAGTGATCTTTATAACATTCAAGAAGCTAGAAAAAGCAAGATTAAAAGCAAGATTAGATTTTCTATGTTGAATCTAGAGCACAATCAAGCTCTGATACCACTTTGTTGGATCGGGATCTACCTTGATCCAATGATTCAACACATTAACCGAACCAAATCGTGCGGAATCCGATTTGATTGGCAATCCAATCTATGACACGGATCGGGTCGTAAGAAACGAGCGGATTAGATGTCGAAACGAAGGTTTCTATCGACCCTTTGGTGTAGAGAAGTTGGATACAAGACCTGGAAACTCTCAACAGACAGAGATTCGACAATACAGGTGCAAAGAGTTTGTGTGTTCTGTTGCTTAGTCTGGTTCTGTGTGTATATGTGTTGTATTTCTGTTGTGTTGTGTGCTCATGAAGTGAAAGTTCTATATATAGTGCTGAGGCCATTCGTACGAATGATCCATGTGAATGGACTCATTCGTGCGAATGAATCAGCAGAATGGTTCATTCGTAAGAATGAATCATCAGAATGGTTCATTCGTACGAATGAATCATTCTCATGACTTATTCTAGCGAATGAGTCATTCTCATGATCTATTCGCGTGAATGGATCATTCTCATGATCCATTCGTACGAATGGGCCTTTCAATAGCACGATTGATCAACGTTATCGATATTTATCAGATCGTTTAATACACAGTCGTTATATATGAGTAAACATTAAGGATAAACATGTAATTTCATTAATACATCAAATAATTACATTAAACATAGATGAAATACATATTACTAGGGATTAGGGACATATTATGCATCTACAATAATTTTTGAAAAAGGCCTATCCCGACGACATGTCGTCGGTATAGATCTTTTATGTTATTTTTTATATTTTTAATTTTTTTTCAGAAATATTAAATTTCTAAAAGCAAAAACCTGTAAATAATTAAATATAAACCATTCAAACATTCAAATCCGATAAAAATTAATATCCGAAACATAAACCAAACATCCAAATTTTTCGGCACACAAACTTGTCCGACAAATCAAACATTCAAAACATAAACTTGTTCGATACACAAATATGCAAATTGTTCGAGACAAACACTAACAACAAAGGCAAAGGCGCAACAACTCCAAGCTAATTATCATCGCTGCTAGTTCGGCATTCCTACATTCGACGCTAATACATACATAAACAAAGAAACATAAACAAACATACTAATCATCCAAACTAATCATCATAAACACAAATTACACACATACATACAAACTAATCATCCAAACTAATCATCATAAATACAAATTACACACATACATACACATACATCAAAACTAATCATCATACATAAAATTACATACAAATACATACAAACACATACAAATACATACAAACACACATACACATATATACATACATATTATATACAAACATACATAAATAAATGCTCAAATTCTCAAATTACATACACAATTCCATAAATAAATATATATGCAAACATACATACACATACACAAATACAAACAAACACACAAGTACATACACATACACACATATATATATATACACATATACAAAAAAAAATCACATCTAAACCTAATTTCATCAAATAAATATGCATATAAACCTAATTTCATCATAAAATTACATAAATATTTATAAAATCATACATCTAAACCATATATACATACATACAAATAAACACAAACATATACATACAAACATACATCTAAACCTAATTTGTAGAAAAATTACTAACCAAGTTTGCAAATTAGCTTCAAATAGCTTGAAATCCTCCAAAAATTGTCAAAGCTTCAAATACCTAAGAAAAATCAAAGAAATTAAGCAAAAACCCCAAAAATGTTGATTTTTTATGAAGATTGAACAATAGATGTTAACTCACCTCAAAACCCAAGAGATTGGTGAAGATTGCTTCACAAAAGACCCAAAATTCGTGAAATCGCCAAAGAGAGAAGATGAGAGCGTTTTGTGTTTTTTTTGTGCAAATGGGAAGCAGAAAGCTGTTTCCTGCGTTTATTCTCGCTGAGACCTCGTATAGGCTCGATTGTCGGCGTCGTAGGTCACCTGTACCGACGACATGTCGTCCGTATAGGCTTCGTAGAGTTTAACTGGTCAATAAAGTAAAAAATCCTATGCCGATGACATGTCGTCGGTATAGGGTTTTCTAGATTTTTTTTGATTTAAAAAAAAAAAATTTTGACCACGAGAAATTTTTTAAATAAAAAAAGCAAAAAGAAAAACATAATTACCCTATACCCATGACATGTCGTCAGTATAGGTTTTCCCCAATAATTCATTGGGCGCCATGTCGTCGGTATAGGGTCTCCCCCACAAAATTTGGGTTTGGCCTATCCCAACGACATGTCGTCGGTATAGGATGACCTATCCCGACGACAACTGTCGTCGGGACAGGCCGCGTCGGGACAGGGTGAAATCCTTGTAGTGTATTAAAGTAGATTTAAACTATTACGTACATGGTCGATCATAGTGTTCCAATCATGCGTCGTAATTCATGTCGGGTTGTATGCATAGACGATCTCGAAATCCAGCTCCAGATGCTTAAACAGCCGCCCGTCGTTCTCCTGTGTCTCCACTGCCGCTTTCTCACGTGCCTACCTCATAGTTTCAGCGAACCGGGTGCCGTTTACAAACTCCCATCGTTTGTAAATTGCCCCATCAAGGCTAGGAGCCCAATGGTTATATTATGCACACATATACATTTAATTAATCGATGTTAAATATATAAGATTCAATTTGCACATATAATACAAGTGGTTAAATGTACTTACTAAAAACTGTTCAAACAAGACCCGCCGATGATCTGTCGGCCATCCTTCCAGTAACACCACGTACCATGGATAGAACCCTTCAATATAGTTGTCATGCGGGACGCTTGTATAATATTAAATCCACATAAATACGACAAATATGAGTTATAAAAATAAATAAATAAACTATACAAAGTAAATAACCTATAATTAGTATTCCTATTTATTTTTTATTCCTAATAAGAATATCTCTATTCTTCATATGAATATGAATACTACGACTAAAAAAAACAAACAAAGCCCCTTGTCGGGTTTGAACCGAGGGTTTACGCGTTACCATGGGATTACTCTACCACTGAGTAAAAAAAGGGGGGCTTGGTAGTTTCCTACCCGCCATCGGTGGCTATGGTAAGCTCCTTACGGTGGTCTTGATTGACGGGAGGTGACGGTTGAGCATTTTCCCCACGCCGAACCATTAGTACCAACCTCGAGCTCGTCAGTGATAGCATCAACATCGATGCAGATAACATCGAAGTCTAAATACTGGTTGGGGTCGCTACTGCTATCCCCCTCGACCTCTAAAGTCGTGTATGTGGCCTTGAGATGATGTGTTACGCCCTCGACCTATCACCCTACTGTTTCTTCAACTTCACATGCGCCTTCAAATCCCAATCTCCCCATGCACCCTCACCTCCTCACCAACCTCCTCCAAAGATTATCATCATACCGCCCCACAAACCACCATCCAACCCGATCACCTTAATAACCTAGCCGGATCATCCACGCTCCAATGTAAACACGATCAAAAACAAGAATCGGTCGACCCAAACATAGAGTTGATTTGGCCTCCACCATTTCTTCTCCTCTACACATGGCATTATTGGCTGCAAAGGAACCCGAAGGCTTCAAAACAGCCTCCAAGGATCCTCGATGGATGCATGCTATACAAGAGGAACTTTTGGCTTTACATAACAATCAAACATGGGATCTTGTTCCTCATCCTGCCACATCAAATATTGTTAGTTCCAAATGGGTGTTCTTTATAAAATATAACTCGAATGGCTCTATTGATCGTTTTAAAGCGAGATTAGTTGCTCAAAGTTTTAGTCAACTCCCGGGATCTGATTACTCTCATACATTCAGTCTCGTGGTGAAAGCTTCAACCGTTAGAATTGTTATTTCAATCGCTGTCACCTGAAATCGACGTCTACATCAACTTGATGTTAAAAACGCCTTCTTGAATGGAAACTTAAATGAAACGGTTTTCATGGAGCAGCCCCCGAGATTTGTTAACCCTCAATTCCCAAACCATGTTTGTCGTCTAAAAAGGCACTTTACAGTCTCAAACAAGCGCCTCGTGCATTGTTTTACAGCTTGAGTTTGTTCTTAATTTAACATGGTTTTTCATGTAGCCAAGCGGACACCTCGTGTTTGTATTTCTCAAAGGTTCCTGATTAATATACCTATTGGTGTACGTTGGTGACACAATCTTAACCGATAATGAAGATACATCTATTCAACGTTTTATTGCTACGCTATATAGTGAATTTGCTATTAAAGACTTGGGAAACCTCAGCTACTTTCTTGGGTTGGAAGTCACATACACTTCCGGCGGTTTGTTTCTCAGCCAAATGAAATATGCACATGACATTCTCAACCGAGTTGAACTTCTAGACTGCAAGCCCGTGGGAACCCTTTTTAGCACTACCGATGTTCTTTCCTCGGCCGGAGATACGCTTCATGATGTCACACATTACAGATATTTGGTAGGCGCCCTTCAATATCTCACAATCACTAGACCAGATCTTTCATATGCCGTTAACTAAGCAAGCCAATTTCTTCATGCGCCAACTGTTTCTCACTTTACATTGGTTAAACGGATCCTTCACTACGTCAAAGAACCATCTCTCACGGCCTAACCTTCTCCAAATCGACAATGCCTTCTTTTGTGGGCTATTCAGATGCAGATTGGGCTCAGTGTATCGAGACACATCGATCAACTTATGGCTATTCTATTTTCCTAGGTGGAAATCTTGTTTCTTGGAGTGCCAAGAAACAACCCACTGTCTCTCGAACCAGTTGTGAATCCGAGTATAGGGGGATGGCTAACATTGCCTTAGAAATCGTTTGGATCACACATTTGTTACGGGATCTCAATGCTCCACCTACGGGACGTCCACCATTGCTTTGTGATAACTTAAGTGCAGTCTTCTTCAGTCAAAACCCAATCTTACATAAGCGGGCAAAATACATTGACAGAGACTACCATTTCATTCGTGAACTCGTTTCATCTGGAAAACTACACACTAAGTTTGTACCTACCAATCTACAAGTGGCTGACATATTCACTAAACCTCTAATCAAACTGTTATTTGAAGATTTTCAAGATAAACTCGGTGTTTGTCCGCCACCTGTACGCTGGGAGGGGGGGGGGTTGTGTATTAGACTAAATAAATAGTAAAGTGGTCAAGATACTATATTTTGAATTCCCTAATTTCTCTCCTAGATTGTAGCTATTCATTTGTTGTATCTTTTGTATTTAAGCCATCATGTAATCGGTTTTGTAAAATCAATTACGGAGAATATTTCTCTATCATACAATAAAACCAGCAAAAATGCAGTTATTTCATACTTCCATTATGTGTACAGTCTATATTTTCTCTGACATTTATATCATTGAGTGTCACATTTCTTGGATTTCCTGAGAATTATCGGATTAAACACAAAAATATTTGGGGTGTTTAAGAATGCTTGCTAAACATGCATATGGATGTGTTATGGTTGAACAACATTCAAACATAAAAAACCAGGAAATCTTTGTACTTTAGGTTTTTGACAACCTTTTAAGATTCTTGGATTTCACCTCCATAAATTAAAACCTTATTCTTAATTGCATCATTCTGTTGTGCCCTCACAAATATCACCCTCATACACACACTAAAACACACACAGTATACATGGGTTGTTCAGGGTGGTGGAAAAAGATGGTTGCTGCTCTCTCTGCATTGCTTATCCTTCATGGATATTGCTTTGCTCGCCGAGGTAATTCTTTTCTTACTTTAAGATCATTATTCTCATTATCAAGTATTTAATATATATGTTATTCAGATTAAAGAAACCGCTATGGACAAATATGATTAATAGCTAAATTAGATAATTTAATATGAAAACTTAAAAAATAATATTGATTTGCGAAAATCCAACTTCTTTAAAGAAGTGTAGTTGCACATCTTCTATTCATGATGAAAGAAATGAATAAACACTACAATATTTGTTTGTTCTTATTTGTCATACTTACATATTATACAATATATGTGTATGTTAAAACCAGGTCGGGTTGAACTTTTTGGGAGTCTAAAACAGATTCTAAAATGGGGTTTTTTGCAATAAGTTTCTAACACGTGGAAATATGAAAACATATTTTTTATACGATTTCTAAAATACACAATCACACATGTTAGAGTTGAAATGAGTTTTAGTAAAAAGAAATTATTCCGAGTATCTTGATTGTTTGTTGTATGTGTCAAAAACTGAAAAATAGAAAACTAAACGAAGTTAAACTCTAAAAGTTAAGGTTTCAAGCTTCTAACTTATTTTTTTTATACTTCAAAAAACAAAACAAGTATTTGGTTTTTATATATTGTTTAAATTAATAAATTACCAAGAAAATTACGCAACATTTGCTTTGATATAATGTTAATATTATTGTATATTTTTTATTTTATTTCTTGATATTTTAGATATAAATATCTTTAAATAAATAAGATTATAAGAATGCACGCTTGGTTATAAAACATACTTTTTTACTTACGTAATTACTTGTTTTTCTTTTCACTCAAAGATCGAGACTTCAGTTTCATGCACCAAGCCACAAGAGCTCCAATGGTGTCATACTACGATTACATAATCGTCGGCGGAGGCACCGCCGGCTGCGCATTGGCCGCCACCCTCTCTCAATCCTCCTCCGTACTCCTCGAACGCGGCGGCTCCCCATTCGGTAACCCCAACACCACCAACTTATCCGCATTCGGAGCCGCCCTCTCCGACCTCTCCCGGAAATCCCCTTCCCAACGCTTTGTCTCCGAGGACGGCGTCATCAACGCCAGGGCCCGCGTGCTCGGGGGCGGAAGCGCCCTGAACGCGGGCTTCTCCTCGCGTGCTGGGTCTGAATTCATCGCCAATGCCGGTTGGGAAGCCAAATTGGTAAACGAGTCGTACCGGTGGGTTGAGAGGATGGTGGTGTTTCATCCGCCGTTGAGGCAGTGGTAGCTGGCCGTGAGGAATAGTTTGCTGGAGATTGGTATACGGCCGTATAATGGTTACACGCTTGACCACTTATACGGCACAAAAGTTGGAGGCACTATTTTTGATAGATACGGGCGTAGGCATTCATCCGCGGATTTACTTTATTATGCAAATCCTGGTGGGCTCACTGTTTTCCTGCATGGGCCTGTTCAAAAAATATTATTCACAACAGAAGGTGTGTTGTTAAACTAATAAGCCTTCTTCTTGTACATTATGCATTAAAAGTTGTACATTTATAAGTTATAACCTTTTTGGTGTTTTTTTATTTACGGAAAAGTAAGCCAACAGCTAATGGGGTGATCTTCACATATGCAAATGGGGTGAGCCATTAGGCTTATTTGAGAAGAGGGCCCAAGAATGAAGTCATAGTTTGTTCTGGGGCACTAGGAAGCCCACAACTTCTAATGTTAAGTGGGCTAGGCCCAGAGAAGCATCTTGAGGCCCATAATATATCTGTGGTCTTGGACTTGCCTTTAGTGGGCCAAAGGATGTCAGATAACCCGATGAATGCCGTTTTCGTTCCCTCTCCTCGACCCGTTGAGGTGTCTCTCATCCAAGTTGTTGGTATTACTCACAATAGGATCTATATCGAGGGTGCGAGTGGTGAGAACTTTGCTAGGGAGACTAAAAGAACTCGAGATTTTGGGATGTTTTCTCCGAAGGTACGCATTGTAAAACTTATACCATGGCCCGTTATAAGTTAATATATTGTTTTTCTTTAAGCGGATTTTGTTTACATTTTTCAGATTGGACATCTCTCGACTTCGCCCCCGAAACAGAGAACAAAAGAAGCGTTAAATCGGGCAAAAGAAGCAATGCGGTTCCTCCCACGAAGTGCGTTCTTGGGCGGGTTTATCTTGGAGAAGATTATGGGCCCGCTCTCAAGCGGACATCTTGAGCTTCGGTCCACAAACTCTAACCACAACCCTGCGGTCACATTCAATTACTTTCAAGATCCCGGAGACTTAGAAAAATGTGTTGAAGGGATCAAAATCATTGAGAAGGTGATCGAATCGAGATCATTTTCTAGATTTCGATACAATCACCTCCCTATCACAACTCTTCTAAACATGACCGCTAATTCACCGGTTAATTTGTTGCCGAAACACGCAAATGCTTCGAGATCTTTTGAACAGTTTTGTAGAGACACCGTGACGACTATATGGCATTACCACGGAGGATGTCAAGTTGACAAGGTGGTAGATCATGATTATAAGGTTATTGGGGTTGATTCTCTTCAGGTCATTGACGGGTCAACTTTTGATTATTCTCTCGGAACTAATCCTCAAGCTACCGTAATGATGCTTGGAAGTTACATGGGCGTTAAAATGTTGCACGAGAGATCTGCAAACATGATTCCGGATTCAAATTAGTTTATAAATACTAATATTTATACTATTAATTAATTGTGTTTTGTTTTCGGTACATGAGTCTACATATACGTGTTTACGTTATTGCATATTTCCTATATTTTTTTTTTGGATTTGGTTTAGATAATTACGAGCAACCGAAAATCCCCATCCCACTTATTTATCGATCTTAATTTCTTATGTTTTTATATATGTATATATAGAGAGAGTTTTGAATAAAAAGTCTGTTTTTCGCGCGAAGGTACGAAGGGCATGCGTGATTATCACTTTACACTTGCGTGATAATTATTGCGTGATAGTTATTTCAAAGCGTGATAATTATATCACAGCGTGATAAATATCACGCATGTGCAAATGATAATCACACATGCCCTTCGTACCTTCGCACGGAAAAAAGCCTTTGTATAGGAACCGATATATATATATATATATATAGGGGCATGTTCTTTTGAGAACCAACTATATGTTGAGAACCGAAAGAACCGCACAAAACGTGTACATATCACTTTAGTGAAAAAAGTAAAATTCAACAACAATGTTTTATTTATCTCTTCCCACTCTTAGTTTGAGTTTATCTCCTCTCTCCTGAATTTTTTTAAGAAAAGTATAAAAATATGCATATATGCATTCATTTGTGCATATAGTGTGAGTGCATATATGCATTTAAAAAAACGACTATAAATTCGAGGTCTTTTAAAACCAAACCTTAAACATATTGAAATGTACATGAATTCTAGTCAATTTATATTATAAATAGAGGAAGAGTTAATGCGGTTCTCACGGTTCTTAACATATTGTTGGTTCTCAAAAGAAAATACCCCTATATATATATATAGGGGACGATTTCACTAAAAAGTGGTTTTTCGCTAAAAAATCCTAAGAAGTGGGTCAAACGAACTCCGATTGAGCTCATTTCAGCGGCGTTGGAACCGTCTCATCGAACCCTAACCCGGACCCAAAAACCTAAAACCCCCTCCACCCGCACCCCCAAAAACCTAAACCCCTCCTCCTACCCCACCCCGAAAAGCCTAAAACCACCACCCCCACCCCCACCAACCTAAAACCCCCCCACCCCACCCCCCCCCCCAAAAAAAACCTAAACTCCCCACCTCCACCCCAAAAAAAACCCTAAACCATAAAATCTAAATCCTAATGCTAAAGCATAAGGCTAAGACCCTAAAATTCAAACGTAAAATCTAAACCTTAAAAGCTAAACCCTAAAAGCTAAGAGGTAGAGTTCGACGAGACGGTTCCAACGCCGCTGAAATTAGCTCAATCGGAGTTCGTTTCATATCGTTTCTTAATGTTTTTGTCATTTCTTAAATTTTTTAGCGAAAAACTACTTCTTATTTGAACCTCCTTATATATATATATATATATATATATATATATATATATATATATATATATATATATATATATATATATATATAAGGGGGAGGATCATAAGAAAACTTATTTTCATTAGAAAACCAAAAAACTATTTATTAAAGGTAAAAAAAATAACAAAAAATCATAACTCAAAATATAAAAAACCGCTTCGAAGACCTTGTTCCCCACATCATCCTCTTCAAAAAAAAAAAAAAAAAAAACAGCGCCCTACTACATATGTGAAGTAGGGTTAGCTTTTGGGTTTAATTTTTTGGGTTTAGTTTAGCTTTTAGGTTAGGTTTTGGGAGGGATGGGGGTTGGTGGGGGGGTTTAGGTTTTTGGGGGGTGGGGTGGGTTTAGGTTTTTGGGTGGGGGTGGGGTTTTTGGGTGTACTACACGTATGCAGCACCTTTAATGAGGAGTTTTTTGGTTTTTTCATGAAAATGAGTTTTGTAATGAACTCACCCTTATATATATATATATATGAGAAGTATCATAAGAAAACTCATTTTTCATGAGAAAACAAAAAACTATTTATTAAAAGTAAAAAATAATAATAAAAAATCATAACTCAAAATATAAATCCAAAACTAAAAAACCGCTTTGGAGTCTTTGTTCCCCATGTTATCCTCTTTAAAAAAAATCAGCGTTTTGCTACATATGTGTAGCATAGTTAGCTTTTGGGGGTGGTTTTTTGGGTTTAGTGTAGCTTTTAGGTTAGATTTTTGGGTGAGAGGTGAGTGGGGGGTTTAGGTTTTTGGGAGGTGAGTGGGGGGGGTTAGGTTTTTGGGTGGGGTGGGGTGGGGGGTTTAGGTTTTTGGGTGGGGGTTAGGCTTTTGGGTGTACTACACATATGCAGCACCTTTAATGAGGAGTTTTTTGGTTTTCTTATGAAAATAAGTTTTCTAGTGAACTCACTCATATATATATATATGGTTAGGTTCAAATGAGAACTCATAAATACTTAAGAACTCATGAGAACTCGTCAAAAAACCAATTAAAATCATTTTTTTTTGTTTTCACTATCTTTATTATTAAAATATAACATAAAAAAATGATTTATCTCTACAATTAATTCATCCCTTTTCTATAAATTATCCTTAAAAAAATTATAAACATGTGTAAATGGTAAACACTTACACATGTGTAAGTGGTAAACTTACACATGTTTATATATTTTTTAATATATGAATATATGTAAATTTACATATATAAATTCATTTTTTTATGTTGTATTCTAACAATAAAGATAGTAAAAACAAAAAAATAGTTTTGATTGGTTTTTGGACGAGTTCTCAAATAATCCATTCCTTATATATATATATATATATATATATATATATATATGGGAAATATAGAATAAAAACCACTTGAGTTGGAAAACCCACAAAACCCTTTAAAAAAAATTCGAAATTTTTTTTATAAAATTTGGGATTTGATTATTTACCCAAAAAAAAGTAGGTTCGCAAAAAATAAAAATTAAAAAAACGCCGAATAAAAATAAAAAACATTTAAAAAATAACAAAAATCAGCGTTTTTTTCTTACGTATGCAATACGTCAGCATTTACATATGTAAAAAACGTCAGATTAAAAAAAAATTAAAAAACCGCTCGGCGTTTTTATTTATTTTTTTCACCAAAGTGATAAAATTGAATGTAGAATTCATCTCAAAAATAAAAAGTTTTATTTTACATATGTAAAATAGGGTTTAGTGGGTTTTTCCAACTCAAGTGGTTTTTATCAGAATCACCCATATATATATATATATATATATATATATATATATATGGGGGCATGTTATTTTGAGAACCAACCATATGTTGAGAACCGAAAGAAACACACAAAACTTGTACATATCGCTTTAATGAAAAAAGTAAAATTCAACAACAATGTTTTACTTATCTTTTCCCACTCTTAGTTTGAGTTTATCTCATCTCTCCTAATTTTTTTTAAGAAGAGTATAAAAATATGCATATATGCATTCATTTGTGTATATAGTGTGAGTGCATATATGCATTTAAAAAAACGACTATAAATTCGAGGTCTTTTAAAACCAAACCTTAAACATACTGAAATGTACATGAATTCTAGTCAATTTATATTATAAATAGAGCAAGAGTTAATGCGGTTCTCACGGTTCTTAACATATTGTTGGTTCTCAAAAGAACATACCCCTATATATATATATATATATATATAGTATAGGGTTCCACTAGAAAGGGAAAAAAGTGTAATAAATATCCTTTTTTAAACGTTATATCCTTTTTTACGTCATCATTTAAAAAAATATACCATAAAATCAAACGTTTTTTAATCTTTAAAACGAGTATGGTCTTGCTATATTAAAAAAAAAATCTTTGAACAAGGTTTGTACGTTTTTAACAACGTTTTCATTGCGTTTTTTCATGGCGTTTTTTCAAGACGTTTTTCATGTCGTTTTTTCACTGTGTTTTTTCATGGCGTTTTTTTCATGGCGTTTTTTCTAGACTTTTTCATAACGTTTTTTTATGATGTTTTTTCACTGCGTTTTTTTACGACTTTTTCATTGCGTTTTTCATGGACGTTTTTCACTGCGTTTTTTCATTATGTTTGAAAAAAACTCAATGAAAACTACACCATGAAAAAACGTCTGTAAGGCCCCCTTACCCGGGAAAACCTCACTCGTTGGATTTACTCATAAACATAGTGATCAAATGCTGAACTTAAATTAAAACATTCAAAGTAGCGGAAGCATACATCATTCAATTACATAATAGCGGAAGTCTTATCATATCAAAACATTGTCTTAACATGAAATTCAAGTAAATGGGATGTCAGTCTTGTAGCGGGGTAGCCTTCACACCTTCGCACGACCTTTCTTCTTCTAACCTGAAGTGCATACTAAAAGTCAGTTAACGCTGGTGAGTTCTAGTTTAAAGCAATTAGGTAATAACATCTTTTCTTTATAGGCATATATAATTACATACATACACGTTAATACATCATTTTCTTCATTTATCATTCATTTGTAAGTACACGTAAATATATGTACACGTCTTTACTTTCATTGAACATTCATTGGTCATAAAACATAAGGGTGATCAGCCCAACATTGATTTGCGTAAGTCACAAAGACAGACGCCCGTCCTACCATCGTAGTCCGTCCTCCATGATCGTACGGATTCCTTCGACCATACGTCATGCTATACCATTCGGATTCCTTCGACCGACCGTCCTCACCGTTCTACCGTCGTAGACCGTCATATTCGCCCGTCTACCCTAAGGCATCTGTTTCCCACGCGAACTATTATTTATGCAACCGTTCTGCTTATTATTGCAATCCTCCAGATTCCTTCGACCGACCGTTATTGCCATTTAAACGTCCTAGTTGATGTAGGTACGTATGTGTCCCGGTTACAAAATAGTCACGTGGTCGTCCGTCTACCGAAGTAGTCGTTATCATCGAAGTGTCCATAATGTTTACATTCATTCATAGCATGCAATATATGTAAATATAATGCAAGATTTCATTAATTTACATTATTTCATTCATTATCTGCATACATACGTTTCATTCTTTGTTCATTATTCATTTTTATATATCCCGTAGGATCACATTGGCATCCGTATATATATCACGTATAATCATATTGGCATTCATAACATTCATTTAGTATATACACTTCAACCCCAAAACATTCAAAATAATTTGCACGTAACATATAGGGGACACATAGAACTCACCTGTATACTAGTATGCAACCTGAAAGTGATGTTTTAACTATTGCTAAAGCGTATACTGATCTGCACATAAGTCAAAGTACAAATCCTATTATTTCATGCAAGAGTCGGCTAAAGCATAGGAGTGTCGGCAGGCACACATGAGAGCCATCTAGGAGAGTCGCTAGTCACACTCAAGAGTCGGCTAGGAGAGTCGCTAGCCACACTCATAAGTGTCGCCCGAACTTGCGTTCAGGGCTTCATGTTCGAGAAAGGAGCCGATCCTCAGCGTGTTCATCAGATGGCCGACTCTCAGGAGCCGATTCTCTGAGGGTCGATTCTCTCTTGTGGCCGATTCTCATCGTCTTCTTCCTCGCCGAGCGACGGCACATGCAAGTGGCCGACACTCTGAGAGTCGGCTCAAGAACATCAAGCGTTTCCAGGTCGGATTTCGATCCAAAACCTTAACTTTTTACGTTCAAATCGTTTATCTAGCTTCCATGAAGCTAGATTTGAGCTCAGATTCACTTTTTATACCTAAAAATTCAACCTTTTTGTATAAAAACCCCATAAACCCTAAAACCCCATTTTTAAAGAAAACTCAGATCTGAGGTTGATTCTTACCTCAAAACTCGTGACTCTTCATGTTGAATCGATCAAGAGTGATGGAGAGACAAGGTGAGAGCAGATTCCAAGATTGAAAGGGTCTTCTTGAGCTTTCTCTTTCTAGAACTCTCTCTCTAGGGTTTCAAGGTTGAAGAAGGTGGAATGAGGAAGATGGAGCTGATCTAGCCTTTATATACCCGGGCTACATCGGCCCATTGAAGCCGGGCCCAAGCCCGCTCCCCTTTCTTTCGCTTTTCCTTTAATTAATTTTCGACATTGCTTCCATTAATCTGTTTTATTATTTCGTGATGTTACAAGTCTACCCTCCTTACAGAGGTTTCGTCCTCGAAGCCTGCTACAAGTTAAACAGTTGAGGGTACAGTTCTTTCATCTCATCCTCTTTTTCTCAAATAGCTTTTGACCCTTTTCTGTGCTTCCATTGTACTTTAACCAAGGGAATCGACTTATTGCGTAGTTGTTTCTCGGCTCGGTCAAGAATAACTATTGCTTCTTCTACATAGTTCAAACTGTTATCTACTTCGATCTCGTCATAGGGTATGTGTGCTGTATTGTCGGCTAAGCATTTGCGTAAGTGCGACACGTGGAATGTAGGGTGAATTCCATTAAGCTCATTGGGTAGGTCAAGTCGGTAAGCAACGTGACCAAATTTTGCTAGGATTTTGAAAGGTCCGACAAACCTCAGACTTAGTTTGCCACGCTTCCTGAATCGGATGATTCCTTTCCAGGTCGACACTTTTAACAGTACCATGTCCCCTACATGAAACTCCATGTATCTTCTTCTCTTGTCCGCATATGATTTATGTCTGTCTTTAGCGGCTTTCATGCGAGCTTTGATTTGTTCAAATTTGTCGGAAGTAGCTTTGACCACTTCGAGACTCGTAAAGTCTTTCTGTCCAATTTCCCCCCAACATATCGGGGTTCTACATCTCCTCCCATATAGCATCTCGAATGGCGGCATGCCTATGGTTGAGTGATAGATGTTATTATAGGAAAATTCTGCCAATGGCAGGTGGCTATCCCAGCTCCCACCGAAATCAATGATACAGGCCCGTAACATGTCCTCTAAGGTCTTAATGGTCCTTTCCGATTGTCTATCGGTTTGAGGGTGGTAAGAGGTGCTAATATTCAGTCTAGTGCCCATTGCTTCGTTGAATTTCTTCCAAAACCTCGACGTAAATCGAGTGTCCCTGTCGGACACGATCGACACTGGCATGCCATGTCTGCTTACAATTTCATTGATGAATAATTCTGCTAGCTTCTCAGACGGAAAAGCCTCAAGTATTGGTAAAAAGTGAGCACTTTTCGTTAAGCGGTCGACGATCACCCAAATGGTATCATTTCCTTTAGTTGTTCGCGATAGCTTGGTAATGAAGTCCTGATATCCTCCCACTTCCATTCTGGTATTGGCAAGGGTTGCATTTTACCACATGGCTTCTGGTTCTCTGCCTTAACTAGTGAACAAGTTAGGCACTTGGTCACATATTCGGTCACATCGTTCTTCACGCCAGGCCACCAGTATTCTTTATTCAAGTCTTGATACATTTTGTTCGTTCCAGGATGGATAGAGTAGCGAGACTTATAGGCCTCATCAAGGATTTTGGCCCTAAGTTCGCCAATCTTGGGTATCCACATCGGCCAAAACGAGTTCGTACACCGTACGCATTAGTCTCCAGATCACTTTGTTGTCTTACTATTCTTTCTTGCCTCACATTCCTTTCTAACAGTGCTTCATCCTGTACTTTTGATATGTCATTCATCAGGTCCGGCGTGATAATTAGTTGACATGCTTTGATCCGGATAGTTTTCGACTCTTCCTTTCTGCTTAAGGCGTCAGCCACTACATTTTCCTTGCCCGGGTGGTACAATATTGCACAATCATAATCTTTTAACGATTCTAACCACCTCCTTTGTCTCATGTTTAATTCATTTTGCTCGAAGAAATACTTCAGGCTCTTGTGATCGGAGTAAATGGTGCATTTAACACCACACAAATAGTGTCTCCATATCTTTAATGCGAAAACTACCGCCGCCAACTCAAGGTCGTGAGTCGGGTAGTTAACCTCGTGAATCTTTAACTGCCGCGATGCATAAGCAATTACTTTTCCTCGTTGCATTAGTACACAACCCAATCCCTGACCCGAAGCGTCAGAGTAAACCACCAAGTCTCCGTTTCCCTCAGGTAAGGTCAAGACCGGAGCTTGGGTTAATCGTGTCTTCAATTCCTCGAACGCATTATTTTGGGTTGGACCCCATTCATACCTTACTTCCTTACGTGTTAGCTTGGTCAATGGCGAGGCTATTCTCGAGAAATCCTGAATGAATCTCCGATAATAACCTGCTAATCCCAGGAAACTTCGTATCCCCGTTGGTGTTTTCGGGATGATCCATTCTTTAACTGTTACGATCTTTATAGGATCTACCATAATGTCGTTTGGGTTTATGACATGGCCTAGGAATTGGACTTCCCTAAGCCAGAACGCGCGTTTGGAGAACTTTGTGTATAACTTCTCCTGCTTCAGAATTTCTAGAACTTCCCTTAGGTGACAGTGGTGATCACCTTCGTTCTTTGAATAGATGATAATGTCATCTATGGAAACTATCACCGATATCCAACATTGGTTGGCATACTCTATTCATCAATTCCATAAATGCTGCAGGTGCGTTGGTAAGCCCGAAGGATATCACGAGGAATTCATAGTGTCCATAACGCATACGAAACGCGGTTTTTGGTACGTCTTCCTCCCTTACTTTCAATTGATGGTAACCGGACCTAAGATTGATCTTTGAGAACCAACTCGCGCCTTGTATTTGATCAAAAAGATCATCTATTCTGAGTAGTGGGTACTTGTTCTTTACTGTTCGTTTGTTTAGTTCATGGTAGTCGATGCATATGCGCATGCTGCCGTCTTTCCTCTTTACAAATAATACCGGAGCGCCCCATGGTGAGATGCTCGGTTTGATAAATCCTTTCTCTATTAATTCTTCTAATTGAGACATTAATTCTTTCATTTCTGACGGAGCCAATCGGTGGGGTTCTTTGGCAACGGACTGAGCTCCTGGCAGTAAGTCAATCTGAAATTCTATTTCTCGATCTAAACCAGGTAGGTCCTCTGGGAGCTTCTGGAAAGTTGCACACCACGGGTACCTCTTTGAGATCTTTCTTTTTTATTTTATCGTCAATAACATACGCCAGATAAGCTTCGTAACCGCGTCTCATTTAAGTTTTAGCCTTGATCATCGAGATGACGTTTAGCATTATGCAATTCCAATCACCATAAACCGTAATCGGACTGCCGTCAGTGGCTTTGAGATGTATTATCTTTCGCTTACATACTATTTGTGCTTCGTTGGCAGCTAACCAATCCATTCCTAACACTATGTGAAATCCTCCTAATGTGAGAAGGTACAATCTAGAAGAAAACTTATGGCCCTCTATTTCTATCATGCAATCTTCAGTCATACGGATGACCACTGAATTTATACCCACAGCAGTTTCTACGCTAAAGGCCATAATGAGGTTGGTGATTGTGCAGTTTAGTTTGCGACTAAAATAATTTGATATAAAGATTTTACTTGCACCAGAGTCAAATAAAATAGTAGCATGTTCATCTTTAACTAGGAACGTACCTGATACAACATCAGGGTTTCCTCTGGCTTCCTCCTTAGTCAGGGCATAAGCCCGTGTCCTAGCCTTCAGCTGTTCCTTCTCCCCTTCTTTCCCTTTTCCCGAACCAGATTGTTCGGTTTTCCTGCAATCCTTAGTCATGTGTCCCAACCATCCACATCTCTGGCACTTAATACAAGTCCTACAATCTCGGGAGTAGTGACCAGCTTTTCCACACTTGTAGCATATTGTAGAGCTAACTAAACATTCACCGCGGTGTTGTTTCCCGCATTTCGAGCAAGTTTCGCCCTCATAAATTCTTGGCTTCTTAGCCTCAGTTGTGACAACTCCCTTTCCAGTCCCCCTAGACGGGTTTTCGCACCTTCTCTTCTGTGTCTCGGGTGCCGGGTCCTCATTTGCATAATCTTCGTAGACGATCCCACTCAGATTCACTACTGACTCGAAGGTTGACGGTAGGTTAGCTTTCACATGGACTCGGACCCTATGTGGCAGACCCTTGACATAGTACTTGATCAGTCGGTCTTCAGTTTCTACTAGGTGGGGTACTAGTTGGGCCAATTCGGTGAATCTAGAAGTGTACTTGCGATGAGTCTTGTTGCCGGCCCTGAAGTTTAGGAATTCATTTTCCACTCGATCAATCTCGTTCTAGGGACAGAACTTTTGAATTATCAGCTTTTTCATATCTTCCCAAGTCATCCTTTTGAGAGCGTTCGGCGTCTTAGTCCTCTGAATGTTCCTCCACCAACTTAGTGCTTCATTGGTGAAAGAGTGAGCAACATACTTAACAACCTGGTCGGGTCGACACTCGCTTATGTTGATTACAACCTTCAGAGTCAGTACAACCTCACGGGCGATAGCATCCCTAACTTCGGGTTCCAGTCGTAGAGATCCTTTGTTGCCTTCACCTGTGTAACCTCCACGATTTCCCGGCCATATTTTTTTATTTTATTTTCACAATAATAACAATCCCATACCTGATCAACACCTTATGTCACCTTAATTATTATTTAAACTTGCAGTACACACTATATATCTATAACACATTTTAAATATACTTACATATATATATAAGTAAACGTGATATATATAAGTAAACATTACGTTATGATAAGTATATCTAATAAAAAGAAATACGAGAGTTATCAACCATTTATCTACATCTTTTCGCCATATAGAAATATATACATATGTATACATACATATATATATATATTTATGTGTAGATAGATGTATAAATAAATATATGATTTTACTAAATAAATCAAGTATATAACTTCAAGTCTTCCAAAAATGAAACTTACAAGTTTTAATAATGTAGTTTCACATTTATACATTTATATATGTATTTAATTATGATTACACATGTATATATATATATATATATATATATATATATATATATAACCTTGTTAATTAAACCATTCGTACGATTTGTAAATATATATATAAAAAGGGGAGGTCTATTCTTATGGTTAAATATTGTTAACTAAAAACAATTTTATTAAATTTAAAAATAAAAAGAGTTTTAATGAGTTAATTGAGTTTTGAACCCTTTTCAACAGTTTTGAACCACCCCCAATCAACCAAATTTGAACCTTTATCATGTTTGAACTCCATTCAACAAAATCTTGACTTTTAAAAGTCCACAGGACCAAAAATCTGTTTCGAAACCATTGAATTCAAAGGTTATAACTCCAATTAATCATACCTGGACGTTTAACGGACTGTTACGATCACGAGTAATGATCCAATTTAACGAATTCGATAATTGGTATTCAAGCTTCGTCTCGTAACAGTCCCTCATTCAATCCGAGTAAATTCGTATGTTTTGGTATGAAATTGAACCTATGAAACGAGCATAACAATATCGCGACATCCCTTTGGTACTTATAACATCCCAAAAATAAAACGACAGTTAAAACGACAAAATAAACGAACGAGGCATGTCGGGCCGGGTAGGATGGGCCGGCGGGCCGGAAGGGGAGCCTCCCCTATAAATAGCCAAGGTCACCACCCATTTCTCTCATTTGCAACTTCTAGAGAGAGAAACCATAGAGAGAGAAAGTTGTCGGATCGACCCGAGATTTGAGAAGTGTGTTGCTCCAGAAGAACCTCCGGATCAGAAACTAGATTCAGGTAACGATCGGGCCTAAATCTGAGTTTTTGTTCGTTTTTGGGTTTTTCGGGTTTTGGGTGAAAAAGTAACGTTTTCACGGATAAAACTGAAAGATAAACATAGATTTGAGTTCCTTAATGGAAAACAAACGTTTTGAATGTAAACAGGTTCGGGATCTTGACGTGATCAGACCTGAATGCGAAAGTTAGGGTTTTGCGAAGAAACAGATCGTGCGTACTTATCAAGTACGCACGGAGCAGGTCCTACGTACTTATCAAGTACGCAGGAAGAGGATCTTGCGTACTTATCAAGTACGCAGGAAGCAGGGTCTGCGCACTTGCTAAGTGCGCAGGCATCATGCGGGTTAAGTAAAGGTAGTATGTTTAGAAGGGTTAAACCGTTAGAGTCGGTATTGGTCTGATGTGTATTTAACTAATCAATTCAGATCAGAAGTGACATTGTTGGGCCTTTGTTTAGGACAACCGAGACTAGCTTATAAGGTGAGTTCTAGAAGCCCTCTTTTAAATGTTTTAATAATGTTTTTGGGCTGGTGTGCATACGTAACGATGTGACTATTTTATAAAACGATGTTTATGAATGTTGTATGTGACGTTTTATAAAATGATGTTTATGAACGATGTTTTGGAAGGAAGGGTTATGAAAGAAGTGTTTATGAAATATTTTGCCAAAAGTAGTTTATGAAGTGTTTATGAATGAATGAATGTTTTTAATAAAACGTACGAATGTTTTAACTGAAGTTTTGAAGTAAAAGAAGCGAAGGTTTACGAAAGTCACAAACGAACGAATCTGCCAATATTCCTTAGGGAATGAAGGTTAAGGGTATGGGAAGTATGTTATGGGCCTTTACCTTTTACAGGCCTCTGTGGTTGGCCAACTGTTGTACAACTGGGGCGATGACGGTCGTCAAGGGGATTATCGTGATCCTTAAAGTTTGGTACGATTTACCTTACGGGGTAGTCGTGCTTGAAGTTTGGTACTTGCGCCTTACGGGTCGCAGTGCTTGAAGTTTGGTACGTGTCATCCTTGTGATGCCGTGCTTGAAGTAGTGTTAAATAACCTAAGTATCAGGCCCTAGGAGTTCTTCACCCGAAGGACAGTACGGTGATTGATGGGCCTAGTGATGGTGATCTTTAGGTTATTCAGCCAGTATGTGACGTTTGGATTTGACGGTTACGAGAAGGCGCAGATTCGATATTTTCGTTGACTTATGTTTAAGAAGTGTTATGTTTTGTAATTGCATTATTTTACGTACGCCTTTTATTAAATGAAGTGTGAAGTTATGTTTTTGGCAAATTATTTGAAGTTAAAGTTTTATGTTAAAACTAGAACTCGCCCGCGTAGCTGACTTTTTAGTGTGCATATTCAGGTTAAGGCAGGTTATGATGATGGAAGGTGATGCTAGGCGGCTTGATGAGTTACCCGGATGACATGAAGACTGGCATCCCGTTATGATTAGTTTATGTTAAGTTTATATATTAGACTATGTTGCGCTTCCGCATGTCGAACAATGTAATGACTATGTTTTAATGAAGTATTTTCCGCTGCGTTGTTTGATATTCAAGTTTAAGAACTGTTTGTAAATGAGTAAATCCAACAAGTGAGGCCTCCCGGGTTTGGGGCCTTACAAGTTGGTATCAGAGCAATAGTTTGAGAGATTCGGACACTCCCAGTGTCTGAACTTAAAGTGTGAATGGGACCGAAAGCGGATGCCAGTACGGGTAACTCGAGCCACAGCATCAGGTATGAAGGTAGTATGTATATTTACATATATAGTATGCCTTAGAAAGGGGTAGGTAAGGACTTATGTTCTGATGGAATCACAAAGGTGGTCAAATAGAAATCGAAAGGTAGTGTAATGGTTAATTGCAGATGGCCAGTGTATATTAACATCTTATAGTGCTTATTGAATTTTATTTGTTAACTAGCGTGATGATATTGGATTCCTTGTCTTATAGAACAAAATGGCAAGGAGAGGAAACGGAAGACGTGGTGGGGGTCGTACCGGTGGTCGTACCGGCGGTCGAAATGGTGGCGTGGCAGGACCCCTGCGCGCCAAGAGTATAGTGAAGAAGAAAGTGTTCACACTGAACCGACGGTTAGTGTGCATGGAACTGAGCAGACACTGGTTGAAGAACAACCTTTCACTTTTGAACTAGAAGTGAGAGCAGCTATAGCCCGAGAGTTCACCGAGTTGATGAAGAATTCTCTGCCAGGTCTGTTAGCTGAAGTATTGAAGAAGGTTAATGGGGAAGGTGGGTCTAGCATGGGAAATGGTGCCCAGAACAACGAGACTGACAACGCGCCGCCTGTACGCGGATGCGACTACAAGTCGTTTAAAGCATGTGACCCACCGGTCCTCACTGGAAAGAAAGACGCGGTGGCTACGTTTGATTGGGTGATCCGTATGGAAGCTGCCATTCGTTTGAGCGAATGTCGAACAGATCAAGTTGTAAAATTTGCTGCCAACTCATTGAGAGAGGAAGCGTCCCATTGGTGGGAAGGTGTACGTCAAGCAAAAGGGAGCGAGGTTATGGATGTAATGATGTAGGCTGATTTGAAAACCTTGGTGATCAAGAATTTTTGTCCAAGGAACGAGATTGAGAAGGTAGAGAGGGAATTTCTGGGTTTGAAGGCCGGGAGCATGACGCACCGGCAGTACACAACCCGATTCAATGAACTGGCATGTCTGGTGCCACATCTTGTCACGACTGAGGAAAGAAAGATTGTATGCTACATACAAGGACTGCCGGACCAGGTTCGCACCTATGTTAAGGCAAACGCCCCTACTACCTATGATTCGATAGTAGAACTGAGCGGCGTGGTATTTGACGATATGGCGTTGAATGTCGTTGCCATTGAAGAGCCCAAGAAGAAGCTGAGTTTTACCACTAAGCGATCGGGTGGGAAGTTGTTTGGGGCTCGGGACAAACAGGCCAGGGTAGGCGAGGTGGCAGTCTGCGGAAGATGTGGGGTAAGACATACGGGTGAATGTCGGTTAGGGTCTAATCTATGCTTTAAATGCGGCAAAACCGGACACTACTCCCGTGAATGCCCGCAAGGCTTCAAATGCTACAACTGTGGGGAGGGTGGTCATATGAGCCGGGAATGCACCAAGCCCGGGATGGGTCAAGCCGGGAAAGGGAAAGGCCCGTAGAAGACAGAAGAGAGACCCCGAGCAAAGACTCGCGCATATGCGCTGACGCAGGAACAGGCCAGAGCGGACCCCGACGTGGCGTCAGGTACGTTTGTCCTTGACAACACTTTTGTTTCTGTGTTATTTGATTCGGGTGCAAGTAAGAGTTTTATATATGCGACTTTTTGTAAACGAGTGAAGTACACTGTCAGTAAACTAGAAAGGGCCTTTAGCGTAGAAACCGCTGAGGGTAGAACTGCGAGGATGACTGATGTAGCTGACAATTCCACGATAAAAATAGAAGACCATAGATTTCCCGTCAGGTTGTTTGTCATGGTTTTGGGTGGGTTCGATGTCGTGTTAGGAATGGATTGGCTAACTGCCAATGAAGCACAAATTATATGTAAACGAAAGATAATCCGACTCAAGGCTTCGGACGGTAGCAAAGTCGAGGTTCTTGGAGATCGTCACGCCACGATGCCAAACGTCATCTCGATGATTAAGGAAACAGATTACTTGAGGCGCGGATGCGAGGCTTATCTGATGTACGTAATTGACGAGTGTAAGGAAGTGAAGGAACTAGACGATGTACCCGTGGTACGCGAGTACCCGGAGGTGTTTCTAGAGGATTTGCCTGGGATACCACCCGACAGAGAGATCGAATTTCGAATCGACATAGTACCAGATGCCCAGCCCGTGGCTAAGGCTCCATACCGACTAGCACCAGTGGAGATGAAAGAGTTAATGGCACAACTAGACGAGTTACTTGAGAAGGGATTTATCCAACCGAGCATCTCGCCATGGGGTGCTCCGGTGTTGTTTGTGAAGAAGAAAGACGGTTCGATGAGAATGTGTATTGATTATCGCGAGTTGAACAAACATACGGTGAAGAACAAGTACCCTTTACCAAGGATCGACGACCTGTTCGATCAATTACAGGGCGCAAGTTGGTTCTCGAAAATCGACCTTCGATCCGGGTACCATCAGTTGAAGGTGAGGGAAGAAGACATACCGAAAACCGCATTTCGCACGCATTATGGACACTTCGAGTTCCGTGTGATGTCTTTTGGATTGACGAACGCCCCAGCAGCATTCATGGATTTAATGAATAGGGTTTGTCGACCGATGCTGGACCGATCGGTAATCGTGTTCATCAATGATATCCTCATCTACTCCAAGAATGAGGGTGATCACGCGTGTCACTTGAAGGAAGTATTGGAAGCTCTGAAGAAGGAAAAGTTGTATGCTAAATTCTCCAAATGCGCGTTCTGTCTTAGGGAAGTCTAATTCCTAGGTCACGTCATTAACCCGAACGGCATTATGGTTGACCGAGCGAAGATAATGACGGTAAGGGAATGGAATATTCCTAAGACGCCAACTGAAATCCGTAGTTTCTTGGGATTGGCAGGCTACTATCGGAGATTCATCCAGGATTTCTCGAAAATAGCTTCGTTGTTGACAAAGTTGACTCGGATAGAAGTAAAGTATGAATGGGGTTCGACCCAAGATGAGGCGTTTAAGTAATTGAATAAGAGGCTAACCCAAGCTCCAGTCTTGGCCCTTCCTGAGGGCAATGAAGACTTAGTGGTATACTCTGACGCTTTGGGTCAGGGATTGGGATGCGTGTTGATGCAACGCGGGGGAGTGATCGCGTATGCGTCACGGCAGTTGAAGATTCACGAAGCTAATTATCCGACTCACGATTTGGAACTTGCTACTGTCGTATTCACATTGAAAATCTGGAGGCACTACCTTTACGGGGTGAAGTTTACTATTTACTCCGACCACAAAAGTTTGAAGTACTTCTTCGAACAAAAGGAACTTAATATGAGGCAGAGGCGATGGTTGGAACTGTTGAAAGACTATGACTGTGAAATAATGTACCATCCTGGAAAGGCAAACGTGGTGGCTGACGCTCTAAGCCGAAAGGATGTGCCTACTCCTATTAGAGTGAAAGCTTGCCAGTTGGTGGTAACATCGGATGTGATGAGAGAAATTGAAAAGGCTCAAGATGAGGCATTTAAAGAAGAAAACATAAAGAAGGAAAGGATGGTTGGCCAACAGGACAAGTTAGAATATAACACCCTTGGTGTTAGGACACGTTTTGGACGGGTATAGATACCTATGGGTGGCGAGCTTAGAACCAAAATCTTGGATGAGGCTCATAAGTCTCGATACTCTATCCATCCTGGTACCAACAAAATGTACCAAAATCTGAGGAAGGAATACTGGTGGCCTGGAATGAAACATGAAGTGACAAAGTATGTAAGCAAGTGCTTGACTTGCTCACAGGTAAAGGCCGAACACCAGAAACCGTATGGAAAGATCCAACCACTTGATATACCGGAGTGGAAGTGGGAACACATTACCATGTACTTCATAACCAAGCTACCTCGCACAGCTAAAGGTCATGATACCATTTGGGTAATTGTGGACCGTTTAACAAAGAGTGCTCATTTCCTACCTATTCGCGAGACGTTCTCATCAGAAAGGTTAGCGAAAGTATTTATTAACGAAGTAGTAGCACGGCATGGGATGCCTCTGACGATCGTATCTGACCGGGACACACGATTCACATCAAGGTTCTGGAAAAGATTTCACGAGGCGATGGGCATGAGGCTTAATATCAGCACTGCATACCACCCACAAATGGATGGTCAGTCCGAAAGGACCATTCAGACCTTGGAGGATATGCTTCGCGCTTGTATTATCGATTTTGGCGGCAGTTGGGACAGTCATCTGCCGTTGGCCGAATTCTCCTACAACAATAGTCATCACACGACGATAGGCATGCCGCCTTACGAAATGTTGTATGGGAGAAGATGTAGGACCCCGGTTTGTTGGGGTGAGATTGGACAGAAGGAATTAGGAAGTCTTGAAGTCGTAAGAGAAACATCGGAAAGGTTTGATCAAATCAAAGCACGAATGAAGGCCGCACAAGATCGTCAGAAATCCTACGTGGATAAACGACGAAGGCCTATTGAGTTTGATGTTGGGGACAGAGTAATGTTGAAAGTGTCACCCTGGAAGGGGATCATACGATTCAGGAAGAGAGGAAAGTTAAGTCCGAGGTTTGTCGGACCATTCAGGATAATGGCACGAGTTGGTGAAGTCGCTTATCGGTTAGAGTTGCCTGATGAGTTAAGTGGGATTCATCCTACCTTCCATGTATCACACTTGCGAAAGTGTTTGGCGGATGAATCGGCTCACGTACCACTTACCGACATAGAGGTCGACAACAGCCTTAATTGCATCGAAGAACCCGTGGACATCTTAGACAAGAAGGAGAAGCGTTTGCGTAATAAGATTATCCACTTGGTTAAAATCCAATGGAAACATCAAAAGGGATCGGAAGCCACTTAGGAAACGGAGAAGGAAATGAGGGAGTCGTACCCTCATCTATTTGGCTTATGATAGGTTTCGGGGATGAAACCTATTGTAAGGGGGTAGACTTGTAACATCCCAAAAATAAAACGACAGTTAAAATGATGAAATAAATGAACGAGGCATGTCGGGTAGGGTCGGATGGGCCGGCGGGCTGGAAGGGGAGCATCCCCTATAAATAGCCAAGGTCACCACCCATTTCTCTCATTTGCAACTTCTAGAGAGAGAAACCATAGAGAGAGAAAGTTATCGGATCGACCCGAGATTTGAGAAGTGTGTTGCTCCAGAAGAACCTCCGGATCAGAAACTAGATTAAGGTAACGATCGGGCCTAAATCTGAGTTTTTGTTCGTTTTTGGGTTTTTCGGGTTTTGGGTGAAAAAGTAACGTTTTCACGGATAAAACTGAAAGATAAACCTAGATTTGAGTTCCTTAATGGAAAACGAACGTTTTGAATGTAAACAGGTTCGGGATCTTGACGTGATCAGACCTGAATGCGAAAGTTAGGGTTTTACGAAGAAACAGATCGTGCGTACTTATCAAGTACGCACGGAGCAGGTCTTACGTACTTATCAAGTACGCAGGAAGAGGGCACTGCGTACTTATCAAGTAAGCAGGAAGAGGTCACTGCGTACTTATCAAGTACGCAGGAAGAGGATCTTGCGTACTTATCAAGTACGCAGGAAGCAGGGTCTGCGCACTTGCTAAGTGCGCAGGCATCAGGCTGGTTAAGTAAAGTTAGTATGTTTGGAAGGGTTAAACCGTTAGAGTCAGTATTGGTCTGATGTGTATTTAACTAATCAATTCAGATCGGAAGTGACGTTGTTGGGCCTTTGTTTAGGACAACCGAGACTAGCTTATAGGGTGAGTTCTAGAAGCCCTCTTTTAAATGTTTTAATAATGTTTTTGGGTTGGTGTGCATACGTAACGATGTGACTATTTTATAAAACGATGTTTATGAATGTTGTATGTGACGTTTTATAAAATGATGTTTATGAACGATGTTTTGGAAGGAAGGGTTATGAAAGAAGTGTTTATGAAATATTTTGCCAAAAGAAGTTTATGAAGTGTTTATGAATGAATGAATGTTTTTAATAAAACGTACGAATGCTTTAACTGAAGTTTTGAAGTAAAAGAAGCGAAGGTTTACGAAAGTCACAAACGAACGAATCTGCCAATATTCCTTAGGGAATGAAGGTTAAGGGTATGGGAAGTATGTTATGGGCCTTTACCTTTTACGGGCCTCTGTGGCTGGCCAACTGTTGTACAACTGGGGCGATGACGGTCGTCAAGGGGATTATCGTGATCCTTAAAGTTTGGTACAATTTACCTTACGGGGTAGTCGTGCTTGAAGTTTGGTACTTGCGCCTTACGGGTCGCAGTGCTTGAAGTTTGGTACGTGTCATCCTTGTGATGCCGTGCTTGAAGTAGTGTTAAATAACCTAAGTATCGGGCCCTAAGAGTTCTTCACCCGAAGGACAGTACGGTGATTGATGGGCCTAGTGGTGGTGATCTTTAGGTTATTCAGCCAGTATGTGACGTTTGGATTTGACGGTTACGAGAAGGCGCAGATTCGATATGTTCGTTGACTTATGTTTAAGAAGTGTTATGTTTTGTTATTGCATTATTTTACGTACGGCTTTTATTAAATGAAGTGTGAAGTTATGTTTTAGGCAAATTATTTGAAGTTAAAGTTTTATGTTAAAACTAGAACTCGCCAGCGTAGCTGACTTTTTAGTGTGCACATTCAGGTTAAGGCAGGTTATGATGATGGAATGTGATGCTAGGCGGCTTGATGAGTTACCCGGATGACATGAAGACTGGCATCCCGTTATGATTAGTTTATGTTATGTTTATGTATTAGACTATGTTGCGCTTCCGCATGTCGAACGATGTAATGACTATGTTTTAATGAAGTATTTTCCGCTGCGTTGTTTAATATTCAAGTTTAAGAACTATTTGTAAATGAGTAAATCCAACAACTAAGGCCTCCCGGTTTTGGGGCTTCACAAGTTGGTATCAGAGCAATAGTTTGAGAGAATCGGACACTCCGAGTGTCTGAACTTAAACTGTGAATGGGACCGAAAGCGGATGCCAGTATGGGTAACTCGAGCCACAGCATCAGGTATGAAGGTAGTATACGTATTTACATATATAGTATGCCTTAGAAAGGGGTAGGTAAGGACTTGTGTTCTGATGGAATCACAAAGGTGGTCAAATAGAAATCGAAAGGTAGTGTAATGGTTAATTGCAGATGGCCAGTGTATATTAACATCTTATAGTGCTTATTGAATTTTATTTGTTAACTAGCGTGATGACATTGGATTCTCTGTCTTATAGAACGAAATGGCAAGGAGAGGAAACGGAAGACGTGGTGGGGGCCGTACCGGTGGTCGTACCGGCGGTCGAAATGGTGGCGTGGCAGGACCCCTGCGCGCCAAGAGTATAGTGAAGAAGGAAGTGTTCACACTGAACAGGCGGTTAGTGTGCATGGAACTGAGCAGACACTGGTTGAAGAACAACCTTTCACTTTTGAACCAGAAGTGAGAGCAGCTATAGCCCGAGAGTTCACCGAGTTGATGAAGAATTCTCTACCAGGTCTGTTGCTGAAGCATTGAAGAAGGTTAATGGGGAAGGTGGGTCTAGCGCGGCAAATGGTGCCCAGAACAACGAGACTGACAACGCGCCGCCTGTACGCGGATGCGACTATAAGTCGTTTAAAGCATGTGACCCACCGGTCCTCACTGGAAAGAAAGACGCGGTGGCTACGTTTGATTGGGTGATCCGTATGGAAGCTGCCATTCGTTTGAGCGAATGTCGAACGGATCAAGTTGTAAAATTTGCTGCCAACTCATTGAGAGAGGAAGCGTCCCATTGGTGGGAAGGTGTACGTCAAGCAAAAGGGAGCGAGGTTGTGGATGCAATGATGTAGGCTGATTTGAAAACCTTGGTGATCAAGAATTTATGTCCAAGGTGTGCTGCCAACTCATTGAGAGAGGAAGCGTCCCATTTGAAAACATTTTAAAGTTATAGAAATGCTTAAATAATTATTTTAGATGAAAAATTATACAAGTTCGATTAATTTCTTTTAAAGCTTACAATTAATTAATACCTCTTTTATGAATCATTTAAATAAAAGAAATTACTTAAATAGTTTAACTAATTATTTTATCCACATAAAATAATTATTTAAACCATCTTCCATTCCATAATTTACGTATTATTTTTAGAATAATTATGTAACTAGATTCAAACATATTTACTATATAATTAATTAGGGATCCTAATTAATTCTAAATAGTTCTACCTTACCACCATAAACATATACATTTTTCTACAAACTTGTATGAATCATTTATCCAATCCCGAATTCCAAGAATCCCTAAGAAACTCAAATAAACTCAGAGTTCTTTACGTTTATTTTCATTAGACGTACGTTGAGTCTAGAGTACAATTATTTTGTGTAGGTGGACGGTGAGAAATCCTCACGAAGACTATCTATCTTTAACAATTCATACTATTTTGCTAGCTTCATTACAAGGTGAGTTTCATAGCCCACTTTCTTTTTACTATTATTTACAAATACTCGGGGTGGAACATGTTTACGTACATACCAGAATTCAATACCATTTGTTCTCATGCAAATTAGTATGTGTTTTATGTCTTAAACTGCTTGGTGACCATTACATGTATTCATGCTAGTACATTCATTAACCTGCTACCCAGGCCTAAGGTAGTACCTAACATGATCATTTATAGGGGAATCCGATTCCAGTTAACACGAACCTTGGCAGTTTTTGTGTGTACCAAATTACTATTTTTCCAAAACACAATCAGTGAGATTGTACTTACCAGTTTTCCATTTACTACAGATTGAATTGTACGCTTGGAACCTTGTATGTTTTCACATTCATGCCTTAGTTATGCTTTGAACATATTGAATTTCAAATTCTTTTTACTTAACTTTTGTTTGGTGTCAAAACCTATGTTACTCACCAACTATTTGTAGTTGACATTTACTCACATGTTTCAGGTGCACCGGTTTGAGGACACTACATGATCACTTAGGACTTCGGACCTAGCTTTAATATAAAATTATGTTATGTTTGAACGCCTTGTTTTTCATTTCTACTTGTAACGGATGCATTTAATTTTGATGAATAAATACTGTCACATTTAATAGATGATCATGTGCTTTTAAACAACCGCGTCAGCCCCGGCGTATAATCCACCGCCGGCCGGGGTGTGACAGATTGGTATCAGAGCCATGGTTATATGGAATTAGGTTATTAGACACACATGACCTAGACTATAACCTAGGAGTTCCAAACATGAGTTTAACTCATGTCTTTTACTAGGAACTCCACTCTATACTCATATTACACATACATACATCCACTTACCTATCTGCATCTACCTATTTCTATCTACGTAGTGCAAATACATGAACTGCAACATTCAAGGGACTACATGAAACTATTTGAAACTACAAGGATTACTTAAAACATATTCTTAGTCTATAGTCTATAACCTTTTACATTGCATGATACAATACGAGTTACATTATGTGCTATGTTACTCGATAACCTGCATATGTACAAAAACTACTACTCATGTGATACCTTATTTGTTACACTGTTTGATAATCTACATAGTACCTATTTGATATCACTAAATGTTATCTTAAGCTTTACCATACACTTTTTCATATCTAAGACTTTATACGATTTCATATCTAATGCCTATTAAAATTTTAAAATCCCGTCAAAGTTTTGGGTTCTGAAAATTAGTAAAGAACGTGTGCAATCCGGAAGGGAGAATGCCCGTACCTTGGGTCTTCTGTCTAGGAAAGTATTTCATATAAATCCAAATCAACCGAGGATCCGTATGCTTTCCTGGGAATTCCTGAAGTGAGTGTTCACCTATAGGCTAAAGCATGTCTTCTTGAAAGTATACGAACTCGAATCACTTTGATTTGTCACAGCATCCATTTGGTTATATGTCAGATGAATGCAATCTAAACATCATTCGCTTAATTTTTATAATTTGGTACACATGTCTAAACCTCCCTATTTGATTCTTACACTTAATCTTATTTAAGTTCCTATACCTTTCATCCTTATGCCTTGAAAATTTTATCATCCTTATCATCCCTTGTGAGAGATTTAAACTCTTAAACCTTACCATCCAAGGAAAGGAAACTGCTTGAATAAGATGGAGCACACCTTTGAGCTACAAGACACAATCCCTAACGATCCTTACCATAACCATGAATTCAAATAATAATGTTAAAGGTGCATGATGACTGGAAGAGTGGGTGTAAGCCTATTCTGACTAAGAAGAGGCGAAGTACTTAAGTGTTTCCCTTGTGACGCACCTCTCTTTCCTGGGATTTCTCTTCGGGGGAACATCACTTATAGGTCAAGTCTTACACCCAACATACTATATAAGTAAACATAATGTTATGATAAGTATATGTAATAAAATGAAAAACGAGAGTTATCAACCATTTATCAACATCTTTTCGTCATATAGAAATTTATACATATGTATATGTGTGTGTGTGTAGATAGATGTATAAATAAATATATGATTTTACTAAATAAATCAAGTATATAACTTCAAGTCTTCCAAAAATGAAACTTACAAGTTTTAGTAATGTAGTTTCACATTTATACATTTATATATGTATTTAATTATGATTACACATGTGTATATATATATATATATATATATATATATATATATATATATATATATATATATATATATATATATGGGCATGTTCTTTTGAGAACCAACCATATGTTGAGAACCGAAAGAACCGCACAAAACGTGTACATATCGCTTTAATGTATATAAATAAATAACATTGTTAATTAAACCATTCGTACGATTTGTAAATATATATATAAAAATGGGAGGTCTATTCTTATGGTTAAATATTGTTAATTAAAAACAATTTTATTAAATTTAAAAATAAAAAATAGTTTTAATGAGTTAATTGAGTTTTGAACCCTTTTCAACAGCTTTGAACCACCCCCAATCAACCAAATTTGAACCTTTATCATGTTCGAACTCCATTCAACAAAATCTTGACTTTTAAAAGTCAACAGGACCAAAAATCGGTTTCGAAACCATTGAATTCGAAGGTTATAACTCCAATTAATCATACCTAGACGTTTAACCGACTGTTACGATCACGAGTAATGATCCAATTTAACGAATTCGATGATTGGTATTGAAGGTTCGTCTCGTAACCGTCCCTCATTCAATCCGAGTAAATTCGTATGTTTTGGTATGAAATTGAACCTATGAAACGAGCATAACAATATCGCGACATCCCTTTGGTACTCCCTGAACACTCAAAAGCATCCCAAGACGCCTCTGATTCACAATCAAACCCGAAGAACTCAAGGCTCAAGGCTTTCTCTGATCTCACGTTTCCTGTAAGTATCTCAGGTAATAAGAACATCCCTATACTCATTTCAATCCCTGGAATAAAAGCCCTAATGGTTCGAGCATGTATATGTGTGCAAACGTGGTCAATGTTGGGGCTAGGGTTACGGGATTGGTGATTGGGGAAGAAGGTGGATTGGGTTTGGTTGATGGCTTTCTCTTTTGCGCATGTAATAGCACTAAAAACCGGTTCGCCATTAGTTCTCATACATTACCATTCAGATCAGTATATGGTCAACAACTGAGCCACTAGCCTAGTGGTTCGTACCTTTGACTCACACCAAACCCACCCGGGTTCGAGTCCAGGGACTGTAAATATTTTTTTTGAACCCGCTTTCAAGTATAAATACCTATAAAAATTATTCTTATAAACCCATTTCATTTTATAAAGTTTTATTCACCTCCAATATAATTCGTTTTCTTTTTTTATCATAGAGCAAATTATAAATAATTAGTTAAACGTTGTTTAACCCATTCCCTAAGAAGTATAAATAATTATTTGACTACGAATGATTATTTAAAACATTTTAAAGTTATAGAAATGCTTAAATAATTATTTTAGATGAAAAATTATACAAGTTCGATTAATTTCTTTTAAAGCTTACAATTAATTAATACCTGTTTTATGAATCATTTAAATAAAAGAAATTACTTAAATAGTTTAATTAATTATTTTATCTACATAAAATAATTATTTAAACCATCTTCTATTCTATAATTTACCTATTATTTTTAGAATAATTATATAACTAGATTCAAAGATATTTACTATATAATTAATTAGGGATCCTAATTAATTCTAAATAGTTCTACCTTACCACCATAAACATATACATTTTTCTACAAACTTGTACGAATCCTATATCCAATCCCGAATTCCAAGAATCCCTAAGAAACTCAAATAAACTCAGAGTTCTTTACGTTTATTTCCATTAGACGTACGTTGAGTCTAGAGTACAATTATTCTGTGTAGGTGGACTGTGAGAAATCCTCACAAAGCCTATCTATCTTTAACAATTCATTCTATTTTGCTAGCTTCATTACAAGGTGAGTTTCATAGCCCTCTTTCTTTTTACTATTATTTACAAATGCTCGGGGTGGAACATGTTTACGTACATACCAGAATTCAATACCATTTGTTCTCATGAAAATTACTATGTGCTTTATATCTTAAACTGCTTGGTAACCATTACATGTGCTCATGCTAGTACATTCATTAACCTGCTACTCATGCCTAGGGTAGTACCTAACATGATCATTTATAGGGGAATCCGATTCCAGTTAACACGAACCTTGGCAGGTTTTGTGTGTACCAAATTACTATTTTTCCAAAACACAATTAGTGAGATTGTACTTACCAGTTTTTCATTTACTACAGATTGAATTGTACGCTTGGAACCTTGTATGTTTTCACATTTATGCCTTAGTTATGCTTTGAACATATTGAATTTCAAATTCTTTTTACTTAACTTTTGTTTGGTGTCAAAACCTATGTTACTCACCAACTACTTGTAGTTGACATTTACTCACATGTTTTAGGTGCACCGGTTTGAGGACACTACATGATCACTTAGGACTTCGGACCTAGCTTTAATATAAAATTATGTTATTTTTGAACGCCTTGTTTTTCATTTCTACTTGTAACGGATGCATTTAATTTTGATGAATAAATACTGTCACATTTAATAGATGATCGTGTGCTTTTGAACAGCCGCGTCAGCCCCGGCGTATAATCCACCGCCGGCCGGGGTGTGACAGATTGGTATCAGAGCCATGGTTATAGGGAATTAGGTTATTAGACACACATGACCTACACTATAACCTAGGAGTTCCAAACATGAGTTTAACTCGTGTCTTTTACTAGGAACTCCACTCTATACTCATATTACACATACATACATCCACTTACCTATCTGCATCTTCCTATTTCTATCTACGTAGTGCAAATACATGAACTGCAACATTCAAGGGACTACATGAAACTATTTGAAACTACATGGATTACTTAAAACATATTCTTAGTCTATAGTCTATAACCTTTTACATTTCATGATACAATACGAGTTACCTTATGTGCTATGTTACTCGATAACCTGCATGTGTACAAAAACTTCTACTCATGTGATACCTTATTTGTTACACTGTTTGATAATCTGCATAGTACCTATTTGATATCACTAAATGCTATCTTAAGCTTTACCATACACTTATTCATATCTAAGACTTTATACGATTTCATACCTAATGCCTATTAAAATTTTAAAATCCCGTTAAAGTTTTGGGTTCTGAAAATTAGTAAAGAACGTGTGCAATCCGGAATGGAGAATGCCCGTACCATAGGAAAGTATTTCATATAAATCCAAATCAACCAAAGGATCCGTATGCTTTCCTGGTAATTCCCGAAGTGAGTGTTCACCTATAGGCTAAAGCATGTCTTCTTGAAAGTATACGAACTTGAATCACTTTGATTTGTCACAGCATCCATTTGGTTATATGCCAGATGAATGCAATCTAAACATCATTCGCTTAATTATTATAATTTGGTACACATGTCTAAACCTCCCTATTTGATTCTTACACTTAATCTTATTTAAGTTCCTATACCTTTCATCCTTATGCCTTGAAAATTTTATCATCCTTATCATCCCTTGTGAGAGATTTAAACTCTTAAACCTTACCATCCAAGGAAAGGAAGTTGCTTGAATAAGATGGAGCACACCTTTGAGATACAAGAAACAATCCCTAACGATCCTTACCATAACCATGAGTTCAAATAATAATGTTAAAGGTGCATGATGGCTGAAAGAGTGGGTGTAAGCCTATTCTGACTAAGAAGAGGCGGAGTACTTAAGTGTGTCCCTTATGACCCACCTCTCTTTCCTGGGATTTCTCTTCATGGGAACATCACTTATCGGTCAAGTGTTACACCCAACATACTATTATAAGAACTCGGTGTAATGGTTAGTCAAAATTTAAAACCCATGAACCCCTTTATACTTAACACTTACCATTGCATTTGCGACCTTTTCCGTGCTAGACATGACCTCTTACCATCCTCACTCCTTGGAATATCACCCCGTAACAGAGTCAGTACAGGAGTGAGACTGTGGATTCCCATCACCATGCAACCGGTCACCGGCACGACTAGCTGTCAGATCCATGTTTGACCGCAAAGCAATTTGGCTTAGTAGCAGACTTGAGACTCCGAGCAGTTGAATCACCTCCTCCGAGAGACCCTTTTCTAGCACCTAACCTATACCATATAGACCCCGGAGCAGGACAAGCCAAGGAACCTACCAGTGCCTTAGGAGTTTCAGCTGATACCGCTCACCTATATGTAAGGACCGCAGAGCTTCTAAGACAAGGAGTAGAGACCAGGGAATACTTGATGCACAACTAAGGCTGAAGTCCGGTTTGCAATCCGGTTTGCAATGCCATAACGATGTTCGTCTTGATGCCTGTAACATCCATGATTTTTTTATGCTTTGTTTTGTGAAATAACAACCAATTCTGGTTAATTTCATTGAGTCACATTAACCGTAATTACAAAAGTGTATTAAACTAAGAATTTCATTCATACAAATTTATCTTTTAGCCTTACAAAAATATATATATATATATATATATATATATGTGTGTGTGTGTGTGTGTGTATGATGTGACATCCGACTATTTAGAGATAACTCCGTTAACTCAAGTTCTGTTATCTCGCACAAACACAATTAGTCCAGTTAGTCCAAGTTATCAAATCACAAACCCCAGGGACTAATTCTGCCATTCCTCAAACTCAAACACCAAACTACAACGATTATTTCTGTATTTAATCAAAATCAAGTAGACACGGTCGCGCCAGTGCACGAGCACGGTCGCGCCAAGTGATTCGAGGCACGGTCGCGCCTCATGCACAGTCAAGACGCAAACTCAATCTGTAACGCCTCAAAACGTTCGAATTCGCAGCCATAACTCGACATTGATTGTTTCGGACATCATTACGCCGTTTCTAACCATTCATCGCTGCCAATTAACCCGAATTAATTCAAATTATGGACTTTAAGTCATAACCGTCGAAGCCCCCAACGATTACACTCGAATGTACACCAACCTTCTTTTCATTCTGCAATTAACCATCTGCACACCTCAAACGAGTTCCACGGAACCTGTAACATCATTCGATTTCACCGGAGAAGGAAACAGAGCCGTCGGAGAACAAGCCACTCGAAGGCAAACCCGCTTTTGCTCAAACTCCATCAATTCGATATCGTTAGAGGTAATTAAACATGTCCACAGCTTCGTTTTCATTCATAGATAAAAAAGCCATATGTTAATTGGGGCTTACATTATCGAAATTAACACAAACAAATTCTAGGGTTCATGTTCATTCGGGTTTGATCGAACAGCACCCTAGAATCAATCTAAATTCAATTAAACTTTATGGACAAATTCGCCATCACCTACTCTATGAAAGCCCCATGATTCCAGCATTTAACCTTATAAGATTTAACCAATTTGTTTTCTGGAAAAGTTCAGACACGCTCGTGCTAATCGATTAGCACGGTCGTGCCTCGTGCCAAGGAATGATTGTTCCTTCTGGCTAGGCACGGTCGCGTCCCATGCCTAAGCACGGTCGTGCCCATACCCTGTCACGGTCGTGTGTCCCCTGATCAATTTTCTTTTTTTTTAAAATCATTTTAATATATTTTGTTTAAACCCAAATTTCTTTATAAAAATTATTTTATAAAACCCCAAGGCACGAAAATTGGTTTATAAACCCAACTATCAACTTAAAAATTTTAAACCATTTATTTGATCCTTTCTAGCGGATATAAAACTAAAAATTCTAAATAAAAAGTTTATATGATTATTTTATTCAAGACCTATACAAACTATTTATATACTGATATATATTTACAATATTTCTTGGCACATTATTATTAAATGAATAAATGAGATATATTTATTTATTTAAACCCTAAATGAATTTATTTATTTAAATTAATTAAACATAAACCCTAAAGACAAATATTATTTTTCATATATACTTTGAACTTACAATTTTATATCAAACTTTTCTCGACTTACATCCTGTCACATAAAATGACACAACCCTTGTGCAAATCCACACATATCAAACCGATGAACATTTGATCATGACATAGAATCCGTACACATTATTAATTCAAGATCATACATTCTCACTCTATGTTAACTTTGTGATTTTCAAGAATCACTTTTACTACCTATTGTTCGTGCTATCTACACCATCTATACAAGTGAGTTTACATAGCCCATTTTCCTTTTTGTACATTTTTGGGGTGAAACATGATTACTCAATAACACACTATTTACAATTACATACGTACAATTCTACAATATGATCATATGTGTTTATTTGTGCTTTGTGCTTGAATGCTAACTGTTAAGGCTACATATGCATGACATACTTGTGTAATCATTAACACATTACATCAGGATAACATTTGATTGTTATGCCCTACATCAGGATAACATGTGTTGTTATGTCCTACATTTACATCCGGATAACATGTGTTGTTATGCCCTACATTTACATCGGGATAACATGTGTTGTTATGCCCTTCAGTTACAAGGTTACATTTGTGCAACTAGCTTAACTTAGATTCTCCATAAATGCTTTATAAACCATCTATCATATGATTTGTACACAAAACATTTGAACTTTACTTGTGGTGTCAAAACCTATATATGTTCACCAACTATTTTTAGTTGACACTGTTTTCATCATATTTCAGGTACTAGGGTATGAGATCATATGCAAGATACTATATATTGGATTTGGACTTAGTAAACAAAGAAATTTAACATGTTGATGTATTTGATTTTGGTTGTTGATTTGAACTATTATAATGAAATCTTGATGTAATTAATATATGAAACTTTAATTGATCATGAGCTTATGAAGAGTCCACATGTCCGCCCCGACGTATTCCGCCGTCGGTTGGGGTGTGACAGATTGGTGTTAGAGCCTTGGTTATAGGGAATTAGGTTATTAGACACCTTTAACCTAGACTATAACCGTAGGACACCCATCTATGCCATGCTCTATGATTATATGATATATGCTAAAGCATGTCTCCTTGAAAGTTATATAAGTTTAATTAACCTTAATATGGCATAGTATTCATGTGGTTATATTACTATATGAGTGCAATGCAAACTATGGTTCCTCATGTTTATTTATTCTCTTATTCCATTTAATCCAAACATTCTCATAAATTCTTACCTCTCTCCTTATGTTGTTTAAATCTATATCATGCCTCCCCGTCATGCCAACGGAACCAACAACAACAGCACTGATCTTGCTGCTCTTCTCACCCAACTTGTGAACCAACTCGCTCAGGCCAACAACAACAATAATGGTAGTGCTACTGGTGGAGGTGGTGGTGGTACCAACCCACCTACATGCACTTTCAAGCACTTTAACTCGTGCAACCCTATCAAGTTCTATGGCACCGAAGGAGCTACGGGTCTCCTTCAATGGTTTGAAGGCATTGAAAACACCTTCTTCAACAATGATTGCCCTAACAATCTCCGGGTTTGCTATGCCACCAGCGTCTTTCAAAAACGGGTGCTCACTTGGTGGAATGGTGAGAAGAAGAACTGGGGTGTGGATGTGACCATGGCCTTGCCATGGGATGAAGTTAAGAGGCTCATGACCGAGGAGTTCTGTCCTCACAATGAGATGAAAAAGCTCGAGGCTGAGTTTTGGGATCTTACCCAACACAGTGGTGAGAACTTGGTCTATACAACTCGTTTCCATGAGTTGAGTCTTCTTGTGCCTCACATGGTCACACTACTGAATTGGTGCATTGAGAAATACATCGGTGTCCTGCCCATAAAGATCCAGGATACTGTTCTAGGAAGAAATCCTACTACACTTGAAAACGCTGTCCGCCTAGCTGCCACATTAACTGACAACCATGTGAAGGCGGGAACGTTAACAAGGAAAGATGCAAAGAAATTCACTAACCCAGCAATCTCTTCTGAACCCTCTAAGGAAGACAAACCCAAACCTCCTCACAACAATAAGAAACGTAACTTTGTTGTCGTTACCCCTACTGTACCGATCAACCAAGTTGCTCCCCTAGTCTAAAACCAGAATAAGAAACCATATGTGGGCAACAACCCTTTGTGCAACACATGCACTTACCATCACTTCCCAAACATGCCATGCCGTCTATGTGCCAATTGTGGAAGGTATGTTCATGTAGCAAACACTTGCCAATCCGGGCCAGCTGTTGGTCAAGTCAACCAGGGAAACCGAGCCAATCAGCAAGTTTCCAATCAAGTTGTACCAGCTATTACTAATGGGCGTGTTTGTTATAAATGTGGTAATCCAAACCACTTCTGAAACCAATGTCCAAGGATAACCAATGCAAAGCAAGGTGGTGCTCAGGGGCGTGCCTTCAACATAAACACCAACGAAACTCAACTCAATACCGAGGTAGTGAATGAGACCAATTGAAGCTGGTGCCAGATGGAGTCAAATAGAGATCTAATCTAGAATAAATTACACATTGTAATCATTTACGTTATCTTGTCATTGTTTGAACTATTTACACCTATTACAGTTGTCACCATAAATTCGAGCTTGCTAGCCAACTTCAAGAAGACGAATCAATTCACCATTAACCATTCGTATAAGCACTGCTAAATTTTTTTTTTTAAAATTATATATATATATATATATATATATATATATATATATATATAACTCGACTACCCACATTATACATGAACACCAAACAACACGCTACCATCTACAGAATTCGATAGTTTACATTACTCATAAGATTCAATAGCTTACACCTGAACTTCCACAATACACATGAAACTCAGTTGTTTACAATATACATGATACATGATTGATTACATTATACATGAAACTCAGTTGTTTACAATATACATGATACAAGATTGATTACATGATACATGCAACTCAGTTGTTTACAATATACATGATACAAGATTGATTACATGATACATGAAACTTAGTTGTTCACGATATACATGATATTTAACTGTTTACATTATACATGAAAACTTGGTTGCTTACAAAATACATAAATATTAAATTGCTCACCTCATACATAAGACCCATTGTTTATTATATACATGGTACTACACTATTCACATTATACATGGAACCTATTCGTTTACTAGGTGCATAACACTAGATCATACATGAAGCTTGAGTGTTTACATTATACATGGGACTAAATTGTTTACAATTGACTGATCACATTTTATGCAAGGCATGATCATACAGTTTATTCACTAAAGTTGAAAGCTATAACACCTTGGAGCTACTCGGGGTTTGACGTATTCTTGTTCAAACACGAGGAGGCTGTAACATTTTTAAACTACTCGGGGTTTGACGTATTCTTGTTCAAACACGAGTAAGCCATGGAACTTTAGGATATACTACATTTTTACTCCTTAGCTTTTCTGATTGACCTTACTATCTTGGGACACAACTATTCATTAGCAACACATACGTGAAAACAATAGATACGAACTAAGAAATTTTGTGACCTCCTTTGACCTACACACAATAGAACGATCTATACGGACCATGCGACAATTCGAGTAATTACGGGTGCACACGTAATTGTGAAAATTAGCACATGGGAAAACATAGTAAATTCTGTCGTGTGTAATGATCTAAAACCTATCGTGATATATAGCAACGGAACTAATGTGATATGACAAGGGAATGGTGGATACGCCGATGGTACTTCCTATATATAAGTGCTCTGTCATATTATCAGAAGTAGCGTTGTTTGTGTCATGTGAAGTTTTGACCTAAACCAATGTTTGTGAAATCCCTTATATACTAACAATTCTTGAGCATATTAGACTACAATCTAAAACAAACCCTAATCATCATATTCTCATCAAATCCATTCCAAGTAATGCATTTCACCTTTAGGATCCAAATTATTATTCAACAGATTTTCTCCTTAAGTTCATTTCAAAACTAAATTCACAATCATCATTCATGCCTGACTTTGAGTATCATACCTAAACCTTATTATCAATCGTACCCCCCAAACCAACAGTCAAAGTTCGTTGGGATTCTAGACGCGGTCCCGAGTTTACTTGGGAATGAGAGGACCAAATGAAGCTTAAGTACCCACATCTTTTCCTGAGACAGTAGCTTCAACTAGTTGAATTTCGGGATGAAATTCCCTCAACTAGGGGATACTGTAACATCCATGATTTTGTTATGTTTTTTTTTTGTGCAATAAAAACATTTCAACTTCAATTCTGGTTAATTTCATTGTGTCACATTAACCGTAATTACAAAAGTGTATTAAACTCATAATTTCATTCATACAAGTTTATCTTTTAGCCTTACAAATATATATATATATATATATATATATATATATATATATATATATATATATATGTATGATGTAACATCCGGCTATTTAGAGATAACTCCGTTAACTCAAGTTCTGTTATCTTGCACAAACACAATTAACCCAGTTAGTCCAAGTTATCTAATCACAAACCCCAGGGACTAATTCTGCCATTCCTCAAACTAAAACACCAAACTACAAGGATTATTTTTGTATTTAATCAAAACTCAAGTAGACACTGTCACGCCAATGCACGAGCACGGTCGCGCCAAGTGTCCAAGCACGGTCGTGCCTAATTCAAGGCACGGTCGCGCCTCATGCACAGTCAAGACGCAAACTCAATCTGTAACGCCTCAAAACGTTCGAATTCGCAGCCACAACTCGACATTGATCGTTTCGGACATCATTAGGCCGTTTCTAACCATTCATCGCTGCCAATTAACCCAAATTAATTCCAATTATGGACTTCAAGTCATAACCGTCGAAGCCCCCAACGATTACACTCGAATTCGCACCAACCCTCTTTTCATTCTGCAATTAACCATCTGCACACCTCAAACGAGTTCCACGGAACCTGTAACATCATTCGATTTCACCGGAGAAGGAAACAGAGCTGCCGTAGAACAAGCCACTCGAAGGCAAACCTGCTTTTGCTCGAACTCCATCATTTCGATATCGTTAGAGGTAATTAAACATGTCCACAGCTTCGTTTCATTCATAGATTAAAAGCCCTATGTTAACTGGGGCTTACATTATCGAAATTAACACAAACGAATTCTAGGGTTCATGTTCATTCGGGTTTGATCGAACAGCACCCTAGAATCAATCTAAATTCAATTAAACTATATGGACAAATTCGCCATCACCTACTCTTTGAAAGCCCCATGATTCCAGCATTTAACCTTATAAGATTTAACTAATTCGTTTTCTGGAAAAGTCCAGACACGGTCGTGCTAATCGATTAGCACGGTCGTACCTCATGCCAAGGAATGATTGTGCCTCCTGGCTAGGCACGGTCACGTCCCATGCCTAAGCACGGTCGTGCCCATACTCTGGCACGGTCGTGTGTCCCCTGATCAGTTTTCTTTTTTTTTAAATCATTTTAATATATTTTGTTTAATCCCAAATTTCTATATAAAAATTATTTTATAAAACCCCAAGGCACGAAAATTGTTTTATAAACCCAACTATCAACTTAAAAATTTTAAACCATTTATTTGATCCTTTCTAGCGGATATGAAACTAAAAATTCTAAATAAAAAGTTTATATGATTATTTTATTCAAGACCTATACAAACTATTTATATACTGATATATATTTACAATATTTCTTGGCACATTATTATTAAATGAATAAATGAGATAGATTTATTTATTTAAACCTTAAATGAATTTATTTATTTAAATTAATTAAACATAAACTCTAAAGACAAATATTATTTTTCATATATACTTTGAACTTACAATTTTACATATCAAACTTTTCTCGACTTACATCCTGTTACATAAAATGACACAACCCATGTACAAATCCACACATATCAAACCGATGAACATTTGATCATGACATAGACTCCGTACACATTATTAATTCAAGATCATACGTTCTCACTCTATGTTAACTTTGTGATTTACAAAAATCACTTTTACTACCTATTGTTCGTGCTATCTACACCATCTATACAAGTGAGTTTACATAGCCCTTTTCCTTTTTGTACATTTTTTGGGTGAAACATGATTACTCAATAACACCCTATTTACAATTACATACGTACAATTCTACAATATGATCATATGTGTTTATTTGTGCTTGAATGCTAACTGTTAAGGCTACATATACATGACATACTCGTGTAATCATTAACACATTAACATCAGGATAACATTTGATTGTTATGCCCTATATCAGGATAACATGTGTTGTTATGCCCTACATTTACATCAGGATAACATGTGTTGTTATGCCCTTCAGTTACAAGGTTATATTTGTGCAACTAGCTTAACTTTGATTCTCTATAAATGCTTTTTAAACCATGTATCATATGATTTGTACACAAAACATTTGAACTTTACTTGTGGTGTCAAAACCTATGTATGCTCGCCAACTATTTTTAGTTGACACTGTTTTCATCATGTTTCAGATACTAGGGTAAGAGATCATATGCAAGATACTATATTTAGGATTTGGACTTAGTAAACAAAGAAATTTAACATGTTGATGTATTTTATTTTTGTTGTTGATTTGAACTATTATAATGAAATCTTGATGTAATTAATATATGAAACTTTAATTGATCATGAGCTTATGAGCAGTCCACACGTCCGCCCCAACGTATTCCACCGTCGGTTGGGGTGTGACAATGCCCATCTGCTTTCTGGTGGAAAGGCATCTGAGATGTTAGCCATATATTTCATTTCGCGTCTTCTTCAAAACTAAAAATTGAAACCCATGCCCAGTACCCAAATATGGATGTTATTATTTAAACTCTCCTTAACGATTGACATCTAAACCTGCTTTATAAACTAGTTATTTTCCCTGATCTGACTAATATAGTTATTTTGTTCAAACAAAATCTTCATCAAACCCTTGGTCTATAAGTTTTATCTAGATTATAAAATTATTTACAAACCTCTTTACCTTGTGAAGGAACTTAAGGTAATTTGTCTTATAAAAACATTTATCTCTTTATCTTAGTTAATAATCAATTATGATTCGATTAATTATTTCATTACGACCTTTTAATTCGTTACTTTTAAATTCTTGGCCTAATTACGAAATAATTTAGCCATTATTTTCTTTTGAAACATTCTCTTAATGATAACTAAATAAATAAAAAGGTTTTATTTACCCAATAACCTAGTTATTCAACCTATTACTTTCACTTACTTACAAACAAGGATAAATTTCAATTAATTGTCATTTACTAACAAAAAGCACAAATCAATTATTCATGTGTGTATTACTCTAAATACCTATAAAATTTTCTCATCACATTGCACCTTCGAAAATGTATGAACTTACTAATCACTTCGAGAAGATCAGTCATATCGCATAGAAGTTAACCATCCGTCAACAAAGTTGAAAACTTGAAACCCAACTACCTACATTATACAACGCGGTTGTCCGCAACACTCGATCACCGACAAGATTCGATAGTTTACATTATTCATGAGGTTCAATTATTTACATATGAACGTTCCTAATATACTTGAGACTAAATTGTTTACATTATACACACAACTTGATTGTTCACGTTATACATGAAACTTGGTTGCATACAATATACATGATTATTTACATTATAAACGAAGCTTAATTACTTACAACATACATGATTATTTACATTATGGACGAAACTTAATTACTTGCAATATACATGGTTGATCATATTATAGACGAAACTTGATTACTTGCAATATGCATGATACTAGATTGTTCCCACGATACATGATTACATGGCTATTTACAATATGCATGATATTAGATTATCTACGCTATACATGAAACTTGAGTGCCTACATTACATAACTAGACCGTTTACATTCTTCACAATTGATTGTCCACTATATACATGAGGCATGATCATTCACTTTATCAATGAAAAACTGATAGCTATAAACTTTGAGCTACTCGGGGTTTGACGTATTCTTGTTCAAACATGAGGGAACCATTAACTTGAGTTACTTGGGGTCTGACGTATTCTTGTTCAGACACGAGAGAGCTATCAACTTTATGGGTAATCTAGAGGGATATGCCATTTACTCATAACACCCACGTATAGGGTTATGCCATTATTAGTCTTTATTTTCTGACTGACCCTACCATCTAGAGACACAATCACTTATTAACAACTTATACTACATGTTTTTGAGTGTTTCCCCCTATACCCACACACAATAGAATGATCTATACGGACCATACGACGATTTGAGTAATTACACGTAATTATAAAAATTAGCGCATGGGAAAACATAGAAAATTCGGTCGTGTGTGATGACATAAAACCTATGCTGACATACAGTAACGAAACTAATGGGATATGATAAGGGCATAGTAGATATACCACTAGTACATCCTATTTATAAGTGCTCCTTTGATATTGTCAGAAGTAGCGTCGTCCGTGTCACGTAGAGTTTTCTACTACTTTTACCTTGACCAATAGGTGTGAGATCCTTATCCATTGACATTACTCGAAGATATTAGACCATATTCTAAACAAGGCTAGATCTTAAAATTTTCATCTACCTCGTTACAAGTGATGCATCCCATCATTTGAGTTCAAAATCATTCTAGGGCAATCTTCTCCTTATTTTCACTCAAACAAGATCCACTACCACCATCCATACCAGACACGATAACCTGACCTGAACCTTGTCATCAACTATGCTTCTCAAACCGACAAGCAGGAGCTCGTTGAGAATCCAAACCCACATCTTTTTCCCTAATTTTAGTAGCCCCCAACAGTTAAATTCCCTCAACTTAGGGATACCGTAAACTCCACGATTTCCCGGCCATATTTTATTTTATTTTATTTTCACAATAATAACAATCTCATACCTGATCAACACCTTATGTCACCTTAATTATTATTTAAACTTGCAGTACACACTATATCTCTATAACACATTTTAAATATACTTACATATATATAAGTAAACATTATGTTATCATAAGTATATCTAATAAAATAAAATACGAGAGTTGTCAACCATTTATCTACATCTTTTCGTCTTATAGAAATTTATACATATATATATATATATATATATATATTTATGTGTAGATAGATGTATAAATAAATATATGATTTTACTAAATAAATCAAGTATAAAACTTCAAGTCTTTCAAAAATGAAACTTACAAGTTTTAGTAATGTAGTTTCACATCTATACATTTATATATGTATTTAATTATGATTACACATATATATATATACATATATATATATATATATATATAAATAACCTTGTTAATTAAACCATTCGTACGATTTGTAAATATATATATAAAAAGGGGAGGTCTATTCTTATGGTTAAATATTGTTAATTAAAAACAATTTTATTAAATTTAAAAATAAAAAGAGTTTTAATGAGTTAATTGAGTTTTAAACCCTTTTCAACAGCTTTGAACCACCCCCAATCAACCAAATTTGAACCTTTATCATGTTTGAACTCCATTCAACAAAATCTTGACTTTTAAAAGTCAACAGGACCAAAAATCGGTTTCGAAACCATTGAATTCGAAGGTTATAACTCCAATTAATCATACCTGGACGTTTAACCGACTGTTACGATCACGAGTAATGATCCAATTTAACGAATTCGATGATTGGTATTGAAGGTTCGTCTCGTAACCGTCCCTCATTCAATCCGAGTAAATTCGTATGTTTTGGTATGAAATTGAACCTATGAAACGAGCATAACAATATCGCGACATCCCTTTGGTACTCCCTGAATACTCAAAAGCATCCCAAGACTCCTCTGATTCACAATCAAACCCGAAGAACTCAAGTCTCAAGGCTTTCTCTGATCTCACGTTTCCCGTAAGTATCTCAGGTAATAAGAAGATCCCTATACTCATTTCAATCCCTGGAATAAAAGCCCTAATGGTTCGAGCATGTATATGTGTGCAAACGTGGTCAATGTTGGGGCTAGGGTTACGGGATTGGTGATTGGGGAAGAAGGTGGATTGGGTTTGGTTGATAAAAGTTAAACACACTGGTCCTGTTCAAGGCTTTAGCCTAGTCCGACCGGTTAAACAGTATGACCTATGCACGCGGGGTCATGGGTTTGAAACTGCTCCCCCAGGCTTTCTCTTTTGCGCATGTAATAGCACTAAAAACCGGTTCGCCATTAGTTTTCATACATTACCATTCAGATCAGTCTCATGTCAACAACTGAACCACTAGCCTAGTGGTTCATACCTTTGACTCACACCGAACCCACCCGGGTTCGAGTCCCGGGACAGTAAATATATATTTTTAAACTCGCTTTCAAGTACAAATACCTATAAAAAATATTCTTATAAACCCATTTCATTTTACAAAGTTTTATACACCTCCAATATAATTCGTTTTCATTTTTTATCATAGAGCAAATTATAAATAGTTAGTTAAACGTTGATTAACCCATTCCCTAAGAAGTATAAATAATTATTTGACTACGAATGATTATTTAAAACATTTTAAAGTTATAGAAATGCTTAAATAATTATTTTAGATGAAAAATTATACAAGTTCGATTAATTTCTTAAAGAAATTACTTAAATAGTTTAATTAATTATTTTATTCACATAAAATAATTATTTAAACCATCTTCCATTCCATAATTTACCTATTATTTTTAGAATAATTATATAACTAGATTCAAACATATTTACTATATAATTAATTAGGGATCCTAATTAATTCTAAATAGTTTTACCTTACCACCATAAACATATACATTTTTCTACAAACTTGTATGAATCCTATATCCAATCCCGAATTCCAAGAATCCCTAAGAAACTCAAATAAACTCAGATTTCTTTACGTTCATTTCCATTAGACGTACGTTGAGTCTATAGTACAATTATTATGTGTAGGTGGATTGTGAGAAATCCTCACGAAGCCTATCTATCTTTAACAATTCATACTATTTTGCTAGCTTCATTACAAGGTGAGTTTCATAGCCCTCTTTATTTTACTATTGTTTATAAATATTCGGGGTGGAATATGTTTACGTACATACTAAAATTCAATACCATTTGTTCACATGCAAATTACTATGTGCTTTATGTCTTAAACTGGTTGGTGACCATTACATGTGTTCATGCTAATACATTCATTAACCTGCTACCCAGGCCTAAGGTAGTACCTAACATGATCATTTATAGGGGAATCCGATTCCCGTTAACACGAACCTTGCCGGGTTTTTTGTGTACCATATTACTATTTTTCCAAAACACAATCAGTGGGAATGTACTTACCAGTTTTCTATTTACTATGGATTGAATTGTACGCTTGGAACCTTGTATGTTTTTTCACATTTATGCCTTAGTTATGCTTTGAACATATTAAATTTTAAATTCTTATTACTTAACTTTTGTTTGGTGTCAAAACCTATGTTACTCACATGTTTCAGGTGCACCGGTTTGAGGACACTACATGATCACTTAGGACTTCGGACCTAGCTTTAATATAAACTTATGTTATGTTTGAACGCCTTGTTTTTCATTTCTACTTGTAACGGATGCATTTAATTTTGATGAATAAATACTGTCACATTTAATAGATGATCGTGTGCCTATGAACAACAGCGTCAGCCCTGGCGTATAATCCGTGTAATATGCTCATTTTGTCAAATATTTTTTTATCATTGTGTTATATGTATTCATCATTGTGTTTTACGTTTTCCAACTCATTGTGTAATTTGCTCATTTTATCAATTATTTTTCATCATTGTGTTATATGTATTCATCATTGTGTTTTACATTTTCCAACTAATTGTGTAATTTGCTCATTATTGTGTAATTCGCTCAAATATGTCAGGTTATTGTGTAATATCAGGTCTGGTCATTACACATAAAAAGACCATTATTGTGTTATTACACAATGACCTGGCATATTACACAATAACCATTATGCCGTCACTTTAAAAACAATGAAAGGACACATGTCAAGCTCAGAATCATTCTTACCCTTCTTATTTTTAAAACTCTTTTTACCATAACCTAACCCATATATATATATATATATATATATATATATATATATATATATAAATCTGTGGAGACCAAGTAATTATTCAAAATCCCCATCCCACTATTTTTGGGAGGACCTCTAATTATTCAAAATCTGTGCAGACCAAGTAGTTCGGAGTTGTGTACATGGGGCTGAAGAACATGACAAACTCCACCAATGCCATGAAGGGCTCGCTAGAGGTCACCATGGAGCCAACTATACAGTAAGAAAGGTCTTTGACTCTGGTTTCTTTTGGCCCACAATTTTCAAAGATGCACACGAATTGGCCCCAGCATGCAATGGTGGTTAACGGGGCATACAAAATTTATTTAAGCGATGAATATTACAAAATTGTATTCAAGTCTGTGAGGTACTCGATGCAGGGCCGTCCCCGAGATTTCGAAGGCCCTGTGCGACTAGTAAGAATGAGCCCCTAAAATATAAATTATATAGAGAAATTTTATTAATTTCTACCGTTACCAGTCCATACATCAATTATTTTTTACCAATAGATGAAGCCTCAATGCTTAATTTGGATTTTCTACTAAAGTATTTTATGAAAGTACATTTCTAGTAAAAACTTCCTGGTTTTATATGTCTTCAGAAAATTAAAAAAATTTTGACTTGCTGTGTCTTTAAAAAAATAAAAAGACCACAAAAAAGTATATGGTGATAAATAGTAAATTAAATAAAATAATAAAGAATCAATTGATGTAAAATTATAGAAAACTAACACTCCTAAACAAATGTTAGAGGATAAACTAATAAACAATACAAAAGTTACGATCAATCAAAGTCTTGTAGAGTTGCAGTGTGTAGTCAATCAAACTCTGTGTGGTTAGCTACATTAGAAACAAAGAAAACTAAAAATAATATCAAGAATAGGGTATTAGGTTTTGACACGGCTAAATAAAATAAAACTTGAAACTAAAAAGCGTCTCTTTAAAGACCATCGTCTTCCTTCTTCAGTTGTGAAAACTACAGGTAGAAAGAAGCTGAAGACGAAGAGCTGTCTTCATTCAGATGTATCCTTGAGCTCCGAACGAGCTCCACTTCTAGGAGCACCATCCGCTCAACCGGCGACCTCCTCCGACCAACCTGAAACTCCGATGACCTGTAAAATTTTTGGGCCCCTGAAAATATTGGGCCCTGAGCGGTCGCCCACCCCGCACACCCTCAGGGCCGCCCCTAACTCGATGTTTGGGAGATTGACTTCTCGTGTCCCTTTCCACTTTCTCATAACAACCGTTACATCCTTGTGGCAGTCGATTATGTATCCAAATTGGTCGAAGCACAAGCCCTCCCTACAAATGATGCAAGGGTTGTTATCAAATTCCTGAAGAAATTATTCTCTCACTTCGGCACACCAAAAGCATTCATCAGCGACCGAGGCACCAGTTTATGCAATTCCCAATTGGAAAAGAGAGTACGAAGTTATGGGTGCACCCATAGATTTTTAACGTTCTATCACCTCAGACTAACGGCCAGGCGGAAGTCACCAATAGAGCCATAACACGAGTACTCGAGGAAGCGGTTGGTTGAAACGAAAAGATTGGTCTGAAAAGGTTAGATAATGTGCTTTGGGCCCTCCGTACCACTTTCAAAACACCTATAGGTACTACGCCATATAGGTTAGTCTATGGGAAAACCTGTCATTTACCTGTTGAGGTGGAACATAAAGCCTACTAGGCTTTAAATACTGTCAACCTCGATCTGACTCGAGCAGGTGAGCATAGGCTTTTGTAGATATAAGAATTGGAGGAACTGAGAAATCAAGCATACGCTAACTCATTAATATATGAGGAACGGAAACGAAAATTTCACGATCAGCACTTGAAAGACAAAGGAGAATTCCAACCTGGGGAACATGTGTTACTCTACAATACAGTTGGGAAAGTATTCCCTTATAGGACCTTCGAACTCGAGCAAACAGATGGTACAACCTTTAAGGTTAACGTGTTGGATTTGGTATGCTCAAGTGTCACATAATACAATGCTGCTAATGGAGTTGATCTTAAAGAGTCACAAAACGAGCAACGGCATTTGTTATCAATGTGTTAGACATATTAAACGTGAAAGATTTAATGGTTGAGAGCAAATTGTAGAAGAAAAAGTTGTTGGAAGGGTATTTTAGTCATGACCACTTTTGTTAACTTTTTATCAAGTTCCCTCATTTTTTAAACTTTCATAACTTTTACATACGACATTATTTTTTTTAAATTACACCATAAAAATGATTTGCTCGTAATTGTGTCTAATGTCAGGTCATTGTGTCTAATGTCAGGTCATTGTGTCTAATGTCAGGTCATTGTGTCTAATGTCAAGTCATTGTGTCAAATATTTTTTATCATTGTGTTTAATGTCAAATATTTTTCTAATTTCAGGTCATTGTGTCAAATAATTCCATCACTTTGTTACCAAACCAAACCAAAACCAAACGTACCCAGTATAATCCCACACATAGCTAACGCTATTAGTAGGGTCTGGGAGGGTGTGATGAGGGCAAACCTTACCCCTATCCCAAGGGATAGAGAGGCTGCTCCCGTTTAGACCCCCGACTCCATGGGAAAGAAAAAGATAAAAATATAAATAAAATTAATGAGTAATAAAGTAAAATAAATCTAACAGTAATCTAACAATTAGCAGTGTATGACTAGAGTATATTAGTCACAAGAAACACAACACACCTACAAGAAACAAGACATACGCAAAATCTTTGCTAAACAACTCTACTCTCCCACACAACGAGTCACTCATCATAAAACCCTAATACGACGTCTCCATGAAATCCTATCATTGATGAATATATAATAAATAAAAAGCAGTGACAAAAATACCACGAAATTATCTAAAACGTAAAACATAATGATGAATATATATAACACAATTATGAAAGATATTTGACATAATGACTAAACCTGACATTTGACACCATAAAAACGAGCGTTGTTTATCTTTAAAACGATCATATTGTCGTTATATACAAAAACGAAAAAAACAATTTACGTTTTCCAGCTCATTGTGTAATTTGCTCGTCATTGTTTCTAATGTCAGGTCATTGTATCTAATGTCAAGTCATTGTGTCAAATATTTTTTATCATTATGTCTAATGTCAAATATTTTTCTAATGTCAGGTCATTTTGTCTAATGTCAATTCATTGTGTCAAATATTTTTCATCACTGTGTTATATATAATACATAAAAAACATTGACAAAAATAACACGGAATTATCTAAAATATAAAACACAATGACAAAAACGAGCATTTTTTATCATTAAAACGAGTATAGTGTCGTTATATACAAAAACGAAAAAAAAATTACGTTTTCCAGCTCATTGTGTAATTTGTCCTTCTTTGTGTTTAATGTCAGCTCATTGTGTCTAATGTCAAGTTATTGTGTTAAATATTTTTCATCATTGTATCTAGTGTCAAATACTTTTCATAATTATGCCTAATATCAAATATTTTTCTAATGTCAGGTCATTGTGTCAAATATTTTTCATCACTATGTTATATATAATACATAAAAAACAGTGACAAAAATAACACGAAATTATCTAAAACGTAAAACACAATTATGAATACATATAACACAATGATGAAAAATATTTGACACAATAACCTGACATTAAACACAATGACCAGACCTTACATTACACAATAACCTAACATATTTGACACAATGACCAATATTCCCTCTCTTTAAAAACAATAAAAGGACACACATTTCAGCTCAATATCCGTACATGTTATAAACGAGTTTACATTATAGTTGTTTTCGAGATTTACTTAATTTCACAATCAAGGACATTAAGGTCTAACAAAAACCGTACATTGTCTCATTTTACATTTTGGTAACTCTAGGAGTTACCGGTTCATATACCCGTATGAACCGACTAAATACAAACATTAGTGGTTAAATTAAATAACCAGAAAAATATATATACATATATATTACATAAACTCTACGTTGGACAATAATTTAATTTTAGACTAAATCATATAAGATACGTAAAAGTAAAATATCGAACCCTTTCGAAAACATTACCATGTAGCATCACCTTTTGGCACGGGTACCTACAAATATTCACCCCAACGAATTATACAACTCGTGATTTGAATATATTATTGTTTTTCATCAAACTAGTCCTTAATTAATAAACCATAATTCGAGTTCCGTCAAGAACCTAAACCGAACTAAATTACCGTTGGAACTCTAATTTCGATTAATACCACCTAATAATCTAGATAACTAGTACCTAAACTAACTAAATATTTACCCAAACCAAACTCCCCCAACCCTTTTTCCTGTTCTCGGACGAGATGCCCCAAATGGGGTCTTTCACCAATCAAATCTTTCCATCCAAATTCTTTAATCCTTATACCATGCCTCTTGCCTTCTAAAACTTGACAAGAGCTCACCTTCCATCATATCTATCACATACCAATTCCAAACACACACTCCACCGTATTCTTCTCTCTTTTACGGCACCAGCAACGCCACCACTTTCATCCTTTATTTCTTTAGTATTCATCCAATTTCAAGGCAAAATCATCCGTCTGTTGGTGTTCTTCCATAATCGAAGACTCGAATCCTTTATTTCGGTATTATAAGGAGAGTTTCAAGTGTTTTCTCAAAGGTTTTTAGCAGGAGAAGTCAAGATCATTCTCTTTTTCTCTCAAAAATCACCATCTCTGTCCAGAGGTAAAAACTCGATACCATCCATATTATTTTCTTTAAAACCGTAGCTAAACATACAAATCGCTCGAACGCAAGTAAGATAACAAGAAAAGTGTGTCAAATTCAAGATTAAAACATAAAAATATGCAGGACTGATTCTGTCAATCAAAAGTTCAGTAATCGAAACTACAGTTTCGATTCCTGTTTACTCAATCGAAACTAGGTAGTTTCGATACCTGTTGTTCAATCGAAACTAAGTAGTTTCGATACCTATTGCCCAATCGAAACTAGGTAGTTTCGATACTATTCTTGCCAATTGAAACTAGGTAGTTTCGATACCCAGTTTACTCAATCGAAACTAGGTAGTTTCGACATCTGTCTTGTTCAATCGAAACTAGGTAGTTTCGATACCTGTTCATCAGTCCCATTGGGCAGTAACTTGGAACTGTTTTATAACGAAACAAGTGTTGAAAAACTAAGAAGATATTTTAAACAAAAGCAATCAGATTTGCTAAGTCGGTGAACAACTTACGTATAAAACGGGTAGTTTTAACACATTAGTACCCTTGTGTGATTAGGGTACAGATAGACAAGAACTAGCACAAGTTTGTTTGCTAGGATTTCATCGAACACAAGGTGAGTTCACGGCCCCCTTTTAACTCTTTACTGTTTTGTAAACATCGGGGGAGAAACATACTTACTTGTTATGTTTTGAAAACATGAATTACATTGCATATACATTTGACAATACGAACATTCTGGTTTAACTTCTTGTGAGTCTCACGGCCCCACTTTTACTACTTATTTTTAAATTGTTTTTAAACAAACGGGGAGAAAACTTGCTCAACTAAACAGCTAGACACAAGTACACTCAACGATTGTTCGAATGAACAACACACAACGATTGTTCGGATGAACAACACTCAACGATTTGGGGGAAGAACATACTTACAACTATTTTTATGTGATAACATGTAACATCCCAAAATAAATGAGGATTTTAAATAACGGGTTGAACCGGGACGAACGGGATAAAAGAACGAGGCGTAACGGGCCGGGCCGGTTGGGCCGGCAAACTTGAAGGAAGGGGGGGTTTCCTCCCTTTAAATAGCCAACACACACACCATTTCTCTCATTTGCAAGAATCTAGAGAGAGAAACCGTAGAGAGAGAAAGTTGGCGGATCGACCCGAGATTGAAGGAGCTTGTTGCTACTGAACTCGTGAGCAAAACCTCCGGATCAGAATCTCGAAATCAGGTAACACCCGAACCAAATCTGAGTTTTTGTTCGTTTTTGGGTTTTCGGGTATTTTTGTGAAAATGACGGGTTTTTATAAACCAAATGAGGAAAGGGTTATAAATCTGGAATCACGAAAGGAAAATACACGTTTTGAATACAAAAAAGTCCGGATCTTGACAAGATCGGACCTGCATGCGAAAGTTAGGGTTTTTGGGGAAGATAGCTGAGTTCTGCAGGTATCGAAACTAGAGTTTCGAGTGGCCTGCAGGTGTCGAAACTAGAAGTTTCGAGTGACCTGCAGTTGTCGAAACTAGAAGTTTCGAGTGACCTGCAGTTGTCGAAACTAGAAGTTTCGAGTGACCTGCAGTTGTCGAAACTAGAAGTTTCGAGTGACCTGCAGTTGTCGAAACTAGAAGTTTCGAGGGGCCTGCAGGTATCGAAACTAGAAGTTTCGAGGGGCCTGCAGGTATCGAAACTAAGTAGTTTCGATAGGTCTGCATCAGTAAGTGAAGTCAGTGTATTCACCTGTAACAGAACGAGTAAACCGTTAGAGTCGGGATTTAGGTCTGATGTGTATTTAATTAATCAATTCAGATCGGAAGTGACGTTGTTGGACCTTTGTTTAGGACAACCGAGACTAGCTTATAAGGTGAGTTCTAGAAGCCCTTCTTTTAATCTTTTAATTAAATGTTTTGGGCTGGTGTGCATACATACGAAACGAGGTTTATGAAACGAGGTTTACGAAACGAGGTTTACGAAACGAGGTTTATGAAACGAGGTTTACGAAACGAGGTTTATGAAACGAGGTTTACGAAACGAGGTTTATGAAACGAGGTTTACGAAACGAGGTTTATGAACGATGCTTCCGAAAGGGGAAGACGAAACGAGTTAATGAGATGTTTACGAAACGAGGTTTACGAGATGATGTTTATAAAATATTTTGCCAAACGAAGTTGTGAAAGGTTTACGAATGAAGTGTTATTTAATAAAACGTACGAATGCTTTAACTAAAACGAGGTAAAGGTTTTTATGAAAGTCACGAATGAACGAATCTGCCACGAGTTCCTACGGGAGCTAGAGTATGTATGTATGTATGTATTGGCCTTACCTTACGGGGGGCCTTAGTGGCTGGCTAACGGTTGTACAACTGGTTGAGGATGGGGTGACGACGGTCACCCATGGGATTACCGGGATCCCGATGGAAGGTACTATTCCTTGCGGGGAAATATTGCCTATGGTATGTTTAGTCTTCCTAGAGGTAACGAGCCTTAGGAGACGTATGTTTAGTCTTCCTAGAGGTAACGAGCCTTAGGAGACGTATGTTTAGTCTTCCTAGAGGTAACGAGCCTTAGGAGACGTATGTTTAGTCTACCTAGAGGTAACGAGCCTTAGGAGACGTATGTTTGGTCCACCTAGAGGTAACGAGCCTTAGGAGACCTGGATGACGGATGACTTAGAGGTAGCGAGCCTTAAGTTCATCCGCTGGTATGCGATGTATGGATTTGACGGTTACGAGAAGGCGCAGATTCGGTTCATATTGACTAGTGTTATGATGCTATGTTACGATGTTTTGATGATGTTAAGTTATTGCATATTTTACGTACGCTTTTATTAAATAAAGTATGATGTTATGTTTTTGGCAAATATTTGATGTTAATGATTTATGTTAAAACTAGAACTCACCAGCGTAGCTGACCTTCTTAGTATGCACATTCAGGTTAAGGGCAGGTTATGATGATGGACGGTGATGCTTGGCTAGCGATGAAGAGTTACCCGGCTGACACGAAGACTGGCATCCCGTTATGTTTTGATTATGTTATGTAATGAATGTTGTAAACAAAGTTTTACGCTTCCGCATGTAGAACAGTTATGTTATGTAATGAACGAAATTTTCCGCTGCGTATTTTGATGTATGAGTTTAAGAACTGTTTGTGAATGAGTAAATCCAACGCGTGGGGCCTCCCGGGTTTGGGGCCTCACATAACAAGAGAATAAGACTCGACTTTTTATGTTTACATGAGTTAAACGATTTGAGGCCGCTAAAGTCCCCTGGAACAATTTAGTAACCATTAACTGTAGCCTAGGGTCCTATGAATAGTACTATGGAGAGTGACGTCTCCCGGTCATGGTTAGTCGCGCTGTACAATTGTCATGGTTTGGTCGCATAGAACCGGATAGAACCGGATAACGAAATTAGGGGCGTGTACAATTGTCATGGTTTGGTTACGGCTCATGTAGGAATATATTATTTGTATTCCTAGCTAGTTTACAAATGGGTCAACAATTCTTATTCTGATTATCACATGTAACTGGAACTATTTACGAACAATTGAATTTGAAACAAAGTGTTTTGATCAGGTTAAAATGATCAGGTTTATATAAAGAAAAACTACATATTTTATGACGGTTAAGTCATGGTAATATTTTCAAAGGAAAACTACATATTTTATAACGGTTAAGTCATGGTAATGTTTTCAAATGAATACTACTTATTTTATGACGGTAAAGTCATGTACATGTTTTCGGGAAAAACTATAAGCACTAATACAACTAACTCTGTGAACTCACCAACCTTTGTGTTGACACTTTCAAGTATGTTTCTCAGGTAACCTTTAGCCATGGCGCGGTTGGAATAGGCTAGCTATGTTGGATCAATTCCTAGAAGCTGGAAGGACGTAGAATATCAAGTCTCAAGTCTATCGTTGATCTAGAAGAACTTAGTTCATAGTATTACTTAGTTTTAGTAATTGTATATGTAATCAAGTCTTAGAAATCACTATTACAGCTTCCGCTATCGTGTAATGAACCAATCGTTGCAACCTGTATTTATTTAATAAGTAAATAAATTTGGGGGTGTGACAGATTGGTATCAGAGCAATGGTTTTAGCGAATTAGGTTTCCTTAGTGACACCTAGGCTCTAACCGGACTCATTTAGGGACCAAGATTTCTAAGACTTGCATCACACTAAAAACACCCAAGACTTGAGCATAGGAATTCCAACCGTTGCCGAACAATTTGTGTAGACTATTAGTGTATGGAGTTACACTAGGATACCATTAGCTACACTAATACAATTACATGGCACATGTAGTGAACACTTAAACACATACAATAATGTGGAAATAATAAACACTTATAACATGTTACTGTTCGGATTACGAGTCAAGAATAACGGGTACTCAGCATACTGCAACCTTAGAAGATCGAGTTACGAGCTGAGCTTGGACGACGACGACGGCGATCGTCAGTTACCGATCTTGGTATCACAACAGGCTGAACCCGTACCAGAATCTGTACCTATACCTGCACCACAACTACTCCAGCCATGGAGGCAACTATCTTTCTAACGTATTTGCGGTATAAATACTCTCCTTCATAAGTTGTCGGATCGGATACCTAGACTCTCGCCATGATATGTGGCAGGCATGATTGCCCAGACAGAAGGGAATTCAAGGTGAATAAGCAGGACTAAATGGGAGAGAACTCCAAGGGTTAGGAGACCCAGACATACATCAGGATCATGTGGATCCATGCATATATACAGACTTGGAGCATGAGTTGCTCGACACTCGTTTGAGGATCTCTGCCCAACACATAGTGTCTGAACTTCACCATGCACATTTTTTTAAGAGACACTGGTGGTGCCTCTCTACCATTAGCCTCATCCGACAACTGCCATATTCGACAGATTCATGAGTATTGGTACACATAATTAAGAGTAATCCGATAAAACAATGCACACTCCTGTACAAATGTGCAAACGCAATCTAATGATCATTTCAAATCCCTTTTGGTTAAAAGCTAGGGATAGAAGAAACACTATAGGGATCAGGCAAGGCAAATTATCATTACGGGTGCACACGTAATCATAATTTGCAGTGCATGGGAACTTTAGTGAGTCTTGCTGTCTAAGCCGATGATCAACCCATGTTCTCAATCACTTGAGTAAGGATTGAATCTTAACAAATCAGACTTCTCAATTAGGTGCTCACGAAGCATTAGGTGCTCACAAAGCATTCTCCTAGTTTTGGAGGAGCGAGAGAAATTCAAATTGAATTCAACCAATCCTTAGTGAATCCTGAACGGCGAAGGAATTCGCACATTCATTCTTTGAGATTCTACTGGTCAAGATAGCTTTAAATTGAGCATTACCACAACCCACACTTACAATAATTGCACAATTATTGTGGGAGATTATAGCATAATCTCAAGATCCATCGTACAATTTAGTCTCACATATACTTGAAATTTTCGTCAAGAGTGCCAGGCACTAACTCCGGTAATGGGGCAGAAAATATTTCTGACCCGCATACACATAGTACCTATGAGGTATTGTGGAAGCTCTATGTGAGACAAGTAGCTAATCTGACATTTCAGAATATCGGTCAAACAGGGTTGCTCTCACAGTCATTGACATTCAATATACCTTTAAGTCTAACTATTCTCTCGATAATGGATAAGCCGGGGTTGATGCTCAAGCGAATGCCAAAGAAACCTAAGTGTGGACTAACGACTATTGTCGCACTAACATGGAAACGACATGCAAAACTCTTAAAGGAGTCCCAAATGAAGAATTTCATGCTGATCTCATTAACTCATGATATGCATAAGGGGCGTAAGCTCGAGCTATTCACAACAGGCCACTGTCCACAAAGAGTTGAGAAGAATAATTTATTACACTTTTGTACTCGCACTTCCCAAGGGTTCATCTTGATGGATGGATCCCAAATTTAGCCTAGAAGAGAGGTGTGATTGCATCTTTCACTCATAGTTTTCTATAATTGGGAAGCTCTAGAGCATCTATTGTTAAGAAATGATCTCTTGGAGTAGACTCAATTAGAATACAAAAGTCTCGACGTTCAACACTCATTACCTCAAGTTTATCCTTGTGCTAAGATTTTTGAGGCTATAACCTGAATGAGTGGAATACGTAATGGTAAGTCACCAAAGCACCATTCAAACACTAAGGGAGTGCATACACACTATATGACTAATAGTTGGCTATCAACCTTTTCTGCCAACTTAATGGGTTGACAAACCCATAACCCATTTTGGGGAAAGCACTAATTCGATGAGACCATTCTCACAGTATTACTATTCATTCCCTCAGCTAGACGGAATGTGAACATTCCAAACAAACATCGAACTTCGTATGACTTACATACTTTGAAGGTATGGTAGTCGAGACATGAGTTTACATATCAGGACGCTACAACCCAAAGGCTAGTCTGCCTCGAAAGGTAGTGCAAGCAAAGGGGTAAAGTGGTGATTAGACTCGAAGTTCGCAAATAAGAGCTCCCACGGAACATCAATTCCTAGCTCCATGAAGGCACATGGAGAGGAAAATCCTAGAAAACATGAAACCTGAAATAAGAGAAAAGTCTTAGTCCGGGAAAATGCTTTCGAAAAGCATAAAAGGGACAAACATAAAGTTTCATTTTCATACTGTTTCATTTCTACCCAATATACAACAAAAACTTGGACACCTCATCGAGTAATTCTTTCATAAGACCTATAGTGCGTAGACGAATAAAAAGTATGTGCCAACATACGCTCAAGATTCGCAGGCACCATTCCTTTCATTACCAGGAATGAGCATCACATAATCCTACCATATTGAGGGTAATGAAATAAAGGGATTCTTACACGTTTAATATCGTTAGTCAGGGAAATATTCGCTTTGCTTTCGAATACTGACTACCAAGTAAATGGAATCAAACAATTGAAGCCTAAGTTGGATGATACAGATATAATTTGGGTACCAGGTATTGGTAGCCTATGTGGGAGGTTATGGATGAAGTCCATAAGCCCATGTACTCCGTTCATCCAGAATCGAATGAAACGTATAAGGACCCAGAGGAACTCCATTATGTGGCCAAACATGAGAGGAAAAATAGCTATCTATGCTAGGAGATACTTGGCAGTACAAGTAGAATGTTAGGAATCACCTGAGTGATTACAACAAACACATATTTATCAATGGGAAAGGGAAGAGAATCTCATGGATTTATTACAAATCCACCCAGAACACCTAGCGACTATGATACTATATGGTAATCGTCAGTCGTTTGACGAAATCCGCGCATTCCCTACCAATAAAGGAGACAGATAAAAGTAAGAAGCGAGCAAGGCTAAATATTAAGGGAATTAAGGCTAAGCATGGTATGCCAGTTTTCATTTTCTCTAAAAGGGACAGTCGATTCAGCAGTCTGTACAAGAAGCCTTGAGCACACGCCTTTACATGAGCACTGCATATCATCCCCAAATGAATGGTCAAAGTAAAAGGACCATCCAAACTTTAAAAGATGTGCTTCGTGCGTGTGTAATCGATTTCAGAGGAAATAGGGATACTCACCGCTGTTGGCTGAGTTTTCATATAATACCAACTACCATACCAGCATTAAAGCCGCTCCGTTGAGGCTTTGCATGGTTGTAAGTGTCACTCATCGCTATGATGGGCGGAGGTTGGCGAAAAGCATTTGACTGGTCCTGATATTGGCTAGGAAACCACTGAAAAGATCGTCAAAACAAAAGATCGCCTGAAAGCCACTCAAGACAGACGAAAGAGAGTTGAACTAGCAACAGACGAAAACCATTAGAATTTCAAGTGGGAGACAAAGTCATGTTGAAGGTCTCACCTTGGAAAGGAGTTGCAAGATTTGGCAATCGTGGCAAGCTTAACCCTAGGTACATTGAACCATTTGAAATACTGGCTAGGGTTGACCCTGTAGCCTACAAGCTCAAGCTACCACAAGAACTAAGCAACGTACATGATACATTTCATGTGTCTAATCTCAAAAAGTGTCTGTCGGACGAGACTTTGATCATACCGCCTAATGAAATTCACATTGATGATAAACTTCATTTCATCGAGGAACCAATTGAGATTTCAGATTGGAAAGTTCAAAAGCTGAGACGTAGTCGAATCAAACTGGTTAAAGTACGTTGGAACTCAAAACGTGGTCCTGAGTATACATGGGAACGAGAAGATCAAATGAAAACGAAATACCCCTCCTTGTTTAAGGATACATCAGTTCAAGAGGACACAAATTGAATTTCGGGACGATATTCTTTTAACATGGGGAGAATGTGACACCCGGCATTTTAGGTCAATATCCGTACATGTTATAAACGAGTTTACATTATAGTTGTTTTCGAGATTTACTTAATTTCACAATCAAGGACATTAAGGTCTAACAAAAACCGTACATTGTCTCATTTTACATTTTGGTAACTCTAGGAGTTACCGGTTCATATACCCGTATGAACCGACTAAATACAAACATTAGTGGTTAAATTAAATAACCAGAAAAATATATATACATATATATTACATAAACTCTACGTTGGACAATAATTTAATTTTAGACTAAATCATATAAGATACGTAAAAGTAAAATATCGAACCCTTTCGAAAACATTACCATGTACATCACCTTTTGGCACGGGTACCTACAAATATTCACCCCAACGAATTATACAACTCGTGATTTGAATATATTATTGTTTTTCATCAAACTAGTCCTTAATTAATAAACCATAATTCGAGTTCCGTCAAGAACCTAAACCGAACTAAATTACCGTTGGAACTCTAATTTCGATTAATACCACCTAATAATCTAGATAACTAGTACCTAAACTAACTAAATATTTACCCAAACCAAACTCCCCCAACCCTTTTTCCTGTTCTCGGACGAGATGCCCCAAATGGTGTCTTTCACCAATCAAATCTTTCCATCCAAATTCTTTAATCCTTATACCATGCCTCTTGCCTTCTAAAACTTGACAAGAGCTCACCTTCCATCATATCTATCACATACCAATTCCAAACACACACTCCACCGTATTCTTCTCTCTTTTACGGCACCAGCAACGCCACCACTTTCATCCTTTATTTCTTTAGTATTCATCCAATTTCAAGGCAAAATCATCCGTCTGTTGGTGTTCTTCCATAATCGAAGACTCGAATCCTTTATTTCGGTATTATAAGGAGAGTTTCAAGTGTTTTCTCAAAGGTTTTTAGCAGGAGAAGTCAAGATCATTCTCTTTTTCTCTCAAAAATCACCATCTCTGTCCAGAGGTAAAAACTCGATACCATCCATATTATTTTCTTTAAAACCGTAGCTAAACATACAAATCGCTCGAACGCAAGTAAGATAACAAGAAAAGTGTGTCAAATTCAAGATTAAAACATAAAAATATGCAGGACTGATTCTGTCAATCAAAAGTTCAGTAATCGAAACTATAGTTTCGATTCCTGTTTACTCAATCGAAACTAGGTAGTTTCGATACCTGTTGTTCAATCGAAACTAAGTAGTTTCGATACCTATTGCCCAATCGAAACTAGGTAGTTTCGATACTATTCTTGCCAATCGAAACTAGGTAGTTTCGATACCCAGTTTACTCAATCGAAACTAGGTAGTTTCGACATCTGTCATGTTCAATCGAAACTAGGTAGTTTCGATACCTGTTCATCAGTCCCATTGGGCAGTAACTTGGAACTGTTTTATAACGAAACAAGTGTTAAAAAACTAAGAAGATATTTTAAACAAAAGCAATCAGATTTGCTAAGTCGGTGAACAACTTACGTATAAAACGGGTAGTTTTAACACATTAGTACCCTTGTGTGATTAGGGTACGGATAGACAAGAACTAGCACAAGTTTGTTTGCTAGGATTTCATCGAACACAAGGTGAGTTCACGGCCCCCTTTTAACTCTTTACTGTTTTGTAAACATCGGGGGAGAAACATACTTACTTGTTATGTTTTGAAAACATGAATTACATTGCATATACATTTGACAATACGAACATTCTGGTTTAACTTCTTGTGAGTCTCACGGCCCCACTTTTACTACTTATTTTTAAATTGTTTTTAAACAAACGGGGAGAAAACTTGCTCAACTAAACAGCTGGACACAAGTACACTCAACGATTGTTCGGATGAACAACACACAGCGATTGTTCGGATGAACAACACTCAACGATTTGGGGGAAGAACATACTTACAACTATTTTTATGTGATAACAAGAGAATAAGACTTGACTTTTTATGTTTACATGAGTTAAACGATTTGAGGCCGCTAAAGTCCCCTGGAACAATTTAGTAACCATTAACTGTAGCCTAGGGTCCTATGAATAGTAATATGGAGAGTGACGTCTCCCGGTCATAGTTAGTCGCGCTAACCACAATCTGGAGGATTTATGGCCGCATAGAACCGGATAACGAAATTAGGGGCGTGTACAATTGTCATGGTTTGGTTACGGCTCATGTAGGAACATATTATTTGTATTCCTAGCTAGTTTACAAATGGGTCAACAATTCTTATTCTGATTATCACATGTAACTGGAACTATTTACGAACAATTGAATTTGAAACAAAGTGTTTTGATCAGGTTAAAATGATCAGGTTTATATAAAGAAAAACTACATATTTTATGACGGTTAAGTCATGGTAATATTTTCAAAGAAAAACTACATATTTTATGACGGTTAAGTCATGGTAATGTTTTCAAATGAATACTACTTATTTTATGACGGTAAAGTCATGTACATGTTTTCGGAAAAAAACTATAAGCACTAATACAACTAACTCTGTGAACTCACCAACCTTTGTGTTGACACTTTCAAGTATGTTTCTCAGGTAACCTTTAGCCATGGCGCGGTTGGAATAGGCTAGCTATGTTGGATCAATTCCTAGAAGCTGGAAGGACGTAGAATATCAAGTCTCAAGTCTATCGTTGATCTAGAAGAACTTAGTTCATATTATTACTTAGTTTTAGTAATTGTATATGTAATCAAGTCTTAGAAATCACTATTACAGCTTCCGCTATCGTGTAATGAACCAATCGTTGCAACCTGTATTTATTTAATAAGTAAATAAATTTGGGGGTGTGACATGTTAAGCCCATAATCCTCTTTACCCTTTTTATTTTTAAAACTCTTTTTATCATATCCTAACCCCTAGATGATAATACAAGGGTTAAAAGTGTATTATTTATATTATTAAAACTATATAAATAATATATATATATATATATTTAAAAATAATATATATATATATATATAAAAATAATATATATATATATATTTAAAAATAATATATATATATATATCTAAAAATAATATATATATATATAATCCATATTTAATTAAATGGAATATTTCATATTCCATGGAATATGCCACGAAATATTCTTTTTAGTTAGAGATTATAAAAGGAGATTAAATCTAGGCATTTAATCTAATTCAAAAGAGCCACCACCACTAAATCTAGCCGCACCTCTCTCTCCCTTTAAGATTTTTCGCCAAGAGTAGGAGGAAGATAGGGGCTTCGTTTTGCGTGCAGTATGATGAATCTTGCGTATTGGCTGGAAGTATTCGTTGTTGTATCATTGTGATATCATTAGTCAAGTCATCCATCAACATCAAAAAGATCAAAGGTAAGATAACGAAGTGTTTTAATTATTCTTCTTGTTCTTCTCTGATTTCTACCGTTCTTGCATCTAGATCTATGTTCTAGTTTCCCGTCTTAATTTTCATTAAGACTTCCGCTGCGTTTTATGCTTTGATAAATATTTTGAAAAACTAAAAATATACGGGAAATCCCAACAATGGTATCAGAGCAGCTTTTGAGAGACTCTAGAAACCCTAATCAGTTTAAAGTTGTTAAACCTAAGCGTTTAAAGATGTTAAATCGGATAAGGTTTTGATCTTTCTTTTAAAATAAAAAAACTTTATATTTAATTGCTACTATTTTTATATATTACCAATACTGTTTTTAATTGGTAATAAAAGTTGCATCCTTTCGTTTTGATGGATTGTGATGTTAATTGTTAACCAAGCCTTGACCTCGTTTTAATGTTTTATTTCTTTGGTTTGTATTCTTGTATTGTATTTTTAGGGCTGTTTTGGAAGCCAATTAATGTAATAGAATAAGATTTTATATCTATTTCAATTACAACCAATAATTTAAGACAAAAAAAGACGAGACGAAAGCGGAAATCAAGACGAGGCTGAAACCAGCAAAACAGGTGAAACCGAGAGTCAAGAAAGACATCAAAGCCATGTGGGAGCAATTAAGTGTTTTGATTGTCCCTAATTATTTGACCTAATTCGGTACAACATGTGAATTTTTACACAAAAGTCTAGATCTGTCCAATATCAGTAAAGTTTGGGGTTTTTACATCTCTAGTCCCTAAACTTTGTAAATATATCAAAAATCACTAAAATTTGCGCTTTATGTCTTTAATTGAAAAACAATTAAAAAGTGTTTTACCTCATATTGATAAAATTACATTTATGAAACTTTAGCCCAAAAAATTTATAAGTTCTTAATCTTGCTAAAATAATCATTATTTTTGCCGGTTTACCTAAGAGGTATTTTAGTTAAAACAATTATAAAATAAAGAACCAGCCTCATATGAGGGGTTTTATGTGTTCAATCTCTTTTGGTAATCGTAAAAAACGAATTCCCACCCTCAAAATCAATCTCTTTCGTCCCCATAATCAATCGCAAGTAATGTTTGAAGAACTCTGGTTTGTTCAATCAAGGAGGTGTTTGCGATTACTATGTTTGAAAAACTCAAGAAGGTGTTTGCAATTACTATGTTTGAAAAACTCTGGTTTGTTCAATCGTGATTGATTTTGGGGACGAAATTAAGATTGCGATTACTACGTTTGTTGTTGATTATTGGTGCGAAAGAGATTGATTTTGATGGTGGGAATTCATTTTTGCGATTACCTAAACAGATTGAACGGATAAAACCTCTCATGTGGTGCTGGTTCTTTATTTTGTAATTGTTTTTACTAAAATACCCCTCAAGTGGGAAATGTTTAACGGAAAATGTTAACGGTGTTAATTATGTGTAGTCAAATTGATTCAAGTGACAATTTTTATGAAACGTTTGAATTCAAATGACAAGATTTAAACATTTGGATTCAAATGACAATTTTTAACAAACACAGGGATGAAAAAAACAACTAACTCTTTAGGTTAAAAATATTATTTTTATATTTTTACAAACTTTGTAGTAAACGCACTAGCGAATAAAAATAGATATTTACCACTTTTCTTTCAAAAATCATTTTTATACATCAAAATATACTTGAAAACACCAATTTTATATTTATACATGCGCAGGTCTGAATTTTTTAAAATAAACGTATAAATACTATTTTCAATACTATTTTCAGGTTTCTAAATGTCAAGAAAATTCATATAAATACTTGGATAAGTCCAAAAATTATAAAACTTTAATTTTTATTATCAAATGATCATAATAAGTCTTCTGGAACAGTAAAAAACTTGTTTTCAAAAAACTTTTATATTTCACAATTTTAACGAGAACCCAAAAATCATTTTAAATGACCAAATCCCAAATTTTTCATCATCACACGTAGTATACAACCTGTATTGATATCATATTACGGAAATGCATAAATAAGTCAGATAATGCATGATTTCGACTTGAAAATTATACCTCTTGCTTGATGAATGAATTTTGATGATGATCAAACCAGTGGCGGATCTAGAACAAAAGTTTAGAGGTAGCGAATTTTTATTTACCGTACTTTCATGTAAATGAAAAAAAAAAAATTTTGACCGTACTTTCATGTAAACAATTTTTTTTTACGGTAACATGTGACTGGCGAGGCGGAGGACTGGGGTGTTTTTATAAAGTATTAGGTTTTTTTATAAAATTTTAGACTTTTTATGAAGTGATTTTTTATAAAGTATTAGGTTTTTTATAAAATTTTGAACTTTTTATGAAGTGTTAAGGTTTTAAAAAAATTTGAGGGGTAACGTAATTTTTTCTCACGGGTAACGTAAGAGGTAACCGGATAGATAAAACCGTAAAAAAAAATTTACACTACGGGTAAAAGTACCCATAAGATAGGTCGCCCCTGATCAAAACATGAACTCAGTAGCAAAATGTTCCAAAAACTTACTACAAGACATTAGCGGTATTTTTTCATATGCCATGTATGAACATCAAAACATGTGTGTGTAAATGGTGTAGTTTTGCACCTCTATGTGTGTATGTCATGAATGTCTATCCAAGTTAAATTTTATTTTAAAAAGTTCATCAAAACATATTTACGAAACTGATTTGAAAGGTTAATCATTAAAAACATGGACATCAATGATGATGAAAGGACCCATTCCGGGTACCTCACATAGTTGGCAAATGTAGTACAAACATAGTTCTTAAACGTAGAATAAACATTAAAGTTACAGCGAAAGTCTTTACAAAATTTTGAACTAATTAAACTTTAAACTTTCATTGTCTAAAACATAAACAAATCATAGGGATGTCAGTCTTGCCAGCAACAGCCATCCAGCCACCATCTCCTAAGCCTTGGCGACTTCATATCTCTTTCTTTCCTTTGCTACCCGATGTGCATACTAAAATAGTCAACTAACGCTAGTGAGTTCAAGTATACAACATTAGCATAAAAACATTCTTTCTCATGTTAATCATATAAAACTCATTTTATGAAAACATGCGTTAAACATACTTTAAACATTCTTTATATTTCTAAGTAAAATATATTACAATACAACATGTAAATTGATATTTAGTTATTATGTGCTCTGTTCTGTTAAGTCATACATTATTTGTTTACAATCTGTATCTTTCTCTTTTCTCGCGTCCTCAAATGACTTCTTTCTCAGCGAGTATTGTTCCCTAAGGCTCAACGTCCAAAGGCCGATACACACAACTTGTGTCCACTAGGGACTTCGCAACCGTCGTCACCAGAGCATCCGTCGTTGCTATTCTTAACCAGTCATACAACATCCTCGTTACAATGCCCTGCCGAGCATTGTCCCGATTTTTCTCATGGTACGTCATGGTCTCGGTCCATGACGCAGCATCGGCTTTGGGTAGCACTAGTCTCAAAGACTATACTACTACCTCAAAACTTGCTACTATGCTTAGGGTAGCACTAGTCTCAAGGACTATGCTACTACCCAAGTCTTTTCTTGTCCGAGTCTCATACTCTGACAAATTAGACAATGTATTTGACTTATTCTTCTTTTCATTGTTTATTAAACATATAGTTAAATAAACTATTCTCTTCAATTTATTTATAAAACATATAGTTAAATAAACCTTTCTCTTCTCTTTGTCTATGAAATATATAGTTAAATAAACCGTTCTTTTCTTCTTATCTTTAGTTCATAAAACATTTCATTAAATAAACCGTTCTCTTATCTTATCTTTCGTTTATAAAATATTTAGTTAAATAAACCGTTCTTTTGTCTTATCTTTCGTTTATAAAACATTTAGTTAAATAAACCATTTTTTTCTTATCTTTCTGTTTATAAAATATATAGTTGAATAAACCATTCTTTCTTTATATTTCTTTGCAAACATTTAAGTAATAAAATACATTTATTATAAACGTATCATTCTTGAGTATGCACATCACCCTAAAACAATAAAAAAATAGGGATTCTTGAACTCACCAGATTATCGATATTCAACCCGGAGTTGCTAATGCGTATACCGATCTTCACATAAGTCAAAGTGCGAATTCTATCATTTAGTGCAAGAGTCGGCTAAGTCATTAGAGTGTCGGTAGTCACACTTGAGTGCTGGCCGAGAGTGTCTCCCGTCACACTTGAGTGTCGGTTGGGAGTGTCGCCAGACACTATTAAGTGTCGCTTGAACTTGCGTTCAGGACTTTGTGTCGTACTAGGGGGCCGATACTCAGCGTGGTTATCCTGATGGCCGACTCTCAGAGGCCCGAATCTCAGAGGGTCGATTCTCTGAGGGCCGATTCTCTTTTTCTTCTTCCTCGTCGAGTGTCCCTACTTGTAGGTGGCCGACACTCGAGTGTCGCCCGAAGAACATAAATCTTTACAGGTCTGTTTTTTATCCAAAACCTTAACTTTTTACGTTCAAAACATTTATCTAGCTTCCATGAAGCTAGATATAAGCTTTAAATCACTTTCCATACGTAAAAATCCGATCTTTATGTGATTAAACCCATGAAACACTAAAAACCCAGTTTTATAAAAACAAAGATCTGAGATCGATCCTTACCTCAAAACGTGTTTTTCTTTGTGTAGAATCACTCTATGTTGCTAAAGAACAAGATGGAAGCATAATCCAAGGCTTGGATGTTGTTTCTTGAGCTTCTCTCTCTAGAACTTCCCATTTCTCTCTCTAAACGGTTTTGGTGAAGAAGATGGAATGGGAGGGGTGGAGGCTGCTTTTATTTTTTGAAGGAACCCTAGTGGGCCAAGCCCACATGTATAATCCCATGCTCCCTCTTCTACTTCTTTATTTCGGCTTAAAACGAGAGTGTCGATTTTAGGGATGTTACAAGTCTACCCCCTTATTAGAGGTTTCGTCATCAATACCTATTATAGATCAAATAACCGAGGGTACAACTCCCTCATTTCTGATTCAGTCTCCCACGTTTCTGAACTCTTTCGATGTTTCCATTGAACTTTGACCGGTGGAATGACTTTGTTGCGTAGTTGCTTATCTTTTCCGTTCAAAATTCCCATGGGCTCCTCAATATAGTTGAGGTTGTTGTTTACTTCGATGTCATCAAGTGGCACGTACGCCGACTCGTCCGTTAAGCATTTTCGCAAGTGCGATACATGAAAAGTAGGATGGATTCAATTCAATTATTCCGGCAGCTCTAAACGATACGCTACTTCTCCAACTCGTGCTAAAACTTTAAACGGTCCGACAAACCTCGAACTTAACTTCCCTCTTTTCCGAAATCGAATTATTCCTATCCAAGGGGACACTTTCAATAGTACTTTCTCGTGTAACTTCTTTTGGAAAGTCGGAATGCGCAACTTCCTCCAAAGCTACTTTATGAACGCTCGGACCTAACAGTTTATACTCTTAAAATAGTTGTATTTACTTATAATAATATTTTAAATAAATATAACTTTCATTCTCAATGTTAAACCTCATGGCACCCGCTAGAAGTCCTCTGCAAGCCAACATGATAGAAGTAAAGAAATACCGACACGAACCATAAGGTCCAGCTAAGACTCGAATGACTCGTTGAATACTCAAACTTTCAATCAACCCATAAAGTTAAATCTATACTAACCGGGGCCTTGGTAGCACCAAGATTTGTATATAGACCGTACAAACTCAAATAAGTTTCCCAAACAAGAAGTCTTGCTTAAGTAACTCATAAGAAGTCTTGCTTAAGTAACTCACAAGATTTAAGGTTATTAAGTTGGCTTAAAATCACTTATTCTAGTATTTTTAAGATATATTAAAAGAGAGACTTTAAGAACACAACATACTAAAAATACTTCATTAATTAGATAAAGTTCAACCAACCCAGGTAACGCAAGAAGACTAGCCATGAATGACCATACAAGTGACTCCACTAACCCTTAGATCATGTGTGGAAGTTATCCAACACCAATGGAGAGTGGTTATAGGTTGCGTCTTGTTACTTGAATAAGAAGAATCATTCCATATTACAATACTAGAAACATAAATAAACAAAGAAAAGCTAAAAATGGACCAAAACTGAGAGAGCTTCGGCCCTAGCAAAGCACTAAGGCCTTCACAACTCCCATTTCTCGACATCTAAATGCTTGGAATGAGCTTGCTATTTATAGGTGTGTATTGGGATGCACGGTCATGCAAAGCACCCATTTCTTGCACATGATGGAATCTGGCAGGTTTGGCAGGCTTTGGAGCACGTGTGGCCATTTGCACGGCCGTGCAATGGGATGCATGGTCGTGCATCCTCCAATTTTGACAACTGCTTGATTTTTTGACTTCCTGTGTTGACTCCTTGGGTGCACAAACGTTCAATTAGCTTCCAGGTGCTGAATTTCCCTTGATTTTTAGTGATTCCTAAATGTTTTTGCATGCAAGGGATAATTAACCTCATATTTAAAAAAGGAATATATTAAGAATCATTTCCTCTCAAAATGCCTTAAAGTCTGATAAATATGGGGATAATTATGCATGAAAAACATGCATAAATTATGACATACCAACTTCTCAGGTAACCGTCGTCACCGGAGCAACCGTCGTTGCTCTTCTTAACCAGTCGTACAACATCCTCGTTACAATGCCCTGCTGAGCATTGTCTCGATTTTTCTCATGGTACGTCATGATCTCGGTCCATGACGCAAAATCGGCTTTGGGTAGCACTAGTCTCAAAGACTATACTACTACCTCAAGACTTGCTACTATGCTTAGGGTAGCACTAGTCTCTAGGACTATGCTACTACCCCAAGTCTTTTCTTGTCTTGGTCTCATACTCTCATAGATTAGACAATGTATTTGACTTATTCTTCTTTTCTTTGTTTATTAAACATATAGTTAAATAAACCATTCTCTTCACTTTGTTTATAAAACATATAATTAAATAAACCATTCTCTTCTCTTTGTCTATAAAATATATAGTTAAATAAACCGTTCTTTTCTTCTTATCTTTCGTTCATAAAACATTTCATTAAATAAACAGTTCTCTTATCTTATCTTTCGTTTATAAAACATTTAGTTAAATAAACCGTTCTTTTATCTTATCTTTCGTTTATAAAACATTTAGTTAAATAAACCGTTTTTTTCTTATTTTTCTGTTTATAAAACATATAGTTGAATAAACCATTCTTTCTTTATCTTTCTTTGCAAACATTTAAGTAATAAAATACATTTATTATAAACGTATCATTCTTGAGTATGCACATCACCCTAAAACAGTAAAAAAATAGGGATTCTTGAACCAGATTATCGATATTCAACCCGGATTTAATGTTTTATCTATTGCTTATGCGTATACCGATCTGCACATAAGTCAAAGTGAGAATTCTATCATTTAGTGCAAGAGTCGCCTGATGTAACATCCGTGAATTTTTGCTTGTAACATTTTTATTTGTGCAATAATAACATCTTCACTTACCATTTCTCGTTACAACATACGTGTACATATTGTCGTACCAATTATTATTACAAACGTTTAAATGATTCGGAGTTTTTAAGATTTTATACTTTCTCATATTTTATATATATATATATATATATATATATTATAGATAACAAATTAATAAAAAAATGTGATTTTATATACATACATAAAAGAAAAGTAATAAAAATAAAATAAATATATAAGTCTAGTTTTTTTAATAAAATCCCTAAACTAAAAGTGGGTTATTAAAAGAATTGGACCTTGAACCTTTTTATCTCATTTGAATCCCCTCAAAAAAAAACTTTGAACCTCCTCTTTTAAGCCTTGAACCCCTCTTGGACCCTGAACATCAACACTTGAAACTTTTGACTTTCTAAAAATCAAAATCAATATCTAAACTCACAAATCTGTTGCTATCAAGCAAAATTACTAACATATTCAACCAAATCATGCGATCCTTGATTCACGCACGCGATTTTTTTCGTTTTAAACATCCACAATCACTCCTAAATCGCTAGGACTCAAAACCCATTTATGAAAGGAAACTTTGAAACAAATATGTGATTCAAGCTCCAATCTCACGATTCTCGTTCAAATTCCCAGCTGTTAAACGCGTCTTGAGCACCCTATAAAACACCCATATCATTTCACAATCGAATGACCATAAAAAAATCGTCCTTTTTCTCTTCCTGTTCCGAGCGACGCAGGATAATTCCGACGCGAAATCGTTGGCTATTTGGATCTAATCTGTGTGATTCCGACTCAAGGTACTCGTTTCCCCGTTAATCGCACATTTCCTTTACTGATTTCAGCATCAAAATCGATTTTAGGGTTTTGAGTTGAGATATCTAGTTCACGACAAATAGTAATGAAGAAGATGAAGTTGGACTTGTTGCTTAACTTCTAATATACTAACCAGATTCAGTTCTTGGTCTACTGGTTAAATCGCTTTGCAAACAAACCGTTCGAAACCCATTGACCACTTGTTTTTTTTTTGTTTTGTTCTTTTAAACACACACTCTAATATACATTCATAAATACATGTATTATTATGTTTTCTAAACAAATAAATGTTATTAAACCAAATCTTTTTAGAATTCCCAATTTACCATAATATTATGTACATTGTATTTTAGTAAAAATAAAATGTATTTTTCTTTAAATAAACATAAAGGGATTTTGTATTCTTTTTATTTTTATAAAAGATTTCGCGAGAAATCATTTAAAGTTATGTTTTTATTTAAAGTAATAATGTTATTTAAACCAGAAACTATTTATATATTATTAAGCATTATTTAAAGATTTCGTTTTCTTCTTTAAAACGCAAGAGTTATAAAATATATTTTATAAATCCTTAGAAACTGTTCAAACGTTTTACTTTTAAAACTATATATTTCTTAATTCCTTTTTACTTTTAGAATTATATTTTTATTATAACTCTTAAATCCCTATTAAAACCCTCTAGTATTCAACTAATCTATTTCAGTCCTTACAAAATGCACATTTGCACTTTAGTCCTTATCATTTTTCAAACTTACCAGGTACGCCCTAAACTCGGTTAAAGTATACGAATAGAGTAACCTTCAAACTGTTATGTAGTTATCGGACAAACAGTAAGGTTCTGGCTAGGAAAAACGGGGGTCCTTATCCGGCCAACTCCTTCCCGGGAACTCTTCTGCTGGAGGTACTACTCTGGTACGATAACCACTCTAGTATACGACAACCACTTTCCTCTATTTACAATATCAAACCCTTGATTGTTCCAACTAAACTAACTTGCACTATAACTTATTTAGGGTTTAATCCTTAAGGCATTCTCGTAACCGAGTTACTACCAGGTCAAGATTCTACCCACCTACTACAAGGTGAGATTCATAACCCCCTTTTTCTTTTACTTTTGGGGTGAAACATGTACATATGGCTTGATAACTCAAACTTTATATCAAAACAAATTCTTAAACAAGTAATTTCAATTATATGCTTGATATTTGAACACTAAATGATAACGTTGCAATTATTAACTTGTTTACAAGCCTAAGGTAGTACTAATATGGCTATATAGGGGAAACCGATATAACAACGGCATAATCTTTGGGATTGTGGATGCAATAACATTTCAACGGCACAATCTTTGGGACTGTGGATGCATATAACATTAAGGGTTGATTGCAATAAATTTGGTGTTGATATGCTTGCACACTTGTTTGAACTTGTACTGAATTTGTTTTATATCTTTTATGGCAATTTATCTTTGATGACTTATAAAAACCTATGTCTCTCACCAACTTTATGTTGACCCATTTTACTTTACATGTTTCAAGAAATCATAACTAAGAAATGAAGGATCATATAGGATTGCTCAAGGACTTAGCGAATAAATTTGAACAATGTTTTCATTTTAGTTGTTCGTTTGTGTATTGAAACAAGTGCTGAATATTAAATATGAAATTAATAAATTATGTGATGCCTTAGCAATGTCTTTATACCTTGTGCTATGAACTAAATATGTGACACCTCGCGTTTCCGCCTCTGGCGGGGTGTGACAGCTGAGTCATTAGAGTGTCGGCCAAGAGTGTCGGTAGTCACACTTGAGTGCCGGCTGGAAGTGTCTCTGGTCACACTTGACTGTCGGCTAGGAGTGTCTCCAGGCACTCTTAAGTGTCCCCTGAACTTGCGTTCAGGAATTTGTGTTGTACTAGGGGGCCGATACACAGCGTGGTTATCCTGATGGCCGACTCTCAGAGGGCCAAATTTTTTTTGGCCGATTCTCTTCTTCTTCCTCGTCGAGTGTCGTCACTTGCAGGTGGCCGACACTCGAGTGTCCCTGTAAAGCCCCAAACCCGGGAGGCCTCACTTGTTGAATTTACTCATTCACAAACAGTTATTAAAATTGAATATCAAAAAACGCAGCGGAATCATTCATTCATAATAATTAAAACTTGTTCAAACATGCGGAAGCTTAATATTGTCAAATACATAAACATAACATAAACAACTCATAACGGGATGCCAGTCTTCATATCATCCGGGTAACTCTTCTCCCTTGCCAAGCATCACCGTCCATCACCATAACCTGCCCTTAACCTGAATGTGTATACTAAAAAGTCAGCTACGCTGGTGAGTTCTAGCTTTACATAAAACCTTAACATAAACATTTTGCCAAAAACATAACATACATTTGTTTAACAAAAGCGTACGTAAAACATTCAATAACTTAACATCATCGTAACATAACATCATAACATAAGTCAATATGAACCGAATCTGCGCCTTCTCGTAACCGTCAATTCCATACATCGCATACCAGCGGATGAACTTAAGGCTCGTTACCTCTAAGCCATCCGTCACACAGGTCCCCTAAGGCTCGTTACCTCTAGGTGGACCAAACATATGTCTCCTAAGGCTCGTTACCTCTAGGTAGACCAAACATACGTCTCCTAAAGCTCGTTACCTCTAGGTAGACCAAACATATGTCTCCTAAGGCTCGTTACCTCTAGGTAGACAGAACGTAACTTAGGCACTATTTCCCCGCAAGGAATAGTACCTTCCATCGGGATCCCGGTAATCCCATGGGTGACCGTCGTCACCCCATCATCAACCAGTTGTACAACCGTTCGCCAGCCACAAAGGCCCCCCGTAAGGTGAGGCCAATACATACATACATACATACATACATACCTTAGCTCCCGTAGGAACTCGTGGCAGATTCGTTCATTCGTGACTTTCATAAAACCTTTACCTCTTTTTAGTTAAAGCATTCGTACGTTTTATTAAACAAAACATCATCTCTTTCGTAAACTTCATTTGGCAAAACATTTCATAAACATCATCCCGTAACATCATTTCGTAAACATCATATCGTAAACATCACATCATAAACATCGTTTCGTAAACATCATTTTGTAAACATCGTTTTGTAAACCTCATTTCAAACCTCATTCCGTATGTATGCACACCAACCCAAAAACATTTAATTAAAACATTTAAAGAAGGGCTTCTAGAACTCACCTTATAAGCTAGTCTCGGTTGTCCTAAACAAAGGCCCAACAACGTCACTTCTGATCTGAATTGATTAGTTAAATACACATCAGACCTAATCCCGACTCTAACGGTTAAACCATTCTAAACATACTGACTTTACTTAACCTGCCTGATGCCTGCGCACTTAGCAAGTGCGCAGGGACTTGTTCTTGCGTACTTAATAAGTGCGCAGACTTTGCTTCATGCGTACTTGATAAATACGTAGTACCTTCTTCATGCGTACTTCGACCCTATTCATGCCTACTTGATAAGTACGTTGGATCCTCTTCTTGCGTACTTGGTAAGTACGCAGGATCATCTTCATCCGTACTTGATAAGTACGCACGAACTGCTTCTTCACAAAAAACCCTAACTTTCGCCTTCGGGTCTGATCACGACAAGATCCCGAACCTTTTTACTTCAAAACATTTGCTTTCCATTAAGGAACTCAAATCTATCTTTATCTTTCAGTTTTATCCGTGAAAACGTTACCTTTTCACCCAAAACCCGAAAAACCCAAAAACGAACAAAAACTCAGATTTTGGCCAAATCGTTACCTGAATCAAGGTTCTGATCAAGAGGTTCTTCTCATGAGCTCTGGAGCAACACACTTCTCGAATCTCGGGTCGATCCGCCAACTTTCTCTTTCTACGGTTTCTCTCTCTAGAAGTTGCAAATGAGAGAAATAGGTGGTGACCTTGGCTATTTATAGGGAAGGCTCCCCTTCCAGCCCGCCGGCCCATCCGGCCCGACCCGACATGCCTCGTTCGTTTATTCCGTTATTTTAACTATCGTCTTATTTTTGGGATGTTACAAGTCTACCCCCTTTACAATAGGTTTCATCCCTGAAACCTATCATAAGTCAAATAGTTGAGGGTACGACTCCCTCATTTCCGTCTCTGTTTCCCAAGTGGCTTCCGATCCCCTTCGATGCTTCCATTGGACTTTAACCAATTGAATAATCTTATTACGCAAACACTTCTCCTTTCTGTCTAAGATGGCCACGGGTTCTTCGATGTAGTTAAGGCTGTTGTCGACCTCGATGTCAGTAAGTGGTACGTGAGCCGATTCATCCACCAAACACTTTCGCAGGTGTGATACATGGAAGGTAGGATGAATCCCACTTAACTCATCAGGCAACTCTAACCGATAAGCGACTTCACCAACCCGTGCCATTATCCTGAATGGTCCGACAAACCTCGGACTTAACTTTCTTCTCTTCCTGAATCGTATGATCCCCTTCCAGGGTGACACTTTCAACATTACTCTGTCCCCAACATCAAACTCAATAGGCCTTCATCGTTTATCCGCGTAGGATTTCTGACGATCTTGAGCGGCCTTCATTCTTGCTTTGATTTGATCAAACCTTTCCGATGTTTCTATTACGACTTCAAGACTTCCTAATTCCTTCTGTCCAATCTCACCCCAACAAACCGGGGTCCTACATCTTCTCCCATACAACATTTCGTAAGGCGGCATGCCTATCGTCGTGTGATGACTATTGTTGTAGGAGAATTCGGCTAACGGCAGATGACTGTCCCAACTGCCGCCAAAATCGATAATACAAGCACGAAGCATATCCTCCAATGTCTGAATGGTCCTTTCAGACTGACCATCCGTTTGTGGGTGGTATGCCGTGCTAACATTGAGCCTCGTGCCCATCGCCTCGTGAAATCTTTTCCATAACCTCGATGTGAATCGTGTGTCCCGGTCAGATACGATCGTCAAAGACATCCCATGCCGTGCTACTACTTCGTTAATAAATACTTCCGCTAACCTTTCCGACGAGAACGTCTCGCGAATAGGTAGGAAATGAGCACTCTTCGTTAAACGGTCTACAATTACCCAAATGGTATCATGACCTTTAGCTGTGCGAGGTAGCTTGGTTATGAAGTCCATGGTAATGTGTTCCCACTTCCATTCCTGTATATCGAGTGGTTGAATCTTTCCATACGGTTTCTGGTGCTCGGTCTTTACTTGTGAGCAAGTCAAGCACTTGCTAGCAAGTCAAGCACTTGCTTACGTACTTTGTCACCTCATGTTTCATTCCAGGCCACCAGTATTCCTTCCTCAGATCTTGGTACATTTTGTTGGTACCGGGGTAGATAGAGTATCGAGACTTTTGAGCCTCATCCAAGATTTTGATTCTAAGCTCGCCACTCATAGGTATCCATACCAGCCCAAAACGTGTCCTAACACCAAGGGTGTTATATTCCAACTTGTCCTGTTGGCCAACCATCCTTTCCTTCTTTACGTTTTCTTCCTTAAGTGCTTCATCTTGAGCTCTTTCAATTTCTCTCATCACATCTGATGTTACTATCAACTGGAAAGCTTTCACTATAATAGGAGTAGGCACATCCTTTCGGCTTAGAGCGTCAGCCACCACGTTTGCCTTTCCTCGATGGTATATTATTTCAAAGTCATAGTCTTTCAACAGTTCCAACCATCGCCTTTGCCTCATATTAAGTTTCTTTTGTTTGAAGAAGTACTTCAAACTTTTGTGGTCGGAGTAAATAGTAAACTTCACCCCGTAAAGGTAGTGCCTCCAGATTTTTAATGCGAATACGACAGCAGAAAGTTCCAAATCGTGGGTTGGATAATTAGCTTCGTGAATCTTTAACTGTCGTGACGCATACGCGATAACTCTTCCGCGTTGCATCAACACGCATCCCAATCCCTGACCCGAAGCGTCAGAATATACCACCAAGTCTTCATTGCCCTCGGGAAGGGCCAAGACTGGAGCTTGGGTTAGCTTCTCCTTCAATTCCTTAAACGCCTCGTCCTGGGTCGAACCCCATTCGTACTTTACCTCCTTCCGAGTCAATTTTGTCAATGGCGAAGCTATTTTTGAGAAATTCTGGATGAATCTCCAATAGTAGCCTGCCAATCCCAAGAAACTACGGATTTCAGTTGGCGTCTTAGGAATATTCCATTCCCTTACCGTCACTATTTTTGCTCAGTCAACCATAATGTCGTTCGGGTTAATTACGTGACCTAGGAATTGGACTTCCCTAAGCCAGAACGCGCATTTGGAGAACTTAGCATACAACTTTTCCTTCTTTAGAGCTTCCAATACTTCCTTCAAGTGACACGCGTGATCACCCTCATTCTTGGAGTAGATGAGGATATCATCGATGAACATGATTACCGATCGATCCAGCATTGGTCGACAAACTCAATTCATCAAATCCATGAACGTTGCGGGGGCGTTCGTCAATCTGAAAGACATTACGCGGAACTTGAAATGTCCATAACGCGTGCGAAATGCAGTTTTCGATATGTCTTCTTCTCTCACCTTCAACTAATGGTACCCGGATCGAAGGTCGATTTTTGAGAACCAACTTGCGCCCTGTAATTGATCGAACAGGTCATCGATCCTTGGTAAAGGGTACTTGTTCTTCACCGTACGTTTGTTCAATTCGCGATAATCAATACACATTCTCATCGAACCATCCTTCTTTTTCACAAACAACACCGGAGCTCCCCAAGGCGAGATGCTCGGTTGTATAAATCCCTTCTCAAGTAGTTCGTCTAATTGGGCCATAAGTTCTTTCATTTCCACTGGTGCTAGTCGATATGGAGCCTTAGCCACGGGCTGGGCATCTGGTACTAAGTCGATTCGAAATTCGATCTCTCTGTCGGGTGGTATCCCAGGCAAATCCTCTAGAAACACATTCGGGTATTCGCGTACCACGGATACATCGTCTAGTTCCTTCACTTCCTTACACTTGTCGATCAGGTACACCAGATAAGCCTCGCATCCGCGCCTCAAGTAATCTGTTGCCTTAATCACCGAGATGACGTTTGGCATCGGGGAGTCACGATCCCCAAGAACCTCGAATTTGCTACCGTCCGGAGCCTTGAGTCGGATTATCTTTCGTTTACATATAATTTGTGCTTCATTGGCAGTTAGCCAATCCATACCTAACACGACATCAAACCCACCCAAAACCATAACAAACAACCTGACAGGGAACCTATGACCTTCTATTTTTATCGTGGAGTTGTCAACTACATCGGTCACTCTCGCAGTTCTACCTTCAGCGGTTTCTACGCTAAAGGCCCTTTCTAACTTGCTCACAGTGTACTTCACTCGTTTACAAAAAGTCACAGATATGAAACTCTTACTGGAACCCGAATCAAATAACACAGAAACAAAAGTGTTGTCAAGGATGAACGTACCTGACGCCACGTCGGGGTTTGCCCTGGCTTGTTCTTGCGTCAGTGCGTACGCACGAGTCTTTGCTCGGGGCCTCTCTTCTTTCTTTTCCGGCTTCACCCATTCTGGGCTTGGTGCATTCCCGGCTCATATGACCGCTTTCACCACAAATATAGCATTTAATGCCTTGCCTGCATTCCCGGGAGTAGTGCCCAGTCTTCCACATTTGTAGCACAGATTTGTCCCTATCCGACATTCACCCGTATGTCTCGCCCCACATCTTCCATAGACTGCCGTCTCACCTACCCTGGCCTGTTTGTCCCGAGCCCCAAACAACTTCCCACCCGATCGCTTAGCGGGAAAACTCAGCTTCTTCTTGGGCTCTTCAATGGCAACGACATTCAGTGCCAGATCATCAAATACCACTCCGCTCAGTTCTACTACCGAATCGTAGGTGGTAGGGGCGTTTGCTTTAACATAGCTGCGGACCTGGTCCGGCAGCCCTTGAATGTAGCATGCAATCTTTCTTTCCTCAGTCGTGACAAGATGTGGCACCAGACGTGCCAGTTCATTGAACCGCGTGGTGTACTGCCAGTGCATCATGCTCTGGGCCTTCAAACCCAGAAATTCCCTCTCTACTTTCTCAATCTCGTTCCTTGGGCAGAAATTCTTGATCACCAAAGTTTTCAAGTCAGCCCACATCATCGCATCCATAACCTCGCTCCCTTTTGCCTGACGTACACCTTCCCACCAATGGGATGCTTCTTCTCTCAAGGAGTTAGCAGCAAATTTCATAACCTGATCCGTTCGGCACTCGCTCAGGCGAATGGCAGCTTCCATACGGATTACCCAATCAAAAGTAGCCACCGCGTCCTTCTTCCCAGTCAGGACTGGTGGGTCACATGCCTTAAAGGACTTATAGTCGCAACCACGGTTAAGTGGTGCGTTGATTGCCTCAGTGTTTGGGGTGTCAACCGCCGTGTTAGACCCACCTTCCCCATTAACCTTCTTCAATGCTTCAGCTAACAGACCTGGTAGAGAAGTCTTCATCAGCTTGGTGAACTCTCGAGCTATAGCTGCTCTCACTTCTGGTTCAAAAGTGAAAGGTTGTTCTTCAACCAGTGTCTGCTCAGTTCCATGCACACTAACCGTTGGTTCAGTGTGAACACTTCCTTCTTCACTATACTCTTGGTGCGCAGGGGTCCTGCCACGCCCACCATTTCGACCGCTGGTAGGGCCACCGGTACGGCCCCCACCACGCCTTCCGTTTCCTCTCCTTGCCATTTCATTCTATAAGACAAGGAATCAAATGTCATCACGCTAGTTAACAAATAAAATTCAATAAGTATTGTAAGATGTTAATGTACACTGGCCATCTGCAATTAACCATTACACTACCTTTCGATTTCTATTTGACCACCTTTGTGATTCCATCAGAACACAAGTCCTTACCTAACCCTTTCTAAGGAATACTATACATGTAAATATATTCTACCTTTATACCTGACGTTGTGGCTCGAGTTACCCGTACTGGCATCCGCTTTCGGTCCCATTCACAGTTTAAGTTCAGACATTGGGAGTGTCCGAATCTCTCAAACTATTGCTCTGATACCAACTTGTAAAGCCCTAAACCCGGGAGGCCTCACTTGTTGGATTTACTCATTCACAAACAGTTATTAAACTTGAATATCAAATAACTCACCGGAATCATTCATTCATCATAATTAAAACTTGTTCAAACATGCGGAAGCGTAACATTGTCAAATACATAAACATAACATAAACAACTCATAACGGGATGCCAGTCTTCATATCATCCGGGTAACTCTTCTCCCTTGCCAAGCATCACCGTCCATCACCATAACCTGCCCTTAACCTGAATGTGCATACTAAAAAGTCAGCTATGCTGGTGAGTTCTAGATTTACATAAAACCTTAACATAAACATTTTGCCAAAAACATAACATACATTTGTTTAACAAAAGCGTACGTAAAACATGCAATAACTTAACATCATCGTAACATAACATCATAACATAAGTCAACATGAACCGAATCTGCGCCTTCTCGTAACCGTCAATTCCATACATCGCATACCAGCGGATGAACTTAAGGCTCGTTACCTCTAAGCCATCCGTCACACAGGTCCCCTAAGGCTCGTTACCTCTAGTTGGACCAAACATATGTCTCCTAAGGCTCGTTACCTCTAGGTAGACCAAACATACGTCTCCTAAGGCTCGTTACCTCTAGGTAGACCAAACATATGTCTCCTAAGGCTCGTTACCTCTAGGTAGACAGAACGTAACTTAGGCACTATTTCCCCGCAAGGAATAGTACCTTCCATATGGATCCCGGTAATCCCATGGGTGACCGTCGTCACCCCATCATCAACCAGTTGTACAACCGTTAGCCAGCCACAAAGGCCCCCCGTAAGGTGAGGCCAATACATACATACATACATACATACATACATACATACCTTAGCTCCCGTAGGAACTCGTGGCAGATTCGTTCATTCGTGACTTTCATAAAACATTTACCTCTTTTTAGTTAAAGGATTCGTACGTTTTATTAAACAAAACATCATATCTTTCGTAAACCTTTCGTAAACTTCATTTGGTAAAACATTTCATAAACATCATCCCGTAACATCATTTCGTAAACATCATATCGTAAACATCACATCGTAGACATCGTTTCGTAAACATCATTTCGTAAACATTGTTTTGTAAACCTCATTTCAAACCTCATTCTGTATGTATGCACACCAGCCCAAAAACATTTAATTAAAACATTTAAAGAAGGGCTTATAGAACTCACCTTATAAGCTAGTCTCGGTTGTCCTAAACAAAGGCCCAACTGTAACATTTCTGATTTTCATCATGTAATCGTTTGATTTCAATAAACAAACACATTTCTGTTTCGATTCGTGTACAAACAAACTACGATGCAGTTACATATACAAACTATTCTATTACAATGACAAATTAAACAAAAACACCATTATCTCACAAGCCCCGAGGACCAAAACTGTCAAAACTCAAAAACTACAAAACCAGGCAAGCACGGTCGCGCCTAGGACTAGGCACGGTCGCGCCTGATGACCTAAGCACGGTCGTGCCTAATACAGGCACGGTCGCGCTGCTGAAACCACGTGACTCCGCAGAGTCAGGCAGTGGTCCATACTCGTTGAATCAAATGGCATGAAGGCCGGATTTCATGCGTCCGACCATACCCAACTGTACACCATCTGAAACACGTCTCCAATTTCGTAATCCAATCGACCCATTTCAAATCCACACCTACCCCACTCATGAATTCGTGAGATTTCACATTATAAGGAGAATCCAATGCTTCCTACACCCACATCTACCCTCACTCAGTCTCTCAGAACTCTCACTCGACACTCATACAACTTCTGGAGCCCGATCGATCGCCAAGACGCCCGAAAACGCGACCCGTAGCCGACCGCATTCAATTGCCCAATAATCTCAAGTAAGTAATACACCAATAGCTTCGTATCATCCTCTACTACGAAAACCCTATGCCAATTCATAGTAGAAACACTCAAGTCTGTCCGATTTCTGAACGAAAAGCCGAAACTAAACTTTTAGTCGAACTACCTTTTAAACACGAAATAAATCCAATTAAAACTCGTAGATAGCTTCGAAATCATCCACTAAGTGAAAGCCCTAAGAATACAGAAACATTTAATATAAGAATCGACGGATTTGAGTCTGGAAAAGACCCGACACGGTCGCGCTCATCCCCGAGCGCGGTCGTGCCTGACCAAGCACAATCGTGCCCTAGGTGTGGCCCGGTCGTGCTTACCGAGCAAACAAGTCTTGATCAAAAACAAACACTAGACGCGGTCGTGCCAGATACGAGCACGGTCGTGCTCTATGTCCAGAACCTATGAAGTACCTTCTGACTCGACCACGGGCGCGTTTCAGACCACCACGGTCACGCCCGGCAACGAGCGCGGTCGTGCCCTACTTGAGCACGGTCGTGCTCCTTGACCAGAATCAATTATTTTTCTGTTTTAAAGTCTATTTAACATATTTAGCTAAAAATTTCAAAATGTAATCATAAAAAAATTATTTTATAAAATCCCAAGACCCGGGAATCATTTATAAACCAAATCCTTGATTTAGGAATTTAGAACGATTAATTCCCGATAGTTCAAAACCGATGAAGTCGTGAGTTTATATAATCATTCTTATAAAACTATTTATACAAATATATATTTTGACTTAAACAAATGTTATTTATTTAAATTTATATTTAAATAAATATAAATATATATCAGTTATTTAAATTTACATTTTAAAGAATATATATATCACTACTATTTAAGATGTACTAAATAGATAAATAAAGTTATTTATTTATTTATTTCAAACAAACCCTAAACGTACAAATCCATCTTTCGACATAAAAATAACACAAACAATGACACGCGTTATACATTTATCCATTAGGTCAAACGTAGCGACCTACAACACGCTTGGTATTTTTGTTGATCTGTGCAAACTACACTACCCAACACAAGTGAGTTACATAGCCCCTCTTTTACTCTATTTACAAACTTTTGGGGTGGAACATGCGTTCTATTTACTATGTTTACAAACTACACAATATACAATTCCACCCTACAATCATGTGTTACAATTTTGAGCTTTGTGCTTGAGTACTAGGTGTGTAGACCAACACGCAGTTTGCTATTCACGTGCAATCATTAACTATTTTATAGCCTACAGTAAACAGTGATAGATCTATTGAGTCTGACAAACCCACCCAGGTAGGGTGACTGTTACTGCCAACACGCGTTTGTTTTGCATGCTAGTTACAAAGGTTTGATTGTACTACCAGGTCACACGATGGCATCTCTCCATAAATGCCTTAATTGCCATGTTTGTATGAATTGTATGCACACGACACTATATTCTATTACATGACACGAAAACCTATGTATTCTCACCAACTTTTTAGTTGACTTTGTTTTTAACCATGTTTCAGGTGACAATGTTTGAAGTATTACAAGCTGCTACATATAGGATTTGGACCTAGCAATTAATCTAAACTATTTATATTTTGTAATCGCTACATTTGGTTCTTGTATGGTATGAACTTGCTACGTGTAATGAAAATGAATGTTTAAATTATTCAAACTTTAGCAACCATGAGCTATGAACAGTCTGCACAGCTTCACGCCCCGACGTTTTCCGCCGTCGGTTGGGGTGTGACAGATTGGTATCAGAGCCTTGGTTATAGGGAATTAGGTTATTAGACACCATTGACCTAGACTATAACTTTAGGACCCCCAACAATGCCATGCTACATGTTTTATGTGATACGTGCTATTTGCTATATGTCACATGCTTTATGTGTTAGTTATTTGATACTTAAAATGTTTAGACTACATGACTTAATAAGCATACGTAAATAATAAATTAAATAAATCGTATACATACCCGTATCCTAAGCCGCGTATCCTCCTTAACTGCTTCTATGTCATCATCGCCATAACTTGTGGAAAAACTCATACTCGTAGACATTAGTCTATCAAAAATATTTTTATATACCCGTTAAGGTTTTAGACTCTGTTAATTATTAAAGGACATGTGCAATCTGGAAGGGTGACACCTGTATTCTGGGTTTTCTGTCTAGGAAAGCATTTCATATAAATCCCAATCAACCGAGGGATCCGTATGCTTTCTTGAGAATTCCCGGGATGAGTGTTTACCTATAGGCTAAAGCACGTCTCCTTGAAAATTATATAAGTCTAATTAACCTTAATATGTCATTGTGTTCAAGTAGAAATGTGATTACTTGAAAACAATCCGAACTATGAAATAAATGTGTTATTTTTCCTCCTATCCAAAATTTCAACGGATTTTTATAAATTCTCACAACACTTTTGTATCATTCTCTTTTTATAGAATGCCTCCTCGTCGTAACATCAACCGCAACAACACCGACAACGCCAACAATAGCACCAACACCAATACCGGCAATGCCAACAACAACAATAATAATACCGACCTTGCTGCTCTCCTCACTCAGCTAGTAACTCAACTAACTCAAGCCAATAACAACAACAATGGGAACGCCAGTGGTAGTGCTAATACTGGTGGTGGCGGTGGTGCCAACCGGCCACAATGTACCTTCAAGCATTTCAACTCTTGCAATCCCCTGAAATTTTATGGTACCGAAGGAGCCACGGGACTCCTTCAATGGTTCGAAAATATTGAGGGCACCTTCCTCAATAGTGACTGTCCGGACAATCTACGAGTCCGCCATGCCACTAGTGTCTTCCAAAAACGGGCACTAACCTGGTGGAATGGGGAAAAGAGAACAAGGGGAGTAGAAGTAGCAATGGCTCTACCATGGGATGAGCTGAAAAGGATCATGACCGAGGAATTCTGTCCTCGAAATGAGATGAAGAAACTGGAAGCGGAATTTTGGGATCTTACCTAAGATAGCGGTGAAAGCTTGGCGTACACCAACCGTTTTCACGAACTGAGCATGCTGGTACCTCACATGGTTACGCCTTTGTCTAGGTGTATTGAAAAATATATCGGTGGCCTACCGAGACAAATCCAGGACACTGTTTTGGGAAGAAATCCTGCAAGCCTGGAGGATGCTATTCGTCTGGCTGCTACTCTAACTGATAATCACGTTAAAGCAGGTACTCTTACCAGAAAGGGGGCCAAGAAAGTTCCTGACACCACAACACCTCCTGCTCATGTCAAGGAGGTCAAAGCCGAACCGAACCACAACACGAGGAAGAGGAAAGCTAAGAACTATGCTGTGATCACTCCGGCTGCCCCAATTAATCAAGTTGCACCCTTGGCTCAAAATCCAGCCAAGAAAGCTTATGGGGGTACCTACCCACTCTGCAACAACTGCAACTATCATCACCCACAAACTATCCCATGTCGCATTTGCAACCATTGTGGGAAACTTGGCCATAGGGCCAATATCTGCCGACAAAAGGCACTTACTACTCAAGCCAACCCGGTTAATCAACCCGGAGCTAATCAAGTGGTTCCAATCAATGCAAATGGACGGGCTTGCTTTGAATGTGGCAACCCGAACCACTTCCGGAACCAATGTCCAAAACTTGCGAACAATAATCAGGGCGGAGCTCGTGGACGTGCTTTCAACATCAACGCCAATGAAGCTCAAGCCAACGATCATGTGGTCAACGGTACGTTTCTTGTAAATAAACAATTTGCATCTATACTATTTGATACCGGAGCCGATAAGAGTTTTGTGTCACTTAACTTTGAACCTTTACTTGCAAAAACATGATCCAAACTCGAGAAAACCTTCACCGTTGAAGTAGCGGATGGAAACTCCATCACTATTGACTCCATCATTCATGACTGCTCACTAGAACTCAATGGTCACACGTTTCCAGTCAACCTTATACCAATGCCGTTGGGAAGCTTTGATGTCATCATCAGCATGGATTGGTTATCTAAAAACCATGCCGAGGTCATGTGCTTTGAAAAGTACATCCAAGTACCTCTTCCACCGGGAGACATATTGAAAGTCTTTGGCGAGAAACCTTGCAAAGGACTCAAACTAATGTCATGCATAACTGCCCAGAAATACATTCGAAAGAAGTGCATGGTTTTCCTAGCTCATGTGATTCAAAAAGAAGACAAGGAGAGAAGAATAGAAGATATTCCCATCGTTCGGAAGTTTCCTGAAGTCTTTCCCGATGACTTACCCGGTCTTCCACCTGTTCGGGAAGTAAAGTTTCGAATCGATCTTATACCCGGAGCAAACCCTGTGGCTAAAGCTCCATACCGGCTTGCACCTTCCGAATTACAAGAACTTGCAAGTCAACTTCAAGAGCTCGCTGACAAAGGTTTCATACGGCCAAGTCATTCACCGTGGGGTGCACCAGTCTTGTTTGTTAAAAAGAAGGATGGTTCATTCCGCATGTGTATTGACTATCAAGAGCTCAACAAGCTTACAATCAAAAACCGCTACCCGTTACCTAGAATTGACGACCTCTTCGATCAACTCCAAGGTTCTACTTGTTTCTCGAAGATTGATCTTCGATCTGGTTATCACCAACTGCGTGTCCGAGAAGAAGATATTCCAAAGACCGCCTTTCGAACAAGATATGGTCATTACGAGTTCACGGTTATGCCTTTTGGGTTGACCAATGCACCTGCTGTCTTTATGGATCTCATGAACCGCATGTGCAAACCATACCTTGACAAATTCGTGATCGTTTTCATCGATGACATCTTGATCTATTCCAAGACTGAGGAAGAACATGAACAGCACCTTAGACTGATTTTGGATCTCCTGAGAACCGAACAATTATACGCCAAGTTCTCCAAATGTGAATTTTGGCTAAAGGAAGTTCAATTTTTGGGTCATGTTGTCAATAAAAAGGGAATACATGTCGACCCTGCCAAGATCGAAGCTGTCAAGAATTGGACTGCTCCTCAAACCCCTACCGAGGTTCGTTCGTTCCTTGGTTTAGCGGGTTATTACCGAAGATTCATTTCCAATTTCTCCAAGATTGCTGTTCCCCTCACCGCCTTGACACATAAAGATAAACCTTATGAATGGGGGCCGAAACAAGAAGAAGCTTTCCAAACTCTTAAACAGAAGTTATGTGATGCTCCTATTCTGACTCTTCCCGAAGGAAACGATGACCTAGTCATCTACTGTGATGCCTCTAACCTAGGCCTTGGTTGTGTTCTCATGCAACGAGGCAAGGTAATCGCTTATGCATCGAGACAACTCAAGATCCATGAAAAGAACTATACGACGCACGATCTGGAGCTAGGTGCAGTCATATTTGCCTTGAAGATTTGGAGACATTATCTATATGGCACGAAATGTGTGGTATTTACCGACCACAAAAGCCTCCAACACATCTTCAACCAAAAAGAACTCAACATGAGGCAACGACGTTGGGTTGAACTCCTCAATGATTACGATTGCGAGATTCGTTATCATCCCGGCAAGGCTAATGTTGTAGCCGATGCGCTGAGCCGTAAAGAACGTGTCATGCTCCAAAGTGTCAAGATTCATTCCGACATTCAAACCCGTATTCTAGCAGCTCAACATGTCTCGATTACCGAGGGCAATATGTATGAGGAAATGTCGTGCGGTGCTGAATCCCAACTAGAAACTAAAAACAATGGTTTGCTTTATTTCTTGGATCGTATTTGGGTTCCCAATCGCAATGATCTCCGGGAATTCCTCATGACTGAAGCACACAAGTCTCGGTATTCTATTCATCCCGGTGCGGATAAAATGTATCACAATCTTCGACCACAATATTGGTGGCCTGGTATGAAGAAAGACATTGCACTCTATGTTGCAAAATGTCTAACCTGCTCTAAAGTCAAAGCCGAACATCAACGTCCTTCCGGTTTACTTGAACAACCGGAAATCCCCGTATGGAAATGGGAAAATCTAGCCATGGACTTCATTACTAAACTCCCCCGTACTTCGAACGGCTATGATAGCATTTGGGTAATCATTGACCGTCTCACAAAGTCCGCACACTTCCTGCCCATCCGTGAAGACTATCGGGTTGAGAAATTGGCCCGAATCTATATTAACGAAATTGTGAGTCGACACGGTATACCTTTGAACATAATCTCCGACAGAGATGCTCGTTTCACTTCCAGATTTTGGCAATCTCTGCAAAAGGCACTTGGCACACGATTGGATTTAAGCACAGCCTACCATCCCCAAACTGATGGCCAGACTGAACGAACAATCCAAACGCTCGAAGACATGCTGAGAGCCTGTGTCATAGACTTTGGTGGCAATTGGGATTCACACTTGACACTTATTGAATTCTCCTACAATAACAGCTACCACACCAGCATCAACATGGCTCCATTCGAAGCTCTTTATGGTCGCAAATGCCGTTCTCCTATCTGTTGGAATGAGATTGGTGAAGCACAAATCACCGGTCCCGAGTTAATTCAGGAAACATCCGACAAAATCTTTCAAATCCGTGACAACATCCGAGTAGCGAGAAGTCGACAAAAGAGCTATGCCGACAAGCGACGAAAACCCTTGGAATTCCAAGTGGGTGACCTTGTGCTTCTCAAAGTATCCCCTTGGAAGGGTGTGATCCGCTTTGGAAAGAAAGGCAAACTAGCACCTCGTTACGTAGGCCCGTTCAGAATCCTTAAAAGAATCGGGAAAGTGGCTTACAAACTTGAGCTACCTCCAGCACTCAACAATGTTCATCCAACCTTCCACGTGTCCAACCTGAAGAAATGTCTTGCTGATGAGAACCTCCACATACCTCTTGACGACGTGCGCATTGATGAAACGATGCACTTTGTCGAGAAACCGGTGGAAATCATGGATCGTGAAATCAAGCAACTCAAGCGCAGCCGCATCCCTATAGTCAAAGTCCGTTGGGATTCAAAACGTGGTCCTGAGTTTACTTGGGAACGTGAAGACCAAATGAAACTCAAGTATCCTCACCTATTCTCCAATTCTGCAGCCTCAACTAGTTGAATTTCGGGACGAAATCCCCTCAACAAGGGGAGACTGTAACATTTCTGATTTTCATCATGTAATCGTTTGATTTCAATAAACAAACACATTTCAGTTTCGATTCGTGTACAAACAAACTACGATGCAGTTACATATACAAACTATTCTATTACAATGACAAATTAAACAAAAACACCATTATCTCACAAGCCCCGAGGACCAAAACTGACAAAACTCAAAAACTACAAAACCAGGCAAGCACGGTCGCGCCTAGGACTAGGCACGGTCGCGCCTGATGACCTAAGCACGGTCGTGCCTAATACAGGCACGGTCGCGCTGCTGAAACCACGTGACTCCGCAGAGTCAGGCAGTGGTCCATACTCGTTGAATCAAATGGCATGAAGGCTGGATTTCACGCGTCCGACCATACCCAACTGTACACCATCTGAAACACGTCTCCAATTTCGTAATCCAATCGACCCATTTCAAATCCACACCTACCCCACTCACGAATTCGTGAGATTTCACATTATAAGGAGAATCCAATGCTTCCTACACCCACATCTACCCTCACTCAGTCTCTCAGAACTCTCACTCGACACTCATACAACTTCTGGAGCCCGATCGATCGCCAAGACGCCCGAAAACGCGACCCGTAGCCGACCGCATTCAATTGCCCAATAATCTCAAGTAAGTAATACACCAATAGCTTCGTATCATCCTCTACTACGAAAACCCTATGCCAATTCGTAGTAGAAACACTCAAGTCTGTCCGATTTCTGAACGAAAAGCCGAAACTAAACTTTTAGTCGAACTACCTTTTAAACACGAAATAAATCCAATTAAAACTCATAGATAGCTTCGAAATCATCCACTAAGTGAAAGCCCTAAGAATACAGAAACATTTAATATAAGAATCGACGGATTTGAGTCTGGAAAAGACCCGACACGGTCGCGCTCATCCCCGAGCGCGGTCGTGCCTGACCAAGCACAATCGTGCCCTAGGTGTGGCCCGGTCGTGCTTACCGAGCAAACAAGTCTTGATCAAAAACAAACACTAGACGCGGTCGTGCCAGATACGAGCACGGTCGTGCTCTATGTCCAGAACCTATGAAGTACCTTCTGACTCGACCACGGGCGCGTTTCAGACCACCACGGTCACGCCCGGCAACGAGCGCGGTCGTGCCCTACTTGAGCACGGTCGTGCTCCTTGACCAGAATCAATTATTTTTCTGTTTTAAAGTCTATTTAACATATTTAGCTAAAAATTTCAAAATGTAATCATAAAAAAATTATTTTATAAAATCCCAAGACCCGGGAATCATTTATAAACCAAATCCTTGATTTAGGAATTTAGAACGATTAATTCCCGATAGTTCAAAACCGATGAAGTCGTGAGTTTATATAATCATTCTTATAAAACTATTTATACAAATATATATTTTGACTTAAACAAATGTTATTTATTTAAATTTATATTTAAATAAATATAAATATATATCAGTTATTTAAATTTACATTTTAAAGAATATATATATCACTACTATTTAAGATGTACTAAATAGATAAATAAAGTTATTTATTTATTTATTTCAAACAAACCCTAAACGTACAAATCCATCTTTCGACATAAAAATAACACAAACAATGACACGCGTTATACATTTATCCATTAGGTCAAACGTAGCGACCTACAACACGCTTGGTATTTTTGTTGATCTGTGCAAACTACACTACCCAACACAAGTGAGTTACATAGCCCCTCTTTTACTCTATTTACAAACTTTTGGGGTGGAACATGCGTTCTATTTACTATGTTTACAAACTACACAATATACAATTCCACCCTACAATCATGTGTTACAATTTTGAGCTTTGTGCTTGAGTACTAGGTGTGTAGACCAACACGCAGTTTGCTATTCACGTGCAATCATTAACTATTTTATAGCCTACAGTAAACAGTGATAGATCTATTGAGTCTGACAAACCCACCCAGGTAGGGTGACTGTTACTGCCAACACGCGTTTGTTTTGCATGCTAGTTACAAAGGTTTGATTGTACTACCAGGTCACACGATGGCATCTCTCCATAAATGCCTTAATTGCCATGTTTGTATGAATTGTATGCACACGACACTATATTCTATTACATGACACGAAAACCTATGTATTCTCACCAACTTTTTAGTTGACTTTGTTTTTAACCATGTTTCAGGTGACAATGTTTGAAGTATTACAAGCTGCTACATATAGGATTTGGACCTAGCAATTAATCTAAACTATTTATATTTTGTAATCGCTACATTTGGTTCTTGTATGGTATGAACTTGCTACGTGTAATGAAAATGAATGTTTAAATTATTCAAACTTTAGCAACCATGAGCTATGAACAGTCTGCACAGCTTCACGCCCCGACGTTTTCCACCGTCGGTTGGGGTGTGACACCAACAACGTCACTTATGATCTGAATTGATTAGTTAAATACACATCAGACCCAATCCCGACTCTAACGGTTAAACCATTCTAAACATACTGACTTTACTTAACCTGCCTGATGCCTGTGCACTTAGCAAGTGCGCAGGGACTTGTTCTTGCGTACTTAATAAGTGCGCAGACTTTGCTTCATGCGTACTTGATAAATACGCAGTACCTACTTCATGCGTACTTGATAAGTACGCAGAATCCTTTTCTTGCGTACTTACCAATCATCTTCATGCGTACTTGATAAGTACGCACGAACTGCTTCTTCGCAAAAAAACCCTAACTTTCGCCTTCGGGTCTGATCACGTCAAGATCCCGAACCTATTTACTTTAAAACGTTTGCTTTCCATTAAGGAACTCAAATCTATGTTTATCTTTCAGTTTTATCCGTGAAAACGTTACCTTTTCACCCAAAACCCGAAAAACCCAAAAAACGAACAAAAACTCAGATTTAGGCCAAATCGTTACCTGAATCAAGTTTCTGATCCGGAGTTTCTTCTCACGAGCTCTGGAGCAACACACTTCTCGAATCTCGGGTCGATCCGCCAACTTTCTCTCTCTATGGTTTCTCTCTCTAGAAGTTGCAAATGAGAGAAATAGGTGGTGACCTTGGCTATTTATAGGGAAGGCTCCCCTTCCAGCCCGCCGGCCCATCCGGCCCGACCCGACATGCCTCGTTCGTTTATTCCGTTATTTTAACTGTCGTCTTATTTTTGGGATGTTACAGTCCTCGAAGAACACAAATCTTTTAAAAGTCTGTTTTCGATCCAAAAACTTAACTTTTTACGTTTAAAACATTTATCTAGCTTCCATGAAGCTAGATCTAAGCTTTAAATCACTTTCCATACGTAAAAATCCGATCTTTATATGATTAAACTCATGAAACCCCTAAAAACCCACTTCTATTAAAAACACAGATCTGAGATCGATCCTTACCTCAAAACGTGTTGTTCTTTGTGTAGAATCACTCTAGGTTGCTGGAGAACAGGATGGAAGCAGAATCCAAGTCTTGGATGTTGTTTCTTGAGCTTTCCCTCTCTAAAACTTCCCCTTTCTCTCTCTAAACGATTTTGGTGAAGAAGATGGAATGAGAGGGGTGGAGGCTGCTTTTCTTTCTTAAAGGAACCCTAGTGGGCCAAGCCCACATGTATAAGCCCATGCTCTGTCTTCTACTTCTTTATTTCGGCTTAAAACGAGAGTATCGGTTTTCGGGATGTTACAGATGATTTTTCTAGAAAACGGAAGAAAACTTATATTGTATGTGTTAGATGTCTATAAAATACCAACTTTTTCATATTTGAAGCTTGAAACCGATTTCGGATGTGGATTTTTAAAAGAATTCAGCTAAGAACATTAAGTGTGTGTTCTGAGAGAGAAAAAGTGGAAGAGAGGATTTATGCTACAACAAAATAAAATGGATAAGAGATTTACTAAAGTAAGAGGGAAAGAGTAACTGGATTTTAGGTGTTAGACTCTTAAATGTTAAGGGTGTGAGGTGTTAAGATGAGAGCATATCTTGATTTTTAAAAAGATGACTAATCAAGTATATAAAACAAATGCTTTTATGAAATTGTTAGTGGAGTTTTTATAATAATTAAAGTTAAATTTTATAAACCGTAAAGAAAGATGGAGAGCCAATGAGCCAGATCAATTGTTTTGAGAGGCATGACCTTTTAATGTGGAGGTTATAGGTTTGAGACTCACTTGGTGTAATATGTTTAGGTGAGCCAGGGGTTTTAGCACAGTGGGCCTTCGGGGGTTTCCCCTGGAATTATGGGTGGGCCGGGTCACCAGCGCTGTCTGTGTTCGCGGGCGGGGTGGCTTTTCGCCAATGGGTTTACCCGAGTGGACGAGCTTATAATATTCGTTTGTCGTTAAAAAAAAGGTGGTGAACTTTTTATAAAAGTTGGTTTGTGGATGATAGTGTTGTATAAAGGTGTAGTATAAAAATGTGGTAGTGGGTATAAATTAAATTGATGGAACAAGTTAGCGGGTTTGTGTCATAACTAACTTTTTAGTTAATGTTTTTTATAAAAAAAAAGTGTGTACTAGAATGAGACATAATAATTAAATGTGCTAGTAGATGTTTCACGGCTTTGTTTTGTTAAAATTATACCACAAATGCTTGAGTTTTATAAATTTACAAGAGCGATTTTACATATGAAAAATAAAAATTACAAATAAATATAATCAGAGTTTTATAAATTTACAAGAGCGATTTTACATATGAAAAATAAAAATTACAAATAAATATAATCACTTTATGAAAAAAATAAATATGTATGCTATATATGCATCTAAATATATATGAACTTTTTATAAAAACAACTATTATAATATAATTATGTATCAGAAAGTTTCTGGTGAAATCCAAAATTCTAGGAAATGATCTTAATGTACCAAAACTTTTACTTCATATGAATGTTTCATAATAATGTGTTATATTCTAATATGAGTACGTAGTTGATGAATATGTTCTTAACAAATGTGTTCGTGAATGAAGAATTAAATAAAATTGTAAGGTCTCTTTTCCGGGAGACCTCACTTGTTGGATTTACTCATAAACATAGTCATTAAACACTAAACTTTTAATTAAAAACAATCAAACATAGCGAAAACGTATAATAATTCAATTACAAAACAACGGAAGTCTTAATATCATAAACATTGTCATAACACATAGTCAAATAAACAGGATGTCAGTCTCGAGCTAGGTAGCATTCATGCCTTTGCCTGTCCTTTCTTCTTATTACCTGAAGTGCATACTAAACGTCAGCTAACGCTAGGGAGTTCTAGTTTAAGGCAAGTAAACATAAACATTTTTCTTATCATAATCTTGTGAGTGTAAATATATATGTATATTTGTACACCTTTTCATTTACTGCTTTCATATATCATTCATGTGTGAGTACGTATATAAATACATACACTTTTGCTAACTGTTGAACATTCATTGGCCATACATATATGGGTGATCAACCCGTCATTGATTGCGTAAGTCACAAAGACAAACGTTCTAGAACTACCGTCGTAGCCCATTTCGTAAACCGTCCGGCACTAGAAACCGTCCGTCATATCATAAAACCGTCTGGCAAACCTTCGGTCGTCCGTCTAAAATCATCCTACCGTCGTAGTCCATCATATTCGCCCGTCTGCCCTAAGGCATTCGTTTCCCACTCGAACTATCTGTGCAGTCGTGCATCGATTGAGGGTCTAATTCTACCGTAGTAGCCTGAGTTTAGTGTACCTTTCTAGACTTTTAATTCTGGTTGCATAATAGTCTTGTGGTCGTCCGTCTTCCGAAGTAGTCGTTATCATCGTTTCCGTCCATAACGTTTATTCATACATTGCAAGCAATATATGCATGGATATAAAGCAAGATTTCATTCTTATACGTTATGTCATATTTTCATTTCATTGTTTATAAACATACTTGTCATTCTTGTATTCATCATGTATTTTTATATAACACATAAGGCTATATATGGCATTCATAACATGTATACACTTCAGCCTCAAAACATTTAAAATTTGTTTGCACGTAACACATAGGGGGCACATAGAACTCACCTGATGAGCGGATTCCTGAAGTATACTTGTCACACCCCGCCTCAGGCACCCCCTGGATGTGTGCAATATCGATTGGTACCTGCTTTGATTTCAGAGTTTTTATAAAACACAGCGGAAGTCTTTTCATAAGGATCATTTCATTATTTGTTCAACCTCAAGGGTTGTATTTTGTAAATATCAAAACTTAGTTGGAAAACAAAAGTATTGTACTTACTTTTATAAACATAGGGGATTAAATACCCTTTGATTAGAAAACTGAGTTTGAAATCAAATACATATATAGCCACTGGAAATAGTACTATCCAGGGTTGATAAGTCCCCCGGTCCTATCTCCATTTTCTTTGCTTAGGATTTCCTATGCATAATGCCTGAGAATCCAACGTGTAAGTTATCCTTTTTCACAGGGTCAGATCTTATGTCTGCCCTCTCTCTTTCTCATATCATGGGCTAGATCTGATGTCTGCCCTTATCCTATTTTCATAATATTTTATTCATTGCCTAAAAACATTTTGAAAATGAAACGTCAGCGCGAACGCCGGTGAATACAATTATCTTGACAGAAAATCATATGGCACAAACAAGTATTAATTTCATAATCACAACTTTGGTGTTCAATCTACACATTCAGCAGGCCCGTCCTATTCAATCGCACCACAGTATACACCGGAGTCATAGCTTATAACAACGGATAGGTCCACGCCTCCGAATTTGTTACAAGATAAGCACCGGCCGCAATCCGAGGCTTTCACCCGAGACCCGTGTATCCCTTTTAAGTTTTACGTATACGTATGGCCCAAATGCTTTGTTCATAGAAGAATGTTGAACATTATTCCCTTAACCTTTATTTGGCCATTTTCGTAAATGTAAATGTTTGACACAAGTTTTAAAAGAGATAAAGTATTCACCTTGATGTTTAGGAATGAGCCTCTAAGTTGGAATTTATAGAATCAACCTCCTAGCTTGGTTTCTCTAGCGTTTCGACCCTTCTACGAGCGTTTCTTCTTAAACTGGGCACTACAACGAGCGGGAATCATCTAAGAAGTCTCTGGAATGTTATTTGAATGTGATAGTCGTTTGTGGGATGAGAAAACTGAATGAGATGGTCCAACTATTTATAGGTCAAGTTCTGGAGTCGTGACAGACCGTTACGAGTGGTGACGGTCCGTCACCAGATTAGGGTTTGCGTAGTCACAGGAAACGCGTCACCCCATGTCAGTTGTGGCATGGCGGACTGTTACCAGGTTTGACGGTACGTTACGGAGTGATACGTGGCGCACCCTGGTGCTTTTGCGGCTGTGACGGACCGTTACTAGGCGTGACGATCTGTTATAGGGTTTCCACTCGTCATATTTTGAATATGAGTCACTGGACACGTGGCGCGTTGCCATTGATCATGTGCTCAGCCCGTAACGGACCGTTACCGTCCGTGATGGTCTGTTACCGTTGGTTTTTCATGTTTTTCACTTTTTAAACCTTGATCTTTGGTATATTTACACTTATAGTCTTTCTGGTTTGTACCTTTGTCAAATCTAGGACATTTTTGTGGCAGGTGTTACAATACTAACTGGTCTGTGAGCGTTACTAAGGTCACACACAATCTGTATAATCAAGTCATACAAGATAAGATAATAATCCTAAACGACACTAAACGTTTCTACACTTAGGGTTTGGTGAACTTTGGTAAGTTCGCCACTTTTGGCTTAAGCGAACTTGATAAGTTCGCTTCTTTGGATTGTATCGAACCAACTTTCGGGTTTGCCCTATAATATATTAATTATATTGTAGGGGTGTTTTTAAATAAAAACAAAGTTGAGGGTTTGTTTTTATGATGGAAATACCTAGTTTTGGGTACAAGGAGTCATTTTGATAAATGGAGGGGTTGTTTTGTATTTAACACAAACTCAATTTGTGTTAAATGTCATGATCAGACAAAAACACACACTTGTGTATATGTGTCATGAATTTGAGAAGAGGAGAAAGGGGAATATGAGCCAAGAAGCTTAAAATCTGGAAGATGGAGGTGAAAGATCATGGATTTGATGATGTTTGAAGCTCAAGCAACCATCAAGTAAGTTCATCTTCTTCACCTGTACCTCCATCAATGGAGTTTTGGTGGGTTTTGGGTAGAAAACCCAACTGGTGTGGTGATTTGGTTTTAATGTCATTTATAAATTTAATCTAGTATCACTAATGTTGGAGAATCATGTTTTACATGATTTTAACACCTTAATTTGATGTTTGAAAAATTAGGGTTCTTAAGGTGAAATTGGGGGTTTTTGAAATTGAGGTTGTTTAGATGTTAATTAAGGGTTGGTAAGTGTTTGTGGCGTGATTAAACATATAACCAAGTAATAACCCTCAACCAATTTGGTGATTTAAGAATTTGAGGTTTTGGGTGGAATTGGGTGAAAACCCAAATGGGTCAAAACAGGTGAATGTTATGTAGGGAGGTTAAAACTTGTTTAAGGTGTAATTAATCAAGTTTAAAGTGGGTGTAATCCATAAGGTCTAGGGTGGATGTTAGACCTCAATTGGAAATGGTGGATTGGAAATTTGACTATAATGGGTCAAACGGGCCATTTGGGTTGAAAGGTGGTATTTGGGTGTTGGGGGTTTGATTAAGGTTGTGTTAATCAAACTAAGTTAGGGTCTTGATCTTTTTATCATAAAGGTGTGTTGGGTGTCAATTGGTGATCAATGGATTACTAATTGTAAATGGATTGTATAGGTGAGCAAGTAGTAAGGAAGCTAGCTTGGAGGACCAAGCGGGAATCTTTGGCAAAGGTAAGTGCTTTGCACTTACTTAGTAGTGGATAAGTAGTTTTATGTAAGTAGATAATGTGGTAAATTCTATATATACATGTAGTATGTTGATTTTGACTGTGTGGCATATGGTTAAATTAAAGTGTGAAATGTGGTAAAAGTAGTGTAGTTGACTAATGTGATAAATAGTCAAACATAATGTGGTAAAAGTGGTGTAGTTGACTAATGTGGCAAATGTCAAACATAATGTGGTAAAAGTTGTGTAGTTGACTAATGTGCCAAATAGTCAAACATAAGGTGGTAAATAGATGTAGTTGACTAGTGTGGTATATAGTCAAACTAAAATATAGAATGTGGTGTTTTGGTGTAAATTGACTTAATGTGTAATAAGTCAAACCATTATGGATAATAGTGAAACTGATATGAAATTGACTTAATGTGGTATAAGTCAAACCATTGTGGTTAATGGTGAAATAGGTGTAATTAGACTATATGATTAATAGTCAAACTTGAATATGTAAATGTGGTAAATAAGTGGAATTAGACTATGTGGTTAATAATCAAACTTGAATGTGCAAATGTGGTAAATATGTGTAATTAAACTATGTGGTTAATAGTCAAACTTGATTGCGCATATGTGGTTAAATGGTGTAAATGACTCAATATGGTCAAGAGACAACTATAATGTAGAATGTGGTAACATTAGAGTAAAATTGACTTAATATGGTAAAATTTAACTGTTGGTGGTAAAACGGTAAATTGATTGATTACATGAAGTGTGGATACTTCATGGAGGGTGTTTACGTGAAGTGTGGATACTTCACGGGTGGTAGTGAGGTCAAGTACTTCACGGGTGAAAGTGAAGTCAAATACTTCACGATGACATGAAGTGTGGATACTTCATTGGTCGGCATGGATTCAAATACTCCGTGCGAGAAAGCAAGTGGTGGTTCTCGCAATAGACATGTGGATATGTCAATTTGATGAATGGTGAAACAATAGGACTTGTATGGGTCAATACATGTCTAAGTTATAGGTCTTTGTATACCTAAACAATTAAATGATTGAACTTAAAGTCAAACAGTTCAATGGTAAAATACGAGTAGTGGTGCTCGGGTTTGGGGGTTAATAACTAACAAATTTATGTTAGTATATGTGGGTAAACTTATATGTGGTTAAAATATGAATTTATGATTGTTTACGGTTCAAAAATGCAAACGGGTCGGTCGATGGGGTTTGCATAGGCTAAAAACTGAAAAATGGTCATGTTGGACCTGCATGCAGCGTATCATACGCCCGGGGAGCATATGATACGCCCAAATGAGTCTGGTAGAAGCTGGAATTTTCAGGTTTTTAGGGTTTTGGCATGTCGTTGTTGTAAGGACTTGTAGGAGGTCCCTAGGGCTACTTATCTTTACTAACCATGCTCAAATTGATGTTTTGAATGTAGGAAAAGCTCCGGAGTGATCTCGGGTCTCGCATCAAGTGGATTGGATTCTCATAGTCATGTTTTGTAATTGGTTTTTGTTAACCTTCTCGTGGGGTGTCTTTACAAACTTTTGGGTTGTTTTAAAAGTTGTGGATAACTTGTAGATTGTTAATATGTGTCTTGACTCCTTGAGGATTTTGAGGAGTCTAACCCTTGTTTGTAAAACTTAAACGTGTTGATACGTTAAATGTTGTTTTGGGACCTAACTTTCACGTATTTTAAATTGTTTAAATTGGGTTGGATTTTTGGGTGTTACATGGACTAGGCGAAGATGATAAGTTCGCAACTTTTGAGTTTAAGCGATCATGATAAGTTGGCTACTTGGGTTTTTGACGAATGTATGGTAAGTTCGCTTACTTTGGTTTAGGCGAACATACAGTAAGTTCGCTTACTTTGGCTTAGGCGAACATAAAGTAAATTCGCTTACTTTGGCTTAGGCGAACATACAGTAAGTTCGCTTACTTTGTCTGGGCGAACATGCAATAGCGAACTTGATAAGTTCGCTGGAATTGTGTCAGGCGAACATGTTAAGTTCGCATGCGGGATCATCTTCCCCAACCAGAAACCCTAGATTTGGTCTCCGATTTCAAGTTGATCAAGCTTCCAACTTTTTACGTCCAAACCGTTTTGTTTTCATCCATGAACCCAAATATATGGTTTGTTTTAAGTTTCATACGTAAAATCTCATCCTTTAACCGTTTTTAACCGAAACCCAAAAATGTATAAAAACTCATATCTGAGCTAGAGGTTTATCTCTTGACGTCTGGTTTCGATTGCTTTATGATGTTGGGCTACTAAGTGACTATTCCCGAGCTTCTTGGACCGATCCCCGAGCTTTATCTCTCTAGATTCGATCTCTCTCTCTCTAAAAGCTTGCGCAAATGGTGAAATGAGGAGGGAGAGCTGTTTAGGCCTTTATATACATGGGCTCCGCTCGGCCCATTGGAGCCGAGCCCAAGCCCATCCCCTTTTCTTTTATTTTTCTTTTAAGTCCTTTGACTTAACCCCGATCTCGTTATCATTTATTCGTTTTATTATTTCGGGATGTTAAAAAAATAGATTTGGATCCATGAATTCGCGACTGTCACATATATTATGCATTAAAAACTTATATTTTAAAAAAGTGTAGTATTTTGTTAGTTTAAAATGAGATTGTATTAAATTCTTCCATTAATTACAAATCATGACATCCTATATAAGAGATGAAATATTACATTTTATATATTTATTTCATATAAATGCATATATTTTAACTTAGTTAAATGTAAAAGATACTAATGCATAGAACCTTATCGACAAAGATAAATGTAAAAAAAGTGAAAACACATTAGAAACTAAGCTTCAAGTAAATTAGAAAGAAACTTTAATATATTTATTAGATATCTTATAAAACCAAGCCAAAATAGCTACAAGTTCCTCAATTCCAAGGATATTCGTAACGCCAATTTGGATCGGATATCGACAAGTTATGCCTAGATACATAAAATCCGTCTGGTTTAACTAACCAATAACAATGCTACGTACCCCATGGACCATGATTACGGTTACAGTAATTATGTATGTGCTTATTATACACTTCCACGGTTTTATGAGTTGACTTCCATGTGAACTCGCCTAAATAATCTTTAAATGGACAAAAGTACCAATGAATAAATCCCCCAGAAAATATTGTACAATGGCTACATTTCGGGAAAGTACCATTTTCATCACGAACATGAGCAACGATGTCATCATTGGGGATGCCATTTGTAATGAACATATGCCAATCAGAAGTCCAAATGCAATTCTGTGATGAGGAATTAGTTGGATCTACACAAGAAAATGTTGAGATGAAAAAGAGAAGGATGATAACAAAGAGACTAGACATTGTGAAGCCTTTTAGAAAAGAGAACTCTTATTCTCAATTTATATTCCACTCCTTCCATTCCATCACATGAAATTAAAGAGTTTATTTAAATCTTCCTAACAAACCACATTTAATATTACTAATAATAAATAAAATTAATGAGCTAAAGTTCAAGCCATAATAAATAAAAGAGTTAATTACATAAATGTTCCTTATGTTTTGGCCCAAGGCATGCATTTGTGGTCTAACTTTTAAAAGTTGAAAGTTTAAGGTTTGTATTTTCAGTTTTGCAACATGTTTAGGGTTTAAGACCTACTTTCTTTAACTTTCCTGTTAACTTTGGTTCAAAATGACTATTTTACTATTTAATTATTTTACAACTGGAAGTACTAATATAATTAACTCTATCTATATAATTAGAGGGACATTTGCGTCAATTATCTTTATACTGATAAATAAAAATCTTAGGGGGAGACGTGTCACTTTCTTGTGCATTCTTAAATGTTTTTTCCGCCTCTCTCTTCTATTAAATAATGATATTAAAAAATATATTTTTAAATATATAATATACATCTAATTATGTATAATTATTATTTAATTATTGATAGTTATTAGTGTTTTGAAACCCGGACCGGACCCGGCGAACCAGGAAACAGAGGCTTGGCCAGTCCGGTTATGTGTGTTGAAACGGTTCTGCAGCGACCCGGCGGTCGGACCGGAAAACCGATGGTCGGACCGGAAACCCGGTGGCTAATATATATATATACTAGGTTAGAAACCAGTTTATTACACGGGGGTGGATCAATGAAATATTAAACAATTATTAATAAGCGGAAAAAAACAAAGGAAATAGTTGAGAAAAGAAATATTAAATAAATGAAATATTCATAAAATAAATATTAATAAAGAAGATAATAAATAATTGAGAAACAATAAGTGAAAAAATTTCAACCAGTTACTTAATTATTAGGTATAGATTGAGCTTACAGAAAAATAAGCAGAAAAAATTTCAAACGGTTACAAGAATCTTGGACTCACAGAATTGTAACACGTGACGCAACCAATTACTTATTTATTAGGTATAGCTTAGTGTCAAATATAACTAAAAAATTATATTATTCATATTTTAATATAACAATCTAAATATATTTATTTGCATTAAATTTAAACTTAGGACGACTTTCAACCGATATGCTTTCTCGTTTTAAACTACTTTTATTTGACTTTTAACCGCTTGGCCCGCTAGAGATAAAACATAACCCAAATCGACGCACTTATAAGAAAATAGGTCGAAGTTGCCACATCTAGAAAACATATACAAAGAACTAAAATAAGTAATGATATAAATCAAAACAGGAATAAAAGAAAATAATTACTTGAATACTTCCAGCTATAATGATATGACAAAAAATACATTATGATTTAACAAATATTAGATTTTTGAATATGTAAATATATGATTGAATGTTTTTTTTTAATTGGTGCTTACATGGTTATAAAATCGTTTTCAGTTTGTAGAATTTATAAAAAATATGATTGATGATAAACAAAATTTTGAATTAAAAAATCTGTAGATAAAAATTCAAACGAATAATTAATCTAGTTATCTAAAATAATGAAGTTTATTAAAATATAAAAACAGACTGATAACATAATTGATTTCCATAATACAAATTTATTTATCAAAAATGATAACTAACGTCGAGAATTAAAGCTATCCATGATTAATGTTATATTACATTTATTTAGTTATAATATAATAAATATTCATAATTAACTTGTTGTGTTTCTTAATATAATTATTATTTAATATCATTAAATAATTTAATATGAGATAGAGGCGAAAAAATTAATATATTTAATATGAGAGAGAGGCGGGAAAATACGAGTGAGAAGGAACCAGAGAGTGACACGTGTCACCTCATACTTTTATTTATATATATATATATATATAAGGGAAGGTACCACTAATAAGTGGTTTTCGCTAAAAAACCTAAACCTCCCTCAACCCGCACCCTAAAAAATGGGTCAAACGAACTCCGATTGAGCTCATTTCAGCGGCGTTGGAACCGTCTCATCAAACCCTAATCCACCCCCAAAAACCTAAACCTCCCTCAACCCGCACCCTCAAAAACCTAAACCCTCCCTCCAACCCCACCCTTGAAAAGCCTAAAACCACCACCCCCACCCCTAAAAAAAACCTAAACCCTAAGGCTAAACCATAAGGCTAAAACCCTAAAATTCAACTATAAAATCTAAACCTTAAAAGCTAAGATGATAGAGTTCGACGAGACGGTTCCAACACCGCTGAAATGAGCTCAATCGGAGTTTGTTTGATATCGTTTCTTAAGGTTTTTGTCATTTCTTAAGTTTCTTAGCGAAAAACCACTTCTTATTTGAACCTCCCCTATATATATATAAATATATATATATATATATATATATAATCTTTTTAAAGTTTTTTGGATTCGTATTTCGTAGTTAATTATTAGTTTAAGGTTATTAGAATTGACTTGTTGGTGGTTTTTGAAGGATTAATGGTTGTCTGAATTGATTTATTTTTATAATATTTATAACGTCGCCCGGTTAGTAAATCAAGTCCGACCAGTGGTATTTTTTCATATGCATGTAAGATAATCAAGTCACGTGTATGTGTAAATGGTGTAGTTTTGCACCTATAAGTGTGTATGCCATGGATGTCCATACAAGTTAAATTTTATTTTAAAAAGTTCATCAAAACATATTTATGAAACTGATTTGAAAGATTACTCGTTAAAAACTTGGACATCCATGATGATTTTTTGTAGAAAATGGAAGAAAACCTACATTGTATGTGTTGGATGATTACAAAATACCTAACTTTTTGATCTTTGAAGCTTGAAATCGGTTTTGGATGAGGATTTTTAAAAGAATTTTGCTAAAGTGTGTGTTCTTGGTAGAAAAAGATTAGAGAGAAAAAGTGGAAGAGAGAATTTGTGCTACAACAAAATAAAATGGATGTGTGTGTTAGAGATTTACAAAAGTAAGAGGGAGAGGGAAAGATTTAGTGGATTTTGAGGTGTTAGACTTTTAAGTGCTAAGGGTGTGGTGTCAAGATGAGAGCATGTCTTGATTTTTAAAAAGACGACTAACCAAGTTTATAAAACAAGTGCTTTTATAAAATTGCTAGTGGAGTTTATATAAAAATTGAAGTTAAATTTTATAAACTCTAAAGAAAGATGGTGAAAAAAAGTTGGTTAATGGATGCTAGTGTTGTATAAAGGTGTAGTATACAAAAAAATGTGGTAGTGGGTTATGACATGATCATTTAGTTTTTATAAAATATCTATTTTATAAAAGTTTATTACACTAGTTATGTTTTTATAAAAAAACAATTTTATAAAAAGTATGTTAGCGGAAGAAGTCATGACAATTTTTATAAATTAAATTGATGAAGCAAGTTAGTGAGTTTCTATCATAACTAACTTTAGTAAATGCTTTTTATAAAAAAAGTGTGTACTAGTGGAATATAACATAATAATAATATGCAGTAGGATGTTTAATGGCTTAGTTGTGTTAAAATTAACAACTAAACATTTATCAAGTGGCTGAACAGTAAGTTACTGATTTTTAAGCAGTCTGTACAAGTTATCACTGCTTCTCACGTGGGTATCTCTTGGTTTACAACCGATGGAGGTGATTAGGGTTCTATTTCTTTCAATACCTCCATTGTAAAGTACCTCCATTGTAGTCCCCAAATTTTCCATAATAATTGTAAGTCGTCTTCTTCTTCTCAAACATGCGCTTGATTTTGTGAGACTGTTCCTTTAATTGTTCCCCAAATTGCACAATTTCATAGAATTTTCCATCGAATTTTATATACACGTGTTCCTCCTTTGCTTCTGACAATCGATCGACAAAGATGACAGAAGACAATCGATCAATAACAAGAGCAAACGACTAGCTTCGCTTCAATCTCTCATCATCAATCATCAACAACAAGGTAAATTTTAGTTTTTTTTTTCTTCTTAAATACGACTGCTTCAGTATATTCTTCTGAGAACGAGTACAAACAAACTGGGGTTTTTATGTTACATTTGTGTTCGTTTAATGAAAACTTTCTGTTGTATTTGCCTAGCAATTGATTCCATTTTTGCAGCAAAAAGAACATCCTTTGATTGTTAAGAACTCCCAGTATACTTTCGTATGAATAGCATAATTTTTTAATACTATCAATCTTTTGATTAACCCCACAAATAACATGAGTCAGATGACTAAATCAAAAGAAAATTTGCATTAGTGGCTAAATCCAGTTCGTATCAGTTTGTAAAGATCAAGCCCTCCGGCTTGTGAAAGTGGTGAAACTTTACTTACCATTTGCTGAATGTTGTGAATTTGGTTTCAGTTTAATAATTATTCATTTACATTTTTTAAAGGACTTCATATACGTATATACATTCAGATTTTATTTTGCAGATTACGGACATTTGCTAATTCCACTTTGGGTGCACACTATATTTTACTCACCGGACTTGGAAATTGGAGGTAAAATTGCACAAAAGTAACATTATGTTATTCACTAGCTCTTCCACTTATTGTATATGATGTACTTAAGTCTACGGTTATAAACTTTCCCGTAATGGGAGGTTCCCTGAAGGTACCGGAGGATCCGTTTAACGGCCGACCAATGATGCATATAGATATAGTAGCACCCATTATCATTTGTCACCACATTATTTTTATAAAAAAAATGTGCCTGTAATGGTCACAATGCTGGTTACTGAACTTGCTCAGGCTTACAAATTTGAAGAAGAATATGTAGTTGGTTTGATGTGAATCAGTCAATCGTTAAGTTCTTATGAGTATCATTCGTTTTCCCTAAAATTCGGTTCCATATCTATACTAGGGTTATGAATTTGAAGAAAAATCTGTAATTGCTTTGATATGAATCGGTGAATATGTAACTTTTTACGATTGTCATTCGTTTTCCTTTATATGAATCGGTGAATCGGCCATGTTTATCAAGCTTTTCTGATTATGTGTGTGTTGTTTTGATTGGAGGTTGTTGGAAGATACAGTAAAAAATGATATTGGACTGTTGGAAGATGCAGCAAAAAAAAAACTGAAAAATTATTTACTGATTCTAATGATACGCACAGTTAAAAAAATGTTTTGATTGCAGGTTGTTGGAATATGTAGCAAAAACAAGTAGTTTTTTTTAATTGGAGTACAGATACATGGACAAGAAACGACGAAGTAAGTTCTCTCTTTCTCATTTTGATAGTAACTGAAAAATTAGTTGAAACATGCCTAAATGTACATGTTCAACTGTTAGAAAGTTAATGAATCAAAGCAAGGAAGCTTTTGTGCACGATTTTAAATGAATTTGGTATGTTGGAGTTTCCATGTGCATTCGTAAATGTTTTGGGTGATAGCATTGAGAAGCCAGGGCAGATGAGACAGAAGGTAACAATCAAATTTTCTTTTACAATTGTAAATGATTTACAAGTAAAGGTTTGGTGGGATGGTGTTTTCATATGGTTATACTTTAAGACGTAAGTTATGTATATCTAGATTCAAGGGGTGTGGTAATCTTAATTTATTAATGAGCTAAAAAAAGTAAGCCATTTGGTATATTCTTACAGAATTTGTTATCATGCAGGCTTGCTATTCTGTAACAGGTACAACTCAACACACTAAATTTGAATAAATCCACCCATCAATTAGAGAGAATTTGATCAATACAATTTGATGTCTCTGATACGGGTCGGGTAAAAACGCCAGTACCTTTTGTATTTACTATCATGATCTTTATAAATACTAACATTCAAAACTTATTGAAAACAATTTTGTTTTGATGACAAACGAATAAGAGGTTTTATGCATTGCAAATGTATTTAGCCTGAACTTTTACCCGTTGTGGTTCTAACATTCATTGTTATTAAAATTGAGAATGCTATTTTTGGTCATTTTATCATTAATAAAATTAAATTAGTTTTATATTGAAAATGCCATTTTTTTATCACTAATATATATTATGGATGGCCATTTTTGTCATTTTATCATTAGTTACATAAAGAAACAGAGTTGCTAATTATTGAATCATTCCTTCTTCAAATAGCATCTTCAAATGGAAAAAGCGCATCCAAACATCATCTTCTGCATCTCTTTCTGTTACAACTACTGATTTTAATTTGACTATAATAAAATAAGGGCTTTGGAGTTGATTGGAGACAAAACTGAAGCAAATCGGCTAAAAAACAGTTCTTAAAATTTTGGATTAAAATGGTTATTTTAGTCAAACCACAGGGACTAAAACTATATTTAACTCTTAAAAGATTAAACATATCTAAATAAAAGTAAATTCATTAATTATTTTTTTTTACCAACGAACACACTCTCTACTCATAAAATCATCCCTTTTTATTGTGATTATACAGATCATGTTAAACTCTGAAACCTATGTGATATTTGGAGTAGCAAAGGTTGAGGATCTGAGCTCACAATTACAAACTCAAGCAGCCAGCAATTCAGAATGCCCGACATGGGTGCAGTGATGGGCAAATCCGACGTTTCAGCTGCTGCTCAGGCTGATGAAAAGGAAGAGGTAGATGATGAGAGAGGCGTCGAAATTAAGTTCACACACTTGACCCGTGCTAGGCAAAGCATAACGCATATGTGCAGGTAGGGAGCTATTCGATCAAATTATACGAAGAGGGCATTATACATAGAAGAAAGCTGCTGAGAGATTTAAAGCCTGAATTTTCTATTGAGCAGGAAGAAGTTCCCCTTAAAATAATTGATTTTAGGCTCTGTATGTTCTTCAAGGCAGGTATTCCATCTGGTTTTTAGTTCTTTTGTGCAATGTAAGGATTATGGCCTTCCAATCATTAATTGTAGTTATCGCACATATCAGAACTTTGTTATAGTAATATCATTAATATTTGCAAGTTGTTCATTGTTTCAAAAAATCTCTCATTTGGCAATTTAGAATATAAACTGTATATATTGAGCAATGGCGAGTTATCAGATACTCATAATTTGTTTTTGTTGGTAATAACTTTATCTACTTTGTGGTTCGTTGCAGGAACCAGATCACTGAAGTAGCTATAACCATCCATTTTGTTGTCGATTGTGTATTCAGTCTGTCAAAAAATGTATCAGTTTCTTCGATCGATTTAGCTGGTTGTTGATTCAACGGACACTAATGAGAAAGTAATAAATCTGAGATGAAAATTCATGTCAACACACTTGAATGGGATGACCTTGGGATTCCATGTGATTCCAACAAGTTGATTATATCTGGAGGTAGTTTTTTTTTATTTTTAAAATTTCTTTTTGAATGGCAATGTTATGTTATACATGTACTAATTTATTATATGCAAAAAATAGTGCACATTTTGATTAACCAGACCAAGACTGATTAAATAAATCAGTAGATGATGCAAGTAGAGTGTCACTTTTTTGTATTACCTTTTGTGAACTTTATTGTTTAAAACTATAACGAAATCATGAAGAATAAACTGAATTAGTCTTAGTGTTTATAAACTTTCTTAATCCCCTCTACACTTTTCAGGTTGGTAATCAATCCTTTAAGGCAGGAACCAAGCATTACTCCACTTATGGCAGGAAACATGGTTAATGTTAATGATTAGATGACATTCTGATAGCTTAATAGTTGTTTAGAAATCAAGCGGATCATGTTGCTTGTTTTATACAGATTTTAAAGGTCTTTAACTTTTGTAGGACGTTCCAAGGTCTTTAACCCTGAGGTCTTTAAAATGATTGCGTTACAGAAGTGTATACTTAATTGGCGCGTAGAGATTAAACTTTATCGCTCGATCGGGTTACGTTTTTTCGTATTTTTTTAGTTTATTGATGCCTTAGGGTTTTTATGGGATGCGGCGAAATTCGCGGTCCAACGTGCGCGGAAAACCCCCTAGTTATACCAACGATGCTTGAGTTTTATAATTTGTAATATGAAAAATAAAAATTACAAATGAATATGATCACTTTATGAAACAAATAAACATGCATGCTATATATGCATATAAATGTATATATACTTTTATGAAAATAGCTATTATAATATAATTATGTATCACAAATTAAAATAGCTATTATAATATAACTATGTATCACGAAGTTCCTAATAAATTCTAAAATTTCAGGAAATGATTTTAATGTACCAAAATTTAGTCAAAACTTATACCTCATATAAATGATTCATAATAACGTGTCACATTCTAATATGAGTATGTATTTGATGTAATATATTTCTAACAAATATGCTCGTGAATGAAGAATAAATAAAATAAATTTGGATCCGAGAATTCGCTGTTGTCACGAATATTATACATTGAAAACTTATATTTTAGAAAAGTGTGGTATTTTGTTAGTTTAAAATGAGACTGTATTAAATTCTTCCGTCAAAGTAATTATAAATCATGACATTCTAAATAAGAGATGAGATAAACATTAACTTCAGGTTACATTTTATATATTTGTTTCATAGAATGCATATATTATAACTTGTGTTAAATGTAAAAGACACGATAACTAGTACATAGAACCTTGTCGACAAAGATAAATGTAAAAAAAAAGTGAAAACACATTGGAAACTAAGGTTGAAGTAAATTAGAAAGAAACTTTAATATATTTATTAGATATCTTATAAAACCAAGCCAAAATAGCTACAAATTCCTCAATTCCAAGGATATTCGAAACGCCAGTTCGGATCGGATATCGACAAGTTATGCCTGGACACATAAAAGCTGTCTGGTTTAACTAACCAATAACAATGCTCCGTACCGGATGGACCATGATTACGGTTACAGTAATTATGTATTTGCTTATTATACACTTTCACAGTTTTATGAGTTGACTTCCATGTAAACTCGCTTAATAACGAATGAATAAATCCCCCGGGAAATATTCTACAATGGCTACATTTTGGGAAACTTCCATTTTCATCACGAATATGAGCCATGATGTCATCATTGGGGATGCCATTTATAATGAACATATGCCAATCAGAAATATACAGGCAATTCTGTGATGAGGAATTAGTTGGATCTACACAAGAAAATGTTGAGATGAAAAAGAGAGATGATAACAAAGAGACTAGACATTATGAAACCTTTTCGAAAAGAGGACTCTTATTCTCAGACTGATGGTTGTGGGGCTTTATTGAGAGTGGATTCATCCTGTAATATCACGCCATGTGGCACTGACTGGATGCTGACTAAGCAGTGGATAAAGCCCCTGCTGAAGCACTTGAGGGTGTTGTGGTGCAGGTGAGCGGGGGCTTTATCGAATTAATTTTTTGTATAATTATTTATTCAATTCAAATTTAAAAACTAATATTACATTAATATAAATAGAAATATTTCATAATTCAAAAATCGAAAATAATAATAATAATTTTTCAATTACTAGTCTAATACAAGATCATCGGGTCGTCTAGCCCACAAATGCTCGACCAACTCATGACGAAGGTTTCCGTGTACCTCACGGTTCTTGATATCTCCTATGTTTTGAAGTCTTTGTTCATCGGTGATTGTCGATGGTTGTGGTGGAACATCACCTTGGTAGTTTTGACAAATAGCCTTACCCTCGTCTTCTAGAATCATGTTATGTAGAATTAGACAAGTGTAGACGGCGTCCATTATTTTCTCCCTTGTCCAAAACCGTATTGGGTTCGCCAACAAATGAAAGCGTTTCTTTAGAACTCCAAACGCTCTTTCAATATCCTTTCTTGCCGATTCTTGCTTCTTCGTAAAGTACTTTCGTTTGTCTTCAAGTGGAGACGTAAATGCTTGAACTAGTGTCGCCCATTCGTTGTAAATACCATCAACTAGGTAGTACCCGTACTTGAAATGTTCCCCATTTGCAAAAAAAGTTTGAGCGGGTTCAATCCCGTCGATAAGGTTATCGAGTAAAGGCGATTGATCGATAACATTAAGGTCGTTATTTGACCCGGCAACACCAAAAAACGCATGCCAGAACCAAAGATCATGCGAGGCCGCCGCCTCAAGTATAATAGTCGGGCCGGAGTGATCACCCCGATGGAACTGACCTCGCCAAGCCGTAGGACACATAGCCCATCCAACATGCGTACAATCGAGGCTGCCGAGCATTCCCGGTAAACCGTGTCTTTCACCGTGCACCTCGTATATACGTTGGATATCAAACAATGTGGGTCTACGCAAATATCTCCGTGAGTATGTTGATATGATCCCTACGTATAAGTTTGATATAAATATTGTTAAGTATATTCTAAATATTAAAAAGTTTAACTCATATAAATATATATATACCTTGACAAAAAAAATGAAGTGAATCGCGCCCAACTTTACGAGACATTTGTAGATATTCATCCAATGCGTCGGACGAAATACCATACGCTAGTTGCCGAAGACCGGCCGTCATTTTTTGTGTAGTGGTGAAACCGGGTTTACCTCTAGCATCTTCCCTTTGTTGAAAATAAGGATATCTCTCCGACAAATCATTTGCTATACGCATAAATAATTGTCTACTCATTCGAAAACGCGTCCTAAAATCATTTTCGCTATATAGGGGATTGGGGCTAAAATAGTGACTAACCAAAGTTTCGTTAGCACCCATTCGATCACGATCACGAGGTGGGCGTCTCGTTAGTGACTGTTGCCTTTGAGACCGTTCAAGCAAATACTCTATCGTTTTTTTTCCCACTTCAATAATGAGATCGTCTTCTTCGGAAGAATCGGATGAAGAAGACGGATTCCACTCCATTTTTTGTTTATAAAATTGAGAGAAAATAGGAAGTTTATAAAGATTTTGAGAGATAAATGAGTGAAGAGGAGTTAATTTATATAAATAGAATTTTTTTTTTTTTAATACCCCAACGGCTTTCTCCCCAACGGTCATGCCAGCAGCGCTCGCTAGCCCCACCACGCCACCCCGCTCGCGCCCCCCATCGCCTGACCATGTTGTGGTGTGCGCGGCCAAGGTGGCTCGCGCCCACCGTTGGCGCCCCTCGCTAGCCTACCACATCCAACAGTCTCAATTTATATTCCACTCCTCTCATCACATGAAATTAAAGAGTTTATTTAAATCTTCCTAACAACCACATTTAATATTATTAACAATATATAGATTTATGAGCTAAAGTTCAAGTGAAATAATTAATAGAGTTAATTAGTAATTACATAAATATTCCTATGTTTTTTTTGTTCCAAGTCATGCATTTGTAGTCTAACTTTTAAAAATTGCAAGTTTAAGGTTTATGTTTTTAGTTTTGTAACATATTTAGGGTTTAAGACCTACTTTCTTTAACTTTGGTTCAAACGACTATTCACTACTAAAAAAATGAAAAATTTGCGACAGCTGTTTTGTGGGAAATTTGTCGGAATTGGCCATTAGAGACAAGTTTCCGACAAAAAGTGTTTGTTGGAAAAAACCTCATAGGAAATGTATTTTCCGACAAAGTCCCGACTAATTTTCCGACGAATTAGCGATAAAAGTCTTTCGTTGGTAATTTTTGACAATATTCCGACGATTATATTAAATAAAAAAGTTAACTTACTTAATAAATTTGTCGGAAAATTGTAGGAAATCTTGTGGTTACTTTTTTGTTTTTGTCGGAAATTTGTCGCAAACTTGTGGCAAATTTCTTTTATTAGTAACTTGTCGGAAACTTTTGTAGAAAATATACATGTTTTTTATTAATGTTTTACCATTTGAATATTTTACAACCGGAACTATTTATATAATTAACTCTATTTATACAATTAGAGGGACACTTGTGTCAATTCTCAGCATGTTTTTTCTCGGCTCTCTCTCCTATTAAATATTTATATTAAAAAATATATATATTTTTAAATATTTAATATAAATCTAATTATATATACTTATTATTTAATTATTGATAGTTATTAGTGTTTTGAAACCCGGACCAGACCGTAGGTTTGGCCGGTCTGGTTATGTGTGTTGAAACGCTTCTGTAGCGACCCGTCGGTCGGACCGGAAACCCGGTGGTTGGACCGGTTGGCTAATATATATATATATATATTTAATCTTTTTCAAATCTCTTGTATTCGTACTTCGTACCTAATTGTTAGTTTATGATTATTGGAATTGACTTGTTGGTAGTTTTTGAATTATTACCGATTGTTTGGATTGATTTATTTTTATAATATTTATGACGTCGTTCGGTTCTTAAATCCGGTCCGACCGGTGGACTGGTAAGGAAACCGGTTCGGCGTCCGGCCCGGTTATGAAAACATTGATTATTATATCATTAACCAAATTAATTTAATATTCATTAACATTTATCAATTAAATAAAAAAAAAATTAATACTCAGTTGAAAAAAAAATGTTTTAAAAATTAACTTAACAAAATTTATAACTATCACGTTAAAGTACATATTTTTAAAAACATATTTTGACGAGTGTATGTGTTAACAGATTACATTATATTTTATTCAACCTGTGTAATACACCCGTTTATTCATCCCGTATAATAAACGAGTTTTTAAAAACATAATATTTTTATTGTTAAGTATATAAATTACATTTATTAAACTTCTATAATATACATCATTCTAACCCTCTCGTCACCGACCTTCCTACCAGCATAATCTCACCAACCTATCTTGAAAGGAACTCGATTTGAAGAATGCTTTTCAATAAAAAATTTTCTCCGAGTCCTATTAGAGTTTAAAACTAAAAAAATAAATAGAAAATCATACAAAAATTAACCATTGAAACTACAACTTTGATGATTAACCATCACCATTGATTGTCGCTGTTTCATGAAAATCAGGTCTTAAATCCACATACCACCATAACCCATGCAGCTTCGAATCAGCTTCGTCAATATCATTAATCATTATGCAAGACATCTTTCAGCTCCTCCCAATCGATGATTTTATCGGCAAGCTCAGTATTACGGCGCCTTACCTCTTCCTACAATGCCCTATCAAGAAGGTGAGCATTCAATGAATTCGTAACTCTCTCTCTCTCTCTCTCTCTCTCTCTCATATTTAAAATACTTGCTCCTGATTTATTGCTCAAGAGAGCCCCTGCACCCACATAAGGCTTACTCTCACGCCCGAGGTTGGTCGTGAAAACACCCCGGGTCCTTCGCGACGAGACTGACGATGCTTTGTTTTGTAGGAATACTTCCAGATAAGAGATGAAGACGAAGCTACCACTCTCCATATCAAGCAGTGAGGATTTGGGACGCTACACATGTCAACGAAGAGATAATAATTTTCATGGTTTGAAACTTATGCCTATCGTAGACATTAGAGTATAGATAAAAACTTATACTGCATTTTATTTGTGTTACTATTTGTTTAAATATCGTCGTATTAAATTTGTTTTGTTTATTGTTATAATTAATAATGATCGTCGTATTAATGAATTATATATATATAATGTTTATAATTTAAGGGCCCATTTTTATCAGTAGCACCGACATCCGAAATCTCATAAACGGTCATGTTAAGCTGTATGATGGTTTGTTATGGTTTTTTAAACATTGCATCATGATTTCTTTAACGGCAAATCAAAGTATACAACAGTGCTTTAGATGATGTATTATCGCTACCAGAATTTTTGGTCTGGTTGGACGCATTTACTCCCCACCCCTTGAACATGTATCGCATGATGATGTCTTTTCACGCTAACTTCTCCGGACTTGGGACGTTTTTTAGCATGAACCATCATATATAAATTATGTTGATATGATAATGTAATAAATGGTATAACGTCATTTCAATTATAACTATTTGACCTTTAGTTCATAAATTTTATTTATTACTAAAGATATTAAAGGGTGTTCATTAGGAAGAGTTATAAAAAGTCTTTAATTTCATGTGATGAAAGGAGTGCTAATTTGAGAACATAAGTTGTCCTTTTCTTCTAAAAAACTTAGAAAATGCCTAGTTTCTTAGCCATCATCTTTCTCTTCTTCATCTCAACATTTTCATGCGCAAATTCAACTAATTCTTCATCAAAGAATTGCATTCTGAGTTATGATTGGCAGTGGCGGAGCTTGAAATTTTTCGCGGGGGGGCCGGGAACTTTTTTTCATATAGGGGGGGCCGGAACTATAAAATTTTTGGCCGAATACATATAAATTAACACTACTGAGCGAAAAATCGAGCGAATACGTATATATTAACACTTCTGAGCGAAAAATCATGGGGGGCCGGGGCCCCCTCGGGCCCTTTATATGCTCCGCCCCTGATGATTGGCATATATTCGTTATAAATGGTTTGCCCAATGATACCATTGAAGCTCATATATTTGATTCAGTTGGTAGTCCCCCAGAATGTGACCACTGTAAAATGTCTCCGGACAAAGTATTTGATTGGTACTTTTGTCCCGGTTGTATTATGGCAGCTACACTTGGGGTTCACATAATAAAACTATGGAATTGTTTGGTAAGCACATCAATAACATTTGTTTTCATTACAAGTTTTTATTTGGTACACCACATTGTTATTGGTTAGTTAGACCCGCGGGATTTTATGTATCTAGACATAACTTGTCATATACCGATCCAAATTGGCATTTTGAAAGTCCTTGGAATTGGAATTGAGATTTGTGTAACCATTTTGACTTGCCTTATTTTAATATAATAAAGTTTTAGCTTGATTTACTTCAAGCTTAGTTTCATATGTGTTACACAATTTTCACATGTATCAAATACTAGGTATTTTCCATGTAGTTTTGGTTTACTTTAATTCCATTAAACATATCAAATAAAGACAACTAGAATTTAATTAATGTATATATTCTAAAGAAGTGATAATACATAATTATTATATATTATTAATGTGGTTATGTGCAATTGTTCATTTGAAGTTATGATTCAAATACATAATTAAGGTTCGTTTGAAGTGATTACATATTTATTATATATTAATGTTCATTTGAAGTTATGATTCAAATAAACTATTATAAAAAAGAAAAAAAGATACTCGTAATATAAACTAGTAGTTTTACCCGTCGCGCGATGCGGCGGATTTGAACCGTACCCTAATTTGAATCCCCGCGTTACGCGGCGTGAAGCGGATCTTAAACGGTTGAGGCGGTTAAAACTTAGGTACATAAAAAAAACATATGAGGTTATGCCTATTCGTTTAACCTTGAAAAAGAATGTTAAAAAAACAAATGAAAAAAAAAATGTTTTGGCGTTGACACTAACATACTTAAATACATAAAAGTAACGAACGAATTTAAAACAAATCAGTTTTAAAAATCAAATCATAGATATAAAAACGTATTATGTATTTCACATTATGCCTAAATAGAAAACAATGAAATGAAATCAATCAACCATACACGTGTCCTTTATTTTTTTAACGACATGTGCCCTTTTCATTTTTACCACCAGCCCTATTCCTTTCTTTTTCTACTTTCTAGTCTTCCAGATCTCTTCTTCAGTTCTTCTCTCTCATATTGACTAAGACACCACAACACCCCCACCACCACCAATCATCACAACAAATACCTCCACCGCCGTCGTCACAACATTTTGCCATCACCATCCAAGCCGGTAGTCGTAGCCGTTGGAACACCCGTACCCACCCCCATCAACAAAGATGGTTGCACCACCGCAACAGGTCCGCCACGCACAGCCACCACGCTCAGGTCCGCCGGAGTAATCAGCTGCAACCGACCCTAGAACCCTGAGCTGAACTTGATTCTTTTTAAAAAGCTGACCAGACCTTCCAATTTAAAAAGCTTAGTTCAAAACACCTCATCCTCCTCCTTCCACCTCTCTCTCCAAACTCCACCTCCCCCGTCGCTGGTTACGTGGACGGAATCGCGCCCACATCCGCCGCTAACCCATTGCCACCACAACACAACCACCTGCACGCCACGACGACAGCACCGCCACCACCACAGCACCACCACCTAACCGTCGTCTTCGCCGTCACCGTCGACGAACACAACACGGGAACGCCTTCGACCCATCTTTGTTTGTCTTCTCTCTCTATGTTTAAGTTCTCTCTCACTCTCTCTCTAAAAAAACCTAAACTCTTACCAGATTCACCGCCACTTTTGTAGAATTCTTTGAGATATGCCGTCATCAGTTGCGGATCTGACGTTGGTTTCTACCTGTTTTTGGTTTTTCTGGGCTAAGAACAAAACCCAGCTTACCCTCTGCGTTATTCTTTCTTTGTACACTGCTACAGGGAAAAGGGGGCTAAATCGGGGACCAATAAAAAGAGGCCACGTGGGCCAGTGTATGGAAGAGAGGCAGCAGCCACTATTCATCATAGTCGTCTTTTAATCTAACTTAGATTAGATTGTTATCTACCCGCGCTCCGTTACGGGTGTCGGGCTTATCGTTAATAAAATTTAAATGAAAACGTAGGTGAAAAGGTAAAAATAATGTTAATAAAAAAGAAACATAAAACTAAATGATAAAAATGAAAAAAATAAAATAATAAAATAATTACTGGTTCGAGTCGTACAAAACCATAAAAGCGAAGACCGATACGGGTTCTGATAATACTAATACCGACAATGGTGTTGTTCGCTCATAATAAGTTTGGCTCGTCACAGTACCACAACGGTAATGACACTCGCTAAATGCAAAAATAAAAGAAAATCTCGATTTTAAATACTAACTCTGTTTAAAAAAATATATATATCGGAACGTTAACAAAAAAACTAAAAACAGTCGCGCACTCCGTATTTTAAAAAAAGTTAACAAACAAAAGTTATTAAAGAAAAACGAAATTAATAGAAAATGAAACGGGTTAAAGCGTATATTATATATAGTATAAGGGTAAAAAATGAAAATTTAAAAAACAAAACAAAAAAAAAGAAAGAAAATTACCTGTGATGAGTTGATAGGAATGGAAATGTTTGTATTGAAGTGATAATGACGTGCGGTATTTAAAAATCAAAAAATTGTGACGAAATCTTAAGGCAAGAAAAAGTAACTATTCCTCCGCACGGTGAATAATTAGTTAATAATTACTAATGCAATCTAAAGCATATCAATGGACGGAATATTAATATTTTATTACATCCTTGAAAAAATATACAAATATTAAAACAAAGGAAATGCAATTTGATATATGAAAAATAAAAGAATGAAACACTCATAGGAATAGTTGAATAATTATTCATTATAAATCTTAATTAAGAAATTAAAAGCATACTACAAATACAAAAAGATAAAATAAATAACTATAAAATTTGAAACTTAGGGGAGAGGTATACCAGGCGTGAGTACCTGTGTAAAATTCCGTTTCTAGAAATATGTGGATAAGAAGAAACTTATATATTATTGCAAAGTCCGGGTGAAAAACGTAAAAAAGAGAAACAAACTTGGAGAAGACGTTAGGTTTACCCTAGGTGGGTTTAAAAGAGTGTCTAATCCCTTATTTCTTTCATTATTTTCGCTCAAGAAGGGAGGGAGAAGTGAAAATTCTCGTTTTAGGGATACCTAGCAGGGAAGATCGGACGATCCCCGAAGATCTAACCGTTCAATCGACCTCAAATTTTTACAGGAGCTTCACAACACATATTTGAAGACTTTCACCATTGGGTTTTTGATTTAAAGCCCCGGAGGTAAGCTTTTTACTGTCCCGAACGGAACAGTGAGGAAAAAGGTGGTTCCGGTGACTGTTTTGGCTCTCCGGCGATAGTGGAGGCGGTTTCCGGCTGCGACTAAGTGAAGGGCTAGTAGAAATCGACGAGACGGTTCCGTGGCCACTTGAATCACCTCAATCGGACACATTTGATATGGTTTCGGGCTATTCGTATATGGATCTGGAAACTTGCAACATTGGACTTGGCAAGGAAATAACTTTACTTAAATTCACAGATATTCATTACATAATGAATATTGGATGTAACTCGTTTCAGAACTACTGCATAGATCGTTTTCATTACCTAACGCTGCTCTTTGACCTGACAGCAATAGATAAAATTTGGAAGCCAATCTGAAGCTTAGTGTATATACTATATAGTCAAGATGGAATTATGTTCATTTACTCATGTAGGTGAAAGATATCTATGGGCCCCTCGTTGATCCAAAGTGGTGTAAATGCACGACCATGCTCAGACTACGTGTTTGATGGAACCACTTTGCATCTCGATCGAGAAAGAGAATGTTTGAACAATGTATGAGAAAAAAAACTTGATCCATGTCTCATGTTCGAACGTAATATCTGTTACATGAAGGATAACTGAAACTGATGCCATAACTATTACAAATAGTTAAGTAAGGGTACTTAGATTAATCGGGAATGGTAGACGGCTTGATAAGCATCATACCTTGATAGGGGCATTGAGATGTAGCTAGATGTCTACCACTGTCTGTACTAACAAATGATCGAGACTTGTGCAAGTGGGAGTCTGTTAGGCATGTATGCCCAAGTAATCACATTTGATGGTACTTCTAACGAGGTAAGATCCAAAGGGTTACACATTAAGTAAAGATTACGATTAATAGTTGTTTTAAAGGTTAAAACAATCTATTACACGAATAGGCAATAAAGGAGGATAGTAATTTGTGAAATAGTTATCGACCATGATGGATAGTACTCAGAAAGGAAGATAATTATTTATGAAACAATTACCAAGACGAATGAATGGTTGGACGAGAGGATTTTTGTGAAATAGATATCGACATTATTAATAATATAAATTGTGAAAATATGTTTCGAACATATTATTAATTACGAAGTTATTTTAATTATGATTATAATTATATTAGATATAATTATAAATTGACTAATTGTCAGCTAGTTGATTAATAATTAAAATATTTTATTTGATAAATGTAACTATAGGATAATTACAAGGATCAATTACGTAATTAATTTAACTCGTAAACCCTAACTTGAAGAGGAAGTTAGTGGATTATAAATAGGTGGATTAGAGGTGGGGATTAGACACACAATTAACCCTAAAGTTGCAAGAGTTGCAAATCCTAAAACCCACACACTTCTCATCGCCGCCTCCTTCCGCCACCGCCACATGTCGGCTACCACCACTGTAGTGCCACTACCACCAAGCCGTAGGGTCGACGTTGTGCTGTTGTCATGCCTCTATCTCGTCGTCCCGCCGTTACCAATTCCCTTCGGTTTTGTCAGTTTACGAGCAAGAGTACTCGTGTGCTACTAGGTTTCAGTTTTATGGGCGTTCTATGAGTAAATCTGAGTTCAATTTTTTTAGGGTGTTTCGTGATTAAATCTAAAAGAGTTCATATTTGAGGTCACTCGTGTATCCAGCTCTAGCAACTGGAATCGTTGATCTTGAGGTGTTACATTTTAGTTAAGTTGTTAATTGTGAAAGATACAAAACCCTAACACCCTATGGTTGATTGTTTTGTTTCTCTTTGCTTTGAAAGTGGACTCCTGGTTGGCAATCTAGGGTTTAACTTAGATTGGTTCGTACAGTTTATTTTTGTTGCATTATTTATAAGTTTTAAATTCTGGTGTGAATCCCAACATTAACTACAAACATAAAAATAAAATTGAAAATAACTATAAATTAAATAAAAACACACAGAGTAATTTTTGGTTAGCTGATTAACCCGAATTTACATAAAAAAACCAATTATACATATACATAATCATTAGTAAAGTCTAGTTTTCCTCACATTTGTTTTGTTTTTGTAATGAAGATAATTTTTGTTTCTATGTTTGTATATATGTATATATGCTACTTCTATATATGCTACCAAAAGGTTGTGGGTTCTAACCTCATCCAAGACACAAAAAAAGAAAAAAAATAAAATAAAAATTTGTTGTTAAAAAAAAAGTTAAATTGTAAGGTATGCATTACAACTTATACTTAGAAACCAGAATAATAAACCTGACACCGAACAACCCGAATCTTATTTGGGTCTGTAAAAGAATAGGATTTGTATAACAAAAACCCGACCCGAATAACATGAAACCCGGTTAAAAAATCCAAACAACACCCCCACGTTGCGCTAAGGTGACACAGATGGAAGATGGGTATACCAACACCTTAAATAGTACAAATTTATGATAGCTTAAACAAATAATTTTAATGTAATAACTGCTACCATGTCATTTTCAACAATATATTGTTTGAACTTTAGCATTTATTTATTGTTTTCACACCATAAGCATTTAAATTGAGTTTTGTAATCTAAAGATAAAAAGTTAAGTAGAGACATCCTTATAAATTGAGGATCCGGGTACCAAATAAAAACAACTTTTCAATGGTTCTGAAAGTGCATGCACTGATCCAAATGCGTAGCCTCTTATTCATCTTCTTCTTCATGGCAGCAATTTCAAATACCTGTGTTGTTGCAGATTGTGTTATATATTCTAGATATCATGCGTTTGTAATCAATGATATCCCTGCGGATATCACACTGCATGTGAGATCAAAAGACGACGATCTTGGAAATCATACCCTTCATCACAATACAAGTTATGAATGGTCTTTTTGATTTATAGCAAGCATAGTGTTTTCTGGGGAGCTTTGGTGGGGATCAAAGTATATAGCTTTAAATTTGGTTGATAATAACCTTCGGAATATGTGTGAGTCAAAAGTTTTTGGTACTGTTCATTGTTATTGGTTGGTTAGACCAGAAGGGTTCTATATGGCTGGGAAAAACAACAAATGGCCCAATGCAAGCTGGAAATTTCAGAAACCTTGGCCTTGAAATGCTTGTAAAATCTTTGAGTTTATAAATGGGAATGATATGAATTATGAAATAAATATATAATATCGTTTTTTTGGATAGTAGATGGTGTAACGGTTGGGGGACATTGTTATCTTAATCGGGTCCAGAGTCTCCACCCCGGTTCGAACCTCACTACCACTACAACAATATCACCCTATACCGACGACTTATTTTGACCCTATAGCGACGACTTGTCGTCGGGATAGCTTATACCGACGACATGTCGTCGGGATAGGTGTCGTCGGGATTGAGTCGTACCAATAGCCCAAGATTGTCGTCGGGATAGGTGTCGTCGGTATAGGTCAGCCTATACCGACGACATGTCGTCGCTATAGGGTCTAATTAAATAATTCAAAAAGAAATTCTATATTCGTCGGTATAGATTCCAACCTTGTACCGACGACATGTCGTCGGTATAGGTTGACCCTATTCCGACGACATGTCGTCGCTATAGGGTTTTTTTGTTTTTTTTTAATAATTTTTGAAAAAGGCCTATAGCGACGACATGTCGTCCGTATAGGTCTTTTCTGTTTTTATTTTATTTTTTTTTATTTTTAATATTTTATCCAGAAATATTAAATTTATAAAAACAAAAACCTGCAAATCATAAATATAAACCATTCAAACATTCAAATCGGATAAAAACTAATATCCGAAACATAAACCAAACATCCAAATTGTTCGACACACAAACTTGTTCGGCACACAAATTTGTTCGACAAATTAAACATTCAAAACATAAACTTGTTCGACACGCAAATATGCAAATTGTTCAAGACAAATACCAACAAAAAAGGTAAAGGCTCAACAACTCCAAGCTAATTATCATCGCTGCTAGTTCGGCGATCCCACATTCGACGCATTTCATCCATTTGTCGTTGCATTTCAAGCATTTGTTGATTATGTGTATGACGTTCTTCCTCTCGTCAACCGCAACGAGTTTCGAACTTGTAACAAAATTAAATAAAGTTACATATACATACAAACATACATAAGCATATGAATAAATACTCTCTTATATACCTAAACATCACAATTACATACATACATACATAAATAAAAGCCCAATTACATAATTACAAATATATACACACAAACATACATAAATAAATAAATGTTCAACTACATAATTACAAACATATAGATACAAACATACATACATATATATACATTCATATTAACTAATCATCATAAACACAAATTACACACATACATACAACCTAATCATCAAAACTAATCATCAAAAACATAAATTACACACATACATACAAACTAATCATCATAAAGACAAATTACACACATACAAACACTAAATTACATAAACTAAATTATATAAAATAATCACACATCTAAACCAAATGACCTAAACTAATCATAATTTAATAATTCCATCATACATACAAATATACATATTCATACATACAAACATACATACATACACATACATAACACATACATACAAAATCATAAAAATCTTAGATCTAAATCAAATTTCATCACAAATTAGTAATTAAAACGAGTACTTACCTTCACAAAGCTAGAAATCAAGAAATGGTGAAATTCCTCCAAAACCTAACCAAAATAAACAAGCAAAACTTCAAAATCTTGAAAAAGTAGCTAAAATATAAAACCCGGATTTTACCTCACCTTAAATCCCGAGAGTTTTTGTGAAACTTGCTCCCAATAAATACCATCTTATATACCTACACATCACAATTACATACATACATATATAAATAAAAGCCCAATTACATAATTACAAACATATACATACAAACATAAATAAATGTCCAATTACAAACATATACATACAAACATACATACACATATATACATTCATATTAACTAATCATCATAAACACAAATTACACACATACATACAAACTAATCATCCAAACTAATCATCATAAACACAAATTGCACACATACATACAAACTAAACATTCAAACTAATCATTATAAACACAAAATACACACATACATACATATACATACAAACACGAATTTACATAAACTAAATTATATAAAATAAGCACACATCTAAACCAAATGACCTAAACTAATCATAATTTAATAATTTCATCATACATACAAAAATACATACTCATACATACAAACATACATACATACACATACATACAAAATCATAAAAATCTTAGATCTAAACCAAATTTCATCATAAACACAAATTACACACATACATACCAACTAAACATTCAAACTAATCATCACAAACACAAATTACACACATACATACAAACTAAACATTAAAACTAATCATCATAAACACAAATTACACACATACATACAAACACTAATTTACATAAACTAAATTATATAAAATAAACACACATCTAAACCAAATGACATAAACTAATCATAATTTAATAATTCCATCATACAAATATACATACTCATACATACAAACATAACACATACATACAAAATCATAAAAATCTTTGATATAAACCAAATTTCAACACAAATTAGTAATTAAAACGAGTATTTACCTTCACAAAGCTAAAAATTCAAGAAATGGTGAAATTCCTCTAAAACCTAACCAAAATAAACAAACAAAACTTCAAAATCTTAAAAATTTAGCTAAAATATGAACCCGGATGTTAGCTCACCTTAAATCCCGAAAGTTTGTGTGAAAGTTGCTTCCAAATAGCTCAAAAACGCTGAAATCGCCGGAGAGACAGAATTGGGGGAGTTTTGGAGAGTTTTGGCTTAAAATGAAGTTCTGCCGTCTGTTTCCCTATTTGTTCGCAGCGACGACATGTCGTCGGCATAGGTCCACTTGTCGTTGATACAGTGGCTTATAGCGACGACATGTCGTCGGCACAGGTTTCGCAGGATGTTGACCAGTCAATAAAGGTAAAAACACTATCCCGACGACATGTCGTCGCCATAGGGTTTTCCAGAATTTTTTTTAATTTAAAAAAAAAATTATTAAATAAAAAAAAACAAAAAGAAAATCAAAATTAACCTATAGCGACGTCGTCGCTATAGGTTTTCCCCAAAAATTCATTGGGCGCCAGTTTTCCCTCCAACCTGCCTCAACCCTATAGCGACGACATGTCGTTGCTATAGGGTGTCCCATTCAAAATTTTGGAAAAACCCTATCCCGACGACATGTCGTCGCCATAGGGTTTTCCAGATTTTTTTTTAATTTAAAAAAAAATAATTTATTAAGATAAAAAAATTAAAGTTTTGAAATCCATATTTTTCTGTTTAAAATAAAAAATTTATTAAGATAAAAAAATTAAAGTTTTGAAATCCATATTTTTCTGTTTAAAATAAAAAAATTATTTTATAATCAATATATATCCAATAGCACATAAATATATAAAAAAAATAAATCAAACCAAAAATTTCTACAAAATTATAAAATTATCAACAAACTAATACAATGTAATATCTAAATTTCTGTTGCAAAATAAAACCGATATTCACAACTCTTTTCTATCATAACCAACTATGTGTAATCAACACTAAACAACAAAGACATTAAACCTAATTGTAGGTTTAAGCTGATACGATTTTATGAAGATGGTCAAATCGAGTTCAAACACAAATATAAACATAGTTACTGTTGTATCATCTATGAACTCTATTTACATACTTTTCGGGTTGGGCCGGGTCAGATCAGACGCAAAGGATTTATCATTGTCAAGCAAAACTCTAATTCTCAACCTCCCATTCTAGCAGAACTTCCAAATCTCATTCACTGAAGAATTAAGTGGGAAATTCGTGAGAAAAATCGAAACCGTTACCTGAGCAAGATTCATGGAATAAGAAGAGTTTTTAATCGGAACCCCATCGTGCAAGACATTAGAAGTCTGTTGATTGCCTTCACGATGTCTCGGGCGTTTGTGAAACACCCAAGACCAGCCTGTATGGCCCCAAACTGGGTACCCTACAGTTGGTTCTCATCACTGGGTGTTCTCTTTAAAAATACTCGCTTTATTACAAACAATCAGTGGAAGTCTTAATTTAAAATAGTTGTAACCCTTTATAAACTCAATATCAATCTTAATCTTATCTTACAAATGCCTACACACCAATCCGAGTAGCACCGCTCCCTAGCCAAGATACCTCACCTGCAAACAAGAAATACCATTTGATTGAACTCAGAACATTACAATCCTTTATAAAACGGTTTGTCGTTTATTGACATGTTAATAACCCACACTTCAACACTAACCCATAAGGGTTCAACGACCCAAGATGTAACATCCCGGTTTTTTATAAAATAATTGGGTTTGTAATTATGTAAATTATTGTAAAGGTTAACGGGTAATTAACGGGGTTTTGGCGGGTTTTATTTAAAAACGTGAACAAAACCAAGCTCGGGAGACCTTGGGTGAGCGTGGGCCAAGCCTGGCCCTAGTGAAGAACACCCTTTAGGGTGCAACGCAAATATGGAGACCCCATTTTCACATTCAGTCGTCGAAGAGCAAGGAGGAGAGGGAGAGAGCCGTTCATCGCGTTTCAAGTCCGATTTGATGTATTTTGTCGATCTCTAATCATCCTTAGTGTGTCGGGATCCTTGAATCAATACTACACATGTTTCATAATTCTAGGGTTTAGAAGAGAAGTTGAGTTTCAAAGAAGACGAGGTGATTCGGGAATTCGATTAGCACGGGTTCTCCGATCTAGAGGTATAATCTTGAAAACCTTCATGTTTAAATGCTTGTTTGTGATTGTAGGGAACCTTCATGTGTGTGCATGGGTTCGGCCGAACCCTAGAGGTGGCCGGTTGGGGGGATGGGTGTCCGACGAGGCATGAGGAAGCCCGGAACCCGTTAATTACACAAAGAATTTTTCCAGAATTTTTTTTAATTTTAAAAAAAAATTTTGACCAACGAAAATTTATTAAATAAAAAAAATCAAAATTAACCTATAGCGACGACATGTCGTCGCTATAGGGTTTTCCAGAATTTTTTTTAATTTAAAAAAAAAAATTTTGACCGACGAAAATTTATTAAATAAAAAAAAAACAAAAAGAAAATCAAAATTAACCTATAGCGACGACATGTCGTCGCTATAGGTTTTTCCCCAAAAATTCATTGGGCGCTAGTTTTCCCTCCAAACTGCCTCAACCCTATACCGACGACATGTCGTCGCTATAGGGTCTCCCTACCAAAATTTTGGTTTTGACCTATACCGACGACATGTCGTCGGTATAGGGTGACCTATCCCGACGACAAATGTCGTCGGTACAGGTGGCGTCGGGACAGGATCAATTTGTTGTAGTGTACATACCACCCAAAAAGAAACCCACAACTGGGAAAACCCCTAGGCTTAACCTGGAACAATTTTTGTCCTTAGAGAGACTCGAACCCATGACCTCTCATTTGAAAAGTCATGGGGCAACCACTCAATCAGAAAGCTCGGTGATTAACCCACGCGTTGTGGCGGGTTTTTTTCTTTCTAAACCCTGTTTTTTCAGTTCTAAATATATATACAAAAGAAAAAATAAAATAAATAAATAATAATAATAACAAATCTGCTGCATCAGCAGGTTGTACCACCTTAAATCGATGGTTGTACATGCGACCTGGACTAGTAGGATGTCGGTGGGCGGCTCAACCAATTTGGGGGCTCCAATCGAACTAAAAATTTGAGCCCCTTTTCCAAAAGTAATGTTGTAAACTCCTCTCCTTTTGTGTCCATATCGACGTCTTGTTTCTGTTTTATTTTTCGCTTAAAATAACCGAATTATCTTTTTTATTACGATTTGACATGAAAAAGTATAATAGTTTATTACAAACTAGGTCAAATTCACAAACACATAAAGAGGAACAATCAACAATCATATATTTATGATTATAACAACTTAACCAATCAGCAACTCCAATTATCAACAATTTGTCACATATTAGGTTGCTATTACAGATTTATCAACAGTTTTGTTAACTTAAATTATAATAGATTTAATCAAGAGACCTAGTAATGCTCCAATTTATATGGGTCGCTTAATGGTTAATTGGTAACACTTTTAATCGGCCCAAAAACACATATATAAAAATGAACTTTTTAAGAAATTGGGGGCCCTTTTCATGTGGGGACCTTAACCCCTAACTTGGATTGACAACACACTTAAGCCACCCATGAGTACTAGAGATATCGACATCCATCTTTTATATATATAATACTAGGTTAGAACCCGTGTACTACACACGGGTTGAAAAATATCAATACATAAAATTCTTAAAATCTTTATGTATATATTTTACATGTGTAAAAATGTATTAAATATACTAATGATAGAAAACAAAATTCAAAATATGTAAAAATTAATATGTAATTGAGTTTCTAAAATACGTTATTTGTTGTTTAATGTAATTTGACTTTCGTTACTATTTGATTGAAAATAAAAGTTACATAATTAGATTTCAAAGTTTCTTATAATAAAGGATAATTTAAAATAAATATGTTTTATTAGTATAATTAGTAATTTCTTTAAAAATATATTTTTATTAAAAGACAGAGGTGTATTTAATAAGAAAGAGAGCCGAGAAGAAATGATAAGAATGAATCACGTGGCATGAAAAACATTTATTTATTATATAGTATATAGATAATAAATGTAATATTATATTATATATATTATATTATAGTATAGATAATAAATGTAATATTATGGAAGTGAAAATTATTAATAATTTTTTAAATATTATTATTAGTTCCAAGAATTCGAATTTTTTTATACTACTAATTATTATTAAAAATTTTACTTTTGTTTTAATTTTAACTATATACATTTTGGTAAGGGTGTCTACAGTTCTTATTCGTTATGGATTGGAAAGGACATGGTGCCCCATGTCGCGTGTTAATTGGTCGTTTCTTTTATTTACCACGATTTTGTGTCTGTATAAAGGAGTAAAGTGAAAAGCCTAAACACAAAAGGTCCCCCATCCACACGGGTTCGATCGTGGAGGCAGCGAGGTTTTATTCCATTTTTTTAGCTTCTTTTTTTTTCCAGGTTTTTAATTCTTATATTCTTTTTGTTATTATTTAATCCGTTTTTTTTGTTTGTTTTTTTTTCAGCTTTTTTTGGTTTTTTTCCCTAGGTTTTTTTATTTGTTTTAGTAAATTTATATACAATATATTTGGTGCTATTTGACAAATTTATTTATTTTTTAAAAACTAAAACTGGATGCATATAACCAATATAGATGTAAATGCGCGTTGGTTATCTTTTGGGTATTAAACTTTAAACTTTAAACTTTTTTACCATCAATGTTAAACACATTTTAACATTTTTTCAGACGTGTTATCGCTTATAATTTGGTTTGAGCTTGTGACTACGCCGCGGAGCGCGGGCATCAAATGCTAGTTACATATACAATTTGAATTCGAATTTTGGATAAAAAATCGAATATTTAAATTCGTTTTGAAAATGCCATATTAGTATTAGAATTTGAAATTTGAATAAAGTCGAAATTCAAAGTTTTTTTAATCTTTTATTTAACAACACTACTCTTAGTAAGTCTCACGTCGGTTGAGAGGGAGAACGAAGCCTTCCTTATAACGGGGTAGATACCTTTTCTACCAGGACGCGTTTTGCTTTGGCGAGCAACTCGTCGGGTGAAAACAAAATCGTGATTTCCTGGATGGGCAACCCATTAGGGGCAAAACGGATAATATCTTGGCATGGTTTGCTTGGGCTATTACTAATGGTATCAGAGCCGGACCGGTGTGCCAACAGGACGATGGGCTCCTAAGGGGGGTGGAGATGTAAGTCACACATCGGTTTAGAGAGAAAACGAAGCCTTCCTTATAAGTGGGTGGATATCTTCTCTACTAGGATGCATTTTGCCTGGGTGAGCAACTCGTCGGGTGAAAACAAAACTGTGAATTCCTTGATGGGCAACTCATCGGGGGCAAAGCAGACAATATCTTGACACAATTTGTTTGGGTTGTTACATAAAACTCCCCTTATTCTCAGCGGTTCCCGTGATTCGTGGCTTAAATCAGAATGGTGTAGTTAGCCACAACCGCTTGTCGTCTCCTCCTCAATCAATGTTTATCACACTCAACAAACAGCATACACATATTAAAGTGTAAAGCATGATAACATGACAACTGATGTGTTTTGTGTTGTATATATATTTTTAGAGTTTTTAACACGATTATCAGGTTTTAATATTTTATAAAACGATTATTACTTTAATTAACTATACACAATAGACAAGTGCACTTATTGCAGCGTAATATAATTTGAGCAAGAACCAAGTATCGAACCAACGAACATAGTGGTTCCCAATAATCAATCATTGCCATTGTCTGACTAATATAAGAAAGGTGGATAAAAAGGGAGTTTAAAATAAAATAAACATAAAAGGTAAATAGTAATGTAGAGAGCTTTAACTTTAAAGAAGGTATCACTTAAGTCTGAATTCGCTTGGTTTAATTATGATAAATAATTATGAATGCTGGTGTGGTAAATTAAAGGAGTTGAACAACATCCGTGGTTAGACTACTATTCTGAAGACCAAAACTGACTGATTTATGTTCTTAGTAATAAAATGAAAGGGATCCCAGGTAGGGTTACCACGACCTTCAATATATTGGAAAGCTAGAATGACGAGGCACGCTAACCACTACAAGACCGGAATAAAGACATTTTCAAAATAAAAACCTTTAAATAAATAAACTTTCATCGCAAACCCTGAACTCCATGGCTCTCCCTAGAAGTTCTCTACGATCCAAGACAAGAGAATAAAAGAGATATCGACACAAAACACAAGATTCAGCTAAGACTTAAAATGCTTTGCTTGAATACCCAATCTTAACCAACCAAAGTTCACATGTTTTACTAACCAGGCCTAGTATAGTATCATTACATAAACGGAAAAAGCTTGTACCATCTCTCGTCTATCAGCTTTGTGGCGAGTCAGAAGAATCTGTAGACCATATATTCACCTCTTGTAACATATCGGCGGTTCTATGGCAACATATTGTACAATGGTGCGGGCTTCCTCCGATTTATGCGTTCTCAATCCTCGACCTATTGGAGATACATAAAGGCATCAAGTCTAATGTCCTCAAGGCAAAAATGGTTCAATCAATAGTCTTATTCTCATGCTGGGCTTTATGGAAAGCAAGAAACGAACTACTATTCTCTAATAAACAAATATTTGTGATGAGACTAGTTGAAGATATCAAGTCAACTGGATTCCTTTGGGTTAAAAACCGAGCTAAACTTCATTCCTTGGAATGGACAAATGGGACTAACTTTAGTTTCGATAGTATTGGTTAGATTTCAAAATTTTAGTTTGTAATATCATTTCTAGCTCCTTGATACATGTGTTTCATCTTATGATTTTATAATAAAATCTTCGGCGTTCCAAAAAAAATCCCCTAAGACGCCATGAACTGAATAAAAAAAAAGAAAATTTGCTACAAAGTAAAAAAGAAAATCTTGTGGATAGAACTGCTCTTTTAAATGAGGTGAGGAAAATGTGTCCATCTATCTCTGCTTGGGTTGATTTCTTATATGGCCAGCCAGCTAGACTTTATGTGGGGAATGATTATATTTGGTCCTCCACGGGGGTTCAGCAGGGGGATCCCTTAGGGCCTCTCCTTTTTGCCCTTGTTTTACACCCCCTTGTCCTCCGGATCAGAGATCGCTGCAAGCTTCTTTTCCACGCATGGTACCTGGATGATGGGACCCTTATTGGAGATGCTACTCAGGTTGCTAAGGCTTTAGACATCATTAGAGTGGAGGGCCCCTCTTTGGGCCTCCTTGTCAACATCAAAAAAACTGAAGTTTTTTGGCCTACATGCGACGGGGTGAAGACTCGAGAGAGCTTATTTCCGCGGGAAATTGGTAGGCCGGTGCATGGGGTGAAACTCTTAGGTGGTGGTGTTCAACAGAGATGGGGAGTTTATTAGTGGTTTGGCCCTCAAAAGAGCCAAACGTGCGGTTGACCTGATGGGATGCCTCAAACGCCTTCGGAACCCTCAGAGCGAACTCCTCCTGCTTCGTTCGTGCATGGGGGTTGCTAAACTGCTGTTTGGGCTCAGGACTTGTCAGCCTTCTTATGTCGGGGAAGCCGTCTCTGTTTTTGACACAGGTCTTCGGAAAACGATTGAGGACATTGTTGTTTGTGGGGGTGCCTTTTTTGGGGACCTCCAATGGAGGTTAGCTTCCCTCCCGACCCGCTTTGGGGGTCTTGGGATTTGCTCGGCTGGGGACGCCTCTTCCTACGCTTTTGTGGCTTCAAGGGCCCAATCTTGGGTTCTTCAAGACCACATTCTTTGAGAATGTGGTGGTGGGTTGTTTGACTCTGATTACAGGGGTGCGTTTGACACTCTGCATAGTTCTCTTCCCGATCTTGATATTGACGGTTTCTATATTAAAGACACCGCCCCCCTTAAAGCCCAGAAAATTTTGGCGAATGCTTTATATAGTGAAATTGTCAAGACATTTGAAGAGAAGTTCGCTTTGTCCCCGCGGCAGCGAGCCGTGCTCGAGTGTTTGCAAGCCCCCCATGCTCAGGATTTCCTGTCAGTTGTTCCCATCGAAGGTTTAAGGTAATGTATGTCGCCAGTGGAATATCGGGCTATCCTCAAATACCGGCTGATGGTACCCCTTTTCCCGGTGGATGACCCGTGTCCCGTTTGTCGGAAGGCTTGCTTGTATTCTTTTGGGGAGCATGCTGTCCATTGCAGAGAATTACCGGGCTTTAAATACCGACATGACCTAGTTCGAGATGTGCTTTTTGATGTCCTTAAGCGGGCAGGGATCTCGGCTAAAAAGGAAGCCCCGGTGAACTTCTTGACCGACCCATTAGATGGGAGATCATCCCTTCGGCCCGCTGACATTCTTGTTTTTGGATGGGAAGGAGGGAAACACGCATGTGTTGATTTGACAGGTGTGTCCCCCCTAGTTGGGATAAGGGACCATGGGTTTAAGGCGGGTCAGGCGATAAACAAGGCAGAGGCGGGTAAAGTAGCTAAGCACGAAAAAGCTTGCCTCGTGAATCAGCATGTGTTCGTACCGTTTGCCTTTGACATCTTTGGCGCTCTCGCCCCTGATGCGGTGCGGTTCCTTAAGCGGGTTCAGCGGGTGGTCAGCAGTAACACCGCATATATTTATGGGGGGAACTTTGTGTTTAGTAGAGTAGGATTTGCTATTCAGAAGGGGGTAGCGGCGTAGCTTGTTGCCCGTCTACCTGCCATTAGTTTGTAATTGTGACGGTCATCTCGTTATTTTTATGTAAAAAAAAAAAAAAAAAAAAAAAAGTAAAAAATTTATGAAAGCCCAAACAAATAATTTTAATGTAGTAGTAAATGCTACATGTCACTTTCAACGAAATTGTTTGAACTTTAGCATTCATTTATTATTTTCAATACAATTTTAAAAATTTAAAAACAGGTTTTGTAAGGCCAAATGTAATGGGCGTGAAAGAAGGGTGACGTGTTTCACACCATGAATGGGCGTGAAACACTGCCCCGTAGGCGTTATTGGGGGCGTGAAGGGGAGGGGGCGAGATTAAAATCACGGGCGTTGAGTGGTGTCATGTGTGTGTTTGTATATATATGTGTGTGTGTGTGCGGATAGTGAAATCATTACACACATTAGTGATTCGAATGTAATGATTGCCCTTCTACTGACATGGTGAGCCGTTTTTCACTATCTAGTGAAACCATTACACATAGCCTAATATAAAGATATAAAGATAAGAAAGTTGAGTAAACATCCTTATAAATTGAGAATTGGAGTACTCAACTTCTCATAGATTTGTAAAAGTGCCTTGAGTTAAAATTATCCAAATGCGTAGCCTCTTACTCATCCTTTTCTTCATTGCAACAATTTCAAATGCCTATTTTGTTGCAGATTCCATAGAAAGTCCGTGTATTATATTTTCTAGATATCATATGTTTGTAATCAATAACATCCATGCAGATATCAAACTTCATGTGAGATCAAAAGACGACGATCTTGGAAATCATACCCTTATAATACAACTTATGATTGGTCTTTTTGCTTTGTAACCAAGACACTCTTTTCTGGCGAGGTTTGGTGGGGATCAAAATATATACCTTTAAATTTGGTTGATAGTCACGTTCGACATATGTGTGAGAGACAAATATTTGGTACTATACATTGTTATTGGTTGGTTAGACCAGAAGGGTTTCTATATAGGTGTGAAAAACAACCCATGGCCCGATGCAAGCTGGAGATTTGAAAAACGTTGACCTTGAAAAGCTTGTAAAATCTTTGTTTTTTTATAAATGGGGATGATTAAATAAAAATATAATGTCGTTTTAATTGCTCTTTGTTTTTACAATTCCTTGCTATAAAAAATATTTATAAACTAGTGGGCACACCCGTGCTCCGCGGCGGGGGGGGGGGGGGGGATTTTGAAAAATACTTAAACGAAAACGTAAACGAAATTTTAAAAAAACGTTAACAAAAAACAAACCTAAAACTAAAATATAAAAAAGAGGAAAAAAAAGTATTAAGACCTATACGTTGCGGCGCGAAAAATGGCGGAAAAAAATAAAGTATCGGAAACTAAATTTAAAACAGAAAGGCAGATGTTTGCGATGTGTTAAACCGCGAAAGAAATTAACACCATCGAAAGCTTATAAAATAGTTATCTTTAAACGAAATAAATAAACTTAATCGAAACTTCATATAAAAAAAGAAACTTCAACAAAGATGTTAAAAAAAGTTAACCGGAAAAGTTAGTAAAAGAAAGCAAAACTGTTCAAAAAAAAGTAAAGACTTAAAAAAGAATTCATAACGACGTTGTACGCAAGTGCGTAGATAACTTATACACTATCAAGCGTAACGCCGTTATAATTGTACATATTCCACTTCTTGTAAATTGGTTGGGAAAAAAATAGAGGAAAAAATGTGTAAACGATAACTTTATTAAATTCAGAGGCTATAATATAAATTTGTTAAAGAAAAAAAAATATTTTTTTTTAAATTTAGAGATTTAAAAGTAAATCTGCTATAAATTAAGGGTGTAAAATGTAAAATTGTAAAAAAACAAAATTGTTGACATATTGATGATGTCAGCATACGCATCAATTTTTTTTGAACGGCGAACATTGAATCTTGTGACGTCGCACCCCCATCACATGGGAGAGCCTCGTCCAACTCCGGCCAATATGTTGTCTTAACTGGGACCACTTGGCGTCAGAGTTGGAGAGCATCCAAGGAAAAATCCCACCCAATACGGCCCTTTCTGGGCTTAAGGGAGAGCCGAGACTCGTACCATGGATCTGCGTAGGTAAAACCTGTGCATCAGCCTAAGAACTAGGCCTTATTTGCATGCCTCAGAAATTAATGGTGATGGCAAAGATTAAACTCGGATCCCTTGAAACTTCAGACCCCACCTCAACCACTACACCACAACCTCTTTTACAGCATACACATCAATTACTTCTACTATATGTATCTACATTTCTCAATTTGCCTGTTGTTAGTATTTGAATGGTTTATATATTTATTTGGCATATATTACTTAAAAATGTTATTGATTTATTTTCTCCTTTTTAATTAAATTCAGAAATGGAGTAGTTTTCCTAGTTTGTATTTTTATTAATTAAAAACCAGTTGGCAAATATTGTTTTGCATTAAAGTTAACGTGATATTGGTTGACTTTAAAAACCATTAGGCGTTAGGTGATTTTTTTTTATCGGCAAATATATCCTACTACTATTAAATTACATCAAATAATTCAATCATGACTTGTTTAAACTCAGAATCTCTTATCTAAGAAGCAAACGCCTCTACTAAATGGGCTAGTCCCACATTGGCGGCATTAGGTGATGACTTTAAAAGTTGGCAGAATTGTTTTGCATTCACACTACTACAAAAACAGGCATTTGCTACGGTCAAATCCGTAGCAAACACCCATTTTGCTACGGATTTGGTCTGTAGCTACAAGTCTCGTCGCTAATTTGGTTTGCTATGGATTTTGCTACGAAACATATTTTTGCGACGGTTTTAGCTACAAAATGGGACGTAGCTATTTTAGCTACAGATTTTGCAACGGAAATGTTAGCTACGGATTTTGCTATCGATTTTTAGCTACGGAGTTTGTTACGATTTTTAGCTACAGAGTTTGCTACGGATTTAGCTACGGTTTAGCAAAGAAAATTTCCTACGTTTTTGCTACCAATTCTACTGCAGAATTTAGCTATGAATCTTGCTACAAATTTTGCTATGAATGTAGCTATGGATTTGGAAGGCTTTTGCTACAAATTTTGTAAGGTTTTTGCTACATATTTAGCTACGAATTTTGTTGGGAATTTTTCAAAAATTATCGTTTTTTAAATTATTTTCCATTTTTTTTATTTGTAAACATTATATTCAAATCTCAATAAATATAAAAAAATCATATCAAAGATAAATATTCAAACCAAACAGAATAAAATATCAACTTCCAAACAATATATATCCAAACTATCCAAAAGTATTAAGATAATATTTGGACTATAATGTTTACCAACATAAACCATATCTTAACTTGGTGGAAAGTTTTGTGACAACGATTGTAACCTCTCATTCATTTCAGCATATAACCTCGTATTTTCTTCAAAATTCCCCATCATGGCTTGCTTCTCTACTTTATCTCGTTCCAACTCCGCTATTTGTTCCTTCAACCGTTACACCTATAAGTAATAGATTAGCACAATACACTTAACAACACATTGATACCAAATATATTATTACCAGTTTTAACAAATTACAAGCAAATATAACTCACTATAAGCTATTACAGCAAAATATAAACCATTTACACCCGTATGATACATTCCAAGCAATATATATATATATATATATATATATATATATATATATATATTACTCTTTATCACATAAAACAATATAATTTTTTTTACTAAAAGAGAATACAAACCTCTTCACTTCTCCAAAAGCAACGATAGTCGTTGCTATAGGTTAAATTGGTTTTTTAGGTTCCTCTTTTTATTAATTAAGAATAAAAAAAAGGAAAAATATGTATTTAACCTATAGCAACGACTTGTCGTGGTTATCGGGATAAATTTATTTTTTAGGTTTCTCTTTTTATTAATCAAGAATAAAAGAAAATGAAAAAAAATGTATTTAACCTATAGCAACGACTTGTCGTGGCTATCGTATTAAATTTATTTTTAGGTTTCTCTTTTTATTAATCAAGAATAAAAGAAAAGGAAAAAAATATGTATTTAACCTATAGCAACGACTTGTCGTGGCTATAGGTTAAATTGATATTTTAGGTTTCTTTTTTTATTAATCAAGATTAAAATAAAAGAATAAAATATATGTATTTAATATATAGCAAGGACTTGTCGTGGCTATAGAGTTTCAAAATGACGACAACTTTTCCCACCACAAAAGAAGGTCAAAATCCTGAAAAAAACTATAGCAACGATATGTCAACCATTTTTTCCCACCAATTAATCAATCTAGCCGTCGGACATTAATTAAAAAAAATTAACCCAAAAATACCAACCATTTTTAACATATTTTACCACAAGAAATTCTATAGTTCTTCCAAATTTTATTTGTTCTCCGACATTTCAATTCCAAGACATGAATCTTTTCAACTACCCATTTAATCGTGAAGAAAACAAAGCCAGAAATATGGAATGTAATAATTTCTTTATGTTTAATTATTATTTTGTAATGTTTTGAAAAAAGTAATATTAATATTAATTTTTTATTTATATTTTAATTTTTTAATGTTGAGTTCAAAAATATGTATAATATTATTACTAAGTAATTATTATAAACTGTATCACTATCAATAACCCATTACACATCTTTGTATTGATCACTACAAAGCTTACGTGGTGCATGCGTGGCAACACTTTTTCTTCACTATCACTAACCCACTACACCGTTGGCCATTTGGTGCAATGGTAGCACCAAGACTTCTCATAGTGGAGGTCTTAGGTTCGAATCCTAGCCACAACAAAAAAGGGTCTGTGACCAGATCAGGGGGTTTACCTAGTTGGAGGGTTCCTCCTGAGGTGGGCTGCCGGATGTTCTAGGTGTTGTCCCGGGGAAACTCAATTATCCTAAAATATCTAGGTGTTGCCGTTAAAAAAAAACCACTACACATTATCTTAGCTGCTTTTTATAAAATTTATTATATTACATGTTTAAAGAAATTAATTGACATATTCACATGAAGATGAAGATGTCCATTAGTATGATCAAAAGCATTTTAAGGTAAGTTAATCTCATTTTCTCCTCGTTCATGTCTTTTATAGCACACTCATAACATGTAGATGTGGCAAAAATAGGTAGGTTGAGAGGGTTGGGTAAACGGCTTTTTAGCTCATTATGTCATATATCGAGTATACTACAAAATTGAATAATTTTGCACCGGTACAGTTTAATTTGGAACCTAAATATTGTGGGAACAAGAAACATCAATAATCAATTTGGACCATTCATTTCTCTTTCAATAAAAAAATATAAAATAAATAGTTTCCTTTTTCGATTAATTAATCCTCTCTATTCTATCCTCTTTTATAAGATTCCAACTACACATTTTCTAGTGAGACATGAACGTGTGTTTTACCATCGATTTACACATGTTTGTTGGAAAAGTTAAAAAAAATTCAGTGTATTACACAACAACATGCACATGTGGATGTGATAAGAACACGAATCATTTATTTTTAACTTTTATAAGTTATGTTATTATGCTGAAACAAGTGAAAATGATGTTTATTTAAAACATGATATGTATAGTATGCACATGTGCATGATAAAAATAAAAACCCATACACATGACATGCACATATGTTAGATGTTTTCTAAACCAACAAAAACTCATGAAATGTATATAATTCGTTAGATTACAACCATAACCTCCTTCAAAATAATATATGCATATGTGCACTATACATTAAAAAAAAGAAAAGAAACGAGTGCTGAGAAGGGGTATAGGTGCTACAACCTCCCACGGGTCATTCGTTGTGTATTTCTTGGTTACTCCCATGTTCAGAAGAGGTATAGGTGCTACAGCACCTCCCTTCGTCGACACTTCACCAGTGCTGATATTACTTTTCATGAGTCATGTCCTTATTTTTCAGAGTCCTCTGCTTCTTTGTTCGATCTATTTCCTGATCCTGGTCTGTTATAACCGAGTCTGTCCTCTGTTCCTACCATTTCTATATCCTTTGTTCCATCCACATCTGCGCCTCTGGTCACTGATCACGTTCCTTCTACATCTGGCCTACCGACAGAGCTCCCACCATTAGTTTTCACATATGCCCACAGACATAAGTATTAGATAAGAGAGACACATGATTCACAACCGAACCATGACCCTGGTACGTCTTCAGTTCCACCTCCTGAGCCTGACACACCCGATACTAATCCTGTTACACTAGACACACATGCTTATGACCCTCCTAGTGCACCCTTTCCTGATATACCAATTGCCTTTCGCAAAGAACCTCGACTTGCCACCCGTTATCCTATCCAGGATTATGTTATTTATTCCCACCTCTCAACTGAGTCCCATGCCTATACTACTACTATTGATTCCTACCTGAGTCCCAAAGATGTGAGCACAACTCTTGCTCAACTAGGATGTCGACAGCCAATGAAAGAAGAAATCGGGGCTCTCAAGGCTACTCATACATGGGATCTTGAAATACTTCCTCGTGGAAAGCGTATTATTGGGTGTCGATGGGTGTTCACAGTTAAACTACACCCCGATGGTTCTCTTCATCACTTGAAGGCCCGGTTAGTTGATAAATGGCATCGATTATGATGAGACTGTCTCCCCAGTTGCCAAAATGTCGTATGTACGCATTTGTATTGCTCTCTCGCCGCCATTAATCATTGGCAACTCCACCAGCTTGATGTCAAGAACGCCTTTCTTAATGATGTTCTTAAGGAGGAGGTATATATGGAGTAGCCACCTAGGTTTATTATCAAGGGGGAGGCATAGAAAGTATGCAGATTTCGTCGTTCCTTATATGGCCTTAAGCAGTCTCGTAGAGCGTGGTTTGGTCGGTTTTCCAGTGTTATGAGAGAACTTGGGATGGTTCGTAGTGCATATGATTATCCTATATTCTTCAGACATCACCATGGGTGAAGGATTATTGCATTTGTTTATGTAGATGACATCATAATTACAGGGGATGATGAGGCTGGGATTACCAATCTCAAACAGTTCCTATAGTCTCAGTTCTAGATTAGCGACCTTGGTCAACTTTGATACTTTTTTGGCATAGAAGTATCTCGTTCACCACAAGGAATACTTCTCTCTCAACGAAAGTATGTCCTTGACATGTTGACTGAGTGTGGATTATTGGTTTACAAACCAGTAGATAGCCCAATGCTTCCTACTAGGAAGCTCCTTCCGGGGGACGGAAGCCCGTTGAAAGATCCTGAACGATACAGACGCTTAGTTGGAAAACTTAACTATTTAACGGTTACACAACCTGATATTTCGTTTCCCGTAAGTGTTCTGATTCAGCTCATGGCTAAACCATACACTAGACACACATGTGGATGCCGCTCTTCGTGTAATGAGATATCTTAAGACCACACCGGGATTAGGGGACTTGTATTATGACCAGGGCCAATATCGTGTGGGTGCTTTTACAGAGAAAGGAGATAGGCAAATATCAGGTTTCTCATATGCTGATCGGGCAGGTTGCCCTATTTCACAATGATCTACAACTGGATATTGTGTTTTGTTTTAGGAAATCTGGTATCTTGGAAGTGCAAGAAGCAACACAGTGTCTAGATGTGACAACCGTCACCGAACAAGGTTAACACCTACTTTAACATTAATCGTGTTCCTATTTTTTTTTACTAATTGAGTCCCTATTTGAGGTTTAAATTGGAACCCTAGTTACGCATGCCACTTTTAGAAACTTTCCAAATCCGAAAATTATTGATTTAAAACCGACGCTTGTTACACATAGCGTTAACCGACATATCAAAATGTATTATTTTTTTTGTTACCTAAAATGTCCTAATATTCTTTATTTAGAAGAAACGTCGTCAAAGTTTTAACACGTTAGCCTAAGTCGTTGAACTGTTGACATTTATTTAAGTTTAATGATTTGTTTTAAAAAAAATATATATATAATAAATAAATATATTAAAAGTAGCTGGCCGAAAATTTATAAAGCATCATCCCTTGTTTTTTTATTATTAATTGCAACATATTCTTAATTCCCTCGGTTTTAAAATTTGAAATTTCTCTTGATCATGATCACCCCAATTCCTTTACAATCAAATCCCTTTAAACCCCTCTCCCATTCACGAATTCAGCCTTCATCCATCCTTTCATGGTCGCAAACTTCAAGCATCCAAAAACCAAACCGAAAACTTTCGCATTCAAGCAATCTAGTGTGTTTTAGTGAAACCGGTAGGTAGTTCTTTCAAGTTCCATCAAGTTCCTTGTTCTAATCTTTCAAGATCTGATTTTTACTACTTTATGATTCAAAGATCTTGGTATTCCAGCAACAAGTTCCCATCTTTCGAAAGATCTCGAGTAGCAAAGCCGTTAAACGCGTCTAGGTATGAAAAATCAATACTTTTCTTATTTTTCTTTGATTTCCAGAACTTTACATGTTCTAAAACCCTAAAAGATTCAAACTTTACAGATTTTAATTATATATTCTGTCCTTAATAATCAAGGGTCGTACTTTTGGTCGTTATAATCGAAAAGTTACTAAAAAAACTCGTTTTTGAAAGCAAACCGTTATAGTAGATTCAAAACAGCAACTTTTGTCAAACTTTGGAGAGTCATAACTCGACCATAACTCAACCAAATCAGTCGATTCTTGAGTCTAGATTGTGGTTAATGGAGTATAGTTTCCAGAAAACTAAGTTTCATAATTTTTTGGCGAGTTTTGATTAGTCAAAGGTATTTTTTTATAGACGGCTATCAAATTTGTTTTCAAACAGCAGACTTGGTCTGTGTTCGTAAGGCCATATCTCATTCATTACAAGTCCAAATAAGTCCATTCTTTTTTCTGAAATTTAAGTTTTTGAGTATAGCTTCAAACCAACTGGAAAATCTTAATTTGCTTTTGTATCGAGGTCGTAACAAACAAAAACGTTTTGTCGCATACTGAAATCACTACAACTACCTTTCTGTGTTCCACGATTTTTCATAATTTTTGTGCTTTCTGGAAAAATAATACAAAAATATATTTGAAAACTAGAAACGTGAGGCTTGATGCCACCAAATTTTTAGAATTTAATCGATCGTTTGGTCAGTCAATAAAATTCGTGAAGTTGTCCTAAAATCTGGCTCGTTAAACTATTTTGCTGTGATAAAATTTCTAACTTTTCTTTTTATCCAAAACAACCTCCAATTACCTTTAGAGCACCGTGATTTGTCAATTATTCTACCCTAACGCCATACTTATCAATTATTTTTGCTTAGTTCTTATATATAATACCTTGAATGTAGCTTTCGAGTAGGACATTCTTTGCTTCATATTTGTATTCGTTGTGTGAAATCCTAAACTACGCTATCACGTGAGTATATCATTACCCATTTTTCTACTTTTACCGTTTTGGGGTGAAAACATGTAAGTCATTACTTTATCAAAATCTTGTGAAATAAATCATACATGATAACATTTTCATAACTTGAATGGGTTAAACAGTAATTACAAATTTATACATCGCTAAGTCTCTCTCGCTACATCACACATAACCATTAACTTGTTATAAGTCAACGGTAGTACGATAGTGGATCCATAGGTGTGACATACCCATTCATCTCCCTGGATAGGGCGGTGGATGATCGAAACTCGACATACATCACGATTTGGTGGATTCCAAGTCTATTAAAGGGCATTCTCGTCATTAGGTTTGGTCATGGACTCGTGTACTTATGTTTATAGTTTCATGTTTGATTATATTATTATGGTATCTTATCTTGATTCGTTATAAAATTTGTGATAGCTCATCAACTTTTTAGTTGACTCATTTTCTACATGTTTTCAGGTGAAGGTACTAAGATGATGATTGCTCAAGTAGGACGCTTTGGACCTAGATTAAATAAAATTTGGCAAACTCTATGTTTATCTTGGATTTTTATTATGTCTTTGTTTGAATTGGATTATTAAATATTTCAACTTTAATAGAATGTCTTTGATACTTGTGTTATGATTTCAATTCGTTACGCTTTCGTGTTTCCGCCTTGGCGGGGGTGTGACTCTAGATCAAGTGCGGAATCGAAATATAGAGCAATGACAGAAGTTACTTCAAAGATTGGATTCGTCGTCTTCTTAAAGAACTTGGGGTTGTGTCTAATGTCTTGATGAGGTTATATTGTGATAGTCAGAAGCTATACATATAGCCAAGAATCAAGTATTTCATGAGAGGACGAAACATATAGAGGTCGATTGTCACCTTATCAGGGATCGTGTGGTGGGCACTCAGGCTGATCCTCCATCCATCCAGTAGGTTCATGTAAAGACATAATTTCAACTCGTAGACATCTTCATGAAACCACTTCGAAAGGCATAGGTAGACTTTATATGTAGCTGTTAATTGTAAATAGTTATTAGAGTAAATTACTATTTTAGTCCATGACGTTTGTCCATTTTAACTAGTTGAGTCCCTTATGTTTAAAATCGTCGCTTTGAACCCTGACGTTTCATTTTTTACTCCATTTGAGTCTAAATGGCTAACGTCGTTAGATTTAACAGTTAAGTTTTTTTCTGAAGTGACCGAAATACCCTTGAGGACCCAAAATGTTAGAAAACATTATATATTCTACAATCTCTCCTCTCCCCACCACCACCACCACAACACAACGGTGGTCGGATTATGTACCGATTATACTCCCTCAATCCATCATTCTCGGTGTTTACGTCTGTGCATCCGTCCTAGTCGTCTCCTTCGTTTGGATCCTCGCCGGTAATCAATTAACTTATGATAATTTCCAGGGCCGGTCCTGAGGATTTAAGTTCCTCGGCCGAGCCGGAAAAAAAGGCCCCTACAAACAAAATATATAAACTACATTTTTTTTAAACGACGATTAACGTTATAACAATAAAAATAGAAAAAATATAGTATGTAATAAACAAAAACAATAAAAAAATCTATTATAAGTTTAAAGAGGGCCCAACCAATAAACATATAATTTTTTTTAAATGACTCAATGGTCATGGAATAAACAAAAAGGTCAAACCATTATAAAAGAGGGTCCAACCAGTATAAAGATTAAAAGGGCCCAACCAGTATAAAAAGGGTCCAATAATTTTTTAAGTTTTATAAAAATGACCCAATATATAAAACCGGTATTTAAAATTTTATAAAAAACATATATATATATATATATATATATATATATATATATATATATATATATACACAGGCTCCGTAAAAATTTTAGGCCCCCAAAAAAACGGGCCGTGGCCGGCGGCCCGGATCGGCCTACCCCAGGGCCGGCCCTGATAATTTCAGTTAAATTCATAGCGTAATCTATATTTTACTACTTAATTTGTTACTTATATGTGCATTTGCATTCTAATTGGTTCAAGTCACAAAGATATTTTGTGTTCATTCAATTATTGATGCGTATTTACTGTTATTCATATACACTCTGTTGGTGTATAGCCAATTAATCTTACTAAATTGCAGTAAACAAATGCCAGATCTGTTTATATTGACTTTTTTTGTGGTCAGAATTGGTAGTTTTGGATTAGCCTTTAGCAGGAATTTCCAGCAGATAGGTTTTAATTCATCAAGTTGCAGTTGAAGGTTTTTGGTCGGGATAGTCGCAGCAGCGGTGGCCGGGATCTGTAGCAGAAAGCAAGTGGAGGAGAGGCAGAGTGTAATGGGTCTGGACTCGAAAATCAGTTGCAGCGGTGGTGCTTGTATGACAGTAGCGTGAGGGGGGGGAGGCGAGGGGGAGTAGAATATATAATGCTTTTTAACATTTTGAGTCCTCAAGGGTATTTCGGTCATTTCAGAAAAAAACTTAAGTGTTAAATCTAATGACGTTAGCTATTTGGACTCAAATGGAGTAAAAATGAAACGTCCGGGTTCAGAGTGACGATTTTAAACATAAGGGACTCAACTAGTTAAAATGGACAAACGTCAAAGACACAAATAGTAATTTACTCTAGTTATTAATTTAGGCCCATTTCTCTTAATCCATTCGGGTCTAGCCCATGGACTATTATTTAGAGATTTTATCTTTATAAATAAAGGAGTCACTCACTTGTAATCTTAATTCTTACACCTTTTATAGTTTTATTTATACAATACCAGTTTACAATAACAATACTTCTACTTATAAAACATAAATAATTTTTCTAAATTTTCTAGAATCAAGACGCCTTATTTCATACTCCTTTATATCCAACATATTTAACTTGTTAACAAGTTTCAGTTTTATAAGCATTTTAAGTTTAACCCCACAACATGTTGGGTCGTTTTGTTTTTACATTTCTTTCTATATTTAAACCCTTGAACAAATTTGTAATTTCTATTAGGTTTTTAACCTAAACATATTTTCCCATTTTTCTTAACTAGAAAATATAAAGATTTGGTTTCCTACAAAATTAAAAATGAAAAATAAAGAAAATTCTCTACAAGTGAACGCACCCTTAATATTTATTTATCCTAAAAGTTGATATTTGGGATGTTAAACAAAGTTGAAAATATCAAAATGCAAAGCAAACATTTACAAAAAAACCTCTGGATTTTGTCATCTTCACATCACATTACATTTATCCTTCGATGATTTTGATTCTTGCTTCGACGAAGATGATGAGTTCCGTGGCCTCGAGGGCTGCACGTGCTGCAAAATTTCAAGAACAGCCTACTGTTTAAGCAATATATCTTATTTAATTAGTCTAAATATCTGGACATTCATACATTTATAAGAATCATATACACATATATAAGATGATATGTATCATAATATCCATTAAATTTAACTATGCATAATACATACTTAAATAACAGAAATTCAGATGCAGCATTTCATATGAATAGTGATTCTAGGGCTAGAGGGAATTTCATGTCAATCAATGTGATAGGCGAAGAACTAACTTCTCAGAACACACACACGCACACTCACGCGCGCGCACACGTACACCAAAAAAAGGGAGGGATCTGTAACATACCTGTGGACCTGTAACAAGCCCCGACCCCGACGCTCCAATAGTGCTTGGTTGTTGTGGCATGTTGCGTTGTGTTGGCTGTTGCTGCTGCTGCTGTTGTTGTTGCTCAAATTCTTGTTGCTGAAGAGCTATAGCCAATTGCAAATCAGAGCTGCCAAAAGAACACCAAAAAAATCTTAAAAGTGACCTATTTGCCCATTATTTTTGTTGTAAATTGATGATATCGGTTATGTTCTGCAAGATTCTTTATTTAGTAAACCGTCAAAACAACTTCCCAAAAAATATTCTTGAAATACAAAAAGGTAGACAATTACTTAAAGCTGGTGTTCTCTTGTGCAGCATTGTCAATGCTTGCAATATATTCCTGAAAGACAAAAAATGAAGTGAAATCCACATAGACGAATGGAAAATATATGTTACAAAATTCAAAACTGGTGTATATCTGAAAGAAGGGGTGCTTACAGCAGTATTAGTTAATGCATTCTGCTCATCCCATGAACGGGTCTCCGGATTTTCAGCATTAAATTCCTTGAAACTACCCGTCATATATACTGTATCTCCATTGACCTGAAAACACATATATGACTATATAATATACGGATCAAAACAAATTGATGATTTTATTTAGCTAAATAATTTAAAAGCTAACCACAGAAATCATGAAGAAATGCATACCTCATTAAGCTTTTCCCATACCAAATCAGGTTGATTAATATAGCCTTGATCTGTAGCTAAAAGGTATAATTCTCCCTCAAGCTGCAAATATGCTCATAAAGTATTCAAAGAACATGATAGTGCACAACATTAAATTCTCATTCAACTACAAAGTACACCTTAACTAACCTTGAACATTGTGTTGAAGTGGTTATTCCTGAAGAACACACATAGCTCACGTTCTTTTAAGCCTTCTTGCAAGGAAAACAAACTGCAGGCATCAAAACAGCAAAATAAATAAAGTTTCTCCATAACATAAACTAAATGTCCATAACATTAATAAGCAAACATACCCATATATAGTGAGCTGATTTGCACTATTCTTCAGAAAATTCTTGATCAGTTCCCCTGGTTAAAAAACCAAGCACCTTAACTTTATGCTTTGACGGGACCATTTAAAAAATAAACTCAAATATTAATACCTTGTTTAGGTGTAATTCCATCCTTGCCCTTTGCCTCATCTGCACTACTACTGACCTTATCCACTTGTTCTGCTAAAACCACCTCACCTTCATACATCGGTTCATCATTTTCATAATTTGCAGTGCTTGTTTCCTGTATGTGTTCTTTACCTTCATAAATGGGTTCACTTCCATCACCACTTTCAGTTAAGCACACAGATTTGGATTCATCACTGGATTGTATTAAGTCCTTGGTTGCCACATCCGCACAGTTACTAACCTTATCCACTTGTTCTGCTAAATTTACATCATTGCTCTCAACTGATTGATCTTGTATCTGTTCATCTCGAGAATTATGCACAAGGGTATTGACAGGTGGGGCAAGATCTGATTGATCATGTATCTGTTCATCTCGAGAATTATCCAGAAGGGTATTGACAGGCGGGGCAAGATCTGATTTATCATGTATCTGTTCATCTCGAGAATTATCCACAAGGGTATTGACAGTTGGGGCAAGATCTGATTCATTCTGACTTTCCTTGGCCTTTTCTGATTTAACCAACACATCATGCTTCTCAGATGGTGCCTCTATTTGATCATGAAGTTTATCTTGCAAAGAAGAACTAATATCTTGCATTTGATCCGTTTGAAAAGTTAAGACATCATGATTTACAGGTTCCTGTTTTTCAAGAGATGGGTCATTTGAATTTTCAGTTGAGTTATCCTTAACTGTATTATTAACTTTTACATCATTTTCAGTCTCTGATAACTTCAAGACTCTCAACAGCTCTTTTTCCTCTTCAAGATCTCCTTTTCTTTCCTTTTTCTCATCAAAAGATTTTGTTGTAGATAGGGAAGGTGAAGGGACACCTAAACTTGCTGTTGTTGCAGCAACAAAATCAACAAAATCTTCTTCAGAGTTCTTTATTTCACTTTCTTGATTTTGAGTTTCAAGGGCAACAAGTTCTCCCATCATTGTATTGTAGGACTTTAGCCCAATTGCATCAGCAGTATCAGAATCCTAATATAAGCAAATGAAAGCATAAGAAAACAGATGTTTACATGCTCATATTACACCATATGTTCAAAAAACATGCCTGAGGATCAACAATCCAACCATGGTAAAGTGGTATGTCCAATAAATCGAATATTGCACACTCTCTGGTGAACTCAAAATCATCAATTCTGCAACAATTTAATGTTGTATGTCATGAGTTTGAGGCTAGGAAGGAGGAAACCAAGGAAAAAAAAAAAGAACATACCTTGTGAATTTTAAGTTCACATCAATGCCGGTCGTAAGTCGTGGGAGTAAATCAATGGCATCAGAAATGTTCCGTTCTTGATTTTCAATGTACCCTGCATCTTTATTCTATACCCAAATTAAAAGCTATCAAAATCAATCCATTTATCCACTTAACTTCTATCCTTAAAAAACTCTTATCCACAATATGACGGATAGATTAAACAAAATAGATAAAAGATTACATTAACATTGCTGTTTGAGTCAATCAACCGCTCTGCCACGAGTGAAAGCAGTTTCTCCTGTGATACTTCAGCTACATCCGAACTCAGATTCAAATTGTTTCTAAGCAACAGAACATTACCTAACACACGTTGATCATCAAAAAATAATTTGTAAATTTAAAATCATAAAACCAAGAAAACAATAGTTGTACAAACATTCAAAATGAGCTTAATCGACCAACTGAGTTATAATTAATGAGCATAACAGAAGATGATCTACAAAACGAAACGTTAGGCATGGCTTAGGCTAAATGCAATGAAACTAATCATAAGGGTACATATCTCACTACTTTATCATAGATACAATAAGAATAGGGAAAATCATGAGAATAGGCATGTTAACTACAATTTTTGCTCAAATTGGCATTGACTTTTACATTTGTTCAAATAGACAATCTGAAATAACCAATCAGAGAAGGAAAAATAGCCCACACACCAATAATGTGGCAGCTTCAAAGCCCACACACCCATAATCCAGCACCTTCATAGCCCACACTCCATAAAAAGTCAATGCCAATCGGCTCCTTCACAGCCCACACACCTATAATCCGGCATCTTCACAGCTCACACTCCTATATCCGGCACCTTCATAGCCCCTACGCTGATAATCGGCACCTCCACAGCCCACTTAAAAGTCATTGCCTATTTTGTAAATTTTTTTAGTCAGCTTGCCTATTCTCATGATTTTCCTATAAAAATAATATTGTATCATTTATATTACCAATTAGAGTTCAATTATAATCAAATTCCATTCAACCTGCACTCATAACCGATTCTCATTCTTCAATTAAAATTCAGACCTAAAACCTTTATAAAAGATGCCCAAAACCCTCGGAAACAGAAAACCTGGAGCCAATTCCTCAATTAACACCTCAATAACATGTGAAATGTTAATTCTCCTAATTTTTCGATAAATAATTCACAAATTACACAAAAAAATCCCTAATTAACATCCTAACGGATCCTAACGTTACATCAACATAAAAAAACCCTAGAAACAGTTACGAGGGTGATAGATGATTACAGATAGCGAGGAGAGGGCAAGGTCCATTATCATTCTGAAGGATAATCGGAGTATTCCTCCCCAAAAATTGAATTAATTTGGCCTTGTGTAACAATTCTTTGGTCGCCGAAGGATCCTCCCGATCCCGCGGCTCTTCCGGCGGCGAGGCCATCTCCGATGACGTTGTAGCAAGTTAATGTATACGTATAGACGATAGTATGTATATGTATATATGGAATACGTGTGTGTATGTGTTTTGGGGAGTCAAAAGGAGAGGAAAACAACACCGACGATGGATGGAGACGATGAGATGCAAAAATGAGAATTTGTTGACGATTTTATATATGGAGGGAGAAGTCACTAATTTTCTTTTCAGTTTCATCAAAAACATTTAATATTATAATTATGACTATAATTATTATGTTTTTATGTTAATTTCTTATTGAAATTTTACTTGTTGTTTTGTGAAAATTTAAGTTAAATAAATATATAAATAATTTAGTTTATGAGGATGCTTATTTTGTTATAGTAGACCAACTTTTGTTGCTTTGCATATATATGGTTAATAACAAAAAGTTGAAAATAACACATGACATGTTAGTTAAAAAAAGCAAAAAATATAATTTATTTTTTTTACTATTATTTATCAGAAATGTATGATTAGATATTGAAACGTATACATAAATGTATATTTGTAGTGTTACCACTTAGATAAAATAATAATAATAATAATAAACCTTTCAAGTGGGATTCATTTTAATCTATTATATTATATATAAAATACTTTTTCACCCCTCATACTATACTATACGTAAAATATGCTTTTTAATCTGCTTTAATTATGTTTTTCTTTAATAACTTTCGTTCGCTAACGTTTTTCAAAAAGGGTGTGCGTGACGGTTTTTAGTTTTTTTTTTTCACCAAAGTTCCGATAATAATTTTTTTGAGAACGGAGCTTTTTTTTATCAGAAGCGCGTTTTTTTATCGTGGTCTGGTTCGAGTGTCGTTACCGTTGTGGTACCGTGCCGAAACGAACCTGTTATGAGCGAACAACATCATTGCCGGTTTTGGTATTATTGGTACCGGTCTCGATCTTCGCTTTTATGGTTTTCTACGACTCGAACTTTTTTTTCCTTTTTTATTATTTAATTTTATGTTTCTTTTTTGTTAGCAATATTTCCGGGTTGGTTTAAGAGAAACGAGCAACAAAAGCTTTTAAAATAGCAAAGTTTGCTAGGATATTTAGGCAGCATTGACCAAAATTTGACAGAAAAAAGTCATCTTTCTTGAGGACATTACAAGAAATGCTCTTTCATGCATTATCATATTATACACCAATTAAGTTACTAATATCCCACCAAAAACAAAATCATAAGAAGTGTTTCAATACAAAAGAAGGAACACATCTTATTAAAATGTTTGATCTGCCAATTGAGGTCAACTGCACATAAAAGTCATAGCAGAAAGTCAACTTTCTAGAGCTCAACAGGTGCAAGTTCATCATCTTTAATACCTATTAAAAAACTAAAATCCCCTTCTAAATAACCTTTCAAGAAAGCAACCACAACCCCTCCAACAAATCTCCTCATGGGTTCTCTACACTTGCCATTTTTACACAAACAATAAGTAGCCTTCCCTCTAATCCCTTTAGTCTCATCATCAAGCATATCAAGATGCCCATAATCTTTCGCGACAAAATAACACGCGGGTTTACAACATTCGTTGTAAAAGTCCTCGTGGTTCACCCCTTTTGGAGCACAAGCCGGGAACAACGGGTTTTTCCTGACTTCACCAAGGCCCGAACCGATAACCATCACTGGCATTTCAAGATTAAATGAGTGTGGAACATAAGTGAGCACTTTTGGAGGAGTTTGTTTGCCTTTGTCCATTCCATCAACCAGATCAATCCCGATCAAGGCAGAAAATTTTAACTTTAGTTTTGTTTTAAGTCTGTTTAGAGCAAGGGCGAAAGCGACTTTTCCCCCACGGGTGTGACCAGCCAGTCCTAGCTTTGTTAAGTTTGCGGTTATTTGGGTCGGAAGGAACTTTGGAAGTCCTTCGGGTAGCCAGTTGGTTATTTCAGCCACATATTCGATTTCTTTAGTCGCGTCTGGTCCTGCCACTGAATATAACTGTCCCATAGTACCAAAAGAAATCTGTAAGGACAACATCTCCGGGTTGGTTTAAGACATCGAACGGAAAATGCTTTATATTAGAGTTAAATAGGTGATTATATTTTGCTCACCGGGAGGCGGTGTAACAATGGGACCATGTATAAAAACGTACCATTCCCAGCATGAGTTCACCAATTCTTGGTTGCATAATAAGTTCGTATAAAGACGTACGACCTTAATAGTGTTAACCAAGCCTTGGCTTATCAATCTCCACTTGTATAAAGACGTACAAGCTTCAAGAGAAGTTTGATTAAAAAGGTTTTACACTTTAAAAATCAAGAACACTCATAAATATAAATACGGATTTAGACAATAATAAAAGCCCACCAAAATGGTGGTTTTAAGGACGAATAGTTAAAGACATAAACATATCACTTAGATTAATACGTTAAACATTAACATGCACCAAACTTCATCTTCACCCTAGCAATACAAAGAGTCTAGCCACGAATGGCCATACTAACTAGCATAACGCTGAGTTTCGTAGGCTCCCCTATTGCGGAACAATGAGTAAGAGCCTCTCTACTCACTACTACTACACTCTAACTACGAAATAAACTTTCTCTGGTGTGTTCTTTGGGTGTGTAAGGGATGCTTCAATGAAGAACTCAAGCCATCTATTTATAGGCCTCAAAATGACCAATGCACGACCGTGCATTGGATTGCACGGCCGTGCAAACACCTCGGGAATCAAACAGGGTACAAAGGACAGTGTACCGGAGCCTTGGAGAGCAAGACAGGCAATGCACGCAATCCCCTGCCTGCTCCCCAGGCTTGTCTTTTAGCTGCTTGTTGACTTATGTTGACCTGGTTTGACTTCTTGAGGGTCAATGCTCGGGTTTGGTCCTCCAAAAGCTTAATTTATTCATGTTTTAAGCTGGTTTTTGCTTTGTTTATCTTGGAGCACCGAATAACCTACAATTGTGAAATATTAACGTTTTAAGTGTCAATTGCAAGGTTATTAATTAATTAGTACCATAATATGGGGATTATTATGCATGCAAAATATGTATAATTTAGGACATATCATTAATTAATAAATAAATAATTATATTTGATCATTTAATAATTAGATAAATGATTATAAGAGCCCCATATAAAATCGTGTCTTACATCACTAACTTGCAATCTGAACCCGTAAGCAATCTGTTTTCTCATAATTGTTTGTAAAGTTTTTAAAGTTTGTTGCTTTTAAGCTGGTTTTCTGAATTCATAAAAGTTTTAGTAGTTTTCACAATTAACATTGTCCACGAATTCCCTGTGGATACGACACTCTACTTCACTATGATATAGTTTAAGGTAGCTAGGGATCAGAATTATTATTGTTTTTTATTAAACTTGACATCGCGATCAATCATCATCATTCAATCCGCAAGAATTTGGCCATGAGAAGTATGATGCGTTGGCGTCAGAGAGTTGACCGGCTGATGTGGTGTCAGCAAAAGACTCTAATTGTGGCGTTTCATTGCAGCCTGTTCTTTCCATGTCCAAAACCGATTCCTCGGATGGTGCAGATCCCACGAAATGATGGGAAAATTACCAAACTAGCCATTTGACCAATCCCATTTACCAAAACAGCCTTTGACTTTTTTTTTTACCAAAATAGCCAAATTGGCGAAAAATTGCCATAAAATTTCGCCGCAAATTTTCGGCAATTTTTTTTTTTTTTTTTCAAATTTTGTGGGACCGAATGGCGATTGGGTCTGGCGAAAATTTTGAAATTGGCGAAAATTTTGAAAATGGCGAAATTTTTGAAAAGTGGCGAAATTTTTGAAAAATGGCGAAATTTTGAAAAATGGCGAAATTTTGAAAAAAGTGGCGAAAATTCAGAGAATCTTGAATAAAGTGGCGAAAATTCAGAAAATCTTGAAAAAGTGGCGAAAATTTGAAAAAAGTGGCGAAAATTTCAGAAAAATGACGAAAATTCAAAGAATCTTTGAAAACTGGCGAAAATTTCAACTCTGACCGGATTTGACCAAAAGTGGCGAAAATTTGACCAAAAATGGCGAAAATTCAGAGAATATGGCGAAAATTTAAAGCGAAAATTCAAGGAATCTAGCGTTAGGATTTGACATATTTTCGTCATTTATAGTATAAATTCGCCATTCAAGCCATTCACGCCATTCACTCCAAATTTTCGTCATTCACTCCAAATTTTCGCCACTTTCATTTTCGCCAGTCTTCTCTCCTCGCAGTTTCATTAAAAATGAATGTTAATGTAAGTTCCCTTTTATTATTAACAGTTATTTTTCTTTATATTTAATATTTGATAAAATCTCATTTAAGTAATTGTATATATATTTGTTTATTTATACAGGAACATTATTATGCCGCCCAGTTGGCTATTAGATGTAATATGAAAATTGTTAAAGAAATTCGTGAAAAGTTAAAAAAATATCCAACTGCACTCATTATTTTTAGTAACACATGTTTTGGATATTGGTTAAAATGTGAATCTCTTAACAGTGAAGCATAATTAATTCTTAATATTTCAAACTCAAATATTAACTGATAATCCAGAAGATGGCATAAACTTTTCAATCGGTGGCCGCACTTTAACTTTTGGTCCTAGAGAATTTTGTTTGATTACTGGTTTTAAATTTGGTGAATTTAAACCTCACATAAATTACCAAAGTCCTCCTTTTTTTAAAGAAAGGTTATTTGGTAGTCACAAAGTTAAGTCAGAAGATTTGTTATATATTTTTAAAAATGATTTGCTAACTTTAGAAGAGATGGATGCTGTTCGGGTTTGTTTGTTATTATTGGTTGAGGTCGGATTCAAAGGGTTAGAACCTAAAAATTTGTTGGATCCGTTTCTTTTAAAATTGGTTAATAATCTAAGGGCATGGAACGATTATCCATGGGGTTCTTATATTTGGAAATACACGTACCCACATATTCATAATGCCCTTTTTAAAAATAATAGAGACGATCGAAAACTAAAGCTAACATATAACATCAAGGGATTTGTATGGGCATTTAAGGTTAGTATTTGTTTATTTTTATATAATGCATTATTTACTTTCATTTTATATTATATTAAGTTAATTAGTTTTATTTTTGTAGATGTGGATATTTGAGATATTTTCGAAGATTGGGATGTTAATTGATAGGGACGGTTTTTTACCCCGTTGCCTTGGATGAAAAAAATCTAGCAGACTCACATGGGAACAAGCAATTGCAATATTAGAGCGTTCTCATTTTGTTAGTTATCATTTACTTTAAATTATATTTTATGTAATGTTATATTCTTAACATTTATATTTTTGTTGTTAAATTTATCAGACTGGCTACGAGCCGATAGTAATTTCTCCTACACAATTAGAAGAAGAACAGCAATACTGGAAAGAGAGTTTTATCATTTTGGGTGATGGTGTAGATGATGATACATCAAAATATTTTAAAGAAAATCAATCGTCATCGAATGACGTTATCATGAACATTTTGGACCGTTTACAGGTATATACTTTTCCATCTAATCTCATTAAAATTTTTCCTTATATAAATTGTTTTTAATTAAATATTATTTTATCTTATAGAAGGTAGAGACGCTGGTAGGTAAAAATTATAGTAAAAATGATCATGCTGAATCAACGTCAAATAGAAATGATGACGTCTACACAACACCACCTTATGTAAGCGTATTTTCTTTATTTTAAATATTTATATCTTTGCTAACTTTGCTGTAATTTTTTTGATTTAAGGCTGACCATATAAATATTCATGAAGAAAAGGTAAGATATTTATGATTTTAATAATTTCAGCTTTTTTGTATTTTTACATATTGTTATATTTAATTATTTTACAGCCTTTTGGTCTAAACCGGGAAAAAAGGATATGCAAGCCATCTGCTGTTTTGCTTTCACCGTTCGGGATCATTGAATCGACTCCTAATTTAAAGAAAGGAAAAAGCGCAATTATTAAAAATATTAGGAGTTTTTATAAAACTGGAAAGTGTTGTGAAACTTCTCTTACTATGCCATCCATTATTGAGCCGTGCTTTTGGAAGAGTTTGTTGGTTTTAGATGGGTCTGATGGCTGGCTAGAGTCGAACGTAAGCAATTTCTTTTATATAATAAAATAATTTTAGCTTTATTAATTTATTAATTTATTTAAAATTCATTTATTAACAGCATCTTCTGGCTTGGGAGACTTACTTGTATAATTGTAGACCGGTAGATTCACGTTGGTCAATTTTATCTACTGAATTTCATTATCATTTATTAAGAGGCGAGAAGTGTTTCTCATTAGGGGATGGAGCATACTCTCTATATCCTGCCAGTTGGACTGTTGATGATGTAATGCATTTTATTTAATAATAATATTATTATTATTAACAAATTGTTAAATATATTTTTCTCTATGTTTGTAGTTTTACATTCCAGTGAATGTAGAAAAATCACATTGGTTCCTAACACATGTGAACACATCAACATGGACTATAACAGTATATAACAGGTTATAATCTTAAATATTTTTAATTAAGTTTTATTACTTAATAATAAAAAATTGACATTATTTTTTCTACAGTTTGCAAAACATTTATGTTGAAGAGACCGATACATTGTTGGAGCGTTTGCAGTTTCTTATTCCTAGTTGGTTATGGTACACCCAATTTTTCCATAATCGCAATATGACTGAACGACTGATGCCATTGAAGAGGGTAATACCACCTAACGTGCCTCAACAAAGCCCCGGGTCCGGATATTGTGGTGTTTGGGTGTGTATTTTTATGGAACGGTTAATCAATGGACGCGTCTTAAATCCACAGGAGGACACTCAAGAAACTGCAGCAGAATTTCGCAAACAATTAGCAATATTATGTTATAATAATATAACCAAAGAGTTTGTTGTTAAAAAAAATAGTTAAATGTAACATTTGTTTGATTTTAATATTATTATGTTTTATTTTTTTTATGCTTGTATTTTAGGTTATAAATATACATCTTGTGGTTCCATTTGGTGGTCATGGCGGATCATAACCACATTCACATTCACTTTACTATTAACATAAATATTCAAGAACATAACCCTCGTCCAAATGATGAAGAACATAACCCTCATCAAAATGATGAAGAACATAACCCTCGTCCAAATGATGAAGAACATAACCCTCATCAAAATGATGAAGAACATAACCCTCGTCCAAATGATGAACAACATAACCCTCGTCGAAATGATGAAGAACATAACCCTCGTCCAACCGCTCAACAACATAACACTCCTCTTGTTGTGCAACAACATAACCAAAGTCCAATGCAACGAACAAATCATCCAATTCCAGTACCTGTCCAACCTACAAACCCTCAAGAAACAACCAATTCTTCACCAGATTTTGATGAGGATTGGGATTTTAAATTTAGGGTAAGGCAATTTCGACGTCAACAACGACGTGAAGAATTTGGCTACTCCTGTTCAGATGACTCCGATTACTCCACTGACTCGGAATAATATTTTCATGTAATTTTATTTATGTTTTATTTTATTATGTTATAATGTATTGTTAGTTTTGTAATTTTAGGTTTAATTAAGTTTTAATCCTACGTTTAATTACGTTTTAATCTTATGTTTGTAATTCAAAGACAAAATTCTTCTCATAAATTTGTAATTCAAGGACAAAATAATTTAAAAAACAGATAAAATTAATATATTTAGTCTGTTGACGATTACATTACAAAAGTTAACATAATACGATAGAACCTCAACTACTAGGGGGAAACCTCATCTTTTAGGGGGAGAACGTCAACTTTAGGGGGGGGGGGGATCCACAGCTACATGGATGGGAACCACAGCTTCTGGGTGGTGATACGCAGCTTCATGGGGGGGGATCCGCAGCTTCATGGGGGCGAACCCCAGTTACTTGGAAGCATATCCCAGCTTCAACTACCCTTCAACGAAGTCTGCAGTTTTATTATATTTCCGAGTACACCGATTCCAACGAAGTCTAAAGTAAACAAGTAAATAAATCTGGAGGTTTTTTAGTAGTGTGTGTGTGTTTTATATATGAAAAAAAAACAAGTATAAAGCCATGGGTAGTATGATGGTTCATAGTATAGCATATAATGGTTTGGAAATGATGGTTTGGAATGATGGTTTGGAACATGATTCAGCCTTCTTAATATAGGCATGTTTTTTTAATAAATTAAAAATAAAATCTACTGTTGTGTACATGGGTAAACATTAAGACAATAATTTCATTAAAACAAAATATTTTTTAACATAACTTGACAACATCACAAGAAATAAACATAATATTAAAACATAAGTTGACAACATCACAAGAAATAACCCTAACGTGGCAAACAACGCCAGAAATAAAACTGATCTGCCATAAACCGTCGGTAAGACTTACATTTCTGTTTAAATTCGCCATTTATATTCAATGGTTTACCGGTTACTAGATGTTCCATTAGCATACAAACAAACACCCCTTCATTACCAACCAAGTCTTCATGTGACTGAACAAATTCTTCATTAACTTCGTACGACATAACCATTTCAGAGTATCCAGTCTTTTTCCAATAACCAATGTTAACCAATAAAGCTGTGAAATATACTGAGATTTTCATTAGTTTCGGGTGAATTAACCGTAAATATGTATCACCAGAGACGTTTTCACTCCAATAAGATACCATATTTAATGTCCTCATATCAACTCGGACAAATAACCATTCCTGATTTTGGATTGGTATAGAAAAATAGACATAGTCTACCTCCCAAAATGGGGTAAAACAGTTTAATTTTCCATTAGCATAAGAAATTACGTTTTTGTTAGGTGAGTCTAGCAGAAAATTATAAAATTGCGGTGGTAATATTGTCCACCGCATTTCAGAGGATACCCCACTGGCGAGTTCCCTATTTCTCCATTTCATCAATCTTCCAACCCAGCCTTCTAAGTGCTGTAAAAAATAATCATATTAGAAAAATAATATTTTCCAAAAAAATAAGTTATAATAAAATTTAAATTGTTTTTTACTTCTGGTAAGAGATAACCGTTGTTACGATACCCTAAAAGACTACCCCAAAAACTTTTGTCAAGCTTTGCCTCTCTAAAGAAAACAGCGGAATAACAAAACGGTTTGTCCCCGTGATTGTAGAAATCAAGAATAGTTTCTGACCAATTATGAGACTCATCGTCTGGAATTGCCCATATATTTCGTGGACGCTGAAAGTTATCTGGTCGAGCAACAGCTGGGTTCTGTTGCTCGGATGATGAAGATCCCTCGGTGTTCTTTGGGCGCCTCGATTTATCAAGTATCCAGCTTGACGGTTTACGAATTGGTTGAGAATTATATTGATCATCACCCATTATGTGTTGAATGATACTTAGATGTTTAATGAGAGTTATTGGTGAATGATAGTTGGTATTTATAGATGATATTTGAAATTATTTTTTCTTACTACAAGGAATAATAATATAATAACATAAATAGAAATATTTATTTCTTACTGCAATATTCGCATAGCATATAATTCATCAGCCATATATCGTCTATATCTCATACAAGCATCTTGTATATTCATTTCTTGCCACGACAATGACCTATTTATTACCAATCTACGCAATAACATACAAATTACCACCCCAGAATCTGGACCAATATGACCACCATTTGGAGGCCATACACTTTGACCTGACATTGTTAATTCAAGGGGTTCGTTTTCAAGAAATATTTGTTGCCCCGATTGTTCAAAATATGATATACGTTGTAGAAACCATATAAAGCTATCCACAAATTGCACATAAATTTGGTGGACATGATTATGAATGCACCATGAATCACTGCAGGTGTTTGGACGACATTCATATGGAAAAAATACATGAATCTCTAGTCTCTCCATATTAATCTGAAAAAGATACCAATTTATGTCGTCATCTGTTATCGGTAAGTATGTCTGTAAATAATAAAAACAATTAACTTATTGTTGTTCAATAGTGTCAATTAAATAAATAAATATTAATTTACCGTATCAACCTCCCATAATGGGGGATATAGTCTGTTTGTCCCATTTCCATATTGGAGGGCATCAACCGACCCATCATAAACTAGGTGATAAAATTCCGACAGTAAGATAGTCCAACGATCGGTTGATTGGTGTAAGGCATCTGTCCTTTGTATTTCATCTAACCTCCAAAACATAAGTCTGTTTGTCCAAGCACGAACATGCTGTAATTTAAATTTTTCCATTAATTAAATTACAAAAAACGTATATACGACAAATATATGTATTAAAAACTTACAATTGACTCTATATAACCGTTTCCAGAATACCCTAAGAGGGTACCCCAAAAATCTCTGTTAAGTACAGTAACGCCCATACAACGAACCCTGCACCATTCTGAATCTCCGTTGTAGAAGAATTGGAAAACATTTCTTGAGCAGTTCAAACCTGTCTGGAAATAATGGTTCTTAACCGGTGACGGAATGTTGTCGGCTATGATCGGATCATTTGAAAATGACTCATTCAAACGTCTTGTGTTTCTTCTACTTCTACTGTTGGTGATGTCTCTTACGTTAGAAGACATGTTATATTCTCAATAATGTTGTGAAAGAAATAGTCATTTGTGTTGTTGTATTTATAGGGATGCATGTCAAATAATTTACGGGGGACAAGAAAACAAAAAATGTGAAACAACCAAATTTTAGCGCTGATAACTCCCCTATATAAACTCCGTTTGGAACACGGGTAGGTTCGTTGAGTAGACCTCACGTGATATTACGGGGACAAGAAAACAAAAAGTATTATTTTAAATTCTAAAATATAATTTTATGACTCCTAAGATAGAGAAAATGTGTTTTGAAAAGTAGAATTATCTTGAGTTTTAATGTCAAACAACCAACTTTAAGCGCTGATAACTCCCCTGTATAAACTCCGTTTGGAACACGGGTAGGTTCGTTGAGTAGACCTCACGTGATATTACGGGGACAAGAAAACAAAAAGTATTATTTTAACTTCTAAAATCTAATTTTATGACTCCTAAGATAGAGAAAATGTGTTTTGAAAAGTAGAATTATCTTGAGTTTAAATGTCAAACAACCAACTTTAAGCGCTGATAACTCCCCTGTATAAACTCCGTTTGGAACACGGTTAGGTTCGTTGAGTAGACCTCACGTGATATTACGGGGACAAGAAAACAAAAAGTATTATTTTAACTTGTAAAATATAATTTTATGACTACAAAGATAGAGAAAATGTGTTTAGTAACATAACATAACACAATCTTAATAATAAAATTTAACAACATTTTCAATAATAATAATACAACATAACATAGTTTTTGTCACTAAGGATCATTTAGATCAAAGTCAATTTTTTGTGATCCCTGGCCTGTTGTATCGATGATATAATCATTAAAATTTTCAGGATCGACATAAACATTTGGTTGGGTTTGAGGGTTGTGTCCTCCAGCTCTCCCTCTAGATAATAGTTGTGATGGATTGGGCTGATTACAACTGACACGAGTATGCCCTTCATTACGACATCGGGTGCAAAACGGCGGTGTTACAACCTCTCCAACTGATGGTATACGTCTATTTTCACGTGGTCGACCGGCCTGTCTTTTTATCATGAGTGGTGGTTGAATTGGAAAATAGTCTTGTGGAATCTCCCATTCTGTTTGATCAGGAAGAGGATTTACTATCTCTTGATACGTCCCACGATAAAACTCTGTTGAAAACCAATTCAAAGCCCAATGACTACAATCTGTTTGATTTAGATATCTCGAAACACAAATTACGTGACCACAAGGTAAACCAGAGAGTTGCCACTGATTACATGTACAAGTTCTATTACCCAAATCGACTACACCTTTTTTCCCTCCGTCATCAACCTCAAACTTGTTTTGATCAATACCACTAACTCTCCATGACCCACTTTTTGAAATTCTTTTACTAATTTTACCCTGACCGTACTGGGTAAGTGGGTGTTGATTGTTAGCTATTAAAAAAAATAAACATAAATTAGTAACTAACAAATATGTTAAAAAAATAAAATAAAAATAAATTAGTAACTAACAAATGATTTAAATAAATTATTACCTCCAACCTGTCGACGATTATAGTACCATTTCTGTAAGCTTTCACGAAAAAATTCAATAAGTTTAATTATTGGTAGTTTTCGGGCATTAACCGACAAGGCGTTAATTGACTCTGCACTGTTAGATGTCATAACATTATAGCGTTGTCTAGAGCTGTGTGCTCTAGCCCATTTTTCAAAACCAATATTAACAAGAGTATTGTAAATATTTGGACCTGCAACACATATTAGCCGCATACCCTCATTAAACTCGGAAACTCTGTAAGCTTTACAAGTTTTCCACCATAAACATTCAAATGTTTTTTTGGACCTTGCCTTTGTGTTTAAGTTCATCATAAGATGCCGACAGCAGAGACCATGATAAGCATGGGGAAAAACGTCCCTAATTGCCTGAGCAATTGATGCAGCCCTATCTGATATGATCGCCAAATTTGGATTTTCGCCAATACAATCCTTAAGTCTTGACAAAAACCACGACCATGATTCACCACTTTCAGTTTTACCAACACCGTATGCGATCGGCAGGATTTGATTGTTTCCATCCATGCCGACCGCTAGAAACATAGTGCCTAAAAACTTTCCTTTTAAATGTGCTCCATCAATAATTACCAACGGTCGTAAATAACCGACGAAACTTTGAATCTGTATATAAAAATATTTTTATTAGAACTTTTAAAACAATGAAAAATATTTTTAAAAAATATAATAATTTAAAAAATTCACTTACCGCCACACCAAGGGCAATAAAAAACATTTCAAATCTTCCGGCTGCGTCCGTTAATGTGTGGGTAACTGTACCCGGGTTCATCTTTTTCAAATTATGACAGTATACTGGGAGCCTAGCAAACGAATCCTCAGGGGAACCGGTCAATAGTTCAAGCGCAAAAGATTTTGCTCTCCAACCTTGAGAGTAAGATATATCAATTTTGTATTTCTCTTTAATATCTGTAACGATATCATTCGGCCGGTATATCCTCCCGCTATCTTTGAATTGATCTTTTATCAAGTTACCCAAGACCTTTTTATTGGCTTAACGTATATGAGGATACGTCTGAGTCCTTGAACATGTGTGTTGATCTTTAAAGTATCTCACTTGGAAAACGTCGGTGTTTTCAATCATATACGCCCTTATACGCCACTCACAACCATCATTTAGACATGAAGCCTCAAATCGGGTTTTCGAAGATCTGTCAACTTTATATTCAAAACATTCAGTAATGCAAATTTTACCCAGTTCGAGTTTTAATTCTTCTTTGTTTTTAAAAATACGACCCTCAGAAATATGTGAAGAGTGCGAGTTAAGAACTTTTACTTCGTTTGTTGTACGATCAAACAATGACTCGGTCATAGACCAAAAAACGTTAGTTACAACATTAGACTCCGAAGAAGACACTGGAACTTTAAAATCAACAGGAGTTTCATTAGACGGAACAGCTGAACTACTACCCACACCAGATTCTTCAGTAACGTACAAAGACAACAATTCATTTGGTTGATTTAAAACAACATTTAAAAAAAATAAAACATCATGATCATCCAATAGATCAATTGGATGTGTGTAAGTAAACATTTTATAAGAAAAACGAATTTCATTGCTAAAATCACATTTTTCACAAATAAGATTTTTCAAACCCACGTAACTAATATTACTAGGAACACAAAAAACACGTCGCAAACATTTTTTTTAAAGGAACATACTCCTCAACACCGTTAACAAAATCCCATTTTCCACCGGTACATAAAATAATATTACAAGACATTACTTAAAAATATGTTGTAAGTTGATGGATAAAAGGATGAATTTTATAAAGTGGATAAGTGAAGAAAATGTTTAAGTAGATGGAATGTGAAAGAAATGAATGGTAGGGAGGGATATAAATATTTGATGAAGTTTGTTAGATAAGTGGAGAAAAAATCAATGGTATGAAGGGATATAAATATTTGATGAAGTTTGTTTGATAAGTGGTGAAAAAATGAAGGGTAGGGAGATGTATAAATATTTTTTAAAAAAATAATATTTTATTAAAATTCGTTTTTTAAATAAAAATTATACTTTATTATTTTACAAAAATTGAAAAAAATAATAATTGAAAAAAATTTAAATAGTAAAAAAGGCGAAAATTTAAAAAATTAAAAAAATAATAATATTTTAATATTAAAAATTAAATTATAATTTAATAATAAATGGCGAAAATATCCCATATTTTTTCGCCATTTTGAAAAATGGCGAAAATTCTATAAATTCAAACTTTTTTTTGACGAAAAATCAGATGTTTTTTAGCGAAAAATCAAATTTTTAGCGAAAATTTGGCCCAAATTTTCGCCATTTTGACAAATGGCACGACCTGATTGGTTGGCTATTTTGGTAAAAAAAAAAGTTAAAGGTTTTTTGGTAAATGGGATTGGTCAAATGGCTAGTTTGGTAAATATCCCCGAAATGATGATATTGAAACCCAAGATCCATCACACAAATCAAACTTGAAAGAAACCAAAAGTCATAACTTGTACAAGTCCCATATTCCCCAATTTTAATAGATTAATCAACCACATTCACTCACCTGCTCTTCATTTTTCATTCACAGTAAGTAGCAATATGATCAATAGTAGTAGATTTCAATGGCTTCTTAGCTGCAAATTACTGAGCCTGTATCTCAAGAAAAACATAAAATCCACCCACATATGCAGGGAATTAGAAGCATAATCAGTTTTCTTAATGCAACTTCTCCTAGGCTTTTATCAAATCTGATTATTGTAACTCTAAAGAGGCACAAATCCACCCACATTTTCATATTCAATTTTTATAGCAGATTGATTTTCCATAACCTGATTACTTTAGCCCTAAATATAACCAAAGCATAACTATCTCCTAAACTATAAAAGAATCCACCCAAATTAGCAGAAAATCAAAACTATACTCAGCTTTCTTACATCAATTTCTTATTAGCCTCTACAAATCCAATCATTTTAAACCTAAACAAACACGAATCAAGAACAGCCCGTCACCACCACCATCTTCTTCGTCGATCTGTGGTGATATTTATCCACAAGAACCGCCGTCGTCACCATCGGTCCTTTATAGAGTCATCGCTACGAACCACCACCATTGCCGACGGAATCGCCGGAGAGGGAGGGAGGAGAAGGAAGAAGAGGGGTTTTGGTTGCAGGGTCTCCGGAGCGGGCTACCGCCTCCAGGAGGGGTCGCCGGAGATGGCGTGACCACCTTCTCTAATTCCTGAATTTCTCTCTCTTATACACACACAGTCATGTGTGTGTGGTTTGTGGGCGTTTCCAAGATCATGAACAAGATATTAGTTGTTTTTTAACGATTTGAGTCTTGATGATATTTTCATCATTTTAGAAAAAAGTTAACTGTTAAATTTAACGACGTTAGTCATTTGGACTCAAACAGAAGCGAAAATGAAACGTTAGGGTTAAAAGAGATGGACTTAAACATAAGGGAATCAAACAGTTAAAATGGTCAAACGTCAGGGACTCAAACAGTAATTTACTCTTTTAAAAATAATCTTTTTGACATCCGAAATCTTTCACGAAACGTATCTTCATCGTAATTTGGATTTTCCTCGGCGAAATAATCTTTTATTAGAGTTTCTAGGGCTTGTTCACGATCACGTGGCACATATTTTTTTTAGGTTACCATGTCTTCTTGTTAGGCTTGCGCGATAATATCCGTGAGAAATTAGAGACTACTGGAGCCGCTATCGTTTGGAATAAACAAGTCGAATTCATCGGATGAATCTGGAGAAATAATCAATTCACGATCTATTGTAGATAGAAATTTGAGAGAATTTATTTGTTATTTTGTGTGTAAAATTAATTTGAATGGAGATGAATTTATATAATGGTATTGGGTATTTAAATTAGTTTTTTTTTCTAAAGAATATTTAACGGCTATAAAGCCGTTGTACAACGGCTACCTTCATCTCCACTTCATGGGTAAAAATATACCCGATGTGCTACTCGAAGTGTTGGCGGCGGTGTACAGTGGAGGATCCAGAAATTTTTTCCAAGGGGTTGACTGTTTTTAGATGCTCTAATTTCATAGGGCCGGACATAAAAAATTTCGGGTCGGTTCATGGTTCGGGTCGGGTAAGATTCATCACATAACAAAAATATGATACAATAATAAAAATTTCAGACAAGATGATAGTCGGTTGGGGTGAAACCAAGGGAGAGTCAAGAGGGTCATTGATCCCCTGGTCACGAGAATTTGTTAACTTTTTATGTATAAAAGCCGAGTTTTTTTAAGAAAAATATGAGTTGGACCCATTAGTTGTAGTCGGTAGAAAAGGGAACATTGTGATGACTCTCTGACTAAGAAGTTCTAGTTCCGTCATCGATCCTCGACGTTCCTGCAAAATGTAAGAAAAATACTACACTGGCAAGAATGAGTTTCATTGGACTAGGGATGTTCAAAAAAATCCGAATCCGAAACCGAACCCGAATTATCCGAATCCGAATTATCCGAAAATTCGGATATCCGAAATTTCGGATATTCGGATATCCGAATTTTCGGATTCGGATAGTGATTTTCGGATATTTCGGATAGTTCGGATATCCGAATATCCGAAATATTATATTTATATATTTTTTTAATTGTTTTTATTATTTAAAAATAAGAAAATCTGAATCAAAACCCGATATATTATATTTTTATATGCATATTTTCTAATGTTTTTTAAGATTTTTAATTGTTTTTGTAATTTAAAAATATTATTTTTATATATATATTTATTTTTTTTTATTTTTTCGGATATCCGTTTCACTATCCGAATCCGTACCCGAATTTTCGGATATCCGAAATTCGGATATCCGAAATTTCGGATACGGATTCGGATAGTGAAATCCACTATCCAAAAATTTCGGATATCCGAATTTTCGGATATCCGACTTTGAACACCCCTACATTGGACAAATAGGCCAAATACAATAATCTAAAACGCTAATGAGTCGGGGTAAATTATGAATTATGATAGCGAAGGGGTAGTTTCTTATGGGAAAAGTATTAAAGATTGGAAGCTAGTTGGATTGTTATTTTTTCTCCTTTCTATGTTTAGCTTGGCAAAAATCACTGCATGTATTTAAATTTTAGAACTCTGCTGGTATTGGCTTACTAAATGGCTTATTTAAATTTCTCCCACCAACATCTAAATTGTGAATTTCTCCCAACATCTTTTTAGTGGAAAAAAAAAATAAAAGGAAGCACACCACAGGCCCAAATCAAATAAAAAAAAGAAGGTTTTAAGAAAATGACACTGGGGGTATTCAAACCCACAACCTCTAGGTTATAAAGCAAAGCCTAAACAACTGTACCAACCCATGATGTATGATTAAAAACATGTTGGATTACTTATGGCATATATAAAATGTCACTTATTTGGAATCATGAGTTGCCTGTCCATTTCAAGGGTCCATCACGTAACGACGTTAGGCTTCAAAACTTAATACACCGACAATAAGACATCATTTCAAATAATGCGTAGTCCGTATCATGATACAAAGCAAAACCAAAACCAAAACCAGTATTAGGGCATTAGGTATACTTACCAATGTGTCTTTCGAAAAAAAAGGTACACTTACCCTTGTGAGGTCACTCACGCCTCTCACACAAAAGAGAGGGTGGTGTTCCACGCCCTTCACTCCACTCATACCCTATCTCCGCCAATCAAATGCCAAGAATTTTTTTTTAAAAGATTTGGGCTTTCTCCCATGAGCAGAGTCACGCTCACCCCCCCCCCCCCACGCTATGGAGGGGGCGGTGTTCCACGCACTTCACTCCATTCACGCCCCCCTCACACCATGTATACATGATACCCTTAATACCCGCATCAATCATTTACTTTTCTACTTTAAATAACTACGTTATGATTCAGAATTTATATAATTCGTTTCGTTGTTATAAAAAATAATATATTCTTTTATATGAATATTAAAAAGATTAAAAAAATACTTTGGTTTCGTCATCCATGCTTAATGGTTTAGGTGGATATTATTTTGGGGAAGGAAACTAACCCAATAAATTGGGTGTTGGGACAGTGAGAGAAGTTAAAGAAGCAACTACTACAATAACTTAAAAGCAAAGAAGGGTATGTATCCATGTGGGTCACGTGCCTATAACATGCCGGCTGAGGTGAGGGGCCATGTAATTTGGCCATTCATCAAGCCATCTTAGGTCGGGAAAGCAACATCTTTATGCAATTTGCAGATATATCAGTCACATATTAATTATGTGCTTTATAATCTTAATAAATAAACGGTAAACCTAACTCTCACACACTTAAAATAATATAACACAGGTATGCCCGTGGCGATAAAGGTGTGGGTTAAACTAATAAAGTACACATGTTTTATATTGTTCTATTCTAATTTTAAGCACGTCGACCTATCTAATTTCAGTACAATCCGAGCACGGCCCGTTTATTATATGGGTTACCAACCCAAACACAACATATTTATTAAAAGTGATAGACTGGCCAATACTAAAACTGATTATTTTAGTACAGTCGTGTCCAGAATTTACACCGCTAATATTAATAAAAGCGTCCCCCACCCTTTTCAAAGCAACAAACCGTATTCAGTGTTGCATGAACCTGTCCTACCCCGTATTTGAAATATAGATACCATGAACAAAAACTAACCATCATTAGTGGGAGAGAAAAAGTGACATTTATCATCCACCATTCTAATTCTTGAAACCCTGTTTGCCATTTCATGGCATCAATGTAGCATACTGATACTTTTGTGGGTCCATCTTAGGTTCTTACCATATAAAGTGTAACCACAATGACCCTAGATATATAAGGTGCTAATTATGACCTAAATTCCAGGAAATTATATATATTTATTATTATTATTATTATTAATTTTAAAGGTCAATGCATTAAAGTGTACAAGTTCTTGAGCATATTTACAAGTGTTTTAAACGTATTAATTTTAAAATAATAATATGGCCTGAAATTGCAATATGACATATAGCATGCTAATCAAGACCGATGTTTATAAAACCGGACCGGAAAGCGAACTGACCGTCTTACCTCCATTGGTCGAACCAGTCGAACCGGATTTAAAAACGGATGGCGTCATAAATAATATAAAAAAAAACTATTTATATAAATACAAAATATAAAAACATTTTTTTGATCTTATATAAATTTGCAATTTTAATGACATATAAAGATTTAAATAAATAAAATATGTAACTTGAAATACTAAATTAATCAGAAAATGAGATTTTGAATAAAAAAAATTCAAATCCGGTTTGACCACCCGGTCCGGTTCCCCCGGCTCACCGGTCCAACGGTAACTGGTCGGTTCAACTACACACAACCGGACCGGTTGTGTGTCCGGTTCCCGGTCCGACCAGTCCAATCCGATTCTGATAACACTGATTAAGACCTAAATTCCAGGAAATTATATACTAAATTTAAAGCAACCCTAAACTAATGTAAACTTAATGTCTGAGAAAACATGAGTCTCTCCTACCGGTCAATAGAATTTCATTTTAAAATTCTGATATATGATAACAAGTAAACTTGAATTAGAACACACTCAAAACAAAACACAAATCCATATCAAGAAAAACAATGAATCAAATCAGAAACAGATTGTTTATCTTTCTAAAAAATAAAAACAAAATTATACAATTTGAAGAACTTTTCATGTAATTCGTATTACAAACATAAATTTTGAAAAAGAATCAGAAACAAAAACACATGACTGATCGATTTCCCCCCAATTGATTGCATCTTGTGATGCAATCAAATCTTATTACGTTCTTTCACTTTCCTTTATCCCAATTTCTCTTTTAATTTTTTTAAAAATTTTACTTAATTTCAAAACAAATTGAAATCTTGAAGGAATCAGAATGAATTCGCACCGTGTGATTTCTTCTCACTTGTCAATGAGCTGTCACTTTCAACCTCCGTTTAGCCTCACTGTAAAGCACAACTCCCATTACCGTCACCGCAAACCCTGAAATCCCCATAACCGTCACCGGATTCTTAAAAATTAACACAGACACCACCGCCGCAACGGCGGCCTTCGCGTTACCGAGCACCTGCAACGTCAGCGCACTCGTATGCTTCGTAACTAAAAAGTTCGTTAGGTTAACCAAATACGCCACCGTGGCATTTCCGATCAACAACAACGCCATAAATGAATCACTCCTCGCTTTCTCAACCGTTTTTGACAACACATTTCCTTCTACATACAAACTAAACGGCAATAATATCATCGCCGCCATTGGCGCCATATACAGCAACAGATTCATCGAATGGAGCTTCTCCGAATCGGAGGTCAATAGCAACCCTTGCACCACCGATTTCAACGCTCTGCCGGCGGTGGAGCCGACGCACATCAAAAATCCAAATAAATGAAACAACGGCTCGCTGTTACTCGCTAAAACGATGCCGAAAACCACAGGCATTAACGCTAGGTATACTTCGGCAGATTCCTTTTTACAAGTGATTAGGAAGGCAAATATCGCTGTGAAAAACGGCGTCGTTGCGCCGATAGCTTGATTGAACGAAACCGGTAGGTATCTGAGTGAGGTGTTTCCACAAACAACTGAGAAGCAAAAAATGGCGGATAATGCGAGGATTTTCAGAAACTGTTTTCGCGATGAGATTTGTTGGAACGGAACGATTTGGAACCAGCGGATTGCGATTAAGCTGTAGAAAGTGCATGAGATCATGTGAAGCATGGTGAGGAAGATCGGATATTTGTAGCCGTGGAAGCTGAGGAGGTACTTGTTGAGGAGGAGGACGCCGATGTTGGAGAAATACCATGACGCGATGATCAGTGCGGTAAGGATTGTTGGAGAGATGAATGATGTGGTGGAGATTGAGGCGAAGATGTTGTTGGTGGTGCCGTAACGGACTTCTCCGGTCGGTGTGGAGGGGATGTCGACGGAGGTTTCGAGCCTAGGGTTGCTGCTCCGGCGAGTTGTATATGACTGTGCCTCCATCATTGGGGCAGTATTGTAATTTACACAGTGAAGTGTGTTTGTGTGTGAGAGAGAAGGTCCGTTTTGGATTGGATCCAGGAAATGTGACCGTGAAGATGACTATGATAAGACGGACGATAGTTTCAAAACAGCCCCTAAAGTTTAAATATGTAGCTACTTATATCCTAAATTTCTACTTTTAAGCAAGTGTACCTTTTGGTTTCAAAATTTCTTATAAACTAACTTCTTACGTAAGGTAATATTTAAAAAATAGAACCTAATTTAGACCAACGTTTGAGGTCTATTTACTTATAATATGAAAATCCCAAATCATAAGGAACTTCTGTTTTTTGAATTTAAGATTTCATATATTTAGAAATTCGGATATTGTTGATGAGATTCATTCGTACAGTGGCACCTTAAGAAGATTTAGCCTTAAAATAAAGGGTGAGGTTCAAACAAGGAAATGTTGACGATGAATACCTAGGCCCCTAGAGACGAGGAAGGGCGTAGTAAGCGAGGAAATGCTTTGGGGAGTTGAAAGTAAGCATAGATCCGGAACTGTATGCATTACACGGTGGATATAAAGAAGTAGGTTGTTATCTCGGCAATAATGCAGTGAATTCCCCTGTTAGGTAGTCATGCATCATGATAGAAACTCTCAATTCTCTTGGACATATACAACCCTTTTAATCATTTTTTTCATAGACTGATTGAGTTTCTTACATTATAATGTATAATAGTATTGAAATTCTAATATACTTGAATATTGAATACTAAAAACTATATAAATGTTGTATTTATTAACTTAATGGGCTCCTTCCCAAGGAGCCCCCTTTTCTCCTCGGTCCACATAGATAAAATGTAGAATTGTCGCCAATAATTCATCATTGAAGAAAGGACGTAACGAGGATTTGAGGATTATTAATACTTTGCAATAGTTTAAATTAATTTGAACATTTTTAGACTAACTGGTTACCCATAATGATAAGACCACGTTAATAATTAAATACTCAATGTAATGTATAACAATAAGGGTGAAGGGGGCGTACACGGCTAACGTGATCGGGTATGCGGGTACACCGCCGCCGATGTTCTACCCGAGTCCACGGGTTAGCTTTTGCGGGTATATGTACCCGAGTTCCATTGTTTGAAAAATGTGGGGATTAACGGCTATAATGCCGTTGGGGCATTAAAATAAAAAAAAAACTTTTTTTACTATTATAAATACAATACAATTATACAATATTTTTCACACCAAAACACTTTACTTCATCTCTTTTTCTACTTAAAACCGTCTATAATGGATCGCGAATTGTTGATTCCTCCTGAATCATACGATGACTTCGAGTTGCTATTTTCTCACGATAGCGGGTCTAGTCTCCAATTTCTCACATATATTGTCGCGCAAGCCGAACAAGAAGACACGTCAACCTCTAAAAAAGATATGTGTCATGTGATCGTGAACAAGCCCTTGAAACTTTAATGAACGATTATTTCGTCGACGAAAATCCAAAATTTGATAAAGGTACGTTTCGTGAAAGATTTCGGATGTCAAAATCCATACTTGAGGGACGTACTTTGGAGATGCAATATTGGATCTGATTGGACGGACAACAATTAAAAGTGAGGATAAGAAAGAATCTGAGGCGTTAGATGAATTGAAATAATTATTGGATCTAAAGGTGTGGGTATTTGAAGAAATAAAACTGTAGTTTATTCGGTCAGAGTGTTCAGACTCTGACACCAGAGTTTAATTTTCGTGTACCATTAATTATTTATTTTAATGATTTTACATTTTTACAATTTTACTCGAATTTCCAGCTTTCTTATGTGCACACGTGTGAGTGAACTGATGATGTGGCTATTTAAAAATAATCGCCGTTAAATAAAAAATATTAAACCATGTTTAAAAGTGAATAATTAAAAAAGCAAGTCAATTATTATACAGAGAAGTCGCCAAACAAATTCTCTTAATATTAAGGTTTTTTATCGGTTCGGTTAACGGTTTTTTTGATTTATTCAATTTTAATTTTTTTCCCTTATCTGTTAATCGAACTGAATTGGAAATGTTTTTAACCAAACTGAATTGGAAATGTTTCTAACCGAACCGAATAAACCGATTTATAAAAAAAAGTCTATCCGAATAAACTGAACCGTATAAAAAATATGTCTAACCGAACAAACCGAATGCAAAAAAAGGTACATTCGATCACCGAATTTGCAATTTGGATACGGTTAGTAATCGAACCGAAAATCAAATTCGGTTCGGTTTTTTCAGTTATTTTACACGCCCCAAGTTTAAAGGTAAGGTAACATTTGTGTTAGGGAATAAGGCCTTTTATAAAAGATGTAAACTTGATAATGAATTATTATTTTATACTTATAAATTATTGTAAAAAAATTTAGTATTTAAAACTTAGGTATAGAAATACACCACAAAACTTGATTAACTTTGAAGTATGAGTTGCTAGAGCTAAACACTAGGTATATATTTAGTGTGCAAGTCTAAAGTCTTTATTCTTTTTAGAATGTGTTGAACTTTATCTTTGCCAAATACGAAGTTGTGCGATTTAGCTTTTAAAAACACACATCAAGCGCAATGATCTCGCTTTAAAAAACACACATCAAGCGCAATGATCTCGCTTTAAAAAACAGAAGTTGATACCTTGCGACGTTGATGCAAGAGTCAGAGACTTATGAAGTATTTGATCAAGCTGGAGATATAAAAGTTGCAATACTTGAAGTTCAAGATTTTAACTTCGAGACACTTAAGTTTTCAGACATTCTCTCAATGTTGACAAGTCAACTTTGTTGTGTTCCAATTATAAACCTATTTAATAGGTAACGCTTAGCTACACTAGTATATTAGTTTTTTTATTAAATCCACTTTTTGTATAAATAAATGTAAACAAAGTTTTTAAAGAATTCATTTACTTGGCCCAGTGGCAAAGTTACATTTCTTCACGATTTCAAGGTCGCGGGAACAAGGCCGTCTGTCCGCAAAAAAATTTGTTACACCAACAATTTTACATTGAAACTTACGGGATCAATCTTTTTTTTTGTTTCTTTTTCTTTTTAATACCCTTTTTAAATTATTAGACGCAATGTGATAGGCATATTACATTTTTTATCTATTGTTCGATCTCAAAAACCGATCCGTCTCAAATTCGTACGTTACTTTTATGTATTTAAATACGTTAGTGTCAACACCAAAACATTTTTTTTCTTTGGTTGTTTTTACATTTTCTTTAAGGGGTTCAACGAGTTGCCATAACCTCATATGTTTTTCTTATGTATGTAACTATGTTTCTTTTGTAATCGTCTCAACCGTTTAAGATTCGCTTCACATCGCGTGACGCGCGAATTCTAGTTTGTCTACGTTTCGAAGCCGTCGCAACGCGCGGCGGGTAAAATTACTAGTTAACAACTAACAACTAAACATTGAACAATGAGTTAAACAGTAAAGTTGTGTACAACTCCTTGATGCTTTGAATGTGTCTTGCTCTGCCTCATACGCGTGTCCCATACATGCTTTCTCAAATTTAAAGCAGATGTCATTGATAAGAAAACAGGAAAAAAGGTTCGTTTACTAATGTCAACTTAATTGTCTTGTTTTGTTTACGCATTAAACTGCAAATACCTGCTTAGGTTCCAGGTATTGTTTTTGCTAGAGGTCCAGCTGTAGCTGTTTTAATCCTACTGGAATCAGAAGGGAAAACTTACACCGTGCTTACCGAGCAGGTTATAGTGTGTATGTTTTGCATTTTAGTCATCAAATTGTGAGTGAATATTTCTTTAACTTTGTTCAAATTTAAGGTTAGGGTGCCTGTTGGGAGGCCAGTTTTAGAGCTGCCAGCTGGAATGTTGGATGATATTGTTGGTACAGCTGTACGCGAGGTCGAAGAAGAGACTGGTATCGAATTAAATCTAGATGACATGGTTGATCTCACATCGTTTCTAGAACCTTCCACTGGATACAAAGTTATCCCCTCTCCGGTATAACCTTAGCAACATTAATTTGATGTTTTTACAACATTAATTCTTTTGTAAGTTTGATGTTTTGTGGTGGTAGGGTGGATGTGATGAGGAACTTAGTTTACTTCTTTACAGAGGAAGCGTAAGTGCCGATGTAATTAAACAGCTGCAAGGAAAAGAAACCGGGCTCAGGGAAGATGGTGAGCTGATTAAAGTGCATGTGGTTCCTTATGAGACACTTTGGCGTGCGACTCCTGATGCTAAAGTGTTAATGTCAATCGCCATATATGAAATGGCCAAAAAAGAAGGCTTGCTGCCTCACAAAAACTGATTTGCAGGTTTGTTTTGCTAACTTTGACGTAATTTACTTCTATGTGCTGTAAAGATTCCTCTAAAGTTGAGAGAATTTTTGTATTAGACTTGAAAAGAATTGATTAGAAGAACAAAACAGATTATATGCAACTAACTAACTAACTAACTAACTAACTAACTAACTAACATCCCCTTTCCCTAACAGAACTTATCTTAGAAGGTGTTTAACTGCTTGAAGATGAACTGAAGAATTGCTTCCAAAAGAATACCCTAATCAGGATTTAGTAATTGAGTACCTTAGAAGGTGTTTAACTGCTTGAATATGAACAGAACTTGGTGCTTGGTTGGATTGATTCAGGAGTTATAAACTGTAACAAATATCTGGTCTTGTGATTGTTAGATATATCAGTTTGCCTATGAACTTCAGTATCTGGCAGAGGAGTGCCCACATGTGCTTGTAGCTTGGCATTTTGATCTAAAGGAAGTTTATAAGGTTTATGATCGAGGACACCAGCTTCTTTTAAAAGATCTAAAGTAGATTTTCTGGGAAATAACTCAAACTTCAGTGTCTTCTATTTGAATTTGTGATCTGAACTGATTGACAGGGATTGAATATGCAGATCGCAACTTCCAGTTGAAAGCAAGTCATCATACATAGACTAGAACAACAGTAACCTCCCAAGTCCCGTTAGGTTGTAAAGCTTTAAGTTCTTCATCCGTAGCCATACTCCATAGTCCATCCTGATTCTTGAACAACCTTTTTGAAATGAGTAGGATTGGTGTGTGCTAAGAGACCGCACATACGGTTATGAGGTTGAAGGCTAGTGGAGTGACAGAGACTTGATTAGCAACTATAGTGTGAGACAAAATATGATAAGGTAAGGTGGATATAACATGATCTTTAAGCCAGCTAGAGTGTTTCTAGGCCATGTAGGAGCAGAAGTAGGAAAATAATGAGTAGGCTATCATATGTATAGGAATATTAGTAGCAGGGACAGAAGCATCGACTGAAGTCTCAAGAGAAAGAAACATATTTTGCTAAACAGGTCAGTCTCAGGTTGGGTCGAACCCACAAACACGTTTAGCTAAATGGGTTAACCTTGGGTCAACATGGCGGGTTTCGGGTTGGCCCATTTATTTTTAAAACTTTTATGGGGAATTTTATGTCGAAACTTTAAACTATTTGGGTATTTTATGTCAAAACCTAAAAGTTAAAAGAGAAATGAGTGTCCAATTATGTATTTTTAGCGTAATTGTTTTATAGTATTTGTGTTTTTAGGTGTAAGTTAATAATCTTATAGTGGTAATATGCAAAACAAAATTCGAAGTTTTCGGGTTAAAAGAGTTGTCTCCATGTCAATTAGTGAATACACGAGTTATGTTTGGGTTGTCTGTGTCCGGTTTTACCAGCCAACGTGTAAACATGACCAATTTAACACCTATAATCAGACTACCACTTTATGAACAAGCTGAAAAATAGTATCACAATGAGATTTAGTTAAGAGAATATTTCTGGGGTGGGAACAGAAATACAATCGAAGAGAGATTAATCTCGTTATACATGTCTATGTATATGCATACATAATGGCACAACCAATGAAGCTTATTGTAATACAATGTTTTATGTTTGATACAGCATTTAGCAGTGTGGTTCTTTCAATTTTTAAAGAGGTTATTAAGGAGCAGGTGTGGGTAATTAACGACCCCTTCGAGCGACGCCTTTCTTATCCTGACATTCGTTGAGTTGTCACCCTGTCGGTTACCATTCTACAAATTATCATGGTGGTAGTTTGTTTCCCAGTAACTTCCAATACCCGGGTAATGGAGTTTCCCGGAACCGGTTTGGAATCTGTTTTTTTGGAGCTGGGTTGAAAACGGTTCAGGTTGACGGAGGAACCGGAACCGGTTCGAAACCGGGTTCTGGGTTGAAGAACCTTACCCTGTGGAACCGGGTAGGGTAGGGATGGGTCCGGGTAGGGTCAGGAACCGGTTCCAACCGGGTCCAAATTTTTTTTTTAAATAATTAAAATACCATTGAACAACATAAAATGCATTTTTTTATTTATTTTTAATTGTTCCCAAACAAAATGAAAACACGTTCCTTAAAAATAACACAATTTTAAACACTTTTTTTTAAATCGTCGTCTTCATTGTGTTAGTCGTACCCGTCGTCTTCGTTGGCCAGAAACTATTGCGAGCAAACCGCTGCATTGCAGGCGAGTTCTTCAGCTGATATGCCGGAAGATAGTCCATCATCCACCTCTTCGTCGTGTACTTTTGTTTCAAGTATTATTTCTTCTTCGAGGTTTGTTTGGTCTTATATACGATCGACTGCGTCCAAGTGATCCTTTAAGCAAATGCGCATTCTACCGACTCCAGAGTGAGTCTTGTTATTCGTAACGATAAAACATTGCCACTAAGAGAAAATGCAGATTCCGAAACTAATGTAGAAGCTTGGACGATTAGTAAATCACGGGTCATAGCAGATAGAATCGGAAATTGGGATTACTTTTCTTTCCACCAAGCCAAAATATCAAAATTGTGATAATATTAGGTAGACATAGTGGATATAAATCCCGACCCACTATACATTCGGAGCTCGCTTGATGGGGTGTTACCCCTTTGTCGTTTAGCCGTCTCATTTCGAACGGTATTTAATAAAGACACCACCGATTCACTAATAAATGAGCTACTAGCACTTGAACTCGATGCCCTTGACGTTTGTACGTTTATGTCCAACCCATATCTTATTAAATAAAAATCATACATTGATTGAAGATTATATTTAAAAATATTTTTTGTTTCTTTGAAAAAATCTAGGTATACTACTTGCAAATCCAAATTGTCCATTATTTCGTAGATCAAACATTTAACCTTCGTAACATTTAAAATCGGGTTTAAAGCGGCGACACAAGTAAAAACGGGTAGTCAATCGAGGGTTGTCGAAGTGGTCAAACGGCAAAGCTTCTTGAATCACGAACTTCGCCATTCGATCCTGAACCATATTTGCGTCGTAATGAAATATTTGACGGTCACTACCTAATTGTGTTTGTTCGGAGTCCTCATTTGATTTCAACGCCTTGCAATATTTATTCACAATGTGCTTCTTCAAACTCGAGTCCGATTCTTTATTTAAAAAAGTGTCACAAAACTTGCAACAAACCTTTTGAGACTCATCACTCATCTCAACCAAATCCCAATTGCACCAAATTTCTTAGTTCCTATTATGCGGAAGCACCCGAACAACGGTTGGTTTTTGAACAACGGATGATTTGTGATTTTGAGTGAGCCATAATGAGAGTAGAAAGTGTGGAAGGAGAGTAAAACGAGTGTTATTCGAGTATTTTTGACGTTTTTTCGCTTGGTTTTGCGTTATCAAGTTGGGTACTCAACCAATTCATTCAACATCTATTTATACCAGCTTAGGGGGCTAAAAACAAATAAAAAAACAGTCAAAAAATCACTCCCAACGGCTATATTTCCCCCCCCCCCAAAAAAAAGGTAATAACTGTTTCTGAACCTGTTTGAACCGGGTCCGGGTAGGAACTGGTCTAGCCAATTTTTCTTCAAACCGGGTAGGAACCATCGAGTTTTTTCGAGTCCAGACCGGGTCCACCATGAGACGGGAAGGAATCGGTTCAGGTTGGACGTTAGTGTAAAGAACAAAACGTGCAAACAAATTTAAACATAAATGACAATTTCTGATATTACTTTAAATTAAAGACGAAATCTGAAATTTGATATAAGCAGAAAAAACGAAAAATGTAATTTGTTTCTTTATTAATGACAAAAAGATGATTTCCCCTCACATGAGGTGCACATGGCTGCATTTAACGTCAAAAATAGACGTCCGCTAGTGGAAAAGACGAAAGCTGTTAACAAACTTAAACATATAGGATGATTATTGTAATTTTCATAGTTTAAGGACGTAAACTGAAATTAGGTAAATAATTAAAGGACGTAAAATACAATTTACTCTTTTTTTAAGAGTAATAAAATTGACTCCACGAAGAAGATTGTAATGATTTTTGGAATTTTGGATGTTAAACTTTAATGTTATTATAAAATTATGGCTTTTTATGTGATAATAGTGATACGCCCGCTCCATCCAATTGAGATGTCTTTCTAACAAAATTTATGATGTTTGTTTATATGTTTAAAACTAAAATAAAGAATTAATTACACAGATGACCCATGTGGTTTACACAGATTTCACTTTTGACCCCTAGGAATGAGAAATTACATGTTCAGACCAATAGTTTGCACATTTGTAACAAAGATAGCCCATGGGTTAGATGGACGTTAACTTTGGGGGTTAAATCTTTTAAAATGACTGATATACCCTTTATGTATTAAATATAAATACCCACCCCACCCCACCCCACCAATCTTCACTAACTCCATATCTGCAAAGGGTTAGATGCAATTTTTGACCTTCCGAGACCCAACATGCCTTTTTGCTCCGGCGACCAAGCCGGTAAGTAAAGATTCCGATGAGCACGAAAACAAAAATCGGTCAACGTTTGACATTGGACCGATACCGTCAACGACGACTACATCCTCTGCGAGATCTCCGAAATTGGTTTCTCCGGTGATGGGGTTTTGTTGGTGGATAATACAAGCGGTGGGGGATTTTGTTTTCTGATCACCGGATTTTGCCATCCGGCATGGGAGGGAGCCGTGGGTGATGAAGTTTCGAGATTGGGAGGATGGTGGACAGTTTAGCCATAGCGATAGACCGGAGAGATGGATGACGAGTTTCGTCGGAAGTTGGGGAGTTCCGACGAGTAGTTGGGTGGTGTACTGGTGGGTTTGGAGATCTTTGGTGAGTTTAAGCAGAATCCCACGATTGAATTGGGCTGGTTGGGTGGCTAGTGAGTGTGTGACGGTGAGGAGGAAGAGGGTGGCTAGTGAGTGTGTGAATGTGGGTTTAAATTAACACTGGTTAGCCATGGAAGTGATTTGCAGGTGTAGATTAAAGAAGATGAAGTGAGTGGATGGTGGGGCCCACTCTTTTTTATTTTTATTTTGTTGAGTTAAGTGCATTTTACGTCCCTGTAGTTTAAAGCAAATTTCCCTATGCGTCCCTAATTCAAAATAATAGTAATGGGAGCCCCTGAACTTGTCTTTCACTTTAAATCAGAGTCTCTATCTAAATTGAGTTAACATTATGTTAGAAAAGTGTGAAAAGACAATTTTGCCCTCTGGACTCAATATATCTATACATACTAATAAATAAAGATTTTGGATTGCCACATGTCACTCCCTCATGCCTCATCACATTGGTTTTCCCGCCTCTCTCTCCTAATAAATGCACCTATATCTTATTAAATAATAATAATATTATAAATATATTATTAAAGAAGAATAATAATTATATTAAATAAGAATATATAATAAGAATTCAAAATATAACTAATTAAAGAAAAATACTAATCTATACTCCCTAATAAATAAATGTTTTTGTAAAATGGTTTTCTCACCTAAAGTTTAATTATAATTTAAGATTTTAAACCCCTCACAAATAATAAATGCTTAACAAATATAATTGTTAAAATTATTTAATATCATTTGACTAGAACTTAAAAACCTTTTGATTTGAAAATTTTGAACTTTGTATTATTTAAATTATAACAAAATCAATAAATTAACTCTCGCAGATTTACTATAATTAGAGAATTAAATTGATAATTTTTAAAAAAAATTAACAACTTATATTTGTTAAGCAAATAACAATTAATCAAAATCAACTTTCTAGAATCTAAAAAATTTACCTTATGTAATTTGGTTTTGTGAATGTAATTGTAATTTTATTTTTTTCACTATGTAAATTAATTCTTATTTAGACACTTATAAATAACATATGTTTCTTTTTATTAACCGTGTAATACACGGGAACTAACCTAGTATAGTTAATATATAAGAATTTAATTGAGTTAATCCCTATACCACCCCCTCATCTGGACCGGCACCAACGACGCCATCAGAGAGATCCGGGTCCACCCCCTCCGCCACTCTCCTCGACACTAAATTCGTCACTGAAGAAGACAAACTTACTCAATTCTGTGACCTAAATATCTCTCCATCTGAAAAATTAACCATGTTCTAACTCAAATTGAGTAGGGGTGTTCACCAGATCTCTTCAGATTTCTGGTTTCTAGACAGAACTGTGGCGGGTGTTGACGGGTTGGCGGCTGTGGCGGTGGGTAGACGAAGGTGGTCGTGGCGGAGACCTCTCCTCCCTCCCTTTCTAAAAGGTTTTGATTTGCAGGTTTGTACGGGTTTTTTTACTTGGGTTCAAGATTTTGACAACTTTGACATGGTTTGAATATGGATGATTTCATTAGAGAACCATTGGTTGTTAGTATGGTGTGAGTTTTAATTGAATCCGGTCGTCGGAGGGGGAGCTGGTGGTTTGCCAGAATTGGGTTCCCTGCATTTATTAGAATATATTAGGGTTCATACTCAATTTGGGGTTTTGACTTTGATTTTGACCTAATTTTGACTCAATTTGTTGTTATTGGCGATTTCTGAGATGATTAGGGAAGGAACAAAGATGGAGTGAATGAAGGGGGTTGTTTTGGTTGAAAAGAAAAATATATATATATTTGTTTGTAAAATGACCATTATACCCTGAAGTCAACAGGGTTGACTAACGCCGTTAGTCATATTGACTCAATTGGACACAAAGGGACTGATTTGAAGTGAAAGATAAGTTCAGGGGCTCCCAGTGCTATTATTTTGAATTAGGGACGCATAGTGAAATTAGTCCTAAACCACAGGGACGTAAAAAACACTTATCTCTTATTTTTTTTAATGTAAGGGGTATTTTAGACATTTTATACCCATTTAACGGATAAACTTAACGGCCATCCATTTTGGAGGCCATCTATGTTACAAATGTGCAAACTATTGGTCTAAACCTGTAGTTTCACATTTTTAGGAGCTAAAAGTGAAATCCATGTAAAATACATGAGTCATCCGTGTAATTAATTCTAAAATAAAAGAAGATAAGAAAATAGTATTTGAGAGACATTTTTAGAAAGTCTCAATTTTAGCAAAAATTCAACCAAGAAACGTAATTTGGACATATTCATGATTGAGCAAATTACAAACTACGTCCTTTAAATATTATCTAAATTTCAGTATAAATCATTTAACAAAGTAAATTACATAAAATATTTTTTATGTTTAAAAAATCTTACACGTTACGTCCTTTAGCTTGCTCGACATGATTCATATAATTGGTGTACAAAACCGACATGCAATTTAAATGAAACACTCAGTTTTTATCAAAAATTCAACCAAAAAAGTATAAATGTATCATACGGACTTTCCAATTGATGGGATGACATTGCTTATAGATATATCAATTGACCATGTTCAATATATTCATGGATGCATGTGCTTAGTAGCGGATTCAATAGTATTTACAATCTTCTTACTCAATCTGATGAACATGATACTTTTAGAGGATCATAAACCATGTAAAATAACGTGAGATATTATGTATTATATACACGGTTTAATAACAATAACTATAAAGAAAAACCTAATTAAATCATATTTTTTTAGCTATGATATAGATAGTTACAATAATTTTTTTTTATTATTTATAATTCTTAAATCTTCATTATTTGTTATTTATAATTCTTAATTCTTCATTATTTCTTATTTCACCAATGGCTGATGACATCCAACATACAAATGTTCATAGAAACTGCTACTTTATAACAAATTGGATTTATTCAAATCATGTAATACATGAGTTTCTAACCTAGTATATAAATATATTGCTAACAAACCAAGCAATGAATTAAAACGTTAATCTCTCATTAACCTAATATTCGACAGTTTTCGGTTCACCTTTTTGATTTCGGACATTTTCAATTAGGACTCGATTATAGAAACTAGAAATCCTAAACCATCAAAGCGGACATCCTTGTTTAAATCTTTATTCTTTATGCTCATGTTTACACATACAATATAATCATTACATCGCGCAAATGATAAAAAAAACCTCTTCTAAAACAATCATAGAACACTTCAACTTTTTTCTAGATCTACTTGTGTAGCCGATGGGAATGCAACCGGAGGACTTGTGGTTTCTTGTGTAGATGAAATTAAGGTAACATAAGCAGCAATCCCAAAAACCGCACTTAAAAGAGCTAAAACAGCTCCTAATGCATAGATTCCAGGCTTCACAACATAACATGTAACATAACCAAATGAATCAAACTGTCCACCTGCTTCATTGTTGATTCCTGCAGCTGCCAGCAGTAGAACCACGGCTATAACTGAAGCAACCCTGAATGTTACACAAAAAACTTAGTATTATTAAGTGTAACAATAATCATGACAAATTATAAAAAGTTAAAAACAACACTACCAAAAAACTGAAAAGTTAGCGACAAGTTTCCTACAAAAAGTGTGTTGGAAAAACCCCGTAGGAAATGTTTAGTTGTGACTAATTTTCCGACGAATCAGCGACAAAAGCCTTTCGTGGGTAATTTTCGACAATATTCCGACGATTATATTAAATAAATAATTAAGTTAACTTATTTAATAAATTTGTCAGGAAATTGTAGGAAATTTTATAGTTACTTTTTTGTTTTGTCGGAAAGTTGTTGCTAACTCGTGAGAAATTTCTTTTGTTGGTAACTTGTCGAAAACTTTTATAGAAAATATATATGTTTTCTAGTAGTGCAATGAGGTTGATGTCAATACCATGACAGTACATAAAGAAATTTTGAAACTGGAGTCGAATTAGGGTCACTTCGACAACAACTACTTCCACCAAACGTAACAGTTATGTAAATTCGTGTAACGATTGCGAACACAGCTGCCACGATTCCTAGGGTGAGAGCTGGACTACCTGGATAAACACACGAATCACCCTCGATATAAACATCCGAAGCCTGCATGCATGTGATTTATACCCAAAAATCAACATATTTCTCTAGTTTCATTTTAAAGGAAATATATTAGCTATTCATTAAAATTTTGGTTTTGTTTTGTTTGTTACCTTGACCCTAGTGGCCTCCGCTGCAAAACCGGTGGCCGCTGATATTATTCCGAGCCCCGCCACAAGTACGCAGAAGCCTACCAATCTGCTCTCCATCTATGAGTTGTGGTGGCTTGTGGAGTGTATGTGAAGAAGCCTGTGGATGAAGAAAGGTTGAGACTAAAAGTGCAAGTTTATATAGATGGATGGTATACCATAAAGTTAGCTGTGAACTTTGATTAAGATGTAAGTAAGTGGATATTAAAAAATGAAAAATGGGAACTCTTTATTTTCTTATTGCAACCAAATACTTGTGTAATTCGTACTTTTGGAGCAATGTATTAAGTTTTCAAATAGAGCTTATAACAATTCCATGTAATAACGAAATTGCAGGATATCATTTTTTTTAATATTTATACTAAACTTAAATAACGGATTATGGTTCTTATAGTGTTTATTTTTTTTAATTGATTGTTTACTTTTTCAGTGTTGTTACTATCCCGCAAAGGGTTGAGGACATTTATTTATAACCAAACTAGGTTAGAATCTGTATTACACGTGTTGTATAAATGAAATTTTATATACTTAGTACTAAAAAATATGTTTTTAAAAATTCGTGTATTATACGGGTTGAATAAATCAGTGTATTACATGTGTTGAATAAAATATAATGTAATATGTTAACACATACACTCGTCAAAATATATCTTTAAAAAAATGTATTTTGATGTGACAGTAATAATTTCCGTTAAGTTAATTTTTAAACATTTTCAACTAGGTATTAAATTTGAGAGTGAGAATGAGTGAGGTGATACGAAAGTGCTCGCGGGAACTTCTGAGGAGAAGACTAGTGGCCGGGAAGGTATAGTCCCTTTTAGATTTCCATTGTCTTTATTAGTTAGGGCATGTTAGGGCTGCATGCGGGAGGGATTATGAGCAGGCTTTGGGTTGGATACCCGAAGGGTACGGGTTGGACACCCGGGGTTGTTGGAGATCAGGGTTGTGGTGAACGCGATTGCCCAGTCAAGTGCCCGATCGCGTTAGGTAGCCTAGTGATCGGCACGAGCATATAGTAAATGCCCAATAGTGTCGGAGTAGATAGGATGTGCATAGATGTGCAAAGCAGTTACAACTTTGCGCATACGTGCAGAGCGGTTTGGCTGTTCTCAGCCGTGTAGAATAGAGACACAGAGAATGTAGTATGAACCCTAGATCAAATGAGCATGATACCTAGGGTAGAAGCATTATAGATGTACTGTTAAGTATAAAGATGTGACTCTGCTAGGATGTCTTGGTTTTAGAATATCAAGGCTAACATAGGTGTGAGATTGGATTAGAGAAGCGCATAACAGAGGCTAAGGTGAGTTCTATGATGCTGTTTTTAAATTACGTTTTGGGCCGGTATCCATGTTTGTTAGACTGTTTAAATTAAACTGTGTATTTTTTGAATAACTGATTTGTTTGTGAATACTTGTGTTGCAAAATTTGTGACCGTTTAGTTATAATTATGGTTAGTCACAGTGAATTATGGACAAATGTGGTAAACTGTAGCCAACTTTAACCGGTGTATATGAGTCATTAAGACTCCTTATATACCGTTATGACTTACAACCATGAAGTAATATGACACGTTAGATCATGGTCTATTAATGCACATCATGGCCTATGGATCATGGTATAACATAGACAAAGCAGGTCAATGTACGACAATAGTGATGATGACCGGTTAGGATTGATTAGAGTAATTAATGGTCAATTAGGGCCATTGGTAGTTAGTGATGGTCAATTAAGGTTAATAATGATTAATTAGTGCAAGTGATAGTCAAATGATGGCCCATTGTGCTTCTTATGACCAATTACGGGCCATTGTGCTCCTTAAGACCAATTATGACTAATGTGACAGAATATCATATGATACATCAGGTCAAACATAGTAAAATAGGGTCACTTAAGATCATTGATGGTCATTTATATCAATTAGGTTCTTTGATTGTCAGTAGTTATTATTATTATTATCTAAAAGACGTTGAACCTAATTAGTGACCGGTTAACCACCGCAACGGATTAAGTGAGGAATGTAGGTCAATAATAATTTATAACGATCCAGGATGACTCAGGAATGCATTCAAACGACGCAGTGGTTCAGTCGAACCATCACAACCCTACGTATGTTCTATAGTTACAAAGTTTTATTTCTACATAATGACTAAGGAAGCGGACCTGAGTCCGCTGGTCAAACAAGCGGACCTCAGGGAATCTCTGCAGCCTCGGTACTAATGAACAGCAATGGTGATGAAAATGGGAGTGTCGGTAGGATATCATTCTGATAGAAAATGAGAAAACTGGTAGTGGTTATGAACAGTAAACATTTTTTCACACATAAACTAGAGCAAGAAAACAGAGTATGCATATATGCTCAAAAGAAGCAATAGCTGTAGTGTTGGGGTCAAGAAAAGCAATGTGTTTTGCCTGGAGAACTGGGAAGCTTTTCAAGAAGAAGAGAGAAACATATATGGGTTTGGGTTTTAGGTAATCAAAAATTAAAAGATATAATAAATAAAATTTAATGTACATCAAAATATACAATTTAATCAATGTTAGGTTTGAATACTTTTAAGTAATCACAAATTTTAAATACTTTAAAATTTAATGTACGGTTACGATAAAATACTATATATTTTTCTAAATATATTAAAGCTGTCATCTACTCATCTTGGAGGGTGTTGAAGCAGGTAATGTTACTTTAGAAATGACCATACACTGCCATAACAAAACCAGAAAAATAATAAAAAATTAAACTATATTTTAAATTATCATTTTAGACTACTTTTTTCCATCTTCATTCTTTGCTTTCTTCTTCTTCAACTAAACTACCAGTCGCAGCTTTCACAACCCTCACTCCACCACCTTTCCGTCGTCGCCCTCCGCCACTGTCCGCCACCGTCTGCCGGAAAATATTCCGATAATCTCAAATTTTCTCTTGTTTCTTTGATTCGGCTACTAAAATAGTATAATCTGATTTTAATGAATCTGAGCCAAGAAAGAGTCCGACTTTAATTAGAAAGTATTGAGGCTGCAAAGATTCCGCTTGTTTGACCAGCGGACTCAGGTCCGCTTCCCCAACAAGCAAACTCCATTCTCCGGCTGTCACCTCATCACCAAACCTGATTCCGGCGAATTAAAGATGGAATCCGCTATCTCCCCAAGCGGACCCTCTTGTCCTTTTCTTTGAATCCTGTTTCCAAATATTTCCCATGCAAACCCCTGAAATCATTTGGTTTTCTCCAAATACACCATTTTGCCAAAAAATTCTCCACCTTGTCTATTATTTAGTCCTGCAGCTGCAAGCAATAGAACAACTGCTGCTACTGAAGCTACCCTGCATGCATGGATGTTCAAAGTAAATTACTTTTAAGACTGACATGTTTAAAAAAGAAAAAAGATCAATGTCTATTACCATGAGAATACAAATAGGAGTTTGGAAACTGGAGTTGAATTAGGGTCCGTTCGACAACAACCAAACGAAACACTTATGTAAATTCGTGTAGTGATTGTAAATACAGCTGATACAATTTCAAGTGCAAGAGCGGGACTACGTGGATAATCACACGTCTCATACACGACATAAACTCCTGAAGCCGTCAGGGCTCATTTTTTCGGGGGCCTAAAATTTTTAGGGGCTGGTATATATGTATATGTTTTTTTATAAAATTTTATATACCGGTTTTATATATTGGTCTTTTTTATAAAAACATATTGGGACCTCTTTAATTTTTATAATGGTTAGACCCTTTTAAATTTAAAAACCATTGGTTTTTTTTTTAAAAAAAAGGAAGAACTGATGCCCTGCAGCCCCGATCGCTGATTCCCACTGATCGGCTCTCTGCCAGTGACTGCCTCCACCGCCAACAGCCCATCAGCCACAACCTAGTCGCCCACCACCGTCCACCGCAATCAGCCACCGCCCACAAGTTAGTTTCCAATTCTATGATTAGTTTACTGTTTCCAATTCCATGATTAGGTTCCAATTCCATGATTATTGATTAGTTATTTAGTTTCCAATTTTATGATTAGAATTGTTGAATTTTTTATTATTTGACTTAGATTTGTTGAATTGTTAATTGTTAATTGTTTGACTTATACTATATTTTTTCCTATGTTTATTGCTATAACGTTAACCGTCGTTTAAAAAAAATTAGTTAATATGCTTTGTTCGTAGGGGTCTTTTTTTTTCGGCTCGACCGAGACACTTAAATCCTCAGGACCGGCCCTGATATTATCCTAAGATACAAATTCTTTAGTGAAGGAAAAACAACATTTCTTTAGTTCTAAGAGAATCTCATCACGGTTATATTTGGACGGCTGCATTGGGACACTCTAAGAGCACCTCCTACACGTCATCCGGATGGAGGCGGTGGCAAACATCACGCAGGGACGTCTCCGAGATTTTGGGTGCCCCAGACGAGTACTCTTTAAATATAATTTTTTTTCCAAAGATTGATGATAATTGTAATAACAATAAAAAAAAAAAAACGTTATTGTAGCGATAAACAAATACAAAACAATGTTAAACAATAAACAGAACAAAGTTAAACGAATCGAGAGACTCTCCTAGCAATTTTCGAAGCAAAGTTGTTGATCAATTATTCACAATTGATACTATCTAATATATCGTTTTCGATAGCTATCGTTATCAATCCATTAAGTCTCTCAACAAAATTAAGTTACTGATTTAAATGAGTATGGTAATAGTTAAATACTTGATAATAGGTTTGTATTTAAATATTTTTTTGGGTTTTTATTTATGTGACTCTCAACAAATTTTTCATCTACTTATTTTGATTCTAATTTAAAAAAAAAATATTTATATATATACACATAATTTTTATTTTTAAATTTGGGCCCCCCGCGAAAACAGTCCCCAAGCGACCACCGATGCCAGCTTGGGCTCCGAAACACCCCTAACATCACGCATTGGAGGCCTCGTTTGGATGAGGCGTATGCAATTCGCATTTGGAATTTTAAACGTGAACAAACAGGTTGTTGCCAGATAGGCACCACTCTGATATCTCTCTCACACACGTAATATGCGTGTGTGTTTTTGATATTTAAGGAGTGTTTGAAAAAGAATATATGTAGTGTTGGAGTAAAAATTGGTATTCTTGAAGAATAAGTGGAAATCTGATGCGCTAATTGATGTGGTATGTTTGTTACATCTAGTTAAACTCCGCAGTACCCTAGCACTTTGCTGTCCATTTAATTATACTATATCTTAAACATTAAGGTCGGTGGGGTTTTCCATCGACACAACCACCCCCTCAACTTTAGTCTAATGTCAAAACTAGTCCCTCCACTTTGTAAATTATCACTTTCACCCCCTCAAATTTCTAAAATTTTGATTTTATCTCCTGTAGTATATATAATCTGATTTTCCCTCAATAATTTTCGTTCATTAATTAAAATTTTTTTTTTGTTGTGTTTAGTTCTTTTCTCTTGCCATCCCGGTATAAATTCTATTAAAAACGGAGTTTTATTCAAAACAAGGTATTTTTTAGATATGGTGGGTTATATCGACTGACGGTAATAAAGAATGAGACCGACACCGATTAATGAACATCGGCACCGTTATATAACTGTTTTTTATCTATGTTTCGATCTCCACAACCGAGTCACCGTAACTTCATACGTTTCTTTTTTATACTTAACTACGTGTCATGTTAATGTCACCGCCTCAACCGTTTAAGGTCCGCCTCCCGCCGCGGAGTGCGGGCACAAATTTCTCGTTTGTAAATGAAACTATGGAGTGTCTATTATATATGAAGAAACTTATTTATGAAAGCGTAAGTATATATAGATGGGTGTTAACTCCAAGTTAATTAGGTTTGGACTATGATTACAATGAGCAATTGGATACTAAAAAACAAAAAGGAAAAACAAGGTTTACTTTTGCAGCTCAATAAACGACTTAGCCAAACCATTTATCTTTTTAATGGCAAAAAGTTATATAATTTAGTTATCCTTAATAATTTTATTTTAATTTATCTTTTTAATGGCAAAAGAAAATTTTAATGAAAAAATCAATCCATCCATCGCTGGTTCCATCTCATTGTAATTGTACTAGTCCTTGTGCATTTAGTTCATTGCGAGATTGAATAATAAAATCCACTGCTTAAAAGTTAAAACAAACCTAAGACAATTATTATTGGGTAAATCACCCATCGTTGATTTGTTTCGTCTCTTTGTAAGTGTAAGGGAAAAATACCAAAATAGACATTTAGCTGGCTAAGTAAAAAAGGCGCCGGCTAAGCCGGTAAAACTCAAAGGCTTAGCCGGCAAAACCAAAAGGCTTAGCCGACGTAGTTTCGGCTAAATGTCCATTTTGATATTTTTTTAGCCGGCTAATGTCCATTTTATTTTTTTTTCCCGTAATTGTAGTCTATACATCATTTTGCGCCAATTATTCTTTGCTAACTTGCATATATAACAATCCATTGTTTAAGAAAATTAAAGTGTACGGTATGCTTTAAGAAGTGTAATACATCCACTACATGAATAATCTAGTATCACCGATGATATCCAACAAAATCTTACTTTTATTAAATTTTAAATAGAGTAAATTATCGTTTACGTTCCTGTGGTTTACACGATTTTAACTATCCACAGCATGTCGAAACTAAACTTAACAGAAAGAATTTAACGAAGTTAGGCCCAGGGGCTCAGAGTGTTACAGATTGTATACCACATGTACTCAAAGCGTTAAAAATTCGTGTTAGGGACGTATTGTGTTAAATCATGTAAATCACAGGGACGCAAACAGTAATTTACTATTTTAATCGGGCTCAAAGTCTTCACCCCTATTCGAACCTCACCCCTACACCCTCAGGGGGAAACCCATAACTTGGGAAAACCCCTGACTCAATCTGGAACATTTTTTTTTCAAACGAGACTCGAACTCATAACCTCTCATTTAGAAAGTTACGAGGCTATCACTCAACTAGAAGGCTCGATGATAATATTGTTAAAATAAAATAACTAAACTATACGACAACATGGTATTCCGTGCAAGCAATAAATATATAGGTTATAGTTTCTTGGTATAGATTAAATTAAACCCAAAAACAACCTTCCCTTTTCTGATTACGAGTTTTAATGGAAAAATTAGCTTTTTTTATAACAATTAATACAAATATCCTCTTAAATATACACCTTTAATCCATAATTAGACTTAATTAAATCATTAACCTCTTAAATATACAAATATCCACGATGATAATTGGTCAACATAGTTCATCTTGGTCAAATGTAATAAAAATGTAGCCATAGTTTTGTCAATCAAATCCATACTTCACTAAACATAACAATTACACACTTAAACATAGTCATGATTAAACATAGTTCGTCATGGACGATCATAGAGATTCTTAGGCAAACTTGGTTAATAGTATCATAATCGATCACACATAGTACTTAGTGAAACATGACCATGATTGATCAAACATAGTTTAATGTGATGACTTACGATATTATATGAACTATTATATTGTAATATGACATGTGTACAACCCGTATGACCTATTAAGGCTTATCTTGGTCAAACATTGACAATAATGGTCAAATGTGGTAAAGAAAGAGGCATAATTGGTTAAACATGTCGTCTTTGTCAAATAACGTCATAATCAATCTAAAACTAGTTAGTGACTTACAATGATAATTGATCAAACATAGTCCATCGTGGTCAAAATGTAATAAAAATGTAGCCATAATTTTATCAATCGAAGCCTTACTTCGCCAAACATAACAATACACACTTAATCATAGTCCTGATTGAACATAGTCATCATAGTCAGCCATAGAGATACTTGATCAAATTTGGTTAATAGTACCATAATTGATCACGCATAGTCGTACTTAATGAAACATGATCATGACGGGTCCAACATAGCTTAACATGATGACTTACGACATAATATGACCTATTACATTGTAATATGTACGACCTATTAAGCTCTCTGTTGGTTAATCTTGATGAATCTTAGATATTAGTCAAATGCTAAAATAAATTGTCAAATATGGTAAAGAAAGAGGCATATTTGGTTAAACATGTTCTCTTGGTCAAGCCTTGTCATAATCAGTCAAAAACTATCATAGCTAGCAAATCTTAGGGGGTGTTTGGGATTACTTATTGAAACTACTTATTAACTTTTATAAGTTTAAAAAGTGTTTGGGGAATGTTAATTTTGCTAATCATTTTAACTTTTTAAAGGGAGAAAATGAGTATTTGAGAAGTAAAGGGGAACTTACTTTTCAAAAGTTCTTATAACTTTTTTCAAAAGTCAATAAGGAGCTTAAAATAAGTAATTCCAAACATGCCCTTAGTCAAACATGTTCATAAAATGACAAACATGATCGATCTTGATTGAATAAGGTTAAGCATGACCCATATGAGTCACTACGACTTAATATGACTCCTTACAACTCAATATAACTCACTAACACCTAATATGACCTATTAAGACTCATCATACCCCATTAAAAGCTATCATGACTCTTAAGATCTAGTATAAACCCATTTAGACATGTACATGTCATTATAACTTATTACTACCTAGTATGACTCATTATAACATAATCTAACCAATTAAGACCTAGCATGGCCTATTAAGGCCCACCCTGTCATGCTAAGAGATATCATTACTCATAAAACTCAATATGACCCATTAAGACATGTATGACCTGTTATAAATCAATATGATCTAATATGACTCATAACAACATAATCCAACCCATTATAACCTAATATGATCTATTAATGTCCACCATGCTTAATATGACTAATTGCAAAAAGATATAAAGCATTAAGTCCTAATATGATCTACTAATTATATGTCACACCCCACCAAGGCGGAAGTATGAGATGTAACCGGTATATCGCATTGAACACAAGTACAAGAGAAACTAAAAGGAAAGTTATGAATTACATTGAACCATACTACATGCTTCTAACGAATGTACGAATACATGAAAATCCTGAATCAATACAAAGGGTCTAAAATGCCCAACTACAACCAAAAGTACATAATAATAACTCTTCCCAAAAGCAAGCCGTTTAAAGCACGTTATCCCCATAACTGTTTACCTGAAAAGCATGTTTCGAAAACGGGTCAACTATAAAAATAATTGGTGAGCACACAGGTTTTGCGACTCTATAAAAAGTAAGTAAATAAATTTCAAAATGTAATAGTAACCATCCACAGATGATCAAGTACACGTGTTAAGATATAATTACCCTGAGCCACAATCAAAACCTTCAGACAAGTTGTTGCCCCTGTATCCAGGTGTCGAATGAGAACACCTACTATGGCTAATTATGCGCCCAAATGACCCTACAAGTCTGGTTGGCGCGACCAACCCTGGGCGGGGGTGTCAACCCAAATAGTACTATTCATAATTCCCACCGGCTATCCAAGCTAATTGGTTACGTTAAAGTGGGGACTTAATACATTCATAAGTAAACCCAGGTAACAACGTGTAGTGTGTGAAACAGCTTTTCCCTCGTAAAACAGTAAAAATGAAAAGTGGGGCCGCGAAACTCACCTGAACAACGTCGGTGATAAGTGTGACATAGTCAACAAAAACCGCAAAGTACGGTTAACATCCAAATTCTATCAAAGGCCAGCAGCCAAATGCAAGCAAAGTGTGGCTAGCAACTCAGTGCTACCAAGGTACGGCTAAATCCGCAAGAACCGCAAAAACAGGTGTCCTAACCGAGTCCTTTCGTATAAATGGTTCGCGTACGCGAAACCTCCCATATTTCACATGCAATACGAACCAAAAATACCATTAGGATCGTTTTTATCTCCTAAGCATTTCCATATGCTCAAAATTGACATGCAATGCCGTTTGGATGGCCATGCAACCCGATCAATTTCGTAGAGAGCTCTGATAAAAAATTCCTCCGGTAGGGTTTTGCGTCTATGTGTTGACAACATCATATCCAAAACATTGCGTTCGTAGCATCGAGAAATGGTTCCGGGTGAAAAACGGGCTTCGGCCGCCACCGGACCACCGCCGGACCACCACCGGACCACCACCACCACCACCACCACCTGAATTCTCTGCCCTCTCTCTCTAACTTCTCTCTAAAATTTTTCAAATGAGGGATTTAGTAGGGTGCCCCACTATATATTGGGGTGGTGTTGTACCGCGTGTTGTGATAACGGTATCACGCTGAATCGAACCCGATAAAAATAGAGGCGTTAGTTTATCTAAAAATAACTTATTATAATTTATTATTTTCCCTCGAGTCCTTGCGTCTCGTAAATATATATCCTTTCAGATTTAAATTAAAATTTACGAAACCGTTCGACTCGGCTGTTAACGCGTATAAACCAGAACTTGATCAAAATTTTGACATTATAACACCCAAATAAATCTTGCTATTATTTTTTCGTTTACTAACGAGTTCCTTTCGTTTGAAAGTATATTTTAACATAATAATACTATTATTATTATATGAACTCGTCGAACGCGGTGGTGACCTGAAAATTCGCGGTTGTCACATTCTCCCCCAGTTAACAGAATTTTGTCCCAAAATTCAACTGATATAATAGTTGACAAGTTCTTTTTCGTAACTTGATTCATGTACGATCATCAAGGGAAATCTAGTTTCTTAGATACAGCAGGGAGATTTGATAAATTGAGATCTAAGAATCATAGAGAGTAGGTTACACCTAGAAAGGCTCAAAAGAAAATTGTATAATCATGAGAGAAAAATCCTTAGAATTCCAAAGAATCTATAGATCATTGTTTCATCGGATCAGTAAAAAAGGTACACTGCTGGTGTTACTCAGAAGATTAAGAAATCCGTCATAAGATTGATATACACAGGTATACAAAGTTGGTACAAATCCAAAATGATATTATGATACAAAATCCCAGTGATTAAGTATCCTTTTATGAGCAAGGAAAAGTATCATTTGGCTTGGTGCCATTAAGGAATACTATTATAAATAGTAACCATAAAATTATAGTATGAGAGGTGCTATTAAGATCCAAAGAGTCGGTAGAATCACCACGATTTATTGGAATAAAAATGTATCACAACGATAACAAATATTATAGGTTATAAAGGATGGTCATATCATGTACTTAGAATACAGAGAGATAACACCTCGTTAAAATGAAACTTGTCGTCAATACGAACTTCCTTAGGTTGTATAATTACGGATTCGTCGGCTAAACACCTTTTGAGAATCGATATACGATAAGCATCGTATATACCATTAATCTCCTGAGGTAGTTTTAGTTTATACATAACAAGACCAATCAAATGATTACTACCAGCTTCAGCACAACAAAATGGTGATCAACATTTGTGTCAAAACAGAGCTTCCAATGGTGCTCATTTAATGGTAGTGTGATCACTGTTAGTGTAAGGAAATCGGACCAAAGGTAAAAGAGTATCCAAATTACCACCAAATTGTATCACACAAGCCCTTAGCATATCCTCCAAGGTATGAATAGTTCGATCACTTAGACCGTCGGTTTAAGGATAGTAAGCGGTGCTCATATCTAAGCGCGTTCTCAAAGCTTTCTGTATTGTCTGCCAGAAATGGGATGTAAAACGACTATCCCTATCGGAGATAAAGGAAACAGGCACTCCATGCCGTGAACTTTCACCTGAGTCGTGAACTTTCACCTGAGTCGTGAACTTTCACCTAAGCCGTGAACCCTTTTGGAACCGTGAACCCTTATGGAACCGTGAACCTAGCCTTAAATGTGCCTAAAATTTTTCCCCGCGGGGGTGCGCTGCCCCCCGCACCCCCTAGCAATCCGCGCTAACAGGGGGATTGCTATTAATGAATGCTTTTAGTTTTAGTTTTTTTATAAACCTTAAACTTACATGTTTATTGAAACCTTAAGACTCACTTGAATAACACCTAAAGCTTCACTTCTGCCCAAAGGTGATGTGATGCATGTGTAAATGTATTCAAGCTTAATTAAGCATTATAACTTAGTGCATATCATGATATTAAATTAGAAAAACACGATTAACTTAAATAACACCTAAAGTTTCACTTCTGCGCAAAGGTGATGTGTCACGCTTGTAAAGTTATTTAAGTCTAATTAATCACCAGTTCACCTGAAATACATGAATGTTTCTACTTATGCCCAAAGGTGATGTGTTACATTTGTGTTTCGCGAACCTAATTATGTGCATTCTAAACAAATGTTTCATTTCTGTCCAAAGGTGATGTGTTACATTCTTACTGCACATACTCACTATTAAATTGTTCCTAATACTAAACAAATGTTTCACTTCTACCCAAAGGTGATGTGTTACATTGTTTAAGTAGAACCTAATTAAATCTATTAGTTTGGTGTTATAATAGATTTTTATCACATCTTCGTAAAATAATTGTTCTTAAGTAGAACCTTATTTAATTGGTTATTTATGTCTACCTTAGATTATTACCCTATAGACCACTCTAAGTTCTTCTTTAGCTATTTGTACCTTACTTTCACTCTAGCTTCTAAGATGAGTTTTGCTTAATTAAGAGTTTCCATAAATATTTGCTCTTATTGAGTCTTGATTATCCCTTAAGACATGACTCTCCTGCTGCTCTTTCTGATAAAAGTACTATAGAAGAAAACTGGAGCATAAGAAATATGATAAGTCAAACACAATGTCTCTTATGGTAATCAAGAACTCCTTTCATGATTGCTATCAGGGGAGCTATTCCAGATTCTGAACTTCCTAAGACTAATTTATTCTCTGTGGAAATGAAAGAATCAAAACAATTTCTAAGACGCATGCAAACATTCTAGTTCTAAATAAAAATGTTAAGTGGCATTCGTGAACACATCATAATATACACTGACATGACCCATAAAATAAGGGCTTATACATATAAATCAGTGAAGTTTTCCAGTGCGTACATAATAATTTTTCACTAGTACGATTAGTTGCCTTAAAAATCAACTATAACACTCAGAAGTACCAAAGGAAAATGAGTGTATTGATAGCAACATACGTATAGGAAAAGGAACGCTTTCAACTGGAAAACTGGATGTTATTCACCTAACTACCACTAAACCTAAAAATAGGAAGAAAAGTTACTATAGAGAGAATAGTTCTAAGGTCCAGAAACAAAATACAAGTACTGCTTCCATCTCTAAGTTATCCAAGGAGAAGTCTCACTGCAAAACTAAGGCATTATACTAGGCATAAGCAATGAGACCATCCATAATCCAAGGGACTAGCTGGCTAAGATAAGGTAGTCACTAATTAATGATTTTTTGAGTTCGCTAATATTAATATTCCAATCAACACATGATGAGTTGAGTCTAGTTCTATACGTTTCCTTACTAGAATTCAACTAATAATTAAGATGAGAAATTAGTGGTGGTATTAAATGTTAAGGCTACATGGAACCATGAAATAATTGATCTTTGTATTAGGCTTTATGATACCTCACATATTCTGAAGAATACTCAGAATTTAGTATCAATAATAAAGCTACACTTTGACTGTTATAAGGTTTGCATGGCCAAAACAAAGTCACCATTAACTTAAACTCTCATATTATTGTTTATCATTATCTGGATAGAAACCTTTATGACATAGAACTAAGTTGATACAATAAACTTTCACAACTTTTGTTATCATGAAAATAAAAATTTAACAAAAGATAAATGAGACCTATGCACTTCATCCATTAAGACCAAAATTTATGAGAAATCATGACCAGGTCAATGCACGATGAATTGTTTAAATCATGTGTTAACCCTAAATATCAAATGGCTAAGGGAATAAATGAAAGGTCCACTAGAAGTTATCACAAACGGAATATTCGGACATAATTTATCATTTAGAAGATTATTTAGTTGTATTCTGTTTCCTACGACCTAAAGTTTTAAAGATGTCAATTCATATACACTTGATATAATTCCTTCTAAAATTTCTTATGAAATTTTGGACGATAAGGAATATTGTCTAAGATATATGAAAGGTTCCCATGTAACGCACATCATTGAAACTTGTCATGGGTAGTTTCTAGAGACCTCAAAGATCAGTGGGAGCACCGAGTGTCCTAATTATAGCTTGTAAAAGTTGCAAGAAGTGGGGGAGTGACAAATTGGTCTTACCTCAAATTACACCTCTTGCACACGACACTGCTCCATTACAACTTGTCTCATTAGAATCTAATACTACTTCTAACAAAGTCTCATAGATGCTACTAAGTGGGCAAACCTAGATTTCTTACCAAAACTAAAGTAATCCTCAACAAGAGAAACTAACATAAACATCATTAAGTTGTTTCTCTATTAGAATCTATTGGTCTTCAAATGTTAGATACATTGTTGACCCTAAGCATGCTGAATTACTTATAATTTCTAAGCTAAGTGGGAGTAGTAAAAGTCCTTACCATGACTTGCCAAGAGTACAAGAGGCGGGGGGGGGGGGGGGGAGAGACTCATTAAATTTAACTCAGAATTTAACTCCGATTACACCTCTTGTACACCATACTCCATCAACTCCTACACACTTAGAAACTAATGTTGCTCCTAATATACCTGAAAATGAAAGCACATTACCAAGAGCTAATCTATAAACTTGAAACTCCTAATAAACCCAATAATCAACTCAGGAGGTCATTTAGGTTTAAAAGGCCTACTAACTTGGTGATTATGTATCCCACCTGACTGAATTTAAAATGGATGTTGAAAAGTTTACCGATCATACTTCTTCTAATTAAGCCATTAGCATCTTCTAAATGGAATAAAGCTATTATTAGCAAGCTTGACTCCATGAATTAGAATAATATTTGACATTTGGTTGAATTACATAAAGGGTATTCATAACTAAACTAAATCCAAATGGAAACACATGATTGATTGTTAAAGGTTATACTCAAGAATGAATAAATTATCAAAGAACCTTCTTACCTGTTTTACAAAAGGTTTCTTTGAGGATCATTACTGTTCTAGTAGCTTACAATAACTTAAAGCTACATTAGATTTACATTAAAAAAACTTTCCCTAACATTGACCTACATGTTCATAAAATAACCTGAAAGTTCTAAACTGAAGGTTAAAAACACTCATTCTGTAAGTTAATGAAATCTATGTATGGGTTGACTAAAATCATGATGCAACTCTCTTCATCAAGAACTAATTGAATTTGTTCACCTATCTCAAGATGAGTGGGAGCAACTAATGTAAACTTGTCCTTATATAGATGACATTCTTTTGACAAGTATATGTTACATGAGTCAAAGCATTGATTACTCATATTTTACATGATGGATCTCGGAGATACTCCTTATGTGATAAGTATCAAAATACACCGAGATAGACCCAATGGGACATTAGTTTCGTCCCATAAGCTTTACACTAAGCGGATCCTTTCACATGTAACATTTAAATTATTCTCCTTTAGAGGCTAATAGGATAAATGAAAATTATTTCCTTATGCTTCATTAATTAGAAGCCTTATGAAGGATAGAGTCTATACTTGTTTAGATATTGCTCATATTGCTAAACACTAGATTAGTCTAGATTATTGTGAAGCATCTAATGAAATATTACAACATCTTTAAGAACAAGAGACTATAAGTTAAAGAAGAAGTGAGAACTTAAAACAGTTGACTACTCTTATTCTTACTTTGTTGTATTCAAAGGTAACAAAATGTCAATTTGTGAGTATACCCTTATGTTAGCAGACAGACCTAGCTCATGGAGGAGTCATAAGAAACTGTTAACAACAACCTAAGTTTCAATGACATAATATGTTTGTTGATCACAACATACTTGTCACTAAATGTTATTGGAAAATTTATCAGCGGACTCACAATCTAGTAACTCCACATAAATATCATATTGAAGACTTACTATGATAAATCAGCTACCCTTACTTCTCTAACAGTAACAGTTCGAGCGGAGCTACATTAATGTTCGATACGAAATTATTGTTCACTTATGAATTATGAACAAGTTGAGGAAACTAAATCTTTGTATCGAAAACATTCATGATATGCTAATGGATCCATATAACTAAAGGTCTATCACCCATAAGTCTTATGTAAGCGCTAATAATTAAGACGGGTTTACTAATGACCATAAGTAATTGCATATCGTACTATGAATGATTAATTATTAATGAAATTTCCTCACTTATTTGAATTTGTTTGTCTCTAAATACGTTCATGCATGCCTAAAGACGTATAGACAAGTAACTATACAAATCAACGTTAAAGGGCTTATTTGTTAATTTGATCCTAAGTTTACTTAAGTCTTAAATTGAGATTGTAGTATGATTAATGTGGGTCTTGAGTTGAATACTGATTCGATGACTATATTTCTCTGCTACAGTTTTGGTTTAAAACTAAAATGGGTATTAAATCTGCGCAGACTTACTAATGCTCATAATAAATGATTACTTAGTCAAGTGGGAGAATGTAAGACAAGATTTTATTATGTGGCTCTTATAATCATTTATCTAATTATTAAATTGATCATTGATTTATTATTAACCTATGACTAGTAATTAGTTGATGGGTCTAAATACTCTTAATGGGCCATTAATGGGTTTCCCATTGGATGTACAATATATATAGAGAGATAATTAGAGAGAATTGACTAATGAATCAATTACTCCAAACACTAAATTTGTCCCTCTCTCTCTCACCTAACCGTGAGTTTTTACGAACTCACCTTAGCCATCCTAACCGTACACCCTAAACGGGAACCCGATATTCCTAGCAGATCATGACTTCTTCCCTCTATGCGGTTAACTTATCAAGTATGATTTATATTATTGTTTTCCATTATCATGTTACAAGAATTGATCAAAACTAATGCCTATTATGCTCGTTAAAATATAACATGGGTCTTAAGATCCAATATGTTAAATAAATCAAAACCGGGACAGAGAGATTCAAATTGCATATCAATTCTTTGTAATTACTTTACTGTGTGGAGAATATGTTATCATCCACATGAAGACATTACTAGTAAATACTTAATGATGCATTAATCCAAATGTAAGCAAAGACTATGGTGATTGTTGAATATTTGAGACAGATTATCTTTAGTGTATTCAACATTACAACTTTGTGATTAGAGTTGAATAAGCTTTTTTTAGTTATGTACATAACGCTATCTAATTTAATACAGATGACTGCGATTAGTTTTCAAGTGTGATCATATACATATTCTTATAAAATTTTATGTGTTATTACAACTCTTTATTTGCAAGATATATATGAGGGTAGTTAAGGGTAAATGGACAGCAATTTTGGGAAGTAGGGTGTGGGTTAATCTCCAAGAAAATAGAAGAAGAAGTGAACACCAAATTGGAACAATTTTCTCTGCTTTCTTTTGAATAAAATTACAATGCTTTAAATAGAAAATTTCTAATCCTAACATACATGCACATTATTAAAGAAACAAGAGTTGTGGGAGAGAGAGTGCCATGCAACGTGGGTATACTAGTATTCCCTACTAAACCTAATTAAATGCAGTTCCTAATTTCATGCAGATCCCACTAGTGTTTTGACTGTTTCAACATTTGTTACGGGTCTTCCATGGGTCACCGGTTTACGGTTTACCGGTTCGTTGGGTTGATGGTCCCGGATCCATGATCGTATCATAGGGAGTATAGTTCACAGTTTATCTGAATCCAGAACACCATGTGCTCTCCGTTACTAATTAGATGTTTTTTTGACTCACAGTGATCATTCCAGTTAGCACAAAATTTGAATTGAGAAGTGATCCTGGAGTGGAAAGAAATTATGGAAAGCTTTTACCGGAAATGGTGTCAGTAGTTCCTGATGAAGCTGTTTATTTCTTTGTTTGTTACTCATGTGTGGATGCAATAGTGTCATGTATCTTTTTACTGTTTTTTTCTGTGGGAACATCTGTACTTATATTCATCACAGTTGATGTATTACATTGTTTCTACTTCAAAGATTTTAGTAAAAATAATTATTTCTTTCGACTGATTGTGATGGTGACTTTGGAACCAAGCTAAATATTTATGATCAAACTCATTTATCATGTTTATTGAGCTGGAAATTAGGATGCTTTTACTTTTGATTTTGCTTACAATTTGAGCCTTTCAAAATTGCTCTATATATATATGAGAATTCTAATATTATTATACCTAAAACACTCGTTGTTTATTTGCTAACTACATGCTTTTGAACCATATGTGGGTGTGCTATTGCTAAAAACTGCAGTGGTTGGTGTTTTCTCTAAATGGCAGGTAAGGAACTCTCAAACTTATAACGTCTTTTAAATGGGTCACTTTGGGTTGTGTTTGATCCAAAACAGGGTAAAAATAATGAACTAAAAGATAAATCGGTCAATGGGGTCGAAAGTTGCCAAAAGTCTAGATTATTATAAAATTGTTAAGAATTTACAGAAGTGTATTTATGAGTCGATCCAAAAGCACGCGAACAAAAAACAACATATTTCAACTCAGATTTGAGGTCAAGTGGGCGCTTTGATGTTATGTAACAAAGTTCAATAGTGAATTGGTCATTCAAGTGGTCTGTCACATCCATTTACGTAACATGATCTTTATGGTTTGCTAACACATTTGGTGATTCTCCGCCCCCAACATGTTGTGTACTAGAAATTAAAACCCGCTACGCGGCAGTGACGTATTGTATAGTAAATCAAAACGTTGACACGTAAGAAAGGAAACAAAAAAAATGTATTGTATACTAAATGAAAGCGTAAAAACGTAGGAAATAATAAAAAATAAAAAAAAATGGATAAAGAAATAACAAAAAAAGGAAAAAAAAAACCCAATCAAGCCAAGGGATCGAACCCGGGTGGAGAAGGGGGAGGGGCACTAATCAACTCTATCATCAATGAGTCTTGGTTTCTCTTGAAGGAAAAAAATTATATACACAAACAAAAACGTGGGAATGTAAAAAACAAAAATTCCAATTAAAAGTCGACACGTGGCGTTGCCGCCCAAAGTAACCAACCACAAGTAGTTACTGTAGACGTGTGAGGCAATCTCAATTTTAAATAGAGTTAGTAATTTGAAGTCATTTTGTTTCATTTGTGCTTATATATATTTATTTAATTTTAGATATATTTGTAAATACAAAAGCTTGAAAAACAAAAATTAATCGTTTTAAATTATGTAAAACTTTTAGCGACTAATTTGCAATGAAAAACCGTCGCAAAAGTCTGGAATTATGTCGTAAAACACGGATATCGTCGAAGTCTTAATTTAGTCGAAACACATGCAAAGCATGTTTGAATGTCACCAAGAATTTCATACATCATTAATAATCTTTCATCACTTTTGCCGCAATTTTGACCCTTTTACGCAAATCCTGATGAAAGCATATGTCATGTTTAACCCATTTTTGACAATTTCACATCATCAGAGCCTCATCCAGCTAAAATCACAATCATCATGCTTAAAATAGACACTAGACACACAACATTGCCTTATCACATCCAATCTTTGACTCATCATGCTCACACTCACATCTTTTATTCTTTTCTCCACCATATCAATACATGCATAGGTTATAAATAACGGAAAATTACCAAAATAAAATTTAACTTTTAGCCTACACTTTATATACATCACCTCCGTGACTCAACCAGAACACGCCACATTAGCTTGTGCGTACCTTTTTTTGCACTGAAATCCATAAAATTACAAGGGGACCAAGTTTTTGACCAATTAGAGTTTGACACGTGTCACTTGTAAGCTATTTAGCCTACAAGTTCTGGCGGCTAAATGACTTTGAATGGTAGGCTAATTTAGCCTACAAGTGACGTGTCAAACTTTGATTGGTCAGAAAGCGGGCCCCTTTGTAACTTGATGAGTTTCAGTGCCAAAAAGGGCGGTTGATGTGGCGCGTTCCGGTTAAGTCACGGAGGTGATGTATATGAAGTGTAGGCTAAATGTCAAATGTTTATTTTGAAAATTTTCTGATCAAACATGTTTATTTCCTTATAAATAATGACACAAATAGCTTCAATAATCGATCTTCTCCCTCAATCTCAATGGGTCAATTTTGGTTATTGATTTACACAATTATCTGTTTTATCATACCAAATTCTGCACAGCTAGACAATACCAAAAGCTTCATCATCAGAATCCAAAACGACGTGAAGCCATCGGTTTTCACTGATGTTGAGCAATGGTATAGAGCAACTCTTGGAAATTTAAATTCAAGAAAGATCAATTCTGAAGAAATCACCGATAAAAACCCAAATCAAGACTTCCTTCATCTCTACAAGAATGTCTTCCATGGCTTTGCAGCCAGATTAACTCCTCAAGAAGCCAAAGAACTTGAACAACAGTCAGGCGTCATGGCGGTTTTACCAGACCAAATCCGCCATCTTCACACAACCCGGTCCGTTCAGTTTCTCGGGCTTGTTGATAAACAATCTAATCATATCTTGAAGGAGTCTGATTACGGTTCTAACACCATCATCGGCATTCTGGACACCGGTATTTCACCTGAAGCACCAAGCTTCCATGATCAAGATCTCGGTCCAATCCCGACAGGATGGAGAGGAGAGTGCATGGAAGGTGAAAAATTCCCAAAAAATCTCTGCAACAAGAAGATAATTGGAGCGAGGTATTTCACGGCCGGGTATGAAGCAAGCATGGACAAGATCAACGAGTCGGTTAATGTTGATTTTAAGTCTTCCAGAGACACCAACGGCCATGGAACCCACACAGCATCGATTGCAGCCTGAAGGGTGGTTCCAAATGCATCACTTTTCGGTTTTGGTAAAGGAGCAGCCGTTGGGGTGGCACCCAAAGCTAGGATTGCTGTGTATAAGATATGCTGGGGAGAGATTTGTCAGGAGTCGGACATACTCGCGGGCTTGGATAAGGCGGTTGAAGACGGCGTCCACGTCATCTCCATATCCATCGGTGGGTCCGCGATTAGACCGTTTCACCTTGATCCTATTGCAATTGGGGCTTTTGGTGCAATGGCAAGAGGTGTTCTTGTTTCAGCTGCCGCGGGTAATAGCGGTCCAGACATGATGACTGTTGTAAACCATGCACCGTGGATTACGACAGTTGGTGCGAGTACAATCGACAGGAGGTTCCAGGCGGATCTGGTGTTGGAAGATGGGATGGTGATCACAGGTGCGTCTGTTTCTAGTGGAAAATGGAAGAGAGATCCAGGTATCATATTCTTTCCTTTGATTCATGGAAGAAATGCTTCAACTGGCGAGTTTAGAAACTCTAAATCCGCCTTTTGCAAGGCGGACTCGCTTGACAAAGAGCTGGTGAAGGGAAAGATTGTGGTTTGTGACCGAGGTGGTATTGGTCGAGTCAAGAAAGGGGAAGTGGTGAAGGATGCTGGTGGCGTTGGGGTGATCGTGGCAAACGTGGCGCCACATGGTGAAGGAATGATATCCGACTCGTATACGATTCCTGGAATGGTGATTACCGAGTCGGGACGTAAAAAACTTGATGATTATATGAGCTCTCAGACTAATCCTATGGCTAAGATTGTGATTAAAGGGACTCGAAATGGGGTGAAACCCGCACCAGTAGTTGCGTCATTCTCATCCAGAGGACCGAGTGCTGACTCAGTTTATGTACTCAAGCCTGATGTAATAGCGCCAGGCGTGGACATCCTGGCCGCGTGGCCAGAGGATGTGCCGCCTAGCGAACTACCGTCTGACACTCGACGGTCTGGATTTAACATATTATCTGGCACTTCAATGTCATGCCCTCACGTGTCCGGTTTAGCCGCCTTACTAAAAGGGGCTCACCCGGATTGGTCTCCGGCAATGATTAGATCAGCAATGATGACCACAGCGTATACGATCGACTCAGAAGGAAAGCCATTGCGAGATGAAGAATCATACAACGAGTCAAGCGTATGGAGCACGGGTGCAGGCCACATAGACCCTGAAAAAGCTGTCGATCCGGGATTGGTGTATGATATAACCGCGAATGATTACCTCCAGTTTCTATGTGCAATGAACTACTCAGCCCAAGCTATTGGAAAGTTTTCCCCAAAACCATTCAAGTGCAATCGGAAGCATAACAAGCCGTGGAACATCAATTACCCGTCCATATCAATCGCAAACGATTCAGAAGGGTCATCCATGCGAGAAGTTGTAATCACGAGAACGGTAACTCATGTAGGCGAAGGTGTATCAACCTACAATGCACTTGTGACGAGCCCAAAAGGAGCCAATGTAACTGTAGAGCCGCAGACAATGCGGTTTGCTGCAAAAGGTGAAAAACAAAGTTACAAGGTTAAAATCGTCTCTGATAAGGAAGTTGGCTCATGGGGGAGTATGGAGACACAATCGGCTAAGTTGATTTGGACTGATGGGAAGCATAATGTGGTGTCACCTATAGTTGTTGTGTACCAACATTTGTTATAAAATGGCAGTTTAGGTACATAAAGAAAGTTTTAGATTTTGCATCTATCCCTGAACTATGTGTTACATGATTAAAACAAAAATTTTCAGGTATAATAAAGACAGTGTAACACCCCGAATATAAGCGGTTCAAAAATAAAATCCCAAAATTATCGTAGCTGCTTTAATTAAATCATTTACAACATCAACATCCTTCGACTCTAAACACTACAAATCAGAGAATTGTCATTGACTGACATATCCAGCAATCCTTCGATGAAGGTGAGGCTCAAGGGTGATTTGATGGGGAAGGTGCCTGTAAACCGGATGTGTGTAAAGACTTCACCAACGGATTACCAACAACGATTACCAAGGGATCACTGACAGAAACATCACCAACGACATCACAGTGGGTAGGTGGATATCACTGACATATGACTTGTCACTTAGAAATAGGGCTGTAAACGAGCCGAGCCGAGCCGAGCCGAGCCAGGCTTGGCTCGAGCTCGAGCTCGAAATTAAACGAGCCAGCTCGGCTCGGCTCGATTTTTTTCCGAGCTGAAAAGTTGAGCTCGAGCTCGGCTCGTAAAAAGCTTGTTTTTTTTTACATATTAATATATATATAAACAACAAAAAAAATATTTTATTCTCGGTTTGAATTTGATTGTCTTCAAAAAACTAAATAGATGGAAGAGACAATATATAAAATACAAAAAAAAACATAGATAAACCAAAACTTACAAAGTAGAGAGTAAATACAATTGTAGATAAAGTAAAATTTTAGTCCAAAACTCAGAGTTCTTGAAAACAAATGAACTTAAAAAATCAAAACATCATATTTCAAATATAACACACACACACACACATATATATATATATATATATATATATATATATTAGTTATTTAGACGAGCCGAGCCACGAGCCGAGCCAACGAGCCGAGCCACGAGCCGAGCCAACCCTAGCTCGAGCTCGGCTCGATTACAATTAGAGCCAGCTCGGCTCGGCTCGTTTACAACCGAGCTTTTTTCGAGCCGAGCTTTTTCCGAGCTATCTTCGAGCGAGCCACGAGCTTTTTGAACAGCCATACTTAGAAATAAAAATATAGAATAACTTATGGAAATAAAAAAGTTACAAAATATATAATAATTTCTATAACTTAAAATCTACAATAGTATTTAAACCTATGTAGCTATAAGGGATATGTCTTATGAAATAAGTAGGCATACCCCTTCAATAGAGTGGTTGAGGTGAGTTATCCAAGACTTCATTAAAATGAGGAGGTCTTGGGTTCAAGTCCCACTTGTAACAAAAAAGGGGTTCAGGTTGGGCCAGGGGGTTTTCTCACCTATGGTGGGTTTCCTCACCTATGGTGGGTTTCCTCCTAAGGGTGATGGAGATGATCGGGTAAGCCAGTGGCCCGTCAGTGATCCAAATTGTTGTTAAAAAAAATACCCCTTCAATAGTTTTCCAAAACATAACATGGATATCTCGTTTATAGATATTTCGTTAACATAACAAGTTCGGAAACATTTTCATAACCTATTTTAAACGATTATAGTTTTAAAAATATAATCTGATTCACAATGTCAATGATCTAGGTAATTATCCTAACGTGTGCCAAGAGTGGCAACCCACCCTGTATAACATCACAATTAATCAAAGTACTCTAAGCAATCTTGTTAAACAAGATATATATATATATATATATATATATATAACTAGGTTAGAAACTCATGTGTTATATGTGTTAAATAAATACAACTTGTTATAAACCAGCAGTTTTCATGTAGATTTGTATTTTGGATGTAATCAGCCATTGACGAAATAAGAAATAATGAAGATTTAAGAATTATAAATAACAAATAATGAAAATTTAAAAATTATATTTTAATATAAGATATAATTGAAATCTTCTTATGATTTAGTAAGTTTTAATAAAATATTAGAATAAATTTTAAATAGACAAAGATCATTTTAATTTAATTATTACTTTATGCTTAGCGGTGTAAACGAGCTGAGCCGTGCCCGAGTTCGTCTAGGCTCGAGCCTGGCTTGTTTAACTTAAAAAGAGGTCGATGTCACGCTCCGCCTAAATTCATATCGCTAAACTCGTATTCCGGACATTTCTGGAACAATTTGGAAGCATTTTCAGAGGTTTCCAGAACAGCCCCTAAAATTCTGGATTAATAATCATAGCTCAAAACTATCTAGAACCGCCTTTAAAGGGCTTAAAAGTTGTTGGATAAGGCCTGGATAAATGCTAGAAAATTCTGCACAAGATCAAGAAAATGTCTAGATATAGAAGACTCTAGATTTACCATAAAATAATGTATAGATGCAACTTGAATTAGAGTCATCTAGATCTGCCCAACTAGTATAAATTGGTGATATGGGGCACATTTATAAGCACCCAAGCTTGGTTCAATCAAAGCCTTGTAAACCATACTCAAAGTAATATAAAGTTATCTTTCTTGTATACTTGTAATCAAGTAAATACAAGCAACAACTTTTGCGTTCTCGCAAACCAACCTTTCGTTCAAGTCTTACTTAACCAACCCTGTTAAACCATTTTGGCTTACTTAGATTACACATCTAAGGCCTCACACGAGTCATCAAGATTTCTTCAAGCTGAATGAAGTAGAACGTCGAAATGTACAAGATTTGTCATAAGCCATTATTGCCGCTGAATCTTTCCAAACCGTTGAATCTTTGCATAAACCGATAACCGAATCTAACCAAAACTATTAAAAACCAAACCGAATTACATATTTGGTTTTTGGTTCGGTTAAGAACATAAACCAAATATGTAATTAGGTTTTTGGTTCGTAAATTCCTAATTCGGTTCAAACCGAAAAAACCGAATTATATTAAATAGCCTTATACAATATTTTATTTAACCCAATATATTTATACCCAACCCATTTACACATTATCCCATATCTGACCCAAGAGTCCATATATTATTTGAATTGGTTTAACCTGATGTCAAACCTAATCAACCGCTCCTCTCAATTAGAGATGCACAAATAGGAATTTTTTTTAACCGAATCCGGATTGGATAAGTCAACGGTGGTCAAGGACCGGATCCAGTGAAAGCGGTTCTGGATCGGATCCGGTTTTGGGGTATGAGATTTGGATCCTATTGGAACCGGATCAGACAAAATATCCACTTTTATCTGGATTTTTTGTGTCCGATTTTGTCCGGTTCCAAATTTGTTCGATTTTATCCGGTTCGGATCCGGTCTCTTGAAAAACCATATATCCGGTCCCAGATCCGGCGGTTCCAAAAAATCCGGACCGGTTCCAAAAAATCCGGTTGCGGATAATCCTCCGGATCGGATCCGGATCCGGTTCTAATGCCCACCTCTACTCTCAATCGCTCATCGCCTCTCCTCTATCTTTATCAATGTCGGGCGTACTACTGCAATCTGTTACTACTGATCGCCTCTCCTCATCTACTTGGCCGGTCATTGCTCTGACCTCCCCTGGCAGCTCACTCTTAGTCGTTTACGCTGATAATGTAATGTGAAGACTGAAGTCCAACTGTATGTGATTTTAAGAATTTTAATCAACAGATTGTATGGATTTCTATTTATTTGAGTACACGTGTTTAGTTCTGATTGCTTTTTGAAGCATTACTGTGTTTATGGATTTCTTTTTGAAGCATGGTTCTAGTTTTTTTTAATATGTTACTGAACCCTAATTCAATGAATGCTTCGATGATGATGTTGTTGCAAGTAGGGAGATTTGGGAAATGGAAAATTTGAGTAGGGAATTGTTTTTTTTTTCAAGCGAAATTCTGTTTATTTGGTTATAATCGAAAACCAAACGGAACTCTAAAGTGGTTTTCGGTTCGGATAAGAACCTCAGTGAATTTGGTTCGGTTCGGTTCGTGGTTACAACAAAAAAAATTCCTAACCGAGAAAATCAAAAAACTGTAAACCGAACCGTTCAACACCCCTAAGCCAGACCCATCAACAATCAATTCCGGAGAGAAGACCCCGAAAAACACCATAGTTAGTCAATGAATGTTACAAGGGTTGCTTCATATGTGACGGGCCGCATAACCCACGATATTGCCTGAATAAAAACAACCTAAACGCTGCGGTAAAGGTTCATGAAGAACACATCGAAACCGAAGAGGTTCGCCTCGGTGCGATGCAACTGCAAGTTCTGAATGCTATAACCAAAATGGAAGGAAGGAACGTTATGATGGCAAGATCCAACTCGTATAACAATATGAATACGGATGCAAAAGGACTTCGGTTCGTAACAATCGAGATAAATGAGAAACTTTTCAAAGCATTGGTCGATACGGGAGCAAGCCACAATTTTATCAACCCTGCCGAGGCACGAAGACTCGGCCTAAGAATGACCAAATGGGAAGGGATGATCAAAGGTGCGAATGGAGACGCCCAACCAATTGAGGGAAAAGGCTTGGAACATAAAAGCTAAGATCAGGACATTGCAAGGCAAGTTAGACTTCTCAGTCGCACCTCTTGACGACTACAACATTGTGCTTGGAATAGAGTTCTTTTACCAGTTAAAAGCCGTTCCAGCAACATGTTTGAACACTCTTTATCTTGTGAAGGGTAGCAATGTATACGCCGTACCCTTGGAGGTAGATACACAATGTAAAAGAAAAACCATATACGCATTGCGCCTTATGAAGAAAATACATGGGACATTCTGAAATCATGACGAGGACGTCGTGAATTCTGGTAGGAGAGGATGTCACGCTCCGCCTAAATTCATATGGCAAAACTGAATTTCGGACATTTCCTGAACAATTTGAAAACATTTAGGGCTGTCCGGAAGTTTCTAGAACAGCCCCTAAAATTCCGGATCAAAAATCATGGCTCATAACTATCTAGAACAACCTTTAAAGAGCTTAGAAGCTGTTGGATAAGGGCTGGAAAAATGCTAGAAAATTCTGCACAAGATCAAGGAATTGTCTAGATATAGAAGTCTCTAGATTTGCCATAAAATAATGTATAGATGCAACTAGAATTAGAACCATCTAGATATGCCCCAACTAGTATAAATAGGTCATATGGGGCACATATGTAAGCACCCCAAGCTTGTATCAATCAAAGCCTTCTAAACCTTACTCAAAGTAATATAAAGTTATCTTTCTTGTATACTTGTAATCAAGTAAATAAAAGCAACTACTCTTGCGTTCTCGCAAACCAACTTTTCGTTCAAGACTTCCGCTGCTTAACCAACCCTGGTTAAACCATTTTGGCTTACATAGATCATGCATCTAAGGCCTCACGCGGGCCATCAAGATTACTCCAAACCAAATGAAATAGAACGTCGAAAGCTCGAGCTTGTTTACTCGGCTCAATTCGAGTTTTTAACAAGCCGACCGCAAGTAGCTCACGAGCGGCTTGGCTCGTTTAACCCCTATTTATGCTTTGATTTTATCACTCTAGTCCTTTTTTATTTAAGGTAAGGGGTGATGTTATAACACGTATCTCTAGAAATACAAAACTGATTCATAATGAACCAAAATGTAACACTCAGTTTTTAACTTTTTAACTTTTTTTTCTAATAAACACTCAATTATCTCATAATCATTATTAAATGTAAATGTTAAATTGAGATGGGAAGATCGATCGCCGCTCGGCCATGGTAAACAGAGGCTGATTGAGCTGACTTTTATGAAAGTCGACATTCCACCAAATCAAAACCCGTAACAACTAAAAGGTTCATTGGATTTGTTAAGAATCCGATGTTAATTTCTGAAATTTTCTGTATCGTTTAATATTCTGTTTTGCAAAAGTCGTAGTTCAGATGATCAAATTGATATGATCTTGTGAATTTCTCTTCAAGTGATCCGGTTAATTCTTGTTATTTTCTTTATTATCTGTTATTCTGTTTTGTATGAGATGTGGTCAAGATGATTGAAAAGATCTAATCCATGACATTTGCTTCATTGGCAATTTGTTATGTGGTTTCATTTGATTGAAATGATCTTATAGTTATGTCTTAATCATTTATGTTAATTGTGATTAGTATTGATGTCTTCAATACTTATATCGTTGCAAATTCGTTTTATTAAAATAACTATTATGTTAACTCTTGATTTTCATTGATGGCTTCTTGGGATGTTAATTCTTGATGTTCTTTATAATTCATTTGCGGTGTTTTATGGCTTCCATGTTCATTTATGGCTTGCAGATGAATGATTAGGTGGCTTGCAGATGAATGATTAGACAACTGGTTCAACTATGTCGCCTATGAAGCTGATAGTGGAGGAGCGGATGCACCTGCTGGTGCTGAAGTTGGAGGCGCGGGTGTAGATGATGGTGTTTATCTGGGTGCAAAAAATGCAGAAGTTGATAATGGAGGAGCGGATCCACCTGTTGGTGCTAAAGTTGGAAGTGTGGGTGTAGCCGATGGTGCTGATCCGGGTGTAGAAAATGCAGAAGCATTTGTTCCAGTTCATGAAAGGTTTGGACAACATGTATTTGCTGGCGCCCGAGCACCTTGGTTTTTGCATCTAGACCCTTTGCCGAAGAGGGGCTTGCTATGCTTACTACACTTGTACCAATGGTTGCTGGGAATTTGCAGCCTGAACATTGCGTTGTGATGAGTGGGTGGTTTGCACGTGCTAATTGTATATAATCATATGCTTTTAACTCAAATTATGTTACTTTACATTGTTTTTATATTTATAAGGTTTTATATATAACTAGGTTATTAACCCGTGTACTGCACAGATTGAATAAGAGATACAATGTCAAGTTAAAAAAGATGTTCATAATATGACCTAATACACGGGTTGAATAAAGGATATAGTGTCAAGTAAAAAAAGATGTTCATAATATGATCTAAATATATGTGATATGAGTAATATGTCAAAGCAAACATGACGTTGTGTGTCCACAAAATAAACGATCATTATTAAGAAAAATGAGAAGGTCCACATTGTTCATTAAACTATAACTACTACTCATAAATGAAATTACATTTTATATTAAATATAATAATGAAAAATGAAAAGTTACAACAATTGTTCATAAACCTCCAAATATTTCATTGTACACAGCATCTGATTTTCTATTTGTAACATTACCATCTTTATTTAAGATTAGTAGTTTTAATCCGTTTCTACTCTTAACTCTTGATAATACAACATACAATTCACAATATGTAAAGCCAGGATCTCTCATATACAACCCAACCCTAGAAAGTGATTGTCCTTAACTCTTATGTATCATCATCGCAAAACATACACCAAGAGGAAATTGTCTTCTTTTGAATTTAAATGAAGTCTTAAGGTAATGATATAGGAAAGTTACCAAGTATAAAAGGTACCACAGATACCCGTATTAAATATTAATTGATGATTTAAAAATTTAAGGTAATTTAAGGAAAGAAATAATATAAAAATGATTGAAAATGGTAACTGATAATTTAAATCTTTATTCGTTTCCTTGTGATAACTGAATATTTTGATAATGTATAATGGAATATTTTAAAATGTCTTGAAGTTAAATTTTGGTGTACATATAACTGAAAATTTTGAGTGTACATATATCATAAACCGTCGATTCTTGTTAGTAAGTAACTATGTGAGAAAAAAAAACATTTTAGTGATAAAAAAAATCAAGAAAAGAATGATATGTACAACAATTAGGGAAAAGAAATGTTACTTGAGGAGCAATTGAGGCATTAGAACCTTTAGGTATTGGTTGCAGTGAGAAAAAAATCAGTATGTATGCTCATGTCTATCAGCACATTCTTCCCACATGCCAAGTTCTGTTGCAGTGAGAAAAATATTAGGTATTGGTTCCCACCAAAACCTAAAGGTGGCAAATTTGACCAATTTACTTAAAGAATGGGTTGATTTGGGTTATGTTTAATCTCTAAAGAGTCAAAAGGGTAAAAAAAAAGTGGATTAAAAGAAAACAGGTTAAATGGGTTGAAAGTGTTGGCGAGTATCTGACTTGGCATGCAAGGCACAAGTCACAAAGTAAAGGGACGGCTAAAGACTTCCTAATAGTTTTTACTTTTTAGTATGATCTGGTATTTTTAGTGCATATACATCCTCCTAAGTCGCTTTATTCAAAAATTCAGATTATAATTGTATCAATGATATAGTTTCTGTAATAAAATATAATGCTCAACTATTTATAAAAAAAAACTATAAAAAGCACATATATTATCCTTTTTAACACGACCATACTGAAAACTATTCAAAATAAATTTAATTTGAAAATGCAGACATGCTACCTTTTTTAGCTAAAAAGGAAACGTGTCAAAAGCTGACTAAAATATACTTTTAAAACATACGCAACCTCCTAAATCACTTTATTGAAGAATCCAAATTAATGATCTATTAATAACATAGATTCCAAGTATCACGCTCAATATTTAATAAAAAACAAAACAAAAATAACAAATGCACAAATATTACCCTTTTGACCCGACACATACTAAAAACTATTCACCTTAGCGAGGCCCGTTACTTACATCCATAAGTATCTGAAGATATGCATCAGGGATCTGTTGACCAAGCTTATGCAAACCAACTTTCAACTCAACAATATTTATCTTTCCTTGTTTGCTAGTATCCATTAGACCAATTCCTTGTTTTATTCCTGCCACTTCCTCGGTTGATAACTTCTATATTGATTAAATTACTAGCTTAGAACCCGTGTAATACACACGAGTGAAAAATATCAATACATAAAATTCTTAAATCTTTACGTATATATTTTACAGGTGTAAAAATGTATTACATATACTAAGGATAGAAAATTTCTTTAAAAATGTATTATTATTAAAAGATAGATGTGTATTTAATAAGAGAGAGAGGCGAAAAAAAAAATAATGAGAATGAATATGGAGGCGACACGTGGTATGAAAAACCTTTATTTATTATATAGTATATATAAGAATAACACATAAAACAATGCTATCCAGATTATATCACAGTGACAGGTTAGAACATTGCAAAGAAAAGGAATTGTTGAATTTACGATGGATTTAGTATTTTAATTTTGTAGATTTTATAATTACATATAATATATCAATAATTTATAGAATTCAAGAAAAAGGGATAAAAAAAAATAGGTCAACCTGACCTGTTTTTTTATCTATGATTCTAGTTACTCATTCTGCCGAATCGTTACTCTGTTACCCAATCCAACTACCTAGAAAAGGGGCAATTTGGGTTGTATTTATCCCCAATTTATCAAATGAGTAGGCTATAAAATTTTGTCTAAAAAATGTAACACGATGAAAGTGCCCTGAAGTGCATTTAAATGTTTATAACCTCTTAATCGCTTTATTCGGATACTGAGTTTTTCAATCACATTTAATAGATTAAATATTTATAAAATTCAAGAAAAGGAACAAAAACATGTCAACCCGCCCCGAACCGTGTTGATCCGCACATATAGTTACTTGTTTTGATCTGAACCCATTTTGACCCGTTACCCAACGCGCTCATTTCAACCAATTATAATTTTAAAAAAATCACCACTTGTAGTTACTTTCTAGCCATTTTTTCTTCATATAGCTATTTGACTCATTAGAGATAGAAAATAACCCAATTGACCTATTTATAAGTAAATGGGTTAAAATTGCAACATTTAGTTACAACAATAGCTTATTGAACCAGGATTTGGCATAAAGTTTAGTTAACAATAACATATCCCATAATTTCAGGTTAAAAATAGAGATATGAAAGATACCATAATCGAGTTTGTAGTTACTGAGGTACAATATGTAGGTGGTAACAAATGCAAGTAATGGAGCAGAAACCACATTGAAGCTTCTTAATATGGCTACAATGAGTGAGTATCCAAGCAATGCAGTTGCAGAGAAGTAGTCTAGTCTTTCTGTCATTTCTATCTATAGCATTCCAGAAAGTGGCTGCCATCTACAATCACAATACTACAGTCTTAATAAGAAAATTTGCTACAAAGAAATGAAGAGAACTTAAAATCAAGTTATAAAAAATAGAAGTATTAAAAAACCATTTACAAACCTCACTCCAAAAAATTGAACTTCATTATCCTTCTCATTGAACCATCCATTTCTGCATGCACCCTGGTATCATGTTTCTGAAAGTATGCTTCTGTGATATATTCATATAACGGAAATATATTTATTTATTATAATTTGATTAGTTGATTAGATTATACGACAGAGTTTAATTGAAGACACACGTTTCAATCAAATGAAAAGATTGAATAGACACCAGACGTACCATAAGGAAGGTAACCTTTTCATTTGAGTGTTAGAGACCACAATAATTGGTTAAGAATCACTTTTCATATCTAATTTGCCTCTGCAGGCATTATACAATAACCAAAAATGGTGGTTAATTCAAAAAATTACTGAAAAAAGTAAATGTTTTAAGAAACAGTTTTGAGACTTATCATAAGGTCACATTTTCATTTAAGTATTAATAACTATTCTTCATATGCTGCAGGGTACAAATAAAGTGTATAACCCAATGGATAGTAGTCAAGTAACTGAATATGTTTTCCAAGACATTACCTGATGTAGAACTTTAAATTGTTACTGCAAACAATTAGGCATGAGTTCACTCACCTGTAAAGAAGTAAGCAACAAAGCATTGAGATAATCAAGTGTGGCAATAAACAAAGAACTCAAAAACAAAGATTAACAAAAAACAAACAGCATTGAATTAATGATCAACAACCAAAGATTAACAAAAAACATTCCCAAAAAAAAAAAACTGATACAAAAACACAGGAGTATTGATTTATTGTTAGTTGTTAGTTTACAAACTTAAAACCTAGGGATTGAGTAAATCCAATAAATCAATCCAAATGCATAATTTAATCATTTGGAATAACATTCAACAACATATTTGAATTTATGAACAACAATTCAAAATAGTTTGGAATTAGACCACTGTGTTTAATACAATTATTAGCTAAAGTTATAAACTTTTAGTATAATCCTAAACTAATGGAAGTGTGATTCAAGAAATTGAGAAACACACCAAGGATGAAAAGAGATATGTAACCAAGATATAAATCCAATAATGATACATACATTCTATAGATTCTATACCAGAATATATTCATAACTATAATTTCAAAACATACTGAAAAAACCCAAATCATAGATTTTGTGTTACTCGGTTATAATCGGAAAGATGTGGAAACCATTGTGATAGTCAATTTCAAGATTAAAGATCTCTGCAAGCCTAATGTTAATCGATATATCTAAACACTAATGTTATTCAAGATTGAAAACAAATTCCCTTTACGTGTTGATCATTATCCTCATCCGAATCCCCAGGATCATTATCTAAATCCAATGGAACAACAACTCTATGCTTATGAACTGAAATTAAAATAGAAAAATCATCAAAACTATAAAACAGGCACAAACACGTACACAAAACGAAAGGCAAATTAAACGGAATTGAGGAAAAGCAAATACACAAATTTAGTGGTTGATTGAACGGTTGAGGAACTTACAGACTGTAGAAGCATGTTTTATTAACTATAGATTAAATTCTATGTATCGGTATACGTGGCTAGTACGCAGGAGGGTGTTCCTGAGTACTTAGACAAGTACGCGGGTAGTGTTCCTGCCCCTATAAATAGAAGCATTTTCTTCAAAATCCGTCAAGAACACTGATGTACTGAACAAGTACACAGAATCACCTTTTCTACGTACTTGCTAAGTACGCATGGGTTAGCCCTGCGTACTTAGTAAGTACGCATGAGAAGTGACATGCGTACTTAGCTAAATACGCAAGAGCATTTCTCTGCGCACTTAACAAGTACGCATGGGTACTTGGCTTTGCGTATTTACTAAATACGCATGAACACCCTTTATGTGCGTATTTACTAAGTACGCATGAAAGTTTTTTGGCGGGAAAACTTTCCTTGGCCAAATTTTTTAGGGATCATCTGTACGCGTGTTTCGGGCCATTTTTGAGATGATAGTAATTTTGGTTTTTCCGGACCAGAATTTGTATACGATGTGGCTTGGCGAAACACGGGCAGGATTTTTGTTGGATGATACCACTTGTCATACATTGTTTAAGTGTCCATACCTGAAAATGTAGGCTACGAGTATCCGGGATACTTATTTAATAGGGTATGAATGCTTAACTAATGGTAGCAAATGGGTCGTCATCGGCTAAAGGTCTTGTTCTATTTGTGAAGATGTGGCTGCTTTGGGTCTTTTGGAAAGAGAATCATCTTGTTTAGGTATTCAAACCTGAATATGTAGGCTACGAGTATCCGGGATACTTATTTAATAGGGGATGAATACTAGAACAATTTGAACCCAAGGATTTGCTGTTTTGGATCTTTGCAAAGGAATAAAAGAATAAAATCCTGGAGTTGACTAGTTGTGCTTTTTGAGAATTTGAGTGAAGTGATGATGAAACTGGTCATAGTTTATAGAGAAATAGGGGGGGGGGGATGTATCATCAACCTTGATTTCTCATGTAAACTATATTTTTCATGCTCATTGGTCAAGCCTGTGTTCAAGATTTAATGTGATTCAATTATGATGGGATTTCTCACTTGGGATCTGGGCGGAATCCAGATAGACAACCTAGTTATGGAACTTCACCGCGTTGAATGTATACAGATTAGGAGGTGTGAACCAGGAATAAAGATCTAATTGAAGAATGTTGGACTTTGGATATAAGGTGATTACTGCTGAGCATGATTTTTTGTTTGATTCTATCAAGTGTTTTCAGGATGAAGCTGGATATCTGTTGGATTATTAGTTGAAGATGGAACCTTTTATCATTTGTCGACGGGATAGGAAATGTTCCCTTGTTTCTGGTCTAGTCAGGAGAAGCTTACATTGAAAGGGGAAATTGGAAATGAACATCTTCGGGAATTTGGTTGACTCGTGAAGATACAGGATAGAGTTGGACACATCTGGTGTGAAGACTAAAGTTTATCTTACTAGAATTCCTATGAGAGCTGATTAGTTTGATGCAGGTTATTGGAAATTCAAATTCTCTATCATATGCCAGTTGATTAGGAGATGTCTTAGTCTACTGATGTTACCTTGCGATGAAGACGCGATCAGACTCAAATTCCTAAGTCAAGTTGGACGTTGCTACTGCTGAGAGGATGAACTACAATGAGTTGTGTTGGGTTAGTTGGTTCTTATTGAAGCACATGGTTTGGTCTACAATGAAAGCTATAGTTAAGAGGGAGTCGGGTTTGTCATCACTCGGCAAATGAAGACTGAAGTTTGAAGATTTGAAGATCTCAAGTGGAATGCTAGAAGATCAAGTCTCGCCAGAAGACACGTGATGTCATTAGTTTAAAGGGAGTCTGTTAGGACATTCTTTGTAAACTGATGCATATCAGTGTTAGTGATAGATATAATTTGATGCTATAGTTAAGAGGGAGTTTGTAAAAGCATGTTTTAGTAACTATAGATTAAATTCTATGCATCGGTGTACGTGGCTAGTACGCAGGAGGGTGTTCCTGAGTACTTAGCTTGCACACCAGTTTGGTCCTGCGTACTTAATAAGTACGCAAGGCTTTTGCCTTGCGTACTTGTCAAGTACGCATGACCAAACCTGCGTAATTAGAGAAGTACGCAGGTAGTGTTCCTGCCCCTATAAATAGAAGACTCTTCATTTGTAGGTGGAACTTCTGGAACAAGGTTGAGAGGTGTCCGGGTCGGGACGAGCTCTCCCGACCCCTGGACCGTGAGCGTAGATGAAAGATATGTACTTCTTCGGTATGTAATGTGAGATGACTTCGTTGTTATGGATTACGTATCGTTTTTGTGTTGATTCTCTTCTTTATATTCATGTTTCTCTCTATCTCGTTCTTCTTTGTTCCCACACAAATCACTGAACAGCTCGTGTTTTTCCACTGCGCGACGAGGCTCCAGGGACTTACACAGACAACAATTTCATCGTCCATATTAAAGATTTTAGGGTTTAGAGGTGCCAAATGTAAAATGTATTCATTGATTGCATAATAGAACATTACAATAGCCTCTCTCTCTATATATATATATATATGGAGGCTATTGTAAACCCTGTGTTACATATGTAACAATTTAAAAAATAGATAAAATAATTTTTTGATTTTTGACATAGTTTCTATATCTAATTTAATCATTTTTAGTAAAAAAAAAACAAAAAAACGTCAAGTGATTTTTTTATAAAATTTTTTTTACGTACGTAACATCCCTTTGTTACATATGTAACATGCTGACATATATATATAAAAACGCTGATTTTTTTTAATTTTTCAATATTTAAAAAAAAAATTAGTCGACGTTTTTTTTTTTTTTTATTTTTTTGCATTTCTGGTGACGAAATTCTATAAAAAAACACTCTAAAAAAACAAGTTACGAATGCGTTTCGTGGGTTTCCTCATCTCAAGTGGGTACACACACACACACACATATATATATATATATATACATAGGGGGGAGCATCAAATAAAAAATAGTTTTTTCGCTAAAAAATCTAAAAAATAACAAAAACCTTAATAAACGATATCAAACGAATTCTGATTGAGCTAATTTCAGCGGCGTTGGAACCGTCTCGTCGAACTATACCATATTAGCTTTTAGGGTTTAGCTTTTAAGGTTTAGATTTTACGTTTGAATTTTAGGGTTTTAGCCTTATGGTTTAGCCTTAGAGTTTAGCTTTTATGGTTTAGGTTTTTTTTTGGGGTGGGGGTAGGGGGTTTAGGTTTTTGGGGGTGGGTGGGGGTGGCTTTAGGTTTTGGGGTGGGGTGGGGTGGGGTGGGGTGGGGGTGAGGGTGGTGGTTTTAAGCTTTTCGGGGTAGGGTTGGAGGGGGGTTTAGGTTTTTGGGTCCGGGTTAGGGTTCTATAAGACGGTTCCAACGCCGTTGGAATGAGCTCAATCGAAGTTCTTTTGACCCACTTCTTAGTATTTCTTAGCGAAAAACCACTTATTGGGGAGAATCAAATAAGAAGTAGTTTTTCGTTAAAAAATTTAAGAAATGACAAAAATCTTAATAAATGATATCAAACGAACTTCGATTGAGCTAATTTCAGCGGCGTTGGAACCGTCTCGTCGAACTCTATCATCTTAGCTTTTAGGGTTTAGCTTTTAAGGTTTAGATTTTACGTTTGAATTTTAGGGTTTTAGCCTTATGGTTTAGCCTTAGGGTTTAACTGATTCTTAAGTCTAAAAGCAAGTTTAAAGAGTCTTCTTTCCATAAAATCTAACCTAGTAATTCTTTGACAAGTTTAAGGCTTTCAAACGTATTGTTTTAGAGGTAAAGGTCAATTCTGACTTTTTAACATAATATTTGTCATTAATTTCCGGGATGATATCTCTCAATATACAAATCCATTCGTGTTCAACCTTTTTGCAAATCAAATTTCATTGAATATTATTTAAAAACATATATAATTTACATCCTAACTCTTTGTAATACTCCCTAAAATGACAAATAAAGACAGAAAGATCTATTCTGGACATCCGATCGTGTGTGATGATTTTGGGATATTTAAGTTGCCCAAATTAAAAATATTTCTTAACAAAAGTTGTTTATTATAACATAAATTAAAGATATGGAGAATCTTAGAATTTTTGAAAATTTTTTATTATTTTTAAAACTTGCCTAAAGTTCAGCAACACAATGTGTTAAAATCTGGATTTTACAAAACTAACCCTAGTCTTCTAACATTTGAGCATCTTTAATTCTTTGATTTTCTTTTCTTAAAAACAGTTTATTCATAATCTAAGGTGTTGCATGCATTAGAACCCTATCCAAGCCTACGATGTACGTATATGACAAATGAACGGTTCTGGCTAGAAAAGACGCGGTAAGCTAAACGAGTCCTTTGCGACCGAACCCTCTTTCCTAGGAATCTTTTCATTCGATGTACTACTCTAGGTGGATTATCATGTTCTATTATGCAACCACCTATCCTCCTTCGTCGTTCTCATTCAAACTTTCTTTTCACGTAACTACAATTCCTTAAACTTATTCAATTCTTAAATTATATAGGGCACGTTCACTAAGGTTGATACACCCGCCTCCTCTCTAATCATCAAGGTGAGATTCATAGCCTCTTTTCTTCTAATCTTTTGGGGTGGAACATGTAAACATATCAAAAACATGTTTTCTATCGAATACAATTCAAACATAGCAAGACGTTCAACTAAACTTCTTATTAACAAGTTCAACATGATAATCATAATCTTTCGCAAACATTGAACTACTTAGGGTTTTGACGTATTCTTGTTCAAACACGAGGAACCTATAAGCTTTGAACTACTTGGGGTTTGACATATTCTTGTTCAAACATGAGGAAGCTATAAACTTTGAACTACTCGGGGTTTGACGTATTCTTATTCAAACACGAGGGAGCTATAAACTTTTGGACTACTCGGGGTTTGACGTATTCTTGTTCAAACACGAGGGAGCTATAAACTTTATGGGTAATCTTGAGGATTATGCCATCTATCTAGGACAGCCATGGGGTTGTGCCACATTGTTATTCTTTTGGTATTCTTTGATTGATTTTATTATCTACATACGTGCTTGCTTGATAATGTGTTGATTTGAATCTTATTAATAAATTGTATAAAATCTTTTATTTTGCTTTTATCTAAACCTATGCATCTCAACAACTATGTTTAGTTGACCCGTTTTATTACATGTTTCAGGAAATATCGCGTAACGATAGACTTTGGATTTGCTCACATAGGATGGCCTAGTTATCAATTGAAGACCTATGATTTATTTTAAAGTTGTTTTGTTTGATCAAGATTATTATCTTTGGTTATTTTGAGACACGTGTAATCAATTTATTGTTTATGAAATCTTAATAGTAATTTTATTTATTCTCTTGTGTTCTTTTGTTCAATTTCGTCCCACTCCCGTGTTTCCGTGGCTGGCGGGGGTGTGACAGATTGATATCAGAGCCTTAGTTACAGAGAATTAGGTCACCTAGAAATGACCTAGACTATAACCCTAGGTATCCCTTATCATAGGAACTATGTGCATACGTGATTTACTTGTACTAACCATTCCGTTTATAAAATGCCGACTTATTCTGCTAACGTCTCCGACAACACCCTTGTCACCTTGGCTCGTGAGGACTGGGATCTACCATCTTACAACAGAGAATCCTTGATCCCAAGGCCCAACTCATTAGAGTAAGCTAATCTCACCCCGATCATCTTCACGAAGCCCACTACCCTTGAGCTATTTCATCAAGCATGGAGATCCCGAATTGCTCTCTGATGCAACAAGCCAATACCATCTTGCGCCAGTACCTGAGGTGGGATTCATCAACATCTTGAGTGATTCCGAGCCCAGCGATGCGGGAAGTAGAGTTGGACTGAAGAGCAGCAACCCAAGAAGAAAATGAAGACCCAACAAGAGGAAGAAGACTCCGAACTCCCATACAATGCGACAAGCAAACACCAAAGCAACGAGAACCCAAGCGACAAGGAAGGCAAGGTTAGGCCTGCACCCAAAGCCTAACTACCCTTCAAGAAGAGAAGAACCAAGACCCATGAAGAAGGATCAAGATTTTGGGCTACAATGCCCAATTCTTAAACCATCATTAAGATCAAAGGCCCAACGGTAATACTCGTGACACATGTGGACTGGAAGAGTGAGTGCATGTACGCTGGGGTCTCTACCCCTAAGGAAAGTGTGTTGCGTGGGATGTGGTGCACTTTCCTAGGACACCCTAGTTGTGAGTGCTTGCTTATAGGAAAACATGTCTTTTTGGTATTATTTATTGGACCCCGAATCTTGATAAGTCAACTATTATACCTTTTAAATATTTCAATCTTTCGTAAACATCAAATAGACATAATTCCTCCTCGTCGTGATCCTACCGACACCACTATCTCTAATATCGGAGATACCACCAACACTTCTTCCACTGCTGACAGTACTACCATAGCCACCCTACTCACACAGCAACTCACCGCCATAATACCCGACTTGGTCACACAACTCGGAACTACAGAACCAACACCAATAATGCCACAATCACCAACCCTGCACCTGTCAGCTATGTTAGGGCTTGCTATATATGCGATGGCCTTGACCACCTCAAAAAAAAAACCGTTCTCCCAAACTTCACCCTGTTAACAATCAAGCTGCTCAAGGTCGGGTTTTTGTGTAAGGAGCACGTGAAGACCCTGCCGCCCAAGATGACGTGAACCCCACTGTTAGGTTTTGGGATGAAATCCCCTTAACTAGGGGAGACATGATAACTATGTTACTTATTTGATTTCTTAATTTGTTACATTGGTTCATCAAAACTTGAATTCTATGTTTGTTTGGATAACTCTATCTTGAGACTTAGGTTGATTTATTTTATCAATGAATCATGTTTGCTCATAAAATTTGCACTATGTTTGGATGTATTATTATTCAACATTCATTTTGTGGATTGCTATGTGAATGTCACACTTTATACACTACTGCTAAATATGCATAAGGTACCTATTTAATCATGATTCTTAAATCTCAAAACAACATGTTTTCACTGCCCTTCGATAATATTCGTAACCTCCGTCTACATTACTATCATCACTTTATAGGTGCATAGTAGAAGGACATATCACACCCGTGTAAGGTAAATTGACGATTGCGGTCACGAACGTAATTGTGAATTTATAGGTACATTGGTGTGAAGTGAAATTCTACGATGTAGCTACCCATAACCAATTCTTGAACTCGAATCATGCCACCCAACATTATCCGTGTTAGTGGTTGTATTGATAGGTGGCTAGTACGTTTCCAAGGCGCCAAAAGTGTGGTGGGTTAACTGCGGTACACCCTATATATAAACACTGATGGTACATTGGAAGTGGGACTAGGCGTCAGATCAAGGACTAGTCCTAGTCAACGTACATCATAAGCTATCTTTTCCTAGTTATCATCGTCTCTACTAGTTGAATTTCGGGGACGAAATTCCCTTAACTAGGGGATATTGTAACATTTCTGTTTTTCGCGTACTTGTAACGCTTACCATATTCGTGAATCAATGAACCGTGAAACACTCATCATAGCTCGTGTTCACATCATACTTGAAACATACCTATTTCATGCACATTATACTTATTACATGGTCACATGTAGACTGCAACGCTTGGAATTGTCTTCAATTGCAACTTGGACCGTTGAACCGTTTAAAGACTCGTTTACCGACACGAAAACTCACCCACTACTAATTCAAAGGCAATGTATCAACCATATGTACCTAAAATAGTTATTTAACTCATTCAAGTTGTCACATAATTCAAATTGATGCCCTAGTACGTTAGTTAGTGCCTATACGTATCCGTTCGCCTTCTAAACCGAAGTTTAACTCCGTACCGTCCACAACCAACAAATACATCCTTTATGACACTAAACTATATTTTAACATGACTAAAACATCCATTTCATTAATTAAAAAAACTTTCATTTACAAAACTTTCCTTAAATAAACACCGAAATTCGAAAAACGATCAAATTGCGCGTATACGAACCGTTTGGACCATCCATGGGTCAAGACGACCCAAGACCCTTACCCACTTCACCATTGGAGAAACCCAAGCCCCAACCCACATGAAAATTTCGGCCTCCTTCCCCTTTTGCACCCCTTGAAACCCTAAAACTTGTTCTCAAAGTCTTTCCATACTTAAACCCATTAACCTACAACTATAAATACAAGGCTTAATTCCCCCATTCTCTTCACACTGTGCTACAAATTTTACTAGCCAAATCTCTGACCTAATCCCCTACAAAATTCGTGAGCCACCCTCCTCCATCCAAGAAGAAATCGCAACAACAAGGTAAGTTAGTTCGTCTTTCGTTCTTTCATCCTTGTCTCGACAATTAGCTTGTGTCGACTTTGAATGGCCATATCTTGGCCATTCCTTAACCAAAAACGGTTTATTCTTAAGTCTAAAAGCAAGTTTAAAGAGTCTTCTTTCCATAAAAATCTAACCTCGTAATGTTTCGACAAGTTTAAGGCTTTCAAACGTATTGTTTTAGAGGTAAAGGTCAATTCTGACTTTTTAACATAATATTTGTCATTAATTTCCGGGACCATATCTCTCAATATACAAATCCAATCATGTTCAATCTTTTTGCAAATCAAAGTTTATTGAATATTCTTTAAAACCATGTTTAATTTACATCCTAACTCTTTGTAATACTCACTAAAATGACAAATAAAGACAGAAAGGTCTATTCTAGATCTCTATTCTTGTGTGACGATTTTGAGATATTTAAGTTGCCCAAATTAAAAATATTTCTTAACAAAAGTTGTTTATTATAGCATAAATTAAAGATATGGAGAATCTTAGGATTTTTGAAAATTTTTTATTATTTTTAAAACTTGCCTAAAGTTCAGCAACACAATCTGTCCAATTCTGGATTTTACAAAACTAACCCTAATCTTCTAACATTTGAGCATCCTTAATTCTTTGATTTTATTTTCTTAAAAAATTTTATTCATAATCTAAGGTGTTGCATGCATTAGAACTCTATTCAAGCCTACGATGTACGTATATGACAAATGAACGGTTCTGGCTAGGAAAGACGCGGTAATCTAAACGAGTCCTTTGCGACCGACCCCTCTTTCTTGTGAATCTTTTCATTGGATGTACTACTCTAGGTGGATTATCATGTTCTATTATGCAACCACCTATCCTCCTTCGTCATTCTCTTTCAAACTTTCTTTTCACGTAACTACAATTCCTTAAACTTATTCAATTCTTAAATTCTATAGGGCACGTTCACTAAGGTTGATACACCCGCCTCTTCTCTAACCATTAAGGTGAGATTCATAGCCCCTTTTCTTCTAATCTTTTGGGGTGGAACATGTAAACATATCAAAAACATGTTTTCTATCGAATACAATTCAAACATAGCAAGACATTCAACTAAACTTCTTATTAACAAGTTCAACATGATAATCATAATCTTTCGCAAACATTGAACTACCCGGGTTTTGACGTGTTCTTGTTCAAACACGAGGAAGCTATAAACTTTGAACTACTTGGGGTTTGACGTATTCTTGTTCCGACACGAGGAAGCTATAAACTTTGAACTAGTAGGGGTTTGACGTATTCTTGTTCAAACACGAGGGAGATATAAACTTTTGGACAACTCGAGGTTTGACGTATTCTTGTTCAAACACGGGGGAGCTATAAACTTTGTGGGTAATCTTGAGAATTATGACATCTATCTGGGACAGCCATGGGATTGTGCCACATTGTTATTCTTTTGGTATTCTTTGATTGGTTTTATTATCTACATACGTGCTTGCTTGATAATGTGTTGATTTGAATCTTGTTAATGAATTGTATAAAATCTTTTATTATGTTTTCATCTAAACCTATGAATCTCACCAACTATGTTTAGTTGACCCGTTTTATTACGTGTTTCAGAAAATACCGTGTAAGGATATACTTTAGATTTGCTCACATAGGATGGCCTAGTTATCAATTAAAGACTTATGATTTATTTTAAAGTTGTTTTGTTTGATCAAGATTGTTATCTTTGGTTATTTTGAGACACGTGTAATCAATTTAATGTTTATGAAATCCTAATAGTAATTTTCTTTATTGCCTTGTGTTCTCTTATTCAATTTCGTCCCACTCGTGTTTCCGTCGCTGGCGGGGGTGTGACAGGGAAGTCCTATTTCTGGAAGTCTAAGAAGCAAGCTATTATTTCTCTTAGCTCTGCTGAAGCTGAGTACCAGTCTCTTAGCCGTGTCACACGGGAACTTACTTGGTTAACTCGTTTGTTTGTGGAGTTTCAGCTCCCCAACCTCACTCCGGTTCCTCTCAAGTGTGATAGTCAAGCGGCCATTCACATTGCTAAGAATCCTGTTTTTCATGAGCGCACTAAGCATATTGATTTGGATTGTCATTTTTCCATGAGAAGCTTTAGGCCGGTTTGATTCTGCTTTCTTAAACGCGTACTTCCGATCAATTTACAGATTTATTCACCAAGAGTATTGATGTTCAACCGCATTCGGCTATGATTACCACGTTGGGGTTGTATACACCTCCAACTTGAGAAGGGGGGCGGTGTTGGTGAAACTGTTATTAGTTTCGCTAGTTCTGTAGTTAGTTTCGTTTTCTTTGTTTAGTTTCTAGTATATAAGCAATTTTGTTATCATTATTTGATTTATCAATCAAAAATCATTTCCCCCCCAATTATTTCTCTCTCATTCCAGTTTTCTTTATCATCATCACGACATCATTTAAAGTCTTAGGAAGCATGGTGAGTTGGAAGGCCTGTTTACAACATGTAGTAGCTTTGTCAAGTACTGAAGCCGAAAATGTAGCTTTGTGATAACCAAGGAGCAGTGCAACTGTCCAAGAATGGGGTTTTTTCATGAAAGAACAAAGCATATTAGTATAAAACTTCATTTCATCCATGATATAGTTAATTCTAGAGAAGTTAAGGTGGAAAGGGTGAGTACAGAGGATAATGCTGCTCATATGCTCACTAAGGCACTTCCTAGAGCTAAATTTGCTAAATGTTTGGGTTTACTTGATATTGGTTGATTTCGATTGAAAGTGGAGATTGTTAGAAGTCAATCTTAAAGTCAACAGAACTTATAAGTCAGCATTTGACAGGTTCATTAACTTTGAGGGGTAATTGTAGATTACTTAGAAATTTGGAGGGCTGTTTGTGTAAGTTTCAAACATGAGTTGTTAATTGTTAGTTAACATCTCTGATTAGGGATATAAGCTAGGGCTAGTTCTTGTTTCAGATAGTTCATTCAATCGTTCATAGTTTTCTTTTTTCAGTTTCATTTGTAACTGATTTCTCATATTCAATAAGAGTGAAATCATTTGATTGTGATTTCATGTGGTCTTATTACAACAATTCAGCTCCTTTACTTTCTTTGTGGTTTGGTGTTTCTAATTGACTAGCAAAGCTTAGCTTAAGCTTTTGAACTTCTTTCATGAAGTTTCTTTGAACATAACGTAAATAAAAACGTTGATAAGCTTATCGTTCCTTCCACCTTTCAGGATTAATCATTGCGTGAATAATTCCTTTATGTTAGTTAAAAATCTCATGCAAATTTCTAATACTGTGATTGTAGATTTGCAATATACAACCAAAACTGCTAAAAAAATCTCATTCAAATTTTAACACGTTTATAGTACTAATTTTTTTTTTCATGGTGGGCGGCTGCCCCCCTTACACTCTATGTAGGTCCGCCCATGCTAGCCACCATGAGGCGTTGCCCTTGTCATCGTTCAGATCACTCATTTTTTCGATTGCTCACACCCACTAAACCACAACATCACTTTATAGTAAGTTTGAGCGTGACTACACCCACTGTTTGTTGTTATTTTTGATAAACGCTTGTTGAAAAATAATAGTAGATACTCAATAAAATAAACTGTAATACGGCATACAGGTTAATTTTTGTGAAATCATATATAAAGATACAAATATTACAAATACAATTGGTTCAAGGATATTTGGGATATTGGATCAAATTAAGACATTTTAATAAAAAAATAGTGTTGTAAATATACGTTCGCTATTACATATAGCAAACCCTAAGCCAACTTTTGAGTTCGCAAGTTACTATAGTTTGAGTCATGACTTCTTCTTCCCTTCTTTAAATACACTAGTTGCTATGCATATAGTATACTACCTTCTCGGAAGCATTGACATAGTCACAATGATCATCAGAATTTTTCTTCCTATGTCAATTTCGCAAAAATGAGATGTAAGTTTGCTATTATTTCACAACACCATTGTTTTCAGCAACTTTGGAAAACCACCGGCTTTTTAAAAGTAATATAAAACTACCTGCTTTAACAAAAAATTTAAAATAGAAGATGAGGAACAAAAACAAACAAACCCAGTGAAATTCTACACAAGTAGGGTCTAGAAATGTGAGATGAGCGCCTATCCCAAATGATAGTTATAAAGACTCCTCCCACAAAGGCCCCGGCTCAGAAAACAAGCCCTCTATATCCTGTATACGAGCCCAAGATAAGGTTGAAGGATTTAATCTTGATTAAAAATAATTATTAATATTAGTTTATTTATTGTTTGGTTTAGTTTATATTAGATTATGATTGAGTTTGTTTATTTATTTGATTATTTAATTGAGTTTGAGTTAGGTCAGGATTAGTATAGGGTTTATTATAAATAAATAGTTAGGGATTAATTGTAAAGTGTAAGTCAAGGGTTTTAGTTTTCAATATTAATAAAAGAATCGATCTTGGTTTAGATCAAATTTTTTCTTCGTGTTCTTGGGCCTGATTTTCAATAGAGGTTGGCATTGCATCACTCTCATTTACGCTATTTACAATCTCTTTATGTTTAGGAACTTATTCTCATGGCGGAGTCGAGTCACAGTATGGTGAGAACCTCATGTCTAATTTTATATGTATTCTCATTCTTTTATTATGCTTTTATTAAATTTTTGTTTTATTTATATTTGTTATTTATTTTGTCATTTTCATTGACATAGTAACCTTACGTACGCATATTACTAAGTCTGGACCGAAGACTTTTGCCTAACTACAAATCAACTATAAATACAAACAACGTGGAACTTTGCACCACACCAATTCCATCATCAAGTTATTCAACAATCATGGGAAACAATAGATGCAGGCTGGTTCTTATGATTATCCTAATTTTTACTTTCACCACCATTTTGAACCTCTCACTGGTGGTCGCCGTAGAAACCAAAACATATATTGTCCAAGTAAGCTCTCCCCGTGGCCGCAGATTTGCTAAAACCGAAGATCTTGAAAGCTGGTACAACACATTCTTGCCCACAACTACGACAGACTCCGATGAGAAACCACTTATGGTATATGCATACCATAATGTACTAAAAGGCTTTTCGGCAAAACTGACTGTTGAGCAAGCAAGAGAAATTGAAAAAATAGATGGAGCCATATCAGTCCGACCTCAAAGGGTATTGTCTTTACATACAACCCATACTCCTAACTTCTTGGGATTGCAACAGAATTTAGGGTTTTGGAGAGATTCAAACTATGGGAAGGGACTCATTATTGGGCTTCTTGACACAGGGATTGCTCCCGGTCATCCTTCTTTTAATGACACAGGCCTAGACCCTCCACCGATTAAATGGAAAGGCACATGTGAAGTGGCGGGGTGTAACAACAAATTGATTGGTGTTAGGAACTTTGTCAGCGGTAATAGTACCGGATCACCGCTTGATGAAGACGGGCATGGAACACACACTGCAGGTACTGCTGCTGGAAACTTTGTTGAAGGTGCTAACGTGCTTGGAAATGACAAAGGCACTGCGGTCGGGATGGCTCCACTTGCGCACATAGCCATGTATAAAGTATGTGATGATAATGATTGTGGTGAGGGTGATATGTTAGCTGCTATGGATGCAGCTATTGACGAAGGCGTAGACGTGCTTTCTATCTCGATTGGTGGTGGACCGCCCTTGCCTTTTTTTAATGATTCCATCGCTGTAGGTGCGTTTGCCGCGATACAAAAAGGGATATTTGTGAGTTGTTCTGCAGGAAATGATGGGCCTTTCAATGCGTCGTTATCGAACGAGGCTCCATGGATTCTCACAGTTGGTGCTAGTACAGTTGATAGAAAGGTAACCGCAACAGTAAAACTTGGGGACGGGGTTTTACTAGATGGAGAATCGCTTTTCCAGCCTAAAGATTTCCCAGAAACCCTCTTGCCTCTTGTATACCCTGGGATGAACGGCAATAGAAATGCCATGTTTTGTAACCAAAGATCCTTAAACAACACCGATGTAAAGGGAAAGGTAGTGATTTGCCGGACTGGTGGCAGCACAGGAAGAATCGCAAAAGGGCAGGTTGTAAAAGAGGCTGGTGGAGCTGCTATGATAATCGCAAACTCGCAGATAAATGGAGCTAGTACAGAAGCGGATGCGCATGTACTCCCTGCATCGCATGTCAGTTACAGAGATGGACTTATAATTCTACAATACCTGAGGTCAACTCCATCACCAGTTGCTGCCATTGAATTCCAAGGAACCGTCATTGGAGATAAATCAGCTCCTCAAGTGACATCTTTCTCTTCAAGAGGACCTAATCTACAAAGTCCTGGAATTCTGAAACCCGACATTATTGGGCCTGGAGTTAGCATTCTTGCAGCATGGCCGACCTCTATCGATAACTCGACAACATCCGCCCCATTTAATGTGATTTCAGGTACATCAATGTCGTGCCCTCATCTCAGTGGGATAGCGACGTTACTGAAAAGTGCACATCGAGATTGGTCTCCTGCGGCAATCAAATCCGCTATCATGACTACTGCTGATTTGAACAACCTTAACAATGAACCGATTCAGGATGAAACAGAGCTTCCTGCCAGCTTGTTTGCCGTTGGGGCTGGCCATGTCAATCCTTCTAAAGCTAACGACCCTGGACTCATTTATGATATCCAAGCTGACGATTACATACCTTACTTGTGCGGATTAGGATACTCAAGTTTGCAAGTTACAATCATCGTCCAAAAGCAAGTCTCTTGCTCAAATATATCAAGCATCCCCGAAGCACAACTAAACTATCCTTCATTTGCAATCACACTGAGTGGTAATGTGACAAGATCTTACACCAGAACCGTGACCAATGTTGGGGATGCAAATTCATCTTACACTGTGAACATTGTCACAACACCAGGCGTGAGTGTTAGTGTGTCACCTTCTACACTCGTCTTCTCCGCAGTTAACCAGAAATTGTCGTACCAAGTGACGTTCATCCCTGTGGGATCTGGTGCCAATCAATTTGTTGAAGGGGCCCTTGAATGGAACTCTGTAAAGCACTCGGTTAGGAGTCCCATTTCCATCCAATATGTTTGAGTGAACATACATATATCGCGATTATTGGAGATTGAAGTGTGTTGAAATCTAATTCAATTTGTTGCAGCTGTTTGAATTAAATGTTGGAAGGTTACTAGGAGTAGTTCCTAGCTTAGTGTGATTTGCTTCCTTTAGAGTTTGCTAATATTGCTTCTTCTGTTTGTAATTCTTATAAAACTGTGTGTTACCATTAATGAATTCAATCATTCCATCTTCAATTTTACTACATTGTTACTTAAACTCCAACAAATTAAGTGTTCATGTTGTTTCATCATAACCGTTAGAAGACAATTGATTTTTTCATACTATTCTGAAATTTAAATTTGCAAGTCATAGATGTGGACGCGACACGTGGTATAAATGATTTTCTTTTATTATATACTAGTTTAAAGCCCATGTTTTACATGGGTTAAAAAAATATAACTTGTTATAAAACAGTATTTTCTATAAAGATTTGTATGTTTGGTGTTATTAGTCATCTGTGAAATAAGAAATAATTAAAAAAAAATTATGATTTAGTAATTTTTAATAAAATATTAGAATATATGTTACATAGTTAACTATTTAACATCATCATTATTTAATAGAAGAGAAAATCGAAAAATAAAAATCTAGATTTCATCAGAAGTCGACACGTATCAAGTATAGTTTTTTATTTGTTATAATATAAGTTAGAAACCTTGTAAATTATACAGGGTGAATAAATGTAGTGTTATATATACTTAGTAATAAAGAACTAATATTACATATTTTTAACATATTACATAATTTTTTAATATAAATTTTAGAAACGTTATATAGTTACTTTTTAAAATTGTTTTATAAAAAGAATGAAAGAAATGTTCAAACTATAAAAATGTTTTATGAACAAAACTATTTTTTTTAATTAAAAATGTTTTATAAAAATCATTATTATTTAACAGGAGAGAGAGGTGTGAAACAAAAATTATAATTTTTTTATAGAAACTTGTATCATTAAATAGGAGAGAGAGACGAGAAAAAAATATTGAGGATGAATATGAGAATAACATGTGGCACCCCAAAACCTTTATTTATTAGTATGTATAAATTACAGATTATAGATTACCAAAAATAAATAAACTTAATGACTAAGTAATTACTATTGCCCCTTGAACTTTATAATCTCCTCCAAACCGCCCATTCGAGATCAACTGTACCAACCTTGATGTTTCTAACTTTATCAACCCCTCTCAACATCAACTTCTATGTTTATTCATTTGCAAAAATCAACTAGCTTCGGTCCTAGCAAGCTCTTAGTAAGTGATATGTCATAATTTATACATGTTTTGCATGCATAATAATCATCATATTATGGTAGTAATTGAATAAAAACCCTGCAATTGGTACTTAAATCGTTTATATTTATAATTGCAGGTTAAATAGCATTCCAAGAGAAAAAGCGTGAAAACAAGTCAAAAACATCAAGAAATCAAGTTTTCTCTTGAAATAAGAAGAAGCACACCCAAGCTTTGACCCCCCCCCTCCCCAAGAATTCAAAATTGGTCAACATAAGTCAGCAATCAGTAAAAGACAAAAGGAGGGAAAAACAGGGGGTGCACGACCGTGCAAATGCATTCCGTGTGCCCCAAGATACTTTCGTACCCTGCCATCTGTACCTGTGTACTTCTGGGTGTTTGCACGGGCGTGCAAACCAATGCACGGTCGTGCATTGCCCATTTTGGGGCCTATAAATAGAAGGCTTGATCCATTCATTTGACACACCCCAATCCAGGGAGAAACAACACCCATAAAGTTCGTTTTCTGTAGTTTAGAGTAGAGAGGCTCTTCCGCTTTATTCGCAATAGGGGAGCCTACGAAACTTAGCTTTATGCTTGTTCTTATGACCATTCATGGCTAAAACCTTTGTATTGCTTGGGTAAAGATGAAGTTTGGTGTATGTTAATGTTTAACTTATTAGTCTAATGGTATGTTTCTGTTCTTTAATTATTCTCTCTTAAAACCATCTTCATGATGGATTTGTTTATCTATATCTAAATTAGTCTTTAAACTTGTGAGTGTTCTTGATTTTAAAGTGTAAGATCGTAAACCCTTTTTAATCGAACTTCTCTTGAAACTTGCACGTCTTTATACAAGCGGAACTTGATAAGGCAACACTTGGGTTGATATTGATAGAGATCGTACGTCTTTATACGAACTTTGTTATGAAACCAAGAGTTGGTGAACTTATGTTGGGAACGGTACGTCTTTATACATGATTCCATTGTTGCACCGCATCCCCGTAAACAAAGTCTAATCACTCTTTTAATAAAAATAAAGGTATTTAAGTTTGATGTATTAAACCAACTTTGAAATAGATCTTAAGCATACGAATGTACAGATCTATTAAATAGTTGAGAGTAATAATGTCACTGACCGGGAGTCTTACTATATTATTATTAAGAAACATAATTTGTGAACCAAATATTGTGAGAATGAGGCTCTAGCGGTGTATCGTTCAGTCATACCATCGGATTAGTTAACATAACATTATCATATATCAAGCGGATTCACATACACTCAGATTTCAAGTATATCCGTCCCGAATGTTTCGAGTTTCAAGTATATCCGTCAGGCTCGATTTTTTTTTCATCCCTATTTTTTGAAAAACGTTGGCTTTCCCTTGTAACTGGCGCACTTATCAAAAATAAAAGGTAAAAAAAAAGCAAAAAAATAATGATGTTGTTTGACATGATAAAGATTTCGCTTGCTCAAACAAAGTATGGGACGACGACTTGATGAGATAAGACATTATGAAATGTTGAAATGATAATAAACTAGAAAATTAGCCCCGCGTTTTGCGGCAGCGAGAGATGGACATTAACTTGCCTAAACATAAAAACAAACGTGATTAAGTACATAGAAGAAACGAATGAAGTTACGGCGACTCGGTTGTGGAGATTGAAACATAGATAAAAGACAGTTATATAACGGAAACGATGTTTTTCAGTCGGTGTCGGTCTCATTCTTCACGGTACCAGCACATTACCGTTAGTTGATGTAACCCATGACACCTAAAAAATACCCTAAATTGAATACGACTCCGTTTTTAACGAAATTTATACTGGGACGTCAAGAAAAAAAATAATTAACGATCGAATGTTATTAGGAAAAATCATATTATATATACTACAAGGGGTAAACGTGAAACTTTTGAAACTTGAGAGGGTTAAAGTTCCAGTTTACAAAGTTAATGGTGAATATTATCATTTACTAAAAGTGGGGGGGTGGAAGTTGTCATTTCCTAAAAGTGGGGGGTGGAAATTATCATTTCTTAAAAATTGAGAGTGAAAGTTGTCGATGGCAAAAAAGCAAAACTTTAATTGAAAATTTCCACTCTTCCGTTTAATTGTTACTATAATTTCAACGGAAAATTTCCACTCTTTTTCTTGATTTTAAAATAATACAAAACTTTAATTGAAAATTTCTACTCTTTCTTATAATCTTAAAACAATAACAAATTACAATTGAAAATTTCACTCTATTTTATGATTTTAAAATAACAACAAACTATAATTGAAAATTTCCAAACATTTATATAATTTTAAAATAATAAAGATTTACGACCGAAAATTTCCATTCTTGTTTATAATTTTAAAATAATAAGAAACTTCACTTGAAAATTTCCAATTTTTTTTATTTTTAAAATAACCAAAAACTTACATCATTTTAGAATAATGACTTCAATTAAAAATAATAACAACTTTGAATTACAAAAAATTCACTATGTTGTATGACTTTAAAATAATAACGAGTTTTAATTAAAAAGTTTCACTATTTAATAACGGTTTTAAAATAACAACGAAGTCCAGTAAAACTATTTCGCTCATTTTTATTATGGGTAATGAGATTTTTTTTGAACGATAAATTACTTACTCTTAAATTATACCAAATAATTCACCTTATGTTTGGGTTTGAACCCAGGATCATTTATCTAAAAGACAAAAACCTCTATCAAATAGGTTAGTAATAGGATTTAGCCCGATAACTACTATTTTAAAAAATAATAATAAATTTATTACAACCAAAACGATCCCTTTTTGGACATTCCTTAATCAAAAGGCCGTCAAACCAAAACCCATAAAGCTACTCATGGTACTCAAACCCCGAGTAGCTCAAAACAATTGAATAAGCAATGTTAAACTTGACATATGATTAAATGAATATTTGATAAGGTCGTGTTTAAACAAATTCATCCGGCAACCTTTTTTTCAGGGGCGGCTCAACATATTCTTGGGTCTAAAACGAACTTTGAAGTTGAAGCTTTTTAGTGAAAGCTTTTTAAATATATGAAAGTTTTTTAAATGTAATTTTATATAGCGTCAACACGTATAATATTAATGTTTAAACCGGATATTATTATAGTAATCTCATAAATAATTATTTTGGTATCTCTCTAAAAACACAAAAAAATGAACTATCACATATATTTTCAGCTTAAAATATATAGATTAAAGTTTTTTTTTTCAATTTTTTGGGACCCTTAAAAGTTGAGAGCCTAAAGCGGTTGTTTTAGTTGTTTGTACTCGGTGATGGACCCAGAAATTTTTGTCGTGGGGGTTGGAAATTTTTAGGGTTGATTGACTAACGCTATATAATAATTTTTGCGGTCCATTTCGGGTGGAATCGGTTCGGGTCATATAAAAAGAAAATAATGAAACTAAATTTCATATAATTAACAAAAATTACGTCAAACGTCATTACAAAATGCATAATGAAAATACAATATATCTAAAGATGTTCTCTACGAGTTTTCATTTTTTGAAATCTAGCCATAACATCATTTAGAGAGACATTCTTAAGCAAGTCTTTTTCAATATAACAAATACAACTATCATTTAAATTCTTATCACCAGTCCGATTACGCATATCGGACTTCACATACTTCATTTCGAATAGCATCTTTCAACGATTACGGTTGGTACCGGTAAAGAGAGCTAGATTCAATAAACGATACACCAATTTAAATGAAAGGTCTTTCTTTGTTTCAACCATTAATTGTACAAGAATTGATAAACCGTTCAAGTTGGTAAATCGTGTATCCCCTTTTAAATTATCAATGTACTTCACGAGTTGAACCGAACGTCTTCTTTTATCATCTTCATCGAAATCATAAGGATACATCTCGGCTTAATATTTGTATTTTTGGAATGTCAAACTCATGAAAAATATCACAAGGACTCAAACTACTCATACAAACAAGTAAGTCGGACGTTACCTCGTTAAAACGGTTCCCAAACTCTTGGATTTGCATATCTAGAACCGTGTTGAAGCAATCATACTCATAATAGTGGCTACATGTGATGTTTGTTTTTTTGTATCGGCTTCTTTGGGTTAATGTATTCATCATCCATGTTTACCACTTGAAGTTCATATTTTTCACAAAAAGAAGTACGCCCGCTTATTTGGCACTAGCAAGATTGACACCCGATTCTTCAACATATTCAAGGACTCCCATAACCGATGGATATAAAGTAACCAAACGAGAAAGTATTTTATAGTGGGAATTCCAACGTGTAACTCCGGGCCTTGTAAGAGATGTTTCTTGATTCAACGCACTTCTGGTATCAAGGTTATATTCCAAGTTCTTTTTTTGACTTTCACGAAGCTTATCTTGTCATTTGCAAGATGCACAAACTACATTTGTTAAGCATCCTACCATTTGAAAAAGTCTCCAAACACCCGTATGTTAATTTGCAACCGCTATAATAACAAGTTGAAGTTGGTGAGCAAAACAATATACATAGAATGCCGAATCGTTTTCTTTTAAGATTAAAGCTCTTAATCCGTTGAACTCACCCGACATATTACTTGCGCCATCATAATCTTGGCCTCTAATCTTTGCCAAACTCAATCTCATCGAAATCATAAAGATTAAGGTCTTCTTTTATCATCTTCATCGAAATCATAAGGATACATCTCGGCTTAATATTTGTATTTTTGGAATGTCAAACTCATGAAAATTATCACAAGGACTCAAACTACTCATACAAACAAGTAAGTCGGACGTTACCTCGTTAAAACGGTTCCCAAACTCTTGGATTTGCATATCTAGAACCGTGTTGAAGCAATCATACTCATAATAGTGGCTACATGTGATGTTTGTTTTTTTGTATTGGCTTCTTTGGGTTAATGTATTCATCATCCATGTTTACCACTTGAAGTTCATATTTTTCACAAAAAGAAGTACGCCCACTTATTTGGCACTAGCAAGATTGACACCCGATTCTTCAACATATTCAAGGACTCCCATAACAGATGGATATAAAGTAACCAAACGAGAAAGTATTTTATAGTGGGAATTCCAACGTGTAACTCCGGGCCTTGTAAGAGATGTTTCTTGATTCAACGCACTTCTGGTATCAAGGTTATATTCCAAGTTCTTTTTTTGACTTTCACGAAGCTTATCTTGTCATTTGCAAGATGCACAAACTACATTTGTTAAGCATCCTACCGTTTGAAAAAGTCTCCAAACACCCGTATGTTAATTTGCAACCGCTATAATAACAAGTTGAAGTTGGTGAGCAAAACAATATACATAGAATGCCGAATCGTTTTCTTTTAAGATTAAAGCTCTTAATCCGTTGAACTCACCCGACATATTACTTGCGCCATCATAATCTTGGCCTCTAATCTTTGCCAAACTCAATCTCATCGAAATCATAAAGATTAAGGTCTTCTTTTATCATCTTCATCGAAATCATAAGGATACATCTCGGCTTAATATTTGTATTTTTGGAATGTCAAACTCATGAAAATTATCACAAGGACTCAAACTACTCATACAAACAAGTAAGTCGGACGTTACCTCGTTAAAACGGTTCCCAAACTCTTGGATTTGCATATCTAGAACCGTGTTGAAGCAATCATACTCATAATAGTGGCTACATGTGATGTTTTTTTTTTGTCTTGGCTTCTTTGGGTTAATGTATTCATCATCCATGTTTACCACTTGAAGTTCATATTTTTCACATAAAGAAGTACGCCCGCTTATTTGGCACTAGCAAGATTGACACCCGATTCTTCAACATATTCAAGGACTCCCATAACCGATGGATATAAAGTAACCAAACGAGAAAGTATTTTATAGTGGGAATTCCAACGTGTAACTCCGGGCCTTGTAAGAGATGTTTCTTGATTCAACGCACTTCTGGTATCAAGGTTATATTCCAAGTTCTTTTTTTGACTTTCACGAAGCTTATCTTGTCATTTGCAAGATGCACAAACTACATTTGTTAAGCATCCTACCGTTTGAAAAAGTCTCCAAACACCCGTATGTTAATTTGCAACCGCTACAATAACAAGTTGAAGTTGGTGAGCAAAACAATATACATAGAATGCCGAATCGTTTTCTTTTAAGATTAAAGCTCTTAATCCGTTGAACTCACCCGACATATTACTTGCGCAATCATAACCTTGGCCTCTAATCTTTGCCAAACTCAATCTCATCGAAATCATAAAGATTAAAGTCTTCTTTTATCATCTTCATCGAAATCATAAGGATACATCTCGGCTTAATATTTTTATTTTTGGAATGTCAAACTCATGAAAATTATCACAAGCACTCAAACTACTCATACAAACAAGTAAGTCGGACGTTACCTCGTTAAAACGGTTCCCAAACTCTTGGATTTGCATATGTAGAACCGTGTTGAAGCAATCATACTCATAATAGTGGCTACATGTGATGTTTGTTTTTTTGTCTTGGCTTCTTTGGGTTAATGTATTCATCATCCATGTTTACCACTTGAAGTTCTTACTTTTCACAAAAAGAAGTCCGTCCGCTTATTTGGCACTAGCAAGATTCCCACCCGATTCTTCAACATATTCAAGGACTCCCATAACCGATGGATATAAAGTAACCAAACGCGAAAGTATTTTATAGTGGGATTCCAACATGTATCTCCGGGCCTTGTAAGAGATATTTCTTGATTCAACCCACTTCTGGTAGCAAGGTTATATTCCAAGTTCTTTTTTTTACTTTCACGAAGCTTATCTTGTCATTTGCAAGATGCACAAACTACATTTGTTAAGCATCCTATCGTTTGAAAAAGTCTCCAAACACCCGTATGTTAATTTGCAACCGCTACAATAACAAGTTGAAGTTGGTGAGAAAAATAATATACATAGAATGCCGAATCGTTTTCTTTTAAGATTAAAGCTCTTAATCCGTTGAACTCACCCGACATATTACTTGCGCCATCACAACCTTGGCCTCTAATCTTTGCCAAACTCAATCTCATCGAAATCATAAAGATTAAGGTCTTCTTTTATCATCTTCATCGAAATCATAAGGATACATCTCGGCTTAATATTTGTATTTTTGGAATGTCATACTCATGAAAATTATCACAAGGACTCAAACTACTCATACAAACAAGTAAGTCGGACGTTACCTCGTTAAAACGGTTCCCAAACTCTTGGATTTGCATATCTAGAACCGTGTTGAAGCAATCATACTCATAATAGTGGCTACATGTGATGTTTGTTTTTTTGTCTTGGCTTCTTTGGGTTAATGTATTCATCATCCATGTTTACCACTTGAAGTTCATATTTTTCACAAAAAGAAGTACGCCCGCTTATTTGGCACTAGCAAGATTGACACCCGATTCTTCAACATATTCAAGGACTCCCATAACCGATGGATATAAAGTAACCAAACGAGAAAGTATTTTATAGTGGGAATTCCAACGTGTAACTCCGGGCCTTGTAAGAGATGTTTCTTGATTCAACGCACTTCTGGTATCAAGGTTATATTCCAAGTTCTTTTTTTTACTTTCACGAAGCTTATCTTGTCATTTGCAAGATGCACAAACTACATTTGTTAAGCATCCTACCGTTTGAAAAAGTCTCCAAACACCCGTATGTTAATTTGCAACCGCTACAATAACAAGTTGAAGTTGGTGAGCAAAACAATATACATAGAATGCCGAATCGTTTTCTTTTAAGATTAAAGCACTTAATCCGTTGAACTCACCCGACATATTACTTGCGCCATCATAACCTTGGCCTCTAATCTTTGCCAAACTCAATCTCATCGAAATCATAAAGATTAAAGTCTTCTTTTATCATCTTCATCGAAATCATAAGGATACATCTCGGCTTAATATTTTTATTTTTGGAATGTCAAACTCAGGAAAATTATCACAAGGACTCAAACTACTCATACAAACAAGTAAGTCGGACGTTACCTCGTTAAAACGGTTCCCAAACTCTTGGATTTGCATATGTAGAACCGTGTTGAAGCAATCATACTCATAATAGAGGCTACATGTGATGTTTGTTTTTTTGTCTTGGCTTCTTTGGGTTAATGTATTCATCATCCATGTTTACCACTTGAATTTCTTACTTTTCACAAAAAGAAGTCCGTCCGCTTATTTGGCACTAGCAAGATTGCCACCCGATTCTTCAACATATTCAAGGACTCCCATAACCGATGGATATAAAGTAACCAAACGCGAAAGTATTTTATAGTGGGAATTCCAACGTGTAACTCCGGGCCTTGTAAGAGACGTTTCTTGATTCAACGCACTTCTTGTATCAAGGTTATGTTCCAAGTTCTTTTTTTGACTTTCACGAAGCTTATCTTGTCATTTGCAAGATGCACAAACTATATTTGTTAAGCATCCTATCGTTTGAAAAAGTCTCCAAACACCCGTATGTTAATTTGCAACCGCTACAATAACAAGTTGAAGTTGGTGAGAAAAATAATATACATAGAATGCCGAATCGTTTTCTTTTAAGATTAAAGCTCTTAATCCGTTGAACTCACCCGACATATTACTTGCGCCATCATAACCTTGGCCTCTAATCTTTGCCAAAGTCAATCTCATCGAAATCATAAAGATTAAGGTCTTCTTTTATCATCTTCATCGAAATCATAAGGATACATCTCGGCTTAATATTTGTATTTTTGGAATGTCAAACTCATGAAAATTATCACAAGGACTCAAACTACTCATACAACCAAGTAAGTCGGACGTTACCTCGTTAAAACGGTTCCCAAACTCTTGGATTTGCATATCTAGAACCGTGTTGAAGCAATCATACTCATAATAGTGGCTACATGTGATGTTTGTTTTTTTGTCTTGGCTTCTTTGGGTTAATGTATTCATCATCCATGCTTAACACTTGAAGTTCATATTTTTCACAAAAACAAGTACGCCCGCTTATTTGGCACTAGCAAGATTGACACCCGATTCTTCAACATATTCAAGGACTCCCATAACCGATGGATATAAAGTAACCAAACGAGAAAGTATTTTATAGTGGGAATTCCAATGTGTAACTCCGGGCCTTGTAAGAGATGTTTCTTGATTCAACGCACTTCTGGTATCAAGGTTATATTCCAAGTTCTTTTTTTGACTTTCACGAAGCTTATCTTGTCATTTGCAAGATGCACAAACTACATTTGTTAAGCATCCTACCGTTTGAAAAAGTCTCCAAACACCCGTATGTTAATTTGCAACCGCTACAATAACAAGTTGAAGTTGGTGAGCAAAACAATATACATAGAATGCCGAATCGTTTTCTTTTAAGATTAAAGCTCTTAATCCGTTGAACTCACCCAACATATTACTTGCGCAATCATAACCTTGGCCTCTAATCTTTGCCAAACTCAATCTCATCGAAATCATAAAGATTAAAGTCTTCTTTTATCATCTTCATCGAAATCATAAGGATACATCTCGGCTTAATATTTTTATTTTTGGAATGTCAAACTCATGAAAATTATCACAAGGACTCAAACTACTCATACAAACAAGTAAGTCAGACGTTACCTCGTTAAAACGGTTCCCAAACTCTTGGATTTGCATATCTAGAACCGTGTTGAAGCAATCATACTCATAATAGTGGCTACATGTGATGTTTGTTTTTTTGTCTTGGCTTCTTTGGATTAATGTATTCATCATCCATGTTTACCACTTGAAGTTCATATTTTTCACAAAAAGAAGTACTCTCGCTTATTTGGCACTAGCAAGATTGACACCCGATTCATGAACATATTCAAGGACTCCCATAACCGATTTATATAAAGTAACCAAACGAGAAAGTATTTTATAGTGGGAATTCCAACGTGTAACTCCGGGCCTTGTAAGAGATGTTTCTTGATTCAACGCACTTCTGGTATCAAGGTTATATTCCAAGTTCTTTTTTTGACTTTCACGAAGCTTATCTTGTCATTTGCAAGATGCACAAACTACATTTGTTAAGCATCCTACGGTTTGAAAAAGTCTCCAAACACTCGTATGTTAATTTGCAACTGCTACAATGACAAGTTGAAGTTGGTGAGCAAAACAATATACATAGAATGCCGAATCGTTTTCTTTTAAGATTAAAGCTCTTGATCCGTTGAACTCACCCGACATATTACTTGCGCCATCATAACCTTGGCCTCTAATCTTTGCCAAACTCAATCTCATCGAAATCATAAAGATTAAGGTCTTCTTTTATCATCTTCATCGAAATCATAAGGATACATCTCGGCTTAATATTTGTATTTTTGGAATGTCAAACTCATGAAAATTATCACAAGGACTCAAACTACTCATACAAACAAGTAAGTCGGACGTTACCTAGTTAAAACGGTTCCCAAACTCTTGGATTTGCATATCTAGAACCGTGTTGAAGCAATCATACTCATAATAGTGGCTACATGTGATGTTTGTTTTTTTGTCTTGGCTTCTTTGGGTTAATGTATTCATCATCCATGTTTACCACTTGAAGTTCATATTTTTCACAAAAAGAAGTACGCCCGCTTATTTGGCACTAGCAAGATTGACACCCGATTCTTCAACATATTCAAGGACTCCCATAACCGATGGATATAAAGTAACCAAACGAGAAAGTATTTTATAGTGGGATTCCAACATGTATCTCCGGGCCTTGTAAGAGATATTTCTTGATTCAATGCACTTCTGGTAGCAAGGTTATATTCCAAGTTCTTTTTTTGACTTTCACGAAGCTTATCTTGTCATTTGCAAGATGCACAAACTACATTTGTTAAGCATCCTACCGTTTGAAAAAGTCTCCAAACACCCGTATGTTAATTTGCAACCGCTACAATAACAAGTTGAAGTTGGTGAGCAAAACAATATACACAGAATGCCAAATCGTTTTCTTTTAAGATTAAAGCTCTTAATCCGTTGAACTCACCCGACATATTACTTGCGCCATCATAACCTTGGCCTCTAATCTTTGCCAAACTCAATCTCATCGAAATCATAAAGATTAAAGTCTTCTTTTATCATCTTCATCGAAATCATAAGGATACATCTCGGCTTAATATTTTTATTTTTGGAATGTCAAATTCATGAAAATTATCACAAGCACTCAAACTACTCATACAAACAAGTAAGTCGGACGTTACCTCGTTAAAACGGTTCCCAAACTCTTGGATTTGCATATGTAGAACCGTGTTGAAGCAATCATACTCATAATAGTGGCTACATGTGATGTTTGTTTTTTTGTCTTGGCTTCTTTAGGTTAATGTATTCATCATCCATGCTTACCACTTGAAGTTCATATTTTTCACAAAAAGAAGTACGCCCGCTTATTTGGCACTAGCAAGATTGACACCCGATTCTTCAACATATTCACGGACTCCCATAACCGATGGATATAAAGTAACCAAACGAGAAAGTATTTTGTAGTGGGAATTCCAACGTGTAACTCCGGGCCTTGTAAGAGATGTTTCTTGATTCAACGCACTTCTGGTATCAAGGTTATATTCCAAGTTCTTTTTTTGACTTTCACGAAGCTTATCTTGTCATTTGCAAGATGCACAAACTACATTTGTTAAGCATCCTACCGTTTGAAAAAGTCTCCAAACACCCGTATGTTAATTTGCAACCGCTACAATAACAAGTTGAAGTTGGTGAGCAAAACAATATACATAGAATTCCGAATCGTTTTCTTTTAAGATTAAAGCTCTTAATCCGTTGAACTCACCCGACATATTACTTGCGCCATCATAACCTTGGCCTCTAATCTTTGCCAAACTCAATCTCATCGAAATCATAAAGATTAAAGTCTTCTTTTATCATCTTCATCGAAATCATAAGGATACATCTCGGCTTAATATTTTTATTTTTGGAATGTCAAACTCATGAAAATTATCACAAGCACTCAAACTACTCATACAAACAAGTAAGTCGGACGTTACCTCGTTAAAACGGTTCCCAAACTCTTGGATTTGCATATGTAGAACCGTGTTGAAGCAATCATACTCATAATAGTGGCTACATGTGATGTTTGTTTTTTTGTCTTGGCTTCTTTGGGTTAATGTATTCATCATCCATGTTTACCACTTGAAGTTCTTACTTTTCACAAAAAGAAGTCCGTCCGCTTATTTGGCACTAGCAAGATTCCCACCCGATTCTTCAACATATTCAAGGACTCCCATAACCGATGGATATAAAGTAACCAAACGCGAAAGTATTTTATAGTGGGATTCCAACATGTATCTCCGGGCCTTGTAAGAGATATTTCTTGATTCAACCCACTTCTGGTAGCAAGGTTATATTCCAAGTTCTTTTTTTTACTTTCACGAAGCTTATCTTGTCATTTGCAAGATGCACAAACTACATTTGTTAAGCATCCTATCGTTTGAAAAAGTCTCCAAACACCCGTATGTTAATTTGCAACCGCTACAATAACAAGTTGAAGTTGGTGAGAAAAATAATATACATAGAATGCCGAATCGTTTTCTTTTAAGATTAAAGCTCTTAATCCGTTGAACTCACCCGACATATTACTTGCGCCATCACAACCTTGGCCTCTAATCTTTGCCAAACTCAATCTCATCGAAATCATAAAGATTAAGGTCTTCTTTTATCATCTTCATCGAAATCATAAGGATACATCTCGGCTTAATATTTGTATTTTTGGAATGTCAAACTCATGAAAATTATCACAAGGACTCAAACTACTCATACAAACAAGTAAGTCGGACGTTACCTAGTTAAAACGGTTCCCAAACTCTTGGATTTGCATATCTAGAACCGTGTTGAAGCAATCATACTCATAATAGTGGCTACATGTGATGTTTGTTATTTTGTCTTGGCTTCTATGGATTAATGTATTCATCATCCATGTTTACCACTTGGAGTTCATATTTTTCACAAAAAGAACTACGCTCGCTTATTTGGCACTAGCAAGATTGACACCCGATTCTTGAACATATTCAAGGACTCCCATAACCGATTTATATAAAGTAACCAAACGAGAAAGTATTTTATAGTGGGAATTCCAACGTGTAACTCCGGGCCTTGTAAGAGATGTTTCTTGATTCAACGCACTTCTGGTATCAAGGTTATATTCCAAGTTCTTTTTTTGACTTTCACGAAGCTTATCTTGTCATTTGCAAGATGCACAAACTACATTTGTTAAGCATCCTACGGTTTGAAAAAGTCTCCAAACACTCGTATGTTAATTTGCAACTGCTACAATGACAAGTTGAAGTTGGTGAGCAAAACAATATACATAGAATGCCGAATCGTTTTCTTTTAAGATTAAAGCTCTTGATCCGTTGAACTCACCCGACATATTACTTGCGCCATCATAAGCTTGGCCTCTAATCTTTGCCAAACTCAATCTCATCGAAATCATAAAGATTAAGGTCTTCTTTTATCATCTTCATCGAAATCATAAGGATACATCTCGGCTTAATATTTGTATTTTTGGAATGTCAAACTCATGAAAATTATCACAAGGACTCAAACTACTCATACAAACAAGTAAGTCGGACGTTACCTAGTTAAAACGGTTCCCAAACTCTTGGATTTGCATATATAGAACCGTGTTGAAGCAATCATACTCATAATAGTGGCTACATGTGATGTTTGTTTTTTTTGTCTTGGCTTCTTTGGGTTAATGTATTCATCATCCATGTTTACCACTTGAAGTTCATATTTTTCACAAAAAGAAGTACGCCCGCTTATTTGGCACTAGCAAGATTGACACCCGATTCTTCAACATATTCAAGGACTCCCATAACCGATGGATATAAAGTAACCAAACGAGAAAGTATTTTATAGTGGGATTCCAACATGTATCTCCGGGCCTTGTAATAGATATTTCTTGATTCAACGCACTTCTGGTAGCAAGGTTATATTCCAAGTTCTTTTTTTGACTTTCACGAAGCTTATCTTGTCATTTGCAAGATGCACAAACTACATTTGTTAAGCATCCTACCGTTTGAAAAAGTCTCCAAACACCCGTATGTTAATTTGCAACCGCTACAATAACAAGTTGAAGTTGGTGAGCAAAACAATATACATAGAATGCCGAATCGTTTTCTTTTAAGATTAAAGCTCTTAATCCGTTGAACTCACCCGACATATTACTTGCGCCATCATAACCTTGGCCTCTAATCTTTGCCAAACTCAATCTCATCGAAATCATAAAGATTAAAGTCTTCTTTTATCATCTTCATCGAAATCATAAGGATACATCTCGGCTTAATATTTTTATTTTTGGAATGTCAAATTCATGAAAATTATTACAAGCACTCAAACTACTCATACAAACAAGTAAGTCGGACGTTACCTAGTTAAAACGGTTCCCAAACTCTTGGATTTGCATATGTAGAACCGTGTTGAAGCAATCATACTCATAATAGTGGCTACATGTGTTGTTTGTTTTTTTTTGTCTTGGCTTCTTTAGGTTAATGTATTCATCATCCATGCTTACCACTTGAAGTTCATATTTTTCACAAAAAGAAGTACGCCCGCTTATTTGGCACTAGCAAGATTGACACCCGATTCTTCAACATATTCACGGACTCCCATAACCGATGGATATAAAGTAACCAAACGAGAAAGTATTTTGTAGTGGGAATTCCAACGTGTAACTCCGGGCCTTGTAAGAGATGTTTCTTGATTCAACGCACTTCTGGTATCAAGGTTATATTCCAAGTTCTTTTTTTGACTTTCACGAAGCTTATCTTGTCATTTGCAAGATGCACAAACTACATTTGTTAAGCATCCTACCGTTTGAAAAAGTCTCCAAACACCCGTATGTTAATTTGCAACCGCTACAATAACAAGTTGAAGTTGGTGAACAAAACAATATACATAGAATGCCGAATCGTTTTCTTTTAAGATTAAAGCTCTTAATCCGTTGAACTCACCCGACATATTACTTGCGCCATCATAACCTTGGCCTCTAATCTTTGCCAAACTCAATCTCATCGAAATCATAAAGATTAAGGTCTTCTTTTATCATCTTCATCGAAATCATAAGGATACATCTCGGCTTAATATTTGTATTTTTGGAATGTCAAACTCATGAAAATTATCACAAGAACTCAAACTACTCATACAAACAAGTAAGTCGGACGTTACCTCGTTAAAACGGTTCCCAAACTCTTGGATTTGCATATCTAGAACCGTGTTGAAGCAATCAAACTCATAATAGTGGCTACATGTGATGTTTGTTTTTTTGTCTTGGCTTCTTTGGGTTAATGTATTCATCATCCAAGTTTACCACTTGAAGTTCATATTTTTCACAAAAAGAAGTACGCCCGCTTATTTGGCACTAGCAAGATTGACACCCGATTCTTCAACATATTCAAGGACTCCCATACCCGATGGATATAAAGTAACCAAACGAGAAAGTATTTTATAGTGGGAATTCCTACATGTAACTCCGGGCCTTGTAAGAGATGTTTCTTGATTCAACGCACTTCTGGTATCAAGGTTATATTCCAAGTTCTTTTTTTGACTTTCACGAAGCTTATCTTGTCATTTGCAAGATGCACAAACTACATTTGTTAAGCATCCTACCGTTTGAAAAAGTCTCCAAACACCCGTATGTTAATTTGCAACCGCTACAATAACAAGTTGAAGTTGGTGAGAAAAATAATATACATAGAATGCCGAATCGTTTTCTTTTAAGATTAAAGCTCTTAATCCGTTGAACTCACCCGACATATTACTTGCGCCATCATAACCTTGGCCTCTAATCTTTGCCAAACTCAATCTCATCGAAATCATAAAGATTAAGGTCTTCTTTTATCATCTTCATCGAAATCATAAGGATACATCTAATATTTGTATTTTTGGAATGTCAAACTCATGAAAATTATCACAAGGACTCAAACTACTAATACAAACAAGTAAGTCGGACGTTACCTCGTTAAAACGGTTCCCAAACTCTTGGATTTGCATATCTAGAACCGTGTTGAAGCAATCATACTCATAATAGTGGCTACATGTGATGTTTGTTCTTTTGTCTTGGCTTCTTTGGGTTAATGTATTCATCATCCATGTTTACCACTTGAAGTTCATATTTTTCACAAAAAGAAGTACGCCCGCTTATTTGGCACTAGCAAGATTGACACCCGATTCTTCAACATATTCAAGGACTCCCATAACCGATGGATATAAAGTAACCAAACGAGAAAGTATTTTATAGTGAGATTCCAACATGTATCTCCGGGCCTTGTAAGAGATATTTCTTGATTCAACGCCCTTCTGGTAGCAAGGTTATATTCCAAGTTCTTTCTTTGACTTTCACGAAGCTTATCTTGTCATTTGCAAGATGCACAAACTACATTTGTTAAGCATCCTATCGTTTGAAAAAGTCTCCAAACACCCGTATGTTAATTTGCAACCGCTACAATAACAAGTTGAAGTTGGTGAGAAAAACAATATACATAGAATGCCGAATCGTTTTCTTTTAAGATTAAAGCTCTTAATCCGTTGAACTCACCCGACATATTACTTGCGCCATCATAACCTTGGCCTCTAATCTTTGCCAAACTCAATCTCATCGAAATCATAAAGATTAAGGTCTTCTTTTATCATCTTCATCGAAATCATAAGGATACATCTCGGCTTAATATTTGTATTTTTGGAATGTCAAACTCATGAAAATTATCACAAGGACTCAAAATACTCATACAAACAAGTAAGTCGGACGTTACCTCGTTAAAACGGTTCCCAAACTCACGGATTTGCATATCTAGAACCGTGTTGAAGCAATCATACTCATAATAGTGGCTACATGTGATGTTTGTTTTTTTGGCTTGGCTTCTTTGGGTTAATGTATTCATCATCCATGTTTACCACTTGAAGTTCATACTTTTCACAAAAAGAAGTCCGTCCGCTTATTTGGCACTAGCAAGATTGCCACCCGATTCTTCAATATATTCAAGGACTCCCATAACCGATGGATATAAAGTAACCAAACGAGAAAGTATTTTATAGTGGGAATTCTAACGTGTATCTCCGGGCCTTGTAAGAGATGTTTCTTGATTCAACCCACTTCTGGTAGCAAGGTTATCTTCCAAGTTCTTTTTTTGACTTTCACGAAGCTTATCTTGTCATTTGCAAGATGCACAAACTACATTTGTTAAGCATCCTATCGTTTGAAAAAGTCTCCAAACACCCGTATGTTAATTTGCAACCGCTACAATAACAAGTTGAAGTTGGTGAGAAAAACAATATACATAGAATGCCGAATCGTTTTCTTTTAAGATTAAAGCTCTTAATCCGTTGAACTCACCCGACATATTACTTGCGCCATCATAACCTTGGCCTCTAATCTTTGCCAAACTCAATCTCATCGAAATCATAAAGATTAAGGTCATCTTTTATCATCTTCTTCGAAATCATAAGGATACATCTCGGCTTAATATTTGTATTTTTGGAATGTCAAACTCATGAAAATTATCACAAGGACTCAAAATACTCATACAAACAAGTAAGTCGGAAGTTACCTCGTTAAAACGGTTCCCAAACTCTTGGATTTGCATATCTAGAACCGTGTTGAAGCAATCATACTCATAATAGTGGCTACATGTGATGTTTGTTTTTTTGGCTTGGCTTCTTTGGGTTAATGTATTCATCATCCATGTTTACCACTTGAAGTTCATACTTTTCACAAAAAGAAGTCCGTCCGCTTATTTGGCACTAGCAAGATTGCCACCCGATTCTTCAACATATTCAAGGACTCCCATAACCAATGGATATAAAGTAACCAAACGAGAAAGTATTTTATAGTGGGAATTCTAACGTGTATCTCCGGGCCTTGTAAGAGATTTTTCTTGATTCAACCCACTTCTGGTAGCAAGGTTATCTTCCAAGTTCTTTTTTTGACTTTCACGAAGCTTATCTTGTCATTTGCAAGATGCACAAACTACATTTGTTAAGCATCCTATCGTTTGAAAAAGTCTCCAAACACCCGTATGTTAATTTGCAACCGCTACAATAACAAGTTGAAGTTAGTGAGCAAAACAATATACATAGAATGCCGAATCGTTTTCTTTTAACATTAAAGCTCTTAATCCGTTGAACTCACCCGACATATTACTTGCGCCGTCATAACCTTGTCCTCTAATCTTTGCCAAACTCAATCTAATCGAAATTATAAAGATTAAAGTCTTCTTTTATCATCTTCATCGAAATCATAAGGATACATCTCGGCTTAATATTTTTATTTTTGGAATGTCAAACTCAGGAAAATTATCACAAGGACTCAAACTACTCATACAAACAAGTAAGTCGGACGTTACCTCGTTAAAACGGTTCCCAAACTATTGGATTTGCATATGTAGAACCGTGTTGAAGCAATCATACTTATAATAGTGGCTACATGTGATGTTTGTTTTTTTGTCTTGGCTTCTTTGGGTTAATGTATTCATCATCCATGCTTACCACTTGAAGTTCATATTTTTCACAAAAAGAAGTACGCCCACTTATTTGGCACTAGCAAGATTGACAACCGATTCTTCAACATATTCACGGACTCCCATAACCGATGGATATAAAGTAACTAAACGAGAAAGTATTTTATAGTGGGAATTCCTACATGTATCTCCGGGCCTTGTAAGAGATGTTTCTTGATTCAACCCACTTCTGGTAGCAAATTTATCTTCCAAGTTCTTTTTTTGACTTTCACGAAGCTTATATTGTCATTTGCAAGATGCACAAACTACATTTGTTAAGCATCCTACCGTTTGAAAAAGTCTCCAAACACCCGTATGTTAATTTGCAACCGCTTCAATAACAAGTTGAAGTTGGTAAGAAAAACAATATACATAGAATGCCGAATCGTTTTCTTTTAAGATTAAAGCTCTTAATCCGTTGAACTCACCCGACATATTACGTGTGCCATCATAACCTTGGCCTCTTATCTTTGCCAAACTCAATCTCATCGAAATCATAAAGATTAAGGTCTTCTTTTATCATCTTCATCGAAATCAAAAGGATACATCTCGGCTTAATATTTGTATTTTTGGAATGTCAAACTCATGAAAATTATCACAAGGACTTAAACTACTCATACAAACAAGTAAGTCGGACGTTACCTCGTTAAAACGGTTCCCAAACTCTTGGATTTGCATATGTAGAACCGTGTTGAAGCAATCATACTCATAATAGTGGCTACATGTGATGTTTGTTTTTTTGTCTTGGCTTCTTTGGGTTAATGTATTCATCATCCATGCTTACCACTTGAAGTTCATATTTTTCACAAAAAGAAGTACGCCCGATTATTTGGCACTAGCAAGATTGACACCCGATTCTTCAACATATTCACGGACTCCCATAACCGATGGATATAAAGTAACCAAACGAGAAAGTATTTTGTAGTGGGAATTCCAACGTGTAACTCCGGGCCTTGTAAGAGATGTTTCTTGATTCAACGCACTTCTTGTATCAAGGTTATATTACAAGTTCTTTTTTTGACTTTCACGAAGCTTATCTTGTCATTTGCAAGATGCACAAACTACATTTGTTAAGCATCCTACCGTTTGAAAAAGTCTCCAAACACCCGTATGTTAATTTGCAACCGCTACAATAACAAGTTGAAGTTGGTGAGCAAAACAATATACATAGAATGCCGAATCGTTTTCTTTTAAGATTAAAGCTCTTAATCCGTTGAACTCACCCGACATATTACTTGCGCCATCATAACCTTGGCCTCTAATCTTTGCCAAACTCAATCTCATCGAAATCATAAAGATTAAGGTCTTCTTTTATCATCTTCATCGAAATCATAAGGATACATCTCGGCTTAATATTTGTATTTTTGGAATGTCAAACTCATGAAAATTATCACAAGGACTCAAACTACTCATACAAACAAGTAAGTCGGACGTTACCTCGTTAAAACGGTTCCCAAACTCTTGGATTTGCATATCTAGAACCGTGTTGAAGCAATCATACTCATAATAGTGGCTACATGTGATGTTTGTTTTTTTGTCTTGGCTTCTTTGGGTTAATGTATTCATCATCCATGTTTACCACTTGAAGTTCATATTTTTTACAAAAAGAAGTACGCCCGATTATTTGGCACTAGCAAGATTGACACCCGATTCTTCAACATTTTCAAGGACTCCCATAACCGATGGATATAAAGTAACCAAACGAGAAAGTATTTTATAGTGGGAATTCCAACGTGTAACTCCGGGCCTTGTAAGAGATGTTTCTTGACTCAACGCACTTCTGGTATCAAGGTTATATTCCAAGTTCTTTTTTTGACTTTCACGAAACTTATCTTGTCATTTGCAAGATGCACAAACTACATTTGTTAAGCATCCTACCGTTTGAAAAAGTCTCCAAACACCCGTATGTTAATTTGCAACCGCTACAATAACAAGTTGAAGTTGGTGAGCAAAACACTATACATAGAATGCCGAATCGTTTTCTTTTAAGATTAAAGCTCTTAATCCGTTGAACTCACCCGACATATTACTTGCGCCATCATAACCTTGGCCTCTAATCTTTGCCAAACTCAATCTCATCGAAATCATAAAGATTAAAGTCTTCTTTTATCATCTTCATCGAAATCATAAGGATACATCTCGGCTTAATATTTTTATTTTTGGAATGTCAAACTCATGAAAATTATCACAAGCACTCAAACTACTCATACAAACAAGTAAGTCGGACGTTACCTCGTTAAAACGGTTCCCAAACTATTGGATTTGCATATGTAGAACCGTGTTGAAGCAATTATACTCATAATAGTGGCTACATGTGATGTTTGTTTTTTTGTCTTGGCTTCTTTGGGTTAATGTATTCATCATCCATCTTTACCACTTGAAGTTCATACTTTTCACAAAAAGAAGTACGCCCGCTTATTTGGCACTAGCAAGATTGACACCCGATTCTTCAACATATTCAAGGACTCCCATAACCTATGGATATAAAGTAACTAAACGAGAAAGTATTTTATAGTGGGAATTCCTACATGTATCTCCGGGCCTTGTAAGAGATGTTTCTTGATTCAACCCACTTATGGTAGCAAAGTTATCTTCCAAGTTCTTTTTTTGACTTTCACGAAGCTTATCTTGTCATTTGCAAGATGCACAAACTACATTTATTAAGCATCCTACCGTTTGAAAAAGTCTCCAAACACCCGTATGTTAATTTGCAACCGCTTCAATAACAAGTTGAAGTTGGTAAGAAAAACAATATACATAGAATGCCGAATCGTTTTCTTTTAAGATTAAAGCTCTTAATCCGTTGAACTAACCCGACATATTACTTGCGCCATCATAACCTTGGCCTCTAATCTTTGCCAAACTCAATCTCATCGAAATCATAAAGATTAAGGTCTTCTTTTATCATCTTCATCGAAATCATAAGGATACATCTCGGCTTAATATTTGTATTTTTGGAATGTCAAACTCATGAAAATTATCACAAGGACTCAAACTTCTCATACAAACAAGTAAGTCGGACGTTACCTCGTTAAAACGGTTCCCAAACTCTTGGATTTGCATATCTAGAACCGTGTTGAAGCAATCATACTCATAATAGTGGCTACATGTGATGTTTGTTTATTTGTCTTGGCTTCTTTGGGTTAATGTATTCATCATCCATGTTTACCACTTGAAGTTCATATTTTTAACAAAAAGAAGTACGCCCGCTTATTTGGCACTAGCAAGATTGACACCCGATTCTTCAACATATTCAAGGACTCCCATAACCGATGGATATAAAGTAACCAAACGAGAAAGTATTTTATAGTGGGAATTCCAACATGTAACTCCGGGCCTTGTAAGAGATGTTTCTTGATTCAACGCACTTCTGGTATCAAGGTTATATTCAAAGTTCTTTTTTTGACTTTTACGAAGCTTATCTTGTCATTTGCAAGATGCACAAACTACATTTGTTAAGCATCCTACCGTTTGAAAAAGTCTCCAAACACCCGTATGTTAATTTGCAACCGCTACAATAACAAGTTGAAGTTAGTGAGCAAAACAATATACATAGAATGCCGAATCGTTTTCTTTTAACATTAAAGCTCTTAATCCGTTGAACTCACCCGACATATTACTTGCGCCATCATAACCTTGTCCTCTAATCTTTGCCAAACTCAATCTAATCGAAATCATAAAGATTAAAGTCTTCTTTTATCATCTTCATCGAAATCATAAGGATACATCTCGGCTTAATATTTTTATTTTTGGAATGTCAAACTCAGGAAAATTATCACAAGGACTCAAACTACTCATACAAACAAGTAAGTCGGACGTTACCTCGTTAAAACGGTTCCCAAACTATTGGATTTGCATATGTAGAACCGTGTTGAAGCAATCATACTCATAATAGTGGCTACATGTGATGTTTGTTTTTTTGTCTTGGCTTCTTTGGGTTAATGTATTCATCATCCATGCTTACCACTTGAAGTTCATATTTTTCACAAAAAGAAGTACGCCCGCTTATTTGGCACTAGCAAGATTGACACCCGATTCTTCAACATATTCACGGACTCCCATAACCGATGGATATAAAGTAACTAAACGAGAAAGTATTTTATAGTGGGAATTCCTACATGTATCTCCGGGCCTTGTAAGAGATGTTTCTTGATTCAACCCACTTCTGGTAGCAAAGTTATCTTCCAAGTTCTTTTTTTGACTTTCACGAAGCTTATATTGTCATTTGCAAGATGCACAAACTACATTTATTAAGCATCCTACCGTTTGAAAAAGTCTCCAAACACCCGTATGTTAATTTGCAACCGCTTCAATAACAAGTTGAAGTTGGTAAGAAAAACAATATACATAGAATGCCGAATCGTTTTCTTTTAAGATTAAAGCTCTTAATCCGTTGAACTCAACCGACATATTACTTGCGCCATCATAACCTTGGCCTCTAATCTTTGCCAAACTCAATCTCATCGAAATCATAAAGATTAAGGTCTTCTTTTATCATCTTCATCGAAATCAAAAGGATACATCTCGGCTTAATATTTGTATTTTTGGAATGTCAAACTCATGAAAATTATCAGAAGGACTCAAACTACTCATACAAACAAGTAAGTCGGACGTTACCTCGTTAAAACGGTTCCCAAACTCTTGGATTTGCATATGTAGAACCGTGTTGAAGCAATCATACTCATAATAGTGGCTACATGTGATGTTTGTTTTTTTGTCTTGGCTTCTTTGGGTTAATGTATTCATCATCCATGCTTACCACTTGAAGTTCATATTTTTCACAAAAAGAAGTACGCCCGATTATTTGGCACTAGCAAGATTGACACCCGATTCTTCAACATATTCACGGACTCCCATAACCGATGGATATAAAGTAACCAAACGAGAAAGTATTTTGTAGTGGGAATTCCAACGTGTAACTCCGGGCCTTGTAAGAGATGTTTCTTGATTCAACGCACTTCTGGTATCAAGGTTATATTCCAAGTTCTTTTTTTGACTTTCACGAAGCTTATCTTGTCATTTGCAAGATGCACAAACTACATTTGTTAATCATCCTACCGTTTGAAAAAGTCTCCAAACACCCGTATGTTAATTTGCAACCGCTACAATAACAAGTTGAAGTTGGTGAGCAAAACAATATACATAGAATGCCGAATCATTTTCTTTTAAGATTAAAGCTCTTAATCCGTTGAACTCACCCGACATATTACTTGCGCCATCATAACCTTGGCCTCTAATCTTTGCCAAACTAAATCTCATCGAAATCATAAAGATTAAGGTCTTCTTTTATCATCTTCATCGAAATCATAAGGATACATCTCGGCTTAATATTTGTATTTTTGGAATGTCAAACTCATGAAAATTATCACAAGGACTCAAACTACTCATACAAACAAGTAAGTCGGACGTTACCTCGTTAAAACGGTTCCCAAACTCTTGGATTTGCATATCTAGAACCGTGTTGAAGCAATCATACTCATAATAGTGGCTACATGTGATGTTTGTTTTTTTGTCTTGGATTCTTTGGGTTAATGTATTCATCATCCATGTTTACCACTTGAAGTTCATATTTTTTACAAAAAGAAGTACGCCCGATTATTTGGCACTAGCAAGATTGACACCCGATTCTTCAAAATTTTCAAGGACTCCCATAACCGATGGATATAAAGTAACCAAACGAGAAAGTATTTTATAGTGGGAATTCCAACGTGTAACTCCGGGCCTTGTAAGAGATGTTTCTTGACTCAACGCACTTCGGGTATCAAGGTTATATTCCAAGTTCTTTTTTTGACTTTCACGAAACTTATCTTGTCATTTGCAAGATGCACAAACTACATTTGTTAAGCATCCTACCGTTTGAAAAACTCTCCAAACACCCGTATGTTAATTTGCAACCGCTACAATAACAAGTTGAAGTTGGTGAGCAAAACACTATACATAGAATGCCGAATCGTTTTCTTTTAAGATTAAAGCTCTTAATCCGTTGAACTCACCCGACATATTACTTGCGCCATCATAACCTTGGCCTCTAATCTTTGCCAAACTCAATCTCATCGAAATCATAAAGATTAAAGTCTTCTTTTATCATCTTCATCGAAATCATAAGGATACATCTCGGCTTAATATTTTTATTTTTGGAATGTCAAACTCATGAAAATTATCACAAGCACTCAAACTACTCATACAAACAAGTAAGTCGGACGTTACCTCGTTAAAACGGTTCCCAAACTCTTGGATTTGCATATGTAGAACAGTGTTGAAGCAATCATACTCATAATAGTGGCTACATGTGATGTTTGTTTTTTTGTCTTGGCTTCTTTGGGTTAATGTATTCATCATCCATGTTTACCACTTGAAGTTCTTACTTTTCACAAAAAGAAGTCCGTCCGCTTATTTGGCACTATCAAGATTGCCACCCGATTCTTCAACATATTCAAGGACTCCCATAACCGATGGATATAAAGTAACCAAACGCGAAATTATTTTATAGTGGGATTCCAACATGTATCTCCGGGCCTTGTAAGAGATATTTCTTGATTCAACCCACTTCTGGTAGCAAGGTTATCTTCCAAGTTCTTTTTTTGACTTTCACGAAGCTTATCTTGTCATTTGCATGATGCACAAACTACATTTGTTAAGCATCCTATCGTTTGAAAAAGTTTCCAAACACCCGTATGTTAATTTGCAACCGCTACAATAACAAGTTGAAGTTGGTGAGAAAAATAATATACATAGAATGCCGAATCGTTTTCTTTTAAGATTAAAGCTCTTAATCCGTTGAACTCACCCAACATATTACTTGCGCCATCATAACCTTGGCCTCTAATCTTTGCCAAACTCAATCTCATCGAAATCATAAAGATTAAGGTCTTCTTTTATCATCTTCATCGAAATCATAAGGATACATCTCGGCTTAATATTTGTATTTTTGGAATGTCAAACTCATGAAAATTATCACAAGGACTCAAACTACTCATACAAACAAGTAAGTCGGACGTTACCTCGTTAAAACGGTTCCCAAACTCTTGGATTTGCATATCTAGAACCGTGTTGAAGCAATCAAACTCATAATAGTGGCTACATGTGATGTTTGTTTTTTTGTCTTGGCTTCTTTGGGTTAATGTATTCATCATCCATGTTTACCACTTGAAGTTCATATTTTTCACAAAAAGAAGTACGCCCGCTTATTTGGCACTATCAAGATTGACACCCGATTCTTCAACATATTCAAGGACTCCCATACCCGATGGATATAAAGTAACCAAACGAGAAAGTATTTTATAGTGGGAATTCCTACATGTAACTCCAGGCCTTGTAAGAGATGTTTCTTGATTCAACGCACTTCTGGTATCAAGGTTATATTCCAAGTTCTTTTTTTGACTTTCACGAAGCTTATCTTGTCATTTGCAAGATGCACAAACTACATTTGTTAAGCATCCTACCGTTTGAAAAAGTCTCCAAACACTCGTATGTTAATTTGCAACCGCTACAATAACAAGTTGAAGTTGGTGAGCAAAACAATATACATAGAATGCCGAATCGTTTTCTTTTAAGATTAAAGTTCTTAATCCGTTGAACTCACCCGACATATTATTTGCGCCATCATAACTTTGGCATCTAATCTTTGCCAAACTCTATCCATGTCGGGTAAAAAAACCAACAATAACGGATTTGAAAGTTGATGCAGACGTTTCCTTGACATGAACAAGCCCAATAAACCGTTACTTAACTACCCACATCCATCAACGTATCGAATAACCACGGTCATTTGTTCCTTTTTGGATACATCACTTAATTCATCAACTAATAAAGAGAAAACATTATCGACTGTTCCACACTTCCAGAATTCCAATCATCGACTTCCTTTTTTTTTAACCGTTTCAAGTTTGAATCAATGTTTGATTATTAGAACTAGGATGGGCTTAAGACTTGAATTTGGGAATTTGAATTGGTTGTGGGCTAATGGGCTTAAGAGTTAAGACTTAAATTTGGAATTTAGGACTGTAATTGGGCTTAAGACTTAAATCATAAACTTGTAATTTAATTAAATAGTTATTTTTATATAAACTACTATATTAGTGTTTAATTGAGATTAATTATTTATATTTGAAAACTTATAAATTTCTAATTTGGTTTTTCTTAGGGTCAGTTTCAAAATTTATGGGGGTCGGTTTCGAAAGTTCATGGGGGATGATTGCAAAATTTCACGGGGGATGATTAAGATTTTATCACGTATATAACATTAAAAAAATTTATAAAGGACGGCCGGCTCCCATTTAGGTACACCCATATTTGTAATGTAAAGACCCCCTTGCCTCTCTTTTTTTCATGGTTTTAAAATAACGACTTAAAGTTGAACTCTTTTCTATTATTTTATGACAATGAGATTTAATTGAAAATTTTCACTCTTTTTTTCATAGAATACTTTCATTTGAAAACTTCCACTCTTTTTTATGATTTTAAAATTATAACAAACTTTTATGATTTTAGAATAATAAAAGGTTTTAATTGAAAACTCACTCTTTTTTATGATTTTAAAATGGAAAAAATATGAAAATAGACATTTGACCAGAAAAGTTATAAAAAATGAACACCCAAATTTAACCTCCTAATTTATGGACATTACTCTTGTGAGCCGGCTAAGCTAGTCTGCTCATATTTCCGTGCCAACATTCCTTTTTACAATGTACGAACCAACCAGATTGCAACACGTGGCCGGCTAAGCCTTAAAAAAGCGGAGGCTAAGCCGTCTAATAAGCTTGCTATGACGTTTTTTTAAGACATAGCCGGCAAACTTAAAAGGCTTAGCCGGCTCACGCCAAAACCAGATGGGAAAATTTTCGAAGGCTTAGCCGGCTCATAGAAGGCTATAGCCGGCTTACAGGATTAGATAGCTGAAGCCGTCTATTAGCCGGCTAAGCCTGCCACGTGTCGAATTCTTATTGGTTCGTACTCTGACAAATGGAATGTTGGCATGGAAATTTTAGCCGGGTAGCTTAGCCGCCTTTAGCCGGCTCGCATGACCAATGTCCATGAAATAGTAGGCTAAATATAGATGTCCATTTTTAAAAATATTACTGGTCAAATGTCCATTTTCGTATTTTTCCCTTTTAAAATAATAACAAGTTTCAATTGAAAAATTCCACTATTTTTTATGATCTTAAAATAATAATGAGTTTCAATAGAAAATTTCCACCGTTTCCTATTATTCGAAAAAATAACGAGTTTCAATTTTCCCTTCTATGATTTTAAAATCATAACGAGTTTCATATATTCCACTCTTTTCTATGATTATAAAATAATAACGAGTTTTAATTGAAATTTCCCACTCGGGCTAGTTTTGTAATGAGACATCAACCCGACAAATGCGTGTTACAATGAGAGACGTCCTTCTTAAAGCATATCTTGATTTAATCAAGAGTCAATCTAATGAAAACCATAAAGCTAGTGTCTCCCTTCACTACAAGGATATTATCCTATGTCGACGACACCTATCCACACGACAAAAGTCGTCGGCATAGGTTGTGACAATCCGACTTTTCCGGTTAACTCCGTTAACAATTCCGTTAAAAATTCTGCAAAAACTTAACCCCGTTAACTAACCCAGTTAAATCTAACCATAGGGTTTAAATTCAGTCATTTCTTAACCTCAAACTCCAAGGACTAGTTCTGCCAAGTCCCAAGACTTAGATGGTTGACTCTCAAAGTCAAAATCAAACTCAAAATAGTCTTGTTGACTTTCTGAAAGTCAAAATCGCAATCATTCAATCAAATTCAAAATCAAAAATCGATTTGTATTTGATTCTGTAACCGTTTTACATGACCACGACATTAATCGATCATCATTGAACCAATAACACCGCCATTATGCTCAAATTAATCCCATTGATGGGAATAATGGCCGTAACCGTCGATTCCCGTCGTTTACACAAAAAATTGATCGAATGCTTGTATCATATCCACGAATTCAACTCCTGTGTAGCTTGTACGAAACCTGAAGAAGCTTCTACACACACCAATTCAATCGGAGAAAGAACTAGGATCACCGAAGATCAACGCGTCGGACTGCGACTGTGGTGTAATCGAACTCCGGCAATACATCGTTTATTCTGGTAATTGATATAGTCTTTAGACTCGTTTTATCCTGTTAATCAAAATCCCTATCTTAATCTGGGCATCCAATATCGGATTGATCACGATCAATAACCTAGGGTTCATACGTTTCTAGTTTGGTCGAACCCTAGCAATCCGATATCGATTAATGAAATTGAACATATCCTTAGAGTCGTCCCTGCAACTGGATTGAAAGCCCTATGAAATCCAGGGCTCATGTCATCGAATTTAACACCATTCATAATATAGGGTTCTTAACATTTCTGGTTGATCGAATCCTACTCTAAACTTGTTTTAAATACAATTAATATACATGACTAGATTCACGATCCTCTGTATAGTAAAAACCCTATGTTTACTGAATCAAACAACATCGAATTGTGTAAGATCCGATAACTAGGGTTTGTTCATATACGGATTTGGGGGTTTTTTATTTTAAATACAATTTCAATGAAATTAAACCACACCATTGGATTCGCAAGGCCCGGTATAGTAAAAACCCCATAATTTAAACAATTTTCACTATCAGAATCATCCAAATCGATTCGGTGTTCGTATTCTAGGGTTTCGTTACTCAATCTGTAAATATACGATTTTGTGCTTGTTGTTTTCACAATTAAATCTCACCCGCATACTCGCATACTTCAGTTAAACAAAACCCCTATGATTCTATAGTCGATCGCGACTGAAATTGGTGGATTAAGGGCTGGGTTCGAATGGATTTGGGTATAGGGGAAGATCACTGTGGACTTGAACATTAAAACCATTTTGATTCGGATATGTATGCGATTCCCTAGCGGGCGGGACTGGTTAGAGTGTGTGGCTGTGGTGGGAGAGACCCGGGTTCGAGTCTCTCCACCCACATTTATTTTTAAAACCGATTTTCACTATTATTTTAATTACCAAATAAATTGTTAAAATAATATAATATTATATCAAATTGTTTTAACCCGGAAAACAACCCGTGGGCTCGGGTTTGATTTTATAACTTATAATCGATAATAATTCCACATTCGAAATAATATATTTATACTAATTTCAACCCCGACTTCGTATGAAATAATATATTAATATTATTTTAACTCGTGACTCCTATTTCTAAATAATATATATTTATGTTATTTCACTTTGTTTAAATACCTCGTGTGATGTTTAAACTATTTAATAATATAAGTTGTTATATTATTTACCTACGTTATTTGTTCGAATAAAAATAACATGTTTATTATTTTCGCCAATGATTAATTCTTAATCTTACGAATCTAAAATAATATATTAGATTATATTATTTTCCTAACTTTTGTAAACGACTCGAACGTACGAATCTAGTTATTTATTTGTTTATTATTCGTTATTAACGTTCGACACGTAACGCATTTACCTTAATTATTATATATATAATTCCGTAGACACGTTCGTCTACTCTTAAATTTCTAGAATGCGTTAAGGCGTTAAATCTTCCGTGTCGTCGTCACAAATCCCAACTTGTCCCTAATTTATGTGTTTATAATTTTAGGGAATACGTAAGTCGTCTGAGACTTACACTCGTGGTTCCAACTTTTTCCTTGTGTGATCCAAATCTCTACTCAAGCTCAGGTGAGTTTTCACGGCCCCTTTTTACTACTTTTAAACTGGGGGAGAAAACATGATACAAACTCTTTTGATTTTTGTACTTCATTTTATATCAATTGTTATGACTATGCGTAAACTCTATCATGAAAGTCCTCACATCGAACCGTTTAAATATGAATATAGCGAGGTATGTTGGGTAGTACTACTGGGTTTGACAAACCTCACCCGCGTTAGTCGCGCTAACTCGATTGGATATCGAACTGGTGCAATATTGACCTAAACGTGCACCGTGGTTGATAGACCTGGTGGGAGGCAATACAAACAGTCAGTTTACGGTTGCGAGCGTAATAGCAAACATGAACATGGGTTAGCTACTCATTGGTATATATGTTGATTGTACAATAAATCTGGTAAACGTTTATTTTTATATTGAAACCTGTGAACTCACCAACCTCGTGTTGACACTTTTTCTTACATGTTTTCTCAGGACGCTAAGCTAAGACACAGGTGCACGTTAGGGCATGCATGAGATTCAACTACTTTGCTTTGTGTCTATTTATGTTTGGTTGAATTATTTTATTGTACTTTGTTTGGTTTGGACGTTTGGAGTTTTGAGACTTTTGGACTTTGGTTTTAGGCGCGTGTATTTTGCGCATTTACTTTCTTTACGCTTCCGCATTGATACTCTGATTCAAAAGATATTTTCATTTTGAGTCCCATGTAGAGTCGTTCAATGTAACTAGTGTCTGAGATCCTGGTTTGTCACTTCCCAAAACGGTAATACTCCGTTAGTTGAAATTGGGGGTGTGACAGATTGGTAATACTCCGTTAGTTGAAATTGGGGGTGTGACAGATTGGTATCAGAGCCATTGGTTATAGAGAACTAGGATTGCATACTAGACGATAGCCTCACACATTAGTTACATGTCATTTGGATGTTTGGTACTTATACATAATGTTGCAGGATCATGTCGTCAACCCCACCTCCATCACCTAACGCATCAGGGCATAAGGCACCTGTACTCTCATCCCCGGAGCCCAAAAGGCGCCGGACTACCTCAATTGACCAAGGCGAACCGAGCAACGCACGAGCATTGGATTATGCTCTCAATTGGGATGTATACCCACATATGATCCAAAGGTGGATAGAAATGGGAGATGTTCCATCACCGTACTTTGGATCCGCATCTTCATCATCTACACTACCTAGCTTACCATGCACCATGGAACAAGCTTTCGCATCATTCGTATCTTATATGTTGAAGGAATTAAGTTTTGTACAAGATGCCATCGAGGAGATACCTAAACTTCTGGAGAATGGACCCCAAGTAGAGAAGAATAAGGTAGGAATAGAACATTTGACTACCGAACTAGCTGCAACGGACCATGTCCACAACCTTTTAGTGGATCGCGTGGCACATCTAGAGACGAGGGATGATACTATGGATGATGATATGGAAGGAGTTCTGGAGAGATTAGCTGCTATGGAAGCTCAGCTACATGTGGCAAACCACACTGCTGAAGGCCTTCAAGAGAGGGTGACTCACTTGGAAGCCCAACTGCAAGCGGCCCTATTCCCGGAAGACATTCCAGTATCTGATGATTAAGAGGAGCCCTTTGAGGAGGAGCCCTTCGAGGAGGAGCCCTTAGAGGGGGAGCCAGCTGAGGAAGAGCCAGTGGAGATCGATGATGCACAGTCATACGTCTCTTCTGATGACGAGGATGTTTGAGGATCTTCCTAATATATCTTCCTTTTCATGTTTGTTTTTTCTTATGTTATTTCTCTTTTCAAACCTAGATGGGTAAGGTTGTTCCCATCCAATAAAAGCATGAGAAGTTTAATATTTGAGTTATTTATTTTGTAGCCTTACAATTTATTTAATCTTCAAAATATTAGATGTTGTATCTCCTTACTCGTACCTGAATAATGTTTAATATGCGATATATTTCTCATTGTTTTTCATTTGTGATTGTGAAGAATCATGTCTGGGAGAGGACGCGGAGGCCGTGCCGGTGGTCGTGGTACCATTAACATGACGGCAGTAGAGCTAGCAGCTTTGATAAATAATAGTGTGGCAGAGGCCCTAGCAGCACAGAATGCTGCAGGTAAATGCTTTAACTATTGACTAATAGTGCCAATCCTTCTCCTAAGAACATCTTTCTAAACTCTGTAATTCCAATTCAATTTGTATTTCTAAATCCAGCAAAATCAGCAAAATCAACAGCCAGCTTGCACTTTCAAGGCATTCATGGACTGCAAGCCCCACACCTTTAGTGGAGCTGAAGGAGCCGTTGGATTACTTCACTGGTTTGAGAAGGTTGAATCAGTAATAGCCATGTGCAACTGCCCCGTGGCTAACCAAGTGAAATTTGCTGCTGGAACTTTAGAAGGCCCGGCCCTAACATGGTGGAATGCCCAAGTTCAAATGTTGGGTCTGGCAATGGCAAATGGACTCCCGTGGGAGGAATTTAAAGCAATGATGAAGGAGGAATACTGCCCACGAGATGAAATTCAAAAGCTAGAGGGAGAGTTCTGGAACCTTAAGATGGAGGGTTCGAAAATTGAACTCTACACCACTCGTTCACACGAACTTGCTACCATGTGCCCACACATGGTGACTCCGGATTACAAACGGATTGAACTATACATTGGAGGGTTGGTACCTCAGATTCAAAGCATGGTGACCTCGTCCAACCCTACCACTATCCAACAGACCATCAGACTTGCTCACAAATTGACCGATCAGGCGGTGACACAAGGAACTTTACCTCCAAGAGGTTCGGTTTCTAAACCCACCGACAACAATAAGCGCAAGTTCAACCATCACTCCCACTCCCACTCTAATTCTAAAGGATCCCAACCCAACCAACCTCAGCACCAACAACAGCGAAAGTTTGAGCCTGCTAGAAACTTTAATCAAACGACCTCATCAGGTCCGAATCAGGGAGAATATGCTGGGAGGTACCCCAAGTGCAACAAATGTGGCTATCATCACACGGGCAATTGTGACCGAAAATGTTGCCAGCGGTGTGGTAAGATGGGCCACGCTGCGAAGGACTGTAGGGTTGCACTCCCGAACAAACAACCATTTCAATCATAGGGATTCAAGAGAGGATGTTTTCATTGCGGCAAGGAGGGGCACATCCAAAGGAATTGTCCTCAGTTGAAGAGGGGTGGAAATGGTAATGGCAGTGGTAGTGGTAACGGTAATAACCAGGGCAACAATGGTAACAACCCCAATCAGAACACCAATGGTGGGAAAAACGGTAATAACGGTGGTAATGGAGGGAATGGGGCGAAAGGAAGAGCTTTTATACTGGGATCTGGAGAAGCTCGCTACGATCACAACGTGGTCACCGGTAAGTTTCTCTTAAATAATTACTTTGCTTCTGTCCTTTTTGACACTGGTGCTGATAGGAGTTTTATATCTAAGAAACTTAGTGATATGATAAAAGGAACTCCAACTCTGCTATAAGCTAAGTATGTAATAGAGATAGCTGACGGCCAAATAATTGAAGCAACCCATATTCTTAAGGGTTGTAAGCTTGATCTAGCTAACCATATTCTTGATATCGACCTTATGCCGGTCACACTTGGTAGTTTTGATATAATCGTCGGCATGGATTGGTTGTCTAGAAACCAAGCGGAAATCATTTGTAATGAGAAAATCGTTCGCATACCCCTCCCGAGTGGAGAAATTCTTTCAGTTCAAGGCGAAAGGGTTGGTACTGTCATGGGTATCATATCCTTCATGAAAGCACAAAAATGCCTTCGGAAAGGACATACCGCTATCTTAGCTCTCGTTGCCGAGCAGCCATCCGAAGAGAAGAAGATTGAAGATATCCCAATTGTACGGGAATTTCTGGAAGTATTTCCTGAAGATTTACCTGGCTTACCACCGCACCGTCAAGTGGAATTTCAAATCGATTTAGCACCTGGATCAGCGCCTATCACTCGGGCACCTTATCGATTAGCACCCAGTGAATTGCAAGAACTATCTACCCAGTTACAGAAGTTATTAGATAAAGGTTTCATCCGACCTAGTTCATCACCGTGGGGAGCTCCAGTTCTGTTTGTTAAAAAGAAGGACGGTACTTTCCGTATGTGCATTGATTACCGGGAATTGAACAAGGTAACAATAAAAAATTGTTATCCCCTGCCGCGTATTGATGACCTCTTCGATCAACTCCAAGGGTCAAGTTTCTATTCCAAAATAGATCTTAGATCTGGTTATCATCAGCTTAGAGTCCGAGATGAGGATATCTCTAAGACTGCTTTCAGGACAAGGTACGGCCACTATGAGTTTATGGTTATGCATTTCGGATTAACCAACGCACCTGCGATATTCATGGACCTCATGAACCGTGTGTGTAAACCTTATCTTGATCAGTTTGTTATCATTTTCATCGACGACATCCTCATTTATTCCAAGAACAAGGAGGAACATGAGGAACATCTACGCCTAATTTTAAAACTACTTAAGTGAGAACAACTGTATGCTAAGTTTTCCAAGTGTGAATTTTGGATCTGGGAAGTTCAGTTTCTAGGGCATGTGGTTAACGAGAAAGGGATACATGTCGACCCATCCAAAATAGAAGCCATCAAGAATTGGGCAGCACCGATGACTCCGACTGAGTTGCGACAATTTCTGGGATTGGCCGGATATTATCGTCGTTTTATCGAAGGATTTTCAAAGATTGCACAACCTCTCACCGCCCTAACTCAAAGAGGAAAAGCCTATAATTGGGGCGATAACCAAGAGTCAGCTTTCCAGCACCTCAAACAGAAACTTTGCAGTGCACCTATTTTAGCCCTTCCGGAAGGAACCGCTGATTTTGTAGTGTATTGTGATGCATCTATTCAAGGTCTGGGTTGTGTCTTAATGCAACGCGAAAAGGTAATCGCATACGCGTCACGTCAATTAAAGGTTCACGAGAAAAACTACACCACTCATGACCTAGAGTTGGGAGCAGTAGTTTTTGCACTTAAGATATGAAGACATTACTTGTACGGTACCAAATGCACCATCTACACCGATCAGAAGAGTCTTCAGCATATCTTCGAGCAGAAGGAGTTGAACATGCAACAACGTCGTTGGGTTGAACTTCTAAATGATTACGACTGTGCGATCCGGTATCATCCAGGGAAAGCTAACGTTGTAGCTGATGCACTAAGCCGAAAGGAAACGAAACCCAAACGAGTTTGAGCGTTACAACTCACTATTCACCCTGGATTGCCTGACAGAATTCGTAGTGCTCAACTTGAAGCCTTGAAAGAAAATAACCTACCGTTAGAAGGTACACGCGGCATGGAAGCACAACTGGAAATAAAATCTGACGGAATTCGTTACTTCGTCGAACGAATATGGATTCCAGTGTTCGGAAACTTAAGGGAACTAATCATGGATGAAGCTCATAAATCTCGTTACTCCATCCATCCGGTTCCGATAAAATGTACCATGATCTAAAAGTACTATATTGGTGGCCGAAGATGAAGGCCGATATAGCCACCTATGTTAGTAAGTGTCTGACCTGCGCGAAGGTCAAAGTTGAGTATCAAAAACCATTCGGTCTCCTGCAGCAACCAGAAATTCCCATGTGGAAATGGGAACAAATATCCATGGATTTCATCACCAAATTACCACGAACTCCTACCGGATGCGATACCATTTGGGTAATCGTTGATCGTTTAACAAAATCCGCCCATTTCTTAGCCATCAAGGAAACCGATAAGATGGAAAAGCTTACTCGTATTTACCTAAAAGAAGTAGTATCTCGGCACGGGGTGCCAATCTCCATTATTTCGGATCGTGATGCACGATTCACTTCTCGTTTCTGGCAGTCGTTACATAAGGCCTTAGGCACACGTCTAGATATGAGCACGACATCCATCCTCAAATCGATGGCCAAATTGAACGTACTATCCAAACTCTGGAGGACATGCTACGAGCTTGTGTGATTGATTTCAGTAACACTTGGGAGTCTCACCTACCGTTGGTGGAGTTCTCCTACAACAACAGTTATCACACTAGCATCAAGGCAGCTCCATTTGAAGCACTTTATGGACGGAAATGCCGTTCTCCCATTTGTTGGACCGAGGTTGGAGATAGCCAACTCACAGGTCCTGAACTTGTATTTGAAACTTCCAAAAAGATCGTTCAAATTAGAAACCGTATAGCGGCAGCTCGTGATCGTCAAAAGAGCTATGCCGACAAGCGTTGTAAACCTTTGGAGTTTCAAATAGGTGACATGGTCTTACTCAAAGTCTCACCTTGGAAAGGTGTCATTCGTTTCGGGAAACGAGGAAAACTGAATCCTCGTTATGTTGGACCATTCAAAATAATGAAGAGAATTGGACCAGTCGCGTATCAACTGGACCTACCTGAAAGACTTAGTGGTGTGCACAACGTCTTTCACGTCTCAAATTTAAAGAAATGCCTGGCAAGCGAATCACTCGCAGTTCCTCTGGAGGAACTACATGTTGATGAACAGTTACGTTTCATCGAAGAACCTGTCGAAATTATGGATAGGGAAGTAAAAACGTTAAAGCGCAGCAAAATCCCTACTGTTAGAGTCCGTTGGAACTCGTAACGCGGACCGGAATTCACGTGGGAGCGCGAGGATTAGATGATGCGCAAATATCCTAATCTGTTCAAGCACTCCACGTCAAACTCTTAAGGTACTATTTTAAATTTTCGGGACGAAAATTCTTTCAACTAGGGGATGATGTGACATCCGGAATTTTTTATTTTATTTTAATTTTCGGGACGGAAATTCTTTCAACTAGGGGATGATGTGACAATCCGACTTTTCCGGTTTACTCCGTTAACAATTCCGTTAAAAATTCTATAAAAACTTAACCCCGTTAACTAACCCAGTTAAATCTAACCATAGGGTTTAAATTCAGTCATTTCTTAACCTCAAACTCCAAGGACTAGTTCTGCCAAGTCCCAAGACTTAGATGGTTGACTCTCAAAGTCAAAATCAAACTCAAAATAGTCTTGTTGACTTTCTGAAAGTCAAAATCGCAATCATTCAAGCAAATTCAAAATCAAAAATCGATTTGTATTTGATTCTGTAACCGTTTTACATGACCACGACATTAATCGATCATCATTGAACCAATAACACCGCCATTATGCTCAAATTAATCCCATTGATGGGAATAATGGCCGTAACCGTCGATTCCCGTCGTTTACACAAAAAATTGATCGAATGCTTGTATCATATCCACGAATTCAACTCCTGTGTAGCTTGTACGAAACCTGAAGAAGCTTCTACACACACCAATTCAATCGGAGAAAGAACTAGGATCACCGAAGATCAACGCGTCGAACTCCGGCAATACATCGTTTATTCTGGTAATTGATATAGTCTTTAGACTCGTTTTATCCTGTTAATCAAAATCCCTATCTTAATCTGGGCATCCAATATCGGATTGATCACGATCAATAACCTAGGGTTCATACGTTTCTAGTTTGGTCGAACCCTAGCAATCCGATATCGATTAATGAAATTGAACATATCCTTAGAGTCGTCCCTGCAACTGGATTGAAAGCCCTATGAAATCCAGGGCTCATGTCATCGAATTTAACACGATTCATAATCTAGGGTTCTTAACATTTCTGGTTGATCGAATCCTACTCTAAACCTGTTTTAAATACAATTAATATACATGACTAGATTCACGATCCTCTGTATAGTAAAAACCCTATGTTTACTGAATCAAACAACATCGAATTGTGTAAGATCCGATAACTAGGGTTTGTTCATATACGGATTTGGGGGTTTTTTATTTTAAATACAATTTCAATGAAATTAAACCACACCATTGGATTCGCAAGGCCCGGTATAGTAAAAACCCCATAATTTAAACAATTTTCACTATCAGAATCATCCAAATCGATTCGGTGTTCGTATTCTAGGGTTTCGTTACTCAATCTGTAAATATACGATTTTGTGCTTGTTGTTTTCACAATTAAATCTCACCCGCATACTCGCATACTTCAGTTAAACAAAACCCCTATGATTCTATAGTCGATCGCGACTGAAATTGGTGGATTAAGGGCTGGGTTCGAATGGATTTGGGTATAGGGGAAGATCACTGTGGACTTGAACATTAAAACCATTTTGATTCGGATATGTATGCGATTCCCTAGCGGGCGGGACTGGTTAGAGTGTGTGGCTGTGGTGGGAGAGACCCGGGTTCGAGTCTCTCCACCCACATTTATTTTTAAAACCGATTTTCACTATTATTTTAATTACCAAATAAATTGTTAAAATAATATAATATTATATCAAATTGTTTTAACCAGGAAAACAACCCGTGGGCTCGGGTTTGATTTTATAACTTATAATCGATAATAATTCCACATTCGAAATAATATATTTATACTAATTTCAACCCCGACTTCGTATGAAATAATATATTAATATTATTTTAACTCGTGACTCCTATTTCTAAATAATATATATTTATGTTATTTCACTTTGTTTAAATACCTCGTGTGATGTTTAAACTATTTAATAATATAAGTTGTTATATTATTTACCTACGTTATTTGTTCGAATAAAAATAACATGTTTATTATTTTCGCCAATGATTAATTATTAATCTTACGAATCTAAAATAATATATTAGATTATATTATTTTCCTAACTTTTGTAAACGACTCGAACGTACGAATCTAGTTATTTATTTGTTTATTATTCGTTATTAACGTTCGACACGTAACGCATTTACCTTAATTATTATATATATAATTCCGTAGACACGTTCGTCTACTCTTAAATTCATAGAATGCGTTAAGGCGTTAAGTCTGCCGTGTCGTCGTCACAAATCCTAACTTGTCCCTAATTTATGTGTTTATATTTTTAGGGCATACGTAAGTCGTCTGAGACTTACACTCGTGGTTCCAACTTTTTCCTTGTGTGATCCAAATCTCTACTCAAGCTCAGGTGAGTTTTCACGGCCCCTTTTTACTGCTTTTAAACTAGGGGAGAAAACATGATACAAACTCTTTTGATTTTTGTACTTCATTTTATATCAATTGTTATGACTATGCGTAAACTCTATCATGAAAGTCCTCACATCGAACCGTTTAAATATGAATATAGGGAGGTATGTTGGGTAGTACTACTGGGTTTGACAAACCTCACCCGCGTTAGTCGCGCTAACTCGATTGGATATCGAACGGGTGCAATATTGACCTAAACGTGCACCGTGGTTGATAGACCTGGTGGGAGGCAATACAAACAGTCAGTTTACGGTTGCGAGCGTAATAGCAAACATGAAAATGGGTTAGCTACTCATTGGTATATATGTTGATTGTACAATAAATCTGGTAAACGTTTATTTTTATATTGAAACCTGTGAACTCACCAACCTCGTGTTGACACTTTTTCTTACATGTTTTCTCAGCACGCTAAGCTAAGACACAGGTGCACGTTAGGGCATGCATGGGATTCAACTGCTTTGCTTTGTGTCTATTTATGTTTGGTTGAATTATTTTATTGTACTTTGTTTGGTTTGGACGTTTGGACTTTTGAGACTTTTGGACTTTGATTTTGGGCGCGTGTATTTTGCGCATTTACTTTCTTTACGCTTCCGCATTGATACTCTGATTCAAAAGATATTTTCATTTTGAGTCCCATATAGAGTCGTTCAATGTAACTAGTGTTTGAGATCCTGGTTTGTTACTTCCCAAAACGGTAATACTCCGTTAGTTGAAATTGGGGGTGTGACAGATTGGTAATACTCCGTTAGTTGAAATTGGGGTTGTGACATAGGTTGACATATACCGACGACATGCCGGGGATAGGTGTTTTCAAAATTTGACCAGGCGACACCCTATCCACACTACATGTCATCGGGATAGGGTTAGCTGGGTGGAGGGAAAAATGAGAGCCTAAATGAAAACATGTCCCAATGACATGTTGCCAGTATGGTCTATATATACCGACGACACCTGTCCCGACCACTCTTTTGACCTATTGGTACGAACCTATATCCACGAAATATACGTCAAATTACCCTATACCCACGATATGTCATCGGGATAGGTCGACATATTTTCTTGGGTATAGGATCGTATATTGTGTGCTTGTATCTTAATTATCAAAACAATTGAATAAACATCATTAAATATTTAACATATAATCAAATGAACATTTGATAAGCTAGTCTAATTAAAATTATTTATTACTACTACAAAAATGTCAAACTATCTTAAATTAAAATAAATAAATTCTTCTATCATTTAATTCATATAGAACTTTTTTAAATTTATATGAAATAACATTTAATTTAAACTTCATTATTTTGTTCAATTTGTTACGAAAGTCAGCTAAAAATTTATTAAATAAGCAAACTCTAGAGAAACGACGAATTTTTAAATTTCATTGTTATTAAAGATAAAAAAATTAATTATTTAAGCAAACTCTCGCAAAAATAATATTTATAGTGTCAAATTAATATGTTCTAAGTTAATCTATATCTATACTACTATATAATACATATTTTAAGGATATTATTGTAATTTACTTAAAAAATTAAGACACAACACATTTTTTTTTTGCATATTGTACAAATTAGCAATGCCTCAAATGTGTACAATTACCTTCTAACCCATATTTATAATTAATGCCTAAAAATTACCCTTTAACCCATACACTTAATTATCTCATTTACTCAAAAAATTAAGACACCTTTTTTTTTTAACAGCAACAATGAGATATCTCATAGAAAAGCTAACGGAGAACTAGCAATACCCTAATTACACCAAGCCAAAACGACGTACACCAAAGCTATATTACAGTGGTTACTAACTACTTAGATAGGGAACCTTACCAAATACCCGTTACTGGATTTGTAATCCAATTCTCCCAGCATACCTGTGGTTCTTTACTCCCGTGCTCTCTCCATTTAAAGCTCAATACTTTTATATCTTCCTCCATGTTCTTCACCGATCTCCTAATTTTTTAGAAAACCCAATTATTCCTTGTTTTCCATAGTGTGCAATAGCCTATTGAACACCTTATTCTTTTTTGTTTCTTTTGATCCCATCATTACCTTCAAATGCTTAACCGGTTCCATAACATTAGAGAGGTTTAGAAAGCTTTAACCTATCCAATTTCCGATTCTGCGCCATATTTCCTATGCAATCGGGCAGCGTAAGAATGTGTGATCCTCCGTTTATGCTTCCAGGTAACAAAGTGGGCAATCTGTAGACAGAACTGAGATACCGCGAGCCGCTAGGGATTGAGCCAGTGGAAGCCGCTAGGGAAAGAGCGGTGTAGAAATCTCTGACATGTAAGATTTGGGAAGAAAGGAAAATTAAGTCCTAGATTCGTAGGACCGTTCAAAATTTTGAAAAGAGTTGGGCTATAGCCTATCAACTCGAATTACCAGAAGAGATGAATGGAGTACACGATGTACTCCATGTGTCAAATCTACGTAAATGTTTGGCAGATGAATCTCTGGTAATGCCCCTACAAGACGTAGAGGTAGATGAAAAATTAAGATTTGTGGAACAACCTTTGCAAATCGAGGACAGGCAGGAAAAGAGATTGAAAAGAAAGAAATTGATGATCGTGAAAGTTAAATGAAACTCCAGACGTGGCCCTGAATATACATGGGAAATGAAAAAGAAATATCCTCACTTGTTCGAGTAATCTCGAGGATGAGATTAAAACAAGGTATGTAGGATGTAACACCTGCCACAAAAATGTCCAAGATTTGACTAAGGTACAAACCACAAGGACTATAAGTGTAAATATACCAAAGATCAAGGTTCAAAAAGTAGAAAACTTGAAAATCCAATGGTAACGGACCGTCACGGACGGTAACGGTCCGTTACGGACTAGGCACGCGAACCCTGATGACACGCCACGTGTCTGGTGACTAAGGAATGAATTCTGACGCGTGGAAACCCTATAACGGACCATCACGCCTGATAACGGTCCGTCAGAGCCACAAAAGCAAAAGGGTGCGCCACATATCACTTCATAACGGACCGTCACGCCTGGTAACGGTCCGTCACACCACAATTTGACGCGACGGTGACACGTGTTTGATGACTCGCGAACCCTAGTCTGGTGACGGACAGTCACCACCCGTAACGGTCCGTCACAGTCTCAGGAATTGCCCTATAAATAGTTGATCGAGTTCAGTCCATTCTCTCATCCCATACTCGATCTTCTCTATCATTTCTTGTCCCAGAGTTTCCATAGCCCACTCCCGACGATCCCGGTCCAACTCCCGCTCGTTGTAGTGCCCGGTGTAAGAAGAAACGCTCGTAGAAAGGTCAAGACGATAGAAAATTTAAGTTAAGAAGATAGTCTATAAGCTTTCAACTTAGAGGCTCATTCCTATAAACCAAGGTGAATACTTTATCTCTCTGAAAACTTGTGTCAAACATTTTATTTACGAAAATGGCCAAATAAATTTTAAGGGAATAATGCTCAACGTTCTTCTACGAACAAAGCACTCAGGCCATAGGTGTGCGTAAAACTTGCAAGGGATACACGGGTCTTGGGTGAAATTCCCGGACTACGGCCGGTGCTTGTCTTATAACAACTTCGGAGGCAAACCTGTCCATTATTATAAGACATGACGCCAGTGTATACTGTGGTGCGATTGAACGGGACGGGCCTGCTGAATGTGTGGATTGAACATAAAGTTGTGATTATGAAATTAATACTTGTTTGTGCCAAATGATTTTATCGTCAAGATAATTGTATTCACCGGCGTTCGCACTGACGTTTTATTTTCAAAATGTTTTCAGGAAATGAATAAATTGAAATAAGAATGGGGTAGGCAGACATCAGATCTGACCCAAGATTGGAAAATGTGAGAGGCAGACATCAGATCTGACTATGAAAAGGATAACTTGCACGTTAGATTCTCAGGCCTCATGTATAGAAAATCCTAAACAAAAGAAAAAGGAGATAGGAACAGAGGATTGATCAACCCTGGATAGTACTATTTCCCGTGGCTGTAGATGTATTTGATTTCAAACTCTGTTTTGTAATAAAAATGAAAAGGGTATTTAAATCCCTATGTTTATAAAGTAAATATAAAACTTTTGTCTTCCAACTGAGTTTTGATATTTACAAATACAACCCTTGAGGTTGAAAGAATGTTGAAACGATCCTTTTAAAAAGACTTCCGCTGTATTTATAAAAACTCTGAAATCAAAGTTCAAAGGTGATATCAATCAGGCTCGCAAACGTAGAGGGGGTGCCTGGGGCGGGGTGTGATATAATCACACCCCCAATTACCTCTCATTTCTTCTCCGGGGCACCCAAACCGGTCGAAGAACTCGAACTTGGCCACCCGGCCGTCCTCACTCGTTGCTCGACAATTTCATGTAATCTTTATATCATTCAACTCGTATCAGTCGCATAAACAAAAGCCCCATGGTTCGGGTTCGATTGGTCTAAGAAAGTTGAGTCAATTTGGTGGATTAGGGTTACAAGATTAGTTTGGGGAGGAAGACGAACTGGGGACTGGGCTCTTAAACTAAACAAACTGGTTAAGACCAAGGCATCATGCTCTGGTCTAGTGGTTAGAGTGTGTGTGCAATTGGAAACCGGCCGCAGACGCAGGTTCGAGTCCCGGGGGGGGGGCGATTTTGATCCTTTTTTCCCATTAAAACCATTTTTAATCCATTTCTTAAACTCTAGAAATTTCGGATCTAATTTTTATAAAGTATATAAAAACATTACACAATATTTATAAAACTCAGAAAAATATAAATAATATTTTAACTATGCCATTTTATTAAACCAATGAAAATTATAAATAGTATACAATAAAAGTCAATTGTTTAGACAAAAATCAAATTATAATATTTGTTTATAATTATATTTCCCAAATCCTATCTATATATTCAATCATTATTAAACTTCTAAGAAACTTATAAATAATTATTATTGATAAAGATAATTATTTTATATAAAATACAATTTATTTTATCTAAAGATTACTTGGTCTCTTGAATTTCATTATTTAATCATTTCTTTCATTTTATTTATTTAATGAATTAATTAGCTACTTTATTAACTAATAATTTAACTAATTATTTTATAAAGCTTATTAAACATTTTCCCACTTTATAATTTATTTATAAATTGTTATATAAACAAATCTAAGTATATTATTTTTTTTCCATGCCACATTATGTGTATTTAACAATTTATATACAATATTATTTAAATCATTTCCATACTATGACCTATTTGTTTATTAAATAAACATTCTAACATTATAAATAAATATGTTTTCCTACAAAAACTTGTACAAACCCTATGCCCAAGTCTCAAACCCCCATGAAACCCTAAATGTCCCAATATCTCCTTAATACCATTTAAACGTACATTAAATTTAGAGTACCATTACACGTGTAGGCTTGTTGTGAAAAATCCTCACAAGACATATCAAACTCTACCAGTTCATACCATTTCTAGTTTGATTCAAGTGAGTTTCATAGCCCCCTTTCTCTTTACTATTGTTTACAAATAGTCGGGGTGGAACATGTTTACATACATTACCAGAATTCAATACCATTTGTTCTCATGCTATTTACTATGTACTTTATGTCTTAAACTACTTGGCGACCATGCGTGTGTTCATATTTAGTACAATCATTAACTTGCTACCCAAGCCTAAGACAATACCCTTTATGATCATTTATATGGGAAATGGATACCAGTTAACACAGACCTTGGCGGGTTTTGTGTGTACCATATTACTATTTTTCCAAAACTCAATCAGTTGGATTGTGCTTACTAGTTTTCCATTTAATACGGCTTGATTGTACACTTGGAACCTTGTATGTTTTCACATTTATCCCTTAGTTATGCTTTAAACATATTGAATTTCAAATACTTTTTACTTAACTTTTGTTGGTGTCAAAACCTATGTTACTCACCAAGTACTTGTAGTTAACTTTTACTCACATGTTTCAGGTGCACCTGATTGAGGACTCTACTTGGTCACCTAGGACTTGGACCTAGTTTAATTTAATTTATGTTATGTCTCGAACGTTTCATTTTCCCTTTCCTTTGTAATGGATGCTTTTAAATTGATGAATAAATATTGTCATTTAATAATAGATGATCATGTTCTTATGAACAACCGCGTCAGCCCCGCCGTGTAATCCGCCGCCGACCGGGGTGTGACAGATTGGTATCAGAGCCATGGTTATAGGGAATTAGGTTATTAGATACTTGACCTAGACTATAACCTAGGAGTCCCAAACATGAGTTAAACTCATGTCTATTATTAGGAACTCCACTCTATACTATACTTACCTACACCTATCTATTTCTGACTACCTGATACAACTACATGAACTACAAAGGATCTACATGAATCCTACTCTCAGACTTAAAAGTCTAATCCAAATAAAACTCTCAAAGGTATGTAGGTTCTAACTAATGAATGAGAACTTGTGCAATCTGGAAGGGTGGATGCCTGTATTCTGGGAGTTCTGTCTAGGAAAGCATTTCGTATAAATCCAAATCAACCGATGGACCAGTTATGCTTTCTTGGGAATTCTGGGAATGAGTGTCCACTTATAGGCTAAAGCATGACTTCTCAAACATTAGATGAATATAAATTACTTTGATAAGTCAATGTGCATATTAGGGTACCATCCATGTTTTACCTAGTACCTTATGAATTCTTTACAAACTCTTACACATGATTCACGTCTTATGAACTTTCTATTCATCCCTTTGTAGAATGTCTCCCCGTCGTAAACATAGGTACAACCTTACCAACAGGATCATTCAGCAAATGGCTACGATCCTACCAACCATGGTTAACCAGCTGAACCAGAATGCTGCACCGAGGAATCCCGCGTGTACATTCAAACTCTTCAACTCCTGCAACCTCACAAAGTTCTACGGGAACGAGTGAGCCATTGGACTTCTCCAATGGTTTGAAATCATTGAGGGAACCTTCATCAATGCTGAATGTCCCGAGAACCTGAAAGTCCGTTATGCTACTAGTGTCTTCCAGAAGAGGGCACTCACATGGTGGAACGGGGAAAAGCGTAACCGTGAGATCGAAGTTGCTCTAGCTCTACCATGGGCGGATGTCAAGACACTCATGACTGATGAGTTTTGCCCCTATAATGAGATCAAGAAGCTGGAAGCTGAGTTCTGGGATCTCAAACAAGATAGTGGTGAAATCCTTGCCTACACCACCCGTTTCCATGAGCTTAGTCTTTTGGTGCCTCACATGGTTACTCCTCTCTCCCGAGCCATTGAGAAGTACATCAATGGTCTGTCCATGCAGATTCAGGATACTGTTTTAGGTAGCAAACCAGTCACCCTCGCGGAAGCCATCCATCTTGCTGCTGCCCTGTTAGACAATCATGTTAAGGCAGGAACTCTAACTAAAAAGGGTGCCAAGAAGACTCTTGAGAAAACCACTGTTGAACCCACAAAGGAGACTAAGACTGAGTATTCCTTCAATGGGAAGAAAAGGAAAGGCAGGAACTTTGCCATTGTCACACCTGCTACTCCTCTAGCCCAAGTGGCCCCTACTGCCTTCAACCCCATCAAGAAACCATATGTGGGAACTCTACCCTTCTGCAACACTTGCCAGCTCCATCATACCACCTACATGCCATGTGGTTTATGTACCAATTGTGGACGTTCTGGGCATACGGCTAACATTTGCCGTAGTGTTCCCCAAGTTAACCAAGCCTACCAACCTGCCGTTCCTGTTCCTGCTCCCACTGCTATCCCTTAGGTTCGTGCTTGTTATGAGTGCGGTGACCAAAATCATTTCAGGAACCGTTACCCTAGGTTGGTCATTGTGAACCAAGCCAACATGAACCAGGGCAACATGATTCAGGGAAATATGAACCAAGGGAACATGAACCGGGGAAATATGAACCAGGGGAATGCAAACCCGTAGCCCGTGGACGTGCCTTTAACATCAATGCCAATGAGGCTCAAGCCAACAAAGATGTGGTGAAGTACGTACCTAATTAACCAGCAATATGCTTCTGTCCTGTTTGATACTGGTTCCGATAGGAGTTTCGTGTCCTTTGAATTTGAACCACAACTTGCTATGAGTCGGGCTAAGTTAGACAAACCCTTTGATATATTAGTAGCGGACGATTATTCTGTTTCATGTGATACCATTATTAGAGACTGTACCCTAAACTTGAACGACCAAGACTTCTCAATCAATCTCATTCCTATGGATCTCGGAGGTTTCGACATCATAGTAGGCATGGATTGGCTGACCAAGCATCATGCTAAAGTCGTCTGCTTTGACAAGTATATTTGTATCCCGCTTGACTCGGGTGATATTCTGAACGTCTATGGTGAGAAGCCGTCGAAGGGACTAAAGCTTATGTCTTGCACTACCGCACAAAAGTACTTACAAAAGAAATGTGTGGCATTCTTGGCTCATATTGTGGAGCGGAAAGGCAAAGGCAAGAGCCCTCAAGTGTGACAACCCGACTTTTCAAGTTAACTCAGTTAGTAAATTGCGTTAAGTTTTCTGTTAAAACCTAACCCAGTTAACTCAATTTTAAATCCCAAGGACCAATTCTGTTATTTCCTGATCTCAAACTTCAGGGACTGATCCTGCCATGTCTCTAAACTTGATCTGTTGACTTGCAAAGTCAAAATCAAGAGCAATTGATCCCTGTTGACTTTTTAAAGTCAAAATCGAGTCCCTATTTGATCCAATTAACCCGTAAAGCCTCACAACTGTCCAAATTCAAAACTAAAATCCATTACCATGATAATTTCGACCATCATGGAGTCTTTAATTACTATCATTACGCAGGAATTAAATCGATTAATGGCTAATCAAGTTATAACCGTCGAAACCGTCACCCCTTCTATCAAAATCGACGAGTTCTTATATTGTTTTTCACAAATTGAGCATACACACACTTCATTTGCATCCATTGGAAGCTGTAACACGCAACAATTGGGCCAGAATCGTAGCAGAAGTCGTCGGAATCTAACCCGCAAGCCGTCGACACTCAGTTTAATCGATCACCATCAATCCGTCAACGTTTCTGGTAACTAGTTACATCCTTAGTTTCGTTTGAGTCTATTAATTGAGAGCCCTATGATAATTCGAGCATTTAGCATCGAATTGAACCCGATCCAGAATCTAGGGTTCATACGTTTACAATTTAATCGATCACTATGCTAGACCCGAAGATAATCCAATTAATCTATGTCATTAGATTCGCAATTTGATTCTCTGTAAAAGCCCTATATTGATTTTATAAATTAACATCAAATTGTTCAAGATCACAAACTTAGGGTTCATACGAAATCCAATTTGGGGCTTTTTGATTCTAAACTCATCGTGAATGAAATTAAACCATATACACATGTTCGAAATTCCCTATTTAACAAAAGACCTATGATTTTAAACCTTGATATCATCCAATTTGGCGAATTTGAATTCGAGTTCTAAAACTAGGGTTTCGGTTTGTTGGAGCATGTTTTGTGACAAGCAGCTTGAAGATTATTTGTAGTTTATGAGAGTCGTTTGTATCTTATCGAGTTGTATATCCGAGTCCATGTTTATATATGTTTTGGTTAAGTTGCACTTGAGTACTTAGCTTGTACTCAGTTAGTTATCCTTGCGTACTTAGGGTTAAGTACGCAGGAAGGTATTCATGCGTACTTAGGGCTAAGTACGCAGGATGTGACAAGTGGTCTTGCGTACTTAGAGGCTAAGTATGCAGGAACGGGGTCTGTTAGTATATATAGATGGTTCAAGTCATTTGTATGAGGTCTCTCACTTTGGTCTTGGAAGAAATATACTTTGGAGAGCAAAACTTGTAATCGTTTGTTGAATGCTAATAGACAAGTGTTTATTTACTCGTGTTTGTTTGCGTTCGTCTTAGTCGTCTTGTCGACCTAGTTAACCGAGGATTTCGCACTCGTGTTCGACTAGTTACACCACCTACACGGTAGAGATCCTATACCCGGGGACCTACAAGTGGTATCAGAGCCTTTGTTCTTGATTTCGAGTGTTGTAGGAGTGTTGTTGTCAAATTTCTACTAAGAAACACAACGATTACCAAGCTTTTTGGTTCAAATTTGAGGATATTTTAGTTTCAGATCTATTTTTTTTTGTGAAGAAATCATCAATCTGCACCTTTCTGGTGTTTGGATTGATGATTTCATCGGTTAGGGTTGTTTAGTTTTCACTCTAGAATAATCCTAGTGGAACTATTAATCGATTTCATCAAGTTTTGAGGATTTGAAATTTTTAGATTGAAAAAGTGTAACAGAAGCTTAATTCGTAGGTTGCTTATTTGGTTGCTAAGTACGCATGGGTACTTGGCTTTGCGTATTTACTAAATACGCATGAACACCCTTTATGTGCGTATTTACTAAGTACGCATGAACTAGCATCTGAGATTAAAAAAAAGAATAAAATCCTTGAGTTGGCTAGTTGTGCTTTTTGAGGATTTGAGTGACGTGATGATGAAGTTGGTCATAGTTTAAAGAGAAAGGGGGGGGGGGGGTGTATCATCAACCGTGATTTCTCGTGTAAACTACATTTTTCGTGCTCTTTGGTCAAGCCTGTGTTCAAGATTTGAAGTGATTCAATTATGATGGGATTTCTCATTTGGGATCTGTGCGGAATCCAGATAGACAACCTAGTTATGGAAATTCACCGCGGTGAACGTATACAGATTAGGAAGTGTGAACCAGGAATGAAGATCTAATTGAAAAATGTTGGACTTTGGATATAAGGTGATCACTGCTGAGCATGATTTTTTGTTTGATTCTATCAAGTATTTTCAAGATGAAGTTGGATATCCGTTGGATTATTAGTTGAAGATGGAACCTTTTGTCATTGGCCGATGGGATAGGAAACATACCCTTGTTTCTGGTCTAGTCAGGAGAAGCTTACATTGAAAGGGGAAATTAGAAATGAACATCTTTAGGAATTTGGTTGACTCGTGAAGATACAGGATAGAGTTGGACACATCTGGTGTGAAGACTAAAGTTTATCTTACTGGAATTCCTATGGGAGCTGAAGACTGAAGTTTGAAGATTTGAATATCTCAAGTGGAATGCTAGAAGATCAAGTCTCGCAAGAAGACACGTGATGTCATTAGTTTAGAGGGAGTATATTAGGACATTCTTTGAAAACTGATGCATATCAGTGTTAGTGATAGATAGAATTTGATGCTATAGTTAAGAGGGAGTTTGTAGAACCATGTTTTTGTAACAATAGATAAAATTCTATGTATCGGTGTATGTGATTAGTACGGATGAGGGTGTTCCTGAGTACTTAGCCTGCACACCAGTTTGGTCCTACGTACTTAGTAAGTACGCAATGCTTTTGCCTTGCGTACTTGTCAAGTACGTAGGACGAAACCTTGCGTACTTAGATAAGTACGCAGGTAGTGTTCCTTCCCCTATAAATATGAGATGATGGCCTCATTTGTAGGTGGAACTCTGGAACTAGGTTGAGAGGTGTCCGGGTCGGGACGAGCTCTCCCGACCCCTGGACCGTGAGCTTAGATGAGAGATGTGTGCTCCTTCGGTATGTAGTCTATAATACGGGATGGCTTCTATGTTATGGATTACATATCGTTTCATTATCTTTTGTTTGTGTTCGTGATTCTCTGTCTCGTTTCTTGGTTTCCACACAAATAACATAACAGGTCCTTGTTATTTCCGCTGCACGACAAGGCTCCCGGGACCTACAATAAGAAGACTGACATCCCTAATATTAGTTTATGAATGTGAACAATGTTATGTTTTAAAAGTTTTTGTTAACTCTGAATTTTGTACAAGACTTCCGCTATTGATGTTTAAAGTTTAATTCAAGGTTTAAGAACTATGTTTATGCTATGTTTGCCAATTATGAGAGGTACCCGGTTTGGGTCCTTTCAAGGGGGTATAGTGTCTTAAATATGATTAAGTGTAAGAATCAAATAGGAGGTTTAGACATGTGTACCAAAAATTAGTAATCAATGAATGATGTTTAGATTGCATTCATCTGGTACACAACCAAATGGATGTTGTGACAAATCAAAGTGATTCAAGTTCGTATACTTCCAAGAAGACATGCTTTAGCCTATAGGTGAACACTCACTTCGGGAATTCCCAGGAAAGCATACGGATCCTTCGGTTGATTTGGATTTATATGAAATGCTTTCATATGTAGAAGACCCAAAGTACAGGCATTCACCCTTCCAGATTGCACATGTTCTCTACTAATTTTCAGAACCCAAAACTTTGAAAGGATTTTAAAATTTTAATAGGCATTAGGCCTAAGAGTTTAAATTTTCTACCGGTGATCGTGATGATATGGTTCTCAAATGTGTAAAGATGAAAGTGTATGTAGTCTTAGATATGGTTAAGTGTATGGCAATACTTAGGATAGCATTTAGTGATATCAAATAGGTAATATGCAGACTAATCAAATAGTGTAGCAAATAAGGTATTATATGAGTAGTAGTTTTTGTAAACATGTAAGTTATCAAGTAACATAGCACATAAGATTGTTCACAAGGGTATCCTAAGGTTATAGACTAGGTCATTGGTTTCTAATAACCTAATTCCCTATAACCAAGGCTTTGATATCAATCTGTTACACCCCGGCCGGCGGCGGATTAAATGCCGGGCTGACGCGGTTGTTCATAAGCACATGATCATCTATTAATAAGTGATAATTATTATTCATCATAATTAAAACATCCGTTACAAAAGAAAAATAGGAAACAAAGCGTTCATAACATAACATAAATTAAATCCAATCTTTATTAAGGCTAGGTCCAAGGTCCTATGTGATCATGCAATATCCTCAAACTGGTACACCTGAAACATGTGAGTAAATGTCAACTACAAGTAGTTGGTGAGAAACATAGGTTTTGACACCAAACAAAGTTAAGTATAAGTTTACAATTAACTATATTCAAAGTGTGTCTAAAGCATGAATGTGAAAACATACAAGGTTGCAAGCGTACAATCAAGCCATGTAATAGGAAAATAGTTGCACAATCCAACTGATTGTCTTTTGAAAAAGTAGTAAGATGTATACACAAAAACCCGCCAAGGTTTTGTGTTAGATAATGTATCGGATTCCCGTATAAATGATCATGTTAGGTACTACCTTAGGCTTGCCACACAAGTTAATGATTGTACTAACATGAACACACTTAATGGTCACCAAGTAGTTTAAGACATGAAGCATAAAGACAGTTGCATAGGAACAAAGGTATTGAATTATGTATGAAATATAGTTGTAAACATATTTCACCCCAAAAGTGTAAAAATATAAAAAGGGGCTATGTAAACTCACATGTAATGAAGCTACAAGTTGTATGAATTGTAAATGATGGGTAGGGTTCGCGAGGATCCCTCACAAACAACCTACATGGTATATTTGTATTCTAGACTTAATGAGAATAAAGAATTTTAAATCTATTTGAGTTTCTAGGGAATTTTGGAGTTTGGGTCAGATATAAGGTTTGTACATATTCACAAGTATTGTGATAATAATGATTAAGTAATTTATAAAATTAATTAGAATTAATTATAAATTCTAATTAATTATATAATGTTTATAATAATATGTTTGAAATTAATTATTCTAAAATAATTAATAATAGATTGTGGATCAGAAAGGTTTAGATAATTATCTCATTTAAAATAAAAATAGTTGTTTAAATTATCTAAATGACTTCTTTTACTTAAATGGTAAATAAAAGAATTATTAGATAAATAGGCTTTAAATGAAATTAATTGGATTTGTATAATTATTTATCTAAATAATTGTTTAAGTATTTCTATAAAGTTTAAAATTTCTTAAATAATTATTCTTTACCAAAATAATTATTTATAAGTTGAAAATTGAGTTAAGAATATCCAAATAAATATTTAAAATTTGTTTTGTAAACATTGTCATTCTATAATCACAATACCATATTTAGGTTTATTTAAATAAACCATTTATATTGTTTATTTAGGATTTTGCTATTTCAAATATGTTTTTAATTAAACTAAAATGAATGAAACATTATTTTATGTTTTCCCTTTTTTTTTGGTAAAAAAAATTAGTAAATATTTCTATTAGGTTTATAAGAATAATTTGTGGAGCTAAATTATTAGTTTATGCATTAGAACACTTGGAAATGAATTATTATGGAAAGAAAAAGAAAGAAAAAAAAACGGGGGGCACGGGACTCGAACCCGTGACCTACTATGTGGGAGTGCGAGTGTTTAACCAAGTGATTTGGGCGTGATGCCTTGTTAATGAAAAGGAAAGTTTAACTTTTAACATAAGGGTCTCAAACACCTTCTTCCCCAAACATTTAAATCAAAACCCTAACTCCCAATAGACCTCGATTTCCATACGATTTGTAACAGTAACGTTAGGGCTTTGATTTGTTGTGTAAAAACGAGTAGAAATATTGGGTGAATACCTGAAATTAAAGTTGATTTGATGCAAGAACTTTGAGACCCGCCATTCACCATCGATCGCGACTCGGATGGGTAAAGGACTGATTTTTTAGGCTGGTTCAAGTCGTAAATCAATAGGAACTTACACGGGGACGTTAACACATGCGCTACAGGTTTACATTCGACAGGGTTACGGGTTTTGAAGTCCGATTTGTGTGTTTACACATCTATAACCGAAAACCCAAATTGGTTCTTAATTAGCTCTTGAATTCGCAATAAGACACGAATTAATTGTTCGTAATAAATGAGTGGAGAAACGTTTTGGGAACGTTTCAATTTCCATAACAGCCGATTTGATGGATTCTTACCCCTGACTTTGACTTCTGTAGTCAAAATTGGGTATGAACTCCTTCCAGGGTTCAAACAAAGGAAATGGAGGGGTGTTCAAATAGGGTTCAAGGACAATTTGAAGGGGTTCTTTTGGTTTAAGGGGGTTCAAGACACTTTAGTAAAGGGTTTTTTTTAGAAGAGATTCAAGGGTAAAATTAATTTTAATTAAGTATGACACTTTGTTATAAAATAGTTTTTATTAAAACTCGTAAAATCTAATCATTATTCATTTTATTTTAAATTATTTTGTATGGGAAACTCCATTTTTATGACATTACATATTGTATGAATGGTTTTATTTAATAACAACAAATATATACATATAACTACATATATATTTATAAATAAATGCATGCGTATATAAAAGAAATGTAATTTCATGCTTTTAAACTCATAAGTTTTATTTCCATAAAATTAGGAGTTGTATGATTGATTTATTTGGTATATATATATATATATATATATATATATATATATATTTTAAATACATACATACATATGATAAAAATGAAAGATGTGATTACATGGCTAAAACTTACATGTTTTATTTATATACATTTATTGTAACAAAATGTTCACTTATATACATATGTAAATATGCTTACACGTGTTATATATATATATATATATATATATATATATATATATATATGTGTGTGTGTGATAAAGAAATAATATCTAATACAAGGTTGAAAAGATTGAATAATTAATGTGGCAAAATATGTTGGACAGGCATAGGGTTTGAATGTAGTGTTATTATTGCATAAAATAGATAAATGAAAAAAATATGGCCGGAAAATCATAGATGTTATAGTAATGACATGGTTATCTCTTGTATTCTAAACATTTTATCTCACGATATTAGTGAAAGTATTCTATATGTTGAGACTGCTCGTCAACTTTGGGATGAGTTAACTGACCGGTATGGACAAAGTAATGGAGCCAATTATTATCAATTGCAGAAGACTTTCTGATATCTCTCAGGGTAATGATGATATTGCCATTTACTTCACTAAAATAAAGTCTATATGGGATGAGGTTAATGCCCTCGATCCTATTCCTCCTTGTACCTGTGGCAATTCCAGACTCCTGGCTAAACGTGAAACAGATCAACATTTAATGCATTTTCTTATGGGTCTTAACTCCTGCTATGAGATTATCTGGGGAAATATTATTATGATGAAGCCTATTCCCTCCATCAACCAAGCCTATGCTTTTCTCATTCAAGATGAGAAACAGAGGGAGCTTCATTCATCTTTCCAGTTTATCCTTCAGAATGCTTTCATGAATGCCACTATGCGGGTGCCAAAGGGTTCTAGTCCTCGGAAGGGTATTGTTTGTCGTCACTGCAAAACGACGGCGCATGATGTTAGTAAATGCTATCGTCTCATTGGGTTTCACAAAGATTTCAAATTTACCAAACCCAAGATTGCTGCAAATGCTGCTTCTGATTCTGCTTCTACTGTTTATGTCGCCGGTTCGCCTTCTAGTATATCTACAGAACAGTACAATACTTTGTTTCAACTTTTTCAGCAGAATACTGGAGTTCAGGGTGGTGTTCCTACTGTTCAACCACTCAGCTTTTGTAACGAACCAACTTTCGGTTTATTAAAATAATATATTTTATATTATTTGAAGTGGTGAAATAAATAAATTGGAAGTTTGGGGGTGTTATGTTGTAAATAATTAGTTTTGACTAACTTATGGCAAGAAGGAGATCAAAAACGAACTTGAGGGACTGATTTTGTAATTAAAGCAATATGGTTTTGGTTTTGATGGAAAAGAACTCAGACACTGTGTGTGTCTTGCAAAAATGAGAAGAGAGCAAGAAGGGAGAGATCAAAAAACGAAATTGATGGATTGCATGTAGAATTTGGATGATTCAAGGTGTTCATCTTCTTCCAAAACATCAAGTAAGTTGTTCTATCATATCTAAAGTTTCAATAATGGAGCTCTTAGTGGGTTTTGATAGAACAACCCAAATTGGGTCAATTGGTGTGGTGATTCGGATTAAATCTTGTTTAGAAGCTTTAATCTAGCACTGTTGATGTTGGAGAAACAAGAATTACTTGGTTCTAACACCTAATTTGATGTTTAGAAAATTAGGGTTCTTAAGGCCAAATTGGGGTTTTATGATTTGGGGATGTTTGAATGTTGAATTGAGGTTGGGTAAGTGTCTAGGGAGTTATTAGACACATAATTAACCATAAAACCCCAATTTTATGGTGATTTGTAAAATTAGAGTTTTGGATGAATTTGGTTGGAACCCAAACGGGTCAAATGGGTGAATGATTGTATTAGGAGGTTAAAACTCGTTTAAGGTGTAATTAATCAAGTTTAGAATGGGTATAATCCATAATGTCTAAGGTGGGTGTTAGACCTCAATTGGTGAATGGTGAAATTGGGAGTTTGACTTTAATGGGTCAAACGGGTCAAATGGGTTGAAAGGTTGTTTTTGGGTGTTGGAGGTTTTGTTAAGGTTGTGTTAACCAAATTAAGTTGGGATGTTGATCTATAGATCATAAGGGTGTCTTAAATCCCAATTTAGTGTGTGGATTGAGATCATATGATTGCTAATTGCAATTGGAATGATAGGTGATCAAGGTATAAAGGAGCTAGCTTTGAAGACCAAGTGGATTCGTCTCTAGCTAAAGGTAAGTGCTTTGCACTTACTTAGTAATAGATATGGTGTTAGTAACATGTAAATAGATTTGTATAGTTTAACTCTATTTATATGTGGCGATTTGGTGTAAGTTGACTTAGTGTGGTAAAGAGTCAACTAATGTGTGAAATATGTTGATTTGGTGTAATTTGACTTAAGTGGTAATGAGTCAAACTAATGTATGAAATATGTTAATTTGGTGTAATTTGACTTAAGTGGTAATGAGTCAAACTAGTGTATGAAATATTTTAATTTGGTGTAATTTGACTTAAATGGTAATGAGTCAAACTAGTGTATGAAATATGTCGATTTGGTGTAATTTGACTTAAGTGGTAATGAGTCAAACTAGTGTATGAAATATGTCGATTTGGTATAATTTGTCCTATGTGGTAAAAAGTCAAACTAAATTGTGGAATGTGGTATATTAGTGTAATTTGACTTAGTGTGGTATGAGTCAAACTAATATGTAAAATGTGGTGATTTGGTGTAATTTGACTAATATGTGGTAAGAGTCAAAGTAAAATGCAATTGGGTGAAATTGAAGTCATTGAACCTCACTTATGTCGTTGTTGTTTGAAGTCTAAGAACCTCACCTGATAGTTAATTGAGGTCGTGAACTTCCCTAATGTTGTTGTCGTTTGAAGTCTTTGAACTTCAATAATGTCGTTGTAGTTTGAAGTGTAAGAACCTCACTCGGTGGTTAATTGAGGTCGTGAACTTCACTAATGTCGTTGTCGTTTGAAGTCTTTGAACTTCACTAATGTCGTTGTTGTTTGAAGTCTAAGAACTTCACATATTAGTTATTTGAGGTCATGAACATAACAATTCGTATTGTGGTATTTGAAGTCTAGGAACCTCACACGGGTGTTATTGAGGTCATGAACTTCACATAGTCGTTTTGTGGTGTTTGAGGTCTTTAGAACCTCACAAATGAGGATGGTCGGGTTAGTGGGTGTTTAACTAACTAGCGAGTACATACATAGGTGGTAATGTATGTAAGGTGTTATATACGCTTATTGAAGTTTTTTGGGTATAAATTGATATTCGGTTGGGGATTAGACATGTATAGGCGTTAATACATGCTATCGGAAAAGCCCAAACTTCTAGTAGGTATATCTCAGGCTATAAAATGAACTACGAAAGCCATAATATATGAATTTGGGGTGCCTCGACGCGAGGAATTCAAAAAATGGGGTCTGCTCTGGATTGGGCGTAATTTACGCCCATATGGGGTTGTTTATGGTCCTATTTACGGCCAAAATATCGTTTTTGGTCGATTATTGTCGTAAGGGCCTGGGGGCTCATATGGGGGTTGTATATCATTACTAATGGTTGTTTTATGGTGTTTTCTTGTAGATAAAGCTCCGGTCAAAGTCTCGGGTCACGCTTCGTGTCGGTTTGGATTCTCATTCATTTTCGTGGATGTTGGCGGTTTGAGTTGGAACCCTTTGTTGGGATTCATTAAACTTGTTTTGAGTCATCTCTTAGATATTGAAACGTGTTGTTGTTTTAAGATGTTGGTCGAATGTTTTAAAACAAGTTATGTTGACATTTTGTTGTAATTTAACATGTGTTGTTTTGTCAAGAGTGTTAACTGGGACCTATTTTCCACGTGTGTTGAAAGTTAAAATTGGTTGAAAATTTTTGGTGTTACAGCTTTGCTAATTTTGTAGGTATTATTGCTTGTAATTCGACTACGGTCGACACAACTTGGATAATTGATACTGGTGCACGTAATCATTTGTGATTTGACTTCAATTTGCTTTCTAATGTTCAATTGCTTACCTCGCACGCTTATGTTTTTCTTCTAAACGGGCATGTCTTAACTGTTACGCAAGTCGGAATGGTTAATCTCACAAAGACTTTTTCTATCTCCAATGTCTTCTTTGTGCCTCATATCAAGCATAATCTTTTATCTGCTCTTATACTTTATAGGGATACAAAAGGTCTTGTTCAATTTTCGAAAACTTCTTGTTTCTTGCAGGACCCTTCCCTGAGTTGTCTGTTGGTTCTAGGAGATCTCCTCAATAGACTTTATCTTCTGCATCATACTAAACTTTTCCATGTTACAGTGGATTCCTTTTCTCACTGTAATTTTGTTGTTTCTTTGAAACTTAGGCATCATCGTCTTGGGCATTTGCCATTGTACAAACTTAAGTAATTGAATGTTTTTAATGGTTCACATGATTGTTCTATTGATAATTGTTATGTTTTCTCTAAGGCTAGACAACATAAACTCCCTTTTGCTTCTAGTAGTAGAACTAGTTCTCAAATGTTTGATCTTATTCATTTTAATACGTGGGCCCTATATCGTTCTACTACATATGATGGATATAAATATTTTCTCACCATTGTTGATGATTTTACTAGAACTACTTGGACTCATCTTTTGACCACTAAAAGCAATGCCTTTACTACCCTTCAAGGATTCATTGAGATGGTTGAGACTCTATTCAATACCAATGTCAAGAGTGTTCGATCTGACAATGCTTATGAACTTGGTTCGGGTGTTCATCATGCCGAGTATTTTAAACAGAAAGGCATTCTTCATCAAACTACTTGTTTCTCGGGATGTGACTTTTCTTGAGTTTTTCCCTTCTTTACACTCTTTCGATCCTTCTTCTTTGTTTCCTTCTCTTAGTGATCTGTTTGAGGAGGTAGATCCAGCTGTTATTCCTTCATCTTCTTCGGTTGCTCCTGAAGTTGATTCCTCTCCTCCTCCTGTTTGTCTTATTCCTTCTCCTCCTGTTTCTCCTCCTCCAGATCTAAGAAGATCTTATCATTCTTATGTTCCTCCTTCTCATTTGTAGGATTATCTTTATAATTCTGTTTCTGTTAATTCCTCTTGCTTTCATACTTTGTCAAGTGCTTGCCAAGCTTCTTCATTTGTAATCTTGTTGATCTTTCTCCTGATTCTTAGTAGCTTCTTCTCAATCTTGACTCTATTTAGGAACCTTCTTCTTATCAGGAGGCTGCTCAACATCCTGCTTGGCAAGAGGCTATGTCTAAGGAATTTACTTCCTTAGAATGTAATCAAACTTGGGAAGTCAAGCATTTACCTAAGGGTAAGAAGGATATTAAATACAAATGTGTGTACAAATTCAAGTATAATGTTGATGGCACAGTTGAACGTTACAAGGCCCGTTTGCTTGTTCGTGGTGATACTCAGAAAACTGGCGTTGATTATAACGAAACTTTCTCCCCTGTCGTCAAAATGACTACTATTCGTAGTCTTATTGCTGTTGCAACCAAACGACATTGGGGTTTATATCAGTTAGATGTTAATAATGCATTCTTACATGGGGATCTTGATGGAGACATTTATATGAGTCCTCCTCCTAGCATGCCATTATCCTCTCCTGATCATGTTCTTAAACTCAAAAAGTCTCTTTATGGTTTGAAGCAGGCTTCTCGGCAGTGGTATGGCAAGCTTTCTAATGCACTCAAAACCAAAGGTATATGCGTTCTCCCAATGATTATTCTTTGTTTTCAAAGACCATGGGAGATTTTGTTGTTCATGTGACTGTTTATGTGGATGACATTATTCTCACGGGTAACAATGAACAAGAGATGTCTTCTTTAAAGGCTTTCTTACATTCCACTTTTCAGATCAAAGATCTTGTCAGCCTTAACTATTTTCTGGGCATTGAGGTTCTCAAGTCTGCTTCTGGTCTCATTATGACTCAACGTAAATTTGCAAAGGATTTGTTGAGCGAGTTTCCTCGGATGACGTTTCTTCTGTTTTGTCCCCTTTGCCTTTGCATTTATAACTCAAGCTCAATGAGGGTCAAGTTCTTGATGATCCTATGGCCTATCGTCGGCTTGTTGGTAAACTCAACTATCTCACTCACACTAGGCCTGATCTTGTTTTTGTGGTTCAGTTTCTTAGCCAGTTCATGAGTGATCCACATGTTCCTCGTTGTGATGCTGCGTGGCATACTCTTCGCTAGGTCAAAGGAACTTGTTCTTAAGGATTGTTTTTAATGAAAATTCTGATTTATCTCTATCTGCTTATTGTGATTCTGATTGGTAGGCTTGCCCTAATACTCGGCGATATGTGATTGGTATTTCATTTCACTTGGGGGAATGTATCATTTCTGCTTTTCGCGTACTTGTAACGCTTACCATATTCGTGAATCAATGAACCTTCAAACCCTCATCATAGCTCGTGTTCACATCATACTTGAAACATACATATTTCATGCACATTATACTTATTACATGGTCACATGTTAACTGCAACGCTTGGAATTGTCTTCAATTGCAACTTGGACCGTTGAACCATTTACAAACTTGTTTACCGACACGAAACTCACCCACTACTAATTAAAAGTCAATGTATCAACCATATGTGCCTAACATAGTTATTTAAATCATTCAAGTTGTCACATAATTCAAATTGATGCCCTAGTACGTTAGTTAGTGCCAATACGTATCCGTTCGCCTTCTAAACCGCAGTTTGACTCCATATTGTCCACAACCAACAAATACATCCTTTATGACACTAAACTATGTTTTAAAATGACTAACACATTCATTTCATTAAATAAAACAACTTTAATTTACAAAACTTTCCTTAAATAAACACTGAAATTCGAAAAACGATCAAATTGTTCGTATACGAACCGTTTGGACCATCCATGGGTCAAGACGACCAAAGAGCCTTACCCACTTCACCATTTGCGAAACCCAAGCCCCAAATCACATCAAAATTTCAGCCTCCTTCCCCTTTTGCACCCCTTGAAACCCTAACACTTGTTCTCAAAGTCTTTCAATACTTAAACCTCTTAACCTACAACTATAAATACAAGGCTTAATTCCCCCATTCTCTTCACACTTTGCTACAAATTTTCCTAGCCAAATCTCTGCCCTAATCCCCTACAAAGTTCATGAGCAACCCTCCTCCATCAAAGAAGAAATCGCAACAACAAGGTAAGTTAGTTCGTCTTTCGTTCTTTCATCCTTGTCTCGACATAATGCTTGTGTCGACTTTGAATAACAATATATTGGCCATTCCTTAACCAAAAAGGTTTATTCTTGAGTCTAAAAGCAACTCTAAAAGCAAGTTTAAAGAGTCTTCTTTTCATAAAATCTAACCTAGTAATTTTTTGATAAGTTTAAGGCTTTCAAACGTAATGTTTTAGAGGTAAAGGTCAATTCTGACTTTTTAACATAATGTTTGTCATTACTTTCCAGGACGATATCTCTCAATATACAAATCCAATCGTGTTCAATTTTTTTGAAAATCAAATTTCATTGAATATTTTTTAAAACCATGTATAATATACATCCTAACTCTTTGTAATACTCCCTAAAATGACAAATAAAGACATAAAGGTCTATTCTGGACCACTGATCTTGTGTGACGATTTTGGGATATTTAAGTTGCCCAAATTAAAAATATTTCTTAACAAAAGTTGTTTATTATAACCTAAATTAAAGATATGGAGAATCTTAGAATTTTTGGAATTTTTTTATTATTTTTAAAACTTGCCTAAAATTCAGCAACACAATCTGTCCAAATCTAGATTTTAGAAAACTAACCCTAATCTTCTAACATTTGAGCATCCTTAATTCTTTGATTTTCTTTTCTTAAAAACATTTTATTCATAATCTAAGGTGTTGAATGCATTAGAACCATATCCAAGCCTACGATTTACGTATATGACAAATGAACGGTTCTGGCTAGGAAAGACGCGGTAATTTAAACGAGTCCTTTGCGATCGACCCCTCTTTCATGGGAATCTTTTCATTGGATGTACCACTCTAGGTGGATTATCATGTTCTATTATGCAACTACCTATCCACCTTCGTCGTTCTCATTCAAATTTCTCTTCGCGTAACGATAATTCCTTAAACTTATTCAATTCTTAAATTCTATAGGGCACGTTCACTAAGGTTGATACACCCGCCTCCTCTCTAATCATCAAGGTGAGATTCATAGCCCCTTTTCTTCTAATCTTTTGGGTGGCACATGTAAACATATCAAAAACATGTTTTCTATCGAATACAATACAAACATAGCAAGACGTTCAACTAAACTTTTATTAACAAGTTCAACATGATAATCATAATCTTTCGCAAACATTGAACTACTCGGGGTTTTGACGTATTCTTGTTCAAACACGAGGAAGCTATAAACTTTGAACTACTTGGGGTTTGACATATTCTTGTTCAAACATGAGGAAGCTATAAACTTTGAACTACTAGGGGTTTGACGTATTCTTGTTCAAACACGAGGGAGCTATAAACTTTTGGACAACTCGGAGCTTGACATATTCCTGTTCAAACACGAGGGAGCTATAAACTTTATGGGAAATCTTGAGGATTATGCCATCTATCTAGGACAGCCATGGGGTTGTGCCACATTGTTATTCTTTGATTGATTTTATTATCTACATACGTGCTTGCTTGATAATGTGTTGATTTGAATCTTGTTAATGAATTGTATAAAATCTTTTATTATGCTTTTATCTAAACCTATGCATCTCACCAACTATGTTTAGTTGACCCGTTTTATTACGTGTTTCAGGAAATACCATCTTACAACAGAGAATCCTTGTCACCTCGGCTCGTGAGGAGTGGGATCTACCATCTTACAACAGATAATCCTTGATCCCAATGCCCAACCCATTGGAGTAAGCTAATCTCACCCCGATCATCTTCACGAAGCCCACTACCCTTGAGCTATTTCGTCAAGCCTGGAGATCCCGAATTGCTCTCTGATGGAACAAGCCAATACTATCCTGCACCAGTACCTGAGGTGGGAGTCATCAACATCTTGAGTGATTCCGAGCCCAGCGATGCGGAAAGTAGAGTTGGACCGAAGAGCAGCAGCCCAAGAAGAAAATGAAGACCCAGCAAGAGGAAGAAGACCCCGAACTCCCATCCACTGCGACAAGCAAACACCAAAGCAACGAGAACCCAAGCGGCAAGGAAGGCAAGGTTGGGCCTGCACCCAAAGCCTAACTACCCTTCAAGAAGAGAAGAACCAAGACCAATGAAGAAGGATCAAGATTTTGGGCTACAATGCCCAATTCTTAAACCATCATCGAGATCAAAGGCCCAATGGTAATACTCGTTACACATGTGGACTGGAAGAGTGAGTGCATGTACGCTGGGGTCTCTGCCACTAAGGAAAGTGTGTTGCGTAGGATGTGGTGCACTTTCCTGGGATGCCCTAGTTGTGAGTGCTTGCTTATAGGAAAACATGTCTTTTTAGCATTATTTATTGGACCCCGAATCTTGATAAGTCAACTATTATCCCTTTTAAATATTTCAATCTTTCGTAAACATCAAATACACATAATGCCTCCTCGTCGTGATCCTACCAACACCACTATCTCTAATATCAGAGATACCAACAACACTTCTTCCACTGCTGACAATACTACCTTAGCCACCCTCCTCACACAGCAACTCACCGCCGTACTACCCGACTTGGTCACACAACTCGAAACTACAGAACCAACACCAATAATGCCACAATCACCAACCCTGCACCTGTCAGCTATGTTAGGGCCTGCTATATATGCGATGGCCTTGACCACCTCCAAAAAAAAAAACCGTTCTTCCAAACTTCACACTGTTAACAATCAAGCTGCTCAAGGTCGGGTTTTTGTCCTAAGAGCACGTGAAGACCCTGCCGCCCAAGATGACGTGAACCCCATTGTTAAGTTTTGTGATGAAATCCCCTTAACTAGGGGACACATGATAACTATGTTACTTATTTGATTTCTTAATTTGCTACCTTGGTTCATCAAAACTTGAATTCTATGTATGTTTGGATGACTCTATCTTGAGACTTAGGTTGATTTCTTTTATAAATGAATCATGTTTGCTCATAAAATTTGCACTATGTTTGGATGTATTATTATTCAGCATTCATTTTGTGGATTGCTATGTGAATGTCACACATTATACACTACTGCTAAATATGCATAAGATACCTATTTAATCAAGATTCTTAAATCTCAAAACAACATGTTTTCACTGCCCTTCGATAATATTCGTAACCTCCGTCTACATTACTATCATCACTTTATAGGTGCATAGTATAAGGACATATCACACCCTTGTACGGTAATATGACGATTGCGGTCGCGAACGTAATTATGAATTTACAGGTACATTGGTGTGAAGTGAAATTCTACGATGTAGCTACCCACGACCAATTACGCGTATACGAACCGTTTGGACCATCCATGGCTCAAGACGACCCAAGACCCTTAGCCACTTCACCATTTGCGAAACCCAAGCCCCAACCCACATGAAAACTTCAGCCTCCTTCTCCTTTTGCACCCCTTGAAACCCTAAAACTTGTTCTCAAAGTCTTTCCATACTTAAACCCATTAACCTACAACTATAAATACAAGGCTTAATTCCCCCATTCTCTTCACACTTTGCTACAACTTTTACTAACCAAATATCTACCCTAATCCCCTAAAAAATTCGTGAGCCACCCTCCTCCATCCAAGAAGAAATCGCAACAACAAGGTAAGTTAGTTCATCTTTCGTTCTTTCATCCTTGTCTCGACAGAATGCTTGTGTCGACTTTGAATGGCCATATCTTGGCCATTCCTTAATCAAAAAGGTTTATTCTTGAGTCTAAAAGCAAGTTTAAAGAGTCTTCTTTCCTAAAATCTAACCTCGTAATTTTTTGACAAGTTTAAGGCTTTCAAACATATTGTTTTAGAGGTAAAGGTCAATTCTGACTTTTTAAAATTAATATTTGTCATTACTTTCTAGGACCATATCTCTCAATATACAAATCCAATCGTGTTCAATATTTTTGAAAATCAAAGTTTATTGAATATTCTTTAAAACCATGTATAATTTACATCCTAACTCTTTGTAATACTCGCTAAAATGACAAATAAAGACAAAAAGGTCTATTCTAGACCTCTGATCTTGTGTGACGATTTTGGGATATTTAAGTTGCCCAAATTAAAAATATTTATTAACAAAAGTTGTTTATTATAACCTAAATTAAAGATATGGAGAATCTTAGAATTTTTGGAATTTTTTTATTATTTTTAAAACTTGCCTAAAGTTCAGTAACACAATCTGTCCAAATCTGGATTTTACAAAACTAACCCTAATCTTCTAACATTTGAGCATCCTTAATTCTTTGATTTTCTTTTCTTAAAAATATTTTATTCATAATCTAAGGTGTTGCATGCATTAGAACCCTATCCAAGCCTACGATGTACGTATATGACAAATGAACGGTTCTAGCTAGGAAAGACGCGGTAATCTAAACGAGTCCTTTGCGACAGACCCCTCTTTCCTGGGAATCTTTTCATTTGATGTACTACTCTAGGTGGATTATCATGTTCTATTATGAAACCACCTATCCTCCTTCGTCGTTCTCATTCAAACTTTCTCTTCGCGTAACGATAATTCCTTAAACTTATTCAATTCTTAAATTCTAGTGGGCATGTTCACTAAGGTTGATACACCCGCCTTCTCTCTAATCATCAAGGTGAGATTCATAGCCCTTTTTCTTCTAATCTTTTGGGGTGGCACATGTAAACATATCAAAAACATGTTTTCTATCGAATACAATTCAAACATAGCAAGACGTTCAACTAAACTTCTTATTAACAAGTTCAACATGATAATCATAATCTTTGGTAAACATTGCACTACTCCGGGTTTTGATGTATTCTTGTTCAAACACGAGGAAGCTATAAACTTTGAACTACTTGGGGTTTGACGTATTCTTGTTCAAACACGAGGAAGCTATAAACTTTGAACTACTAGGGGTTTGACGTATTCTTGTTCAAACACGAGGGAGCTATAAACTTTATGGGTAATCTTGAGGATTATGCCATCTATCTAGGAATGCCATGGGGCTGTGCCACATTGTTATTCTTTTGGTATTCTTTGATTGATTTTATTATCTACATACGTGCTTGCTTGATAATGTGTTGATTTGAATCTTGTTAATGAATTGTATAAAATCTTTTATTATGCTTTTATCTAAACCTATGCATCTCACCAACTATGTTTAGTTGACCCGTTTTATTACGTGTTTCAGGAAATATCGCGTAAGGATAGACTTTAGATTTGCTCACATAGGATGGCCTAGTTATCAATTAAAGACTTATGATTTATTTTAAAGTTGTTTTGTTTGATCAAGATTGTTATCTTTGGTTATTTTGAGACACGTGTAATCAATTTAATGTTTATGAAATCCTAATAGTAATTTTCTTTATTGTCTTGTGTTCTCTTATTCAATTTCGTCTCACTCCCGTGTTTCCGCCGCTGGCGGGGATGTGTCAGGGAAGTCCTATTACTTGTAAGTCCAAGAAGCAAGCTAGTATTTCTCTTAGCTCTGCTGAAGCTGAGTACCAGTCTCTTAGCCGGGTCACACATGAATTTACTTGGTTAACTCGTTTGTTTGTGGAGTTTCAGCTCCCCAACCTCACTATGGTTCCTCTCAGGTGTGACAGTCAAGCGGCTATTCACATTGCTAAGAATCTTGTTTTTCATGAGCGCACTAAGCATATTTATTTGGATTGTCATTTTCCATGAGAAGCTTCAAGCCAGTTTGATTCTGCTTTCTTAAACACGTACTTCCAATCAATTTACAGATTTATTCACCAAGAGTTTTGTTGTTCAACCGCATTCGGCTATGATTACCAAGTTGGGCTTGTATACACCTCCAACTTGAGAAGGGGCGGGGGGCGGTGTTGTCGAAACTATTATTAGTTTCGCTGGTTCTGTAGTTAGTTTCGCTTTCTTTGTTTAGTTTCTAGTATATAAGCAATTTTGTAATCATTATTTGAGTTATCAATCAAAAATCATTTTCCCCCCAATTATTTCTCTCTCATTCCAGTTTTCTTTCTCATCATCACAACAGTATTTAAAGTCTTAGGAAGCATGGTGAGTTGGAAGGCCTGTTTACAACATGTAGTAGCTTTGTCAAGCACTGAAGCTGAAAATGTAGCTTTGACAAAGGCTATAAAGGAAGCACTTTGGTTAAAAGGCTTTGTTTCAGAATTGGGTATCAAGTTTGATGACACTTTGGTTCTTTGTGATAACCAAGGAGCAGTGCAACTGTCCAAGAATGGGGTTTTTCATGAAAGAACAAAGCATATTAGTATAAAACTTCATTTCATCCATGATATAGTTAATTCTAGAGAAGTTAAGGTGGAAAGGGTGAGTACAGAGGATAATGCTGCTCATATGCTCACTAAGGCACTTCCTGGAGCTAAATTTGCTAAGTGTTTGGGTTTACTTGATATTGGTTGATTTCGATTGAAGGTGGAGATTGTTAGAAATCAATCTTAAAGTCAACAGAACTTATAATTCAGCATTTGACAGGTTCATTAACTTTGAGGGGTAATTGTAGATTACTTAGAAGTTTGGAGGGCTGTTTGTGTAAGTTTCAAACATGAGTTGTTAATTGTTAGTTAACATCTCTGATTAGGGATATAAGCTAGGGCTAGTTCTTGTTTCAGATATTTCATTCAATCGTTCATAGTTTTCTTTTTTCAGTTTCATTTGTAACTGATTTATCATATTCAATAAGAGTGAAATCATTTGATTGTGATTTCATGTGGTCTTATTACAACAATTCAGCTCCTTTACTTTCTTTGTGGTTTGGTGTTTCTAATTGACTAGCAAAGCTTAGCTTAAGCTTTTGAACTTCTTTCATGAAGTTTCTTTGAACATAACGTAAATAAAAACGTTGATAAGCTTATCGTTCCTTCCACCTTTCAGGATTAATCATTGCGTGAATAATTCCTTTATGTTAGTTAAAAATCTCATGCAAATTTCTAATACTGTGATTGTCGATATGCAATATACAACCAAAACTGCTAAACAAATCTTATGCAAATTTTAACGCGTTTATAGTACTAAATTTTTTTTTTCATGGAGGGCGGCTGCCCCCCTTACACTCTATGTAGGTCCGCCCATGCTAGCCACCATGAGGCGTTGCCCTTGTCATCGTTCAGATCACTCATTTTTTCGGCCAATGGCCACATGCCACATGTCTATTTTTCGAATGCTCACACCCACTAAACCATTACATCACTTTATAGTAAGTTTGAGCATGACTACACCCACTGTTTGTTGTTATTTTTGATAAACGCTAGCGTCGGGATAGCTTATGCCGACGACATATCGTCGGGATAGGTGTCGTCGGGATTGCTTCGTCCCAATAGCCCAAGATTGTCGTCGGTATAGCTGTCGTCGGTATAGGGTCTAATTAAATAATTCAAAAAGAAATTCTATACCGACGACATGTCGTCGGTATAGGTTCTAATTAAATAATTCAAAAAGAAATTCTATACCGACGACATGTCGTCGGTATAGGGTTTTTTTCATTTTTTTAAATAATTTTTAAAAAGACCTATCCCGACGACATGTCGTCGGTATAGGTTTTTTTCATTTTTTTTAATATTTTTTAAAAAAGTCCTATCCCGACGACATGTCGTCGGTATAGGTCTTTCTGTTTTTTTTTAATTTTTTAATTTTTAATATTTTTCCAGAAATATTAAATTTCTTAAAACAAAAACCTGCAAATAATTATATATAAACCATTCAAACATTCAAATCCAATAAAAACTAATATCCGAAACGTAAAACAAGCATACAAATTGTTCGACCCACAAACTTGTCCGACAAATCAAACATTCAAAACACAAAAATATGTAAATTGTTCAAGACAACACCACACCAACTACAAAGGCTCAACAACTCCAAGCTAGTTATCATCGCTACTAGTTCGGCGCTCCCACATTTGACGCATTTGATCCATTTGTCATCAAACATCTCATTATTTGTTGTTATAGTTATTGGAGGAGTTGGTGTTGTTCTTGGGGCAAAAAATGATGCTATCTCCGCCACACGAGGATGTTGTTCACCATGATAAATCCAATTCTGATATGATTGTAGAAACCCACGGTCATGTATGTGGCCATATATCGTCTTCAAATCCTGTCGACACGCATTACAACAACGTCTACACGGGCAAAACGCTCTACCTCGACCGTCGACATGGTTCTTGGCCGTCTCTATAAAGTTGCGAAGACCGCTTAAGAAAGCCGGAGAATTCCGATTTCCCAGTGTAACCCAACTTTTATCAATTTCCATATCTAGTGTCATATCTATTGTGTTATAAGCATACACATATACATGCATGTAATAAATTATATAATTTAATGTATGTGATTTGATCGGTACTCTAAGGCGGTGGATCCTAACCCACTTTTTGAATATTCTATCTTATATGTATACATTTTAACGAGTTGACTATTTAAGAATAAATCAGCAGCATTTCCCCTTAACTCCTCAAGTATGCAGATAAACCGCAACCTCGAAGGAGTAAAGAGAAATAGCTACCAATTTTTTTCTTAAATGTCAACCCGTTAAAATGTATACATATCCTAAATAAGATAGAATATTCAAAAAGCAGTCCCAAAGGGGACAATCCAAAATTTATCTCTATCAGATAAATTTCGGACGGGTATATTCTAAAGGGTTATCCTAAATAAACATACTAGTGTACACAATATGAGACATGACATACATAAACAAAGACGTACATAAATGACATTACGGGTGTAAGCCTTTTTCTTATTTATTTTATAAAATTATAAAATATATATTTTTTTAATATATAAGTAATAGTATTTATAAAATTATGATAAACGAGCCGTTTACAGCCTAAATGAAATTAAAAATTAAATACACAAAGGCATAAAAGTCGGGATACATACCTTAAATAAATTCAATAAAACACAAATATGATGTTATTCACACCTCGTCAACCGTAATGAGTTCCGAACTTGCAACAAAATTAAATAAAGTTACATATACATACAAACATATATACATACATCCACAAATCATACAATTACATAAACATACATACAAATACATACAAACATACATACAAACATACATACACATATACATATATATTATATACAAACATACATAAATAAATGCCCAAATTCTCAAATTACATACATAAACACAATTCCATACATAAAAATACATACAAACACACATACACATATATACATACATATTATATACATACATAAATAAATGCCCAAATTCTCAAATTACATACATAAACACAATTCCATACATAAAAATACATACAAACACATATACACATATATACATACATATTATATACATACATAAATAAATGCCCAAATTCTCAAATTACATACATAATCACAATTCCATACATAAAAATACATACAAACACACATACACATATATACATACATATTATATACAAACATACATAAATGCCCAAATTCCCAAATTACATACACAAACACAATTCCATACATAAACATAATCAAAATTCATACAAACACACATACACAAATATATACCTACATATTATATACAAACATACATATATATACAAACATATATACATACATTCACAATTACATAAATACATAAACAATTATATACATACAAATCATACAATTACATAATCATACATACAAACATACATACACATATATACATACATATTATATACAAACATACATATATAAATGCCCAAATTCCCAAATTTCATCTAAACCTAATTTCACATCTAAACCTAATTTCATCATAAAATTTCATAAATATTTATAAAATCATTCATCTAAACCATATATACATACATACAAATAAACACAACAATATACATACAAACATACATCTAAACCTAATTTATAGAAAAATTACTAACCAAGTTTGCAAATTAGCTTCGAATAGCTTGAAATCCTCAAAAAATGGTCAAAGCTTCAAACACTAACAAAAATCAAAGAAATTAAGTAAAAACCCAAAAATGTTGATTTTTTGGTCAAAATTGAAACATAGATGTTAACTAACCTCAAAACCCGAGAGATTGGTGAAGATTGCTCCACAAAACACACCAAAAACGGGAAATCGCGAAAGAGAGAAGATGAGAGAGTTTTGGGGTTTTTTTCGTGGAAATGGGAAGCAGGAAGCTGTTTCTGGGTTTATTCTCGCTGAGACCTATACCGACGACATGTCGTCGGTATAGGCTCGAAAGTCGGCGCAATATCATTTTGTCCCGACGACATGTCGTCGGTACAGGTTTGACCAGTTAATAAAGTTAAAAAGTCTATACCGACGACATGTCGTCGGTATAGAGTTTTCCCATAATTGTTTTTAATTTAAAAAAAAAAATTTTGACCGACGAATATTTATCAAATAAAAGAAAAACAAAAAGAAAATGGAAATTAACCTATACCGACGACATGTCGTCGGTATAGGCTCGAAAGTCGGCGCAATATGGTTTTGTCCCGACGACATGTCGTCGGTACAGGTTTGACCAGTTAATAAAGTTAAAAACTCTATACCGACGACATGTCGTCGGTATAGATTTTTCCCATAATTGTTTTTAATTTAAAAAAAAAATATTTGACCGACGAATATTTATCAAATAAAAGAAAAACAAAAAGAAAATGGAAATTAACCTATACCGACGACATGTCGTCGGCACAGGTTTTCCCCAATTTTTCATTGGGCGCCATGTTTTCCCTCCATCTGCCTCAACCCTGTGCCGACGACATGTCGTCGGTATAGGGTCTCCCCTATTAAATTTTGGGTTTGGCCTATCCCGACGACATGTCGTCGGTATAGGGTGACCTATCCCGACGACAAGTGTCGTCGGTATAGGCTCCGTCGGCACAGGGTCCTTTTCTTGTAGTGGCTTGGTGAAAAATGATAGTAGATACTCAATAAAATAAACTGTAATACGGCATACATGTTAATTTTTGTGAAATCATATATAAAGATACAAATATTACAAATACAATTGGTTCAAGGATATTTGGGATATTTGATCAAATTAAGACATTTTAATAAAAAAATAGTGTTGTAAATATACGTTCGCTATTACATATAGCAAACCCTAAGCCAACTTTTGAGTTCGCAAGTTACTATAGTTTGAGTCATGACTTCTTCTTCCCTTCTTTAAATACACTAGTTGCTATGCATATAGTATACTACCTTCTCGGAAGCATACGTACAGGGAAGAAAATGTCAGCATTGACATAGTCACAATGATCATCAGAATTTTTCTTCCCTATGTCAATTTCGCAAAAATGAGATGTAAGTTTGCTATTATTTCACAACACCATTGTTTCAGCAACTTCGAAAAACCACCTAGTGGCTTTATAAAAGTAATATAAAACTACATACTTTAACAAAAAATTTAAAATAGAAGGTGAGGAAAAAAAACAAACAAACCCAGTGAAATCCGACACAAGTAGGGTCTAGAAATGTGAGATGAGCGCCTATCCCAAATGATAGTTATAAAGACTCCTCCCACAAAGGCCCCGACTCATAAAACAAGCCCTCTATATCCTGTATACGAGCCCAAGATAAGGTTGAAGGATTTAATCTTGATTAAAAATAATTATTAATATTAGTTTATTAATTGTTTGGTTTAGTTTATATTAGATTAGGATTGAGTTTGTTTATTTATTTGATTATTTAATTGAGTTTGAGTTAGGTCAGGATTAATATAGGGTTTATTATAAATAAATAGTTAGGGATTAATTGTAAAGTGTAAGTCAAGGGTTTTAGTTTTCAATATTAATAAAAGAGTCGATCTTGGTTTAGATCAAATTTTTTCTTCATGTTCTTGGGCCTGATTTTCAATAGAGGTTGGCATTGCATCACTCTCATTTACGCTATTTACAATCTCTTTATGTTTAGGAACTTATTCTCATGGCGGAGTCGAGTCACAGTGTGGTGAGAACCTCATGTCTAATTTTATATGTATTCTCATTCTTTTATTATGCTTTTATTAAATTTTAGTTTTATTTATATTTGTTATTTATTTTGTCATTTTCATTGACATAGTAACCTTACGTACGCATATTACTAAGTCTCGACCGAAGACTTTTTGCCTAACTACAAATCAACTATAAATACAAACAACGTGGAACTTTGCACCACACCAATTCCATCATCAAGTTATTCAACAATCATGGGAAACAATAGATGCAGGCTGGTTCTTATGATTATCCTAATTTTTACTTTCACCACCATTTTGAACCTCTCACTGGTGGTCGCCGTAGAAACCAAAACATATATTGTCCAAGTAAGCTCTCCCCGTGGCCGCAGATTTGCTAAAACCGAAGATCTTGAAAGCTGGTACAACACATTCTTGCCCACAACTACGACAGACTCCGATGAGAAACCACTTATGGTATATGCATACCATAATGTACTAAAAGGCTTTTCGGCAAAACTGACTGTTGAGCAAGCAAGAGAAATTGAAAAAATAGATGGAGCCATATCAGTCCGACCTCAAAGGGTATTGTCTTTACATACAACCCATACTCCTAACTTCTTGGGATTGCAACAGAATTTAGGGTTTTGGAGAGATTCAAACTATGGGAAGGGACTCATTATTGGGCTTCTTGACACAGGGATTGCTCCCGGTCATCCTTCTTTTAATGACACAGGCCTAGACCCTCCACCGATTAAATGGAAAGGCACATGTGAAGTGGCGGGGTGTAACAACAAATTGATTGGTGTTAGGAACTTTGTCAGCGGTAATAGTACCGGATCACCGCTTGATGAAGACGGGCATGGAACACACACTGCAGGTACTGCTGCTGGAAACTTTGTTGAAGGTGCTAACGTGCTTGGAAATGACAAAGGCACTGCGGTCGGGATGGCTCCACTTGCGCACATAGCCATGTATAAAGTATGTGATGATAATGATTGTGGTGAGGGTGATATGTTAGCTGCTATGGATGCAGCTATTGACGAAGGCGTAGACGTGCTTTCTATCTCGATTGGTGGTGGACCGCCCTTGCCTTTTTTTAATGATTCCATCGCTGTAGGTGCGTTTGCCGCGATACAAAAAGGGATATTTGTGAGTTGTTCTGCAGGAAATGATGGGCCTTTCAATGCGTCGTTATCGAACGAGGCTCCATGGATTCTCACAGTTGGTGCTAGTACAGTTGATAGAAAGGTAACCGCAACAGTAAAACTTGGGGACGGGGTTTTACTAGATGGAGAATCGCTTTTCCAGCCTAAAGATTTCCCAGAAACCCTCTTGCCTCTTGTATACCCTGGGATGAACGGCAATAGAAATGCCATGTTTTGTAACCAAAGATCCTTAAACAACACCGATGTAAAGGGAAAGGTAGTGATTTGCCGGACTGGTGGCAGCACAGGAAGAATCGCAAAAGGGCAGGTTGTAAAAGAGGCTGGTGGAGCTGCTATGATAATCGCAAACTCGCAGATAAATGGAGCTAGTACAGAAGCGGATGCGCATGTACTCCCTGCATCGCATGTCAGTTACAGAGATGGACTTATAATTCTACAATACCTGAGGTCAACTCCATCACCAGTTGCTGCCATTGAATTCCAAGGAACCGTCATTGGAGATAAATCAGCTCCTCAAGTGACATCTTTCTCTTCAAGAGGACCTAATCTACAAAGTCCTGGAATTCTGAAACCCGACATTATCGGGCCTGGAGTTAGCATTCTTGCAGCATGGCCGACCTCTATCGATAACTCGACAACATCCGCCCCATTTAATGTGATTTCAGGTACATCAATGTCGTGCCCTCATCTCAGTGGGATAGCGACGTTACTGAAAAGTGCACATCGAGATTGGTCTCCTGCGGCAATCAAATCCGCTATCATGACTACTGCTGATTTGAACAACCTTAACAATGAACCGATTCAGGATGAAACAGAACTTCCTGCCAGCTTGTTTGCCGTTGGGGCTGGCCATGTCAATCCTTCTAAAGCTAACGACCCTGGACTCATTTATGATATCCAAGCTGACGATTACATACCTTACTTGTGCGGATTAGGATACTCAAGTTTGCAAGTTACAATCATCGTCCAAAAGCAAGTCTCTTGCTCAAATATATCAAGCATCCCCGAAGCACAACTAAACTATCCTTCATTTGCAATCACACTGAGTGGTAATGTGACAAGATCTTACACCAGAACCGTGACCAATGTTGGGGATGCAAATTCATCTTACACTGTGAACATTGTCACAACACCAGGCGTGAGTGTTAGTGTGTCACCTTCTACACTCGTCTTCTCCGCAGTTAACCAGAAATTGTCGTACCAAGTGACGTTCATCCCTGTGGGATCTGGTGCCAATCAATTTGTTGAAGGGGCCCTTGAATGGAACTCTGTAAAGCACTCGGTTAGGAGTCCCATTTCCATCCAATATGTTTGAGTGAACATACATATATCGCGATTATTGGAGATTGAAGTGTGTTGAAGTCTAATTCAATTTGTTGCAGCTGTTTGAATTAAATGTTGGAAGGTTACTAGGAGTAGTTCCTAGCTTAGTGTGATTTGCTTCCTTTAGAGTTTGCTAATATTGCTTCTTCTGTTTGTAATTCTTATAAAACTGTGTGTTACCATTAATGAATTCAATCATTCCAACTTCAATTTTACTACATTGTTACTTAAACTCCAACAAATTAAGTGTTCATGTTGTTTCATCATAACCGTTAGAAGACAATTGATTTTTTCATACACGAGGTGAGAGTTCTGAAATTTAAATTTGCAAGTCATGAATGTGATTGTTGTTGATTTGGTCCTGAAAATTGATCTATTATATAAGTTGTTTGGATTTCAGAAATCTACATCCTTAGTAATCCATCCCTATAACTAGGTATCTTATTGGATAAGATGTCTAATATGATTACCACCCAGGCTTTCCAGGGGTCGGAGTGGGGCCATTACCAATGGAAAGTCCGTCCGAAATTTGTCAGTTAAACATCCTGTAAATAGAAATAAGAGCGTTGTCATTTCACCATCAGATTTCAATTTTTAAAAATGCAACCTCGATTGTATTGGTCATTGTTTGGCCGTGGTTTGTGTGAAGAGTTAATATGAAGCGTAGATCGTTGTTAGCGTTTTGTTGAAATAGGTGTTTTCAGAATTTAAACACTCTATCATCGGTGTCTATTCTACGAATTCTCGTATAACTAAAAAATAAAGTCATAATGAACACAAGAAATTGTGGGCACGTATTTTAAACTAAAAATAAGTGCGCACCTCTGAGGTGCTCGCCCCAAACCAGCTGTGCTCGTGTTCTTTTTGTTCATAATAGTACTGGAATAAAAAAAACATGTAGTAGTATGCACGGCTAAATTTTATTGGATGAATTACTATTTTTCCTTTCTAAATTGTTATATATATATATATATATATATATATATATAATTTGACTTACATAACTATTTAGTTAAAAACAAAAATTAAATAATTAAATTTCAAAGTTTCTTAAAATAAGATATAATTTAAAATAAATGTGTTTTATTTGTATAATTAATATTTTTCTTTAAATATAAATCATTATTAAAAAAAAGAGAAGTGCATTTAATAAGAAAGAGAAACGGGAAAAAATTTGTGAGAATAGATGTGGACGCGACACGTGGTATAAATGATTTTCATTTATTATATACTAGTTTAAAGCCCATGTTTTACGTGAGTTAAAAAAATATAACTTGTTATAAAACAGTGTTTTCTATAAAGATTTGTATGTTTGGTGTTATTAGTCATCTGTGAAATAAGAAATAATTAAAAAAAATTATGATTTAGTAATTTTTAATAAAATATTAGAATATATGTTACATAGTTAACTATTTAACATCATCATTATTTAATAGGAGAGAAAATCGAAAAATAAAAATATAGATTTCATCAGAAGTCGACACGTATCAAGTATAGTTTTTTATTTGTTATAATATAAGTTAGAAACCTTGTATATTATACAGGGTGAATAAATGTAGTGTTATATATACTTAGTAATAAAGATCTAATATTACATATTTTTGACATATTACATAATTTTTTAATATAAATTTTAGAAACGTTATATAGTTACTTTTTAAAATTGTTTTATAAAAAGAATGAAAGAAATGTTCAAACTATAAAAATGTTTTATGAACAAAACTATTTTTTTTAATTAAAAATGTTTTATAAAAATCATTATTATTTAACAGGAAAGAGAGGTGTGAAACAAAAATTATAATTTTTTTATAGAAACTTGTATCATTAAATAGGAGAGAGAGACGAGAAAAAAATATTGAGGATAAATATGAGAATAACATGTGGCACCTCAAAACCTTTATTTATTAGTATGTATAGATTACAGATTATAGATTACCAAAAATAAATAAACTTAATGACTAAGTAATTACTATTGCCCCTTGAACTTTATAATCTCCTCCAAACCGTCCATTCGAGATCAACTGTACCAACCTTGATGTTTCTAACTTTATCAACCCCTCTCAACATCAACTTCTATGTTTATTCATTTGCAAAAATCAACTAGCTTCGGTCCTAGCAAGCTCTTAGTAAGTGATATGTCATAATTTATACATGTTTTGCATGCATAATAATCATCATATTATGGTAGTAATTGAATAAAAACCCTGCAATTGGTACTTAAATCGTTTATATTTATAATTGCAGGTTAAATAGCATTCCAAGAGAAAAAGAGTGAAAACAAGTCAAAAACATCAAGAAATCAAGTTTTCTCTTGAAATAAGAAGAAGCACACCCAAGCTTTGACCCCCCCCCCCCCCCAAGAATTCAAAATTGGTCAACATAAGTCAACAATCAGTAAAAGACAAAAGGAGGGAAAAACAGGGGGTGCACGACCGTGCAAATGCATTCCGTGTGCCCCAAGATACTTTCGTACCCTGCCATCTGTACCTGTGTACTTCTGGGTGTTTGCACGGGCGTGTAAACCAATGCACGGTCGTGCATTGCCCATTTTGGGGCCTATAAATAGAAGGCTTGATCCATTCATTTGACACACCCCAATCCAGGGAGAAACAACCCCCATAAAGTCCGTTTTCTGTAGTTTAGAGTAGAGAGACTCTTCCGCTTTATTCGCAATAGGGGAGCCTACGAAACTTAGCTTTATGCTTGTTCGTATGACCATTCATGGCTAAAACCTTTGTATTGCTTGGGTAAAGATGAAGTTTGGTGTATGTTAATGTTTAACTTATTAGTCTAATGGTATGTTTCTGTTCTTTAATTATTCTCTCTTAAAACCATCTTCATGATGGATTTGTTTATCTATATCTAAATTAGTCTTTAAACTTGTGAGTATTCTTGATTTTAAAGTGTAAGATCGTAAACCCTTTTTAATCGAACTTCTCTTGAAACTTGCACGTCTTTATACAAGCGGAACTTGATAAGGCAACACTTGGGTTGATATTGATAGAGATCGTACGTCTTTATACGAACTTTGTTATGAAACCAAGAGTTGGTGAACTTATGTTGGGAACGGTACGTCTTTATACATGATTCCATTGTTGCACCGCATCCCCGTAAACAAAGTCTAATCACTCTTTTAATAAAAATAAAGGTATTTAAGTTTGATGTATTAAACCAACTTTGAAATAGATCTTAAGCATACGAATGTACAGATCTATTAAATAGTTGAGAGTAATAATGTCACTGACCGGGAGTCTTACGATATTATTATTAAGAAACATAATTTGTGAACCAAATATTGTGAGAATGAGGCTCTAGCGATGTATCGTTCACACATTTATATTAGTCATACCATCGGATTAGTTAACATAACATTATCATATATCAAGCGGATTCACATACACTCAGGTTTCAAGTATATCCGTCCCGAATGTTTCGAGTTTCAAGTATATCCGTCAGGCTCGATTTTTTTTTCATCCCTATTTATTGAAAAACGCTGGCTTTCCCTTGTAACTGGCGCACTTATCAAAAATAAAAGGTAAAAAAAAAGCAAAAAAATAATGATGTTGTTTGACATGATAAAGATTTCGCTTGCTCAAACAAAGTATGGGACGACGACTTGATGAGATAAGACATTATGAAATGTTGAAATGATAATAAACTAGAAAATTAGCCCCGCGTTTTGCGGCAGCGAGAGATGGACATTAACTTGCCTAAACATAAAAACAAACGTGGTTAAGTACATAGAAGAAACGTATGAAGTTACGGCGACTCGGTTGTGGAGATTGAAGCATAGATAAAAGACAGTTATATAACGAAAACGATGTTTTTCAGTCGGTGTCGGTCTCATTCTTCACGGTACCCAGCACATTACCGTTAGTTGATGTAACCCATGACACCTAAAAAATACCCTAAATTGAATACGACTCCGTTTTTAACGAAATTTATACCGGGACGTCAAGAAAAAAAATAATTAACGATCGAATGTTATTAGGAAAAATCATATTATATATACTACAAGGGGTAAACGCGAAACTTTTGAAACTTGAGAGGGTTAAAGTTCCGGTTTACAAAGTTAATGGTGAATATTATCATTTACTAAAAGTGGGGGGGTGGAAGTTGTCATTTCCTAAAAGTGGGGGGTGGAAATTATCATTTCCTAAAAATTGAGAGTGAAAGTTGTCGATGACAAAAAAGCAAAACTTTAATTGAAAATTTCCACTCTTCCGTTTAATTGTTACTATAATTTCAACGGAAAATTTCCACTCTTTTTCTTGATTTTAAAATAATACAAAACTTTAATTGAAAATTTCTACTCTTTCTTATAATCTTAAAACAATAACAAATTACAATTGAAAATTTCACTCTATTTTATGATTTTAAAATAACAACAAACTTTAATTGAAAATTTCCAAACATTTATATAATTTTAAAATAATAAAGATTTACGACCGAAAATTTCCATTCTTGTTTATAATTTTAAAATAATAAGAAACTTCACTTGAAAATTTCCAATTTTTTTTATTTTTAAAATAACCAAAAACTTACATCATTTTAGAATAATGACTTCAATTAAAAATAATAACAACTTTGAATTACAAAAAATTCACTATGTTGTATGACTTTAAAATAATAACGAGTTTTAATTAAAAAGTTTCACTATTTAATAACGGTTTTAAAATAACAACGAAGTCCAGTAAAACTATTTCGCTCATTTTTATTATGGGTAACGAGATTTTTTTTGAACGATAAATTACTTACTCTTAAATTATACCAAATAATTCACCTTATGTTTGGGTTTGAACCCAGGACCTTTTATCTAAAAGACAAAAACCTCTATCAAATAGGTTAGTAATAGGATTTAGCCCGATAACTACTATTTTAAAAAATAATAATAAATTTATTACAACCAAAACGATCCCTTTTTGGACATCCTTAATCAAAAGGCCGTCAAACCAAAACCCATAAAGCTACTCATGGTATTCAAACCCCGAGTAGCTCAAAACAATTGAATAAACAATGTTAAACTTGACATATGATCAAATGAATATTTGATAAGGTCGTGTTTAAACAAATTCATCCGGCAACCTTTTTTTCAGGGGCGGCTCAACATATTCTTGTGTCTAAAACGAACTTTGAAGTTGAAGCTTTTTAGTGAAAGCTTTTAAATATATGAAAGTTTTTTAAATGTAATTTTATATAGCGTCAACACGTATAATATTAATGTTTAAACCGGATATTATTATAGTAATCTCATAAATAATTATTTTGGTATCTCTCTAAAAACACAAAAAAATGGACTATCACATACATTTTCAGCTTAAAATATATAGATTAAAGTATTTTTTTTTTCAATTTTTTGGGACCCTTAAAAGTTGAGAGCCTAAAGCGGTTGTTTTAGTTGTTTGTACTCAGTGATGGACCCAGAAATTTTTGTCGTGGGGGTTGGAAATTTTTAGGGTTGATTGACTAACGCTATATAATAATTTTTGCGGTCCATTTCGGGTGGAATCGGTTCGGGTCATATAAAAAGAAGATAATGAAACTAAATTTCATATAATTAACAAAAATTACGTCAAACGTCATTACAAAATGCATAATGAAAATACAATATATCTAAAGATGTTCTCTACGAGTTTTCATTTTTTGAAATCTAGCCATAACATCATTTAGAGAGACATTCTTAAGCAAGTTTTTTTCAATATAACAAATACAACTATCATTTAAATTCTCATCACCAGTCCGATTACGCATATCGGACTTCACATACTTCATTTCGAATAGCATCTTTCAACGATTACGGTTGGTACCGGTAAAGAGAGCTAGATTCAATAAACGATACACCAATTTAAATGAAAGGTCTTTCTTTGTTTCAACCATTAATTGTACAAGAATTGATAAACCGTTCAAGTTGGTAAATCGTGTATCCCCTTTTAAATTATCAATGTACTTCACGAGTTGAACCGAAAGTCTTCTTTTATCATCTTCATCGAAATCATAAGGATACATCTAGGCTTAATATTTGTATTTTTGGAATGTCAAACTCATGAAAATTATCACAAGGACTCAAACTACTCATACAAAAAAGTAAGTCGGACGTTACTGTCACACCCCAACCGACGGCGGAAACGTCGGGGCGGGACATGTAGACTGTTCATAAGCTCATGGTTTACTAAAGTTGTGATAATTAAACAATAACTTTCATTTCATAGCTCAAGTAATCAAGTACAACTCTTACAAGAATAAAAATACATGAATAACTTTATTAAGTTTAAAACTAGGTCCTCAATCCTAAGTGAAGCGACTTTAAATCTTAACTCAAACACTGTACCTGAAACATGATAAAATGAGAGGGTCAACTATAAATAGTTGGTGAGCATACATAGGTTTTGAAACCACAAGTAAAGTTCAAATGTTTTGTGTACAATTCATATGATGCATGGTTTATAAAGCATTTATGGAGAGTCTAAGTTATGCTAGATGCACAAATGAAACTTTGTAATTGAAGGGCATAACAACACATGTTATCCTAATGTAGGGCATAACAACACATGTTATCCTGATGTAAATGTAGGGCATAACAACACATGTTATCCTAATGTAGGGCATAACAACACATGTTATCCTAATGTAGGGCCTAACAACACATGTTAGCCTGAAGTAATGTATTTGTGTTTGCACGTGTATATCATGTATATGTAGCCTTAACAATTAGCATTCAAGCATAAAGCACAAATAAACACATATGATCATATTGTAGAATTGTACGTGTGTAATTGCAAATAGTATTTGAATGTATTCATGTTTCACCCCAAATATGTAAATACGAAAAATGGGCTATGTAAACTCACCTGAATCAAATGTGTATCTAATACGAGACTCTATAGCAAAATGATACTTGAAATCTCACAATGTTAACCTAGTGTGTAAAGTATGTTGAATTAAAAGGGTATACAAAAGTTGCGTTGTGGTATGTATAGGAGTGTAGGAAATTGGGGGTTGTACTTAAAAGGTGTTGTATAAATGAAAGATTTGGAATGAATAGTTTTAGAATATTTTGAGTAGGGTTTGGGTTTGAATAACTAAATAAATTAAATATGTTCCTTTTATTTATTTATTTAGAAAAATAGTGTGAAATTATATTTTATTCAAATATAATTTTAAATAAAGAACGTTATTTTATTTATTTACTTGTGAAAATATATATATAAGAACTAATGCTAAATACAATTCAACTCTAAGCGAATTGAGAATGTAAAGTAAATAATAAATAAACCATTTATTTATTTATTATTTTAAAGGGTATGTTCTTTTTAAAAAAAATATGTATATACATTTGTATTCAAATAAAATTTTTATTTGTTTTAAATAATGCTTAAACCCTAAGTAAATAATTGGTGGTAAATGATCTATTAAATTGTTTTATGAAATTATTTTAAATAATAATGTACTTTTATAAAATCCTCTCAATTTTTATGAAAATATAAATGCTCCAATAAAACTAAATTTTTTTATTAAAATTTTATTCCTTTTATATTGATAAGGAGGTTTTCAAAATCATTTAAATCGTAACATAATAGTTCTCGATTAAAATTTGTTTATTTTTGCACAAGTTACTTCCAAATAGTATTGGGTTTATAAAATAACTTTTATAAAATATTTTGAGTGTTAAAAACTTGTTTTAAAAATGTTTGTAGTAGACTGGGTTCGAACCCGGGTTGGGGCTGGGTGAGCACAAGGGTCTAGCCACTAAACCAGAGGTCCAATCGCGTTATTAACCCATACAGCTAAAATGACATGTTGTGTTTACACGGGATCCGAGTTCAACGCGCACAAAAAGGAAGAAAATAAACAAGGTGGTGCTGGGCTTGAACCCGCGACCTTGTATGTGAATGTCACAAGTCTTAACCGGTGGAACTGGGCTTAAAGCCTTGAAAGAATAGCCATCCGAAAAACCCTTAATGAACAAACCCAAACAGTCGATCTATCATCATCATCCCAAACTTAAAAAACCCGATTCCCTATTCAAATCCTTAATCAATCCTTGGTTGTTTAATTAACGAAAAGAGTTTAGGGTTTTTGATAAGCAAAGGATTGCGAATTCGATTTTGTAATTTAATTGGAGTTTCGTGTTCGTTTGATGTTTGTTTAACCGATTCAAGAACACGAAACCCTAGATTGTTCTTGAGCAAAAACAGATTGAATTCGATGGTAATAGGGTTTGGAATCATGGGGATTTCGATTAGGAGATCAAAACGAGTTAAACTACATAGGGATTACCTTGAATGATTGTACAGAGAGGGGAATCGGCTGTTATGCACAGGTTCGATCTCTTGCAGTCACGATCGGGTTTCTGGAGTGTAATGTCGGTTGTTTACGGGTTTAGGGAGTTCGTATGGGTGCTTGAGAGAGTGTGGGGATGATTTAATTGTATTGATTTCTCCATAAAACCGATTCGGTTTGTTTTGACAGAACCATTTGTCAGAGTGAATTTCGCATGGATTCCTTTGGTTAGGAGTGAATTTGGTCATGCTTTCTGGTCGGGATTCATGCGTAAGCAGCCTGCGCATGATTTGCTGTCATCAACGCGCCTCAATTCACGGATTCTTTCCTGATTTAGCTGGGTTTGACTCTGCCGAGTCAAACTTGTTTTGAATTCGAATTATACCGCGTGTTTTGATTGAATTGAACCTATAAATGGGCCTGAGGATGGTATATGATCGATTACTCGTTCATGGGAAGTCCAAGTACACAGATTGGGTCAGGGAACAACCTTGAATCGTATAGTTCTTAGGGTGCTTTGACCTTAAAAGTCAAAATTGAGGGAAAGATGGTCAAAGCTTTTGAATAGGGTCAATTTGAAGGTTTTGGGGTCAAATTGAAATGTGTGGGGGTTCAAGTGGCGAGTTTCAAATGGTTAGGGTCCAATACTAGTTTATTAAATTTTTTAATATTCATATATATTTATTTATAGTTTGGTTTTGTTAAAAGCTATAACACTTTATTAAAACTAACTATATTAAAAAAATTTAAGATGGTTCATTTGAAAGATGTTGAATATATATATATATAGTCTTGTTTAAAGCTAAACCAACATAAGCATTTAAATTGATAATTCTAGATATGTAATTATATACATAGTAATGAGAATATTTGTACATATATATATATATATATATGCACACAAAATGTGTTTAAACAAATACAGGATTCAAATGTAGCGTTTATTATTGTAATAACAAAAATAATTTAAATTAGGATCGGAAAATTATGGATGTTACAGTTCCCCTAGTTGAGGGAATTTCGTCCCGAAATTGAATATATGTAGGCTACTGAATTAGGAAAGAGATGAGTTTGGATTCTTAACGAGTTTTGATTGTCGGTTTGACGAGTACAATTGATAAAAATATTCAGGTTTGTTTCTCAAGATCAGACACGAATGATGATAGTGGGTTTAGTTTTGAAATGAACTCAAGGAGAGAGTCTGTTGAATAATAATTTGGATTCCAAGGATGAAATGTATTGATGGGAATTAGATGATCGAAGTTTGTTAAAATTGTAATCTAACATGTTCATGAATTGTTAGTGGGAAAGAGATTTCACAAACATTAGCCTGTCAAACAACATAAAACTTTACGTGGCAAGAATAACGCCACTTCTGATTTTATGACAGGAACACTTATATATAGGAAGTACCAGCGGCGTATCCACCATGTCCATATCATATCACATTAGTTTTGTTACTATATTCCACGATAGGTTTCATGTCATAACACATGACAGATTTCACTATGTCTTCCATGCGCTGATTTTTATAATTACGTGTGCACCCGTAATTATCCAAATCGTTGTGTGGTCCACATAGTTCATCCCAATGTGTGTGGGGTCCAGGGGTAACACATAAACACTTAATTCGTAACTATTTCTTTCACGTATGTGTCACTAACAATAACTATGTCCATAGATAGTAGAGCCAATTAGGTACTAAAGAGTAATAACGTGGCATAATTTAGGGTTTCATAGCTTCCTCGTGTTTGAACAAGAGTACGTCAAACCCCGAGTAGCTTTCATGGATAGGGTGAATAGTCATGCCTTGTGTATGATGTACTTAGTCAATTGAAACAATGTAAACAATCAAATTCCGTATATAATGTAAACACTCATGTTTCATATATGATCTAATGTCATGTAGCTTGTAATCAAATAGGTTTCATAGGTAACGTGAACAATTTAGCATCATGTATAGGTAAGAGATGGATTTCATGTATGATGTTAACAACTTAGTATCATGTATTTTGTAACCAAATAAGGTTTCAGGTGTGATGTAAATGATTTAGTATCGTGTAATGTGCACAATTTAGTATCATGTACTTTGTAACTAAATAAGTTTCATGTGTTATGTGATCCATCTAGTAAATTGTGACTTGCAATAACTAGTTTCATGTATCATGTGATCGTGTTGTGTATCTTGTGAACGTGCATACGTAAGTTATTGAATTTCTTGTGTGACGTATACTAACGAGTTTCGTATGTGATCGAGTGTTGTGGAAAAGCGTGTTGTTTGGCGTTCATGTAAAATGTGGTAGTTAGGTTCTAGCTCTTTAAATCTCATTGAGGTTGATGGGGATGGTTAAGGTCTACGCGGTATGGATCGTCTCTTGAAGCGGCAAGTGAAAGGTAACGAGGGGTTTTGAGAACACTTAGGGAAATATGTTTACAAATAATTGATCTTTGTTTGAAAATATGAAGTTGTAATTTGTTCTTGGTTGTAGATATATAAAGTAATAAAACTATTGGGTTAAATAATCTAGACAATTTATAGGAAAAATCTTTAAATTCAAAATTTTAATTATTAATAAGAGAATATTTTTAAGATAATTTATTGGCTTAAACAAGTAGTCGTATATTTATTTAGCCAGGGTTTAGAAATAATTATTTTAATGAGGAAAAATCATAATTATTTATCAATTCGAAATAATATTTTTATAAAATAGGTTGTATTAAATTTTCCTTGCAAGGTGTAAATGTTTATAGAAAATTCATATTTTTGATACTCTCTAAAAGTTTGATAAACGTTTGGTTTGAACAAAATAACGGGGTTGTTTAAATCTAATAGGATGATTTGTTTATGAAGGAGATTGTCGGTAGTGTACCAAATCGTGTTGGATGAAGAAGGTGATACTTGGAGGATCTCAATGAAAATATAATGGATGAAGTTCACATTCAACGTATTAAATCAATGAATAATGACTTCAGAGTTGAAAAAATATAAAATTTATTAAATGCTGAAATGGTAAACATTATTCAAAACATAGGGAAATGGTTCTCAAACTGAAAATTTAAAGACAATAAATAATGGAAAAATAATTTTTGTTAATGTCTCTTGTAGCTTTCCACTAGAAGAAAGATAATTCCCAATACGAGCACTGCTATGGTCACTCGGGTAGCCGACCTGGCTTCAGCTTTAGCTGTCTCCGTGCGATGCTCCAGTATTTCTTTTTCGAGGATGGAGATTAATTCCTTTTGGTACCCTAATTGGTTTGCTAGGCTATCCAATCTTTGTCCTTGCAAGTCGTGCATTACCTCATGTTCCATCCTTTGCCTCTCAAATTCTGAGGTCCTTACATATTGGTGGATGTCATTGGTTGGAATTCCCATAACACTAGTGGGTGCCATGGTATGCCTTACCCAAGGGTTAGGATGATATGGGTCGGGCACCAGATACGGGTCTCTTAATGGAGGTGATCTAGGTGTTCGAAGTCTTGGGCCGGTGTTCATAGCCCAATCTGCCCTTACATCAATCCTTGGCCTAGCAGCTGGGGGTGGTGGTGACCGATACACGGGTGACCTGATGTCTTATTCCCAATCAGACTCTGCTCCGGGACGGTATACCGGGGAGGAAGGAGAGTAGGAGTCCATGTCTAGCAGAGAAATAAAGAAAAGGTTGTAAGTGATAATAAAATACTGAGTGTTAAATATAGGAGTTCTCATAGGTTTAGAGTTTGACTAGTCATAACACCGAGTCTTCACGATAGTATTTTAGAAATACACTTGACCTATAAGCGATGCATCCCTTAGGGGAATTCCCAGGAAAGAGGGGTAGGGTCACTTAGACACACTTAAGTACCCTGTCTTTACTTAGTCAGAATCCCTCATGGGCCTACACACTCTTCCAGCCATTATGTATTAATAACACTATTGTTGGGCTCATGATTATGATGAGAATTGTTGTGGACTGGGCTTTGAGGCCCGAAAGTGAGGCTTGTATATTGTAGTAGGTTTCTTCTTCTTGGAGGGTGGGTGGGCTTCTTGTTTTTTATTAATGGGCTTTAGGCCCAATAGTTTAGATTTAGATCACAAGAGGTGGTGACATTATATGTGTGAGTTTAAGGGTGCATGAAGAACTAAGTGTGTATGAGTGTGTGGAAACTTAGGATAGCACTTTAAATAAATCAAATAGGTAGCAATGAATAGGAGGCAAAAGTTGGCAGGTAATGTGACACATAGACTATTAAGTATTGTATCATATGATGTAATTATATAGTATAACATGTAAAAATATTCACATAAGAAATAATCATGTAACATGTAGTAGCATGGCATAGTATGGGTGTCCTAAGGTTATAGTCTAGGTCAAGAGTGTCTAATAACCTAATTCCCTATAACCAAGGCTCTGATACCAATCTGTCACACCCCAACCGATGGCGGAAACGTCGGGGCGGGACATGTAGACTGTTCATAAGCTCATGGTTTACTAAAGTTGTGATAATTAAACAATAACTTTCATTTCATAGCTCAAGTAATCAAGTACAACTCTTACAAGAATAAAAATACATGAATAACTTTATTAAGTTTAAAACTAGGTCCTCAATCCTAAGTGAAACGACTTTAAATCTTAACTCAAACACTGTACCTGAAACATGATAAAATGAGAGGGTCAACTATAAATAGTTGGTGAGCATACATAGGTTTTGACACCACAAGTAAAGTTCAAATGTTTTGTGTACAATTCATATGATGCATGGTTTATAAAGCATTTATGGAGAGACTAAGTTATGCTAGATGCACAAATGAAACTTTGTAATTGAAGGGCATAACAACACATGTTATCCTAATGTAGGGCATAACAACACATGTTATCCTGATGTAAATGTAGGGCATAACAACACATGTTATCCTGATGTAAATGTAGGGCATAACAACACATGTTATCCTAATATAGGAAATAACAACACATGTTATCTTAATGTAGGGCCTAACAACACATGTTAGCCTGAAGTAATGTATTTGTGTTTGCACGTGTATATCATCTATATGTAGCCTTAACAATTAGCATTCAAGCATAAAGCACAAATAAACACATATGATCATATTGTAGAATTGTACGTGTGTAATTCCAAATAGTATTTGAATGTATTCATGTTTCACCTCAAATATGTAAATACGAAAAAGGGGCTATGTAAACTCACCTGAATCAAATGTGTAGCTAATACGAGACTCTATAGCAAAATGATCCTTGAAATCTCACAATGTTAACCTAGTGTGTAAAGTATGTTGAATTAAAAGGGTATACAAAAGTTGCGTTGTGGTATGTATAGGAGTGTAGGAAATTGGGGGTTGTACTTAAAACGTGTTGTATAAATGAAAGATTTGGAATGAATAGTTTTAGAATATTTTGAGTAGGGTTTGAGTTTGAATAACTAAATAAATTAAATATGTTCCTTTTATTTATTTATTTAGAAAAGTAGTGTGAAATTATATTTTATTCAAATATAATTTTAAATAAAGAACGTTATTTTATTTATTTACTTGTGAAAATATATATATAAGAACTAATGCTAAATACAATTCAACTCTAAGCGAATTGTGAATGTAAAGTAAATAATAAATAAACCATTTATTTATTTATTATTTTAAAGGGTATGTTCTTTTGAAAAAAAATATGTATATACATTTGTATTCAAATAAAATTTTTATTTGTTTTAAATAATGCTTAAACCCTAAGTAAATAATTGGTGGTAAATGATCTATTAAATTGTTTTATGAAATTATTTTAAATAATAATGTACTTTTATAAAATCCTCACAATTTTTATGAAAATATAAATGCTCCAATAAAACTAAATTTTTTTATTAAAATTTTATTCCTTTTATATTGATAAGGAGGTTTTCAAAATCATTTAAATCGTAACATAATAGTTCTCGATTAAAATTTTGTTTATTTTTGCACAAGTTACTTCCAAATAGTATTGGGTTTATAAAATAACTTTTATAAAATATTTTGAGTGTTAAAAACTTGTTTTAAAAATGTTTGTAGTAGACTGGGTTCGAACCCGGGTTGGGGCTGGGTGAGCACAAGGGTCTAGCCACTAAACCAGAGGTCCAATCGCGTTATTAACCCATACAGCTAAAATGACATGTTGTGTTTACAGGGGATCCGAGTTCAACGCGCGCAAAAAGGAAGAAAATAAACAAGGTGGTGCTGGGCTTGAACCCGCGACCTTGTATGTGAATGTCACAAGTCTTAACCGGTGGAACTGGGCTTAAAGCCTTGAAAGAATAGCCATCCGAAAAACCCTTAATGAACAAACCCAAACAGTCGATCTATCATCATCATCCCAAACTTAAAAAACCCGATTCCCTATTCAAATCCTTAATCGATCCTTGGTTGTTTAATTAACGAAAAGAGTTTAGGGTTTTTGATAAGCAAAGGATTGCGAATTCGATTTTGTAATTTAATTGGAGTTTCGTGTTCGTTTGATGTTTGTTTAACCGATTCAAGAACACGAAACCCTAGATGGTAATAGGGTTTGGAATCATGGGGATTTCGATTAGGAGATCAAAACGAGTTAAACTACATAGGGATTACCTTGAATGATTGTACAGAGAGGGGAATCGGCTGTAATGCACAGGTTCGATCTCTTGCAGTCACGATCGGGTTTCTGGAGTGTAATGCAGGTTGTTTACGGGTTTAGGGAGTTCGTATGGGTGCTTGAGAGAGAGTGTAGGGATGATTTAATTGTATTGATTTCTCCATAAAACTGATTCGGTTTGTTTTGACAGAACCAGTTGTCAGAGTGAATTTCGCGTGGATTCCTTTGGTTAGGAGTGAATTTGGTCATGCTTTCTGGTCGGGATTCATGCGTAAGCAGCCTGCGCATGATTTACTGTCATCAATGCGCCTCAATTCACGGATTCTTTCCTGATTTAGCTGGGTTTGACTCTGCCGAGTCAAACTTGTTTTGCATTCGAATTATACCGCGTGTTTTGATTGAATTGAACCTATAAATGGGCCTGAGGATGGTATATGATCGATTACTCGTGCATGGGAAGTCCAAGTACACAGATTAGGTCGGGGAACAACCTTGAATCGTATAGTTCTTAGGGTGCTTTGACCTTAAAAGTCAAAATCTTTTGAATAGGGTCAATTTGAAGGTTTTGGGGTCAAATTGAAATGTGTGGGGGTTCAAGTGGCGAGTTTCAAATGGTTAGGGTCCAATACTAGTTTATTAAATTTTGTAAATATTCATATATATTTATTTATAGTTTGGTTTTGTTAAAAGCTATAACACTTTATTGAAACTAACTATATTAAAAAATTTTAAGATGGTTCATTTAAAAGATGTTGAATATATATATATATATATATATATATATAGTCTTGTTTAAAGCTAAACCAACATAAGCATTTAAATTGATAATTCTAGATATGTAATTATATACATAGTAATGAGAATATTTGTACATATATATATATATATATGCACACAAAATGTGTTTAAACAAATACAGGATTCAAATGTAGCGTTTATTATTGTAATAACTAAAATAATTTAAATTAGGATCGGAAAATTATGGATGTTACAGTTACCTCGTTAAAACGGTTCCCAAACTCTTGGATTTGCATATCTAGAACCGTGTTGAAGCAATCATACTCATAATAGTGGCTACATGTGATGTTTCTTTTTTTGGCTTGGCTTCTTTGGGTTAATGTATTCATCATCCATGTTTACCACTTGAAGTTCATACTTTTCACAAAAAGAAGTCCGTCCGCTTATTTGGCACTAGCAAGATTGCCACCCGATTCTTCAACATATTCAAGGACTCCCATAACCGATGGATATAAAGTAACCAAACGAGAAAGTATTTTATAGTGGGAATTCCAACGTGTATCTCCGGGCCTTGTAAGAGATATTTCTTGATTCAACCCACTTTTGGTAGCAAGGTTATCTTCCAAGTTCTTTTTTTGACTTTCACGAAGCTTATCTTGTCATTTGCAAGATGCACAAACTACATTTGTTAAGCATCCTACCGTTTGAAAAAGTCTCCAAACACCCGTATGTTAATTTGCAACCGCTACAATAACAAGTTGAAGTTGGTGAGAAAAAACAATATACATAGAATGCCGAATCGTTTTCTTTTAAGATTAAAGCTCTTAATCCGTTGAAGTCACCCGACATATTACTTGCGCCATCATAACCTTGGCCTCTAATCTTTGCCAAACTCAATCTCATCGAAATCATAAAGATTAAGGTCTTCTTTTATCATCTTCATCGAAATCATAAGGATACATCTCGGCTTAATATTTGTATTTTTGGAATGTAAAACTCATGAAAATTATCACAAGGACTCAAACTACTCATACAAATAAGTAAGTCGGACGTTACCTCGTTAAAACGGTTCTCAAACTCTTGGATTTGCATATCTAGAACCGTGTTGAAGCAATCATACTCATAATAGTGGCTACATGTGATGTTTGTTTTTTTGGCTTGGCTTCTTTGGGTTAATGAATTCATCATCCATGTTTACCACTTGAAGTTCATACTTTTCACAAAAAGAAGTCCGTCCGTTTATTTGGCACTAGCAAGATTGCCACCCGATTCTTCAACATATTCAAGGACTCCCATAACCGATGGATATAAAGTAACCAAACGAGAAAGTATTTTATAGTGGGAATTCCAACGTGTATCTCCGGGCCTTGTAAGAGATATTTCTTGATTCAACCCACTTCTGGTAGCAAGGTTATCTTCCAAGTTCTTTTTTTTGACTTTCACGAAGCTTATCTTGTCATTTGCAAGATGCACAAACTACATTTGTTAAGCATCCTACCGTTTGAAAAAGTCTCCAAACACCCGTATGTTAATTTGCAACCGCCACAATAACAAGTTGAAGTTGGTGGGAAAAAACAATATACATAGAATGCCGAATCGTTATCTTTTAAGATTAAAGCTCTTAATCCGTTGAACTCACCCGACATATTACTTGCGCCATCATAACCTTGGCCTCTAATCTTTTCTAAACTCAATCTCATCGAAATCATAAAGAATAAGGTCTTCTTTTATCATCCTCATCGAAATCATAAGGATACATCTCGGCTTAATATTTGTATTTTTGGAATGTCAAACTCATGAAAATTATCACAAGGACTCAAACTACTCATACAAACAAGTAAGTCGGACGTTACCTCGTTAAAACGGTTCCCAAACTCTTAGATTTGCATATCTAGAACCGTGTTGAAGCAATCATGCTCATAATAGTGGCTAAATGTGATGTTTGTTTTTTTGTCTTTGCTTCTTTGGGTTAATGTATTCATCATCCATGTTTACCACTTGAAGTTCATACTTTTCTAAAAAGAAGTCCGTCCTTATTTGGCACTAGCAAGATTGCCACCCGGTTTTTCAACATATTCAAGGACTCCCATAACCGATGGATATAAAGTAACCAAACGAGAAAGTATTTTATAGTGGGAATCCCAACGTGTATCTCCGGGCCTTGTAAGAGATATTTCTTGATTCAACCCACTTCTGGTAGCAAGGTTATCTTCCAAGTTCTTTTTTTGACTTTCACGAAGCTTATCTTGTCATTTGCAAGATGCACAAACTACATTTGTTAAGCATCCTACCGTTTGAAAAAGTCTCCAAACACCCGTATGTTAATTTGCAACTGCTACAATAACAAGTTGAAGTTGGTGAGAAAAAACAATATACATAGAATGCCGAATCGTTTTCTTTTAGGATTAAAGCACTTAATCCGTTGAACTCACCCGACATATTACTTGCGCCATCATAACCTTGGCCTCTAATCTTTTCTAAACTCAATCTCATCGAAATCATAAACATTAAGGTATTCTTTTATCATCTTCATCGAAATCATAAGGATACATCTCGGCTTAATATTTGTATTTTTGGAATGTCAAACTCATGAAAATTATCACAAGGACTCAAACTACTCATACAAACAAGTAAGTCGGACGTTACCTCGTTAAAACGGTTCCCAAACTCTTGGATTTGCATATCTAGAACCGTGTTGAAGCAATCATACTCATAATAGTGGCTAAATGTGATGTTTGTTTTTTTGTCTTGGCTTCTTTGGGTTAATGTATTCATCATCCATGTTTACTACTTGAAGTTCATACTTTTCACAAAAAGAAGTCCGTCCGCTTATTTGGCACTAGCAAGATTGCCACCCGGTTCTTCAACATATTCAAGGACTCCCATAACCGATGGATATAAAGTAACCAAACGAGAAAGTATTTTATAGTGGGAATTCCAACGTGTATCTCCGGGCCTTGTAAGAGATATTTCTTGATTCAACCCACTTCTGGTAGCAAGGTTATCTTCCAAGTTCTTTTTTTGACTTTCACGAAGCTTATCTTGTCATTTGCAAGATGCACAAACTACATTTGTTAAGCATCCTACCATTTGAAAAAGTCTCCAAACACCCGTATGTTAATTTGCAACCGCTACAATAACAAGTTGAAGTTGGTGAGAAAAAACAATATACAAAGAATGCCGAATCGTTTTCTTTTAAGATTAAAGCTCTTAATCCGTTGAACTCACCCGACATATTACTTGCGCCATCATAACCTTGGCCTCTAATCTTTGCCAAACTCAATCTCATCGAAATCATAAAGATTGAGGTCTTCTTTTATCATCTTCATCGAAATCATAAGGATACATCTCGGCTTAATATTTGTATTTTTGGAATGTCAAACTCATGAAAATTATCACAAGGACTCAAACTACTCATACAAACAAGTAAGTCGGACGTTACCTCATTAAAACGGTTCCCAAACTCTTGGATTTGCATATCTAGAACCGTGTTGAAGCAATCATACTCATAATAGTGGCTACATGTGATGTTTGTTTTTTTGGCTTGGCTTCTTTGGGTTAATGAATTCATCATCAATGTTTACCACTTGAAGTTCATACTTTTCACAAAAAGAAGTCCGTCCGCTTATTTGGCACTAGCAAGATTGCCACCCGATTCTTCAACATATTCAAGGACTCCCATAACCGATGGATATAAAGTAACCAAACGAGAAAGTATTTTATTGTGGGAATTCCAACGTGTATCTCCGGGCCTTGTAAGAGATATTTCTTGATTCAACCCACTTCTGGTAGCAAGGTTATCTTACAAGTTATTTTTTTGACTTTCACGAAGCTTATCTTGTCATTTGCAAGATGCACAAACTACATTTGTTAAGCATCCTACCATTTGAAAAAGTCTCCAAACACCCGTATGTTAATTTGCAACCGCTACAATAACAAGTTGAAGTTGGTGAGAAAAAACAATATACATAGAATGCCGAATCGTTTTCTTTTAAGATTAAAGCTCTTAATCCGTTGAACTCACCCGACATATTACTTGCGCCATCATAACCTTGGCCTCTAATCTTTTCCAAACTCAATCTCATCGAAATCATAAAGATTAAGGTCTTCTTTTATCATCTTCATCGAAATCATAAGTATACATCTCGGCTTAATATTTGTATTTTTGGAATGTCAAACTCATGAAAATTATCACAAGGACTCAAACTACTCATACAAACAAGTAAGTCGGACGTTACCTCGTTAAAACGGTTCCCAAACTCTTGGATTTGCATATCTAGAACCGTGTTGAAGCAATCATACTCATAATAGTGGCTACATGTGATGTTTGTTTTTTTGTCTTGGCTTCTTTGGGTTAATGTATTCATCATCCATGTTTACCACTTGAAGTTCATACTTTTCACAAAAAGAAGTCCGTCCGCTTATTTGGCACTAGCAAGATTGCCACCCGATTCTTCAACATATTCAAGGACTCCCATAACCGATGGATATAAAGTAACCAAACGAGAAAGTATTTTATAGTGGGAATTCCAACGTGTATCTCCGGGCCTTGTAAGAGATATTTCTTGATTCAACCCACTTCTGGTAGCAAGGTTATCTTCCAAGTTCTTTTTTTGACTTTCACGAAGCTTATCTTGTCATTTGCAAGATGCACAAACTACATTTGTTAAGCATCCTACCGTTTGAAAAAGTCTCCAAACACCCGAATGTTAATTTGCAACCGCAACAATAACAAGTTGAAGTTGGTGAGAAAAACAATATACATAGAATGCCGAATCGTTTTCTTTCAAGATTAAAGCTCTTAATCCGTTGAAGTCACCCGACATATTACTTGCGCCATCATAACCTTGGCCTCTAATCTTTGCCAAACTCAATCTCATCGAAATCATAAAGATTAAGGTCTTCTTTTATCATCTTCATCGAAATCATAAGGATACATCTCGGCTTAATATTTGTATTTTTGGAATGTCAAACTCATGAAAATTATCCCAAGGACTCAAACTACTCATACAAACAAGTACGTCGGACGTTACCTCGTTAAAACAGTTCCCAAACTCTTGGTTTTGCATATCTTGAACCGTGTTGAAGCAATCATACTCATAATAGTGGCTACATGTGATGTTTGTTTTTTTGTCTTGGCTTCTTTGGGTTAATTATTCATCATCCATGTTTACCACTTGAAGTTCATATTTTTCACAAAAAGAAGTACACCCGCTTATTTGGCACTAGCAAGATTGACACCCGATTCTTCAACATATTCAAGGACTCCCATAACCGATGGATATAAAGTAACAAAACGAGAAAGTATTTTATAGTGGGAATTCCAACGTGTAACACCGGGCCTTGTAAGAGATGTTTCTTGATTCAACGCACTTCTGGTATCAAGGTTATATTCGAAGTTCTTTTTTTGACTTTCACGAAGCTTATCTTGTCATTTGCAAGATGCACAAACTACATTTGTTAATCATCCTACCGTTTGAAAAAGTCTCCAAACACCCGTATGTTAATTTGCAACCGCTACAATAACAAGTTGAAGTTGGTGAGCAAAACAATATACATAGAATGCCGAATCGTTTTCTTTTAAAATTAAAGCTCTTAATCCGTTGAAATCACCCGACATATTACTTGCGCCATCATAACCTTGGCCTCTAATCTTTGCCAAACTCAATCTCATCGAAATCATAAAGATTAAGGTCTTCTTTTATCATCTTCATCGAAATCATAAGGATACATCTCGGCTTAATATTTGTATTTTTGGAATGTCAAACTCAAGAAAATTATCCCAAGGACTCAAACTACTCATACAAACAAGTAAGTCGGACGTTACCTCGTTAAAACAGTTCCCAAACTCTTGGTTTTGCATATCTAGAACCGTGTTGAAGCAATCATACTCATAATAGTGGCTACATGTGATGTTTGTTTTTTTGTCTTGGCTTCTTTGGGTTAATTATTCATCATCCATGTTTACTACTTGAAGTTCATATTTTTCACAAATAAAGTACGCCCGCTTATTTGGCACTAGCAAGATTGACACCCGATTCTTCAACATATTCAAGGACTCCCATAACCGATGGATATAAAGTAACAAAACGAGAAAGTATTTTATAGTGGGAATTCCTACATGTATCTCCGGGCCTTGTAAGAGATATTTCTTGATTCAACCCAATTCTGGTAGCTAGGTTATCTTCCAAGTTCTTTTTTTGACTTTCACGAAGCTTATCTTGTCATTTGCAAGATGCACAAACTACATTTGTTAATCATCCTACCGTTTGAAAAAGTCTCCAAACACCCGTATGTTAATTTGCAACCGCTACAATAACAAGTTGAAGTTGGTGAGCAAAACAATATACATAGAATGCCGAATCGTTTTCTTTTAAGATTAAAGCTCTTAATCCGTTGAACTCACCCGACATATTACTTGCGCCATCATAACCTTGGCCTCTAATCTTTGCCAAACTCACTCTCATCGAAATCTTAAAGATTAAAGTCTTCTTTTATCATCTTCATCGAAATCATAAGGATACATCTCGGCTTACTATTTTTATTTTTGGAATGTCAAACTCATGAAAATTATCACAAGGACTCAAACTACTCATACAAACAAGTAAGTCGGACGTTACCTCGTTAAAACGGTTCCCAAACTCTTGGATTTGCATATGTAGAACCGTGTTGAAGCAATCATACTCATAATTGTGGCTAAATGTGATGTTTGTTTTTTTGTCTTGGCTTCTTTGGGTTAATGTATTCATCATCCATGTTTACCACTTGAAGTTCATACTTTTCACAAAAAGAAGTCCGTCCGCTTATTTGGCACTAGCAAGATTGCCTCCCGATTCTTCAACATATTCAAGGACTCCCATAACCGATGGATATAAAGTAACCAAACGCGAAAGTATTTTATAGTGGGAATTCCAACATGTATCTCCGGGCCTTGTAAGAGATATTTCTTGATTCAACCCACTTCTGGTAGCAAGATTATCTTCCAAGTTCTTTTTTTGACTTTCACGAAGCTTATCTTGTCATTTGCAAGATGCACAAACTACATTTGTTAGGCATCCTACCGTTTGAAAAAGTCTCCAAACACCCGTATGTTAATTTGCAACCGCTACAATAACAAGATGAAGTTGGTGAGAAAAACAATATATATAGAATGCCGAATCGTTTTTTTTAAGAATAAACCTCTTAATCCGTTGAACTTACCCGACATTTTACTTGCGCCATCATAACCTTGGCCTCTAATCTTTGCCAAACTCAATCTCATCGAAATCATAAAGATTAAGGTCTTCTTTTATCATCTTCATCGAAATCATAAGGATACATCTCGGCTTAATATTTGTATTTTTGGAATGTCAAACTCATGAAAATTATCACAAGGACTCAAACTACTCATACAAACAAGTAAGTCGGACGTTACCTCGTTAAAACGGTTCCCAAACTCTTGGATTTGCATATCTAGAACCGTGTTGAAGCAATCATACTCATAATAGTGGCTACATGTGATGTTTCTTTTTTTGTCTTGGCTTCTTTGGGTTAATGTATTCATCATCCATGTTTACCACTTGAAGTTCATATTTTTCACAAAAAGAAGTACGCCTGCTTATTTGGCACTAGCAAGATTGACACCCGATTCTTCAACATATTCAAGGACTCCCATAACCGATGGATATAAAGTAACAAAACGAGAAAGTATTTTATAGTGGGAATTGCTACATGTATCTCCGGGCCTTGTAAGAGATATTTCTTGATTCAACCCACTCCTGGTAGCAAGGTTATCTTCCAAGTTCTTTTTTTGACTTTCACGAAGCTTATCTTGTCATTTGCAAGATGCACAAACTACATTTGTTAAGCATCCTACCGTTTGAAAAAGTCTCCAAACACCCGTATGTTAATTTGCAACCGCTACAATAACAAGTTGAAGTTGGTGAGCAAAACAATATACATAGAATGCCGAATCGTTTTCTTTTAAGATTAAAGCGCTTAATTCGTTGAAATCACCCGACATATTACTTGCGCCATCATAACCTTGGCCTCTAATCTTTGCCAAACTCAATCTCATCGAAATCATAAAGATTAAGGTCTTCTTTTATCATCTTCATCGAAATCATAAGGATACATCTCGGCTTAATATTTGTATTTTTGGAATGTCAAACTCAAGAAAATTATCCCAAGGACTCAAACTACTCATACAAACAAGTAAGTCGGACGTTACCTCGTTAAAACAGTTCCCAAACTCTTGGTTTTGCATATCTAGAACCGTGTTGAAGCAATCATACTCATAATAGTGGCTACATGTGATGTTTTTTTTTTGTCTTGGCTTCTTTGGGTTAATTATTCATCATCCATGTTTACCACTTGAAGTTCATATTTTTCACAAAAAGAAGTACGCCCGCTTATTTGGCACTAGCAAGATTGACACCCGATTCTTCAACATATTCAAGGACTCCCATAACCGATGGATATAAAGTAACAAAACGAGAAAGTATTTTATAGTGGGAATTCCTACATGTATCTCCGGGCCTTGTAAGAGATATTTCTTGATTCAACCCACTTCTGGTAGCTAGGTTATCTTCCAAGTTCTTTTTTTGACTTTCACAAAGCTTATCTTGTCATTTGCAAGATGCACAAACTACATTTGTTAATCATCCTACCGTTTGAAAAAGTCTCCAAACACCCGTATGTTAATTTGCAACCGCTACAATAACAAGTTGAAGTTGGTGAGCAAAACAATATACATAGAATGCCGAATCGTTTTCTTTTAAGATTAAAGCTCTTAATCCGTTGAACTCACCCGACATATTACTTGCGCCATCATAACCTTGGCCTCTAATCTTTGCCAAACTCACACTCATCGAAATCATAAAGATTAAAGTCTTCTTTTATCATCTTCATCGAAATCATAAGGTTACATCTCGGCTTACTATTTTTATTTTTGGAATGTCAAACTCATGAAAATTATCACAAGGACTCAAACTATTCATACAAACAAGTAAGTAGGACGTTACCTCGTTAAAACGGTTCCCAAACTCTTGGATTTGCATATGTAGAACCGTGTTGAAGCAATCATACTCATAATAGTGGCTAAATGTGATGTTTGTTTTTTTGTCTTGGCTTCTTTGGGTTAATATATTCATCATCCATGTTTAACACTTGAAGTTCATACTTTTCACAAAAAGAAGTCCGTCCGCTTATTTGGCACTAGCAAGATTGCCTCCCGATTCTTCAACATATTCAAGGACTCCCATAACCGATGGATATAAAGTAACCAAACGCGAAAGTATTTTATAGTGGGAATTCCCACATGTATCTCCGGGCCTTGTAAGAGATATTTCTTGATTCAACCCACTTCTGGTAGCAAGGTTATCTTCCAAGTTCTTTTTTTGACTTTCACGAAGCTTATCTTGTCATTTGCAAGATGCACAAACTACATTTGTTAAGCATCCTACCGTTTGAAAAAGTCTCCAAACACCCGTATGTTAATTTGCAACCGCTACAATAACAAGTTGAAGTTGGTGAGAAAAACAATATATATAGAATGCCGATTCGTTTTTTTTAAGAATAAACCTCTTAATCCGTTGAACTCACCCGACATATTACTTGCGCCATCATAACCTTGGCCTCTAATCTTTGCCAAACTCAATCTCATCGAAATCATAAAGATTAAGGTCTTCTTTTATCATCTTCATCGAAATCATAAGGATACATCTCGGCTTAATATTTGTATTTTTGGAATGTCAAACTCATGAAAATTATCACAAGGACTCAAACTACTCATACAAACAAGTAAGTCGGATGTTACCTCGTTAAAACGGTTCCCAAACTCTTGGATTTGCATATCTAGAACCGTGTTGAAGCAATCATACTCATAATAGTGGCTACATGTGATGTTTCTTTTTTTGTCTTGGCTTCTTTGGGCTAATGTATTCATCATCCATGTTTACCACTTGAAGTTCATATTTTTCACAAAAAGAAGTACGCCCGCTTATTTGGCACTAGCAAGATTGACACCCGATTCTTCAACATATTCAAGGACTCCCATAACCGATGGATATAAAGTAACCAAACGAGAAAGTATTTTATAGTGGGAATTCCAACGTGTATCTCCGGGCCTTGTAAGAGATATTTCTTGATTCAACCCACTTCTGGTAGCAAGGTTATCTTCCAAGTTCTTTTTTTGACTTTCACGAAGCTTATCTTGTCATTTGCAAGATGCACAAACTACATTTGTTAAGCATCCTATCGTTTGAAAAAGTCTCCAAACACCCGTATGTTAATTTGCAACCGCTACAATAACAAGTTGAAGTTGGTGAGAAAAAACAATATACATAGAATGCCGAATCGTTTTCTTTTAAGATTAAAGCTCTTAATCCGTTGAACTCACCCGACATATTACTTGCGCCATCATAACCTTGGCCTCTAATCTTTTCTAAACTCAATCTCATCGAAATCATAAAGATTAAGGTCTTTTATCATCTTCATCGAAATCATAAGGATACATCTCGGCTTAATATTTGTATTTTTGGAATGTCAAACTCATGAAAATTATCACAAGGACTCAAACTACTCATACAAACAAGTAAGTCGGACGTTACCTCGTTAAAACGGTTCCCAAACTCTTGGATTTGCATATCTAGAACCGTGTTGAAGCAATCATGCTCATAATAGTGGCTAAATGTGATGTTTGTTTTTTTGTCTTGGCTTCTTTGGGTTAATGTATTCATCATCCATGTTTACCACTTGAAGTTCATACTTTTCACAAAACGAAGTCCGTCCGCTTATTTGGCACTAGCAAGATTGCCACCCGGTTCTTCAACATATTCAAGGACTCCCATAACCGATGGATATAAAGTAACCAAACGAGAAAGTATTTTATAGTGGGAATCCCAACGTGTATCTCCGGGCCTTGTAAGAGATATTTCTTGATTCAACCCACTTCTTGTAGCAAGGTTATCTTCCAAGTTCTTTTTGTGACTTTCACGAAGCTTATCTTGTCATTTGCAAGATGCACAAACTACATTTGTTAAGCATCCTACCGTTTGAAAAAGTCTCCAAACACCCGTATGTTAATTTGCAACTGCTACAATAACAAGTTGAAGTTGGTGAGAAAAAACAATATACATAGAATGCCGAATCGTTTTCTTTTAAGATTAAAGCTCTTAATCCGTTGAACTCACCCGACATATTACTTGCGTCATCATAACCTTGGCCTCTAATCTTTTCTAAACTCAATCTCATCGAAATCATAAACATTAAGGTCTTCTTTTATCATCTTCATCGAAATCATAAGGATACATCTCGGCTTAATATTTGTATTTTTGGAATGTCAAACTCATGAAAATTATCACAAGGACTCAAACTACTCATACAAACAAGTAAGTCGGACGTTACCTCGTTAAAACGGTTCCCAAACTCTTGGATTTGCATATCTAGAACCGTGTTGAAGCAATCATACTCATAATAGTGGCTAAATGTGATGTTTGTTTTTTTGTCTTGGCTTCTTTGGGTTAATGTATTCATCATCCATGTTTACCACTTGAAGTTCATACTTTTCACAAAAAGAAGTCCGTCCGCTTATTTGGCACTAGCAAGATTGCCACCCGGTTCTTCAACATATTCAAGGACTCCCATAACCGATGGATATAAAGTAACCAAACGAGAAAGTATTTTATAGTGGGAATTCGAACGTGTATCTCCGGGCCTTGTAAGAGATATTTCTTGATTCAACCCACTTCTGGTAGCAAGGTTATCTTCCAAGTTCTTTTTTTGACTTTCACGAAGCTTATCTTGTCATTTGCAAGATGCACAAACTACATTTGTTAAGCATCCTACCGTTTGAAAAAGTCTCCAAACACCCGTATGTTAATTTGCAACCGCTACAATAACAAGTTGAAGTTGGTGAGAAAAAACAATATACAAAGAATGCCGAATCGTTTTCTTTTAAGATTAAAGCTCTTAATCCGTTGAACTCACCCGACATATTACTTGCGCCATCATAACCTTGGCCTCTAATCTTTGCCAAACTCAATCTCATCGAAATCATAAAGATTAAGGTCTTCTTTTATCATCTTCATCGAAATCATAAGGATACATCTCGGCTTAATATTTGTATTTTTGGAATGTCAAACTCATGAAAATTATCACAAGGACTCAAACTACTCATACAAACAAGTAAGTCGGACGTTACCTCGTTAAAACGGTTCCCAAACTCTTGGATTTGCATATCTAGAACCGTGTTGAAGCAATCATACTCATAATAGTGGCTACATGTGATGTTTGTTTTTTTGGCTTGGCTTCTTTGGGTTAATGAATTCATCATCCATGTTTACCACTTGAAGTTCATACTTTTCACAAAAAGAAGTCCGTCCGCTTATTTGGCACTAGCAAGATTGCCACCCGATTCTTCAACATATTCAAGTACTCCCATAACCGATGGATATAAAGTAACCAAACGAGAAAGTATTTTATAGTGGGAATTCCAACGTGTATCTCCGGGCCTTGTAAGAGATATTTCTTGATTCAACCCACTTTGGTAGCAAGGTTATCTTACAAGTTCTTTTTTTGACTTTCACGAAGCTTATCTTGTCATTTGCAAGATGCACAAACTACATTTGTTAAGCATCCTACCGTTTGAAAAAGTCTCCAAACACCCGTATGTTAATTTGCAACCGCTACAATAACAAGTTGAAGTTAGTGAGAAAAAACAATATACATAGAATGCCGAATCGTTTTCTTTTAAGATTAAAGCTCTTAATCCGTTGAAGTCACCCGACATATTACTTGCGCCATCATAACCTTGGCCTCTAATCTTTTCCAAACTCAATCTCATCGAAATCATAAAGATTAAGGTCTTCTTTTATCATCTTCATCGAAATCATAAGTATACATCTCGGCTTAATATTTGTATTTTTGGAATGTCAAACTCATGAAAATTATCACAAGGACTCAAACTACTCATACAAACAAGTAAGTCGGACGTTACCTCGTTAAAACGGTTCCCAAACTCTTGGATTTGCATATCTAGAACCGTGTTGAAGCAATCATACTCATAATAGTGGCTACATGTGATGTTTGTTTTTTTGGTTTGGCTTCTTTGGGTTAATGTATTCATCATCCACGTTTACCACTTGAAGTTCATACTTTTCACAAAAAGAAGTCCGTCCGCTTTTTTGGCACTAGCAAGATTGCCACCCGATTCTTCAACATATTCAAGGACTCCCATAACCGATGGATATAAAGTAACCAAACGAGAAAGTATTTTATAGTGGGAATTCCAACGTGTATCTCCGGGCCTTGTAAGAGATATTTCTTGATTCAACCCACTTCTGGTAGCAAGGTTATCTTCCAAGTTCTTTTTTTGACTTTCACGAAGCTTATCTTGTCATTTGCAAGATGCACAAACTACATTTGTTAAGCATCCTACCGTTTGAAAAAGTCTCCAAACACCCGAATGTTAATTTGCAACCGCTACAATAACAAGTTGAAGTTGGTGAGAAAAACAATATACATGGAATGCCGAATCGTTTTCTTTTAAGATTAAAGCTCTTAATCCGTTGAAGTCACCCGACATATTACTTGCGCCATCATAACCTTGGCCTATAATCTTTGCCAAACTCAATCTCATCGAAATCATAAAGATTAAGGTCTTCTTTTATCATCTTCATCGAAATCATAAGGATACATCTCGGCTTAATATTTGTATTTTTGGAATGTCAAACTCATGAAAATTATCCCAAGGACTCAAACTACTCATACAAACAAGTAAGTCGGACGTTACCTCGTTAAAACAGTTCCCAAACTCTTGGTTTTGCATATCTTGAACCGTGTTGAAGCAATCATACTCATAATAGTGGCTACATGTGATGTTTGTTTTTTTGTCTTGGCTTCTTTGGGTTAATTATTCATCATCCATGTTTACCACTTGAAGTTCATATTTTTCACAAAAAGAAGTACGCCCGCTTATTTGGCACTAGCAAGATTGACACCCGATTCTTCAACATATTCAAGGACTCCCATAACCGATGGATATAAAGTAACAAAACGAGAAAGTATTTTATAGTGGGAATTCCAACGTGTAACTCCGGGCCTTGTAAGAGATGTTTCTTGATTCAACGAACTTCTGGTATCAAGGTTATATTCGAAGTTCTTTTTTTGACTTTCACGAAGCTTATCTTGTCATTTGCAAGATGCACAAACTACATTTGTTAATCATCCTACCGTTTGATAAAGTCTCCAAACACCCGTATGTTAATTTGCAACCGCTACAATAACAAGTTGAAGTTGGTGAGCAAAACAATATACATAGAATGCCGAATCGTTTTCTTTTAAGATTAAAGCTCTTAATCCGTTGAAATCACCCGACATATTACTTGCGCCATCATAACCTTGGCCTCTAATCTTTGCCAAACTCAATCTCATCGAAATCATAAAGATTAAGGTCTTCTTTTATCATCTTCATCGAAATCATAAGGATACATCTCGGCTTAATATTTGTATTTTTGGAATGTCAAACTCAAGAAAATTATCCCAAGGACTCAAACTACTCATACAAACAAGTAAGTCGGACGTTACCTCGTTAAAACAGTTCCCAAACTCTTGGTTTTGCATATGTAGAACCGTGTTGAAGCAATCATACTCATAATAGTGGCTACATGTGATGTTTGTTTTTTTGTCTTGGCTTCTTTGGGTTAATTATTCATCATCCATGTTTACCACTTGAAGTTCATATTTTTCACAAAAAGAAGTACGCCTGCTTATTTGGCACTAGCAAGATTGACACCCGATTCTTCAACATATTCAAGGACTCCCATAACCGATGGATATAAAGTAACAAAACGAGAAAGTATTTTATAGTGGGAATTCCTACATGTATCTCCGGGCCTTGTAAGAGATATTTCTTGATTCAACCCACTTCTGGTAGCTAGGTTATCTTCCAAGTTCTTTTTTTGACTTTCACGAAGCTTATCTTGTCATTTGCAAGATGCACAAACTACATTTGTTAATCATCCTACCGTTTGAAAAAGTCTCCAAACACCCGTATGTTAATTTGCAACCGCTACAATAACAAGTTGAAGTTGGTGAGCAAAACAATATACATAGAATGCCGAATCGTTTTCTTTTAAGATTAAAGCTCTTAATCCGTTGAACTCACCCGACATATTACTTGCGCCATCATAACCTTGGCCTCTAATCTTTGCCAAACTCACTCTCATCGAAATCATAAAGATTAAAGTCTTCTTTTATCATCTTCATCGAAATCATAAGGATACATCTCGGCTTACTATTTTTATTTTTGGAATGTCAAACTCATGAAAATTATCACAAGGACTCAAACTACTCATACAAACAAGTAAGTCGGACGTTACCTCGTTAAAACGGTTCCCAAACTCTTGGATTTGCATATGTAGAACCGTGTTGAAGCAATCATACTCATAATAGTGGCTAAATGTGATGTTTGTTTTTTTGTCTTGGCTTCTTTGGGTTAATGTATTCATCATCTATGTTTACCACTTGAAGTTCATACTTTTCACAAAAAGAAGTCCGTCCGCTTATTTGGCACTAGCAAGATTGCCTCCCGATTCTTCAACATATTCAAGGACTCCCATAACCGATGGATATAAAGTAACCAAACGCGAAAGTATTTTATAGTGGGAATTCCAACATGTATCTCCGGGCCTTGTAAGAGATATTTCTTGATTCAACCCACTTCTGGTAGCAAGGTTATCTTCCAAGTTCTTTTTTTGACTTTCACGAAGCTTATCTTGTCATTTGCAAGATGCACAAACTACATTTGTTAAGCATCCTACCGTTTGGAAAAGTCTCCAAACACCCGTATGTTAATTTGCAACCGCTACAATAACAAGTTGAAGTTGGTGAGAAAAACAATATATATAGAATGCCGAATCGTTTTTTTTTAAGAATAAACCTCTTAATCCGTTGAACTCACCCGACATATTACTTGCGCCATCATAACCTTGGCCTCTAATCTTTGCCAAACTCAATCTCATCGAAATCATAAAGATTAAGGTCTTCTTTTATCATCTTCATCGAAATCATAAGGATACATCTCGGCTTAATATTTGTATTTTTGGAATGTCAAACTCATGAAAATTATCACAAGGACTCAAACTACTCATACAAACAAGTAAGTCGGACGTTACCTCGTTAAAACGGTTCCCAAACTCTTGGATTTGCATATCTAGAACCGTGTTGAAGCAATCATACTCATAATAGTGGCTACATGTGATGTTTCTTTTTTTGTCTTGGCTTCTTTGGGTTAATGTATTCATCATCCATGTTTACCACTTGAAGTTCATATTTTTCACAAAAAGAAGTACGCCCGCTTATTTGGCACTAGCAAGATTGACACCCGATTCTTCAACATATTCAAGGACTCCCATAACCGATGGATATAAAGTAACCAAACGAGAAAGTATTTTATAGTGAGAATTCCAACGTGTAACTCCGGGCCTTGTAAGAGATGTTTCTTGATTCAACGCACTTCTGGTATCAAGTATATATTCCAAGTTCTTTTTTTGACTTTCACGAAGCTTATTTTGTCATTTGCAAGATGCACAAACTACATTTGTTAAGCATCCTACCGTTTGAAAAAGTCTCCAAACACCCGTATGTTAATTTGCAACCGCTACAATAACAAGTTGAAGTTGGTGAGCAAAACAATATACATAGAATGCCGAATCGTTTTCTTTTAAGATTAAAGCTCTTAATCCGTTGAACTCACCCGACATATTACTTGCGCCATCATAACCTTGGCCTCTAATCTTTGCCAAACTCAATCTCATCGAAATCATAAAGATTAAAGTCTTCTTTTATCATCTTCATCGAAATCATTTGGATACATCTCGGCTTAATATTTTTATTTTTGGAATGTCAAACTCATGAAAATTATCACAAGGACTCAAACTACTCATACAAACAAGTAAGTCGGGCGTTACCTCGTTAAAACGGTTCCCAAACTCTTGGATTTGCATATGTAGAACCGTGTTGAAGCAATCATACTCATAATAGTGGCTACATGTGATGTTTGTTTTTTTGTCTTGGCTTCTTTGGGTTAATGTATTCATCATCCATCTTTACCACTTGAAGTTCATACTTTTCACAAAAAGAAGTCCGCCCGCTTATTTAGCACTAGCAAGATTGACACCCGATTCTTCAACATATTCAAGGACTCCCATAACCGATGGATATAAAGTAACCAAACGAGAAAGTATTTTATAGTGGGAATTCCTACATGTATCTCCTGGCCTTGTAAGAGATATTTCTTGATTCAACCCACTTCTGGTAGCTAGGTTATCTTCCAAATTCTTTTTTTGACTTTCACGAAGCTTATCTTGTCATTTGCAAGATGCACAAACTACATTTGTTAAGCTTCCTACCGTTTCAAAAAGTCTCCAAACACCCGTATGTTAATTAGCAACCGCTACAATAACAAGTTGAAGTTGGTGAGCAAAACAATATACATAGAATGCCGAATCGTTTTCTTTTAAGATTAAAGCTCTTAATCCGTTGAACTCACCCGACATATTATTTGCGCCATCATAACTTTGGCATCTAATCTTTGCCAAACTCAATCCATGTCGGGTAAAAAAACCAACAATAACGGATTTGAAAGTTGATGCAGACGTTTCCTTGACATGAACAAGCCCAATAAACCGTTACTTAACTACCCACATCCATCAACGTATCGAATAACCACGGTCATTTGTTCCTTGTTGGATACATCACTTAATTCATCAACTAATAAAGAGAAAACATTATCGACTGTTCCACACTTCCAGAATTCCAATCGTCGACTTCCGTTTTTTTTAACCGTTTCAAGTTTGAATCAATGTTTGATTATTAGAACTAGGATGGGCTTAAGACTTGAATTTGGGAATTTGAATTGGTTGTGGGCTAATGGGCTTAAGAGTTAAGACTTAAATTTGGAATTTAGGACTGTAATTGGGCTTAAGACTTAAATCATAAACTTGTAATTTAATTAAATAGTTATTTTAATATAAACTACTATATTAGTGTTTAATTGAGATTAATTATTTATATTTGAAAACTTATAAATTTCTAATTTGGTTTTTCTTAGGGTCAGTTTCAAAATTTATGGGGGTCGGTTTCGAAAGTTCATGGGGGATGATTGCAAAATTTCACGGGGGATGATTAGAACTTTATCACGTATATAACATTAAAAAAATTTATGAAGGACGGCCGCCTCCCATTTATATAAGGTACGTACACCCATATTTGTAATGTAAAGACCCCCTTGCCTCTCTTTTTTTCATGGTTTTAAAATAACGACTTAAAGTTGAACTCTTTTCTATTATTTTATGACAATGAGATTCAATTGAAAATTTTCACTCTTTTTTTCATAGATTACTTTCATTTGAAAACTTTCACTCTTTTTTATGATTTTAAAATTATAACAAACTTTTATGATTTTAGAATAATAAAAGGTTTTAATTGAAACTTTCACTCTTTTTTATGATTTTAAAATGGAAAAAATATGAAAATTGACATTTCACCAGAAAAGTTATAAAAAATGAACACTCAAATTTAACCTCCTAATTTATGGACATTACTCTTGTGAGCCGGCTAGAGCCGGCTAAGCTAGTCTGCTCATATTTCCGTGCCAACATTCGTTTTTACAATGTACGAACCAACCAGATTGCAACACGTGGCCAGCTAAGCCTTAAAAAAGCGGAGGCTAAGCCGTCTAATAAGCTTGCTATGACGTTTTTTTAAGACATAGCCGGCAAACTTAAAAGGCTTAGCCGGCTCACGCCAAAACCAGATGGGAAAATTTTCGGAGGCTTAGCCGGCTCATAGAAGGCTATAGCCGGCTCATAGAAGGCTATAGCCGGCTCATAGAAGGCTATAGCCGGCTTACAGGATTAGATAGCTGAAGCCGTCTATTAGCCGGCTAAGCCTGCCACGTGTCGAATTCTTATTGGTTCGTACTCTGACAAATGGAATGTTGGCACGGAAATTTTAGCCGGCTAGCTTAGCCGCCTTTAGCCGGCTCGCATGACCAATGTCCATGAAATAGTAGGCTAAATATAGATGTCCATTTTTAAAAATATTACTGGTCAAATGTCCATTTTCGTATTTTTCCCTTTTAAAATAATAACAAGTTTCAATTGAAAAATTCCACTATTTTTTATGATCTTAAAATAATAATGAGTTTCAATAGAAAATTTCCACCGTTTCCTATTATTAGAAAAAATAACGAGTTTCAATTTTCCCTTCTATGATTTTAAAATCATAACGAGTTTCATATATTCCACTCTTTTCTATGATTATAAAATAATAACGAGTTTTAATTGAAATTTCCCACTCTGGCTAGTTTTGTAATGAGACATCAACCCGACAAATGCGTGTTACAATGAGAGACGTCCTTCTTAAAGCATATCTTGATTTAATCAAGAGTCAATCTAATGAAAACCATAAAGCTAGTGTCTCCCTTCACTACAAGGATATTATCCTATGTCGACGACACCTATCCACACGACAAAAGTCGTCGGCATAGGTTGTGACAATCCGACTTTTCCAGTTAACTCCGTTAACAATTCCGTTAAAAATTCTATAAAAACTTAACCCCGTTAACTAACCCAGTTAAATCTAACCATAGGGTTTAAATTCAGTCATTTCTTAACCCCAAACTCCAAGGACTAGTTCTGCCAAGTCCCAAGACTTAGATGGTTGACTCTCAAAGTCAAAATCAAACTCAAAATAGTCTTGTTGACTTTCTGAAAGTCAAAATCGCAATCATTCAATCAAATTCAAAATCAAAAATCGATTTGTATTCGATTCTGTAACCGTTTTACATGACCACGACATTAATCGATCATCATTGAACCAATAACACCGCCATTATGCTCAAATTAATCCCATTGATGGGAATAATGGCCGTAACCGTCGATTCCCGTCGTTTACACAAAAAATTGATCGAATGCTTGTATCATATCCACGAATTCAACTCCTGTGTAGCTTGTACGAAACCTGAAGAAGCTTCTGCACACACCAATTCAATCGGAGAAAGAACTAGGATCACCGAAGATCAACGCGTCGGACTGTGACTGTGGTGTAATCGAACTCCGGCAATACATCGTTTATTCTGGTAATTGATATAGTCTTTAGACTCGTTTTATCCTGTTAATCAAAATCCCTATCTTAATCTGGGCATCCAATATTGGATTGATCACGATCAATAACCTAGGGTTCATACGTTTCTAGTTTGGTCGAACCCTAGCAATCCGATATCGATTAATGAAATTGAACATATCCTTAGAGTCGTCCCTGCAACTGGATTGAAAGCCCTATGAAATCCAGGGCTCATGTCATCGAATTTAACACGATTCATAATCTAGGGTTCTTAACATTTCTGGTTGATCGAATCCTACTCTAAACCTATTTTAAATACAATTAATATACATGACTAGATTCACGATCCTCTGTATAGTAAAAACCCTATGTTTACTGAATCAAACAACATCGAATTGTGTAAGATCCGATAACTAGGGTTTGTTCATATACGGATTTGGGGGTTTTTGATTTTAAATACAATTTCAATGAAATTAAACCACACCATTGGATTCGCAAGGCCAGGTATAGTAAAAACCCCATAATTTAAACAATTTTCACTATCAGAATCATCCAAATCGATTCGGTGTTCGTATTCTAGGGTTTCGTTACTCAATCTGTAAATATACGATTTTGTGTTTGTTGTTTTCACAATTAAATCTCACCCGCATACTCGCATACTTCAGTTAAACAAAACCCCTATGATTCTATAGTCGATCGCGACTGAAATTGGTGGATTAAGGGCTGGGTTCGAATGGATTTGGGTATAGGGGAAGATCACTGTGGACTTGAACATTAAAACCATTTTGATTCGAATATGTATGCGATTCCCTAGCGGGCGGGACTGGTTAGAGTGTGTGGCTGTGGTGGGAGAGACCCGGGTTCGAGTCTCTCCACCCACATTTATTTTTAAAACCGATTTTCACTATTATTTTAATTACCAAATAAATTGTTAAAATAATATAATATTATATCAAAGTGTTTTAACCCGGAAAACAACCCGTGGGCTCGGGTTTGATTTTATAACTTATAATCGATAATAATTCCACTTTCGAAATAATATATTTATACTAATTTCAACCCCGACTTCGTATGAAATAATATATTAATATTATTTTAACTCGTGACTCCAATTTCTAAATAATATATATTTATGTTATTTCACTTTGTTTAAATACCTCGTGTGATGTTTAAACTATTTAATAATATAAGTTGTTATATTATTTACCAACGTTATTTGTTCGAATAAAAATAACATGTTTATTATTTTCACCAATGATTAATTATTAATCTTACGAATCTAAAATAATATATTAGATTATATTATTTTCCTAACTTTTGTAAACGACTCGAACGTACGAATCTAGTTATTTATTTGTTTATTATTCGTTATTAACGTTCGACACGTAACGCATTTACCTTAATTATTATATATATAATTCCGTAGACACGTTCGTCTACTCTTAAATTCCTATAATGCGTTAAGGCGTTAAATTTTCCTTGTCGTTGTCACAAATCCCAACTTGTCCCTAATTTATGTGTTTATAATTTTAGGGCATACGTAAGTCAGCTGCGACTTACACTCGTGGTTCCAACTTTTTCCTTGTGTGATCCAAATCTCTACTCAAGCTCAGGTGAGTTTTCACGGCCCCTTTTTACTACTTTTAAACTGGGGGAGAAAACATGATACAAACTCTTTTGATTTTTGTACTTCATTTTATATCAATTGTTATGACTATGCGTAAACTCTATCATGAAAGTCCTCACATCGAACCGTTTAAATATGAATATAGCGAGGTATGTTGGGTAGTACTACTGGGTTTGACAAACCTCACCCGCGTTAGTCGCGCTAACTCAATTGGATATCGAACGGGTTCAATATTGACCTAAACGTGCACCGTGGTTGATAGCCCTGGTGGGAGGCAATACAAACAGTCAGTTTACGGTTGCGAGCGTAATAGCAAACATGAACATGGGTTAGCTACTCATTGGTATATATGTTGATTGTACAATAAATCTGGTAAACGTTTATTTTTATATTGAAACCTGTGAACTCACCAACCTCGTGTTGACACTTTTTCTTACATGTTTTCTCAGGACGCTAAGCTAAGACACAGGTGCACGTTAGGGCATGCATGGGATTCAACTACTTTGCTTTGTGTCTATTTATGTTTGGTTGAATTATTTTATTGTACTTTGTTTGGTTTGGACTTTTGAGACTTTTGGACTTTGGTTTTGGGCGCGTGTATTTTGCGCATTTACTTTCTTTACGCTTCCGCATTGATACTCTGATTCAAAAGATATTTTCATTTTGAGTCCCATGTAGAGTCGTTCAATGTAACTAGTGTCTGAGATCCTGGTTTGTCACTTCCCAAAACGGTAATACCCCGTTAGTTGAAATTGGGGGTGTGACAGATTGGTAATACTCCGTTAGTTGAAATTGGGGGTGTGACAGATTGGTATCAGAGCCATTGGTTATAGAGAACTAGGATTGCATACTAGACTATAGCCTCACACATTAGTTACATGTCATTTGGATGTTTGGTACTTATACATAATGTTGCAGGATCATGTCGTCAACCCCTCCTCCATCACCTAACGCATCAGGGCATAAGGCACCTATACTCTCATCCCCGGAGCCCAAAAGGAGCCAGACTACCTCAATTGACCAAGGCGAACCGAGCAACACACGAGCATTGGATTATGCTCTCAATTGGGATGTATACCCACATATGATCCAAAGGTGGTTCGAAATAGGAGATGTTCCATCACCGTACTTTGGATCAGCATCTTCATCATCTACACTACCTAGCTTACCATGCACCATGGAACAAGCTTTCGCAGCATTCGTATCTTATATGTTGAAGGAATTAAGTTTTGTACAAGATGCCACCGAGGAGATACCTAAACTTCTGGAGAATGGACCCCAAGTAGAGAAGAATAAGGTAGGAATAGAACATTTGACTACCGAACTAGCTGCAACGGACCATGTCCACAACCTTTTAGTGGATCGCGTGGCACATCTAGAGACGAGGGCTGATACTATGGATGATGATATGGAAGGAGTTCTGGAGAGATTAGCTGCTATGGAAGCTCAGCTACATGTGGCAAACCACACTGCTAAAGGCCTTCAAGAGAGGGTGACTCACTTGAAAGCCCAACTGCAAGCGGCCCTATTCCCGAAAGACATTCCAGTATATGATGATGAAGAGGAGCCCTTCGAGGAGGAGCCCTTAGAGGGGGAGCCAGCTGAGGAAGAGCCAGTGGAGATCGATGATGCACAGTCATACGTCTCTTCTGATGAAGAGGATGTTTGAGGATCTTCCTAATCTATCTTCCTTTTCATGTTTGTTTTTGCTTATGTTATTTCTCTTTTCAAACCTATATGGGTAAGGTTGTTCCCATCCAATAAAAGCATGAGAAGTTTAATATTTGAGTTATTTATTTTGTAGCCTTACAATTTATTTAATCTTCAAAATATTAGATGTTGTATCTCCTTACTCGTACCTGAATAATGTTTAATATGCGATATATTTCTCATTGTTTTTCATTTGTGATTGTGAAGAATCATGTCTGGGAGAGGACGCGGAGGCCGTGCCGGTGGTCGTGGTACCATTAACATGACGGCAGCAGAGCTAGCAGCTTTGATAAATAATAGTGTGGCAGAGGCCCTAGCAGCACAGAATGCTGCAGGTAAAAGCTTTAACTATTGACTAATAGTGTCAATCCTTCTCCTAAGAACATCTTTCTAAACTCTGTAATTCCAATTCAATTTGTATTTCTAAATCCAGCAAAATCAGCAAAATCAACAGCCAGCTTGCACTTTCAAGGCATTCATGGACTGCAAGCCCCACACCTTTAGTGGAGCTGAAGGAGCCGTTGGATTACTTCGCTGGTTTGAGAAGGTTGAATCAGTAATAGCCATGTGCAACTGCCCCGTGGCTAACCAAGTGAAATTTGCTGCTGGAACTTTAGAAGGCCCGGCCCTAACATGGTGGAATGCCCAAGTTCAAATGTTGGGTCTGGCAATGGCAAATGGACTCCCGTGGGAGGAATTTAAAGTAATGATGAAGGAGGAATACTGCCCACGAGATGAAATTCAAAAGCTAGAGGGAGAGTTCTGGAACCTTAAGATGGAGGGTTCGGAAATTGAACTCTACACCACTCGTTCACACGAACTTGCTACCATGTGCCCACACATGGTGACTCCGGATTACAAACGGATTGAACTATACATTGGAGGGTTGGTACCTCAGATTCAAAGCATGGTGACCGCGTCCAACCCTACCACTATCCAACAGACCATCAGACTTGCTCACAAATTGACCGATCAGGCGGTGACACAAGGAACTTTACCTCAAAGAGGTTCGGTTTCTAAACCCACCGAAAACAATAAGCGCAAGTTCGACCATCACTCCCACTCCCACTCCCACTCTAATTCTAAAGGATCCCAACCCAACCAACCTCAGCACCAACAACAGCGAAAGTTTGAGCCTGCTAGAAACTTTAATCAAACGACCTCATCAGGTCCGAATCAGGGAGAATATGCTAGGAGGTACCCCAAGTGCAACAAATGTGGCTATCACCACACGGGCAATTGTGACCGACAACGTTGCCAGCGGTGTGGTAAGATGGGCCACGCTGTGAAGGACTGTAGGGTTGCACTCCCGAACAAACAACCATTTCAATCATAGGGATTCAAGAGAGGATGTTTTCAGTGCGGCAAGGAGGGGCACATCCAAAGGAATTGTCCTCAGTTGAAGAGGGGTGGAAATGGTAATGGCAGTGGTAGTGGTAACGGTAATAACCAGGGCAACAATGGTAACAACCCCAATCAGAACAACAATGGTGGGAATAACGGTAATAACGGTGGTAATGGAGGGAATGGGGCGAAAGGAAGAGCTTTTATACTGGGATCTGGAGAAGCTCGCTACGATCACAACGTGGTCACCGGCAAGTTTCTCTTAAATAATTACTTTGCTTCTGTCCTTTTTGACACTGGTGCTGATAGGAGTTTTATATCTAAGAAACTTAGTGATATGATAAAAGGAACTCCAACTCCTATAAGCTAAGTATGTAATAGAGATAGCTGATGGCCAAATAATTGAAGCAACCCACATTCTTAAGGGTTGTAAGCTTGATCTAGCTAAAAATATTCTTGATATCGACCTTATGCCGGTCACACTTGGTAGTTTTGATGTAATCGTCGGCATGGATTGGTTGTCTAGAAACCAAGCGGAAATCGTTTGTCATGAGAAAATCGTTCGCATACCCCTCCCGAGTGGAGAAATTCTTTCAGTTCAGGGCGAAAGGGTTGGCACTGTCACGGGTATCATATCCTTCATGAAAGTACAAAAATGCCTTCGGAAAGGACATACCGCTATCTTAGCTCTCGTTGCCGAGCAGCCATCCGAAGAGAAGAAGATTGAAGATATCCCAATTGTACGGGAATTTCTGGAAGTATTTCTTGAAGATTTACCTGGCTTACCACCGCACCGTCAAGTGGAATTTCAAATCGATTTAGCACCTGGAGCAGCGCCGATCGCTCGGGCACCTTATCGATTAGCACCCAGTGAATTGCAAGAACTATCTACCCAGTTACAGGAGTTGTTAGATAAAGGTTTATCTGACCTAGTTCATCACCGTGGGGAGCTCCAGTCCTGTTTGTTAAAAAGAAGGACGGTACTTTCCGTATGTGCATTGATTACCGGGAATTGAACAAGGTAACAATCAAAAATCGTTATCCCCTGCCGCGTATTGATGACCTCTTCGATCAACTCCAAGGGTCAAGTTTCTATTCCAAAATAGATCTTAGATCTGGTTATCATCAGCTTAGAGTCCGAGATGAGGATATCTCTAAGACTGCTTTCAGGACAAGGTACGACCACTATGAGTTTATGGTTATGCCTTTCGGATTAACCAACGCACCTGCGGTATTCATGGACCTCATGAACCGTGTGTGTAAATCTTATCTTGATCAGTTTGTTATCGTTTTCATCGACGACATCCTCATTTATTCCAAGAACAAGGAGGAACATGAGGAACATCTACGCCTAATTTTAAAACTTCTTAAGCGAGAACAACTGTATGCTAAGTTTTCCAAGTGTGAATTTTGGATCCGGGAAGTTCAGTTTCTAGGGCATGTGGTTAACGAGAAAGGGATACATGTCGACCCATCCAAAATAGAAGCCATCAAGAATTGGGCAGCACCGACGACTCCGACTGAGTTGCGACAATTTCTGGGATTGGCTGGATATTATCGTCGTTTTATCGAAGGATTTACAAAGATTGCACAACCTCTCACCGCCCTAATTCAAAAAGGAAAACCCTATAATTGGGGCGATAACCAAGAGTCAGCTTTCCAGCACCTCAAACAGAAACTTTGCAGTGCACCTATTTTAGCCCTTCCGGAAGGAACCAATGATTTTGTAGTGTATTGTGATGCATCTATTCAAGGTCTGGGTTGTGTCTTAATGCAACGCGAAAAGGTAATCGCATACGCGTCACGTCAATTAAAGGTTCACGAGAAAAACTACACCACTCATGACCTAGAGTTGGGAGCAGTAGTTTTTGCACTTAAGATATGGAGACATTACTTGTACGGTACCAAATGCACCATCTACACCGATCAGAAGAGTCTTCAGCATATCTTCGAGCAGAAGGAGTTGAACATGCGACAACGTCGTTGGTTGAACTTCTAAATGATTACGACTGTGCGATCCGGTATCATCCGAGGAAAGCTAACGTTGTAGCTGATGCACTAAGCCGAAAGGAAACGAAACCCAAACGAGTTCGAGCGTTACAACTAACTATTCACCTTGGATTGCCTGACAGAATTCGTAGTGCTCAACTTGAAGCCTTGAAAGAAGATAACCTACCGTTAGAAGGTACACGCGGCATGGAAGCACAACTGGAAATAAAATCTGACGGAATTTGTTACTTCGTCGAACGAATATGGATTCCAGTGTTCGGAAACTTAAGGGAACTAATCATGGATGAAGCTCATAAATCTCGTTACTCCATCCATCCGGGTTCCGATAAAATGTACCATGATCTAAAAGTACTATATTGGTGGCCGAAGATGAAGGCCGATATAGCCACCTATGTTAGTAAGTGTCTGACCTGCGCGAAGGTCAAAGTTGAGTATCAAAAACCATTCGGTCTCCTGCAGCAACCAGAAATTCCCATGTGGAAATGGGAACAAATATCCATGGATTTCATCACCAAATTACCACGAACTCCTACTGGATGCGATACCATTTGGGTAATCGTTGATCGTTTAACAAAATCCGCCCATTTCTTAGCCATCAAGGAAACCGATAAGATGGAAAAGCTTACTCGTATTTACTTAAAAGAAGTAGTATCTTGGCACGGGGTGCCAATCTCCATTATTTCGGATCGTGATGCAAGATTCACTTCTCGTTTCTGGCAGTCGTTACATAAGGCCTTAGGCACACGTCTAGATATGAGCACGACATCCATCCTCAAACTGATGGCCAAATTGAAAGTACTATCCAAACTCTGGAGGACATGCTACGAGCTTGTGTGATTGATTTCGGTAACACTTGGGAGTCTCACCTACCGTTGGTGGAGTTCTCCTACAACAACAGTTATCACACTAGCATCAAGGCAGCTCCATTTGAAGCACTTTATGGACGGAAATGCCGTTCTCCCATTTGTTGGACCGAGGTTGGAGATAGCCAACTCACAGGTCCTGAACTTGTATTTGAAACTTCCGAAAAGATCGTTCAAATTAGAAACCGTATGGCGGCAGGTCGTGATCGTCAAAAGAGCTATGCCGACAAGCGTCGTAAACCTTTGGAGTTTCAAATAGGTGACATGCTCTTACTCAAAGTCTCACTTTGGAAAGGTGTCATTCGTTTCGGGAAAACGAGGAAAACTGAATCCTCGTTATGTTGGACCATTCAAAATAATGAAGAGAATTGGACCAGTCGCGTATCAACTGGACCTACCTGAAAGACTTAGTGGTGTGCACAACGTCTTTCACGTCTCAAATTTAAAGAAATGCCTGGCAGACGAATCACTCGCAGTTCCTCTGGAGGAACTACATTTTGATGAACAGTTACGTTTCATCGAAGAACCTGTCGAAATTATGGATAGGGAAGTAAAAACGTTAAAGCGCAGCAAAATCCCCATTGTTAGAGTCCGTTGGAACTCAAAACGCGGACCGGAATTCACGTGGGAGCGCGAGGATCAGATGATGCACAAATATCCTAATCTGTTCAAGCACTCCACGTCAAACTCTTAAGGTACTATTTTAAATTATCGGGACGAAAATTCTTTCAACTAGGGGATGATGTGACATCCGGAATTTTTTTTTTTTTTTTAATTTTCGGGACGAAAATTCTTTCAACTAGGGGATGATGTGACAATCCGACTTTTTCGGTTAACTCCGTTAACAATTCCGTTAAAAATTCTACAAAAACTTAACCCCGTTAACTAACCTAGTTAAATCTAACCATAGGGTTTAAATTCAGTCATTTCTTAACCTCAAACTCCAAGGACTAGTTCTGCCAAGTCCCAAGACTTAGATGGTTGACTCTCAAAGTCAAAATCAAACTCAAAATAGTCTTGTTGACTTTCTGAAAGTCAAAATCGCAATCATTCAATCAAATTCAAAATCAAAAATCAATTTGTATTCGATTCTGTAACCGTTTTACATGACCACGACATTAATCGATCATCATTGAACCAATAACACCGCCATTATGCTCAAATTAATCCCATTGATGGGAATAATGGCCGTAACCGTCGATTCCCGACGTTTACACAAAAAATTGATCGAATGCTTGTATCATATCCACGAATTCAACTCCTGTGTAGCTTGTACGAAACCTGAAGAAGCTTCTGCACACACCAATTCAATCGGAGAAAGAACTAGGATCACCGAAGATCAACGCGTCGGACTGCGACTGTGGTGTAATCGAACTCCGGCAATACATCGTTTATTCTGGTAATTGATATAGTCTTTAGACTCGTTTTATCCTATTAATCAAAATCCCTATCTTAATCTGGGCATCCAATATCGGATTGATCACGATCAATAACCTAGGGTTCATATGTTTCTAGTTTGGTCGAACCCTAGCAATCCGATATCGATTAATGAAATTGAACATATCCTTAGAGTCGTCCCTGCAACTGGATTGAAAGCCCTATGAAATCTAGGGCTCATGTCATCGAATTTAACACGATTCATAATCTAGGGTTCTTAACATTTATGTTTGATCGAATCCTACTCTAAACCTGTTTTAAATACAATTAATATACATGACTAGATTCACGATCCTCTTTATAGTAAAAACCCTATGTTTACCGAATCAAACAACATCGAATTGTGTAAGATCCGATAACTAGGGTTTGTTCATATACGGATTTGGGGGTTTTTGATTTTAAATACAATTTCAATGAAATTAAACCACACCATTGGATTCGCAAGGCCTGGTATAGTAAAAACCCCATAATTTAAACAATTTTCACTATCAGAATCATCCAAATCGATTCGGTGTTCGTATTATAGGGTTTCGTTACTCAATCTGTAAATATACGATTTTGTGTTGTTTTCACAATTAAATCTCACCCGCATACTCGCATACTTCAGTTAAACAAAACCCCTATGATTCTATAGTCGATCGCGATTGAAATTGGTGGATTAAGGGCTGGGTTCAAATGGATTTGGGTATAGGGGAAGATCACTGTGGACTTGAACATTAAAACCATTTTGATTCGGATATGTATGCGATTCCCTAGCGGGCGGGACTGGTTAGAGTGTGTGGCTGTGGTGGGAGAGACCCGAGTTCGAGTCTCTCCACCCACATTTATTTTTAAAACCGATTTTCACTATTATTTTAATTACCAAATAAATTGTTAAAATAATATAATATTATATCAAAGTGTTTTAACTCGGAAAACAACCCGTTGGCTCGGGTTTGATTTTATAACTTATAATCGATAATAATTCCACTTTCGAAATAATATATTTATACTAATTTTAACCCCGACTTCGTATGAAATAATATATTAATATTATTTTAACTCGTGACTCCAATTTCTAAATAATATATATTTATGTTATTTCACTTTGTTTAAATACCTCGTGTGATGTTTAAACTATTTAATAATATAAGTTGTTATATTATTTACCTACGTTATTTGTTCGAATAAAAATAACATGTTTATTATTTTCGCCAATGATTAATTATTAATCTTACGAATCTAAAATAATATTTTAGATTATATTATTTTCCTAACTTTTGTAAACGACTTGAACGTACGAATCTAGTTATTTATTTGTTTATCATTCGTTATTAACGTTCGACACGTAACGCATTTACCTTAATTATTATATATATAATTCCGTAGACACGTTCGTCTACTCTTAAATTCCTAGAATGCGTTAAGGCGTTAAGTCTTCCGTGTCGTCGTCACAAATCCCAACTTGTCCCTAATTTATGTGTTTATAATTTTAGGGCATACGTAAGTCGTCTGAGACTTACACTCGTGGTTCCAACTTTTTCCTTGTGTGATCCAAATCTCTACTCAAGCTCAGGTGAGTTTTCACGGCCCCTTTTTACTGCTTTTAAACTGGGGGAGAAAACATGATACAAACTCTTTTGATTTTTGTACTTCATTTTATATCAATTGTTATGACTATGCGTAAACTCTATCATGAAATTACTCACATCGAACCGTTTAAATATGAATATAGCGAGGTATGTTGGGTAGTACTACTGGGTTTGACAAACCTCACCCGCGTTAGTCGCGCTAACTCGATTGGATATCGAACGGGTGCAATATTGACCTAAACGTGCACCGTGGTTGATAGACCTGGTGGGAGGCAATACAAACAGTCAGTTTACGGTTGCGAGCGTAATAGCAAACATGAACATGGGTTAGCTACTCAATGGTATATATGTTGATTGTACAATAAATCTGGTAAACGTTTATTTTTATATTGAAACCTGTGAACTCACCAACCTCGTGTTGACACTTTTTCTTACATGTTTTCTCAGGACGCTAAGCTAAGACATAGGTGCACGTTAGGGCATGCATGGGATTCAACTGCTTTGCTTTGTGTCTATTTATGTTTGGTTGAATTATTTTATTGTACTTTGTTTGGTTTGGACGTTTGGACTTTTTAGACTTTTGGACTTTGATTTTGGGCGCGTGTATTTTGTGCATTTACTTTCTTTACGCTTCCGCATTGATACTCTGATTCAAAAGATATTTTCATTTTGAGTCCCATGTAGAGTCGTTCAATGTAACTAGTGTCTGAGATCCTGGTTTGTCACTTCCCAAAACGGTAATACTCCGTTAGTTGAAATTGGGGGTGTGACAGATTGGTAATACTCCGTTAGTTGAAATTAGGGGTGTGACATAGGTTGACCTATACCGACGACATGCCGGGGATAGGTGTTTTCAAAATTTGACCAGGCGACACCCTATCCACACGACATGTCATCGGGATAGGGTTAGCTGGGTGGAGAGAAAACTGAGAGCCTAAATGAAAACATGTCCCAATAACATGTTGCCAGTATGGTCTATATATACCGACGACACCTGTCCCGACCACTCTTTTGACCTATTGGTACGAACCTATATCCACGAAATATGTACCAACGACATATCGTCGTGATACGTCTAATTACCCTATACCCACGATATGTTATCGGGATAGGTCGACATATTTTCTTGGGTATAGGATCGTATATTGTGTGCTTGTATCTTAATTATCAAAACAATTGAATAAACATCATTAAATATTTAACATATAATCAAATGAACATTTGATAAGCTAGTCTAATTAAAATTATTTATTACTACTACAAAAATGTCAAACTATCTTAAATTAAAATAAATAAATTTTTCTATCATTTAATTCTTATAGAACTTTTATAAATTTATATGAAATAACATGTAATTTAAATTTCATTATTTTGTTCAATTTGTTACGAAAGTCAGCTAAAAATTTATTAAATAAGCAAACTCTAGAGAAACGACGAATTTTTAAATTTCATTGTTATTAAAGATAAAAAAATTAATTATTTAAGCAAACTCTCGCAAATATAATATTTATAGTGTCAAATTAATATGTTCTAAGTTAATCTATATCTATACTACTATATAATACATATTTTAAGGATATTATTGTAATTTACTCAAAAAATTAAGACACAACACATTTTTTTTTGCATATTGTACAAATTAGCAATGCCTCAAATGTGTACAATTACCTTCTAACCCATATTTATAATTAATGCCTAAAAATTACCCTTTAACCCATACACTTAATTATCTCATTTACTCAAAAAATTAAGACACCTTTTTTTTTAACAGCAACAATGAGATATCTCATAGAAAAGCTAACGGAGAACTAGCAATACCCTAATTACACCAAGCCAAAACAACGTACACCAAAGCTATATTACAGTGGTTACTAACTACTTAGATAGGGAACCTTACCAAATACCCGTTACTGGATTTGTAATCCAATTCTCCCAGCATACCTGTGGTTCTTTACTCCCGTGCTCTCTCCAATTAAAGCTCAACACTTTTATATCTTCCTCCATGTTCTTCACCGATCTCCTAATTTTTTAGAAAACCCAATTATTCCTTGTTTTCCAGAGTATCCATAGTGTGCAATAGCCTATTGAACACCTTATTCTTTTTGTTTCTTTTGATCCCATCATTACCTTCAAATGCTTAACCGGTTCCATAACATTAGAGAGGTTTAGAAAGCTTTCACCTATCCAATTTCCGATTCTGCGCCATATTTCCTTTGCAACCGGGCAGCGTAAGAATGTGTGATCCTCCGTTTCTGCTTCCAGGTAACAAAGTGGGCAATCTGTAGACAGAACTGAGATACCGCGAGCCGCTAGGGACTGAGCCAGTGGAAGCCGCTAGGGAAAGAGCGGTGTAGAAATCTCTGACATGTAAGATTTGGGAAGAAAGGAAAATTAAGTCCTAGATTCGTAGGACCGTTCAAAATTTTGAAAAGAGTTGGGCTGTAGCCTATCAACTCGAATTACCAGAAGAGATGAATGGAGTACACGATGTACTCCATGTGTCAAATCTACGTAAATGTTTGGCAGATGAATCTCTGGTAATGCCCCTACAAGACGTAGAGGTAGATGAAAAATTAAAATTTGTGGAACAACCTTTGCAAATCGAGGACAGGCAGGAAAAGAGATTGAAAAGAAAGAAATTGATGATCGTGAAAGTGAAATGAAACTCCAGACGTGGCCCTGAATATACATGGGAATTGAAAAAGAAATATCCTCACTTGTTCAAGTAATCTCGAGGACGAGATTAAAACAAGGTATGTAGGATGTAACACCTGCCACAAAAATGTCCAAGATTTGACTAAGGTACAAACCACAAGGACTATAAGTGTAAATATACCAAAGATCAAGGTTCAAAAAGTAGAAAACTTGAAAATCCAATGGTAACGGACCGTCACGGACGGTAACGGTCCGTTACGGACTAGGCACGCGAACCCTGATGACACGCCACGTGTCTGGTGACTAAGGAATGAATTCTGACGCGTGGAAACCCTATAACGGACCGTCACGCCTGATAACGGTCCGTCACAGCCACAAAAGCAAAAGGGTGCGCCACATATCACTCCATAACGGACCATCACGCCTGGTAACGGTCCGTCACACCACAATTTGACGTGACGGTGACACGTGTTTGATGACTCGCGAACCCTAGTCTGGTGACGGACAGTCACCACCCGTAACGGTCTCGGGAATTGCCCTATAAATAGTTGATCGAGTTCAGTCCATTCTCTCATCCCATACTCGATCTTCTCTATCATTTCTTGTCCCAGAGCTTCCATAGCCCACTCCCGACGATCCCGGTCCAACTCCCGCTCGTTGTAGTGCCCGGTGTAAGAAGAAACGCTCGTAGAAACGTCAAGATGATAGAAAATTTAAGTTAAGAAGATAGTCTATAAGCTTTCAACTTAGAGGCTCATTCCTATAAACCAAGGTGAATACTTTATCTCTCTAAAAACTTGTGTCAAACATTTTATTTACGAAAATGGCCAAATAAATTTTAAGGGAATAATGCTCAACGTTCTTCTACGAACAAAGCATTCAGGCCATAGGTGTGCGTAAAACTTGCAAGGGATACACGGGTCTAGGGTGAAATTCCCGGACTACGGCTGGTGCTTGTCTTATAACAACTTCGGAGGCAAACCTGTCCATTATTATAAGACATGACGCCAGTGTATACTGTGGTGCGATTGAACAGGACGGGCCTGCTGAATGTGTGGATTGAACATAAAGTTGTGATTATGAAATTAATACTTGTTTGTGCCAAATGATTTTATCGTCAAGATAATTGTATTCACCGGCGTTCGCGCTGACGTTTTATTTTCAAAATGTTTTCAGGAAATGAATAAATTGAAATAAGAATGGGGTATAGGCAGACATCAGATCTGACCCAAGATTGGAAAATGTGAGAGGCAGACATCGAAAAGGATAACTTGCACGTTAGATTCTCAGGCCTCATGTATAGAAAATCCTAAACGAAAGAAAAAGGAGATAGGAACAGAGGATTGATCAACCCTGGATAGTACTATTTCCCGTTGCTGTAGATGTATTTGATTTCAAACTCTGTTTTCTAATCAAAATGAAAAGGGTATTTAAATCCCTATGTTTATAAAGTAAATATAAAACTTTTGTCTTCCAACTGAGTTTTGATATTTACTAATACAACCCTTGAGGTTGAAAGAATGTTGAAACGATCCTTTTGAAAAGACTTCCGTTGTATTTATAAAAACTCTGAAATCAAAGTTCAAAGGTGATATCAATCAGGCTCGCAAACGTAGAGGGGGTGCCTGGGGCAGGGTGTGATATAATCACACCCCCAATTACCTCTCGTTTCTTCTCCGGGGCACCCAAACCAGTCGAAGAACTAGAACCTGGCCACCCAGCCGTCCTCACTTGTTGCTCGACAATTTCAGGTAATCTTTATATCATTCAACTCGTATCAGTCGCATAAACAAAAGCCCCATGGTTCGGGTTCGATTGGTCTAAGAAAGTTGAGTCAATTTGGTGGATTAGGGTTACAGGATTAGTTTGGGGAGGAAGACGAATTGGGGACTGGGCTCTTAAACTAAACAAACTGGTTAAGACCAAGGCATCATGCCCTGGTCTAGTGTTTAGAGTGTGTGTGCAATTGGGAACCGGCCACAGACGCAGGTTCGAGTCCCAGGGGGGCGATTTTGATCCTTTTTTCCCATTAAAACCATTTTTAATTCATTTCTTAAACTCTAGAAATTTCGGATCTAATTTTTATAAAGTATATAAAAACATTACACAATATTTATAAAACTCAGAAAAATATAAATAATATTTTAACTATGGCATTTTATTAAACCAATGAAAATTATAAATAGTATACAATAAAAGTCAATTGTTTAGACAAAAATCAAATTATAATATTTGTTTATAATTATATTTCCCAAATCCTATCTATATATTCAATCATTATTAAACTTCTAAGAAACTTATAAATAATTATTATTGATAAAGATAATTATTTTATATAAAATACAATTTATTTTATCTAAAGATTACTTGGTCTCTTGAATTTCATTATTTAATCATTTCTTTCATTTTATTTATTTAATGAATTAATTAGCTACTTTATTAACTAATTATTTTATAAAGCTTATTAAACATTTTCTCACTTTATAATTTATTTATAAATTGTTATATAAACAAATCTAAGTATATTATTTTTTTTCCATACCACATTATGTGTATTTAACAATTTATATACAATATTATTTAAATCATTTCCATACTATGACCTATTTGTTTATTAAATAAACATTCTAACATTATAAATAAATATGTTTTCCTACAAAAACTTGTACAAACCCTATGCCCAAGTCTCAAACCCCCATGAAACCCTAAATGTCCCAATATCTCCTTAATACCATTTAAACGTACATTAAATTTAGAGTACCATTACACGTGTAGGTTTGTTGTGAAAAATCCTCACGAGACATATCAAACTCTACCAGTTCATACCATTTCTAGTTTGATTCAAGTGAGTTTCATAGCCCCCTTTCTCTTTACTATTGTTTACAAATAGTCGGGGTGGAACATGTTTACATACATTACCAGAATTCAATACCATTTGTTCTCATGCTATTTACTATGTACTTTATGTCTTAAACTACTTGGCGACCATGCATGTGTTCATATTTAGTACAATCATTAACTTGCTACCCAAGCCTAAGACAATACCCTTTATGATCATTTATATGGGAAACTGATACCAGTTAACACAGACCTTGGCGGGTTTTGTGTGTACCATATTACTATTTTTCCAAAACTCAATCAGTTGGATTGTGCTTACTAGTTTTCCATTTAATACGGCTTGATTGTACACTTGGAACCTTGTATGTTTTCACATTTATCACTTAGTTATGCTTTAAACATATTGAATTTCAAATACTTTTTACTTAACTTTTGTTGGTGTCAAAACCTATGTTACTCACCAAGTACTTGTAGTTGACTTTTACTCACATGTTTTAGGTGCACCTGATTGAGGACTCTACTTGCTCACCTAGGACTTGGACCTAGTTTAATTTAATTTATGTTATGTCTCGAACGTTTCATTTTCCCTTTCCTTTGTAATGGATGCTTTTAAATTGATGAATAAATATTGTCATTTAATAATAGATGATCATGTGCTTATGAACAACCGCGTCAGCCCCGCCGTGTAATCCGCCGCCGGCCGGGGTGTGACAGATTGGTATCAGAGCCATGGTTATAGGGAATTAGGTTATTAGATACTTGACCTAGACTATAACCTAGGAGTCCCAAACATGAGTTAAACTCATGTCTATTATTAGGAACTCCACTCTATACTATACTTACCTACACCTATCTATTTCTGACTACCTGATACAACTACATGAACTACAAAGGATCTACATGAATCCTACTCTCAGACTTAAAAGTCTAATCCAAATAAAACTCTCAAAGGTATGTAGGTTCTAACTAATGAATGAGAACTTGTGCAATCTGGAAGGGTGGATGCCTGTATTCTGGGAGTTCTGTCTAGGAAAGCATTTCGTATAAATCCAAATCAACCGATGGACCAATTATGCTTTCTTGGGAATTCTGGGAATGAGTGTCCACTTATAGGCTAAAGCATGACTTCTCAAACATTAGATGAATATAAATTACTTTGATAAGTCAATGTGCATATTAGGGTACCATCCATGTTTTACCTAGTACCTTATGAATTCTTTACAAACTCTTACACATGATTCACATCTTATGAACTTTCTATTCATCCCTTTGTAGAATGCCTCCCCTTCGTGAACATAGGTACAATCTTATGAACTTTCTATTCATCCCTTTGTAGAATGCTTAGTTTTTTGGTGCCTCACATGGTTACTCCTCTCTCTCGAGCCATTGAGAAGTACATCAATGGTCTGTCCATGCAGATTCAGGATACTGTTTTAGGTAGCAAACCAGTCACCCTCGAGGAAGCCATCCATCTTGCTGTTTCCCTGTTAGACAATCATGTTAAGGCGGGAACTCTAACTAAAAAGGGAGCCAAGAAGACTCTTGAGAAAACCACTGTTGAACCCACCAAGGAGACTAAGACCGAGTCTTCCTTCAATGGGAAGAAAAGGAAAGGCAGGAACTTTGCCATTGTCACACCTGCTACTCCTCTAGCCCAAGTGGCCCCTACTGCCTTCAACCCCATCAAGAAACCATATGTGGGAACTCTACCCTTGTGCAACACTTGCCAGCTCCATCATACCACCTACATGCCATGTCGTTTATGTACCAATTGTGGACGTTCTGGGCATACGGCTAACATTTGCCGTAGTGTTCCCCGAGTTAACCAAGCCTACCAACCTGCCGTTCCTGTTCTTGCTCCCACTGCTATCCCTTAGGGTCATGCTTGTTATGAGTGCGGTGACCAAAATCATTTCAGGAACCGTTACCCTAGGTTGGTCATTGTGAACCAAGCCAACATGAACCAGGGCAACATGATTCAGGGAAATATGAACCAGGGGAACATGAACCGGGGAAATGTGAACCAGGGGAATGCAAACCCGTAGCCCGTGGACGTGCCTTTAACATCAATGCCAATGAGGCTCAAGCCAACAAAGATGTGGTGAAGTACGTACCTAATTAACCAGCAATATGCTTCTGTCCTGTTTGATACTGGTTCCGATTGGAGTTTCGTGTCCTTTGAATTTGAACCACAACTTTCTATGAGTCGGGCTAAGTTAGACAAACCCTTTGATATATTAGTAGCGGACGATTATTCTGTTTCATGTGATACCATTATTAGAGACTGTACCCTAAACTTGAACGACGAAGACTTCTCAATCAATCTCATTCCTATGGATCTCGAAGGTTTCGACATCATAGTAGGCATGGATTGGCTGACCAAGCATCATGCTAAAGTCGTCTGCTTTGACAAGTATATTTGTATCCCGCTTGACTCGGGTGATATTCTGAACGTCTATGGTGAGAAGCCGTCGAAGGGACTAAAGCTTATGTCTTGCACTACCGCACAGAAGTACTTACAAAAGAAATGTGTGGCATTCTTGGCTCATATTGTGGAGCGGAAAGGCAAAGGCAAGAGCCCTCAAGTGTGACAACCCGACTTTTCAAGTTAACTCAGTTAGTAAATTTCGTTAAGTTTTCTGTTAAAACCTAACCCAGTTAACTCAATTTTAAATCCTAAGGACCAATTCTATTATTTCTTGATCTCAAACTTCAGGGACTGATCCTGCCATGTCTCTAAACTTGATCTGTTGACTTGCAAAGTCAAAATCAAGAGCAATTGATCCCTGTTGACTTTTTAAAGTCAAAATCGAGTCCCTATTTGATCCAATTAACCCGTAAAGCCTCACAACTGTCCAAATTCAAAACTAAAATCCATTACCATGATAATTTCGACCATCATGGAGTCTTTAATTACTATCATTACGCAGGAATTAAATCGATTAATGGCTAATCAAGTTATAACCGTCGAAACCGTCGCCCCTTCTATCAAAATTGATGAGTTCTTGTATTGTTTTTCACAAATTGAGCATACACACACCTCATTTGCATCCATTGGAAGCTGTAACACGCAACAATTGGGCCGGAATCGTAGCAGAAGTCGTCGGAATCTAACCCGCAAGCCGTCGACACTCAGTTTAATCGATCACCATCAATCCGTCAACGTTTCTGGTAACTAGTTACATCCTTAGTTTCGTTTGAGTCTATTAATTGAGAGCCCTATGATAATTCGAGCATTTAGCATCGAATTGAACCCGATCCAGAATCTAGGGTTCATACGTTTACAATTTAATCGATCACTATGCTAGACCCGAAGATAATCCAATTAATCTATGTCATTAGATTCGCAATTTGATTCTCTGTAAAAGCCCTATATTGATTTTATAAATTAACATCAAATCGTTCAAGATCACAAACCTAGGGTTCATACAAAATCCAATTTGGGGCTTTTTGATTCTAAACTCATCGTGAATGAAATTAAACCATATACACATGTTAGAAATTCCCTATTTAACAAAAGCCCTATGATTTTAAACCTTGATATCATCCAATTTGGCGAATTTGAATTCGAGTTCTAAAACTATTGTTTCGGTTTGTTGGAGCATGTTTTGTGACAAGCAGCTTGAAGATTGTTTGTAGTTTATGAGAGTCGTTTGTATCTGATCAAGTTGTATATCCGAGTCCATGTTTATATATGTTTTGGTTAAGTTGCACTTGAGTACTTAGCTTGTACTCAGTTAGTTATCCTTGCGTACTTAGGGTTAAGTACGCAGGAAGGTATTCATGCGTACTTAGGGCTAAGTACGCAGGAGGTGACAAGTGGTCTTGCGTACTTAGAGGCTAAGTATGCAGGAACGGGGTCTGTTAGTATATATAGATGGTTCAAGTCATTTGTATGAGGTCTCTCACTTTGGTCTTGGAAGAAATATACTTTTGAGAGCAAAACTTGTAATCGTTTGTTGAATGCTAATAGACAAGTGTTTATTTAATCGTGTTTTTTTGCGTTCGTCTTAGTCGTCTTGTCGACCTAGTTAACCGAGGATTTCGCACTCGTGTTCGACTAGTTACACCACCTACACGGTAGAGATCCTAGACCCGGGGACCTACAAGTGGTATCAGAGCCTTTGCTCTTGATTTCGAGTGTTATAGGAGTGTTGTTGTCAAATTTCTACTAAGAAACACAACGATTACCAAGCTTTTTGGTTCAAATTTGAGGATATTTTAGTTTCAGATCTATTTTTTTTTGTGAAGAAATCTTCAGATCTGCACCTTTCTGGTGTTTTGATTGATGATTTCATCGGTTAGGGTTGTTTAGTTTTCACTCTAGAATAATCCTAGTGGAACTATTAATCGATTTCATCAAGTTTTGAGGATTTGAAATTTTTAGGTTGAAAAAGTGTAACAGAAGCTTAATTCGTAGGTTGCTTATTTGGTTGCTAAGTACGCATGGGTACTTGGCTTTGCGTATTTACTAAATACGCATGAACACCCTTTATGTGCGTATTTACTAAGTACGCATGAACTAGCATCTGAGATTCAAAAAAAAAAAAGAATAAAATCCTTGAGTTGGCTAGTTGTGCTTTTTGAGGATTTGAGTGACTTGATGATGAAGTTGGTCATAGTTTAAAGAGAAAGGGGGGGTGTATCATCAACCGTGATTTCTCGTGTAAACTACATTTTTCGTGCTCTTTGGTCAAGCCTGTGTTCAAGATTTGATGTGATTCAATTATGATGGGATTTATCATTTGGGATCTGTGCGGAATCCAGATAGACAACCTAGTTATGGAACTTCACCGCGGTGAACGTATACAGATTAGGAGGTGTGAACCAGGAATGAAGATCTAATTGAAAAATGTTGGACTTTGGATATAAGGTGATCACTGCTGAGCATGATTTTGTGTTTGATTCTATCAAGTATTTTCAAGATGAAGTTGGATATCCGTTGGATTATTAGTTGAAGATGGAACCTTTTATCATTGGCCAATGGGATAGGAAACATACCCTTGTTTCTGGTCTAGTAAGGAGAAGCTTACATTGAAAGGGGAAATTAGAAATGAACATCTTTAGGAATTTGGTTGACTCGTGAAGATACAGGATAGAGTTGGACACATCTGGTGTGAAGACTAAAGTTTATCTTACTGGAATTCCTATGGGAGCTGAAGACTGAAGTTTGAAGATTTGAAGATCTCAAGTGGAATGCTAGAAGATCAAGTCTCGCAAGAAGACACGTGATGTCATTAGTTTAGAGGGAGTATATTAGGACATTCTTTGTAAACTGATGCATATCAGTGTTAGTGATAGATAGAATTTGATGCTATAGTTAAGAGGGAGTTTGTAGAAGCATGTTTTTGTAACAATAGATAAAATTCTATGTATCGGTGTATGTGACTAGTACGGAGGAGGGTGTTCGTGAGTACTTAGCCTGCACACCAGTTTGGTCCTACGTACTTAGTAAGTACGCAATGCTTTTGCCTTGCGTACTTGTCAAGTACGTAGGACCAAACCTTGCGTACTTAGACAAGTACCCAGGTAGTGTTCCTTCCCTTATAAATATGAGATGATGGCCTCATTTGTAGGTGGAACTCTGGAACTAGGTTAAGAGGTGTCCGGGTCGGGACGAGCTCTCCCGACCCCTGGACCGTGAGCTTAGATGAGAGATGTGTGCTCCTTCGGTATGTAGTCTATAATACGAGATGGCTTCTATGTTATGGATTACATATCGTTTCATTATCTTTTGTTTGTGTTCGTGATTCTCTGTCTCGTTTCTTGGTTCCCACACAAATAACATAACAGGTCCTTGTTATTTCTGTTGCACGACAAGGCTCCCGGGACCTACAATAAGAAGACTGACATCCCTAATATTAGTTTATGAATGTGAACAATGTTATGTTTTAAAAGTTTTTGTTAACTCTGAATTTTGTACAAGACTTCCGCTATTGATGTTTAAAGTTTAATTCAAGGTTTAAGAACTATGTTTATGCTATGTTTGCCAATTATGAGAGGTACCCGGTTTGAGTCCTTTCAATGGGGTATAGTGTCTTAAATATGATTAAGTGTAAGAATCAAATAGGAGGTTTAGACATGTGTACCAAAAATTAGTAATCAATGAATGATGTTTAGATTGCATTCATCTGGTACACAACCAAATGGATGTTGTCACAAATCAAAGTGATTCAAGTTCGTATACTTCCAAGAAGACATGCTTTAGCCTATAGGTGAACACTCACTTCGGGAATTCCCAGGAAAGCATACGGATCCTTCAGTTGATTTGGATTTATATGAAATGCTTTCATATGTAGAAGACCCAAAGTACAGGCATTCACCCTTCCAGATTGCACATGTTCTCTACTAATTTTTAGAACCCAAAACTTTGAAAGGATTTTAAAATTTTAATAGGCATTAGGCCTAAGAGTTTAAATTTTCTACCGGTGATCGTGATGATATGGTTCTCAAATGTGTAAAGATGAAAGTGTATGTAGTCTTAGATATGGTTAAGTGTATGGCAATACTTAGGATAGCATTTAGTGATATCAAATAGGTAATATGCAGACTAATCAAATAGTGTAGCAAATAAGGTATTACATGAGTAGTAGTTTTTTGTAAACATGTAAGTTATCAAGTAACATAGCACATAAGATTGTTCAAAAGGGTATCCTAAGGTTATAGACTAGGTCATTGGTTTCTAATAACCTAATTCCCTATAACCAAGGCTTTGATATCAATCTGTTACACCCCGGCCCGCGGCGGATTAAACGCCGGGGTTAACGCGGTTGTTCATAAGCACATGATCATCTATTAATAAGTGATAATTATTATTCATCATAATTAAAGCATCCGTTACAAAAGAAAAATAGGAAACAAAGCGTTCATAACATAACATAAATTAAATCCAATCTTTATTAAGGCTAGGTCCAAGGTCCTATGTGATCATGCAATATCCTCAAACTGGTGCACCTGAAACATGTGAGTAAATGTCAACTACAAGTAGTTGGTGAGAAACATAGGTTTTGACTCCAAACAAAGTTAAATATAAGTTTATAATTAACTATATTCAAAGTGTGTCTAAAGCATGAATGTGAAAACATACAAGGTTGCAAGCGTACAATCAAGCCATGTAATAGGAAAATAGTTACACAATCCAACTGATTGTCTTTTGAAAAAGTAGTAAGATGTATACACAAAAACCCGCCAAGGTTTTGTGTTAGATAATGTATCGGATTCCCGTATAAATGATCATGTTAGGTACTACCTTAGGCTTGCCACACAAGTTAATGATTGTACTAACATGAACATACGTAATGGTCACCAAGTAGTTTAAGACATGAAGCATAAAGACAGTTGCATAGGAACAAAGGTATTGAATTATGTATGAAATATAGTTGTAGACATATTTCACCCCAAAAGTGTAAAAATATAAAAATGGGCTATGTAAACTCACATGTAATGAAGCTACAAGTTGTATGAATTGTAAATGATGGGTAGGGTTCGCGAGGATCCCTCACAAACAACCTACATGGTATATTTGTATTCTAGACTTAATGAGAATAAAGAATTTTAAATCTATTTGAGTTTCTAGGGAATTTTGGAGTTTGGGTCAGATATAAGGTTTGTACATATTCACAAGTATTGTGATGATAATGATTAAGTAATTTATAAAATTAATTAGAATTAATTATAAATTCTAATTAATTATATAATGTTTATAATAATATGTTTGAAATTAATTATTCTAAAATAATTAATAATAGATTGTGGATCAGAAAGGTTTAGATAATTATCTCATTTAAAATAAAAATAGTTGTTTAAATTATCTAAATGACTTCTTTTACTTAAATGGTAAATAAAAGAATTATTAGATAAATAGGCTTTAAATGAAATTAATTGGATTTGTATAATTATTTATCTAAATAATTGTTTAAGTATTTCTATAAAGTTTAAAATGTCTTAAATAATTATTCTTTACCAAAATAATTATTTATAAGTTGAAAATTGAGTTAAGAATGTCCAAATAAATATTTAAAATTTGTTTTGTAAACATTGTCATTCTATAATCACAATACCATATTCAGGTTTATTTAAATAACCCATTTATATTGTTTATTTAGGATTTTGCTATTTCTAATATGTTTTTAATTAAACTAAAATGAATGAAACATTATTTTATGTTTTCTCTTTTTTTTGGTAAAAAAAATTAGTAAATATTTCTATTAGGTTTATAAGAATAATTTGTGGAGCTAAATTATTAGTTTATGCATTAGAACACTTGGAAATGAATTATTATGGAAAGAAAAAGAAAGAAAAAAAAACGGGGGGCACGGGACTCAAACCCGTGACCTACTATGTGGGAGTGCGAGTGTTTAACCAAGTGATTTGGGCGTGATGCCTTGTTAATGAAAAGGAAAGTTTAACTTTTAACATAAGGGTCCCAAACACCTTCTTCCCCAAACATTCAAATCAAAACCCTAACTCCCAATAGACCTCGATTTCCATACGATTTGTAACAGTAACGTTAGGGCTTTGATTTGTTGTGTAAAAACGAGTAGAAATATTGGGTGAATACCTGAAATTGGAGTTGATTTGATGCAAGAACTTTGAGACCCGCCATTCACCGTCGATCGCGACTCAGATGGGTAAAGGACTGATTTTTTAGGCTGGTTCAAGTCGTAAATCAATAGGAACTTACACGGGGACATTAACACATGCGCTACAGGTTTACCTTCGACAGGGTTGCGGGTTTTGAAGTCCGATTTGTGTGTTTACACATCTATAACCGAAAACCCAAATTGGTTCTTAATTAGCTCTTGAATTCGCAATAAGACACGAATTAATTGTTCGTAATAAATGAGTGGAGAAACGTTTTGGGAACGTTTCAATTTCCATAACAGCCGATTTGATGGATTCTTGCCCCTGACTTTGACTTCTGTAGTCAAAATTGGGTATGAACTCCTTCCAAGGTTCAAACAAAGGAAATGGAGGGGTGTTCAAATAGGGTTCAAGGACAATTTGAAGGGGTTCTTTTGGTTTAAGGGGGTTCAAGACACTTTAGTAAAGGGTTTTTTTTTAGAAGAGATTCAAGGGTAAAATTAATTATAATTAAGTATGACACTTTGTTATAAAATAGTTTTTATTAAAACTCGTAAAATCTAATCATTATTCATTTTATTTTAAATTATTTTGTATGGGAAACTCCATTTTTATGACATTACAAATTGTATGAATGGTTTTATTTAATAACAACAAATATATACATATAACTACATATATATTTATAAATAAATGCATGCGTATATAAAAGAAATGTAATTTCATGCTTTTAAACTCATAAGTTTTATTTCCATAAAATTAGGAGTTGTATGATTGATTTATTTGGTATATATATATATTTTTTAAATACATACATACATATGATAAAAATGAAAGATGTGATTACATGGCTAAAACTTACATGTTTTATTTATATACATTTATTGTAACAAAATGTTCACTTATATACATATGTAAATATGCTTACACGTGTTATATATATATATATATATATATATATATATATATAATATATATATATATGATAAAGAAATAATATGTAATACAAGGTTGAAAAGATTGAATAATTAATGTGGCATAATATGTTGGACAGGCATAGGGTTTGAATGTAGTGTTATTATTGCATAAAATAGATAAATAAAAAAAACATGGCCGGAAAATCATAGATGTTATAGTAATGACATGGTTATCTCTTGTATTCTAAACATTTTATCTCACGATATTAGTGAAAGTATTCTATATGTTGAGACTGCTCGTCAACTTTGGGATGAGTTAACTGACCGGTATGGACAAAGTAATGGAGCCAATTATTATTAATTGCAGAAGACTTTCTGATATCTCTCAGGGTAATGATGATATTGCCATTTACTTCACTAAAATAAAGTCTATATGGGATGAGGTTAATGCCCTCGATCCTATTCCTCCTTGTACAATTGGCAATTCCAGACTCCTGGCTAAACGTGAAACAGATCAACATTTAATGCATTTTCTTATGGGTCTTAACTCCGGCTATGAGATGATCTGGGGAAATATTATTATGATGAAGCCTATTCCCTCCATCAACCAAGCCTATGCTTTTCTCATTCAAGATGAGAAACAGAGGGAGCTTCATTCATCTTCCCAGTTTATCCTTCAGAATGCTTTCATGAATGCCACTATGCAGGTGCCAAAGGGTTCTAGTCCTCGGAAGGGTATTGTTTGTCGTCACTGCAAAACGACGGAGCATGATGTTAGTAAATGCTATCGTCTCATTGGGTTTCCCAAAGATTTCAAATTTACCAAACCCAAGATTGCTGCAAATGCTGCTTCTGATTCTGCTTCTACTGTTTATGTCGCCGGTTCGCCTTCTAGTATATCTACAGAACAGTACAATACTTTGTTTCAACTTTTTTAGCAGAATACTGGAGTTCAGGGTGGTGTTCCTACTGTTCAACCACTCAGCTTTTGTAACGAACCAACTTTTGGTTTATTAAAATAATATATTTTATATTATTTGAAGTGGTGAAATAAATAAATTGGAAGTTTGGGGGTGTTATGTTGTAAATAATTAGTTTTGACTAACTTATGGCAAGAAGGAGATCAAAAACGAACTTGAGGGACTGATTGTGTAATTAAAGCAATATGGTTTTGGTTTTGATGGAGAAGAACTCAGACACACAATTTTGTGTGTGTCTTGCAAAAATGAGAAGAGAGCAAGAAGGGAGAGATCAAAAAACGAAAATGATGGATTGCATGTAGAATTTGGATGATTCAAGGTGTTCATCTTCTTCCAAAACATCAAGTAAGTTGTTCTATCATATCTAAAGTTTCAATAATGGAGCTCTTAGTGGGTTTTGATAGAACAACCCAAATTGGGTCAATTGGTGTGGTGATTCGGATTAAATCTTGTTTAGAAGCTTTAATCTAGCACTATTGATGTTGGAGAAACAAGAATTACTTGGTTCTAACACCTAATTTGATGTTTAGAAAATTAGGGTTCTTAAGGCCAAATTGGGGTTTTATGATTTGGGGATGTTTGAATGTTGAATTGAGGTTGGGTAAGTGTCTAGGGAGTTATTAGACACATAATTAACCATAAAACCCCAATTTTATGGTGATTTGTAAAATTAGAGTTTTGGATGAATTTGGTTGGAACCCAAACGGGTCAAATGGGTGAATGATTGTATTGGGAGGTTAAAACTCGTTTAAGGTGTAATTAATCAAGTTTAGAATGGGTATAATCCATAATGTCTAGGGTGGGTGTTAGACCTCAATTGGTGAATGGTGAAATTAGGAGTTTGACTTTAATGGGTCAAACGGGTCAAATGGGTTGAAAGGTTGTTTTTGGGTGTTGGAGGTTTTGTTAAGGTTGTGTTAACCAAATTAAGTTGGGATGTTGATCTATAGATCATAAGGGTGTCTTAAATCCCAATTTAGTGTGTGGATTGAGATCATATGATTGCTAATTGCAATTGGAATGATAGGTGATCAAGGTATAAAGGAGCTAGCTTTGAAGACCAAGTGGATTTGTCTCTAGCTAAAGGTAAGTGCTTTGCACTTACTTAGTAATAGATATGGTGTTAGCAACATGTAAATAGATTTGTATAGTTTAACTCTATTTATATGTGGCGATTTGGTGTAAGTTGACTTAGTGTGGTAAAGAGTCAACTAATGTGTGAAATATGTTGATTTGGTGTAATTTGACTTAAGTGGTAATGAGTCAAACTAATGTATTAAATATGTTAATTTGGTGTAATTTGACTTAAGTGGTAATGAGTCAAACTAGTGTATGAAATATTTTAATTTGGTGTAATTTGACTTAAATGGTAATGAGTCAAACTAGTGTATGAAATATGTCGATTTGGTGTAATTTGACTTAAGTGGTAATGAGTCAAACTAGTGTATGAAATATGTCGATTTGGTATAATTTGTCCTATGTGGTAAAGAGTCAAACTAAATTGTGGAATGTGGTATATTAGTGTAATTTGACTTAGTGTGGTATGAGTCAAACTAATATGTAAAATGTGGTGATTTGGTGTAATTTGACTAATATGTGGTAAGAGTCAAAGTAAAATGCAATTGGGTGAAATTGAAGTCATTGAACCTCACTTATGTCGTTGTTGTTTGAAGTCTAAGAACCTCACCTGATAGTTAATTGAGGTCGTGAACTTCCCTAATGTTGTTGTCGTTTGAAGTCTTTGAACTTCAATAATGTCGTTGTAGTTTGAAGTGTAAGAACCTCACTCGGTGGTTAATTGAGGTCGTGAACTTCACTAATGTCGTTGTCGTTTGAAGTCTTTGAACTTCACTAATGTCGTTGTTGTTTGAAGTCTAAGAACTTCACATATTAGTTATTTGAGGTCATGAACATAACAATTCGTATTGTGGTATTTGAAGTCTAGGAACCTCACACGGGTGTTATTGAGGTCATGAACTTCACATAGTCGTTTTGTGGTGTTTGAGGTCTTTAGAACCTCACAAATGAGGATGGTCGGGTTAGTGGGTGTTTAACTAACTAGCGAGTACATACATAGGTGGTAATGTATGTAAGGTGTTATATATGCTTATTGAAGTTTTTTGGGTATAAATTGATATTCGGTTGGGGATTAGACATGTATAGGCGTTAATACATGCTATCGGAAAAGCCCAAACTTCTAGTAGGTATATCTCAGGCTATAAAATGAACTACGAAAGCCATAAAATATGAATTTGGGGTGCCTTGACGCGAGGAATTCAAAAAATGGGGTCTGCTCTGGGTTGGGCGTAATTTACGCCCATATGGGGTTGTTTATGGTCCTATTTACGCCCAAAATATCGTTTTTGGTCGATTATTGTCGTAAGGGCCTGGGGGCTCATACGGGGGTTGTATATCATTACTAATGGTTGTTTTATGGTGTTTTCTTGTAGATAAAGCTCTGGTCAAAGTCTCGGGTCACGCTTCGTGTCGGTTTGGATTCTCATTCATTTTCGTGGATGTTGGCGGTTTGAGTTGGAACCCTTTGTTGGGATTCATTAAACTTGTTTTGAGTCATCTCATAGATATTGAAACGTGTTGTTGTTTTAAGATGTCGGTCGAATGTTTTAAAACAAGTTATGTTGACATTTTGTTGTAATTTAACATGTGTTGTTTTGTCAAGAGTGTTAACTGGGACCTATTTTCCGCGTGTGTTGAAAGTTAAAATTGGTTGAAAATTTTTGGTGTTACAGCTTTGCTAATTTTGTAGGTATTATTGCTTGTAATTCGAATACGATCGACACAACTTGGATAATTGATACTGGTGCACGTAATCATATGTGATTTGACTTCAATTTGCTTTCTAATGTTCAATTGCTTACCTCGCACGTTTATGTTTTTCTTCTAAACGGGCATGTCTTAACTGTTACGCAAGTCGGAATGGTTAATCTCACAAAGACTTTTTCTATCTCCAATGTCTTCTTTGTGCCTCATATCAAGCATAATCTTTTATCTGCTCTTATACTTTATAGGGATACAAAAGGTCTTGTTCAATTTTCGAAAACTTCTTGTTTCTTGCAGGACCCTTCCCTGAGTTGTCTGTTGGTTCTAGGAGATCTCCTCAATAGACTTTATCTTCTGCATCATACTAAACTTTTCCTTGTTACAGTTGATTCCTTTTCTCACTGTAATTTTGTTGTTTCTTTGAAACTTAGGCATCATCGTCTTAGGCATTTGCCATTGTACAAACTTAAGTAATTGAATGTTTTTAATGGTGCACATGATTGTTCTATTGATAATTGTTATGTTTTCTCTAAGGCTAGACAACATAAACTCCCTTTTGCTTCTAGTAGTAGAACTAGTTCTCAAATGTTTGATCTTATTCATATTAATACGTGGGCCCCATATCGTTCTACTACATATGATGGATATAAATATTTTCTCACCATTGTTGATGATTTTACTAGAACTACTTGGACTCATCTTTTGACCACTAAAAGCAATGCCTTTACTACCCTTCAAGGATTCATTGAGATGGTTGAGACTCTATTCAATACCAATGTCAAGAGTGTTCGATCTGACAATGCTTATGAACTTGGTTCGGGTGTTCATCATGCCGAGTATTTTAAACAGAAAGGCATTCTTCATCAAACTACTTGTTTCTCGGGATGTGACTTTTCTTGAGTTTTTCCCTTCTTTACACTCTTTCGATCCTTCTTCTTTGTTTCCTTCTCTTAGTGATCTGTTTGAGGAGGTAGATCCAGCTGTTATTCCTTCATCTTCTTCGGTTGCTCCTGAAGTTGATTCCTCTCCTCCTCCTGTTTGTCTTATTCCTTCTCCTCCTGTTTCTCCTCCTCCAGATCTAAGAATATCTTATCATTCTTATGTTCCTCCTTCTCATTTGTAGGATTATCTTTATAATTCTGCTTCTGTTAATTCCTCTTGCTTTCATACTTTGTCAAGTGCTTGCCAAGCTTCTTCATTTGTAATCTTGTTGATCTTTCTCCTGATTCTTAGTAGCTTCTTCTCAATCTTGACTCTATTTAGGAACCTTCTTCTTATCAGGAGGCTGCTCAACATCCTGCTTGGCAAGAGGCTATGTCTAAGGAATTTACTGCCTTAGAATGTAATCAAACTTGGGAAGTCATGCATTTACCTAAGGGTAAGAAGGATATTAAATACAAATGTGTGTACAAAGTCAAGTATAATGTTGATGGCACAGTTGAACGTTACAAGGCCCGTTTGCTTGTTCGTGGTGATACTCAGAAAACTGGCATTGATTATAACGAAACTTTCTCCCCTGTCGTCAAAATGACTACTATTCATAGTCTTATTGCTGTTGCAACCAAACGACATTGGGGTTTATATCAGTTAGATGTTAATAATGCATTCTTACATGGGGATCTTGATGGAGACACTTATATGAGTCCTCCTCCTGGCATGCCATTATCCTCTCCTGATCATGTTCTTAAACTCAAAAAGTCTCTTTATGGTTTGAAGCAGGCTTCTCGGCAGTGGTATGGCAAGCTTTCTAATGCACTCAAAACCAAAGGTATATGCGTTCTCCCAATGATTATTCTTTGTTTTCAAAGACCATGGGAGATTCTGTTGTTCATGTGACTGTTTATGTGGATGACATTCTTCTCACGGGTAACAATGAACAAGAGATGTCTTCTTCAAAGGCTTTCTTACATTCCACTTTTCAAATCAAAGATCTTGTCAGCCTTAACTATTTTCTGGGCATTGAGGTTCTCAAGTCTGCTTCTGGTCTCATTATGACTCAACGTAAATTTGCAAAGGATTTGTTGAGCGAGTTTCCTCGGACGACGTTTCTTCTGTTTTGTCCCCTTTGCCTTTGCATTTATAACTCAAGCTCAATGAGGGTCAGGTTCTTGATGATCCTATGGCCTATCGTCGGCTTGTTGGTAAACTCAACTATCTCACTCACACTAGGCCTGATCTTGTTTTTGTGGTTCAGTTTCTTAGCCAGTTCATGAGTGATCCACATGTTCCTCATTGTGATGCTGCGTGGCATACTCTTCGCTAGGTCAAAGGAACTTGTTCTTAAGGATTGTTTTTTAATGAAAATTCTGATTTATCTCTATCTGCTTATTGTGATTCTGATTGGTAGGCTTGCCCTAATACTCGGCGATATGTGATTGGTATTTCATTTCACTTGGGGGAATGTATCATTTCTGCTTTTCGCGTACTTGTAACGCTTACCATATTCGTGAATCAATGAACCTTCAAACCCTCATCATAGCTCGTGTTCACATCATACTTGAAACATACCTATTTCATGCACATTATACTTATTACATGGTCACATGTTAACTGCAACGCTTGGAATTGTCTTCAATTGCAACTTGGACCGTTGAACCATTTACAAACTTGTTTACCGACACGAAACTCACCCACTACTAATTAAAAGGCAATGTATCAACCATATGTGCCTAACATAGTTATTTAAATCATTCAAGTTGTCACATAATTCAAATCGATGCCCTAGTACGTTAGTTAGTGCCAATACGTATCCGTTCGCCTTCTAAACCGCAGTTTGACTCCATATTGTCCACAACCAACAAATACATCCTTTATGACACTAAACTATGTTTTAAAATGACTAACACATTCATTTCATTAAATAAAACAACTTTCATTTACAAAACTTTCCTTAAATAAACACTGAAATTCGAAAAACGATCAAATTGTTCGTATACGAACCGTTTGGACCATCCATGGGTCAAGACGACCAAAGAGCCTTACCCACTTCACCATTTACGAAACCCAAGCCCCAAATCACATCAAAATTTCAGCCTCCTTCCCCTTTTGCACCCCTTGAAACCCTAACACATGTTCTCAAAGTCTTTCAATACTTAAACCTCTTAACCTACAACTATAAATACAAGGCTTAATTCCCCCATTCTCTTCACACTTTGCTACAAATTTTACTAGCCAAATCTCTGCCCTAATCCCCTACAAAATTCATGAGCCACCCTCCTCCATCCAAGAAGAAATCGCAACAACAAGGTAAGTTAGTTCGTCTTCGTTCTTTCATCCTTGTCTCGACATAATGCTTGTGTCGACTTTGAATGACCATATCTTGGCCATTCCTTAACCAAAAAGGTTTATTCTTGAGTCTAAAAGCAAGTCTAAAAGCAAGTTTAAAAAGTCTTCTTTCCATAAAATCTAACCTAGTAATTTTTTGATAAGTTTAAGGCTTTCAAACGTATTGTTTTAGAGGTAAAGGTCAATTCTGACCTTTTAACATAATGTTTGTCATTACTTTCCGGGACGATATCTCTCAATATACAAATCCAATCGTGTTCAATTTTTTTGAAAATCAAATTTCATTGAATATTTTTTAAAACCATGTATAATATACATCCTAACTCTTTGTAATACTCCCTAAAATGACAAATAAAGACAGAAATGTCTATTATGGACCTCTGATCTTGTGTGACAATTTTGGGATATGGAGAATCTTAGAATTTTTGGAATTTTTTATTATTTTTAAAACTTGCCTAAAATTCAGTAACACAAGCTGTCAAAATCTGGATTTTAGAAAACTAACCCTAATCTTCTAACATTTGAGCATCCTTAATTCTTTGATTTTCTTTTCTTAAAAACATTTTATTCATAATCTAAGGTGTTGAATGCATTAGAACCATATCCAAGCCTAAGATTTACGTATATGACAAATGAACGGTTCTGGCTAGGAAAGACGCGGTAATTTAAACGAGTCCTTTGCGATCGACCCCTCTTTCCTGGGAATCTTTTCATTAGATGTACCACTCTAGGTGGATTATCATGTTCTATTATGTAACTATCTATCCTCCTTCGTCGTTCTCATTCAAATTTTTCTTCGCGTAACGATAATTCCTTAAACTTATTCAATTCTTAAATTCTATAGGGCACGTTCACTAAGGTTGATACACCCGCCTCCTCTCTAATGATCAAGGTGAGATTCATAGCCCCTTTTCTTCTAATCTTTTGGGTGGCACATGTAAACATATCAGAAACATGTTTTCTATCGAATACAATTCAAACATAGCAAGACGTTCAACTAAACTTTTATTAACAAGTTCAACATGATAATCATAATCTTTCGCAAACATTGAACTAATCGGGGTTTTTACGTATTCTTGTTCAAACACGAGGAAGCTATAAACTTTGAACTACTTGGGGTTTGACGTATTCTTGTTCAAACACGAGGAAGCTATAAACTTTGAACTACTAGGGGTTTGACGTATTCTTGTTCAAACACGAGGGAGCTATAAACTTTTGGACAACTCGGAGCTTGACATATTCTTGTTCAAACACGAGGGAGCTATAAACTTTATGGGAAATCTTGAGGATTATGCCATCTATCTAGGACAGCCATGGGGTTGTGCCACATTGTTATTCTTTTGGTATTCTTTGATTGATTTTATTATCTACATACGTGCTTGCTTGATAATGTGTTGATTTGAATCTTGTTAATGAATTGTATAAAATCTTTTATTATGCTTTTATCTAAACCTATGCATCTCAACAACTATGTTTAGTTGACCCGTTTTATTACATGTTTAAGGAAATACGATCTTACAACAGAGAATCCTTGTCACCTCGGCTCGTGAGGATTGGGATCTACCATCTTACAACAGAACCCATTGAAGTAAGCTAATCTCACCCCGATCATCTTCACGAAGCCCACTACCCTTGAGCTATTTCGTCAAGCCTGGAGAACCCGAATTGTTCTCTGATGGAACAAGCCAATACTATCCTGCGCCAGTACCTGAGGTGGGAGTCATCAACATCTTGAGTGATTCCGAGCCCAGCGATGCGGAAAGTAGAGTTGGACCGAAGAGCAGCAGCCCAAGAAGAAAATGAAGACCCAGCAAGAGGAAGAAGACCCCGAACTCCCATCCAATGCGACAAGCAAATACCAAAGCAACGAGAACCCAAGCGGCAAGGAAGGCAAGGTTGGGCCTGCACCCAAAGCCTAACTACCCTTCAAGAAGAGAAGAACCAAGACCAATGAAGAAGGATCAAGATTTTGGGCCACAATGCCCAATTCTTAAACCATCATCGAGATCAAAGGCCCAATGGTAATACTCGTTACACATGTGGACTGGAAGAGTGAGTGCATGTACGCTGGGGTCTCTGCCACTAAGGAAAGTGTGTTGCGTAGGATGTGGTGCACTTTCCTGGGATGCCCTAGTTGTGAGTGCTTGCTTATAGGAAAACATGTCTTTTTAGTATTATTTATTGGACCCCGAATCTTGATAAGTCAACTATTATCCCTTTTAAATATTTCAATCTTTCGTAAACATCAAATACACATAATGCCTCCTCGTCGTGATCCTACCAACACCACTATCTCTAATATCAGAGATACCAACAACACTTCTTCCACTGCTGACAATACTACCATAGCCACCCTCCTCACACAGCAACTCACCGCCGTACTACCCGACTTAGTCACACAACTCGGAACAACAGAACCAACACCAATAATGCCACAATCACCAACCTTGCACCTGTCAGCTATGTTAGGGCCTGCAATATATGCGATGGCCTTGACCACCTCAAAAAAAAAACAGTTCTTCCAAACTTCACACTGTTAACAATCAAGCAGCTCAAGGTCGGGTTTTTGTCCTAAGAGCACGTGAAGACCCTGCCGCCCAAGATGACGTGAACCCCACTGTTAAGTTTTGGGATGAAATCCCCTTAACTAGGGGAGACATGATAACTATATTACTTATTTGATTTCTTAATTTGCTACCTTGGTTCATCAAAACTTGAATTCTATGTATGTTTGGATGACTCTATCTTGAAACTTAGGTTGATTTCTTTTATCATGGAATCATGTTTGCTCATAAAATTTGCACTATGTTTGGATGTATTATTATTCAAGATTCATTTTGTGGATTGCTATGGGAATGTCACACTTTATACACTACTGCTAAATATGCATAAGATACCTATTTAATCATGATTCTTAAATCTCAAAAAAACATGTTTTCACTGCCCTTCGATAATATTCGTAACCTCCGTCTACATTACTATCATCACTTTATAGGTGCATATTATAATGACATATCACACCCGTGTAAGGTAAATTGATGATTGCGGACGTGAACGTAATTGTGAATTTACGGGTACAATGGTGTGAAGTGAAATTCTACGATGTAGCTACCCATGACCAATTCTTGAACTCAAATCATGCCCGTGTAAGGTAAATTAACAAAAAGGTCTATTCTGGACCTCAGATCTTTTGTCATGATTTTGGGATATTTAAGTTGCCCAAATTTAAAATATTTCTTAACAAAAGTTGTTTATTATAACCTAAATTAAAGAAATGGAGAATCTTAGAATTTTTGGAAATTTTTTATTATTTTTAAAACTTGCCTAAAATTCAGCAACACAAGCTGTCAAAATCTGGATTTTAGAAAACTAACCCTAATCTTCTAACATTTGAGCATCCTTAATTCTTTGATTTTCTTTTCTTAAAAAGATTTTATTCATAATCTAAGGTGTTGCATGCATTAGAAACCTATCCAAGCCTACGATTTACGTATATGACAAATGAACGGTTCTGGCTAGGAAAGACGCGGTAATCTAAACGAGTCCTTTGTGACCGACCCCTCTTTCATGGGAATCTTTTCATTGGATGTACTACTCTAGGTGGATTATCATATTCTATTATGCAACTACCTATCCTCTTTCGTAGTTCTCATTCAAATTTCTCTTCGCGTAACGATAATTCCTTAAACTTATTCAATTCTTAAATTCTATAGGGCACGTTCACTAAGGTTGATACACCCGCCTCCTATCTAATCATCAAGGTGAGATTCATAGACCCTTTTCTTCTAATATTTTGGGGTGGCACATGTAAACATATCAGAAACATGTTTTCTATCGAATACAATTAAAACATAGCAAGACGTTCAACTAAACATCTTATTAACAAGTTAAACATGATAATCATAATCTTTCGCAAACATTGAGCTACTCGGGGTTTTGAAGGATTCTTGTTCAAACACGAGGAAGCTATAAACTTTGAACTACTTGGGGTTTGACGTATTCTTGTTCAAACACGAGGAAGCTATAAACTTTGAGCTACTAGGGGTTTGACGTATTCTTGTTCAAACACGAGGGAGCTATAAACTTTTGGACAACTCGGGGTTTGACGTATTCTTGTTCAAACACGAGGGAGCTATAAACTTTATGGGTAATCTTGAGGATTATGCCATCTATCTAGGACAACCATGGGGTTGTGCCACATTGTTATTCTTTTGGTCTTCTTTGATTGATTTTATTATCTACATACGTGCTTGCTTGATAATGTGTTGATTTGAATCTTGTTAATGAATTGTATAAAATCTTTTATTATGCTTTTATCTAAACCTATGCATCTAAACAACTTCGTTTAGTTAACCCGTTTTATTACATGTTTCAGAAAATATCGCGTAAGGATAGACTTTGGATTTGCTCACATAGGATGGCCTAGTTATCAACTGAAGACCTATAATTTATTTTAAAGTTGTTTTGTTTGATCAAGATTATTATCTTTGCTTATTTTGAGACAGGTGTAATCAGTTTAATGTTTATGAAATCTTAATAGTAATTTTATTTATTGCCTTGTGTTCTCTTATTCAATTTTGTCCCACTCCCGTGATTCCGCCGCTGGCGGGGGTGTGACAGATTGGTATCAGAGCCTTGGTTATAGAGAATTAGGTACCCTAGAAATGACCTAGACTATAACCCTAGGTATCCCTTATCATAGGAACTATGTGCATACGTGATTTACTTGTACTAACCATTCCTCTTATAAAATGTCGACATATTCTGCTAACGTCTCCGACAACACCCTTGTCACCTCAGCTCGTGAGGACTGGGATCTACCATCTTACAACAGAGAATCCTTGATCCCAAGGCCCAACCCATTGGAGTAAGCTAATCTCACCCCGATTATCTTCACGAAGCCCACTACCCTTGAGCTATTTCGTCAAGCCTGGAGATCCCGAATTGCTCTCCGATGGAACAAGCCAATACTATCCTGCGCCAGTACCTGAGGTGGGAGTCATCAACTTCTTGAGTGATTCCGAGCCAAGCGATGCGAAAAGTAGAGTGGGACCGAAGAGCAGCAGCCCAAGAAGAAAATGAAGACCCAGCAAGAGGAAGAAGACCCCGAACTCCCATCCAATGCGACAAGAAAACACCAAAGCAACGAGAACCCAAGCGGCAAGGAAGGCAAAGTTGGGCCTGCACCCAAAGAATAACTACCCTTCAAGAAGAGAAGAACCAAGACCAATGAAGAAGGATCAAGATTTTGGGCTACAATGCCCAATTCTTAAACCATCATCGAGATCAAAGGCCCAATGGTAATACTCGTTACACATGTGGACTGGAAGAGTGAGTGCATGTACGCTGGGGTCTCTGCCACTAAGGAAAGTGTGTTGCGTAGGATGTGGTGCACTTTCCTGGGATGCCCTAGTTGTGAGTGCTTGCTTATAGGAAAACATGTCTTTTTAGCATTATTTATTGGACCCCGAATCTTGATAAGTCAACTATTATCCCTTTTAAATATTTCAATCTTTCGTAAACATCAAATACACATAATGCCTCCTCGTCGTGATCCTACCAACACCAGTATCTCTAATATCAGAGATACCAACAACACTTCTTCCACTGCTGACAATACTACCATAGCCACCCTCCTCACACAGCAACTCACCGCCGTACTACCCGACTTGGTCACACAACTCGAAACTACAGAACCAACACCAATAATGCCACAATCACCAACCTTGCACCTGTCAGCTATGTTAGGGCCTGCTATATATGCGATGGCCTTGACCACCTCCAAAAAAAAAAAACCGTTCTTCCAAACTTCACACTGTTAACAATCAAGCTGCTCAAGGTCAGGATTTTGTCCTAAGAGCACGTGAAGACCCTGCCGCCCAAGATGACGTGAACCCCATTGTTAAGTTTTGTGATGAAATCCCCTTAACTAAGGGAGACATGATAACTATGTTACTTATTTGATTTCTTAATTTGCTACCTTGGTTCATCAAAACTTGAATTCTATGTATGTTTGGATGACTCTATCTTGAGACTTAGGTTGATTTCTTTTATAAATGAATCATGTTTGCTCATAAAATTTGCACTATGTTTGGATGTATTATTATTCAGCATTCATTTTGTGGATTGCTATGTGAATGTCACACATTATACACTACTGCTAAATATGCATAAGATACCTATTTAATCAAGATTCTTAAATCTCAAAACAACATGTTTTCACTGCCCTTCGATAATATTCGTAACCTCCGTCTACATTATTATCATCACTTTATAGGTGCATAGTATAAGGACATATCACACCCTTGTAAGGTAAATTGACGATTGCGGTCGCGAACGTAATTGTGAATTTACGGGTACATTGGTGTGAAGTGAAATTCTACGATGTAGCTACCCATGACCAATTACGCGTATACGAACCGTTTGGACCATCCATGGCTCAAGACGAGCCAAGACCCTTAGCCACTTCACCATTTGCGAAACCTAAGCCCCAACCCACATGAAAATTTCGGCCTCCTTCTCCTTTTGCACCCCTTGAAACCCTAAAACTTGTTCTCAAAGTCTTTCTATACTTAAACCCATTAACCTACAACTGAAAATACAAGGCTTAATTCCCCCATTATCTTCACACTTTGCTACAACTTTTACTAACCAAATCTCTACCCTAATCCCCTAAAAAATTCGTGAGCCACCCTCCTCCATCCAAGAAGAAATCGCAACAACAAGGTAAGTTAGTTCGTCTTTCGTTCTTTCATCCTTGTCTCGACAGAATGCTTGTGTCGACTTTGTATGGCCATATCTTGGCCATTCCTTAATCAAAAAGGTTTATTCTTGAGTCTAAAAGCAAGTTTAAAGAGTCTTCTTTCCTAAAATCTAACCTCGTAATTTTTTGACAAGTTTAAGGTATTCAAACATATTGTTTTAGAGGTAAAGGTCAATTCTGACTTTTTAACATAATATTTGTCATTACTTTCTAGGACCATATCTCTCAATATACAAATCCAATTGTGTTCAATCTTTTTGAAAATCAAAGTTTATTGAATATTCTTTAAAACCACGTATAATTTACATCCTAACTCTTTGTAATACTCGCTAAAATGACAAATAAAGACAAAAAGGTCTATTCTAGACCTCTGATCTTGTGTGACGATTTTGGGATATTTAAGTTGCCCAAATTAAAAATATTTATTAACAAAAGTTGTTTATTATAACCTAAATTAAAGATATGGAGAATCTTAGAATTTTTGGAATTTTTTTATTATTTTTAAAACTTGCCTAAATTTCAGTAACACAATCCGTCCAAATCTGGATTTTACAAAACTAACCCTAATCTTCTAACATTTGAGCATCCTTAATTCTTTGATTTTCTTTTCTTAAAAACCTTTTATTCATAATCTAAGGTGTTGCATGCATTAGAACCCTATCCAAGCCTATGATGTACGTATATGACAAATGAACAGTTCTAGCTAGGAAAGACGCGGTAATCTAAATGAGTCCTTTGCGACAGACCCCTCTTTCCTGGGAATCTTTTCATTGGATGTACTACTCTAGGTGGATTATCATGTTCTATTATGAAACCACCTATCCTCCTTCGTCGTTCTCATTCAAACTTTCTCTTCGCATAACGATAATTCCTTAAACTTATTCAATTCTTAAATTCTAGTGGGCGCGTTCACTAAGGTTGATACACCCGCCTTCTCTCTAATCATCAAGGTGAGATTCATAGCCCCTTTTTTTCTAATCTTTTGGGGTGGCACATGTAAACATATCAAAAACATGTTTTCTATCGAATACAATTCAAACATAGCAAGACGTTCAACTAAACTTCTTATTAACAAGTTCAACATGATAATCATAATCTTTGGCAAACATTGAACTACTCCGGGTTTTGATGTATTCTTGTTCAAACACGAGGAAGCTATAAACTTTGAACTACTTGGGGTTTGACGTATTCTTGTTCAAACACGAGGAAGCTATAAACTTTGAACTACTAGGGGTTTGACGTATTCTTGTTCAAACACGAGGGAGCTATAAACTTTATGGGTAATCTTGAGGATTATGCCATCTATCTAGGAATGCCATGGGGCTGTGCCACATTGTTATTCTTTTGGTATTCTTTGATTGATTTTATTATCTACATACGTGCTTGCTTGATAATGTGTTGATTTGAATCTTGTTAATGAATTGTATAAAATCTTTTATTATGCTTTTATCTAAACCTATGCATCTCACCAACTATGTTTAGTTGAACCGTTTTATTACGTGTTTCAGGAAATATCGCGTAAGGATAGACTTTAGATTTGCTTACATAGGATGGCCTAGTTATTAATTAAAGACTTATGATTTATTTTAAAGTTGTTTTGTTTGATCAAGATTGTTATCTTTGGTTATTTTGAGACACGTGTAATCAATTTAATGTTTATGAAATCCTAATAGTAATTTTCTTTATTGTCTTATGTTCTCTTATTCAATTTCGTCTCACTCCCGTGTTTCCGCCGCTGGCGGGGATGTGTCAGGGAAGTCCTATTACTTGGAAGTCCAAGAAGCAAGCTACTATTTCTCTTAGCTCTGCTGAAGCTGAGTACCAGTCTCTTAGCCGGGTCACACATGAATTTACTTGGTTAACTCGTTTTTTTGTGGAGTTTCAGCTCCCCAACCTCACTATGGTTCCTCTCAAGTGTGACAGTCAAGCGGCTATTCACATTGCTAAGAATCTTGTTTTTCATGAGCGCACTAAGCATATTGATTTGGATTGTCATTTTTCCATGAAAAGCTTCAAGCCGGTTTGATTCTGCTTTCTTAAACACGTACTTCCAATCAATTTACAAATTTATTCACCAAGAGTCTTGTTGTTCAACCGCGTTCGGCTATGATTACCAAGTTGGGCTTGTATACACCTCCAACTTGAGAAGGGGCGGGAGGCGGTGTTGTCGAAACTATTATTAGTTTTGCTGGTTCTGTATTTAGTTTCGCTTTCTTTGTTTAGTTTCTAGTATATAAACAATTTTGTAATCATTATTTGAGTTATCAATCAAAAATCATTTTCCCCCCAATTATTTCTCTCTCATTCCAGTTTTCTTTCTCATCATCACAACAGTATTTAAAGTCTTAGGAAGCATGGTGAGTTGGAAGGCCTGTTTACAACATGTAGTAGCTTTGTCAAGCACTGAAGCTGAAAATGTAGCTTTGACAGAGGCTATAAAGGAAGCACTTTGGTTAAAAGGCTTTGTTTCAGAATTGGGTATCAAGTTTGATGACACTTTGGTTCTTTGTGATAACCAAGGAGCAGTGCAACTGTCCAAGAATGGGGTTTTTCATGAAAGAACAAAGCATATTAGTATAAAACTTCATTTCATCCATGATATAGTTAATTCTAGAGAAGTTAAGGTGGAAAGGGTGAGTACAGAGGATAATGCTGCTCATATGCTCACTAAGGCACTTCCTGGAGCTAAATTTGCTAAGTGTTTGGGTTTACTTGATATTGGTTGATTTCGATTGAAGGTGGAGATTGTTAGAAATCAATCTTAAAGTCAACAGAACTTATAATTCAGCATTTGACAGGTTCATTAACTTTGAGGGGTAATTGTAGATTACTTAGAAGTTTGGAGGGCTGTTTGTGTAAGTTTCAAACATGAGTTGTTAATTGTTAGTTAACATCTCTGATTAGGGATATAAGATAGGGCTAGTTCTTGTTTCAGATAGTTCATTCAATCGTTCATAGTTTTCTTTTTTCAGTTTCATTTGTAACTGATTTCTCATATTCAATAAGAGTGAAATCATTTGATTGTGATTTCATGTGGTCTTATTACAACAATTCAGCTCCTTTACTTTCTTTGTGGTTTGGTGTTTCTAATTGACTAGCAAAGCTTAGCTTAAGCTTTTGAGCTTCTTTCATGAAGTTTCTTTGAACATAACGTAAATAAAAACGTTGATAAGCTTATCGTTCCTTCCACCTTTCAGGATTAATCATTGCGTGAATAATTCCTTTATGTTTGTTAAAAATCTCATGCAAATTTCTAATACTGTGATTGTAGATTTGCAATATACAACCATAACTGCTAAACAAATCTCATGCAAATTTTAACGCGTATATAGTACTAAATTTTTTTTTATGGAGGGCGGCTGCCCCCCTTACACTCTATGTAGGTCCGCCCATGCTAGCCACCATGAGGCGTTGCCCTTGTCATCGTTCAAATCACTCATTTTTTCGGCCAATGGACACATGCTACATGTCTATTTTTCGAATGCTCACACCCACTAAACCACTACATCACTTTATAGTAAGTTTGAGCGTGACTACACCCACTGTTTGTTGTTATTTTTGATAAACGCTTGGTGAAAAATGATAGTAGATACTCAATAAAATAAACTGTAATACGGCATACAGGTTAATTTTTGTGAAATCATATATAAAGATACAAATATTACAAATACAATTGGTTCAAGGATATTTGGGATATTGGATCAAATTAAGACATTTTAATAAAAAAAATAGTGTTGTAAATATACGTTCGCTATTACATATAGCAAACCCTAAGCCAACAAAGGCCCCGGCTCAGAAAACAAGCCCTCTATATCCTGTATACGAGCCCAAGATAAGGTTGAAGGATTTAATCTTGATTAAAAATAATTATTAATATTAGTTTATTAATTATTTGGTTTAGTTTATATTAGATTAGGATTGAGTTTGTTTATTTATTTGATTATTTAATTGAGTTTGAGTTAGGTCAGGATTAGTATAGGGTTTATTATAAATAAATAGTTAAGGATTAATTGTAAAGTGTAAGTCAAGGGTTTTAGTTTTCAATATTAATAAAAGAGTCGATCTTGGTTTAGATCAAATTTTATCTTCGTGTTCTTGGGCCTGATTTTCAACAGAGGTTGGCATTGCATCACTCTCATTTACGCTATTTACAATCTCTTTATGTTTAGGAACTTATTCTCATGGCGGAGTCGAGTCACAGTATGGTGAGAACCTCATGTCTAATTTTATATGTATTCTCATTCTTTTATTATGCTTTTATTAAATTTTAGTTTTATTTATATTTGTTATTTATTTTGTCATTTTCATTGACATAGTAACCTTACGTACGCATATTACCAAGTCTCGACCGAAGACTTTTTGCCTAACTACAAATCAACTATAAATACAAACAACGTGGAACTTTGCACCACACCAATTCCATCATCAAGTTATTCAACAATCATGGGAAACAATAGATGCAGGCTGGTTCTTATGATTATGCTAATTTTTACTTTCACCACCATTTTGAACCTCTCACTGGTGGTCGCCGTAGAAACCAAAACATATATTGTCCAAGTAAGCTCTCCCCGTGGCCGCAGATTTGCTAAAACCGAAGATCTTGAAAGCTGGTACAACACATTCTTGCCCACAACTACGACAGACTCCGATGAGAAACCACTTATGGTTTATGCATACCATAATGTACTAAAAGGCTTTTTGGCAAAACTGACTGTTGAGCAAGCAAGAGAAATTGAAAAAATAGATGGAGCCATATCAGTCCGACCTCAAAGGGTATTGTCTTTACATACAACCCATACTCCTAACTTCTTGGGATTGCAACAGAATTTAGGGTTTTGGAGAGATTCAAACTATGGGAAGGGACTCATTATTGGGCTTCTTGACACAGGGATTGCTCCCGGTCATCCTTCTTTTAATGACACAGGCCTAGACCCTCCACCGATTAAATGGAAAGGCACATGTGAAGTGGCGGGGTGTAACAACAAATTGATTGGTGTTAGGAACTTTGTCAGCGGTAATAGTACCGGATCACCGCTTGATGAAGACGGGCATGGAACACACACTGCAGGTACTGCTGCTGGAAACTTTGTTGAAGGTGCTAACGTGCTTGGAAATGACAAAGGCACTGCGGTCGGGATGGCTCCACTTGCGCACATAGCCATGTATAAAGTATGTGATGATAATGGTTGTGGTGAGGGTGATATGTTAGCTGCTATGGATGCAGCTATTGACGAAGGCGTAGACGTGCTTTCTATCTCGATTGGTGGTGGACCGCCCTTGCCTTTTTTTAATGATTCCATCGCTGTAGGTGCGTTTGCTGCGATACAAAAAGGGATATTTGTGAGTTGTTCTGCAGGAAATGATGGGCCTTTCAATGCGTCGTTATCGAACGAGGCTCCATGGATTCTCACAGTTGGTGCTAGTACAGTTGATAGAAAGGTAACCGCAACAGTAAAACTTGGGGACGGGGTTTTACTAGATGGAGAATCGCTTTTCCAGCCTAAAGATTTCCCAGAAACCCTCTTGCCTCTTGTATACCCTGGGATGAACGGCAATAGAAATGCCATGTTTTGTAACCAAAGATCCTTAAACAACACCGATGTAAAGGGAAAGGTAGTGATTTGCCGGACTGGTGGCAGCACAGGAAGAATCGCAAAAGGGCAGGTTGTAAAAGAGGCTGGTGGAGCTGCTATGATAATCGCAAACTCGCAGATAAATGGAGCTAGTACAGAAGCAGATGCGCATGTACTCCCTGCATCGCATGTCAGTTACAGAGATGGACTTATAATTCTACAATACGTGAGGTCAACTCCATCACCAGTTGCTGCCATTGAATTCCAAGGAACCGTCATTGGAGATAAATCAGCTCCTCAAGTGACATCTTTCTCTTCAAGAGGACCTAATCTACAAAGTCCTGGAATTCTGAAACCCGACATTATCGGGCCTGGAGTTAGCATTCTTGCAGCATGGCCGACCTCTATCGATAACTCGACAACATCCGCCCCATTTAATGTGATTTCAGGTACATCAATGTCGTGCCCTCATCTCAGTGGGATAGCGACGTTACTGAAAAGTGCACATCGAGATTGGTCTCCTGCGGCAATCAAATCCGCTATCATGACTACTGCTGATTTGAACAACCTTAACAATGAACCGATTCAGGATGAAACAGAGCTTCCTGCCAGCTTGTTTGCCGTTGGGGCTGGCCATGTCAATCCTTCTAAAGCTAACGACCCTGGACTCATTTATGATATCCAAGCTGACGATTACATACCTTACTTGTGCGGATTAGGATACTCAAGTTTGCAAGTTACAATCATCGTCCAAAAGCATGTCTCTTGCTCAAATATATCAAGCATCCCCGAAGCACAACTAAACTATCCTTCATTTGCAATCACACTGAGTGGTAATGTGACAAGATCTTACACCAGAACCGTGACCAATGTTGGGGATGCAAATTCATCTTACACTGTGAACATTGTCACAACACCAGGCGTGAGTGTTAGTGTGTCACCTTCTACACTCATCTTCTCCGCAGTTAACCAGAAATTGTCGTACCAAGTGACGTTCATCCCTGTGGGATCTGGTGCCAATCAATTTGTTGAAGGGGCCCTTGAATGGAACTCTGTAAAGCACTCGGTTAGGAGTCCCATTTCCATCCAATATGTTTGAGTGAACATACATATATCGCGATTATTGGAGATTGAAGTGTGTTGAAGTCTAATTCAATTTGTTGCAGCTGTTTGAATTAAATGTTGGAAGGTTACTAGGAGTAGTTCCTAGCTTAGTGTGATTTGCTTCCTTTAGAGTTTGCTAATATTGCTTCTTCTGTTTGTAATTCTTATAAAACTGTGTGTTACCATTAATGAATTCAATCATTCCAACTTCAATTTTACTACATTGTTACTTAAACTCCAACAAATTAAGTGTTCATGTTGTTTCATCATAACCGTTAGAAGACAATTGATTTTTTCATACTATTCTGAAATTTAAATTTGCAAGTCATGAATGTGATTGTTGTTGATTTGGTCCTGAAAATTGATCTATTATATAAGTTGTTTGGATTTCAGAAATCTACATCCTTAGTAATCCATCCCTATAACTAGGTATCTTATCGGATAAGATGTCTAATATGATTACCACCCAGGCTTTCCAGGGGTCGGAGTGGGGCCATTACCAACGGAAAGTCCGTCCGAAATTTGTCAGTTAAACATCCTGTAAATAGAAATAAGAGCGTTGTCATTTCACCATCAGATTTCAATTTTTAAAAATGCAACCTCGATTGTGTTGGTCATTGTTTGGCCGTGGTTTGTGTGAAGAGTTAATATGAAGCGTAGATCGTTGTTAGCGTTTTGTTGAAATAGGTGTTTTCAGAATTTAAACACTCTATCATCGGTGTCTATTCTACGAATTCTCGTGTAACTAAAAAATAAAGTTATAATGAACACAAGAAATTGTGGGCACGTATTTTAAACTAAAAATAAGTGCGCACCTCTGAGGTGCTAGCCCCAAACCAGCTGTGCTCGTGTTCTTTTTGTTCATAATAGTATTGGAATAAAAAAAACATGTAGTAGTATGCATGGCTAAATTTTATTGGATGAATACTATTTTTCCTTTCTAAATTGTTATATATATATAATTTGACTTACATCACTATTTAGTTAAAAACAAAAATTAAATAATTAAATTTTAAAGTTTCTTAAAGTAAGATATAATTTAAAATAAATGTGTTTTATTAGTATAATTAATATTTTTCTTTAAATATAAATCATTATTAAAAAAAGAGAAGTGCATTTAATAAGAAAGAGAGACGGGAAAAAATTTGTGAGAATAGATGTGGACGCGACACGTGGTATAAATGATTTTCATTTATTATATACTAGTTTAAAGCCCATGTTTTACATGGGTTAAAAAAATATAACTTGTTATAAAACAGTATTTTCTATAAAGATTTGTATGTTTGGTGTTATTAGTCATCTGTGAAATAAGAAATAATTAAAAAAAATTATGATTTAGTAATTTTTAATAAAATATTAGAATATATGTTACATAGTTAACTATTTAACATCATCATTATTTAATAAGAGAGAAAAGCGAAAAATAAAAATCTAGATTTCATCAGAAGTCGACACGTATCAAGTATAGTTTTTTATTTGTTATAATATAAGTTAGAAACCTTGTATATTATACAGGGTGAATAAATGTAGTGTTATATATACTTAGTAATAATAATCTAATATTACATATTTTTAACATATTACATAATTTTTTAATATAAATTTTAGAAACGTTATATAGTTACTTTTTAAAATTGTTTTATAAAAAGAATGAAAGAAATGTTCAAACTATAAAAATGTTTTATGAACAAAACTATTTTTTTTAATTAAAAATGTTTTATAAAAATCATTATTATTTAACAAGAGAGAGAGGTGTGAAACAAAAATTATATTTTTTTATACAAACTTGTATCATTAAATAGGAGAGAGAGACGAGAAAAAAATATTGAGAATGAATATGAGAATAACATGTGGCACCCTAAAACCTTTATTTATTAGTATGTATAGATTATAGATTACCAAAAATAAATAAACTTAATGACTAAGTAATTACTATTGCCCCTTGAACTTTATAATCTCCTCCAAACCGCCCATTCGAGATCAACTGTACCAACCTTGATGTTTCTAACTTTATCAACCCCTCTCAACATCAACTTCTATGTTTATTCATTTGCAAAAATCAACTAGCTTCGGTCATAGCAAGCTCTTAGTAAGTGATATGTCATAATTTATACATGTTTTGCATGCATAATAATCATCATATTATGGTACTAATTAAATAAAAACCCTGCAATTGGTACTTAAATCGTTTATATTTATAATTGCAGGTTAAATAGCATTCCAAGAGAAAAAGAGTGAAAACAAGTCAAAAACATCAAGAAATCAAGTTTTCTCTTGAAATAAAAAGAAGCACACCCAAGCTTTGACCCCCCCCCCCCAAGAATTTAAAATTGGTCAACATAAGTCAACAATCAGTAAAAGAAAAAAGGAGGGAAAAACAGGGGGTGCACGACCGTGCAAAGGCATTCCGTGTGCCCCAAGATACTTTCGTACCCTGCCATCTGTACCTGTGTACTTCTGGGTGTTTGCACGGGCGTGCAAACCAATGCACGGTCGTGCATTGCCCATTTTGGGGTCTATAAATAGAAGGCTTGATCCATTCATTTGACACACCCCAATCCAGGGAGAAACAACACCCATAAAGTCCGATTTCTTTAGTTTAGAGTAGAGAGACTCTTCCGCTTTATTCGCAATAGGGGAGCCTACGAAACTTAGCTTTATGCTTGTTCGTATGACCATTCATGGCTAAACCCTTTGTATTGCTTGGGTAAAGATGAAGTTTGGTGTATGTTAATGTTTAACTTATTAGTCTAATGGTATGTGTCACACCCCGACCGATGGCGGAATCATCGAGACGGACAATGGAATGATTCTTCAAAAGCACATGATAACTAAAATATTGCATTTTCATTAATTTAATTAAAGACAACAAACATTCAAGTACACTACAAATTCAAATAACCTAGTCTATTTCAAAACATTGATTTAATTAACTAGGTCCATAAGTTCTTAAGTGGTAGAATCTTCAGCAAGCAATCACATATCCAAACCTGAAACATTATTTAAATCAAGTGTCAACTATAAAGTTGGTGAGTACATAGGTTTAGTGGAACCGATAAATAGTAGATAAAAACGTTTTGCAACTCATTGTTTATCTTGTTAAACATAGCATATATGGTTGTATCATTTATCTAAGCATAATTCAAACCTTGATTGACGCGCTTGAACATAGCACAACAGCTAGGTCCGGTATGTTTGAATATAGTTACCCACTATATCCGATATGTTTGAATATAACACGCGGCTATATCCGAGTATGCAGTAATAAACACCCTAACCGGGTGAGCTGGTCAGGCACAATAGATCTATTAATATTACTGTTGGTTTTCTTGTGTTTAAAATAAATAAGTGAGCACACAAGATAATTCACGATGAACAAGCATATAATTCACATGTATAACACGTATAAACAATTTGATGAGTAGCATGTATAATGTTTCACCCCAAAGTATGTAAAAAGGTAAAATAAGGGCTATGTAACTCACTTGGCTTGCAGATGTTTTAATCCACATGTGTATGTGATAAGGATGTTGAAATCTAAGCACGTTGAAACCCTATGTGGATAAATGGGTATTATTGTATGTTTGTATATGTGTATTCGTATTTAAATGTGTATAGGTTTATAATAACATTCCTTAAAATTATTTGTATAAAATATTGTAGAAAGATGATAATGATTTTTGTAAAACTTAACATCAAAAATATATATATATTTTAATCTTGTTAAAATATTATATTTTAAATAATTTGTTATTATGTTTATTGTATTTATATATAATAATAAATAAAAAGAAAAGTTTTAATTTGTTTAATTATGTTATCATTATTATATATTAAAATTTATTTTAACAAGTTTATAAAAATTGTAGGGTTTATTATTTTATAAAAATTGGATGGGTTAATTATATAAAAAAATTGTTTAATCGTTTTCAAAATAGACGAACGAGTCAACCCACTCGTAATAGTTTTTATTGTATAGGGAAATTATTAAAATGAGATAAAATAATTAAATAAAATAAAAGTTTTATAAAACAGAAGGAAAAAAATTGGGCCGAAGGCCAACCAGAATCGAACCCGCGACCTTAGACACAAACACACACACGCATAACCAGCCGGGCTACTGCCCATCGCTGGTTATGTGTGTATCGTTTTATTGATAACCACGAGTGCGAAATTGGTCGCTGGTTCTCGGTAACCGACAAACCAAAAAAAAAAAAAAAAAAAAAGGTGATCGATGGCCTGAGGCCGAGATTTCGATTGGGATAGTTGGCCAGTTGGTAACAGAAGATAAAGGAACGAATTCGAGGCTCGTACCTAGTCGCGAAGGGTCTGGATGACAGGGCCAAAGATCCGAAATTTCCAAGATCGGGACAACACGACTCGGGACGAATTGGACTCTGAGATTCTGGTCACAGCTTCTCACAGAGACGAGGAACACAATGCCGGCTTCAATTTTGAGTAAGAGTGGGTGGAGAGGGATGGCGAGCTCGTGCAGGTCCGATGAGCTCGATCCCGATAATGAGACAAGCAATTGAGCATGTCCAGACACTCGTCTGGACGAGACGAAACTGTCGAGCCATCTTTCAGGCGTGGAGGTCTACTGTCGGGGCCAATTGCGCGGCGTGGACTTTCGGCCACAAACACGATCACACTTTTCGAAAGTTTAAACGACAAATTGATCGGGGGCTTATGCTCGCGTGGGGACGACGAGGTCAGGGAGACCAATTTCGGCTGTCGAGGTGCAGGGGACAGGCGTGTCGAGTGGGTCGCCGGAAATTAGCTTGGACCGCCGGTCAATGGGGAAGACAGCCGGAATTGCGAATTAGGATTTGGCAATTTTGGTCCCTGGAGTTTACTTCTGATTCTATTTGGTGCCTGAGATAATTACGGATGAGTCCTTGTGGTTTGATTTGTCCACATTTAGTCCCTTAACTGATTTCTGTTTTAAAACCTTGCAGTTTAATTATTTTCAAAGCAGACCCTTAACTTTTATGAAAATAATTAATTAAATTTCTTTTTAATTTCAATTATATTTTATAAACTTATATTATTATTATAAATATATTTTTATAAAAGTTAATTATTATTTAGATAGATTATCATATTTATATATGAACCTTTTTAATTTAGATTTTTATATAAGTTTAAAACTTATAAAATTTTAATTATTTTAAATCCATAAAATAAAAATATATATTTTGTACAAAATTAAATAAAAACACTTGCATTTCATTTAATAGAAAATGATTACATGATATATATTACAAATGCGTGAATAAAAATCCGAAATGTCACAGTATGTTTCTGTTCTTTAGTTATTCTCTCTTAAAACCATCTTCATGATGGATTTGTTTATCTATATCTAAATTATTCTTTAAACTTGTGAGTGTTCTTGATTTTAAAGTGTAAGATCGTAAACCCTTTTTAATCGAACTTCTCTTGAAACTTGCACGTCTTTATACAAGCGGAACTTGATAAGGCAACACTTGGGTTGATATTGATAGAGATCGTACGTCTTTATACGAACTTTGTTATGAAACCAAGAGTTGGTGAACTTATGTTGGGAACGGTACATCTTTATACATGATTCCATTGTTGCACCGCATCCCCGTAAACAAAGTCTAATCACTCTTTTAATAAAAATAAAGGTATTTAAGTTTGATGTATTAAACCAACTTTGAAATAGATCTTAAGCATACGAATGTACAGATCTATTAAATAGTTGAGGGTAATAATGTCACTGACCGGGAGTCTTACTATATTATTATTAAGAAACATAATTTGTGAACCAAATATTGTGAGAATGAGGCTCTAGCGGTGTATCGTTCACACATTTATATTAGTCATACCATCGGATTAGTTAACATAACATTATCATATATCAAGCGGATTCACATACACTCAGGTTTCAAGTATATCCGTCTCGAATGTTTCGAGTTTCGAGTATATCCGTCAGGCTCGATTTTTTTTTCATCCCTATTTTTTGAAAAACGCTGGCTTTCCCTTGTAACTGGCGCACTTATAAAAAATAAAAGGTAAAAAAAAAAGCAAAAAAATAATGATGTTGTTTGACATGATAAAGATTTCGCTTGCTCAAACAAAGTATGGGACGACGACTTGATGAGACAAGACATTATGAAATGTTGAAATGATAATAAACTAGAAAATTAGCCCCGCGTTTTGCGGCAGCGAGAGATGGACATTAACTTGCCTAAACACAAAAACAAACGTGGTTAAATACATAGAAGAAACGTATGAAGTTACGGCGACTCGGTTGTGGATATTGAAACATAGATAAAAGACAGTTATATAACGGAACCGATGTTTTTCAGTCGGTGTCGGTCTCATTCTTCACGGTACCAGCACATTACCGTTAGTTGATGTAACCCATGACACCTAAAAAATACCATACATTGAATACGACTCCGTTTTTAACGAAATTTATACCGGGACGTCAAGAGAAAAAATAATTAACGATCGAATGTTATTAGGAAAAATCATATTATATATACTACAGGGGGTAAACGCGAAACTTTAGAAACTTGAGAGGGTTAAAGTTTCAGTTTACAAAGTTAATGGTGAATATTATCATTTACTAAAAGTGGGGGGTGGAAGTTGTCATTTTCTAAAACTGGGGGGTGGAAATTATCATTTCTTAAAAATTGAGAGTGAAAGTTGTCGATGGCAAAAAAGCAAAACTTTAATTGAAAATTTCCACTCTTCCGTTTAATTGTTACTATAATTTCAACGGAAAATTTCCACTCGTTTTCTTGATTTTAAAATAATACAAAACTTTAATTGAAAATTTCTACTCTTTCTTATAATCTTAAAACAATAACAAATTACAATTGAAAATTTCACTCTATTTTATGATTTTAAAATAACAACAAACTTTAATTGAAAATTTCCAAACATTTATATAATTTTAAAATAATAAAGATTTACGACCGAAAATTTCCATTCTTGTTTATAATTTTAAAATAATAAGAAACTTCACTTGAAAATTTCCAATTTTTTTTATTTTTAAAATAACCAAAAACTTACATCATTTTGGAATAATGACTTCAATTAAAAATAATAACAACTTTGAATTACAAAAAATTCACTATGTTGTATGACTTTAAAATAATAACGAGATTTAATTAAAAAGTTTCACTATTTAATAACGGTTTTAAAATAACAACGAAGTTCAGTAAAACTATTTCGCTCATTTTTATTATGGGTAACGAGATTTTTTTTGAACGATAAATTACTTACTCTTAAATTATACCAAATAATTCACCTTATGTTTGGGTTTGAACCCGGGACCTTTTATCTAAAAGACAAAAACCTCTATCAAATAGGTTAGTAATAGGATTTAGCCCGATAACTACTATTTTAAAAAATAATAATAAATTTATTACAACCAAAACGATCCCTTTTTGGACATTCCTTAATCAAAAGCCCGTCAAACCAAAACCCATAAAGCTACTCATGGTACTCAAACCCCGAGTAGCTCAAAACAATTGAATAAACAATGTTAAACTTGACATATGATCAAATGAATATTTGATAAGGTCGTGTTTAAACAAATTCATCCGGCAACCTTTTTTTCAGGTGCTGCTCAACATATTTTTGGGTCTAAAACGAACATTGAAGTTGAAGCTTTTTAGTGAAAGCTTTTTAAATATATGAAAGTTTTTTAAATGTAATTTTATATAGCGTCAACACGTATAATATTAATGTTTAAACTGAATATTATTATAGTAATCTCATAAATAATTATTTTGGTATCTCTTCTTTTTTCTCTCTAAAAACACAAAAAATGGACTATCACATATATTTTCAGCTTAAAATATATAGATTAAAGTATATTTTTTTTCAATTTTTTGGGACCCTTAAAAGTTGAGAGCCTAAAGCGGTTGTTTTAGTTGTTTGTACTCAGTGATGGACCTAGAAATTTTTGTCGTGACGGTTGTTTTAGTTGTTTGTACTCAGTGATGGACCTAGAAATTTTTGTTGTGGGAGTTGGAAATTTTTAGGGTTGATTGACTAACGCTATATAATAATTTTTTCGGTCCATCTCGGGTGGAATCGGTTCGGGTCATATAAAAAGAAGATAATGAAACTAAATTTCATATAATTAACAAAAATTACGTCAAACGTCATTACAAAATGCATAATGAAAATACAATATATCTAAAGATGTTCTCTACGAGTTTTTATTTTTTGAAATCTAGCCATAACATCATTTAGAGAGACATTCTTAAGCAAGTCTTTTTCAATATAACAAATACAACTATCATTTAAATTCTCATCACCAGTCCGATTACGCAAATCGGACTTCACATACTTCATTTCGAATAGCATCTTTCAACGATTACGGTTGGTACCGGTAATGAGAGCTAGATTCAATAAACGATACACCAATTTAAATTAAAGGTCTTTCTTTGTTTCAACCATTAATTGTACAAGAATTTATAAACCGTTCAAGTTGGTAAATCGTGTATCCCCTTTTAAATTATCAATGTACTTCACGAGTTGAACCGAAAGTCTTCTTTTATCATCTTCATCGAAATCATAAGGATACATCTCGGCTTAATATTTGTATTTTTGGAATGTCAAACTCATGAAAATTATCACAAGGACTCAAACTACTCATACAAAAAAGTAAGTCGGACGTTACCTCGTTAAAACTGTTCCCAAACTCTTGGATTTGCATATCTAGAACCGTGTTGAAGCAATCATACTCATAATAGTGGCTACATGTGATGTTTGTTTTTTTGTCTTGGCTTCTTTGGGTTAATGTATTCATCATCCATCTTTACCACTTGAAGTTCATATTTTTCACAAAAAGAAGTCCGCCCGCTTATTTGGCAATAGCAAGATTGACACCCGATTCTTCAACATATTCAAGGACTCCCATAATCGATGGATATAAAGTAACCAAACGAGAAAGTATTTTATAGTGGGAATTCCAACGTGTATCTCCGGGCCTTGTAAGAGATATTTCTTGATTCAACCCACTTCTGGTAGCAAGGTTATCTTCCAAGTTCTTTTTTTTACTTTCACGAAGCTTATCTTGTCATTTGCAAGATGCACAAACTACATTTGTTAAGCATCCTACCGTTTGAAAAAGTCTCCAAACACCCGTATGTTAATTTGCAACTGCTACAATAACAAGTTGAAGTTGGTGAGAAAAACAATATACATAGAATGCCGAATCGTTTTCTTTTAAGATTAAAGCTCTTAATCCGTTGAACTCACCCGACATATTACTTGCGCCATCATAACCTTGGCCTCTAATCTTTGCCAAACTCAATCTCATCGAAATCATAAAGATTAAGGTCTTCTTTTATCATCTTCATCGAAATCATAAGGATACATCTCGGCTTAATATTTGTATTTTTGGAATGTCAAACTCACGAAAATTATCACAAGGACTTAAACTACTCATACAAACAAGTAAGTCGGACGTTACCTCGTTAAAACGGTTCCCAAACTCTTGGATTTGCATATCTAGAACCGTGTTGAAGCAATCATACTCATAATAGTGGCTGCATGTGATGTTTGTTTTTTTGTCTTGGCTTCTTTGGGTTAATGTATTCATCATCCATGTTTACCACTTGAAGTTCATTTTTTTCACAAAAAGAAGTACGCCCGCTTATTTGGCACTAGCAAGATTGACACCCGTGTCTTCAACATATTCAAGGACTCCCATAACCGATGGATATAAAGTAACCAAATGAGAAAGTATTTTATAGTGGGAATTCCAACGTGTAACTCCGGGCCTTGTAAGAGATGTTTCTTGATTCAACGCACTTCTGGTATCAAGGTTATCTTCCAAGTTCTTTTTTTTACTTTCACGAAGCTTATCTTGTCATTTGCAAGATGCACAAACTACATTTGTTAAGCATCCTACCGTTTGAAAAAGTCTCCAAACACCCGTATGTTAATTTGCAACCGCTACAATAACAAGTTGAAGTTGGTGAGAAAAACAATATACATAGAATGCCGAATCGTTTTCTTTTAAGATTAAAGCTCTTAATCCGTTGAACTCACCCGACATATTACTTGCGCCATCATAACCTTGGCCTCTAATCTTTGCCAAACTCAATCTCATCGAAATCATAAAGATTAAAGTCTTCTTTTATCATCTTCATCGAAATCATAAGGATACATCTCGGCTTAATATTTGTATTTTTGGAATGTCAAACTCATGAAAATTATCACAAGGACTCAAACTACTCATACAAACAAGTAAGTCGGACGTTACCTCGTTAAAACGGTTCCCAAACTCTTGGATTTTCATATGTAGAACCGTGTTGAAGCAATCATACTCATAATAGTGGCTACATGTGATGTTTGTTTTTTTTGTCTTGGCTTCTTTGGGTTAATGTATTCATCATCCATGTTTACCACTTGAAGTTCATTTTTTTCACAAAAAGAAGTACGCCCGCTTATTTGGCACTAGCAAGATTGACACCCGTGTCTTCAACATATTCAAGCACTCCCATAACCGATGGATATAAAGTAACCAAACGAGAAAGTATTTTATAGTGGGAATTCCAACGTGTAACTCCGGGCCTTGTAAGAGATGTTTCTTGATTCAACGCACTTCTGGTATCAAGGTTATATTCCAAGTTCTTTTTTTGACTTTCACGAAGCTTATCTTGTCATTTGCAAGATGCACAAACTACATTTGTTAAGCATCCTACCGTTTCAAAAAGTCTCCAAACACCCGTATGTTAATTTGCAACCGCTACAATAACAAGTTGAAGTTGGTGAGAAAAACAATATACATAGAATGCCGAATCGTTTTCTTTTAAGATTAAAGCTCTTAATCCGTTGAACTCACCCGACATATTACTTGCGCCATCATAACCTTGGCCTCTAATCTTTGCCAAACTCAATCTCATCGAAATCATAAAGATTAAAGTCTTCTTTTATCATCTTCATCGAAATCATAAGGATACATCTCGGCTTAATATTTGTATTTTTGGAATGTCAAACTCATGAAAATTATCACAAGGACTCAAACTACTCATACAAACAAGTAAGTCGGACGTTACCTCGTTAAAACGGTTCCCAAACTCTTGGATTTGCATATGTAGAACCGTGTTGAAGCAATCATACTCATAATAGTGGCTACATGTGATGTTTGTTTTTTTGTCTTGGCTTCTTTGGGTTAATGTATTTATCATCCATCTTTACCACTTGAAGTTCATACTTTTCACAAAAAGAAGTCCGCCCGCTTATTTGGCACTAGCAAGATTGACACCCGATTCTTCAACATATTCAAGGACTCCCATAACCGATGGATTTAAAGTAACCAAACGAGAAAGTATTTTATAGTGGGAATTCCTACATGTATCTCCGGGCCTTGTAAGAGATATTTCTTGATTCAACCCACTTCTGGTAGCTAGGTTATCTTCCAAGTTCTTTTTTTGACTTTCACGAAGCTTATCTTGTCATTTGCAAGATGCACAAACTACATTTGTTAAGCATCCTACCGTTTCAAAAAATCTCCAAACACTCGTATGTTAATTTGCAACCGCTACAATAAGAAGTTGAAGTTGGTGAGCAAAACAATATACATAGAATGCCGAATCGTTTTCTTTTAAGATTAAAGCTCTTAATCTGTTGAACTCACCCGACATATTACTTGCGCCATCATAACCTTGGCCTCTAATCTTTGCCAAACTCAATCTCATTGAAATCATAAATATTAAAGTCTTCTTTTATCATCTTCATCGAAATCATAAGGATACATCTCGGCTTAATATTTGTATTTTTGGAATGTCAAACTCATGAAAATTATCACAAGGACTCAAACTACTCATACAAACAAATAAGTCGGACGTTACCTCGTTAAAACGGTTCCCAAACTCTTGGATTTGCATATGTAGAACCTTGTTGAAGCAATCATACTCATAATAGTGGCTACATGTGATGTTTGTTTTTTTGTCTTGGCTTCTTTGGGTTAATGTATTCATCATCCATCTTTACCACTTGAAGTTCATACTTTTCACAAAAAGAAGTCCGCCCGCTTATTTGGCACTAGCAAGATTGACACCCGATTCTTCAACATATTCAAGGACTCCCATAACCGATGGATTTATAGTAACCAAACGAGAAAGTATTTTATAGTGGGAATTCCTACATGTATCTCCGGGCCTTGTAAGAGAAATTTCTTGATTCAACCCACTTCTGGTAGCTAGGTTATCTTTCAAGTTCTTTTTTTGACATTCACGAAGCTTATCTTGTCATTTGCAAGATGCACAAACTACATTTGTTAAGCATCCTACCGTTTCAAAAAGTCTCCAAACACCCGTATGTTAATTTGCAACCGCTACAATAACAAGTTGAAGTTGGTGAGCAAAACAATATACATAGAATGCCGAATCGTTTTCTTTTAAGATTAAAGCTCTTAATCTGTTGAACTCACCCGACATATTATTTGCGCCATCATAACCTTGGCATCTAATCTTTGCCAAACTCAATCCATGTCGGGCAAAAAAACCAACAATAACGGATTTGAAAGTTGATGCAGACGTTTCCATGACATGAACAAGCCCAATAAACCGTTACTTAACTACCCCACATCCATCAACGTATCGAATAACCACGGTCATTTGTTCCTTTTTGGATACATCACTTAATTCATCAACTAATAAAGAGAAAACATTATCGACTGTTCCACACTTCAAGAATTCCAATCGTCGGCTTCCGTTTTTTTTAACCGTTTCAAGTTTGAATCAATGTTTGATTATTAGAACTAGGATGTGCTTAAGACTTGAATTTGGGAATTTGAATTGGTTGTGGGCTAATGGGCTTAAGAGTTAAGACTTAAATTTGGAATTTAGGACTGTAATTGGGCTTAAGACTTAAATCATAAACTTGTAATTTAATTAAATAGTTATTTTTATATAAACTACTATATTAGTGTTTAATTGAGATTAATTATTTATATTTGAAAACTTATAAATTTCTAATTTGGTTTTTCTTAGGGTCAGTTTCAAAATTTATAGGGGTCGGTTTCGAAAGTTCATGGAGGATTATTGTAAAATTTCACGAGGGATGATTAGGATTTTATAACGTATATAACATTAAAAAAATTTATGAAGGTACACCCATATTTGTAATGTAAAGACCCCCTTGCCTCTCTTTTTTTTCATGGTTTTAAAATAAGTACTTAAAGTTGAACTCTTTTCTATTATTTTATGACAATGAGATTCAATTGAAAATTTTCACTCTTTTTTTCATAGAATACTTTCATTTGAAAACTTTCACTCTTTTTTATGATTTTAAAATTATAACAAACTTTTATGATTTTAGAATAATAAAAGGTTTTAATTGAAAACTTCCACTCTTTTTTATGATTTTAAAATGGAAAAAATATGAAAATGGACATTTGATCAGAAAAGTTATCAAAAATGAACACCCAAATTTAACCTCCTAATTTATGGACATTACTCTTGTGAGCCGGCTAAGCTAGTCTGCTCATATTTCCGTGCCAACATTCCTTTTTACAATGTACGAACCAACCAGATTGCGACACGTGGCCGGCTAAGCCTTAAAAAAGCGGAGGCTAAGCCGTCTAATAAGCTTGCTATGACGTTTTTTTAAGACATAGCCGGCAAACTTAAAAGGCTTAGCCGGCTCACGCCAAAACCAGATGGGAAAATTTTCGGAGGCTTAGCCGGCTCATAGAAGGCTATAGCCGGCCTACAGGATTAGATAGCTGAAGCCGTCTATTAGCCGACTAAGCCTGCCACGTGTCGAATTCTTATTGGTTCGTACTCTAACAAATGGAATGTTGGCACGGAAATTTTAGCCGGCTAGCTTAGCCGCCTTTAGCCGGCTCGCATGACCAATGTCCATGAAATAGTAGGCTAAATATAGATGTCCATTTTTAAAAATATTACCGGTCAAATGTCCATTTTCGTATTTTTCCCTTTTAAAATAATAACAAGTTTCAATTGAAAAATTCCACTATTTTTTATGATCTTAAAATAATAATGAGTTTCAATAGAAAATTTCCACCGTTTCCTATTATTAGAAAAAATAACGAGTTTCAATTTTCCCTTCTATGATTTTAAAATCATAACGAGTTTCATATATTCCACTCTTTTCTATGATTATAAAATAATAACGAGTTTTAATTGAAATTTCCCACTCTGGCTGGTTTTGTAATGAGACAACAACCCGACAAATGCGTGTTACAATGAGAGACGTCCTTCTTAAAGCATATCTTGATTTAATCAAGAGTCAATCTAATGAAAACCATAAAGCTAGTGTCTCCCTTCACAACAAGGATATTATCCTATGTCGACGACACCTATCCATATGAAAAAAGTCGTCGGCATAGGTTGACCTATACCGACGACATGCCAGGGATATGTGTTTTCAAAATTTGACCAGGTGACACCCTATCCACACGACATGTCGTCGGGATAGGGTTAGCTGGGTGGAGGGAAAACTGAGAGCCTAAATGAAAACATGTCCCGACAACATGTTGCCAGTATGGTCTATATATACCGACGACACCTGTCCCGACCACTCTTTTGACCTATTGGTACGAACCTATATCCACGAAATATGTACCAACGACATATCGTCGGGATAGGTCAAATTACCATATACCCACGATATGTCATCGGGATAGGTCGACATATTTTCTTGGGTATAGGATCGTATATTGTGTGCTTGTATCTTAATTATCAAAACAATTGAATAAACATCATTAAATATTTAACATATAATCAAATGAACATTTGATAAGCTAGTCTAATTAAAATTATTTATTACTACTACAAAAATGTCAAACTATCTTAAATTAAAATAAATAAATTCTTCTATCATTTAATTCATATAGAACTTTTATAAATTTATATGAAATAACATGTAATTTAAATTTCATTATTTTGTTCAATTTGTTACGAAAGTCAGCTAAAAATTTATTAAATAAGCAAACTCTAGAGAAACGACGAATTTTTAAATTTCATTGTTATTAAAGATAAAAAATTAAGAATGGGGTATAATTGTATCGTCAAGATAATTGTATTCACCGGCGTTCGCGCTAACGTTTTATTTTCAAAATGTTTTCAGGAAATGAATAAATTGAAATAAGAATGGGGTATAGGCAGACATCAGATCTGACCCAAGATTGGAAAATGTGAGAGGTAGACATCAGATCTGACTCTGAAAAGGATAACTTGCACGTTAGATTCTCAGGCCTCATGTATAGAAAATCCTAAACGAAAGAAAAAGGAGATAGGAACAGGGGATTGATCAACCCTGGATAGTACTATTTCCCGTGGCTGTAGATGTATTTGATTTCAAACTCTGTTTTGTAATCAAAATGAAAAGGGTATTTAAATCCCTATGTTTATAAAGTAAATATAAAACTTTTGTCTTTCAACTGAGTTTTGATATTTACAAACACAACCCTTGAGGTTGAAACAATGTTGAAACAATCCTTTTGAAAAGACTTCCGCTGTATTTATAAAAACTCTGAAATCAAAGTTCAAAAGTGATATCAATCAGGCTCGCAAACGTAGAGGGGGTGCCTGGGGCGGGGTGTGATATAATCACACCCCCAATTACCTCTCATTTCTTCTCTGGGGCACCCAAACCGGTCGAAGAACTCGAACCTGGCCACCCAGCCGTCCTCACTCGTTGCTCGACAATTTCAGGTAATCTTTATATCATTGAACTCGTATCGGTCGCATAAACAAAAGCCCCATGGTTCGGGTTCGATTGGTCTAAGAAAATTGAGTCAATTTGGTGGATTAGGGTTACAGGATTAGTTTGGGGAGGAAGACGAACTGGGACTGGGCTCTTAAACTAAACAAACTGGTTAAGACCAAGGCATCATGCCCTGGTCTAGTGGTTAGAGTGTGTGTGCAATTGGGAACCAGCCGCACACGCAGGTTCGAGTCCCAGAGGGGCGATTTTGATCCTTTTTTCCCATTAAAACCATTTTTAATCCATTTCTTAAACTCTAGAAATTTTGGATCTAATTTTTATAAAGTATATAAAAATATTACACAATATTTATAAAACACAGAAAAATATAAATAATATTTTAACTATGCCATTTTATTAAACCAATGAAAATTATATATAGTATATAATAAAAGTCAATTGTTTGGACAAAAATCAAATTATAATATCTGTTTATAATTATATTTCTCAAATCCTATCTATATATTCAATCATTATTAAACTCCTAAGAAACTTATAAATAATTATTATTGATAAAGATAATTGTTTTATATAAAATACAATTTATTTTATCTAAAGATTACTTGGTCTCTTGAATTTCATTATTTAATTATTTCTTTCATTTTATTTATTTAATGAATTAATTAGCTACTTTATTAACTAATTATTTTATAAAGCTTATTAAACATTTTCCCACTTTATAATTTATTTATAAATTGTTATATAAACAAATCTAAGTATATATTTTTTTTTCCATGCCACATTATGTGTATTTAACAATTTATATACAATATTATTTAAATCCTTTCGATACTATGACCTATTTGTTTATTAAATAAACATTCTAACATTATAAATAAATATGTTTTCCTACCAAAACTTGTACAAACCCTATGCCCAAGTCTCAAACCTCCATGAAACCCTAAATGTCTCAATATCTCCTTAATACCATTTAAACGTACATTAAATTTAGAGTACCATTACACGTGTAGGTTTGTTGTGAAAAATCCTCACGAGACATATCAAACTCTACCAGTTCATACCATTTCTAGTTTGATTCAAGTGAGTTTCATAGCCCGCTTTCTCTTTACTATTGTTTACAAATAGTCGGGGTGGAACATGTATACATACATTACCAGAATTCAATACCATTTGTTCTCATGCTATTTACTTTGTACTTTATGTCTTAAACTACTTGGCGACCATGCGTGTGTTCATATTTAGTACAATCATTAACTTGCTACCCAAGCCTAAGACAATACCCTTTATGATCATTTATATGGGAAACTGATACCAGTTAACACAGACCTTGGCGGGTTTTGTGTGTACCATATTACTATTTTTCCAAAACTCAATCAGTTGGATTGTGCTTACTAGTTTTCCATTTAATACGGCTTGATTGTACACTTGGAACCTTGTATGTTTTCACATTTATCACTTAGTTATGCTTTAAACATATTGAATTTCAAATACTTTTTACTTAACTTTTGTTGGTGTCAAAACCTATGTTACTCACCAAGTACTTGTAGTTGACTTTTACTCACATGTTTCAGGTGCACCTGATTGAGGACTCTACTTGCTCACCTAGGACTTGGACCTAGTTTAATTTAATTTATGTTATGTCTCGAACGTTTCATTTTCCCTTTCCTTTGTAATGGATGCTTTTAAATTGATGAATAAATATTGTCATTTAATAATAGATGATCATGTGCTTATGAACAACCGCGTCAGCCCCGCCGTGTAATCCGCCGCCGGCCGGGGTGTGACAGATTGGTATCAGAGCCATGGTTATAGGGAATTAGGTTATTAGATACTTGACCTAGACTATAACCTAGGAGTCCCAAACATGAGTTAAACTCATGTCTATTATTAGGAACTCCACTCTATACTATACTTACCTACACCTATCTATTTCTGACTACCTGATACAACTACATGAACTACAAAGGATCTACATGAATCCTACTCTCAGACTTAAAAGTCTAATCCAAATAAAACTCTCAAAGGTATGTAGGTTCTAACTAATGAATGAGAACTTGTGCAATCTGGAAGGGTGGATGCCTGTATTCTGGGAGTTCTGTCTAGGAAAGCATTTCGTATAAATCCAAATCAACCGATGGACCAATTATGCTTTCTTGGGAATTCTGGGAATGAGTGTCCACTTATAGGCTAAAGCATGACTTCTCAAACATTAGATGAATATAAATTACTTTGATAAGTCAATGTGCATATTAGGGTACCATCCATGTTTTACCTAGTACCTTATGAATTCTTTACAAACTCTTACACATGATTCACATCTTATGAACTTTCTATTCATCCCTTTGTAGAATGCCTCCCCTTCGTGAACATAGGTACAATCTTATGAACTTTCTATTCATCCCTTTGTAGAATGCTTAGTTTTTTGGTGCCTCACATGGTTACTCCTCTCTCTCGAGCTATTGAGAAGTACATCAATGGTCTGTCCATGCAGATTCAAGATACTGTTTTAGGTAGCAAACCAGTCACCCTCGAGGAAGCCATCCATCTTGCTGTTTCCCTGTTAGACAATCATGTTAAGGCGGGAACTCTAACTAAAAAGGGAGCCAAGAAGACTCTTGAGAAAACCACTGTTGAACCCACCAAGGAGACTAAGACCGAGTCTTCCTTCAATGGGAAGAAAAGGAAAGGCAGGAACTTTGCCATTGTCACACCTGCTACTCCTCTAGCCCAAGTGGCCCCTACTGCCTTCAACCCCATCAAGAAACCATATGTGGGAACTCTACCCTTGTGCAACACTTGCCAGCTCCATCATACCACCTACATGCCATGTCGTTTATGTACCAATTGTGGACGTTCTGGGCATACGGCTAACATTTGCCGTAGTGTTCCCCGAGTTAACCAAGCCTACCAACCTGCCGTTCCTGTTCCTGCTCCCACTGCTATCCCTTAGGGTCATGCTTGTTATGAGTGCGGTGACCAAAATCATTTCAGGAACCGTTACCCTAGGTTGGTCATTGTGAACCAAGCCAACATGAACCAGGGCAACATGATTCAGGGAAATATGAACCAGGGGAACATGAACCGGGGAAATGTGAACCAGGGGAATGCAAGCCCGTAGCCTGTGGACGTGCCTTTAACATCAATGCCAATGAGGCTCAAGCCAACAAAGATGTGGTGAAGTACGTACCTAATTAACCAGCAATATGCTTCTGTCCTGTTTGATACTGGTTCCGATTGGAGTTTCGTGTCCTTTGAATTTGAACCACAACTTTCTATGAGTCGGGCTAAGTTAGACAAACCCTTTGATATATTAGTAGCGGACGATTATTCTGTTTCATGTGATACCATTATTAGAGACTGTACCCTAAACTTGAACGACGAAGACTTCTCAATCAATCTCATTCCTATGGATCTCGAAGGTTTCGACATCATAGTAGGCATGGATTGGCTGACCAAGCATCATGCTAAAGTCGTCTGCTTTGACAAATATATTGGTATCCCGCTTGACTCGGGTGATATTCTGAACGTCTATGGTGAGAAGCCGTCGAAGGGACTAAAGCTTATGTCTTGCACTACCGCACAGAAGTACTTACAAAAGAAATGTGTGGCATTCTTGGCTCATATTGTGGAGCGGAAAGGCAAAGGCAAGAGCCCTCAAGTGTGACAACCCGACTTTTAAAGTTAACTCAGTTAGTAAATTTCGTTAAGTTTTCTGTTAAAACCTAACCCAGTTAACTCAATTTTAAATCCTAAGGACCAATTCTATTATTTCCTGATCTCAAACTTCAGGGACTGATCCTGCCATGTCTCTAAACTTGATCTGTTGACTTGCAAAGTCAAAATCAAGAGCAATTGATCCCTGTTGACTTTTTAAAGTCAAAATCGAGTCCCTATTTGATCCAATTAACCCGTAAAGCCTCACAACTGTCCAAATTCAAAACTAAAATCCATTACCATGATAATTTCGACCATCATGGAGTCTTTAATTACTATCATTACGCAGGAATTAAATCGATTAATGGCTAATCAAGTTATAACCGTCGAAACCGTCGCCCCTTCTATCAAAATTGATGAGTTCTTGTATTGTTTTTCACAAATTGAGCATACACACACCTCATTTGCATCCATTGGAAGCTGTAACACGCAACAATTGGGCCGGAATCATAGCAGAAGTCGTCGGAATCTAACCCGCAAGCCGTCGACACTCAGTTTAATCGATCACCATCAATCCGTCAACGTTTCTGGTAACTAGTTACATCCTTAGTTTCGTTTGAGTCTATTAATTGAGAGCCCTATGATAATTCGAGCATTTAGCATCGAATTGAACCCGATCCAGAATCTAGGGTTCATACGTTTACAATTTAATCGATCACTATGCTAGACCCGAAGATAATCCAATTAATCTATGTCATTAGATTCGCAATTTGATTCTCTGTAAAAGCCCTATATTGATTTTATAAATTAACATCAAATCGTTCAAGATCACAAACCTAGGGTTCATACAAAATCCAATTTGGGGCTTTTTGATTCTAAACTCATCGTGAATGAAATTAAACCATATACACATGTTAGAAATTCCCTATTTAACAAAAGCCCTATGATTTTAAACCTTGATATCATCCAATTTGGCGAATTTGAATTCGAGTTCTAAAACTATTGTTTCGGTTTGTTGGAGCATGTTTTGTGACAAGCAGCTTGAAGATTGTTTGTAGTTTATGAGAGTCGTTTGTATCTGATCAAGTTGTATATCCGAGTCCATGTTTATATATGTTTTGGTTAAGTTGCACTTGAGTACTTAGCTTGTACTCAGTTAGTTATCCTTGCGTACTTAGGGTTAAGTACGCAGGAAGGTATTCATGCGTACTTAGGGCTAAGTACGCAGGAGGTGACAAGTGGTCTTGCGTACTTAGAGGCTAAGTATGCAGGAACGGGGTCTGTTAGTATATATAGATGGTTCAAGTCATTTGTATGAGGTCTCTCACTTTGGTCTTGGAAGAAATATACTTTTGAGAGCAAAACTTGTAATCGTTTGTTGAATGCTAATAGACAAGTGTTTATTTACTCGTGTTTTTTTGCGTTCGTCTTAGTCGTCTTGTCGACCTAGTTAACCGAGGATTTCGCACTCGTGTTCGACTAGTTACACCACCTACACGGTAGAGATCCTAGACCCGGGGACCTACAAGTGGTATCAGAGCCTTTGCTCTTGATTTCGAGTGTTATAGGAGTGTTGTTGTCAAATTTCTACTAAGAAACACAACGATTACCAAGCTTTTTGGTTCAAATTTGAGGATATTTTAGTTTCAGATCTATTTTTTTGTGAAGAAATCTTCAGATCTACACCTTTCTGGTGTTTGGATTAATGATTTCATCGGTTTGGGTTGTTTAGTTTTCACTCTAGAATAATCCTAGTGGAACTATTAATCGATTTCATCAAGTTTTGAGGATTTGAAATTTTTAGGTTGAAAAAGTGTAACAGAAGCTTAATTCGTAGGTTGCTTATTTGGTTGCTAAGTACGCATGGGTACTTGGCTTTGCGTATTTACTAAATACGCATGAACACCCTTTATGTGCGTATTTACTAAGTACGCATGAACTAGCATCTGAGATTCAAAAAAAAAAAAGAATAAAATCCTTGAGTTGGCTAGTTGTGCTTTTTGAGGATTTGAGTGACGTGATGATGAAGTTGGTCATAGTTTAAAGAGAAATGGGGGGGATGTATAATCAACCGTGATTTCTCGTGTAAACTACATTTTTCGTGCTCTTTGGTCAACCCTGTGTTCAAGATTTGATGTGATTCAATTATGATGGGATTTCTCATTTGGGATCTGGGCGGAATCCAGATAGACAACCTAGTTATGGAACTTCACCACGGTGAACGTATACAGATTAGGAGGTGTGAACCAGGAATGAAGATCTAATTGAAAAATGTTGGACTTTGGATATAAGGTGATCACTGCTGAACATGATTTTGTGTTTGATTCTATCAAGTATTTTCAAGATGAAGTTGGATATCCGTTGGATTATTAGTTGAAGATGGAACCTTTTATCATTGGCCGATGGGATAGGAAACATACCCTTGTTTCTGGTCTAGTCATGAGAAGCTTACATTGAAAGGGGAAATTAGAAATGAACATCTTTAGGAATTTGGTTGACTCGTGAAGATACAGGATAGAGTTGGACACATCTGGTGTGAAGACTAAAGTTTATCTTACTGGAATTCCTATGGGAGCTGAAGACTGAAGTTTGAAGATTTGAAGATCTCAAGTGGAATGCTAGAAGATCAAGTCTCGCAAGAAGACACGTGATGTCATTAGTTTAGAGGGAGTATATTAGGACATTCTTTGTAAACTGATGCATATCAATGTTAGTGATAGATAGAATTTGATGCTATAGTTAAGAGGGAGTTTGTAGAAGCATGTTTTTGTAACAATAGATAAAATTCTATGTATCGGTGTATGTGACTAGTATGGAGGAGGGTGTTCCTGAGTACTTAGCCTGCACACCAGTTTGGTCCTACGTACTTAGTAAGTACGCAATGCTTTTGCCTTGCGTACTTGTCAAGTACGTAGGACCAAACCTTGCGTACTTAGACAAGTACTCAGGTAGTGTTCCTTCCCTTATAAATATGAGATGATGGCCTCATTTGTAGGTGGAACTCTGGAACTAGGTTGAGAGGTGTCCGGGTCGGGACGAGCTCTCCCGACCCCTGGACCGTGAGCTTAGATGAGAGATGTGTGCTCCTTCGGTATGTAGTCTATAATACGGGATGGCTTCTATGTTATGGATTACATATCGGTTCATTATCTTTTGTTTGTGTTCGTGATTCTCTGTCTTGTTTCTTGGTTCCCACACCAATCACATAACATGTCCTTGTTATTTCCGCTGCACGACAAGGCTCTCGGGACCTACAATAAGAAGACTGACATCCCTAATATTAGTTTATGAATGTGAACAATGTTATGTTTTAAAAGTTTTTGTTAACTCTGAATTTTGTAGACTTCCGCTATTGATGTTTAAAGTTTAATTCAAGGTTTAAGAACTATGTTTATGCTATGTTTGCCAATTATGAGAGGTACCCGGTTTGGTTCCTTTCAAGGGGGTATAGTGTCTTAAATATGATTAAGTGTAAGAATCAAATAGGAGGTTTAGACATGTGTACCAAAAATTAGTAATCAATGAATGATGTTTAGATTGCATTCATCTGGTACACAACCAAATGGATGTTGTGACAAATCAAAGTGATTCAAGTTCGTATACTTCCAAGAAGACATGCTTTAGCCTATAGGTAAACACTCACTTCGGGAATTCCCAGGAAAGCATACGGATCCTTCGGTTGATTTGGATTTATATGAAATGCTTTCATATGTAGAAGACCCAAAGTACAGGCATTCACCCTTCCAGATTGCACATGTTCTCTACTAATTTTCAGAACCCAAAACTTTGAAAGGATTTTAAAATTTTAATAGGCATTAGGCCTAAGAGTTTAAATTTTCTACCAGTGATCGTGATGATATGGTTCTCAAATGTGTAAAGATGAAAGTGTATGTAGTCTTAGATATGGTTAAGTGTATGGCAATACTTAGGATAGCATTTAGTGATATCAAATAGGTAATATGCAGACTAATCAAATAGTGTAGCAAATAAGGTATTACATGAGTAGTAGTTTTTGTAAACTTGTAAGTTATCAAGTAACATAGCACATAAGATTGTTCACAAGGGTATCCTAAGGTTATAGACTAGGTCATTGGTTTCTAATAACCTAATTCCGTATAACCAAGGCTTTGATATCAATCTGTTACACCCCGGCCGGCGGCGGATTAAACGCCGGGGCTGACACGGTTGTTCATAAGCACATGATCATCTATTAATAAGTGATAATTATTATTCATCATAATTAAAGCATCCGTTACAAAAGAAAAATAGGAAACAAAGCGTTCATAACATAACATAAATTAAATCCAATCTTTATTAAGGCTAGGTCCAAGGTCCTATGTGATCATGCAATATCCTCAAACTGGTGCACCTTAAACATGTGAGTAAATGTCAACTACAAGTAGTTGGTGAGAAACATAGGTTTTGACACCAAACAAAGTTAAGTATAAGTTTACAATTAACTATATTCAAAGTGTGTCTAAAGCATGAATGTGAAAACATACAAGGTTGCAAGCGTATAATCAAGCCATGTAATAGGAAAATAGTTGCACAATCCAACTGATTGTCTTTTGAAAAAGTAGTAAGATGTATATACAAAAACCCGCCTAGGTTTTGTGTTAGATAATGTATCGGATTCCCGTATAAATGATCATGTTAGTTACTACCTTAGGCTTGCCACACAAGTTAATGATTGTACTAACATGAACACACGTAATGGTCACCAAGTAGTTTAAGATATAAAGCGTAAAGACAGTTGCATAGGAACAAAGGTATTGAATTATGTATGAAATATAGTTGTAGACACATTTCACCCCAAAAGTGTAAAAATATAAAAAGGGGCTATGTAAACTCATATGTAATGAAGCTACAAGTTGTATGAATTGTAAATGATGGGTAGGGTTCGCGAGGATCCCTCACAAACAACCTACATGGTATATTTGTATTCTAGACTTAATGAGAATAAAGAATTTTAAATCTATTTGAGTTTCTAGGGAATTTTAGAGTTTGGGGTCAGATATAAGGTTTGTACATATTCACAAGTATTGTGATAATAATGATTAAGTAATTTATAAAATTAATTATAAATTCTAATTAGTTATATAATGTTTATAATAATATGTTTGAAATTAATTATTCTAATATAATTAATAATAGATTGTGGATCTGAAAGGTTTAGATAATTATCTCATTTAAAATAAAAATAGTTGTTTAAATTATCTAAATGACTTCTTTTACTTAAATGGTAAATAAAAGAATTATCAGATAAATAGGATTTAAATGAAATTAATTGGATTTGTATAATTATTTATCTAAATAATTGTTTTAGTATTTCTATAAAGTTTAAAATGTCTTAAATAATTATTCTTTACCAAAATAATTATTTATAAGTTGAAAATTGAGTTAAGAATGTCCAAATAAATATTTAAAATTTGTTTTGTAAACATTGTCATTCTATAACCACAATACCATATTTTGGTTTATTTAAATAAACCATTTATATTGTTTATTTCGGATTTTGCTATTTCTAATATGTTTTTAATTAAAGTAAAATGAATGAAACATTATTTTATGTTTTCCCTTTTTTTTGGTAAAAAAAATTAGTAAATATTTCTATTAGGTTTATAAGAATAATTTGTGGAGCTAAATTATTAGTTTATGCATTAGAACACTTGGAAATGAATTATTATGGAAAGAAAAAGAAAGAAAAAAAACGGGGGGCACGGGACTTGAACCCGTGACCTACTATGTGGGAGTGCGAGTGTTTAACTAAGTGATTTGGGCGTGATGCCTTGTTAATGAAAAGGAAAGTTTAACTTTTAACATAAGGGTCCCAAACACCTTCTTCCCCAAACATTCAAATCAAAACCCTAACTCCCAATAGACCTCGATTTCCATACGATTTGTAACAGTAACGTTAGGGCTTTGACTTTGACTTCTGTAGTCAGAAATATTGGGTGAATACCTGAAATTGGAGTTGATTTGATGCAAGAACTTTGAGACCCGCCATTCACCGTCGATCGCGACTCGGATGGGTAAAGGACTGATTTTTTAGGCTGGTTCAAGTCGTAAATCGATAGGAACTTACACAGGGACGTTAACACATGCGCTACAGGTTTACATTCGACAGGGTTGCCGGTTTTGAAGTCCGATTTGTGTGTTTACACATCTATAACCGAAAACCCAAATTGGTTCTTAATTAGCTCTTGAATTCGCAATATGACACGAATTAATTGTTCGTAATAAATGAGTGGAGAAACGTTTTGGGAACGTTTCAATTTCCATAACAGCCGATTTGATGGATTCTTGCCCTTGACTTTGACTTCTGTAGTCAAAATTGGGTATGAACTCCTTCCAGGGTTCAAGAACAATTTGAAGGGTTTTTTTGGTTTAAGGGGGTTCAAGACACTTTAGTAAATGGTTTTTTTTTAGAAGAGATTCAAGGGTAAAATTAATTATAATTAAGTATGACACTTTGTTATAAAATAGTTATTATTAAAACTCGTAAAATGTAATCATTATTCATTTTATTTTAAATTATTTTGTATGGGAAACTCCATTTTTATGGCATTACAAATTGTATGAATGGTTTTATTTAATAACAACAAATATATACATATAACTACATATATATTTATAAATAAATGCATGCGTATATAAAAGAAATGTAATTTCATGCTTTTAAACTCATAAGTTTTATTTCCATAAAATTAGGAGTTGTATGATTGATTTATTTGGTATATATATATATTTTAAATACATACATATGATAAAAATGAAAGATGTGATTACATGGCTAAAACTTACATGTTTTATTTATATACATTTATTGTAACAAAATGTTCACTTATATACATATGTAAATATGCTTACACGTGTTATATATATATGATAAAGAAATAATATGTAATAAAGGTTGAAAAGATTGAATAATTAATGTGGCATAATATGTTGGACAGGCATAGGGTTTGAATGTAGTGTTATTATTGCATAAAATAGATAAATGAAAAAAATATGGCCGGAAAATCATAGATGTTATAGTAATGACATGGTTATCTCTTGTATTCTGAACATTTTATCTCACGATATTAGTGAAAGTATTCTATATGTTGAGACTGCTCGTCAACTTTGGGATGAGTTAACTAACCGGTATGGACAAAGTAATGGAGCCAATTATTATCAATTGCAGAAGACTTTCTGATATCTCTCAGGGTAATGATGATATTGCCATTTACTTCACTAAAATAAAGTCTATATGGGATGAGGTTAATGCCCTCGATCCTATTCCTCCTTGTACCTGTGGCAATTCCAGACTCCTGGCTAAACGTGAAACAGATCAACGTTTAATGCATTTTCTTATGGGTCTTAACTCCTGCTATGAGATGATCTGGGGAAATATTATTATGATGAAGCCTATTCTCTCCATCAACCAAGCCTATGCTTTTCTCATTCAAGATGAGAAACAGAGGGAGCTTCATTCATCTTCCCAGTTTATCCTTCAAAATGCTTTCATGAATGCCACTATACAGGTGCCAAAGGGTTCTAGTCCTCGGAAGGGTATTGTTTGTCGTCACTGCAAAACGACGGGGCATGATGTTAGTAAATGCTATCGTCTCATTGGGTTTCCCAAAGATTTCAAATTTACCAAACCCAAGATTGCTGCAAATGCTGCTTCTGATTCTGCTACTACTGTTTATGTCGCTGGTTCGCCTTCTAGTAAATCTACAGAACAGTACAATACTTTGTTTCAAAATTTTTAGCAGAATACTGGAGTTCAGGGTGGTGTTCCTACTGTTCAACCACTCAGCTTTTGTAACGAACCAACTTTCGATTTATTAAAATAATATATTTTATATTATTTGAAGTGGTGAAATAAATAAATTGGAAGTTTGGGGGTGTTATGTTGTAAATAATTAGTTTTGACTAACTTATGGTAAGAAGGAGATCAAAAACGAACTTGAGGGACTGATTGTGTAATTAAAGCAATATGGTTTTGGTTTTGAAGGAGAAGAACTCAGATGTGTGTCTTGCGAAAATGAGAAGAGAGCAAGAAGGGAGAGATCAAAAAACGAAATTGATGGATTGCATGTAGAATTTGGATGATTCAAGGTGTTCATCTTCTTCCAAAACATCAAGTAAGTTGTTCTATCATCTCTAAAGTTTCATCAATGGAGCTCTTGGTGGGTTTTGATAGAACAACCTAAATTGGGTCAATTGGTGTGGTGATTCGGATTAAATCTTGTTTAGAAGCTTTAATCTAGCATTGTTGATGTTGGAGAAACAAGAATTACTTGGTTCTAACACCTAATTTGATGTTTGAAAAATTAGGGGTCTTGAGGCCAAATTGGAGTTTTTTGATTTGGGGATGTTTGAATGTTGAATTGAGGTTGGGTAAGTGTCTAGGGAGTTATTAGACACATAATTAACCATAAAACCCCAATTTTATGGTGATTTGTAAAATTAGAGTTTTGGATGAATTTGGGTGGAACCTAAACGGGTCAAATGGGTGAATGATTGTGTTGGGAGGTTAAAACTCGTTTAAGGTGTAATTAATCAAGTTTAGAATGGGTATAATACATAAGGTCTAGGGTGGGTGTCAGACCTCAATTGGTGAATGCTGAAATTGGGAGTTTGACTTTAATGGGTCAAACGGGTCAAATGGGTTGAAAGGTTGTTTTTGGGTGTTGGAGGTTTTGTTAAGGTTGTGTTAACCAAATTAAGTTGGGATGTTGATCTATAGATCATAAGGGTGTCTTAAATCCCAATTTGGTGTGTGGATTGAGATCATAAGATTGCTAATTGCAATTGGATTGATAGGTGATCAAGGTATAAAGGAGCTAGCTTTGAAGACCAAGTGGATTCGTCTCTAGCTAAAGGTAAGTGCTTTGCACTTACTTAGTAATAGATATGGTGTTAGCAACATGTAAATAGATTTGTATAGTTTAACTCTATTTATATGTGGCGATTTGGTGTAAGTTGACTTAGTGTGGTAAAGAGTCAACTAATGTGTGAAATGTGTTGATTTGGTGTAATTTGACTTAAGTGGTAATGAGTCAAACTAATGTATTAAATATGTTAATTTGGTGTAATTTGACTTAAGTGTTAATGAGTCAAACTAGTGTATGAAATATTTTAATTTGGTGTAATTTGACTTAAATGGTAATGAGTCAAACTAGTGTATGAAATATGTCGATTTGGTGTAATTTGACTTAAGTGGTAATGAGTCAAACTAGTGTATGAAATATGTTGATTTGGTATAATTTGACCTATATGGTAAAGAGTCAAACTAAATTATGGAATGTGGTATATTAGTGTAATTTGACTTAGTGTGGTATGAGTCAAACTAATATGTAAAATGTGGTGATTTTGGTGTAATTTGACTAATATGTGGTAAGAGTCAAAGTAAAATGCATTTGGGTGAAATTGAAGTCATTGAACCTCACTTATGTCGTTGTTGTTTGAAGTCTAAGAACCTCACCCGATAGTTAATTGAGGTCGTGAACTTCCCTAATGTTGTTGTCGTTTGAAGTCTTTGAACTTCACTAATGTCGTTGTAGTTTGAAGTGTAAGAACCTCACTCGGTGGTTAATTGAGGTCGTGAACTTCACTAATGTCGTTGTCGTTTGAAGTCTTTGAACTTCACTAATGTCGTTGTTGTTTGAAGTCTAAGAACTTCACATATTAGTTATTTGAGGTCATGAACATAACAATTCGTATTGTGGTATTTGAAGTCTAGGAACCTCACACGGGTTTTATTGAGGTCATGAACTTCACATAGTCGTTTTGTGGTGTTTGAGGTCTTTAGAACCTCACAAATGAGGATGGTCGGGTTAGTGGGTGTTTAACTAACTAGCGAGTACGTACATAGGGCGTAATGTATGTAAGGTGTTATATATGCTTATTGAAGTTTTTTGGGTATAAATTGATATTCGGTTGGGGATTAGACATGTATAGGAGTTAATACATGCTATCGAAAAAGCCCAAACTTCTAGTAGGTATATCTCAGGCTATAAAATGAACTACGAAAGCCATAATATATGAATTTGGGGTGCCTCGACGCGAGGAATTCAAAAAATGGGGTCTGCTCTGGGTTGGGCGTAATTTACGCCCATATGGGGTTGTTTATGGTCCTATTTACGGCCAAAATATCGTTTTTGGTCGATTATTGTCGTAAGGGCCTGGGGGGCTCATATGGGGGTTGTATATCATTACTAATGGTTGTTTTATGGTGTTTTCTTGTAGATAAAGCTTCGGTCAAAGTCTCGGGTCACGCTTCGTGTCGGTTTGGATTCTCATTCATTTTCGTGGATGTTGGCGGTTTGAGTTGGAACCCTTTGTTGGGATTCATTAAACTTGTTTTGAGTCATCTCTTACATATTGAAACGTGTTGTTGTTTTAAGATGTCGGTCGAATGTTTTAAAACAAGTTATGTTGACATTTTGTTGTAATTTAACATGTGTTGTTTTGTCAAGAGTGTTAACTGGGACCTATTTTCCGCGTGTGTTGAAAGTTAAAATTGGTTGAAAATTTTAGGTGTTACAGTTTTGCTAATTTTGTAGGTATTATTGCTTGTAATTCGACTACGGTCGACACAACTTGGATAATTGATACTGGTGCACGTAATCATATGTGATTTGACTTCAATTTGCTTTCTAATGTTCAATTGCTTACCTCGCACGTTTATGTTTTTCTTCTAAACGGGCATGTCTTAATTGTTACGCAAGTCGTAATGGTTAATCTCACAAAGACTTTGCTCTTATACTTTATAGGGATACAAAAGGTCTTGTTCAATTTTCAAAAACTTCTTGTTTCTTGCAGGACCCTTCCCTGAGTTGTTTGTTGGTTCTAGGAGATCTCCTCAATAGACTTTATCTTCTGCATCATACTAAACTTTTCCTTGTTACAGTTGATTCCTTTTCTCACTGTAATTTTGTTGTTTCTTTGAAACTTAGGCATCATCGTCTTGGGCATTTACCATTGTACAAACTTAAGCAATTGAATGTTTTTAATGGTGCACATGATTGTTCTATTGATAATTGTTATGTTTTCTCTAAGGCTAGACAACATAAACTCCCTTTTGCTTCTAGTAGTAGAACTAGTTCTCAAATGTTTGATCTTATTCATATTAATACGTGGGCCCCATATCGTTCTACTACATATGATGGATATAAATATTTTCTCACCATTGTTGATGATTTTACTAGAACTACTTGGACTCATCTTTTGACCACTAAAATCAATGCCTTTACTACCCTTCAAGGATTCATTGAGATGGTTGAGACTCTATTCAATACCAATGTCAAGAGTGTTCGATCTGACAATGCTTATGAACTTGGTTCGGGTGTTCATCATGCCGAGTATTTTAAACAGAAAGGCATTCTTCATCAAACTACTTGTTTCTCGGGATGTGACTTTTCTTGAGCACATTTTCCCTTCTTTACACTCTTTCAATCCTTCTTCTTTGTTTCCTTCTCTTAGTGATCTGTTTGAGGAGGTAGATCCAGCTGTTATTCCTTCATCTTCTTCGGTTGCTCCTAAAGTTGATTCCTCTCTTCCTCCTGTTTGTCTTATTCCTTCTCCTCCTGTTTCTCCTCCTCTAGATCTAAGAAGATCTTATCATTCTTATGTTCCTCCTTCTCACTTGTAGGATTATCTTTATAATTCTGCTTCTGTTAATTCCTCTTGCTTTCATACTTTGTCAAGTGCTTGCCAAGCTTCTTCATTTGTAATCTTGTTGATCTTTCTCCTGATTCTTAGTAGCTTCTTCTCAATCTTGACTATGTTTAGGAACCTTCTTCTTATCAGGAGGCTGCTCAACATCCTGCTTGGCAAGAGGCTATGTCTAAGGAATTTACTGCCTTAGAATGTAATCAAACTTGGGAAGTCATGCATTTACCTAAGGGTAAGAAGGATATTAAATACAAATGTGTGTACAAAGTCAAGTATAATGTTGATGGCACAGTTGAACGTTACAAGGCCCGTTTGCTTGTTCGTGGTGATACTCAGAAAACTGACATTGATTATAACGAAACTTTCTCCCCTGTCGTCAAAATGACTACTATTCGTAGTCTTATTGTTGTTGCAACCAAACGACATTGGGGTTTATATCAGTTAGATGTTAATAATGCATTCTTACATGGGGATCTTGATGGAGACATTTATATGAGTCCTCCTCCTGGCATGCCATTATTCTCTCCTGGTCATGTTCTTAAACTCAAAAAGTCTCTTTATGGTTTGAAGCAGGCTTCTCGGCAGTGGTATGGAAAGCTTTCTAATGCACTCAAAACCAAAGGGTATATGCGTTCTCCCAATGATTATTCTTTGTTTTCAAAGACCATGGGAGATTCTGTTGTTCATGTGACTGTTTATGTGGATGACCTTCTTCTCACGGGTAACAATGAATAAGAGATGTCTTCTTTAAAGGCTTTCTTACATTCCACTTTTCAGATCAAAGATCTTGTCAGCCTTAACTATTTTCTGGGCATTGAGGTTCTCAAGTCTGCTTCTGGTCTCATTATGACTCAACGTAAATTTGCAAAGGATCTGTTGAGCGAGTTTCCTCGGACGACGTTTCTTCTATTTTGTCCCCTTTGCCTTTGCATTTATAACTCAAGCTCAATGAGGGTCAGGTTCTTGATGATCCTATGGCCTATCGTCGGCTTGTTGGTAAACTCAACTATCACACTCACAATTGGCCTGATCTTGTTTTTGTGGTTCAGTTTCTTAGCCAGTTCATGAGTGATCCACATGTTCCTCGTTGTGATGCTGCGTGGCATACTCTTCGCTAGGTCAAAGGAACTTGTTCTTAAGGATTGTTTTTTAATGAAAATTTCGATTTATCTCTATCTGCTTATTGTGATTATGATTGGTAGGCTTGCCCTAATACTCGGCGATATGTGATTGGTATTTCATTTCACTTGGGGGAATGTATCATTTCTGCTTTTCGCGTACTTGTAACGCTTACTATATTCGTGAATCAATGAACCTTCAAACCCTCATCATAGCTCGTGTTCACATCATACTTGAAACATACCTATTTCATGCACATTATACTTTTTACATGGTCACATGTTAACTGCAACGCTTGGAATTGTCTTCAATTGCAACTTGGACCGTTGAACCATTTACAAACTTGTTTACCGACACGAAACTCACCCACTACTAATTAAAAGGCAATGTATCAACCATATGTTCCTAACATAGTTATTTAAATCATTCAAGTTGTCACATAATTCAAATTGATGCCCTAGTACGTTAGTTAGTGCCTATACGTATCCGTTCGCCTTCTAAACCGCAGTTTGACTCCATATTGTCCACAACCAACAAATACATCCTTTATGACACTAAACTATGTTTTAAAATGACTAACACATTCATTTCATTAAATAAAACAACTTTCATTTACAAAACTTTCCTTAAATAAACACTGAAATTCAAAAAACTATCAAATTGTTCGTATACGAACCGTTTGGACCACCCATGGGTCAAGACGACCCAAGACCCTTACCCACTTCACCATTTGCGAAACCCAAGCCCCAAATCACATCAAAATTTCAGCCTCCTTCCCCTTTTGCACCCCTTGAAACCCTAACACTTGTTCTCAAAGTCTTTCAATACTTAAACCTCTTAACCTACAACTATAAATACAAGGCTTAATTCCCCCATTCTCTTCACACTTTGCTACAAATTTTACCAGCCAAATCTCTTACCTAATCCCCTACAAAATTCATGAGCCACCCTCCTCCGTCCAAGAAGAAATCGCAACAACAAGTAAGTTAGTTCGTCTTTCGTTCTTTCATCCTTGTCTCGACATAATGCTTGTGTCGACTTTGAATGACCATATCTTGGCCATTCCTTAACCAAAAAGGTTTATTCTTGAGTCTAAAAGCAAGTCTAAAAGCAAGTTTAAAGAGTCTTCTTTCCATAAAATCTGACCTAGTAATTTTTTGATAAGTTTAAGGCTTTCAAACGTATTGTTTTAGAGGTAAAGGTCAATCTGACTTTTTAACATAATATTTGTCATTACTTTTCGGGACGATATCTCTCAATATACAAATCCAATCATGTTCAATTTTTTTGAAAATCAAATTTCATTGAATATTCTTTAAAACCATGTATAATATACATCCTAACTCTTTGTAATACTCCCTAAAATGATAAATAAAGACAGAAATGTCTATTCTGGACCTCTGATATTGTGTGATGATTTTGGGATATTTAAGTTGCCCAAATTAAAAGTAATTCTTAACAAAATTTGTTTATTATAACCTAAATTAAAGATATGGAGAATCTTAGAAATTTTGGAATTTTTTTATTATTTTTAAAACTTGCCTAAAATTCAGCAACACAATCTGTCCAAATCTGGATTTTATAAAACTAACCCTAATCTTCTAACATTTGAGCATCCTTAATTCTTTGATTTTCTTTTCTTAAAAACATTTTATTCATAATCTAAGGTGTTGAATGCATTAGAACCATATCCAAGCCTACGATTTACGTATATGACAAATGAACGGTTCTGGCTAGGAAAGACGCGGTAATTTAAATGAGTCCTTTGCGATCGACCCCTCTTTCCTAGGAATCTTTTCATTGGATGTACCACTCTAGGTGGATTATCATGTTCTATTATGCAACTACCTATCCTCCTTTGTCGTTCTCATTCAAATTTCTCTTCGCGTAACGATAATTCCTTAAACTTATTCAATTCTTAAATTCTATAGGGCACGTTCACTAAGGTTGATACACCCGCCTCCTCTCTAATCATCAAGGTGAGATTCATAGCCCATTTTCTTCTAATCTTTTGGGTGGCACATGTAAACATATCAGAAACATGTTTTCTATCGAATACAATTCAAACATAGCAAGACGTTCAACTAAACTTTTATTAACAAGTTCAACATGATAATCATAATCTTTCGCAAACATTGAACTACTCGGGGTTTTGACGTATTCTTGTTCAAACACGAGGAAGCTATAAACTTTGAACTACTTGGGGTTTGACGTATTCTTGTTCAAACACGAGGAAGCTATAAACTTTTAACTACTCGGGGTTGACGTATTCTTGTTCAAACACGAGGGAGCTATAAACTTTTGGACAACTCGGAGTTTGACATATTCTTGTTCAAACACGAGGGAGCTATAAACTTTATGGGAAATCTTGAGGATTATGCCATCTATCTAGGACAGCCATGGGGTTGTGCCACATTGTTATTCTTTTAGTCTTCTTTGATTGATTTTATTATCTATAAACGTGCTTGCTTGATAATGTGTTGATTTGAATCTTGTTAATGAATTGTATAAAATCTTTTATTATGCTTTTATCTAAACCTATGCATCTCAACAACTATGTTTAGTTGACCCGTTTTATTACATGTTTCAGGAAATACCATCTTACAACAGAGAATCCTTGTCACCTCGGCTCGTGAGGACTGGGATCTACCATCTTACAACAGATAATCCTTATCCCAATGCCCAACCCATTGGAGTAAGCTAATCTCACCCCGATCATCTTCACGAAGCCCACTACCCTTGAGCTATTTCGTCAAGCCTGGAGATCCCGAATTGCTCTCTGATGGAACAAGCCAATACTATCCTGCGCCAGTACCTGAGGTGGGAGTCATCAACATCTTGAGTGATTCCGAGCCCAGCGATGCGGAAAGTAGAGTTGGACCGAAGAGCAGCAGCCCAAGAAGAAAATGAAGACCCAGCAAGAGGAAGAAGACCCCGAACTCCCATCCAATGCGACAAGCAAACACCAAAGCAACGAGAACCCAAGCGGCAAGGAAGGCAAGGTTGGGCCTGCACCCAAAGCCTAACTACCCTTCAAGAAGAGAAAAACCAAGACCAATGAAAAAGGATCAAGCTTTTGGGCTACAATGCCCAATTCTTAAACCATCATCGAGATCAAAGGCCCAATGGTAATACTCGTTACACATGTGGACTGGAAGAGTGAGTGCATGTACGCTGGGGTCTCTGCCACTAAGGAAAGTGTGTTGCGTAAGATGTGGTGCACTTTCCTGGGATGCCCTAGTTGTGAGTGCTTGCTTATAGGAAAACATGTCTTTTTAGTATTATTTATTGGACCCCGAATCTTGATAAGTCAACTATTATCCCTTTTAAATATTTCAATCTTTCGTAAACATCAAATAGACATAATGCCTCCTCATTGTGATCCTACCAACACCACTATCTCTAATATCAGAGATACCAACAACACTTCTTCCACTGCTGACATTACTACCATAGCCACCCTCCTCACACAGCAACTTATCGCCGTACTACCGGACTTGGTCACACAACTCAGAACTACAGAACCAACACCAATAATGCCACAATCACCAACCCTGCACCTGTCAGCTATGTTAGGGCCTACTATATATGCGATGGCCTTGACCACCTCAAAAAAAAAAAAAAAAAAACCGTTCTTCCAAACTTCACACTGTTAACAATCAAGCTGCTCAAGGTCAGGTTTTTGTCCTAAGAGCACGTGAAGACCCTGCCGCCCAAGATGACGTGAAACCCACTGTTAAGTTTTGGGATGAAATCCCCTTAACTAGGGGAGACATGATAACTATGTTACTTATTTGATTTCTTAATTTGCTACCTTGGTTCATCAAAACTTGAATTCTATGTATGTTTGGATGACTCTATCTTGAGACTTAGGTTGATTTCTTTTATCAATGAATCATGTTTGCTCATAAAATTTGCACTATGTTTGGATGTATTATTATTCAGCATTCATTTTGTGGATTGTTATGTGAATGTCACACATTATACACTACTGCTAAATATGCATAAGATACCTATTTAATCAAGATTCTTAAATCTCAAAACATCATGTTTTCACTGCCTTTCGATAATATTCGTAACCTCCGTCTACATTACTATCATCACTTTATAGGTGCATAGTATAAGGACATATCACACCCGTGTAAGGTAAATTGACGATTGCGGTCGCGAACGTAATTGTGAATTTACGGGTACATTGGTGTGAAGTGAAATTCTACGATGTAGCTACCCATGACCAATTACGCGTATACGAACCGTTTGGACCATCCATGGCTCAAGACGACCCAAGACCCTTAGCCACTTCACCATTTGCGAAACCCAAGCCCCAACCCACATGAAAATTTCAGCCTCCTTCCCCTTTTGCACCCATTGAAACCCTAAAACTTGTTCTCAAAGTCTTTCCATACTTAAACCCATTAACCTACAACTATAAATACAAGACTTAATTCCCCCATTCTCTTCACACTTTGCTACAACTTTTACTAGCCAAATCTCTACCCTAATCCCCTAAAAATTTCGTGAGCCACCCTCCTCCATCCAAGAAGAAATCGCAACAACAAGGTAAGTTAGTTTGTCTTTCGTTCTTTCATCCTTGTCTCGATAGAATGCTTGTGTCGACTTTGAATGGCCATATCTTGGCCATTCCTTAATCAAAAAGGTTTATTCTTGAGTCTAAAAGCAAGTTTAAAGAGTCTTCTTTCCTAAAATCTAACCTTGTAATTTTTTGACAAGTTTAAGGCTTTCAAACATATTGTTTTAGAGGTAAAGGTCAATTCTGACTTTTTAACATAATATTTGTCATTACTTTCTGGGACCATATCTCTCAATATACAAATCCAATCGTGTTCAATCTTTTTGAAAATCAAAGTTTATTGAATATTCTTTAAAACCATGTATAATTTACAACCTAACTCTTTGTAATACTCGCTAAAATGACAAATAAAGACAAAAAGGTCTATTGTAGACCTCTGATCTTGTGTGACGATTTTGGGATATTTAAGTTGCCGAAAATAAAAATATTTATTAACAAAAGTTGTTTATTATAACCTAAATTAAAGATATGGAGAATCTTAGAATTTTTGGAAATTTTTTATTATTTTTAAAACTTGCCTAAAGTTCAGCAACACAATCTGTCCAAATCAGGATTTTATAAAACTAACCCTAATCTTCTAACATTTGAGCATCCTTAATTCTTTGATTTTCTTTTCTTAAAAACATTTTATTCATAATCTAAGGTGTTGCATGCATTAGAACCCTGTCCAAGCCTACGATGTACGTATATGACAAATGAACGGTTCTAGCTAGGAAAGACGCGGTAATCTAAACGAGTCCTTTGCGACAGACCCCTCTTTCCTGGGAATCTTTTCATTGGATGTACTACTCTAGGTGGATTATCATGTTCTATTATGAAACCACCTATCCTCCTTCGTCGTTCTCATTCAAACTTTCTCTTCGCGTAACGATAATTCCTTAAACTTATTCAATTCTTAAATTCTAGTGGGCACGTTCACTAAGGTTGATACACCCGCCTTCTCTCTAATCATCAAGGTGAGATTCATAGCCCCTTTTCTTCTAATCTTTTGGGGGGGCACATGTAAACATATCAAAAACATGTTTTCTATCGAATACAATTCAAACATAGCAAGACGTTCAACTAAACTTCTTATTAACAAGTTCAACATGATAATCATAATCTTTGGTAAACATTGAACTACTCCGGGTTTTGATGTATTCTTGTTCAAAAACGATGAAGCTATAAACTTTGAACTACTTGGGGTTTGACGTATTCTTGTTCAAACATGAGGAAGATATAAACTTTGAACTACTATGGGTTTGACGTATTCTTGTTCAAACACGAGGGAGCTATAAACTTTATGGGTAATCTTGAGGATTATGCCATCTATCTAGGAATGCCATGGGGCTGTGCCACATTGTTATTCTTTTGGTATTCTTTGATTGATTTTATTATCTAAATACGTGCTTGCTTGATAATGTGTTGATTTGAATCTTGTTAATGAATTGTATAAAATCTTTTATTATGCTTTTATCTAAACCTATGCATCTCACCAACTATGTTTAGTTGACCCGTTTTATTACGTGTTTCAGGAAATATCGCGTAAGGATAGACTTTAGATTTGCTCACATAGGATGGCCTAGTTATCGATTAAAGACTTATGATTTATTTTAAAGTTGTTTTGTTTGATCAAGATTGTTATATTTGGTTATTTTGAGACACGTGTAATCAATTTAATGTTTATGAAATCCTAATAGTAATTTTCTTTATTGTCTTGTGTTCTCTTATTCAATTTCGTCTTACTCCCGTGTTTCCGCCGCTGGCGGGGATGTGTCAGGGAAGTCCTATTTCTTGGAAGTCCAAGAAGCAAGCTACTATTTCTCTTAGCTCTCCTGAAGCAGAGTACCAGTCTCTTAGCCGGGTCACACATGAACTTACTTGGTTAACTCGTTTGTTTGTGGAGTTTCAGCTCCCCAACCTCACTATGGTTCCTCTCAAGTGTGACAGTTAAGCGGCCATTCACATTGCTAAGAATCTTGTTTTTCATGAGTGCACTAAGCATATTGATTTGGATTATCATTTTTCCATGAGAAGCTTCAAGTCGGTTTGATTCTGCTTTCTTAAACGCGTACTTCCAATCAATTTACACATTTATTCACCAAGAGTCTTGTTGTTCAACCGCATTCGGCTATGATTACCAAGTTGGGCTTGTATACACCTCCAACTTGAGAAGGGGCGGGGGGCGGTGTTGTCGAAACTATTATTAGTTTCGCTGGTTCTGTAGTTAGTTTCGCTTTCTTTGTTTAGTTTCTAGTATATAAGCAATTTTATAATTATTATTTGAGTTATCAATCAAAAATCATTTTCCCCCCGATTATTTCTCTCTCATTCCAGTTTTCTTTCTCATCATCACAACAGTATTTAAAGTCTTAGGAAGCATGGTGAGTTGGAAGGCCTGTTTACAACATGTAGTAGCTTTGTCAAGCACTGAAGCTGAAAATGTAGCTTTGACAAAGGCTATAAAGGAAGCACTTTGGTTAAAAGGCTTTGTTTCAGAATTGGGTATCAAGTTTGATGACACTTTTGTTCTTTGTGATAACAAAGGAGCAGTGCAACTGTCCAAGAATGGGGTTTTTCATGAAAGAACAAAGCATATTAGTATAAAACTTCATTTCATCCATGATATAGTTAATTCGAGAGAAGTTAAGGTGGAAAGGGTGAGTACAGAGGATAATGCTGCTCATATGCTCACTAAGGCACTTCCTGGAGCTAAATTTGCTAAGTGTTTGGGTTTACTTGATATTGGTTGATTTCGATTGAAGGTGGAGATTGTTAGAAATCAATCTTAAAGTCAACAGAACTTATAATTCAGCATTTGACAGGTTCATTAACTTTGAGGGGTAATTGTAGATTACTTAGAAGTTTGGAGGGCTGTTTGTGTAAGTTTCAAACATGAGTTGTTAATTGTTAGTTAACATCTCTGATTAGGGATATAAGCTAGGGCTAGTTCTTGTTTCAGATATTTCATTCAATCGTTCATAGTTTTCTTTTTTCAGTTTCATTTGTAACTGAATAAGAGTGAAATCATTTGATTGTGATTTCATGTGGTCTTATTACAACAATTCAGCTCCTTTACTTTCTTTGTGGTTTGGTGTTTCTAATTGACTAGCAAAGCTTAGCTTAAGCTTTTGAACTTCTTTCATGAAGTTTCTTTGAACATAACGTAAATAAAAACGTTGATAAGCTTATCGTTCCTTCCACCTTTCAGGATTAATCATTGCGTGAATAATTCCTTTATGTTAGTTAAAAATCTCATGCAAATTTCTAATACTGTGATTGTAGATTTGCAATATACAACCAAAACTGCTAAACAAATCTCATGCAAATTTTAACGCGTTTATAGTACTAAATTTTTTTTTCATGGAGGGCGGCTGCCCCCCTTACACCCTATGTAGGTCCGCCCATGCTAGCCACCATGAGGCGTTGCCCTTGTCATCGTTCAGATCACTCATTTTTTCGGCCAATGGCCACATGCCACATGTCTATTTTTCGAATGCTCACACCCACTAAACCATTACATCACTTTATAGTAAGTTTGAGCGTGACTACACCCACTGTTTGTTGTTATTTTTGATAAACGCTTGGTGAAAAATGATAGTAGATACTCAATAAAATAAACTGTAATACGGCATACATGTTAATTTTTGTGAAATCATATATAAAGATACAAATATTACAAATACAATTGGTTCAAGGATATTTGGGATATTGGATCAAATTAAGACATTTTAATAAAAAAATAGTGTTGTAAATATACGTTCGCTATTACATATAGCAAACCCTAAGCCAACTTTTGAGTTCGCAAGTTACTATAGTTTGAGTCATGACTTCTTCTTCCCTTCTTTAAATACACTAGTTGCTATGCATATAGTATACTACCTTCTCGGAAGCATACGTACAGGGAAGAAAATGTCAGCATTGACATAGTCACAATGATCATCAGAATTTTTCTTCCCTATGTCAATTTCGCAAAAATGAGATGTAAGTTTGCTATTATTTCACAACACCATTGTTTCAGCAACTTCGAAAAACCACCTAGTGGCTTTATAAAAGTAATATAAAACTACCTGCTTTAACAAAAAATTTAAAATAGAAGGTGAGGAAAAAAAACAAACAAACCCACTGAAATCCTACACAAGTAGGGCCTAGAAATGTGAGATGAGCGCCTATCCCAAATGATAGTTATAAAGACTCCTCCCACAAAGGCCCCGACTCAGAAAACAAGCCCTCTATATCCTGTATACGAGCCTAAGATGAGGTTGAAGGATTTAATCTTGATTAAAAATATTTATTAATATTAGTTTATTAATTGTTTGGTTTAGTTTATATTAGATTAGGATTGAGTTTGTTTATTTATTTGATTACTAGGTTAGAATCCCGTGTATTACACGGGCTGAATAAATGTAATGTTATATACGTAGTAATAAAAAAATTTATGTTTTTAAAAATCTGTGTATTACACGAGTTTAATAAAATTTCACGTGACAGTTGTAAATTATGTTAATTTAATTTTTAAAACATTTTTTAGCTGAGTATTAACTTTTTTTTATGTAACTGATAAATGTTAATTCGTATTAAACTTTAGAAAGCCGGTGTATTACACGTGTTAAATAAATGTCATGTTATATATACTTAGTAATAAAGATTTACGTATTACATATTAATTAAAAACGTTTTATAAAAAAAGTTATAGATCTCATTATTATTTAATAGAAGAGAGAAAAAATAATTAAATAAATTTGTATAATTAATAGGAGAGAGAGGCGGGAAAAAAACTTGAGGATGCAAGAGAGAGTGACATGTGGCACCATAAAACATTTGTTTATTAGTATGTATAGATTTAATTGAGTTTGAGTTAGGTCAGGATTAGTATAGGGTTTATTATAAATAAATAGTTAGGGATTAATTGTAAAGTGTAAATCAAGGGTTTTAGTTTTCAATATTAATAAAATAGTCGATCTTGGTTTAGATCAAATTTTATCTTCGTGTTCTTGCGCCTGATTTTCAACCGAGGTTGGCATTGCATCACTCTCATTTACGCTATTTACAATCTCGACCGAAGTAACCTTACGTACGCATATTACTAAGTCTCGACCGAAGACTTTTTGCCTAACTATAAATCAACTATAAATACAAACAACGTGGAACTTTGCACCACACCAATTCCATCATCAATTTATTCAGCAATCATGGAAAACAATAGATGCAGGCTGGTTCTTATGATCATGCTAATTTTTACTTTCACCACCATTTTGAACCTCTCACTGGTGGTCCCCGTAGAAACCAAAACATATATTGTTCAAGTAAGCTCTCCCCGTGGCCGCAGATTTGCTAAAACCGAAGATCTTGAAAGCTGGTACAACACATTCTTGCCCACAACTACGACAGACTCCGATGAGAAACCACTTATGGTTTATGCATACCATAATGTACTAAAAGGCTTTTCGGCAAAACTGACTGTTGAGCAAGCAAGAGAAATTGAAAAAATAGATGGAGCCATATCAGTCCGACCTCAAAGGGTATTGTCTTTACATACAACCCATACTCCTAACTTCTTGGGATTGCAACAGAATTTAGGGTTTTGGAGAGATTCAAACTATGGGAAGGGACTCATTATTGGGCTTCTTGACACAGGGATTGCTCCCGGTCATCCTTCTTTTAATGACACAGGCCTAGACCCTCCACCGATTAAATGGAAAGGCACATGTGAAGTGGCGGGGTGTAACAACAAATTGATTGGTGTTAGGAACTTTGTCAGCGGTAATAGTACCGGATCACCGCTTGATGAAGACGGGCATGGAACACACACTGCAGGTACTGCTGCTGGAAACTTTGTTGAAGGTGCTAACGTGCTTGGAAATGACAAAGGCACTGCGGTCGGGATGGCTCCACTTGCGCACATAGCCATGTAAAAGTATGTGATGATAATGGTTGTGGTGAGGGTGATATGTTAGCTGCTATGGATGCAGCTATTGACGAAGGCGTAGACGTGCTTTCTATCTCGATTGGTGGTGGACCGCCCTTGCCTTTTTTTAATGATTCCATCGCTGTAGGTGCGTTTGCCGCGATACAAAAAGGGATATTTGTGAGTTGTTCTGCAGGAAATGATGGGCCTTTCAATGCGTCGTTATCGAACGAGGCTCCATGGATTCTCACAGTTGGTGCTAGTACAGTTGATAGAAAGGTAACCGCAAAAGTAAAACTTGGGGACGGGGTTTTACTAGATGGAGAATCGCTTTTCCAGCCTAAAGATTTCCCAGAAACCCTCTTGCCTCTTGTATACCCTGGGATGAACGGCAATAGAAATGCCATGTTTTGTAACCAAAGATCCTTAAACAACACCGATGTAAAGGGAAAGGTAGTGATTTGCCGGACTGGTGGCAGCACAGGAAGAATCGCAAAAGGGCAGGTTGTAAAAGAGGCTGGTGGAGCTGCTATGATAATCGCAAACTCGCAGATAAATGGAGCTAGTACAGAAGCAGATGCGCATGTACTCCCTGCATCGCATGTCAGTTACAGAGATGGAGTTATAATTCTACAATACGTGAGGTCAACTCCATCACCAGTTGCTGCCATTGAATTCCAAGGAACCGTCATTGGAGATAAATCAGCTCCTCAAGTGACATCTTTCTCTTCAAGAGGACCTAATCTACAAAGTCCTGGAATTCTGAAACCCGACATTATCGGGCCTGGAGTTAGCATTCTTGCAGCATGGCCGACCTCTACCGATAACTCGACAACATCCGCCCCATTTAATGTGATTTCAGGTACATCAATGTCGTGCCCTCATCTCAGTGGGATAGCGACGTTACTGAAAAGTGCACATCGAGATTGGTCTCCTGCGGCAATCAAATCCGCTATCATGACTACTGCTGATTTGAACAACCTTAACAATGAACCGATTCAGGATGAAACAGAGCTTCCTGCCAGCTTGTTTGCCGTTGGGGCTGGCCATGTCAATCCTTCTAAAGCTAACGACCCTGGACTCATTTATGATATCCAAGCTGACGATTACATACCTTACTTGTGCGGATTAGGATACTCAAGTTTGCAAGTTACAATCATCGTCCAAAAGCAAGTCTCTTGCTCAAATATATCAAGCATCCCCGAAGCACAACTAAACTATCCTTCATTTGCTATCACACTGAGTGGTAATGTGACAAGATCTTACACCAGAACCGTGACCAATGTTGGGGATGCAAATTCATCTTACACTGTGAACATTGTCACAACACCAGGCGTGAGTGTTAGTGTGTCACCTTCTACACTCGTCTTCTCCGCAGTTAACCAGAAATTGTCGTACCAAGTGACGTTCATCCCTGTGGGATCTGGTGCCAATCAATTTGTTGAAGGGGCCCTTGAATGGAACTCTGTAAAGCACTCGGTTAGGAGTCCCATTTCCATCCAATATGTTTGAGTGAACATACATATATCGCGATTATTGGAGATTGAAGTGTGTTGAAGTCTAATTCAATTTGTTGCAGCTGTTTGAATTAAATGTTGGAAGGTTACTAGGAGTAGTTCCTAGCTTAGTGTGATTTGCTTCCTTTAGAGTTTGCTAATATTGCTTCTTCTGTTTGTAATTCTTATAAAACTGTGTGTTACCATTAATGAATTCAATCATTCCAACTTCAATTTTACTACATTGTTACTTAAACTCCAACAAATTAAGTGTTCATGTTGTTTCATCATAACCGTTAGAAGACAATTGATTTTTTCATACTATTCTGAAATTTAAATTTGCAAGTCATGAATGTGATTGTTGTTGATTTGGTCCTGAAAATTGATCTATTATATAAGTTGTTTGGATTTCAGAAATCTACATCCTTAGTAATCCATCCCTATAACTAGGTATCTTATCGGATAAGATGTCTAATATGATTACCACCCAGGCTTTCCAGGGGTCGGAGTGGGGCCATTACCAATGGAAAGTCCGTCCGAAATTTGTCAGTTAAACATCCTGTAAATAGAAATAAGAGCGTTGTCATTTCACCATCAGATTTCAATTTTTAAAAATGCAACCTCGATTGTATTGGTCATTGTTTGGCCGTGGTTTGTGTGAAGAGTTAATATGAAGCGTAGATCGTTGTTAGCGTTTTGTTGAAATAGGTGTTTTCAGAATTTAAACACTCTATCATCGGTGACTATTCTACGAATTCTCGTGTAACTAAAAAATAAAGTCATAATGAACACAAGAAATTGTGGGCACGTATTTTAAACTAAAAATAAGTGCGCACCTCTGAGGTGCTAGCCCCAAACCAGCTATGCTCGTGTTCTTTTTGTTCATAATAGTACTGGAATAAAAAAAACATGTAGTAGTATGCACGGCTAAATTTTATTGGATGAAATACTATTTTTCCTTTCTAAATTGTTATATATATATATATATATATATATATATATAATTTGACTTACATCACTATTTAGTTAAAAACAAAAATTAAATAATTAAATTTCAAAGTTTCTTAAAATAAGATATAATTTAAAAAAAATGTGTTTTATTAGTATAATTAATATTTTTCTTTAAATATAAATCATTATTAAAAAAAAGAGAAGTGCATTTAATAAGAGAGAGAGACGGGAAAAAATTTGTGAGAAGAGATGTGGACGCGACACGTGATATAAATGATTTTCATTTATTATATACTAGTTTAAAGCTCATGTTTTATATGGGTTAAAAAAATATAACTTGTTATAAAACAGTATTTTCTATAAAGATTTGTATGTTTGGTGTTATTAGTCATCTGTGAAATAAGAAATAATTAAAAAAAAATATGATTTAGAAATTTTTAATAAAATATTAGAATATATGTTACATAGTTAACTATTTAACATCATCTTAACTATTTAACATCATCATTATTTAATAGGAGAGAAAAGCGAAAAATAAAAATCTAGATTTCATCAGAAGTCGACACGTATCAAGTATAGTTTTTTATTTATTATAATATAAGTTAGAAACCTTGTATATTATACAGGGTGAATAAATGTAGTGTTATATATACTTAGTAATAAAGATCTAATATTACATATTTTTGACATATTACATAATTTTTTAATATAAATTTTAGAAACGTTATATAGTTACTTTTTAAAATTGTTTTATAAAAAGAATGAAAGAAATGTTCAAACTATAAAAATGTTTTATGAACAAAACTATTTTTTTTAATTAAAAATGTTTTATAAAAATTATTATTATTTAACAGGAGAGAGAGGTGTGAAACAAAAATTATAATTTTTTTATAGAAACTTGTATCATTAAATAGGAGAGAGAGACGAGAAAAAAATATTGAGGATGAATATGAGAATAACATGTGGACCCCAAAACCTTTATTTATTAGTATGTATAGATTATAGATTATAGATTACCAAAAATAAATAAACTTAATGACTAAGTAATTACTATTGCCCCTTGAACTTTATAATCTCCTCCAAACCGCCCATTCGAGATCAACTGTACCAACCTTGATGTTTCAAACTTTATCAACCCCTCTCAACATCAACTTCTATGTTTATTCATTTGCAAAAATCAACTAGCTTCGGTCCTAGCAAGCTCTTAGTAAGTGATATGTCATAATTTATACATGTTTTGTATGCATAATAATCATCATATTATGGTACTAATTGAATAAAAACCCTGCAATTGGTACTTAAATCGTTTATATTTATAATTGCAGGTTAAATAGCATTCCAAGAGAAAAAGAGTGAAAGCAAGTCAAAAACATCAAGAAATCAAGTTTTCTCTTGAAATAAGAAGAAGCACACCCAAGCTTTGACCCCCCTCCCCCCCAAGAATTCAAAATTGGTCAACATAAGTCAACAATCAGTAAAAGACAAAAGGAGGGAAAAACGGGGGGTGCACGGCCGTGCAAATGCATTCAGTGTGCCCCAAGATACTTTCGTACCCTGCCATATGTACCTGTGTACTTCTGGGTGTTTGCACAGGTGTGCAAACCAATGCACGGTCGTGCATTGCCCATTTTGGGGCCTATAAATAGAATGCTTGATCCATTCATTTGACACACCCCAATCCAGGGAGAAACAACACCCATAAAGTCTGTTTTCTGTAGTTTAGAGTAGAGAGACTCTTCCGCTTTATTCGCAATAGGGGAGCCTACGAAACTTAGCTTTATGCTTGTTCGTATGACCATTCATGGCTAAACCCTTTGTATTGCTTAGGTAAAGATGAAGTTTGGTGTATGTTAATGTTTAACTTATTAGTCTAATGGTATGTTTATGTTCTTTAATTATTCTCTCTTAAAACCATCTTCATGATGGATTTGTTTATCTATATCTAAATTAATATTTAAACTTGTGAGTGTTCTTGATTTTAAAGTGTAAGATCGTAAACCCTTTTTAATCGAACTTCTCTTGAAACTTGCACGTCTTTATACAAGCGGAACTTGATAAGGCAACACTTGGGTAGATATTGATAGAGATCGTACGTCTTTATACGAACTTTGTTATGAAACCAAGAGTTGGTGAATTTATGTTGGGAACGGTACGTCTTTATACATGATTCCATTGTTGCACCGCATCCCCGTAAACAAAGTCTAGTCACTCTTTTAATAAAAATAAAGGTATTTAAGTTTGATGTATTAAACCAACTTTGAAATAGATCTTAAGCATACGAATGTACAGATCTATTAAATAGTTGAGGGTAATAATGTCACTGACCGGGAGTCTTACTATATTATTATTAAGAAACATAATTTGTGAACCAAATATTGTGAGAATGAGGCTCTAGCGGTGTATCGTTCACACATTTATATTAGTCATACCATCGGATTAGTTAACATAAAATTATCATATATCAAGCGGATTCACATACACTCAGGTTTCAAGTATATCCGTCCCGAATGTTTCGAGTTTCGAGTATATCCGTCAGGCTTGATTTTTTTTTCATCCCTATTTTTTGAAAAACGCTGGCTTTCCCTTGTAACTGGCGCACTTATAAAAAATAAAAGGTAAAAAAAAAGCAAAAAAATAATGATGTTGTTTGACATGATAAAGATTTCGCTTGCTCAAACAAAGTATGGGACGACGACTTGATGAGATAAGACATTATGAAATGTTGAAATGATAATAAACTAGAAAATTAGCCCCGCGTTTTGCGGCAGCGAGAGATGGACATTAACTTGCCTAAACACAAAAACAAACGTGGTTAAGTACATAGAAGAAACGTATGAAGTTACGGCGACTCGGTTGTGGATATTGAAACATAGATAAAAGACAGTTATATAACGGAACCGATGTTTTTCAGTCGGTGTCGGTCTCATTCTTCACGGTACCAGCACATTACCGTTAGTTGATGTAACCCATGACACCTAAAAAATAGCCTACATTGAATACGACTCCGTTTTTAACGAAATTTATACCGGGACGTCAAGAAAAAAAATAATTAACGATCGAATGTTATTAGGAAAAATCATATTATATATACTACAGGGGGTAAACGCGAAACTTTAGAAACTTGAGAGGGTTAAAGTTCCAGTTTACAAAGTTAATGGTGAATATTATCATTTACTAAAAGTGGGGGGGTGGAAGTTGTCATTTCCTAAAAGTGGGGGTGGAAATTATCATTTCCTAAAAATTGAGAGTGAAAGTTGTCGATGGCAAAAAAGCAAAACTTTAATTGAAAATTTCCACTCTTCCGTTTAATTGTTACTATAATTTCAACGGAAAATTTCCACTCTTTTTCTTGATTTTAAAATAATACAAAACTTTAATTGAAAATTTCTACTCTTTCTTATAATCTTAAAACAATGACAAATTACAATTGAAAATTTCACTCTATTTTATGATTTTAAAATAACAACAAACTTTAATTGAAAATTTCCAAACATTTATATAATTTTAAAATAATAAAGATTTACGACCGAAAATTTCCATTCTTGTTTATAATTTTAAAATAATAAGAAACTTCACTTGAAAATTTCCAATTTTTTTTATTTTTAAAATAACCAAAAACTTACATCATTTTAGAATAATGACTTCAATTAAAAATAATAACAACTTTGAATTACAAAAAATTCACTATGTTGTATGACTTTAAAATAATAACGAGTTTTAATTAAAAGTTTTACTATTTAATAACGGTTTTAAAATAACAACGAAGTTCAGTAAAACTATTTCGCTCATTTTTATTATGGGTAACGAGATTTTTTTTTGAACGATAAATTACTTACTCTTAAATTATACCAAATAATTCACCTTATGTTTGGGTTTGAACCCAGGACCTTTTATCTAAAAGACAAAAACCTCTATCAAATAGGTTAGTAATAGGATTTAGCCCGATAACTACTATTTTAAAAAATAATAATAAATTTATTACAACCAAAACGATCCCTTTTTGGACATTCCTTAATCAAAAGCCCGTCAAACCAAAACCCATAAAGCTACTCATGGTACTCAAACCCCGAGTAGCTCAAAACAATTGAATAAACAATGTTAAACTTGACATATGATCAAATGAATATTTGATAAGGTCGTGTTTAAACAAATTCATCCGGCAACCTTTTTTTCAGGGGCGGCTCAACATATTCTTGGGTCTAAAACGAACTTTGAAGTGAAAGCTTTTTAAATATATGAAAGTTTTTTAAATGTAATTTTATATAGCGTCAACACGTATAATATTAATGTTTAAACTGGATATTATTATAGTAATCTCATAAATAATTATTTTGGTATCTCTCTAAAAACACAAAAAAATGTACTATCACATATATTTTCAGCTTAAAATATATAGATTAAAGTATTTTTTTTTTTCAATTTTTTGGGACCCTTAAAAGTTGAGAGCCTAAAGCGGTTGTTTTAGTTGTTTGTACTCAGTGATGGACCCAGAAATTTTTGTCGTGGGGGTTGGAAATTTTTAGAGTTGATTGACTAACGCTATATAATAATTTTTTCGGTCCATTTCGGGTGAAATCGGTTCGGGTCATATAAAAAGAAGATATTGAAACTAAATTTCATATAATTAACAAAAATTACGTCAAACGTCATTACAAAATGCATAATGAAAATACAATATATCTAAAGATGTTCTCTACAAGTTTTTATTTTTTGAAATCTAGCCGTAACATCATTTAAAGAGACATTTTTAAGCAAGTCTTTTTCAATATAACAAATACAACTATCATTTAAATTCTCATCACCAGTCCGATTACGCAAATCGGACTTCACATACTTCATTTCGAATAGCATCTTTCAACGATTACGGTTGGTACCGGTAATAAGAGCTAGATTCAATAAACGATACACCAATTTAAATGAAAGGTCTTTCTTTGTTTCAACCATTAATTGTACAAGAATTGGTAAATCGTGTATCCCCTTTTAAATTATCAATGTACTTCACGAGTTGAACCGAAAGTCTTCTTTTATCATCTTCATCGAAATCATAAGGATACATCTCGGCTTAATATTTGTATTTTTGGAATGTCAAACTCATGAAAATTTTCACAAGGGCTCAAACTACTCATACAAAAAAGTAAGTCGGACGTTACCTCGTTAAAACTGTTCCCAAACTCTTGGATTTGCATATCTAGAACCGTGTTGAAGCAATCATACTCATAATAGTGGCTACATGTGATGTTTGTTTTTTTTGTCTTGGCTTCTTTGTGTTAATGTATTCATCATCCATGTTTACCACTTAAAGTTCATATTTTTCACAAAAAGAAGTCCGCCCGCTTATTTGGCACTAGCAAGATTGACACCCGATTCTTCAACATATTCAAAGACTCCCATAACCGATGGATATAAAGTAACCAAACGAAAAAGTATTTTATAGTGGGAATTCCAACGTGTATCTCTGGGCCTTGTAAGAGATATTTCTTGATTCAACCCACTTCTGGTAGCAAGGTTATCTTCCAAGTTCTTTTTTTGACTTTCACGAAGCTTATCTTGTCATTTGCAAGATGCACAAACTATATTTGTTAAGCATCCTACCGTTTCAAAAAGTCTTCAAACACCCGTATGTTAATTTGCAACCGCTACAATAACAAGTTGAAGTTGGTGAGCAAAACAATATACATAGAATGCCGAATCGTTTTCTTTTAAGATTAAAGCTCTTAATCCGTTGAACTCACCCGACATATTACTTGCGCCATCATAACCTTGGCCTCTAATCTTTGCCAAACTCAATCTCATCGAAATCATAAAGATTAAAGTCTTCTTTTATCATCTTCATCGAAATCATAAGGATACATCTCGGCTTAATATTTGTATTTTTGGAATGTCAAACTCATGAAAATTATCACAAGGACTCAAACTACTCATACAAACAAGTAAGTCGGACGTTACCTCGTTAAAACGGTTCCCAAACTCTTGGATTTGCATATCTAGAACCGTGTTGAAGCAATCATACTCAAAATAGTGGCTGCATGTGATGTTTGTTTTTTTTGTCTTGGCTTCTTTGGGTTAATGTATTCATCATCCATGTTTACCACTTTAAGTTCATACTTTTCACAAAAAGAAGTACGCCCGCTTATTTGGCACTAGCAAGATTGACACCCGATTCTTCAACATATTCAAGGACTCCCATAACCGATGGATATAAAGTAACCAAACGCGAAAGTATTTTATAGTGGGAATTCCAACGTGTATCTCCGGGCCTTGTAAAAGATATTTCTTGATTCAACCCACTTCTGGTAGCAAGGTTATCTTCCAAGTTCTTTTTTGACTTTCACGAAGCTTATCTTGTCATTTGCAAGATGCACAAACTACATTTGTTAAGCATCCTACCGTTTCAAAAAGTCTCCAAACACCCGTATGTTAATTTGCAACCGCTACAATAACAAGTTGAAGTTGGTGAGAAAAACAATATACATAGAATGCCGAATCGTTTTCTTTTAAGATTAAAGCTCTTAATCCGTTGAACTCACCCGACATATTACTTGCGCCATCATAACCTTGGCCTCTAATCTTTGCCAAACTCAATCTCATCGAAATCATAAAGATTAAAGTCTTCTTTTATCATCTTCATCGAAATCATAAGGATACATCTCGGCTTAATATTTGTATTTTTGGAATGCCAAACTCATGAAAATTATCACAAGGACTCAAACTACTCATACAAACAAATAAGTCGGACGTTACCTTGTTAAAACGGTTCCCAAACTCTTGGATTTGCATATGTAGAACCGTGTTGAAGCAATCATACTCATAATAGTGGCTACATGTGATGTTTGTTTTTTTGTCTTGGCTTCTATGGGTTAATGTATTCATCATCCATGTTTACCACTTGAAGTTCATACTTTTCACAAAAATAAGTCCGCCCGCTTATTTGGCACTAGCAAGATTGACACCCGATTCTTCAACATATTCAAGGACTCCCATAACCGATGGATATAAAGTAACCAAACGAGAAAGTATTTTATAGTGGGAATTCCTACATGTATCTCCGGGCCTTGTAACAGATATTTCTTGATTTAACCCACTTCTGGTAGCAAGGTTATCTTCCAAGTTCTTTTTTTGACTTTCACGAAGCTTATCTTGTCATTTGCAAGATGCACAAACTACATTTGTTAAGCATCCTACCGTTTCAAAAAGTCTTCAAACACCCGTATGTTAATTTGCAACCGCTACAATAACAAGTTGAAGTTGGTGAGCAAAACAATATACATAGAATGCCGATTCGTTTTCTTTTAATATTAAAGCTCTTAATCCGTTGAATTCACCCGACATATTATTTTCGCCATCATAACCTTGGCATCTAATCTTTGCCAAACTCAATCCATGTCGGGTAAAAAAACCAACAATAACGGATTTGAAAGTTGATGCAGACGTTTCCATGACATGAACAAGCCCAATAAATCGTTACTTTACTACCCCACATCCATCAACGTATCGAATAACCACGGTCATTTGTTCCTTTTTGGATACATCACTTAATTCATCAACTAATAAAGAGAAAACATTATCGACTGTTCCACACTTCCAGAATTCCAATCGTCGGCTTCCGTTTTTTTTAACCGTTTCAAGTTTGAATCAATGTTTGATTATTAGAACTAGGATGGGCTTAAGACTTGAATTTGGGAATTTGAATTGGTTGTGGGCTAATGGGCTTAAGAGTTAAGACTTAAATTTGGAAATTAGGACTGTAATTGGGCTTAAGACTTAAATCATAAACTTGTAATTTAATTAAATAGTTATTTTTATATAAACTACTATATTAGTGTTTAATTGAGATTAATTATTTATATTTGAAAACTTATAAATTTCTAATTTGGTTTTTCTTAGGGTCAGTTTCAAAATTTATGGGGGTCGGTTTCAAAAGTTCATGGGGGATGATTGCAAAATTTCACGGGGGATGATTAGGATTTTATCACATATATAACATTAAAAAAATTTATGAAGGACGGCCGCCTCCCATTTATATAAGGTAGGTACACCCATGTTTGTAATGTAAAGACCCCCTTGCCTCTCTTTTTTTCATGGTTTTAAAATAACGACTTAAAGTTAAACTCTTTTCTATTATTTTATGACAATGAGATTCAATTGAAAATTTTCACTCTTTTTTTCATAGAATACTTTCATTTGAAAACTTCCACTCTTTTTTATGATTTTAAAATTATAACAAACTTTTATTATTTTAGAATAATAAAAGGTTTTAATTGAAAACTTCCACTCTTTTTTATGATTTTAAAATGGAAAAAATATGAAAATGAACATTTTACCAGAAAAGTTATCAAAAATGAACACCCAAATTTTAACCTCCTAATTTATGGACATTACTCTTGTGAGCCGGCTAAGCTAGTCTGCTCATATTTCCGTGCCAACATTCCTTTTTACAATTTTCGGAGGCTTAGCCGGCTCATAGAAGGCTATAGCCGGCTTACAGGATTAGATAGCTGAAGCCGTCTATTAGCCGGCTAAGCCTGTCACGTGTCGAATTCTTATTGCTTCGTACTCTGACAAATGGAATGTTGGCACGGAAATTTTAGCCGGCTAGCTTAGCCGCCTTTAGCCGGCTCGCATGACCAATGTCCATGAAATAGTAGGCTAAATATAGATGTCCATTTTTGAGAATATTCCTGGTCAAATGTCCATTTTCGTATTTTTCCCTTTTAAAATAATAACAAGTTTCAAATGAAAATTTCCACTATTTTCTATGATCTTAAAATAATAATGAGTTTCAATAGAAAATTTCCACCGTTTCCTATTATTCGAAAAAATAACGAGTTTCAATTTTCCCTTCTATGATTTTAAAATCATAACGAGTTTCATATATTCCACTCTTTTCTATGATTATAAAATAATAACGAGTTTTAATTGAAATTTCCTACTCTGACTGGTTTTGTAATGAGACATCAACCCGACAAATGCGTGTTACAATGAGACGTCCTTCTTAAAGCATATCTTGATTTAATCAAGAGTCAATCTAATGAAAACCATAAAGCTAGTGTCTCCCTTCACTAGAAGGATATTATCATATGTCGACGACACCTATCCACACGACAAAAGTCGTCGGCATAGGTTGACCTATACCGACGACATGCCGTGGGGATAGGTGTTTTCAAAATTTGACCAGGTGACACCCTATCCACACGACATGTCATCGGGATAGGGTTAGCTGGGTGGAGGGAAAACTGAGAGCCTAAATGAAAACATGTCCCGACGACATGTCGCCAGTATGGTCTATATATACCGACGACACATGTCCCAACCACTCTTTTGACCTATTGGTACGAACCTATATCCACGAAATATGTACCAAAGACATATCGTCGGGGTAGGTCAAATTACCCTATACCCACGATATGTCGTCGGGATAGGTCGATATATTTTCTTGGGTATAGGATCGTATATTGTGTGCTTGTATCTTAATTGTCAAAACAATTGAATAAACATCATTAAATATTTAACATATAATCAAATGAACATTTGATAAGCTAGTCTAATTAAAATTATTTATTACTACTACAAAAATGTCAAACTATCTTAAATTAAAATAAATAAATTCTTCTATCATTTAATTCTATAAATTTATATGAAATAACATGTAATCTAAATTTCATTATTTTGAGTCAGCTAAAAATTTATTAAATAAGCAAACTCTAGAGATACGACGAATTTTTAAATTTCATTGTTATTAAAGCTAAAAAATTAATTATTTAAGCAAACTCTCGCAAAAATAATATTTATAGTGTCAAATTAATATGTTCTAAGTTAATCTATATCTATATTACTATATAATACATATTTGAAGGATATTATTATAATTTACTCAAAAAATTAAGACACATAACAAAAAAAATTTTGCATAGTGTACAAATTAGCAATGCCTCAAATGTGTACAATTACCTTCTAACTCATATTTATAATTAAAGCCTAATAATTACCCTTTAACTCATACACTTAATTATCTCATTTACTAACACATACACTTAATTATCTCATTTACTCAAAAAATTAAGACACCTTTTTTTTTAACAGCAACAATGAGATATCTCATAGAAAAGCTAGCGGGGAACTAGCAATACCCCAATTACACCAAGCCAAAACGACGTACACCAAAGCTATATTACAATGGTTACTAACTACTTAGACACGGAACCTTACCAAATAGCCGTTACTAGATTCGTAATCCAATTCTCCCAGCGGACCTGTGGTTCTTTACTCATGTGCTCTCTCCATTTAAGGTTCAATGCTTTTATATCTTCCTCCATGTTCTCCACCGATCTCCTAAATTTTTAGAATACCCAATTATTCCTTGTTTTCCAGAGTATCCATAGTGTGCAATAGCCTATTGAACACCTTATTCTTTTTGTTTCTTTTGATCCCATCATTACCTTCAAATGCTTAACCAGGTCCATAACATTAGAGAGGTTTAGAAAGCTTTCACCTATCCAATTTCCGATCCTGCGCCATATTTCCTTTGCAACCGGGCAGCGTAAGAATGTGTGATCCTTCGTTTCTGCTTCCAGGTAACAAAGTGGGCAATCTGTGGATAGAACTGAGATACCGCGAGCCGCTAAGGACTGAGCCAGTGGAAGCCGGTATTGTATCAATTTCCAAATAAAGCATCGAACATTTAGCGGTACACCTTTGGTCCATATGAGGGATATATTCGAGTTTGGCAGGGACTTATTAACTATCCAATTTCTACATGAATTTGTTGAGAAACATCCACTCGGGTCTCCCTCCCACACCCACTTATCTTCCTTATCCCTTAAATCATACGATCGAATCATTTTCCAGATCGCCTATTTCTTCCTCTCGATTGCAAGCCACTTTCTTGTTCATCCAGTCCCAAGTAAACCTCACTGTTCCGTCATCCAACCTACATACCATTTCTGAAATCTTACAATTTTTCCTTCTTTCAATCTTGTATAGGTCAGGAAAATGAGACTTGAAGGAGCCATAACCAAACCAACTTATTTTCTAAAATGCAGAGTTGCAACCATTACCAATTTGCTTCCTGATTTGGTTGTTTAATTCTGTCCCCAACTGGCCCAGGTCTTTAGAAGCAGAAATTATTGCAGACCAATGATCCTTTCTTGCTTTCATGTGCAACTCATCAGGTGACTTAAAGTTGTAATTATGAATTGCCTTTATACAAGAATCCCACAGGCTATTCGGGTGATTTAAGGCTTTCCATTTCCATTTTTTAAGTAGTGCATGGTTCATCGTATTAAGACACCCAAGACCAAGCCCACCAAGACGTCTAGGCTTAGTTATTTTTTCCCAGGCCACCCAGTGAATTTTTTTGGTTGTAGAACTACCCCCCATAAAAAATCTCCTTCTAATGGATTCTAATTATTTCACAACCTTGCGAGGAGCTTTAAACATAGACAGAAAATAAAGGGGAAGGCTACCCAAAACCGACTTGGTTAGCGTAAGTCTTCGACCGAATGAGAGTGTTTTTGCCTTCCAATTGTTTAGTTTTTCCTTGAATTTGTTTACAACCGTCTCCCAATTCTTGGCAAGCCTCATATTTGCACCAAAAGGCATACCAAGATGCATGATGGGGAGAGAGTCCTTCAAGCACCCATTTTGGGATGCAACCACAGAAACGTCCAATTCCGGTACCCCGACCCCAATTAGTTTACTTTTGTGGAAATTAATCTTGAGCCCCGAGACCAAATAGAAGCACCTTAGAATGCGTTTTAGATTTTAATATTCTCCTCATCCCATTCCCCAATTAAAAAAACTTCATCCGCATACATTGAGTGAGTTATCGTAGGACCATTATTAGGAAGGGACATACCTTTAAATAACCCACACTGGGCAGCAGATTTCATCATAGCGGTAAGTCCTTCCATAGAAATAATAAATAAGAAAAGAGATATCGGATCCCCCTGCCTTACCCCCCTCTCCATTGGAAATTCATCTGTAGGTCACCCATTAACTAATACAGAAGCACGTCCAGACCTGAGATATCCCTTTATCCATGATCGCCATGTCAAACCAAAGTTTATTTGTGCCATCACCGAGTCAAGGAATTCCTAGTTCAACGAGTCGAACGCCTTTGCAAAATCCACTTTGAATACATAAGTTTAGCCGTACACCTTTTGTCCCAAGCCTGAATAGTGTTAACTAAAATGTGCCCATCGAAAATACTCCGGCCTTTAATGAAGGCAGTTTGTTCCGGACCCACCACCAAAGATATAATCTTTTGAATTCTCATTGCTAGTAACTTACCCAAAGATTTTGGCATGACCCCAATTAGTGAAATGGGTCTGAAATAATATAGGGACTCGGGATCCCTTCCTTTGGGGGCAAGAGTGATAAAGGAGGCGTTACAACCTTTAGCCAAGGACTTTCTGAATTCAAAGAACTTCATAAACTGTATCATGTCTTTTCCAAGAATGTTCCAAAATTGTCTGATGAAGTCAAATGTGAGATCATCCGGGCCTGGTGCTTTATTACCAGGGCATTCCCACACCGCTTCCTGAATTTCCTTGAAAGAGAACGCCTTGTCAAGCCCTTCCTTTTTCGCTTCTGAAATTCTGCCCAGATTTTCATTGTAAAACTCTGGCATGGTGGGGTGTTGTTCCCTGGACTTATCCTTAAAAAAGTTATAAATCTCCCGCTTAACTGAAACCGGGTCAGTCACCCATCCCCCGTTTCTTGTCAGCCCATGTATTCTATTACGACGCTTTTTCCCGTTTATAACACCATAAAAAATGCAGTGTTTTCGTCTCCCTCAACGAGCCATTTAATTCGAGATTTTTGCCTCAAGTCCATGTTCTTTTGCCTTTGAATGTCAAGCAGCCTCCTTTTGTTTCCCAATCTTCTACTTTTTTCGCTTTCATTTAGCCCAATTTCCTCAGCTTTTAGGTCCAGCTCCATATTACATTTATCCAAAGATCTTGATTCCTTATCTCTTTCCAACTTCTGTTTACTACACCATTCTTTAAGATCTTTTTTGAGTGACCCAATTTTCTTTGCTAATACGTAATCTGCCCTTCCATATACTACCGAAGATGACCATGAATTGTGTACAACCCTCGGGAGTTCCCCATGAGATAACCATGAATTGTAAAGTCTAAAGGGACACAGACCGTAATCAGAATTCAGACAAGATAATACCACCAGCCTATGATCGGACCATTTCCTCTCGAGTGCTGTGATAGAAGCGAGTGGCCATAAGCTATGCGAAGAACTACAGACCAAGAATCTGTCTCGTTTTCTTGATACTGATCCATCATCTCGCAACCATGTATGTCTTGCTCCCCCCATTTGATACTCCCAAAGGCATGCTGTCACACCCCCCAAAATCCACTAACGGAGTTTTACCGTTAGGCGTGTAACAAAACAGGATCTCAGTCATTAGTTACATCAAACTACACTATATGAGTTTAAACAAAACCATTAGATGTTCAGAGTTAAATGCGGAAGCGGTTTATGTCAAATAGTTACTGCACAAAACAAATGCGCACAAGTTCAGTTTAATAAAAGCGAGTGAATTTTTTTAAATGTTTGCATAAGAGTACAATGACAGTAGGACTCCATGCATGTCCTAGGTGTGCAATCTGTGCCTTAGCGACCTGAGAAACATGTAAGAAAAAGTGTCAACACGAGGTTGGTGAGTTCACAGGTTTGTAAGTAAATAAATTGTTTGTGTGTTTGTAGGATCCACATACGTAAGTCACACCTATTGCTAGCTAGACAATGTACAAGTTACTCTAAGCGCTCGCAACCGAAGCTGACTGTTTGTGTTTGAATGCCTCCCGCCAGGTCTATCAACCCTGGCAATGTGTTTAGGCCAATATTACACCCGTTCGACCTCCAATCGAGTTAGCGCAACTAACGCGGGTGGGGTTTGTCAAACCCAGTAGTACTACCAAACATTACCTCGCTAAAATCCATATTAACGGTCCGATGTGTGTGAGGACTTTCAATGATAGTGTGTTACGCTTAAGTAAAGAAGTGGTAGTGAAATACTATGTGATCCATGTTTGTTTGTGTGCATATTTCTCCCCAATGGAAAAACAAGTAAAAGGATGTTTGTCTGCAGGCATGTTTCTCCCAACGAGAAAACAAGTAAAATGATGTTCATTTGTATGCATGTTTCTCCCCAACGGGAAAACAAGTAAATGATGTTCGTTTGTATGCATGTTTCTCCCCAACGGGAATATAAGCATAATAGTTAGGGACATATGGGATTTTGTGACGACACGGAAGATTTGAACGTCCTAAAACATACTTAGGAACAACGAGTAGACGAACTTGCCCACGGGAATAAGGATTTCTTAATATAATAATTAAGATAAAAGTGTTTCGTGTCGAACGTCTCTAATTACGAATAATATTAATAATTAAATATTCATGTGTTTGTACCATTACTTAATGACCTAGGAAAATAATATAACTTATTATATTATTCTTAAGTTTGAAGAAATAACGCGATAATCATTTATGTGGTAAAAATAAAAAATATATTATTTTTATTCGAGAATATATATATGGGTAATAATATAAATAATTATATTATTTATAAGCTTGAAGCATGACACGATAAATTAGTATTGCGGTGAAAATAATATATATATATATATATATATTATTTTTATTCGGAGTCGAGAGTTTGAGTAATAATATAAATATATTATTTTAAATGTGGGAAAAGGATATTAAAACGGTTATTAAACCAAACCCAAGCCTACGGGTGTTTTCCGAGGCTAAAACGTATTAATATAATAATATGGGTATTGGTTTTATATTAAGAATAATAATTAAAAATTAGTTTAAAAAGAAATGGGGGTGGAGGGACTCGAACCCGGGTCTCCTCCCCCACAGACCAACGACTTAACCAAAACACCCGCTAGGGCAGTCGCAACAGGAATGGATTCGAATTATCTTTAACATACAAGTCCCTGTGATCCCCCCATCGAATCTGATCCAGAACCCAGTCCCCGAATCCCACGATTTCTATAACAGTTGATCCAATTGACACAGGGGTTTTGAATAACAGTGTATTGCAAACATGTGGTTGGGTTTAATTGCAAAACCATTGAGTTTATAATCGTTTAATGCTTGACTGAAGTTCCGAAACCCTAGTTTATGAACATGGAATCGAATTGAAATATTTCTATAATATTAGGGACTGGATTCATAGGATTTCAAAGGGTGAATGATTTCGAATCTATCCACGTAATTTAATTGGATTGAGGTTGTGTCTAGAGTGGTGTTCGATTAAACCCGAATGTGTTAAGAACCCTAGAATCCAATCTTGTTCAATTCAGTGTTATAAGCCCGAATTATCATAGGGCTTTTGTTCTAAAGATTAAAAAGAAGGTGTGGATGTGATTAGCTACCTTAAACGTTATCGATTTGATGGTGATCGAGTGGAACTCAGTCGTGACCTGCGTGGTTCGGCCTCCGGCTGCAATTGCTTCAATTCCGATCTAATAGACGTGTGCAAAGGCTTACTGGATGTGCGAAAGAGATGTGCAGGTGTTTGATTTGTGAAAGTAATGATTGAAACGAACGAATTTGATATGCTCATGATAATGGTCGACGGTTACGGGTTTAAGGCTCATAAATTGGTTTAATTGACACAATGATGGTGTTTTAAGGCTTCAATGATGTTGTGAAAGTCATTAACATCCATTTCGGTTATGGATTCGAACGAATCTTCAGTTAACAATGCAAATTGAATTCAAAATCAAGAGGTTTGACTTACAAAAGTCAACAGGAACAAACTATGACCAAATTTGACTTTTCAAAGTCAAGAGGATGGATTTTTGATTAATTACACAATTAGTCCTTGTGGTTTGAGTTGGAATAATGACAAAATTAGTCCCTGGGGTTTGAGTTAAGTTAACTAAGTTAAGGATTTAACGAGATTTAGTTAACGGAGTTAACTTTAATTAGCCGGATGTCACACATGCAATATCAATAAAATTGTTGAAGTCGGACATACTAGGATCCGAGTTTGGTAAGGTTGATCTCTCCTCAGTCTTCCTAATTGCGTTGAAGTCATCCATGAAAATATATCTACCACTTGACGCCATTTTTAATCGAATCAATTCTTCCCATAGCTCCTTTTTGTTACTGTTGCTTTGCGGCCCGTAAACATTGACTAAGTTCATCACCCCATCAATTCCCTTCCAGCCCCAGAGATCCAAATGTAATTCGAAGATGATTTTATATTATCTACCTTAAATAAGGTCTTGTTCTAACACCAGCAGATGCCCCCAGATCTACCTTCCGATTTAACGCCGAAAGACTCAAATTCATTATCACCCCACATCCTTTCATAAGGAATTGAACCCGTATTTTCAAGTTGTGTTTCCTGTAAGCTTATAAATTGAATTCCATACCTTCTTCTAATTTCTTTAATCCAAGCGGCTTTATCATAGCCCCCAATTCCCCTGCAATTGATGGTTACACAATTCATGAGCAACCGTTTTCGAGCCCCTCACCACGGATAACTTTTCTGACCAGCTCTTCCTTTTCCCTTAGGTTAACACCTAGCACTTCGCCCATTTCAATTGTAGCGATAACCTCCTCATTGAGGCTTTCCTCAGCTATTTTCTCTTTTTGTCTTTCTTCCATGGGATTAGCCAAAGAACCTGAGTCCGATTCATTTCTTCTTTCAGCACCATGACCCTCAGACGACACTACACCTGAAAAAGTGTTAAGGTCTGGAATCGACGGATGGGTACGAGCAGCTCCGAAGGAACCCCTATCTTTATTAAACCCTCTGATAATTTCATCTATGTTAAATGGATCATTATCCGAAGCTTCCATTCTAGGTCTTTTTCTAGAAGTGGGCCCCGTAGGCAATATAAATTATAATTCTATAGGCAATCGAGTTTAGGTTTGGGCCTAGGCTCAGAGGTTTGGCCCTAATGTCAGAAGAATTTCCGGATTCAAAAAAATAAGCGTTATTAATCCCGCCATTGGGTGGCGTGACATTAATGTTATTCTCCTCCATTCCCATGCACCATGTATTGGTTTCAACAATAATCTGAGGCGGTTGAGACTGTTGGGGTTCCCCCATGTTCCGAGACCAACTTATCATCTTCCAAATTCCGGCCTTCCCCTTCCGACTCCGGTGAGCTTTCCGCCGATACGGTTTTAGACATACACCAACCTGGCCATCATCTTCTTCCTGGAACCACACCTTGTAAGCTTTATTTCTCCATTTTAGGATAGCTTGCTCCGGCCTACTCCAGCCCTCCACCACTATAATCCCCACCGTATCATTGATTAGAGATACATCACTGAAAGTAGCCTGAGACGGTACGACCACCGTCAAATCGATGTAGCTACTTTGTCAAATACATGGGATTCCCGTAGGTGTGCCGAAACACCATATATCTTCATCCATATTAACTTCTCATAGGAGTAATCTTGTCCAGTCCATACTTCAAGATGCGAACACATTAGACCATTTAATTTTGTCATCAACAAACTCACCAGCTTCTGTGTACTTTTTGAACGTGATGAGAACATGTAACCCCCCTAAATACCTTAATTTCAAACCTTCTTTTTCTAGTGAATCTTGAAGGCAACATAATTGGGTGAAATCTTTAGTTTTCCCCCTACAGACTTATCATACCATTGCACAGCATCGTAATCTGCATCTTCAGGTACGGTTATCTCCTGAGCCAGATTTGTCGGCCTCTGGTTTCTTAGTAGAGCTCTTAGGAATGGTTTATCCCCGGTATCTCCGGTATCGCCCACCCCCCGACATTGTATTGCTGGTAGGGTCTACCTTCGAACTCGTTCGTTTGGCCTCCTTTTCCATTCCCATTATTTGACTTCCCATTCCTATCAAACTTTGCCAGATTAACTGATAGCCTTAGATTCTTCATGTTTATCTCCCTCATTGATTTTTCGAGTTCCTATTTGTCACCTACCCACGTGAATCTTACGAATCCAAAAAACTCCCTGATTTATCTTTCCTTGAAGCCACATACACATCCACCACTCTCCCAAATCTACGGAAGCCGTCTTCTAACTCTGTTGGTGTTGTGTCTTCCGGAAGGTTGGCAACGTAGAAAGACGTAACCGAAGGTCCTCCCCTATTCTTCCATCTACCAGTAGGTTTCTTCTTCCCTCTAGTCTCTTGATCTTGCCATACCCCCACCGAGGTTCTCTTGGATCCCTCTCCTCTCATTTTTTCAACCAAAAAATTAAGACACCTGACACAATTTTTTTTTACATAGTATACAAATTAGCAATGCCTTAATTGTTTACAATTACCTACTAACCCGTGTCTATAATTTAACACATGGTTAAATTGATACTGTATTAAATAGAGAAAATCAATTAAAGACGTTCAATTCTCCACGGCAACGTGCAGGATACCTCTTTCATGTGGTCGTAACTCATATAAATATTTTATAAGCAACTAACTTCATGTGCGTTTGCAAATGAGATGTAATTTATAAAAAAATTTGTTTAATTAAGCAAATATTTGCACAGAATTAATTTATCGGAGTCGCACATCGTGCGGGTTCCCTACTAGTATGCTCAAGCGTTTTAAGCACTAATATATAAGTAATTTGAGCTATCATTAAATTAACATAAAATTAAAGTTACAATATAGTTCTCTCAAATTTAACTATACTTACCCTTTATATCATATATTTTTACATTTGTTTTTTTTATTCTTTTTTTTTCCCAATCACCTTTTGACACATGACACACTCACAATTTTCTGGTTTTTTCACTTATATCTTTTAAAATATAATGTTTTTTAAAATTTTAAATATATCGTTACGCAATGTTTATTTTTATCTACGTTTTAGTGTAAATTTCATTCAAAACGGAGTTGTGCGTAATAATATACAATTCATCAAATCTGCTATTTATACAGTTTTTTTACAACTTTTAAAGTATGATATTTTATAAAATGGGAATTTTATTAAATGAGAAGGGTAAATGGCATCACTTAATTTATATATATATATATATATATATATATATATATATATATAGGGAATGTATAGAATGAAAACTCCCCCAAGTTGTGAAAACATTAAAAATTTTCCAAAAAACGGATTTTTACAAAGTTTTTTTTTTTGAAAAGCTTTTATATGTAATTTGAAAACTTTTTATAAAAAAACCAAAAAAAACGCCGATCAAATGTTTTTATAAAAAAAAAATTATAAAAATTCTGCCTATTTGTTTTACATATGTAATTTTTATTTTTACACAAAAAACGAAGATTTTTGTACATTTTAAAAAAAACCGCTCCGCTTTTATTGTATTTTTTTGACAAAAATTTTATAAAAGTTTCTTAGAATAATTTCTAATTTAAAAAAAAACATGTAAAAACACGTTTTTTGAGAGAGTTTTTAATGTTTTCTTAACTCATGTGGCTTTTCAAAATATCCATCCCCTATATATATACTAGGTTAAAATCTTGTGTATTACACGAGTTGAATAAATGTAATGTTATACTTAGTAATAAAAAGTTTATGTCTTTAAAACCTCGTGTATTACACGGGTTGAATAAATATAATGTTATATACTTAAGAATAAAAAAGTTTATGTATTTAAAAACATGTGTATTACACGGGTTAAATAAAATATTACGTGACAGTTATAAATTTTGTTAAGTTAATGTTTAAAATATTTTTTTAGATGAGTATTATTTTTTTTATGTAACTGATAAGTGTTAATTCATATTAAACTTTAGAAACCCGGTGTATTACACGGGTTGAATAAATGCAATGTTATATATACTTAGTAATAAATATTTACATTCATATTAAACTTTAGAAACCCGATGTATTACACGGGTTGAATAAATACAATGTTATATATACTTAATAATAAAGATTTACATATTACATACTAGGTTAATATCCCGTGTATTACATGGGATTGAATAAATATAATATTATATATTAAGTAATAAAAAATTATTTTTTAAAAACTCGTGTTTTACACGTGTTGATTAAACCCGTGGAATACAATATAATCTGTTAACACATGCACTCGTCAAAATATGTTAGGAGATTTATTAATATAAAGATTAGTATTTTTTTTAAATATATTATTATTAAAAGATATGGATGTATTTAATAATAGAGAGAGGCGGGGAAAAAATGATGAAAAATGAATATGGAGGCGACACGTGGCAATGCAAAACCTTTATTTAATATATAGTATAGATTTACGACATATTACATAATTTTTTAATACAACTTCTAGAAACGTTATATAGTTATTTTTTTTAAATGTCTTATAAAAATAGTGAAAGAATTGTTTAATTTATAAAAATATTTTATGAACAAACCTATTTTTTTTTTAAATAAAAAACATTTTATAAAAGGAATTATATAAATCATTATTATTTAATAGGAGAGAGAGGCGGAAAACAAAAACTTATAAAAAAATAATTAAAGAAATTTGTATAATTAATAAAAAAGAGAGGCGGGAAAAAAATTGAGAATGCATATGAAAGTGACAAGTGTCTTATCAAAACCTTTATTTATTATTCGGCCTTAGAACATGTCAGCCTATGTATGTGGGACAAGCTGTTTCAATTTTTGATAAGGGCCTCCGGGGTGCGATCGAGGATATCGTGGTTTGTGGTGGTGCTTTTTTTGGGGATTTTCAATGGAAGTTGGCATCACTTCCAACCCGTTTTGGGGGTTTGGGTTTATGTCCGGCTCAGGATGTATCTGCTTATGCATTTGTGGCCTCGAGGGCACAATCTTGGAGTTTACAGGACCACATTATTCAGGGTTGTGATATTGATGGGTTAGACTCTGATTATGGCTGTGCGGTGGATCGCTTGCGCATGTCCCTTCCTGATTTTGATCTTAGCGGTTTCTCTAATAAGGACACCGCCCCCCTAAAGCCCAACATGCTTTGGCGAATGCCTTATTTAGAAGAATCGTCCAGAATTTGGGAGTAAAGTTTGATTTATCACCTCGTCAAAAAGCGGTGTTTGAATGTCTCCGGGCTCCTCGGGCTCAAGATTTTCTAACAGTTATCCCAATTGAAAGACTGGGCCAACATATGTCGGCTGTGGAGTACCAGGCTATCCTCAAGTATCGGCTAATGATCCTCTTGTTTCCGACTGATGAGCCCTGCCCAATTTGCCGCAAGGCTTGTTTGGATTCTTTTGGAGAGCATGCGGTCTATTGCAAAGAGTTACCCGGGTTTGAATACATGCATGATTTGGTTAAGGATGTTCTTTGTGATGTTCTCAAACGGGCAGGAATTTCTGCTAAAAAAGAGGCCCCCGTGAACTTTCTGACAGATCCGCTTGAAGGGAGGTCTACTCTACGGCCGGCTGATATTCTTGTGTTTGTTTGGGCATGGGGGAAACACGCTTGTGTGGACCTTACAGGAGTGTCCCTTCTTGTGGGGCTCAGGGACAATGGGGTTGTGGCGGGCCATGCTGCTTTATAGGCGGAATCATGCAAAGTTGTTAAACACGAGAAAGCTTGTTTAGAGAACCAACACGTGTTTATCCCTTTTGCTTTTGATACTTTTGGGTTCCTAGCACCGGAGGCAGTGGAATTCCTAAACAGGGTTCAACGAGTCATGCATAGTAATATTTCGGCCACTAAGACCCAAAGCTTTGTTTTTAGTAGGATAGGTTTTGCTATTCAAAAGGGGGTTGCAGCGCAACTTGTTGCCCGTTTACCTGCCACTTTATTGAAATCGTCCTTCTTTTTAACAAAAATTGCTTTAATGCAAAATTTATACGAAAAAAAAATATGTATATTCTTTTATCAAATTAATTTGCATTATATAGTTTTAAAAAGGAGTAAATTATGTTTTAGAATTACTTGTATTATTATTTAAAGCTTATTATGTTATTTATGGCGTCAAATTGAATTGAAACTATAGTTTTAAATCTTTGGTCGTCTTTTTAATGTTATGAGTTTTATTAAAAGTGCTATAAATATATATCTTCCTGTTAATAAACATATGAGAATTTTGAATCATTCTAAATATATATTATTAACCTAAAACGTTCAAAATGACATGATCCTATTCCTTGTAGTCGGTTAGTGTTAATATCTCTTCGTAAAGAGTATTTTTAGTCACTTTTGACATTGTCTTAAAAATATAAATACTACATTAATATATTTTATATATTAATATTTTGGCAGATAATACTTATTATTGACACTTAGTTTTCTTTTATAAATAAAGTTATAAAACATCATTTATAAATCTTATTCGTCTTCTCGATCGTTCGTCCATCCCAATATCCTAATCATTCCATTGTTGTTTCTCTTAGTCGTTTCTATATTAAATAACATATCTTATTTAATTTAGGGCATCGTTAAACCAGTTCACCCGTCCTCCCGATCTAGTTCAAGTTTCAGACTTCCTATCAAGGTGAGAACATTGCCCCTTTTTCTTTTTAACTTTTGGGGTGAAACATGTATATTTTTATGGCTTGATAACTTAAACCTTTCCAAAACAAATTCTCAAACAAGTAATTTCAATTATGTGCTTGATATTTGAACACTTATAACAACTTTGCAATCTTTAACTTGATCATAAGCATAAGGAAGTACTAGTATGGTCATATGGGGGAAACCGATATAACAACGGCACAATCTTTAGGATTGTGGATGCATATAACATTTTAACGGCACAATCGTGGATTGTGGATGCTTATAACGTATAACATTTAGGGTTGATTGCAAAACGTTTGTGTTAATATGCTTGTACATTTGTTTGAACTTGGTCTAAATTTGTTTATATCTTTTATGACAATTTATCTTTATAACATTTAAAACCTATGTCTCTCACCAACTTATTGTTGACCCATTTACTTTACATGTTTCAGGAAATAATAATTAAGAGATGAAGGATCACATAGGATTGCTTTTGGGACTTAGCTAAAAAATTTGAACACTATATTTATTTTTATTTTTGGATGTTGTTGAAGCAAGGGTTGTTATCAGTTATGAAATTTTAATAAATTATGTGATGCCTTAGCATTGTTTTTATACCTTGTGCTATGAACTAAATGTGTGACACCTCGTGTTTCCGCCTTGGATGGGTGTGACAGATTGGTATCAGAGGCTTGGTTATAGAGAATTAGGCTTAGAAAGACCTAGACTATAACCTAAGACTCCCTTACACTTTCATAGGAACTTTATGTGATTTATGTGCTAACCTTATCTCTTCTTAGCCATGCCATCCTATTCAGCCGATGTATTCCATAACACGTATGTCCACTCGGATCTTTCTCCGCCCACTTACCACTTAAGAAAAGGAAGCTTGCTCGAGAAGATGGATCTCACTCTTGGGCCTTAAAGCCCAATCCATTATTCTCATCATAACCATGGGTTCAAGTGATAAGTGTTAGTAGTATATGATGGCTGGAAGAGAGGGTGTAGGCCGATAAAAGGTTCTGACTAAGGAAAGACTTGGTACTTAAGTGTGTCCCTTGTGACCCACCTCTCTTTCCTGTGAATCCTTTTGTGGCTGAACTACTTATAGGTCAAGTATACTTCTAACACGCTATTGTGAGAACTCGGTGTTATGACTAGTCAAATTTTAATTTCATTTGTATGTTACACTCAGCATTATATAAGCTAGTGTTTATTTAATTCAATTCTACCTTTGTTTGACATTAATGCAAGTGAATTTCTATTTTATGAATAATATCACTTCTATTATTTATATGTCTTTCTCTAACTCGATCAATAATCTTGTCTTCGTAGAATGCCTCCTCGACGTGAAACCACCGACACCACCAATTCTGGAACTAGTGATACCGCCTTGACTGCTTCGATTATGGATAACACTGCCATAACCACACTCCTAACACAGCAACTTGCTGTTGTGTTACCTGGTATGGTTACTCGACTCACAAACACTATGAAAGATACCAGAGGAAACACCTTCATGTACAAGCACTTCAATTCGTGCAACCCTCTAAAGTACAATGGATCTGAGGGTGTCACCGGTTTGCTTCACTGGTTTGAAAGCATGGAGTCAACCTTAGTAATGAGTGAATGCCCCGATGACCTGAAAGTGAAGTATGCTTCAAGTGCCTTCCAAAAGAGGGCGCCTACTTGGTGGAACGGCGAGAAGCGAACTCGGGGATTGACCGCAGCCTTGGCCTTGACATGGGATCAACTTAAGGAGCTCATGGTTGAGGAATTCTGCCCAAAGAATGAAATGAAAAAGCTTGAAGTAGAAATGTGGGATCTTGTTCAAGATAGCGGTGAAAATGAAGCATACAACAACCGTTTTCATGAACTGAGCACCTTGGTCCCACACATGGTCACCTCGTTGAGCCGCCAAATTGACCGCTACATTGGAGGCCTACCTCACCAAATTAGGGGTACCGTCATGGGCAGCAACCCTGCTACTCTTGAGGCTGCCATTCCTCTAGCTGCGTCCCTCACGGACGATATTGTTAAAGAAGGCATTTTAACCCGAAAAAGTGGAAATAAAGTTCGGGTTGAAGAAACCAAGAAGCCTGAACGCCACTTCAAGAAACGAAAAGTGGCTAAGAACTTCGCCATAGTAACCCCTGCTGCTCCAATTACCCAAGTGGCACCAACCCAAGCACAAGCTTCCACAAAGAAATCGTATGGCGGGTCTTACCCTTGGTGTGCTAAGTGCCAATATCATCATGATGCTACCTACCCTTGCCGCATATGCACTAAGTGTGGTAAAGGAGGTCACTTGGCAGCTACTTGCCGTGTGGTTAATGCTACTCCTACTGTGGTCCCCGCAATCGCAATCTCAGGAACCGTTGCCCCAAATTGGCTAACACACAAGGGGCACGTGGTCGGGCTTTTGTTATTGGTACCACTAAAGCACTTGAGGAACTTGTCGTCGTTACAGGTACTTTTCTTGTCAATAATGTCTATGCATCAATTTTATTTGACACCAGTGCCGACAAGAGTTTTGTTTCCACCAAATTAGAACCTTTGCTTGGTAAATTCTCTAGTGTTTTAGAACCTCCTTATACGGTTGAAATAGCCGACGGCAAACTAACCTATGTTCGTACGGTTGTTCGCGGTTGTACCTTGACTCTCAACGATCACCCATTCATCATCGACCTTATTCCTATGACTCTTGAAAGCTTCGACGTAGTTGTTGGTATGGACTGGCTATCCGGAAACCATGCCGAGATCGTGTGCTCGGAAAAACTTATTCGTATTCCTTTACCATCCGGTGAAATCTTGGAAATCCTTGGAGACAAGCCTTGCCGTGGCCTAAAGATCTTTTCTTGCATGAAGGCTCGTAGTTACTTAAGGAAGCAATGCTATGCTTTCTTGGATCACATTGTTGAAAAGAAACCCGAGAATAGAACCATTCAAGACATACCCGTTATTCGAGACTTTCCCGAAGTATTTCCTGATGACTTTCCCGGACTACCACCTGTTCGACAAGTTGAATTCCGTATTGACCTTGTTCCTGGAGCAAACGCTATTGCTAAATCTCCTTACCGTCTCGCACCATCCGAATTGCAAGAATTGTCTAGTCAATTGCAAGACCTGCTAGACAAAGGTTTCATTAGACCGAGCTTTTCACCATGGGGAGCCCCGGTCCTTTTTGTCAAGAAGAAAGATGGAACCTTTAGGATGTGCATCGATTACCGTGAGCTCAAAAAACTGACCACAAAGAACCGATATCCTCTTTCGATAATTGATGACTTATTCGATCAATTTCAATGAGCCACTTGTTTCTCAAAGATTGATCTCCGATCCGGTTATCACCAACTGCTAGTCCATGACGATGATATCCCAAATACCGCTTTCAGAACTCGATATGGACACTATGAGTTCGTGGTTATGCCTTCCGGGTTAACCAATGCACCCGCGGTGTTCATGGATCTTATTAACCGGGTTTGTAGACCCTACTTCGATCAATTTGTCATTGTCTTCATTGACGACATATTGATCTACTCTCGAACCGCCAAAGAACATGAGAACCACCTAAGGCTAATCTTGGAGCTTTTGAAGAAGGAAAATCTTTATGCTAAGTTTTCCAAATATGAGTTCTGGATAAAAGAAGTCCACTTCTTAGGTCATGTTATCAACGAGAAGGGTATACATGTTGACCCATCCAAGATTGAAGCTATCAAGAACTGGAGTACGCCCAAGACTCCCTCAGAAATCCGTTCCTTTTTTGGTTTAGCCGGCTACTATCGAAGGTTTATCTCAAACTTTTCAAAGGCCGCACCACCACTCACAACTCTAACCCAAAAGGATAAACCGTTCGTTTGGGAGCAGAAACAAGAAGATGCTTTCCAACTCCTTAAGCAGAAATTATGCGACTCTCCTATCCTAAGTCTTCCTGATGGCAACGATGACTTCGTCGTTTATTGCGACGCCTCCAATCAAGGTCTTGGTTGTGTGTTGATGCAACGAGGCAAAGTCATCGCCTACGCATCAAGACAACTCAAGATTCATGAAAGAAACTACACCACTCATGACCTCGAATTAGGTGCAGTGGTCTTTGCTTTAAAAATCTAGAGACACTACCTCTATGGTAGAAAGTGTGTCATCTTCACCGATCATAAAAGCCTTCAACATATCCTTGATCAATAGGATCTTAACATAAGGCAACGGCATTGGGTTGAACTTTTGAGCGATTACGATTGTGAAATTCGCTATCACCCGGGAAAAGCCAATGTGGTTGCTGACGCCCTTAGCCGAAAAGATCAGATCAAACCCTCTCGCATTCGGGCCAAGGGAATGATCGTCCAAACTAGCCTCAAGGCCATGATTCTTCAAGCTCAGAAAGAGGTTCTTGCCAAGGGTGAGTTAAAGCAGCAGTTAGATTGTGGTGCCAAAAAACAATTAGAGTCCAAGTCCGATGAAGTTCTTTATTTCATGGGACGAATGTGGATTCTCGACTCTCAACCCCTTCGCGAGCTTATCCTCGATGAGGCACACAAATCCCGATATTCTATTCATCCCGGTGCCGATAAGATGTATCACGACCTCAAAGAGTTTTATTGGTGGCCAGAAATGAAGAAGGATATAGCTTTATTTGTGAACAAGTGCCTTACGTGCCTAAAGGTTAAAGCCGAACATCAAAAACCCTCGGGTCTTCTCCAACAACCTGAGATCCCTCTTTGGAAATGGGAGCAAATCTCTATGGATTTTATCACCAAACTCCCAAGAACTCCTCGTGGGAACGATTCGATTTGGGTCATAGTTGATCGCTTGACCAAATCCGCTCATTTTATCCCTATTCGTGAAGATTTCAAAATGGAAAAGCTGTCAAATCTCTATTATCAGTGAAATCGTGACTCGTCACAGTGTGCCCTTGTCCATTATCTCCGATCGTGACGGCCATTTTACTTCCAACTTCTGGCGATCCTTACAAAAATCCTTAGGGACTCGTTTGGACCTTAGCACGACTTATCATCCTCAAACCGATGGCCAAAGAGAAAGGACTATCCAAACCCTGGAGGATATGCTTCGCACTTGTGTGATCGATTTCGGTGGAAGTTGGGATAACCATTTTCCTCTCGTGGAATTCTCTTACAACAGCAGCTACCATACTAGCATTAAATGTGCTCCTTTCGAAGCCTTATATGGGAGAAAATGCCGCTCCCCGGTATGTTGGACCGAGATCGGTGACGCTCAAATAACCGATCCCGAGCTTATTCAAGAGACTTCCTATAAGATCTTCAAGATTCAAGAAAGACTTAAGGCTACCCGTGCTCGCCAAAAGAGCTATGCCTATAATCGAATGAAACCCCTCGAATTCCAAGTCGGTGATAAAGTCTTACTCAAAGTTTCCCCTTGGAAGGGCGTGGTTCGTTTCGGGAGAAAGGGGAAATTAGCACCTAGATACGTGGGTCCTTTTGAAATCCTTGAAAGGATTGGCCCCGTAGCTTACAAACTCAAGCTACCAGCCGAACTCAGTGGTGTGCATGACACTTTTCATGTGTCAAATCTCAAGAAGTGTCTCGTCGACGACACTCTCCATATTCCGTTGGAAGAAGTCCGTATTGATGACAAGTTGAACTTCATTGAACAACCCGTTGAGATCATGGACCGTAACATTAAGCAACTCAAGAGTAGCCGTATACCTATCGTGAAAGTTCGTTGGAATTCTAAGCGTGGCCCTGAGTTCACTTCGGAACGTGAAGATCAAATGAATCTTAAGTACCCTCATCTCTTTTCTAAGTCAGTAGCCTCCACTAGTTGAATTTCGAGGACGAAATTCCCTTAACTTGGGAATACTGTAACATCCGTGATTTTTCATGTAATATTTTATTTTATTTTGTACTTTAATAACATTTATGACCGCCATATTATTTCAATTTCGTTATATCGTGTGTGTACGTATTGTCGTGCCAATTATTATTGCAAACGTGTAAACGATCTGTAGTTTTGAAATTTCATTTTTTTATACATTCACATGCCGTATATATATATATATATATATATATATATTATTATAGATAATAAATTAATAAAAATGAGATTCTATATTATTATTATTATTTTTTTATAAAAGAAAAGTAATAACAATGAAATAAATATATATAAATCTTGTTTTTTTTTAAATAAAATTTCTAAACTAAATATTGGTTATTAAATGTATTTGGAACTTGAACCCCCTCTAGTTGCCTTGAACCCCCATTTGAACCCCCTTCTTTCTTTCTTTCTTTCTTTCTTGTTTTGAACCCTGGAACATCAAATAACACAATTTTAACTTCTAAAAAGTCAAACCCGCTTTAAAACTCTTTAATTCCTTCAAATCCGGGATTCAAATCCTTAGTAATTGTTTCCTTACTCATTTGCGATCAAAGGAAGATAAGAATTCAGGGAATTGATTGAAAATCGCGAAGTATTAGAAAAAAAAATCAAACTTTCGTTTTTTTAGAAACCGTAAATCATGTCCCAAATCCCTGATTTCGCGTCCCAATCACAATTGTAAACGCGTTCCTAAGCATCATATAAATCCCCGTAACCTCTTACAACTCGAATCACCTCCAAATTCATTTTTTTTTCTCTTCTTCTCTCGGTTTGCTTTCGGCGACAGGGAGTTCGAACCCTTCAATCGGCAGCAAATCAAGGTATCTTTCCCTACCCCCTTTAATCGCTTTTCCTTCTGTTCCTCGAAATCGAAAACATATTTGGGGTTTGGGTATTTGTTTCACGCCTGTTTGAGTTTGGGAAGAAGATGAAACAATGATGTATTGGTTTAATATTCTTGTTTTCTAAACATTTAACAAATGGGTCTTTTGCTCTAGTAGTTGAAAATATGGCATCCTCAAACTTGGGTCACGACGGGTTCTAAACCCATTGACCTACCTTTCTTTTTTTTTTTTTTTTTTTGGAGTTTTTCTTTCTTTTCTCAACTCGTAATACAAGCCAGTGCTTACAACTAGATCGAATGATCCAGTAAAATATGTATATTCTTTCGTCAAATTAATTTGCATTATATAGTTTTAAAAAGAAGTAAAGTATGTTTTAGAATTATTGTATTATTATTTAAAGCTTATTATGTTATTTATGGCGTCAAATTGAATTGAAACTATAGTTTTAAATCTTTGGTCGTCTTTTTAATGTTATGAGTTTTATTAAAAGGGTTATAAATATATATCTTCCAGTTAATAAACATATGAGAATTTTGAATCATTCTAAATATATATTATTAACCTAAAACGTTCAAAATGACATGATCCTATTCCTTGGAGTCGGTTAGTGTTAATATCTCTTCGTAAAGAGTATTTTTAGTCACTTTTGACATTGTCTTAAAAATATAAATACTACATTAATATATTTTATATATTAATATTTTGGCAGATAATACTTATTATTGACACCTAGTTTTCTTTTATAAATAAAGTTATAAAACATCATTTATAAATCTTATTCGTCTCCTCGATCGTTCGTCCATCCCAAAATCTTAATCATTCCATTGTTGTTTCTCTTAGTTGTTTCTATATTAAATAACATATCTTATTTAATTTAGGGCATCGTTAAACCAGTTCACCCGTCCTCCCGATCTAGTTTAAGTTTGAGACTTCCTATCAAGGTTAGAACATAACCCATTTTTCTTTTTAACTTTTGGGGTGAAACATGTATATTTTTATGGCTTGATAAGTTAAACATTTCCAAAAAAAATCTCAAATAAGTAATTTCAATTATGTGCTTAATATTTGAACACTTATAACAAATTTGCAATCATTAACTTGATCATAAGCCTAAGGAAGTACTAGTATGGCCATATGAGGGAAACCGATATAACAACGGCACAATCTTTGGGATTGTGGATGCATATAACATTTTAACGGCACAATCGTGGATTGTGGATGCTTATAACATATAACATTTAGGGTTGATTGCAAAATGTTTGTGTTAATATGCTTCTACATTTGTTTAAACTTGGTTTGAATTTGTTTATATCTTTTATGACAATTTATCTTTATTAAATTTAAAACCTATGTCTCTCACCAACTTATTGTTGACCCATTTACTTTACATGTTTAAGGAAATATTAACTAAGAGATGAAGGATCACATAGGAATGCTTTTGGGACTTGGCTAATAAATTTGAACACTATATTTATTTTTATTTTTGGATGTTGTTGACTTGTTGAAACAAGGGTTGTTATCAATTATGAAATTTTAATAAATTATGTGATGACTTAGCATTGTCTTTATACCTTGTGCTATGAACTAAATGTGTGACACCTCGCGTTTCCGCCTTGGCGAGGTGTGACATATGTGCTCTCAAAAGAACCGGGGCAAGTGTTGTTCCCTAAGGCTCAACGTCCAAAGGCCGACACCGCTCCCTCTGTGTAGTCCCCGAAGGAACCTGTGTAGTCACCGAAGGAACCTGTGTAGTCCCCGAAAGAACCTCTGTACTATCCCCGAAGGAACCTATGATGGATGACCGTCGTCACCGGAGTAACCGTCGTTACCCCTTGTAAACCAGTTGCGACTTCACCCGAACCCCTGGTAAACCAGTTGCAACTTCACCCGTACAGTGCCCTGCCGAGCACTATGTCGTTTATTCACATGGTAGGTCATGGTCTCGGTCCATGGCGCAACATCGGCTTCCGGTAGAATTAGTCACTAGGACTATACTACTACCTCAATACTTGGTACTATGCTTAGGGTAGCACTAGCCTCTAGGACTATGTTACTACCCCAAGTCTTTTCTTAATTGGGTCTCATACTCTGACAGATTAGACAATGTATTTGACTTATTCTTCTTCTCTTTGTTTATAAAACATGTAGTTAAATAAACCATTATCTTCACTTTGTTTATAAAACATATAGTTAAATAAATCATTCTCTTTTCTTTGTTTATAAAACATAGAGTTAAATAAACCGTTCTCTTTTTTATCTTTCGTTTATAAAACATTTAGTTAAATAAACCGTTCTTTTCTTCTTGTCTCTCGTTTATAAAACATTTCGTTATCTTTCTTTCCAACAAAACGTTCAATTACATGAACCGTTACCGTTCTTATCTTTCTTTCCTCAAAACGTTCAATTACATGAACCGTTACTGTTCTTATCTTTCTTTCTAACAAAACGTTCATTTACATAAACCGTTACTATTCTTATCTTTCTTTGCAAATGTTTAAGTAATAAAATTCATTTATTATAAACGTCTAACTCTTGAGTATGCACACCACCCTAAAACAGTAAAATAGGGATTCTTGAACTCACCTGGATTTTCGGTCTACTGCGAAAACTAAAAGCTTTGGGCTATACGAGTGCTACGTGATTTGTTCGAATACAATACATGCCATTGGTTAAACTTTGCTAGTGTCGGCAGATAGTGTCGGCTGATACTCTCTAGTGTCACCCGATTATGTGTATCAGGCAAACAGAGTATCGCCCGATAATGTCGACCAGGCAAAGAGAATGTCGCCCGACAGTGTCGACCAGGCACTCTGAGTGTCACCTAAACTTGCGTTCAGGATTTAGGAGGGCTGACTCTCTGACAGTCAACTCGCTGATAGCCGACTCTTCTGATAGCCGACTCTCTGACAGCCGACTCTTCTGACAGTCGACTCTCCGACAGCCGACTCTCTGTCAGCCGACTATCTGACAGGCGACTCTTCTGACAGCCGACTCTTCTAACAGCTGACTCTCTGACAGCCGACTCTCTAACAGCCGACTCTTCTGACAGTTGACTCTCTTCTTCTTCCTCGCCGAGAGTCGCCACATGCAGGTGGCCGACTCTCGAGAGTCGGCTCAAGAACATTGAGCATTTGCAGGTCTAATTTTGTATCCAAAACCTTTACTTTTTACATTAAAAACATTTATCTAGCTTCCATGAAGCTAGATCTGAACTTAGATTCACTTTTCATACGTAAAAATCCAATCTTTATGTAAAAAAGTCCCACAAACCCTAAAACCCATTTTTCAAGAAAAACTCAGATCTGAGGACGATCTATACCTCAAAACTCGTGTTTCTTTGTGTAGAATCGTTGTAGGATGCTGGAGAAACAGATGGAAGAACAAATCCAAGCTTGATGGGGTCTCTTTTGAGCTTTCTCTCTCTAGAACTCTCTCTCTCTCTCTCTCTCTTTAGAGTTTTGAGTTGGAGAAGATGATGGAGAAATGAGGAAGAGGAGTTGATTCCTCCTATATATACATGGGCTATATCATCCCATTGGAGCCGAGCCCAAGTCCGCTCCCTACTTTTCATTAAACCCCCGCTTAATTTCCGATCTCGTTATTATTCTTTCGTTTAATTATTTCTGGATGTTACAAGTCTACCCCTCTAATTATTAGAGGTTTCGTCCTCGAAACCTATCATAGGTCAAATAACCGAGGGTACAACTCCCTCAATTCTGATTCAGTCTCCCACGTGGCTTCAGACCCTTTGCGATGTTTCCATTGAACCTTGACCAGTGGAATGACTTTGTTGCGAAGTCACTAATCTTTTCTATCCAAAATTGCTTGGGTTCCTCAATATAGTTAAGGTTGTCATTTACTTCGATGTCATCGAGTGGCACATATTCCGATTCGTCCGTTAAGCACTTACGCAAGTGTGACACGTGAAAAGTAGGATGGATTCCACTTAATTCTTCTGGTAGCTCTAGACGATACGCTACTTCCCCAACTCGTGCCATAACTTTAAACAGTCCTACAAACCTTGGACTCAACTTTTCTCTGTTCTGAAATCGTATTATTCCCTTCCAAGGGGACACTTTCAACAGTACCATATCCCCAACTTGAAAGTCAAGATCTTTCCTTCTTCTATCCGCGAAAGACTTCTGCCTATCCTTAGCGGCTTTCATACGAGCTTTGATCTGGTTAAACTTCTCGTAAGTTGCTTTGAACACGTCAAGACTTGCGAAGTCTTTCTGCCCAATTTCACCCCAATAGACGGGCGTCCTACACTTCCAACCGTAGAGCATCTCTTAAGGCGGCATGCCAATTGTGGTATGATAGCTGTTGTTATAGGAGAACTCCGCCAATGGTAAGTGACTATCTCAGCTACCACCGAAGTCAAAAATACATGCCCGGAGCATGTCCTCGAGAGTTTGAATGGTTCTTTCGGACTGACCATCGGTTTGTGGATGGTAAGTTGTGCTTATGTTGAGTCTAGTACCCATGGTCTCATGGAATCTTTTCCAGAACCTCGATATTAATCGTGTGTCCCGGTCTGACATAATCGACAAGGTCATACCGTGTCTTGCCACAATCTCGTTAATGAACAACTCTGCTAGTTTCTCGGACGAATAAGTCTCACACATAGGCAGGAAGTGAGCACTCTTCGTCAGCCAATCCACAATTACCCATATGGTATCATGACCCTTAGCTGTATGGGGTAGCTTGGTTATGAAATCCATGGTAATGTGTTCCCACTTCCATTCGGGAATAAATAACGGTTGCATCTTCTCACAGGGCTTCTGGTGCTCGGCCTTCACTTGTAAACATGTAAGGCACTTGCTCACGTAAGCAGTTACATCATTCTTCATGCCAGGCCACCAGTATTCTTTCTTTAGATCATGATACATCTTGTTAGTACCAGGATGGATAGAGTAGCGAGACTTGTGAGCTTCGTCAAGAATCTTAACTCTAAGCTCGCCACCCTTGGGTATCCGCATTCTCCCAAACCGTAAGCATTAGTTTCTAGATTCTCTTGCTGACCTACTATTCTTTCCCGCTTAACGTTTTCTTCTTTCAAAGCTTCATCCTGGGAATGTTCTATTTCTGTCATAAGGTCTGGAGTCATGACCAGCTAGTAGGCTTTCACCTTGATAGGAGTTGTCGTCTCCTTTTGACTCAAGGCGTCGGCCACCACATTTGCTTTCCCTAGGTGGTAAAGGATTTCATAATCGTAATCCTTCAATAGTTCTAACCAGCGCCGCTGCCTCTTATTCAATTCCTTTTGCTCAAAGAAGTACTTCAAGCTCTTGTGGTCGGAGTAGATGGTGCACTTGACTCCGTAGAGGTAATGCCTCCAAATCTTTAACGCAAAAACAACTGCCACGAGCTCAAGATCGTGAGTCGGGTAGTTGACTTGCTGAGTCTTTAACTGCCGTGACGCATATGTGATCACCTTCCGTCGTTGATTTAGCACACAGCCTAACCCCTGACCTAAAGCGTCGGCAATACACCACTAGGTCTTCGTTACCATTCGGTAGTGTCAATACTGGTGCTTGGGTTAATCTATTCTTTACTTCTTCAAAGGCATCATATTGGGCCTAGCCCCATTCGTACTTTACTTCCTTATGGGTCAACTTGGTTAAAGGCGAGACTATGTTTGAAAAGTCCTGAATGAACCTTTAGTAGTGGCCTGCCAATCCTAGAAAACTTAAGTCTGTTGGTGTCCTAGGGGTTTCCCAATTCCACACTGCGTCGATCTTTGCTGGGTCTACCATGATGCCTTCCGCGTTAATCACATGGCCCAGGAACTGAACTTCGTTTAGCCAGAACGCCCATTTAGAAAACTTAGCATACAACTTTTCTTCTTTCAGTGTGTCCAAAACTTCTCGTAAGTCACATGCGTGATCACCTTCGTTCTTTGAGTAAACGAGACTATTACTGACCGGTCTAGCATCGGTTGACACACTCTGTTTATCATATCCATGAATGTTGCGGGGGCATTCGTCAACCCAAAGGACATTACACGAAACTCGTAGTGTCCATACCGCGTGCGGAATGCGGTCTTGGGTATGTCCACCTCTCTTACCTTTAGTTGATGATAACCTGGCCGCGGGTGGATCTTAGAAAACCATTTTGCGCCTTGCAGTTGATCGAACAAATCGTCGATCCTAGGTAACGGGTATGTGTTCTTCATGGTTCTTTTATTCAATTCTCGGTAATCGATGCACATTCTCATGGCACTGTCTTTCTTCTTTACAAAAGCACTGGAGCACCCCCAAGGCATAATGCTCAGTCTGATAAATCCCTTTTCTAACAATTATTCCAGTTGGGCCATCAGCTCTTTCATCTCAAGTGGTGCTAGTCGGTAAGGTGCTTTGACAATGGGCTGGGCACCTGGCATCAAATCAATTTGGAATTCTGTTTCTCGATCAGGCGGCAATCCAGGCAATTCCTCAGGGAACACTTCCGGATAATGGCACACCACAGGTACATCGTTTATTTCTTTCACCTTCACATCTTTATCAATCGCATATGCCAGGTATGCCTCGCATCCGTGCCTCATATACTTTTCTGCTTTCATCATTGAGATTACATTTGTTAACGGGATGTCGCGATCCCCGTAAATCACGATCTCGCTGCCATCGGGAGCGTTGAGCTGAATAACCTTTAGTTTACACGCAATTCGAGCTTCATTGGCAGCTAACCAATCCGTCCCCAATACTACATCGAACCCACCCAAGGCTATAACTAATAACTTGATAGGAAATCTATGGCCCTCTATCTTTATGGTAAGGTCGTCTACAAGTTCTACTACTTTTGTGTTTTTACTCACTGCAGTCTCCACACTAAAGGCCCTTTCTACCTTGGAGGTTTTGTATTTCAGTCTTTTACAGAACGAAGAGGATATAAAACTTTTACTAGCACCTGAATCAAACAGAATAGAAACAAAGGGGTGGTCAAGGATAAACGTACCTGACACCACGTTGGGATCTCCCCTTGCCTCTTCCTGCGTCAAGGCATAAGCTCTGGTCCTCGCTCTCCCTTTCTCAGTCTCCTTTGTCTTTTCATTTTTTACCGCCCTTGGTTTGCGACAGTCCTTGGAGATATGACCTGTCTCGCCACAGTTGTGGCATTTTCCATAGTTGGCAGAACCTGGGGCACTGGTACAATCACGGGATATGTGCCCCGTCTTGCTACAATGGTAACATATGTTCAGCCCCAATCTGCACTCCCCAAAGTGCCTCTTTCCACACTTCCCACATTCTCCAGACTCCTCAGTCTTAGGCTTCTTGTTCTTTGACGTAGACCAGTCCCTGCTTGGGCGCTTAGTGGTGTTAGACCACTTCTTTTGAGTTTCAGCGGGTGTTGTGCCTTCTGCGGCCACATCGTCAAAGATCTTTCCACTCATTGCCACCACAGAGTCAAAATCTCTAGGAGTGTTGGCATTGATGATCGTGCGCACTCTTGGATGTAGCTTCTGGATATAGCATTTGATCCTTCTTTCTTCCGTGTTCACCAAATGTAGAACCAACTGAGTTAACTTATTAAATTTGGAGGTGAACTGTACGTGCGTCATGCTACCAGCCTTGAGTTCCATGAAGGCTTCTTCCATCTTGTCAATCTCATTTTGGAGACAGAACTTTTGAATGACTAAGGTTTTCAGGTCGTCCCACTTCATCCTGTCAACATCCCTTTCATACTTAGCTTTCTTTACATTCTCCCACCAGCTTAATGCCTCGAAGGCAAAAGAATGTGCGGCAAACCCTACCGCTTGGTCAGCACGGCATTGACTCATCTTAATGATTGCAGTCATGCAGTTATTCCAGTAATAAGCAGCAATAGCGTCTTACTTTCCGTCAAAAGTGGGCAGATCACAATTTCGGAAAGACTTGTAGTCACATATGCGCTTCTCATCGTAGTCGGAGTCATCGCTTTCAGATTCGTTTTCAATCACATTTCTGTTTTCGGCCCGTAGGCCACTTCCTCTTTCCTCCTCCACAGTCTCCAGAGCCTCAGTTAGTGCTTCTGGCAGAGTATCCTTTAGGACTGCAGCAACTTCATCAGCAATGGCTTTCTTGACAATTGGCTCCAAAACTAAGCCTTCTTCATCATGCGCTCCATGGTCACTTGGAGCATTTTCATTTGCGGTATGGATTGACACTGATCCATGAACTGAGGGTTCACTTTCTTCCCTTTCGACGCGGTTGACATGTGGTCTACCCCTACGCCCAGTACCTGCCCCTCTCTTAGCACCTCTCTTTCCAGCCATTATGTTTTCTTACTGCGAACAAGGAAATACTCGTGTCATCATGATAGATAATTATTTAGAACACCTCAAGTAAAGTAAATTACTAATTACAGAGACCGGTATTAAATTACTAATTTACTTTACTTCTTGGGTTCTGAACATTCCCTGTCATAGTAGCATTTGTACTTAAGTCCAGAGTTTATAAATTAAGACACATTCTTTGTACCCTTTTTATTCTAAGGCATTTGATGTCTATGTTTTATACTAGGACAAAGGCTACCTTTTATTCTAAGACCTTTACTATTACTGTTTATACTATTTTCTATACTAAGGCCTTACTATTCTCTTTTCATGGCTTGGCTGCTTTGACTGACATCCCATTCTTCTATTGTAACACCTGCCACAAAAATGTCCAAGATTTGGCTAAGGTACAAACCACAGGGACTATAAGTGTAAATATACCAAAGATCAAGGTTCAAAAATAAGAAAACATAAAAAACCAACGGTAACGGTCCGTTACGGGCTGAGCACACGATCAATGATGGCTTTCCACGTGTCCAGTGACTCATATTCAAAATCTGACGCGTGGAAACCCTATAACGGACCGTCACGCCTGGTAACGGTCCGTCACAACGGCAAAAGCACCAGGGTGCGCCAAGTATCACTTCGTAACGGACCATCACACCTGGTAACGGGCCGTCACGCTGCAAATTGACCAGGGGATGACGCGTGTCTCGTGACTACACAAACCCTAATCTGGTGACGGACCGTCACCACCCATAACGGTCCGTCACGGCCTCAGAATTGGCCCTATAAATAGATGGTCGAGCTCATTCGTTTTTCTCATCCCACAAACTACTATCACATTCAAATTCCATTCCAGAGACTTCCTAGATGAGTTTCGACGATCCCAGTTCGATTCCCGCTCGTTGTAGTACCTAGATTAAGAAGAAACGCTTGTAGAAGTGTTGAAACGCTAGAGAAACCAAGTTAGGAAGCTGACTCTATAATTTCCAACTTAGAGGCTCATTCCTATTATCAAGGTGAATACTTTATCTCTTTTAAAACTTGTGTCAAACATTTACATTTACGAAAAAAGGCCAAATAAAAGTTAAAGGAATAATGCTCAACGTTCTTCTACAAACAAAGCATTCAGGCCATAGGTATACGTAAAACTTGCAAGGGATATACGGGTCTCAGGTGAAAGTCCCGAATTACGGCTGGTGCTTATCTTATAACAAATTCAGAGGCAAGGACCTGTCCATCGTTATAAGCTATGACGCCAGTGTATACTATGGTGTGATTGAACAAGACGGGTATGCTGAATGTGTGGATTGAATAAAAAGTTGTGATTATGAAATTAATACTTGTTTGTGCCAAATGATTTCCTGTCAAGATAATTGTATTCACCGGCGTTCGCACTGATGTTTTTTTTTCAAAATGTTTTCAGTTAATGAATAAAATATGATTAAATAGGATAAGGGTAGACATCAGATCTGACCCATGATATGAGAAAGAGAGAGGGCAGACATGAGATCTGACCCTGTGAAAAGGATATCTTACACATCGGATTCTCATGCCTTGTGTATAAGAAATCCTAAACAAAGAAAATGGAGATAGGACCGGGGGACTGATCAACCCTGGATAATACTATTTCCGGTGGCTGTATTTGTATTTGATTTCAAACTCAGTTTTATAATTAAAGGGTATTTAATCCCTTATGTTTATGAAAGTAAATACAAGACTTTTGTTTTCCAACTAAGTTTTGATATTTACAAAATACAACCTTTGAGGTTGAACAAATGATGAAACGATTCTTTTGAATACACTTGCGCTGTGTTTTATAAAAACTCTGAAATAAAAGCAGGTACCAATCGGTTGTCGCACACGTCCAGGGGGTGCCTGAGGCGGGGTGTGACATCTGTCCCATTCTCAGTTTAAGTCCAAACATTTTGGCGAATGTCCGAATCTCTCAAACTATGGCTCTGATACCAACTTGAAAGGGCCCACAACCGGATACCTCTCATAGTTGGCAAACATAGCATAAAAATAGTTCTTAAACCTTGAATCAAACGTTAATCTAACAGCGGAAGTCTCATACAAAATTCAGAGTTAACAAAAACATTAAACATAACATTGTTCAATATTCATACACTAAGGATAACGGGGATGTCAGTCTTAATCAGCAACAGCCAACAGCCATCCATTACCAAGCTCTCGCAGCTTCATATCTTTTTCTTTCCTTTGATACCTGATATGCATACTAAAACAGTCAGCTAACGCTGGTAAGTTCAAGTTTTCTTTGTCTTTAGATAAAAAGGATATTTCCATTTAGAACGTTCTTTAAACATACATATTATATTATATTTGTAATACATTAAAACTTTCTTTCTGTCTTTAAACACATACGTATTTTACTTTATGCTCTTTCCTTTAAGTCATACATTATAAGTCTAAATTTGTATCTGTCTGTAAGCGTCTCTATGTTCTTGAAAGAAACCGGGGAAAGTGTTGTTGCCTAAGGCTCAACGTCCAAAGGCCGACACCGCCCCCTCTGTGTAGTCCCCGAAGGAAACTATGTGGTCCCCGAAGGAACCTCTGTACTGTCCCCGAAGGAACCTATGATAGATGACCATCGTCACCAGAGTAACCGTCGTTACCCATGCTAAACCAGTTGCAACTTCACTCGTACAGTGCCCTGCCGAGCACTATGCCGGTTATTCACATGGTACGTCATGGTCTCGGTCCATGGCGCAACATCGGCTTCGGGTAGCATTAGTCACCAGGACTATACTACTACCTCAAGACTTGCTACTATGCTTAGGGTAGCACTAGCCTCTAGGACTACACTACTATCCCAAGTCTTTTCTTAATTGGGTCTCATACTCGGACAGATTAGACAATGTATTTGACTTAATCTTCTTCTCTTTTTTATAAAACATGTAGTTAAATAAACCATTCTCTTCACTTTGTTTATAAAACATATAGTTAAATAAACCATTCTCTTCTCTTTGTTTATAAAACATATAGTTAAATAAAGCGTTCACTTTCTTATCTTTCGTTTATAAAACATTTAGTTAAATAAACCGTTCTTTTCTTCTTGTCTCTCATTTATAAAACATTTCATTATCTTTCTTTCTTACAAAACGTTCAATTACATGAATCGTTACCGTTCTTATCTTTCTTTCTTCAAAACGTTCAATTACATGAACCGTTACTGTTCTTATCTTTCTTTCTTACAAAACGTTCATTTACATAAACCGTTACTATTCTTATCTTTCTTTGCAAACGTTTAAGTAATAAAATTCATTTATTATAAACGTCTTATATTTTAGTATGCACACCACCCTAAACAGTAAAATAGGGATTCTTGAACTCAACTGGATTTTCGGTCTACTACGGAAACTAAAAGCTTTGGGCTATATGAGTGCTACGTGATCTGTACGAATACAATACATGACATTGGTTAAACTTTACGAGTGTCGGCTGATACTCTCTAGTGTCACCCGATTGTGTCGATCAGGCAAACAGAGTGTCGCCCGATAATGTCGACCAGGAAAACAGTGTGTCGCCCGACAGTGTCGACCAGGCACTCTGAGTGTCACCTGAACTTGCGTTCAGGATTTAGGAGGGCTGACTCTCTGATAGTCGACTCTCTGACAGCCGACTTTTCTGACAGTCGACTCTCTGACAGCCGACTCTTCTAACAGTCGACTCACTCACAGTCGACTCTTCTGACAGTCGACTCTCTGACAGCCGAATGTCTGACAGCCGACTCTCTGACAGCCGACTCTTCTGAAATGGCAACAAATTTACCTCAGCCGACTCTCTGACAGCCGACTCTTCTGACAGTCGACTCTCCACAATCGTATTGAAAATGGCCAGTTGCTTGCAACAAAATATCGGTATCACTAACCCCGCTCTTTCGGGCCTGCTCACATTCTTCGTGTATCCCGTTGAAAAGTACGACCTTTTTGTTTATATGAGTCCATTTAGAACTCAATTAGTCATTTGTGGGGTAATCGGGGTCGACGTCCATCAAGATATAATATTTTTCGGCAACACGCTCTCATAACGCGGTTTTGATTTGAGTGTTCCCTAAAGTAAATAATAAAAGTATTAATTTTGTAAATAATAAAACTATTAATTTTGCAAATAAAAAAAACTATTAAATTTTACCAATGATGGGATCCTTGGAGATGTTGACAAACGCCCTAGCCAACTTCAACTCCTCCTCCGTATCCCACTTTTTTGTGTCCCGTGTGGATATCGATTCTTTAACTTGCTTCTTTTTTTTGCTTTTCTTTTTGGTAGGGACGGGTTGCGTTTCGACGACGTTTTCTTCGTCGAGTGGTACTTGAGTTTTAGGAACAACGTCCAGGTCGAACAAATTTATCGGTTGGCCTTGTGGTTGTGGAACATAACCTGGTGAACCGAATGAGTTTTTGGTTGAACGGAAGCGGTTGATTTTGCGGACGGATTTGGAACGCGTTTTGTTGATTGACGTATTGTTGAAACAACCACATCGCGTCGTTTGGATTCATGATTATTTTTTATAAAAATGAGAGAGTAGAGATTGTTTTGATATTGGTGTGTATAAAAAATTGGGTTAATGGGTTATTTATAGGGTAAAAAAATTAAATAAAAGTATTTTTTTATTATTTGTAACGGTCATATTTTTAAAGTTTATTACGGTTCAACGGTCATAAGAAGCTCCCACCCACGTGAAGCCTCTCACGGGAACCCTCTCACTGCCCTCACGCCATGGGGGCTCACGCCGTGAAATCCCTCACGGGTACCCCGTGAGGTTATACCACATACCCTAAATAACTGTTTGACAAAAATAAAACAAGAGATTAAACAATTAAGGTTCAATATGAAGTACTTGTAAAACAAGGTTAAAAAACAAAACACTAACATATTATTCATTACATGTAATAAACCAAAGATACAAACACTTGTACTTTTGATTAAACGGTTATACTTTTTGATAAGATAAATTTCCCATCAATTTTGCCTTCTCCCTCAATACAAACTTCTGTACTTTACCAGTCGAATTTCTTGGTAAATCATCGAATACAACAGTCCGAGGTGCCATAAAATGTGGCATGCGATCTCGGCAATACTCAATTATTTCTTGACCATCAACATCAACACCATCCTTCAACTTCACAAACGCACACGGAGTTTGACCCCAATGATCGTCGGGCCGTGCAACAACGGCCACCTCCAGAACACCTGGATGGCTATAAATCACTGTCTCCACTTCAATCGTGCATATATTTTCACCACCAGAAATTATGATATCTTTGCACCGATCCTTTACTTCAATATACCCATCTGGATGTTTAACCGCGAGATCACCACTTCGAAACCAACCTCCAGCGAAAGCCTCTTCGGTTGCTTTCAAATCTTTAAAGTATCCACTCATGACCGTATTACCCCTAAACATAACCTCTCCTAATGATTTCCCATCACATTTTATGCTTTCCATTGTGACGGGATCTTTAACATCGACTTCCTCCATCGTGAAAGTCCTCACTCCTTGTCGTGCTTTAATCTCCATTTGTTCGTTACGAGGCAATCGATCCCATTCGGGTATCCATAAGTTTGATGTTCCAGGACCGTATGTTTCAGTGAGACCGTAAATGTGACTCACATGAAACCCTAGCTCCTCTATCTTTGAGATTATAGTTGGAGGTGGAGGTGCACCGCCGGTCATGATTTCGACTTTGTGTGGGAGTGGTTTTTGATTGGTCAACAACGAATTCGCAATCATGTTCAAGACAGTTGGAGCACCGTCCATATGTGTGACGTTGTGATCGACTATATTGTTGAATATATCCCTTGGATCGCAGCGTCGGAGGCAGACGTTGGTGCCACCTGAAAATGTTTAAAGATATGCAAACTTTATTGTAATCATCCGTCTTATTGTGAAATGAAATTAATTTTCATAAAATATATATATATGCAAATTTATACTCCAAGAAAATTGTTGTTAGTTACATAACATGAAGTGTCACTTATTTAATATGCAAATAACACAAAGCATGTACGTACTTAGTAATGTGTCCTATTAGAAGACCTATATAGAATTTTTATTAAGACTGAGATATAGTTATAGTTTTTGAAAATTTTGTATTTGACTAAAAAACTAAAAAATTAAAATAAAAAAAATGATAAAAATGTAATCTTTATTGTTTCTTACTCATTTATCATAAAATTAGAACATGGTATGAATAATTTTTGTTTATGTGTATAACCTACACATATCTACACATATGTAGGTAAACGATAAAAGTTTTAAAGACATTTGAACAAACTAATTTAATGGTTTTTATGTATATAGCGTACGCATATGTATATAAGTGAAATAAGATCCATTACCAACTATAGCCACGCCCCACGAGAAGCACCATCCGTTGCAATGAAAAATAGGTAATGACCAAAGGTATGTAGACATCTCTCCCATACCACGCATGAACACCGAGGCTAAGGCACTTAAATAAGCACCTCGATGGCTAAAAACGACACCTTTCGGCCTCGATGTTGTGCCAGATGTATAGTTTAGACTTATAGGATCACATTCATTGCTGGGACGGATTATGGAGAATTCATTCTCTCCACTGACAACAAGGCTCTCGTATTCGCATTGTGAACCGGGTTCAGATATAACAACAAGTATAGGATGTTTTGAGTGTGTTTTCTTGAGAAGATGGATAGCTTCCTCAGTCATTTGGAGTAGTTGGTGGTCAACGAATAAGATCTTGGCTTCCGAGTGTTTGAGGAGGGTAGAAAGCATATTAGGGTCCAGGCGTGTGTTGAGATTGCAAATGATGGCTCCAGCCATAGGAACAGCAAATTGAAGTTCTAGCATTGCTGGAACATTTGGTGCGAGTGTTGCTACCTGCAGGACCAGTGGCACACCCAGAAATTTTTTATATGAGTGTTGAAAATTTTTGTTGTTCGAATATCTATTAAAATATATTTTTTGCAGGAAATCTGGTTACGAAACTTTTTTCGATGTTCGGATATCAATAATCTAATAAATAATCTAGCAAATAATTAAATAACGAAGTAAAATTTTTAGTAAAAGTTTAAAAAATACTTAATTTATTAGAGAAAAAGTTTAAAAGCATACCTAAATTTGGGTTGTTTGGTCTTTTGGTACCTGATTTAACACTATTTCACTGAATTATGTTTGATGGAGACGGAGAGGGTTTAACAAGATAGGTTAATTATTTAGAAGGGATTATATGGGCTTAGGGCAAAAGGTTATTTGGTTAAAATTTAAATGGTTAGTGAACTTAATTTTTTATAAGGATTAATGGGTATGTCTAATTAACTAATTATTTTATATATAATAGGTTTATGTTTGTTACTTAGTTTATATTTGTAAAAATTTTAAGTTTAACTTTTGGGTGTTGTTTTAGTCAAAAGAAAAAATTCATGACGATCGGTGTCAAATTTCTTAGGGGTCGCTCGAGAATAGATCGTATATATAACAAATAAACAAAAATCCATAGGGCCGAGCGATCCCCATCCACCCTATGTGGGTACGCCAGAGTGCAGGAGTCGATCCATAAGGTTAACTTCAATAAAGATTCATGCATGAGAAAGTACATCGTTTCAAATGAGTTAGGTTGCTTACCACGTCGCCGCGGCAAACCCCAATGTGGTTAAGAGCAGATGCGAGCTTGACACACCGAAGGTGAGTTTCTTGCCATGTGTAAGTGATGGACCTATAAATGACGGACGTCCGTTGTCTATAAACTTCGGCTGCTCTCTCCAAGAAGCTAATGGGTGATAAAGGAACATAATTTGCTGAGCAGCAGACCATACCCTCCAACGATCTCCATTTTCCATGCAATTCCTCTTGAGATTCATCCAACTGGCATGATCTCACGCATAGAACCTTGTTAGAATGATTTGTGGTTCTGTTGGAGGGTAGGAAGAGCATGGTATTTGACTTCTTGAAGATCTTGTGCTTAGTGATGTTGGTAGACTAGTAAGACGAAAGTTGTTACATGTACGGAGATAATCAGTACGTATTATGCGATCAAAAGAATAATGGATGAAGATGATGAACACAACTCAAAATTATATATAACTTACCTCAATAAACCAAATACCCAAAGAAATGGTTATTAACAAAACAAACAGGAAATACCAAAAATACCTCTCGAGCAATTAAACCCCATTTTAACTTATTAAGACCCAATTTTAGATTTTGCACTATTTAGTCAACAATCTCCACCCTAATGCATTTAACATCAAGCAATGTGCATCATACTTAAACAATGCACAAATTCTGACCTGGATGGTGCTTTAGTTAACATATTAGCTGAATTGTCAAGAGTATCCAAGTATTCAACTTTCACCTCCTTAGAGCATATAACATCTCTAATGAAATGCAACTTTACATTAATATGTTTGATCCTTTCATGAAACATTTGGTTCTTAGACAAATGTGCAACTCCTTGATTATCACATAGAACTAATGCATCTTTAACTTTACCACTCAGTTCAGAAACAAACCCCTTTAACTACTTTAGTTAAGGCCATATATTCAGCTTCTGTAGTAAACAATGCAACTACATGTTGTAAGGAAGCCTTCCAACTAATAAGACCACCTAGGACTTTAAAAGCATAGCATGTAACATACCTGCCTAATTTATCCATGACTTTGGAAAAATCAGCATCAACATAGCCAAAAACCACACTTCCTGTTGTAGAACCATTACCAAAAACCAGACCAACATTTTTAGTTCCATTAAGATATCTGAATTGAATATCCATTTCACTAACTCCCAATGTTGTTTACCAAGATTACTTAAAAACCTGCTTACCACACTCACTACATAACCTATATCAAGTCTAGTGCACACCATCAAATACATGAGACTCCCAACTGCACTTGCATATGGAACATTCACCATTTTCCCCCTTTCTTCGTCTGTTTTAGGAGAATCCTTACTTGACAGTTTAAAGTGTTGTGCCATTGGGGTTACAACAACTTTACTTAGACCGATGAAAAAATTACTTAATACCTTTTTCACATATGAACCTTAAGTTAACTTTAACAACCCAGATTCCATATTCATGTGAATTTCCAACCCTGTGATTTTCTTAGCTTCTCCCAATTTCTTCATGTCAAATTCCATCATAAACAACTCCTTTGTAGCTGCAATTTCTGACTTACCCTTGGAAGCTACCAATATGTCATCTACATACAACATCAAATAGAAAAAATTGACCAATGTTATACTTCGTGTAGTAGATACAACTTTCATAACTACTTATATTAAAACCATGAGAGACCATGTAATCATCAGACCCCTTATATCACTGCTTTGGAGACTTCTTCAAACCATATAATGATTTTTTAATAAACATACTTTATCTTCTTGGCCCTCCACCTCAAAACCAAGTGGTTGCTTCATGTCAATGCTCTCCTCTAAATTTCCATGTAAGAAAGTTGTTTTCACATCTAACTGTTCAAGCTCAAAATTATGAATAGTTGTTAAGGATAATATAAATCTAATTGAGGTATGCTTCACAACAGGAGAAAAAATCTCATTGTAGTCTATTCCTGCCCTTTGTATAAACCCTTTAGCTACCAATCTTGCTTTAAACCTTGGAGCATCAACACCTTGAATTCCTTCTTTCAACTTATAGATCCATTTACAATCAACCAACTTCTGATCTTTAGGTTTATCCACCAAAATCCATGTTCCATTCTTATTTATAGAATCCATCTCCTCCTGCATGGGATGAACCCATTTCTCTTTATCTGAAGTAATAGCCTCGTGATAAAACAAAGGCTCATAAGAACTTCCATGTTCTGCAACAGTAAACACAAATGCTGAGATATCATCATTACTTTTTTGTCCCTAGCAAGACTATAACTATCATTGACTCCACTAGAACTCCCTGATTGTTGAGAACTCTCATTGCCAACAATAGCTTCATCAGGAAACAACTCCACCTCAATCTGAGCATCATGACCATTTTTCCCTTCCATGCGTTTTCCAACTTGGTTGTCACCAATCACATCTCTATAAACCACATCTCCCTTGAGCACAACATCCCTACTCACTATGACCATAGGACTCATATCCTCAAGTCTCCATAGCATATATCCTTTCACACCTTCAGGATATCCTAGAAACACACACTTTTGAGCTCTAGGTTCAAGTTTTCCATGGTTTATGTGTACATATGTTAGGGACCCAAACACCCTTAATTGATCATTATCAGACTAATGACAAGACCACACCTTCATAGTAGTCTTCATTCAATTACCGATGAAGGAAAATTGTTCACTAGATATGTTGCAGTAGTTAAAGCTTCAACCTAAAACTTCTTAGCTAAACTAGAACAAAGTAGCAAACACCTCATTTTTATTTAAGAGGGTTCTATTCATTCTCTCAGCCAGCACATTCTGTTGTGGAGTACCAACCACTGTTAAGTGTCTTGTAATACCACAATCTTTGAAAAACTGATTTAAAAGACCATTGCAGAACTCCAACCCATTATTTGTTTTGAGCTTATTTACCTTCCTTTCAGTTTGAGTTTCTCCCAATACCTTACATTCCTTGAACTTTGCAAAAGTTTCATCTTTGTGTTTTAATATAAATACCCATACCCTTCTTGAATACTCATCAATTATTGACAAGAAGTATTTGGCTCCACCTAGAGACAAAGTTAGCAGACATAGTCCAAAACACCTTTGTAAGACGAATTCATTTGCTAAACCTCAGTCTATGAGACTTCCCCAATATACAATGTTTACAGAAACCAGCATCACAATCCTTTAACTTTCCAAACAGTTTTTACTTGTTTAATTCCAGCCCTTGTGTACTTATGTGACCCATTCTCTTATGCCACAGCATAACTTTAGACTCGGATTTACCTTCTACAACTGACATAGATCCAGAAGCCACTTCACCATCTAGGAAATGAATGTTATTTCCCCTTCTAGTGCCTGATAAAACAGGCATAGACCCCTTAACAACTCTGGCTCTCGCAATCCTCAAATGCACATGAATACCCATACTTTCGAAGGTGCCAAGTGAAACAAATTACTCTTCAAGCCAGGAAAATACCTTAAATTCCCAAGATTAATTTCATAACCATTTTCGAGTTTGAAAGAAATAGTTTCAAATCCTTGAATCTTACAAGGTTTATTATCTCCTAACTTGACTGCACCTTGTTTCACCACGTTCAATTCTTTGAAGAACTTCCTAGTTAGAGTCATATGATAAGAGCACCCTGGATCCACAACCCATTCACCCCTGATTTATAACTTTAACACCATCAAAACATCGTCACTTTTATATCCTTCTGATGAGGGTTTCTTGAATTATTAAACTCACCCTTTTTTCTTTTTCCATTCAGGACAATCTCTCTTGAAATGTTTTTATGAATTACAGAGAAAGCACATTCGTTTGAACTTTGACTTAGATCTTACAATACCTTTTTTCTTAGTGAATCTTTGTTTAGATCCCTTACAAACAGTCCATCTGCACCTTCATCTTTAACCCCCAACCCTTTTCTTTAGTTCCTTAGAATTCATGGTTGCTAGAACCTCATCCATATACAAACTATCCCTACCATACATCAATGTATTTACAAAGTTCACATATTGTTGAGGTAATGAAGTTAAGAATATAATAGCTCTATATTCCTCATCTAGCACTACCTCGATGTTTTCTTGAACTAATGCCAATTTATTAAAGTCATCAATTTGATCTTCAAGAGACTTACCCGATAACATCTTAAATATGTATAGCCTCTTCTTGAGATACAATCTATTGGCCAAAGATTTAGTCATATACGGACTCTCTAATCCACCTAAACACCGGGTGTTGTTTGTTCTTTCGACACCTCTCGAAGAACCCTATCTCCCAGACTCAAAATTATTGTACTATGGGCTTTCTCCATAATGTTTTTCTTTTCTTTGTCTGTTAACTTTACCCAGGGCCGGCCCAATGGGCCTGCGGGCAACACGACCGTAGTGGGCCCAACATCTCGAGGGGCCCAAAAAAAAATTATATATAAAATTGGGTTTTTTTTTAAAGTAATTGAGCCTTTTTTTTAAAAAAAAAATAGGTATTTTTTTAAAAACAATGGGCCTTTTTAAAATGTAATAATTTATTTGGGCTTAATAAAAAAAATGTTGGGTTGTTGGGCCTGGCCCAGTACCATAGGCTAAAAAAATTTTCAATTTTAAAATGCAAGACATCCAACCAATTAGGCTAAAAAAAAATTTTCAGTCGCTACTCTCCAGGACTCCAGCCTCCCCTCCGCTCCGACTCCGACCACCGCTCCGACTCCGACCTCCGTTCCGACCGCCACCAGTGCGCCGACCGGCGACCAGGAGCCTCTCGCTCGCCTCCTCCAAAATATAAATACTAACCTGCCCAAGAAGGGAAACTAGTGGAGAGGTATGGTTTTTAAATTCTTTTTCAATCTCTTTGATGCACTGGTAGAAGTATCTTGTAGATAAGCAACCAAACTTCCATACAAATGCAAACAAATAGGATTCTAAATTTGTTAGATAAGCCCTAATTTGTTAGAATGATTATTTGATATTAGCCCTAATTTTTTTAAAACGATAGGCAATTCTAAATTTGTTAGAATGATTATTTGATATTAGCCCTAATTTTTTTATTTTAAATTGTTAAAGAAACTATGCCTCCTAAACAAGCATCGGGTGCTCAAAAACGTAAAAGGAAACAAAAAGATGAGGAAATGGTAAAGTCTCAACACGGTGCCTTACTTAAGTTTTTACCTAAACCGCCGGTTAAAGAGCATGTAGAAGTAGAAGTTGAAGAAGATGTTGAAATAGAAGTAGAAGTAGAAGTTGAAGAAGATGTTGAAATAGAAGTAGAAGTAGAAGATGCGGAAGAGCATGTTGTTGAGCCTAATATAAATGTTGATATATTTGATCCAAGAATGTGGGATGGACTTAATGAGAATGAGATTAAAGTTTTGGTCGTGAAAGGTCCGAATAGAGATAATAACGTACAATTTGGTCTGTACAATACCAATACTAGACGATTTTCCGCAGCTTTATATACAAGAACTTTATCAAATATGGAGAAAGTTGATCGCCCATGGTTAGTTTATTGGAAAGAGACAGACAAGTTATATTGTTTTTGTTGTAAATTGTTTAGAAAAGGGCCTCCGAAAGGTGCATTGGATGGGGATGGTTTTTTAAATTGGCAAGAAGCCTTCCGTAGACTAAAACAACATGAACTTTCTTCAGATCATCTCAATAATATGAATGCGTGGTTTGATATGCGTAACAGATTGAAGTTGAATGAAACAATCGATAAAATTCAACACGAGCAATTCAAGAAAGAAAGAGATTACTGGATGCAAGTTCTTTTGCGAATCACTGCACTGGTGAAGTTTCTTGCTAAACATAATTTAGCATTTCGTGGATCAAAAGAAAAGTTGTATCAAAAAGGTAATGGAAATTTCTTGGGCCTCGTAGAAATGTTGGAAGAGTTTGACCCGGTTATCAAAGAGCATGTGCGACGGATTATTGGTAATGAGCTACATGTGCATTATCTTGGACACAATATCCAAAATGAGTTGATACTTATGCTAGGTCACGAAATAAAAAAAGAAATCATCAAGAGGATAAAGGAAGCAAAGTAATACTCAATCATACTTGATTGTACTCCAGATTCAAGTCACCAAGAACAAATGACTTTAATAGTGAGGTATGTAAAGTTTTCATCTAGTTCTGTTAGTGTCGAGGAGTCGTTTTTAGGGTATTTGAGTGTTAATGATACTACCGGTAGCGGACTATTTGAGATTACACTTAAGGAGTTAGAGTCTCTACATCTTGAAATTGATGATATACGTGGTCAAGGGTATGTCAATGGAGCAAACATGAAAGGAAAACACCAAGGAGTGCAAACAAGATTTTTAAAGAAGAATCCTAGAGAATTTTACACTCCATGTGGTTGTCATTCTCTTAAACTTACCTTATGTGATGTTGCTAACAGTTGTCTTAAAGGAAAGAAGTTTTTTGGACACATACAACGGATTTATACTATATTTGCAAACTCTATTAATCGGTGGCAAATTTTGACAGATAATGTTAAAGGTTGGAGTCTTAAGTCATTATCTCAAACTCGTTGGGAAAGTCGTGTTGAGAGTGTTAAGGCTATAAAATTACAACTTGTCGATGTACGAGAGGCTTTAATTCAAGTTGGAGAAAAAGATGGTGATGCTGCAATTGCAGATGAAGCAAGTTCACTAGCAGAAAATGAGCTTGGCCGATTTGATTTTCTGGTATCGATTGTGATCTGGTATCCAGTCTTATACCAGGTGAATATAGTGAGTAAAAACTTGCAATCAAAGGATATGCATCTGGATATTGCTATAAAAGAAATAAGTAGATTGATTGAGTACTTCAAGGAGTATAGAGTAACGGGTTTTTCAAAAGTGATTGATGAAGCTAGGGAGCTTGCTATGGAAATGGATATTGATCTGGTATTTCATCAAAAGCGTGTGATTAAAAGGAAAAAAAACTTTGATGAAAGTTCAAATAGCCAAGATTGTTCATTTACACCTGAAGAAGATTTTAGAGTTAATTATTTCTTATTTCTCGTTGATCAAGCTATTGCTTCTCTTGAGACCAGATTTGAACAATTCAAAACTTATGAGAAATTATTTGGTTTTTTGTTTCCACATAAGTTGAGGGTAATTGAAGATGAAGATCTTAAGGTGTCTTGTCAGTTGCTTGAAAAGGAACTAAAGTTTGAAGGAAGATCGGATATTAATGTTGATGAACTTTATATAGAGTTGAAGCTATTTGAGACATCAAAAACAACTGAATTTAGCAACCCTATAGATATTTTGTACTATTTGAGAGATTTCCCTCATTACCCAACTGCATGTGTTGCATATAGAATATTGTTGACAGTTCCAGTAACAGTGGCATCTGTAGAAAGGAGTTTTTCTAAATTGAAGTTATTGAAATCTTACTTGCGGTCCACTATGTCTCAAGAAAGGCTTAACGGATTGGCGATAATTGCTATCGAGAACGAAGTGTTAGAGAGTATAAACTGCGAAGATGTGATTAAATAATTTGCAGCGAAGAATGTTAGGCGAGCTTCACGAATCACCGGTTAGATATTACGGTATGTCATTCTGATACTATGATTTTGTTATGTCTATGCTATAACGTTAATTTTCGTTAAAAAAATAGTTTATAAAATTATTTATTTCGTTATGGGCCTTTTTTTTCGGCTCGTGTAAGGCATTCGAATCCTCGGGGCCGGCCCTGACTTTACCGGTAAGTTTGCTTCACCGTTGAGAGCTTCCAACAATCCCTGGTGTACGAACAATGCCCTCATCTTTAATCTCCAGAGACTGAAGTCATTCTTGTCACCGAACTTCTCTAAATCAAATTTCATTGAGACCATTCTACAACCTCAACCGATTTAACGATCAACTTCTTTGAAATCGAGCCAACGGGGCTCTGATACCAATTGTTGATTGTTATGCGGAATTGGAACAATCAAACATCAAAGAATTTGAGATCAAAAGAATAATAGATGAAGATGATGAACAACTTAATGACTAACAGTTTTATTGAATGCGTATCAAAATGATACGGATGACTCATAATTCAGAGTGAACTACAAAGTAAACGAGTTGATCCCTGGTACATGATTTCAAACCCTATATACGCTAATCACTGTTAACACTAACTAACTCCAACTAACCAAAGAAATGGTTATCAATTATCTAGTAAAAAGTAAATATAACAATATAGTAACTTGAATCATGATACTTGTGTCAATAATTTATCTTTTTCAGGGTTTGTGTGATCCTTTCAAAATTCACATTTTTTATATTTTTATAATGTTTAAAATGTGCACATAATTAAGTTTCACCACCAACATCATTGAACCCATAACGGAAATCTAATAAGGTGTGTTGTATCCAACATTGCACTCACATGTCCCGGGTATGAGGAAAGTGATTCAGTCTAGCTGCGTATGGTCGCAGTGTTGATTGCCACAATTTCTACATATTCCGATTAGATTTTCATGACAAGTTTAATGGCGTTAATTAACTATTGAACTTATTTCTACATGAAATTAACATACTCGGAATTTCATGATTTTCTGGGGAAAATGGTAAGAGAAAAAAGTGAAAAAAAGGATGTTTCATGACAACAATTACTTATCATGACGAGTTGTCACAAATTTAAGAGTAAAAAGGAGTCAAAATGTTATACTATCTTGTTAAAGTTGTAGCTTTGATGGTTTACTTTTGTATTATGTGTACTCAAATCCTAATTATAACCACAGCCACAATCATGTAAAAGCAGAAAGGAAGAAATTATCATAAACTTAATCTTGGCATAGTAAAGTCAGTTTCATTAAAAAAAACTAAGTACCTTATTTTTATATAAACGGAAGCCATTGTAGTCCATGACCGTAAGATCCATGCCTGCAAGACCTATTAATCATCATATTATATATAAAATATCATCTCATTCAACAATATATATATATATATATATATATATATATATATATATATTATATAAAAGAAACTAAAAATCTGACCTTTTATGCCTATCATTAAAATGTGATATATGTGTGTGAAATATTTTATACAAGTTCCCAATCCATGGTGTTGGTATTTATTTATAAGCGAATGATAAGGGTTCCACTTCCAAGAACAACAAAGTGGACTTGTGTGGCATGAGAAGTTTGAAATTAGTTAAAGAAACACATCACCCCAACCCAACTCTCTCACTCAACATAAAAACTAAAAAAGAAAGGAAACAAATTTACTACTCATTTAATAATCGATCGACCCCCACCCAACACACTCACTCAACATTGTGATAACAACATAATCTATGATAAATTGTTGATAATTGGAGTTGCTGATTATTTAAGTTGTTATAATTTGTGATAAATCTGTAACTGTTGATTGTTCCTTTCTAAGTGTGTGAATTTGACCTAGTTTGTAATAAATTATTCTACTTTTCATGTCAAATCGTAATCGACAGGATAAATCCGGTTATTTTAAACGAAAAATAAAACAGAAACAAGACGCCGATATGGACACAAAAGGGATAAGAGTTTACAACATGACTTTAGAAAAAATGACTCAGGTTTTTAGTTCGCTTGAAGCCTCCAAATTGGTTGAACCGCCCGTCTTCATGGTGAGTCCAAAAGTCTAACTAATGAGTTTTTAATTAAATTATGATCTTATGCTAAAGTTTTAAAAATCTCTATTTATTATAAAACTAGGTTAGAATCACTTGTATTACACGGGTTGTATATTGAAAACGATATAACTTATAAATTTGTAAATACATTCTAACTTGTCAGACTATTATGATCGTCTCCAGATATATCAAGTGGAAATGTGTGTATATAACAAATTAGTATTTTTCGTTAATTAGTTATATTTTGATTTCCTATTATATATTCTTATTTAATATAATTAGTATTTTTTTTAATAATATATTTATATTATCATTATTATTTAATAAGATACAAGTGTATTTATTAGGAGAGAGAGGCGGAAAATCTAATATGAGAAGACACGAGAAAGTGACAAGTGTTCATTTTAAACCTTTATTTATTATAGAGTATAGATTTGGAGGGACTAATCACACGTGTTAGATGATTTTGTCATTGAGTGAAGCTAGTACCATCTTCCAACATCGCATCATAACTTTATATATTTTTCAAGAACAAACGCCTAGATTATATAATAGAAAATATATAATTAATTCAAGATAAATCTGTCACCCTAAGACTTGAACTCATAGTCTTTAGTTGGGGTAAGAACACTACTCTAACTCCTACTTATTTACCATTACACTCAACCTTACACCCACACATCATAACTCAAGCGAGTAAAAGTCTTCACTAATACAAATATTAATCATATATCTTCAAAGATGTCCATATATGCAAATCTCTTATAGCCTTAATGTTGAGAAAACTTGCGTTTAAAGCTCATATAATGATTCTTTTAACACTAAATAATATAGTACTCCATGTTAGACCGGTTAAAACATTGTTTTAGGCCCACTTTCAACTTTGGGGCTATAAGTGGGCCCTGTTTAGTCTTTTTTTTTAACAGCAATTTGAATCACTGACGGGCCACTGGTTCACCCGATCATCTCCACCACCCTTAGGAGGAAACCCACTATAAGTGAGAAAACCCCCTTGCTAAACCTGAAACCCCTTTTTTGTCACAAGTGGTACTTGAACCCAAGACCTCCCTATTTTAATAAAGGTTTGGGTACCTCACCTTAACAATAGCATGTGATCTCTTAAATGCCCAAAAAAAACTAGAAAACTAAAAAAACGTGTAAGAACATGAAGAACACATTTATTTACATGGTTACTTGATCAATGTGATCGTGTTACATTCACATCCGAACTTGAGAGACTTTTTATTTTATTTTTTTAAAGCAAAAATTCATATATAACAAAAAACTGTCCAGCTGCTAGAGAGATTTAGACCGGACCAAACCAATAAATTACATAATTAGTAGGGGATTTTTTTATCCAAATTACCCGTCCAATGTTTATCTTTCGGTTTCTACTCAAACACCACATAAAGGAAAAAGAAACAACATAATCAAAAATACTTTCCATCCTAGCATTTTCGGCCCAAACATAGTTTCAATCTAAAATCTCCATAGCACCCACCAAGTCATGAACAATATAGCTTCGGCAATCCCTTTGTTGAACTTGGTATCTTGTTATTAATCCAACCAAAACACCATTGATCCAGGAGTTCTCGAAACTGGAAAATTCAACTCAATCCATCTGGAAATTGCATCCCACGTCTTGGAAGCAATCACACATTCTCCAAAATTATGATCCGACGACTCCACCGTATGATGACAACTTAGGCATTGAATAGATGGAATATCCAAACCTTTATTGCTTAAATTCTCTTTCATCAAAAGTCGATTCAACAACACACGCCAAGCACGAATAGTAACTTTCCTAGGACAAGAATTATTCCAACGATACATTCAGCTGTAAAGGCTTATGATCACTATTATCACCGACGCCCTCAATATTGTCATATGATGTATACGCCAGATCAAGATGATCTAAAAGACGATTGACATGTACCAACATCAGTTTCCTTTAAGGTCAAGACAAAGTTCTTGACGCTTTCATTTTCATAGCTCAAATAATTAAGAGATAAAGCTTTCTATCATGACTGTATTCATCCCGATGTTTAGTACGAATAAGTGTCTTCACCCGTCATAAGGTGCCTACTTCACCATCCGAGCAATTGCCTTGGTGGTTATGTGAAATGGCATTTGAGGCCGCTATGTGGTAACCCCCGTTATCAAACTTGACATGATGACCCTAGCATCAATGCCGATTCTAAGTTAACTTCTATATTAAAAAAAGATGTGGAAAATTGGGAACGAGAAAATAGATTAAGTCAGGCACAACTAGGGCTGGCAATTTCTGACACGACCCGTTTAAACGACACGACACGAAGTTAAGCGGATTTGGATTTGACTTAAACGGATATAGGTTATAAACGGGTCGACACGGTTATGACACGATTAAAATCGTGTCTAAATGGGTTTAACCCGTCTAACCCGTTTATGACACGATTAGACCTATTTAACTAATCGCTTTAAATGCTTAACATGTTAACACAACCTGCTTATAACCTATTTATCAAAACTATATAATTCTATATTTTTAAATGATTAAATATATAAAATTAATTTAGAATATTAGATAATCTAACCTTTCAGATTCCACTTTCCAACGCTAACTTTTCAGTTTCCACTTTCGAGCGCTAACCTTTCAGTTTCCAATATGACACGACACAACAAGAAATTAAACGGGTTTGGGTTTGAGTTAAACGGATATGGGTCATAAACAGGTCGACACGATTATGATACGATTAAAATCGTGTCAAAACGGGTTCAATTTGCCTAACCCGACTATACACGTTTTGCCAGCCCTAGGCAAAACCATGATCAGGATCATGCTCGCACCTGATTGGGGGCTGATGACGGGAGTAGCCACAAGGCCACACCTAACTCCCAACTGAGCTTAATGATAACATAGGTTACATCTTAATAATCCACTAAGTTTATCGCCAAAATAATCATCTGGTCAATGGAGCCAATGCCTCGCGATAGCTAAAATTACATCAAGTAATAAACGTCAGGATAAGAACCCTGAAGATGGAAAGACTCGAACCGCAAAAGATAAAAACATCAGGACTCTTGTCCTGACCTAGAAAGATATTACACGTCATCAACAAAATCTCTCCTACTTCGAGAAAAGATCTCCTGTTGATAAGACATAAAAAGTAGACGACAAAGTAAGAGGTAAGCTCATTTTCAAAAGCTATAAAAGGAGTTTTGCATCAAGGCTTGGCTGGCAGAGCGAATAGTCAACTTATTGCACTAAAAGGGATAGTTTCCCTATCACCAAGAAGAACAGATGTTCCCAAGACACTCCAGACCATCCCAAAGAAGAGTCAGGACCGACGTTGTAAACGCAGTGAATATCCCCCATGTAGTCTATAAATATGGGTTGAATCACCAAGGTAAACCATCTCATTTTGCTAAGGATAAACACCCATCCTATCATCTTATCTCTCTCTATGGATAACATGTTTCTCCTTCTTCACCCACCTTCTCCTTCATCCATGCTGACAGCACAATCATCACTCTCTATTACTTACTCTTATATTCCTCATGAATATATTTGTATACTTGTTTATCTCATCAAGATTGCTGACTTGAGCGTCGGAAGGTGTTTTCGAAGCTCCGCCTCCGGGTCAACATCTAACGTGTTCTTTGTATGCTACAGCTAGGACCCTAGCTCGGGAAAAACCGGGAGCGCCGGACACGGACTGACCTGACAACAACGCTCGACCCGGATTCTGATGTAGCAATACGTGAGTTTTTTTAGCTTATAGATCAACTATACCTAACAACATGTACAATCAATTAAATTTAAGTCCCCAATGGAACATCATGTGATTAAGTAGTGTACCCCACAACCAAAAAAAAGTTGGAGGTTCAAATCTTGCAAAAGTGTAGATTCTAATGTATTTATTCTAGAAAATCTAGAAATTGTTGTTAAAAAAATAATTATTAATTTGAGTTAATTTGTGTTTTATAAAATTTTTATATCAAAGTGGGTCATATGTATTTTTCTCAACTCGCGATCATACTAAGTTTAAGAAAAGTGTGCGTTTATATTGGGGTTGGTAACCAGTTGTAGAGGAAAATTCTCTAGGAACACTAAAGTTTGAGTATGTCATGTATTCAAGTCTCACTCCTACATGAATAAAAAGAAATTTGCCTTTCAAAATAAAAGTGTGCGTTTGTTTTACCACCACTACACCCATTGACCGCCCCCACACCCGCTTTCACCATCAGCCACAACAAGTGTAAATGAGCAAGCTCGGGTTCAGCTCGTTTAATTTAAAAACACTCGAGTTCGGCTTATTTCGGGCTCTATGTTTAAAGCACAAAATCGACTCCTTTCGAGCTCTGTGTTTAAAGCTCGAAATCGGCTCATTTCGAGCCCTATGATTAGAGCTCAAGAACAGCTCATTTCAAACTCTATGTTTAAAGCTCGAGAACAGTTCATTTCGAGCAATATGTTTAAAGCTCGAGATCGGCTTATTTCGAGCTCTATTTTTAAAGCTCGAAAGCGACTCATATCGAGTTATGTCTAAAGCACGAGATCGACTCGTTTCGAGCTCTAATTTTAAAGCTCGAAAACGACTCATTTCGAGCTGTCTAAAGCACGAGATTAGCTCATTTTGAGCTCTATGTTTAAAGCTCCAGAATTGCTCATTTCAAGCTCTACATCTAAAGCTCGAGATCAACGTTAATCATTTTTAAAGCTCAAGCTTGGATTCGACTCTAGATCAGCTTGTTTATGAATTTAATTATTTAATTTATATACGTATAATTATTTTTATATATATTGGCAATTATAAATTTACATATAAAAATATATATTATTTAATTATTATGATTAAATTTTATATATGTCAATACCTATTAAGTATATATTTATTATATAAAATAAAAATTATTATATTTATATAAATATCAGGTTCGCTTAAGCTCAGGAGCCTAGTCAAGCACGGAACGTGAAGCTCGGGTTCGAGCTAATTTTAAATGAGCTCCAATTTATTCTTGAGATCAGGCTCGAAATAAACTCTAATTTAGGCTCAAGATCAAGGAGTTCATTTAAATTCGGCTCATTTCAAGCTTTTAACGAGACAATCTTAAGTAGCTCGGGAGACGCGAGCAGCTTGTCTTGTTTACGCCCCCAAACGGCACCAACTACAGGCGGTCTTCCGATACTGTTTCAATGCAATCATAGTTTTATTAAAAGAAGGAAAAAAACTAGAAATGATATATTGCAGCAGATGGACATGGTTAAATGCAAAGTTAGTTTCTACTTTTTAAGAGACATAAATGCCCTCAATCATCGTAAAAAAAGGTAGAAACAAACCATTGGGGAGCTGTACAACTTTGGTTATTGTGGCATTTTATTAACAAGTTTTAAGGTATGGTGTAGGCAACAATATCTCTTAGATCCCGAAGTGCAGAAAATGCCATTGTAATCTGTTTCTTGGTTCAATCTTCCATCAATGGCACCGATTTACAGATATTTTGATCATATTAACTGATTTCCAAATTTCTGTTCCAAATCAACAAAAAGAAAACAAAAATTATAATTCAAATAACCACCACTAAAAATCTGAGAACCATTCTAAAAAATGAGAACCGCTTTATCATCCTGAAAAACTTTTAAGCAGTGGCGTTTTTGTAATTAAGGTATAACATGTTGTCGTTTATTGTTGATTACTTACTTGTATAGTTGCATTCTACACTATATATATGTTTACATATATTGTATTCACTGATCAATTATCACCGGTGAATGTGTTTTTATGTTAGTTACGAAAATGCCATGGAGTTCATATGGTATATTCACATGCATTCACCATTGAACGCATTGCTGTTTACTTGTATTCATCAGTAAATAGACTATATGTATTGTTCACCGACTACACAACCTATTTTTGCATTAGCTAAAAAAATACCACCGCGTAAAAAATTTTAATCCTGGCTAAACGGTGGTAAAGGTTCTCATCCCAACAGTATATATACATTTATATGGGTGTGTGTTCATTGTGTTTACCTGCTAATTATTGATAATGGAGTGCCTCCAGTGATCACTTTTCCATTGGGAATCTGTTTTGAACCACATTTTGTACTCTGTTTTCTTTTGAACCCTTGTGCCAATATTATAAGCAATTCAGTAAAAGCTTTAAAAATATGAAAATATAAAAGTTTAATTAAGGTTTAATTACTAACCTTTGAAAAAATTGAGGGAGGTCTAGACAATGTAGGCTTATGTGATTGAGAACCAGATTCTGATGCCAATGAGAGCTACAAACAAAATCATTAAACGAAAATGATTTATTTTTCAAATGTTTTATAGACGTTAAAACTTATACCGAGAGGAGTATAAAAGTTAGAAAATATATACATACCTTGTTAAAGAGATCGACTGGTGGAGCATGATGAGCTCTTTTTTCGGTTTGAAAATTGAACACCTGTGGTGAAAGATTAGAACATGGAAATTAATAATTTATAAAACTTTATTTTAAAATATTAAAAAAGAAGTAATTATGGGGAATTACCATTGCTACTGTAGGCTCCCTCTTGCTACTTCTGAAAACTCCTAAATCTCCTTTACTTGAAAATATCTGCATTTACAAAAGCATGCAGATTTACAAAAGCATACAACTTTATTTCAGAATTATTTGTATTCTTGACTGCTAAATTAATACCTTCTTGTTAAGGGGTAGAGCTTTGAATCTGTGAATTGTTTCACAATCCTCTTGTTTTAGAGCACCGGTAGCATGTGGTCTGTAGAGAGAGAACAGATTAAATCATATTATATATATACACACTAATTCAATAGAAATAAAACGAAAATTAAAAAAATACATAAATACCCTTTTGATTCTCTACTGCTACTTTCTATGCTGACAGCAAAGCCAGGCTTCTGTGGTGCCTGTATATTACACAATTTTTAGATCATGTTCTCTCTTAATCTCAATATATAAAATTTCCAAATTTGTTGCATGTAATATGTAGGGGTGTTTAGAGTCCGCTTTGGCAGGTTTTGACAAAAATTCTAGGTTCAACCGGTTTCAGAAAACGACAAACTGAAGTGGTTGGTTTTGGCGGTTTGACGGTTTAGACGAGTTTTTTTTCCCAAAATTGTTGGTTTGTAATAAAACTCTTCAAATGATAAATATGGTTCATGATTATAATACATATATATATATATATATATATATATATATATAACTGCATATTTTAGAATTGAAAAGAATAAATAAATAAAGGTTAAACAGCAGGTTCAGTTTAGGCGATCAATTCCAAGTTCCAGACCGTATGAATCTCAAACCACCCGAACCGGCCAACTTTCTTCGGTTTAGGCGGTTCGGTCGTTTCAACGGTGTTTGAACACCCCTAGTAAGAAGTTTATGGGCTTTGATTTCTAACCTTTGAGTTGATGTTGCAACATGCTGAAGTTGATGGTACTGCAGCAGTGTTTTGTAAAGCCCTCTCAGATGTTTTCAAGTGAAATTCCTGGTAAGAAGTATCAATATGATTCATAATGTTAATATATGGGTTTTAGAAATGATTATTACCACACAAAAAGATAGAAACAAACTATGAAGCAACAACTTACTTGAAACTCTGGTAATTGGGGAATGCTTCTTTTCTGGTGGAAAGAAGGTGCTTCAAAAATCTGCAAGTGACCAACAATATACATAAAAATTAAGTATAATATATAAAAAAAAATGAAGAATACATTAAAAAAGCTGTTATATAAGTACAAACTTTTCTGTTGAGTGGACGAGCTCGAAACCCGGGGGCTCTTGATGTTACATGCTCGTTTCCACTATTATCTTTTTGCCTGATACCAAAACGTTTAGTTACTTCAAGATTTGTTGAACATAAAAACATGTTTAATGTGCAAATCATGGGAATAGAGTTGTAACATGTGGGTTGAACCTTATTCGTTGTGCCCTTTGAGCTGTTGCTAGATCAGGAGGTCTAGGAACAGTGATTCGTAACCTACCACGACCTAAATTACCGTCTACATTGTCTTCCTGTATACCATCAAAAAGAACTTTTAAAAGAACGTTAAAAAAATAATAAATAAATCTATGGGAACCGCTAAATGCGTTGAATTTATGCAACTTACCCTTTTTGGTGCCTTATGGACAAAATTAGCTTGTTGGTTTGCGTCTGTGCCCTGTTAAGTAAAACATTTGAGATGTTTATAACTTGTAAACAAACTAACAGTTGTGTCAAAACCATGGGCCACTCTACTGTGTAAAATAAAACAAGGCCTTTAGGCCCATTAAACTTGAAAGGCCAATCAAATTTAGAGTCTAAAAGCTTGGGTTGAGGCAGTTTCTTTAATATCACATTCTTCCTCAGCAATGTAGGATGAGGTGCTTGATTTCTATGCATTTTTTACATCATTTTCTTCACTCATCAATGGGATGGAAGATTTTTTTAAAATTCTTTGAAGTTTACATTTTCTCTAATTCACCAATGTCAGATGACAAACCTAAACAAAGGGGATGGATGTCATCCTAAATTTTTTTTATAAAAAAGACCCAAAACTAAAATTTCGCTTGAGGCCCTGAAATAGGTTGAGCCGCCCCTAATCGAAACGGTAAAAAACTTCTCAAGATCAAAATGGAATTAAAAATCCCAAATAAGAAGTTGCTGGACTGCAAATGCTTTAGGTAAGGTATGCACAATCATTAAAGAGAACAACAATCACAGGAATATCAATTTATTTCTAACCTTACACAAGTGGCCTCCCTCGAGCTTTTGTCTTTTAGCAGCTTGACTTTCAACCACCGCAGAATTGTTGCCAAATTTTTGAAACCTAACAACATAATGATTACAAGACATTTCAAAAAAGGACAAGAGAAGATGAATTCAGTAACAACTAACATAATTCAGCAGTAATTACCTGTCATTATCCACTAAACGCCCCTGATTTTGTTTAGCCAGTTGACTTGCTGTAGGTTTCATCAACGTTGAGGTCCTTGGAAAAGATGGTTTCCAGCTTGATTTTGTTTTAGATTTACAGTTAGCATTTCTTATGCTCTCTTTAATTACAGTACTGGTAGACTGTTGGTTTTGGAATGCTTGTAGAAAGTAATTCTTTAAGTCCAAAGGAACTCCCTCATTTGCCCCACCACCATCTGCAAGCAAATTAACAGATGGCAAATTGTCAAAATAGTAATTACATAATAACTTATAATTCAATGCTCTTAATAATATTTATTGTGTTATATAGAAGTAAGTACTAGTCTAGTGAATACCAATGTTGCTCAAAGCCATTTTGGAATCATCTGGTGCATTATCAGAACCTTTTGATACTGTAGAACCGTTGGCGTTTTCACCCTGTGCTCGTGAAAGTAATCTGACCGCAAATGCTGAAATCAAAATCAAACAAAATGACAAGCAAATCATATTACAATCAGCATGAATACTGCCACCAATAACCTCGATTACGGAGAACTCGAAATTACAATCGGGACAGTAACTTCTCAAGTAAATGGACTGTCTAACCCAGTAATGATGGGTGAGAATGAGAAGGACCACTCAATATATGAAATAATATGGACCACAAGTACAAGACACTGTATTAACCTTGAGTTGCACCTAAAAGCAAATACTACACACAAAATTCTATTATTAGCATATATTTTTCCCCAAGGTGCATCCGTGTGATCTTACAATTATCATTTATCAACAATTCAACACCAGTTCACTGCATACATTAAGACTTTTCAGGTAAAACCTAGACTTCCAAATTCAAAATTGAACTGAATCATTTACCACATTTAACCTAAATAACTTATGTGAGCATGATTTTCATAAATTAGCAACCAATACTTCTCGTAAAATGCATCAAATGTTAACCTAAAAATCCATGATTAACCTCAAAATTTTCAATAAAATTTGCCTTCGCAATAGTTCGTCTATTTTTCCCCAATTTTACAGGCTTAATAAACAATCGATAACATATCAACAACAATCTCCAGAAAATGCAGCAAATGATGTAAAAATCAGCCAAAAACCTATAAAAAATTCGAGCATAAGCAACAGATTTCAACAACTTACGCGAAGGCGGATAACTTTGAGCCGAATCAAACCACATATCCGCTTCACGAGCTTCATCAATCGTCTCCTCCCTTGTAAAATCGAAGAACCGAGGAGCTTCAAACTCGTAATCGATATCGATTTCCACCGCCGTAAACGTAAACTCAACGGCCGTATTATCACTGCTATTATCATCCTCCATTTCCATTTCCATTTCCATCTCCATCTCCACCTCCATTCTCAAAATTCTCTACAGAAATCCTGTGATTCTGGCTTCAGATTTACACAAAATCTCAGTATATTGGGGAACTGTGTTTCTGAGAACAAACCAGTGCGTACAGATTTGCGTGCTTGTACCTATACATACAGACTTGTGTATCTATAGACCGATGGACTGTAGCAACTAGCAAGGGACAAGAAGGGTATTAAAAAGTGATTTGGGATTTGAATTATGTGGGGTTCCACAGGGAAGATAACGTTATATTTATTGGAAGGACGAACATGCCCTTCTTGTTTAATTTGTTTGAACGGTTTTTATTTTAATGAGTTACTTATGCAAATGGCTTATGTGAATCAATCAAATCGCATGTTTGATATCCGGGTTTTAATAATTACAAACTTAATTTAAACATTTTTATAGATTATGTATTTAGTCTCTGACGTTAATATCAGTTAGTTTTTAATTGAAAAATTAGCCATGTGTCATCCACGTGACTTACGATTACAAACTTTACATTAAAAATAAGTAAAAAACAGTAAAAAGTAAGTAAAATATCTATAAAAATTCGTAAAGTTCACTAATCTTTTAGGGGCAAATGCCATAAAAAACAAACACACTTTCTGTTTTTTCTCATAAAAATCCCTTAACAATTTTTTACACATAAAAAATCAATATACTCTCTTTTTTCTCATAAAAGTCCATCAACAAATTTTTACACATAAAAAACCAACATATTTTTTTGTTTTTCTCACAAAAATCACTCGACAACTATTTACTCTAGCGATGAATCGGCAGAAGCAAGGTAAAGGAAATCGATTGACAAATCATTCAATAAAGAGATTATTTGTAATCAATTAAATCCATTTTGTAAAAATACCTATAAATCTATGAAAACACATAAGCAATCAAATCGTTTTGCAATCGAATTGCTTGTTTTGCTCTTGTTTCTGTCGGTGGATTTCATTTGTCTTGCTTTTACCGAGCCATTTGCTATGGTAAATAGTTGTCGATGGACTTTTGTGTGAAAAACAAGAAAGTATATTGGTTTTTTATTAGCAAAAATTTGTCGAGAGACTTTTATTAGAAAAAAGAGAGAGTATGTTGGTTTTTAATGTGTAAAAATTTGTTGAGCGACTTTTGTGAGAAAAATCAGAAAGTATATTGGTTTTTTATGGCATTTGCCTATCTTTTAGTGATTTGTACATACTTTTACTGATTTTAACTAATTTTTAGGGTTAAGTTTGCAATCGTAAGTCACGTAGATGACACATGGCCTAATTTTTCGTTAAAAACTAACTGGTGTCACAAAAGCTTAGGTTAAGTTTGCAATTTTTTAAACTTAGTGATCAAACGTACAATTTGATCAAACTACAGGGGTCATTTATGCAATTAACTCTATTTTAATTCTTTTATTTTTGGGTTTTATAAACATGTTTTGAGGAGTGTGTCTTCGTGAAATGTGAACGAAAAGAATTTTTAAAAACTGTGAGGTAAATAAAAGTATATTTTGTTACTAAAAATAAGCTAATTATATAGTTTATTACTAACTTAATTATATATTTTATGAATTACACCAGTTTGTCTATTGCAAAACTTAATTACTATTATTATTTAATACGTAAAAAACGATGAAACAGATGGGCTTAAATTTAGACGTAAAAGATTATCGATATCCAGGATCGTTGTTTTCAAATTTCAAATAAGTTGTTGATGGATTATTTATATCTTATTAATTGCATATTACTACATTCTATAATTAAACAAATCAAATATGAGAATTTTTTTCAATGCATAAATCACTTTGTTTGAAAAATTAAATCAAACTGAGTTTTTTTTTTCTCTAAAACGATGTCGGTGAAAAACTTATTTACTAAGGCCACTGGGAGTGGCAGCGGGTAAGCAACGGGTAGGGGGCGGGTTAGCGGGTACACCGTCGCAGCCTTAGCGGGTTCAACGTGTAGAGGCTAGCGGGTATTGAAACCCGTCGAAATGTTGGAACCAGCCAAGAAAGGAAAAAGACCGGGAATTTAAGAAAGGAAAAAATTCGATGACATACAGGCTTTGCTGGAGGAGCAACGAGCGGAATATTTACCGATCCGCACGACATCTGACCGGACCGATGTTGGAAATAATCCTAAAACGGAAACGTGAAATAGCCGCAAAGTATGATTGGCCATGTGATTTTTAATTTTTTAGGTTGTTTTTATTTATTGTCTTTTTTACTTATTGTCTTTTAATTTATTATGTATTTTTAATTAATTAATTAATTTTTTAGTTTATTAATTTGGTTTATTTTAATTTAAAAAAAATAAAAGGGTTGAAGGGTACTTGGAGGGTACCACTCCTACCATAGAGGGTACTTTGGGAGAGTATTTTGACTAATTGATGTGACATTTTTTAATTATTGTAATTTGGGAGGGTAGTTTGGTTAGAAGAATACCACTCCCATCTCCCTAAAGTACTCCCTCACGTTCTGGACGTAAGGTAGTTAGTGATCCGTTGATGACCCCTTAATAAAATTCGTCGGTGATTTTTTGAAGCACGTCCTGTTTTCCAGACGGATTATTTGTTGCCGAAAGATGTGTGTTTTGTAGTGTGAAAAATGGGTCGGCTGGTACTTCGTAGAAGTCACTCACAGAATGAAGAACAAATAATGTACAAAAATATTAAATGACGTTGTTGGGTGGTCGGTGATGGGATTAATTGCTTTGAAACACCTTTGTGTGTATATATATATATATATATATATATATATATACTAAAAAGATAAAATTTATTAAAAGGGCTAAGAAACTAAAAGTGTAACTTATAAAATAAATAACATTTTCATTTAAATATAGTTTTTTAACAGAAAATTTTTTTTAAGGCAATTTTTTTAATTTCTGTGATGGTAGAACTTGAACCCATGACATACTCAAATCTTAGTGTTATTAGAGGATTTTTCACTAACGCTGAGCCACCAACCCCAATAAACTTACATGATTTGAACCTACACCATTTTTACAGGGATAATCACCAATACAACTATACCAGAAAGTCATGGACATTAACAGGGCCCTTTAACACACATCCATTTTAAAGACTATGAGAGCATTCACAGCCGGTTTGGTATATGTTTGTGAGTATGTTTGGTATATTTTAAGGAGTGCTTTAAAGTGGTTGTGAGTGGATAAGAGAGAAAATGTATAATTTTTTTGTATATTTGTGAAAACAATGTTCACCTGTATAAATTTTTTAATATTTTTTGAAAGTGGTTGTGAGTGGAGGAGAGAGAAAATGTAACGATAAAGGTATTATTTAATTGAAAAGAGGAGATAAAAGATAAAAGGATAAGAATATGAAACCGGCTGCGAATGCTCTAAGCTCAACAAAATTCAAAATCTATACTATATAATAAACTTGGTTAAAATCTCGTGTATTACACGGGTTGAATAAATATCTATACTATATAATAAATAAAGGTTTTTTGGTGGACACTTGTTATTCCAATATTCATTCTCAAATTTTTTTTCTCGCCTCTCTCCTATTAATTATCAACTTCACTATTTTAGGCAACTAAATTAATTATTTGTTTCAATTTTTATCTACACATTTTTTTAATTTAAAATTGTGTTTATTGTCAATTAATTTGTTTAATCATACTTTTATGAATTTACAAACTAAAAACAACTTTATAGGCAGATAGGATTCAAATAGAAAACGTTTAATCATATATTTATATAGTCACATTGTTTCATTTTGACAAGTGTATGTGTTAATAGATTACATTATATTTTATTCAACACGCGTAGTACACGGGTTTAAAAAACATAAAATTTTTATTACTAAGTATATAACATTATATTTATTCAACTCGTGTAGTACACGGAATTCTAACCTAGTAATATTATATATTAAGTAATAAAAAAATATTTTTTTTAAACTCGTGTTTTACATTGGTTGAACAAACCCATGGAATACAATATAATTTGTTAACACATACAATCGTCAAAATATGTCAATACATTTATTTATTAATATAATATATAGATTAGTATTTCTTTAAAAATATATTATTGTTAAAAGATAGAAATGTATTTAATAGGAGAGAGAGCCGGAAAAAAAATGGTGAGAATAAATGTGGAGGTGACATATGGCATGGAAAACCTTTATTTATTATATAGTATATTTATTCAACTCGTGTAGTACACGGGATTCTAACCTAGTAATATTATATATTAAGTAATAAAAAAATATTTTTTAAAAACTCGTGTTTTACATTGGTTGAACAAACCCGTGGAATACAATATAATTTGTTAACACATACAATCGTCAAAATATGTCAGTACATTTATTTATTAATATAATATATAGATTAGTATTTCTTTAAAAATATATTATTATTAAAAGATAGAAATGTATTTAATAGGAGAGAGAGGCGAGAAAAAAATGGTGAGAATGAATGTGGAGGTGACATGTGGCATGGAAAACCTTTATTTATTATATAGTATAGATAAAGGTTTTCCATTACACGTGTCGCCTCCACATTCATTCTCATCTATTTTTTCCCGCCTCTCTCTCTTATTAAATGCACCTCCTATTTTTAACAACAATATATATTTAAAGAAAATATTAATCTATACTATATAATAAATAAAGGTTTTTTCCATGCCACGTGTCGCCTTCACATTCAGTCTCATCATTTTTTTCCCGCCTCTCTCTCTTATTAAATGCACATTCATCTTTTAACAATAATATATATTTAAAGAAAATATTGATCTATACTATATAATAAATAAAGGTTTCTTCATGCCACGTGTCGCCTCCATATTCATCCTCATCATTTTTTTCCCGCCTCTCTCTCTTATTTAATGCATTTCTATCTTTTACTAATAATATATATTTAAAGAAAAATACTATATATACTAATAAAAACATTTATTTTAAATTATTTCTTATTATAAGAAACTTTGAAATTTAATTATGTAACTTCTTTTCCAATCAAATAGTAAATTAAAGTTAAATTACATTAAATGTATTTAACGTATTTTTGAAACCCTATTATATATTAATTTTTACATATTTTGAATTTATTTTCTATCTTAAGTATATGCAATATATTTTTACAGTTATAAAATATATACATAAAGATTTAAAAAATTTATATATTGATATTTTTCACCCCGTGTGTAGACACAGGATCTAAACTAGTTATACTAATAAAACACAATTATTTTAAATTATCATTATTATATAACTTTTATTTTTAATCAAATAGTAAATGAAAGTCATTGTGTTTAAAATAAATGTGTTTTATTAGTATAATTATTATTTTCTTTAAAAATATATTAATATTAAAAGATAGAAGTGTATTTAATAAGAGAGAGGCGGGAAAAAAATGATGAGAATGAATATGGAGGCGACATGTGGTATTAAAATTTTTATTTATTATATAGTATAGATTTTTACATGTTTGTAAGGGTATATATGATATTTTTAGTTTTAGCTGGGTATGTATATGGTATTTTCCCAATTTATAAAAGTATATATGAAATTGTCTCATAATAATAACAATAATAATAAATAATTACAATTATAATAGACATATAAAAACTGCAACATTCGTATTATAATAAGTGAATAACTTTATCTGATATGTGTCGACTTCTGGTGAAGTCTACATTTTTGTTTTTCGACTCTCACTCATATTAAATAATTCTTTCTCCTGTTAAATAATTTAAAGAGTAAACTGCCATTTTCGTCCCTGTGGTTTGGTCAAAATTGCCACTTTCATCCAATAGTTTGTTTTTTTGTATCTGGGTCCTCGTGGTTTTAAAATATTACCATTTTCATCCTCGTGGTTTTAAAATATTGCCACTTTCATCCAGTCAGCTAACACCGTCCGTTTTTCTCAATTAAATGAGGGGTATTTCAGTCCTTTTACATATTTGTTTTATTTCTTCATCTTTTTTACTCTCACTTTTTAATCATAGAAACAAGCGACGGAGGTGTTCCAGTGGTGGTCGTCGGAAACTGGTCAGGAAAAGAGGAAGAAGGCCAGCAGGTGGATGATTAAATTAGAGGTTAAATTGGGGATGATTAAAAAGTGAGAGTAAAAAAGATGAAAAAATAAAACAAATAAGTAAAAGGACTGAAATACCCCTCATTTAACTGAGAAAAACGGACGGTGTTAGCTGACCGGATGAAAATGGCAATATTTTAAAACCACGAGGATGAAAATGGCAATATTTTAAAACCATGAGGACCCAGATACAAAAAAACAAACTATTGGATGAAAATGGCAATTTTGACCAAACCACAGGGACGAAAATGGCACTAAAATTTATTCTAATATTTTATTAAAACTTTCTAAGTTATAAGAAAATTTCAGTTAAATCTTATCTGGGGTGACTTTCAATTTGGGGTGGGAGTTCCCAATGGGGCAGAGGCTGTGCTCCATAGCGCGAACAGGTTCTTAAATGAGTTTCACTAGGATGGATCGTTGGCTATGCTTACCGTCGATTTCTCCAACGCTTTCAACTTAGTGGATAGGACTACCCTTCTGCAAGAGGTTCGGACCCGATGCCCGTCCATTTTCGCTATGGGTGGATTTTTTATATGGGCAGCCGGCTAGGTTATATGTGGGTGATGACCATATTTGGTCCACCACTGGGGTTCAACAGGGGGACCCTTTGGGGCCTCTCCTTTTTGCCTTAGTTTTGCATCCGCTGGTTCATCAGATTAGGGATTGCTGCAAGCTTCTCTTCCATGCTTGGTACCTAGATGATGGTACGATTATCGGAGACGCTAAAGAGGTGGCTAAAGCCCTAGATATTATCAGGTCGGGGGGGCCCCATTTGGGCCTTGAACTTAACGTCAAGAAAACGGAAGTTTTTTGGCCGTCATGTAATGGGGTGAAGGTACAAGATGGATTGTTCCCTTGTGAGATTGGAAGGACAGTGCTGGGTGTGAAACTCCTTGGGGGTGCCGTTAGCAGAGATGCAGGGTTCATCAGTAATTTGGTTGTGAAAAGGGCTTCTTGTGCGGTGGAACTCATGATCTGTCTCCCACGTTTGCGGGACCCTCAATGCGAGCTCCTTTTGCTCCGCTCTTGTATGGGAGTTGCAAAGCTATTATTCGGCCTTAGAACATGCCAGCCTATGTATGTGGGGGGAAACTGTTTCAATTTTTGACAAGGGTCTCCGGGGCGCGATCGAGGATATCGTGGTTTGTGGTGGTGCTTTTTTTGGGGATTTAAATGGAGGTTGGAACCCGTTTCGGGGGTTTGGGTTTATGTGCGGCTCAGGATGTATCTACTTATGCATTTGTGGCCTCGAGGACACAATCTTGGAGTTTACAAGACCACATTCTTCAGGGTTGTGATATTGATGGGTTAGACTCTGATTATGGGTGTGCGATGGATCGCTTACGCATGTCCCTTCCTGATTTCGATCTTAGCGGTTTCTCTAATAAGGACACCGCCCCCCTAAAGCCCAACATGCTTTGGCGAATGCCTTATTTAGCAGAATCGTCCAGAATTTGGGAGTAAAGTTTGATTTATCACCTCGCCAAAAAGCGATGTTTGAATGTCTCCGGGCTCCTCGGGCTCAAGATTTTCTAACAGTTATCCCCATTGAAGGACTAGGTCAGCATATGTCGGTTGTGGAGTACCGGGCTATCCTCAAGTATTGGCTAATGATCCCCTTGTTTCCGACTGATGAGCCCTGCCCAGTTTGTCGCAAGGCTTGTTTGGATTCTTTTGGCGAGCATGCGGTCCATTGCAAAGAATTACCCGGGTTTAAATACAGGCATGATTTGGTTAGGGATGTTCTTTGTGATGTTCTCAAACGGGCAGGAATTTCTGCTAAAAAAGAGGCTCCCGTGAACTTTCTGACAGATCCGTTTGAAGGGAGGTCTACTCTACGGCCGGCTGATATTCTTGTGTTTGGTTGGGCAGGGGGGAAACACGCTTGTGTGAACCTTACAGGAGTGTCCCATCTTGTGAGCTTAGGGACAATGGGGTTGTGGCGGGTCATGCTAGTTTAAAGGCGGAATCAAGCAAAGTTGCTAAACACGAGAAAGCTTGTTTAGATAACCAACACATGTTTATCCCTTTTGCTTTTGATACTTTTGGGTTCCTAGCACCGGAGGCAGTGGAATTCCTAAACAGGGTTCAACGAGTCGTGCATAGTAATATTTCGGCCCCTAAGACCCAAAACTTTGTTTTTAGTAGGATCGGTTTTGCTATTCAAAAGGGGGTTGCAGCGCAACTTGTTGCCCGTTTACCTGTCACTTTATTGTAATCGGCCTTACTTAATTGAGAATAATAATAGTATATCTTATCTTAAAGTATAATTTTATAATTCTTAAATCTTTATTATTTGTTATTTATAATTCTTAAATCTTCATTATTTCTTATTTCACCAATAACTAATGACATCCAACATATAAATTTTCATAAAAACCGTAAGTTTTCAAAAAACTGAATTTATTCAACCCGTTTAATACTTGATTTCTAACCTAGTTAATTCATAAAATAACAAAAAGATCCACCGAGTTACTAGAAAAGAAAAGGTTACTTCACGCTTCACTTACCAACTCAACAACTTACTTGTTGGTCAAAGTCTCATTAACGTTGCATTATTTTAATTTTAATTGAAGAAAAATGAAAGGAAAAAAGAAAAAATAATTTCATTTATTTATTGAGAAAATAAATAAAAATTAATAAGATTTTATTTTGAAGAAATTTAAATAATGTTTATAAGTGATTATGTAGTAAAATCAATAATATTTTCATATTTTACGTGGTCCAAGCGAACGAAAAATGTTACAACGGGGCTTGTTTGTGTTCGTTTGTTTAATTTTAACCAAATGAACACGAACAATTAAATAAACTGATTTTCTTGTTTGTGTTTGTTCCTTATGAAATGAACGTATTTGTTTATGTTCGTTCGTTAATATTAAAACTCAGTGGCGGACCCATGAATATTTTTTTGGGGGTTGGAGATTTTTTGGGGTCGATTGTCAATAACTAAATATTAATTTTTTTCGGCCTGAGTCGGGTCGGGTCACACAATAAAACGATGAAAATTAACAAAATTATAAATGAACAATAATAATATGATATTTGTCATTAGAAATGTATAATCAAAAAACAATATCCCTATAATTGTTCTCTACGGGTTTTCATTTTTTGAAACCGAACCATTATATCATTTATAGGAATTTTTCTAAGCAACTTTTTTTCAATATAACAAACACAACTATCAATCAAATTCTTATCACCAATCCGATTATGCAAATCCGATTTCACGTACTTCATTGCAGAAAAGCATCTCTCAACACTTGATGTTGCGATGGGTAAAACGAGAGCCAACTTCAATAAACGGTCACCAACGTAAAGTTCTGCTGTTTTTTTTTATTTCGACCATCAATCTTACAAGGCTAGATAAACCATTTAAGTTCGTAAATCTTATATCCGCTTTCAAATTATCCATTTAGTTCAGGAGTTCAATCTTAAGGTTTTCCTTATCATGTTCATTAAAATCATATGGATACATATTGGCTAACAATAATATCTTTGATATATCAAACTCACGAAAATTATCACAAGGACTCAAAACGAATATATAAATAAGTAAATCAGATGTTACCTCGTTAAAACGGTTTCTAAACTCTAGGATTTGCATATCAAGTACCGTGTTGAAACAATCATACTCATAATATTGGCGATATGTTATATTTGTCTTTTGTCTTGGCTTTTTTGGGTTGATATAGTAGTCATCCAAGTTTCCTTTGTTTAAAGAATCTTTTGATTCGTCGTAACCACGAAAAGACAATCCTTGGTTCAACAACTTTTTGGCAAGAGAAGTTGAAGCACTTAATCTCATTCTATATTATTTCTTTTGTTTATCACTATGCTTATCACATGCAACTTGTATTGATTGATCTTGTCTAAGCAAATCTTCACACTTTTTTATGTATTGTTGTACTTGTTATTAACATCCCCCACATGAAGAACCAATCTATCTTTTTTATTCCAACCATTAAAGCCATCAGTAACAAACGCATCTTTGTAATCTCCAACTAAGTCCTTAAACAAGTAGCAATACAAACAAAATACTCGATCGGCTTTAATATTATCCTCTAACCAATTTGGATAAGCAATACAAACAAAATACTCGATCGGATTTAGACTGTGATTGGTTTTTTATAACTTTAATACTTTGATATTTGTTGAATACACACACACACACACACACACACACACATATATATATATATATATATATATATATATATATATATATCTTAGTTTTCTATTTGTTTGTATGCTCTTTCACCATAGATGTTGTCATGTTGAGTAACCTCTTTCATTTTGTTTATTTGTTTCCAATATTTTCTTAATTTTATTGTAGTTCAGAAGCATTGAGATTTTAGAAAATGACACCACCGCAACTACCAAAGGCATAACCACAAGGTTGAGTCCATCCTTTGGATATATCACTGAGTTCCATGGAAAATGCTTACCATGGTACATATATGATGTTTTTATCAAGATGGTGGCACTTTTAGAGATCTGAATGCTTAATGAGCTGTTATGTGTATGGCTAGATAAATCTTGATTAAAGATAATTATTAATACTAATTTATTAATTGTTTGGTTGAGTTCGTATTAAACTAGAAGTGAGTTTGTTTATTTATTTGACTATTTAATTGAGTTTGAGTTGAGTTAAGATTAGAATAGGGTTTATTATAAATAGATGGTTAGCGATTAATTATAAAATGTGGTTTTGATTTCAATTTTAATAAAAAAGTCGAACATAGTTTGTTCAAGATCGTGTTTTGGTGTGTCCTTGAAGGGCCTGATTTCCAACAATTGGTATCAGAGCGAGGTTGAGATCAAGAAGCCGTGTAAAGATCAAGCAACCGAATCGAAGGCAAGGAGCCAAGAAGAAGAACGAAGCCACCAAAGAAGAAATAGGAGATCGATGTTTTATGTGAGCCAGGGTTCTGAGTGAGCCAAAGTTCAAGACCAAGAAAAGCATCTGAGTGAGCCAAGGAGATCGGTTCTGTGTGAGCTAGAGATAAAGGGTTCTGTGTGAGTCGGTGGAGACCAAGAGAAGATTAGTTCTTTGTGAACAAGAAAGAAGACGCTCTGTGTGATCGAAAAAGGGTTATGTGTCAACTAAGGAGATGAATTCTCTGTGAACAAAGAAAAGTAATCGTTTGGGACGATTAAAGAGAGCTGTGTGATACGAACTTGTTGAAAGATCTATGAAAGATCGTTCAAGATTAACCTGTGCGAATCAGGCTGTGGAGGATCTGTGTGATCGAGAACCTATGTGATTCAGGTTAAACGCAAAAAAAGGAGAGATATCTGAGAAAACTTTTGCTGTTCAAGTTGTCACACGGTCAAGAAGAGAAGGAAAAATACAACAGGTTGTTGTTGGACGTGAATCAAGAAAAGAAAAGCAAGAAAGGAGGTTAATAAGCATGCAAGTAAGCAGGATAAAAGGTTGACTACCAAATCATCGAAAGGACAAACAAAGCAAGCATCTCAGTTTTGTTTTTCTGTTAGAGGCGCCGTCAAGATAAAAAAAAACGGAAAAGAAAAAAACAAGAAAAGTATAAAGCTTGGAAGTTTGAAATTAAGGATAAATTTGAGGTGGCAATTAGATAATATGGAATCATTCTTGTTGATGACACGTGATAAGGACAAATAATACAAGGGTTACGGGTTTTGTTTTAAATTTAGTGGAGTTTCATAGCAAGATGTCTAGTGATGGGCTGGCTAAAGTCACGGGTCTGTGTGACCAAGGGATAGATAGAAAGAAAGAAGGCAAGGTAATTGATGATCCAAGAATTATAGTTGAAGAGATGAGGGTATTACTTGGAATCAAAGACTTAGGAGGAACACATTAAGATTAAGGGGGATAATGAAGAATGTAATCTTAATGGTTCACATGTGATAGCGGTGCGGTTCGAATGGGACTCGATAAATCAAAAGAGTTTAAAAGATAAAGATGGGTGAGCCGATAAAGAGAAGAAAATAATAAATATTAGTTAATTGTTTAGTTTTGAATTAGAGATAAATGTTAGAATTTATTTGAGTATTATTTAGAATTAGAGTTGGAATAGGACGCAAGTTTTGTAAGTATAAATATAGGGTTTAGGAGTCAATGTAAAGTGTGGTTTTGATTTCGATATTAATAAAAGAGTCGAACATAGTTTGTTCAAGATCGTGTTTTAGTGTGTGCTTGAAGGGCCTGATTTCCAACAGATATAATGTGGTTTGAGTTGCTAAATGGAAATGCGAAAGTTAGCATTCAATATAGTAGTTGTGCTTGGTACAAGTCATTCAAAATGATCATTCAAAGTTAGCAGTCAATATAGTAGTCAGTTTTTGTGTTGCTATATGCATAAGATGTCCAAGTACTATATTGTAAGTCATGAATAAATTGCAGGTATATCTAATATCTAGTGTCACATTTGAAAGGTACATTTTAGATATTTCGCTAATGTCAAACTATTTAAATTGTCTACACTTCCACATAATCAAAACATAACAGTCCATAGTTAGCTTAAGAACTATGAAACTTAACAATCAACTAAGCCTAATGTTTTGTGAATTTTGGAATCATGTCTCAAAACACAAATAACAATTCAATAAATTATACAGTAAAAGTATAGAAAAACCCAAAATTCCAGATTCTAAAATATGTAAAAAAAAGATGGCAAAATACCATTTTCGGAACCCTAGCCGCAACAATCACCATAGGACGTGGTTGCGGCAGGACAAACGAAACAATCCCGGTCATCTTCGTCGTCATAGTATTCACACAAAAACATCACGTCAACACAATGAAAGACAGTATACCTTTTTCGGAACCATAGCCGCAACAATCACCATAAAACGTGTTGGGGAAACCAACGAAACAATCCCGGTCATCTTCATAGGCAAAGTATTCCCAACAAAATCATCAACTCACTGTAATCACGCACACCTTCTTTGCATTAGCAACCTGATGCGAAGATTTAAACTCGTCTCCATTAAAATCAACGGAAAGAATAGAAGTAACGGAAATCGATTTCACGATCGATCGGTTGATTAGATGAAAAGAAGATTGTAAGGCCCCAAACCAGGCACCCTACAGTTGGTTCTCATCACTAGGTAAACTAATTTAAAAACACTTAACTTTCATTTAAGTAAAAAACAGAAGTTTTTCTCAAAATAATGTTATCTTTAAACTCGTTAACTTTCACAACATTACCTAACGAATGCGCACGCCAACCCGAGTAGCACCGCTTCCAAGCCAAGATACCTCGTCCTGCAGACTAACCTGCAAAACAATCTAACGTAAATACAAAGTCAGCTACGCTGAGTGAGTTCTAATAGTTTAAATTAACAAAAGTCAACTCGTCTGATTTATTGTTTATCTCCACTCAAGACTCTCTGGTCATTAGAAAATAGTTGTATATAAATAACCCCCGTTATCTTATAATATCCCGAATGATTCACCACCCCAGACTCTACCCACCATTTAAACCTAGTAAGTCTCTCCGACATGGAACAAGCTTACTACTCGGATAACTCACAATTTACCATATATATTAACCATACACTGGTTAACTCAACAAACCTCTAGACACCAACTTACCAGTCCTAACCAGGACTCTCATAAACCAACTGACTCAACAGTTGTACACAATGTACTCATCCCGACACAACGGTCAATCTTACTCGACACACCACCTTGATTCCATCTATTTATCACATCAATATCATCTCATACACAATTAATATAACTCATCACTTGCATGCAATTTAACACATATATAAGCACACAAATACATACCTCATCCCTGCACCCTCATCAGGGTTAACCCCGTCGAAATACTCGTCAAAAGCTCACCTACACCCTTGTTACAGGGCCCCGCCACTAAACATAGTGACACACTTGTCATCAATTATGACTACCCAGCCACCCATACAGTGACTATATCATCTACCATATGGTGACTGACACCTCACCACATGATGACTGCTAGATCACACGTACAATGATGACCCCGAAGGACCCCGTCCTCCACACCACTGTTGACCGTACACACGGAAAACAATGAAAGCACACAAAGCAACACATATATATACATATGACACTACCTGGACAGGTACTACGACTCACCACCATTTCTCGGATCACTTACGTGTGTAATAAAACCCCTACTTTAGACGTATCCTATTAACGTCCAGACACATTACCCATCCCTTTACGAATAGGTAATTATACGACATACAATCATCATACCAAATTCTAGTCCGTATATACTATGGACACCACATAAATCCGTGCACACACGATACCCGCCGTGTCACGAGGACAACGACACAATACACACAACATCAAACACATGACGCATAACAACATACTAACAGCTACCCGACTCGTTAATGAACCACATACGGGTTCCCATGCTAACTCTCCTTATATAGCCATTACAGTTTTAACTAAATTCCCGACTCATCCCGACTAACTCATAAGATGACACACACACAGATCATCACAGCTCTTGTTCACCCATCCTAAGGACCCCACAACGACCATTAGCTTCATTATTACATAATGATCTCATAAAACACTTCAGGTTTAAATCATAACTCTTAATATGTTCATTTAATAAAACATGCGAGTATGTACGATAGCCCCAAAACAGTAAAAATTTTAAAAGAGGGATTAGAAACTCACACTTACGGAGATCCAACTCTTGAACTACAACGGTCTCCTAACATGAAACTCAAACTTGTCCACGTAAGATCATAGGGTCAGAGTACGTCATGAACATGTGTCAAATCCCAACCCACGTCTCATCTACTCGTCCCTTGCACAAACCCTAACTCCACGTGTTTGCCCGAACCGGGGTATCCTGGACCCGTTTAGAACCCGCATACCCGGACTCTGGTTCCCATGCAAGCATGTACATGTGCCATGCAAAAGAAACCCTGATATTGCAAACGCGTAGGCTTGAAGCGGGTCTCCATGCACGTGCTTAAAATGCCATGTAAAAACCCTAATCGGGTGTTACCCGCCCCTATGCTCTTCCCCGTCCATTACCGTAAACCATCACCACCGTATGACACCACCCTGCGCCTCCCGCCGTGTACCGGTATCTTGTTCCGTCACCTCGAGTCATCCTCGCGTTCCCGTCACCTTTCTAGCCATGAGAAACCCTAGCCGGGCTCTCTTTTCACGTAGGCACAAAACTGCCCCATCCCCTGCCATCCGCCACCGAGGAATATCACCACAGCAGCCTCCTGCGGCCACCGTGCACCACCACCGGCTGCCGATACCGAGCACCCTCACCCTTACATCCCTTCTCTCTCCCTCTCTCTCTCTGTCCTCCGCCTTGCGCTACCACCACACACTACCGCTGTCACCACAGCCTTCCCCAATCCCGTCGCGCCGTCTCTCACTTCCTCGTGACCACCACCACAGGCCTGCCACCCCTTCCCATGTGTTCTTGCAGCCGGTCATGGCCACCAACCACAAAACCTAATCTGTTTCATGTTAAACCGGAACAAGGAAATCAAAATAATAGCTATGAGGGTTACCTTATGCGTTAAGAAGTCCTTTCCCCGCTCGTTGCCGCCGTAGGACCACCGCTAGGCCACCGTCGTCGTTCCTCTTCCTACGGTCGTTCCTCTTGCCGTCGCACACCTGGGTTCAAGAATGGGCCTAGGGTTTGCGCAAAAGTTGTATATAAACCTTCCAATGTTTCGTTTCGGGTCCCTCCTAAATCATTTGCCGCATGTTTATCTCGAACCTTTGCAATAACGGCTTACCGGGTCCTCTAACTATGATAGACCAAGTTTTACGTGAAACTTTATAATCGTGTCATTTAAAAGAAACTCGGTTCACTTCTTAACCTGAACTATTAGTAAACGGGTTTTCGGGATGTTACAAAGATACATGATACCGCCGTTAGGGTTTGGAAACGAAAAGAAGAAAAGGGAAGAATTTTATGAAAAGAATGAAATGAAAAAAAGGTACGCATCGTTAATGATGAAACTGGTCGGAAATTTCTGGGTATAAAGATCCGCGTGTTTTAACGTGGCTGACCCATGGGCAATTGGCGGGAAAACCCAACAAAAGATACCCTCAAAACTTGACACGTGTCCCATAATATTTTCTTTTATTATATGTTATAGATTATAGATGTACGAACAAAAACAAACATTTCGTTGAATGATTGATGAACTCTTCACTAGTTTGGTTTGTTTGCTAGCCTAATTTAAGGTATCTTTTATATTGTTTTCTTTTCTTTAACTTTGTTATTAACAATTAAAAACAAATTTTGGGATTCGGAAATTGTTTTATTATTAAAGATGATTAATACAACCATTAACCGAAATTAAATATTTGAAAGCTGGAGTGAAAGGGTAATAGGGTCATCGGGTATTGAGCAAAGCAGTGGGTCGCAACATCAGAGAGGTCAGCTGTTCCGTATTATGTGTGTGAAGACTGAAGACTGAAACTTCGGTTCATTTTCAGCTTTACTCCTGCGTTTTCCATTGTGGAGTATTATATTTTTATTTTATTTTAAATAACTAATATACTAAATATAAAATCTATATATATTAAACTAAAATATAAGTTCTTTATAAAATGGATATGGAAAGATTTTTGGCACATTTAACCGTTTTGATTGTTTACTATGGAATGAATTATACGGATAATCTTTATAGTAAGTGTAAATTACAATTTTGATTTTTAATTTTCAGAAAATTACGGAATTGGTAAGTATGGTATAAACATTTTCGTCGTTTACTATCGAATTCTATTTTATTCACACCACTATATACATACATATCATGATTCATATGATAACGCATAACCACATTATCATCTTAGTGAGGTCATATACAACTTTATGGATCATTTACAACTTTAACAACAACTTGATATAGCCTCCACAGTTATCACCATGACCACGACCCCTGCTGTTGTTGTAGTTGTTATAGCCTTCACGGTAAGATCCTCGTCATCCTCGACCCAAGTTTCCACGATTGTTTGAGGAACGAGCACCATAGAAGTCCTGAGGGAGTTGTGAGGCAGCTACCACATTAGGCATGAGTTGATAGCCAAGTTGTGATGCCATCTGTTGAAGAGCATCCAACTGTTGTGGAGACTAAGAGTGGCTGGCAGTGACGGTGAAGGCTGTGGGGGTAGCAGATTATGGTGGCTTGGTGACCATATAATCATGGTCACTTGAAGACCATAAAGTTTAGCAAAGGTCAATGAAGATGAACGGGCAAGTATTGTGGATTTGAGGCCATTGTACTTTTCACGTAGCCCGGTGATGACATAGGGAACAAGATCTATGTCTTTGACAGGTTCTCCATTATTAGCCAGTGCAGTTACATAGTCTTGAGCACGGCTGAGATAGGTGAGGGGAGTTTCATCTCCTTTCATTTGATGCTTAAGAAGTTGTGTCTTAAGCGTGAACTCCCTGGAAGCAGTGTGAGGAGCATAAGCCCGTTCAAGGGAAAGTCATAGTTCACCGGTTGTTGTGCCTTGAACATAAGAGAATGATGCTTCAGAGATTGTTGAGATGATGATCATTCGTACATGGGCATCACTGTGGAGCCATGTGGTATAGTTAGGGTTGGTTGTAACAACCGTGGTGTCACCAGAACCTGTTGCAATGGAGCGTTCATGACACAAAATGGAGCCGTCAACATATCCAAAGAGGTTGTTGGTAATAAGGAAAGGCTCAAGCATGGTTTTCCAGTAGCCATAGTTTGTAGGTGATAGAGTGAAAGCAAACTTGTGAGAGTTATGTGAAGCTTTCTCTTATGGTGAGATGATGGCAATTGTAGCCATTGTAAAATTTTGCTAAAAAGATTGTACTTGCGATTGGATATACCTGTGATTGTTGTACTTGCGATTGTAAGCAAATTAGGGTTACATGATCTGTGTAGCGGCTAGGGGTGTTCAAAAATATCCGAATCCGAAACCAAACCCGAATTATCCGAAATTCTGAATCCGAACTATTAGAAAATTCGAATATCCGAAATTTCGGATATCTGAACTTCGGATATGCGAATTTTCGGATTCAGATATTAATATTAGAAAATTTCGGATATTTCGGATATCCGAATCCGAAATATATGTACTTTTTAATTAATTATTATATATTTATATTAAACATTTTTACAAGTTCTAACCCTAAACTCATTTAAGCGACTTCTCATTTCAACTTTCAAGCGCGGCCACGACGGTCCTCCCCAACTCCTGACTCCTCCTCACCATCACCGTCAACAGTTGTTTCGTCGTCGCCGCCATCCTTATTTCGCCTCAGTTGGTTGGTGTTGATGCTCGAGATGACGTTTACTCTATGTTACTGAATAGTATTAGATTATCATTAAGGGGTCGGTTACAACGAGTGATCCGGTTCTTGCAGGAGAATGGAGACGGGCTTTGGGGAAGATATTGGGGAGGTTGTCACCATTGGCACATAATATGATGAAATGGAAAAGTAAAAGAACCTTTGAACATCATAATTTGATGCCTAAAACTGGTGTTCTTCTTTTGCAAATACTCTTCTTTACAGATCAACAGAAAACTGAAGCTGTTATAACTAAGCCTTGTTAAATTGTACCAATTTCAAGAATGTGCAGAAATGAATGCCAATTTTTTTTTTTCAGATTTCGGATATCCGAATTACTACCCGAATCCGTAAATTTCGGATAGTAAAATCCACTATCCTAAATTTTCGGATATCCGGTTTTGAACACCCCTAGTAGCGCTTCTGATCTGTGTAGTGGTGGTTGCGCAGAAGTGGCGATGAGTCACAACAGAGAGGCCGAAAATGATGATTGATCCGCGAAATAGGTGGAAGACAGAAAAAGAACGGAGCTTTGTATGCTCCGGTGATGTAGATTGCATCCGTGGAACTTTGTATGCTCCGAATGTGATTGGCGCGATGGAAGAGCCACGCTCTGATACCAAGTTAAACACCTTAAGTGTGTGTAATTGTAAGTTGTATTGAAATTGTCTAAGTTATTAGGTTACAAGAGAAGGTTATATACTATAACCATATTTACACAAACTACCTTCTATTATCTATAATTACAATTTATCTAATATAATATGTATATATTATTAATTAGGTTAGAAACTCGTGTATTACACGAGTTGAGTAAGAAAAATATTAAATAGTTAGTAATTAGGGATGGCAATGGGTCGTGTTTGGGACGAGTTTAGATAATCCCAACCCCATACCCGATTATAAAAGCTTGTCCCATACCCGGCCCAAAACCAGTCGGGTTTCTATCGGGTAATTACCCGTCGGGTATCGGGTATGCCCGCGGGTTTCAGGATAAACCCGTTACTTTGTAAAAAAATACCCGTTGGGTATACTCGACCCAAAACCCATTGGGTATCTACCGAGAATATATAAAAATTGTAATTAAAATAAAAAAGAAAGAAAATCATGTCGGGGATATACATTTAAAATAAATACATTATATATTCTTAAAATAAATACGGTATATGTATTTAAAATCAATAAAAAAGAAAGAAAACTATGTCGGGTTTATAATCGGGTAAACGGGTATATATTATAGGGTAACCGGGGCGGGTAAACGGGTATATCACCATATCTCATACCCATCCCAAACCCGCAAAAAAATTCAAAAGTAATCCCATACCCGATTACCCGACACATACCCGTCCCGAATGTTTCGAGTTTTCCCATCAGGTTCGGGTTTCATTGACATCGCTATTAGTAATAAAGATTTATGAATTAATAAAGAGACGCGAGAAACAAAATTATTTATTAGATAAAGAAACAGAAACTGAAAAAATAAACGAGGGCTAACAGAATTATAACAAGTTGCGCCCTCATTTACTTATTTATTATACATAGAGTATTTAACCAATTTCGTGTTATTAGTTTTTTTTCACGTTTTCTTTCATAAACACTTTAATATTCAAAAATCAAAAATCAAAAATCAAAAGGTAAAAGGTTTTATCTTTTTTCTAATCCTACCATCTTACAAAACTTTTTAAACGTGTCATTAGCCATTCAACGACATCAAAGGTAGTACATACACCAAAACTTTATAAGTATATGTTAACATAGTTGAATTTACCAAGTTTTGAGGAATTGGTGGCTAGTTATGCTTAAGTGTTACATATATGTTTCCTTGAGCCATATTTTCTAAACGAACCAAGGCCAATCCAAATTACTCTTATAAAAGATCTGCTACGTAAGAATACATTTATTTTGCAAATGATTCATACCGTCAAGTGTACCCATTCCATATTTTATTTGAATCATCTGACCAATCCCTTCCCAATTCACATCTTTGTTGAAAGAAATTTTTTTATTTTTATTTTTGTAAATCCTTAGATAAAGATTCAGAAAATACCAGATCTCCCTCTACACAAACAAATTGTTAATAAAATTCCAAAATATAATTTTCTTTTGACCCCATTTTTTATTATTCAGGAAAGACAAAAATAGTTCAGGATATCAAACATTTTCTAGATCAAATTTATCTTATATTCAAGCCTATTGCTGATAATAGAACTAGAATTGATAGTTTTTATTGCCTACTCACACGAAGTCGATGTAGCCTTAATCGCGCAAATCAAAGAAGACTATATCAAATATCAAGTCAAACAGTTGTCACAGGAGATTACACCGCATAATGAAAGATATTTGTTAAATTGAAGAGGAGTATTATACACATTGTACACATTTCCCTTTAACTAAGTTGTCTCACTGTGTTTTCTTAATTAGTAAAGTTTTTTGATGAGACATCATAACTGATCGTCTGATCCTATAGTATCAGTTTAAAATCGGTCATGAAGAATCGAACCAACATTCTCTAGTAGTATAACCTTGTCACCATGCGGTACCAACTGTCAAGCTCCAGTTTCTTCCGGGGCTTATTCTGTAACCAAACAACCGGACTCTCCTTATTTCATGCAATATATGAGTAGCTTTTAACCCCCTAAAATACATTTGCTACAATGCTTGCCTACAAGTTTTAGGAAAGTCTAAATGTCAATATAAGCGCTAAGGCAAAGACAATGCTATGGCAAAACTAAGGCTAACGCAAAGCAAATCAAAGGCTAAGACTAAGGCTAAAGCAAAGCTAAGGCTAAGGCAAAGACGAGGCTAAAGACAAGTCAAAGGCGTAATTATACACTCCCTAAAAGTCCATTACCCTAATCCTTCGTCTCCAAGAACTCTTATCTCCGATCATGTCCTCAGAGAAGTACAAGTTTATCAAATCCTGTCCAATCTGCGCATCCCATGTTAGTTTGGGCCTGCCTCTGCATCTGTCCTCCACAGTGAGGGTTTCTAAAACATCCCATCTTGAAGCAATGCTTTCATTTTTCACATGCTATTCGTTGGTGCCAATGTTGGTAATCTACAAATATTCACTTAATTTTTTTTTTATTGTATTTTTTGACCCGTGGTATCTTGATCGACTTTTATTCGATCTAATATATGTTTAATGCAATAAGCACGGGCAGTTTTAAGAGTTATGTTGATTTGTCTACCATTTGTGTGGCTTGTATTTATGATTTTGCTAGCGTGACAGACAGTTGCTGGTTTTATGTCCCAAGTGATGAAGGTTCAAGGACATGTGTTGTTTGACCCGTCGCAGATTATTTTGACTTATGGAGTAACGCATGCTATTGAAATGCTTGTTTTTTGCCTCGCAGACCCCGGAAATGCATTTCTTGTTCTCTTTTCATGTTCACCCGAGTTAGGGGCTGTTTGATAACCTCTTAATGATTTCATTAAGAGGCTACCTCTGACCGATTCAGAGGTAAGAGGTGTTTTGGCTAAAGACCACCTCTTAATGGTTCATCCAGCCTTTTAATGGTTCAACTCAAAAACCATGCTGAACCATTCAGACCTTTTAATGGTTCAGCACTTAATGTTTCGCTAAAAGCCCACCTCTTACTCCATACAGGTTGACTTTTTAGGTCAAACATACAACTTTTCAGCTTCATGAGGATATTGGAGTCGTGTAAGTTTCAACATTTTTTAAATCATCCTATAAAACAACTTACAAAATGATTGTCTATTACTAAAAATGATTGTCTATCCTTGTGACAAAACCATTTCAATTTTGAATCTTTAAAGTAGCATGTTTGACCTCAAAAGTCAAAACTGATATAGTATGCCTGGAGTGGTCTTAGATTTACTAATCAATTAAAAGAGAATTCAAGCAACAGTAGGGTAGATTCTTATTCAAAATTAGAAGGATGATGGGAATTACAGATCTGTAGAAGATGAGATGAGAGAGAGAAAGACTCAATTCATAACGATTTGCATAACTAACTCATGCTACCCTACCCCAATATAAAGTGCACTGTCTCACATTTCTAGATTGTTGACGTGGCTTGCATAACGAAATCGTCCCATGCTTTTGGTGTGTTCCGGGTCCGGTTCCCCCTTCTGAGTTGGACTTGACCCGTACTTGATGGACCCGGGTCATGATTCACAACAATGCCACTATGCGTCTTATTTATGCAAATATATTTATGCAGAGGATGTAGTTATTTAAAATTGGAATTTGCAGCCTCAATAGGAATATTAAATGGCGAACTGTAGTGGAAATTATACCCGTCCCAAGTAGTTCAGATAATTCCAGCTTAAAGACAGTCTCCCTTCATCGCGCATATAATCAAGCAAAAACACGCGGTCTCGAAGTTCAAGGAGTCATAAATTCAAACCCTTCAAATCCAGTTGGGAATCTTCTTACCCAAGAAACCCTTTACAATCTTTTAAACTTTGCAACTGAAGAAACCATCCAAGTCATCGCTAACGAGTTACTAGCAGGCCCCACTAATGACAAAATCAAGATTTCATCAGTGTGGCTAAGAAACTGACAGAAAAAGAGATCATATCATTTACGGGTTGTCAAAAGACATTTCTCTCCCTGGTTTTAAAGTCGGAGTCATTTATTCGTTCAACCAAAACGTCTTGCCAATGCTGAATGATTCAAGGTTTGTGGGGGAGTTCATTAAGATTAACAGAGAAAGAGTTGACAGAATTGTAACCTTTTTGTTGGCTGTTTGAAAAACTTGTGCATCAAGTGTATGAACAGCTATGGCGGTTTTTATTGTTGGGCTGATATGAGCGGGTTTATACGACTGTATAGTGAAAAAGGTGAACTTGCATTATGAAAAAAGTTGTTAAATGTGGCTAAAATCAATGCTACTCCTGGATCTTGTTGCCATTGTATAGAACCAGGATGGTTCAGGTTTTGTTTCACAAATTTGAGTGAAATTGAGATCCCATTAGTAATGGAAAGGCTGTTAAAAAAAAAAAAAGAAATTAGTTATGGAAAGAATTAGGAAAGTTTTGTGAAACTGTATATTTTCAGGGGTCAAAACTGTAAATTTTTGGGAATTTTTGCATTTTAAGTAGGAATAACATTTTAAAGTGTTGTTTATGGTTTTAAATGTGTATTATGTGATCTATTCATTTAATGAAAGCATTGCTCGTGTGTAGAGGTGCACAAATCGGTTTTTCAAACCGAACCGGTTTGGTCAATAAAAGTCAAAACCAGTTTGGAATCAAACCGGTTCGGTTTAAAACCGGTTTGAGAGGGGGGTTTGACCGGTTTGAAACCTGTTTTTGAGGGGGTTTTGACCGGTTCGATTCGGGTTAAACCGGTTTTAGTCTATAGGTTTACAAACTGGTTTCAAACCGGCAGTTTGAACCAGTTTCAAAACGGTTTCAGCCAAACCCGTTTTTTTGTGCACCTTTACTCGTGTGTTCTTAATAGGTTGGTTAAATGCACCCTTTATTGATTTAATTAATGTTGATTTTTTTAATAAAAAAATGACTAAACGCCCGGTTAAAACCACTTTAAATGCCCATTTCGCGCGTGTAAACATAAGACGGTTTTACACATGTAAACGCCCATTGAACACTATTTGAACGTCCGTTTAAGGGGGTACGCTGAGTAAAAATATAGGTGGGTGAGGGTAGGTTTAGCACAACTTCTTAATTTTTATAGTTGATCAATAATGAATGAATCTTATTGAAGACAAATTGCATGAAACAATCAATAATGTTGTCATAAACTGAATACAAAAGAATGTCCCTGCTAATATGATCCGGATCCAGATCCGGGCCTAGACCCGGCCCGTACAGACTCAAGAACCTGAACGACCTCCGCCATGCTCGGTCTTCTTGAAGGCGATTCAGACGTGCAAATCAATCCCAATTTCATTACTTGAATCAGTTCATTATCAACAAAATCGTTTAAACTTCTATCAAAACACTCTGAAGCGTTTCCCCTTTCGATCAAACCTCGAACATATTCACACAAAACCACCACCTCGGCGCCGCCAAGGCTCTCCACTGGCTTCCGCCCGGTAACGAGCTCCAATAAGATCACACCAAAACTATACACATCACATTTGTCACTCAACCTCATACTCTGAGCCAATTCAGGTGCAACATAACCAACTGCATTGTGAAATCGGGTCAACCCGAAGTTATCTAGCATTGGCAGCAACTTGACCAACCCGTAATCCGAAAGTTTCGGGTCGTGATTCTCATCCAACAAGATGTTATTTGATTTCAGGTTGAGATGAAGTATTTGAGGTTTACAGTCATGGTGAATGTACGATAACGCCCTTGCGGTCCCTAGAGCAATTCGAAACCTTTTCGGCCAATTTAACTCGCGGTTTCCAACACCCGAGCTTGTCCCAGGATAACCGGCCCCGTGCAGATTATCGTATAGGTTTCCATTCGAGGCGAAATCAGATAGGATCAACTGCATAGTTGAAGACCAATAATACCCTTGAAAAATTACAAGATTCGGGTGTCGGAGAGATCCTAACCGTCCGATTTCTTGCTCGAATTCATCTTGACTCTTGATTCTTCCTAAATTTTTAATCTTTTTCACTGCTATCGAAATCCCGCCTTCAAAATCGGCTTTGTATACACTCCCAATCGTTCCCGTCCCGATCAAACAATCTTTATCGAGTAAAGCTTTAGTCCCAGTTTCCCAATCTTCATATTTTGATGGCAAAGTTTTGCTAAAAAGTACCAATTTTCCTATGATCACATTAGAATCTGATGAAGCTAAAGGTGTGGTTTCAATAACCATTGCCTCATCTTCTCTCCTTCTTCTTCGCGCTTTCATATTCATAATAGTTATCAAACAAACTCCAATCAAGATCAATGAAGCCGCAACAATGGCAACAATGGTGGAAACACTTAATTTCGGCCTTCTTGATTCAGAATTTGTCGAATCTCCTGAACAAGATCGGTCCAATGGGGCCCCACATAGTCCCGGATTGTTGGAAAACACAGAGGAATTGAAATCTTGGATTGAAAATGAAGGGATCCGGCCCGATAAGTTGTTGTAGGAGAGGTTGAACTGATACAAGTTTGACAGATTCGTTAAAGAAAACGGGATTGACCCGGATAATGAATTTTCAGACAGATCTAATGTTTGGAGTTTAGAAAGATTTCCTAAAGGTGGCGGTATTGTTCCGTTAAGGTTGTTTTTGTGAAGATCAAGGATTCTAAGGTAGGACATGTTGTAAAATGTTTCCGGGATCTGTCCCTGCAAAGAGTTTCCTGAAACATCCCTGTAAATGTAACAAGATTAGCATTTGATTATCATAGTTATCGCGTTATCGAATGTACAACAAAGAAAGCTTAAGGAATAACCGGACTTACAGCTCAAGAAGAAACCTGCAATTGCTTAAAGAATCCGGGATCCCACCTTCAAGATCAAGATTATGCAGATCAAGAACTTGCAGAAGCTCAATGTATCCAAATTCTTCTGGGATTTCTCCATTTATTGAATTATTCCCCAATTTAATCACAGTAAGTCTTTTTAAATTTGAAATCTCAACTGGGATTTCACCACCTAATCTATTATACCCCATGTTTATAACCTTCAAGCCACTGCATTGTGTAATAATGCTCATAGGGATCTCGCCTTCAAAACCGTTACCAGCAACATCAAAAACTTCTAAACTTTCACTACAAGTTTGAATCTTTTGAATCTGTAGATCAAACTCGTTATACGAAATGTTAAAATAGCTCAGATTTGCTAACTCAAGAACACGAAAAGGGGGAGTTCCAGTGAAAAGATTGCTGCCAAGATCCAAAAGTTCCAATCTTTGACAACTTGAGATTTGTTCTTCAACACTTCCTGTTAACATATTGTTCCTAACTGACAAATAAACAAGATTTGGGATTTCACAAATCTGTGAAGGGAATCCACCACTTAAACTGTTGAATGATGCATCAAACCCTTCAAGATTCAAGCAATGGTTGATTGTGATCGGAATTGAACCGGAAAGATTGTTGTGAGAAAGTGAAATGAACTTTGTTTTCTCACAAACCCTAAATAAAGATGGTGGAATCTGTCCTTCAAACCCATTTTTCGACAAATCAAGAAACCGAATACTTGTTAAATTCCCTAAAAACTCAGGGATTGGACCGGATAACGCGTTTGAGCTGACATTGATCTTCCATAAAGTGGTGAGTTCTTGAAACTCCGGTGGGATGTTTCCGGTGAATCTGTTCCCAAACAGGGTGAGAATCCTTAGGGATTTCAATTTAGATAATGCCGGCGGTAACACTCCGGCTAAGCTAGTGTTCCACAACACAATCTTAAACACATTCCCAAAAGAATCACAAAACACACCACTGTAATCTCTACACTGATCTGAATTCAAATCCCATGAAATCAAACTATTGTAAGGGTCACTTGTGATGTTACCTTTGAATTGAAGCAAGATCTCTTTCTCAGTGGCGGCTGCAGCCTCCGGCGGCTGGAAAGCAATCAGAAAAAGAAGACTGGCGGCCAAGTAGCAGCATTGTTGTAATAAGCCTCTCATTGATCAGACATTGCAAAAAGATTGCAAATTTTCAAGATTTAGCTTGTGGGTCGGTGAAAAAAACAAGAATTTAGGGCTAAATTACTAGTTTTTGCTTCAATTTTGCAAAAATTGAAATGGGTATTTGAGAACAAGCAAAAAGGTTCAATCTTTGGAAGATTCTGCTTCTGGGTAGTTGTTGGATCAATCAAAAACCCTAGATTTATCTTGAAAAAGAGGGAAATTAGTTCATGGGTGGAAGGACCGGTGGACGGTGGTGGTCCACGGTGGTGATGCGGCGGAGACGGCGGCGGCGGCGGTGGTGGTGGTGAGTTATAGAACTTTAAAGGATATACTAATAATTATGATCTTGTTTGTTTCCTACAAAAAGATGAGTGTCTTGACATGCTCTGGTCATCTTCTGCTCTTTAAATTTAAGGCCGGTGAAGATGGGAATTTAGATATTAAATTGGCTTGAACAGATTAAAAATAAATAATTAAATAAAAGTATGAGAATTAAAAAAATTAAAAGTTCATAAGAATTAATAAGTACGAATGGAGGGTGTGTGTACCACCAGTTCAGCATTTATTCCCCTCACCAACCCACCATGTTGCCGTTACCATCACCACCTTCCCCCTTTGTCACATATATATAGTTTTGAACCGTCAAAAAAGATTTTATTTGATCTAAATGTTTAATTATCAAATAATCATTAGGATAAGTTAAAGTCCAAACCATTGGCTAATCATTTCACTTTTGGTTAACATAAAGCCGTTTGGTTTTCTTTTATCACGGTTATTCTTCAGGTATACGTTATGAATCAGGATCACTGTTCGTATATTATATATAAAAAACGATATATATATATAGTACTAGATAACACTAAAAGGAGAAATTGTCTGACATCACTTAACTCGTTTAGCTAACACTTGGGTTCAACCCTACTTATTACGCTAAAACGGTGGTGGCTTCGGGGTAAACATGTTAACATAAAAAAATTTAAGTTTTTCAGTAGACCTTCATGATATTTTGAGTTAACTGGTTTTAAATAAATAGATTATTTTATATATTGTAAAAGAGTTTTCTTTTTATTAAAATGAATTTAAATAATTTGTAGTATTTTCATAACCAGAACAGTTATCAGATAGCTCGTCCTACTGGTTTACTGGTTGGACCGATCGAACCGGATGACATCATAATTAATACTTGAAAAAATTTAAGCGTTACATAAATATAAAAACTATATTAAATTGAAAGTTTAATATAAGTATGTTGTTATGTCAGTTATTTTTAAAAAATAAAAGAAATATATTATGTTTTTAAAAGAAAAAATAATAAATAATAAAATAACGAAGAAACATTTTAAAAAGTAAAAGAGTTTAAATGAATTTTGAATGTATTTACTTTATATATCTGTAACTAAAACATTAACATCTTCGTATAACAATGATAAATATTTTTATTTACATGAAAGGTCTTAAGTTTAAATCTTAGTAGCTAAAAAAAACATGGTCCAAAGTTAAAAGAGAGAAAAAAAACTCATAATCTTTATAAAAAAAACTAAAACTATTAATTTTATATTAAAAAGATAAAATAGAAATACTTCTTTTTTTTCTAAGTTTGCTTAAAACCCTGATTAGCTTTAGCATACCATACACTAAAATATATTACTTTTTTTGAAAGGCAAACATCGAATGCAGTGACGTCGCACCCCCGTTATATGGTAGAGCCTCGTTCAACTCCGGCCAATATGCTGTCTTAACCGTGCCCACTTGGCGTCAGAGTTGGAGAGCTTTCAAGGAAAAACCTAAACCAATACGGCCCCTTCCGGGCTTGAGGGAGAGCCGAGGCTCGAACCCTGGATCGGCGTGGGTAAAACCCTGGTGCATCAGCCTAAAAGCTAGGCCTCATTTGCGATGCCGCGAAAATTAATGGTGGTGGCAGGGATCGAACCCGGGTCCCTTGAGACTTCATGCTTTACCTCAACCACTACACCACAACCTCTTCGACGCTAAAATATATAACTACTTTCATCTTTTGGTTTGTGATTTATACATATTACATATTTTTTTAACCGCATGTAACATATTCCAGTTGTTTAATCGAAAGTAGCATTCTATAGTCAATAAAAGCTTGATGTGATCAAACAACTGTCGTCACACTTCGCATATGACGATAAAAAATTATAGATATTTCATACCCAATAAAAAGAAACATTTATTATAATAATTAGTATATTTTAATGACAAAAAAACTAAAGCATGCATCAGTTGAACCGGACACCAATCCGGCTGTCTTAGAATTTCATTGGACGAACCGATCGGGCTGGATTTAAGAACCGTATGACGTCATAAATAATATAAAAATTAAAACTATATTATAGATATAAAATATAAAATATTTTTTGTTTTCATGTGAATTTGCAATTTTAATAACATGAATGTTTAAATAAATAAAATATACAATTTGAAATACTAAATTAATCACAAAATGAGATTTTGAAGGGGAAAAAAATTAAAAATAATTTTTTTTTGAAATCCGGTTCAAATGAAAGCGGTTTAACTACATACAACCGGACCGGCTATGTGTCCGGTTCCCGATCCGACCGACCGGTCCGGTTCAGTTCTGAAAACATCGGGTATAATGGTTTCTTACTCCTCTCTATATGGCTCTTTTGGCTTTATCTTTGGTTTGTGTATCGTGTTTTCTTAGCCTTTTTAGGTTAACTGTCAGGTTTGTTTTATTTTTTTTTAGGATTTGAATGACTAACTTTTGGGTTGATACTTCAAAAATAAAATAAAATAAAATAATATAATGAAAACGTTGATAAATTTAATGTGGGTACCATTGGATTCCTGAAATACAAAATTTACTTTATTCGGTTTCTATTTTGACTGTGTCCCAATAAGACAAGTAGAATTAAACTACGAAAAAACAATAGAAAAGAATAATAGGATTGTTACGTATTGAGATGAAAGAAAGATTAGACATGAATAATCAAGTTTTAGGTTGAGGTTACAAATGTTGTAGTCATAAACATATTAACTTATTTAACTCGTTTAATAAATGAATTGTATTTAGATTGTGACGTAATAAACGGATCACGAGCCAACCGGTTTAAGTTTATGTGGAGCTATCCTTCTAATTGGACCATGATCCAATTCATGTAAACTTATATGAATTTCAATTAAATCGTTCAATTCTAATGTCATTTATAATAAGAGGCCCACGAAAATGACACGATTGCTCATTTGCCCACCTATTTAATTTGCTCGCTTTCCCGTTACCGACGTCATCCTTTATTTGCTAATTTACCTTTTTTATCATTTCTATTTTTATTATTTTATAATAATAAATGTAGTCCAGCCCCAAATTAATTCTAATTTCTTTTTCAGGATTATCTCTGTATTAAATGTTTAAGATTCTTTCAAATATCTAAAATCCAAAATTATTATTTGATTGTTTTAGTTTGTGTTTCAAAATCAATTTTAAGCATTCGATCTCTATGCCTCAAAAACTATATTTACTAAGACAGAAGTATTAGAACATATTAATAATGAATTTTTATTTTTATTTTTTTGAACGGAAAACGTTACTGCTACTCTACTTTTACACAAATAATCCTAAACTACTTCATTGAATTTTTATATATGAAATTAACATGGCATTTAAGTGTTTAACCACTAGTAAATCAAATTCAAGAAATATTTTTGTCAAATTAATTTTTTTCAAAAAAAATAAATAAATAAAATTAAATGTATATTGAATTGGGTATTTAGAAAAACGGGAAATTTCATCTCTCTTCTTCTAAAGTTTCATAATATCATATTGAAAAAATTATAAATTTTGTCATTTATGTTTATAAGAATTTATGAAATAGGTCTTTTAAAAAAATTACACTTAGTGTCTTTTTTTCCAAAACTTATTACGGATTGGGTCTTTTTGACTAACGACCATTCAAATCAGGTGTTAAGTCATTGCACATGAATGACACATGAGGGCAAAACAATCATTTTATCCCTCATTTCACCAGATCGATAAAACCCTTTTAACTCCCTTCTTCCCTATCATTTACCCACATTTACCCTAAACCCCTCGTATCATTAGACTATCCATGGCTCACAGATATTTTATTCGGGAAACTCTTGATGAACAAGAAGTTGAAGGTTTTTACGGTAAGTTCCTTTTTTGGTTTGAGATTTTGATTAAAGGCTTAATTTTACGTTCATATTTGTGTGAAATTGTGACTGACAAGTTGATCTTCATGTGAAAATGCAGTTGGTTTCTCTCATCTATTCTTCATTAAGTTGCATCATAGTGGTAATTTATTAGATTTCCAGATCGTTCGTATATTGAAGGTACAGTAGACTTGGATTGAGAAGTTTTATGTACATGAGATGGATAATGTTATGTCAAAATTAGGTTACGAAAGAAAAGTTGACAGATATTACAACTATCTAGTACCAGGTTCTAATTTAGATTTTATTCTTAGAGCTTTGCGGAGTGATGCGGTTATAAAAGGGTTTTTACAGTACGTGTATGTGCATAAGGTGATGAATGTATACGTTGAACATGCAATAACTACTTTGCACACATACTTTTGCTTACCATCCAAGATTAGAATTGAAGAGGTTACTGATGAAAAAGTTAACGATGCTTAATATAGCTAAGACCAGTTCATCTACATTATTGTTGGGTTAGAACGAAAGTGTTGATGAAACTAGAGATTGTATTGTCCAACAAGATGAAGTTGAGATTAGATTGGATGATCCTGAATTTGGATCCTTTCTTTGGGGAACAAGCTAATAATGTGAATGTGAACGGTGAGAATGAGGGTATAGGTAAAAACTTGAATGAACCAGTTGATGATGTGAATATGAGTGGTGAGAATGAGGATGTAGGTCAAAACTTTACGGAACCAGTTGATGATGTGAATGTTTTGGATGAAAGGACTTATTTTGGTCGGTATATTTTGGTGGATGTGTATTAGCTTATTTTGGTTCATGGAACAATGATACTATGATAACTATGTTAACATATTTGTTTTATACGCAATGTTAAGTTTGTGTTTTATCTAATGCATTTGGGTCACTGCATTTTTGTTTATGTGCAAAAAGATTTGTGCAATGCTACAATGTCCTGCATTTTGGTTACGTATTACAATGTCCTGGATTTTGATCAATGGCTTATGTGCAAGCAGTTGGGTCACTTCATATGGTTCACTTCAAACAAATTTGGTGGGTGTGTTTTAATTTTGGTTCAGGAAGGGAATAAACAACATTTGTAATCAAAATATGCAATTTGCCATTACCATATTCAACATTACATAGATACAAAATCAGATTGTTAATTATAACATTCAAATACATACCAAGTTCAACAATATTAGCTTAGTACATTTTGATAGAAATCAAACAAACAAAAAACCCAATCCAGCTAATAATCAGGTACTTCTTCAAGTTTCTTGTTTATGTTTCGGCTGAGTTTGAGAGTTTTTTCAAGTTCATTCTGACTTCAACAAACCAGGAATAATGTCCATGAATCTTTGACACATTTGAGATCACGCCATCCAATAAAACGACTCTTTAACCTACCTGGATTACATCCAAACTCATTTCAGATGAAGATGTAGTAGAATGTGATTCAAGATTTTGAGATTACAACTTACCTTTTCAGGGCACCCATAAAACCTACGACTAGGATTTGTGTGTGTCCATGATGCACTTACGACTGCTTACTTACCACACCAACATCGATTGATCAAAGGGAAGGAGGATAAGGATGCGATGGACTTGAGATTCGTTTGTGAAAACCCCTAAAAATTGGGATTAAATGGTAATAAAGAAGATAAAGGCACGTGAGTTTAATTAAATGCGGGGTAAAATGTCTGTTTTTCCCTCACGTGTCATTCATGTGCAATAACTTAACGCTTGATATGGATGGCCGTTAGTCAAAAAGATTCAATCCTTAATAAGTTTTGGTAAAAATGACACTGGGTGTAAATTTTTTTTTTCAAATTGACCCATTCCATAAATTCTACTAAACATAAAGAACAAAATTTATAATTTAACTTATCATATATTTTTTTTTAAATAAAATTTAAGTAGTACACTATTCTTTAAATAAATATAGTTCGAGGAAATATGATATTTTTTTTAATAAATATAGACACATTGTATTCATAAATGATCAAATTACAATTTTGTTCTATGTATTTTAATAAAATTCAAAATTACAATGTTAGGTTTTCTCTATTAAATGGTTTGGTTTATATAACCCGATTGTATCATCAAATGAGTTGAGAGTGGACATTAGAGCAACATGTAAGTTTGCTACTTTGTGACCTTGAGGTTATGGGCTTGAGCCGTGGGAAACAACCTTCTGCATAAAATGTAGGGTAAGACTGCTTACATCATATCACAAAGTGATCCGACCCATGTTGATCTATATTCAAATATATTTGTTGCACTAATCCACAAATATGTTCTTGTATTACGAACGCTATTCCCGCTTTATTGTTGAAACTAAAATCTATTCAAACAACTACATATCCCTCTTAGAACACCAAAGTTTGAGGAAGTCATAGATTCAAGTCCCACTTCCACATGATTAAAGAAATTTGGCTTAAAAAAACAAATGCATATCAAGTTCGAAATGAAAATACTTGTTGTGTATGAGTTGTATTTTTTTTAATTCTATCTTCCTTGACCTGTTTTACATAAAGGTAAGTCTATCATGCAATGCATAGTGTTATGTTAATGAAAATGATGGATACACATAATTGTAATATTTTATTCCTTGTTAATTAGCTTTTTAACCTTGGTCATTTGGTCATTTTCTATCAATTAACATGTTTGTTACTGTAGGTCCCAGCGGGTCTACGGATCTGTCTAGACGAGTGACACGACATGAATACGAAGTGCGGAATCCAACATATACATGCTTACATAGTGATAACAACTAGTAGCACAATAGACACACAAGATGTAAAATAACTTCTCTGTATTGCTCTCCAATATCAATGTTTACAAATGATCAAGTGTTCAACAGTTACATAACTCAAACATGCAAACACTGTATATAAGCAACTACTTCCTGCAAGTTCGCCACACCCATGGATTAGAGTTCGACTGTTACAAAACTTGTTACTTAACAAAACATTACAAACTTAAAGACAATACAAAGACCTAATCTATTACGAAGTTAATTGTCATAAAACATGTTCCAATAGTTACATTAAAAAGATTTACACAAACATGGTAACATGTTTGCAAGTAATACAAAGATAACCAACATATTTACAAAAACATGGTATACATATTGTAAAGAACAAATATATATTTAGTGGAGAAGGTTCCGCTAAGAAGTGAATTTTCGCTAAGAAACCTAAGAAACTGGTCAAACGAACTCTGATTGAACTAATTCCAGCGGCGTTGGAACCTGCTCGTCGAAATAAAGCCTAGAGATAAACCCTAAAACTAAACCGTTAAATCTAAACCCTAAAAGCTAAACCCAAAAACCTAAGCACCCCACCCCCCAAAAACCTAAATCTTCCAACCCCCATCCCCCAAAAACCTAAACCTACCCACCCCACCCCTAAAAACCTAAATCCCCCCACCCCCACCCACCAAAAACCTAAACCCCACCCTCAACACCCCCCCCCCCCAAAAAAAACCTCGACGAGCCAGTTTCAAAGCCGCTAGAATAAGCTCAATCGGAGTTCGTTTGACCTGGTTTCGGTTAAAAAAGAAATCATTTATTAGGTTTCTTAGCGAATATTCACTTATTATTTAAACCCCTCCTTATAATTAGTTACTATCAATGGTAACCAACATATTTAGTTTCTAATTGTCAACTTGTATGCTAAGCCTACAAAAAACAATCACAAATTGCTTAAAAGTAATTGTTTGCAACCAAATTAAATCAACATCATCAAGTATGTATAACAAACCACAAACTACATCAACCAAATAGTTGTTTAGAATCCACATATTATGCAATAATTGTTTTCAAAAGACATACACAAAGTGATCCACTACTGAACATGTGTATATATGCTTGTTTATCCTCATTCAATCTTCAACCAGGGGTGTTCAGAAAGATCTGAATCCAAACATCTGAATGAAAAAACATGAAATGTCGAACCCGAATTATCCGAAACTCGGATTCAGATAGTAATTTAAAAAATCAAAATTTCGGATACGGATTCAGATATTGAAATCAACTATCTGAAATTTTCGGATATTCGGTTTTGAACACCCTAGAAACAACTACTTGTGATGACTAAATCCTACTAATCAGTTTAGGTCCTTCCCGATGCTTTTCATTGGCACGTCGTAGAGCTATGCCCCCATCTTGTTTCACATGGGACACGCGATAACTTTCTAGTTTCTACATTGTTAGGATAAATCTTTAAACCGCGCATAGCCTTCCAAGTTTCAAGCCTGTAAATAGGATGCACCTAACTCTCAACTAAACCTGCTTGTCCTTTGTTCATTTTCATCTCCTAGATTGTTGCAACAACATGGTTACAAACCTTCTAAAAAAGTACAATGGTATGATACATCCATGTTTAACAAAAGTGAAAACTAGTTTGGTATCAAACCGGTTTGAGTGGGAGGTTTGACCGGTTACTACCAGTTTTTAAGGAGCTTGGATCTGTTAAGATGAAACCGGTTTTTTTTGTGCACCTCTATTACAAAGTGCTTTGTCTTGGGTTGTTACTGTCTTTATGGGGTCCTAGATTTTGGTGGTAGTTGGTGTAAAAGGCCCATCACTTTTTTTCATCACTTTAATGGTGAATATATCTTTATCCCACCCCCATTCACAAGATGTTTATTGAACACCTCACAAATGATGTTAGATAGCACAGCATTGTGAGATCTGCATGGAGACTTTATAAACGTTTTACACTACCAACACATTGCATTATAAACAACTTTCAGCAAGAAAAAAAAATAATCAAGTTTTGCAATTAAACCAACATTTTGACCAATATCGAGGCCAGGGGCGGAATATAGTGAGGGCCCGGGCCCGCCCCCCATGATTTTTCGTTCAGAAGTGTTAATATATACATTTTTCGCCCAGTAGTGTTAATTTATACGTATTCGGCCGAAAATTTTATAGTTCCAGCCCCCTGATAGGAAAAAAAAATATCCCCGCCCCCCCTGCTCAAAGGTTCAAGTTCCGCCACTGATCGAGGTGGAATTTGTGCAAGCGATTAATATGGAGCTTAAACGGATAAATAATAAATAATTTTTTTTTCTACTGAAAGTAGTTACTACTTACTAGTTGAGGTGCACATCCAACCCGGTCCATGAACCGACCCGAACCCGGTTCGGGTTCAACCCGATATAAAGGCAACCTGGTTCCAACCTGATAAAACCCATCAGTTCCAAACCGGTTTATCTTTTTTTGACTCAAACCGGTTTGAACCCGACCTCAAACCCCCCCTCAAAAACTGGTTTCAACCCGGTCAAACCTCCACCAAAACCGGACCTGGTTTTAACCCGGTTCGGGTTACGGTTTGAACTCGATTTGTGCACCTCTACTTACTAGTTGGAAAGACTTTCTTCCCCCGGTCCAAAATTATAAGTAAAGATTAAAACAAAACGTCCGGGAATAGCGTCCTTTCCATTTAAAACTTGACACCTCAAGTTTTTTTTTTCTTTTTTCTTTTTTCTTTCTTTTTATTTTCACCTTCCATACTGTATATAAAATACGTTTTTTACCCGTTCAATGTTTTAAAATTTTCGTTTTCCTTTAATAACTTTTGTTTGTCAATTTTTTTCAAAAAAAAATGAGTGCGCGGCTATTTTTAGTTTTATATATTAAAAATCGAGTTTTCTTTTTGTATTGCGACTGATGTGTCGTGTTAAGTATATAGAAAATATATTATATAATAATATATTCAGGGATATTGGTTTCACGAGATCAGGTTTTAAATTTATAATTAAAATAATAAATACTCAAACTTAAAACACACACAATAGGCAAGTGTATCTATCGCAGAGTAATATAGTTTAGGTAAGAACCAAGTATCGAACTAATGGACATGGTCGAGTTCCAATACTCAAATTTGTTATCGTTTAGCCGGTTTAATTAGTGAGTGGATTTTGTGTGCTTGTGAAACAGAAAAGTAAATGACAGAAAAGTAAATGACGGTAAAGTAATAACAGAAAAGTAAAAACGTGCGTGATGTGTGTAACAGGAATGTAAATAACAGAATAGTAAATAGCATGAAAGTAAATATCTCAGAAATGATCAGGTCACGAATAGTAATGCTTTGGTCTTCGAATCCGCTTGGTATATGATAATGTTAAGTTGACTAATCCAGTAGTATGACTACTACAAACATGTAACCCGGGTCACCGCTAGAGCCTCGTCCTCACGACATTTGGTTCACGGATTATATTCTTTAATCATCAAATGGTAGGACTCCCAGCTAGGGACATCGTTACCCTAAACTCTTTGGTGTTATCTCCGAGTTAGTTTAGGACATCAAACTTAAGTGCTTAGTTATTATTATTAAAAGAGTGATTAGACTTTGTTTACCGGGAGGCGGTGTAACAATGGGACCATGTATAAAGACGTACCGTTCCCAACATGAGTTCACCAATTCTTGGTCTCATAACAAGTTCATATAAAGACGTATGACCTTATTAATGGTAACCAAGCCTTGGCTTATCAAGATCCACTTGTATAAAGACGTACAAACATCAAGAGAAGTTTGATTAAAAAGGTTTTACGGTCTTACGCTTTGAAATCAAGAACACTCACAAGTGTAAAGACAAGTTTAAATTATATCAAAAAGCCCACCTGGAAGGTGGTTTTAAGAGCGAATAGTTAAAGACATAAACATACCACTAGATTAATACGCTAAACATCAACATACACCAAATTCATCTTCACCCTAGCAATACAAAGAGTTTAGCCACAAATGGCCATACTAACTAGCATAACGTCGAGTTTTGTAGGCTCCCCTATTGCGAACAAAGATGAGGAGTCTCTCTACTCTAAACTACACAAACGAACTCTCTTGAGCTCTGGTAATGTATGGAAGGGTGTATTAAATGAAGAACTCAAGCCATCTATTTATAGGCCTCAAAATGAGCAATGCACGGCCGTGCATTGGATTGTACAGGCGTGCAAACACCTCGAGAATCAAACAGGGTATAGAGGACGGTGTACTTGGTCCTTGGGGAGCAAGACATGGTTTGCACGGCCGTGCATGGCATTGCACGACCGTGCAATGCCCTGCCAGCTCCCCAGCTTTATCTTTTATCTCCCTGTTGACTTGTGTTGACCAATTTTGACTTCTTGTGGGTCAAAGCTCGAGTTTGGTCCTCCAAAAGCTTTGATTTCTTGATGTTTTTGAGTGGCTTTAGCTTTGTTTACTTCGGGACACCGAATAACCTGCAATTATGAAATATTAACGTTTTAAATATCAATTGCAAGGTTATTAATCAATTAGTACCATAATATGGGGATTATTATGCATGCAAAACATGTATAATTTAGGGCATATCAGCGATCTTTAGCGAGTGTCGTTACCATTGTGCTCCCGTGAGGAATCAAACCTATTATGAGCGGACAACATCATTGCCGGTCTCGGTATTATCAGAACCGGTCTCGGTCTTCGCTTTTATGGTTTTCGACTACCCGAACTTTTTTTCTTTCTTTATTATTTATCTTTAGGTTTCTTTTTTATTACCATTATTTTTACCGTTGCACCTACGTTTTCGCTTAAATTTTATTAACAATCGGCCCGACACCTGTCGCCTAGCGCGGGTATAACCCGTTTAATTTTCTATTAATTTCATTTTTTTTATTAACTTTCATTCATTAACTTTTTTCAAAGAACGGAGTGCGCGACTGTTTTTTTTTTCGTTTTTGTCAAACTTTCAATATAAATTTATTTGAAAACTTAGTTGTATTCAAAATGGAGTTTTTTTCGTATCGTAGCCTATATCGAGTGCCGAAACTTGCGCGAATAGTAAATCAGACGTGAGCTTTCATTTACAAAATACATGGCTTTCGCAGCAAGCTTTCATTTACAAAATATATGGCTTTGGGCTGTAGTGATTTATAAAGAAGTGAGCAGTGCAAATGGTTCATGTGTGTTCGTAGCTCAGACCCGGGTTTGATTCCTGTTAGCTCCCTTTTGCGTTTTTTTGTTTTTTTTCCTCAACAAACTGTTAGGCTATTTTTAGTAACCAATTTTTCGTTTAGTAACACAGTTCTTGAGAAATTATTTTAACAAAATCAATGATAAAAAATTGGAGTAAGTTACATATATAGATTCTTACAAAAACTTTTTTGTTACTTTCATTCATATTTTAATTTAACGATGAGTGCACTGAAATTAACCGAGTTTTCGCCCGCCACAACGCGCGGGGTTGATCTAACTAGTTCTAATGATTCTAAAACGTATTGGGCCCTGACAAGATGGGCTTAGCCCGCAACTCCAAATAGCTACTAGTAGAGGTGTACAAAAAAACCTGGTTTGGGCCCGCCAAACCAGTTTCAAAACCCGCCCCGATCGCACAACGAAACCGATTTGAGTCAACCTGTTCTGGAACCCGACCTAACCCGTAGGTTTAGAATAGGGTTTTAAACTTTTTTTGGATGCCGGTTTGGAAACTGACCCGGTGCGGTTTGGAAGGTGAAACTTGTTTGGAACCGAGCTTGGTGAAGGTGAAACCGGTTTCCAACATTTAAAAAAATAGCCGTTATATATCCGTTATTCTACCATTTTGCCCCTATGTTAGTATAAATAGGTATTGGTTGAATCACACCATTCTCTACTCTCTTTGATCTAAAAAAACGCTCAATATTTAATAAAAACTCGAATTTATTTTGTTTTATTTGTATTTTATTAATTAAATCGAAAAAAATAAGAAAATGGTTTTTAGAAAAAAACCGGTTTAACCCGATCCGGTTTGGCCTCAACCCAGTTCCGGCCCGACCCAAACCGCATTAGATAGGTTCGTCTCCTTCCTCTCGGTTTGGGCCTGAACCGGTTTGGGTCTCAACCCGGTATTGACCAAATTTGACGAAACCAACTCGGTTTGCAACCCAAATCGGTTTGGGCAAAAAAAACCGGTTTGTACAGTCTAGTAGTGGGACCATTAGCATCCAAGTCCAAAACTCCAATTCATCAATTTCCAGACAAAACTAACAAATTGACTGCCTTGTCTTATGAATAAACATCTGATAATAATACTGAAAAACCAAAAGATCGGATGTTACTATATGATGTTGATGTTGTAATATCTTCACTTCAAACCCAGCATACAAATGACTAAAATACCCCTTCTAAAACAACGCCGTTCGGTTCACAGACACATCAAAGACAGCAAAATGAGAGCGAAAGGAAGAATAATCTTTATATGTATGTTGATTATATACAACTTATCAAGGGTATAAGCGGAATAAAAACGAACAAAACAAAGATATGGTCAATCTGAGAGTTTCATTTGTATACTAAAAATCAATGAAGCATACTCTGTTTTGTTAGTTCCTCCACAGTTTCAACATCTTACTGCAGCAGTAGCTGTTCTTCATCTGTCTGCAACTCACTCAACCGTCTTTTAGCATAAACAGTGACCACCACGGTGGTAGCAATGGTTAAAAGAAACCCAAAAACAGTACAAATGATCTGAGATGCTGAAAGTGACTGTTGATCATATGAAGCATCTGCCAATGTTCGGATCATTATACCCCTGTAATAATCGAATTCAAAATCATAAGTACAATAAACTTCTATAATGAACAAATTGGTATTGGTTGCAATGTGTAAATCTTACGTGTATATTGCAACAAAGATCTCGGGTATCATTCCCAACAATGTTCCCAACAAATAGGGACCAAATTTAACATCGGTTGCTACAGCACAGTAATTGTACACGATGTACGGAAAGGGTGAAATCCTTAATAATGTGACAGCTCTAAATTGATTAAACCAGTTTCCTTCACCTGCTAATTTCAAGATAGAAGCTTTCTTTGGGTACCTTTCTAGCCATCCCTACATAAGCACGGTAATTGATAATCAGACATATATTAATCAGTAATTAAAACAAATTGTGCATTAAGCAATGTAAATAATTTCTTGTTCAATTGTCATGATTGTACATAACAAGTAATATACATCCACTTATGTTGGAGAGTTTTGTGATTCAAGGATCAAGATAATCAAAATAGCCTTAAAATGTTCTTTTATCACTTATCAGATATGGAAATCACTTTCAAAAGGTAATACTTCGACCCTCTAATTCTGGGTTACACGAAATCAACTTCCGGGATAATATAGAAAACTAACACTTAAATATACGGCAATAACTTAAGAAAAATTAATAGCAATATATTGTAAATAGGATATATGTACTGGTTAAATTTTATGTTTTCTGTGTACTCAATAAAAAAGATGGCACATTTTCACTTTTGGTGGGAAAAGTAGTTATAACTACTATTACGAGAGCTATATTTATGCTATAACTGTTTTATCAAAGTGTAGCATTGAAGGAACTGAGGAAGCCAACAAATTTCAGAAAACTTGCCTCCAATGTTCCATCAGATAAGAATATATGTGCAAAAGTTAGTGCAAGGGTTACCGGTTTATAAAGTTGTAAAACAGTCTTGGAAATGTCAAACCTTAGAAAGGTTACACTGATATTCCCTAACCACCCGACACATGCGGGGTTGACCTATAAAATGTTTATGGTTGACCTTTTATTAACTTCAGTTTTTTTTAGTCTTAGTCTTCATTAACTTGTATTTATAACTTAAATTGAATTCCTTTAGTCTTATTTGCACATCCACTTACATCCAAATATATTGATAACACTAAAATCACCAACAATTTACAGTCCTAAATCAAATAACAGAAGCATACTCACTTGAATTTTGTGGTAAAAGAGGGAACCCAAGAAATAAGGAAGTGAAGCACCAATGGTGACTCCACCAATGATCAACAGAAACCCATAACCATAACCAAAGCTCATTCCGGCCACCCACATGGACGGAGTAGACGGCACAAATATGGTGGGGAATAATGCCACTGAAGCAAATATCAAAACTGCCAATACTGGTTTGCTGAAAGTTTCAGTTTCCCAATTCAAAATAGGGATAACCTCCTGCAACAGAACAAACAGTGTGATCAGATTAAATTCAGTCTACACCAGTTTGGATGATTTCATCAGTCCAGTTCTTCACTGAATCCGTTGAATCAGAAGTTAATACAATCAAATAACAACAATTACAATATAATATGCAAATTAGGGTTTCTTCAAGAGGCAAATTAGGGTTTGTGAATCAACAATCAATTAACAAATAACAATCTAACAGAATCTGTTCATATAATAATAAAATTCAGATGAATGCAAATCAACAAACCTTATTCATTAGAAAAGGCCCTATCCACAGGAAGAAACAAACCCCCAAAACAGCCAGAAAAAGGAGCACAAGAACAAGCTTCGCCCACCACCACAGACAGTACCAAACGCTACCACCGACATTACTATTACCACCACCTCTCTCCGAAGAAGACGACGGCATAGAACCTCCGCCGCTGCGACCACCGCCACCGCCACCGCCGGCGACCGGTTCGCTCAAAATCACATAATCATCCCTCGGATCTTCAATTGCGATCTTCAACAGAGTAACCGCATCATTCTCCTCATACGTCATAATAACAATTACAAAACCTAGATCAAAATTAGGTCAATTGAACAAAACAACCACACAATCAGTAGCCGTTAAAATTATTCCGATCAAACTGAAACTGATACCGAATTATCTCAAAACGAGACCGGTGAATCGGATCAAACGAACAGATCGAAGATAAAACGTCGATTCTAGAGAGATTGATAGGTAGATTGGATTATGGGGAAAGTTAAAGGATCTTTGAAGGTAGGCAAATGAGAGAAATAGTGACTGGGAGCCCAGGATGAGCATTTGATGATATAGGCTTTAATTATTTATCAAATTGCGATAATTTATAATATAGTGGTTATTGGCAATGAAGGATCAACCTGCCCACGCAGGTTCGATCCCGAGCCAACCCGGGTTTTAGTCCGGAGTGCGTTACGCTAGCGGGTCTTGGTCCGTGTAGCGGCGCAACTGTTGTCAAGTGGCAGCAGGCTCCATGGTTTCCCGGTGATAGCCGAAGCCTCTCGTTCTGAACCCGCGGGCCCGGTTCAGACAACGTAGTGGTCAGGTTGAGAGGTGCGGGTCTCCGATTTGGAGATGCGACTGCCACTTAAAAATGAAAGTTGCCTATCAAAAAAAAATATATATTTTTAATAAATAAATAAATAAACAAATACCGACTGAAGTTAGCAAGTATAGATACAATTGTCCGTCTTATGATTGAATATGTATTTTAAAATCATGGTTTGTTTGTTAATCATTGAAATAGTTTATATTAGTGATAAATATAAATTTAATGCAATAATTGATAGAATAAGTACATTTATTTTTGGTTTAAAGGCATCTTAAAGCATACCATTAATTATATTTATTATACATCTCAAAACAAAAGTTATTATAACTGATCGGGTTACTGCCAATGTGATACTAGTCCACTTGGTAGAGGTTTTCGCCTCTTAGATTTGTGGTCCTGGACGCAAACCTAGACATAGGGTGAATTATTTGGTGTAATTTAGGAGTAGAGTAGATTTGTCACTAACAAAAATTATAATGTTACTGAAATTTAGGGTTTTTATTGGAAATTTTCTTTATAAATTGTTCGAAGTATTTAGTATTAGAGACCCTTAATGGTCGACAATCCTAAGTCCGTTACGTAAGAGGTAAATCGAGTTAATCAAGCGGTTCATTACACTCTGATTGGGCTAATTATCCCCTAGTTTAAATAAGAGATCTGTATCTTAACAATCAAACACTATCATCTTTTGTTAAGTTAAAAACGTCTTCATGTTTCTCATCTTATTGATAGTTTATAGTATTTGTTTGTAAAATACATTGTTCTCCGATGGAGAGAGGCGTGGAGGGGGGAAATGGAAATAATCATTTTAGTAAACGTTTATATCTTGTCAATATAGGTTGTTACAAACACGTAGTAAAGTGTTTACTTTGGGTTTTCTCTCTTAAACACCTTTTCCTTTTAGTAAAATATGAAATACATTCAAACTCAGTGGTGCTATCAAGATTGCATATTTTATTAAAATCAGTTAGTAAATTATTAAGTTAGAACAATATGTGGATGTTTTTAACTTAACATGAGACCATGATCTTTGATCTTTAACATGTGTTGAATTAAAATGTTATTACTGTTTATTTCAAAAGGTAGATTAAAATGGTGGAACTTGGATGTGTAATAAGTATGATGACTTGTTATGAGAAGGAGATATTATACAATGGTCGGTTGTTCAGGGGAGAGCAAAGAAACAAAATGTTAATTGTATGAGTTTCACTATCACACTAAGACCCCGTTACACACAACTATTTAACTCAGGGTTAGAGCTGTGGTTTAAAATAGATAGTACTATTGGGATTGACAATCCTCATTCTCTAGTTTGTTGAACACGTAAATCAACCGGAAACTATATTGGATGATTATTACCTAATAAAACAATATATCTCGTGATAGTGCATGAATACTCACTGGGGCAAACTCAAATCAACATATTTAGTTGTTGTGGGCTCAAAATGCATTACATTTCCTTCCGCACATACTGCAAATTTATATATTTATAAATGTGACTTTATGAACATTATTTAACAAACTTGTTGTTTACTCGTGTCTTAAACTTACGAACTCACCAACTTTTTAGTTGACATTTTTTAGCATGTTTTTCATGTAACAATTGATAGGTGTTTATGAAGATTCGCTTTTGTAACAGGTCGTAGTTAATTAGCCTATTTTGTATGGGATTAAGAACTTGTAACCCTAAAACAAAACTCCTTGTGCCTTTTGTTATGAATGAATGAATGAATTAGTATTTTCTTTTATACCATGTGTTCGCTCGACATACCACTTCCGTCGCCCTCTCGTGTTTCCGCTTTAGCGGGAGTGTGACACATGTAAACTTTTAAAATATATTGTGTGAATTCATGTATCGCAATATATATATATAGGGGCATGTTCTTTTGAGAACCAACCATATGTTGAAAACCGAAAGAACCGCACAAAACGTGTACATATCGCTTTAGTGAAAAAAGTAAAATTCAACAACAATGTTTTATTTATCTCTTCCCACTCTTAGTTTGAGTTTATCTCCTCTCTCCTAAATTTTTTTAAGAAAAGTATATGAATATGCATATATGCATTCATTTGTGCATATAGTGTGAGTGCATATATGCATTTAAAAAAACGACTATAAATTCGAGTTCTTTTAAAACCAAACCTTAAACATACTGAAATGTACATGAATTCTAGTCAATTTATAGTATAAATAGAGCAAGAGTTAATGTGGTTCTCATGGTTCTTAACATATTGTTGGTTCTCAAAAGAACATACCCCTATATATATATATATATATTTGTGTTGTGTGCTTGTATATATATATTTGTGTTGTGTGCTTGTATGATTCCACTATTGTATAAGTAAATTTTTAAGTATTACGCATATTTGTATTAAGAGTAGGTTAAGATTTATGTTTTTTATTGAGTTTATTAATTATAATTTTTATTTTTGAATGTTAAGTATTTTATAAGAAATGAACAAATGGTGTTGCCAAAATATTATATGCTTAAATGTGTAATAACCAATTAATTGTTAATTACAAAAAAGTTTAAGACAAAAGATTTAAACACAAATTCATTATCTTGGGCATTTTTTTGGGCGCAAAAATTTCAAGCCTAAATAACAAAACCGAAACCGAATGGTTTTAAAAACCCAAAAACCGAATTTTCGGTTTTTGGTTTGATTTTAGCTCAAAACCGAACCAAACCGACCTATGCATACCCCTATTAACAGCCACGATGAACCATCATAACAAATATGAAATACATACATGAGTTGTGGTCCTATATTACAAAGCTTCATCGTAAAAAAGACGTTTTGATGAAGAAATGTGAGTACAACTTGATATGCGAGTTGTGATCGCGTATCACAAGCATTGTTGGTATTTATAAAAAGAAATTATGATACACAAATAAAAGGGTAACTTTGTATAATAATAACCAAGTTTTAAAAGTGTTCCAATTGGATCACTCAATATGCATTTTACACGGTATACACCCTCGGGTATACTATGGTGAGTGACCTAATTGGAACACTTTTGAAACTTGGTTACTATTTTGTGGTGTTTTCCACAAATAAGAACATATACACGACCACAGTTTCTCATGGTTGTAAATGTGAAATTATTTTAACATGACTATAAAAGTATAAGACACCCGAGAAACGAGTAGTTTGATGATTATTTTTTATAAAAAAAAAGACTATTGAAACATCACATTGAAAAGATTAGACAATCCGTATGAATCATGGTTTGTTTGTGACCAAAAACATAAAATACTTCGTCTTTTTATATCTTATGGTTTACCGGTTTTATGGGGAATATGTACACTTTTATGTCTAGATGTGCAACCTCAAAACAAGACCCCACAAATTGGAAAAGAAGGTTTATACTATACGACACGTAACAAAGAATAATAATATTACAATTTCACACAAATTGAGAAAATAACACTCCTTCCTCAAAAAAAAAATGAATAGTTGCTCAATAGTTAATAAGTTGTTTAAGACTGGGGTTGGTGGTCCAGTGATAGAGAAAAATTCTCTAAGTACATTAAAGTTTGAAAAGGTTCTGGATTCAAGTCTCATTCTCACTTAAATAAAGAAATTTACCTTTAAAAAAAAGCTAATAAGTTGTTTTACCATCATTTATATTCTGAAATTATGATAAAATAGAGGGAACACATTTGGAATTACAACTTTAGAATATGAAACAAAAAGAGATACAATACCTTTTCTCGGTCCAAAAATTGATTTTCACATAAGAAATCGACAACTTTTGAATCAATAAAAACAATTAGATCGAATATGGATGATGATGTTGGAAAAATTAGTGAAAATTAGTTTTCACTGACTTTAGACACAAATAATTATATGTAATTGCGATTAATATAATTATGTTTTTCTGGGTTGTGATCTTTTATGTGAGAGTTTAACACTGAACCAAACTGTGTTCAAAACGGATCTAAGATGAATGAGATATGAATATCAAAGTTGTGTGTTTTAAATAGTTAAAGTTGTGAAAATTGGGAAGAAATGCGGAGAACTTGTCCCACATATGTGGGATGAAAAAACGTTGAGTGGTTTATAAAGAGGAACACTTCTTTGTTATTGTTTACTTAGTTTTAAGGAAACACACAACATATACCAGCAAACTACAAATGATTTTTTAGGCTATGAGGTCATCTTTGACAGTACAATATGTTCTTGTAGTTCTCCCTGGAAAATTTGTTTTAAGATAATTATGTCAAACACTGGCCTCAACCATTCTACTACTACATGATTCTTGTCATTCTCGTTTAAACAATGGTGATCTTATTGTAAGTTCAATTTGTTGATTTGTTTTCCATTAGTAATATTATTATTAGTTAAATTTGTGAACGGCATCCTTATAGATGATTCATCCATGGATCATCCATTTACTCAAGGGCGGCTCAAGGTACGTGGTGGCCCCAAGCAAACTAAAAGTTTGGGGCCCTTTTTCAAGAGTCATATTATAAAAACCAAACTAATCAATAAAACATACTTGTGGGTTGTGGGCTATTCACCTGTTCAAACTCAGAGGGCAAAGAGTCATTTATCCAACGCATCATTGATTCATTTCTGATCAAACGACCAGGCTCATACGCCTCCAACCATCTCCGACTTCACCGACGATCCACCTCGATCCCGGTACATAAGGATTGATGTAATCGTATGCATATGTAGAAAATTTGGAAGAACCCTAAGTCCCTAACGACATATTCGCCTCTTATTCATGATTTTTGGCTTCCAAATCGTCCAATCCCTAATTCCCGCTCTTCCCCAAATCCCCGCTTCCAAAATAAACGCCGCCTAAATTAAATATGGACACTTCACGCTGTTGCGGGCTTGTCTCTTGCTCAGCTGTCCAGAAGTCCTAAGCATGCCTAAATTTTAAAGACTAATTACCCAAATTTACATATTTAAGTTTTTTTAGTTGGGGGCCCTATTTTTTGGGTGGCCCCAAGCCCTTGCTTGGCCCAAATACCCTATTGGGGCGGCCTTGCATTTACTAACCCCATTGATTTTACACATGCACAAGAGAACACACACAATGTGTGTGTGTGTGTGTTTTCATATATGTTATGTGAAACTTAAATCCCATAATAGAACACAAACCTAGAAACATGATAGATCTTGAAGTCAACTTATAAGAGTGTGGGCTACTCATCGAATTGCTAATTGTTTTAAGGTGGAACCTTATGGATGTAAGTAGGTTGTGCTTGGTAACATGATATTGAACTTGAAAATTCTGCTACAATTCGTGTTAGAGCTATAATATGTTGATCAATTATTGTAACATGATAATGAAAAACAATAATATAAATCATACCTGATAAGCTAACCGCAAAGAAAGAAGACGTCATGATCCATAGGAAGATCGGATTCCCGTTTAGGGTAAGATGGCTCACGGTTATGGAAGAGAGAGAGGGACGAATTTAGTGTTGGTAGTAATTGAATGATTAGTCAATTCTCTCTAATTATCTCTCTTTATATATGTACACCCAAGGGGAAACCCATTAATGGCCCATTAAGAGTAATTAAGCCCATCAACTAATTACTAGCCATAGGTTAATAATAAATAAATAAATCAATGATCAATTTAATAATTAGATAAATGATTATAAGATTCACATAATAAAACCGTGTTTTACATTCTCTCACTTGCCTGAGTAATCATTTATTATGAGCATTAGTAAGTCTGCGAAGTTTTAATACACATTTTAGTCTTAAACCAAAACTGTAGCAGAGAAATACAGTAATTGAATCAGTATTCAACTCAAGACCCTCATTAATCATACTACAATCCCAATTTAAGACTTAAGTAAACTTATAATCAAATAGACAAATAAGCCATTTAACGTTGATTTGTATAGTTACTTGTCTATACGTCTTTAGGCATGCATAAATGTATTTAGAGAAAAACAAATTCAAATGAGTGAGGAAATTTTAATAATTAATCATTCATAGTATGATATTCAATTATGTATGGTCATTAGTAAACCCGTCTTAATTATTAGCGTTTACATAAGACTTATGGGTGATAAACCTTTAGTTATTTGGATCCATTAGCATATCATGAATGTATTCGATACAAAGATTTAGTTTACTCTACTTGCTCACAAGCGAACAATAACTTCGTATCGAAATTTAATGCAGCTCCGCTCGAACTGTTACTGTTCGAGAAGTAAGGGTACCTGAGTTATCACAATAAGTCTTCAATATGATATTTAAGTGGAGTTACTAAATTATGAGTCCACTAATAAATTTTTCAACAACATTTAGTGACAATTATGTTGTGATCAGCAATACATTATGTCATTGAACTTAGGTTGTTGTTAACAGTTCCTTATGACTCCTCAATGAGACAGGTCTATCTGCTGACATAAGGATATTGTAACATCTATGATTTTTTCGGCCATATTTTTTTATAATTATTATTTATTTTATCATACAACGTTTAAATCCAGTAATTGTTTAAACACATCATGTCACATTAATTAGTATTTTACACATATATCAATTCAATCCTTTTTTAACCGTGCATTACATAATTGTTTCTCTAACACATGTTAACAGGCTTATATACATATATATATATATATATATATATATATATAGGTAAACATTTTACTATAATAAGTATATATATTAGGATGAAACATGTGAACTTTTATCATACACATATATATATATATATATATTTTATTAAACCAATTATTTCAAAAGACGACTTAGAGACTTTAATCATTCATTTTCCCACTCTTTTTTATAGGTGTTATATAGATAAATATATATAAAAAATATAATCATTTATAGATGCATTTATGCAAACATATCTATAGATGAAATTATTTAAGAAATCACATAGGAATAGTTATTAAATTTAGACAATCTTATATCTTCAAATAAAACATTCTAAATTTATAATATAAATTATTTTATAAATTTCAAATAAAATAAAGATGGTTTTATATTTAAGGTTAAAATTTTTCATTTAACTTGGGTTTAACCTCTCACTATTTCAATTAAATCCTTTAGAAACTAGTTTGAACCCCCCATCTTGAACCCCCAGACTTGGACCTTACATCCCAAATTAAACTTTTTCCTCAAAGTATGACTTTTTGAAGTCAACAGGAACTTCCCGTCAATTTTGACTTAGAAGGGTCAACGAAGACGAAGTCCTTATCTATCGACTACCAAATCGACCACATCCGTGAGCCTTAACTCCAACCAATCATGCTAAACGCTACACGAGCAGTTCCTAAGGATTTTAGCAAACCAATTCAACCGGAAACAATGATTCAAACCATTTCCGTCGGTTTGACTTTCTGGGGTCAAACCCAATCGATTTCAGTTACAAAATCATGAATTAAGAACCCAAAACGTGTGTAGTCGTTAGGCGATAGATTTCAATGCTAATGATAGTCCGATTTAATGGAATCAAAAGCATTAACTCTTAATCACAAGCCGTAACCGAACCTCTATAACTCGAGCATAAATGGCATGTACTGGGTGATATTGATCTATAAAAACGAACCTACATCATACACGACACCCACCTGAAACTCCTCGGACTCGCACATTCGATTGAACTCACCTCTGGAACTCGATTCTCAACCGACGAACTCGGACTTGCGGCTTCCTGTCGATCACCCTCTACACATAACCATCCTAGGTAATTCCAATGTCATTCAACTCATTTTTGTTACAGGAATAAAAGCCCTCTTGTTTCATGATCGATTAGAATCCAGACGGGTTCGATTTGGGGATTAGGGTTTGCGTGGGTTTGGGTTGGGGCTTCAGACCTTGGTGTTAAAACTCAGGGAACCAAGGAACAGATTAAGGCATGGTGCCCAGTTCAGTGGTTGGGTGCGTGAGCTCATACATGAGCGACTCGGGTTCGAACCTGGCGACGCCCTTTTCTTTTCTTTTTGCCTCCTTCACCTAAATTCATTACTCCGCATACATTCATACTTCCCCATTTCATAAATTTATTATACAAACACCAATTAAATTGGATTTTATACTTGTAAACATGGTTTAATTACTAAATAGTTAAAAGCGGTATCGTAATACATTAAAATTTTGGTTTAGTTACAAACTAACTAGATCCTTAATTTTTGACACCCATTTGACATAGAAAATAAATTAAATAAGCTAAAACGTAATTTATTTATGTAGATAAATATGCATATTCAATATCATTTCTTTTTGTAAAAGAAACTATTTGAATTGTTTAAGTGGTGATGTTATTCACATAAAACAATTATTCAAATTTTTAATCCATAAGTTATTAATTATTCTTAATAGTTATTCAAACAAACTCAAACGTACCATTACCATTAGAAATACTATATTTATATAATTGATTAGAAGTTTCTATTAATTCTAATTAATTCTTATAAACTACCATTAGTATTATAATACTTGAGAACTCGTACAAGCCTTATACCAAATCCCAAAATTCCAAGAATTCCTAGAAACTCAAATAGACTTAAATTTCTCTACTCTCATCTCCATTAGACATACATTGAATTTAGAGTACAATTACCTATGTATGTTTATTGTGAGAAATCCTCATAAGGCCTATCCATCTCTAACAATTCATACCATTACTAGCTTCATTGCAAGGTGAGTTTCATAGCCCCCTTTCTCTTTACTATTGTTTACAAATACTCGAGGTGGAACATGTTTACATACTATACTTACCAATTTCAATACGAATGTTCTCATGCTATTTACTATGTGCTTTATGTCTTAAACTTCTTGGTGACCATTACATGTGTTCATGCTAGTACATTCATTAACCTGCTACCCAGGCCTAAGGTAGTACCTAACATGATCATTTATAGGGGAATCCGATTACAGTTATCACGAACCTTGGCGGGTTTTGTGTGTACCATATTACTATTTTTCAAAACAAAATCAGTGGGATTGTACTTACCAGTTTTTCATTTACTATGGATTAAATTGTACGCTTGGAACCTTGTATGTTTTCACATTTATGCCATAGTTATGCTTTGAACATATTGAATTTCAAATACTTTTTACTTAACTTTTGTTGGTGTCAAAACCTATGTTACTCACCAACTACTTGTAGTTGACATTTACTCACATGTTTCAGGTGTACCAGTTTGTGGACTCAACTTGATCACATAGGACTGGACCTAGTTAAATTAAATTATGTTATGTTTTGAATACTTTATCTTCTTATTTCCAATTGTAACGGATGTTTTCAATTCGAATAATAAATACTATTACATTTAATAGATGATCATGTGCTTATGAACAACCGTGTCAGCCCCGGCGTATAATCCGTCGCCGGCCGGGGTGTGACAGATATACCCTGAAGTTGACATTTTGTTTTGGTTTGAATACAACAAAATCAGAATAAGAGTAGTCAACCGTTTTATGTTCTCACTTCTTCTTTAACTTATAGTCTCTCGTTCTTAAAATATTGTAATATTTCATTTGATGTTTCACAATAATCTAGACTAGTCTAGTGTTCAGCAATGTGAGAAATATCTAAATGAGTATAGACTTTAACCTTCATAAGGCTTCAAATTAATGAAGCATAAGGAAATAATTTCGATTTATCCTATTAGCCTCTAAAGGAGAACAATTTAAATGTTACACGTGTAAGGATCCACTTAGTGTAAAGCTTATGGGATGAAACTAATGTCCTGTTGGATCTATCTCGGTGTATTTTGATACTTATCACATAAGAAATATCTCCGAGATCCATCATGTCAAATACGAGTAATCAATGCTTTGACTCATGTAACATATACTTGTCAAAAAAATGTCATCTATATAAGGACAACTTTGCATTAGTTGCTCCCACTCATCATGAGGTAGGTATACAAATTCACTTAGTTGTTGATGAAAAGAGTTGCTTTATGATTTCTATCAACCCATACATGGATTTCATTGACTTACATAATAAGTGTTCTTAACCTTCAGTTTAGAACTTTCAGGCTATTTTATGAACATGTAGGTCAATGTTAGGGAAAGTTGTTTTAATGTCCATCTAATGTAGCTTTAAGTTATTGTAAGCTACTAGAACAGTAATGATCCTCAAAGAAAGCTTTTGTAAAACAGGTAAGAAGGTTCTTTGATAATTTATTCCTTCTTGAGTATAACCTTTAGCAATCAATCGTGCGTTTCCATTCAAATTTAGTTTAGTTATGAACATCCTTTAGGTAATTCAACCAAATCCCAAATGTTATTCTAATTCATGGAATCAGGCTTGCTAGTAATACCTTTATTACATTTAGAAGATTGATTGATGCTAATGGATTAATTAGAAGAAGTAGGATTGGTAAACTTTCCATCATCCATTTCAAATTCAGTCAGGTAGGATATATAATCATCAAAGTTAGTAGGCCTTTTTGACCTAGATGACCTCCTGAGTTGATTATTGGGTTTATTATGAGTTTCAAGTTTATAGATTAGCTCTTGGTTAGGTGCTTTCATTTTCAAGTATATTAGGAGCAACATTAGTTTCTAAGTGTGTAGGAGTTCATGCAGTATGGTGTACAAGAGGTGTATGCGGAGTTAAATTTAACGGGACTCTCCCCCCCGCCTCTTGTACTCCTGGCAAGTCATGGTAAGGACTTTCACTACTCCCACCGACCTTAGAAATTTTAAGTAATTCAGCATTCTTAGGGTCAATATTGTATATAACATTTGAAGACCAATAGATTCTAATAGAGAAACAACTTAATGATGTTTATGTTGGTTTCTTTTGTTGAGGATTACTATAGTTTTGGTAAGAAATCTAAGTTTGCCCACATATTAGCATCTATGAGACTTTGTTAGGAGTAGCATTAGATTCTAAGGAGACAAGTTGTGATGGAGCAGTGTCATGTAAAAGAGGCTTAATTTGAGGTAAGATCAAGATGTTACTCCCCCACCTCTTGCAACTTTTACAACCTATAATTAGGACACTCGGTGCTCTCACTGATCTTTGAGGTCTCTAGGAACTACACATGAAAAGTTTCAATGATGCGCGTGACGTGGGAACCTTTCACATATTTAGACTTGAGTTCCTTATCGTCCAACATGTCATAAGAAAATTTAGAGACAAATTTAGAAGGAATTCTATTAAGTATATATGAATTGATATCTTTAAAGCTTTGGGCCGTAGGAAACAGATTAGATACAAGTAAATATTCTTCTAAATGATAAATGAATTATGTTTGAATATTCCATTTGGGATAATATCTGGTGGAACCTCATTTATTCCCTTAGCCATTTAGGGCTTTTAACACATGATTTAAAGTCACTGAGAATGAGACTTGGTAACAATTCATCCTGCATTGACCTAGTCAAGATTTCTCATAAAATTTGGTCTTAATGGATGAAGTGCATAGGTCTCATTTATCTTTTGTTAAATTTTCATTTTCATGATAACAAAAGTTGTGAAAGTTTATTGTATCAGCTAGTTCTATGTCATAAATGTTTCTATCCAGATAATGATAACCAATAATATAAGAGTTAATGATGACATTGTTTTGGCCATGCAAACCTCATAACTATCAAAGTGGAGCTTTATTATTGATACTAAATTCTGAGTATTCTCCAGAATATGTAAAGTATCATAAAGCCTAATACAAAGATCAATTATTTAATGGTTCTATGTAGCCTTAACATTTAAATTTACCACTAACTTCTCATCTTAATTATTAGTTGAATTCTGGTAAGGAAAGGTATAGAACTAGACTCAACGCATCATGTATTGATTGGAATATTAATATAGCAGACTCAAAAATCATTAATTAGTGACTACTTTATCTTAGCCAGCTAATCCCTTGGTTTATGGATGGTCTCATTGCTTATGCCTAGTATAATGGCATAAGTTTTGTAGTGAGATTTCTCCTTGGAGAATGTAAGAGCCGGGAAGCAGTACTTGTATTTTGTTTCCTGACCTTAGAACTATCCTCTTTTTAGGTTTAGTGATAGTAAGGTGAATAACATCCATTGTTCCAGTTTTAGGCGTTCCTTTTCCTGTAAGTATGTTGTTATCAATACACTCATTTTCCTTTAGTACTTCTGAGTGTTATAGTTGGTTTTTAAGGAAACTAATCATACTAGTAAAAATTAAAATTATTATGTACGCACTGAAAAACTTCACTGATTTCCATGTATAAGCCCTTAGTTTATGGGTCATGTCAGTGTATATTATGATGTGTTCAAAGATACCACTTAACATTTTATTTAGAATTAGAATGTTTACATGCGTCTTACAAATTATTTTGATTCTTCCATTTTCACAGAGAATACATTAGTCTTAGGAAATTCAGAATTTAGAATAGCTCCCCTGATAGCAATCATGAAAAAAAGTTCTTGATTATCAAAGCAAATGTAGGTCCTGAGCAGATTCGAAAAACACAAATCTGTGGAGAAATCTTCAAACAGTCCGGATCGAGAGGCGGAATCTCTGGATCCGGTATCACTCTCGAATCAGAAATGGTAGAGACGGGTGCGGGAATCACATATACGAACAGAAACATATGAAAGTGAAAAAGAACAGCTAATTGAAAGCAAAAAAAACGTATGATTCTTTGATTGAAATGAAAATAAAGGCTCGATCATACACTAATAATTAGTCTCACCCCAGGGTGAGCTCCCCCTGGGGTGGTGATTCCCTCTACAGACACACACTCACTCCTAAGGCATAATCTGCTATATATAGGAGGCCAAGCACACGCGCCTTGTTTTCCAAGCCACCGCCCAATGGGCCTGAAAAACAGGTATCGAAACTACCTAGTTTCGATTGAACAAATGTTCAACCGAAACTAGTAGTTTCGATTGAACAAAAGTTCAACCGAAACTAGTAGTTTCGATACTGTAATTTCGATTGACAGCATCAGTCTCAAAATTATACCCACAGCAAATACCAACTTAAAACATGAAGAAATCAAGCTTTTGGAGGACCAAACCCGAGCATTGACCCCCTAAGAAGTCAAACCAGGTCAAAGGAAGTCAACACAAGTAGCTAAAAGACAAAACAGGAGGCAAGAAGGGGATGCACAGCCGTGTATCTTATTGCATGATCGTGCAATGCCCAACTTGCTCTCCAAGGGTCTAGTACACTGTCCCGTGTACCCTGTTTGATTCCCGAGGTTTTTGCATGCCTGTGCAATCCAATGCACAGTCGTGCATTGCTCATTTTGAGGCCTATAAATAGATGGTTTGGGTTCTTCATTCCATACACCCCACCTCACCCATCCATACCTCAAGAACACACCAGAGAGATCTTATTTCGTAGTTTAGAGTAGGGAGTGGAGGGGCTCTTCCTCCTTGTTCCATAATAGGTGAGCCTACGAAACTCAGCGTTACGCTAGCTAGTATGGCCATTCGTGGCTAAACTTCTTGTATTGCTTGGGTGAAGATGAAGTTTGGTGCATGTTAATGTTTGACGTATTAATCTAAGTGATATGTTTATGTCTTTAATTATTCGTCCTTAAAACCACCATTTGGTGGGCTTTTATTATTATCTAAATTCGTCTTTATATTTATGAGTGTTCTTGATTTTAAAGCGTAAGATCATAAAACCTTTTTAATCAAACTTCCTTTTAAACTTGTACGTCTTTATACAAGCAGAGATTGATAAGCCAAGGGTTGGTCAACATTATTAAGGTCGTACTTCTTTATACGAACTTATTATGCGACCAAGAATTGGTGAACTCATGTTGGGAAAGGTATGTCTTTATACGAACTTAATCACCTATTTAACCTTAATACAAATCATTTACGTTCGATGTCTCAAACCAACCCGGAGATGACCATTCGAAGGGTTGAGGGTAACTGTTGTCCTTAACGGGAGACACTACTATTTAATTTAAAGATTTTAATTCGTGAATCAAATGTCGTGAGGACGAGGCTCTAGCGGTGACCCGGGTCACAAGTTTGTAGTAGTCATATCACTGGATTAGTCAACTTAACATTATCACGTACCAAGCGGATTTGAATCCCAAAGCAATACTCTTCGTGACCTGATCATTTCCAAGATATTTACTTTCCTGCTATTTACTATTCTGTTCGTTACATTTCTGTTACACACTTCACGCACATTTTTACTTTTATGCTATTTACTTTACCGTCATTTACTTTTCTGTCATTTACTATTTTGCTTCACAAGCACACAAAACCCACTCACTAATTAATCCGGCTAAACGATAACAAAATTTGAGTATTGAAACTCGACCATATCCATTGGTTCGATAATTGGTTATTACCTAAATTATATTACGCTGCGATAGGTACACTTGCTTATTGTGTGTGTTTTAAGTTAAAGTAATTATCATTTTATAAATTTAAAACTTGATCTCATGAAACCAATATCTCTTAATATTAGTATATTATTATATTAATATTTACTTATAAACAACACGCATCATTAATGACCAATTGTTTAAGCATTAAGAATAATTTAATTTTAAATAGTAAGTATGTGTAATAAGAATGTAACACATCACCTTTGAGCAGAAGTGAGACATTTGTTTAGAATACACATAACTAGGTTCGCGGAACATAAGTGTAACACATCACCTTTGGGCAAAAGTAGAAGCATTCATGTATTTTAGGCGAACTAGTGCTTAATTAGACTTAAATAACTTTACGAGTGTGACACATCACTTTTGGGTAGAAGTGAAATTTTAGGTGTTATTTAAGTTAATCATGTTTTCTAATTAATATCATGATATGCACTAAGTTATAATGCTCAATTAAGCTTGAACAAGTTTACACATGCATCACATCACCTTTGGGCAGAAGTGAAGCTTTTAGGTGTTATTCAACTAAGTTTTAAGGTTTTGAAAAATATTTAAGTTTAAGGTTTATAAAAAAAAAGCATTTTAATAGCAAACCTCCCTGTTCGTTGGGGGTTGCGGGGAGCAGCGCGGCCCCGCGGGGAAAAAGTTTTAGGCACATAAATAAGGCTAGGTTCACGGCACCAAGTAAGTTCCCGGGAAATCGAGTAAGTTCTCGGGAAAAGGTAAGTTCTCGGGAAAAATAAGGTTCACGGCTGCAGAAAATGTTCACGGCTTCAGTAAGGTTCATGGCTTCTGTAAAGTTCACGGCTTCAGTAAGGTTCACGGTTCCAGTAATGTTGTAACATCCCAAAAATAAATCGACAGTTATAATAACGGAATAAACGAACGAGGCATGACGGGCCGGGCCGGATGGGCTAGAAGGGGAGCCTCCCCTATAAATAGCCAAGGTCATCACCATTTCTCTCATTTGCAAGTTCTAGAGAGAGAAACCGTAGAGAGAGAAAGTTGGCGGATCGACCCGAGATTTCAGCAAAGCGTTACTCCATAACTCGTGAGAAGAACCTCCGGATCAGAAGCTCGATTCAGGTAACGATCCGACCTAAATCTGAGTTTTAGTTCGTTTTTTGGGTTTTTCGGGTTTTGGGTGAAAATGTAACATTTTAACGGATGAAACTGAAGGATAAACATAGATTTGAGTTCCTTAATGGAAAACGAACGTTTTGGATGCAAACAGGTTCGAGATCTTGACGAGATCAGACCTGAATGCGAAAGTTAGGGTTTTGCGAAGAAACAGGTCGTGCGCACTAGCGCACGGAGCAGGTCCTGCGTACTTATTAAATACGCAGGAAGAGGGGTCTGCGTACTTGCTAAGTGCACAGGCAGCAGGGTCTGCGCACTTGCTAAGTGCGCAGGCATCAGGCTGATTAGGTAAAGTCGGTATGTTTAGAAGGTTAAACCGTTAGAGTCGGGATTTGGTCTGATGTGTATTTAACTAATCAATTCAGATCGGAAGTGACGTAGTGGGACCTTTGTTTAGGGCAACCCGGATTAGCTTATCAGGTGAGTTCTAGAAGCCCTCTTTTAAATGTTTTATATAATGTTTTCGGGCTGGTGTGCATACATATGAAATGATGTTTTATGAAATGATATTTTATGAAACTATGATTATGAAATGAAATGACTTGGAATGAACGGTTTATGGAAAGAAAGTTTTATGCATGGAATGTTTACGAACGAATGTTTAATAAGAAATGGTTTAAAGTAAAGGTAAAGGGTTTTGAAAAAGAGTGAAAGGTTTTATGAAAGGGAAAGAAAAAGGGCAAAGGTTTTAAAGAAGTCATTACAAATCTAATCTGTCGAATGAAAGGAATTGACGAATGAAGTCTGGGAATGAGATTCCCAGCCTTGTGGTAGATTATGGACAACGAGCCATAGTTACCATAAGAACAACATGGGCAGTGTCTTAGTGGCCTGCCAATGGTTTGATGTTGTACAACTGGTATGGAGTAACGACGGTTACTCAAGGGTTAACGTGACCCTACGTCAGGTTAAATTATGATCCGACAGTGTTATGGCTGAGAGCCATAGCCGTCGATGGAAGTTGTCGGTCTATGGCTGAGAGCCATAGCCTTCAATGGAGGTTGTCGGTCTATGGTTGAAAGCCATAGGGGGCAACCGAGTGGGTATTGTCGGTCCTCGTGCAGTTAGCCTTGGGGGCAATACCAAAAAGGGAATTAACGGAATGTTGTGGCAATGACGGTGATACGCAACGGTTGTCCACGACATGTAGGGTTCCTTCGGGGACACAGAGACGCGTAAAGAAAGATACAGATTTTAGATAGTAATGTATGACTTAAATGAATTTAAATGTTTTTAACAAATGATTCGTTCAATGTGTTTAAATGTTTGAAGGTTTATGAATGAAAGGCCCTGTTTTCTTATACGTGATGTTAAACCCTATTGAACGTTTTGAATGATGAACCATTTCTTAAATCGAACGAAAACTAGAACTCACCAGCGTAGCTGACTTTTTAGTGTGCACATTCAGGTTAAGGCAGGTTATGAGGATGGACGGTGATGCTTGGCTAGAGATGAAGAGTTACCCGACTGCTTTTGAAGACTGGCAATCCCGTTATGTTTTGTTTTAGTTTATTTTATGTTTTAAAGCAATGTTTACGCTTCCGCATGTATGAACAATGTAATAGTTATGATTTAATGAAGTATTGTCAGCTGCGTTATTTGATATTCATGTTTAAGAACTGTTTGTGAATGAGTAAATCCAACAAGTGAGGCCTCCCGGGTTTAGGGCCTTACAAGTTGGTATCTGAGAAATAGTTTGAGAGATTCGGACACTCCCAGTGTCTGAACTTAAACTTTGAATGGGACCGAAAGCGGATGCCAGTACGGGTAACTCGAGCCACAGCATCAGGTATGAAGGTAGTATATATTTACGTATATAGTATGCCTTAGAAAGGGTTAGGTAAGGACTTGTGTTCTGATGGAATCACAAAGGTGGTCAAATAGAAATCGAAAGGTAGTGTAATGGTTAATTGCAGATGGCCAGTGTATATTAACATCTTACAGTGCTTATTGAATTTTTATTTGTTAACTAGCGTGATGACATTGCATTCCTTGTCTTATAGAACGAAATGGCAAGGAGAGGAAACGGAAGGCGTGGTGGTCGTACCGACGATCGAAATGGTGGGCGTGGCAGGATCCCTGCGCGCCAAGAGAATAGTGAAGAAGGAAGTGTTCACACTGAACCGGCGGTTAGTGTGCATGGAACTGAACAGACATTGGTTGAAGAACAACCTTTCACTTTTGAACCAGAAGTGAGAGCAGCTATAGCTCGAGAGTTCACAGAATTGATGAAGACTTCTCTGCCAGGTCTGTTGGCAGTTGCATTGAAGTAGGTTAATGGGGTGGGTGGATCTAGTGCGGCAATTGGTGCTCAGAACAATGAGACCGACAACGCACCGCCTGCTCGTGGATGCGACTACAAGTCGTTTAAAGCATGTGACCCACCAGTCCTGACTGGAAAGAAAGACGCGGTAGATACGTTTGACTGGATAATCCGTATGGAGGCTGCCATCCGCCTTAGCGAATGCCGGGCAGATCAAGTGGTGAAATTTGCTGCCAACTCCCTGAGAGAAGAAGCATCCCATTGGTGGGAAGGTGTGCGTCAGGCAAAAGGGAGCGAGGTTGTGGATGCGATGATGTGGGCTGACTTGAAAACCTTGGTGATCAAGAATTTCTGCCCAAGGAACGAGATTGAGAAGGTAGAGAGAGAATTTCTGGGTTTGAAGGTCGGGAACATGACGCACCGGCAATACACAACCCGATTCAATGAACTGGCACGTCTGGTGCCACAACTTGTCACTACTGAAGAGAGAAAGATTGCCTGCTATATTCAAGGGCTGCCGGACCAGGTCCGCACCTATGTTAAGGCAAACGCCCCTACTACCTACGATTCGGCAGTAGAGCTAAGTGGCGTGGTATTTGACGATCTGGCACTGAATGTTGTTGCCGTTGAAGAGCAAAAGAAAAGACCGAGCTTCTCAAACAAGCGATCTGGGGGAAAGATGTTTGGGACTCGTGGTAAGAGGGCTCGGGTTGATGAGCCAACCGTTTGTAAGAAATGTGGAAAGGAGCACACAGGTGGATGTAAACTGGTGTCACACCCCCAAATTTATTTACTTACTGAATAAATAAATAAATTAAGGTTGCAACGATTGGTAACATTACACAACAGCGGAAGTTAAAGTAAAGACTTCTGAATATTGAACACCATTACAAATACTATAATAAACTTGTACATTGTCCTAGAACCATGTATAGGTGAAAGCCATCTTGAGGTTTGACGATCATACTCCTTCGGCTTCTAGGGTTTAATCCAAAAGGCTAACCTATTCCAACCATGCCATGACTATGAATTACCTGAAAAACATACTTAAAATGTCAACACAAAGGTTGGTGAGTTCACAGGTTTGATTGTTGCAATGTAAAGTGATTTTCCTTGAAAACATTGATATTGTGTACATGGCCATGATACGAAACTGTTTTCCTTAAAAACATTTAAAATATGTACACAGGTTTAATGTAAGGTTGTTTTCCTCGAAAACATGTGATGACTTCATAGTCATAAAACGAGTAGTTTTCCCAATGAAAACCTGTGATGACTTCATAGTCATAAAACGAGTAGTTTTCCCAATGAAAACATGTGATGACTTCATAGTCATAAAACGAGTAGTTTTCCCAATGAAAACCTGTGATGACTTCATAGTTATAAAACGAGTAGTTTTCCCAATGAAAACATGTGATGACTTCATAGTCATAAAACGAGTAGTTTTCCCAATGAAAACATGTGATGACTTCATAGTCATAAAACGAGTAGTTTTCCCAATGAAAACATGTGATGACTTCATAGTCATAAAACGAGTAGTTTTCCCAATGAAAACATGTGATGACTTCATAGTCATAAAACGAGTAGTTTTCCCAATGAAAACATGTGATGACTTCATAGTCATAAAACGAGTAGTTTTCCCAATGAAAACCTGTGATGACTTCATAGTCATAAAACGAGTAGTTTTCCCAATGAATACATGTGATGACTTCATAGTCATAAAACGAGTAGTTTTCCCAATGAAAACCTGTGATGACTTCATAGTCATAAAACGAGTAGTTTTCCCAATGAAAACATGTGATGACTTCATAGTCATAAAACGAGTAGTTTTCCCAATGAAAACCTGTGATGACTTCATAGTCATAAAACGAGTAGTTTTCCCAACGAAAACATGTGATGACGTCATAGTCATAAAATAAGTCGTTTTTCCTTAAAACATTGATAATGTGTACATGGCCATAATATGAAACTGTTTTCCTTGAAAACATTGATAAAAACATTTCCACGTAAACGAATGGCAAAACCATTGGTGTATAAGTGATTGGCAGATCCATCTGCACGAAAACGTTTCAATGAATATGATAAACAAAACAAGTAATGTTGACCCATTTGTAGACTAGCTAGGAATACAAATAATATGTACATACATGAGGCATAACCAAACCATGACACAGGTGTTTTGCCCCTCGCTCATACCTCACGAGCAATGTTTGAACACTATGCGGTCATTTGGCCAGAGGGACCCATGGTTAGCGCGACTAACCATGACCGGGGGTGTCAATCCCAATAGTAATATCCATAGAATCCCAGGCTATCCTTAGCTAATGGTTATAAAATATGATGGTCAGGGGGCTTTACGAGCTCCAAACGTGTTCACTCATGCAAACATAAAGGTCGGGTCTTGTTTTCTTGTTACCATATGAAAATGTTTATAAGTATGTGTTCCATGTTTTCTAAGATGTATCAAGTAATGATGTTTCGTGTTTTCAAACGTGTTATGGAAGTATGTTTCTCCCCCGATGTTTCTAAAACATTAAAAGTTAAAAGGGGACAGTGAACTCACCTCAAGTCCAGCAAATGCGATCACAAGCTCAACTGACAACAAGTGAGCGCAACGATCCTAAACGGTTCCTATTGTTCAAACAAGTGTTGTCAATATCAACAACAATATAACTAGGATCGTGCCCTAACATTATGGTTTCAAATCTAAACCCAACCCATGTTGAGGACATCTAAGTTGTAGAAACCAAATTCTTTATTTTTAACGAAAATTGGGCAGAGTCCAGTTTGTTTTTGGCTAAACCCGCCAATATCCAATTGTCCAATTACAACACCAACTTACACCAATAATCCAATAAACCGCACTTTAGCTCCTAATACTAAAGTCATACTTCAATTCGACAATTATTTGATAAATATATAAAAACTATATCATTATAATACAATTTAACGTGCCCGAAAAACGTTCTCAAAAGACGTCCCCGACAAAATTTATAGGTCCCGTGCTACTACCTGACAATAGATATATAAGTGTTTCGGGTCATACCTTAGCCTACAAGCCGTTCTAAGCGGTTTTGTACGAAAAGCTGAGCACGACGCGAGAAGAAACTTGTTTCGCTCATAACTTGATCATACGAACTCCGATTGAGGTGATTCAAGCGGCCATGAACTCGTCTCGCCAAGCCCCACCAGCGCCGCCGGTCTCCGTCGCCGGAAAACCGGACAGTGGCCGGATTTGGTGGTTTTGGCCGGAAAGCTTCACTTTTTCGACCCAAACTTCTTCGTATGCGTAGATCGGACCTTTAGGAACCCTTTTCTAGCAAAAGCCCCATTTGTCGAGGTCGCCGGAAAAGTGTTTTTGGCCGGAATCTCCACCACCGTCGCGATCTAGTGCAAACCACCACCACCATCGGACTCAGGACGTCAAGATCTATCAGATGAGGTGGTGCACTTGCCGCCACTCGCCGGTCCGCTGTGATCCGCCGCTGTGCGCCGCCGGCTGCTCGGCCGGACTCCGCCTCCGTCATGCTCGCCACCACCAGACTCGCCGCCATCGTGGTCGTCGCCGGTAGTGCCGCCGCGGTGGAGCCGGCCACCGGCCTTTCTCTCTCTCTACGGTGGTTTCTCTCTCTAGACACACACATGGTGTGTGTTTGAAATGGGTGAAAATGAGGAAAAGATGAGAAGATTATATATATATATATATCTAGCGTTTTAAGTGGGTAGGCTACCTACCAGTAACGCGTGTCAAACCCAAAATATCGTCATGCATTTAGTTCCCGATTAATATTTGTCGTTCATAATATAAATATTAATACTAAAATAAATATTCAAATAATTTATTTTGTTAGCTTATTACCGGAGAATATTCGAGTCGGTATGAGCTGACAACGCGTGTGTGAGTCTGTTCGTCGGATTTATCGTTTCACTCTCCGGTTATTAATAACATTTTTTTTATAAACAAATATTTATAATATTTGTCGTATCGGTAATAACCGTACCGCTATCGTTAGTTTTACGAGGATCTAACGTGGTTTAACATTCGTATACACGTACTACACGTGTATTTATCCGAACAGTCTTTTCAAATGAATATTAATACTTAATATCAATAATTCATTACTTCATTTAATCGTTCTGTCGAATACCCGGTAAAAACCGTTGTTTAACACGTTTAACGTTTAGAATTTCTTAACCGCGTACGTTCTTATATCTTTTCTTAAATTCTCAGAATCGCGTAACGGGTCATTAAATGAAATCGTGTGACTAATATGATATTCGGATTGTGTAAATTTGGATTTCTAACGGGCTTGGATCCTTACCGGGCCTCAAATGGACTTGACTTCCTATTGGGCCTTATTGGGCCTAGTTGGGTTTTAGCCTAACAGTTTGGTATCTACATTCTGAAATTTGCAGGTGTCACAACTGGGATCTAACTTGTGTTTCAAATGTGGCAAGACCGGGCACTACGCCTGTGAGTGCACACAACACTACAAGTGCTATAACTGTGGGGATGTCGGTCATCTGAGTAGGGACTGCCCGAAGCCCAGGATGGGGGAAACCGGGAAGGGAAAGGGCCCGGAAAAGAAGGGAGAGGAATCTCGTGCGAAGACGCGAGCGTACGCACTGACGCAGGATCAGGCTAGGAAGGATCCCGATGTGGCGTCAGGTACGTTCATCCTTGACAACACTTTTTTTCTGTGTTATTTGATTCGGGTGCGAGTAAGAGTTTTATATATGCGACTTTCTGTAAACGAGTGAAGTACACCGTCAGTAAGCTAGAAAAGGCCTTTAGCGTAGAAACCGCTGAGGGTAGGACTGCGAGAGTGACCGATGTAGTTGACAACTCCACAATAAAAATAGAAGGACATAGGTTCCCTGTCAGATTGTTTGTTATGGTTTTGGGTGGGTTCGATGTCGTGTTAGGTATAGATTGGCTAACTGCCAATGAAGCACAAATTATATGCAAACGAAAGATAATCCGACTCAAGGCTCCGGACGGTAGCAAAGTCGAGGTTCTTGGAGATCGTGACGCCCCGATGCCAAACGTCATCTCGATGATTAAGGCAGCAGATTACTTGAGGCGCGGATGCGAGGCTTATCTGGTGTACGTAATTGACGAGTGTAAGGAAGTGAAGGAGCTAAATGATGTACCCGTGGTACGTGAGTACCCGGAGGTGTTTCCAGAGGATTTGCCTGGGATACCACCCGACAGAGAGATTGAATTTCGAATCGACTTAGTACCAAATGCCCAGCCCGTGGCTAAGGCTCCATATCGACTAGCACCAGTGGAGATGAAAGAATTAATGACACAACTAGACGAGTTACTTGAGAAAGGATTTATCCAACCGAGCATCTCGCCGTGGGGTGCTCCAGTGTTGTTTGTGAAGAAGTAAGACGGTTCGATGAGAATGTATATTGATTATCGCGAGTTGAACAAACGTACGGTGAAGAACAAGTACCCTTTACCAAGGATCGACGACCTGTTCGATCAATTACAGGGCGCAAGTTGGTTCTCAAAAATCGACCGTCGATCCGGGTGCCATCAGTTGAAGGTGAGGGAAGAAGACAAACTGAAAACCGCATTTCGCACGCGTTATGGACATTTCAAGTTCCGCGTGATGTCTTTTGGATTGACGAACGCCCCTGCAGCATTCATGGATTTAATGAATAGGGTGTGTCGACTGATGCTGGACCGATCGGTAATCGTGTTCATCGATGATATCCTTATCTACTCCAAGAATGAGGGTGATCACGCGTGTCACTTGAAGGAAGTATTGGAAGCTCTGAAGAAGGAAAAGTTGTATGCTAAGTTCTCCAAATGCACGTTCTGGCTTAGGGAAGTCCAATTCCTAGGTCACGTTATCAGCCCGAACGGCATTATGGTTGACCCAGCGAAGATAATGACGGTAAGGGAATGGAATATTCCTAAGACGCCAACTGAAATCCGTAGTTTCTTGGGATTGGCAGGCTACTATCGGAGATTCATCCAGTATTTCTCGAAAATAGCTTCGCCGTTGACAAAGTTGACTCGGAAAGAGGTCAAGTATGAATGGGGTTCGACCCAAGATGAGGCGTTTAAGGAATTGAAGAAGAGGCTAACCCAAGCTCCAGTCTTGGCCCTTCCCGAGGGCAATGAAGACTTAGTGGTATACTCTGACGCTTCGGGTCAGGGATTGGGATGCGTGTTGATGCAACGCGGAAGAGTGATCGCGTATGCGTCACGACAGTTGAAGATTCACGAAGCTAATTATCCAACCCAAGATTTGGAACTTGCTGCTATCGTATTCGTATTAAAAATCTAGAGGCACGACCTGTACGGGGTGAAGTTTACTATTTACTCCTACCACTAAAGTTTGAAATACTTCTTCGAACAAAAGGAACTTAATATGAGGCAGAGGCGATGGTTGGAACTATTGAAAGACTATGACTGTGAAATAATATACCATCCTTGAAAGGCAAACGTGGTGGCTGACGCTCTAAGCCGAAAGGATGTGCCTACTCCTATTAGAATGAAAGCTTGCCAGTTAGTGGTAACATCTGATGTAATGAGGGAAATTGAAAGAGCTCAAGATGAAGCACTTAAGGAAGAAAACATTAAGAAGGAAAGGATGGTTGGCCAACAGGACAAGTTGGAATATAACACTCTTGGTGTTAGGACACGTTTTGGACGGGTATGGATACCTATAGGTGGCGAGCTTAGAACCAAAATCTTGGATGAGGCTCATAAGTCTCGGTACTCTATCCATCCCGGTACCAAAAAGATGTACCAAGATCTGAGGAAGGAATACTGGTGGCCTGGGATGAAACTTGAAGTGGCAAGGTATGTAAACAAGTGCTTGACTTGCTCACAGGTAAAGGCCGAACACCAGAAACCTAATGGAAAGATTCAACCACTTGATATACCGGAGTGGAAGTGGGAACACATTACCATAGACTTCATAACTAAGCTACCTCGCACAGCTAAAGGTCATGACACTATTTGGGTAATTGTGGACCGTTTAACGAAGAGTGCTCATTTCCTACCTATTCGCGAGACGTTCTCGTCGGAAAGGTTAGCAGAAGTGTTTATTAACGAAGTAGTAGCACGACATGGGATACCTTTGACGATCGTATCTGACCGGGACACACGATTCACATCGAGGTTCTGGAAAAGATTTCACGAGGCGATGGGCACGAGGCTTAATATCAGCACGGCATACCACCCACAAACGGATGGTCAGTGCGAAAGAACTATTCAGACCTTGGAGGATATGCTTCGCGCTTGTATTATCGATTTTGGCGGCAGTTGGGACAGTCATCTGCCGTTAGCCGAATTCTCCTACAACAATAGTCATCACATGACGATAGGCATGCCGCCTTATGAAATGTTGTATGGGAGAAGATGTAGGACCCCGGTTTGTTGGGGTGAGATTGGACAGAAGGAATTAGGAAGTCTTGAAGTCGTAAGAGAAACATCGGAAAGGTTTGATCAAATCAAAGCACAAATGAAGGCCGCACAAGATCGTCAGAAGTCCTATGCGGATAAACGACGAAGGACTATTAAGTTTGATGTGGGGGACAGAGTAATGTTGAAGGTGTCACCCTGGAAGGGAATCATACGATTCAGGAAGAGAGGAAAGCTAAGTCTGAGGTTTGTCGGACCATTCAGGATAATGGCACGGGTTGGTAAAGTCGCTTATCGGTTAGAGTTGCCTAATGAGCTAAGTGGGATTCATCCTACCTTCCATGTATCACACTTGCGAAAGTGTTTGGCGGATGAATCAGCTCACGTACCACTTACTGACATCGAGGTCGACAACAGCCTTAATTACATCGAAGAACCCGTGGCCATCATAGACAAGAAGGAGAAGCGTTTGCGTAATAAAGTTATTCCATTGGTTAAAGTCCAATGGAAGCATCGAAAGGGATCGGAAGCCACTTAGGAAACGGAGACGGAAATGAGGGAGTCGTACCCTCAATTATTTGGCTTATGATAGGTTTCGGGGACGAAACCTATTGTAAGGAGGGTAGACTTGTAACATCCCAAAAATAAAACGACAGTTATAATAATGGAATAAACGAACGAGGCATGACGGGTCGGGCCGGATGGGCTAGAAAGGGAGCCTCCCCTATAAATAGCCAAGGTCATCACCATTTCTCTCATTTGCAAGTTCTAGAGAGAGAAAGTTGGCGGATCGACCCGAGATTTCAGCAAAGCGTTACTCCATAACTCGTGAGAAGAACCTCTGGATCAGAAGCTCGATTCAGGTAACGATCCGACCTAAATCTGAGTTTTAGTTCGTTTTTGGGTTTTTCGGGTTTTGGGTGAAAATGTAACATTTTAACGGATGAAACTGAAGGATAAACATAGATTTGAGTTCCTTAATGGAAAACGAACGTTTTGGATGCAAACAGGTTCGAGATCTTGACGAGATCAGACCTGAATGCGAAAGTTAGTGTTTTGCGAAGAAACAGGTCGTGCGCACTTACCAAGTGCGCACAGAGGGGTCTGCGTACTTGCTAAGTGCGCAGGCAGCAGGGTCTGCGCACTTGCTAAGTGCGCAGGCAGTAGGGTCTGCGCACTTGCTAAGTGCGCAGGCATCAGGCTGATTAGGTAAAGTCGGTATGTTTAGAAGGTTAAACCGTTAGAGTCGGGATTTGGTCTGATGTGTATTTAACTAATCAATTCAGATCGGAAGTGACGTAATGGGACCTTTGTTTAGGGCAACCCGGATTAGCTTATCAGGTGAGTTCTAGAAGCCCTCTTTTAAATGTTTTATATAATGTTTTCGGGCTGGTGTGCATACATATGAAATGATGTTTTACGAAATGATATTTTATGAAACTATGATTATGAAATGAAATGACTTGGAATGAACGGTTTATGGAAAGAAAGTTTTATGCATGGAATGTTTACGAACGAATGTTTAATAAGAAATGGTTTAAAGTAAAGGTAAAAGGTTTTGAAAACGAGTGAAAGGTTTTATGAAAGGGAAAGAAAAAGGGCAAAGGTTTTAAAGAAGTCATTACAAATCTAATCTGTCGAATGAATGGAATTGACGAATGAAGTCTGAGAATGAGATTCCCAGCCTTGTGGTAGATTATGGACAGCGAGCCATAGTTACCATAAGAACAACAGGGGCAGTGTCTTAGTGGCATGCCAATGGTTTGATGTTGTACAACTGGTATGGAGTAACGACGGTTACTCAAGGGTTAACGTGACCCTACGTCAGGTTAAATTATGATCTGACAGTGTTATGGCTGAGAGCCATAGCCGTCGATGGAAGTTGTCGGTCTATGGCTGAGAGCCATAGCCTTCAATGGAGGTTGTCGGTCTATGGCTGAGAGCCATAGGGGCAACCGAATGGGTATTGTCGGTCCTCGTGCAGTTAGCCTTGGGGGAAATACCAAAAAGGGAATTGACGGAATGTTGTGGCAATGACGGCGATACGTAACGGTTGTCCACGACATGTAGGGTTCCTTCGGGGACACAGAGACGCGTAAAGAAAGATACAGATTTTAGATAGTAATGTATAACTTAAATGAATGTTAAATGTTTTAAACAAATGATCCGTTCAATGTGTTTAAATGTTTGAAGGTTTATGAATGAAAGGCCCTGTTTTCTTATACGTGATGTTAAACCCTATTGAACGTTTTGAATGATGAACCATTTCTTAAATCGAACGAAAACTAGAACTCACCAGCGTAGCTGACTTTTTAGTGTGCACATTCAGGTTAAGGCAGGTTATGAGGATGGACGGTGATGCTTGGCTAGAGATGAAGAGTTACCCAACTGCTTTTGAAGACTGGCAATCCCGTTAAGTTTTGTTTTGTTTTATTTTATGTTTTAAAGCAATGTTTACGCTTCCGCATGTACGAACAATGTAATAGTTTTGATTTAATGAAGTATTGTCCGTTGCGTTATTTGATATTCATGTTTAAGAACTGTTTGTGAATGAGTAAATCCAACAAGTGAGGCCTCCCGGGTTTGGGGCCTTACAAATGTTCTCGTTTTCAGTAAGGTTCACGGTTTCAGTAATGTTAACGGTTCCGGTAAGCATAAACCGTGAAGTTAAACCCGTGAACTATGAACCGTAAATTAGAACATGTGAACTATAATACCTGTAAACTATGAAGTGTCTGGCCGTGAACTACAATACCCGTGAATCATAACCGTGAGCTAGGTTAAACCCGTGAATTATAAAACGTGAATTTAAACCCGATAAGGTATGTGTGAATATTATTGATTGTATTTTGATTTCGAAAAAATCTCTTATTGTTAAGTATATCCAAGTTTCTTTATTTAAAATAATAAAATTAACATTTTACTTCGAAATCTTGGAGATAAAGTTATAAGATTTTAGGAAACACAATCAAAATCCTAACTTATCCCAAATTAAGGGGATTTCATCGAATTTAGGATGAATGTATCAAGAACAATTTGAAGAACATAAGAAACTTTTCTTGATAATTATTAGATTTTTACTGGAATCGAAATCTTCAAACACTATTTTAACAGATTTCGAATATTAATGGATCTCGTAAAATTATGAGATCAAAAAACGTGATGTTATTAGCAAAAACAGAAAACCGTGAAACAGATTAGAACGATTTTCATACGGTTTTAACAGAACTTTTTTTTCTCCGATTTTAATTCCAGTTTAGGGAATGAAACAAGAACTAATTAATCAACATCTGCTCTGATACCACATGTTGATCAATTCTTGTAAAATGATAATGGAAAACAATAATATAAATGATACCTGATAAGCTAATCACAAAGAGGGAAGACATCATGATCCACATGAAGATCAGGTTCCCGTTTAGGATGTACGGTTAGGATGGCTAACGAAGAACTCACGGTTATGAAAGAGAGAGAGGGACGAATTTAGTGTTGGTAGTAATTGAATGATTAGTCAATTCCATCTAATTATCTCTCTTTATATATGTACATCCAAGGAAAAACCCATTAAGAGTAATTAGGCACATCAATTAATTACTAGCCATAGATTAATAATAAATAAATAAATCAATGATCAATTTAATAATTAGATAAATTATTATAAAAGCCAAATAATAAAACCGTGTCTTATATAATATAGCCAAGTGTGATGTTGTTTCCATACTCACCCTATCCCGCTTACTCATTATGGTCTATAACGTTGATCATATGGTTACAAAGATACACTATTGGAGTTATTTGTGAGCTAAAGTGGTAGAATCAACTCATTGTCCCTTCGCACTTTACCAATTTGAAATGAGAGCAAAAAAGACAACACAAAAATTGTTGGTGCATTCATACATAGTTAAATATCACTTATTTGATGATGATGATAAAATGATAACTGAGTTAAATGCTACTTAGAATTAATTGCATGTTCAAAAATACCTCCCGGTACTTACATAGTTACATCAACAAAATGGATTAAAGATAGACTTGCACAAATCAATCAACAACATCAAAATTGATTACACCATGCTTCAAAAGTCAAATCCTTGGAATTCATTGAAAAGAATATTTGTGGCCGATACAACAACCATACAATGTATCAACCCTCAAGAGTCCATTCAAAATCGAGCACACATCCGAAAGCATCCTCACTATCCGTCCAACCCCTGACAAAAAATTAAGAACGATTTTTCTCGAAGAATTTAAACTCGATTCAACAATGACATTTAGATATCTATATACAAAGACCCGAAATGTTGAAGTGTAGAAGAGAATAAAATAACCACTCTTGAATGTTTTATAAAAACTAATAATTTTTTTATAAACAACTAAAGTTTATATAAATAAGCTAAATCTTTTATAAAAATTGAGTTAAATATTTCTGGAATGAATCTTCTTTAAAAAGAAATATTCAAATGATGAACTCAGTCAAAAGAATAAATATGTTCAGAAAGAGAAGTAGTCAACTATTTTAGAAGAAAAAATAGTCTTTTTTACTTTCCTTGTTGCAAGGAAAAATGATTTGCTAACCCATTTTCTAAGTCAAAAACCACCTCTTTGCATCTGATTTTCTTGGTTAATAATTAATGTGTGAGAAAAAATAGAAAATCAAATCTTGACTTGTAGTTACGAATAAATTTTTGTGGGTGAGAATCAACAAGACCCTAGACTATAGATCCGGCCCGAATAATTTTTGTTTTCTTTCTTTCCTACCTGTATATTTTTTTTGAACGGCGAACTTTGAATTTTGTGACGTCGCACCCCCCGTCATATGGGAGAGCCTCGTCCAACTCCGGCCAATATGTTGTCTTAACCGGCCCCACTTGGCGTCAGAGTTGTAGAGCATCCAAGGAAAAATCTCACCCAATACGGCCCCTTCCGGGCTTGAGGGAGAGCCGAGGCTCGAACCCTGGATCGGCGTGGGTAAAACCCTGGTGCATCAGTCTAAGAACTAGGCCTCATTTGCATGCCTCAGAAATTAATGATGGTGGCAGGGATTGAACCCGGGTCCTTTGGGACTTCAGGCCTCACCTCAACCACTACACCACAACCTCTTTGGCTTCCTACCTATATTTAAGATTAGTGGTGATCCCTTCCATCTTGTCGTATGAAGAAGTTAATGTGATCTCTACCTTGTTAAAAGAGAAGTTACGATGATCTGTATCATATTAGAAAGAAGATTGCATACTGTTGTCTCTACCCTACACTCGATTAGTCAGCTACGAGTTGACTGCTTTACAACTGATCCTGAAATAATTAAAATAAAAATCCATATGATTCAATAAATATCATATTAGAAAGAAGAGCTTTCCTATAATTTAAAATAAAAATCCAACAAAAGTTAAAACAAAATATTAATGCATCAATAAATATCATGTTATACATCTTCGTCTTCAGGATAGCAAAATCAATCCTACTAAAAACAGAGTTTTGGGTTTAGGGGCCGAAAATTTACTATGCACGACCCGCTGAACCCTTTTCAAAAAATCCACAACCTCCGGGGCAAGGAAACCAAATGTATCGAAGGCAAAGGGGATAAACACGTGTTGATACTTGATTCTCTAAACAAGATTTCTCGTGTTTAGCAACTTTGTCTGATTCTGCTTTTAACGCAGCCTGGCCCGCAACAAACCCAAAGTCAGTGATTGTACTTGTATGCAGTAAAAATATAAAATCTACTATTGTGACTTTCAACATGTTCCCTTTTTTTCTATATTTAGTTAATTTGACCGGTATTCGGTAACACCCAACCTAAATCGACTCCATTTCTCATCTTCAGTCATCTCCAAACCCTTATAATCCAATGGTTCGTAAGCTATTATGTTTCTCATACTTACCAGTTACCAGATGATATTCCCCATTTTCAATAATTTAACATCAATTTGTTAGTTCTTTGAGATTAATATGTATAATTGTTTCAGTTCATGATATTTGAAGTATTTCGCAAGTAAAACCTAACTCAATCGAACCATAATTGATGAGCACTAATGCTTAACTGCCTTTTAGGTCGTTCTTGTTAATTATTGCTAAGTTGTCTTGTCCCTAGTTATTATCCATGTTGAATTGATTGTAACACGTGATTTCTATAGTATACATTTGATTCTAATATAAAACTCAAGTTAGTTATATCATGAATATATGACTGCATACATGTTTAATATAACCAATTTTAAATAGAGAACCGTAATAAACACTTGTATATACTATGTAGTGCTGATCACATTTAGTGGACAAAAGAAAGTTGACGGTTAGGTGGTTACATGCTCGTGTTATGTATCAAATTTTTAAAAAATAGGTATAAGTATTTATACATTTCTCTACTTAAAATTAATTCTAAATTTATAATTATTTATATACTTCTCATAATTGTTTAATTGATTGTATATTATATATAATAAGTAGAGTAAATTGTCATTTTCGTCCATTTGGTTTAATCACTTTTGTTAGTTTCATGCAAAAGGTTTATTTTTCTCCTGGATATCCTCGTGGTTTACAAAACTTGCCATTTTCATCCAATCAGTTACTTTCATCCATATTTTAACATTAAGTTAGGGGTATTTAGGTCTTTTTATATATATTTTTTATTTTATCAATATTTTAAACCCTTAATTATTCCCTCCACCCCCTTAAACCGTATTAACCCTAATTACCCTATTACGATCGTCCTTGTGGCCATCATCTTCTTGAATTACGATCGTCCATGTGGCTATAATCTTCTTGAATTACGATCGTATTTACCCCAATCAACAACCATTTAAAGTCGATCGTAACTGAATCTCGATTTCCCAAATTCCAGTTCCCCTTCTTGAATTACGATCGTATTTTCCCTACTCAACAACCTAACTAAAACATGGTTTGAGGGGATGAGGGGAATAATTGAGGGTTTAAAATACTGATAAAATAAAGAAATATATAAAAGACCTAAATACCCCTCATTTACCGTTAAAATATGGATGAAAATGACAAGTTTTGTAAACCACGAAGATACACAGGAGAAAAATAATTTTTTTTGAATAAAACTGACAAAAGTAACTAAACCACAGTACACAGAGACGACAAGTAATTGTAATGCAAATTATCATCCATGATATCAAGTAGTAAGATATTTGAATGTTGCCAACTCTTTCAAGATTTGGTTTCATGAGTAAGTTTAAAAGAATTAACAATCTTTTTTTTGTTTACTAGCTAACTTTTAAATAATTTTACTATAAATAAGACATAAACGTACTAATACGAAACGTTAGGATATTAACATCTACATCATCTTGCCAAAATAATATGCACATGTGATGTTGATATTTCATATAAAAAATAAAATTAAGTAGCTTTGGGTTTGCTACCACCAACAATTCTTTATTGCGATTATTATTTTCTTTTCTTTTGAACGGCCAACGAACAGGGGCGGGCCGGGGGGCGGGAAGGGCGACCGTCCGGAGCTCGGTCTACTCAGGGGCCCGAAGTTTTTAAAAAAAATTATATATATTTTATTTATATATATATATATGGATCCGGTGGTCGAAGCTTCAAAAACGACGGTGGTGGAAATTTTTTAAGTCCATGGCACCATAGTGGCCGGAATTCATCTGGTAGTGCAAACGTGGCCTTTGATTTAAGAATTTTTTGCAAAAATGGACTATAGGGTATTGGGTAATCACATTTAGGGCTTCTCTCTCTGGTATTACACATGTGAAAGCTCTCCCATCCAAGCAAACCCGTCGCCCTTCCCATTGGCGAGAGGTTTTAAGATGTACCTACAACATTCATTGCTTAACCGAGATGTCCAATCACCCCCTAAATTTTAAACCCGTCGCCCTTTGGAAGGGCGACAACCCCAAATGTGTAATACCAGGGAGAGAAGCTCTAATTGTGATTACCCAATACCCCATAGTCCATTTTTGCAAAAAATTCTTGGATTAAACCACAATAGCGGCGCCGGCGCATATGGAAGGAACCCTAATTTGGTAACGAACGGGTTTTATTTTGGTCAAACAGGTCAAAGATTCAGCAAATGTTTTACATGGTTTTGGGTTAGAAATGCAAATGTATTGGGCCAACAACCTCATCTAGATCAGACAACTTCATTTGGATCTGACGGGCTAGAGTTCTTTTTTTAGTCATTTTTTTTTAATTATTTGATTATTAAAAAAAAAGAGAATTATTGTTAGTTAGGAATATCAGTATTTGTTTTACTATTATTTAGTTACAAGCTAAATGTCGTTAACGACGTTTAGTAATTTTGTCATTAGAGTTTCTTTGTATTTAAGTTTCCTATAAATAAGGAGTCTCTATTTGTAATTATATAATTGGGTTTCAAAAAAATGATTGAGGTGTATTAAATCGACAATTTTCTATAATCACAGATTCTTGGGTGACGATTTAACTCTTTCAAAGCAGAGACTAATCGAGGTATATATGATTTTATGATTCATTTGTTTAAGTTTTTGATTTTAGAGTTTGAGACATTTTTAACTAGTCAAATTATCAGCCCTTTTGATGCTTTAAACAATTTGAACTGTTCGGTTTTTTTCCTTATGCATTAATTGCATATAGAGTGTTGTTGACTATTCGGGTAACGGTGGCTTCAGCGGAAAGAACCTTTTCATAATTGAAGTTGTTGAAGTCTTACTTAAGATCGACAATGTCCCTATAAATACTTAACGGTTTAGCGATGATATCTATTGAAAACGATATATTAGAGACTATGAATTATAAAAACTTGATCGAGAGCTTTGCTTCCAAAAACGCTAGGAGAGCTTTACAGTTCACATAAGTAAGTAAATTCGATCATTTTGGTACAATACTTTTGTTTTAGTAATTATTGTTATAACAGTTATTGTCGTATTAAGGTTTTTTATATATGATTATTGAGTTTTTATTATAGGGCCCGCTTTTTTTTAAATGTTCTGGGCCCAAAGCGTTTTGAGGATTTTCGGGACCGGCCCAACGAATACTATATGTCCGGTCATCCGGGTAAACCCAATGGCGAAATGTCATCCACGCACACGAAAATAGACAGCGCTGGTGACTCGGCCCGCCCACCATTACAAGGGAAACCCACCACCTGAAAACCCATTGTGGTAAAACCACTGACACACCTGATAATATTTTACATTAAGTGAGACTTAAACATATAACCTCTATATTGAAAGGCATAAAGGTGCCTCCTCCTAAACCAGTTGAGTAGGACTCGTTGGCCGATTATTATTTTCTGAAAACACTATTCTTTAACTTGCCATAGAATGCCCTAATAACTAAAATAATATTTTTTATATATATTTCAACCAGATTTTAAAACTAGACTATTACTCTTTTCTGAAAGGAATTGGGGTTAACAGTAACAATCTCTGATTGGATGATTTGGCCGTTGATTTTTCTTTTTTATTCCACAATGTTTTTGATGGTTGTATTTAATCATAGTGATTTTTTAAAGCAAAAATTGTTTTGGTGTAATGGTTAAAGGTCCTTGGCCCATCTGAACCCACCCAGGTTCGATTCCCATAGAACCCAATTGTTTCCATTTTAAACCTTTTATCCCTTTTTTTCAGCCTTTGTTTTTCAACGTTTTATAGATTTTTTTCCATCTTTTTTTTAATACTTTAGCTTTGTGTTTGCTTTTATTAACGTTATTTTTAACATTGCGTCTACGTTTCCATGTAGTAGTTTTCAAAATCGATTATTTTTTTGGATCGTATGCTATAGCGAACGACGTTATCATTGCGGTACAGTTACAGATCCAACCGCTTATGAGCGAACAACATCGTTGCCGCTATTTTGGTTTTATCCTAACCAGTTCGCTTTTATGATGTTCGACGACCCGAACCAATAACGACAAAACTTCTGTCACGTAATGCATGGGGAGAACGACCACGCCCTCGCCGTGAAGCGCGGTGTCCAAGTACTAGTCCTATACAATTTGAATTGGCATCTAGAGTAGCATGCCACCATTGGTCCACGTGGTTTTTAGTCGGTGGCTATAAAACTTTTTTTTATAATTTTTGTTTTCACCCCTTTATTCTATATATAATATATGATTTTAACCTGTTTATTTTTTATTAATATCGTTTTCTTATAATAGTTTTCGTTTGTTAACTTTTTAAAAAAATTGGAATGCGCTATTGGTTTTAGTTTTTTTTTTGTAAATGTTTCGGTAAACGGAGTTGTATTCAAGATCGAGTATCTTTTTGTATCGTAGGCTATAATGAGCGACGTTAACGTTGCGTAGTCGTGACATACCCAACCGCTTATGAGCGAAAAGTATCGTTGCCAGTGTTTTTGTGTTATCGTAACCGATATTAGTGCTCACTTTTATGGTTTTCGACAAGCCGAAACGATAACGATCAAACTCCTGCGGCGTAATGCAGGGAAAAAGCGGTAACGTTCCCGCCACGAAGCAACATAGAGTTTCGCGCCATAGAGTTTACAGAGAAAAAAACTCGCTGCAACGCGCGGGTTTAATTCTAGTTAATTATAAAGGCAAATTGTATAGAAAAAGTACTGAATTTTATATTCTTTTTTTAAAACGTGTAGTTTTTATGATTTAAAAACGTATAAAAGTTTATTTTATGTATTAAAAATTTGATAGCTTTAATTTATAGAAAAATAATACTTCGAATAAAAAACTACTATATTTTAGTGGTTTCAAAATTAACTTAATTCGTATACAATTTAAGTTATAGTTTCGTCATCTTTCTCATATTTATTTTTAGTTTTATTGTTTATTTTAATCTTTATTAGATTGATTTTTATAAACCTAACAATCAACTTTTTTTTAAGTTTACATTTTTTTTTATTGAGTTGGAAAAAAATGTAGAGTCACTGTCTGTGACGCCAGCTGTATGACGATTGGGCTTTTTTCTAGTGGTAGTGTCAATTGCGGTGACCTGACGGGTGCACGTATGATATGAGTTGACAAGCAATGCCAGGTTCCATGATTTTGACAATTAATACGTACCAAATTGGCAAAATGAACCACCCAATAATACATTACCTAAACTATTAAAGTATTAAACAGCAACGTTTATTAATATGTTAAGCAAGAAAAAAAAAAAAAAAAACTAAACTCTTTAACCTATAATATATATAATTTTTTTATTTTTTATTTTTATCATTTTCACCCTATAATATATATAATTTACATTTTTTACCCGTTTAATTATATATTAATTTCGTTTTTCTATAATAATTTTCGTTCGCTAACATTTTTTAAAAAACGGAATACACGGCTGTTTTTATCTTTTTTTTTTCAACGTTCCAATATAATTTTTTTTCAAAAACGGAGTTGTATTCAAAATCGAGTATTTTTTTGGTATCGTAGCCCATAGCGAGTGTCGTTACCGTTATGGTACCGTGACGACCCAAACCTATTATGAGCGAACATTATTGTCTGTATTTGTATTATCAGAACCGGTGTCGGTATTCGCTTTTATGGTTTTCGACGGTCCGAACCGATAACGACCAAACTCATACCGTGGGGCGTTGGCGAAAAACGACCACACTCTTGCGACGAGGCGTGAGTGTTCGTTTATACAAACTTATTCAACTTTTTTTTTCGTTTTACGTGGATACATCCCGCCGCGAAGCGCAGGGCCGAGAACCAACTAGTTATTGAGTAAAGAGTAAACTACAGTTTTAGTCCCTGTGGTTTGGTCTGATTCTCGGTTTTAGTACATTAGTTCTAATTTCACTTTTTTAGTCAATGTGGTCTCATTTTTGTTTCAATTAAAGACAGATGGCTAACACCGTTAGTTTTTTCCTGTTAATTTTATGTTAAAAAACCAAAATACCCTTATTCATAATATATATATATATATAATAAAGAATTAACAAAACCCTTAAAGCCACACCCTCTCTCTCTCTCTCTCTCACACACACAAACTTTCTTTCTCTCTTTTCTTGGGCGACCAACCAGTCCGGCAAAGCCATCGCCGGCGACAACAAATCTATGGGTTCTGACTTCCGGCAAATCACCTTCTCCTGGGCGACCTACTCAGCTCTATCTTTCTCTCCACCTCTCCCATATAGAAACCCTAAACCCAAATGGGTCAGATCTCTTGGCGGCGGAGATAGCGATGTTGGTGCTTGACGGAGATGACGTCTTTTTGTTGGAAATGCTCACCAAACAGATCTATGGATTCTGATTTTGGATTTGGTTAGAATTAGGGGTGGGTGACGAATTGCGGTGATAGCCGTAAAGGATTATGACGGGGGAGAGGTGGTGGTGGCCTTAGAGGGTTAAGAAGGGGGAGAGGTGGGTGACGGTGGCGATTTGGTTGGTAGGTTTTTAGGCTACGGCGGCACGGAGTGGCTGTGGTGTAGATAGTTCGGAGATTAGAACAACGGGTCTGATGGTGGCGGAGCTGTGGTGGAGATCGGGAGGTCGCCAGCGATGGTATATGGGGGTAGAGAGAGAGTATGGTGGTCGCCGGTTTCAGATGGTGGTGACCGGCGGTTGCCGGAAACAGAGAGAGAGGGAGATGATGGTAGGGATGATCAAAACAGAGAGAGAGGGGGCATATCTGATTTGACCTTGTATGGTGGTCGCCGGTTTCAGTTGGTCGTGACCGGCGGCTGATGGTGGTGGTAGCGAACACCGGTTTCAGATGAAGATGATGATGGGTGGTTTTTGGCATGTAGAAAGAGATGATTTATATTAATTTTTTTGTTAATAGGGGTAGTTTTGTCAATTAACATAAACTTAACAGGAAAAAACTAACGGTGTTAACCATCTGACTTTAATTGAAACAAAAATGAAACCACAGTGACTAAAAAGGTGAAATTAGAACTAATAAACTAAAACCGAGAATCAGATCAAACCGCAGGTGTAACACCTTAGGCAAATCTCATATCGTTCTGTTTCTGTTCTGTCCACGGGAGAGATGTTGGGTTCATAAGGAATGCCCCACCTCAAATATCACAAAACATTTTAGGGCTTAATGTAGTGGATGAGAGGAGAACTCCAGTTAAGCATGCTTGGGTGGGATAATCCAGGGATGGGTGACCCCCTTGGAAGTTTTCACCCCGGCAACCAAAAACAAATCCGTGAGCTCTTAGGGGCAAAGCGGACAATATTGATGGTACGAGAGGCCGGATGTTACAAATGGTATCACAGTCACTCTCGTTCTGTTCTGTTTACCATAGTGGGGCAAACATCATCGAGGACGATGAGTCCCAAGGGGGGTGTTTGTAACACCTTAGGCAAATCCTATATCGTTCTGTTTCTGTTCTGTCCACGGGAGAGATGCTGGGTTCATAAGGAATGTCCCGCCTCAAATACCACAACGCGTTTTGAGGCTTAATGTAATGGATGAGAGGAGAATTCCACAGTTAAGCGTGCTTGGGTGGGAGTAATCCAGGGATGGGTCCCTGGGAAGTTTTTACCCCCGCAACAAAAAACAAATCCGTGAGCTCTTAAGGGCAAAGCGGGCAATATTGTTGGTACGAGAGGGCGGATGTTACAACAGGGACTAAAATCGTAGTTTAATCTTGAGTAAATTCATTATTGATCGAGTAAATTTCGTTTTGATTGAGTAAATTTTGTTTTGAGTCCCTCTGCTTTGTTTCAATTTATACTTTGAGTTCAATAGTTTCAATTTTACTTTTTGAGTCCTTGTGATTTCGTTTTTGTTTCAATTAAACACATGACAATATTAACACCGTTAATATTTTATGTTAAATAGAAGGACATTTTAGTCTTTTTACTGATAATGGACTAATAGTTTAATTTTGAAGCGACTATTTCTATAAATTACTTAATTTTGAAGAGACTATTTTAGTGAGATCTTAGAAGAACCACAATTCCAAATCCCTCACAAATTCCACAATTCCTTCTTCGAAACTCATAACTCAACCAAATCCATCAAAATGCAGTACGAATAACACAAATCCACTTCAATTCGCCGGTAACTCAGCTGTCGACGGACAATTGAAGCTCTGGCCACCATTCGCGGTGGTCGTTGACGGTCTAATTCGTAAATTTAAGTCTAAGGATGGAGACACAGAAGCAGGCTAGGCAGGGGGTTGTGGTGGTGGTCAGGAGAGGCGGGGGTCGTCAGGAGAGGCGGGGGTCGTCAGGCGAGGCGGGGGGTGGAGAAGAGATGATGGTCATGAAGCGGCTGGAGGTGCGGCCCGAGATGATGGTGGTGAAGGCGTCCTTGTGGTGTTGACAGCGGATACCATCAACCTAATTAGGGTTCCAGCGAGATACACAACCGGCGGGACAACGTCAGCGAAGGTTGGGCAGTGGCGGTGGTGGTAACAGGTGGGTGAAGGCCTGAATGATCCGACGGTGGTGGCTTTTTTCCAAGATCTGAGTTTCCAAGATGTTAGAGAGAGAGGTGAGTGTTTTGAAGGAGGTGGGTTTTAAATTAAGTAAATAAACTAATTAGAAGGGGTGGGTTTTAATTTGAGTAAATTATATGTAAAAATACTAAAATACCCTTCAATTTAACAGAAGAAACTAACGATGTTAGTATCATTGAAACAAAAATGAAATAACAATGACTCAAAAAGTGAAATTGAAACTATTGGACTTAAAGAGTAAATTGGAACAAATCACATGTACTCAAAACAAAATTTACTCTACATTATTTATTTTATGTCTATGCTAATTTACATAATATCAGGAAAATAGGATTTTTAATAGTTAAATTTTATGTAATTAGAGTATTGGGTATGGTTAGTTTGTGTGAGCCAAAATGTGTTGTCACGTATTTAAAAAAATAGTCAAACTCATGACCTAGTAGTCTAGTGGTATAGTGTTTGACCCACCTACCAAAGTGGTGTGGGATTAAATATTTGCAAGTGCAAGGTTAAGCTATGTGTAATAGTCATGTGAGTGTGAGTATAAAGTTCTGTCACGTGCCGCACTTTGATCACACTCGATAAGATGTGTAGTGGTGTAGTGAGAGTAATCAGTTTTTGTAATAAATACTAATATTATTTAGATTAAATTATCGTTTGCATCCCTGTGATTTACACGATTTAACACAATGCGTCCCTAATATGGATTTTTAACGCTTTGAGTACCTGTGGTATACAATCTGTAACACTTTGAGCCCCTGGGCCTAACTTCGTTAAAACATTCCATTTATACAACAATGCCAAATCCATTGCGTCTAAGCTCCTAAAACCAAGGCCACCATGATCTTTACTTGTAAAAACCGAAACCCATTTGACCCACACCATTTTTCTACCAGAATCATTACCTACCCAAAAGAATTTAGACCGAATAGCCTCGAGAACATTCTTAACTTTGACTGGGAGTTTAAATAACGAGAAATAATAAGTCTTGAGAGCTCTAAGTATGGAAGTGGTGAGAGTAGCTCTACCACCTATAGAGAGAAGATTACCTTTCTAACTAGCAAGACGTTTTTGGAACCAATTTACCACCGGCTCCCAAGACAACAAACAGTGCATCTTATCCCCCACCAGAACACCAAGATAATATAATGGAAGAAGAATCTGCCTTACAACCCGAGATACTAGCCAAAGCTTTCACCTCGAAACTTTCAACTCCAACCCCAAAGAGGGAGGATTTTTGAAGATTAATCTTGAGACCTGAAACTAGATGAAAATATTGAAATGCATAGAATTTATTCCCCGAATTCTCTTTGGACCACTTGCCAAGAATAATAACATCATCTGTATAAAAAAGATGAGACAACTTTTACTTGTTGATACGAGCACCGTGAAATAAACTGGCCTCCTGAATGTCCTTAAGAAATACATGCGAACCTCCATTGCTATAATAAACAAAAGAGGAGCCATAGGATCTCCTTGTCTCAATTTCCTTTCCAATTTGAACTCCGAAGTAGGACTACCATTAACAAGTATAGAAGTCATCGACGAGCCAAGGCAAAACGAAGCCAACCCAATCATTTTTCTCCAAAACCCATTAAATGCAAAATATTCTCCAAATAATCTCAAGAAAGAGAGTCATATGCCTTTGCAAAATCAATATTGAACATTAAAAATTTCTTCTTTTCCTTAGAAAACCACTCCATAATTTCATTAATGACTAACGGGCCGTCTAGAATCTGACAACCTTTAATGAAGGCAGATTGCTCCGAGCTAATTACACCATCAATGACTTTAGCCAATCGGGTCGCCAATAGAATGACAAATTCGGCATCCATTTTCGTAATAATTACATAGCTAACATCAATGTAAAACACACCTAACAATATCTTTTGGGGCATGTTATGACCTTATGTTTTGATTACACGAGACGCTTTTTATGTAATTAAACCTAATATTGTTGTATAAAAACTTTTATATTTTATAATATCCAGGTTTGCCTCATCAAGCGGGGGAAATACCTGGTTAATAACATTTACAAAACTAATTAACGTATTTTATTGGGACGAAATATAATGTGAAATTTAAAGGGAGGAATGTCACATGGTGTGTGGGCAATAACAGTAAATCGCCTAGTATGAGTGGGCATGGGTTGACATATAAATGTGAGACATGTTAGGTTTTTAATAATAATTTCAGGTTCAAGGAATAATTTGACGAGTATCTTGGTTGTCCCCTAAAATACATAATAAAAAAACAAAAATATGGTTTTGTTGTTCTTATCATTTTCATGGCTTAAAAATAAATTAATAGCAGACTTTATAATTGATCATATATAAGACATCAATGAATGCATAGGATGATGTTATGAACATTAATTGGACCCAATCAAGTAGCCCAAATTCAAGAGTTAATAAAGGTCCAACAATTAATTGGATCGGTAAAAGAAGGCATTGCCTTCGACGACCAACAAATGGTCAGTATAAGTATATAAGCACACATATTTTCTATCTAAATTTTGAGCAAATTCTCACTTTATAACTATAGGGTGAACGTAAACACTTAGATGTCTAATTAGGCAAACATATAGCCACACGCTCACCTTACAACTATAGTGAGAGCGTGAAATCACTTAGACAAAATGTTTCCCAAAGCTATCATAATGAAACTTCCGTGAGTTGACCATTATATGGAAACCTTTTACATACCCGTATCATTTCAATAAGTTTATACACTGACCAACGGAAAGTAAGGTGTAAAATTATTTTTAAGTATTCTATACAGTTTTCAGCGTAAAATCTACACGGGTTTGACTGAACTAGGGGCGGAGGATAGTGAGGGCCGCACACACCCCCCCCCCCGATTTTTCGCTCAGAAGTGTTAATATATACGTATTCGGCCGAAAATTTTATAGTTTCGGCCCCCCTGATAGGAAAAAAAATCCCGGCCCGCCCTGCATTTTTCTTCAAGCTCCGCCACTGGACCGAACACCAACAAGAGATGAAAAGTGTTACGATGGACGAATGAATATGTAATATCCAATGGGAGGGAGACTAGTATGCATATTTCATACCACTAGGCTCTTTTGGATTTTGGCCTTTTGGGCCATTTAAATAGTCATGGGCTTGAGGCCTAGGTGTGGGTAGTTGGTTTACCGCATGGAGAAGAGATGTAACACTATCAATATTTTGGTTAGCACTAGGTTTGAGTTGAAGGATTACTCGAAACATTTGTATTGGGTAGATACTAGTGTAAGTCAAACGTAACACTTACTTTTGGTACTTGAAAGCAGGAGGATATATTAGACAAAAATAAAACATTTAATTAAATAAGAAAACACCCTTCAAAGAGGAGATGATTCAAACAATTGGTGCCGGGCTTGCTTGTTTATTTTATTATTTTTTTTGTGGGGGGTATGCGTCATACAATTAGGCCATCTGACATCCATAGTGGTTTCATACCCCGTCACGTCACTGTCACATCAGCACAGAGTCAATAACTGTCCAGAATCACTAATGTGCGTAGTGGTTTCACGTCCCACATTTATTTTTTAATAATTAACTAAATATAAAAGTTTCATTTTTAATAAATAAAAAACTACATTATAAAATAAAAAAATACATTCTTAAATAAATAAAAAACTATATTATAAAATAAAAAAATACATTTAAAAAAAAAATAAAAAAACTACATTCATAAAAATAAAAATAAAAATAAACTAGTCGTCATCCTCGGTTAAGTTGTTTCTTTCGAATATATCTTTTTTTCGTCTCTCCGCGAGTTTACGAGCACTTCCGCTAAGGTAGTTGAAGTTCATAGTTAAAAACTTGAGATCTTGTTGTTGTTTATCCTTTCTAAAATAAAGTAGCTTATCAAGCTTCGTGTCTATTTTGGGATTGAAGAGGTTGCTCAGGTCATTGTATGGGTCGGGATTTTAAGGGAAGAACCGAGTATTTGGATTGTTGCGAACATTTTGGGTTTCAAGGATTCATTTTTGAGTGAATTTAAGAGTTAGACTATTTGAGAATTTAAAGGAAAGAATGAAAGATTTGAGAGTTTGGTTTGATATTTATAAAAGTTTTTTTTATTTATTTTATTTTAAAAAATAGCCGACGGCTAGTTTTTTGCCCGTGAGAAAACATTGAATGCCCACATGAACGCCCCTTAGCCCGTGAATGCCCCCACACCCCAAATCACGCCCTAAAGGGTGTGTGTTTCACGTCCGTGAAAGGGCCATGTGTAGGGCTACGCATTTCGGGTTTCCCGGGTCAATTAGGGTAACCCGATTGCAATCCCGAATTTCTATAAAAATATTACCCGAATACCGTCCTTAGGTCACACAGTCGGTAATGGGTTTTGGTCGGGAATGAACGATCGAGAAATAGGGTATTCCCGATACAGTAAAAACTGGACTGAATCTGATTCTTATTGGTTGATAAAATGGCTGATGGTTCTTGGTATGAGTGTTAATACTTGTTTTTTCTATTTTGTTGGTGTGCTTGTGTGAAAATATGAGAGTTTTTATTTATTTATTTTTTAATAAAAAAATACAGTCAATTAGTGATTTTTTTAAAAATAAAACTTAAATTTTTTTACTTGAATATTCTTTGTCTTTTCTTATTTAATTGTGTATGAGAGTTAAAATTTTACAAAGATATCATGCTTTTTTATGATCTTCTATCATATTACAGTAAAATATAATGGATTTTTATTAATTTTTAAACATATCGGGTCGGTAATATTTTCTCGGTTTCATAGGGAATTACCCGATCCCGAATTTTTATGGAAACAATGACCGAACCCCGAAATATGTTATGCAAATCGGCTCGATATCAGGATTTTTTCGGGTCAGTCTTCGGTGATTTTCGGGTATTCCCGATCTGTGCTCACCCCTAGCCATGTGGATCACGCCCCCCACTTCACACTTCCATTACACATGCCCTTAGAGAGGAGTTACTTTTAGGTGGTTATCCTTAGATTTTGTTTATCTAACAAGTGGAGTCAAATCTTAATAGCGATTACCTAAAGAGATTGAATGAATAAAACCTCTCATGTGAGGCTGGTTTTTATTTTGTAATTGTTTTAACTAAAATACCCCTCAAGTGAGGAAGATTTAACAGAAAATATTAATGTTGTTAACTATGTGTAGTCAAATAGATTTAAATGACAATTTTTATGAAACTTTTGGATTAAAATGACATTCTTTACCAAACCGTTGGTACGAGTGAACTTTATTAGAGTTTTCTGTATATTCAAAACTAGAATTACTAAGAGCATCCACATTAGGATTGGTATATACACTATATCCTTAAATTATAAGGAAATTTAAGTTAAAATGGTCTTACATCAGGTTTTTTAAACCTTATCTTTATCCTTAAAATTATAAGGAAATGAACACTAAAATCTTAAATATACCAATTCCTTAACCATTTCTTTAAAATTATAAGGATAATGAATGATATGTGAGAGATTTTTAAAAAGTGAACAAATTTTTTATGGAATGATAGTTTTTAATTAAATTATAAAGATAAGGATAAATAAACTTATCTCTCTTTATCCTTATCTTTATAATTACACTAAAAATCACTACATTTTCTATCTCATTTTCAATTAAATAATACTTTTTTATATCTTTATCATTACCTTTTCTCTCTCCCCCACTCACAACTACTTTAAAAAAATATTAAAAAATTTATACAGGTTAATAGTGTTTTCACAAATATACAAAAAAATTTATACCTTTTATCTCTCCTCCACTCACAACCAATTAAAATCATTCCATAAAATATACAAAACCCACAAACAATCATATATACATTATTGAAACCGAAAAAGAAAGACCAGCAATAGCCATGGAAAATTGGTTGGTATTCTTCACCAAATAACTTCATATCTTCTTAATTAATCCCTCAACTCACCATCTTTACTCTCATGGCAATCCTTCCAACATTGCTATCTTCTCCAAACCGTCACTTTTTCTCTCATCAAAATCCGCAGAAAACCCTAAACCCCAAATCATGTAATCCCAACACCCGGATGGCAAGAACCATCCCAAATTGCAGCAAATTTCGCAACAAGAAAGCCATGACAGCTCTAATTGGAGCTGGGTTTGCCCTAACATCACCCCTTTTTGTGGGAACTGCTTCCGCTGCTGCTGCTGCAGAGTTGCCATTGTTGTTGGGTTCGTCCCTGCAACTCGTGGAACCGTCCAATGCCCTCTCACTACCCACTTGGGCAATCCATGTTTCAAGTGTGGTTGAATGGTAAATTAGAAAATTGATTTGTTTTTCTGATTGATTGGTATTTGGATACTCTGTTATATACTGACAATAGATTTTGATTTCTAATTTCACTCAGAAGATGGTGTAGAATTAACTGAAGTTATGCAATCTTGTATAATTCTTTTATAAATGTTAATTTTTTTAAAATTAAGTGAGACAAATGTAACATATATGTATCTTGATTACTATTTAGTGATTATTTTCTTTTTTCAAATTAGCTTGAAATAGGAGGTAACAACAGTAAAGGAAAAAGTTTCACGAAATAATAACCAAGTTTCATAATTATTCAGTTTAAGTCAAATTGGGAAAAAAATTTATCATTAAATGGTAAACAAGATTCATGTATGTTTTGTTTGACTCACTTAATTTAAAAAAAAATAATATTTATGAAAAAATTCTATAAGATTGGAACACCTAATGGAAGTTGAGTGACTTACTGACCGATTAGTTTAATTTTTGTGAAATTTGGAAGGGTTACAGCAATGATTTTAGTATGGCAATATGGGGACAAATCTGGATATCAATCTTGGAAGGGGCTTTCTTGGGGTATGGTGAGTTATAGCTCTTGATATATTGGTTCTGGTTATAAATGTTGTTACTTATCTGTCACAAATCATATGCTTATCATTGATTTTAAAATGCGCGCGATGCGCATGATGCGGTGATGAGATCGCGCCACTGCAGTTGACGCAATGCGGTTCCATGATGCAATATGATGCGTGGCATTATGAGGTTGACCAGTGTTTGAACAAATTAGACCATCGATTGCAACGGGTCTGAGTTTTTCATATCTGATTGAACAAATCTGACCATGGATGATGAGAATATCTTATATTTTAGTGTTTAAAAGTTAACAATTTAAAATTTATCCATAAATGATTGTTTAGTATTTTCTTAATAATGAACACCACACTCTTTTTAAAACCAAGTGCTTATGTACAACTTTATGGTTTATAGTTATACATAATAAGTTAATTGTTTCAGGTGCCCCTGCTTGGTGGAGCATTTTGCGCTTGTACTTGGCATTTCTTTTATAACTCAGAGTCACTGGAGGTAAGATTCATACTTTTCATTGTTAATCAAATTTAAAAACAGTAATTTCTGTAACATTCTTGATTTGAAAACAAATCTTGAACTTTCATCATTTAAAACAAAAAAACGGGTAATATTCGACACAAATTATAGGTTTTGGTTGCTCTCCAAGGGGCATTGACGGTTATTGGCAACGCTACAATGTGCATAGCTGCGTACCGAATCTATAAATCATCACAAGAACGCTCCAGTGATACATAAGCATTTGTATCTAGTTGCAGCATGCAGTTTCTTCATAGGTCCTCCATTTTTTAAGGTAATTTTTCCTTAATTTCATTATCATCTTTTGACAATATAGCACTCAACATGAGTTGCATTTATAATTTAGTTAAGAAAAAAGACAAATGAAACAAGAAATTAAAGTTTTAGTGCTGTTCTTGAAATCTTCTTGTTGTTATGATGGCATGGAATTGTGAAAATATTATCTTTAAAAGGGTAGAGTTGTAAATGCTGTTGTATATGCTAAATTGCTAATGCTGTGTATGGGTTATCTGTTTGCATTTTTACTGAAACTGGTCTTGCCTCATGGGGCTTTGCATTGACTTTGACTTCTGTTGTGTTTCATAAGAAAATTTAGAAACATTTAATCAAGAAAGTTCCTTAGATGGTGTATATATCCTATGATTAATAGGGCAATCTATAAAATTTGCACTTTTTGGGTTTTTTTAAGAAAGACTTGTGGGAGTAAAATTTGCAGACCTTATAATCACCCAAAGTATATTTTTAATGATTGTTTTACCCTTCTCCATCTTCTTTCAAAATCCTTTTAATCTTCTTCATCTTCTAGAAAAAGATGAATAACACCATCAAAGAACCTTCCAAAACCCAATTTTTTTCAGAATTAAAACCTTGAACTCAAAATTTATCTGATCCATATCCTTATTTTCCATCTTCTTTATAGTCTGAATAACTTCAGCTTCTTGAATAAGATGAATAACACCATTTACCAAAAAAACTTGAAAATCCAAAATCATTTTTTTTTTCAAAATCAAATCCTTCATCAATTTCTTCAGATGCAGAACACCATTTAAAAGAAGCCCTTGAAAAACTCAAAGCTTAAATTCTTTCAAAATCAAATCCTTCTATATCTAACACCATTTTCAGATAATATTTTTCTTTAAGAAAACATAACAGTCTCTCAAAGTAGGATTTCATCGTATTACTCGATTTTGGGTGGAAGATAATATTTTAAATCCTTTTCTTTGGTTGAGACGGGAGCCCGACAAATTTTATTAAAATGAATACAACAACAACCATACCTAGTAAAAATCCTACCCATAGCAAGGATATTGGTAGGATCCGGGGAGGGTGGGACGTAGGCAAACCTTACCTCTACCCCGAGGATAGAGAGGACGCTTCCAGAGAGACCCTTGGCTCCAAAACAGATAGCATACAAATGAACTTTACTAAAAGTATAGGGACCGAAAACTACCAAAATTGAGGACATTGGTCAATGCCGGGACATACCCCCAAGTAGAGGTGCACAAAAAAACCGGTTTGGAAATCCAAACCGGTTCCGAACCGGAACCCGAACCGCCCCATAACCGGTTTTGTGTGAACCGGTTTCAAACCGATACGAACCGCCAGTTTACAACCGGTTTAACCTATTTGTGCGACGAGCGGTTTACAACCGGTTTTTTGTGAACCGGTTTGAGAAACCGGTTTGGTAAACCGGTTTGAACCGGTTTAACGGTCAAAAAAAAAACTAGCCGTTGGAAACGGCTATATAGCCGTTGGGACCAATTTTTGACCGTTTTTTTGACCGTTTTTTGACCCATTTTAACCCCCAAACACATTATAAATAGGTAGTGGGTGTTTTGGTTAAATCACACTTCTCAAACGCTCAAAAAACGCTCAAAAAATTTCAAAAAACGCAATGGCAGGTTCTTCAAGTTATGGTGTTTCCTCTAACGAAGTTAGCGTTGTGAAAATAATACCAACAACGAGGAACCCCGCAATTTGGTCAAACTACGATCTATGTGAGTTGTCTAACGGGTTGGAACGTGCTCGTTGCAAAAAATGTGGTGGTTTTTTTAAAAAGGAATCAAATTCTACTCTAAAAACTCATCTGGAAAAATCGTGTCCGAGTTTGAAGAATATTCCAGGTGAGGGTCAAGCATCTATGACAAGCGAGGGTGGAATTTGGAACTTCGATCCAAATATTGTTCGAGATAGAATGGCGAAATTAGTTATTCAAAGAGGTTTGCCGTTCAACCATTTCGACAACCCGCTCACGACGAGGATGATTCAAGAAGCCCTTCAACCACGTTATCATCAAGTAAGTCGTAGTACTCTTAGACGTGATTGTCTAAAAATGTGGAAAAAAGCAAAAAAAGAATTAATTTTAGGTTTTGAAAAATTGAAAACCGGTGTGAACTTAACCACCGACGTTTGGTCGGCTCCACATGGTATTCCCGACTCATATATTTGCGTTACCGCTCATTGGGTTGATCCCAATACGTGGCAAATGATGAAACGTACAATCGCGTTTGATATGTTTGAATATCCGCACACGGGTCAAAATTTATTTCACATTTTAGATGATGTGATAACCGATTTTAAATTACAAAATAAATTATTTTCAATATCTTTTGATCATGCCTTAAATAATACAAATGCGGTTCAAAAATTAATATTAAAATATAATCCGATTTGCAACGGCGCTTTTTTCCATAATCGATGTATTGCACACATCATCAACTTAGCCGTGCAAGACGGGCTTGGGGTTGAACCCGTTATTGAAATAAGTAATGCATTTCGAGTCATGCTTAAAGACGTTTTTAGTAGTAGTAAAAAAAGATACCATGAATATATTAGATTATGTAACGATACGGGTTTGATTTGCTTAGGTCCCAATTGGGACCTCCCAACAAGATGGAATTCAACTTATAAAATGTTTCATAGTGCTATACGTCAAAAAGATACTTTATCAATTTTTCATGATATGCTTTCCTCAAAACCGCGTCGTAAAATTCAAAGTTTTCCGTCTACGAGTTGGGACATTCTTGAAAATTTAACCGAATTGCTCGAAGTTTTCAAAACCGCCACTACTTTTTTATCCGGGGTTTATTACCCCACAAGTCCCTTGGCTCTTAAACAAATATTTCTAATGTGTAACAAATTAGCCGAACTTGAAAATAAAAATACTCTTTTTACGACAATGATAAAACCGATGAAAGAAAATTTTGTTAAATATTTTAAAGAAATGCCTCCGGTTATAACTTGTGCCGCCGCATTAAACCCTACAATTAATGTTTACGGTGTTGAAACCTTGATTGATAAAATAACTTACGATTTGGATTTGAATTCCGAAGATATTCATTTTTCAACCGTAACAAAAACTTATTTTAACAAATGTTTGCAAGATTTGTTTGATATTTATTTACATAAATATGGTACAACACAAACCCCACATGATACGATGGGGGCGGGCGCATCAAGTAGTAGCTCGAGGAATGTAAACTTAAATTTGTATAACGAAATGAGAAATGAATTTACTAAACGGGCTAGAGGGTCCACCCCGAGTAGCGAACTCGGAAGGTATACGGGAACAAACTTTTTATCATTTATGAGTCCGGATGTTTTTGAGGACTTTGATATTTTGGCTTGGTGGAAAGGAAACGAATCTACTTTTCCGGTCCTTTCCGCCATGGCCCGTGATTTACTAACCGTCCAAGCTTCCACGGTAGCTTCGGAATCCGTTTTTTCTCTTAGTGACAGGGTTTTATCTATTCGAAGAACTAGACTCACTCCCGCGGCAATGGAAATGTGCATTTGCTTGAAAGACCATTTGGATGCGGTAGATAGGAGACAAGATAGGGCTTCGCTTGAAGAAGAAATTGAAGTTGAAGAACTCATACACGAATCTGAGGTTAACCAAGGATTGGCGAGCCCACTTACAAATGAAGAACTCGCCGAAGATGATAGACTACGAGGATCCACTAGTAACTCCGAGAATGACGGCTAATATTAAACAAAAAAACTCCAAAAAATAAAAATATATATATTTTTTTCTCGTATTGTAATGTTTAATATTGTAATGTTTTGTGATTTCCGAACCCCTACAATATGAATAAACGTTGAACTACATGTTTTTCTTTTTCTCGTATTGTAATGTTGTAATATTTTTTAATTTATTTTAAAAAAAAAAACCGGTTTAAACCGGTTCACCAACCCGAACCGGTCCAGAACCGACCTGAACCGGTTCAATAGGTTCGACATTTTATACTTGCAAAACCGGTTTAACCCGAACCGGTTTGGGTCAAAACCGGTTTAGTGTTTGCGTTGACCAAACCGGTTCGGGCCGGTTCGAAACCGGTTCGGTTCAAAAACCGCCTTTTGTGCACCTCTACCCCCAAGGCCCCAAGGAAACAATCAACCTCAAAAGAAACCTAACTTTGGGCCTTACAAAGATGGCCTCAAAGGCCCGGCCCAAAGTATCTAAGGCCATTTTGTACTCCTCATATGTGTGATCTTTGTATCCCTTAGATCTTGGTTTTTTCAACTTTTACTTTTTGATTTCTTTTGTTCATCTTTTTCAAGATCATGAAGAAAATGAAGAATAAGATTTATGTTTGGCCTTTTCGGTTTTCAAAATTTTGATTTTAAAGTAAATTTGGGTTTGAGTATCCAAGGTTTTGTTACTTTTTTAAGGTGTTCTTCACTTCATCTTTTTTTAAGAAGATGATGAAGAACACACAGAAAAAGAAGGATTTAGTGTTTCAAGGTTAACTAATTTTTTCTTTTAGTTTGTGTTCATCTTTTTCAATAAATAATGAAAATGAGAACGGTAAAATGATCATTTTGTTATGGACTAACCGCGCTGCCCCATTACTCTGCTTTTGTTTATTAAACGATGTTTGATTCGTATGGAATATTGCTTGTGATATAATGGGTGCAGTGATGTTAGATCCAAGGACTATTCACATCATTATCAGTATGAAATTTACTTAAAACACTTGTATAATGATCATCCATATAACATTCTGGTGATGGGTCTATTAAGCACAATTGTTCACCAAACAGATGTCTGTTTGAACAGTTGACATCCAATATCGTGACCCATGAGACATTGTCGGTATGTAGTCCACATGATCGCTTATTCGAGCCGGAAGCTGAGTTTTTATTCGACCTTGGTTTAAAAGGCGCGAGGCGCATGAGGCGATTAATGATCGCCTCAGGGCGTTGAGGTGGCGCCTCATGCATATCTGGATAAAAAATGTTCAAACTTGATCAAGTTTGGGTTCTCTAGGAGGGTCATATGTAAAAACAATCAAAGCGATCAGATTATGAAAGATTTACTTTTTATATAAAAAAAGGCTAATATGTAAACATATGAGACAAATGCAACTTTTGGTTATACATAAAGCTTTTTTGGATGTGCGTGGAGCAACGCCATGGGACCTAATTGCCTCGAAGCCCCTCATGCTTTTTTAAACCAAGTATTCGACTTGTATCCAACTCAAGGTTTGTGACTCGGTGAGTTGGCTCATTTTTTTTAAAATTTTGATGATTTTGTTTGTTTTTTTACAAGTCTCAAATAACAATCTTCAATCATACAAATCTCATATACAACACTACACTAAACTATCAATATACAATGGTCTTATTATTATATTATCCATGAATTATGTACTACCCATAAAAATTATAGTATGATTGATATCATTATAGAACTTCAAACATAAAAAAGGCAAGATAATTTATCATTCTAACTGCAAAATGCAATTATTTGAACCATCCAACACAATATCAGTATCCTTTGGTTAATCTTGTGTTAATCTTATCATATTAAATCAAGGTCCTTGGGTTAATCTTGTTGGCCGAATTTGTGGTTTTTATATCCTCATATATGAACAGAAGCTTCATATTCCCCAACCATTAGTGGCTCGAGGGTTGACTTTTTAAAAGTCGTCTCCCTTAAAATATAAAGATACATCATAGACATATTAATATTAAAATCAAACAGAAGAAATTAACAAAGTCATTTATTATAAATTTATAAATCCAATATATTAATAAAATCATATCTGACTTCATACTACCATTCTTCTATCATCAAAAAGATCCTGCACCATAATAATCAAGAATTCTAGCAAATTAATTAGCCAAAAAGACTAGATTTTTCTGTGTTTTTCAAAATTCCAAAGGTGGGCCTTGAATCAAAATGATCATGAAGGTAAAGGGTACTTGAGATATGATCAAAGTTTGACTTTTTTCTTCTCTAATTCTATTGACAGGGCAAGATTTTCTTGATAAAGCAAGTTAGCTTTGTTCTTCAGCCTTTCATTCTCTTTCAAGATTCTCATGTTCTCCATGTACAACTTCAGGTTTTCTATCTCCATCTCCTGTTTCATCTGTTCTTCGATAAATTCGTTAACCCTGAAAACAAAAAATATATTTGTTATGATGAAATGAGAATAAACTTACATACCCAGAAAGAAAGTATATAACTTTTACCTTCTAAGCCTATGAATTCGAACTTGGACCCGGATTCGAAACTTTGATCTTGCTTTTTGGTTAAAGAAATGAAGAGAAGTTGGTGCCATGTATTCTTTGTTATTGCCAGTACACATGTTCACTTGTTTGTATTGAATGGGTTGCTAGACCCTTATATAGGTAGTTTGGTTTCTAGCCTTGAGACACACATGGATATATATATATATACACACACATATATACATATAGAGAGGGAGAGGGTGAGGAAGTAAGTATGTGTGTGGGTGTGTTGTTGGGAGATATACTTTCAAGAACTGCAATGATGATGAAGGAAATTCATGATTAAAAAGAGAAAGAAGCCAAAAAAGTATCATATTCTATTAGACTAGAGGAAAAGCCTAAGGATAGGGGAAAAAATCATCCCCACTCTTAAGCTTGAATTTGTTTGTTTAAATTCATTGTTGTTTTGAAATCTTACAATTCATTACTCTGTTTAAATTCATTGTTGTTTTGAAATCTTACAATTCATTACTCTCTATTTTGGAGTCTTTATAGGGTTTAAGTAGTAGGGTTGTTCAAAGAATGAGTCGAGTCAGGCATGAGTTGTTTAACGTGAGTCGAGTTGGTTCGACACGTCATCTTCAATCTAGCTAGAAGTTGATATCATATTCCGCCGGAGCCAGCTTATGACTCAATAAGTGAACTTATTTTTCTGAATTTTGTATGTCTTTTGTTTGGTAACCATGAGAACTCGTTATCAGTAAACTAATGAGCGTACCCAGTGCTTGACTTAGCTCCTGCATTTGTGTAGGGTCCGGGGAGGGACCGGATCGCTTTGCGATCTGATGTATGCATGACCTCAAGGTCACAAAGTAGCAACCTTACCATTTGCTCCAAGGTCCGCCCAAACTAATGGGACCTCGTCAATACCCTGCTAATCAACGGGATCAGCAGCTAGCGCTGGGCATGTGGCCTTCAAAAGGTTATGGTAGGAAACCGGTGGAAGATTTGAACTTGAAACCTTTACTAAAAAGGAATCAGGTGCTTACCACTATACCGCATTACCGCCCCTTAAAGGTTTTGTATACAAGTTTTAAATAACAAGCTACAGTAATCTCAAATTTTTCAAATTTTAAATAACAGAGTATCAAACTATCTATATAGAAGGAATACTAAGGATGTGATTTATTCGAGCGAGTTATGTTTAGCTCGAATAAGGCTGCCAATGTCGGTATTTTTTTTTTGTTGGTAATAATGATTTGTAAATAGACCTTGACAATATATGAAAGAGTAATAATAACGGGGAAGATGCGACAAAAGGTCATATGTGCTTTCAATAAAGTTATCGATGTTTTTCTAGAAGACGTGTGAGGCAATCTTGGGGTTTAAGTCTTTAATGCACTTGATCTTAAATTTACTAATAGTAGTTTAACATAATTAAAAATTGACTATGTAATATACTAAAATCACTTATAGAGGATCATAAAATCGGTTGTTTAATTAATAAATTGAAAATAATGCAACACGAACATAAACTACAAAATGTAAGCATTCATATGATTCATAAATCGAAGTATATATACTCATACTATTCACAAGAACATACTTTTGTGGTGTTCTTCTGATACCCCTTCATTATGAATTCACCAAATACTACTTGTCAAGAAAATACCACTAATCCTTAAGGTGGGGGTATGGGTGAGGGAAGGAGGCGACACCCCCTAGGGACCGTGGGAACACCGCCCTCGCCCCCTTGGTACATTTTTGGAGGCAAGTTTCGAATGTTTTTCACACAACGATGAACCGTGAAGAATATCGTACTCCTCATCACTTAATCGGAAATGGATGGATCGGAAATGGATGGATTTAAAACGAAAGCTGAGGAGGTTTAATGCCATCTACAACAATCTTTACAATGAAAGAAGAATTGGTACGAATGAAACCGCTTTTTTGAACACGGCTAATTAAATGATCAATACTGTTTCGTAAACGGCACGGCTTTTGCCCATACGACGGCATGGAGAATAGTTAAAGATCGTCCCATTTTGTTGTTCTGAAACCTAATTTTTATTAGTCTTGTATTATTTTATTTTAATTTTTTTATTAATGAAATCTATTTTTTTTATTTACTGTTTATATTTTTATTTTTAAATTTAAATTTATTTTATTGTTGGTCGATTATATTTAATTAATTAATTTAAAAATGGTTTAGGGATGAGAAAGATGCACCCATCCCTTTAGAGAAGATTAAGATGGAAGAGGGAAGGGATGGAAAATATGATGTGACGCTAACGTTGCATCGGGGTGGGAGGGAATGGAAAGATGGATACCCTCCACTCTTAGGCTATGTGTAATGGTTTTACTAAAAAGTGAAAACAACCCAGCCATGTTAGCAGGAAGGTAATAACTAAATCGAATTACTAAGGTGTGTAATAATTTCACTACATATATATGGGAAGGTTCTTTGGGAAACAATAAAAAACGAGGAACTGGGGAATGCCACCTCAAAAAACCTAAACCCTCCTCCCAACCTCCCCAAAAACCTAAACATTAAAGCAAAAAATAAAATAAAATGAGGAACCAGAGAGAACCGGCGTAAACGAACTCCGATTGAACTCATTCCAGCGTCGAGCCGGTTCGAACGTCACTGGAATATGCTCAATTATAGTTTGCTTGAGCCGGTTCCCCCATGTTTCCCCGTGTTCCCCTTTTTTGTCGTTCCTTTTTGAAGCACCCTCTCTCTCTATACACACACATATCATATACATAACACACATATCAAGTACCCCACGCCCCGTGAAGCCAATCACAACCCCATCCCACGCCCTGGATAACGCCCTAGGGGGCGGTGTTCCATGCCTATTCACAGGCCACATGGTTCACGCCCCCTCCCTTTCAAGACCCCATTACACATAGCGTAATGTAGCTACTAGGAACTCACATAGCTACGAATACGTTTCGGAATCAATAAACTTCACTAGAAAAACGACATAAATTATATACAACAGAAGAGAAACACATTTTGAAACAAACCCAGCAATTTGATCATGGTGTATTACAAATCCCACTTACAGAATTCAACTCACAACATAAATCAAACAAATAATTATATATTTACCTTAAAATCTTACTCCTATCATTGACTAATTGAGGAGTTACAATACCAAATTTAGAGCAATTTTCAACACATGTAGCCCTTTAAGATCACGAACATCAAGTTGTTGTTCATTATCTTTGAGCTCCAGATCGAAATCAATGGAATCCCTTCCAGCATGAGCGATGTGAATGAACGAACGGTGGTAACCCTAGTATACATGAAAGAATTAGAACGTATGATATCTAATATGTTCAATGTAAAATGTTGAAAAGGTACAGAGTGTTACAAATAGAAATGTATGGTGGTTAGATGGAGTGTTGTCAGTTTGTCATCGTGGTGACGAAGTGCAATTTAAGAACAACGTTTGGTTACTAGTCCCCTATGCTTTCTTTGTATGATATTGTTTTTAACGTATTAAAAGAATGAGAAGATTCAACCATTAAACATCATGATACGAAGATGATGTGTTAATTCACTAAAAATACAAAAAAAAAAGGCTAAACCCTTTAAGACGAGTACCAAACTAGACAAACACCCCACCTTTTTTGGTCAGATGCCATAAATACTGGTAACAACTAACAAGGACACGTCATCAATCGTACTCCTACCTTTTGATAAGTTGACAACGTTGCAACAGGCGGAACAATGATTGACCTTGTGATTTCAAAGACTTTTGATATGCTTGGATCATCCTTATGGATAAAATACGATCGATGCATAATGACCAGTCTCTTCATATGTGTTTAAGTGAGTTATGAATTAGTGATACTCATTGTCTAAACTTCATGCATTAAATAGTGAACTCAAGTATTGTATTGTGATTTTCACCTTAGATACGCAAAGAAAACAAATACTATATGAGTCCATGTCACATTTGTATTGAATTTTGTCAACCACAATATGTTTGTTGATAACATGTGAGCAAATTTAGATACACAAGTGGTGATTATCATAAGATATAAGACATGATTTTTAGTCAGGATAACGAAAGTAGATATGTAAAAATGACTATATAGGTATTAACACATCCATGAAAATAGTTACTCTCATGATTTTTTTTACTTTTAAAACTTCAAATGTGATGTATGTAGTTAGATTTACGGTTTAAAGAATACGGTAATGTTGGCTCCAATAACATCAAAGTTAAAAGAATCCATGTAGGTTCGAATGAAATTTTGCAAGAAAACTATAAGTATGAATTAGTTTGACATTAATGTTAAACACAAAAGTTTAACAGGCTATAAACAAAAATATACAGACGTTATGAGGGTAGTAGGAAGATGAAATTTGTATAATTTTTAGAAATTAAATTATTATTTTTATTGAATTAAGCCGTTAAAAGTTGAGTTTTCCTACACAATCTTTACCTTAAAAGCTGACTAAACAGTTACAGAATATTATTTTCTATATCGTAGGTAATAAAACTATATTAAATTTTATTTTAATCCTCCGATAAAACATATTTTGTACAGACGAAGTATATGTTTCTTTATAATTTTATTTTATTTTTATTTCGTAAAATCATCTGTAATAAAGCTCTAAGTCCAATGAAGATCAGCTGCAGTCAGGTGGTTAGTCGGCTATTGTTCCCAAAAGTATACATATATACATACGTATGTATTGTAACATCCTAAAATCCCAATCTCTATATTTATGAATGGAACGAAAGAAATAAAGAAGAGGAAATGCTAGATGGGAAATAATAACAAAAGAGGAGTCTTTTATCTTAACCTAGCCGCCACCCTACCCCATTCTTCATTTCATACCTTTCAACTTGCGAGAGCGAGGGGGAGGGAGGGAGGGAGGGAAGGGGAGAGAGAGAGAGGGCGGGTTAGAGAAAGAGAGATTGGGAAATGATTCTTCAAGCCGTCATTTGCTTCATCCTTGTTGAAGATCGATCGAGAAGTAAGAATCATGAGGAATCCAAGCATTTCACGATATGAAATCAGCTCTTATCCCTCGTTTTAAGTTTTTATAGTTTTTTTTTGGGTAAAAGTGGGTTTAATCCATAAAGTTTGGATTTTTACGTATGTAACGACTTAAAAACTATAGATCTAGTGTCATGGTGGTCAAACAAACATTTTAGACGATAAAAGTTGGAACCTTGATACACTTTTCGGATCAGAAACCGATACGAAAAAAAGTTAGGGTTTCAAAGGAAAATGAAGAACTGGGTATTCACTTGAATACCACTATCCGAAGACTAGAGTATTCACATGATTACCTATGAACGGATCCCAGGAATATTCTCACTAATACTCTTGTGGAAGAACCTGGGTATTCACAAGAATATTTAAGAGCGAATACTTTGAGTATTTCAACGCATATTCAAGAGCTAATACCTTGGGTATTCTAGCATATACTCATGAGCGAATACATTGGGTATTCTAGCGTATACTCATGAACGAATACTTTGGGTATTTCAGTGTATACTAATGCGAGTACTTGTCCTTAATTTTAAGTTCACCCTATGTACTTTTACATATTTGACATAGTTGATAGAGCCCCCAGATTCAGTCAGAACTCGCATTGATAATCAATTACCACAAGTGCGTTTCTGTTGCTCGTTTTATAAGTTTTTGCACTGATGTGCATACTTAGAAACAAAACATTTGTTAAAAGAAAGATAAATAAAGACAGTGACAGTATATAATAACAAATGCTTTATGACAGTAATGATAGAAAGATAAAGAATACACTCATAATGAAAGCAGTATAATAATACTAAATGGCAGTGAGATATGTTTATAATGAAAGCAGTATAATAATACTAAATGATAGTGACAGATACCTATAATGAAAGAAGTATAATAATACTGAATAATAGTGACATACGCCATGTTATAAGCTTATGTGATAATGTGTAGTAATTGAATTGTTTGCTTATGTGTAAAGTTTGAATGTTATGTATGATTGATAGTGTAAAGGTAAAGTTACATATAGTGACAGTGATAGAATGTGGATAGGAGTCTTGTGTTGTACAAGCATTTATAGGAGCCTTGCAAGCACTGACAAGAGTCTTGGTTTGCACCCAATCATTGACAGGAGCCTTGGATTTTTTCCAAGCATTGACATGAGTCTTGGCTTCGTCCAAGCATTGGCAGGAGTCTTGGATTCGTCGAAGCATTAACAGGAGTCTTGGCTTGTTCAAGCATTGACATGAGTCTTGGCTTGTCCAAGCATTGACATGAGTCTTGGCTTGTCCAAGCATTGACAGGAGCCTTGGCCTTGTCCAAGCATTGAAAGAAGTCTTGGCCTCACCCAAGCATTGATAGGAGTCTTGGCTTTGTCCAAGTATCGACAGAAGTCTTAGATTCGTCCAAGCAGCGATAGAAGCCTTGACTTTATGCAAGCACTGATAGAAGAAAGGAGTCTTGTCTTGTGCAAACATAATGGGGCATTGTCATAAGATAAAGGCCCAGATATGTTATGATAGTACTAATGTAGGAACCTTATATTTTATAAAGTTACATTAATACAGAAAGTAAAGTGATAGTTTGAAAGTAAATGAAAGAGTTTTTGAATGTGTACATGATATGTATAATAAAAGAAAACTAATGTCAAGTAAAGTTTGTGACTATGAAAGTAAAAACAGAACTCACTCAGTATATCTGGCTTTTAGTATGCACATCAGGTTAGAGAAATGAAGGAACAAAGAAGCTACGAGAGCTTAGATTGCATGGATCGATGGGCTGCTCTACTATGAATACTGACATTCCCTTGTTATGATAGTTTATGAACAATGATGTTTAAAGTTTCAATTCCTTATGGATTTTGAAGGTTTTAAACAAGTCTTCCACTGTAATAGATTATGATTTCCAGTTTAAGAGCTATGAATGTATGTTTTGTGCCAACTATGAGATGTACTCATTTCGGGGCGTTTCATGTATGTAGGGACACGTTCTTTTCAGAACAAATAGTATATTAAGAACCGAGAGAACCATATAAGACGTGTACATACCGTTTCATAGACAGTGATAAAATAAAATAAAAAAACAATAGTTAATTTATCTCTTTCCACTATTTCTTTCACTTTATTTCCTCTCGATCTCCTGAATTTAAAATATATATATGTGCATATATGCATTTTGACAAGAAAACTATAAATTATGTATTTTTAAAAATTAAATCTTAAATATATTGAAATCAACATGCATTCTAGTTAATTTATTTAATAAAAAACTACAAAGGATAAGACGATTCTCTCAGTTCTCCACATATTATTGATTGTAAAATGAATGCTTCCTATGTATGTAATTCAATTGATAGACTCGGATAGCATGTGATACAACAACTATCCTATAAATCATAACTCAAATACATCAATTGTCGAATCATGATTCATACATTTTCTTACTGTATATAAATCGAATTCTACGGACCCTAAACGACTGCATCCTAAATACATTGTATATGTTACATGATACAATTATTTTATACTATAAATTAATTTGATACCAATGGAATATGTATCGGTTTTTAATAATGGGCATTGTAGGTATCTATATATGTCAATAATATAATTGATTGCATGTTATTGTATTCTTGAATATCCATCAAACATTTCATTGAAAAATACCATTATTCCATGATCATCACATATGTTAATTTCAACTTGTGAATCGAGTGCGGGTGCATGTGTCATTGTACCATTTTTTTTTATCTTTTATTGTTTTTTTGTTTTTTATTTTTATTTTATTTTTCACACATTTGTTAATTTGTACATGAGGATATAAGTGGGATTTTATGCTTTACTCACAAAAAATGATTATACTATCTCTTCCATACAACATATTCATAAAGTAAACTTAACTTTTTCAATGTATATATAGAAATAATTTATTATTTTAACTCATATATATGTTTATAAAAAAAAGAAAAAATTTACAATATGCCGATTTTATTATTAATTTCATGTCTAGTTATTATAACAACTTGAAGCAATTAATTTCGGTCATCGTCTAATCCAGGTCGTTTCATGGAGAAGATGTTGACAGCCCCATCTCCGATCTATCATGGTTGTGCTCCTCAGATTTGATTGTAATCTGCAACCATAACAAAACGCTCGTTAAAGAGCCCGGGAGCCTTGGCTCCGAGGGCACTCCGACGCTCAAGTCAGTCGGTTTGTCACATGATCTGATGAGAATAATCATATGTAGTGATGTATGAGAGTGTAGAGGGAGTAAGAGAGGGAGGAGGAGGAAGAAGGTCATTACCAATGTGAGAGAACTTGCTATATACAGGGAGGATATGAGCCTAACCCTAATTGTTCGACTAGATTTAAGTTTCCCTTCTTCTTCATCGTCATCCTTTTAGAAGTTCATATGTGAGCTTCAAGTTGATTTAAGGTTTAAACATGTGCATGTTTTAAGTCAAGTTAAAGTTTAATTGTGCGACTAGATTTAAGTTTCAAGTTCAATTTGTGTGTATAGATTTGTTTGTGTATTTAGTTTTAAGTTTAGGGTATATGATTTAAGGTTAATATTCCTTCGCCTTCTTCCTATTTGGTTTTAGTTTTAAGAGTTTGCTTAGTTTATATGTTTTCTTAATCTGATTTGTGTTTAATTTACTTGGACTGTAAAATCAAGAGGCAAAACCGAGTTTTTTGTTTGACGTTGTGGATTATGTTATTCCCTGTGACAGATAATGATGGTGACATGGTGCGATTTTTGTTGAACATGATGATGGATGAAGATTTTGATGAACATGATGAAAATTTGAAGAACATTATTTTTTTTAAAGTAATGGTATACAAATTATAACTACTAAAGTTTATTAGCATGTTGCATAATTTTTGTTTATGTTAAAATTAATGTATAAGAATGATGTTAAATAAAAAAATAATGTTTCTTTATAAAACTTTAAATATTAATAACAATATATAGAAAACTAGGTTAGTACCCGTGTATTACACGGTTGATGAAAAGAAAAATATATCTTTTATAATTGTCTAAAACAATTTCATAAATAAAATAAAAATGTAACTTACAATGAGAAAAAAATGAAATTACAATTAAGCTCACAAAACTATTTTTTTTCATAAATATCTAAATATTTCCTTGTCTACAACATTTATTGTTTAATTAGTAACTTTACCATCTCTATCCAATATTAGTAATTTTACTCCATCTATACTCTTTACTATTGATAGCGCCACATACAATTTTACTTCGTATATACCATCTCTGCCCATGGGTTATAGCGGGTAACCATCTGTCTCTGAAACAATTTTTCTCATATTTTGTAGAGAGAGATGTCTATCGAATGAAAGTTTCCTCAAAGCAGCATGAAGCTGGTTGTTAAACAATTATGTCACCTCTAGGCCGCCTGAAATAATAACCACAACTCTAAATTCAATTAAATGCAAACTTTACATATGGTATGCATATAATTCAACCCACTACAAGTGGGAAACTAACTTATTCTGTAGACATGTATGTCTTCTTTACAAAGTATGTTACCATGATAAAAATAAAAAAATAAAAAAAAAACACTTTCAATAAAAAAAATAAGATTGGGAATGGTGCTCTATAAGTCTACATAGGTGAAAAATAAGAAAGTAACTTTTTTTAAGACAAGTCAAACAGTTTAGGTTAACCAGCCAACTTTTTTTGATCCATTTTTTTTTAAATTTCATAAACAATAATACGGATGCCACGCAGGCTGAAGGTTCTTGCTTATTTTTTTACTTTTTAAGACGGGTCAAACAGTAATGCATGGTATTTTAACTTTGATTACCTTTTCCAAATGCTACACAAAAGAAAAAGAATCATTGTCTCTTCTAGCCACAAATATCATAACTACACCAAATGAGAAAAACTATAGATTAAATGTCAGTGAGGTATACCTGAGATAGAAGCTTTGCCAAATACTCTGAACCCGTTTTATTGGCCAAATGACCATAGTCAGGACTTGTAGCAAAATATTCACGTTCTCTTCTCCTAGCATACATCATATCTGTATTTTTGTTGATATCAGGCTATCAGCTTGTGATCTATTCACTATCCCAACCCAAGGATGTTGTAGACGATAAGATCTGTCTTCAAGGACCTTTTATATATAGTATCAACATCAGAATCGATAAAGTAAAATAACTAATAATTAAATAATAAACTCATTTACTTTTTCATAGTGATATCTCACATACAAAGCATTAGTTCCTTTGTCCATCACATCAAGTTTTGTCAACACACCAAACGTCCGTTCGCCTAGTCAAAGTTAAGAAATGCATAAGATGAGAAGAAAATTATTCAAGAAAACATTTTCGTGACAGTCACAATAGTGAAGTATAGATACCTGAGGGATCCACTTCCTTCGCAAGTTTAATTGCATCAGATGTGGCAAAATCTTGATTAGTAGGAGATATTGCTAGTATGATGGAGTTGGGCTGCAAAAAAACAATTACATTTTAGATCTAAGAAAAACATGCAAAAGAAAAAAATGAGACGGAATAACATGTCAAGCTATGGCAAAAATCAATGACCAAATTTCAAAGAACAGACCAACTGTACTAAGTCGGTTGTTGGGATTTCTTTTGCCACAGATTAACATCTTGAAAATTGATATTCATTTCCTCCATTTAACATCTTGAAAATCATGACTGATGAGCTTAATACAAGTTTTATGTGCTTAGTTCTCTTAGGCGTTTAATTAGCCAGTCATGCTATAGTCAGGACAATCTTTGCCCACTTAAACAAATATCTAGAACACGGCTTTTACTTATTAATATTTAATACTTCTTCCATTCCAAAAGAAATGCAACTTTTTTGGTAAGATTCTTTGTAAATTTACTTCTATGACTGTTAGTAACCAGTGACTGAAATTCATAACTCTGACTTCAGTCCATAGTTGTCATCACTTCGTCCACATTAAGGGTCATTTTAGACATTTGAACCACTGATTGAATAACCCGACAAAGATAGAAAGAGAAACATAGTTAGTTGTTCACTTGTTCATCTAAAATAGAAACAACTCTTGCACAACTTCAATCTAAAAATTAAATATTGGAAACATTCTGCACACAAGATGACTCTATTTCTTTGTGAAGATAATTGTTTCCTAAGCACTGAATTGGTATCATACTACTACAAATACAACATCACATTGATTACACATAGTTAATCGTCATCTATGGCTTCATGTGAATGATACAGAGCAAAATTAGATTCATTTTACTGAAATAAACATGCACATACATACATGGAGGAAAAGAACATTAATACTTGTCACATATAAAACATAAGTTAGCATTACCTTCTCGACGTAAAGCCAAACCATATTTTCAATATCTTCAACTATAGTTTCAGACTGTCCCTCTGCAAGAAAAGTGAAACTCAGTCAGATGAAGCTCGGGGTGCCAATGCAACCATATAATCTAATAATTATAAGGAAAGGTAGAGAGAACATACAAACAACAATTTTCGTAAGTCCAGGTAAATCAATTAAGGTTAAGTTGACAACTGGAATAACAGGTATATTTAAAAGACGCACCATTTGGAGAGTATATACTAAGATGAATTGGGATCAGAGATATTTGCTTTGTCTTCTCTGCGATTATGTCTGTTTCGTCTTGAATTTCTTTACGTACCAAAGCTGCAAAGAGTTTACAAAATTAAAAAAGCATTAGCATCTTACACTAACATAAAAAACGTACAGGAGACACATTAGTAAAGCACTATGCCACTAAACTAAAGTGATTAAGTGAAGAGCATTCCAAGTTTATGAAGTTGCATAAAACACGTTTGAACAATCCTATCTTAATAAAAAAACAATAATAAGTATCTGTAACTTCACAAACAGAAATTAGTAAACCGCCTGCAGGGCAAATGACCAAATTCAGCATACTCTTCTTGCCTGCCCTCTGTCTGGTGTAACTCCAATGATAAGATTATATAACTTTATTATGAGTTCATGCAGATTTAAACCACTGACAAACAACAAAACTTAATTTTTTTTAGAGAGATTACATACCTACCTGTACCAAATGCCTATATACTAAAAACACAAAAAGGAAAATCAGAAACTACATAAATGAAATGGTAAACAAAAGATATCCACAATCAAATTAATATCATTTTCCCTGTACCAATTTAGCACACACTCTGAATAGTTCCTATGTACCACAAATTTGATTCATTCCCACATCCACCACAAATTTGTAATCAAATTAACCAATAAGGATGCAAATTCTATAAACATGGTTGAGAAATTATGTTGTTAAATTCAATTAGAAATACACAATAAGGATCATTAATACTCCTCTAAGAGTACCGACACACGAAGTAAGCGAAATCCTGTACACTCACAGATAATGATTATGTTCAAGCCACATGCATGTTGATTAATTAATAAAAATGGAAATCAAACATCAGAAAACTAAAGCCCAAAACCTAAACACAAATCTCATCAAATCAAACAAATCAAACCCCAATACCAGACAAATTAAAAAATTAATTAGTAGCATCAGTACAAATCGAACTTACAGTGGAAACTAAAGTACAACCATGATCGGAGGACTTGAAATCAGAGACGATTTACATGAAAATGAAATTTGAGACGATTTCGTCATCGGATTCAAGTATACACAAACCACGCGAACCCTATATCTACTGAATGTTAATCTCATTGATTTGAAGAACTTGCCACAAGAAGAAAGAAGTCAACAACTGGTAGTAAATAGCACGTGAACCCTAGATCTTCTGATTGAGGTTTGTTGGGTATAGCGACTGAAAAGGAGAGTCGGCGATAGAGGTAGCGACCGAAGAGGTTCCGACTGAAGAGGAATTCAACTCGTGTATTAGGGTTTGCAAATGGAATTCCCGAATAGGCTATTAACCCGGAATATGAAGAAAATGGGTTATAACCCGGTTTAGGATCCGCGTGTGGATCCATTTAAGGATCCGCGAAACATAAAATAAATGTGATTTAGGCGGAAAAAATGCATTTTAGATGTTCTGAGAGACTGACAAGTGTCTTGAAAAACCTTTATTTATTAGTATGTAACATGATGAAACTTTGAAGAACATTATTTTTTTTAAGTAATGGTATACAAATTATAACTACTAAAGTTTATTAGCATGTTGCATAATTTTTGTTCATGTTAAAATTAATGTATAAGAATGATGTTAAATAAAAAAATAATGTTTCTTTATAAAACTTTAAATATTAATAACAATATATAGAAAACTAGGTTAGTACCCGTGTACTAGACGGTTAATGAAAAGAAAAATATATCATTCATAATTGTCTAAAACAATTTCATAAATAAAATAAAAATGTAACTTACAATGAGAAAAAAATGAAATTACAATTACGCTCACAAAACTATTTTTTTGGGGGTGGGTGTGGGGGGTTTAGGTCTTTGGGGGTGGGGTGAGGGGGTTTAGGTTTTTGGGTGGGGGTGGGGGTGGGGTGAGGGGGTTTAGGTTTTTGGGTGGGGGTGGGGTGGGGGTTTAGGTTTTTGGGTGTGGGTTGGGTGGGGGGTTTAGGTTTTTGGGGGTGAATTAGATTTTTGGGTTGGTACTACACATATGCAGTATTGCTTTTTTTTAACGAGGACGACGTGGGAAACATGGTCTACAAACCACTTTTTAGTTTTTTATTTATATTTTGAGTTATGATTTTTTATTATTATTTGTGTTTGCCTTTAGTGAGGAGTTCTCTAGTTCTCTCATTAAAGCTAGTTCTCTCATGAACCCAACTATATATATATATATGAGATAGATCATTTAAGAACTCTTAAATATTGCAAGAACTCACGAAAACACGTCAAAAATCAATAAAAATCATTTTTTTTTGTTTTACTACCTTTATAATTAGATTACAATATAAAAAATGAATTTATATATGTAAGTTTATATGTATTCAACTTACACATGTGTAGTATTTACCATTTACACATATGTATGATTTTTTTAAGAATAATTTAGAGATTCGAGATGAATTATTGGAGAGATAAATAATTTTTTATGTTGTATTTTAATAATAAAGGGAGTGATATTTTTTATTGTTTTTTATACGAGTTCTCGCGGTTCTAAAGTATTTATGAGTTAGAGATCCTAAATATATATATAGGCAAAGAGTAAAATAAAAACTCTCTTCATTTAAGAAAAACCACTAAACCCTATTTTTTACATATGTAAACCATCAAACACAAAGACTTTTTATTTTTAAGATGAATTTTACATTCAATTTTATCACTTTTGGTGAAAAAATATTTAAAAAAGTCGAGCGATTTTTTTTAATTTTTTTATAAATGTCTGAATTTTTTTTATATATGTAACTAGCAAAAAAAAAACGGGAATTTTTGCTATTTTTTACATGTTTTTTAATTTTTTTTTTCACTCCGCGTTTTTTTAATTTTTTTTTACGAAAATCATTTTTTTATGTAAATAATCAATCCCAAATTTTAAAACTTTTTTTTTCTATTTTTTTCCATAAGGTTTAATGGGTTTTCTCAAGTGGAGTGAGTTTTTGTTATAATCCTTCTCTATATATATATGAAGGGTTCAAATGCTAAACATTTTTTTATTTAAAGGGCATTCTAGTAAATGACCATCCCACTATTTTTGAAATCTTTTTAATTTAAATTACACTTTTTTCTCTCTTTTTTTTATCACTCTATGAAATCCTCGCAACAAGAAATTGGACATTCCCATAACCCTAGTTCGTCGATGAAGATTTCAGATGGGGGTGGTTGTGGTAATGACACATCGACGACGCCATGGTGGTGGTTGCGGGAATGACGGCGGTGACGACGGCAGTACCACCGCCCCCAACATCTTGTGCGTATTATTCCGACGACATCACACAACCATCGTCTTTGAGTGCAGCAACCGAAGTTATGGTATATAAAATCCGAGAATGACCGCGGCGATGGCGGTTGTACCACCGCCCCTCCATCTTGTATATTTCATTGTGGCATGGAGATCACATGATTTCATTGAGAATTGTGATTTACCTTGGCCTCGAAACACAAGTTTCAAGAGGGACCCGTATAGTGATGATCGATCTCCATATAATAATGATGAAATATCTACCTCTTCCAGGATTTCAAAGCCATAAAGGCCCCAATTTCAAAATGCTGCTACCCTAAATGTCAGTTCAGGGCCATTCAAGTATACGTGACTTTAAAGTCAGCCGGATTATGTTTGACTTCCGCTGTGAATTGTGAACTCTTTAAATTTTGTGAGAACATTGATTATTACGCATAAAAATAGTGAATTTTGTGCTTGATAATTAAGCCCTCTTACTGGATAACAACTTTGCAATAATGGATCGACCATTTTTGGGAATTTCCTCCTGTCTTTGAAAAATGGCCGGGCCTGCAAATCGCATAAAAATAGTGAAATACAGACTTTCTATAACAACAAAAGAGATGGATATTGGGGTGACAACCGACTCTAGCACCGATGACGGTGGTGGCGTTATTGAGTGAAGCAACGGTGGCAGAGCATCTCCAAAAGCAGTACGTATATGTAACACAGTGTTACAAACACGTATCAAGAAGAGATGATCTTGCTTACATAGGGAAAAAATTCAACAACAGAAACATAAAAGTTGATATGATTACTGCAGTTTTGACCTTTATATGTGCTAAGCTTACTATCTTTTGGTTATATTTTATCAATATTCAATGAGGTTTTACCATTTGTTATCTCTTTTTTATTTTATAAAATAAAGAATTGTTGCTGTGGTTTGAGTGATTACTCAAGGTCTGTGTAATCGGTTAATCAAGGAGGCTTAGGTGGCAATATAAGGCTGGAAATTTTGTTTAGTTACAGAGTCTTGGCTGTTGGTAGAAACCATTGATGCCTATGCGTACAATGAGGGTAAATGGATAACATACAAACTTGGTTTATATTGTTTCTTGTTTTTAATTTTGTTTTAAATCAAGGTTGTAAAATGATGGAGTGATAGGAGAGAGAATGAAGAAAACAAGAGAGAGAATGAGAGATTTGTGGGATTTTCAAAAACAAAAATGGTAATCTACCCAACATACCCCTAGACACAATAAATGAACACATAAACTTTCATATTTTACCAAAATACTAATAATAAATCTCAACCATAGATCAAATAAATCAATGGTGGAATGATGGTTTTCACATAAAATGTGGCTAGCATTTGAACCACACCATATATATATATATACACAAAAGATGGTTTTCTTGGAACTTCTGGTTCGATGAGTTCCAACTGATTTACAACTTGAACTTATGGCTTCTTGTAGAGGGTCAGTAGAACATCTAAAGACTTATAGATTGAATATTTGACTTGGTGACAACTTAAGACTATTGACACGAACTAGATTTTACACGCTCATGTTATTCACATAATGAATAAATATCTATATACAAATCTATACACGGTTCTTGTACCAAACAACCTTTCATGTATTTTAAGCCAAAATGCATGACATACATATGATGTTGCACCTACCGTACTCTGGTTCAGAAGTGGGCATATTAATAATAGGTTGTTTCTTTGATGATCGAGCAAAGGTGGTGTCATCAAAGGAGAATAAGAATCCCGTTCTACTTCTACTATCACCAACATTCACATCGCAATCAATGTCACCATATCCCACAAGGTTTAAGTCTTCACTTCATTAGCATAACATATCATAACCAATGGTACTATTGATATAACGAAGGATCCTCTTCTTATTCTTCAAGTGTGATGTATTAGATGATTCCATGAAACAACTAGTCAATCCCACAGAAAAGAATGTCGGTCTTGTACATGTCAAATAGCACAAACTTCTAACTGAACTCGATCTAAAATAGTGTTGATCAATCAACTGCTTCTCCTCTGTCATGCTTAGAGAGCTTTGCTCCATATTCAATGTGTAAGGCCCCAAACCCGGGAGGCCTCACTTATTGGATTTACTCATCAACACATAGCTCATAAACATAAGTCATTCAACACATCACTGCGGAAACGATTAAAACTTTAACATAACAGCGAAAGTGTAACATGTCTAAAATATATTGTCTGGTACAATTTAATCTTGTCTTAAAACAACATAAACTTAAACATAAATGGGATGCCAGACTCCGGTCTTCGTGTAACTCTTCTCGCCAAGCCAAGCATCCTCATCCATCAACAACCACCTACACTTAACTGATGTGCATACTAAAAATCAGCAAAGCTGAGTGAGTTCTAACGTTTACGTTAAATTAATCATACAAAGATTTACTAATATGTACATACTGCCATTAAGGCAAAACTTTACATACTTTACTTTTCAAAACAGTTTAAAACATGCGATAACCGTCAATTCCTTTTCATTGTACTGCCCCCATGGCCAACGACCATGAATCGACAAGTACTGCTTAACCGTCAATTCTCTTGTCACTACTGTACCGCCCCCATGATCAACGACCATGAACCGACGAGTACTTGTACTGCCTCATGATCAATGACCAAGAACCGACAAGTACCTGGTCAATGCCCCCATGGCCAACGGCCATGAACCGACAATACTGCTTAACGCTTAGGGGAGGTTGCGTGGACCTCCCAAGCAACCGCTGTCACCCATCCTAGTTGTACAACCGTTAACGAACCACAAAGGTTCTTACTAATGGGCATAACCCATACCTGACATCTTGTACAAGTAACATCTGTCCCCAAAGGATCTTAACAAGATGGTACACATTCCCGTAGGAAAACTGTTCACTTTCTTTCTATAAAACTTTCTTTAACTTGTCAAAACTTAACATATAATATGCATTTGTTTATGTATATAAAAATATAGTAAACGCTTGCCATAAATATAACTTTACTTTACTTATAACATACTTTGCACATATATCAAGCATTTGTTTATGTATATGAAAATATAATAAACGCTTGCCAATAATATATCTATACTTTACATAAATCATGCTTTGCCTCTTTTAAACGTTTCTCTAAACATAACATTCACTTTTGTTTATTAATATAAAATATGTAATAAACACTTTTTACTAAGTATGCACACCACCCCTAAAGCAGGCAAAAATGGATTAAAACTCACCTGGTATACGATCTACTATGAAAACTAGAAAGCTTTAGGCTACACAAGTGCTACGTGATCTATACGAATACAATACATGAAATCGGTTAACCTTTGCTAGTGTCACCTGATAGTGTCTACCAGGCAATCAGAGTGTCGACAGATAGTGTCGACCAGGAAATCTGAGTGTCACCTGACAGTGTCGACCAGGCAATCAGAGTGTCCGCTGAGAGTGTCGACCCTGCAATCAGAGTGTCACCCGATGGTGTCTACCAGGCAATCAGAGTGTCGACTGATAGTGTCGACCAGGCACTCTGAGTGTCGTCTGATAGTGTCGACCATGCACTCTCGAGTGTCACCTGAACTTGCTTTCAGGACTTTGTGTCGTGTTGTAGGAGGGTTGACACTCAGAGGGTTGACACTCTCAGTGTCTTCGTCCATGTCAAGTGTCGCTACATTGCAGGTGGCGACACTCGAGTGTCGGCCCAAGAACAAAAATCCCGTACATGCCCGTTTTTAATCTAAAATCATAACTTTTACGTTCCAAAACGTTCTAATCTTAACCATGAAGCTAGATCCAAGTTTAAAACCTCTTCTTATACGTAAAAATCCGACCTTTAAGTTAAAAACTCCATGAAAACCCTAAAAACTCATTTTCAACAAAATCTCAGATCTGGACAAGTTTCTTACCTCTAATCGGCTCGTTTCTTCATCAAAGCTTCGTGTAATCACTGGATAAGAAGATTGGATCGATCTAGGAGCAAAACTTACACTTTCTCTCTCTAGAATTAGGAAGAAGATGGAGTTGAAGAATGAGGTGTGGGGAAGGAGGGTTGGAGTTTTGAAGCCTCCTCCTCCACCTCAGGCCCGCTAGGCCCGACCTCGGCCCATGATGGCTCATCTATTCCCACCATTCTCTAAAGCTAAAACCCGCTCCCGACATTATAAAATTCCGGATGTTACACAATGGGGTGCCAATAGGTTTCCCCTTCTCTATGACAACCCTTTTGAATGTTTCTTTCACATATCCTTATTGTTTTATGGAGATTCGTTCTTTAGTTTGCTTGAATCGATGCCAATATAACAAGAGATAAGCCTAATATCATGCATCTAAAACTCTTGGGCCATAAACTTCCTGATTACATCATGTTTCTGTGAGTTTCCTAATATAATAAAGTTAACCACATAAAAGAAAATTTGCAATAGTTTTTTATCTAAAAATTTTCATGCAAAGTGTATACTCACTTAGACATTTCATGAAACCAGTTTGTTGAAAATACCTATCAACTTTTGTAGAACGTGGTTCTTGTTTTTAGGTCATATACGACCTTCTTTAATCAAAACACTTTACCTTTGTAGAGTCTTATTTTTGTATAAGCTGTTGTCATCAATGTATTTCTTTTGAACATTGTTTAGTTAATTTATTTACTTGTATTTTTATTTTAATGTAATTTCCTGTTTTATTTACAAGTCTGGGCCATCGAAACTACTTAGTTTCGATTGAGGTTTGTTCAATCGAAACTAGTAGTTTCGATAGATAGTTTAGTTTCGACAGGCATATCACTCTTGTAAATGCTTCACCGAAACTAGTAGTTTCGGTAAGCATAGTTTCGATGCCTGTCAACTTGCTATAAATAGCCTAGTTTGAGAATTTCTAGGGTATGGATAGCGGCTGTAACCCTGAAATTCTCTCTTTCACAGTTTTTCTGAATCAATACTCATTGGAGTTATTTCATCTGTTATTCTTAAAATTTCATATCTTATTTGTGTTGATTCCTGTGTGGTTTGCCCGTTTATCTTCACCAATTCTATTTTTACCCTCTGTTTCACCACCATACACACAGATTCCGTCTGTGTGTGTAATCGATCTGTTGAGTGATTTCCGATTGAAATCTGGACCTACAATTGGTATCAGAGCTTTATGCTCTTGATTTATGAGTATATTCAGGTTATTTTGATCGATTTTAGGTGTTTTTCGGCATTTTATTGAAGTTTTTCTACATCGGAGTTTTGGAAGCACTGTTTCATCGATTTCATCACTGTTTCTTCGAGTTTTTCGGATCTGAAGATTGATTTGTGTTCAGAAGTTTATTTGGAAGCTTTTCGCTGAATCAGATTGGGAGTTTATCATATTTGATTTTTGAAGCTTTTATTCAATGGAGTCTACTGAAGCTTGAAGAAGGAGGTATCGAAACTACTAGGAGACAATCTCTGCTTTTAGTTGGTCATCGAAACTTCTTGTCTGTACTTTTGTCTGGAGAAGGTGTCATCGAAACTAGTTTTTTGTCTTGTTCTATCGAAACTAACCTTTGCAGATTGTTCACCCGGAACTACTGGACTATCGAAACTAGTTTCAATCGAAACTTGTAGTTTCTTCTGAGTTTGCTGGATTTTCTGCTAAGTCTTCTTCATCGAAACTTGTTGTTTTTGGATTCTGTTTCTTCAATCGAAACTAGAAGTTTCGGGCAAGCCTTGTTCTATCGAAACTAGTTGTTTCGATAAGCTTTTTCTCTATCGAAACTAGTTGTTTCGATCATCCCTGATTCACCCGAAACTAGCTACTGTTTGTTTTTAAATTCTCTAATTTATGGCATCTTCAAGAAACAATGAATATGCTGGAGGAAACAAACCACCTGTCTTGGTGTCCACTAGAGACTTTGATGATTGGACCATGAAAATGAAGACTTTCTTTCAGTTCCATGACCATACTCTGTTACAGTCAATCACTAATGGCCCACACAAGCCAGTTACTACCACTTCAGATGTTCAACGTCCTAAGCTTGTGTCTGAATATGATGAAAAGGATATTGCCTTAATTGCTAGAGATAACAAGGCTTATGGATCTATTGCTATGGCTCTTCATATGGATGTGTTCAACATATTTGCTGAGTATACAACTGCCAAAGATCTTTGGGTTGCTTTATGTACCAGGTATGAGGGAAGTGCTGAGGTTAGAGAAAGCAAGAGGGATTTGATCAAGAAGCAATATGAAATGTTTAACAGTGTCCCTGGAGAACCCATGTCTGAACTGATCAACCGATTCTCAAGCATTGTCTCTAAGTTGAAGGTTTTGGGAACTGAGTATCCCACTGTTGAGTTAAACAAGAAGCTGCTTGATTCACTGCTAGAGAAATGGAATATATACCGGATTATGATCAAGAAAACTAAAAAACTAAGTGACTTATCACAGCAAGAACTCTTCAGCATTCTAGAGTCTTATGAGTTGGAGATAAAGAAGGGTGCAATCACTCCAACTAATCAGTCTGGAAACACAGCTCTTCTTGCAGGTCAAGGTTCCTCCACTTCATCCAACAAAACTACAATGACTTATTTTCAAACTGATGTCCCACCTTCGATTTCTGGAGTTCAACCTACTACTTCATCTAACTCTCAGAAGCCAACCACTATGATTCCTGATGAGTATCTGCCTATCATGACTGCTTTCATGTTGTGATATGATGCACTGATTTCTGGAAACCTGACACCGGTCAGCTTTCAACCTGATGACTTGGAGCAGATCAACCCGGATGATTTGGAAAAGATGGATATTGATTGGTGTATGGCTATGCTGACTTTGAGAGCCAAAAGATTCATCAAAAGGACTGGGATGGATAGATTTAAGCAAGGAAAGACTCTTGGGGTTTGATATAAAAAAGGTGAGATGCTACAACTGTGACCAGTTGGGTCATTTTGCAAGGAACTGCAAGGAGCCATCATCAAAGGAGTAGCATGAGAAGAAGAATTCATATGGAAAGCAAGCTGCCATCTCTCTCAAATCCACTACAACTTCCAGCTCAACAGCTCTGGTTTGTCAAGCTAATGGCCACTATCATTGGGGAGATCAAGAAGAGGAAGCAGCTGACAAGGCACTGATGGCAGACATTGAAGAAAAGGAGAAATGTGTCATGATTGAACCAACTAAGGATCTCATTGCCGTACCAGCTGAGGTAATGTCTAGACATTGCAATGCTAAATCCTGTTTAAATGAGATTCAGAAATATAGATTCATCAACCAGGCTTTGGTCGATGAACGAGATCATATAAAGGTGATGTATGATTCTGTGGCTAAAAATGAGAAACTTCACTTAAAGAAAATTCGTGATATTTCTATAGAAAACCGATCTTTGATTGTACAACTTACTACACAAAAGAATAATAATCAAGTTTTAACTGAAAGACTTCAAAAGGCTGAAAAAGTAAATTTTCAAGTTGAACACATGGGTATGGATCAGAAAATTATTTTTGGAATCATTGACAACCAAATTCATAAAAAGGTTACAAAAGGCATTAGGTATAACTCTCACCCTCATCCATATTCCAAGTCTGGAAGATTTGCTGATATGCAAGTTCCTCATGTTCCCACGCCTTTTGTTTGCAATTTATCTGCTGATGATTATATCCAAACTTCAGATTCTGACAGTTTTGCTTCCTGTGCAGAGTCATATTGTGTAGGTACCGAAGATGATTGTGATGAGAGTTCTAGTAAGGGAAATGTTTTAAATGAACTTGAGTCGGATGAATGTAATAATATGTCCGTGTCAAAACCAGATATTTGTGAACACATTGAAAATTTGTATTTTGGTTATGTGCCTTCTGAGCATGACAGTTTGAGAAATCCTATTTCTAAGTTTAAGAATGATTTGCCTTTTGTTCCTAAATCTGTAAATGCTATGAGTTGTATTGCAAATTTTAAAAGTGTAGGAGTTGTTGTGACTGATATTCCACAAGAAACAATGAACAATCTGGAATTTTTCAGATTAAAGGAAGATCAAAGTCTTCAAGAAAGAAATATTGAAGAAAGAGTTGCCTCTAGTTTTGATGTCTCAACATCACAATCATCTTTATCATCCTATGATGACAACTATCAGGCTAAGCCAACATGTGATAAAGTTTGTTTTAGTTGTGGGGAATCCAATCATGTTTTCAAGACATTTAAATTGTCTACATATCATTTCAAAGAAGAAAAACGTATCATATGTTATTCAAAATTTAGTTGATTGTGTTTCAAATGTTTTGTCTAAATCACAACATAGTAGAACTTTGCGACGTAAAAGGATCAAAAATGCTAAAAATTGGTCGAAAAGGATTTGGAAAATTAAGAATAATGATCTTTTTGAGAACACATTAAAGGAGGATTCTGACTATGACTTCCGAAATGCATCTTGTAAAATTAAAAAGTTCCAAGTTAGCAATGGCTTGGGTACAAATGTCTAAATGATTCATTTTGTGTAGGGACAATTGAGGAGGACTGGAGACAATATCTGGCATGGCGACAGTGGTTGTTCAATACATATGACTGGTCATTTTTCTTTATTGCAATATTATCATCCAATGGATGGAGATTTTGTCTCCTTTACAGGCAATCCAAGAGGTGGAAAGATTGAAGGTCAAGGAACTGTGTCTAACGGTGTAAATAGCTTGGAGAATGTCAACTTCGTCCCACAGCTGAAGTACAATCTGATGAGTGTGTCCCAGATTTGTGGTAAAGACTTTTTTGCCCTCTTCAACTCCAAGGAATGTTTGATTCTGAAGCCTGGAGTGGTTATTCCCGAAGACCTAATCCTCATGCGTGCTCCTCGAAGATTCAATACTTACAGTCTGGATATGAATAACCCATCAGGAATTGAATCCTGCTTTCTTTCAAAAGCTTCAGAGGACGAGTCCTTTCTTTGGCACAAGAGATTAGGACATGTGAATTTCAAGACAATGAACCGCCTTGTTCGAGGAAACCTTGTCACCGGTTTACCTTTGAAATATTTCTCACCCATGGAACATTGTCTCTCTTGTTCCAAGGGCAAGCAACACAAATCTTCTCACAAACCAAAAACCACTAATTCTATTGACTCTCCCCTTCAATTGCTTCACATGGATCTTTTCGGTCCTGTGAGTGTCATGAGTCATGGAAGGAAATCTTAATGTTTGGTGGTAACCGATGACTTCTCTCGGTTTACTTGGGTATTCTTCCTGGCAAAGAAAGATGAGACGCAAGAGACTCTGAAGATTCATCTGCTTCAAATCGAGAACATATTCAATTTAAGTGTGAAGACTATTCGCAGTGATCATGGCACAGAGTTCAAGAATGCCATTCTAGATTCTTTCTGTGAAAGTAAGGGTATCTCTCGGCAATTTAGTGCACCTCGCACTCCACAACAAAATGGTGTAGCTGAACGAAGAAATCGCACGTTGATAGAAGCAGCAAGAACTATGATCGTTGATTCTAAGCTTCCTGTCATGTTTTGGGCCGAGGCAGTCAATACCGCATGTTTTATGCAAAATCGAGTTCTCATCGCCAAAAGCTGCAACAAGACTCCTTATGAAATTATGTACAAGCGCAAGCCTGTTATTGATTTCTTCAGGAAATTTGGGTGTGTTTGCATAATGCTGAATACTTCTGATCAGCTGAACAAGTTTAAAGCCAAAGCGGATGAGTGCTATTTCGTGGGCTATTCCTTTAACCAAAGAGCTTTTCGTGTTTACAACAAGAGACGAAGGATTGTGCTCGAGTCCATTGATATCAACTGGCATGAAAGCAATCATACGGACGCTGGGGACGGTCCTGATTGGCTTTTTGATGTCGATTTTTTGTTTAAATCATTTAATCTTCCTAACTTCACTAATATATCTGTCTCAGCTAATCCTCTTATGTCTGTGAATATCCTAGGTACCTCTTCTGCTACTGCTTCAAGCTCCTCTTCGTCAAGTCAGCATATAGATGATGCTCCTATTATAGCTAATGCTGAATCCACCCAGGATCCTTCGGATTCTGTGGCAAAAAGCGAAACTGTTGAGGAAGAAACTCCTCAAATATTAGATGTTGCTCCACAATCATCTAATGAAGGTCGTATAAATGAAGAAGCTGTTATTCCTGACATCAACATTACCAATCTGGTAGACCTTCCAAAGAACAAAGTTCCAATCGAAACTCGTTGGGTATTTCGTAACAAAAAGGAAGAAGGGGGAATCGTGATTCGAAACAAAGCCCGCTTGGTGGTTCAGGGGTTTTATCAAGAAGAATGAATTGACTTTGAGGATGTCTTTGCACCAGTGGCTCGCTTAGAAGCCATAAGAATGTTTCTCGCATACGCAGCCTATATGGACTTCACAGTTCATCAGATGGATGTCAAAAGTGCATTTCTGTATGGAAAAGTTCAAGAGGAAGTTTATGTCAAGCAGCCACCGGGTTTCATTGATCCAAGCTATCCTGATAGAGTTACAAACTTGACAAGGCATTGTACGGTCTTCATCAAGCACCTCGTGCGTGGTATGAGATGTTATCTACGCATCTGCTTGATAATGGTTTCACACGAGGGGCAATTGACCAATCTTTGTTCAAACGAAAGGATGGTGCGGATACCATTTTGGTGCAAATCTACGTTGATGATATCATTTTTGGATCCATATATCCTCGGTTGTGTAAAGAGTTCGAGGATGTGATGCGTTCTAAGTTTGAAATGAGTTCTATGGGAGAAATGAAGTTCTTTCTTGGTTTGCAAGTAGATCAGTCTGAGTCAGGAATTCTTATCCCTTAAGAGAAGTATGTCAAAGAAATCCCGACCAAGTTTAAAATGACTGAGTCTCATCCTTACAAGACTCCTGTGGAAGTTCGACACTGTCTGTCTCCTGATTTGGTTGGTGAAAGCGTTGATCAGCACCTCTATCGCTCGATGATAGGATCTCTTCTGTATCTCACTGCTAGCAGACCAGACATCATGTTTGCAGTGTGCTTGTGTGCACGCTTTCAGGCTAATCCTAAACTCTCTCATTTAATTGCTATCAAATGTATTTTAAGATATTTGAAGTACAAGCCAAAACTTGGGCTTTGGTATCCCAAAAATAACTTGTTTGATCTTTTAGCTTATTCAGATTCAGACTACGGGGGATGCAACTTAGACCGAAAGTCCACTTCTGGGGGTTGTTAGTTCCTTGGCAACCGCCTCGTCTCCTGGCAATGTAAGAAACAAACCACCGTTTCCCAATCCATAGACGAAGCCGAATACATTGCCGCAACCCTTTGTTGTTCCCAAGTAAGGTGGATCCACCATCAAATGCTTGATTACGGGATCACCTTCCATGAAACTCCCATCCTGTGTGATAACACCGCTGTTCCCCATATCACCAAAAATCCCGTTCAACATTCTAAAACCAAACATATTGAGATCAAACACCACTTCATCCGTGATTGTGTCGAAAAGAAACATATCAAAATCGTTGAAGTCAAAACCGACAAGCAAACCACCGACATCTTTACAAAAGCATTTGATTCTTCCAGATTTGAGAAATTGGTGGAGATGCTCGGCATGATAAACTTTCAGTACCCTTTGTGTATATTTTTTATTTAAACTTGTTAATCGGGAAGATTTCCAAAAAGATTTTATTTTTCTGTATAGTTGTTTTCTTTATTTACCTTTAAAAGCAAAACTTTTGGGGGGAGAAAGTGGAATGTGCAGTTAGAAAGAAAAATATTTGCTTTGTTTAGTCAAAAAGAAAAGAAAAAATTTTGTTTTGTGCTTAAGAAAAACTCACTGTAAGTATCATGTTTTGTTTCAGGAAAATCGGATCTGACCTTGTGAGAAATGATAGAGTCTGATCACACTTCTTGAACATGGAATGGACCATAAGCGATGGTGCTTACTGAGGTATAGCTGGCAGGCCCGACATACGGTTATAACTCTTTAGTAGTGTGAGAACCTAATTCTCTATCAAACACGTGTGTTTGAACCCATTTTTGAAACGTCTAACCCATTTTAAAGCTAAGAAAACCGATTCAATCAGATATATGCTTACATGTTGGATTCTGATTCATGCGCCAGGTGACCGTCAAAATAACGAGAGTTACCGCCGATGACCCCGTCTGTTTTGCTTACGCAAAGATCTCGGGAGTTCATATTTTTCCTATCCACTTGGATGATTTGACCCCGTCTGTTTTGCTTACGCAAAGATCTCGGGTGTTCAACCTTTTCATATCAGCTTAGATAATTTTACGACTTATTTTGTTTTGCTTACGCAAAGACCTAGAATGTTCGTACCTTTTTAATATCCACTTGGATATTTTTCTTTTTACAACTTCTGATATCCAGTTGGATCTTATTTTAATTTTGGCGGTAATTTTGACTTACCAAGATGGTACCCTGGTTAACCTGTAAGAGATGATCAGATGAATGCGGGTATTTCTTGAGTATTGATAGGCTTTCAAAATTATTTTATTTCAAAATGTGGGGTACGCCGTGTTTCGTGATCAAATGAAAATTGTACAAGCAAATGTTCAGGTTTATCTTGCACAAATATCGGCTATCTTCAGGGATTCACAGTAGCTGAGTGCAAAATGAAGTGTGTCAAGGGTTTGACCAGACATGATCTCACGTTAGATCTTTTCCAAGGCTAAGTGTTTATATCTTTTACTGTTTTTACTTTTATTTTATTTTATTTTTTAAATTTCTTAATCTTCCTTATTAGCTTGTTTAAATTTTATACATATGAGAGTTTTATTTTGTTTCTGTTCAAGTATCTCCTGTCACCCGAAGCAACATTCCACCGAAACTACTCAAACCGCCCGAAACTTCCTCACACCCGAAACTACCTTTGTCTTTCGAAACTAGTAGTTTTGACAGGGCATTTTGGTCTTTTGACAAGCACAAATTAAATGCCTTCATAATCAGGTTTCTTCCATGCCAAGCTCACTCTCATTCTCACTCACCCGAAACAATTTTGACCTTCGTTTTCACACACAAAAACTCAAAGTCATCGGTCTAAGTTTGCAAAATCAGTCTCCCTTATCTGATTCCTCAGTCGTCGTCTTCATCTGATTTCCTTAAAAATTTCGACATGGATCTTCTATTTGTGAAGAAGCACAATATCTGTGCCTTTCTTAATGCTGCTGATTACAAGAGTGAGGGATTTGTACATGTGCTCAATTTTCTGGCTAACTCTAATGTGAGTTTTGCTATAAGTCTCAACTTGCCCATTTTTGAAGCCACAATCAGGAAATTCTGGGCCACTGCTGAAAGAGTATCCATCAACAATGTGCAACACATAAGAGCAACTGTGTACAACCAAGAAGTTCTATTTTCTGAGGCCACCATAAGAGAGGTACTGCAGTTTGGTGATAATCTTGAAGCCTCTGTGGAGTTTCCTAGTTTCTACATCAGAGAATGTTTCAGAAGAATGGGTCACCTAGATGAGTTCAAGAGTGGGCAGATCACAAAGACATTCCTTGTCCCTCACTGGAGGTATATTGTGCATGTGTTCATTCACTGCATCTCAATCATAAAAGGTGGATTTGACTCGGCCAATGCCATGGTGGCATCTGCTATTCTTGGCTTGATCAAAGGGAGGGATTATGTTAGAGCTTATTTGGAAGCATGTGACAAACATCTTCAGAGCTGTTGTCAAGGGGGAGTTTGTTAGAGCATGTTTTGTGACAAGCAGCTTGAAGATTGTTTGTAGTTTATGAGAGTCGTTTGTATCTGATCGAGCTGTATAGTCGAGTCTTTGTTCATGTGTGTTTTCGGTTGTTTTAGTGGATGCGTACTTAGCAAGTACGCAGGGAGAGTTTGTCCTGCGTACTTAGCAAGTACGCAACCTGAGTCTGTGAGTATAAATAGCTGTTAGGGTTCTTGTAGAAACAAGGTTTGAACAAGTTCTTGAGAGAAAACCCTTTGTAATCGGTTGTTTGATGCTAATAGACAAAGTTTTATATACTTGTGTTTGTTCTCATCGTATCTAGTCATCTTGTTCAAGCTAATCACAGAGGATTCCGCACTCTGTTGATTGGTTTCATCTCCTATACGTCAATCGATCTAACACCAGGGGACCTACAAGATCTTGTAGGTCCCTCGGGTGTGGTGGATCGTCACATGCAAGTGGTCTACTAGTCGGACCGGGTGCGGAATACCCGTGACTAGGTGGAGAGTCTAACTGAACAAAGTAAACCGAACACAAGAGTCACAATAATCGTTCTTTGTATTATAAACACTCGACGGTTACAGAGAGAATACAAGCTGCGTACTTAGCAAAACTGAGTTCGTATGAACAAATGGTTCTGCGTACTTAGCTTCTGTGAACCTATCCTATTTATACTGACCTGATGCCTGCGCACTTAGCAAGTGCGCAGGACCAATTGCTCTTGCGTACTTAACAAGTACGCATAGGTCTTCCTGCGTACTTGCTAAGTACGCAGGAGCTTTCTCCTGCGCACATACAAGTGCGCACAACACTTGGAAGAAATCAACAACACATTATGTAAAAGTAAATACAACTCGATAAACTATTACATAATGACTCTTACATACAAAGACAAAATACAGACATTAGACATACAAACCTAGACTCTATCCAGAGTGTTGTCACAGGAAAGTGCATCAACAAACTCCCCCTTGACAACAGCTCGGGATCTTCATCGTCTTCAGTCTTCAATCTTCAGTCTTCACAGCACTGCTTCCTTAGCTTCCATCTTCTTTTTGTAATCAAGACAGAACTTGATTAACTTGTCGTATTTGGCCGAGAGAAGCTTTGTCCATTCGTCAGTGTGGATGCAGAATTTGTCTGCTAGTACCTCCAGATCGTTCACAGAGAAATTGATGAAGCATACTTCATCAAAAACCCTGATCACTTCCTTTGGCACTATGTTTCCACTATCTGACTTACTTACCCATGATCACAGCCTCGCCCGTTTTTGGATCAACGTACCAGTACCACATGTCACCAAGAATATCCTGAGGTAACTTGCTCAGGGGAATCTTAGTTTCACATCGCACTGGCTTGTATACCAATCTCTTTAACGGCTTCTTAGTCACAGTATGCACAGCGTGCTTATCCTTGACTCTTCTGGGCACCTGAGGCTTGAGATACTCATACTTTCCCGATCTTGCTTCACGCTGTAGTATACTCCACAAACCCATTGCTACTGCATGATTCGAATGATTCAGCAGGTCACGGTTTGCAAGGTTAACTAGGTCATACCTGGGCAAAGAGTTGAACGCCTCACTGGTTGGTTTCAAGTATTGAACCCCTCCAGATCTTTTGATGGCGAACAACTGCTTGTCCTCCTCAAACCTGACAGCTAAGATCATACCTGTCGCTCCATACTTGTCTTTGATAGACGTCTTTTGCCACACTGGAGCTGGACCTTTTGTAGATGCAGAAGGCATGTCTTTCTCTTTTTGTGCCTCGGGGTCCACAGGTATAGGGTCGACCGGGGGGGCATCAGTTGTAGCTTCAACATTACTTGCTGTATCAACTGAGCCTGTGTCTGTTTCGAGCAGAGATTCGAGCGATGGTATTTCAAAGATCTCACCATCCTCTAACTCATACTCTAGATCCCCGTCGCCCTTGGGAATCTCGATTATCACATCATCATCATCATCGTTCCAATCATCACCAGAGTCGATCTCTCCTTCTTCCAGATTAAGGAGAGCATCGATCTGTGCTTCTTTAGAATAGTCAGGCTCGAGACATAGAATCTTGTCAGCCACTGACTTCCCTTTATCACCGCCACCACCACCTCCTGAGGTATCACCACCCTCTTGCGTAGTAGACTCCCCCTCAGCCATTGACGTAGTAGAGATGGGCACAATTGCCGAAGCTTGGTGCTCACCTCCACTAGGACCGACTTCAGGATCCTTGTCTTTGTCATCATCCTTAGTCAAATCGACTGGATGACAAACCTCTGCACCGGTGGATTTTTCTTTTTCCTTCTCCCCCTGAGCACCTAGCTTCTCGGTCAGTTCTGCAATCAATTTGACCATAGTAGCGTGCTCCTGCCTTTGAGCATCCAGCCTTAGCTCAATTGAAGTTCTGTGGGCCAGAATCATTTCATTCGTCTTCATTAATAGTTCATTCTGCGCCATCACATTCTTCAGCCGTTCATCAGTCCCCGTTCTCTGGCTACGCAGAATCCTAACTTCATCTGCCAGAGAGTTTATCTGTGCTTGTTGAGCATCAGACTCCTCCTTTGACGTTTGAATAGTCTTCAACAAGCCAGCAACTTGGGTTTCTAGCACATCGATCCTAGCTTCATTTGGATCTGGATGCCTAGATGATGAGGCTTCGGCGTTGTGGATGGGGGAAGAGAAGATTGTGCCAAAGTCGAACCCCTGTGAGAAATCACCGTAGTTGAAGGGTTGACCTGACGGCTCTTTGGTGGGTGTTGGGGTTGGGGATGGTATGATGTGAGTGGGTGTTATGGTTGGGGTGACGGTGACTGACTCCGTGAGAAGTGGAACAGTCACCGTCACCTGGACGGTTGGAGTAGGCAGGGTCACCGTCACAGGAATCTCCTCTGTGACCGCCGTGACTGCCACATCTGTTTGAACTATTGGCCTTCTCCTCCTGCTATACAGTTGCTGTTCTGGTTGGGTAGATTCTGGTACTGGCTGCACAGTTGGAATCTCTTCAACCCTGGGGATGGCAACCTCTTGCCTATCGCCCCTTTTCTTGTTGGTGTGCTCATGCCTCTGTCTTTGTAAAGCAGCGTCAGAGTCGGAATCCGGCTCATATTCGCTGCTGGAGCTTTGTCTCTTTCTTTTTGAAGACGACGCAGGCTGGGTTACCTGTGCCCGTCTCCTCGGATGTGCCTGTGATGGTGCATCATCGGAATCAGAAGAATCTGATTCTGTAGCCTCCGAATCGGATTCCTCAGCACCACCAACACCACCTTCATCACCACCCTCATCATTACCTTCATCATTACCTTCATCATTACCTTCATCATCCTCATTCTCTTCATCTTGTTCTTCATCAGAGTGATCACTCATCTCTGGTCCCGAGTTGGGACTATACCAGTTCCAGTCCCAACAGTCTCAAGACCATACTTAGAACAGTTCTGGGAGACTGCAGAGCACGATTGCACAGTATCCCCTAATGTCATAAGGGCTACTGTTGATGGTCGGGCTATTGCAATCTCTGAAGATACAATCAGACGAGTACTGCAGTTCAGAGACCTTGCCACCGACCCGACATCCTATCCAGATTACTACGTGGATGGGTGTTGGAGGCAGAGAATGGGATATGTCGGGGAAAGGGACTATGCTTCTTACAAGAAAATGTGGGTATTAGATCAATGGCGTTATTTTGCCCACATCATGATCATGTGCATCTCATCCAGGAAAGCAGGGAAAGATGCGATGGGTCATGACCTTGCAGCAGCCATGGTGGGCTTGTCTCTCAATCGGGGCTACAACTTCTCACGAAAAATTTCAGACTTTGAAAAATTTTCTAAGTGTTGGTCCTGCGCACTTAGCAAGTGCGCAGGATTTTACTCTTGCGTACTTAACAAGTACGCAGGAATTACTTCTTGCGTACTTGCTAAGTGCGCAAGAACAACCCTTAGCAAAAATTTCAAAGATTTAAATTCGTTCAAAATGCGGGTTGATTAGGTAGCCACTAGGTCGGAATCAGGGATTCGAACCTATGGTACCATTATCAACACCATTAACCACTAAATCACGATCAAATTTTGACCTAGGTCGTCGAATGACCCACTGACGGTTCGACTTCAACCCGTCGGATCAATCGATGACCAAAGGGAAAATGTATGATCGATTAGGCAATCTAATAACTTGTTAGTGACATTAGTTACCCAGACAACCCATTTGACCCCAAAAATTTGACGGATTTAACCTAAAAATTCTAAGTCAAAAATCGGTCCAACAATCACGAATCTATGGATGGAATCGGCCTAGATTCTCACCAAAGAGATGAAATACGAAGATGATAATGTGGACGGGATGAAAAACGGGTTTGAACACACTCGATTTTGTGAGAAAATTACAAGGGGGAAAAAATTTCGGTTTGAAAGCGTAACCCTGAAAAATTTTCTAAGTGTTTAACTTATACCCCACTGCAGATGTTCGTGCGTACTTGCTAAGTGCGCACGAATTAACTCTTGCGTACTTAACAAGTGCGCAGGAATTAACTCTTGCGTACTTGCTAAGTGCGCAAGTCTTACTTCGTGCGTACTTGACAAGTGCGCAGAAACCTTAAGTGCGCAATTTTCAACACAGAATTTATGAAGATTTTCAAGTCAAATAACGAACAAGATAAAAAATATTCAATCGGGAGGATTCAAATACAATTCATGAAGATTAAACATAAAATATTTTTGGACTTTTTCTGATTTAAATTTGAAATATGCATAAACTTATAAACTTAAAAATCTTTTTGTTCTTTTCAAGATAGATATATACAAGTATTCACACAAGCTATTTTTGATTAAAGACACGAGCAGAGGATCATATCAGGCTAACTTATAGCAAAAACGATACAATATAAACATCAAAGAATATGGGATCATGTCATGTATTACTCTTAATTCTTACGTAATAAGCATATAAACAAGTAATTCAAGTTGACAATATTATAAGATTTGAAACTATACGCATCTTTGTATCATGTTCTTGTGTTCAAATGAAGTAATACAAAGATGCAAGCTAGTTTAGTTTCCTCACTACTGATTCGTAGTGCTCCACCACAAAGCGAGAGTTTTTCAACTTCTCATTTGTACATTTTAACTGTAGGATCTCATTTTGCAAAAACGATACATTTGAAACTATACGCCATTCATTTTTTTTATCCTTTTGAGCAACCGAAGATTTTGATGAATCCACATAATTCATCGTCTTTACTTTCTCGTTCAAGCATCCTTCACACTTCATTTGAACTGCTTCCCATAAGCTTTTTGAAGTGTAGTAACTGCTAAATTTATAGTTGAATTCTTGTGAAAAAGCCATTTCAAGAACCTCTCTAGTCTTCTTTTCTCTATCAAATTCTTTCTTTTCTTTCACCGTGAACTTTGATGGAGGTTTTGGAGTGTTCGGATCACCCAAGAAAGTGTAAGTAGGAGGGGTATATTCTTCCTCTATTGGTTTCCAAAAACCTTCATCGGTCAAAGAAACGTACTTAGAAAGCCGAGCTTTCCAAGTAGTATAATCATTTAGAGATACGAGTCTAGGAGGCGGGGGCCATGTTCCAAACTCATTCTTGTAACACAACATCATTGTAACACTTAAACCAAGTAAATAAAAAAATAATTTTTTTTAAGTACGCAGTAACAAAATTAAGTACGCAGGAACAAATATAAGTACGCAGGAACAAAATTAAGTACGCAGGAACAAAACTAAGTACGCATGAACAAATATAAGTACGCAGGAACAAAATTAAGTACGCAGAAACAAAGCTAAGTACGCAGGAACAAAACTAAGTACGCAGGAACAAAATTAAGTACGCAAAAAAGTCGGAAAATAAGGCCTGTTCACCTACTTTTTCAATCAATCACTCAAATCTTGTCTAAAATATGAAATTAATCCAACCAAAAGCTTAGAAATCCAATTCTAACAAACCCTTGATGAATAATTTATAAAATCAAACAACTATTGAGATATTTTGAAGCAATCTCAGTACGTGAAAATGAGGAACAAGAACGCTCAGTTTTTGCTCAACAAACCTTGTAATTCAGTCCAAATCTAGTCGAAAATGTTCAATATCACTCCTATAACACTCAATTTCAAGAGCAAAGCTCTGATACCACTTGTAGGTCCCTGGTGTTAGATCGATTGACGTATAGGAGATGAAACCAATCAACAGAGTGCGGAATCCTCTGTGATTAGCTTGAACAAGATGACTAGATACGATGAGAACAAACACAAGTATATAAAACTTTGTCTATTAGCATCAAACAACCGATTACAAAGGGTTTTCTCTCAAGAACTTGTTCAAACCTTGTTTCTACAAGAACCCTAACAGCTATTTATACTCACAGACTCAGGTTGCGTACTTGCTAAGTACGCAGGACAAACTCTCCCTGCGTACTTGCTAAGTACGCATCCACTAAAACAACCGAAAACACACATGAACAAAGACTCGACTATACAGCTCGATCAGATACAAATGACTCTCATAAACTACAAACAATCTTCAAGCTGCTTGTCACAAAACATGCTCTAACAGATTATAATTTTTCTAGGTTGGTATTCAAACATCTTATAGAGAATCTCACTGGAAGAGTAAGAGACAAATTTCTCGTGTTCCCAAGATTTCTACAAATGATAATTAACCACAATTTACCAAATCTTCAACATGAAGGACCTGTTCTTGTTCTTGATCATATGATAGCCAAGACTCTCAGTTATATGAAGAGTTCTAGTTCAAGATCGAATAGGATAGTTGTGGACATTCCACTATTTGGGCACATTATTGGAGAAATTGAAGAAGCCGTCCCTGATGTTGACCCAAATATTGAAGTCCTTGCCTCATCGTCATCAGAAGAAGAAGAACAGGCCCAAGGGAATCAAGAGGCTGGGATTGATGTTGAGCAAAACATATAACAAGAGCAAGGGAACCAAGAGCCAGATGTTAATGCTGACCAACATATAGAGCAAAATATTGAACAACCTATCTTATAGGCTCCTTTTATGGATCAACTGTTAGAAAATCTTGAGCCAGTAATTGAAGAGCAACATGCTGAAAACATAGAAGCGAATGTTAATGATGAGGTTCAAGAGAATATTGAAGCTGAAGCTGAGTCTAGTGACACCTTGGATGAAGGAATCTGTGGTACTAAGTATGATCAATCTGACTATGAGTTTGAAGATGAGGAACAGACTGAACCGCCTGCATCCTCCTCCAAGAGACGAGCTGATTCCGAGTCTGATTATGAACAAGAAGAACCTCTTGCAAAGAAAATTAAGACAGCACTGGAGTCCTTAACATCTTTTGATGAATCACTGTTTGACATTCCTGAACACTTAACCCCCACTCACTCACCTACTTATATTCCACCACCCTCACCACAACCATCTCCAATACATACACCTGTTACTACACCACCCGCATCCCCTGTTCCTGATCCATCACCATCTGTCCCAAGAGTTAAAATCTTAAGCCTAGAAGTGAAAAAGCTACAGGATAAAGTTACAAAAAGAGATGAAGTAATAGAAAGCTTAAAGACAGAACTGAGTGAGTGCAAAGAAGAAATAAAAGATCTAAGGCTGGAAGTTGGCGGCTTACATACCCAACTTGATGTTCAACAAACCCAGCTGGAAACCCAACAAAAGATAATCTCTCAGCAACAACAAGAGTTCAAAGCCTTATCTGATGTTGTTGAACAAATCAAGGCTTCATTGATTAAATCTTCTCAATAGGAAACCCATTCCACAGCTCAGGGGGAGACCGCTTCTGCTGGTGGACCCTTTTCCCATGCCTTTGTGACAAATTCTCAATCTGCACTAACAATCTTCACTGGCCAAGCTGCCAAGACAAAAGATGCTGTGGAAGTCAAGATAGAAGAAACAGGTTTTGATCTTCCATCTGTCAGTGAAAGGAGAGTATTAAGAGCAAAAGGAAAGAGAAAAGAAGCTGATGTTGAACTTGTGGTATTAGATGAAGAAGAAATTGGATCAGATCATGAACTAGATGATCTACTAAAGCAGGTTGATGACTTTGGAGCAATTGAAGATTATCCTGAAATTGTTACCCTAGAGGAAGAACAGGAAGATAAGATCAGGTACTTTACTGAAGATGGAGATGAAATACAGGCACTTTCTGACACAGAAGCTGAAGATTCAGATGTAAAAGTAACTTTTGTTGAGCAAGAATTCAATGTTGGGCAAACTGGCACTACAAAAGAAGCAACGCAAACTTCACCAACAGCAATAGCAACACTAACTCCACCTGCAACTACAGTTGACACTCAATCCCAACAGGGCTAAGAGACAAGGAGATCCTGGTTCAAGAAACTACCTGCTGAGGAGCTTCCCAAACATTATGAATGGTTTGCAGAATATCAAGAATTAAAGAGGCCTCCAGTAGGATGGAAATATGACAAGGAAAGATCTATGTTTATTGTTCGAAGATACAAAGGAGGAGTGGAGCACTTCAAGTCTCTTCATGACTTCAGCTCCCTCCCTAAATATGATTTAAGAGCTCTTGTCAAGCTACCTCTACAAAATCCTGGAAATATGGGCATTGCAAAAAACTGTGAGACCTTCTTGAGAAATCAGACCTTCAATGATTTCAGATCTATAACCACTGCTAAGCCAAGAAGAGTGATCTCAAGGAAAAGAATTCATCCCATAACTCAAAGGCCTTGGGTAAGCCTTCGGTACAAGCTGATAGAAACTGTCAAATCTATTATACCGCCACAGTCAGTACCTGTCAAGCTTCAAAAGTTTATAAAATGGTTCTACAACCCCACCATTGGAAGTTATGTAATTGAAAGAGAAGGAATGGAAGACATTCACATATTTGAGCCCATGGAGTTATTAAAATTTCAACCAGAGGATCTTGAGGTGCTCTTCAACAACCCTATCAAGCTCCTGCATAATGATGATGAGGCTGATGCAAAGGCATATCAAAGGGTGGTGACCATCAATACAAAACCTCACTTTCAGCAACCAAATCAAGGGCCAACTGCTTAGAGAAGAGTTGAAGACATTGATGCAGCAGCTTAGGGGGAGATTGTAGAGTCTTATTTTTGTATAAGTTGTTGTCATCAATGTATTTCTTTTGAACATTGTTTAGTTAGTTTATTTACTTGTTTTTTTATTTCAATGTAATTTCCTGTTTTATTTCTAAGTCTGGGCCATCGAAACTACTTAGTTTCGATTGAGGTTTGTTCAATCGAAACTAGTAGTTTCGATAGATAGTTTAGTTTCGACAAGCTTATCACTCTTGTAAATGCTTCACCGAAACTAGTAGTTTCGGTAAGCATAGTTTCGATGCTTGTCAACTTGCTATAAATAGCCTAGTTTGAGAATTTCTAGGGTATGGATAGCGGCTGTAACCCTGAAATTCTCTCTTTCATAGTTTTTTTGAATCAATACACATTTGGAGTTATTTCATCTGTTGTTCTTATAATTTCATATCTTATTTGTGTTGATTCCTGTGTGGTTTGCTTGTTTATCTTCACCAATTCTGTTTCTACCCTCTGTTTCACCACCATACACACAGATTCTGCCTGTGTGTGTGTGTAATCGATCTGTTGAGTGATTTTCGATTGAAATCTGGACCTACAACCTTCCTGTCTTTTCACATACCCCTTCAGTTGCTCCATATAAACTTCTTATTCGAGAACCCATTTGTTAAAAAACAAACTTCACATCCATTTGGTGAATTATTCGTTTATGATGATTAATAATAGTAATTATCGTTCTTTTAGTTTCTAAATGGGCAATAGGATAAGTACCTATTTATAACCGGTGACATGTTTACGGTTGTAACCTTTTGCTATAACGATTTCTCTAGGCTTCTCTACTTTTGCTTTAATTTGGCAATTTTTTGTTGTCTATACCCTATATCCTTTTGGAAGAAATGTCATCTGCCATGTATAATTCTTCTCTACCAACTTTATCTCCTCATTCCTTTCTATAATTCTTTATTTTCTAGCCTCCTTAAAGCCTTGAGGTTCACAATCAACATATAAACCAAATGTTATTAGCTTTTTAGTTACCTTATTGCACTTGAAGGTGTGTCTAGTCATGAGGATGTACTTGAAGGTTGTTGGACATATTTACTTCTGTAACATGCCTCTTCTCTTTTGTAATCAATAGAAAGAAACTCACATTCTTCGTTATCATTGATGCTTTGATCCTATATATCTTCTTCAATGAACTCCATATCTACTTGTGACCACCTTACTCGTGCGTGGATTATAAAGCTCGTAGCCATTTTATTTCTTGTTGTAACAAAAAAAAGACATGCTTCTTACTCATATAATCAAACTTGGAATGTATTTGGCTTGGTACGTCAACATAGGTTACGCTCCCAAATATTCATAGATGAATTACAATAGATTTAATCATGGACTTAATTTGTAAGAATTTCTCCTTTTCAACCATTGCCCTAGATATCTCTAAAGCGCCAAAAGATTGAAGTTTTCTTTTATAAAATCCGTCAAATGGTAATCACCGAGAAACATTATTGACGGATTTTATCAATGGTCCACTAACATATGGCATCACCGACATAATACCGAAGGTTGTCATGGTTAGAAAACCAGTGTAAATTCATCGACGAATTAGTGATGAAAATGTCACCGACGAATTAGCGAAGGATTCCACCGTAGGTAGCAAAAAAATTCATACTGACCCAAGTTAATCTTTAGTATAGGAACGGAGTCATGCTGGCCCAAGTCAGCCTTTGGTAGCAATCGAGTTCCTACTGACCCAAGCTAAACATCGTAGCAACTGTTTCACCGACGAATTGCACATGATTCTCTTTGTCAGTGATAGCTAAATTTTATTAAAAATCATAAATAAATAAAATTTAATGTTCATTTCATGTAAATGAAAATAACACGTTACAAATTATAAAAAAAGGATCATGTTAGAGGTAGACTGAAACCCATTCTATAATGTGCATGTTGGTTTCAATTCCACCACTGTATAATCCAGAAGATGTGGAAACCTGGTGATTTTATCAGGTATCATCATAGCTCTATTTAATTCAAAGAACTTGCCAACAAAAAGGATATTAACGTTCAGAGCTAGATTGAAATGTATGCTAATTAACCACGAAGATGTTGAAGCATGTTGAGCATAATTTTGAGACTGATGCTGTCAATCGAAATTACAGTATCGAAACTTTTCGATACCTGTTTTTCAGGCCCATTTGGCGGTGGTTTGGAAAACATGGCATATGTGCTTGGCCTCCTATATAAATATCAGATTATCTCATAAGAGGAGTGTATGTCTGTAGAGGGAATCACCACCTAAGGGGGAGCTCACCCTGGGGTGAGATAATTGTAGAGTGTGTGAGGAGACTTTTAATTTTCATATCAATCAAAGATTCATAAGTTTTATGCTCCAATTATCTATTCTTTTCACTTTTATATATTTCTGTTCGTGTATGTGATTCCCGCACCCGTCTCTACCCTTTTTCTGATTCGATAGTGATACCGGATCCAGATATTCCGCCAACAAATAGGATATTCACGTTCAGAGCTAGATTGAAATGTATGCTAATTGACCACGAAGATGTTGAAGCAAAGTGAACATATGCAACAATTGATTGTAATTCGAAGTTCACTAATTCCAACAAACACTAGGCGATATTGACAAACACTATCATTTCATAAAGTCGATAAAGAAGAGTGTGAAAACTAGAGTAGCACAAGGGGTACTGTAGTGAGCATTTTTGTCACATTTATTGTGAAACGACAATGACTAAAAGTCCTATGGAAAGCACCAAAGGGAAACTTATCTTCGTCTTGTGTGACACATCACCATAGCGTCGCAATTTTAAAATCTTTGACGATATTTGAAATCATGGCAAGAAATTTTATATTTAAATAGTGTCGGAAGCTGTCGGTAATCTGTCCGTACATGTGTCGGTAGCAATGGGGTTCCTACCGACCATATCGAACCATCAGTACCCCGCTGAAAAAAGTGATGTGGGTAGGAACTTAGTTTGTGTTAACCCTAGCTAACCTTAGTTGAAATGCAGTTACTACCCCAAAAAAAACCATAGATACATCATTAATAATTACTGTCAGTGTCACACCCCTGCCAAGGCGGAAACACGGGGGATCGACGAAACTGAATCATTACATATGATCAAAACGAAATTGAATCATTACATATTATCAAAAGAAATTTTCTATTAATTGAATAGTTAATTACGCCGATTACATAAATCAAACAAAACAAGTAGAACAAATAAGTCTTCTTTTGTTAATATCTAGCTAAGTCCACTAAGGCATAGTACTTGATCCTAGCATGAGTTTATCAACATCCTAGTTAGCTTCACCTGAAAAACATGTTAAAATAGGTCAACTAAAAAGTTGATGAGAACATAAGTTTAAATAGATATATAGTAATAGATAACACAGTGCAAGTCATAAACAAGTTTCATATTCCAAGTAATTAAACTTTTATACATGAGTTCATAACCAACCCTAGTGATCGATATCTCTCCCGTCCAACACCTTGTCACGGTGTTAGACTATAGTATAGGTGTCTAGTATGCAGTTTCTGAACACCCAGCTCTTTCCAAGTAGATTAGAATCCACAACTTGAAGGAAGCTCGGAATTGATTGGCATGCATCAACCCGAGGACCGGATGGGCTAGTCAAGCCAATAAATCTATTTACGTACTCCCGTGGCTTCTCCGAAGTTAATGCTTGTGTAGGTTTTAAAAAATAAGAGAGACTTTGTAATAAAAATTGACATAGTATAGCAACATGAATAAACCATTTTAGTTTTACTAGAATTAGAAAGTATGTTATACACTGCAAAAAAATAGTTTTGACTCTAGAATTTGATTTTCATTTGATACAGAAGCATGTTTTTCACCCTAAAGTAGAAAGTATAGATGGGAGATGAACTCACCTTGCAAATTTGAGGGTTGAACTTGTATTTGATCTAACTTGGATTTGAATGCCTTAAGGATTTCTTAATTAAGTTTGTTAAGTTAATTAGAGACAAGTTTAGAATAGTAGAGGGGTGGTTATTGTAAATAGTTGAAAGTGGTTGTTGTACACTAGAGTGGTTATCATTCTAGAGTAGTACCTCCAACAGAAAAGTTTCCAAGAAAGAGGTGGTTGGTTCAGAACCCCGTCTTTTCCTAGCCAGAACTTTAATGTTTGTCAGATAACTACATACCGGTTTGAAAGTTACTCTATTTGTATACTTGACCAAGTTAAAGGTGTGTTTGGTAAGTTTGAAAAGTATAAGGGCTAAAGTGAAAATATGAATAATAATATATAACTGAAATTACAAAAATTAACCAGATTTTGAAGACGTTACAAAAGAAACCCTGAAATTTACGTATGTGTAAGTTTAGTCCTTAAAGTTATACTTTAGTTTAATAATGTTACAAACTTTAATTATTTAGGATTAGATAGAATCTAGGGCATACAAACTTACCATAAGTAGCAAGTTCAAGAATGTACACAAGAATCAGATATAGAATCAAAGTAGAAGAAGCAAGCCATTCTAAAGCGTAATAGAATACTCGCTTTAGGCCAAACTCAGAAGTTTGAAATGAAATAATATCACAAGTGATATGAGGCATCAAAAAGTTCATAGTATTAGAATTCTCAATAGATTACACAGTAGAATAATATGATCAAGCATAGAAATCAGAGATGTCACAGTCGAATATATAGGGTTTTTTTTGGATTTTCTGCTAATGGATTAGCAATGAATGTTTATTAAATATATTTTTAGATTTTTTGCTATCTGTTGTTACTGATTTTATTTTTAAGTTTTGTTGCTTTCTGTCGGTAGTAGATTGGTGATTACCGACATTAGTCCCACACGTAATAGTTAATTTTGTAGTAGTGAGATATTTCCAATGATGATAATTCTCACCAAAGTATCTTCATCATGCTAAGACTATTTAGATAATTATCAATTGTTTACTTAGTTCTAAATAATTATAGTGGGGCATCCTTATACAAATTAAACCAAATCATGTTTACGATATAATAGTTATTTCATTTTCTTAGGTTTCTTCTTACTATAAAAATCGGGGGCAACAATTCCTGAGATAACCAGAACATGACCGGAAAATTATTTCATTTTTTTGGAATTTTCCTTTATGGTAAAGCTTTTTATTTTTTCTTAGGATGTTAATATGTTATAATTGTTGATTAATATTTAAGTGCTATTCAAGAAATGGAAACAATATTGTTTAACTTTTGTATTAAGAACCATCTTCTGTGGGTAAAATCTCATGTTCACATGGTACTTTACTCAACATTATTACTTTGCATTCTTTATTGTTTCTCTGCAAAAATAAAATCGATGATATTAATTATAATAACTTCAGCTTGGTATCGTGGGAGAAGAAAAGAAAATTTAGTCATTTTCTCAAATGCTTTGAAATTCGTGTTGTAATTCTATTTGGATTTGTCATAAGTTATCTTTGTATCTTCACTTGTCACAATATTACTTTGATTTTAACATTTTTTCCCTTAGTTATGATGTTATTTTTGGTTAAAGTATCAAGTAAATTTTAATATTTAAACAGGTTGTAATACAAGTTAACTTTAAGCTGTTTAACCCTCAAGCTGTTTGACCGTCAAACTGTTTGACTCGTTAAAATAAATGATTTAAAAAGTCATGTTCGGGTACGATTAGGGATGACAATGGGTCGGGTTCGGGCCGGGTTCGGGCCGGGTATCGGTAATCCCAAACCCATACCCGGTTGTAAAATTGTGTCCCATACCCGGCCCATTACTCGTTGGGTTTGTGTCGGGTAATTACCCGTCGGGTATCGGGTATACCCGCGGGTAACGGGTATACCCACGGATATCGGGTATCGGGTATACCCGCGGGTATCGGCCAATAACCGTCGGGTATGTGTCTTGTACTTTTCTATGACTCTACTTTTTATATTTATAAATACATATTTTAAAAGAAAAAGTAAATTTTCACATAATAAACTTACTAAAATGAAACATTAATAGCCATGGGTTAAGAGAAAATAAAATTATAAATTACAAATTTTCAGGTATATGATTCGGGTAAACGGGTATGTGATTTCGGGTAATCGGGTCGGGTATCACCTAATCCCATACCCGCGAAATTTTTAAAAATTAATCCCATACCTGGCCCCGTACCCGTCGGGCTTCGGGTATACCCGCCCCGAACTCGTCGGGTTTCGGGTATACCCGTCGGGCTCGGGTTATTTTGCCATCCCTAGGTACGATTTTAAGTGTGTCGTGGACACAAACAAATAAATAGGTCATGTTTGGTTCAACATCTCAACCCGTTAACATAACACGACCTTCTGCCCGCTATTTTCCCATAGTCAATTGATTGAGGAATAAGAACTTGATGATATGCTATTGAATCAAACAGGTAAACAATAAATCATTGAAAAATTGCATTAGAATTGACGTTTGACGTTTTGTCTCATTGAATTTGCATAAAATTTTCAATAGTTTTACGCAACAATCATTGAAAGAACACCTGAATCCACATAATCAACCAACCAAAAATTTCTATGAAAAAAGTTGAGAGCTGGTGCAGGTGGCGGCATCTCCTTAGGCAGCGGATTGTGGTGGTGGCCGGTTATTTTTTGGATGTTTAGTCTGCCGAGAATGAGTTACGTGACCTTTTATGATTGCTTCTATTTTGGTTATTTAGTTTTGTAAGTACTAAAAGTTAACGTTTACTTTAGAAAAAAGTTAGGTCAACATGTTCATTTGATGATTTTCCCTTTAGAACCACACATATGCACACAAATCGACGTGAGACAGTGGAAGATCAATGTATTTATATCTTAGGTAAACTTGGAACATACTTACGATTTCTTCCCCACATGCATCTTAACATCAAGAGGTTAAATAAACGAACGAAAAGATTTAAGAAAAACCAGCTAGTAATGTCATTTGTTTATTCACATAATTAATTTAATAATCAAAACACCCGTCGCTGATCCAAATTGCCGGTCAAAAAAAAATTTAGAGTAAACTTCAGTTTTCGTCCTTTAGGTTTGAACAAAACATCAGGTTTCGTCCCCCCGTAACACATTTGATCTCCGACATTTAATGTTTTAACACTTTACGTCCCTTGTCCTTAACTCCGTTAATTTTTCTGTTAGTTTTTGTGCAAATTTACTAATATACCCCTTACCCATTCTTCTTCTTCATCAGACTCAATAAAATGTATATGAGACTCAATAACATGAATGACACTTTCCTCTGGCGCGACCCCCTCCGGCCACCGGCTCTCCGGCACCACCTTCCTCCTGACCGACGATGGGTCTTGGTGGCTCCAACAGAAATGAAGGCGGCGGTGGTTAGGGATTCTAGGAAGCAGAGACAGAGGTGGAGACAAGGTAGCAGGCGGCGTCGGGTGGCCTAGATAGCGATGGTGACGATGTTAAACGAAAGAGATGGTGACGGGATGAGTTTTCTGGCGACACCCCATCTAGGGTTCTGCCGTAGCAACGGTTGCGGAGGCTGAGGTGAGACCTGATAGCAGCGGAAACGGAATGAGGATGGTGTTCCGACGACGGAAACGGTTTTCACCACATGAATCCCCCGTCACCTGGTTCGCCGTGGTCATCGTCGTCGTTCTCCGATCAGCACCACCACCAGCAGGCTTCGTATGCCGCCATGGTGAATGGTGGCCGTTCGTCTGGTTCGTTTTACGACGGGTTTAACGACGGTAATGAAGAGTTTAGTGCTAACAACGGTCTGTAAGTTGTTTCCGATCAGATGCAGTTGTTTGACGTGTGTAAAAAATGGAATCAAATTGCTTCTTGGGTCTGGTGGTTGAAGAAGAAGAAGAAGAAGGAGTGGGGGTTATATTAGTAAATTTGCACAAAAACTAACAGAAAACTTAACGGAGTTAAGCACCAGGAACGGAAAGTGTTAAAACATTAAACGTCGGGTATCAAATGTGTTACAGTGGGATGAAACCTGATGTGTTGTTCAAACCTAATGGACGAAAAGTGAAGTTTCTCAAAAATTTAATAATCAAACAATAGAAAATGTTGTATTTATATCTCAGATATTAAAGCTTTGGACCATTAAAACAGTGTGAGGTGAGCTAGTAAAATATTAAAATTAAACCTGTATCTACTGGCAGTAGAGTTTATATTATAAAGAGCGTTTTGTGAATTCCCATAAATCATAAGGAACTTACTTCTAGGAACCCGTGCGAGTCTACGAACCACAATACAGTTGTCCCTCGTGCAGTTGATACCCACTAAACCTACATGTGTGTGCGCATCAACTATGCATATATTTCCATTGTATGAATCGAGATACATTAAATTAATAATTCATTAATTAATTAAAACCTAGATTTCTAATCACTAATGTATGTAAATGTGGGACTAGCCCATTTGGTAGAGGCTATTGTTTATTAAATAGGAGGTCCTAGATTCAAACCCAAACATAGGATGAATTATTTGATGTAATTTAGGATAAACAGTTATACCCAGTAAAATCCCACCAACAATAGGGTCTGATAAGGGTGAGATGAAGATAAACGTTATTTCTATCTTAAGGGATAAAGAGACTGCTTCCAGAAAGGCCTCCGACTAAAAAAGACCTCAATTTTTAAAAACTTAAATTTACAAGTAAAAAACGAATCAGAAAATATTAGTAGTATAAGATAAAAGAACAAAATGGAAATCCTAAGACTAAAAACACTCTACCCTTATATATTATGAAATAAAATACTCATGATCGCATTTCAAGAATAAAAATTTCAGTTTTAAAATATTATCAGTAAAACCGCTTCATTTTTCATCCATATGAAAACCATTTAGTAAATCTTTTTTGTTCATAAATTTTCAAAGAATTTGGACGAATTTCTTCTTCCTAAATTACCAGTTCTTTTCTCTTTTATAATAAAACATAAAACCGATTTTTAAACATATATACTTTCCATGATTTTCTAATGCGGAAAAGAATAATTAGCATGGAAATTTAAACTTAATTAACAAATAGAATTTTCTCTTTACTAATTAAAATTGAAAAAAGAACCTGTTTTCTGTTAATTAGTTAATTAATTATTCTTAATAACATTTTTTTGTTATTAAAAAAAGGCCAGCACAGATGAATACGAATAATAAAAAGGGAAAAAAAAATGGATATAAGACGAGCATAGCTGCACTTAACCCGACAGATAAGGGTCGTCAATATAAAACATAATGTGCTTAATTAGTGTTTGTGAATATTATTGCTTCATAAAAAAACATCTGATCTCTCTTTCCATAGATAACCCAACCAAGCCAGATCACAGTGTAACCAGTAGTGGTTCAAGTCCGTTTATACTTTTAGAAAGTACAACCCCTAATGCATTACATACAACCTGTTTCAACCATTAATCAAACATCTCAAGAATTGCTGGATGGGGGAGCTTAAATTAATGTGGCTACAAACAAGATGAATTGGTCGCATATTTTGTCTTATATGCACTAAACAAATACAATAAGGGTAATATAAAAATATTAGATCCTCAAATGTCTAGCTTGATATATTTACTAGCATATTAGCCATGGGTTCAAGTTTTATGAAAGATATTATTTGAATATGTGAAAAATGATTATACCGATTTTAATTATAAAACTTCAAACCGCATAAACTAGTTATGTATTAGTAGTAAATCTAATCACAACTTTTAATTATGATAAAGTTGATAAATACAATAACAACAACTAACATATTTTTATGTAATCGTAATTAATATTTCTATCTAATATATATCTCTATCGTAAATAGTGAAAATGACATTATTATTCGCTTATGTTATAACCACATGCGTTATCTAACATCACTTTACAGGTATAACACGACTGGAAAGATTACTAATTTCATGATTTTCTTGTTCGATACAGAAAAAAAAATGTTTTATGATGATTAAGTGATGTTAATTAGAAGAAAACTACGTTGTGAACAAGAATCAAATATTAAAAAAACTCTTACATTACAAATCAATACAAGCATATGTATGTCATTTAACCTCAAACACGAATCAAGAAACCCTAAATCTGATGAAATCAAGAACCAAAAGAGTTGACTTAAATTAGGAACAAAAGATCAGGAAATTAAAAAAATTGAAACCAGGTTATAATTGTGATCTCAGAATGAGGGGCGACTGCTACCATTGTTACCCCAGTAAGCATCATTCGGTAAATGGATTGAGTTCAGTAGATTTGGTGGCATCCCTTGAAACAGTGCCGGATCCGACATTAACTGCTGTTGTGATGGTGGTGGCGTGATGGCTCCCGGAGATCCAAGTGAACCACCTTGAATCGGCAAAGTACTTTCTTCATCCTCAAGAGGGAGTCTTTCATAGGCGGCGTTGCTAAATGACGCCGCCATGATAACCACCGGCCCTGCGGCTACAAGTGCTCCCACCACACTCCCACCAACCACCTGCCCTTGACCACCAGCCAAGTAAATTGTCAACCCTGTAGCTGCAGGCGGGGCCGGTGGTGGCAGAAAAGAACCTGACAACGACAGAATCTCAAACCTCCCGTGCAATGACATAACCGCGCCTGGGGAAGCAGGTTGCCGGAGTGTAACATTTGTGACGGTGCCCGTCCCACTTATGATACAAACACCACGTTGCCGACGGCGTGCAAATGTGCTGATGCTGTCCATCACATCACATCCATCGGAAACCTCCATAACGTGGGTTCGCAGCGCGTTTGCGCTGTCTCTAGTGATTATAATTGGTGGTTTGGGTTTGTTTTTGGACCCAGACGGACGTCCGCGGGGCCTTCGTCCCATTTCTCCGTCTTTGCCTTCACTGCTGCCACCGCCGCCGCTGTTGTTCAGCATATCTTCGTTGTTGTTTTCTTCTCGTTCTCTTTTATGCCCCGTGCCGCTTTGTTCGTCTTCTGAGTTTTGTTGCTGGAACTGGTGCAAATTGAAGTTTCTTGTATGAAACGGAGGTGGAAGAGAGTGGGAGCCGGGATCCATCTCCGATGAGGTCGTCTTTTTCAAGAACCGATTTTAGGGCAAAGTAATTCAATTCTGAATTTACCCCAGAAAGATTTAAAGATGATGTGATGAAGGTATTCTAGGGTTTTGAATAGGTTAAGGTGAGTTGATTGATCTTTAAATTTGTTCGAATTTATGGTTATTAGGTTTAGGGTTGTGAAGGGGTGTATGCAGTGTGGTTTCGGTTTCCATTTGTGTTAGTCGGAGATAGAATGGGATGTATGGTTGAGATTAGGGTTAGGGTTAGATTCAGATCTGATAGGGGTTTGGCATTTACCTCATTGTCTATATATTATCGTGACAAGACTTGAAGTGTTTGTTGATTTTTTATGAAATACGAAGTTAACGCCTAACGGTTATGTAAATAAAATAGATGATAACTTTATTATTATAAAACTAGTTTTAACCTCCTTGTTATACGGGATGAAACGTTAACATTATATTGATAAATGTCTTAACACTTTTTTTATATAAATTTGATATTGTATTGGTAACTTTTTTAATTTTTTAAATATTAAGATTATATGGATGAGAGTAATCAAAACATCAAAAAATTACATGAAAAGGAATTGAAGATAATCAAATTGGTCAACGATTTCATTGCATACGTTGTTTCACCATTTTATTAGCTTTTTGAAACTTTATTAGCCTTTTTGTGAAAACTTTAATCTTGATATTGTAACATATTTATAAATATTTAAGTTGTAATTAAATTTACTTATCAAAATTATATTAATTTTTTTTAAATATCGCATTTTATATGGAAAATCTCGCTAAACTTTTAATATTTAATCTCTTATTTAAAATAAAATAAAAAAATACAAATAAAATTTAAATTTCAACAATATATCGTCTTTTAAATTCAAAATTTTAAACTCCAAAATTTAAAAATCGCACTCCATAATATATCGACATAATTTAAATTCAAAATTTCAAACTTAAATATGAAAAAAATTAAAACTAATAAATTAGAATTGAAACCAAACATATTTTTTGGAAAAAAAAATCTCTGTCATTTAAAAAAAATTAAGTTTAAAATATAATACAATTTTAAAATTAAATATTTATAAATGTCTTAATTTTAATTAAAAACGAACTATTAAAGTTTTAAAATCAAAATAAAAATTTATTTATAATTATCAAATTTAATTAAAATAACTAATAATTAAATATTAGTAAACTTTATTTTAACACATATTTATTTAAAATATAAAAGTAGTTATTTTAAATTTTATATGTAAAATTAAAAAATCTTGCTTTCTTAATAATAAAGTTTTAAAAACTTGTTTTTTAGTAATAAAACTTAAAAAACTCGCTTTTTTAAAATCTCCTATTTTTTAATTCTTGATTTTTTTTTAATTATTCACTTTTGATGATAATTTAAAAAAAAATAAGTCAATGGTAATAATGATGAATTGATTTGGTAAAATGTTTATTTATGTAGTTTTTCAAAAATAATTGAGCTAAATATGGAAAGATTGAATAGTGGATGTAAATGTGGTTTTGAAAGAAAAAACTTGTGAGGTAGAATGTGATGATAACATGCGTACACTTATTTAGTCTTTTATTAGAATAGAGATTGGTAGGTATTTATTAGAGTGAAAATGAGTTAAAATGGCTGCATTTTATGAATTAATAGTTAAAAAAGATGTTCATAATAAAATGATCATGGATTTATCATACGGACAAAAATGGTCGTAAATTTGTTGTAATTTTTGGGACCGCAATTTTCCGTCTCAAACCCCTCGCAATATTAGTGACAAATTTTGTTGTGATGCTTCTTTCTATAGTCGTGGTGGCGTGTACATACAAACAAGAGAACACATACACGCGAACTATCACAAACACTTTAACCTACGAACACACGTGAATAGATACTTGCGGACACATACATGGATACACAACTAGATATACATAGGAACTTGCATAATCATTTGTGTAGTCATATGTAATTGGTGTGTGATAGTGATTAAAAAGTGTTATCACGCAGACGCCACATAAGTAGTGGAGTGATCACCATAAAGAAGTGTAATGGGGTGTGTGATAGTGATGCATTTATAATAATTAGTTATATATATATATATATATATATATATATATATATTAGACAAATATTTTTAAATTAAACTTCTAAAAAACAAAATATAAATAACATTACTTTTAAAATTAAAACATTAATATTAATATTTCTCCTTAATCTCTTTCTTCACTTTCTCTGCGTTTTCACACTCTTGGCCTTGTATATACTCGATATTCTCACAAAGTAGTTTCAATTCCATGTGTCCTTGGTTTTGTTTCATCATGTTAATCTTTCCGTTGGCGCGTTTTTGTTTTTCTTTCTTCAAGTTGATCTTCTCTTGTGTTATGTCGTTGAAGCTATTCATCTTCTCAGATATATTGTCCAAGGATTGCTTGTACCCAGCCTCCTTAGAAGATGACGTTTCCCTTTTACCTTTGTTTTTTTTACCGGGCTGGCGAATTGGTTTGTTTAGAGTTGAGTCCACATGTTCCTTATCGTCATCGGTGTCGTTGAGGTTTATTTAAAAATGACTATCCCAAGGAGATTGAGTTGTGTAATCATTATTGGTTAATGTTTTTGTACGCTTGATTGACGATGACGATTGTCCAATTAATGGAACGGTAATCCACTTCACACTGTCTTTCATAATTTTTCAAGCATTGATATGAACAAACGGTGTGGACTCCGTAGCTCTATGCTCCTCTAATGAGTCATTAAAAACCATCGATTCATTTTCACCACTACGACGTACATTTAATCTTTTCTTGTATATACCGCAAAATTTCACGACCTTTAAACGTAGGTCCCTCCACTTTGACGATAACATATCAGTGGTATGAGTGTCGGGTTCTTTACCTGTTGATGCATGAAAATGTTCACTAATGCGTCTCCAAAAATCTTGACTTAATTGATTTTTGCCTAAAAAAATAAAACTAAACAGGTTAGTAAAAAAAATAATTCTAAATAATTAAGTAAAAAAAAATAAAACTAAATAATTAAGTAAAAAAATAAAAAAAATTAAATAAGTAAGTTTAATATAAATAAATATAACTGAACATTTGTTACCAATTTTTAGGTCTTCGGATATGGCAATCCAACCCCCGACCAAGTGCAACTTCTTCTACCGGAGTTCACTTCGCCATTGTTTTTGGTGCTTTTTTGGTTTGTGGTGATTTCTACTTGTGTTTTCTTCTTCGTGTTGGTGGAGGTTGTGTGTCCGGAACAACCTCGTTATCGGGTTGTGTTTTCGAAACATCGACTTCGGCTTGTGTATTCGGAAAAATTTGTGTGTTTGTGCGGGTTGGGTGGAGGATGGCTCCAACCTGTAAAGGTAAGCATAGGTTGCCCCAATTCCATTTGAGGTCGGTAACCCGTGGTTGGCTAGAGCATGCGTTGGAATGTTTGAGGAAACGAGACTTGGTTCGGGTCATTTGGGTTAAACAGTGCTTTGTTCGGGTTGAATTCACTGTTAAAAGGGTTGTTGAAAGAATTCATTCTTTGAAATTGGAATGTTGGTTAATATAAAATATTATAAAAAGAAGATGTGTAAGATTTAGTTGAAGAAGATGGTAAAAGATGTAAAAATAAGTTGGTATTTATAGGTATTTTTTGGGGTTTAAAACTTGTTTTAAAAAAATATGTTCCAACGGCTAGTTGGAGGTGTTTTTCTGTGTCAAACAACTCTCACGCCCGTTGCCCTCACAACGCCACTACCTTTCACACCCCCTATCGCACCTAGGCGGCGGTGTTCCAGCGTGATAGGAGTGCCACATGGGCTCCATAACGCCACACCGCACACATCCAATTGATAATTGGATGAATATCCACTTCGCTACACATAACATGTTGCATATAAATTTATTAAATAATTCGCCACAAGACTCATGTTTTAAAAGACGGAATCATGGACCCATTTGAGCCCTTATTTACATTCGCAGAGATCTAATAACATGCCTTTTGTTGCCAACACACTTGGATGAACCTAAACATGTGGACAATTAGCACTTTCGGTGTCTCGTGGTCATGTGTAACATGATTGAAATTCAATGATGTTATCTCATGGTAATGAGCACACAACATATGTTTGCTTTAAGCATTCTAATTTTCTTCAAAAACAATGTTAGAGGCATGACTCGCCTAATTAAGGCCAAGATCACTAGAAAGAACAAGTTAACCATGTTGTTAACATTATCAGGGCTCTTCATTGTTTTTATGTGGCGTTTGGCTTGAAAATTAATTTGCAGAAGTCAAGTTTATTCGAGGTGTGGCTAGAGTTCTTGGAGGTTGAGAGATATGCGATAGGGTCGGGGTGTAGGCCTGATAAAATTCCATTTCTATATTTGGGTGTTCTAGTTGGGTCTAATATGGCTCGTATTCAGGGGTGGCAGATGATTGTTGATGAATCGGCTTTCTAGATGTAAAGCTAATATGCTTTCTATTGGGGGCGTTTAGTGCTCTTATCTTCGGTTCTTGGATCCCTTGATATCTATTTCATGTCTTTTTTTCTTATGCATGTTCTGTGAAGAATTTTTTAGAGTCATTACGGTCTAAATTCTTACGGCAAATTACATTGGGTTAAATGGGACTTATTGTTTCCCTTTAAAGAAAAAGGTGGAATTGGTATAGGTAATTTGAAAGCATTCAATTATGCCTTGTTACAAAAATGAAGGTGGAGATTTATAAATAACTCTAATCTTCCTTGGGTTAAAGTTATTCAAGCTATTCATGGGTTCAAATCGGGTCTTTTTGAAGAGTCACGTTTCTCTAGAGGCAACGGTGTATGGCATAGAATTGTAAACTCTACTGTGAAGCTCCATGATAAAGATATTATTTCGTTTTCAGTTTTGAAGAAAAAGGTTGACAATGGGGAATCAACGGAGTTTTGGCATGATTGTTGGGTGGGAAAATCTTCTTTATGTCACAGATTTATGAGATTATATAATCTTGAATTGGAAAAAATTTGTAGTGTTCATGATAGATGGAATGGCGTCGGAGGTGCGATGGGATGTACCGGGAGGAGAAGAGGACTTACAACTTCATGAGCGATATATTTTTCCTCATTGAAGAATGGTGGTGACATGTGGTATTTGGAAATGGACATCGATGAAGATTTTCCAGTTAAAGAAATTAGGAAGTTCATTGATGTTTTGGTTAAAAATTATAACGACTAATTTTGCAACCAAACTTAGTTTGTTAGGTAGTGTGCTTAATCAAAATGCCATGTTATAATCGTAAAAGTAAAGCTAGACACGATGATATACGAGGAAAGCCCTTAATCCCAAAGGATTACCGGCATAAAACCTCGGGAAGTGACTGAAAGTCACTTGCCTCCTAGTTTTGTATAAATTAAATGAATCGAGTACAAATGAGAGCAATGATCGAATGAATTCTAAGTGTTACAGAGCTTGTGAGTATCGAATATTGCTAAGTGTGTTGTGTGTTTCCTATTCGATCAACTGCCTAATAAATACAGAAATGATCATAACTAACTATCCGAGAATAATGGCCAGACTAGGTCTTCACATATGACCGTTTGAAACCTTTCCACGCGTATTTCCCCCGTGGTCCATGTTGTAGTGAGCGTGTCTTCAGGAGTGATTGATTCCACACGTGTTACCTGCAAATCATAATCGAAATAAAGGACAAATAACCGTTAGTTTTATCAATGTTCAGGATACCGAGGTTACCAGGATCTTGGATTCCGGATCACGCTAGACTCAGGATCCTGCATAAAATCAATCCCTAACAATTGTCCCCAAATTTGACATCTGTCTAACACAGTTACACCTGTAAATTTTTTGAAATTCAAAATTTAAACCACGATAGGATTTGATGCAACGTGGTGCGGTAAACGAGGTACTTAAACGACGTCGTTTGAGGCGGTTATCGATTACACCCTATTATTACTTCATTTTCTTTTATCCCTTTCTATCATCTTGTTCCTGTTTTCTCTGGGATTTCAGGTAAATCTTTATCCCAATCTTTAAATCTTTCGATTTTAGCTTTCAAAAATGGGTTAAAAGATCACTCGTTCATCTTCTTCTCTGGTCCACGATTCTGATGATCTTGTTAGCCAAAATATACTCGGCCATCCTGAATCTGAGAAGTGCACATTCTCTGACCATGACATCAAGCTTTTGAAATCTGGAGGATCTTTTCCAAAGAATACCGTTTTAGGGCCTTTGATCCCAAGCTAGGTCTTATTTTACTTCCGAAACTTGGGTTTGCTTCCCTGTTTTTCCTTTTACTTTAGGTTTTTCGTATCCCTTTCCTCCTCTGACCACCGAGTTTTTCAAAAACGCAGGCCTGAGTTATGCTCAAATGACGCCTATGATCTGGAGGACTTTGCATGTTTTAGAAATCCTCATTCGTCACCATGCCCTTGATTTTAGCGTTTCTGAACTTGCCTATGTATACAACCTTAGAAGCCATGGTTCCTCCTGTTTCCTGTTTCAAAAAAAAACCGGTCAAAGTCACCTGATTTTGAAAATACTCAAAATGGCTCTAGCTGGAAGAATCAGTTCTTCTTCGTGAGGAGAGATTCTATCCCCGATGGGAACAAGTTGCCTTTGAAATGGATTGTAAAGGGTAGGATTCTGCCTGAAGGATCCTTAATACATTGAAATCCAACATACCGACTCTAGGTTTTTTCTTTGTTTGCAGCGCTTAAGTTTTCAGAGGTTCCTCCTCCTAGCTTTGACACTGTCGAGAGGGTCTCATTCTTTTTCAGCCTTGACCCTATTAAGAGGACCTTCAGATTCAAGATTCCCTCTTTGGAAGTGAGTTCAACAAGCTATCCTTCCATCCTTCCACCTCTGAGATGTCTGGTAAGATATGAAAAATCATATTAACCTATTAGTTAAATGTATATATTATATTCTAACCCGTTATCCTGAAACAGGCGTCCGCAGGTCTAGCCTCATATTTGCTCTTAATGATATTGATATCATGGTTTCCAAGGGCAAAGCTATCAAGAAAGAAATGAGCCAGCCAGCCCTCGAAGCTCCAAAGCCTGATGCTCCTAAGCCGGAATCCTCAACTCCTCGCTCTAAGCTTCCTGCCAACAAGAAGAGAAAACCTTCTGATGTCGCTGAGGCGGCTATCTTTGAGAGTCAAAGCTACATTGATGTCCACAAGAAACTTCAAGCCTTTGGTCACTTGATAAGAAATTTTTAATATCTTAGATCTTGAATATGCATTTAAAGAAATCATAACATATTTTCCTGTGATACTAGAGAAAATGACCAAATGCTATGAATCGGTGGTGAAAGAAGCCGAGGAGGGCAAGCAGATGATTAACGACCTGCAAAAGATAGTTGCGGCTAAAAATAAAAAATTAGCAGACGTGACCTGGGAGCTTAGCAGAGTGAAGGCAGAGCTTGAGGATGCTTATGCCAAACATGTCCAAGACCTCGGGGAATCCCATGAACAAGCCAAAACATCAGCTGCAATTTCTATATTCAAAGCCAGAATAAAGATGGCTAAAGAGGCTGATGACATGGATTTTGACAGGGCTAACTGGGACATCCAAGAGTGGAACAAGGTCGTGGCAGAGCTAGGAGGCGAGTCGATGCAGGATACGGAGGTGGCCAACCAGGTGGCTGAGGCTGAAGGCTCTATAAAGGTGGCAGTGGATGTGATTGAACAGGACAATGAGGGCGACAAAGACAAGGCCTGAGTCCTGTTTTTGAGATTTCAGTGGTTAATGTTTTTCACTTTAATGTTGGTGACATGTTGAATAATTTTCTTTCCTTTGCTTTTGGGATCCCTGTAAGGGATAGACAATTTGACAGCTTATGAACCAGGTGGATGGGTGATATTGTGCGAAAGCACATGTCTTTATTCCGTTGTTTTAATGTGTTTTTAGTTAGTTTTATATTTGTTTTGAGTCGTTTTTATGTACAATTGAGTCTTTATCATATTTGTAGGAGTTCGTATGGAATACAAGTGAATACATGAAGAAAACGAGCAAAGGAACCAAGCCCGAAAAAGTCCAAGCTCTAGAAGACAATTTTCTAGATTTTATGTCTCTCGCGGTACGCGAGAGAGGAGTGGAGAAGTCTCGCGGTACGCGAAGATCTTCAAAAGCGCGCCCGACTAAATTGGCTCTCGCGGTACGCGAGGGGCTGGCCCAAATTCTCTCGCGGTACGCGAGAGAGTCGTAAATCCGGAAAAATTGGATTTTTAGGTTTTTATTGATGATGTCGGCTGTTATTGAAAAGAGGTCGATTCCAGCCGTCAAGTTAGAGCCTTTTGGCGATTTTGAGGGAGAAGAAGGCTAGTGGAGCAAGGAGTTGGAGTTTTGGAACCCGAATTGGTTATTCGTGATCGTTCGGTTTATGATTCTTCTTCTTTTATCTTTACTTTGTTTAATTGAACCTATGACTATGTTTATGACTTCTGTTTTGGTTGTTTTGAACATGTTTGTTGGCTAGATTTTGCATACTGCCTAGGTTTAAGATGATTGCTTGTTAAAGATTTGATTTTTATCGGTTTTTGAATTCAATTGATGGGTTTATGATTTAGTAAAGATCTTTGGTTGATTATGTATGATGTTAGTGCATGTTTACTGCTGATTGTGTGGTTGTTTATGATTTCCTGCGTTGATTGTGGTTGTCTGCCAGTTTGATCTTCGTTTCGTGGTCATAGATCTTAGGGTTTGTGATTGTGTGTGGTGTCTAGACGTAGTAGCCTTAGGAATTCATAAGTGATTACTGATTAGAAGTGAATGTGTGTCCTAGTTCAATACCCGAGAGGTGAGAATTAGTCGTTTAGTCTTCGTCATTAGGAATCCGAGTGTTAACAGTCTGAGAGGACGTTAGTGTTAGGTGTCTAGTGATTGTAGCTATCCGAATCATAGTAGTTAGCTTGAGATTACCCCGTGCATTCCTTGAGTGTATGGTAGGCGGTGAGACTGAGAGGTAATCCGTTTATTAGGGTACTTGTCATAGTTGGAAATACCTGAGAAGTGATCCAATTATCTGGTGAGTTTAATACGCTTTAGGTAGCTGAGTTGGTGACATCCCGAGACCGAGAGTGATCAGGAATCCATTAGGTTATCTAGAGTTGTTTCATTAGAAACCCAGATCCATCATAGTTTTCAGAACCGATAGAAGTTATACTTTGCAAGTAAGATTCTTAACCTAGGTAGTGCCTTCCCTATTCTTGAATTCGTTTAAAGAGTTCTGCTTGATAGTTGAGTGTCGTTAGTTAGAAAGTTTACATTAAGTTACAACACAAAATCCCCCAATATATTTCAGTTTAGTTAGTTGAGTCAGAGTCTAGGTAGGGTTATTGCTAGTGTCTCGTGGGTTCGATATCCGGACTTCGTTAGGCTATATTGCATTGATCGGTACACTTGCCGGTTGTGTGGTCTAGTTTTAGGTCGAGTCTAGGTTTTATAAATTTAAAGCTAGAGAGTCTAGATTAGGTTTTATTTGATAGTTTTTATAGACCGTCTGGACGACATCAATGGGTCCAGGTTTTGGATGAAGCCCTGGTCACTTAATTTCCTGCACTTTAATTATCATTAAGTACCTTTTGACTATATGCCATGATTGCCATGTGTTTGATATGTTTGTAGAAAACTAGGATTCTTAGGCAATTAAGCCTTGTGATAAAAAAATAAGTTTAGGTAAACTTTTAGGATACCAGATCCTTAATAATATCTTAGATTTTTATCAAACTTTGATTCATAAAAGTATAGTTTGGTTGGAAGAACACCAATTACAAACATATCATGACTTAGTCATTCAAATCTTGAATTTATTCTTAATTAAAAATTGACGAGTAATTTTAAATACATACCTTCATTGAGAATTAGCTTGGGTAGATACACATACCGGATAATGATAGGGAGTCCAAACAGACTAAAAATATGACAACTTTTAGTTGTCCCCTGTGTATAGCCTTCAAACACACCGTATGCTTAGTAATTGTATCTCAGGATCGTCATAGATGTCTTCAATCCATTTGAGCATCAGGATCTTGAATCAGCATATTAATGCTAAATACTTTGGGTTAACACCTGAGTGTTAAATACTTTGGACAAGCCAATCGTGGGACAAGCCAAACTTGGGACAAGCAAAAAACTTGGGACAAGCTAAGCGTGGGACAAGCCAATAGTGAGTTAGTATGAAAATGCTAAAAACCTTAGTAAGTAACACGTCTGTTACATTCGTAGGATCCAAGATATAGCCAACAGTGATGAAATTATCAGCCACTGTTACATGGACTGGTCGCACCACCTTGAACTATACTTGGATGTCGTGTGCCCAGGCGGAATGTTTAAACTCAATTCACAGAAAGGTGAAAAACTTTAAACCTTAGAAGGTATTCAAAATACCTTAAACTTAGAGAGATGGCCAATCTCTGTCTTCTGTCAGTATCCATGAGGATCCTTCCTGCAACCCCTCCGACTCTCAAGTCAGTACTTTGATAAAGAGTAATAAAGATAAAAATAATTAGGGATAGAAGACATACATGTCTTAGTTAAAATTTAAGTTCTAACTTACATAAAATATGCTTTGAGATGGATAGCATTCCAGGATCTCGGCATGATTTCTCCTTCCATAGTGGCTAACCAATAGACACCTTTGCCTGCTTCTGAATCAATTAAGTATAGGCCTTCCACTTAGTTGCGAGTTTTCCTTCGTTGGGATTGGTAGTATTTTGAAATGTTTTTCTCAATACTAGGTCACCTATTTGGAATCTTCTGATCCTTATATTCTTGTTGTATGACTTTGCTATCCTCTGTTAATAGCTGCAATACGAACTTTGGCAAGATCCCTTAGCTCATCCACAGTGACAAGATCATGAGCAAGAGCTTCGTCGTTGGTTTCTTGTGTTTGAAGATTGGTTCTGGCAGTGGGGATAACCATCTCTGTTGGGATCATAGCTTCAGTACCAAATACCAATGAGAATGGTGTTTGGCCTGGTGCATTTTTTGTGGTCGTCCTATCTGCCCAAAGTACAAATGATAGTTCTTCTACCCACCCTCCTTTCTTAACACCCAATCTCTTCTTAAGGTTGTTTATGATGATTTTGTTACTGGATTCCGCATGTCCATTAGCTTGAGGATGTACAGGGGTGGAAGTTATAATTTTTATCCCCCAACTGGCACAAAAGTTTGTTGTTCTTTTGCCGATAAACTGGGATCCATTGTCACACACTATTTCTGTCGGGATTCCAAATCTTGTTAGGATGTTATGCTTTATGAAGGAGAGAACTTCTTTTTCTCTGACTTGGACAAATGCTTCAGCTTCTATCCATTTGGAGAAATAATCCGACATTGCCAGTATGAATACCTTTCCTCCTGGTGCTCTGGGTAGTTTGCCGATTATATCCATTCCCCATTTCATGAATGGCCATGGGGAGATGATTGGATACAAAGGCTTCGCTGGTTGATGGAGTATGTTGTTGTGTTTTTGGCAAGCAATACATTTCTGGGCATAAGTCATAACGTCTTTCCTCATAGTAGGCCAGTAGTATCCTGTTATCAGGATTCTTGAGAATAATGCTCTGCCCCTAGTGTGATTACCACAGTCTCCCTCATGTATGTCTTTCAATACTTCTTGTGTTTTAGGATCCTCTAAGCATCTCAAGTACGGACCTGCAATGGATTTTCTATACAAAATAATGTGTAAAATTATAAAACGAGATACTTTCATGCAAAAAGCCCTGTGATTTTTTTGTCACTTGGGATCTCACCAACCTGCAAATATTTTTTAATAGGTAGGATCCAGGATCCTTGACTGGTTTCAGGATCCTGAGTATCTTCTTTTGTATTGGACACTTCATCTATTTTCTCAATTGTTGGGCTCAAAATATGTATGATAGGTATTTTAATACCTTATGGTATTTTAAGAGCCGAGGCAAGGTTTGCTAAGGCATCAACATCGGCATTGTCTTCTCTAGGTACCTGTGTAATGCTAAAATTTTTGAATTATATGGATAATTTTTTAACTATTACGAGATATTTATCTAATTTCTCACCTTTCACTACATATGAACCATTAAAGTGGTTAGTGAGTAATAATGAATCCACACATACCTAGAGATACCTAATTTTCATATCCTTAGCTAGCTGTAATCCTGCTATCAGTGCTTCATATTCTACTTCATTATTCGTTGCCTGGAACTTACAACTTGTGGATTGGGGTATTATGTCCTTTGTGGCGATTTTAGTATGATGCCTAGACATGTTTCTCTTACATTGGATGCACCGTCAGTGAATAGTATCCACTTGTCCCTGGATTCTTCCAATTGTTAGACTTCAAGGTCTGCTTCATGTTGAATGTCACTACTGAAATCAGCCACAAAGTCCGCAAGTGCCTGAGACTTTATTGTTGTTCTAGGTTCATACACTAGATCGAATGCACTGAGTTTGACAGACCACTTAGCCATCCTTCCCGACATCTTTGGCCTTCTCAAGACACACTTAATAGGATAATTAGTCTTAACATGAATATTATAAGTTTCAAAGTAGTGTCTAAGCTTAGTAGATGCCATTATTAAAGCCAATATTAATTTTTCTAAATGAGAGTACCTGGTCTCTGGTGCTAACAAGCTTTTACTTACATAATATATGGGATGCTACTGTCCTTCATCATTATTGACTAAGACAACACTTACAGCATTTTCGGATACTACCAAGTACAGGGATGGCTTCATTAGTAGAGGTGTTGATGATAAGTATTCTTTCAATGCTTGAAGCGCTTATTCGTGCTTCTCTTCCCATTCGAATCGCTTGTTCTTCTTTAGGATGTCATAGAATTCCTTGCATCTTTCTGAGGATCTTGATATAAATCGGTTGAGTGCTGCTACTCTGCCAGTTAGTCTCTGGACATCCTTGGTGTTTGTTGGGGATTTCAGATTGATGATTGCTTTGATTTGCTCTGGACTGGCTTCTATCCCTCTCTTGGTTACTATGTAGCCCAAGAACTTTCCTGCCCCCACTCCAAAGTGGCATTTTGAAGGATTTAGCGTCATATTGTACTGGTCTAGGATATCGAATGCGTCTCTGAGATCCCTAAAATGATCCTCAGCTTTCTTTGATTTCACCACCATATCATCTATATAGACTTCCATGGTGTCCCCTATCTTCTCTTTGAACATCATGTTTACCAGTCTCTGATACGTGGCACCTGCATTTTTAAGACCAAATGGCATAGCTATGTAACAGTAAATACCTGTCGGAGTCATGAAGGCTGTGTCTTCCTGATCTGATGGTTCCAGTTGGATCTGCTGAAATTCCGAAGAGGCATCCATAAAGGTCAGGATTTCGTGGCCTGTCGTAGCATCCACCATTGAGTCTATGTGTGGTAGTGGGAAGGGATCTTTAGGACACGCCTTGTTGAGGTCTGTGTAGTCTACACAGACTCTCCACTTCCCGTTTTTCTTTTGTACAACTACTACATTTGCTAGCCACCTTGGGAATTTTACTTCCCTAATCATTCCGGACTTTAGGAGCCTTTCCACCTCTTCTTGGATGATCATGTTCCTTTCAGGAACAAATTTCCTTTGCTTTTGATGTATTGGCTTGAAACGTTTATCAATTCCAAGTTTATGAGTTATGATGTTTTTAGATATACATGTCATGTCTTCGTGCTTCCACACGAAAGTTGCTTTTCTGCCCTTCAGGAAGTTCAAGATATCTTTCTCAATACCCTCAGGGATATTGCTCCCTACAAGGATTTTAACATCCGGGTCTTCAGCATCCAGGGATACCGCTTTGACATCTTGCTCTTTAGCTTCTAGAACATCCCTAGCCTGCTTCGTTCATTGCTATGCATACCTTGTCTTTGTAGAAGCTTTCATTGAAGACATATAACAATATTTGGCCTCCTGTTGATCGCTGTTGATCTTTACTATCCCCCAAGGGGTCGACATTTTTACACATTGGTGATATGTCGAGGGTACTGCTTTCATGTCATGTATCCAGGGTCTCCCTAGAATAATGTTATAGCAAGATAAAGAATCAATGACACCAAATTTTTGTATAGAGTTTACCCCTTCGATGTAGATTGGTAGCTTTATTTCTCCAACTGTGTTCTTAACCTCTCCACTGAATCCTACCAACACTGACGATTTTGAGATGATTTAGGAATCAGGGAACCCCATCCTCTTTAGGACTTCAAGTTGTATGATGTTCACCGAACTTCCTCCGTCAATCAGGGTCCTGCGAATGAAGTGGTTGGCTATGTATAGAGTGATCACTAAGTCGTTATGGTGAGGATCCTGTACGTTGTCTCTGTCTTCCTCATCAAAAGAGATTACTTTCTTTTCGCTTAACGTTGACGTTTTAGTAGGCTTATCCCCTTTTTCTGTCTTTGCCTCCTTAGCGTTTCTCTTTGCTGCAGAATAAGAGGTACCACATATGTCAGACCCACCATATATGAAACTTATTTCCTTGGCATCCGGCGGTGGAGTGTTGCTCAATGCGGGATCCTGTCATGATCCTTGGTATTGTCCTTTCTCTTGCCCAGGAATTCTTTGAGATGTCCTTTGCTGAGGAGGTAACTTATCTCCTTTCGCAAAGGGATGCAATCCTCAGTTACGTGGCCGAAATCTTCGTGGAATGCGCACCATTTGGACTTATCCTTCCATCCCGTGCTTTTCTCTTTTTTACGAGGCCATCTGGCCCTTTCACCAAGATCCTGCGTAGCAAATAGTAAACCTGTTGTATCAAGAGAAAAACAGTATTTAGACAGTCTAGGATACTCTTCTTCATCTTCGTCATTCTCTACAACATTGACTCTGTGATTGTCAGGCTTGGAGTAAGGCTCGGATCTGTAAGGCTTGAAAGGTGCAAACTCAGTCTTCCGGTTGGACTGATTGTAGCTGGTTGGAGCATTCATCCTTTGCTGGATTTTTCTGTCATCCTCAAGCTTTATTAATCGTAGTGCCCGATTCCTGACTTCATCAAGATTCCTACAGGGGTTCATGACAAGGTCTTTGTAAAATGGGGAGTCCTTCTTTAATCCCATCTTGAATGCCTAGACCGTTGTGGCGACATCAAGGTTCGGGATATCCAGGGATTCCCGGTCGAACTTGCTAACATAACCCCAAAGGGATTCTCCGGTATTCTGGGTTATCCTATACAAGTCACTTGTTAGTCTTTCGAACGTTCTGCTGCAAGAGAATTGGTTATTAAACAAATTGGTTAAATGAGCAAATGAAGTTATTGAATAAGGTGGAACATTTAGCAGCCATTTCAGGGTTGTTCCTGTTAAAGTGGAGCCGAAACCATTGCATAAGCAAGCTTCTTTTAAGTCCAATGGAATGGGATTAATTTCCATTCTCTCCCTGTTTTGCGCGACGTGCTCATTGGGATCTGTGGTTCCATCGTACAACTTCATGTTGGGAGTCTAGAAGCGCTTAGGGATCTCTGCATCACATATCGAAGGAGCAAATCTTGAGATCCTGTGACTGGTAGCGGACATCTCCGGTATTGGTTGGACTACACCCGGTACACTAGAGATCATCTCCTTCAGTTTCTTCAGTTCCTTGGCCATGAGTGGACTTATCCCTGTATCCTGCACAAGTTCGTTATTGTCTAAAAAATGATTGAAAGTGTTACCGAAGTTAGGATCCTGCGATGAGGATCTTGGGGTAATCCCGATATTCGGGTCTGTAGTGACCCTAACAACCGGAGTTGGACCAACAGTAGTGGTTTCAGTCTGCATGGGAAGGAACTCTCCCTTATGGATTCCTGAGGATCCCGAATAATTAAAATGCAAGATCCTTGGTTGCAGCGGAGTTGTCACTTCCACTAGTTTCTTTGACTCTTTTATTCTCTCAAACTCTCTGAACGGTATCTGATTGGTCTTTTCATGTTGTTTCATTTGTTGCTTCACTTCTGAGAACAAATTAAGAATGTCGTTGTTTGAAACAAGCACATGTCCTCGGCAGTAATCCCAGATCCCGAAAAACTCGTAGGAGTAGTTTTCTTAGGCAGATTATCATTTTTTTTCCGGTATGCCGGAGGAGGAGTAAGAGGGTTGTTCAACCTAGAGCTTGAAGATGGAGTTGAAGAAGAAACCAATTTGGACTGGGACGACATTTTTGAAACAAGTTTGGAAAATAGTGATTGAATGCAAACTTTAACAAATATTTCAAGATAAAAAGCACCACTTGCCCCACGGTGGGCGCCAAATTGTTTTGGGTAAATATTATAACGACTAATTTTGCAATCAAACTTAGTTTGAGAGGTATTGTGCTTAATCAAAATGCAATGTTATAACCGTAAAAGTAAATCTTGACATGATGATATGCGAGAAAAGCCCTTAATCCCAAAGGATTGTCGGCATAAAACCTCGGGAAGTGACTGAAAGTCACTTGCCTCCTAGTGTTGTATAAATCAAAATGAATCGAGTACAAATGAGAGCAATGATCGAATGAATTCTAAGTGTTACATAGCTTAGTATCCCAAAGTTTGTTGTGTGTTTCCTATTCGATCGGCTGCCTAATAAATACAGAAATGATCCTAACTAACTATCTGAGAATAATGGCCAGACTAGGTCTTCACATATGACCATTTGAAACTTTTCCACGCGTATTTCCCCCCGTGGTCCACGTTGTAGTGAGTGAGTCTTCAGCAGTGATTGATTCCACACGTGTTACCTGCAAATCATAATCGAAATAGAGGACAAATAACCGTTCGTTTTATCAATGTTCAGGATACCGAGGATACCAGGATATTGGATTCCGGATCACGCTAGACTCAGGATCCTGCATAAAATCAATCCCTAACAATTGTCCCCAAATTTGACATCTGTCTAACACAGTTACACCTGTAAATTTTTTGAAATTCAAAATTTAAACCACGATAGGATTTGATGCAACGTGGTGCGGTAAACGAGGTACTTAAACGACGTCGTTTGAGGCGGTTATCGATTACACCCTATTATTACTTCATTTTCTTTTATCCCTTTCTATCATCTTGTTCCTGTTTTCTCTGGGATTTCAGGTAAATCTTTATCCCAATCTTTAAATCTTTCGATTTTAGCTTTCAAAAATGGGTAAAAAGATCACTCGTTCATCTTCTTCTCTGGTCCACGATTTTGATGATCTTGTTAGCCAAAATATACTCGGCCATCCTGAATCTGAGAAGTGCACATTCTCTGACCATGACATCAAGCTTTTGAAATCCGGAGGATCTTTTCCAAAGAATACCGTTTTTAGGGCCTTTGATCCCAAGCTAGGTCTTATTTTACTTCCGAAACTTGGGTTTGCTTCCCTGTTTTTCCTTTTACTTTAGGTTTTTCGTATCCCTTTCCTCCTCTGACCACCGAGTTTTTCGAAAACGCAGGCCTGAGTTATGCTCATATGACGCCTATGATCTGGAGGACTTTGCATGTTTTAGAAATCCTCATTCGTCACCATGCCCTTGATTTTAGCGTTTCTGAACTTGCCTATGTATATAACCTTAGAAGCCATGGTTCCTCCCGTTTCCTGTTTCAAATAAAAACCGGTCAAAGTCACCTGATTTTGAAAATACTCAAAATGGCTCTAACTGGAAGAATCAGTTCTTCTTCGTGAGGAGAGATTCTATCCCCGATGGGAACAAGTTGCCTTTGAAATGGATTGTAAAGGGTAGGATTCTGCCTGAAGGATCCCTAAGAATTGATATATATCTTCTTCCGGTGATCATACCACGAGATGGAATGGAGGTCTTCATGTTAGGAACCGTATGCACAAGTATCAAAATCAGACAATACTGCTATTAAGGAAAGATCCAAAGGGTTACACCATGAGAAGCGGATGCTAAGATTGTTTAAGGAGTTAAAGAATCTAAGCACAATTGCTGACAAAGAGAAATAAATGGAGATGTTTAATTGTTTGTAATTGGATTCTAAATAACTGAAATAGTTAAATTAATTAGTTATCAAGTGTTGATAATTGGGAATTAATTTGACGGTTAACGAGGATTAATAATTATCAAAGTTGTTGATAATTGCAGATTGAGTTTGACTAGAAGGATTATCAATATGATTGATAATTATCTAGTTATCAAATGTATTTAAATAATAATAATTTGAGAATTATTATTAACCCTAACTTGCTCACCAAGTTTATGTATTATTATAAGGGAACTAAGGATGGAAAGAAATACACAACGCAAAAGGAAAACCCTAATCCCCCCCCCCCCCCCGTGATGCCACCACCGTCGTTGGCCATCACACTACAGTCTTCGTCGCTCGTTCCGGCCACCACCGTCAATCAACAACCCCCCAACTAATAATACAATTATCAACTAATCAGAATGGTTGATTATTAGACCATGACATTTGATTCGGCAAATACATCATCATTGTATACTCCTTCGTATATATGGCGCAACCCAAACTTTTCTTTTTCGGAATACCTAAAAATCACCCAAATACTAAGAAATTCCCCCTTGACAGTGATATATATTGTAAGTGATATATGTTGTATATGTAAATCCTAGATGTGAAAATATATGGAATATTTCTATGAAAAGGTAAAAAAATTGGACCAGTTTTGCATGTTGGTCAGATTTTGAAACCTAAGGAGTTCGGTTGTTTGGGGTTTTGTGCTACCAGAGCTAGCGACTGGGTTCATTGTTTCGTGATGCTACTGTTTTGTTTTACTGTTTACTTCCCATAGGGTATAACGCAAAACCTAACTATGATTGTTTTCTTCTTTTATTTTTGCATCTGGACTCCTGGTGGGCAATCTAGGTTTTGACATAGATTGGTTCGTACATTTATTTCCGCTGCATTTACAACAAAATTGTTTTGAAACCATTGTTAGTTTGACTTTATAAAAGTCAACAGGAATTATCTATAGACTAATTACAAGTTTAGTCCCTCAATTTGGATTGTCTTCCTACTAGGGCTAACTTGGAGAGTTAGGGGTTAGATGTTCCTTCGTTACTTTGTCCTTCTTGTTCGATGGCGTCCGAAACGTTGGTTCATTTATTTGGTGATTGTGAAGTTACCACGAGGACATGGAATACGATTGCTAGATGGATTGATTTGGTCCTTCTGACTTCGAAATTACCAATCCATTCCTTAGGTTGGGTGGATTCTATACCGCTTAATAAAGAATGGAAATTAGTGGTGGAAGCTATTATTATGACGACTTGGGGGGTTCTTTGGTATTTCAGAAATGATTTGATCTTTGGGACGAATAAGAAGAATCGAGATACTATCTTCGATACCATTATTCATTATTCGTTTTTGTGGGTCTCGAATAGGTATCATAATTAAGTAAGTTTCCTAGAGTGGCTAAAAAACTCAATTATGATTTTGTAATTGTTTTTGTTCTTTCCGTCTAGCTTCTTGTTTGGCGTGTCTGTATAAACCACTGAGTAGTTGTTCTTAGATTGTGAGGTGGCTTTTGAGTTATGGATTTTAATCAAAAGGTAGTTGGATATTCTCAATGGGTCGTGTTTTGATTAAGTGTGTGGATGCTTTCCCAGGTAGTGCACCCAAAGGATATGTTTCGTGATTGTCCAATCTATTATTTGGGCTTTATCGAATTATAGGAATACGATGTGCTTAAATCTCAATAAGCATTGGAAACACACTCTAGGAACTTCTTCTTCTAGATATGGACCGCAAATAGAAATATGAATCTCAAGTTAAATTGGACTGAGAGGTCTTGTAATCCGACTTTGGCTTGCTCCAACATTTTGTAATTCCCTGTTCTTTAACTTGCAAGATGTGTTTTGATAATATGAACACGTTACACATTGCTAAAAACAAACTTTTAGCAACGAAAAATCATTGATAATCAAATCAAAATCCCAAAAAGAAAAAAATAATAATTAAGAAAGTTCATCGGTGATCCTTCGCTATTCACCGATGGATGACTAACAAAATCCTAAAAGGAAAAAAAGAAAATTGATTTTTAAAGTCATAAGTGATCTGTTGGAAATCATCGACGGACATCTAAACATTTAATTTTTCTTTTTCTTTCATTAAAAAAAACACAAAAAAGATAAAATTCAAAAGTTGTGTGTTGATATCTTCACCGACGGATTATGAACGAATTTTTTATCCTACGTGAAAATGTTGTGATTTATAGTAAAAAAGAAACAAAGAATACAAATGTAAAGAAACTATCATCGACGATATTTTACATAAGCACAAATATTGCAAGACCTCGCAAGAATCAATTTAAATCATTACTTAGTATTAAAATTTAAATAAAATTGTAAATTGTAAAAGCTTACATGATTTTTCTCTATAATTATTTAATTTTCCTACTTTGTATCTTCTGTGTAATATTGTCCACAATAAGTTTCGTGTACATCTGTATGTTAGAGAGTTATAATCAGCCTATACATATATAAATGTTTATAATATATTAAAACACGTGAATTTATGCATATCAATTCAAATATATTCATGAAATAATATATTGTATTATAATTGTAATATTAGAATTTAAGATAGATATACAAATAAATGAATGATTTTATTTGATTCTCCTAGTCCTTACAATATTTATACTTATGTAAAAGTACCCTCCCCTAATATTATGTTTAACTAATATATCTTCATAATATATTTATTTTACCAGCTTTTGATCAAGATTGAAGATGGTAATTAAATATGCTTTCTTTTCACAGGCCATGCATTTATAATCAAGGGCTTAATCTAAACATAGATCAACTAAATCGTTATCTTAGATCTAAATCTTATGTTTATGGGAATGTTTGTCTGTTTCGTGAGAGACTGCTAATGAGGTTAGTTAATAACAAGTTATTTGTAAAATCACATTTAAAACATTGATCATAATTTATTCAATGTAATATTCTTCAAATTTGTTACGTTTTATTTTTATTTATTTTTATTACTATTTAGTCAATTAGGTTAAGGGGGTTAGTGGCTATTATTGTTAGTTGGGGGTGTCTTTAGTATTTTGTTTGATTATATATTTGGTATCGAATCATGAATGAAATCATCAGATTGTTTGAGTTATTCTCTTCTCCTAATTATTAGCTTTTCTTCTCCAATTCTGGTTTAACCCTATCAAGGGTATCAGAGCTTTCTCCAGGCGATCCTAATTGGATTCGCTACCGTTACCATGATGAACACCCGTAATCAAGATGAAGACAAGGCTCTCAAGGATCATGACAAGGTGATTTCTGACCTCCGGGCAACCCTAGCCGCCATCATGAAACAACAGGATCAAGCGATGAAACAACAGGAACAGATAATGGCGGCATTAGGATGGATCCAGCCGGATCGAAGCAGAAACAAGCTTCAGCCGCGTCATCCACACTACCCGTGTCGTCTACACCAAATCTAGCCAAGAAAACCGATCCCCAACCTGCTCCGCCTACACCTAAAATAGTCCCACAACCCGTAACATCCATCAAGGTCGCACCAAAAACTGACCAAAAATCTACACGAGCAACCCCTTCAACCTCCCCAAATCGGCACCCAAAACGACCGCTAACAATTACACCTGTACCATTTTCAAAAACCGCACCATCAGTGGTTCTGAGCCTATTGAAACCGGTGTCCGCAAAGAAAGAATCGACACCGATAGGCGATGCAACCGATAGACGTGAATGGCATCCACCGTGGCGTCTCATTGACACAACCCCGAATGCCATTGGACGAACTGAATGGCGTCCACCGTGGAACGGGTCGACCCAAAGTGTTCATGGATGTTGCAATTTTTTTTTGTTAATTTGTGATTCTTGAGGTCAAGAATGTTTTTAAGTGGGGAGTATTGTTACGTTTTATTTATATTTATTTTTATTATTATTTAGTCAATTAGGTTAAGGGGGTTAGTGGCTATTATTGTTAGTTGGGGGTGTCTTTAGTATTTTGTTTGATTATATATTTGGTATCGAATCATGAATGAAATCATCAGATTGTTTAAGTTATTCTCTTCTCCTAATTCTTAGCTTTTCTTCTTCAATTTTGCTTTAACCCTATCAAAATTATTTATTGTTAATCCCAATTTCTTATTAATATTGTAATTGATGGTGTAATGAGATCGATTTAAATTCAAGACGGTTCTTAAGACTGGTGTCCATAAGTTATTTACTTCATAAGACGTGATCTAACTTAGACTCCGAGGGTTAGTTGACTAAAGGCCTATATGAGTCATTTAGTCTATGAGACCTCAAGGTCAAATTATACTCTACAGGTTATTTAAACCACAGAGCTTGTTTACATAAAAAAAACATGATAACGATGTTTATTCATAAACTTTTCTCTCGTTATCTGTTTTCTTGATTGCCATGTATGTATCATTATCACATTCTTGATGCATACTTACATACCGCTGCTAGAAAACTACGGTATTACCGACGTACACTTCCGTCAGAAATTTGTATGTGATAGTCGTTACTAATGAGAATTGTCGGTGATGGCGTGTCGATAATTTGGGCTTGGGTAATTCGGTTACCGTCGGATTACAGAGGATATTACCAACAAACTTATTAGCGACAGATTACTAATAGTTCAAGATATTTCCGACAACTTTCCCTCAATAAACCGTCGATAATTTAATTCTAATTAAAAAATAAAATAAAATAAAACTAGATTTCCTGGAAAATTAATTCAAAATAAACCGTAAATCAAAAAAATCCAAGTAGATTAAAATTAAAAACAATATGTTTCCAATTAAACCGAAAATCAAAAACAATTTAATCATATTAGCTAGAGAAGGGAAGGTCTTGAGGTAGTGTCGGGTCTTGGGCCCTTTTGGTCACTGATATGCTCTAAATTATACATGTTTTGCATGTATAAAAATCTCATATTATGGTACTAATTGATTAATAACCTTGCAATTGATACTTAAAACATTTATATTTCGTAATTGCAGGTTATTCGGTGTCTCAAATATAAACAAAGCTAAATCCTATAAAAACACCAAAAAATCAAGGTTCTAGAAGGATCATTCCCGAGCTTTGACCTCCAAGAAGTCAACCAAGATCAACAATAGTCAACAAGTAGCTAAAAGACAAAACTGGACAGCAGGGGAGGGATGCACGGGCGTGCATTTCCCTATTTTGCTCCTCAAGGCCCAGTTCAATGTCATGTGTACCCTGTTTGATTCCCGAGGTGTTTGCATGCCCGTGCAATCCAATGCACGGTTGTGCATTGCTCATTTTGAAGCCTATAAATAGGAGGCTTGATTTCTTCATTCAAAACACCCTTACATACATTACCAGAGCTCAAGAAAGTCCGTTTCTGTAGTTAGAGTAGAGAGTAGAGAGGCTCCTCCTCTTTGTCCGCATTAGGGGAGCCTACGAAACTCAGCGTTACGCTAGTTAGTATGGCTAGTCATGGCTAAACTCTTTGTATTGATAGGGTGAAGATGAAGTTTGGTGTATGTTATTGTTTAACATATTAATCTAATGGTATATTTATGTCTTTGATTATTCGTTCTTAAAATCACCAGCTATGTGGGCTTTTTATTATTATCTAAATTTGTCTTTACACTTGTGAGTGTTCTTGATTTTAAAGCGTAAGACCGTAAAACCTTTTTAATCAAACTTCTCTTTATGCTTGTACGTCTTTATACAAGTGGATCTTGATAAGCCAAGGCTTGATTAATATTAATAAGGTCGTACGTCTTTATACGAACTTGTTATGAGACCAATGATTGGTGAACTCATGTTGGGAACGGTACGTCTTTATACATAGTCCCATTGTTACACCGCCTCCAGGTGAACAAAGTCTAATCACTTTTTTAATAATAATAACTAAGTACTTAAGTTTGATGTCCTAAACCAACTCGGAGATAACACCAAAGAGTTGAGGGTAACGATGTCCCTAGCTGGGAGTCCTACCATTTTATTATTAAAGAATATAATCCTTCAACCAAATGTCGTGAGGACGAGGCTCTAGCGGTGACCCGGGTCACATGTTTGTAGTAGTCATACCACTGGATTAGTCAACTTAACATTATCATATACCAAGCGGATTCGAAGCCCAAAGCAATACTCTTCGTGACCTAATCTTTTTCGAGATATTTACTTTCCTGATATTTACTATTCTGTTATTTACATTCCTGTTACACACATCACACACGTTTTTACTTTTCTGTCATTTACTTTACCATCATTTACTTTTCTGTCATTTACTTTTCAGCTTCACAAGCACACAAAACCCACTCACTAATTAAACCGGCTAAACGATAACAAAAGTTGAGTATTGAAACTCGACCGTGTCCATTGGTTCGATACTTGGTTCTTACCTAAAATATATTACGCTGCGATAGATACACTTGCCTATTGTGTGTGTTTTAAGTTTGAGTATTTATCATTTTAATTATATATTTAAAACCTGATCTCGTGAAACTGATATCCTTGAATATATTATTATATAATATATTTTCTATATACTTGACACGACACATCAACCACCATCTTAGCTATTATCACCTCGAGTCGGACTATACTGTCCCTGTCATTTTTCTACTCCTTACGAATCGTCTCCAACATTGTTTCCAATTCGGTCATCCTATTCATTTATGTATGGTTAAATGGATGGAGCGGAAGCGACAAGTTAATATTTGAGTCATGCCCTGACCGAGTCTACGAACCCTGGTGACCGAGATCGACAATACAAATGACGACCCCGTCAGAAATGCCATCTAGTTCGATTTCGATATCCTCATACACCTGCATGAGATGGTTCTCACGCTCATCCGCTCATCAATCACCACGATCGGTGTTGTTGTTGGCTTGCTGCTACCCTTAGCCCCTTGAGATGTGCTACGCACTTGACGTGTGGTGGTCGGGGAATCCTCACGTTGTCTGTTCTGCGTCTCATTGTCTGTATAAATGCTACCAAATGCATACATATATTCATATATAAACCAAAATCTTATAAGTCCTTAAGCAAAAGCTAAAACCAAAGTTAAACAAATCTCACACAATCACGTTACAACCACCATAGATACATAATTCTAGTGAGTTAAATCAATTACATAATTCATGCATAGTGCATCAAAGATAGTCATATGTAATGAGAAAAGGAAAGAGAAAGAGTGATGATTAAAAAACCATCTTATATATGATTTTTAATTACAACCACTAGCTTAGTTTAATGGCAAATATGTATACCCAATATTTCACTAAAATGGGGAGGTCTTGGATTCAAGTCCACTTGTGACAAAAAAAAGAGGGTCCAGGTTGGGCCAGTGAGGTTTCTTACCTATGGTGGGTTTTCTTCTGAAGAAGGTGAAGATAATTAGGTGGGTCAGTGGCCCGTCAGTGATCCAAATTGCTGTTAAAAAAATATGATTTTAATTAAAACAATAAATACAATGCTTCTTTACCGTAAACATGTAAGCCACTCAAAGAGTCCAAAGCATAATATTTTTAGTTTATTTAAACTAAAGAGAAATATCAAGTGGTGTCTCGGGGAGGCAATTAATAGTACTTGAAACTTGAAAGTGTATGCAAACAGGTGATTTTGTTGGAGTATGTAACAAGAAAGTTTTAGAATAAAGCACAGGAATAAAATACAAATTCTTTGGATAAAATTATTTATAGAAAGATACATCAACGTAAAATAAACAAAATTCAAACTAGTACAATAAAAGGAGCCGCATTAGATTCGGCTATGAATTTGACAAACTGAAGAGTGAAGACGAATTAAAGAGGAGTGCGTGAAGAGATGAAACAAAGCATGAAGAGAATAAAGAAGTCGATTTAAGGATTTTTACGGTTGATAGATTCTTTTCTTCTTCTGGTTCCCCAACTATAAATATTGGCATAGCCTACCTTGAAGAATTATTTTTAAAATCGAGTCATCCTTTGAACTGATAATGTTAGCAACATCAAGAGCGGCACAGTTGATTTCGAATGAGCGGTTTAGATTAGATCATAAAGTTCAAGGGGTTATAATAATAACTTAGTCCTTAAATTTGTTTATTTTTGGTAATTGAATTATTTAAGTTAGTATTCTACAAGCAGTCTAAAACTTGCATAACAAGTTTTGAATAGTTATAAATAGAGGGTTTAGTTTTCTGATTGTATTCATTAGAATTCGCTAGAATTATTCAGAATTCACTTGTAATCGTTTCCAAGCTTTAATAAAAGAGTCGAACAAGTAGTTCAAGTGGGTGTGTTGGTTCGGTAATTAGATTCTTGTGATCATGTACAAGTTCAACACGTGTTATTGGAGCTTGGCAAGAAGGGGGAGAATCCTATTGCGCAGCAGCCGTGAACCTATTCGCTATAGAAGCAGAGTCCGATCGAAGAAGTAAGAAGCAACAAATCGAAGTTTTGATCACCAAAGATCCGATCGGTAGCGTACACTCCAAGATCCGATTAAAGGGACTGAAAACCTTTGATCAATGAATGCAAGCATATCTAGGTAAGAACCCTTATCAGAACCTAATCAAGAATGGCGGAGATGTAACTGATTGGCGGCATCAAGAAACTGACCAACACTGACTACAACACATGGTCCACCTGCATGACGTCTTACCTATAAGGTCAATACCTTTGGGAAGTCACTAATGGAGCAGATATTGCAATCCCAGAATCAATATGAACGATGCAATCAACTAGTGGAAGATCAAGGTAGGACTAGTTGTTGGATATATGATGTCCGATAGTCAATTAAGTCAATGTTACTAATGCCGTACGATCCAAAGGTTACACCTTAGGCAACGAGCAAATATATATATAATATTTAATTGTTAAATATTATCGATCACGAAAGACGGATTAAATAAACGGTGAATAAATATTTAGAGAAATATTTATCGGTGATTGAGATAATTAATTCTTTAGTGAAATAATTATTTACGGGGAATAAATGTTTAATCTGATAAACATTTATAGAATGGATTTTTACTGATTATTTGTAATTAGTAAAATGCAGGGTTAATAATTAAATAGTTAATTATTAGTTAGGTATTAACTGTTAATACCACAGGGCCTAGTCTGTAAGTAGGTTGGTTATAAATATAACCTTAACTAAAAACCTAACACATAATTAAAAGGACACCATCTAAACCTGTGCCCCCTTGCTCCCATTCGGTCGACGCCACCACCACCGTCGTGGGCCACCTTGCGCCGCCGTGAAGCCGGGAACAACACCGTCGTCCCCAGTCGTGACCACCGTCGTCGGTTCTCTCTGCGCATTCTTGTGACATTTTTGTTGCAGGTTTCGTGTACGTGTCATCTAGCGTGACACCCGTGGATCTGAGGTGTTCTGATTTGGTTATCGTCGAAGGTATAATCCTAGAACACCCTGTCGTTGGTTTATATTATATTGTTTATACGCGTGTAATCGGATCACTGTCCGGGATACATATATGATCTGTTATTAGTATTCTGAATCGCTTCCTCTAAATGTATCTGATTTATTTATTTAAAAGGTTTAAATAATTATTGTTTTCAAATGTTAAAAACTGGTACTATTCCCAACACTAGCCATGTTCCTACTCAAAACCATGATTGAAGAAGAACTCTTAGATCACATTCGTGATCTTGAAACTCCAAAGCAGACATGGGATACGCTAGCTCCTTTGTTCCCAAGAAAAATGACACTAAGCTTCATCTTCTTGAAAACGAGTTTGGTCAGTTAACTAGAAGGAGATGACGATACCACAATACTATCACAAAGTGAAATCATTGTGCAGGGAGATTGCGGATTTGGATCAACAAGTAATGATCGTTGGTTCAAGAATGAAACAGATAAGCATACATTGTTTGAGACTGGAGTTTCAAAGCTTCATAGCAATTGTCCAAGGGTGGCCAAGCTAGCCATCCTTAACAAACCTTGAAAACCTTCTTGCAGGTCAAAAAGACTTAACAAAACAGTTTAGTACTCTCGCGATTAAGGCTGGAGAAGAGAAGGCTCTATATGCCGAGAAGTCCAAGAATGGGCGATACAATAAGAATGATTCAAGGAATCAAGAAACACCATGGAAGAAGGAGTACAGCAAGAAGGACCGAGACAATCTAAGAGACGAGCTATCAGGTAGCAAGAAGGGAAGAACAAACAAACTCTTTCCCTACTCATGCTATAATTGTGGGCGTAAAGGTCCTTTGGCAAAGGACTGTTGACAGGCGAAGGAAGAAGGGAATTCTGTCGTTGTTAAAGAAGAGGAGTCCTGGAACGTAGAAGTTAGATGACAGAGGTGCATGAAGCTTATGTCGCCACAACAACTACCAAAACAAAACATAATGTATTCGATGAGTGGATCGTACACTTCGGGTGCTCGAACCATATGACTGGATACAAATAATGATTATCAAGACCCGTTAAGTTTAATAGAAACCGGGTGATGGTAATAACCGATGATTCCAAGCATCATATTGCTCATGTGGGCGATGTGAAATTCTCTAAAGCAAAAAATAAAAGGGAGTTTGTCACAAAGGATGTGTTCCATGTTCCCGGGATGAGGAAAAACTTGTTCTCGGTACCACAGGTCAGCTCGTCCAGAAAGTATGTCTTATTCGGCCCTAAAGATGTGAGAATCTTTGATGAGTTCGAGACAAAGTCTAAACTGGTGCTATAAGGTAAGAGAAACGACACTGTTTTTGTTCTTTCAGCAGAGATCACAAATGTGGAAAGAACCAGCAGAACTCAGAATGCAAATCTATGGCATAACTGATTAGGTCATGTCGGGTACAGTAAACTTGAACTAATGGCGAAAAATAAGTTGGTTTTTGGTCTCCCTCGGTTAGAAGTAAACAAGAAGATTGTATGTGTTGGGTGCTAATACGGGAAGCACATCATTTACTGTTAGATGATTCAAAGTTTCGAACCAAAGCACCCTTGGAATTTGTGCACTCGGATGTGTTCGTAACTGTCTAACACACGTCAATCTTAGGTATGTGGTTTATGATAACATTTATAGATGATTATTCACGGTATGTTTAGATTGATTTCATGAAAGAGAAGTCACAAACCTTTGATAAGTTCAAAGCTTTCTAGAAAGAAGAAGAGATGGAAACGAGGCAAGAAGGTAAATGTGTTAAGTCAGATAATGGAGGTGAATACATTGCAACCGACTTCAAAAAATTCTTGAAAGATCACAATATTAGAAGGCAACTTACCTGTGCCAATACACCTCAACAAAACTGTGTGTCGGAATGGAAGAACTGACACTTAGCTGAGACGTGTAAAAGCATGGTGCATGAAAATAACGTGCCTAGACACTTCTGGGCAGAAGAAATGAAGGAAGTTTCATATGTAATCAACATATTGCGACAATAAAACAAAGAGTACATGTAACCCTACGAGAAACTTTACAAAATCAAGCCAAATGTGAATCACCTAAGAGTGTTTGGTTGTGTTTGCTACATGTTCATACCAAACCAACTAAGAATGAAGATGGAAAAGAAGGCGATAAGGTGTATATTCGTGGGGTACGACCAAGAGAAAAATGGGTGGCGCTTCTGTTATCCGGTAACTAGGAAGTGTTATGTGTCGAGGCATGTTGTATTCGATGAAAATTCCACATGGTGGTCAAGTGAAAAAAAAGTTCTTCTAAACACCAAGGAATTGATAGAGGAACTTGAAACCTCTAACATAGTCCTAAACTTCAACGATGAAAAAATCCTAGCGAAAGAAGTCAAAGTGCAAGAAACACAAAGCCGAAGCCCATGTCTAACAGTAACCCACCAACAACCTGATCAAATAACAATGGCTAACAGTAACCCACCGTCAGAGCTGAAAAGGTCGACTCATGAAAGAAGACAAAATCCAAACTATGCTACTAACATTGCAACAGTGGAAGACGATCTAATTGAGTCTGAGACCTACGAAGAGGCTTTTGAAAAATCAGAATGGGTTCGAGCCATGGAGCTTGAAATAGAAGATCTACATCGAAACGAAAAGTGGGAGCTTGTCCCGAAACCGACCGATGTGAAGGATGTTACAAATAAATGGGTGTTTAAACTCGAAAGTAAAGCAGATGGGACGATTGATCGTTTTAAAGCGAGTTTAGTAGCTCGCGACTTCTCCCAGCAAGTCGAAATCGACTATGATGATACCTTCAGTCCGGTGGCGAAATTGAACACAGTACGAGTCATTCTTGCGATTGCAGTATGTAAGTCTGGAACCGTTGGTAAATAGATGTTAGTAACGCTTTTCTGTGTTGTGACTGAGACCGTGTGATTCAAATGGAACAACCAAGAGGATGCGAACGCAAGGAAATCCAAACTACGTGTGTAAACTAAAAGAGTCGAAGAAGTTGTTCAAGTTGGTGTGTTGGTACGATAATTAGCATCTTGCGATTATGTACATGTTCAACAAGAAAATGACTGGTGTAGCTAAGCAGGATTATGAATTCGACCGAAAACTAACCTCAACCGGTTTAGCTTATACTAAACCTATGAATTTCGCTATAGGTTTATGGCATGTTTCCATGCCGTGCCGAAGATTCACACTTCTATACACACATGATGTGAATAAAGCGAATGTGGTTGTAGGTAGCCAACACTAACACATTTTTTTTAAACGGTTTCATGTGTGAATACATTTTTTAGTACTATTTCATGTGTGGATACGTATTCATACATTTGGTAATTATAAAAAAATCGCACCATATCTCTTAACTCCCTAAATAGGCGTATAAAGTTTAAACTCATATATATAGACATTTAGTAAATGAAATAAAATACTCAAAAAAACACTCCCAAATGGAGATTATCCTAAATTAACATCTATTAGATCCTGAGTAGTTGGATAAACTTTAATGACGTTTAGAATCATATATCAAGTGGATATTGTTAGCATATATGAGACCTTTATAATAGAGTGATATTTTAAATTGACATAAAACCGGTTTCTTGTATTTAACCGGTGACTATGTTAACATGACAATAGATTCTGCTTTTTTTTAACCGGATACAATGTCACCCAAATAGGGTTCAACTTTTTTATTAAGTTGTTATGTGTGGTTATATAATTGAGCTTGATTGTTTAGGAAAAATCGAGTTGCATCTAATTCTCCTTATTATTTAAAAACCTTAGAAAATGAATACTAACATTTTTTTAGGCTATAGCGGACGCCGTTACCATTGAGGTACCGTGAGGAATCCGACGCTGCCGCAACGCGAGCCGGGTAAAATTCCTAGTTAAGTATTGAAACACATTATTACTACTCTTAAAAACAAAGCCACCGACAATTCACCCCCACAACTTTCTTGAACTGGCAATTCAAGCCCCCAACTTTGTAACTTTCTGTTACGGCAAAACTGGCCCCTCAACTTTGTAAAATATCACTTTGAGCCCTCAAGTTTTTAAAGTTTTAAATTTAACCCCTATAAAATGTTAACTTAGTGTATTGTGTGTTATATTGACTGAAGGTGACGTACTGGTACCGTGAAGAATGAGATCAACACCAACTAAAAAACATCGTTACCGTTATATAACTGTCTTTTATTTATGTTTCGATCTACATAACCGAGTCATCGTGACTTCATACGCTTCTTTTATGTATTTAACGACGTTTCTTTTGATGCTTAGCCACGTTATTGTCAACTCCTCAACCGTTTAAATTTCACTTCCCGCCATGAAGTGCGGGTATAATTTTCTAGTTTCTATTTAAAATTAAGTTATATGGGATGAGAGAGAAGACTATAACAAAAACAAATAGTAGGGGAGCATGTAGATGAGGTTGTTGACAAAAGGTTAAATAATCCGTAGGACCACAAAACAATTATCAACGTAGTTTAATCATACAAATATTATTCGATGACGGAAATTAATAATTATGTCAACTTTTGTTACTTAAGCATTTCAATAATTATTGGTTATCCGTTACTAGAATTTAATATTCATTTCATATAAATATCATATATAATAACTTCGTTTTATGTAGCTATTTTATTGTTTAAAAATCGTTTTATTTTAGATTTTGTTCATTTTTTCCTTTTCAAAACTGATATATTTTCTTGACGTTTTTTAATATTTTGTAAGCATTAAAAGAATTAACATCATCGTAATTAAAAAAAAAGAAAACAACATTTTGGACTTTTCTCCACAATATTTTGTGATAACGACAGCTATGTGATTCTTGAATTTGAGTAGGTATTTTGATTACATAAGTCAAAAAAACATCGACTCACATGTGGGACCAAGTGTAATAATTTATAATTGTAAAGACTAAGTAAAATCGAATCGTCCAAAACTAAAAATCAAAACGAACGATCTGAAATCGAGACACATGGGTGTTTGAGATTTCTTTTTAAAACAACTTATTGACTTGTTATCTTTAGAATAAGGTAATAAGTTATAAGTTTGTTTGGACAATTCAAAATAAGATGGAAAATGTGAGATGGAGAAGTTAAAATCCAAAAGTAAGAAATTCTTACTTTTGGAAATAACTTTTGGAAAAGTCAAAAGTAGCTTTAAAAAGTAATCCCAAACACCCCCTCAATTGTTAGTCCGCTATTCACATGAGCGATAGGTTTTTTGCCCTACTATTCTCTAGTATACGCATTTCCTTTGTATTTATATATTGTGATACGAAAGCATGTTCACTGTCCGGTTCAATTGGTATTCACAGGATATCTCGATCGAACGTGGTAATTATGGTTTTTAGATAAAGTAAATCAAACCGGTTAGGTTGGTAGGGCCAGCTAGGTTGGCCAAACTGATCAAACGATTTGGTTTAGACAGTTTGATGGTTTAGACATATTCTTTTTAAGTTGCCATTTTTTGAGACTGGTCAAATGCTTTAGTTAAGTGATTCTAAGAGTTGCGTTTGATGTTCACATTGTAATTCAACATCCTCGTGTTGGGTCATAAGATTTGTTGTTAACATCATGTTCAAAATCAAAACAACCCATGCAAATCACATTAAATATAACTAAAACTTGTTGGTAATTTACGACCTAAACACGCCAAACACGAGCAGGTGTAGGGGCTGACTCAATGGACCCATGGAGTTTTATTAAAAGATGTTAATGGACTTATGAGGTGTATTAGGTTTTTTTTTATTGTTTTCTTGTTGATCAATTTTAAGTTACCTTATAAATACATAATCATGATTAGGTTTATTGTATGAGGATTATTGTATCTAAGTTTTTAGTCAGTTTCTTGGATATAAAAATACGAGAGTTCATCTAAATTGCGTGTGTGTTTGGGTTTTGTTTATCAATTCAATCCTTGAATTGGTATCAGAGTCAAACCGTTACATTCTTCCCACCTACACCGGTTACGTACCAGAGAAAACCGAAGAACATGTGTGACAAGGAATCAACGGTGGTGCTTCGGCTCTGTTTGCGATGGGCGGCGGTGCAGCGTTTGTGATCGACATTTGATAGAATCAGCGGCGTTAAAAGCTATATTTGCGATTGGATGTGGTTCGTTTGTGAGCGACGGTGATAAGTTGCGATATGTATATCGCGGCTAGGGTTTGACGAAGCTAGATCAAAACCCATCTACACCGGTTACGTACCAGAGAAAACCAAAAAAACATGCGTAATAAGGAAACTCCGAAGACAAGCGGTGGGAGCTGGAACCTGAATGCGTTCCAATGTCCCATTCTTACATCTAGAAACTATATGGTATGGGCTATACGTATGAAGGTGATCTTGAACGTGCACAAGGTTTGGGACGCCATAGACTCGGGTACGGTTGAAGCCGACAGGAACAATGTGGCTATTGCATTATTGTTTCAATCAATCCTTGAGATTACAATATTGTAAGTTGGTAACCTGGAGACGACTAAGGGGATTTGGGACGTAATCAAGACGCGTAATCTACAGGCCGATAGGGTGAAGGAAGCAAGATTGCATACCCTAATTTTTGAGTTTGATAGACTAAGGATGAAGGAGAATGAAATGATAAACGAGTTCACGGGAAAACTTTCGAGAATTGCATCCAAATCGACAGGTCTAGTTGAGACGATTAACGAGCCAAAGTTGGTGAAAAAGTTCCTTAAAGATCTTCCATGAAGCAAATACATTCACATTGTGGCATCTATCAAACAGGTCTTGGATCTCAAGACCATCGGGTTTGAAGACGTTGTGGGACGGTTGAAAGCATACAAGGAATGGGTTAAGGAAGATGATTTGCAGACCGAGACCCAAGGCAAACTTATCTTTCACAAATCTGAATCTTGAAGCTCCAATAATCGGTACACAAACCGAGACTCCACTCGTGGAGGTTGCGGATGTAGAGGGGGACGAGGACGAGGTGGTCGCGGGTCTGGCCAAAACTATGGTCACTAGGAGAAAGCCACGAATCTGGAGAACCGTGAACAGAAGGGTAAAACCCGGGACCTCTCAAAGATTCGTTGTTACTGATGTGATAAGTTTGGACACTTTGTCTCAAACTGTCGTGACAGAAAACAACTAAAAGAAAGGAGACCCTAGATCCGCCTTAGTTCATGATGCAATGTGCGCAGGAAACGGTGTTCTTGAATGAGAGGAAAATTATATCCGGTAACTACAAGTCCAAGGAGGGTGATGTATGGTATTTGGACAACAACTCAAGCAACGACATGACGGGTAACTTGTCCTTCTTTTCTAAACTTAACAAACAGGTCACAGGGAAGATTAAGTTCGGTGATGGCTGTTTTGTTGATAAATGCGGAAAGGGGTCGATTCTACTTGAAGGTAAAACATGAGAACATCATTTGTTAAAGAATGTTTATTACATACCGAGTTTTAAAAGCAACATCCTAAGTCTCAGTCAAGCCTCAGAGTGTGAGTGTGAGTGTGACATCCGAATAAAGGATAATTACCTTATGATGCACGATAGACAAGGTAAACTGTTAATGAAGGTGATTCGATCCACTAATCAGCTCTATCATATACAGTTGAACATTGGCAAACCGGTTAGTTTACTAAGTCATATTAAGTAAACAAGTTGGTTGTGGCACGCTAGACTTGGCCACTTGAACTTTGAGTAGATGAAGCTCATGGAAATGAAGGAGATGGTTGAGGAGATGCTGCAAATTACTCATGAAAATAAGTTATCTGAATTTTGCTTGGTCGGGAAGCAAACGAGGCAATTCTTCCCTCAATCGGCGGTGTTTAGGGTAACTCGGTGTAACGAACCAAAATCTAGGTTTCGTTATAAAATAAATAAATGTTCTAAATAATATTATGGTGAAAATAATATTTTAGAAATAAGTTGAAACAAGTGGGTTTCAAGTTTGTATGGAGTTATGTTAGTTTTTATGTTGTTTTGGAATGAAAATGGGTGAAATAAAAGTTAAGGGGCTGAATGTGTAACATGACAAATCTGCCATATTTGATTAATGAGGAGTCAAAATTCAGATTTTTGTGTTTGGGTCGATGCTTCAAGAGAGAAAAGGAGTTTTGAAGCTAAATCTTACAATTGAAGCTTGAATTGAGAAGGTGTTGGCTTACACATCATTCTTCTAACATCAAGTAAGTGATTATCATCCATTTTAGTTCACCTTTGATGAGTTCATAGATGGGTTTTGTAGAAATCCATAAATTTATGATGCATATGGTTAATTGATGTTAGATTGTTGATAATCAAGCTAAACTAAAGGTAAAGAATGGTGAATAACATCCTAGAACCCTTTGATTTTGATTATGAGAAATTAGGGTTCATATGGAAAGAATTTGGGGTTTTTGGATTATGATGATAAGATGATGAATTAATGATGATTAAGTGTTTATATGATGTTAAACTCTTGAACAAACACCAAATTAACCTAATGATAAAAATTGAATGAAAAATTAGTGTTAAGGTAAGGATAATGAAATTCAAGTAGGTGAGTTTGGGGTGAAAGAGGATGTTTGGATATGAGTATAACTCAAACGGGTCAGTTTGGGTTGGGAATAGGAAATTGGGTTGTGAATCCAATTAAAATGTGATTTTGGTGTATGTTGGATTACTAAACTAGATGAATGCGATTAGGTAATCAAATTGCAAAACGTGAAGTGGATAATGTGTTATGTGGTATGAATGTGTATAGAGGTGTACGAATAAATGAATGGATGTATTTATAGTTGTAATACTATAATGGATATGTGGATATGGAGTTATGGTCTAAGTACCATAATGGATATGTGGATATGAAGTTATGATCTAAGAATTATAATGGAAATGTGGTGATGAAGTTTTGGCCTATGTGGCATAGTGGAAGTGGAAATGGAAATGTGTTAATCATGAATGTTAAATGAAAAGAATGAAACTTGTAAGGTGATATGCAAGTGATATGTAGCCTAATGATAAATTGGGTGGAAACGGGTCAAATGGGTGAATGGGTGAAACACGTAGATTTTACTTGTTTGTTATGTTTTATCTTCATTACTAATGATGATATATGTGCTGTTATGTAGGAAAATCTCCGATGTAGTCAAAGTCAAGTCCAAGGCGTTGGCGGGTTCTCGTATGCGTATATGATGTTTTTTTGGGGGTTAAATAGAAAACCTTAAAAAGGATGTAAATTGATACCCAAATTTGTGTTTTGGTGTATGTGAATGTTGTTTTGAATGTTTTTTCCAAAACCCAAGTGTTGGAAAAATTTTGGTGTCATGTTGAAATGGTAAATGATGGAAAATTGGTTAAGTGTGGAACTGGGCATAAAAATGAAACTTTCTGTTAACTGGGTGTCTTCGCGCCACGCGAAGAGCTGGTTTCTCGGGCAAGTGTTTTTAGGACTCCCTCGCGGCAAGCAAAGGGAGGGCCCCAGAAGTTCGCGACACGCGAACAGTAAAAAAAGAAGAAAAAAAACTTCTTGGGACGATTGCTTTCGCGTGTTTAATTGTTTAATTTAAAAACTAGTGTGTTACAACTTGGTATCAGAGCAAAGGTTTGAAGAATTTGGTGTGCGAGGCATCAAACTCAAACTGGAAGCTCTTGATATGGGGGAATGATATGAGAATCTTGACCGAGACTCGGAGCTTTCTGGAAGTAAAAGGTTAGTAATGTTATGATTAATGTTGTTTCATATGTGTATATGTATATGTATGTATGAATGACAAGGTGATTATGTGTACCGAAACTTGTCTTGTGATTTGTTGTATGGATATGATAATTACAATTGGACATATTGTATTATTAAACATGTCTGGCCAATGTGATTAATAAGACAATATGTGCAAGAGTCCTTATGATAACCATTTAACAATGAACATTTGCAAGGATTAGGTGAAGGTGATTATATATATATATGTAGGTAAATAGGAAGATATATATATATATATACTTAATATATATAAGGGTAAATGTAAGATGGTTACCTAAGGTATTGATAGTATAAGGGTATTAAGGTGTTTTATTCTAAATTCTCAGCTAAGAGATGACAGATGCGAATGAAGAGCCGTTGGATCCAAGAATCCATGAAGCGAAAAGGAAGAAGTGGCCAAGGCTTTTGAGCAAGCCACATATTTGTTGATGGAAGAAATGAGAGGGGCTATTAAACTCATTCTCGAAGAGGTATCGGAAGAGAAGGAGAAGGAACCACAAGGTTGTACTCTTAAAGAGTTTATGATAATCAAGCCCAAGGAGTATAACGGGCAAGTGGACCCGATCCTTAGCCACAGGTGGGTGGTGGATATGGAATCGAATTTTGAGACGACAAAGTGCAAACCCGAGGACAGGGTAATGTTTAGTGTGCCATTGTTAACTGGGAGGGCAAAAGAATGGTTGTTAAATCTCAGAAAGGAGAGGGGTGAAATGGGTGTGACCTCCATGACTTGGGAGGAGTTTAAGACGGCTTTTCTGAAATATCATTGCCCACAACCCGCAGTTGACAGGATGAATGAGGAGTTCCTCCTCATGAGGCAAACGACTGAGTTAATAGATGAACTGGTAGGGGCTTTCTTTGATCGCGCCAAGTTCTGTTCGGACGTGGTGTCGACCGAGAAGGCGAAGATTGATAGATTTTATGCTATGTTGACGGTGGAGTTCAGAGATAGCATATCTCCATCCTCTTTTACCACACTTGTAGATTTGATAAACAAGTGTCGGGAAAGGGAGGTGGAGTTGAGGAGGCAAGAAGCAAGAGGTGAAAAGAGAAAGAATGAAATTGTGGAACACGTTGAAAAGAAGATAAAGGGCGGGAGCCCTAGAAAGAAGCCGTTTATCAAGTTTTCTCCACAGGGATGCAAGATTTGTGGAGAGGAGCACTTTGGGGAGTGTAGGAAAGGTACGTCAAATTGTTATAAATGTGGGAAGCTAGGACATATGGCTAATCAATGTCCAAGCCAAATCCGTATATGCTACAATTGTTACAAGCCCAGACACAATAGGGCAGATTGCCCCGAGCTTAAGCAAGGTGGAAGTGAAAGGAAGGTTGAAATACCAAAGCCAAAGGGTAGAGCTTTCCACATCTCGGCGGAAAAGGCGAAGAATAACCCGGAGATGGGGTCAGGTATATTCAAGATTAACTCTTTACCTGCACTAGTTTTATTTGATTCGGGGGCTAGTCGTTCATTTGTGTCCTTGAAATTTGTTAAGCATTCTTCTTTTCTAAGTAGCAAGTTAGATGAACCCTTAGAAATTGAGGCGACAAATGATAAGAGTTTCCTAGTGTTTGATATTTATAGGGATTGCAAGTTAAGGGAGGGGGTGAAACGTTCCTTATTGATTTAATTCCTATGACCATGGGGGATTTTGATATTATTGTGGGGATGGATTGGTTGTCAAGGAACAAAGCGAATATTTTATGTGGACCTAGGGCGATACAACTCGATTCCCCATCGGGTGAGTCCATTTACATAGAAGGTGAGAAGAAAGGTAAAGTAAGATTGTGTTCTTATGTGAAGGCAACAAAGTACATGGCGATTGGGTGCAAGGCGTACATGGCTTGTGTTGCGGATGTGATCGAGAAAGTGAAAGATATTCGCGATGTTCCGGTTGTGAATCAGTTTGAGGATGTGTTTCCAGATGAGTTACCGGGGGTTCCACCGGAGAGGGAGCTAGAGTTTGGGATTGACTTGATACCGGGTGCTAAGCCGGTAGCCAAAGCACCTTATAGGTTGGCACCGCCGGAAATGAAAGAGCTAATGGCGCAATTAAAGGAACTACTTGATAAAGGTTTCATACGCCTAAGCGTCTCGCCTTGGGGTGCACCCGTTCTATTCGTTAAAAAGAAGGATGGAAGCATGAGGATGTGTGGATTATCGGGAATTGAACAAGTTGACGGTGAAGAATCGGTACCCGTTACCTCGGATTGACGACCTCTTCGATCAATTGCAAGGGGTGTCATGGTTCTTTAAAATTGATTTGAAGTCCGGGTATCATCAATTGAAAGTGAAAGAAGAAGACATTCTTAAGACGACTGTCCGCACTCATTACAGTCACTATGAGTTTATGGTTATGCCTTTCTGTTTAACCAACGCGCCCGCGGTTTTCATGGATCTTATGAACAGGGTGTGTAGACCGTTCCTTGACCGTTCGGTCATTGTGTTTATTGACGATCTTCTCATTTATTCAAGGAGTGAAGGTGATCATGCTTGTTATTTGTGTGAGATCCTTGAAGTTTTGCAAAGGGATAAGCTTTATGCTAAATTTTCTAAGTGCGCAATTTAGTTGCGCGAAATCTAATTCTTGGGTCATGTGATTAATGAGAAAGGGATTACTGTCGACCCATCCAAGATAGTGGCGGTTAAAGATTGGTCATCGCCGAAAACGTCTTCGAAGATTAGAAGTTTCTTGGGGTTGGCGGGTTATTATCGGCGGTTTATTGAAAACTTCTCTCAGATTGCTTTGCCGATGACGAAGTTGACGCGTAAAGAGACTAAGTTTGTATGGGGTTCCGAGCAAGAATTCGCCTTTCAACTCTTGAAGGAAAAGTTGACTAAGGCACCTATTCTATCCTTGCCGGACGGGACCGAAGATTTTGTTGTGTATTCGGATGCCTCGCATTTGGGGTTGGGGTGTGTATTGATGCAAAGGGGGAAAGTGATTGTTTACGCGTCTAGGCAATTAAGACTCACGAGGTGAATTACCCGACTCATGATCTAGAGCTTGTGGCCGTGGTATTCGCGCTCAAAATTTGGAGGCATTATTTATATAGGGCTAAGTGTACAATCTACACGGATCACAAAAGCCTCAAGTATTTCTTTGACCAAAAGGACCTCAACATGAGGCAAAGACGGTGGCTTGTATTGGTCAAGGAGTATGACTGTGAGATACTCTATCATCCGGGTAAAGCGAATGTAGTGCGGATGCACTTAGTCGGAAAACAAGTCATGCGCCTATCAAGGTGAAGTCATTCAAGATGACAATTTCATCATCTCTTATTGATGAAATTCGGGAGGCATAAGTGTTAGCACTTGGTGGGGATTTGAAGAAAGAACGGATGGTTGCATATGTTAACAAGCTTGGGGAAATAGTTCGGGGTTAAAGACATGTTCTGATAGGATTTGGATTCCTAGGTTGTCAAGCATTTTGACAACTATTTTAGATGAAGCGCATAAATCCAAGTATTCTATCCATCCGGGGGCCACAAAGATGTTTTATGACTTAAGGTGTCATTTTTGGTGGCCGGGTATGAGCCGTGATATTATTAAGTATGTGGAAAGATATCTCACATGCTTAAGGGTAAAAGCAGAGCATCAAAAGCCGTATGGAAAGCTTCAACCGCTTGAAATAGCGCTTTGGAAATGGGAGAATATAACCATGGATGTAATCACTAAACTACCTAAGACACGAAAGAGTTATGATGCGATACGAGTAGTAGTAGATCGGTTGACAAAGAGTGCACATTTCCTTCCTTTAAAGGAAACGTATTCGTCGGATAGATTGGCGGAAATCTATGTGAAGGAAATAGTGTCACGTCATGGTGTATCGGTGTCGATTATATCGGATCATGATACGAGATTTACTTGTCATTTTTGGAAGAAATTCCATGAGGATATGAGGACTAGATTGAATCTTAGCACCGCTTATCATCCACAAACGGATGGTCAAAGCGAGCGAACGATTCAAACGCTCGACGATATGTTACGAGCGTGTGCTTTGGATTTTGGGGGTAATTGGGACGACCATTTACCGTTGGCGGAATTTTAATACAACAATAGCTACCATTCTAGCATTGGTATGCCGCCTTTTGAGGCATTGTATAGGATGAAATGTCAAACACCCGTGTGTTGGGGTGAAATTGGTCAACGGGAACTTGGTTGCAAAGAGGTGGTTAAGGAAACTATTAGTAGTATTGACCAAATAAGGGCACGCTTAAAGGCGGCCCAAGATCGCCAAAAATCCTATGCGAATAATAGGAAGCGGGCGATTGAGTTCCAAGTGGGAGACTTTGTGCTTTTGAAAGTCTCTCCTTGGAAAGGAGTGATACAGTTTAGGAAGCGAGGGAAGTTAAGTCCACGTTTAATCGGGCCATTTAAGGTGATAGCAAGGGTGTGTGTGGTAGCTTATCGGTTGGAGCTACCAGAGAGACTAAGTAGACTTCATAACACGTTTCATGTGTCATATTTGCAAAAATGTTTAGCGGATGAGTCTACTTTTGTTCCATTGGATGATATCGAATTGGATGATAAGTTGAATTATGTTGAAGAACCGGTGGCAATCTTGGATAGAAAAGTGAACCGGCAGGTCTAGGTGAGACGATTGACGAGCCAAAGTTGGTGAAAAAGTTCCTTAAAGACCTTCCACGAAGCAAATACATTCACATTGTGCCATCTATCACACATGTCTTGGATCTCAAGATCATCGGGTTTGAAGACGTTGTAGGACGGTTGAAAGCATACAAGGAATGGGTTAAGGAAGGTGATTTGCAGACCGAGACCCAAGGCAAGCTTATCTTTAACAAATCTGAATCTTTAAGGTCCAATAATCGTACACAAATCGAGACTCCACTCGTGGAGGTTAAGGACGTGGAGGGGGACGAGGACGAGGTGGTCGCGGGTCTGGCCAAAACTATGGTCACTAGGAGAACGCCACGAATCTAGAGAACCGTGAAGTGGAGGGTAAAACACGGGACCTCTCAAAGGTTCGTTGTTACCGATGTGATAAGTTTGGACACTTTGTCTCAAACTGTCTTGACAGAAAACAGCTAAAAGAAAGGAGACCCTAGATTCGTCTTTGTTCATGATGCAATGTGTGCAGGAAACGGTTTTCTTGAATGAGAGGAAAATTATATCCGGTAACTACTAGTCCAAGGAGGGTGATGTATGATATTTGGACAACAACGCAAGCAACGACATGACGGTTAACTTGTCCTTCTTTTCTAAACTTAACAAACGGGTCACAGGGAAGATTAAGTTCGGTGATGACTGTTTTGTTGATAAATGCGGAAACTTGAAGGTAAAACATGAGAACATCATTTGCTAACGAATGTTTATTACATATCGAGTCTTAAAAGCAACATCATAAGTCTCAGTCAAGCCTCAGAGTGTGAGTGTGACATCCGAATAATGGATAATTACCTTACGATGCACGATAGACAAGGTAAACTGTTAATGAAGGTGATTCTATCCACTAATCAGCTTTATTGTATACAGTTGAACATTGGCAAACCGGTTAGTTTACTAAGTCATATTAAGGAAACAAGTTGGTTGTGGCATGCTAGACTTGGCCACTTGAACTTTGAGTCGATGAAGCTCATGGAAATGAAGGAGATAGTTGAGGAGATGCTGCAAATTACTCATGAAAATAAGTTATCTGAGTTTTGCTTGGTCGGGAAGTAAACGAGGCAATCCTTCCCTCAATCGGCGGTGTTTAGGGCAACTCGGTGTAACGAACCAAAATCCAGGTTTCGTTATAAAATAAATAAATGTTCTAAATAATATTATGGTGGAAATAATATTTTAGAAATAAGTTGAAACAAGTGGGTTTCAAGTTTGTATGGAGTTATATTAGTTTTTGTGTTGGTTTGGAATGAAAATGGGTGAAATAAAAGTTGAGGGGGTTAATGTGTAACATGGCAAATCTGCCATATTTGACTAATGAGGAGTCAAAATTCAGATTTTTGTAATTGGTGTTTGGAGCTAAATCTTGCAATTGAAGCTTGAATTGAGAAGGTGTTGGCTTACACATCATTCTTCTAACATCAAGTAAGTGATTATCATCCATTTTAGTTCACCTTTGATGAGTTCATAGATGGGTTTTGTAGAAATCCAGAAATTTATGATGCATGTGGTTAGTTGATGTTAGATTGTTGATAATCAAGTTAAACTAAAGGTAAAGAATGGTGAATAACATCCTAGAACCCTTTGATTTTGATTATGAGAAATTAGGGTTCATATGGAAAGAATTTGGGGTTTTTGGATTATGATGATAAGATGATGAATTAATGATGATTAAGTGTTTATATGATGTTAAACTCTTGAACAAACACCAAATTAACCTAATGATAAAAATTAAATGAAAAATTAGTGTTAAGGTAAGGATAATGAAATTCAAGTAGGTGAGTTTGGGGTGAAAGAGGGTGTTTGGATATAAGTATAACTCAAACGGGTCATTTTGGGTTGGGAATAGGAAATTGGGTTGTGAACCCAATTAAAATGTAATTTTGGTGTATGATGGATTACTAAACTAGATGAATGTGTTTAGGTAATAAAATTACAAAACGTGAAGTGGAATCGGAACCTTCAAATCCACAAGGTAAGTGCTTTTGCACTTACTTAGTAATTGATGATAAATGGTGTTATATGCAATGTTGTATGCATAATGTGTTAAGTTGCATAATGTGTTATGTGGTATGAATGTGTATAGAGGTGTACGAATAAGTGAATGAATGTAGTTATATTTTTAATACTATAATGGATATGCGGATATGGAGTTATGGTCTAAGTACCATAATGGATATGTGGATATGAAGTTATGATCTAAGAATCATAATGGAAATGTGGTGATGAAGTTATGGCCTATGTGGCATAGTGGAAGTGGAAATGTGTTAATCATGAATGTTAAATGAAAAGAATGAAACTTGTAAGGTAATATGCAAGTGATATGTAGCTTAATGGCAAATTGGGTGAAAACGGGTCAAATGGGTAAATGGGTGAAAACCAGGCGATTTTACTTGTTTGTTAGGTTTTATCTTCATTACTAATGGTGACATATGTGGTGTTATGTAGGAAAATCTCTGATGTAGTCAAAGTCAAGTCCAAGGCGTTAGCGGGTTCTCGTATGTGTATATGATGTTTTTTTTGGGGGTTAAATAGAAAACCTTAAAAAGGATGTAAATTGATACCCAAATTTGTGTTTTGGTGTATGTGAATGTTCTTTTGAATGTTTTATCAAAAACCCAAGTGTTGGGAAAATTTTGGGGTCATGTTGAAATGGTAAATGATGGAAAATTGGTTAAGTGTGAAACTTTCTGTTAACTGGGTGTCTTCGCGCCACGCGAAGATCAGGTAAGAGTTCTTCACGACACGCGAAGAGCTGGTTTCTGGGGGCAAGTGTGTTTGGGACTCCCTCACGGCACGCGAAGGGAGGGCCCAAGAAGTTCGCGACACGCGAACAGTTAAAAAAAATTTCTTGGGACGATTGCTTCCGCGTGTTTAATTGTTTAATTTAAAACTAGAGTGTTACACTCAGGGCCTAGAACTCGTACATGTAGATCTTTATGGGTCGATTATCCCTCCAACACTAGCTGTTAACAACTACGTTTTTTGTTCTAATCGATGATTACTCACGGTTTGTTTGGACATGTTTGGTAAAGGCTAAAGATGAGGCATTTAGTGCTTTCAAGAAGTTTAAAGAATTTGTTGAAAGTAAAGTTGGAAACAAGATCAAGACGTTTCAGACCAACCGACGTGGTGAGTTTAATCAATTTTGTGACAAGGAGGGCATTCAAAGACATCTAACGGCACCATATACACCCCAACAAAATGGGGTGGTGGAAATATGGAAATGAACCTTATTGGAGATGACATAGAGTATGCTAATGGCAATGAGTATTCCGAATTACTTATAGGGCGAAGCAATCCGACATGCGACCTTTATTAAGAATTGGATTCCTACTTGTGCATTGAAGGAGATGACGCCATATGAGATGCTAAAACAAAAGAAACCAAATATTAGCCATCTCTAAGTATTCGGTTGTATGACGTATAAAAATATAGTGAGAAATCAACTGAAGAAGCTTAACGGTCGGTTCAGGAGTTTGGTGTATATTGGAATCGAGACCGAGTCCAAAGCTTACCGGTTAGTCGATCCAAAAAATCGGAGGGTTGTAATAGCACGTGATGTGGTTTTTTACCAGAGAAAGGTGTGGGTATGATCTCATTCGGTAAAAAACAACAAAGAAACGGAGCTTACACCAGGTTTATTTTGGTTTGATTGGAATAGGATTGTTGATACCGGGGTTGGGCAAGTTGTAACGGAGCCTATTGGGAGCAACAACATCAGGGACAAAAATTCAGATTCGTCTCCAGCCTCAGCGACAACATCATCGACCAATTCTGATGTTTATGTCGCTAATTCTAACAGCCCAGCGACCAGTTCAGCTTCTGTCGCTAACTCTGACAACCAAGTGACAGCATCAACGATGACTCCAGTGGCTGAGTCAGCGACCAGCTCGTTACAGGCACTAGATGCACCAGAAAATCAGAATTTGAGGAGATCCACACGTGTTCCGATTACGCCGGCTAAGTTCAATGATTATGTTTTATCTTTATAGGAAGAGAATGTTGAACTTTTAGTTGCTGAAGAGATTAAAAGTAGGAACTTTAAAGATACAAAGTCTAAAACATAGTAGATTAAAGCCACGTGGAAATTGACAGAGTTACCAAGATGGGCTAAGGAAATCGAATTGAAGTGGGTTTTCAAAGTGAAGAGAATCAAGCAAGACTCATGGTGAATGGTTACGTGCAACAACCTGGAGTCGAATTCGACGAGGTCTTTGCTCCGGCGGTGAGGCTTGAAACCATTCGTATGCTTATTGCTATTGTCTCTACCGATGATGGGTATTACATCATTTAGATGTAAAGTCGGCGCTTTTACACGGAAAGCTAAAGGAAGAGGTCTTTGTTTCTCAACCGAATGGGTTTGTTAAATCCGAGGAGGAAAACAAAGTCTACAAGTTATCCAAAGCATTATACGGTCTGAGACAGGCACAACGGGCGTGGAATACTAAGCTTGATTTTATTCTAAGGAGTAAGAAATTTGGCGGGTGCTTGCAAGAACAGACGGTGTATTGGAGGATGATTGGGATCGACATTATCATTGTTGGTGTGTATGTCGACGATTTGGTTGTTAGAGGTTTGAATAACGACCATATTACATAGTTCAAACTTGCAATGTCCAAGAAGTTTGAAATGTCCAACTTAGTAAAGCTTACTTACTATCTCGAGATCTAAGTCTTGTAGCTTGAAAACGATATTCGAATCCATCAAGGTGCATATGCTCGACGAGTGTTGAAAGAGGCCAGGATGGAGAATTGTAATCCGACTTGTGTACCCATAGATCCAAATAAGAAGTTAACAAAAGCGTAGGATGAGGTTGATGTTGATGCAACGGAGTATAGAAATTTGGTCGAGTGCCTTCGTTACCTGATACACACGCGACCTGATATAGCGTTTTCGGTCGGGATGGTGTGTAGATACATGCAGACTACAAAGCAATCTCACTTGGCTGCAATAAAAGAAATCCTCAGGTATGTCAAACGTACAAGCGGGTTTGGAATCAAATATAAACGAGGAGGATCAAAGACGTTGATCGGGTACAACTACAATAGCCACAAATAGATCATGATGACGGAAGAAGAACCACTGGACATGTGTTCTATTATGGAGATGTCACTATCACTTGGTGTTCACAGAAACAAAGGACCTTGGCGCTTTCATCATGTAAGGCAGAATATATGGCGGCGAGTGCGCCCTCATGTCAAGCCGTGTGGTTACGAGAGTTACTAAGCGACTTAACCGGGTAAAAGTTGCAAGGAGTAGTATTGCGGGTTGATAATACATCAACGATTGCGTTGGTTAAAAAGCTTGTATTCCATAGTCGGAGTAAGCATATCAAGTCTCATTTTCGCTACATACAGGAGTGTGTGGAACGAAACGAGATAGTGGTGGAGCACGTATTACTAAAGCACTCACGAGCCGCGAGCATATCTAGGGATTTAAGTATGACTACTCTTATATCCCTTTCTTGTTAAGTATATCTAGGGATTTAAGTATGCCTATTCGGCAATGTAAATCCTTGAAGTATCAATTATTTGGACATTTGCCAAGACTTTTTATATATTTTGTTTTTAGTGATAGTTAAAGAAATATTTTTCCACCAAAGCTATTTGACTAATTAAATTCAAATTATTGTGAGTTTTTAAGATTGGAATTTAACAATAATAACTGAAGCTCGTGTATACGAAAACTGGAGCCACTTCTCATCTCATTTTCTACGCGGTAAACTTTAGTACCTTCTTTAATACAAGCACTTTGTATTTTTCATTAATATCTAATGCATTTAGCATTTAAAACTATTTATTAATTAAAAATCTAAAATAATATTATTGTATGGATCAAACCCAAACCAATCCTTGTTAAAGTTTTTGCTAATTTGGACATATCTTCCCTCAACATCTTAAAAAAAACACCATTAGAACACCTTGATACCATTAAACTAGATCTCAGTTTATGGTTACAACAAATTGAATGTAAATTTATATCAAAGAGAATTTGCCTTTCAAACCTAAAGTTTCATAAAAACAGGTTTGAATGACCTTTTTGTCCCCACGATGCTTGTGAAAAAGAACACAGTGGCATGGAGTGAACATGTGGATATGTGGGTGGCACAGGGTTTGAGAAGTCTATCTTGTTTAGTTTATAATTCATGCACAAGAACCAACATGGGCGTTTAACCAACCAAGGAATTCATATTTCCTTTTATCTTTATATTTTTAAGTGACAATGTAATATATTAAAGAAAATCAGCAAAGTAGCTTTTTTCATGTGTTTTAAGAATAATTTCATAATGATAGTCATGAAAGAGGTGATAATTGATTACGTATTTATTTATACTTCCTATTAGATTTTACATATGATAATAGTATAAAAAAAATAATAATACTAAAATCAGATTTACAATCTAACTTTTATACTCGTGAAACCGTCTGATATGACTTTTCATATGATACGTGAATCATATTCAACTATCTGTATTTTAGAATCTGTATATTTAAATAATGTATTTTCGTTTGCTCATTAAAAATTATATATGAATTACATTCGTATATCCTTAAAAATGTCATCCCATCTTCCCATATTAGATACACAAATCAAATTTCTATACCCACGAGAAGTCGTTGCTATAGATTAAATACATTTTTTTTTCCTCTTTTTATTCTTGATTAATAAAAAGAGAAACCTAAAAAATCAATTTAACCTATAGCCACGACAAGTCGTTGCTATAGGTTAAATACATATTTTTTTCATTTTCTTTTTATTTTTTATTAATAACAAGAGAAACCTAAAAAATCAATTTAACCAATACCCACGACAAGTCGTTGCTATAGGTTAAATACATTTTTTTTCAATTTATTTTATTTTTTATTAATAAAAAGAGAAACCTAAAAAATCAATTTAACCTATAGCAACGACAAGTCGTTGCTATATGTTATATACATTTTTTTCTTTTCTTTTATTATTGAATAACAAAAAGAAAAACCTAAAAAATCAATTTCACCTATAGACACAACAAGTCGTTGCTATAGGTTAAACACATGTTTTTTTAACTTTCATTTATTACGAAAATTTCGGATTAGGTGCACACATGGGGGGAAGTAACCCGCCAAATTCAAGTTACATAATCACATACATAATGTGTCAAAAGCCTAATGCCATAATTACACAAGTTTACCAAGTTAGCATACGAAGCGGATACTCTACCATGGTCAAATTCAAGTTACATAATGACATATATAATGGGGAAGGGGGATGGGTTTTCAAACCCTAGCCCCCTCCCCCCTTTCACTCACTCACAACCATATTGACAACAACTTAAAGAACAACAAGAGCAACAAAAACAAGAACTCCAACAACAACAGGAGGAACAAATAGCTGCATGAAAGAAGAATTTCAAAAACAAATAGAAGACAAGCGACGAGAATTTGGTCGACGTGATTAGCTGTTTTCGTTTAACATGTATTAACTAATGATGTTTTGAACTATTCCAACAAATATTTTTGTTTAACACGTATTAATTAGCGACGAGAAATTTGATATATATATATATATATATATATATATATATATATATATATATATATATATATATGGAAACAAAATTAATTTGATTTCTTTTTTAATTATGGGCCTATAGCAACGACATGCCGTCGTTATAGGCCGAAATAATTTAATTATTTTTTTAATTATTTTTACCTATAGCAACGACATGTCGTGGCTATAGGTAAAAATAAAATAAAAAATTTATTTTGGACCTATCGCAACATTTAGTCGTTGCTATAGGGTAAAACTAATTTGATTACTTTTTTTTATCTATAGCTACCACATGTCGTTGCTATAGGTAAAAAGTAAAAAAATATAATAAAATGTTTTTATTTAAATTATTAAATAAAGTCTTTTTTTATTTATTAAAATTAGTTTGACGATTAGTCTATAGCAACGACTAGTCGTTGCGATAGGTTTAAGATATAGCCACCACTCTTATAGCAACGACATAAACATTTGTTGGCATGGAACTATAGTCACAAACCCTATGGCAACGACATGTCATTGCTATAGGGGTTTTTCTCACCTATGGTGGGTTTTCTCCTAAATGTGGTGGAGATGATCGGGTGGGTCAGTGACCCGTAAGTGATACGAATTGCCGTTAAAAAAAAACTAGCCAGTTTAATATAATTAACCAAGTAGCATAGAAGGGGTTGGGGTGGAGTGGGGTGTGGAGAAGAGGAAAAGGACGCGGGAGTAGCGCTGACATAAAAGAGAACTCATTTTCCCCATCCCTTTAACCGGCGGACTCCTTGCTGATCATCCACCACTCTTCTTCTTGTTGTTACTATTTTTGTTGTTGGGATTTGGTTCTGAAACTCATGCATCATGTTCCATGCAATTGTAAACTACAAAAGGTGCTCTTTGTCCCCATATACAAACAAAATTATAATTTTGAATCCATGGTTATTAGTTTTGGATCAAATATGGTCACTTTGGGTCAAAACCAACAGGATTCATATTTATTATGTAAACATGTAAAGCTTGGACCGAAAAGTCCCTGTTTTAATCCCAAAAAAAATTAGGGTTCCCATGTACTTTAATTTATGATACAACTTCTATACCTTTGTAAATTCGCATCTGGAAAGAAGCTCGGATCGAATGCAGCTACTGTGTTTTGTTTTAATGGTAGTAATGATGTGGATACTTTATATCAAAAAAAGATTTTTTTTTCTTTTGTTGCCTAAAACTAATCGATTTAAACCCTAATCAATTGTTTGATGCTTCCAGCTCTATTTTGTATTTGTTAGGGAGGAGGGAGTCATCTCTCCCTCTCTCTCTCACACCCTCCCTCCCTCCCTCCCTCCCATATAGGCGTCACATTAATTTTTTTCATTCCCTTTGTAACTCTCCCTAAACCATGGAAATGTCCATCATTTCCCCTCCCTAGCACTCTCTCTCATCCACTCTCTCACAGTGGCTACTATTAACGGCTACCTCACTCTCCTGAGATCGGCACCACACTCACGATTTGCTTTGTGCCATGCCTCACTGCAAATGGGTGGTGCGGTGTAGCCACACGGTACCACATTGACACGTTGGATTGTCGTGTCGTGCCACAGGCACTCCCACCTCCCTAGGGTGTTTCAAAGTGATATTTCAAATTTGACAACTTTTTTAAGTAAATTTAAATTTGCTTACTTGATATCATAACACGTTAACAATAAAGGGGTGGGTGTTGTTGTATAGGGATGGAATCGCTCAGGTGGCAATTTTGCCGAATTGGAACACCAACCACACCCATGCGGTTTCGGTGGAGGTGGTTAGCATTGGCATATCCTTACCGACTTTGTCGAATGTTTTCATGATTTGCATGCTTATATATTTAATTCTTCAACCAATCAAGGAGCTACATGTGTCACTTTTCTTTTCTAATTTTTTTTATTATAAAAATTCATTAAACGAGGAAGGAGACTATCGGGGTCACATCGGCGTATCCTTGGTGACTACCATTACTCAAGTAGCGAAGGAGACTCTCGGGGTCACAACGAGAAAGTTAGGTGGGTATAAGGAGGCTTGATGGTGGAATGAGGTTGTGCAAGACAAAATAAGGGTTAAGCAAGGAAGTTTTAGGGAGCTTTTAAGGTGCACAGACGAGGAGGAGCGAGTGGGATTAGAGGAGAGATACAAGCAGGCCATGAAGGAGGCAACAAAGGCAATGTCTGAGGCAAAGACCAAGCCCATAAACAGATGTATGAACGACTGGTAACAAAAGAGGGGGAACATGATATGTTCAAGGTTGCAAAAGCTAGGGAGCGTAGGAGGCCGGATCTAGGAGTTGTGAAGTTTATTAAAGGTGAGTATGGATGTGTTCTAGTAAAGGAGCAAGACAACAAGTCGAGATGGAAAACCTACTTCCATAATCTTTTCAACGTCGGGAGGGCTTACCAAGAGGAAAACAATAACGTTGCTACTGTAAGGCGCCAACGAAATAACTGCTACTGTCGTGGTATCATAGAGAAAGGGGTAAGGATGTCACTTAGAAAGATAGGAAGTGCTAAGGCAGTTGGCCAGGACAACATACCCATTGATGTGTGGAAGTGTTTGGGAGAAGATGGAGTTCGGTGATTAACCATTCTCTTCAACATTATCTTCAAAATTGGTAAGATGTTGGATGTTGAGGAGTAGTGTCATAGTCCCCCATTATAAGAACAAAGGAGATGCTCAGTGTTGGGGGAATTATAGGGGAATTGAGTTGTTAAGTCATACTATGAAGTTACGGGAGAGAGTTATTGAGACTAGGATTAGACGAGAAATTCTGGTTACGCTAAACAATTTAGATTCATGCTAGGGAGGCCCGGTATGGAGGCGATACACATCCTAAGGAGATTAATGGAAAATTATAGGAAGAAGAGACGAGATCTTCATATGGTGTTCATTGACCTTGAAAAGGCATATGACAGTGTGCCACCTCGACTTATTTGGGATAGTCTTGAGGCTAGAAGGGTCCCATGGAAATATATAGACATTATTCAGGATATGTACATGGGGACTGAAACAAGTGTGTGTGTGTGTGCATCTGTGGGGGTGTCACACCCTCAAAATCCACCTGCGGGGTTTTACCTCGAGGCGCGTGACACACCAGGATCTCAATAATTAGTTACACGGAACAACTCTATATGAATTTAAATAAAATACCATTGTTGCTCATAGTCACGAGACAACAATCATTAAGTTCGAAAAATGTTGCGGAATTGTAAATAAAATCTAAATGCAAGCATAATCAAATGCGCAAAACACCACGCACAAACCAAAGTAAATAAGACGAGTAAATAAGTTTTAAAATTGTTTATGAAAACCATGCACCGCCATGTATCCTAATCCTGAATGTACCTTAGCGACCTGAGAAAGACATGCTAAAAGTGTCAACACAATGGTTGGTGAGTTCACAGAGTTGTAATAAATAAGAGTTCGATGTTTGCTTGATAATGTAATTTATTTATACCGATAGATAGCTAGTCTATGTCATGCTACTATAAGTGTTTCGAAACCGAAGCTGACTATTTGTGTTTGTTTGCCTTCCGCCATGTCTACCGAAAAATGAAAAATGTCTAGGTCAATATTACACCCGTTCGACCTCCAGTCAAGTTAGCGCGACTAACTCGGGCGGGGCTTGTCAAAACCCAGTAGTACTACTCAAGATTACCTCACTATGTTTCAATACTAATGGTTCGAGAATGTAAGGACTTATGTGGTATGTTTGCACTTTAGTAAGCAAGCGATAATACAATAATTCAAGATCAAAATGTTTGCGAGCATGCTTTCTCCCCCAAAAAGGAAAGTAAGTAAAAGAGAGGGGCCGTGAAACTCACCTTAGTATGTGTGCAGATAAAAGTTAATATGTGTGCAGATAAAAGTTAAGTAAAAACAGTTGGACTTCTAACAGCCACCTAAAATCATAGGTGTATAAGTGTGTGTTTGTGAAGGTTGACATGAACCCTTAGTATCCAAACAATACCATTGTTTAAGTGTTTAGAAAAGATTTACAAGTTTGACTCAAGTTTGACCCGGCGACCCGTTGGTGACTCATGTTGTGATCCGATGTTTATTTAGTATATTATTACACATAATATACAAGTAGTTCATGTTCCACGTTACACACACGATTCACAAAACTTCCTAGCATGTCAAGCTATGAACACACAAATGTATCTTTATCAACAAGTTACTACTTTTAGTAATGTATGAACCTAGGGTTTGGTTTCCATAAGTTAATCTTTCATAACACGTTTGCATGATCTTAACATGTTTACATAATTATACTAAAGCATATTAAGTCATCACATCGAATAATTCAAGTATAGAATGCAAGTTCCAAAACCTAAAAAGTTTCCACTTTTAGTAAGTTATGATCATGTCACACCCTCAAATCCCACTAACGGAGTTTTACCGTTTGGAATGTGACAAACCAGGATCTCGGTCATTAGTTATATCAAACGACTCTATATGGGACTCAAAATGAAATATTATAAAGTTCAGAGTTAATGTGCGGAAGCGTTTAAACAAAAGTAAATGCGCAAAACAACGCGCCCAAGTTTAAGTAATAATAGAAACATAAATAGTGTTTGATAAAATGACATGTGATGATAATAGTCAAATGACACCATGCATGCCCTAACGTGATCCTGCGTATCGACCTGAGAAAACATGTAAGAAAACGTGTCAACACAAGGTTGGTGAGTTCACAAGTTTCAGCTTGTAATAGCGTTTAACAGATTAATGTACATTCAATATATATATCAATAGGTAGCTAACCCATGTTCATGTATACTAATGCGCTCGCAGTCGTAAACTGATTGTTTATGTTTGAATGCCTCCTACCAGGCCTATCAACCATGGTGCATGTTTAGGTCAATATTACACCCGTTCGACCTCCAATCGAGTTAGCGCGACTAACGCGGGTGGGGTTTGTCAAACCCAGTAGTACTACTCAACATACCTCGCTATACTCATATTTAAACGGTTCGATGTGAGGACTTTTATGATAGAGTTTTCGCATAGTCATAACAAGTGATAACATATATGAATTACAAAAATCAAAAGTGTTTGCAACATGTTTTCTCCTCCAGTTTAAAACAGTAAAAAAGGGCCGTGAAAACTCACCTGCGTTGCGTAGTAGGTAGTATCACACAAATAAGAGATTTGGTACACAAGCGTCAGCCTGCAACGGCTTACGTATGCCCTAAAATTATAAACATAATAATTAGAGACACATTGGGATTTGTGACGAAGACACGGAAGATTAGAACGTCTTAAAAGATTCTAAGGATTTACGAGTAGACGAGCGTGTCTACGGGAATATAAGTTTCTTAATATAATAATTAAGATAAGTTACGTGTCGGACGTTAATAACGAATAATATTAATTAATAATTAAATATATCCGTGCGTTAGTACCATTAAAATAATGGCTAGGAAAATAATATAATTAATATGTTATTTTTGAACTCGTATAAAATATACGATAATCACATAAGTTGCAAAAATAATAAATATATTATTTTTATTCGAGAATATAAACGTGATTAAATAATATAAACAATTATATTATTAATTAGTGTGAAACGATTATAAACGAGGCGAAATAATATATAAATATATATTATTTTATAATAGGGGTCATGGGTTGAAAATAATATAAACATATTATTTTATAATTGGGTAATAATGTTAAAAATAGGTTATAAGCCAAACCCGAGTCTACGGGTTGTTTCACAGGTTCAAAACACTTTAATATATTAATACGAGGATAGGTTTTTATAAATTAAATATAGTGAAAAAGTCCCAAAAAAAGAATGTAGGAGACCGGACTCGAACCCGGGTCTCCTGCGTACAAGTCAAGTGTGTTAACCAAGTCCGCCCGCTAGGGTATCGCGATGATATCCGGATCCATTTGGTTTTAACACAAAACTCTCGTGAGTCCCCCTCCCATATGAACACACGATCAAATCCAGTCCCAATCCACAGATTTTGTTTGTGATTTGAACAAATGGTATAGGGGTTTCGTTAAACGAAGGCTTGCGATCCTGTGTGTGTTTAATTGTATAAATATCGTGTTTAAGATCGATTAATTATAGAAACTAGACCTGACAACCCTAGGTTTGATCTTGAATGGATTTGAACAAATCTGATATTAAAACTTGTTGAAAACATAGGGCTTTTATTGATTAGAGTGTTGCGAAACTACTGATCTGGTTTAATTTCATTTACGTTGCGTCTAAGATCAAAAACCCCAAAACATATTATGAATAAACCCTAGATTCTGGGTCATGGACAATTCGATGATATAAGCCCTGGATTTCATAGGGTTTTCACTCTAGACATCAACACGAGTCTAAGGACATGTTTAGTTTCTAGAATTGATATCGGATTGATAGGGTTCGACTAAAACTAAAACAGTATGAACCCTAGTTATCGATTGAGTTAAATCCGATAATGTAAGTCTTAATTAGTATAGGGCTTTTAATTTAGTCATTAAAACGAAACTGTAGATACAAGCAATTACTAGAATGGAGTTGATGGTGTACGACTAAAGCACAGCCGTAACTTCGATAGGGTGGTCTCTGGTGTCTCCGGTCACCTCTCCGGCCAAAAAGATGTGTGAAATAGCTTATGTGGTACTCGTACAGGGTGCGCAGTGTGTTCGATTGAGAGAGTGATACACGAATTCGTCGAATTTGATGGTTAAGCAAAGTGTGTCTACGGTTATACCTTGATTAGCCATTAAGTGGTTAGTTCGTGTAATGATGGTGATTAATCCGATGGTTATGACTGTTAATGACATTATCGTGCAATTTCAGTCACAAACTCCAACAGAAAACGATCGTGGGATTCGAATTTGGATCAAACCGCGAGTTTGACTTCTAAAGTTAACAGATGTAGGTTTTGTCTATTTACACCACTAGTCCTTGTAGTTTTAAGTTTAGGTAATGACAGAAACAGTCCCTGAAGTTTGAGTTAAGTTAATTAGGTTAACTTTAACTGGATTTGGTTAACAGAGTTAACCTGAAAGTCCGGATTGTCACATATCAATCCACGTGGTTTCTACAAAACGACACTTTCACATGTTTCAATACTTCATATATGATTAATTAGAATCATCCTACATCATCATGCACGTGTAACAACACATATTCAACATGTACTTTTCAATAAAGTTTCCTCTTTAGGAAGGCCTTTGATTTCTAGCTTGTTTAATGATATTCAACGCACTAAACCAATTGCATACAACCTAATTAACATGATTATAACCATAACAAGTATCAAACTCCTCTAACATGCAATTCTACAACATCACATAATCAAAAAGTTTCCTTATTTGGAAAGTTCACAAAACCGAGCTAGGTATTCAAAATCTGATTTCATACATCATCTATACATGCATCAAGTAACACATAAACATCATCACACCATTCTAACCATGTCTAGTATGCACAATAGAAATCACATAAAGTTTTCCTTTTTAGTAATTCGTGTTTCTAGAGATCTAGGGTTTCACAAAAATAATAATCTCAACAATTAAGTGCAATAACAATCAAATAATTAACAAAGTCATCATCTTTTTTTGTAAAAACTCATGTTTAGATGAACTAGGGTTTAAATCAAAATTCTTGGAATCATAAAATAACGAAATCGTACGAAACAACTTACGTAGTAGTGTTAGCAACGCCTAGGGAAGACTGATTACAAGTTCAATTGCAAGATTCAAGCTTGGAGAGGGGGTGTTTGGGTTGCTTCTTGTTCTCGGCGCAAGGGATGGGAGGGGGTTTGGGGTCGACGGCTAGAGAAGGAAAAAAAAAAGGAATAGGGTTTTAATATTTATAAAATTTCTTCTATACATGCATGGATTTAAAATGGGTGAGGGATAATCCATGGGTCAACAAGGGAATCCATGGGTTATTTTAAAACAGTTTCACTAATAACAATTAAATCCCTTCACTATTATTTTTATAAAAATCTACCTTTATAAAAATAACTATTGCAATTAATTTTTGATAAACATATGCGATTTCACTAAAGTTCACATAATTCACGTAAAAGTCACTTAGCATGTAAATTCACATAATTTTCACTAAAATAATTGTTCGCAATTATTTTTATTAGTTCACCAACGTTCCGGGTTAAACTCGTGTGTGATTCGGTAATTTTATGAGTTACCGCTACGTGAGTGTTTGTGTAATAAAATGACACATTTAATTAACCTAATTAAATGCAATGCATGTACGACTAATTGAGATAACGCAGTTTGTATAAACAAGCTTGAAATAACAGTGTTTGTGTTAATGGAGTTAACCTGAAAATGTCGGATGCCACAGGGGGATACTGACTTCTTCCCTGTGGAGGTAGGCCACCACCAAGGGTCTGCATTAAGCCTGTTTCTTTACTATGTAGTCTTGGACGAGTTGTGAAAGTCGATCCTAGAGGTTGTCCCCTAGTGCATTCTCTTTGTTGAAGATATTGTGCTTATAGAAGAGAGTAAATAGAGCTTCAATGGTAAGCTAGAGGAATGGCGAGCAACTTCAGAGAGCAAAGGTTTAAGGATTGCCGCTCTAAGACCGAGTATCTCTGTTGTGATTTTAGTGGTGTAACAGTAGACGAGGGCATCCAGTTCACCATCAATGGTCAAGTGGTGTCGCGGGTAACAAAATTTAAGTATTTATGATCGTTTGTTTAGAGAGAAGGAGACATAGATAGAATAGCCAATCGCGTCCAAGCAGACAGGTGTCAGTGGAGAGCAGTCACTGGCGTATTGTGTGACACGAGGTTTCTAAATAAAATACATGGGAAATTATATAGGGTTGCGATTAGACTAGCAATGTTATATGGATCAGATTGTTGGGTCATCAAGAAGACACACACGTGTAAGATGGAGGTAGCAGAGATGTAGACGTTAAGGTGGATGTATGGTCACACAGAGTTGGACCGGATAAGAAATGAGGGTTTTTAGAAAAGGTTAGGGGTAGCTAGTATATCAGATAAGATTAGGGAATGGAGATTTAAATGGTTTGGGCATGTGATAGAGCCAGTTAGAGTAGTGGAAACCCTAACTGTATAGGGAAGGACGAGTAGAGGTGGACCCAAGCTGGGTTGGGATGACCAGATTAGACAGTTTTGCTAAACTTGCACCTCTCTAAGTGCATGGTTGAGGATAGGACTTCGTGGGGACGTAGAATTAGGGTTAAGCACTTTTAGGGGGGGGGGTACTTAGTTGTCTTATCTTTATCTTATGCGCTTAGTTCTATCTAGAATTATGATGGCCTATGTATGTTACCTACACTTTGGCTCAGTGTATATATATGATATTTGTTTTTCCCTTTTTACCACTTAGGTTTAGTAGCCAACTAATACTATATTATTAGATCTTTTTTATTGTCTAATGTTTCCTTGCAAGTTTCTTTTATGCTTTGTTTGCCCACATAGGGTTCTTGGAGCTGCGGGTCTCACTGGATACAACATCTCTATCTTATATGATAGAGGAATGTTTTACGTACATCTCACCCTCACAGACTTTGATATTTGTGGAATTTTACTGGGTATTGTTGTTATTTATTAAACATTTATTTGATTTTTCTTAAATAACTTATACACGTTAGTCTTTCTTAAAAAAAGAAATACGCATTCTTATTTTTTTTCTGAACATTCCGATATAAATTTTAACGAAAACAAAATTGCTTTAAAAAAATATATTTTGTGTCTCGTAATTAATTAGTTTTTACACAACATTTTTTTTTTTGAACGGCAAATTTTTATTCTACTTTTTTTTCTTTTTGTGTGTTGGATGAGGTTAGAACCCACAATCTTTTGGTTGTGGGACTCTCCTCTTAACCCTACACCCAACCCCCCATCTTAAAATATATGCTTTCGTGGGTCAAATTTTTAAATATTTTTAAATAGTTGACAATTATTTTTACTTTTATTTAAAAAATGGTTAGGGATAGGGATGTGAAGGATCCATATAGTCACCCCGTAATGGTTAGAGGTTTTTACTCGGGTGGACTTCACTTTTGCCCAAGGAAAGGAACGTAGTTTTAGAAACTTTAATAAAGGTAGTTTAACCTAAAAGATATAGGGAACTTCTAAATGTTTTTGCATAAATGGGAAGTGAGGTAACGTAATGATAAATAGATTATCTTTTCTAAACAATTTGAATAAATATTAGTAAAATTTCATTATATGTTTAAATAAAGAATGTTAGTTCAAGATTATTAGCTGCGACGTCTTCAGGTGCCCCAAACGAGTACTAAAAAATAGGTCCTTAAATATAATTTTTTTTCCAAAGATCGATGATAATTGTAATAACAATAAATAAAAAAAACGTTATTGTAGCGATAAACAAAGTTAAACAATAAACAAAACAAAATTTTCATCTACTTATTTTGGTTCTAATTTAAAAAAAAATATTTATTTATATACCCATAATTTTTTATTTTTAAATTTGGGCCTCCCGCGAAAACGGGCCACAAACGACCGCCGATGACAGCTTGGGCTCCGAGACTCCCTGATTATTAGTATTTTAGTGTCTTTCAATCCTTTATAGGTATATTTGCTCCAACTTGATTTGTATTTTGTGATACGTATATTGTTCATTGTTTTGGCTTGTATAACACACACACACATATATATATATATATAATAAACGAGTTGACGAGTTGAGCCTGAGCCGAGCCGAGCCCAGCCCTTGCTTGAATAACTACTCATGAGTTGAGCTCAAGTGTTAGAAACAGAGCTCGATGTAACACACGGTTTTATTATGTGTCTGTTATAATCATTTATCTAATTATTAAATGATCAATTGATTTATTTATTTTTAACCTATGGCTAGTAATTAGTTGATGGGCCTCATTACTCTGATGGACCACTAATGGGTTTCCCCTTAGGTGTACATACGAATAGAGAGATAATTAGAGTGAATTAACTAATGAAAGATTATCACCACTAAAGAAATTCGTTCCTCTCTCTCCCATAACCGTGAATTCTCACGAAATCTCCTTAGCCATCCTAACCGTACACCCTAAACAGGAACCCGATCTTCCTATGGATCATGACGTCTTCCCTCTCTACGGTTAGCTTATCAGATATTCAATTATTATTATTTGTTTTCCATTATCATGTTCAAGAATTGATCAACATGTGGTATCAGAGTAGATGTTGATTAATCAGTTCTTGTTTCATTCCCTAAACTGCAATTAAAATCGGAGAACACAAGGTTTTGTTAAAACCGTTTTAATTTTTTCCGAATCTGGTCTTAGAAAAACGTTTCAATATTACACGTTTATTTATCTCCTAAAATCGAGATCCATTAAGTTTTTGAAATCTATTAAAAATTAAGGTTTAAAGATTTCGATTCCAGTAAAAATCCTATAGTGATCAAGAACAGTTTCTTATGTTCTCCAAATTGTTCTTAATAGTTTCATCCTAAAATTGATGAAAAATCTCTTATTTTGGATTAAAACTGGATTTGTTTCTGTTTTCATAAAAAGGTGCAACTTAATCTCCAAGTTTTTTTTTGAAATTTTATTATTATTTTAATATTCGAACTAATATACTTTGAGATATACTAAAACACCTTTAAGATTTTCGAAATCAAAATATATTCAAATCCCTAAATTTTTGCACATGCCTTATCGGGTTTAATTTTCACTGTTTATGATTCACGAGTTTATAGTTCACGGATTAGACTTCACGAGTTTTGACTTCACGGTTTTTACTTTGCGGGTATAGTTCACGGGTTCTAAGTTTACGGTTTATAGTTCACGGTCTTAATGTTCACGGGTTTAAGTTCACGGAGCCATGAACCTTTACTGAGACGTGAACCTTTTCTTGAGTCGTGAACCTTAATGGAGCCGTGAACCTTAAAGGAACCGTGAACCTTAAAGGAACCGTGAACCTTACCGGAGTCGTGAACCTTACCGGTGTCACACCCCGGCCGGCAGCGGATTATACGCCGGGGCTGACGTGATTGTTCAAAAGCACATGATCATCTATTAAATGTGATAATATTTATTCATCCAAATTTAAAGCATCCGTTATAATAGAAAGTAGAAAGCAAAGAGTTCAAACATAACATAAATTAAATTAAAACTAGGTCCATATCCTATGTGATCAAGTAGTCCTCAAACATGTGCACCTGAAACATGTGAGTAAATGGCAATTACAAATAGTTGGTGAGAAACATAGGCTTTGATACCAAACAAAGTTTAAGTATAGTTTACAATTCGATATGTTCAAAGCATGTATAAAGCATATATGTGAAAACACACAAGGTTCCAAGCATACAATTCAATCCTGGTAATGGAAAACTAGATACGCAATCCCACTGATAGACATTTTTTCAAGTTCAAGACATGAAAGACGTTGTGTACACCACTAAGTCCTTCAGGCAGTTCAGTTGATACGCTATTGGATCAATTCTCTTCACTATTTTGAACGGTCCAACATAACGAAGATTCAGTTTGCCTCATTTCCCGAAGCGAATTACACCTTTCCAAGGTGAGACTTTCAGAAGAACCATGTCGCCTACTTGAAATTCTAACGGATTACGACGTTTATCGGCATAGCTCTTTTGACGATCACAAGCTGCCGCCATACGGTTTCTAATTTGAACGATCTTTTCAGAGCTTTCGAATATAAGTTCAGGACCTGTAAGTTGGCTATCCTCAACTTCAGCCCAACAGATAAGAGATCGGCATTTACGTCCATACAATGCCTCGAATGGTGCTGCCTTAATACTAGTGTGATAACTGTTGTTGTAGGAGAACTCCACCAGAGGCAGGTGAGATTCCCAAGTGTTACCGAAATCAATCACACAAGCTCGTAGCATGTCCTCTAAGGTTTGAATGGTACGTTCTGTTTGCCATCGGTTTAAGGATGGTATGATGTGCTCATATCTAGACGCGTGCCTAAAGCTTTTTGCAGCGATTGCCAGAAACGTGATTTGAATCGAGCGTCACGATCCGAAATGATAGAGATTGGCACTCTGTGCTGAGAGACTACTTCCTTCAAGTAAACACGAGTAAGTTTTTCTATTTTGTCAGTCTCTTTGATTGCCAAGAAGTGAGCAGATTTAGTCAGACGATCGATGATCACCCAGATAGTGTCGCATCCACTAGGAGTTCGGGGTAGTTTGGTGATGAAATCCATGGAAATTTGAAACACCCTACTTATCACTTATTTTATCAGAGTATTATATTGTGGAAAATGGTCCCGGTTTCATAAAACCTTGCCATAAAATGGCTAAGGTATATTTTTTATTATAATATTGTTTTACATAAGATGATACATTTACATCATATTACATAGGGATTCTTCAAATCCGATCGCTCCGTCCTCTGGAAGCTCTATTCCACATGCTTCTTTCCTGCAGTGTTTGGAAAACGTTTTTGAATTAGCTTACGCTAAGTAAGTACACTGCATCTTTTTATTTCATTAGGAACCCTTAAGGTTCTTATTTTTGTTCACGTTTTCTCAGGCTCTCAGCACCCCCGTGACCATCTCCGGACGTACCTCCAATCACGGTATTTGTATATTTTATAGGTGTGCTAACCCCTCGCAACCATCTTAGGCCATACCTCCGGTCCGAGTATTGGCAAGGTTCTTATACTCGTCAGTATAGACCCCTCGCATTTGTCACGAAGAATCATTCATTCCACAGCCCCGTAGGCTTGGAATCTTTTACTCTTTCAGCCCCGTAGGCTTAGAGTTTCCTTTAGTTCTCTTTAATTCTCTTCTTTTTTTATTGAGATCCACCTTATAGGTCGGGTATCTCATTTCATTTGGGACCTTGAGTATCTTACACTCATAGCCTCCAAAATGTATCAAGCATTTGTTTTTATTTCACGTATATGCTTGATTTACTTCCCTAACCAGTCCTCACCTTAAAACTTTGTAACGGTTTCTCCACGATGTATTAAAAGGGTTTATATATAGGAAGTACCAGCGGCGTATCCATCACCCCTTTAACACTTCGTGAGTACTCCGTTATTCCATTTTAGGGTTTAGACTCGTTCCATCATACTCATTCATATTTGCACTATCATCATGCATTCACGTATTCATCATGCATTTCACGTATTCATATTCATCATGTATTCCCATTCATTATGCATGGTATACTTCCATCATATATTCATGTTCGTCATATATTGTAAACTGGGGTGATTTTCCTTCCAGAGCAGTACCTCCAACAGAGATGTTCTCAGGAAAGAGTGACGGGTCTAGGAGAGATTTATACACCACTTTTTTCTTAGACAGAATAATCCGTTTGTTAGATAACTACATACCGGTTGGATGTTCTCCCGTACGTTCACTATATTTAATCATTATCAATTAGTCTATACCCCTAAACATTCATAATGGTTTCACCACGATGTACCAAGAGGTTTATATATAGGAAGTACCAGCGGCGTATCCACCACCCCTTGGATACGTCGTGATTACTCCATTATTCTTGTTTAGTGTTTAGACTAATCCGTCATTACCCCGTACCCTCATCATATCGCATAGTACATATCATTTTAACATGTATTTTCATATAATCGTGTCCAGGGTACGGGTCCAATGTACTTACTTTATCTTCAGGTAGTTCCTAAGTTCGTTCCTCGCTTTAAACGTTTCTCTGAACTCGAACCGTACTCGTAGCGTATCGCACTGGTAACCACCATGCTCGTAACCGTCGTGCTATCCTTGCCTCAGTTTGCGTGTGTGTGTGATGATAGTGGTGAAGTTCTTGTTTTTCCCATTTTGAACGGCAAATGAATCTATTTATAGGGTTGAAATGACACCGGTGGCGGACCGCTAAGGAGGGGGTAGCGGTCCGCTATCGCCCCTTGCCAGCTGTTCTGCGTGCGCACCACGTAGCAGACCGTTACGCCTTGGGTAGCGGTCCGTTACCCAATCCTGCTCAGCGAGTCACCATACACGTGTTGCCTTCTCGTTGTTCGGGCCAAAATTGCGGCTGGCAGACCGTTACCTGTCAGTGGCGGTCAGCCATAGGGCTGAGTCACCCGACACGTACCTGCCACGTGTCATTCTCTCATTATTACTTTTCCCGCTGCGTAGTGGACCGCCAATGGCTTGGTAGCGGTCCGCTACCACCTAAAATCTCAATTTCTTTTATTTTGAACCCCTAAACTTTGGTTTAATTACATATCATCCCCTGGACTTTTACTTTCTTTAAGAATTGGGGTATTACAACTCTCCCCTCCTTAAATTAGGTTTCGTCTTCGAAACCTGTTAATCCTTGAATAACTGAGGATAACTTTTTCTCATTTTATTGTCATTTTCCCTTGTCATTTCTGACCTTTTTCTGTGCCTCCATCGTACTAACACTTGCTTGATCGTTTTGTGACGTAATTGCTTTTCTTTTGGGTCTAGAATCTTGATAGGTTCTTCAACATAAGTCAGCTTATCATCAATTTCTATATCTTCTAAAGGAAGATGTCACACCCCAAGAGCGTGACAAACCAGGATTTCAGTCATTCGTTACGTCAAACGACACTATATGAGTTTGAAAAAAATCATTAAACATTCAGAGTTAAATGCGGAAGCGTAAACGTTAAAATGAAATCAAAAGTAATTACGCGCAAAAACGCGTCAATTAATGTAAGTAGGTAAACTGGTAAAATATTTGAAATGAATGCCATAATTGTAGGACTCCATGCATGTCTTAAGTGTGCAACCTGTGCCAAAGCGACCTGAGAAACATGTAAGAAAAAGTGTCAACACGAGGTTGGTGAGTTCACAGGTTTGTATATAAATAAACTGTTTGAGTGTTGCTGGATCCACATACGTAAGTCACACCTATTGCTAGCTAGATAATGTACAAGTTACTCTAAGCGCTCGCAACCGTAGACTGATAGTTTATGTTTGAATGCCTCCCACCAGGTATATCAACCATGGTGCATGTTTTAGGTCAATATTACACCCGTTCGACCTCCAATCGAGTTAGCGCGACTAACGCGGGTGGGGTTTGTCAAACCCAGTAGTACTACTCAACATACATCGCTATTCTTCATATTTAAACGGTTCAATGTGAGGACTTTCATGATAGAGTTTACGCTTAAGTACACAAGTGGTAGTGAAATACTATGTGATCCATGTTCGTTTATGTGTGTCTCTCTCTGGCTGGAAGACAAGTAACGGATGTCTGTTCGTATGTATGTTTCTCCCCAACGGGAAAACAAGTAAAATGATGTTTGTTTGTACACATGTTTCTCCCCAACGGGAAAACAAGTAAACTGATGTTTGTTTGTACGCATGTTTCTCCCCAACGAGAAAACAAGTAAAATGATGTTTGTTTGTACGCATGTTTCTCCCCAACGGGAAAACAACTAAAATGATATTTGTTTGTATGTATGTTTCTCCCCAACGGGAAAACAAGTAAAATACCGTTTGCGTGTATGCATGTTTCTCCCCAACGAGAAAACAAGTAAAATAATGTTTGTGAGTATGCATGTTTCTCCTCAACAGTAAAACAAGTAAAATGATGTTTGTGTGTAAGCATGTTTCTTCCCCAATAGGAAAACAAGTAAAAAGGGGCCGTAAAACTCACCTGAGTTGCGTAGTAGGTAGTATCACACAAGTATGAGATTTGGAACCTCAAGTGTTAGCCTGCACGGCTTACGTATGCCCTAGAAATATAAACACATATGTTAGGGACATATGGGATTTGTGACGACGACACGAAATATTAGAACGTCTTAAAATATTCTAAGGATCAATGAGTAGACGAACGTGTCTACGGGAATAGGGTTTCTTAATATAATTATTAAGATGAAAGCGTTTCGTGTCGAACGACTCTAATACGAATAATATTAAATAAGTAATTAAATTCGTGCGTTTGTATCATTTAATAATGGTCTAAGAAAATAATATAACATATATATTATTTTTGAACTCGTAGGAAATATACGATAATCATTTACGTGACAAAATAATAAATATATTACTTTTATTCGAGGATACGACGTGGGTAAACAATATAAATAATTATATCATTTATTAGTTAAAAGCGTTATACGAGGTTAATAAACGAGGCGAAATAATATACAAATATATTATTTTATTCTAGAAGTCACCGTTTAAAAACATATTATTTTATTCGAAGTCGTGGTTTGAAATTAATAGAAATATATTATTTTAAAATTTGGTATTTTTAATGAAAAAGGGTTACAAACCAAACCCGAGCCTACGGGTGGTTTACGGAGTTAAAACATATTTATATATTAATATAATAATATGTGAATAGATTTTATATTAAAATAATAGCTTAAAAATTAGTTTAAAAAGAAATGGGGGTGGAGGGACTCGAACCCGGGTCTCCTCCCCACCAGTACACTCACTTAACCAGTCCAGGCCGCTAGGGAATCGCACAAGAATCCGGTTTCATTTGGTTTTAATCAATAAGTCTAGTGTATTCCCCTCCCCATCCATGCACAATCGAATCCAGCCCCAAACCCTCGAATCCGGACGCGATCAGTCAATTTATCAAAGGGGTTTTGTACATCGGGGGTTTGCGAATCAGTGGGTTCGTTTAATTGCAAAAACAACATCTCATGGGTCGTTTGATTACCGAATGAACGTCGAAACCCTAGTTTAGGATGTCTGATTCGATTTGAGCAATTCAAATGATAAAACATATTAAAATCATATGGCTTTTATTAATTAAGACCTTGCGAATTCAGTGGTGTAGTTTGATTTGATTGAAACTTTGCTTACGAGAAAAACCCCCCAAATTGACCTAAGAACAAACCCTAATTACTGGATCATTATCAACTCGGTAATAAAAGATTGAATTAATAGAGGGCTTTTGTTGACGTAACGGTTGTGAAGCTAATGATGTGGTTTAGTTGGATTTAAATCGGGTTCTGAGTAGGGTTCGACTAACTTGGGAATGCATGAACCCTAGGTATCGGATCATGATAAACTCGATAATGTAAGCCCTAATTAGGTTTGGGCGTTTAATCTAGATGTTAAAACGAAGCTAAGGGTGGAATCAATTACCAGAATAGATGGTGGATTGATAGGATTCGAGTAAATGCAGGTCCGACAGCGAGCAGTTTGAGCTCCGGAGGCTTTCTCTGCTACTCCGATCGAATTGAATAGTGTAACAGGTTCAGTGGGTCTCGGTTTAGGTGCGCAGATGATCAATTCGTGAAATGATATACGAATTTGATTAATTGGATGGTATTTACTCATAATTTCGACGGTTAAGACTTTAATACCCTATAATGGGATTAATTCGGTACAATGATTGTAATAAAAACTGTAATAACGATCGTTAATGCTTTTATTGTGCACACACGTTACCATTTCGCACGAATTTCAGGTTTAGAATTCGAATTTGGGTTGAGGACATACGGTTTGACTTTCTAAAGTCAACTAAATTGACTTTAGTCGAATTACAGATTCAGTCCTTGTGGTTTCATGCTTTAAAGTTTAAAAATTGGCAGAACAAGTCCCTTGGGTTTGAGTTAGGTTAAGAACATGTTAGTTTGACTATCAAAAGTCAACAGGGACACAAGTATCTAATTTTGACTTTACCAAGTCAATTAGAATTGAATTTGGACTAATTAGACAATTAGTCCTTCTAGTTAGGGTATGAAGAAATGACAGAAATAGTCCTTGAACTTTGAGATAAGGTTAGATAGGTTAACTTTAACTGTACTTGATTAACAGAGTTAACTTGAAAAGTACGGATTGTCACAGAAGATGTGCAGTCTCATCCGTCAAACACTTTCTTAAATAAGATACATGAAACGTGTTGTGTATCTTACTCAGTTCTTCATGTAGCTCTAACTGATAAGCTACATTTTCGTCTCTTTTGATGATTTTGAAAGGACCAATGATTCGTGGACTTAACTTTCCATGTTTCTTGAATCGGATTAGAACTTTCTAAGGAGATACCTTCAACAAGACATAATCTCCTAGTTAGGGTATGAAGAAATGACAGAAATAGTCCTTGAACTTTGAGATAAGGTTAGATAGGTTAACTTTAACTGGACTTGATTAAAAGAGTTAACTTAAAAAGTACGGATTGTCACAGAAGATGTGCAGTCTCATCTGTCAAACACTTTCTTAAATAAGATACATGAAACGTGTTGTTTATCTTACTCAATTCTTAAGGTAGCTCTAACTGATAAGCTACATTTCTGACTCTTTTGATGATTTTGAAAGGACCAATGAATCGTGGACTTAACTTTCCATGTTTCTTGAATCGGATTAGAACTTTCTAAGGAGATACCTTCAACAAGACATAATCTCCTTTCTGGAATTCTATTGGTCTACGTCTCTTATCTGCGTACGACTTTTGTCTATCTTGTGCAGCTTTCAAACATGCCTTGATTAAGTCAAGCTGTTCTGATGTGGCTTGAACTATTTCTTTGCTGCCTAACTCTTTCTGACCAACTTCTCCCCAACATACGGGAGTCCTACATCTTCTACCATATAACATCTCGTATGGTGGCATACCTATACTGGAATGGTAGCTATTATTGTACGAGAATTATGCTAATGGTAAATGATTATCCCAACTTCCACCAAAATCAATCATACAAGCACGTAGCATATCTTCGAGGGTTTGTATTGTCCTCTAACTTTAACCGTCAGTTTGAGGATGATATGTTGTGCTGATCAATAACCTAGTTCTCATCTCTTTATGTAACTTTTACAAAAACGTGAAGTGAAACGAGTATCTCGATCAGAGACAATCGAGACTGGCACTCCATGTCTTGAAACAATCTCTTTGATGAATAAATCAGTTAACTTTTCTGAAGAGTATGTCTCATGTATTGCTAAGAAATGAGCACTCTTAGTTAACCGATCTACAACCACCCAAATGATATCATAACCCCTAGATGTCTTTGGTAGCTTGGTTATGAAGTCCATAGTGAGATGTTCCCACTTCCATTCTGGGATTTCTAATGGTTGTAATCTTCTATACGATTTCGGATGTTCTGCTTTAACTTGTAAACAAGTCAAGCATTTTGCTACATATTTCATGATATCAAATTTCATTCCGGGCCTCCAATAATCTCTACGCAGATCTTGGTACATTTTTGTAGTACCCGGATGAATAGAATATCGTGATTTATGAGCTTCATCAAGAATCTTAAGTCTAAACTCACTTGATCGTGGTACCCACATGCGACCAAATCGAGTCTTAACTTTATATTCATTCTCTTTTAGAAACTTTTCCTGACCAACCATTCTTTCTTTCTTAATATTCTCACCTTTTAATGCTTCGATTTGTGTGTCTCGAAGCTGGCTCATGAAATTAGGAGTTATCACTAACTTATATTCTTTCACCCGAATAGGATGATGCTCTTCCTTGCGGCTTAGAGCATCGGCTACCACATTAGCCTTTCCGGGGTGATATAGAATTTCACAATCATAAACCTTGACCAGTTCTAACCGTCGTCGTTTCCTTATGTTTAAGTCCTTCTGGTCAAAGAAGTATTTAAGACTCTTGTGGTCTGTGTAAATCGTACACTTTGTTCCGTACAAGTAATGCCTCCAGATCTTTAGTGCGAACACTACTGCAGCTAATTCCAGATCATGGGTTGGATAGTTTGCTTCATGCGTCTTCAGGTGTCGAGAGGCATAGGCTATCACCTTTCCTCTTTGCATTAGAACACACCCTAGCCCAAGTTTGGAAGCATCAGAGTATACCACAAAATCTTATATTCCTTCTGGCAATGTCAGAACCGGAGCTTGTGTCAACTTTTCTTTCAAAGTCTGGAATGCTTTCTCCTGAGCCACATTCCATTCATACTTTGAATTCCTTCGAGATAGCTTAGTTATGGGGTGGCTATCTTAGAGAAGTCCTGGATGAATCTTCTATAATAGCCAGCTAACCCCAAGAAGCTTCTAACTTCCGATGGATTCTTAGGTGGAGACCATTTCATTACAGCCTCTACCTTTGCTGGGTCCACCAAGATACCTTCTGCATTTACAACATGACCCAGAAATTGGACTTCCCTCAACCAAAATGCACATTTTAAGAATTTGGCGTACAATTTCTCCTTCAGTAAAGTGCTAAGTACTTCACGAAGTGTTGTGTATGCTCTTCTTCATTCCTTGAATAAATCAAAATGTCATCAATGAAGAAAATAACGGATTTTTCTAACATTCGCCGGCATACTCTATTCATGAGGTCCATGAAAATTGTTGGAGCATTCGTCACTCCAAACAGAATCACTACAAATTCATAGTGTCCATAACGAGTTCTAAATGTTGTCTTAGGTACATCTTCTTCTCGTACCTTAACCTGATTATAACCGGATCTTAAGTCAATTTTAGAAAACCAACTTGATCCTTGTAATTGAGCAAACATATCATCAATTCTAGGTAAAGGATACTATTCTTGATAGTCAATTTGTTCAATTCACGGTAGTCTATACACATTCTCATACTACCGTCTTTCTTCTCTACGAACAAAATTGGTGCACACCAAGGTGATACACTAGGGCGTATAAATCCCTTTTCCAACAACTCTTGCAGTTTTGACATCAATTCCTTCATTTCAGTTAGTGCTAACCGGTATGGAGCCTTAGCTACTGGCTTAGCTTCAGGAATTAAATCGATTTTGAATTCGATTTCTCTTTCAAGTGGGGTACCTGGAAGATTGTCCGGGAATACTTCTGGGAAGGCTTAATGACCTTGTCTCACATAGGCTAAGAAGGCTTGATGACCTTGTCTCATGTAGCTACTTATCTTGGCCATCGTACATAGTGTGATATGGTTCCGTCTGTAACATCCATGATTTTTTTTGGACATTTTTTTTATTATTTAATTATTCTATTCTATACAATAAATACAATATTTATATCTAGTACTTGTTCGAGCACATTATGTCAAGTTAAATATTATATTAATACGTATTAATTCAAATCTCCAAGCCTCGTAATACCCATTATTTACCTCTATGCGTTTGTGTGTAAGTATATATATATATATATATATATGAATATATATGTTTGATAAAACAAGTGTTCAACGTTCGATTTCTTGGAAATAAAAGTTTCGAGCCAAAATATTATGTTTACACATTTTACATTATGTATGTGTTTAAAATTACAACTACATATGAAAACCAACATAATTAAACATGATAAATAAACCCATTAAACAATTTACTATGTAATTCCCCACCTCATGAAACATGATAATTTGATAGGTAACATTTAATTTTCTTTATACACTTATAAAAACTAAATCATAAATCCTAAAAATAAAAATTTGGGTTTATAAATGATCCTTTTATAGAAATAAAATTATTTCTATTTGTAAGTTATAGCTCTATGTTTAACATTAATATTAAAATAAAAATTTATTAGAGAAACTTATAAACTTTAATGACTTTGTACCTTTATAAAAGTTCAGGGTCCTCTTTACAATTTCTGAAAATTTAAGCTAACTTTAAACCAAAGTTTGTTCATGAAATGATAAAGGCTTAAAACGCCAGGGACTAGAATGCAACATCCGGTATATCTTTCCCTGTTATTCGAAGTTGACTTTCCAGAGTCAACGAAACTCAAATCCATTGCCAACTCGTTCGAATTCGTGTGATTTAATCCAAATTGATCATGCAAAAACGTTACTCGACCAGAACTAAATGATAATGATGAAGCAATTTAATGGTAATAAAAAGTTCTTACTCGAACCACCCCAAAACCGTCATACGCCATAAACCGGATTAATGCTTGAGTTCCGGATGAAATTGAAACGCATAAATGAGTCTAACCAGTTCGCAACACCTCCATTCACACTCCTTAAACTCGCAGATCATTTCTCTTTGGAATCATACAACAAATCGCCTTTTTCTCTCTCTTGGCTCGTGACTACAGGGAGGATCCCGACACCCCTCTTCGCATCAATCCAATACAAATTTCAGGTAAATATTCATAACCACTTGCTCGATTTACCTCCCCATTGCATAAACCCTTTGATTCTGGAACGAATTTGCATGTATTCGGGGCTAGGGTTTTGCTTACGCGAATTTGGGGAAGAAGAAGAGTGTGGGACTGTTTGTTAAATAAAAAGCAAACCCATTCCTGTCATGGCATCAAGCCCAGATCATCAGGTTAAGACTCACTGCCTCCACAGCCTAAGTCGCAGGTTCGAGTCCTACGCCCCTCCGTTTTCTTTTCTTTGTATTTTTAATTGTGTTCCTGATTATTTTAGTACATGGATTGATGTTTTAATTCCAGAATTCATTCATTATAAACCTAATAAAAATATTTAACAAATGTTATAAAAAAAACAGAAAATGTAGAGTAATATCTTTTTTCTTACCATTCACTTTAATCTATTAAAAACACATTGTAAATATTATAATTTAAAAAAAAAACAATACAGAAATGATTTACTTAATAAATCTAATTATAATGTTTATAAAATGGTAGTGTTTATAAAACAAATCTTAAATAATTATTTAGACATTAGTACTCTATTTCTTAAAACATATAAATAATTATTGCTAAGAATGATTATTTAAAAACATTTATAAAATTTCTTAAATAATTGTTTTTTTTATAAATAATTATACAAATTCATTTAACTTCGTTTGAAGCTTAAATTTATTTAATAACTCATTTATAAACCATTTAAGTAAATGAGATCCTTTCAAAAAAAAAAGTTAAAATAATTATTTTATTTACATAAAATAATTATTTAAAACCTTTTCCATTCCATAATTTTATTAATTAATTATTCCTGGAATAATTTTATAAATAAACCCAATGTATTACTATTTAAACCTTTTCCTAATTTGTTCATTTAATTTAGAATAATTATATTCAAACAAATTATTTTTGTAAATACTACATAATTATTTTGAGTTTCTGATTAATCTTAATTGGCTTTATACCTATAGTTATAAAGCGTATATATATTCTCACCAAACTTATACAAATCCCACATCCGACCCCAAACTCCAAAGTCCTTAGAAAATCAAATAGATTTTAATTTGTTATTCTCATTGAGTTTAGAATACAAATTCATTCGTGTAGGTTGATTGATTCTCACGAGGCTTATCCATCCTTAACAATTTATACCATTACTAGATTCATTACAAGGTGAGTTTACATAGCCCCTTTTTACTGTTTTTGCTTTTGGGGTGAAACATGTTATCAACTTTATCTATTTAAACAATTCAATATCTATGTTCTTGTGCTTGATCTTTATGCTTTATATTTGAACTACTTGGTGACCATTGCATGTGTTTCATGCCGGTACATTCATTAACTTGCAGCCCAAGCCTAAGGTAGTACCTAACATGATCATTTATATGGGAAACTGAAACTATAACTTACCACAAGACCTTGGCGGGTTTTGTTGGGTATCAACTATAACTTGGAGTCCGCTTGCTCCCTTTTTCAAAATGGCAATCAGTGGGATTGCGTATCTAGTTTTCTATTATCAGGCTTGTACGCTTGGAACCTTGTATGTTTTCACATATATGCTTTAGACATGCTTTGAACATATTGAATTATAAACATATACTTAACTTTTGTTTGGTGTCAAAACCTATGTTACTCACCAACTACTTGTAGTTGACATTTACTCACATGTTTCAGGTGCACCAGTTTGAGGACACTACTTGATCACTTAGGACATTGGACCTAGCTCTATTAAAGATTAAATTCAACTTATGTCATGTTTGAACGCTTTATTATCCATTTCTACTTGTAACGGATGCGTTTAATTTTGATGAATAAATATTGTCACATTTAATAGATGATCGTGTGCTTATGAACAACCTCATCTGCCCCGGCGTATAATCCTCCGCCGGCCGGGGTGTGACACCGTCGTTCACCAATGACACTCACTTCCTTTCTGTAGGCGTCATGAATAGTACAATCTTCTAGTTGCATATAATCGTTGCAGAATGTGAAGATAACCAGTCCATTCCAATTATTACATCAAATTCTTGCATTGCCATTGGAATTAAGTCGACAAGATATTCTTTATCTTCCATCAGTAATCGGAAATCTCGGCATATATCAGTTACTACGCAGTTTCGATTACTCGCGATTTCAACTTCTAATGCCTTAGCCAACTTACTTCTATTGAAGTCTCTAGAGTTTGCATATTTTAAGGAAATAAACGATCGACTAGCTCCTGTATCGAATAAAACACAAGCTGGTAGGGAATTCAAGAGGAATGTACCTGATACAACGTCAGGAACATCTTTTGCTTCCTCTGCAGTGATCTGAAAAGCCCTACCCCTTGGCTTCGGAGCCTCGATCCTCTTTACCTCATTCCCTGCCACTCTAGACCATTCTCCTGTCTTTTCATTCTAAGATTTTAGCTCAGGACATTCCCTACTAAAGTGTCCCGACTTATAACAATTATAGCACAATTGAGTGCCACTCATGCATTGCAATGCAGTGTGCCCTGTCTTCCCACACTTGTGACAAGTTATTGACTTGAATCGGCACTCTCCTGGGTGCCTTCTTCACAAGCCTTACAACTTTGGATACTTTTCTTTGGGGAACCACCTCCCGATTTACTAAACTTAAACCTCTTAAGAGGCATAGGAGAAGGATAACTTTCCCCTTTCCTCTTCTCGTCTCGCTCATCTTGTCTCTTGAGCTCAGTTTCGCGTTCCTGAGCCTAATAAATCATCTCCTCTAAGTTCGCATACTTGGATGGATGGACAAACTCTCTAATTTCTATTTTTAAAACAAGATGGTATCTCGTCATCCACATCTCCGGGGTTGTCAATAAAGCTGGACAGAACCTAGCCTTGTCAAAGAAAATCCTTGTGATTTCATCTATCGTCTCTGTTGTCTGACGGAGTTGAAGAAACTCCTCAGTAATTCTTTCAATTGCCGCTCGAGGGCAATAGTGTTTTAGGAAGAGATCCTTAAATTCTTCCTACCTCATCTCCTTGATTCTTTCTCTACCTTTCTCTCTTTTTACTATTCCCCACCAATCATCAGCTCGCTCTTTTAATTGGTTGGTAGCGAATGTAACCACATCTTCTTTTTCACAGTGGCATGTATCGAATGCCCTTTCTATTGAGGCAATCCACCTCTGACTTTCTAAGGGATTAGCATCTCCCTTAAACTCTAACGGTTTGCATGTCATGAAATCCTTGTACGTACAATGAGTTGACTTCGTATCAACTTTTGGATTTCTTCCTTCTTCATTATAGGTAATCTCCTTATGGTTTTAAACCAGCTCTCTAACGAGCTTTGTAGATCTGCTTGTAAGATCGGGAAATTCGCATCGAACGCTTTTCCTACTTCTAATGCGATTTGTGTCCGGATATTCTCCGGGACTTGCTCAACTTCGTTCTCATTATGATGTGGAGATTCGGCTCTCATGTGGCTTCCCTCGTCACGTACTTCGTCATTTTGATGTTCAGCCATTTGCTGAAAGATGACGTCGTTTAATCTCTCATTTGTTTACCCTAATCATAGTCTAGGGTTTTATACTATAGGCCTCGTCTTTAATTTAATCCTATTCAAGCATTTCTAGGGTTTCACATAAGGCCTCATTTATGCATGTTACACATATGCACATTTATTCATGCATTTTAGTCATGCATTTTCACATTCCCGGCTTACTATTTGCTGGAATAAGTTATCATATGATGTTTGCGATATTATGATGGTCCCATACATTAGCTCCAATACTGGCCAGGCATAAGGCAATGTATGTTACGTATCATGATACTCCCAATTATCATCTGGAGCTTATCTCATACAAATTTCTACCCACGTATACTCATAAATTTATGTTTAAGCACTGGAATTTAAACATACCTGCTTCCTTGGACAGCCTCGGATTGAATCCATGTTTATATCACGAGCACTTATGGTTTGAGTTTAAGTACCCTTTCTGATACTTAAATCCCTCAAACCGTGCTCTGATACCAACCTAAAACACCCTACTTATCTCTTATTTTATCAGAGTATTATATTGTGGAAAACGGTCCCAATTTCATAAAGCCATGCCAAAAAATGGCTAAGGTATAATTTTCATTATAATATTGTTTTACATAATATGATACATTTACATCATATTACATGGGGATTCTTTAAATCCGATCGCTCCGTCCTCAGGAAGCTCTATTCCACATGCTTCTTTCCTGCAGTGTTTGAAAAACGTTTTTGAATTAGCTTCCGCTAAGTAAGTACACTGCATCTTTTTATTTCATTAGGAACCCTTTAGGTTCTTATTTTTGTTCACGTTTTCTCAGGCTCTCGGCGCCCCCATGACCATCTCTGGACGTACCTCCGATCACGGCATTTGTATATTTTATGGGTGTGCTAACCCCCTCGCAACCATCTTAGGCCATCTTAGGCCGTACCTCCTGTCCGAGTATTGGCAAGCTTCTTATACTCGTCAGTATAGACTCCTCGCATTTGTCACGAAGACTCATTCATTCCACAGCCCCGTAGGCTTGGAATCTTTTACTCTCTCAGCCCCGTAGGCCTAGAGTTTCCTTTAATTCTCTTTAGTTCTCTACTTTATTTATTGAGATCCACCTTACAGGCCGGGTATCTCATTTCATTTGGGACCTTGAGTATCTTAGACTCACAGCCTCCCAAATGTATCAAGCATTTGTTTTCATTTCACGTATATGCTTGATTTACTTCCCTAACCAGTCCTCACCTTAAAAATTTGTAACAGTTTCTCCATGATGTATTAAAAGGGTTTATATGTAGGAAGTACCAGCGGCGTATCCACCACCACTTTAACACTTCGTGAATACTCCATTATTCCATTTTAGGGTTTATACTCGTTCAATCATACTCATTCATATTTGCACATATCATCATGCATACACGTATTCATCATTCATTTCACGTATTCATATTCATCATGTATTCCCATTCATTATGCATGGTATACTTCCATCACTTATTCATGTTCGTCACATATTGCAAACTGGGGTGATTTTCCTTTCAGAGCAGTACCTCCAACAGAGATATTCCCAGGAAAGAGTGATGGGTCTAGGAGAGATTTATACACCACTCTTTCCATAGACAGAACTATCCGTTTGTTAGATAACTACATACCGGTTGGATGTTCTCCCGTACGTTCACTATATTTAATCATTATCAATTAGTCTATACCCCTAAAATTCATAATGGTTTCACCACGATGTACCAAGAGGTTTATATATAGGAAGTACCAGCGGCGTATCCACCACCCCTTGGATACGTCGTGATTACTCCATTATTCTTGTTTAGTGTTTAGACTAAACCGTCATTACCCCGTACCCTCATCATATCACATATTACATAGTACATATCATTGAAAAATGTATTTTCATATAATCGTGTCCAGGGTACGGGTCCAATGTACTTACTTTATCTTCAGGTAGTTCCTAAGTTTGTTCCTCGCTTTAAACGTTTCTCTGAACTCGAACCGTACTCGTAGCGTACCGCACTCGTAACCACCATGCTCATAATCGTCGTGCTATCCTTGCCTCGGTTTGCGTGTGTATGATGATAGTGGTGAAGTTCTTGTTGTTCCCATTTTGAACGGAAAATGAATATATTTATAGGGTAATGATACCGGTGGCGGACCGCTAAGCAAGGGGTTAGCGGTCCGCTATCGCCCCTTGCCAGCTGTTCTGCGTGCTCACCACGTAGCAGACCATTACGCCTTGGGTAGCGGTCCGTTACCCAATCCTGCTCAGCGAGTCACCATACACGTGTTGCCTTCTCGTTGTTCGGGCAAAAATTACGGCTGGCGGACCGTTACCTGCCCGGTGGCGGTCCGCCATAGGGCTGAATCACCTGACACGTACCTGCCACATGTCATTATCTCACTATTACTTTTCCCGCTATGTAGCGGACCGCCAATGGCTTGGTAGCGGTCCGCTACCACCTGAAATCTCAATTTCTTTTATTTTAAACCACTAAACTTTGGATTAATTACATATCATCCCCTGGACTTTTACTTTCTTTAAGAATTGGGGTGTTACAAAATTTGCTCTCATTTCCACATTGGGATCTCTGGTGTTGAAGTAGACCAGAAGGCTTTTGGTATTCCACTTTGATCTTTGCGCAAGTTAGGCACTTGCTCACATAGGTAGCTATATCAGTCTTCATCTTTGGCCACCAATATAGCACCTTTAGGTCATGGTACATCTTATCAGAACCTGGAATAATAGAGTATCGAGATTTGTGAGCTTCATCCATGACCAGTTCTCTTAAGTTCCCATGCATTGGAACCCATATTCGCTCCGCGAAGTAGCGAATGCCGTCTTATTTGACCTCAAATTGCTCCTCCATATCGCGTGTGGCTTCCAACGGTAGATTCTCCTCTTTAAGGGCTTCGAGTTGAGCACTACGGATTTTGTCAGGTAATCCGATGTGGATAGTAAGTTGTAATGCTCGAACTCGTTTGGGTTTAGTGTCCTTACGGCTTAGAGCATCAGCTACCACATTAGCCTTGCCCGGATGGTATCTGATCGCCCAGTCATAGTCATATAGGAGTTTGACCCAACGACGTTGTCGCATGTTCAACTCTTTCTATTCAAAGATATGTTGAAGACTCTTGTGATCGGTGTAAATAGTGCACTTGGTACCGTACAAGTAATGTTTCCATATCTTTAGTGCAAATACCACGGCTCCTAACTCTAAGTCATGAGTCGTATGCGATCACTTTCTCGCGTTATATCAGTACACAACCAAGACCTTGAATGGATGCATTGCAATATACCATGAAATCATATGTTCCCTCCGGAAGAGATAGGATGGGTGCACTGCAGAGTTTATGTTTAAGAAGTTGGAATGCTGACTCCTGGGTTTCACCCCAGTTATAGGGTTTACCCTTTTGAGTTAAAGCAGTGAGGGGTTGGGAAATCTTGGAAAATCCTTCGGTGAATCGCCGGTAATACCCTACCAATCCCAGAAATTGTCGCACCTTCGTTGGGTTTGTCGGTGCCGCCCAATTCTTGATGGCTTCTACTTTAGCTGGATCGACATGTATTCCCGTCTCGTTGACTACATGTCTTAAGAATTGCACTTCTCGAATCTAGAATTTGCACTTGAAAGTTTTGCGTACAATTGTTCTTGTTTTAGCAATTCCAGAATCAAACTCATGTGTTCCTTATGTTCGTTCCTATTCTTGGAATAGATGAGGATGTCATCAATGAGATCCATGAATATCGCGGGTGCATTGGTCAATCCAAATGGCATTACCATGAATTCGTAGTGACCATACCTGGTTCTGAATGCCGTCCTTGAGATGTCTTTGTCTCAGACTCTCAACTGATGATAAACGAATCTGAGATCTCTCTTGGAATAGAAGCTTGATCCTTGGAGTTGGTCAAACAGGTCATCAATGCGGGGTAAAGGATGCCGGTTCTTGATAGTCACTTTGTTCAGCTCACGGTAGTCAATGCACATACGGAAAGTCCCGTCTTTCTTCTTGGCGAATAGGACTGGAGCTCCCCATGGCGATAAGCTAGGTCGGATGGAACTTTTATCAAACAACTCTTGCAGTTGTGTACATAGTTCTTGCAATTCACTGGGTGCAAGTCTGTAGGGTGCTCGAGCAATAGGCGCTGCTCCGGGTACTAGATCGATTCGGAATTTGACTTGACGATGTGGTGGAAAACCAGGAATGTCTTTGGGAAATACTTCTGGATAATCACGAACGATCGGAATGTTGTCAATCCTCTTCTCCTCAGATGGCTGCTTGGCTACGAGAGCCAGAATGGTAGTATGACCTTTTTGTAGACACTTTTGTGCTTTCATGAAGGATATGATGCCAACGACTACACCACTCCTTTCGCCTTGGACAGAAAGGGTTTCTTCGCTCGGGGGAGGAAGGCGAACAATTTTCTCATAACAAATAATTTCGGCTTGATTCTTGGATAACCAATCTATACCGACAATTACGTCGCAATTGCCAAGTGTGACTGGCATAAGGTCAATGTCAAGTTCATGACCAGCCAATCCATGTTTACATCCCTTCAAAATGTGAGTTGCTTCAAATATCTTCTCATCAGCTATTTCTATGGTATACTTACCTTCTAGTAGGGTTGGAGTACCCGTACCAGTAAGAAATTTGTGAGGTCATTGAAATAACTGGATATGTTGGGGTGTAAATCAAATTAGACCAAGGATTAGTCACAGGATGAGGTAATAAGGTCAAATGGAATCTATTGTTGGAGTGTATGGAATAACGTGTTAGTTTAGAAAGAATTCCTCAAATTCCACTTACATAGTTGGAGTCGATGGGTTTACCATGAGGTTCTACCAGAGTTTCAATCTAGGTGGTTTCCTTGATCAAGTTTTGATGAGAGTCTTAAGTTCAGTATGACTCTTACGTGAGTGAAATAAAATGATGGATCATATTGATGATAGTTCAGTGTAACCGTAAACATCTTCAACCTGATAGTCGCGTCTATCAATAGTTGAACAGGTTTAACGATATCAACTAGTCGTTGAGCGGGTTACGTGAATTTCTACAGGCAGTGGAAACTTAAATCTATAAAGCACAAATTACTATTGCATGCTCACCCTAGCTTCTCCTTGTCCTGTGTCAAAATGTCCTTTAGTTTGTATTGTCGAGTACAGAGTGTTGTCAGATATGATAAATCATCAAGAGGCTTAGTCATCAACCATCAATTGATCAACTAGGACTCATATCAGGATGAGTAGTCGGGAATCGTTTGATGGGAACATGCACATGAAATAAACATGTACATGAAATGCGGCTTCGATGAGCGAAACTAGTTCATGAATGTGTTACTGGAAGAGGCAAAGTAGTCGTCCTTCCAACTGAGTCAGGATAGGGTTTAAGTATGCAATGAGCAAGGCGTTCTCATCCTTATGGTTAATCTTTCTTCAACAGAATATCGACCAAAGCGCGAGCCCATGGCTCGGGAAAGTGGTGACATCTATGTGTCAATGGATTCTGCAATAAAGCGTGCAACGGTCTACCTTCACCCGGAGTACCTCAAGCGAGGCCCACGGGTTCGAGCTTGAAGTAGAGTAAAGCTAGTGAGGTCGGGATATAGTTGCTAGTGGGTGCAGGAGGGACTCGCCTCCGACGAAATCAACTCCCAAAGAGACATGTGTTAGTGTTGTGTGTCATTCCCAACACGGACTTGAGAAGGCCCGCCATTCCTGATTGTATCATCGATAGGCTCAAGCCGGTGTCATCTTTGGCTCCGAGGGTATAACAAGGGTGCAAATGATGGTGGTGTGAGTGACTCCTCTGAAGGCTTCGTCACGCTGCCCTCGGACGGGAGTGGATGTTATTTTGGTGATTACCCGAGTGTCACCATTGGGAATGATGATGCAATGCGAATGACTTGCCCCTCGTCAGCAGAGGGTCATATGGATGATGTCAACATGCCTGCAATGCAATGTATGTGCAGATGCTACGTGTACCATGTATGAGTGTCTGTGTCGTGTAACTAATGTGTGTGGGTTATAGTCTAGTATGCAATTCCTAGTTCGCTATATCCATTGGCTCTGATACTAATTTGTCACACCCCCAAATCCCACTAACGGAGTTTTACCATTTGGAAGGTGACAAACCAGGATCTCGGTCATTAGTTACATTAAACGACTCTATATGGGACTTAAAATGAAATATTATAAAGTTCTGAGTTAATGTGCGGAAGCGTTTAAACAAAAGTAAATGCGCAAAACAACGCGCCCAAGTTTAAGTAATAACAGAAACATAAATAGTGTTTGATAGAATGGCATGTGATGATAATAGTCAAATGACACCATGCATGCCCTAACGTGATCCTGCGTATCGACCTGAGAAAACATGTAAGAAAAAGTGTCAACACTAGGTTGGTGAGTTCACAGGTTTCAGCTTGTAATAGCGTTTAACATATTGATGTACATTTAATATATATAAAAACCGGTAGCTAACCCATTTTCATGTATACTAATGCGCTCGCAACCGTAAACTGACTGTTTATGTTTGAATGCCTCCCACCAGGCCTATCAACCATGGCGCATGTTTAGGTCAATATTACACCCGTTCGACCTCCAATCGAGTTAGCGCGACTAACGCGGGTGGGGTTTGTCAAACCCAGTAGTACTACTCAACATACCTCGCTATACTCATATTTAAACGGTTCGATGTGAGGACTTTCATGATAGAGTTTACGCATAGTCATAACAAGTGATAACACATATGAATTACAAAAATCAAAAGTGTTTGCGTCATGTTTTCTCCCCCAATTTAAAATAGTAAAAGGGGGCGTGAAAACTCACCTGCGTTGCGTAGTAGGAAGTATCACACAAGTAAGAGATTTGGTACACAAGTGTCAGCCTGCATCGGTTTATGTATGCCCTAGAATTATAAACATAATAATTAGAGACACATTGCGATTTGTGACGACGACACGGAAGATTAGAACGTCTTAAAACATTCTAAGGATTTATGAGTAGACGAGCGTGTCTACGGGAATATAGGTTTCTTAATATAATAATTAAGATAAGTTACGTGTCGAACGTTAATAACGAATAATATTAATTAATAATTAAATATATCCGTGCGTTAGTACCATTAAAATAATGGCTAGAAAAATAATATAATTAATATTATTTTTGAACTCGTAGAAAATATACGATAATCACATAAGTGGCAAAAATAATAAATATATTATTTTTATTCAAGTATATAAACGTCAGTAAATAATATAAACAATTATATTATTAATTAGTTTGAAACGATACACGAGGTTTATAAACGATGCGAAATAATATATAAATATATATTATTTTATAATAGGGGTCATGGGTTGAAAATAATATAAACATATTATTTTATAATTCAGTAATAATGTTAAAAATAGGTTATAAGCCAAACCCGAGTCCACGGGTTGTTTCATGGGTTCAAAACATTTTAATATATTAATATATTAATATGGGGATAGGTTTTTATAAATTAAGTATAGTGAAAAAGTCCCAAAAAAAGAATGCAGGAGACCGGACTCGAACCCGGGTCTCGTGCGTACAAGTCAAGTGTGTTAACCAAGTCCACCCGCTAGGGTATCACGATAATATCCTGATCCATTTGGTTTTAACACAAAACTCTCGTGAGTCCCCCTCCCATATGAACGTACGATCGAATCCAGTCCCAATCCATAAATTTCGTTTGTGATTTAAACAAATGGTACAGGGGTTTTGTTAAACGAAGGCTTGTGATCCTGTGTGTGTTTAATTGTATAAATATCGTGTTTAAGATCGATTAATTATAGAAACTAGGCCTGACAACCCTAGGTTTGATCTTGAATGGATTTGAACAAATCTGATATAAAAACTTGTTGAAAACATAGGGCTTTTATTGATTAGAGTGTTGCGAAACTACTGATCTGGTTTAATTTCATTTACGTTGCGTCTAAGATCAAAAACCCCAAAACATATTATGAACAAACCCTAGATTATGGGTCATGGACAATTCGATGATATAAGCCCTGGATTTCATAGGGTTTTCACTCTAGACATCAACACAAGTCTAAGGACATGTTTAGTTTCTAGAATTGATATCGGATTGATAGGGTTCGACTAAAACTAAAACAGTATGAACCCTAGTTATCGATTGAGTTAAATCCGATAATGTAAGTCTTAATTAGTATAGGGCTTTTAATTTAGTCATTAAAACGAAACTGTAGATACAAGCAATTACTAGAATGGAGATAGAATTGATGGTGTACGACTAAAGCACAGCCGCAACTTCAATAGGGTGGTCTCTGGTGTCTCCGGTCACCTCTCCGGCCAAAAAGATGTGTGAAATAGCTTATGTGGTACTCGTACAGGGTGCGCAGTGTGTTCGATTGAGAGAGTGATACACGAATTCGTCGAATTTGATGGTTAAGCAAAGTGTGTCTACGGTTATGCCTTGATTAGCCATTAAGTGGTTTAATTCGTGTAATGATGGTGATTAATCCGATGGTTATGACTGTTAATGACATTATCGTGCAATTTCAGTCACAAACTCCAACAGAAAACGATCGTGGGATTCGAATTTGGATCAAACCGCGAGTTTGACTTCTAAAGTTAACAGATGTAAGTTTTGTCTATTTACACGACTAGTCCTTGTAGTTTTAAGTTTAGGTAATGACAGAAACAGTCCCTGAAGTTTGAGTTAAGTTAATTATGTTAACTTTAACTGGATTTGGTTAACATAGTTAACCTGAAAGTCCGGATTGTCGCAGATCAATCCACGTGGTTTCTACAAAACGACACTTTCGCATGTTTCAATACTTCATTTATGATTAATTAGAATCATCCTACATCATCAAGCACGTGTAACAACACATATTCAACATGTACTTTTTAATAAAGTTTCCTCTTTAGGAAGGCCTCTGATTTCTAGCTTGTTTAATGATATTCAACACACTAAACCAATTGCATACAACCTATTTAACATGATTATAACCATAACAAGTATCAAACTCCTCTAACATGCAATTCTACAACATCACATAATCAAAAAGTTTCCTTATTTGGAAAGTTCACAAAACCGAGCTAGGTATACAAAATCTGATTATATACATCATCTATACATGCATCAAGTAACACATAAACATCATCACATCATTCTAACCATGTCTAGTATGCACAATAGAAATCACATAAAGTTTCCCTTTTTAGTAATTCGTGTTTCCAGAGATCTAGGGTTTCACAAAAACAATAATCTCAACAATTAAGTGCAATAACAATCAAATAATTAACAAAGTCACCTTCTTTTTTGTAAAAACTCATGTTTGGATGAACTAGGGTTTAAATCAAAATTCTTGGAATCATAAAATAACGAAATCGGACGAAACAACTTACGTAGTAGTGTTAGCAACGCCTAGGGAAGACCGATTACAAGTTCAATTGCAAGATTCAAGCTTGGAGGGGGGTGTTTGGGTTGCTTCTTGTTCTCGGCGCAAGGGATGGGAGGGGGTTTGGGGTCGACGGCTAGAGAAGGAAAAAAAAAGGAATAGGGTTTTAATTTTTATAAAATTTCTTATATACATGCATGGATTTAAAATGGGTTATGGATAATCCATGGGTCAACAATGGAATCCATGGGTTATTTTAAAACAAGTTTCACTAATAACAATTAAATCCCTTCACTATTATTTTTATAAAAATCTACCTTTATAAAAATAATGAACGCAATTAATTTTTGATAAATATATGCGATTTCACTAAAGTTCACATAATTCACGTAAAAGTCACTTAGCATGTAAATTCACATATTTTTCACTAAAATAATTGTTCGCAATTATTTTTATTAGTTCACCAACGTTTCGGGTTAGACTCGTGTGTGATTCGGTAATTTTATAAGTTACCGCTACGTGAGTGTTTGTGTAATAAAATGACACATTTAATTAACATAATTAAATGCAATGCATGTACGACTAATTGAGATAACGGAGTTTGTATAAACAAGCTTTAAATAATAATGTTTGTGTTAACGGAGTTAACCTGAAAATGTCGGATGCCACAGGGGGATACCTACTTCTTCCCTGTGGAGGTAGGCCTCCACCAAGGGTCTGCATTGAGCCTGTTTCTTTATTATGTAGTCTTGGACGAGTTGTGAAAGTCGATCCTAGAGGTTGTCCCCTAGTGCATGCTCTTTGATGAAGATATTGTGCTTATAGAAGAGAATAAATAGAGCTTGAATGGTAAGCTAGAGTAATGGCGAGCAACTTCAGAGAGCAAAGGTTTAAGGATTGGCCGCTCTAAGACCGAATATCTCTGTTGTGTTTTTAGTGGTGTAACAGTAGACGAGGGCATCCAGTTCACCATCGATGGTCAAGTGGTATCGCGGGTAACCAAATTTAAGTATTTATGATCGTTTGTTTAGAGAGAAGGAGACATAGATAGAGACATAGCCAATCGCGTCCAGGCAGACTTGTGTCAGTAGAGAGCAGTCACTGTCGTATTGTGTGACACGAGGTTTCTAAATAAAATACATGGGAAATTCTATAGGGTTGCGATTAGACTGGCAATTTTATATGGATCAAATTGTTGGGCCATCAAGAAGACACACACGTGTAAGATGGAGGTAGCAGAGATGTAGATGTTAAGGTGGATGTATGGTCACACAGAGTTGGCCCGGATAAGAAATGAGGGTTTTTAGAAAAGGTTAGGGGTGGCTAGTATATCAGATAAGATAAGGGAATGGAGATTGAGATGGTTTGGACATGTGATAGAGCCGGTTAGAGTAGTGGAAACCCTAACTGTACAGGGAAGGACGGGTAGAGGTGGACCCAAGCTGGGTTGGGATGACCAGATTAGACAGTTTTGCTAAACTTGCACCTCTCTGAAGACATGGTTGAGTATAGGACTTCGTGGGGACGTAGAATTAGGGTTAAGCACTTTTAGGGGGTGTACTGAGTCGTCTTATTTTTATCTTATGGGCTTAGTTCTATCTAGAATTATAATGGCCTATGCAAGTTACCTACACCTTGGCTCAGTGTATATATATGATATTTGTTTTTCCCTTTTTACCACTTAGGTTTAGTAGCCAACTAATACTATATTATTAGATCTTTGTTATTGTCTAATGTTTCCTTTCAAGTTTCTTTTATGCTTTGTTTGCCCACATAGGGTTCTTGGAGCTAAGGGTCTCACTGGAAGCAGTCTCTCTATCTTCTATGATAGAGGAATGTTTTACATACATCTCACCCTCCCAGACTTTGTTATTGGTGGAATTTTACTGGGTATTGTTGTTATTTATTAAACATTTATTTGATTTTTCTTAAATTACTTATACACGTTAGTCTTTCTTAAAAAAACGAAATACGCATTCTTGGTTTTTTTCTGAACATTCCAATATAAATTTTAACGAAAACAAAGTTGATTTAAAAAATATATTTTTTGTCTCGTAATTAATTAGTTTTTACACGGCATGATCTTAAAATATATGCTTTTGTGGGTCTAATTTTTAAATATTTTTATATAGTTGACAATTATTTTTACTTTTATTTAAAAAATGGTTAGGGATAGGGATGTGAAGGATCCATATAGTCACCCCGTAATGGTTAAGAGGTTTTTTACTCGGGTGGACCTCACTTTTGCCCAAGGAAAGGAACGTAGTTTTAGAAACTTTAATAAAGGTAATTTAACCTAAAATATATAGGAACTTCTAAATGTTTTTGCATAAATCGGAAGTGAGGTAACGTAATGATGAATAGATTATCTTTTGTAAACAATTTGAATAAATATTAGTAAAATTTCATTATATGTTTAAATAAAGAATCTTAGTTCAAGATTATTAGCAGGGACGTATTCAGACGAGTACTAAAAAATGGATCCTTAAATATAATTTTTTTCCAAAGATCGATGATAATTGTAATAACAATAAACAAAAAAACGTTATTGTAGCGATAAACAAAGTTAAACAATAAACAGAACAAAGTTTTCATCTACTTATTTTGGTTCTAATTTAAAAAAAATATTTATTTATATACACATAATTTTTTATTTTTAAATTTGGGCCCCCGTGAAAACGGGCCACAGGCGACCGCAGATGACAACTTGGGCTCCGAGACACCCTGATTATTTGTATTTTGGTGTCTTTTAATCCTTTTTTGGTATATTTGCTTCAACTTGATTTGTATTTTGTGATACGTATACTGTTCTTTGTTTTGGCTTGTATAACACACACACACATATATATATATATATAATAAACGAGTTGAGCCTGAGCCGAGCCGAGCCGAGCCCTAGTTTGAATAACTACTCATGAGTTGAGCTCAAGTGTTAGAAACAGAGCTCGATGTAACACACGGTTTTATTATTTGACTGTTATAATCATTTATCTAATTATTAAATGATCAATTGATTTATTTATTATTAACCTATGTCTAGTAATTAGTTGATGTGGCTCATTACTATGATGGGTCATTAATGGGTCTCCCCTTAGGTGTACATACGAATAGAGAGATAATTAGAGAGAATTAACTAGTGAAAGATTATCACCACTAAAAAAATTTGTTCCCCTCTCTCTCCCATAACCATGAATTCTCACGAACTCACCTTAGCCATTATAACCGTATACCCTAAACGGGAACCCGATCTTCCTGTGAATCATGACGTCTTCCCTCTCTGCGGTTAGCTTATCAGGTATTCAATTATTATTATTTGTTTTCCATTATAATGTTCAAGAATTGATCAACATGTGGTATCACAGCAGATGTTGACTAATCAGTTCTTATTTCATTCCCTAAACTGGAATTAAAATCGGAGAACACAAGGTTTTGTTAAAACCGTTTTAATTTTTTTCCGAATCTGGTCTTAGAAAAACGTTTCAATATTACACGTTTTTTGATATCCTAAAATTGAGATCCATTAAGTTTTTGAAATCTATTAAAAATTAATGTTTAAAGATTTCGATTCCAGTAAAAATCCTACAGTGATCAAGAACAGTTTCTTATGTTCTTCAAATTGTTCTTGATAGTTTCATCCTAAAATTGATGAAAAATCTCTTATTTTGGATTAAAACTGAATTTGTTTCTGTTTTCATAAAAAGGTGCAACTTAATCTCCAAGTTTTTTTTTGAAATTTTATTATTATTTTAATATTCGAACTAATATACTTTGAGATATACTAAAACACCTTTAAGATTTTCAAAATCAAAATATATTCAAATAACTAAATTTTCGCACATGCCTTATCGGGTTTAATTTTCACGGTTTATGATTCACGGGTTTACAGTTCACGGATTAGACTTCACGAGTTTTGACTTCACGGTTTTTACTTCACAGGTATATTTCACGGGTTCTAAGTTTACGGTTTATAGTTCACGGTCTTAATGTTCATGGGTTTAAGTTCACGGTTTATGTTCACGGAGCCGTGAACCTTTACTGAGCCGTGAACCTTTTCTTGAGTCGTGAACCTTAATGGAGTCGTGAACCTTAAAGGAACCGTGAACCTTAAAGGAACCATGAACCTTACCGGAGTCGTGAACCTTACCGGTGTCACACCCCGGCCGGCAACGGATTATACGTCGGGGCTGACACGGTTGTTCAAAAGCACATGATCATCTATTAAATGTGATAATATTTATTCATCCAAATTTAAAACATCTGTTACAATAGAAAGTAGAAAGCAAAGAGTTCAAACATAACATAAATTAAATTAAAACTAGGTCCATGTCCTATGTGATCAAGTAGTCCTCAAACAGGTGCACCTGAAACATGTGAGTAAATGTCAACTACAAGTAGTTGGTGAGAAACATAGGTTTTGACACCAAACAAAGTTTAAGTATAGTTTACAATTCAATATGTTCAAATCATGTCTAAAGCATATATGTGAAAACACACAAGGTTCCAAGCGTACAATTCAATCCTGGTAATGGAAAACTAGATACGCAATCCCACTGATTGCCATTTTGGAAAAGGGGCAAGAAGATACCCAAGTTGTAAATTGATACCCAACAAAAACCCGCCAAGGTTTTGTGGTAAGTTATAGTTTCGGATTCCCGTATAAATGATCATAAAAGGTACTACCTTAGGCTTGGGCTGCAAGTTAATGAATGTACTGACATGAACACATGTAATGGTCACGAGGTAGTTCAAGACATAAAGCATAAAGATCAAAGCATAAGAACATAGGTATTGAATCGTGTAAGTAAAGCATTTGTAAACATGTTTCACCCAAAAAGTAAAAATAGTAAAAAAAAAAGGGGGGGGGGCAATGTAATTTGATGAGATGAATAGTTATTGTGAGGTTTTCTCACAACAAACCTACATAGATAATTTGCTTTCTAGGTTCAAAAATAAGTTTAACAAGATAATGAAATCATAGGGTTTTAGAGTTTGGGTTGGAGATGGACTTGCTTGGTTGATTTGGAGGTTTTTGACTTACTTCAGAAACAATGATAATAAAATAGTTTGTAAGAATTTATTTAGTAGGTAAATTAGTAGTCTATTTTACATAATTGTACTAGAGATATTAAATAAGATTTGTGGGACAAAATAGTGTATCAAGATTTATAAAATAACTTTATAATTAAAAAGTTCACTCAATAATTTAACGTTTATTAGTTATTGTAAACAAAATGGTTAATTGTTACTAAATGCAAAAGAAATGATTTATTAATAATTGAAGTTAATTTGGTTAGTTAATTAATCATAAATGAGTGATAAAAGATTAAATAGTGTTTTAATTAGGATTAATGGATGTTGATATAAAATAATTATTTGAGTATTTATAAGTTTAAAAGTATGTTTAAATAATTTATTTTATAAGAATAATTATTTACAAGAATATGAAATGTCTAAACATTTAATTTAAATTTGTGTAATAACACCATAAATAAACACATAATTAATTTGTTTCAAACAAAATTATTTCTATTATTTATTTATGAATTTAAAATGTTTCCTAATTTGTTTTTAATTAAAACAAAATAAATAAACAATAACTTTATATTTTATGTTTATATAAAACCATAGAATACGTTTATATAATTTATAAAAGTTAAATTGGTGTTTTTAAATATTTAATTAATGCATAGAAAGGTAAAAAGGAAATGAATCTCAAAATTTTGGCCCTGAACGGAGTCGAACCCGCGTCCCCCACCGGGTCACACGTACACACCTCACTAGCCATCAGACCAGGGCTTATGCCTCAGTCCGAAACTGATGCGTTTAGATTTTAAGCAACAAGTCCGGATCATCTCCTTCCCTAAAACATTCCTGAAACCCTAGCCCGTTAATTCTTTCGATCGAGCTAACGATCGAAGCCCAAATCATGGGGCTTTTGATCCCTGTATCAAGACGAACTCAACAACTCTAAATTTAACTGTAAAGATTACGAGGAGAGGGAGAACGACTGTAAGAACATGGTGGGATTCGACGTAAATAGAAGTGCGAGTAGTTTTCAGTGAGTGTAGTTGATGATTTCAAGTTCCCATTTATAGCCAAAACGCACTACATTGATTAATCGAGTAAAGGGTTGGGAGTGGGGTCGTCGGTTTCGAAATTGCCCATGATTAACTAATCAAAACCCAATTAACTTCGCATAGTGGGTCGATTAATGGGTTTAAACGTGTTGGCAGTTTCAAATTCGAGTGAAAATATCTCCTTTACGAGATGGGGATAAATCGAACGAGAGTCGGTAAAAGGGGGTTTCGAACCCGGGACTGATTTTGGGAAGGGGCGAGAATTCGAATTGGCAGAACAGATCCCTGATGTTTAAAGTTTTTATCATTTTATGTAAAAACTCTATTTTTATAGAATTTAAAGTTTCAAAAAATACAAAACAAACCATGAAATTTATAAAACATAAAATCATTAAAGTTTCATAAGTTTTTTTATAAAATCTAATAAATGTATTTGTTATATTTAAAAAGTTACTTATATATAAAAAAATGTAATTTATTAAATGATATAAATCTCTTTTTATTTTCATTAATATATACCCTAATTTTTATAAAACTTAAAATTTGACTTTTGTAATTATATATATATATATATAGGGGATGGTTCCCCTAAAAAGTGCTACTTGGCTAAGAAGCCTAAGAAGCAATCGCATCCATTCAATTGGATGATCAAGGGTATGTATTTAAGTGTAGGAAAATAAGGGGTGGAGGACATTTTTGGAAAACCCACAATTGTTGACTTTTTTTCAAATTCCCCCCCTTTTTTTAAACGTACTTAACTTTTTCATACAACCTTATTTTTTTTTTAAAATACACCATAAAATCGAGCATTTTTTTACCTTTAATTCGAGTATAGTATTGCTATATTTTACTCTAAAACAAAATCGACACTTAGTGAAATTGTGCTACTTTACGTAAATATGCTGGTTTATAGTAAAACAGCACAACTAACCATATTGCATTATAAAACAGCACAATTAACTGTGCTGCATTGTAAAACAGCACAATTAACTGTGCTGCTTTATCATAAAACAACACCAAACATAACAATTAGTTGTGTTGTTTCACAACACCAAAAGAAGACGGTTCATTGTGTACCTTGTTTTTCTTAGCTAACCAAACACAAACAAAACCAGCACAATAAAACTAGTATATCAAACCAGCACAAAACAACATTTTGATGCATAAGCTTTTTGTTGCCTTCCACTAAACCGTTTTTTTTTCTGTATAGATGTTTTAAATTTTTATTTTTAAATAATGCTACTAAACTAGGCACATAATAATTGACTAAAAGTACACACATTAAAGAAACCATTACATTTACGTAAATTGTGTTGTTTTACCAGAAACCAGCACATTTACGAGAAACCAGCACATTTACGTAAATTAGCACAATTTCGTTAAGTGATGTTTTTGTTTTTGCAAAAAAAATATAGCAATACTATACTCAAATTAAAGATAAAAAACGCTCGATTTTATGGTGTAGTTTTTTTTTAAAATAATGTCCTATGAAAAAGTTATGAACGTTTAAAAAAAAGTGGGGGAAGTTGAAAAAAGTCAACAAAAGTGGCTATTACTTAAATACCCTCTCACCCTTATTTTTCATACACTTAAATCTCTACCGTTGATCATCTAATTAAATGGATGAGATTACTTCTTAGGTTTCTTAGCCAAATTAGACTTCTTATTTGATCCTCCCCCTATATATATATATATATATATATATATATATATATATATATATAGGATAATAATAAATATTTATTACACTTGAATTTGCAATAATTGCACCCAATATATGCATGCATGAATCATAATGAATAAATAGTATACTTTCAAAAATGCAAATTCATAAAATAATGAAATTACATGTCGAAAAAGTTAAAATAGAGGCCGAAATTTCCTAGGGATTACAGTCTCCCTTCTTTAGGAAGTTTCGTCCCGAAATTGTTTAGGAATAGGGTCCTGGAAACAGATGTGAGTATTTGGCCTTCATTTGATACTCACGTTCCCAGGTGAACTCAGGGCCATGCTTGGATTCCCCCCGAACTTTAACGATTGGAATGCGACTTCGTTTGAGCTGCTTAACTTCTCGGTCCATGATCTCCACGGGTTTCTCTACGAAGTGTATTGATTCGTCAATGTGAACCTCGTCAAGTGGTATTTAGAGGTTTTCGTCGGCTATGCATTTCTTTAGATTCGAGACGTGGAATGTAGGATGGATGTTGCTGAGTTCTTAAGGTAGTTCCAACTTGTAGACTACCTTCCCAATCCGCTCAAGGATTTTAAAAGGGCCTACGATTCTTGGTGCAAGTTTCCCTTTTTTTCCAAAACGGACCACTCCTTTCCAAGGGGATATCTTGAGAAAAAACCATATCGCCGGCTTGAAATTCTAAGGGTTTTCGGCATTTGTCAGCATAGCTCTTTTTTCGACTCCTTACTACTATAAGGTTGTCTCGAATTAGCATGATCTTGTCAGAAGTCTCCTAAATGAGTTTGGGACCAGTGATTTGTGCTTCACCAATTTCAGTCCAACTGATAGGAGAGCGGCACTTCCGACCATAAAGTGCTTCAAAAGGAGCCATGTCTATGCTCGTGTGGTAGCTGTTGTTGTACGAGAACTCGACTAAGGGTAGATGTAAATCCCAATTTCCCTTGGAGTCAATGACACAGGCTCTAAGCATATCTTCGAGGGTTTGAATAGTTCGTTCGGATTGACCATCAGTTTGCGGATGGTAAGCCGTACTAAGAATCAGCTAAGTGCCCAAAGGTGAATGTAAAGACTGCCAGAAACGAGAAGTGAATCGTCCATCATGATCAGAAATAATGTTGAGAGGTACACCGTGATGACTTACGATCTCGTCGATATAGATTCGAGCCAATTTCTCAACTCGATAGTCTTCGCGAATGGGTAGGAAATGAGCAGATTTTGTCAAACGGTCGATGATTAACCAGATACTATCATGACCACGAGATGTGTGCAGGAGTTTGGTTATAAAGTCCATGGCAATACACTCCTATTTCCACACAGGAATCTCGGGTTGTTTAAGTAACCCAGATGGACACTGGTGCTCGGCCTTAACCTTCAAACAAGTAAGGCATTTGGACACGTATAGGGCAATGTCTTTTTTCATACCGGGCCACCAGTATTGGGTACGAAGGTCCTTGTGCATCTTATTCGCACCGGGATGCACCAAATAACGAGTCTTGTGAGCCTCGTTCATGACAAAGGTACGGAGATTGTCACGGTCCAGAATCAAGATACGGTTCAGAAAGTAGAGTAATCCATTGGGTTTGGTTTTGAGTTGAAGTTCAGCACCACATGACATTTCGTTGTACATGTTTCCTTCAGTAACGGAAAGATGTTGTGCTTCAAGGATGCGAGTTTGAATGTCATTTTGGGTTCGAATGTTGTGGATTTTGATAGGTTCTTTACGACTAAGAGCATCGGCTACGACATTCGCCTTACCAGGATGGTAACGAATGTTGCAGTCGTAGTCGTTTAGGAGTTCAACCCAACGCCTTTGCCTCATGTTGAGTCCTTTTGATTGAAAATGTGTTGGAGACTCTTATGATCGGTGAAAACCTCACACTTAGTACCATATAAGTAGTGCCTCCAGATTTTGAGAGCGAATACGACCTCTCCCATCTCAAGGTCGTGCGTTGTATAATTCTTCTCGTGGATTTTGAGCTGTCGAGACGCGTAAGCAATCACTTTGCCTCGTTGCATTAGAACACAACCAAGGCCTAAGTGGGAAGCGTCACAGTAAACGACAAAGTCTTCAGTTCCATCGGGAAGAGTCAAGATAGGAGCCTCACATAATTTTTGCTATAAAGTCTGAAAGGCTTCCTCTTGCTTTGGTCCCCACTCATAGGGCTTGCCTTTATGTGTTAAGGTTGTGAGTGGTACCGCGATCTTTGAAAAGTTGGCTATGAAACGATGATAATAGCCCGCTAAACCAAGGAATGAGCGCACTTCTGTAGGGATCTTTGGAGCTTTCAAATTCTTTACCGCTTCAATCTTAGCGGGATCCATGTGAATACCCTTCTCGTTGACTATGTGTCCCAAGAATTGGACTTCCTTTATCCAAAATTCACACTTGGAGAACTTAGCGTATAATTTATCCTTCTTCAAGAGATACAAAACCAAACGCAAGTGTTTCTCGTGCTCCACTTTTGATTTTGAATAGATGAGAATATCGTCAATGAAGACGATCACAAACTTGTCCAAGTACGGTTTACACACGCAGTTCATAAGATCCATGAATACCGCGGGTGCATTGGTTAGTCCGAAGGGCATAACCATGAACACATAATGACCGTATCTTGTACGAAAAGCTGTCTTGGGGATATCGGATTCAAGGACTCGTAACTGGTGATAGCCAGAACGAAGATCAATCTTAGAGAAATAAGTCGAGCCTTGAAGTTGATCAAATAAATCATCAATCCTCGGAAGTGGATAACGGTTCTTCACAGTGAGTTTGTTGAGTTCCCAATAGTCAATGCACATCCGGAACGAACCATCCTTCTTCTTAACAAATAAGACGGGGGCTCCCCAAGGAGAAACACTAGGACGAATAAATCCTTTGTTAGAAAGTTCTCGGAGTTGGCTTGAGAGCTCTTGCATCTTAGATGGTGCAAGACAATAAGGTGACTTAGCCATGAGATTTGCTCCTGGCACTAGGTCAATACGAAATTCGACTTGACGTACGGGAGGAAGACCGGGTAAATCTTCGGGAAACACTTCTGGGAAGTCTTTGATCACCGGAATATCTTGAGGACTCTTGTCTTTGCCTTTCTGTTCCACAATATGAGCCAAGAATGCCACACATTTCTTTCGTAAGTACTTCTGTGCGGTAGTGCAAGACATAAGCTTGAGTCCCTTTGATGGTTTCTCACCATAAACGTTCAAAATGTCACCCGAGTCCAGAGCGATACGAATATACTTGTCAAAGCAGACGACTTCAGCATGATGCTTGTTCAGCCAATCCATGCCTACTATGATGTTGAAACCTCCGAGAGCCATAGGGATAAGATTAATCAAGAAGTCATGGTCGTTCAAGTTTAAGGTACAATTTCGAATAATGGTGTCACATGAAACAGGATAACCGTCTGCTACTAAAATATCAAAGGGTTTGTCTAACTTAGCTCGACTCATAGCAAGTCGTGGTTCAAATTCAAAGGACACAAAACTTCTATTGTAACCAGTGTCAAACAGGATAGAAGCATATTGTTGATTAATTGGATACGTACCGTTCACCACATCGTTGTTGGCTTGAGCCTCATTGGCATTGATGTTAAAGGCACGTCCACGAGCCATGGGGTTTGCATTCCCCTGATTCACATTTCCCCGGTTCATGTTCCCCTAGTTCATATTCCCCTAAATCATGTTTCCCTTGTTTATGTTGGCTTGGTTCACAATGACCAACCTAGGGCAACAGTTCCTGAAATGATTTGGGTCACCGCACTCGTAACAAGCACGACCATGAGGGATAGCAGCAAGAACAGGAACATGAGCAGGAGGCTGGTAGACTTGATTAGTTGGTGGAATACGGCAGGTGTTTGCCCAATGCCCATAACGTCCACAAGTAGTGCACAGACGACATGGTATATGAGCAGGGTGGTGAAGTTTCCATGCATTACAAAGTGGTGAGGTTCCCGCATACAGTTTCTTGTTGGGGTTGGAAGTAGTGGGGGCTACTTGGGTTAATGGTGCAGCAGGGGTGATAATAGCAAAATTTCTACCTTTCCTATTTTTGCCATTGAAGGAAGACTCAGTCTTGGTCTCCTTGGTGGGTTCAGTAGAGGCTTTCTCAAGGGTCTTCTTGGCACCCTTCTTAGATAGAGTTCCTGCCTTAACATGATTGTCTGACAGGGCAGCAGCAAGATGGATGGCTTCTTCAAGGGTGGCTGGTTTGCTACCCAAAACAGTGTCCTGAATCTGCATGGGTAGACTATTGATGTACTTCTCAATAGCTCGGGAGAGAGGAGTGACCATATGAGGCACTAGAAGACTAAGCTCATGGAAACGGGTGGTGTAGGCAAGACTTTCACCACTATCTTGCTTGAGATCCCAGAACTCAGCTTCCAGTTTCTTGACCTCATTACGGGGGCAAAACTCATCAGTCATGAGCGTCTTAACATCAGCCCAAGGTAGAGCTAGAGTAATTTCAATCCCACGGTTACGTTTTTCCCCGTTCCACCAGGTGAGTGCCCTCTTCTGGAAGACACTAGTAGCATAACGGACTCTCAGGTTCTCAGGACAGTCAGCATTGATAAAAGTTCCCTCAATGCTTTCAAACCATTGGAGAAGTCCAGTGGCTCCCTCGTTCCCGTAGAACTTGGTGGGGTTGCAGGAGTTGAAGTGTTTGAAAATGCACACGGGGTTCCTTGGTGTAGCACTTTGGTTCAGCTGGATAGTCATAGTCGGTAGGATTGTAGCCATTTGTTGAATGATCATGTTGGTGAGGTTGCCCCTACGTTCACGACGAGGAGGCATTCTACAAAGGGATGAATAGAAAGTTCGTAAGATGTGAATCATGTATAAGAGTTTGTAAACAAGTCATGAGATATTAGATAAAACATGGATGGTACCCTAATGGGCACGTTGACTATCAAGTACTTTAAGTTCATCTAATGTTTGAGAAGTCATGTTTAGCCTATAACTGGAAACTCATTCCAAGAAAGAATAACTGGTCCATCGATTGATTTGGATTTATACGAAATGCTTTCCTAGACAGAACTCCCAGAATACAGGCATCCACCCTTCCGGATTGCACAAGTTCTCATTCATTAGTTAGAACCTACGTACCTTTGAGAGTTTCATTGGGATTAGACTTTTAAGTCTAAGAGTAGGATTCATGTAGATCCTTTGTAGTTCAAGTAGTTGTATCAGGTAGTCAGAAATATATAGATGCAGGTAAGTATAGTATAGAGTGGAGTTCCTAACAATAGGCATGAGTTTAACTCGTGTTTGGGACTCCTAGGTTATAATCTAGGTCATATGTCTAATAACCTAATTCCCTATAACCATGGCTCTGATACCAATCTGTCACACACCGGCAGGCGGATTATACGCCGGGGCTGACGCGGTTGTTCAAAAACACATGATCATCTACTAAATGTGATAATATTTATTCATCCATATTTAAAGCATCCGTTACAATAGAAAGTAGAAAGCAAAGAGTTCAAACATAACATAAATTAAATTAAAACTAGGTCCATATCCTATGTGATCAAGTAGTGCTCAAACATGTGCACCTGAAACATGTGAGTAAATGTCAACTACAAGTAGTGGTGAGAAACATAGGTTTTGACACCAAACAAAGTTTAAGTATAGTTTACAATTCAATATGTTCAAAGTATGTCTAAAGCATATATGTGAAAACACACAAGGTTCCAAGCGTACAATTCAATCCTGGTAATGGAAAACTAGATACGCAATCCCACTAATTGCCATTTTGAAAAAGCGGCAAGAGGATACCCAAGTTGTAAGCTGATACCCAACAAAAACCCGACAAGGTTTTGTGGTAAGTTATAACTTCGGATTCCTGTATAAATGATCATAAAAGGTACTACCTTAGGCTTGGGCTGCAAGTTAATGAATGTACTGACATGAACACATGTAATAGTCACCAGGTAGTTCAAGACATAAAGCATAAAGATCAAAGCATAAGAATATAGGTATTGAATCATGTAAGTGAAGCATTTGTAAACATGTTTCACCCCAAAAGTAAAAATAGTAAAAAAAAAGGCTATCTAAACTCACTTGAGCTAGGAGTGATAGGATTTGATGAGATGAATAGTTATTGTGAGGTTTTCTCACAACAAACCTACATAGATAATTTGCTTTCTAGTTTCAAAAATAAGTTTAACAAGATAATGAAATCCTAGGGTTTTAGGGTTTGGGTTGGAGATGGACTTGCTTGGTTGATTTGGAGAAATCATAAGCTTTTGACTTACTTCAGAAACAATGATAATAAAATAGTTTGTAAGAATTTATTTAGTAGGTAAATTAGTAGTCTATTTTACATAATTATACTAGAGATATTAAATAAGATTTGTGGGACAAAATAGTGTATTAAGATTTATAAAATAACTTTATAATTAAAAAGTTCACTCAATAATTTAACGTTTATTAGTTATTGTAAACAAAATGGTTAATTATGACTAAATGCAAAAGAAATGATTTATTAATAATTGAAGTTAATTTGGTTAGTTAATTTATCATTAATGGGTGATAAAAGATTAAATAGTGTTTTAATTAGGATTAATGGATGTTGATATAAAATAATTATTTAAAATAATTATTTGAGTATTTATAAGTTTAAAAGTATGTTTAAATAATTTATTTTATAAGAATAATTATTTACAAGAATATGAAATGTCTAAACATTTAATTTAAATTTGTGTAATAACACCATAAATAAACACATAATTAATTTGTTTCACACAAAATTATTTCTATTATTTATTTATGAATTTAAAATGTTTCCTAATTTGTTTTTAATTAAAACAAAATAAATAAACAATACCTTTATATTTTCTGTTTATATAAAACCATAGAATACGTTTATATAATTTATAAAAGTTACATTGGAGTTTTTAAATATTTAATTAATGCATAGAAAGGTAAAAAGGAAATGAATCACAAAAGTTTGGCCCTGACCGGACTCGAACCCGCGCCCCCCACCGGGTCACACGCACACGCCTCACCTACCATCAGACCAGGGCTTATGCCTTGGTCTGAAACTGATGCGTTTAGATTTTAAGCAACAAGTCCGGATCATCTCCTTCCCCAAAACACTCCTGAAACCCTAGCCCGTTAATTCTTTCGATCGAGCTAAGATTACGAGGAGAGGGAGAACGACTGTAAGAACAGGGGCAGCTTCTTCGATGGTTTTGCGGATTGTGGAGGTGGGATTCGACGCAAATAGAAGTGCGAGTAGTTTTCAGTGAGTGTCGTTGATGATTTCAAGTTCCTATTTATAGCCAAAACGCACTACATTGATTATCGAGTAAAGGGTAGGGAGTGGGGTCGTCGGTTTCGAAATTGCCCATGATTAACTAATCAAAACCCAATTAACTTCGCATAGTGGGTCGATTAATGGGTTTAAACGTGTTGGCATTTCAAATTCGAGTGAAAATATCTCCTTTACGAGATGGGGATAAATCGGATGAGAGGCGGTAAAAGGGGGGTTCGAACATGGGACTGATTTTGGGAAGGGGCGAGAATTCGAATTGGCAGAACAGGTCCCTGATGTTTAAAGTTTTTATCATTTTATGTAAAAACTCTATTTTTATAGAATTTAAAGTTTCAGAAAATACAAAACAAACCCTGAAATTTATAAAACATAAAATCATTAAAGTTTCATAAGTTTTTTTATAAAATCTAACAAATGTATTTGTTATATTTAAAAAGTTACTTATATATAAAAAAATGTAATTTATTAAATGGTATAAATCTCTTTTTATTTTCATTAATATATACCCTAATTTTTATAAAACTTAAAATTTGACTTTTGTAATTATATATATATACTTGTAGATTTAGAAATAGCTTAGTATATATATATATATATATATATATATATATATATATATATATATTCCATAGGATAATAATAAATATTTATTACACTTGAATTTGCAATAATTGCACCCAATATATGTATGCATAAATCATAATGAATAAATAGTATACTTTCAAAAATGCAAATTTATAAAATAATGAAATTACATGTCGGAAAAGTAAAAATAGAGGCCAGAATTTCCTGGGATTACAACGGAGCCGTGAACATTACTTGGAGCCGAGAACCTTACTTGGAGTTTGATCCGCGATAACAGGGAGGTTTGCTATTAATAAATGCTTTTGTTTTGTTAAAACCTTAAATTTAAATGTTTTATAAAATCTTAAATACTTACTTGAATAACACCTAAATGTCTCACTTCTGCCCAAAGGTGATGTGATGCATGTGTAAATTTATTCAAACCTAATTAAGAATTGTCCTAATATTGACTAATTGTTTTGTTAAAATCTTATACTTTACAAAACCTCAAACTAGAAAATATGCTTAACTTAAATACCACCTAAAGTTTCACTTCTGTCCAAAGGTGATGTGTCACGATCATAAAGTTATTTAATTCTAATTAAGCACTAGTTCACCTAAGATACATAAATGTTTCTACTTCTGCCCAAAGGTGATCTGTTACATTTGTGTTTCGCGAACCTAGTTATGTGCATACTAAACAAATGTCTCACTTCTGCCCAAAGGTGATGTGTTACATTCTTATTGCACAAACTTACTATTTATACTTAAATTGTTCCTAATGCTTAAACAATTGGTCATTAACCAAAGTGAACATCTGTAACATCCTGAGTTTTAGAGCGCGAAAGAATTCACGAGAATTAAAACCTTAAATAAGAAAATAAGGGAAGCGGGCTTGGGCCGGGGTGTATGGGCCGAAAGGGGCAAGGGTTGGGCCCTTATAAGCCTCAAAATCAGCCCAAAACCCTCATTCCCAACATCATTTCCGGATTTCTAGAGAGAGAAAGTGAGAGAGAGTCTAGAGAGAGAAAGTCCCAGTTTTTGAATCTGAGCTCATAGGACCGTAGGCATACGTATCTGGAACGATTAGCGGTGAAGAAGAAGCGTTTACAGGTAACCGATTCTCCTATATCTGAGTTTTTGTTCGTTTTTGGGTTTTTCAGTTTGGGAGGAAAAGGTAACGTTTTTACATGTGAAACTGGAAGAAAAGCATAGATTTGAGTTCCTTAATGAAAAGCAAACGTTTTGAATGTAAACAAGTTCGGGATCTTGACGTGATCAGACCCGAATGCGAAAGTTAGGTTTTTGCGGGGAAGCAGATCCTGCGTACTTACCAAGTACGCATGAATAAGGTCCTGCGTACTTACCAAGTACGCATGAATAAGGTCCTGCGTACTTATCAAGTATGCAAGAAACAAAGCCTGCGTACTTATCAAGTACGCAAGAAACAAAGCCTGCGTATTTATCAAGTACGCAAAAAACAAAACCTGCGTATTTATCAAGTACGCAAGAAGCAAAGCATGCGTAGTTATCAAGTACGCAAGAAGCAAGGCCTGCGTACTTATCAAGTACGCAAGAACAAGGCTCTGCGCACTTGCCAAGTGTGCAAGCATCAGATATATGGGTATATCTAGCTGGTTAGTGAAGTCAGTATGTTCGTCTAGCCAGAAATGATGAAACCATTTAGCGTTGAGTTAAGTTTGATACGTGTCAATTGTTATGATTGTTCAGTTTGTGTGAGATCCAGTAGACCATTGCAGTTAAGATACCAGGTGAGTTCTAATCCCTTTTTTGCCTACTTTAGGGGTGGTGTGCATACTTAGTGTAAAGCGTTTATTATATTTTATATATTATAAACTGAAAGGAAAAGCTATGTTTTAGTGAAAAGTTTAAAAGAGGCAAAAGTACGTTTTGAGGAAAGTATATATATATTATGGCAAGCGTTTACTATATTTCTGTATACATAAACAAAGACATGATATATGTGCTAGTATGTTTTCAGTAAGCAAGTTATATTTAATGCCAAGCATTTACTATATTTCTATATACATAAACAAAGGCATGATATATGTGCTAGTATGTTTTCAGTAAGCAAGTTATATATTATGGCAAGCGTTTACTATATTTCTATATACATAAACAAAGGCATGATATATGTGCTAGTATGTTTTAAGTAAGCAAGTTATATTTTATGGCAAGCGTTTACTATATTTTATATACATAAACAAAGGCATATTATATATAAAAGTTATGAATAAGATTTACAGAAAGTTTTATGAACAGTAAAGTGAACAGTTTTCCTTTAGGAATGTGTACCAGCTATAAAGGTCCTTGGGACAGATGTTACTTGTACCGGATGCCAGATATGGGTTCTACCCATTAGTAAGAGTCTTGATGGCTTGTTAACAGTTGTACAACTGGGATGAGTGACGGCGGTTGCTCGGGGGACTACGCAATCCCCCATGAGTTAAGCGGTATTGATCACGAGGACAATACCCGGTGTTGATCACGAGGACAACATCGTGTCATGTGGTGTTGATCACGAGGACCCAACTATGCTAAGCGGTATTGATCACGAAGACAATACCAGTTGTTGATCACGAGGACAACATCATACTAAGCAGTATTGATCACGAGGACAATACCAGTAGTGACAAGGAATTGACGGTTAAGCGGTACTGATCACGAGGACAATACCATCAGTGATAAGAATTGACGGTTAAGCGGTATTGATCACGATGGCAGTACCAACAGTGACAAGGATTTGACGGATACCTTATGAATGTTTTAAACTATTTTTGAAAAGTGAAGTATGTAAAGTTTTGCCTTAAGGGCAGTATGTATGTATTAGTAAATCTTTTGTTTAATTGATTTAAAGTAAACGTTAGAACTCACTCAGCGTTGCTGATTTTTAGTATGCATATCAGTTAAGTGCAGGTGTAGTTGATGGATGTGGATGCTTGGCTTAGCTAGAAGAGTTACCCGAAGATCAGTGTCTGGCATCCCGATTATGTTTATGTTATGTTTTAATTTGATGTTGTTAAAGACAAATTGTATTAGACATGTTTATGTTTCCGCTGCGTATGTTGAGATTTTAAATCGTTTCCGCTGTGTTAATGAATGTCTTATGTTTAAAGTGCTATGTGTTAATGAGTAAATCCAATACGTGAGGCCTCCCGGGTTCGGGGCCTTACAAGTTGGTATCAGAGCCATAGTTTGAGAGATTTGGACATCCCCGATGTCCAGACTTAAACTGAGAATGGGACCAAGTAGCGGATGCCAGTACGGGTAACTCAAGCCAAAGCATCAGAAGCGTATAGTAAGTAAGGTTTAACTTTTAGAGTGTCAAGATAAGAATACAGGCTTTAGTGAAACCATGAAAGCGAATAAATAGAACAACAAGAAGTGATGTAATGGTTAATTGCAGATGGCCAGCGTATATTAACATCTTACCTTACTTATTGTGTTCTACATATTCCCTAGCATGCTGAAATTAAATCTTTTGTTCTCTATCTCTCAGTTAGAAATGGCTAGACGTGGGGGAACTAGAGGGGGTGGAGGAGGAAGACGTGGTGGGTGTACAGGCCACCACACTGGAGCTAGAACTAACCAAGAGATTGAGGGGAGTGTTCACACTACCCATACTAATACGGTAGTCAGTCAGCACAATGTTGAGCATGCGGAAGGAGATGACCAACCGTTTGAGTTTGAACCAGTCGTACAAGTAGCTCTTGGCCGTGAGTTTACCCGGCTGCTGAAGGAAACCTTACCAGCCATACTAGACGAAGCGTTAAGGAAGGACAAGGAAAACCCTAACGTAATCCCAGCCACTGAAGGGCCAGTGGTGCTTCCAGCCATGGGAGGACCAGTTCTGGTGGAGAATGTTGCACCGCCTACTCGCGGATGCGATTACAAGGCATTTCGTGGTTGTGATCCCCCTGAGCTAACTGGGGAAAAAGAAGCAGCCGATACTTTAGATTGGATCAATGGCATGGAATCCACCATCCGCCTCAGTGACTGCCGACCGGATCAAGCGTTCATGTTCGCAGCTAAGTCACTGAAGGGAGAGGCAGCACACTGGTGGGAGACTGTGAAACAGGCTAAGAGTGACCAAGCAGTCGAGCTAATGAAGTGGAGTGATCTGGAAGCGTTAGTAATTGAGAAGTTCTGCCCCAGGAACGAAGTCCACAAGGTGGAGAGAGAGTTCCTGACGTTGCAAGACGGACTCATGACTCACAGACAATATACTTCCAAGTACAACGAACTGGCACGCCTGGTGCCTCATCTTGTAACCACAGAGGAGAGGAGGATTCATTATTATGTTCAAAGGTTGACTCCAAAGATATGTACCTTTGTAAAGGCCAACACACCGAGTACCTTTGAGTCGGTGGTTGTTCTAAGCGGAGTTTTCTATGATGACATTGCCTCTGAAGTCATTTCTGAAGCACCTAAGAAACAAGTGGCTAAACGGACTGGGGAGGACCTTTAGGGTCCTAGTGATAGGAGATCAAGGTTAGAAGCAGATGGTCTGTGTGGAAAATGTGGGGAAAGGCATGGAGGAGAGTGCAGAGCTGGGCAGGCGAGATGCTTTAAGTGTGGCAAGTTTGGACACCAATCACGTGAGTGCCCGGTGAAGCCTAGGTGCCACAACTGTGGGGAGCCGGGCATTTGAGTAGAGACTGTAGAAAGCATAAAGAGTCGGAAGTGGGAGGATCCGGAAAGGGTAAGGGTGCAGAGAAGGAACCTTACATCAACAAGGCCACAACAAGGGCTTACCAGATGACTCAGTAAGGTACATTGCAAACTCTTATTCGTGATATGCCAAGTTTATATTATTATTTACTTAAATGATTAGTTAGTCCCATCAGCTTAGAAGCCTTAGAACTAGATATTTCCTTGATTTGACCCTCAGCGGTAGTTAATCACAATGGCCTTCATGACCAAGCTGTCTTGCATAGCTATGGTTTATGCCACCCATTATGTGATTTGCTATCAGTTTAGCTTATGGCAGGTTTCGAGGACGAAACCTATTGTAAGGAGGGTAAACTTGTAACATCCCGAGTTTTTAAGCGTGAAAGAATTCACGAGAATTAAAAACTTAAATAAGAAAATAAGGGAAGCGGGCTTGGGCCGGGGTGTATGGGCTGAAAGGGGCAAGGGTTGGGCCCTTATAAGCCTCAAAATCAGCCCAAAACCCTCATTCCCAACATCATTTTCGGATTTCTAGAGAGAGAAAGTGAGAGAGATTCTAGAGAGAGAAAGTCCTGATTTTCAAATCTGATCTCATAGGACCGTAGGCATACGTATCTGGAACGATTAGCTGTGAAGAAGAAGCGTTTACAGGTAACCGATTCTCCTAGATCTGAGTTTTTGTTCGTTTTTTGGGTTTTTCGGGTTTGGGAGGAAAAGGTAACGTTTTTACGGGTGAAACTAGAAGAAAAGCATAGATTTGAGTTCCTTAATGAAAAGCAAACGTTTTGAATGTAAACAAGTTCGGGATCTTGACGTGATCAGACCCGAATGCGAAAGTTAGGGTTTTTGCGGGGAAGCAGATCTTGCGTACTTACCAAGTACGCATGAAGAGGATCCTGCGTACTTACCAAGTACGCATGAATAAGGTCCTGCATACTTATCAAGTACGCAAGAAACAAAGCCTAAGTACGCAATAAACAAAGCCTGCGTATTTATCAAGTACGCAAGAAACAAAGCCTGCGTATTTATCAAGTACGCAAGAAGCAAAGCATGCGTAGTTATCAAGTATGCAAGAAGCAAGGTCTACGTACTTATCAATTACGCAAGAACAAGGCTCTGCGCACTTGCCAAGTGCGCAAGCATCAGATCTATGGGTATATCTAGCTGGTTAGTGAAGTCAGTATGTTCTCCTAGCCAGAAATGATGAAACCATTTAGCGTTGAGTTAAGTCTGATACGTGTCAATTGTTATGATTGTTCAGATTGTGTGAGATCCAGTAGACCATTGCAGTTAAGATACTAGGTGAGTTCTAATCCCCTTTTTGCCTGCTTTAGGGGTGGTGTGCATACTTAGTGTAAAGCGTTTATTATATTTTATATATTATAAACTGAAAGGAAAGCTATGTTTTAGTGAAAAGTTTAAAAGAGGAAAAAGTACGTTTTGAGGAAAGTATATCTATATTATGGAAAGCGTTTACTATATTTCTATATACATAAACAAAGGCATGATATATGTGCTAGTATGTTTTCAGTAAGCAAGTTATATATTATGGCAAGCGTTTATTATATTTCTATATACATAAACAAAGGCATGATATATGTGCTAGTATGTTTTCAGTAAGCAAGTTAAATATTATGGCAAGCGTTTACTATATTTCTAAATACATAAACAAAGGAATGATATATGTGCTAGTATGTTTTCAGTAAGCAAGTTATATATTATGGCAAGCGTTTACTATATTTCTATATACATAAACAAAGGCATGATATATGTGCTAGTATATTTTCAGTAAGCAAGTTATATTTTATGGCAAGCGTTTACTATATTTTATATACATAAACAAAGGCATATTATATATAAAAGTTATGAACAAGATTTACAGAAAGTTTTATGAATAGTAAAGTGAACAGTTTTCCTTCGGGAATGTGTACCAGCTATAAAGGTCCTTGGGACAGATGTTACTTGTACAGGATGTCAGATATGGGTTCTACCCATTGGGATGAGTGACGGTGGTTGCTCGGGGGACTACGCAATCCCCCCACGTACCAGTTAAGCGGTATTGATCAAGAGGACAATACCCGGTGTTGATCACGAGGACAATATCGTGTTATGTGATGTTGATCACGAGGACCCAACTATGCTAAGCGGTATTGATCACGAGGACAATACCAGTTGTTGATCATGAGGACAACATCATGCTAAGCGGTATTGATCACGAGGACAATACCAGTAGTGACAAGGAATTGACGGTTAAGCGGTACTGATCACGAGGACAATACCAGTTGTTGATCATGAGGACAACATCATGCTAAGCGGTATTGATCACGAGGACAATACCAGTAGTGACAAGGAATTGACGGTTAAGCAGTACTGATCACGAGGACAATACCAGCAGTGATAAGAATTGACGGTTAAGCGGTATTGATCACGAGGGGAGTACCAACAGTGACAAGGAATTGACGGATACGTTATGAATGTTTTAAACTATTTTTGAAAAGTGAAGTATGTAAAGTTTTGCTTTAAGGGCAGTATGTATGTATTAGTAAATCTTTTGTATAATTGATTTAAAGTAAACGTTAGAACTCACTCAACATTGCTGATTTTTAGTATGCATATCAGTTAAGTGCAGGTGTAGTTGATGGATGTGGATGCTTGGCTTAGCGAGAAGAGTTACCCGAAGATCTGTGTCTGGCATCCCGATTATGTTTATGTTATGTTTTAATTTGATGTTGTTAAAGACAAATTGTAGACATGTTTATGTTTCCGCTGCGTATGTGAGATTTTAAATTGTTTTCGTTGTGTTAATGAATGTCTTATGTTTAAAGTGCTATGTGTTGATGAGTAAATCCAATATGTGAGGCCTCCCGGGTTCGGGGCCTTACAACATCTGTTGTTTAAGTAGAACCTAATTAATCTATTAGTTTGGTGTTATAATAGATTTTATCACATCTTCATAAAATTATTGTTCTTAAGTAGAACATTATTTAATTTATTATTTCTTTCTACCTTAGATTATTACCCCATAGATCACTCTAAGATCTTCTTTAGCTTTTTGTACCTTATTTTCACTATAGCTTCTAAGATGAGTTTTGCTTAATTAAAAGTTTCCATAAATATTTGCTCTTATTGAGTCTTGATTATCCCTTAAGACATGACACTCCTGTTTTTCTTTCTGATAAAAGTACTGCAGAAGAAAACTAGAGCATAAGAAATAGGATAAGTCAAACACAATGTCTCTTATGGTAATTAAGAACTCATTTCATGATTGCTATCAGGGGAGCTATTCTAGATTCTGAATTTCCTAAGATTAATCTATTCTCTGTGGAAATGGAAGAATCAAAATAATTCCTAAGACACATGCAAACATTCTAATTCTAAATAAAAGGTTAAGTGGCATCCGTGAACACATCATAATATATACTGACATGACCCATAAACTAAGGGCTTATACATGGAAATCAGTGAAGTTTTTCTGTGCGTACATAATAATTTTTCTACTAGTACGATTAGTTGCCTTAAAAAAATCAACTATAACACTCCAAAGTGCCAAAGAAAAATGAGTGTATTGATAGCAACATACGTACAGGAAAAGGAACGCCTAAAAATGGAAAACCGGATGTTATTCACCTCACAACCACTAAACCTAAAAAGAGGAAGAAAAGTTACTATAAAGAGGATAGTTCTAAGGTCCAGAAACAAAATACAAGTACTGCTTCCATCTCTAAGTTATCCAACGAGAAGTCTCACTGCAAAACTATGCCATTATACTAGGCATAAGCAATGAAACCATCCATCACCCAAGGGACTAGCTGACTAAGATAAGGTAGTTACTAATTAATGATTTTTTAGTCTGCTAATATTAAAATTCCTATCAACACATGATGCGTTGAGTCTAGTTCTATATGTTTCCTTACCAGAATTCAAGTAATAATTAAGATGAGAAATTAGTGGTGGATTTAAATGTTAAGGCTACATAGAACCATTAAATAATTGATCTTTGTATTAGGCTTTATAATACCTTACATATTCTGGAGAATACTCGGAATTTATATCAATAATAAAGCTACACTTTGACAGTTATGAGGTTTGCATGGCCAAAACAAAGTCATCATTAACTTAAACTCTCATATTATTGGTTATCATTATCTGGATAGAAACCTTTATAACATAGAACTAGCTGATATGATAAACTTTCACAACTTTTGTTATCATGAAAATGAAAATTTAACAAAACATAAATGAGACCTATGCACTTCATCCATTAAGACCAAATTTTATAAGAAATCATGACCATGTCGATGCAGGATGAATTGTTACCAAATCTCATTCTCAGTGACTTTAAATCATGTGTTAATCGCTCTAAATATCAAATGGCTAAGGGAATAAATGAGGGTTCACCAGAAGTTATCTCAAATGGAATATTCGAACATAATTCATTTATCATTTAGAAGAATATTTACTTGTATCTAATATGTTTCCTACGGCCCAAAGCTTTAAAGATATCAATTCATATATATCTAATAGAATTCTTTCTAAATTTGTCTCTCAAATTTCTTATGAAATTTTGGACGATAAAGAAATCAAGTCTAAAATATATGAAAGGTTCCCACGTCACGCGCATCATTGAAACTTGTCATGTGTAGTTCCTAGACACCTCAAAGATCAGTGGGAGCACTGAGTGTCCTAATTATAGCTTGCGAAAGTTGCAAGAGGTGGGGGAGTGACAAATTGATCTTACCTCCAATTACACCTCTTGGACACGACACTGCTCCATCACAACTTGTCTCCTTAGAATCTAATGTTACTCCTAACAAAGTCTCATAGATGCTAATATGTGGGCAAACTTAGATTTCTTACCAAAACTAAAGTAATCCTCAACAAGAGAAACTAACATAAACATCATTAAGTTGTTTCTCTATTAGAATCTATTGGTCTTCAAATGTTAGATACAATGTTGACCCTAAACATGCTAAATTACTTAAAATTTCTAAGGTCGGTGGGAGCAGTAAAAGTCCTTATCGTGACTTGCCAGGAGTACAAGAGACAGGGGAAGAGACTCGTTAAATTTAACTTCGAATTTAACTCCGATTACACCTCTTGTACATCATACTGCAACAACCCCAACACACTTAGAAACTAATGTTGCTCCTAATATACCTGAAAAGGAAAGCACCTAACCAAGAGGTAATCTATAAACTTGAAACTCCCAATAAACCCAATAATCAAATCAGGAGGTCATCTAGGTCTAAAAGGCCTACTAACTTTGATGATTATGTATCCTACCTGACTGAATTTGAAATGGATGCTGGAAAGTTTACCGATCCTACTTATTCTAATTAAGCCATTAGCATCAATCAATATTCTAAATGGATTAAAGTTATTATTAGCAAACCTGACTCCATGAATTAGAATAACATTTGGGATTTGCTTGAATTACCTAAAGGGTATTCATGACTAAACTAAATCCGAATGGAAACGCACGATTGATTTCTAAAGGTTATACTCAAGAAGGAATAAATTATCAAAGAACCTTCTTACATGTTTTACAAAAGGTTTCTTTGAGGATCATTATTGTTCTAGTAGCTTACAAGAACTTAAAGCTACATTAGATGGACATTAAAACAACTTTCCCTAACATTGACCTACATATTCATAAAATAACCTGAAAGTTCTAAACTGAAGGTTAAGAACACTTATTCTCTAAGTAAATGAAATCCATGTATGGGTTGATTGAAATCATAATGCAACTCTCTTCATCAACAACTAAGTGAATTTGTACACCTACCTCATGATGGGTGGGAGCAACTAATGCAAACTTATCCTTATATAGATTACATTCTTTTGACAAGTATATGTTACATGAGTCAAAGCATTGATTACTCATATTTTGACATGATGGATCTCGGAGATACCTCTTATATGATATGTATCAAAATACACCGAGATAGACCCAATGGGGCATTAGTTTCGTCCCATAAGTTTTACACTAAGCGGATCCTTACACGTGTAACATTTAAAAATTGTTCTCTTTTAGAGGCTAATAGGATAAATGAAAATTATTTCCTTATGCTTCATTAATTAGAAGCCTTATGAAGGTTAAAGTATATATTTGTTTAGATATTGCTCACATTGCTAAACACTAGACTAGTCTAGATTATTATAAAACATTTAATAGAATGTTGCAATATCTTTAACAAACAAGAGACTATAATTTTTTTTAACAAAAAAGTGAAAACGGTTGACTACTCTTATTCTGATTTTGTTGTATTCAGAGAAAACAAAAATGTCAATTTCTGGATATATGCTTATGTCAACAGACAGACCTATCTCATGGAGGATTCATAAGGAACTGTTAACAACAACCTAAGTTTCAATGACATAATATGTTGCTGATCACAATATAATTGTCACTAAATGTTGTTGGAAAATTTATCAGTGGACTCATAATTTAGTAACTTCACATAAATATCATATTGAATACTTATTGTGATAAGTTAGCTACCTTTGCTTCTCGAACAGTAACAGTTCGAGCGGAGCTGCATTAAATTTTCAATACAAAATTATTGTTCGCTTGTGAACAAGTAGAGGAAACTAAATCTTTGTATCGAATACATTTATGATGTGCTAATGGATCCAAATAACTAAAGGTCTATCACCCATAAGTCTTATGTAAGCGTTTATAATTAAGACGAATTTACTAATGACCATACATAATTGCATATCGTTCTATGGATGATTAATTATTAAAATTTCCTCACTTATTTGAATTTGTTTGTCTATAAATACGTTTATGCATGCCTAAAGACGTATAGACAGTAACTATACAAATCAACATTAAAGGGCTTATTTGTCAATTTGATCGTAAGTTTACTTAAGTTTTAAATTGGGATTGTAGTATGATTAATGGAGGTCTTGAGTTGGATACTGATTCAATGATTGTATTTCTCTGCTACAGTTTTGGTTTAAAACTAAAATGAGTTTTAAATCTGCATAGAATTACTAATGCTCATAATAAATGATCACTCAGCCAAGTGAGAGAATGTAAGACACGGTTTTATTATTTGGCACTTATAATCATACATCTAATTATTAAATGATCAATTGATTTATTTATTTATTTATTATTAACTTATGGCTAGTAATTAGTTGATTGGCCTAATTACTCTGATGAATCATTAATAGGTTTCCTCTTGGGTGTACATACGAATAGAGAGATAATTAGAGGGAATTAACTCATGAATGATTATCACCACTAAAGAAATTTGTTCCTCTCTCTTCCATAACCGTGAGTTCTCATGAACTCATCTTAGCCATCCTAACCGTACACCCTAAACGGGAACCCGAACTTCCTGTGAACCATGACGTCTTCCCTCTCTGCGGTTAGCTTATCAGGTATTCAATTATTATTATTTGTTTCCATTATCATGTTCAAGAATTGATCAACACTCGAAACGAGCCGAGCTTGAGTTCAAGCTCCCTGTAAGTTAAACAAGTCGAGCTCGGACCTAGTCAAACTCGGGTTTGCCTCGGCTCGTTTCACCCCTAATTTTACTTTTATACCCACAACTACGTAATTTTGATTGATTTTATATCTAACAAAATCATACACATATTCAGTTTCTCTACGTGTCCTCTGTCATACTATAGATTCATTTAACATCTAACTAACATGAGAGATCAACTTAAGACAAAGGTACTGAGGAAAGAACAGTTTTGTAGACAGTATTTTATAACATTAGTCGTTGTTGTCTTCTTATTTTACATGATTTAATCCATAATTGATATAATATATATATATATATATATATATATATTAGTGGGCTGCCCCGCGTAAAGCGTCGGGTATCACCGAGACTCTTTTGGATTACGCAATCTAACCCGAATTATCTTAAACACTGATTATATTTGGGTATTATTATTATAACTATGTAAATATTAGTAATTATATACTTAAGCATTTAAATAATTATAAATAATTAACATCCAATATTTTAGCTTAATTTCATTTCCGCAATAATTGAAGATCCACAATTTCAACTTTAGTTCGTGACTTGATTTTGGCCGTAAAATCTTAACCATTATTTCTCGTTTGGTCGGCCGGTCGTTCCGACCAACACGGCGGGTTTGGTGTGAAGATTTTTAAAACGGTAGTTAACGGTTTTTCTCTAAAATTTTATATTTTTAATTATTATACGCTCTATTAAAAATGGATGACGATGAACAGTAAATCCAACCATGGGATGTTGTCATGTGAATACTTTTATCTATGTATGTACGTGTATGTATATATATATATATATATATATATATATATATATATATATATATATATATGAAATTGATTGAGAGCAAGAGTGAGCGTTAGCGTAGTTGGTTTGCGTGCCACACTCACACGTAGGTGGCACTGGTTCAATCCCAAACCCCAACCCCACCCCCAGCGCATGCGGCCAGTTCTTCCTTTTTCCAAGCTACTTCATTTATTTATTTATTTATTTATTTATTTGTTATATTAGATACAAACGGAAGCGGATGTAGAACAAAAATTGGCGCCGACCCAGGTCGTTCGCGCGTCACATCCACATGCGCACACACACGGTGCAGGTTCGAGGACCCCCCTGGTGGTTCTTCCCTTTTGCAATTATTATTATTTTTCTATTATTTTTCTTTTTTTTTTATTTTCTTATTATTTAACTAAAAATACAGTTATAGTTTTTTAAAATGCTAAATTAACTTAATTAAACACCTATTTTTTTTATAAAAAAAATTATAATTTTAGTTTTTAAATTATCTAATTCTTTATAGTTAATTTTTGGGAATATTTTGTTTTCTCTTATAACTTGTAAAATAAGAAATTTTATAAAACTTAATACTTAATTTAAATAATATTTATTTATAAAAATATAAATAGTAAATATAAATTTAAATCTTAATTTTAAGTATTATAAATAAAATAATACTTAATGTAGTGAATTAAATAATCTCATGTGCATTAAATAATGGTAATTATTGAATGTTAAATTGTAGGGTTAAATGGTAAATTATCACATTTTATGCATTGATAAGGTGTACCTTATGCACAACAATTTGTGTTAGGTGTCTTAAAATATTTGGTAAATTACAACCATATACTTATAATATGTATTATATAGTAGTATAGATATAGATATAGATATATATTTTGTATTATCATGAAAGTATAGATTTAGGATAAATGTTAAGTATCTAAAAAGCTATAATACATCAGCCATCAAATTTAATTTATCTATTTTCTATAACATAAAACTTAAGATTAGAAAAGGTTTAGGTTCAAATAAAAAGGCTTTTAAATATAAAAAAGGGTGTAAAGAATTTAGGGTCATTAGATATATTTTAAATATCATTGAGGTTGGTGGTTCAATGGTAGAGAAAAATACTCTTTGAACACCAACGTTTGAAAAGGTCATGGGTTCAAGTATCACTACCACGGAAATTAAAAAATTTGCCTTTTAAAAAAAAGATATATTTTAATTGATTGAGTTCAAATTGTAGGAAAAAAAGTCGTTAGCAGGTTATTTTAGTTATGGTCACTTTTGTTGACTTTTTATCAAGTTTCCCCCTTTTTTAAAAAGTTCATAACTTTTACATACGACATTATTTTTAAAAAAAAATTACACCATAAAAACGAGCGTTTTTTTATCTTTAAAACGAGTGTAGTGTCGTTATATACAAAAACGAATAAAAATTACGTTTTTCAGCTCGTTGTGATTATAGCTCATCATTGTGTCTAATGTTAATTAATTGTGTCAAATATTTTTCATCAAGAATATATGATTGGTGGATAATTAAATTAACTATTAGGATCGTGGAAGAGCTATTTCTATAATGTCAAGTAGTCCTAAATTCTTGGGATGATTTTATATTATTATGTTGGAAGTTATTAATATATTTTTTTAAATTTTAATTCATAATTTAATATTTTCAGAACCAGCTAACTTCAGCTTAAAGTGAGGTTGTCATGAATAAAATATATATAACATATTATTATAAATAACTGTTTTTTTTATTTTTAGAATATACAATTATACATAATTGCATAATATAATATTAATGAATCGTCATTCACATATTTAAAAGTTTAATACAAACAAAGTATTTTGAAAAACACTTAAAAAACGGTTCAAACCGTCCAAACTACCAAACCGGAACATTTTGGATGATCGGCCGACACAAACAATTAATCGGGCAGTTTGGTTTATCGTTTTTTAAAACCTTAGTTATCGGTTTGACTTAAAAAACTTTGTCACACCCCTAGCGAATATCATATTATTGGCAAAGTGGAGATGGGAGATTTTTGAAAGAAAGTGGATCTCTTTGGGCAAAGGTAATTAATGCTTTTGTTTTTTTTAAACCACTAAATCACATCTTTTTAATCGTACTTTTAAATCGGCATATTTTTATTAATCATGTGACTTAAAACCTCAACCATTTAGGGAGGGACACATTTCTTACACACATTAGCACCGTTAAATAATTTCGGCTATATACTAGTGAGATTAGAAAACCAAGAGAACTCTAATCACATAATTTATAAATATTTTTCTTTTTTTATTGTTTAAAGGTTATTTTAGAAAAATTCCACCCCCTTAATTTAGGTGGTTTTATCTTTTTAATTGAATCCCTCCCTCCGCATTGAATGTCATCTCTCAAAAGATTTTTGACAATGTTTTTAAACCTGGACCGGGAATCGAAGAATTGGGCGGTCCGGTTATGTGTGTTGAAACGAGCCTGCAATGACCCGGCCGGTTTGGGAAGGGAACCGGTGGTCGAACCGGAAACCCGGTGGTTGGACCGGTTGGCTATTTTAACTTTTTTTTTTATCTCTTTTAAGTTTGGATTAGTATGTTTTTTTATTGCTATGCTCTTGGATTCGTATTTCGTAACTAATTGTTAGTTTAAGATTATTGTAATTGACTTGTTGGTGTTTTTATGTATTAATGATTGTTTGGATTGATTTACTTTTATAATATTTATAACATCGCCCGGTTCTTAAATCCGGTCCGACCAGTGGATCGGTAAGGAGACCGGTTCGACGTCTAGTCCGGTCCTAAAAACATTGATTTTTAATCAAAATCATTATTAGCAGGTTCATCAAATTCAAACGATGTACACACTAAACACGGCTTCAAATTCATTATTTATGGTTATTCCCTCTTCAATATGATGAACATGAACATGATTAGCTCGAAGAATACTAAGAACACAATGATATAAGAATTTTTTTTTCAGGTATAAGTTATGTATTTATTGTGTTTGTCTTTGTCTTTGTTAGGGGTGTAGAAGAGTCAAGCCGCACTCGCTCGTGAGCTATTTGAGATCGCCTCGTTAAAAGCTTGAATCAAGCCCAGGCTTAAACGAGCTCGAGCCCTAGCTTCACTTATTGAGCTCAAGCTAGCTCACGAGCTTAAACGAGCAAATTACTTATATAACTTTTATTTAATATAGTATATATGTATTTATATAATAATTATTAGTATAGATGAAAATTATAATTAAAATATATAAATTAATTATAAATGTATATTAATAAATAATAAACAAGCCGTGCTCATGCTTGAAAACTACTCATGAGCCGAGCTTGAGCTTTAGAAATAGAGCTCAAAACGAGCAGAGCTCCCTGTAAGTTAAACGAGTCGAGCTTGTCAAACCACAAAAATAGGACACGTGACTTTGGTTGAATTTACTCACAACACATGGCGGAAGACTTTACAAAACTTAATATATATAATTTAAACCCGATAATTTAAACCCTTTACAAAACTCATTTGTCAGATAGCCTGGAGATACATGCCTCAGCCCACTTTAACTTGCTTTGGAACACGTGCTAAAAAGGTTAGTTTTTTGTTGGTGAGTCTATAACTTCAAAAACATACTTTATTATCAAAAATCATTTAATCTTTCAAAACTGTTATAACATGTTTTGTAACTGTAGCTAAAATTCTATGTGTATATGTAGCGAACATGTCAAGTTCGCCTAAGGGAATGTTTAGGCGAACTTGATGAGCGAACTTGCTAAGTTCGCTTAAAAAGTTCTAGGCAAACTTGCTAAGTTCGCCTGCAGAGCTCACTTCCCTATAAATAGAACATTAAGTGTTCATTTGTGGGTAAGCATGCAAGTGTGATTGCATACACAAAGAGGGAGATATTCTCTTTGAGAGGTGAGTCACCACCCCTTAGGGTGAGCAAACCTTAATCGTTAACCGAAATTAATCGATAACCGAACCGAATTAACCGATAACCGAAATTAACCGACGGTTATGGTTAAGGTTCTTTGATTAACCAATCAAGCGGTTACGGTTATGGTTATGGTTAAGGGTGTCCCATAACCGAACGTTAACTGAACCGATACAACCCTATGCATAAGATATATGCACAAAATAAAAATAATTTCCCACATTCACTTTGTTTATGGTTAAGGGTGTACAAAATATATATATGCACAATTTTTTCTATCAATTTTCTAAAACATTTGTAAATAACTAATGCATTAATTATCAATCTATGACTAGAAAAAAATAATATTACTAACATAACCCCATGTCTTTACTAAAAAAAATTTGATTCGTGATTACAGAACGAAAGTGGTTAATTAACCGAAATTAACCGAAACCGACCCATAACCGACGGTTAACCGAAAAGCGGTTATGGTTATGGATACGGAAGAGGGCATAACCGACCAAGCGGTTATGGTTATAGAAGAGGCCAGAACCGACCCATAACCGACTTTGTACACCCCTACCACCCCTAGGTAGAGCTCACCTAGGGGTTGGACATTGAGCTTAAATGAGAGAGATGTACACTCCTTCGGTATTGTATTCGTATGACGGGATAACAAGTTCGTTATTGAATAAAGTATCGTTTTCTGTGTTACATCTATATCTTATGTATTAGTGTTTGGTTTGACTCGCTTCATACTTCTGTCTCTATGTAGAATCTAGAGTAATGCGTTGATTGTGACAATCCGGACTTTTTAGCCTAACTCCGTTAACTATTTCTGTTAAATCCTAACCTAACTAACTTAACTCAAACTTCAGGGACTATTTCTATCATTTCCTCAAACCCTAACTATAAGGACTAATTGTGTAATTAGCCTAAACCTAATTCTATTTGACTTTGTAATGTTAAAATTCAAGACCTAAGTCCTATTGACTTTTGATAGTCAAACTTAACCTAACTAACCAAACCTAAACCCTAAGGACTAATTCTGCCTTTTATCTAAACTTGTACACACGAACCCACAGGGACTAATTCTATAATTAGTCAAAACTCAAATTCATTGACTTTAGAAAGTCAAAATCGACTCCTTCGGTATAATTCAATTCGTAAAACTCCATGATGGTTCGAATTCATGACTGTTACTCATAGCCTTAATGATAACGACCATGATTAAACCGTTTCTAAGTTTTTATCACGACTAATGATCAGGGAATTAATCGCATTAAGGTTCCTAAACCGTAACCGTCGAACCCGCAACAATAACCATCGGATTCGATCTTTTGGCATGGAAACCTTGAAGTCTAACACCCAGCGCACATCAAACGAGTCCCACTCAAGCTATTGCACAGTTCAATTTGATTGGAGACGTAGCCATAGACGTCGGGGAGTAACCGTTGAAGCCGCGACTGACATGTAGTCGATCCTCACCATTCTGATACCGTTTCAGGTAATTGAATACACTATTAGATTCGTTTTCACCTCTGTAATGAAAGCCCTAACCTAATTTGGATCTACAATGCTGAATTAAACACGAACTGATTCTAGGGTTCATATACATTCGGATTTAATCGAGCCATACCCTAGACACAATCTAAATTCAATTAAACTTTATACATAGACTCTCCATCATCTAGTCTTTGAAAGCCCTATCAATCCAAACACTTTTATTATCAGATTCAACAGATTCGATTTCCAAGTTTATAAACTAGGACTCCCAATGTTCGAACGAATAATAAACGGTTTTAAACTCAACGATTTTACAATTAAACGTGTACACAGATTCGCTAATGCTTGATTTACAAAAGCCCTATACTTACAAGATCAATCACGACCAATTTGATTGGATTTGGGATGGAGTTTGGATCAGGTATCGATGGGGGGAAGAACACAGGAAAGTTGTTGGTTAAAACCATTTGGATCTGGACTTGGTTGCGATTCACTAGCAAGCATGACTGGTTAAGTGTGTATGCCTGTGGGGGAGGTGACCCGGGTTCGAGTCCCTCCACCCCCAATTCTTTTTAAATCGAATTTTAATTATTATTCTTAATATAAAAATCATTCCACTATTGTTATATTATTATGTTAATGTGTTTTGAGCCCGGAAACCACCCGTAGGCTCGGGTTTGGTATTATAACCTATTTTTAATATTATTACCCACTTATAAAATAATATATTTATATTATTTTCAACCCGTAACTTCTATTATAAAATAATATATATATATATATATATATATTTATATTATTTTGCCTCGTTTATTAATCTTGTGTAACGTTTCAAACTAATTAATAATATAATAACGTTTATTATCTAGAAGAAAAATAATATATTTATTATTTTATCACGTAAATGATTATCGTATATTTCCTACGAGTTCAAAAATAATATATATGTTATATTATTTTCTTAGATCATTATTAAATGATACAAACGCACAAACTTATTTAATTATTTAATATTATTCGTATTAGAGACGTTCGACACGTAACGCATTTATCTTAATTATTATATTAAGAGACCCAATTTCTCGTAGACACGTTCGTCTACCCGTTAATCCTTAGAATGTTTTAAGACGTTCTAATTTTCCATGTCGTCGTCACAAATCCCATATGTCCCTAACTTATGTGTTTATAATTCTAGGGCATACGTAAGCCGTGCAGGCTAACACTTGAGATTTCAAATCTCATAATTGTGTGACACTACCTACTACGCAACACAGGTGAGTTTCACGGCCCCTTTTTACTTGTTTTACTATTGGGGGAGAAACATGCTTATACACAAACAATATTTTACTTGTTTTCCTGTTGAGGAGAAACATACATACTTACAAACATTATTTTACTTCTTTTCCCGTTGGGGAGAAACATGCATACACACAAACTGTATTTTACTTGTTTTCCCATTGGGGAGAAACATGCGTACAAATAAACATCATTTCACTTGTTTTCCCGTTGTAGAGAAACATGCATACGAACAGGCATCCGTTACTTGTCTCCCAGCCAGGGAGAGACATAAACACGGACATGGATCACATAGAATTTTATTACCACTTGTGTATCTAAGTGCAAACATAACATGCAAAGTCCTTTCACACTTGGACCGTTAATATATGGAGTATAGTGAGGAAATTTGAGTAGTACTACTGGGTTTGACAAACCCCACCCAGGTTAGTCGCGCTAACTTGATTGGAGGTCTAACGGGTGTAAATTGTCCTAAACACTTGCCATTGTTGATGTTAGTAATGGCGGAAGGCACCCAAACGCAAACAGTCAGCTTCGGTTGTGAACGCTTAAAGTAACTTGTACATTGTCTAGCTAGCAATAGGTGTGACTTACGTATGTGGATCCAGCAACACTCAAACAATTTATTTACATGCAAACCTGTGAACTCACCAACCTCGTGTTGACATTTTTCTTACATGTTTCTTAGGTCGCTTTGGCACAGGTTGCACACTTAGGACATGCATGGAGTCCTACTATCATATCATTCATTTTAAACAGTGTTACTTATTTACATTAATTGACGCTTGTTGCGTGTAATTACTCTTGATTTCATTCTAACGTTTACGCTTCCGCATTTAACTCTGAACTTTGATGTTATGACATTTTAAGTCCCACATAGTGTTGTTTGATGTAACTAATGACTGAGATCCTGGTTTGTCACACGTCAAGCGGTAAAACTCCATTAGTGGAATTTGGGGGTGTGACAGATTGGTATCAGAGACATTGGTTATAGAGAACTAGGATTGCATACTAGACTATAACCTCACACATTAGTTACACGACACATACACTCATACAGGATACACATGGTATCCATACATACATTGCATTGCATGCATGATGACAACATCCATATCACCCTTTTTTGACGAGAAACATATCAGTCTCATTATATCATCATTCCCAGTGGCGACACTCAGGAAGTCATCAGAACAACAACCACTCCCGTCCGTGGGCAGCAAGACGAAGCCTTCGGAGGAGTCACTCACACCACCACCATCTGCATCTTTGTTACACCATCAGGGCCGAAGATGACACCGGCTTGAGCCTATCGAGGACACAATCAGGGAATGGTGGGTCTTCTCAAGTTCGTGTTGGGGACGACACACAAAACTAGCACATACCTCTTTGGGAGTTGGGATCGTCGGAGGCGCGTCCCTACCATACCCACTAGCAACGATACGCTTTGTGAAGGCATACTGTTACACGCATCATTACAGAATCCATTGACACGTAGATTTCATCACTTTCCCGATCCCGTGGGCTCGCGCTTTGGTCGATATTCTGTTGAAGAAAGATTGACCACAAGGATGAGAACGCCTTGCTCATTGCATACTCAAACCCTATCTTGACTCCGTTGGAAGGACGGCTACTTTGCCTTTTCCAGTAACACATTCATGAACTAGTTTCGCTCATCAAAGCAGCATTTCATGTACATGTTTGTTTCATGTACATGTTCCCATCCACAACCCACTGATTGGACTCTCGTATAATGTTCCAACTCGAGTGAATACTCGGATCAAACGATTCCCGACTACTCATCCTGATGTGAGTCCTAGTTGACCAACTTATGGTTGATGAATGAGCCTTTCAAATTGTCTCTAACAACACTCTGTACTCGGCAATAAAAATTGAGGGACATTTTGACACAGGACAGGGAGAAGCTAGGGTGAGCATGCAAAGCAAATTATCATTACGGGTGCACACGTAATAGTAATTTGAGGTGTATGTAAGTCCTGGTGAAACCTAGTGTGTGGATAAATGGTCCTAATCTGTGATCTACATACTTATAATTCCATTGACCGTAGAAATTCTCGTGACCCGCTCAACGGCTAGTTGGTATCGTTAAACCTGTTTAACAGTTGATAGACTCGACTATCATGTTGAAGGTATTTACGAACACACTAAACTATCATCCATGGGATCCAATTTGATTTCACTCGTATAAGAGCCTGAATGAACTTAAGACTCTCATCCAGACTTGATCAATGAAACCATCTCGGTTGAAACTCTAATAGAACCTCGTGGTAAACCCACCGACTCCAACTATGTAAGCGAAAATTGGGAATTCTTTCTAAAATAACACGTTATTCCTTACACTCCAACAATAGATTCCATTTGACCTTGTTTACCCATCCTGTGACTAATTCTTGATCTAATTTGATTTATTCCCCAGCATATCCAGTTATTTCAATGACCTCTTAAATTTCTTACTGGTGCGGTCGTACTCCAACCCTACTAGAAGCTAAGTACACCATAGAAATAGCTGATGGACAGATAATTAAAACAACTCACATTCTTAAGGGTTGTCAACGTGGATTGGCTGGTCATGAACTTGACATTGACCTTATGCCAGTCACACTAGGCAATTTTGACGTAATTGACGGTATGGATTTGTTATCTAAGAACCAAGCCGAAATTATTTGTTGTGAGCAAGTTTGTTCGCCTTCCTCTCCCAAGTGGAGAAGCCCTTTCTGTCTAAGGCGAAAGGAGTGATGTTGTTGGCAGCATCATATCTTTTATGAAAGCACAAAAGCGTCTACGTAAAGGTCATACTGCCATTTTGGCTCGCGTCGCCGAGCAACCATCTGGTAAGAAGAAGATTGACGACATCCCGATCGTTCGTGATTATCCGGAGGTATTTCCCAAAGATCTACCAGGTCTTTCATCGCATCGTCAAGTCGAATTCCAAATTAATCTAGCACCCGGAGCAGCGCCTATTGCTCAGGCACCCTTTAGAGTTGCACCCAGTTAATTGCAAGAGCTATCCACACAACTACAAGAGTTGTTGGATAAAGGTTTCATTAGACCTAGCTCATCGCCATGGGGAGCTCCAGTCATATTTTTCAAGAAGAAGGATGGAACCTTCTGCATGTGCATCGACTACCGTGAACTCAATAAAGTAACCAACAAGGACCGTTATCCTTTACCCCGCATCGATGATTTGTTTGATCAACTCCAGGGATTAAGCTTCTATTCCAAGATAGATCTTAGATCCGGTTATCATCAACTGAGAGTCCGAGACGAGGGCATCTCAAAGACAGCTTTCAGAACTCGGTATGGTCACTACGAATTCATGGTCATGCCCTACGGATTGACCAATGCACCCGCGATATTCATGGATCTCATGAACCATGTGTGTAAACCGTATCTTGATCAGTTCGTCATTGTTTTCATTGATGACATCCTTATCTATTCCAAGAATAGGGACGAACATGAGGAACATCTACGTTTAATCCTGGAATTACTTAAAAAGGAGCAGCTATATGCTAAGTTTTCCAAGTGTGAATTCTGGATTCGAGAAGTTCAATTCTTAGGACATGTGGTTAACGAGAAAGGAATACATGTCGATCCATCAAAGACTGAAGCCATCAAGAATTGGGCAGCACCGACTACTCCGACTGAGGTGCAACAATTCCTAGGATTGGCTCGATATTACCGTCAATTCATCGAGGGATTTTCAAAGATCGCACAACCTCTCACTGCCTTAACTCAAAAGGGTAAAGCCTATAACTGGGGCGATAACCAAGAGTCAGCATTCCAACATCTTAAGTAGAAACTTTGTAGTGCACCTATCCTAGCTCTTTCGGAGGGTACGGATGATTTTGTGGTGTATTGTGATGCATCCATTCAGGGTCTGGGTTGTGTTCTAATGCAACGAGAAAAGGTGATCGCATATGCTTCGCGTCAACTGAAGATTCACGAGAAAAACTACACCACTCATGATCTAGAGTTGGGAGCCGTAGTTTTCGCACTTAAGATATGGAGACACTTCTTATACGGTACCAAGTGCACTATCTATACCGATCATAAGAGTCTTCAGCATATCTTCGAGCAGAAAGAGCTGAACATGAGACAACTTCGTTGAGTCGAGCTCTTGAATGATTATGACTGTGCGATCCGGTATCATCCGGGTAAGGCTAATGTTGTAGCTGATGCCCTAAGTAGAAAGGAAACCAAGCCTAAACGAGTTCGAGCATTACAGCTTACCATTCACCCCGGGTTACCTGACAAAATCCTTAGTGCTCAACTTGAAGCCCTGAAAGTGGGAAACCTACCGCTGGAAGGTACACGCGGTATGGAAGCACAACTCGAGGTCAAATCTGACGGTATTCGCTACTTCGCTGAGCGAATATGGGTTCCAGTATCCGGGAACTTAAGGGAACTAGTCATGGATGAAGCTCATAAATCTCGTTACTTTATTCAACCAGGTTCCGACAAGATGTATCATGACCTAAAGGTGTTGTATTGGTGGCCAAAGATGAAGGCCGATATAGCCGCCTATGTGAGCAAGTGCCTAACTTGCGCGAAGGTCAAAGTTGAATATCAAAAGCCTTCCGGTCTACTCCAGCAACTAGAGATTCCCATGTGGAAATGGGAGCAGATATCCATGGACTTTATCACAAAATTACCGCGAACTCCTACCGGATGTGATACCATTTAGGTAATCGTTGACCGTTTAACAAAGTCCGCTCACTTCTTAGCAATCAAGGGAACCGAAAAAATGGATAAGCATACTCGTATTTACTTAAAAGAAGTAGTCTCTCGGCACGGGGTGCCAATCTCTATCATTTCGAATCGTGATGCATGATTCACCTCTCATTTCTGGCAATCGTTACATAAAGCTTTAGGCACGCGTCTAGATATGAGCACCGCATACCATCCTCAAACTATTGACCAAACGGGGCGTACAATTCAAACTCTGGAGGATATGCTATGAGCTTGTGTGATCGATTTCGGTAACACTTGGGAGTCTCACCTACCGTTGGTGGAGTTCTCCTACAACAACAGTTATCACACTAGCATCAAGGCAGCTCCATTTGAAGCACTATATGGACGGAAATGTCGTTCTCATATTTGTTGGGCCGAGGTTGGGGATAGTCAACTTACATGTCCTGAACTCGTACTTGAAACTTCTGAGAAAATCATTCAAATTAGAAACCGTATGGCAGCAGCTCGTGATCGTCAAAAGAGTTATGCCGATAAGCATCGTAAACCGTTAGAATTTCAAGTAGGGGATATGGTCTTGTTAAAGTCTCACCTTGGAAGGGTGTCATTCGTTTTGGGAAACGAGGCAAACTAAATCCTCGTTATGTTGGACCATTCAAGATAGTGAAGAGAATCGGGCCAGTAGCGTATCAACTGGACCTACCTGAAGGACTTAGTGGTGTACACAACGTCTTTCACATCTCAAACTTGAAGAAGTGTCTAGTCACTCGCGGTTCCTCTTGAGGAACTACACATCGATGAACAGTTGCGTTTCATCGAATAACCCATGGAAATTATGGATAAGGAGGTCAAAACGTTAAAACGCAGTAAAATCCCTATTGTCAGAGTTCGTTGGAACTCGAAACGCGGACCGGAATTCACGTGGGAGCGTGAGGATCAGATGATACGCAAGTATCCTCATCTATTCAAGCACTCCACGTCAAACTCTTAAGGTACTATTCTAATTTTCGGGACAAAAATTCTTTCAACTAGGGGATGATGTGACACCTCAGAAATTTTTTTATTATTTTAATTTTCGGGACGGAAATTTTTTCCATTAACTATTTTTGTTAAATCCTAACCTAATTAACTTAACTCAAACTTCAGGGACTATTTTTGTCATTTCTTCAAACCCTAACTATAAGGACTAATTGTGTAATTAGACTAAACCTAATTCTATTTGACTTTGTAAAGTCAAAATTCAAGACCTAAGTCCTATTGACTTTTGATAGTCAAACTTAACCTAACTAACCAAACATAAACCCTAAGGACTAATTCTGCCTTTTATCTAAACTTGTACACACGAACCCACAGGGACTAATTCTATAATTAGTCAAAACTCAAATTCATTGACTTTGGAAAGTCAAAATCGACTCCTTCGGTATAATTCAATTCGTAAAACTCCATGATGGTTCGAATTCGTGACTGTTACTCATAGCCTTAATGATAACGACCATGATTAAACCGTTTCTAAGTTTTTATCATGACTAATGATCAAGGAATTAATCGCATTAAGGTTCCTAAACTGTAACCGTCGAACCCGTAACAATAACCATCGTTTTCGATCTTTTGGCATGAAACCTTGAAGTCTAACACCCTGCGCACATCAAACGAGTCCCACTCAAGCTGTTGCACAGTTCAATTTGATCAGAGACGTAGCCATAGACGCCGGGGAGTAACCGTTGAAGCCGCGACTGACATGTAGTCGATCCTCACCATTCTGATACCGTTTCAGGTAATTGAATACACTATTAGATTCGTTTTCACCTCTGTAATGAAAGCCCTAACCTAATTTGGATCTACAACGCCGAATTAAACACGAACTGATTCTAGGGTTCATATACATTCGGATTTAATCGAGCCATACCCTAGACACAATCTAAATTCAATTAAACTTTATATGCTTATGGGGGGAAGAACACAGGAAAGTTGTTGGTTAAAACCATTTGGATCTGGACTTGGTTGCGATTCACTAGCAAGCATGACTGGTTAAGTGTGTATGCTTGTGGGGGAGGTGGCCCGGGTTCGAGTCCCTCCACCCCCAATTCTTTTTAAATCGAATTTTAATTATTATTCTTAATATAAAAATCATTCCACTATTATTATATTATTATGTTAATGTGTTTTGAACCCGGAAACCACCCGTAGGCTCTGGTTTGGTATTATAACCTATTTTTAATATTATTACCCGCTTATAAAATAATATATTTATATTATTTTCAACCCGTAACTCCTATTATAAAATAATATATATATATATATATATATATATATTTATATATTATTTTGGATCGTTTATTAATCTCGTATAATGTTTCAAACTAATTAATAATATAATAACGTTTATTATCTCAAAAAAAATAATATATTTATTATTTTATCACGTAAGTGATTCTCGTATATTTCCTACGAGTTCAAAAAATAATATATATGTTATATTATTTTCTTATATTATTATTAAATGATACAAACGCACAAACTTATTTAATTATTTAATATTATTCGTATTACAGACGTTCGACACGTAACGCATTTATCTTAATTATTATATTAAGAGACCCAATTTCCCATAGACATGTTCGTCTACCCGTTAATCCTTAGAATGTTTTAAGACGTTCTAATCTTCCGTGTCGTCGTCACAAATCCCATATGTCCCTAACTTATTTGTTTATAATTCCAAGGCATACGTAAGCCGTGCAGGCTAACACTTGAGATTTCAAATCTCATACTTGTGTGACACTACCTACTACGCAACGCATGTGAGTTTCACGGCCCCTTTTTTACTTGTTTTACTATTGGGGGAGAAACATGATTATACACAAACATTATTTTACTTCTTTTCCAGTTGGGGAGAAACATGCATACACACAAACATTATTTTACTTGTTTTCCCGTTGGGGAGAAACATGCGTACAAACAAACATCATTTCACTTGTTTTCCCGTTGGGGAGAAACATGCATACGAACAGGCATCCGTTACTTGTCTCCCAGCAAGGGAGAGACATACACACGGACATGGATCACATAGAATTTTATTACCACTTGTGTACCTAAGTGCAAACATAACATGCAAAGTCCTTACACACTCGGACCGTTAATATATGGAGTATAGCGAGGAAATTTGAGTAGTACTACTGGGTTTGACAAACCCCACTCGGGTTAATATGATTGGAGGTCTAACGGGTGTAAATTGTCCTAAACACTTGCCATTGTTGATGTTAGCAATGGCGGAAGGCACCCAAACGCAAACAGTCAGCTTCGGTTGCGAACGCTTAGAGTAACTTGTACATTGTCTAGCTAGCAATAGGTGTGACTTACGTATGTAGATCCAGCAACACTAAAATAGTTTATTTACATGCAAACCTGTGAACTCACCAACCTCGTGTTGACACTTTTCTTACATGTTTTCAGGTATCTTTGGCACAGGTTGCACACTTGGGACATGCTTGGAATCCTACTGTCATATCATTCATTTTAAACAGTGTTACTTATTTACATTAATTGACGCTTGTTGCGTGTAATTACTCTTGATTTCATTCTAACGTTTACGCTTCCGCATTTAACTCTGAACTTTGATGTTATGACATTTTAAGTCCCACATAGTGTCGTTTGATGTAACTAATGACTGAGATCCTGGTTTGTCACACGTCAAGCAGTAAAACTCCGTTAGTAGAATTTGGGGGTGTGACATTGATCGTGGACGTCTTACGTGTTTAGAAGACACCACAGGGACTTTCAAAAACACTTTATTAAACTACTTAGTTTTAGATAAACACACCCACACCTCAGCCCACAATTACATAACATGCACACACCACATTTAGCTCATTCACACCACACCACATCTTAACTCCTTTGTTTTATTAACTTACAATTTACAAAATCTAAATCTACACACTGGTATTGGATATAGTTGGGCCCGACACACATTGTCAGCATGAGACTCACACTATTGGCCACCGACGTGGACTTCACACTGTTTTCCACCGTCGTGGACTTCACACACTCACACGTCACACACAAGTTAACATATTTCCCACACTCACTAGCCACAACATCCCAACCCTTAGCTCAGCATTCTTTGAAAGTCATTAAAACACTTTTACTTACATGTTAGTTAAAATCACTGTTTAACTCACACCACTGATCACACACAACCTACTACTTAAACACATTTAATAAGAATAATTAACACAAACCATCAAGGTTAAATATCCCATTTAAAACCCTGGCATTAACCCACGTTGAATTCAGCCTCGAATTTACACACAAAACACTTTCACGGTTTAACCTTTTAATTCCACGTTAAACCATTTTAAATTATTAACACACACACACACTGTATGTGAATCAGCTCAAAACACTTAAAATAGAGCGTATATAACTAACCTCAAGTGTTTACACACTTAGCTAGCTTTCCACACGCTCCTTTAGGCTCAAAAACCTTAAACTGCCACTAGTCGCCGTTGCCACCATGTTCTACCTCGTCGGCCACCGCTACACACCACTGCCAGCCTTGGTTATTGATCACGTGAACCACCACCACACTTGGAATCCCTTGCTCGTTCCTCAACAACCCTGGTTTGCACCAAAACCTTAGCGAGTTCACTATCGCCACCTTTTCTCTTTCTACACACACCACACTTGCACCGCTACTCGTATCCGCAGTGCACCACCATCACAACAGCCTCTTGTCATTCCCGTTTGGCTACCCCACATACACCATAGTCATGGTCTTGTTCGTTTGCTAACCCAATCGCACACACACATGCCCCTGTTTTCCTCTTTCTCTTTTTATGGGCTTGAACCCAAGACCACCACCTCACATCCATCGTACATCACCGCCACAACCGACACGACCTTCCTTTACACACAAATGGAACACCCGATAGCACCACCACACACCACTGACCGCCACCAGCAACTCGCATTGATAATGTGTTGTGAAACTAGCATAATAAAAAAGCATTATGAGAAAGAGATGTAGGGAGAGAGAGAGAGAGAGAGAGAGATATTATGTTACTTATCAAGTGTAAAATACAATAAGATACAATGAGGTATATATAGGGGAGGAAAACTTAAGGAATAAGTTAATCTATGTTAGTCGTTGACAACCATAATAATATATGGTTATAAATAACCATATCTATATTTATAACATTTAGAACATTTTCATGTATGTCACTTTCAAATTTTTACATGCTTAGGTGATTACGTTCATGTGTCATTACATATATGTAATTCAGTTCTATGTTTTATTATTTTAATGTTTTCTATTATAAAAACATGTATCATTATTAGATCTGGTAATCTTGATCCAAAGTAGGGGAAATGAGTTGGTTTGGGTAAATAATTTTTGTATTTTGAGTTGAATTGGGCAACACCATAACACAGAATGGGTTGAATAGGTAACACCTTAATATATTTTGGGTCAAGATGGGTTGCTTAAAAACTATATAAATTTAGAATGGGTTCAAACGGGTAACAACGGGTCAATGACATGTTGGACGAGAAAATCACTTAAGATTACCACCGACACCACCACCCAACGCCTCTTACATCACCAAGACTCCACTGTCACCGACAATCGTCGCTGCAACGCCACAATTAGCCGCATAAATAAAATATAGCAGATTTTGGTATCTTTCTTTTCCAAGACAACCGATTTCAACCCGAGCCATTTATTGGTTACGACACATTCAAATCCAAAGCAAATTCATACTTTTTATAAAAACGACCCGAACTCATTTTGGTCATAACTCGTCCTGACGTGAACCCATCCTGACCCGCTACCCTACCCAACCCGCACGTTTTGTCAGGCTTAATCATTATGTTTAGCCTTGTCATATGTATTTGTAATTTAATTATTTACATGTATGTAAATGATTAAATATATGTAATATGGTAAATGGTTGTGTACATGGTTACATATATGTAAATAACCCAAGGGTTTGTAGCCTAACGGTATCAAGGTGTAAAGTAAAGGTATTCCTCTTCAAGTGGTTGAATGTTCTATTCACATGATGGACATTGGTGTAAACTTAGGAGTTGGTTTAAAGGGTGTTTGTGTTAGCTGTTCAATATATATATATATATATATATATATATATATATATATATATATATATATAGGATTTGTATCAAGAATAAACTAAATCTTAAAGAATAAACCCTTAAACCATTCATTTATTGAAATATAATCAATGCAAGTAATTTTGAAGTGTTATGTACAAATTTATGTGTATTCATATAATACAAACATCAACACATGTGTAGGTTGATTATAGTTCTCTGACCTACACATGTGTATGAAACTTGTTACAAGTAATAGAAAGAATATAAAAGTATGAGAATTAAATAAATAAAGAGAGAAATCATTAATCTTTTAAAATTTTATAATTTTCATTTTATTTATAACAATAAATGGCGGTTTTGATAGGTTCATAAGAATTCTCGCAATATTTGTGGTTCTAAAAAGACCCGTATATGTATTTGTATGTGTGTGTCTCTATATGTTAGTGTAGGGGGTGGGGTGGGGTGGGGTGGGGTGGGGTGGGGGTGTGAGTGTGTGTGTTCTAATTGAAAATCATGTTTTTTTAGGGTGAAGCTTCGACTCAGAATATTATGCACTGTGACTCTAAACTAGTGGGCAAAACCCGCGCGCTGGGTGGGGTGTTAAAATTTGGAAGGCTCGGTTTCAACAACCTATACACTGGTATTAACACCTAAAAAAAACTCACGTCGAAACGTTGATAAAAATAAACATGTTGAAACGGCAAATTCGGAATTTTATAAAACATCATATTTTAAAGGTAGCAAGAGATAACAAAAAAAACTGTAAAAATGAAACATTGAAGCAGCTTCGACGGTTTGTACGTTCGTGATTCGGTGACTTGTATATTATCACGAAAACTCGGTTTTAAATAAAATCTATGTCGAAGTTTAGATAAAAAAAATAAGCATTTAGTAACGATACATTTTGAATGTTTTTAAATATCATATTTTAAAAGTTATTTAATTTAAAAAATCATAAAGTAAAAAAGGTTAAAGACTCATATATTATATTACTAGATTAAAATCTCGTGTATTACACGGGTTGAATAAATATAATATTATATATTAAGTAATAAAAACAATTAAAAACTCGTGTTTTACACGGGTTGAACAAACCCGTGGAATACAATATAATCTATTAACACATACACTCGTCAAAATATGTCTGTAGATTTATTTATTAATATAATATATAGATTAGTATTTCTTTAAAAATATATTATTATTAAAAGATAGAAGTGTATTTAATAAGATACAGATGCGGAAAAAAATGATGAGAATGAATGTGGATGTGACATGTGGCATGGAAAACCTTTATTTATTATATAGTAAGTGTAGATATAGATTTCCATTATAAAGTTTTATAAAAAAAATAAAAAATAAAAAGAATTTAGTAACATTTAATGGGGTGGCATAATCTTGATGATGCCTTCAAAAATATGATTTTTTTAACAAATATTTTCCTCATTTGGGTGACCCACGGTTTTGGCAAAAGACGAAATCGAACACGCCCCCCGTGTAGAGAAGCCAAGGCACATACCATTGAAGCAAGATGAAATTTGTTTATGAACTAGAATTAGATCCCGCGCGATGCGGCGGGTTCGTATAACTAAAAGATAAAACGGCGGCTTGGGAACCTAGGTATAAATAAGCATGTCGCGGGTTCGTACAACCAAAAGATAAAAACACGGCTCGGAAACGTAGTTATAAATAAGCACGTTGAAACAGTATAAAGGTCATTGGCGATAATATGAAAATAACAAAATTGCAAAAAAGCAATTCGGGTCCATCGCCTTCTGTTGCTGCGTAGGAGGGCTACTAAGATTCGAACCCACAACCGCTAGTTTGGAAGCCAGCTATCTTAATCGCTGGAACATGGCAAATTGTTGTTTATTTACTTCAATTTTTTATTTGTATTATATAACAATAATTTTGAAAAAATAAAAAAATTATTGTTCATGCCGACATTAGGTCTCGTGGTTAGTTAATAAGGCAGCATAAGCAAAAATTTTGTAACCCAATTTTATACTAAAAACATTTTCCTCTGGTCTCTCACGCCTCTATGCATCTGCCCCTGCATACTATAGACCTTATGGACTAACCATAATGCATCTTGCGAATATGCTAAGATTGTGTATTAGTTCAAGAGTTCTACATTCACTATCAATCATTACAAAACACAAATGATGTTGACTTTGGTAAAAAAACCTGTGTTCTTATTTACATAATTACCTCCATTCTCAATTTCTAACCTTGTACACCCTATATGAATCCTCCTCAAATCAAGTAAATGATAATCCTTATCATTTAATAACTACTTTCGGTACTTGTTACAGAACATTTAAAATCTATATAATCAGAATTAAAAGCTTGTAATGTGGAATAGACAGAGTATCATACATAAACATCTTGCTACTTACTTGTTCTTCTAGTATAGTTTTTTAGTCTAACAACATTCACTACCTCATAATCAAATTACAGTTTATGCCCTAATCATGAATAAAAAATGACAGAAACCCGTTAGAGTCAAATGTATTAACCTAAGAAGAACATCAATTAGTAAAAGAAGCATATTATTTAATGTTTAACTGAAGCATAATATCATCTTTAAAAAAGTTCCAACTTTTTTAAGGAAGTTCAACTTCGAATTATAAATCAAATTCAAATGAAAAACCCTTTATTAGTGTTTTAATTAGGGATAATGCAGAATGCTTGCATATGCCTTATAGATGGTTGTTGAAGAGTGGTTGTAACATGAGGTTGATGCATCGATGGCATAATTGGAATTGGATGTGGTTGGGCTGGCGGCAGCGTTGGCTTTGGCTGTTGCATTTGTGCTACCACCATGCGCTTAGGATGCTCCGGCAAATCAACAGATGTCGCCGTAACCGATGCACTTCCACCAACACTATTAAAATCCTGCTGGCGCGCGAGCTTCTTTGTTGCCGGGAGATTCGTCGATGTCGCCGGTGCTGTGACATCCCTGATTTTATATATGATCCTATGTCTTTTATGATTCTAGTTTTGTTTGATTTTACTTGTAACCTTGATTGAATTCTAATGCTATGAATCTCTATTTGCCTCATACTACTTGTGATATCAATTCAATTCAAACTACTAAGCCTTGTCTAAAGTGAGTATTGTATTGCACTTTAGAGTGGCTTACTCTTTGTGATTCTATGTCTGGTTCTGGTATACATTCTAGAACTTGCTACTTATGCTAACTTTGGATGCCTTAGACTCTAACTTAATCAAAACAATTCAAGTTTGTGACTTCACTTGACTAAAGTAAAATTTCAAGGACTAAACTTGCACATGTGTAAACTTAGGGTTTCTTTTGTAATGCCTTTAAAATCTTGGTTAATTATTGTAATTCCACCTAATTAATTATTATTATTATTATTATTGAAAATTTTAGTTAGTGATTTATATTATTAAAATTAATAAATGTAGTAAAAACCTTTAAATTTATCTAAATCATTAAAACCAATATGTTTATTCTTAAACCCTATCCTAATCCTATTCCATTTAACTAACTTAGTTCTTATCCCATAACACCCCCCCCCCCCCACCCACCCCACCCATATGTTGGCTGAAATCTTCATAAGACCCCCCCCCCCCATTTTTTATAAAAAAATTATGATTTTATAAAGTTGTGCTTATCACCTTTGTAATCCTAGTCTTACAATTTATCCTAGTATTTTTTTTTAGTTAGTTACCTTATGCCTAAATACCTTGGAATATTCCCTTATGCCATCCTCTCTAATTTTCGAAAATCCTAGGATAAGATCAAACTATCTCCATCTTTTGTAATCCTAGTCCAATAAGCTAACCAGTTTTGCCTTTAAACCCTCCCTATAAATAGACCCTCCTTCTACCCCTTTATTCATCACTTTTCTTGTGAAATTCTGAAGTTTAGAGGCTACCTAATTCGAATTCCAAGTTCCCTCAACCATTCCAAGTCGTTGTCCCGCTCTTAGGTAAGTTCTATTGACGTTCTTGTTAAGTTCTTGCTTTCTGTTCAAAAGTTTTTGCAATTTCTTCATAAAACAAACTTGGATCTGTGATTTTCTAGCATTTATATGTTATAACCGTAGATCCAAGCAAGATCAAATCTTGATTTAAACATTCAAACATTAAAACTTTTCTCTAGAACATCAAACATCAAAATTCATTTTTTAACAGATTCTTTGACCTGACTTCAGGAGGCCATATCTCCCTTAAAACGAAACATTTTTCAATGATTCTTTTTTTTACAATCAAGTTCGGTCTCTTGTGATTTCAACCATATAAAGAACTTCTTCAAACTCCAAGATTTCGACCCCCAAACACCCAAAACAAAATCAATGCGTAAATCTATCAAGAATCTGTTCAAGTTTTACTTTTGCAATCTTTTCGCCTATTTAAGTTTTTGACAAAAAGCAACGACTTTTAGTATAATTTGCTTGAGATATTCATGATTAACATGTTAAAATCACAGATCTTAAATAATTTTATAAACCTTTCAAACGTGTTCAAACTTTTCATAAAATTCTTGACTTTGATCTTTCTGATTTCCTTTCAACTCCTAGATTCATGTTTGTAGTAAAACTTCTTATCTTCAATTAAACCCCTCTAGTATTCAACTTATCTATTTCAATCCCTCCTAAATTCATATTTTCACTTTTAACCCTTAACTTTTCCAACTTTACAAATCATACCCTAAACTTGGTTAAGTATATAAATAGAGTAACTTTCAAACAGGTATGTAGTTATCTGACAAACATTAAGGTTCTGGCTAGGAAAAGACAGGGTCCTGATCCAACCAACTCTTTCGTGTGAACTTTTATGTTAGAGATACTACTCTGGAATGATAACCATTCTAGTGTACAACAACCATTTTCAACTAATTACACTATCAACCCCTCTACTATCCTTAACTTGTTTCTAACTTAACGAACTTACTTAGGGAATCCTTAAGGCATTCAAATCCAAGTTACATCAAGTACAAGGTCAACCCTTTAACTTGCAAGGTGAGTTCATAACCTCTCTTTAATTTCTACTTTGAGGTGGAAAACATGCTCCTAAATCAAATGGAAACCAAATTCTAGAGTCAAAACTATTCTTTTGCAGTCAATAACATAATTTCTAATTCTAGTAAAACTAAAGTGGTTTATACATGATGCTATACTATGTTACTTTTTACTACAAGTCTTTCTTATTTTCTAAAACCTACACAACCATTAACTTCGGGAAAGCCACGGGAGTAAGTAAATAGATCTATTGGTCTGACTAGTCCATCCGATCCTGGGGTTGATGCATGCCAATCAATTCCAAACGTCCTTCAAGTTGATGAATTCTGTTCAACTTGGAAGGAGCTGGGTGTTCAGAAACTGCATTCTAGACATTCATACTTTGTCTAACACCCTGACAATGTGTTGGACGGGAGAGCATTCGATCACTAGGGTTCGTTGTGGACTCATGTATAAAAGTTTAATTACATGGAATGTGAAACTTTTTTATGACTTGCACCTTGTTATCTATTACTATATATCAATTTAACCTATGTTCTCACCAACTTTTTAGTTGACCTATTTTAGCATGTTTTTCAGGTAATGAAAACTAAGTAGCTGATATGTTCATGCTAGGATCAAGATATGCTCTAGTGGACCTAGTTTAGTTTTAATTCAAATGAGACTATTTGCTTGGTTATTTGTTTTTGAAATTGTATGTAACAATTATTTGGTTTAAATTATAATTTCCTTAGTATTCTTTTTATCCATGTGTGATGATTCAATTTCGTCACCCCCTGTTTATAATCCGTCTTGGCGGGTGTGTGACAGGTGCCACTGACGCTAGCCCTGCTACTACTGCGGCTTCCTCAGTTTGAGTAATTTTCAGAGGGAAATTCAAATCCCCTCTGTATTCACCTTTCTCCTTTCTTATCTATTCTAAATTCAAATTGTCTTCTAGACGAATATCAAGTAGCAGAAAATCAATCTCGTTCACTAAATTTCCCAATTCGACACCAAATTCAAGGAATCGAAAATCAAACCACATAAAGAGAAAACATAAAAACCTTGTATTTCTCAACTCCAAAAGCTCTGATTTAGAACTCGAATTCGTAAAAAAGATTCGGCTCAAATGAACACAACGTCAATCCGCAGGGTGTCATGAACAAAGAGGTAAATGGTTGAAACAAAATCCCAATTTATGTAGTTAAGTCATGGAGACGTCATCAAAGAGTTGAAAAGTTGTACTAGACACTAAAGAGGTTTGCAGTTTGCCTTTTGTAATAATTAGAATTTGCCTCCATCTTATTTAATCAATAAAAGGGTAAAAATATCAAATTTACTGTTCACAAACATCGGTCTTTAGTATATATAACTAATAAAATTCCGCCCACACGTTGCGTCAGGAATTGAATAGTGACATTGGCGCGGTTAAGCACGAAAAGAAAAACGTAAGAAGTTGTCCCACATCGGGTCGGTTCTGAACAACTTAGATAAAAATAAATACGTTTATACGTTACATTTGGAACTAAAAATACCATAATATTTTAAAAGTTATAGGCCAAAATTAATTACAAAAAATTAAATTATTAAGAAAAAAAATTATGATTTTTTTTTTAGAATTTAAAAAAAAGTTGAAAAAAAACTTAGAAAATATAAAATTATGACGTCAGCAGGAAACCCGGCTAACGTCAACGAACCGCAAATAAGGAAGGGGTAGCCTTGTTTCGAACTCGGGTCACGCCTGTAAACAATCAAACGCCTTTCAATTGGGCTTATGCTCCATTTAGATTAAAAACTCCGCAGGAATATATATTATGTATAATGAAAAAATGCGTAGAAAACTTTAAAAAACAATAAATAAAAAAAAAGAAATTAGGGATTACTGCTACTTGGCAACCCCTGATTGGTTAATGTATTACTGCTTATATTCTTAGGTTTTTAAAGAGTATACATATAATATCTTAACAACCAATTATGCACAAATAATACTTGGGTCTAATAGTCCATTAACTTGCTAAAGCTTGAACAGCCCATTTATCTAAGCAGGAAAAGTAGTAGTGGGCTAGTTCCTTGTACAGTTGCAAATTATTTTTATATTTTGTTGTACTCCATTAATTAATTGTATGTAAAAACCAAAATAAAAGGTTGAAACTAGAGGTGCATAAATCAGGTATTCTCAAGAATCGGTTCCGGTTCCGGTTGTTTGTTGAAAAACCGGACCCTATGTATCCGGTTCCGGGTATTCAAGAACCGGTTTCGGTTCTTACCGGTTCCGGTAATTCAAGACAAGTATTTCAAAAACCTATTTCCAGCTATTCGAAAAACTTAGTTAAACATATAAATACATTAATTAAACATATAAATAACTAACTTGAAAAGTCCAATAACATTAAAAACTTAAAATGTTACAAAATAGATAAATGTTTAAAAAATAAACTCATAAAACATAGATAAATTATATAAAAAAAACTAGATTGTCTTCGTTTTTCTCTTCGTGGCTTCGTTTTTTGATCATTTTCATGACTTGATTCAGTGATTTATTAATATTCTTCTAGTGGGCTTGACATTCCTTAAAAGAGGCTATAACGGCTATATTAAAAACAGTTCTACCACGTTTTTCGGGAGAGACCCGATTTTAGAACCGGTTTTGGGAGAACTGGTTTTGAAGAAAATCGGTTTTTGGTAGAACCTGGTTTTGTAGGAACCTGGTTTTGTAGGAACCTGGTTTTGTAGGAACCTGGTTTTGTAGGAACCGGTTTTGAAGAAAACCGGTTTTTGGTTGAACCGGATTCGGTTATTTTTAAAACCGGTTTTGACTAAAACGTGTAGGGTCGGTTCCGGTTGCGGTTTTTTTGTTCACCTCTAGTTGAAACCTGTATACTATCGAATTAAAGACCAACGTTGAGGAATAGTACTTTTGTGCTATTGGACCGCGTTGGCACGTGTCACCTAGGTATTGGATTTTTTATTTTTTATGGAAAAGCCGATACACTCCCCCCCCCCCGGGTTCGAATCTCTTCCTAACCATCCACCTCGGTTTTCCTTTTTTTTTTTGCCCTTTTTTACTTTCACATTATATTTAATATTTTTTTTTTACCGTTTTGCGTTTAGTTAAAATCGAGTTGAGTTTATTTTTTTCTCTTATTGATGCCTTAGGTTTTCCGCATACGCGTTTTGTTATTCACTTATTTGGGATCGTGACGAATTTCGCGGCATAACGCGAGGGTTGGACAACCATCTAGTTACAATTAATCAGGTACGTGTCTTAAAATAGCTCAAGGCCTATTGGGCCTGAATTTTGGGCCGAAACAAATTCACTATACTTTATTTTTGGTTTTAAAGATTTCTAAACTGCCTCCAATACACATTTAATACATATTATTGAAAAAAATATGTTGAAATCCAAAACCAAAAATATGAAAAATGATTTATTAAAAAATAATTGAGATGTATTATTCATATTTGTTACCTGTTCATAAAATTATTATAAATGTAAATAATTATTAGTTGGAAAGGCTACTTTTATATGCAAATGTCATAACATAACAACTTACTTTTTGCTGACATTAAAAGTATAACTTAACCGATTTTGTGATCAAATAGTTTAACGATATCAACATGTGTAGTATAAAAGTGATCCTTTACATGTGGTTGATTATCTAGTCTCATGGTAGATATTGATTTAGATTTAAGACCGGGATATTATTGGGTGATAGCCGTTTTTAAATTTAAAAAAAAGTGGTTTAGTCAAATATTAATTACCAAAATAAGACATCAAAATAAAAGTACAATTACTTTTCATCAAAATAAAAGTAAATTTAAAAAAAAGTGGTGATAGCCGAAGTGTCGGTTCGTTTAATATGAGGAAATAGTCAACGGTTGAGGAAAACATGTGTGGAGTGTTGTACGGAGCGACCTGCGGAGCCAGTGTGTCTTATCAACATACAACTCCACCCCACCTGTGGTTTACTTTGTTCCCGTGATCACTACCATCCACGACAATAATATACTAACTCATAATATCATCACTTGTTTTCAAATGGGAAATTACATTGTGATAAGTTGATTTTGCTAACACTTAATTAATTTAAAAAAGTGATTTTTAACTTAAAGACTCATCCAAGTACATCTTTTAATGCATTTTTTTGCCAATGAGCTGGTGGTGGAGTGGTAAGTGAGAGACCTACTGTTACTTGTGACCCAGGTTCAATCCCTGCTCTTAGGCTGATGCACCTGGGTTTTACCCAAGCCGATCCAGGGTTCGAGCCTCGGCTCTCCCTCAAGCCCGGAAGGGGCCGTATTGGGTGGGATTTTTCCTTGGATGCTCTCCAACTCTGACGCCAAGTGGGCCCGGTTAAGACAACATATTGGCCGGAGTTAGACGAGGCTCTCCCATGTGACGGGGGGGTGCGACGTCACAAAAAACACACAATATGTTGAGTATAGGGTTTTCACGCAAAGTTCGTTCCAGATTATAAATCAGGCACCAACCCTAAATTTTATAAACAGAAACAAAAGTTGCAGCCATGATTTGCAAAAAAATAATAATTAGAAATCAAAGACCAGTCCAGAATTTTTAAAATCGAAACAAAATTTGCAGCAACTATTTGCGGAGAAAAAGAAGAACGGATATGTAGAAGAAGACAAATGAAAGAGAAAGTAAAAGGAGAAAATAAATGAAACCGATTTGCTTTTATTTTTATGGAGCAGTTTTGGGGAGGATACAATTTGGTTCAGAATTGACCTATCAACGAGTTGGAAAGATTTTACATCAAAGAACATGAACAACCTCGTTCGTGTTCGTTCGGTTCATTTACATACATATCCCTAACCTCATTCTTAGGGGGTAGATCTCTTTCGGTAATGTGCTAATTCTGTCTTATAGAGGAGGAATCCATAGATCGTGTCTTTAGGTCCGATACTTTTGTGAAACGGGTATGGAGGTTAATTCAACAGTAGTGTGGCTGAGGATTTGTGGATAGGCTACAAGTCCAGTATATCTGGAGTCAAATAGGTGAAAAAACCCTTTCAGGAGAACTTCTACTCTACATTATGGTTCGTATGAAAAGCATGAAACGAATTGATATTCTATAAAATCAGACTTTCCTAAATAAGGTTTCATTCATTATATTTTTGGTTAAATAATAAAAAGGTTAAAATAAGAAAATTAAAAACTAAATGTTGAAATGTGGCTTGAAAAAGGGGAAGAACCGGCCACGAGTGGTGGTGTCGCGGGAGTGAACGAGTAGTGCGAGAACAATTAGACCTAGCGCTAATTCTTGTTAATACTCTAATTCACTACATACATACATACATATAGGGTATGGATCAAACGATAACCAATATTTTATGTGATAACAATGATAACCACTTTCAAACAATCACATAATTTATAAATGACTTTTTCTTTTAATTGTTAAATGAGTATTTAAGTATCTATTAGATATATGTTGAACATAAATACATAAATGATGAGTGTTACATATACGTAACACATACTGTTACATATACGTGACACGTACTATTACGTATATGTAACACTATGTCAATAGAAAACAGAATGATAATTGATATATATGCATAACACTATATTATGGTTTTTATTTGGTTTCTACCCCTATATATTTATATTTGTATACATATACACATTATATTTTATAAATTATGTAATTATTTGAGAGTGATTATCATGGTTATCACATAAAATATTGGTTATCATTTAAACTGCACCTTATAAATATATATAGGGTTGAGTTATAGTAAAAAAGGTATTTAATCTAAAAAATTGTAAGAAACATTCTGGGCTTGACATGTGTCCTTTTATTATTTTCTAAGAGATGATATATTGGTCATTGTGTCTAATGTCAGGTCTGATCATTGTGTCTAATGTCAGGTCATTGTATCAAATATTTTTCATCATTGTGTTTTACGTTTTAGATAATTTCATCATTGTATCAAATATGAATTCATCATTGTGTTTTACGTTTTAGATAATTTCGTGTTATTTTTGTCACTGTTTTTTATGTACTATATAACACAGTGATGAAAAATATTTCACACAATAACCTGACATTAGAAAAATATTTGACTTTAGACACAATGATTAAAAATATTTGACACAATGAGTTGCCATTAGACACAATGACCTGACATTAGACACAATGACGAACAATAATCACAATGAGCTGGAAAACGATTTTTTTTCGTTTTTGTATATAACAACACTATACTCGTTTTAAAGATAAAAAACGCTCGTTTTTATGGTATAATTTAAAAAAAAATAATTTCGTATGTAAAAGTTATGAACGTTTAAAAAAGATGGGAGAACTTGGTAAAAAATCAACAAAAGTGGCCATGACTAAAATACTATTTCAAAAACTTTTTCTCCTACAATTTGATCTCAACCATTAAAAATATATGTAATGCCTTTAAATCTTTTTCACCCTTTTTAGTTTAAACCCCTTTTTATTTGAACTTTTTCTATATAATCTATATCTATATACCATATAATAAATAAAGGTTTTCCATGACACGTGTCGTCACAGTATTCATTCTCATCATTTTTTTTCGCCTCTCTCTCTTATTAAATACATCTCCATCTTTTAATAATAATAATATATTTTTAAAGAAAATACTAATTATACTAATAAAACACATTTGTTTTAAATTATCTCTTATTATAAGAAACTTTGAAATTTAATTATGTAACTTTTATTTTCAATCAAATGGTAAATGAAAGTCAAATTACATTAAATAGTAATTAACGTATTTTTGAAACACAATTATATATTAATTTTTACATATTTTGAATTTTATTTTCTATCCATAGTATATGTAATACATTTTCACATGTAAAATATATTCATAAAGATTTAAAATTTTATGTATTGATATTTTTCACTCCGTGTATAAACACGGGTTCTAAGCTAGTATATATATACTTTAAAAAAAAACCATAAAAACCTTCACGTGACAACTTATTAGGTTTAGTTACTATTTATGAGCATACATTTTTAATAATCTTACTATTATAATAAATAAACATCTCTTTTTTTCTTCACTTTGGCCTATTCTAACACCCACACATGTCACATGGCAAAAAAAAAATATGAACAATATTGATTCTAATTTTGATTGTAATCTTTTAAATTTTGATTACTTTCTAATTTTTATAATTTTTGACAATCACATTAATTTCAATATTCTCACCACTCAAAAAAAAATTTTAAATGTTTTATTTTTTTATTAATTTTAACTTTCAAAATTTTAAAAAATTTATTGTTTTCTAATTTGAACAGTTTTTGAATATCACATTAAATTCTGAATATCGCATTAAATTCAATTTTCTCACCACTAACTTTAATTTTTAAAAATACTAAAATGTTTTATTTGTAGTCATCTATATGACAAACTGCTATCAAGGTTCTATCTTAGTGGTTAGGGGGGTTTTTCCAAAGGGTTTCTCCATGGGTTCGAATCTTGCAAGTTGTAATTCATAAAAACTAGGAACACACTCTGCAGATTTTGAATTCCTTTGGGGATGTTCGGGTAGACTGATGTATGAGCCTCCCCTGGTGGGACGTGTCAGTTGAGCCCACGCCGTTCAAAAAAAAATCTATATGACTAACTATCCCCTCTATCAACCGTCGTAGTTGTCTCCTCGGTCGCCAATCACACCACCACCGGCTCCCGACACCTCCAGTGACTCCGAAGCTTACCTCGTCCTGTGTAATCATATTCCTATATCTATAAATTCGACGCTTTTGCCGGAAACGTCCGCACATATTTCTTCTCTCTCCACGTTAACGACTGCAACGATTGGAGAACAACGACGCCACCACTGAAACACTCTAAACTAGCCACTCGTTTACTGGATGAAGAACCGAAGAGAAGCCTTGAAGCCAATTGGTTTCGTGCCACATTAGTTCTATGAAGATTAAGTAAAGATTGAAGACACATCATAACGATTAGTTATGAATTTTGTTTATGAATTGTTTAAATCTTTTTATGTATGAATTGGATTTTTAATTTTAATATCAGTTTAACAAATAGCAAGAGTGAAGTTTGACTTCTAGGTTGTTAGATTAAAATTTTTATTTTATCATATTTTAGATTTTTAAATGTGAAATCAGCCTTTATTCACATACTCAAAATTATGTGAATAAATAAATAAATATATAAAAAGACAAAAATACTCCTAATTTAACGTTAAAAATGGATAAGGTTAACAAATTGGATGAAAATGGTAAAGTTTATAAACCATGAGGATACACATGAGAAAAACAAATATTTTGGATGAAAATGACAAAAATGACCAAATCACAAGAACGAAAATGACGATTGACTCTATTATTTATTTTATGTAATCATTCGTTTATACTAATATGTAAATTAACATAATATATAAACATATTTCAGAATGATTAACCACCAGCCTCAATTGTGACTAAAAACATGTTGACCATTTGGTATATCAAAAATGGGTATCATACAAAAGTCATACGCACATTGTCATTTTTTACATTAGGCATATTATTAGTTGTTAAATATTTGGATTTATTAACATTGATCACAGTTGTAATTGAATTATAAACTTTGTTTAAATCCATAATTTTTTAAATTGTAACTTCTTTCCAAGATTAGAAGATAATTTCAAATTTTGATTGTTTCCAAATTTTTTGTTTATCCATAATTTTTTACAATCACATTAGAGTAAATTTCGTTTTGCGTTCATGTGGTTTGGTCAAAAAATCGCTTTGAGTCCAAAGGTTTCAATTGGACTTTTTGAGTCCTTGTTGTTTCATTTTTGTTTCAATTAAACCCATAACACTAACACCGTTATGATGATTTTGTTAAATTAAAGGGCATTTTAGTCTTTTTACTAATATGGACTAATAGTTTAATTTTAAAGGGACTATTTCTGTAAATACGTTTTATATACAATCAAAAAGCCACACCATCCCCAATCCAGGTTTCATCATCCCTCACCCACCCGAATCCACCACTGCCTCCCTACACCACCACCGCCAGCCTACACCACCGCAAGCCTACTCCCCTCCCAAGACCCACCCACCACAGCAACATCGTCGTCGTCTCCGGTGGAAAAAAAACCCACCCACCATCCATGATGATGGTGGTTCGACAAAAAGCTTTTACAAATTCCAAAATCCAACAAAAAATCGTCTCCGGTGGAAAGCTTTGACAAAACCTAGCTCCGTCGTCTGTAAAAAGCCGGAGATGGTAGGCTAGGGTTGAAAACCCCCATTTCGGTTCAGATCAGTAACGGTAGTGGTGTTGGAGAGGAGGAGGGTGGCAGTGGTTGGTTCGATTTAGCCGGAGATGGCGGCCAGGAGGAGGAGGGTTATGGTGGTTTAATTAAAAAAAATGAAGAAACTAACGGTGTTAGTGTCAAGGGTTTAATTGAAACAAAAATGAAACCAGAAGGACTCAAAAAGTTCAATTGAAACCTTTGGATTCAAAGCTATTTTTTGACCAATTAAAAAAGAATAAAAGATATTCGTATTTTAAAAACCTCTTGAGTAATGAGAATACTGTAATTAATGTGATAAGTAAATTTCGTTTTGCGTCCCTTTGGTTTTGATTGCTTCCTAATTTTCACATTAATTTCCATATTTTTTTACAATCACATTAAATTCAATATTCCACTAGCTGTATGGTTCACTATGACTATAAAAAAAAGTTAAGGACAATCATTATCCAGTGTTGGTTTGTATTTGAAACATTCAGTGTTTATCCATGGTCAGTTGTACGTGGCATTGTAAAAGTATAGAATGTTAAAACTATTAATTATAGATAAATAGAGTAAAGTTAAAAATAGAACAACAAATGCTGTATATAAAGAAGTATTCAGCAATTTATGAAATATTGTTGTAACTTTTCATTGTGGATGATAGTATGTAACAATATGTAATTTAAATTATTAAAAATGTTAACTTTTGTTAGTTATACCGTCTTTATTGTTTTGCCCGTGTCGTACACAGGTTAATAACCAAGTTAAGATAATATATTTGTTTTAAAAAGTAAACTAATATTATTTAATAGTTTATATTTCTACGTATTATACTATTATTGTAACAAAGAAAGATAAAACAATTTCGAAATTGGCGCCAAGAAACTCGTTAATAAAAGCCTATATAGTCAAAAAGTAAAAGCCCACAAGATATGGCGCGCTTTCCATCAACCCAAAAGATTTAATGCATAATTAATTTCTTTAATAGCTATCAAGGTTCTCCTTCGTGGTCAGAATAGTTTTTCCCAAAATGTTTCCCCTTTATGGAGGTTATTGGTTCGAATATTGTAAGGTGCACTTCATAAAAACTAGGAACACCTTTTGCATATTCGAATTCCTTGGTGTTTGGTAGACTGATTTACGAGCCTCCCCTAGTGGGACGTGCCAGTTGAGCTCACGCCGTTAAAAAAAATAATAATTTATTTAATAAATAAATTTGACCATCCATCACCTTACCATATTTGAAATACACCATGACCGTTATGTCTTAATTAAGTGAGGTTTGATTTGTTTAGTTTACTTGCCATGACCGTTTCTCTTGTTAATCAATCTATATGCAAGATTATACTAAACTAGTAAAAGTAATTAAATATTTATGAAATTTCATAAACTTAACACATGCAAGATTTAGGAAAAAACATATTTTAAAAATTGATACATATGACTAATAAATATGGTTAATTATAGAAAAGGGAAAATTTAACACAACCTTGTCCTGCATCATGAAAGTTGAACAAGTTATCAAGACGATCTTAAGTTCAAGCTTTACATCAAGTAATTAAGTCGAGTTTGAGCCTTTACGAGTTAAAGTCTAGTTCGATTCGTTTCTAGTCGATCTTAGGCAGCGGCGGCCTTTAGGTAAAGCAAGTAAAGCCCTATCTTTGGGTTACCAAATTCTATTGGTCTCAATTTTTATTTATTTTTATATAAAAACTCCTATTAATTTATTTAAAACTGATTAATTTTTATATATAGTAGATCAAGCTATTTATTCAATTGAAAGTAGATTTGATCAATTTAAAAAGTTTAAAAATATTTTTGGTTTTCTATTTATTATAGAGAAATTAAAATTGTTAAATGATAACAGTTTAAAACAACATTGTATTGAGCTTGAAAATTTTTAAAAACATAATGCTAGCTTAGATATAGATGGTATAGATTTATTTCAAAAACTAAAAATTTTAAGACATATTATACATTTAGAATGACACACTTATTAATATACTTAATTACATTAAAAAGGTTTAATTCTTTTCCAAATGTTTATATTGCCTATAGAGTTATGTTAACTATTCCTGTAACGGTTGCTTTCGCAGAAAGAAACTTTTCTAAATTAAAATTGTTAAAAATTATTTAAGATCTACTATGTCACAAGAACGATTAAATGGGTTAGCTATTCTGTCAATTAAAAAGGAATTGTTAGAAGAAATTGATTTGGAAAATTTTATTAAAGAGTTTGCTTCTAAAAAAGCTAAAAAAATAAACTTAATCTAAACATTTTATACAAGTATAAAATTATTAAAAAAATGATTTTTTTTAACTTTGCCAAATATAAATCTTTTAGATTATTATTACCGGTCTCAAGCCCGGATAAAATAGGATGGTTTATGACATGACCTTTGTTGAAAGAGGCCTCAAATTTTTAGTTCGCTTTATGCCACCAATATGATTAAGCCGCCCCTCATCTTAGGTGAAATACCCTAAAAATGTCTATAAAATGTGACTTGTGTAATAAAGGTTAGGTTACATTATTTAGTAAATCAAAACTCGGATTAAACCAACTTTTATGACATAAGAAAATCAAAAAAGTCATTTAAGAAACTTTGTTAGTCAAATGGACAATTTCAAAATTTTCCTTTAAAGAAACTTTTAAAATATAAATGGTTTTGAGAATAGAAAATGATGTGAAAGAAGTTACCAAAAGTTTCCCCTATGCGGAGGTCATGGGTTCGAATCCGTTAAGATGCACTTCATAAAAAACTAAGAACACTCTCTGCAGATTTCGAATTCCTTGGTGGTTGTTTGGATGGACTGATGTACAAGCTTTTCATGATATGACGTGTCAGTTGAGTCACGCAGTTAAAAAAAATGTGAAAGAAGTTACCAATGTCTTGAGAGTGGCATGAGCTGTCGTCCACGTGCCAAATCATATCTAGGAGCAGCCCCACCGTGGGATTTTGTGGCGGGAAGATCCATCGTATCCCCACCATGTTCGCGCCATGGTGATGGGAGTTGTTGAATAATAAGTCAAACCCTTGTTCAAACTCATAAAATTCAAACATCTTTCTTTTTTTTATATTAAAAAATAAAAACTAATTTACGTATTAGTCGATACTCGACATATGTCACTAAAACGGTTTGAATAATTCGATTTTTCAAATGGAATCATTTGCATATATCATTCTAGCTAATACATTCTTTAACTAAAAAATCGATTTTTAAAAAGTGATTTGATTTCATCACGTAAGAGCATTCATGTCAACTCCTTCATCTTCATTACTACAATTTAACTAAAAATTATTATTTCTTAAATTTATATCTTACTTTTCAAAAACTTTCACATCAGACTCTCCATATCTATCTTTTATTTCAATTAAATAATACTTCTTTATTTATTTATTATTATTTTTTCTTTTTTCTTTCACTCACACACACTTACAAAAAGTATAAAATAATGAATAAGAGATGAATGATGACCCCTCTTAAATATAAATGGTGGTTATAGTTTCCTCTAAAAATATAGAGGATGGAGATGTGAATGGATGAGCTGATGTGAGCGTAAAATTACATGATTTAATGTTTCCTTTATAATTTAGAGATGAGGGAGTTGATTGAATGCTCTAATTACTGATGTTATTAACATTTTTTATAGATGATAACTTAAAATTGGAGTAAAAACTTGTAAGTAACAATTAAGTTTAAATATCATTCTATAAATATGTTATATAATAGATTAATAAGATTATGTATTATTAGTATGATATGTAACTTATATAAATTTAATATTATTGAATAAATAAAAAGATGAATTAGATACTTGTTCGTTAGAAATAGAAAAGTAAATTGATTTGAAATTAACTTAATTAAATAAACTAAAATTGTTTTATTCTAAAAATTAAAATAAAAATCGATGATAATTTTATTATTTAAATAACACAAAATCAATTTAAAATTATTTAGTTTAATGTTAAGTATTAATATCTATAGTTAATAAAGATAAAGAATAAGGTTTTTGATGAGATAGGATATGTGTGACACAACTATGGATAAAAACCTTGTGGTACAAGAAAACCTTATGTATTTAAGGTTGAGAGGTTTTACCAGCCACGAACACCACCCCACGGATAGCGCAAGGATGCCTACCCAATTCAAGCCTCCGTTGAAGGATGGCACATGGGTTCATGAATAGCCAAAGATCTCTTCATTGGGAATGGTTTTAGTGAGAAACTTGTAAATGTGATCACCAGCTTGATTAGTGATAAGTTATTAGTGATAAGTTATTAATGAAGATAAACTTTTGACGTGTACCAAGGAAAAAGACTAACGATGTGTTCGTTCTCATGTCACAAGCACAACAAGTATACTATACACCGTATCCTTCGACGTGTAATGAATTAAAATAATTTTAGGATGCTATCAAGACGAATGTAAGGGGGGGTAGGAAGTTGTCGTTGATGAGGAGCCAGATGATCAAACAAATATTTCAAATAAACAAAAGGGTAAACGCCTTAACATTAGAAGAAGCGAATAAACATATCGAATCTATTTCTCTTGTCACCTGTAACAACGTTGAAGCCAACGAGGATGTCGGTGAGGGTGCTAGCGCCTAGCGACAAGGAATAAGAACTTGAAGACACATTAGGATACAGAAAGCGAAAATGAACCAATTTTATCTAATCATTCTCTTGATGACTAGCGTATTTGTAATAAATATATTTTGTACGTGTTACTTTTGAGTATTTGTAATACATGTTGTAATTTGTTTTTCAGCTAATTGGCAGTGGCATTTTGTAACATGTGTGGGGCAATACGTTGATGCATAGTTGGGACACCATTTCCGGTGTATTTTCCAACATATATATATATAGGGGAAGGTTCCGCTAAGAAGTGGTTTTTCGCTAAGAAACGCTAAGAAGTGGGTCAAACGAACTCCGATTGAGCTCATTCGAGCGGCGTTGGAACCGTCTCATCGAACTCTAATCCGGACCCAAAAACCTAAACCCCCCTCCACCCGCACCCCCAAAAACCTAAACCCCCCTCCAACCCCACCCTGAAAAGCCTAAAACCACCACCCCCAAAAAAAAACCTAAACCCTAAAATCTAAACCCTAAAAGCTAAACCCTAAAGCTAAAATCATAAAATTCAACGCTAAGATCTAAACTCTAAAAGCTAAGATGGTAGAGTTCGACGATACGGTTCCAACGCCGCTGGAATGAGCTCAATCCGATTTCGTTTGATATCGTTTCTTAATGTTTTTGTCACTTCTTAGAGTTCTTAGCCGAAAACAGCTTCTTATTTGATCCTCCCCCTATATATATATATATATATATATATATATATATATATATATATATTTGCTGAATAAATAAATGTATCTTGTTGAATTACTTTTATTAATAGTTTGGATGACATTGTAAATGGCATTGTATTTTTTTTATAAAACTATAATAATTTTAAACAGTTAATGGAAATGTTCATTTACAGTAGTTATGATGCCCGAATTTTTTATAAATTATCTAATTCTATTATCTTTTGTTAAACCGTATGATGAAAATTTTGCCACATGTTACGGCACATGTGCAAAAACCAAGCGTGGAATTTATTTTTAGTTACTATAGTTTTGTGATGTAATTTTACTTTCTAAATTTTTATAAATTAATTTTAATTTCAAGGGTTTTTGAGAAAATTTGAATCTTTTTTAAATTAACCTGATTTATCAACGGATTACTAACGGCGATATCTGTCAGAAAATGTTTAAAGGTCTGTCGGCAATTTGTCGGTGAAGTGCATGTCGATAAGCCGTCTGTTATAGTCAACTTTAACGACCTTGCATAAGTTGTCGATGATTTGTATGTATAAGTGGCCTTCGATTTCTCGGTAATAGTCGATGATAATTTGTTGGAAACATGATTACCCATCTGATATTTTCCAACGACCATTTTCTGTCGGTAAAAGGATATACCTACGGATTTGTCCATCAGCGATACTCCTTTGTATAGTAGTGATATTTGTATTTAATTTTAATATTTATCTCAATTTTTTAAAATGATATTTAAGTTAATAAATTAAGTCACTTCATTTTCATGTATCCTATATATATAGTAGGACCGACTTTTCAAAAAATATATAGTAGGACCGACGACATAAATATTTAGGTAAAAGAAGGTGGGGGTGTGGATGACATCTCGGCCTTTCGCCGGTCACGTGACCTCCCCTCCGGCATTCAATTTCGGGATACGGTAGTCTTGTTGGCATCACAAGACTTGTACTTATGCATCGATACTTGTTCCTGGTAGTGATATCCTCGATTCTAACTAATTTGTTGTTAAACCTTTTCTCATTTCTAGCATGCCATAATCACCAACACACCACCAAAACAATCCCGTGAAACACCTCTCTAGCCAACTCCCCAAGCCCATTGTAAGCGTAGAGGACTAACAAATCTCTAACCGAAAAAGCATAGGTAGGAGGAACCCGACACCTACTAATAAAATTCCACACCACCGAAGCCACTATGCAAGACGTCAACAGGTGCTCTGCTGACTCGTCTTCAGATTCACACAAACTGCACTTCAGGTCATCGAAAAAGATAGTTCTTCTGTTGAGAGCCAAGAGGGACAGAATCCGACGCCCTCCAAGCAAAAAACGTTACATTTAATGGGAACCCATTTACTCCACTTCATAGAAAACGTAGGACCAAAGTCCCTATCCATATTCAATAATTTCTTGCATGATCCAAACGAAAAGATCCCAGTCGTATCCCCCAACTATTCCCATTTATCATTACCCTCAGATAATCATACCGAGTTTAAGATCACCCTGCAATTATCCCATTCAGAGCACTCCAGATCCGATTCAGGATTCCGTTTCCAGGCCCAGCTCACAACACAACTGGTAAGACCCTAGATAAGCCGCTCCTTAACATCACATCTTTTATCTCCTTCCAACATGAACAAATTCGGAAAAACATCTTTTAGCGGATCACTGCAAAGCCAAGTATTATAAGCTACTAATTACAAAAATAAATGGTCACCTCATCAAATCCATGACAAGACACCCAAGGGACTTTTTGGTTCGCGGAATTCGTTGGAATTGCAATTGGATTGATTCCTTTAAAATCCATAATGTATTTGGTTAACGTATTTGTTAATGGAATTGTAATGTAAAAATACCTAAAAGACAAAATTACTCCTTAAAATGGTGAGAGATTATGAATTCCATTGAAATGGGGAAGGGATTTTGAATTCCATTGGTTGAGGGATTTGGTTGGAATTAAATCCAATTCCAATTCTTTTCTATTAGTGTAACATCCCGAGTTTTAGAACACGGAAAACTTAGCGAAAATTTAAAACTTAGCAAGGATGGGAGGAGCGGGCTTGGGCTTGAGTGTATGGGCCAACAAGGGCAAGGGTTGGGCCCCTTATAAGCTTCAAGACCAGCTCTAAACCCCCATTACAACACTATTTTCGTTTTTCTAGAGACAGAGAGTGAGAGAGAAGTTAGAGAGAGAAGGTGTCGGTTTTGCTCTAAGATCGAACCAAACTTATTCTCCATTGATAACACGAAGCTTTGCTGAAGGATCGAGCTGAATAGAGGTAAGAAACTTGCTCAGATCTGAGTTTTTGTTCGAAATGGGTTATTAGGGTTTCATGGAGTTTTTAACTTAAAGGTCAGATCTTTACGTATAAAAAGAGGTTTTAAACTTGGATCTAGCTTCATAGTTAAGATTAGAACTTTTTGGAACGTAAAAGTTATGATTTTGGATCGAAAACGAGTCTGATTGGATTGTGTGTTTTTGAGCCGACACTGGAGTGTCGCTACCTGCAAGTAGCGACACTCAGCGAAGAAGACGGGTAGAAAGAGTCGGCCAGGGAGAATCGGCCAGGGAGAATCGGCCGGAGAGAATCGACCCCTATAGCATGACAAAAGTTCTAAACGCAAGTTCATGCGACACTCGATAATGTCAGCCGACTCTTGAGAGAGTGTCGGCCGACTCTTGAGAAAGCATCGGCCGACTCTCTAGTGTAACAACCGACACTTGCAAGTTTAACCGATTTTATGTATTGTATACGCATAGATCACGTAGCACTCGTGTAGCCTGAGCTTTTAGTTTCAGTAGACAGAATATCAGGTGAGTTCTAATCCCCTTTTTGCCTTCTTTAGGGGTGGTATGCTGATAGGGTGCGAAAGCACACGTCTTTATTCCTTTGTTTTAATGTGTTCTAAGTAGTTTTATATTAGTTTTGAGTCAATTTTATGTACATTTGAGTCGTTGGTCTTATTTGTAGGAGCTCGGGAATATTAATGAAGAATACGTGAAGAAAACGAGCGAAGAAACGAAGCCCGGAAAAGTCCAAAGATCAAAAGACAATTTTCTGAAATTTAGGTCTCTCGCGGTACGCGAAAGACTAGTGTAATAATTCTCGCGGTACGCGGGAAACTCCAGGAATCCGCCCGACTATTTTGGTCCTCGCGGTACGCGAGGATCCAGTCAACATTCTCTCGCGGTACGCGAGAGGGCCGTTTTCCGCAAAACCCTAATTTTCTAAATTAAAAAGATTTAAACGGCCATTATGAGGGAGTTCGATTCTAAGCCGTTCCAGGGAAGAAAAGAGGCGATTTTGGGAGTTTGGAAGAAGATTGAAGCTTAAAGATTAAAGCTTTGGATTCCGGGTTCGTAGTTATACGTTCTAGGTTTTAAAGACTTGATTTTTATCTTTGATTTTATGTTTTGAACCTATGGATCTTGCTATTTGCTTCTGTGTAGATGTTCTTAGTATGATTCTAGGCTAGATCCTTGATCTACCTAGGTCAATATGATGATTATGTGTTAAAGTTTCGATTTTTATTCGGTTTTTGGATTTGAATGTTGGATTTATGATTTAGTAAAGGTTTGAGTTTGTTTATGTGTGATGTTAGTGCATGTTTAATTCTGATTATGTGGTTGATTATGCTTTTCTGCGTTGATTGTGGTTGTCTGCCAGTTTGATCTTCGTTTCTGGTTCATAGACTTTAGGGTTTGTGAGTTAGAGTGGTGTCTAGACGTAGTAGCCATAGAAAACCTAGTTAATTACTGATTAGAAGTGAATGTGTGTCCTAGTTCAATACCCGAGAGGTGAGAATTAGTCGTTTAGTCTTCGTCATTAGGAATCCGAGTGTCAGCTGTCTGAGAGGAAGTTGGTATTAGGTGTCTAGTGATAGTTGCTATCCGAATCATAGTATCCATTCTAGAACTACCCCATGCATTCCTTGAGTGTATGGTAAGCGGTGAGACTGAGAGGTAATCCGTTTATTAGGGTACTTGTCATAGTAGGAAATACCCGAGAGGTGATCCGATCATCTGGTGAGTTAATATCCTTAGGTTGTCTTCTGGTCACATCCCGAGACCGAGAGTGATCGGGAATCCACTAGATATCTTTTAGGTGTTATATCTTTAGAAACCCAGATCCAACCTAGTTCCAAAACCGATAGAAGTTGAGCTTTACACATAGGATTCCGACCTAGGTAGTGACCTCTCCATTCTTGATTTCATCTTTAGTTTACTCTTGATAGCTTGAATTGTCCTTAGTTTATTGCATTTTTAGTTAATCTTTAGTGTAGTAAACCCCCCAATCAATTAATCATATTAAGTCCTAGTTAGAGTCTAATTTAGTTATTCAGTGTCTTTTGGGTTCGATATCCGGACTTCGTTAGGCTATATTGCATTGATCGGTACACTTGCCGGTTGTGTGGTCTAGTTTTAGGTCGAGTCTAGGTTTTATAAATTTAAAGCTAGAGAGTCTAGATTAGGTTTTATTTGATAGTTTTTATAGACCGTCTGGACGACATCAAGTTTTTGGCGCCGTTGCCGGGGACACTTGGCAATAGCAATATTAGCTTTGACTAGTTCTTTGTTAGATTTTTGGTTTATTTGAGTCTTTTGTTCTCTTTTGAGTCTTTGTTCTATTTTTCCTTCTTAGAGTCTTTCTGTTTATGCCCAATACTCGTTCGCAAGGATCACCATCTTTTGCATCTTTTCAAGAGCCCGAACGAGAGCTTCACGAGCGCACCCGCGACTTTCGGGAGCGTTTAGAGGAGCTGGTTAAATCTAAGGTACGTTCTACTAGCCCAGTTCCAATTTCTATCATGGGCGACGCTGATCCTCCAGCGAGGCGTACAGTACACCAGAGGGCCAATGAGGGGGTCACGGGCGCGAGATCTTCGATCACACGCCCCACTATACCGAACACCAATTCTTGGCAGATCCCATCACATGTCATGAGTACGATCACTCATGCCACTCAATTCCATGGCCTCGAGGATGAGGATGCACCCGGACATTTGTCCCGCTTCGCGCGGATATGTGATACATTTAATATCACGGGTGTATCTAAGGACGCAATCTACTTGCGTCTCTTTCCATTCTCTCTTTCTGGGCGTGCATCTACTTGGCTCGACACTCTTCCCGACAATTCTATCACCACATGGGAGGATCTCGAAGCCAAGTTCTTCAAGAAATACTTTCCACCTTCCAGGGCCGCTCGCCTTCGGGACCAGATCCATTCGTTTCGGATGGATCCCGACGAGCCTTACCACATGGCCTGGGAGCGGTTCAACGCGCTGTTGAGCCGATGTCCCCAGCACGGTCTCCCCGACTGGGCACTAGTGGAGAAGTTCTATAATGGCCTCACCTTCGAGACGCAGCAAATGTTCAACACAGCTGCAGGAGGCCATATCATGGATAGACTCGAGCCTGAGGAGTGCGAGGATATGTTCGAGAGCTTCGCTCAAGCCGAACAGCAGCACCCACGTTCTGTTAGGGATTCCATCCCTACTGCTAGGTCACACGCCTCTTCTCCTAGAGGTGTGCATCAGGTCACTCCTGATACTAGCGTGGCTGCTGCCCTCGCCTCGATGGCGAATGAGATAAAGGAGCTCAAGCTCAGTGCTTTGAGGTGTCAGGTGTGCAGGGGAGGACACGACACCCGAGATTGCCCGGTAAATAATCAAGAGCATGTGAGCTATGCTGGCAACCAATACCAGAACCGAAATTACAACAATTCTAATACTTTTGGTTCGGGATGGAGATCTGGATTCACTGGTCGTCAGCAACAGTATGGAGGAGCAGAAGAAGGAGCGAGTTCTGGGAGCACTGTTGGGTCACGAAGGATTGAGGAGATGATGGAGACTCAGACACAGTTGCTTGCCCAGCTGGTGCAGAATAACAAGGATGCTCGGCTAAGACTGGATAGCCATGACACTTTGATGAAGAATCAGCAATCGGCGTTCCAGGATTTGCAACGCACGGTAGGAGACATTGCTAGGAGCATACATGATAGACAAGGAAGCCCTTCTACGGGCCCGAACGCTTCAGTGATGGCCGTGTCTATAGAGAGTGTGGAGAGTAAAGTGGTTGAAGAGGTTGACCCCCACTCTAAGGAGCATAATATTCCCTCGGTGGAGGAGGTGAATAAGATTGATTGGGCGGCTCGATTTGCTGAAATCGACGCAAGGATGCTGAAAGAGACCGAGTCGAATGCTGTTTCGACAAGGAGCATGGGAGAGAAGGAAGATGAGAGCCCACCGGTAGTAGAAGAAGAAGAGCCGGTGGAGGAGGAAGTAGTAGTTGAGATGCCTACCAAGAGGGTAGAGGAGAAGAAAAAGGGGGTGGAGATGAAGTCCCCCGAGATTGACCTGAGCCGTATTCCTTATCCCACACGTGTGTTGCCACATAAACATGCTAAGGAATACGGTCACTTCCTTGATATGTTCAAACAACTCAAGGTCAATCTCCCGTTTGTAGAGGTCCTCCAGCATATGCCCAAGTATGCTAAGTTCTTAAAAGGCCTTCTTTCCAACAAGAAGAAACTTGAGGAGGTCTCTGGAGTCTCACTTGGTGAGCAGTGCTCGGCGGTAGTGCAAAATCATTTACCCGAGAAGTTGCCTGATTCGGGTCGTTTTACGATACCGTGCTTGATAGGCAACCTACCTATGCACCACGCGTTGGCCGACCTTGGGGCTAGCATCAATCTGATGCCTTATTCTTTATATAAGCAGCTGGACCTAGGTGAACCCAAGCCGACGCGCATGAGTATTTCCTTGGCTGACCGTTCAGTCAAGTATCCACGGGGAATTGTGGAAAACATGTTGGTGAAAGTTGGTGATTTTGTATTCCCCGTGGATTTTGTGATTCTAGATATGGAAGTGGATAACCAAGTCCCACTCATCTTAGGACGCCCGTTCCTACGGACCGCAAAGGCGATGATTGATGTCTTTGACGGGAAGCTCACACTTCGTGTGGGGGATGAGATCCTTACATTCGATGCTATAGAGTCCATGAGGGATGTTGGCGAGCATAGCCACTCTGTGTGCATGCTTGATGCCTTAATGGACTACCACGAGGACTTGAATCCAAAGAGAGAAGTTGGTGAGCCCGCCCCGAATTTAGAAGAAGCATCTGCTGGGGAATTGGAGTGGGAGAGTTGGTTTTATGAGCCCGATGATGATTATGGAGGCGAGATACATGAGGATCTCTTGGAGATAATGGCGGAGCTAGATGCCGTCATGGGCAAAACCCCAAGTGTGGGGAAGCTAGTAGAGATTGTGGAGGATCCCTATGATGATCCTGGTGAGAGTGAAGAGGTCATACCGCTGAAAATATCTATTCCTGAACCTTCACATGTCCTCACCCTTGTTTGTGCTGAGGGGAGAATTGAAAAACCGACCCCAAATTCTAATCCCCCTAGATCTAGGCCACCACGTAAGAGAACCCGCGAGTCGAGAGAGGTAGAGTTGAAGATGGAGCAAACCCCAAGTGTGGGGATATGTAAAGATGACAGTACACTCGGTTATTTGAACAATGTTATCTTCGGTCCGGGTAGGTTTAAGTTGTGGTGGAAGGACTGGATTGCTACATGTGATATGAGTTTAATGTTTGAGAGTAGTAGTTGTTTGCTAGAGGTATGGAGGACCCGGAGGCCGCGCAGGATGAAGGCGGTACCGGTTAGGATCAAGGAGAAGCCCCCTGATAGGCTTGCTTGAGTCATGGGCAAGTGCCCGGGATGTAGAGTTTGTATGATTTCATTGGGTTGAGTCCGTGTCTTTTTCTTTGTTTTTCGGTTTGTGTTTTGTTTTTGTCAAGTTTTGCAGGAATCCATGCTTGATTCGGTAAGGAAAATCGTCGGGAATGAAGCCCCAGGTATGGTTACATGTGTTTTTATGCTTGGGACAAGGTTTTAAGGAAGTGGGTGAAAATTTTTTTCTTAAATGGCAAAAAAATTTTTCTAAGTACAAAATTGAAAAAAAACTTCAAAACTTTCTGTTAACGACACCCTCCCGCGGTACGCGAAGAACGAGAGGAAGATCTCTCGCGGTACGCGAGAGACAAAAGTCTCGGCCGGCCTAACTTTTTGGCCTTCGCGGTACGCGAAGAATATCCCCTTCGACTTACGCGGTACGCGAGGGACTGCTGGTGTCACCCTATTTCCTTTGTTTCCCATGGTTTCCCGTACCCGTTTCTGTCCCCGTTTTCACTCACCACCACTATTCATCACCTACCTTCGTACCACCACTACCATGAAGCATCACCTTTAACCACCATCATCCATCACATTAATTCACCCACCTACCACCATCCGACCACCGTGACCATGGGAAACTAGAAACCGTTTATGACCGATGTTCGAACTTGCTGTGGTATTCATGTCTTTGTGTTTGCCACATGTCGAGTATGTTTTCTCTGCATCTATCTATCTTGAGTCTTTTAGTTTTCTTGAGTCTGTCTAGTCTCTATATTTTATTTGAGTCAGTTTAATGCTGTGGGTTTGTATGAGGTTTATTTTGCAGGTTTTATCATTCTGTCCGTACTCAATCTCCATTCGGGCGGGTTTGATGATTACCATTACTATCTTGTAAAGGCAACCCAACAGCTGATGTGTAACCGCGACCGAAATGCTATACGGTGCACACAAGGAAGAACGAAGCTGCATACTAGATTGCATCTACATTACCAGCTAAGTCGCTTCCTGTTCTGTTTTGTCCAATTTTTTTTTTAGTTGTGTTTTGCTTCACATTGAGGACAATGTGTCTTTCAAGTGTGGGGATGTGAGTGTCTAGTTTGTTTAGTTTGTGTCTTTAAAAATTCAAAAAATACAAAAAAAAAAAAAAAAAAAAAAAAAAAAATTTGAAAAATGTTCTTGGAAATAATTGCATATATTTGGAAAATGATAGTAGAACTGGATCTATTTATGAGTTTAAAAGATTAAATAATTGAAAACGTGTCTAATTAGTGATGTTTTGGTAGACCCAGCTAACTAGTAGAGCTTAAATATCCTGTTTGTGTTATTTAGGATTAATCACGGAATAAAATCATGATATCTTGTGGGTATTCATCTTAGAGTAATGGTAATACTGAAACTGTCAATATAGGGTGATAGGTACCACGATTAAGTTAAAATTTAAAGGTTTTTGAAATTTTTTATGGCACACCATTCTCTTTTTATGAGAATAAATCCGAGTTTCGGTGGCGCCCGCATTCCATAATCCATGTTATTCCATAATTTATGAGCTATACTGAGTTTTGCTTATGTGTTACCCTTTGGGATAGCGACTTGGAGGATACACCCCTAAGTAAGATTTATGTGCTTCATTGATAGAATGTAGTCTATGTGTTACCCTCCGGGATAGTGACTTGGTTGAAACGCCTCTAGACGAAAGTTCTTTTGCTTATTATGCTCATTATCATCCATTCATTCATGATTTCATCTGATTTCTAAAAACCTGTAAATAGTAGTTTAACGTGGTAGGGTAAATCTATATGGTTTAATCCGTGCCTAAACATGACCTTGAGACGGGATTAGGTAGAGCTATAACTTCTAAGTGTGAGTCACATAGATTGATTGATATGTTGTATAAAATGGATTTAGAACACGTAACGGGGGCTTGAAAGTTAGTGCTTGGGTTTAATCGGACAGAAATACTAATTGTTGCTTTTTAACACGTGAGTATGTTTTGAAAATTGAAATTTATGTTTGTTGAGTTAGATGCCAGTTATGATTCCATTTGCAGATTTTTCGAGGACGAAAAAAGGTTAAGTGTGGGGATATTTGATAGGGTGCGAAAGCACACGTCTTTATTCCTTTGTTTTAATGTGTTCTAAGTAGTTTTATATTAGTTTTGAGTCAATTTTATGTACATTTGAGTCGTTGGTCTTATTTGTAGGAGCTCGGGAATATTAATGAAGAATACGTGAAGAAAACGAGCGAAGAAACGAAGCCCGGAAAAGTCCAAAGATCAAAAGACAATTTTCTGAAATTTAGGTCTCTCGCGGTACGCGAAAGACTAGTGTAATAATTCTCGCGGTACGCGGGAAACTCCAGGAATCCGCCCGACTATTTTGGTCCTCGCGGTACGCGAGGATCCAGTCAACATTCTCTCGCGGTACGCGAGAGGGCCGTTTTCCGCAAAACCCTAATTTTCTAAATTAAAAAGATTTAAACGGCCATTATGAGGGAGTTCGATTCTAAGCCGTTCCAGGGAAGAAAAGAGGCGATTTTGGGAGTTTGGAAGAAGATTGAAGCTTAAAGATTAAAGCTTTGGATTCCGGGTTCGTAGTTATACGTTCTAGGTTTTAAAGACTTGATTTTTATCTTTGATTTTATGTTTTGAACCTATGGATCTTGCTATTTGCTTCTGTGTAGATGTTCTTAGTATGATTCTAGGCTAGATCCTTGATCTACCTAGGTCAATATGATGATTATGTGTTAAAGTTTCGATTTTTATTCGGTTTTTGGATTTGAATGTTGGATTTATGATTTAGTAAAGGTTTGAGTTTGTTTATGTGTGATGTTAGTGCATGTTTAATTCTGATTATGTGGTTGATTATGCTTTTCTGCGTTGATTGTGGTTGTCTGCCAGTTTGATCTTCGTTTCTGGTTCATAGACTTTAGGGTTTGTGAGTTAGAGTGGTGTCTAGACGTAGTAGCCATAGAAAACCTAGTTAATTACTGATTAGAAGTGAATGTGTGTCCTAGTTCAATACCCGAGAGGTGAGAATTAGTCGTTTAGTCTTCGTCATTAGGAATCCGAGTGTCAGCTGTCTGAGAGGAAGTTGGTATTAGGTGTCTAGTGATAGTTGCTATCCGAATCATAGTATCCATTCTAGAACTACCCCATGCATTCCTTGAGTGTATGGTAAGCGGTGAGACTGAGAGGTAATCCGTTTATTAGGGTACTTGTCATAGTAGGAAATACCCGAGAGGTGATCCGATCATCTGGTGAGTTAATATCCTTAGGTTGTCTTCTGGTCACATCCCGAGACCGAGAGTGATCGGGAATCCACTAGATATCTTTTAGGTGTTATATCTTTAGAAACCCAGATCCAACCTAGTTCCAAAACCGATAGAAGTTGAGCTTTACACATAGGATTCCGACCTAGGTAGTGACCTCTCCATTCTTGATTTCATCTTTAGTTTACTCTTGATAGCTTGAATTGTCCTTAGTTTATTGCATTTTTAGTTAATCTTTAGTGTAGTAAACCCCCCAATCAATTAATCATATTAAGTCCTAGTTAGAGTCTAATTTAGTTATTCAGTGTCTTTTGGGTTCGATATCCGGACTTCGTTAGGCTATATTGCATTGATCGGTACACTTGCCGGTTGTGTGGTCTAGTTTTAGGTCGAGTCTAGGTTTTATAAATTTAAAGCTAGAGAGTCTAGATTAGGTTTTATTTGATAGTTTTTATAGACCGTCTGGACGACATCATATGCATACTCAGTGTAAAGTGTTTATTACATATTTTTATATTAATAAACAAGGTGAAAGGCTATGTCTTAGTGAAGAATTTAAAAGAGACAATGTACGTTTTGAGAAAAGTATAGCTATATTATGGCAAGCGTTTACTATATTTCTATATACATAAACAAAGGCATAATATATATACTAGTATGTTTTCAGTAAAGTAACATATATCATTTGGCAAGCGTTTACTATATTTTAATATACATAAACAAAGGCATGATATATGTGTTGAGCTAGATTTCAGTAAAAGTCAAGGTATTATTGGTAAGCGTTTACTATATTTTAATATACATAAACAAAGGCATAATACATGTTAAAGTTATGCAAGTTAAAGAAAAGTTGTATGAGCAGAAAGTGAATAGATTTCCTACGGAAATGTGTACCAGCTGAAAAGGTCCTTGGGACAGATGTTACTTGTACAAGATGTCAGATATGGGTTCTACCCATTAGTAAGAACCTTGGGGTTCGTTAACGGTTGTACAATTGGTATGAGTGACGGCGGTTGCTCGGGAGAACCACGCAACTCCCCTTAGCGGTATTGTCGGTTCATGGTGTAAGCCATGAGGGCATTGACCAGGTACTCGTCGGTTCATGGTGTAAGCCATGAGGGCGGTACAGTAGTGACAAGTGAATTGACGGTTAAGCGGTATTGTCGGTTCATGGTGTAAGCCATGAGGGCATTGACCAGGTATTCGTCGGTTCATAGTGTAAGCCATGAAGGCGGTACAGTAGTGACAAGTGAATTGACGGTTAAGCGGTATTGTCGGTTCATGGTGTAAGCCATGAGGGCATTGGCCAGGTACTCGTCGGTTTATGGTGTAAACCATGAGGGCGGTACAGTGTAAGGAATTCACAGTTTATTATACGTTTTAAACTGTTTTGGAAAGTAAGTATGTAGAGTTTTGGCCTTAAGGGCAATGTGTATGTAATAGTAAATCTTTTATATATAATTGATTTAAATTAAACGTTAGAACTCACTCAGCGTTGCTGATTTTTAGTATGCATATCAGTTAAGTGTATGTGGCTTTGGATGGATGTGGATGCTTGGCTTGGCGAGAAGAGTTACCTGAAGATCAGCGTCTGGCATCCCGTTTATGTTATGTTTCAGTTTGATGTTGTTTAAAGGTTATGTAGTTTCAAACAAGTTATGCTTAGACATGTTATGTATTTCCGCTGCGTATGTTGAAGTTTTAAATCGTTTCCGCTGTGTTAATGAAAGTCTTACGTTTAAGTTCTATGTGTTGATGAGTAAATCCAATAAGTGAGGCCTCCCGGGTTTGGTGCCTTACACTTAGCCAACCAAACATGTTAAGAAATGGAATTTAAATTCCAATTCCAATGAAATCTTATGAATTCTTGTCAACCAAACATGCCCTAAATATTAAAACAATACGTATGTCCAAAGCCTTAACAAAAACTTAATATATCACTATGGCATGCCAAAACTCCTAAACATTCAACATTCGTACTTTACACCCATTTTGCATGAAACTAATTAATTTGCATTTTCAAACTCATATACATCAAACAACTAATTATTTGTATTTCATAACAACTAAATCTCATAAGTGTTTCTCGAAGACTTCAAAGTTTGATTTTTGGATAAAGAGATTATCAAGACAAACATACAAATGAAACCTATAGATAATAGAGCATCCGTAATGGGAGGTCGTTCACCTTCAAGGACGTGACCTGACGCTAAGCTAGAGGAGGGGTTGATAGACTTTAAGGGTTATAGAGATGAAAACACATCCCACAAACAGTACGAAGGAAGGAGGTAAAGACTGTAAGAGGAGACGAGAAAGAGGGTGGGTGTCGTATGTTCTTGGGTTTGTTGGGGGGGGGGGGTTATCAGAAAAATCTATGTGCAACGTATACGTAACACTCCTCAATCCTGTATCTATGTGAAACATATATGTCATAGATATTTAAATACCTTTTAAACAATTATAAGAAAGACAATAATTTATAAATTATGTATATGGTTTCCTTGGTTTTCACATAAGTTGAAGGTTTTATTTGAACCGCACTATATAAAATACATTAAATAAAAATTATGTAAATAAAATGCTCACTTAGCCCCCCCCCCCCCCCCCCGGGTCCTCATTTTTTTAGCTTTAAGGTTTAGGTTTTTAAGATTATGGGAGAGTTTAGGTTTTTTGAGGGGGCGTTCCCTAGTTCCCCATCTTTTTGTTGTTCCCAAAGAACCTTCCTCGCCCCGCCCCCACCCCCCCCCCCCCCCACACACACACAAATAAACATTTGCAAATAAAAGCATATGTATACTAATAAGAAATCGAAAAACAAACCTAGAAACCTAGATTAACTACCACCCAAAATAGACACGAAATTGTCCCACATAGACCAATCCAATCTATCCGGCTTTCACTTGAACTTGATCCAAATAAAATAGTTGACTTTGACCTCCTCTATTTCAATCTCGATTGTTATAAATCTTTGTGTTTCTAGCCTTGCAAATCGTCCATATAGTAGCAACGACAATGACGTGATAAATTTTTTTCATCGGCTTCTGAATGTTTAGATCGGTTGACACCTTAAACGCATCCCCGACTGTGACCAAAGAAAAGACCGGCATGTTGCACCATCTGGCTATCCCCACCCAAACTGTAGACGCGAATCTACATCCCACAAGAACATGATCTAGTGATTCAGTATCGCCTTCACAGCACGGACAAGTTTACGAATTAATGCTCACTCCTCTTTTGTGTAAGTTATCCCAAGTCAGAAGTTTATTTAGTGCAGTTCTCCATTAAAAAACCACCTTCTTTGGAATCCAACTTGACCATTTATGCTTATAATCTGCTTCAACAAAAATCTTCTCTTCAATCAATTCTCTGACGGAATGCACTGAAAAAAACTCTTCTTTCCACCGATGCAACTTCATCAGTTTTGTAAGGCCCTAAACCAGGCACCCTACAGTGAGTCCTCATCACTTGGTATTCTCTTTAAAACACTTATCTCATTATGAAAACATACAGCGGAAGTCTTAACACAAAATAGTATTTGACGTTTAGTAACGTTATCGTTGTTAACTTTACCTTACGAATGTCTGCATACCAAAGCGAGTAGCACCGCTCCCAAGCCAAGATACGTTGTCCACGAATATCACCTGCAAAACAATCTAACACACATACGAAATCAGCTACGCTGAGTGACTTCTAAAAGTTTAATTTAATAAGAAACCATCTCGCCACAAATATCATTTATGTCAACTCCCGACATCCCGATTATTATAAAAAATATTTGCTATTTATTAACATGTAAATACCCCATGTTACCAACCAATTCACACTTATTAACCCGATACACGGCTAACACGACCAAACCCTAGACACCGACCTGACAAGCCTTAACCAAGACTCTTACAAGGTCAACTGACACAACGGTAGTAACCACAACGTCATCATCCTGACACAACGGTCAATCTACTTCTTAACATCAAAGCAATAACATCACTACACATTAATTATCAATAAACACTTGCATGCAATATAAATCAAATATGAATGCACACAAACACATACCTCTTCACAAGCACCCTCACCAGGGTTACCCTCGTGAGGGTTTTCGACACACCTCGAGCTCATCTCTGTCCTGATGGACATTGTCACACTTGGTGACCTCCCGAAATACCTCGTCCTCCACAATCCCATTTGCCGTGTCACAAAGACGACAATGCAAACACATAACACATAACAACATACTAGCATTTACACGACCCGTTAGCTAAGCATGCACTCCACATATTTTCTCAAGGATCCACATCCTACATATATTCATAAATGGCTAACTCATATCCCAACTCACCCCGACCCCCGACTAACTCATAACACGACACACATCAACAAATATTTTATCCTTAGCTCACATGATCACATGGACATCACATAGACCCTCAACCTCGTTATTGAATGTTTTAGTTCATAGACTCATCGGTTTAACCCAAAACTCTTAACACGTTTAATATAATAAACATCTCTTGTAAGTATGTACGATAGCCCCAAAATCAGTAAAACGTTTAAAAGTAGGGTATTAGAAACTCAACGGTTATACCGAGTCCAGATCCTAACTCTACACCCCGATTACTCGCTCAAACCCTGAACCTGTCAACGTACGATCCAAGGATCAGATTACATTCAAAACATACGTCGAAGAACGTATAATAATAATTTAAACTCCGACACTCGTCTCGTCATCCCAAGGCCCCTTCCCCACGAGACCCTAGTCTAACGGGTTTACGTATAACCTAGCCCCGATTTAGTTAGGTCACGTGTGCCCGCCTTGAGTCCCAGTCATGTACATTCCAGACCATGCAAACTCTAGTACCTAAAACACGCAGGTGCACGAGTTGGATTTCCCGCTCGCATGCAATCCATGCACAAAGGGGAACCCTAGCCGGCCACTTTCTCGCTTGACACCACCCTCACCGGCCCTCGGTTCATCCATAACACACCATTGTGTCGTCCCCACGGTCACCACCACGTTCGCCGGGTGCTTCCACCGGCCAAGACCTACTACCCGAACTCCCCCGCTCACCGTCTCCTCCTTCGACATCTCCTTCCACCGTTACCGTCGCGCGCCACCATCTCCTTGCCTTCTCACCGATCATCACCACCACTTGCACGACCACCACTGCCATCTTCCGCGTATAGGGAATGCCCTAGCCAAGCCCACCGTGCACCATGTCCTAGTCTGCCTAACACCAACACCCCTCTCCGCCCCTTGTTGCCGTAGTACGCCACCGCTTAGCCCTGTCGTCCCGTCACAGCAATGCGGGTTGCAGCTGCTTCCTTGTTACGCCGCCACAGCCGTCACTATGGCTTGCCATGCACTCCCATCCGGTCGACGCTCGACCACCTCCCTCGTCTCCCTCTCCGACCACCATAACCAACTATCAGACCCTAACCGGGTCCCCTCACATAACCAGAAACGAAAAGAAAAAGGAAAATAAATGGAAACGAGGTTTACCTTATCGCGTAAAGAATTCCTCCGGGTGACAGCACCGTAGCCGTCGTGGATGCCACTCCCGTCACCGGATCCTCCCCTTCTTGTTCTCTCGGTCATGAACTCTCCCCCTAGGTCAATAAGAGACCTAGGGTTTTTCCATAAGGTGGTTTAAAAACCTTCACATATTACATTCGGGCCCCTTCTCTCTTATTTTGCGTTTCGATCTCAAACTTTTGCAATCACGGCTAACCGGGTTCTTTTAAATTCGTGAATAGGGTTTTACGTGAAAACCCTCGTCAACAGTCACATATATAAGAGACTCACATATATTTGCAAATAAAAGCATATGTATACTAATAAGAAATTGAAAAACAAACCTAGAAACCTAGATTAACTACCACCCAAAATAGACACGAAATTGTCCCACATAGACCAATCCAATCTATCCGGCTTTCACTTGAACTTGATCCAAATAAAATAGTTGACTTTGACCTCCTCTATTTCAATCTCGATTGTTATAAATCTTTGTGTTTCTAGCCTTGCAAATCGTCCATATAGTAGCAACGACAATGACGTGATAAAATTTTTTCATCGGCTTCTGAATGTTTAGATCGGTTGACACCTTAAACGCCTCCCCGACCGTGACCAAAGAAGAGACCGGCATGTTGCACCATCTGGCTATCCCCACCCAAACTGTAGACGCGAATCTACATCCCACAAGAACATGATCTAGTGATTCAGTATCGCCTTCACAGCACGGACAAGTTTACGAATTAATGCTCACTCCTCTTTTGTGTAAGTTATCCCAAGTCAGAAGTTTATTTAGTGCAGTTCTCCATTAAAAAAACCACCTTCTTTGGAATCCAACTTGACCATTTATGCTTATAATCTGCTTCAACAAAAATCTTCTCTTCAATCAATTCTCTGACGGAATGCACTGAAAAAAACTCTTCTTTCCACCGATGCAACTTCATCAGTCTTGTAAGGCCCTAAACCAGGCACCCTACAGTGAGTCCTCATCACTTGGTATTCTCTTTAAAACACTTATCTCATTATGAAAACATACAGCGGAAGTCTTAACACAAAATAGTATTTGACGTTTAGTAACGTTATCGTTGTTAACTTTACCTTACGAATGTCTGCATACCAAAGCGAGTAGCACCGCTCCCAAGCCAAGATATGTTGTCCACGAATATCACCTACAAAACAATCTAACGCACATAGGAAATCAGCTACGCTGAGTGACTTCTAAAAGTTTAATTTAATAAGAAACCATATCGCCACAAATATCATTTATGTCAACTCCCGACATCCCGATTATTATAAAAAATATTTTCTATTTATTAACATGTAAATACCCCATGTTACCAACCAATTCACACTTATTAACCCGATACACGGTTAACACGACCAAACCCTAGACACCGACCTGACAAGCCTTAACCAAGACTCTCACAAGGTCAACTGACACAACGGTAGTAACCACAACGTCATCATCCTGACACAACGGTCAATCTACTTCTTAACATCAAAGCAATAACATCACTACACATTAATTATCAATAAACACTTGCATGCAATATAAATCAAATATGAATGCACACAAACACATACCTCTTCACAAGCACCCTCACCAGGGTTACCCTCGTGAGGGTTTTCGACACACCTCGAGCTCATCTCTGTCCTGATGGACATTGTCACACTTGGTGACCTCCCGAAATACCTCGTCCACCACAATCCCGTTTGCCGTGTCACAAAGACGACGATGCAAACACATAACACATAACAACATAATAGCATTTACACGACCCGTTAGCTAAGCATGCACTCCATATATTTTCTCAAGGATACACATCCTACATATATTCATAAATGGCTAACTAATATCCCAACTCACCCCGACCCCCGACTAACTCATAACGCGACACACATCAACAAATCTTTTATCCCTAGCTCACATGATCACATGGACATCACATAGACCCTCAACCTCGTTATTGAATGTTTTAGTTCGTAGACTCGTCGGTTTTAACCCAAAACTCTTAACACGTTTAATATAATAAACATCTCTTGTAAGTATGTACGATAGCCCCAAAATCAGTAAAACGTTTAAAAGTAGGGGATTAGAAACTCACCGGTTATACCGAGTCCAGATCCTAGCTCTACACCCCGATTACTCGCTCAAACCCTGAACCTGTCAACGTAGGATCCAAGGATCAGATTATGTTCAAAACATACGTCGAAGAACGTATAATAATAATTTAAACTCCGACACTCGTCTCGTCATCCCAAGGCCCCTTCCCCACGAGACCCTAGTCTCACGGGTTTACGTATAACCTAGCCCCGATTGGTTAGGTCACGTGTGCCCGCCTTGAGTCCCAGTCATGTACATTCCAGACCATGCAAACTCTAGTACCTCAAACACGCAGGTGCACGAGTTGGATTTCCCGCTCGCATGCAATCCATGCACAAAGGGGAATCCTAGCCGGCCACTTTCTCGCTTGACACCACCCTCACCGGCCCTCGGTTCATCCATAACACACCATTGTGTCGTCCCCACGGTCACCAACACGTTCGTCGGGTGCTTCCACCGGCCAAGACCTACTACCCGAACTCCCCCGCTCACCGTCTCCTCCTTCGACATCACCTGCCACCGTTACCGTCGCGCGCCACCATCTCCTTGCCTTCTCACTGATCATCACCACCACTTGCACGACCACCACTGCCATCTTTCGCGTATAGGGAATGCCCTGTCGTCCCGTCACAGCAATGCGGGTTGCAGCTGCTTCCTTGTTACGCCGCCACAGCCGTCACTATGGCTTCCCATGCACTCCCATCCGGCCGATGCTCGACCACCTCCCTCGTCTCCCTCTCCGACCACCATAACCAACGATCAGACCCTAACCGGGTCCCCTCACATAACCAGAAACGAAAAGAAAAAGGAAAATAAATGGAAACGAGGTTTACCTTATCACGTAAAGAATTCCTCCGGGTGACAGCACCGTAGCTGTCGTGGATGCCACTCCCGTCACCGGATCCTCCCCTTCTTGTTCTCTCGGCCATGAACTCTCCTCCTAGGTCAATAAGAGACCTAGGGTTTTTCCATAAGGTGGTTTATAAACCTTCACATATTACATTTGGGCCCCTTCTCTCTTATTTTGCGTTTCGATCTCAAACTTTTGCAATCACGGCTAACCGGGTTCTTCTAAATTCGTGAATAGGGTTTTACGTGAAAATCCTCGTCAACAGTCACATATATAAGAGACTCACATATATTTGCAAATAAAAGCATATGTATACTAATAAGAAATTGAAAAACAAACCTAGAAACCTAGATTAACTACCACCCAAAATAGACACGAAATTGTCCCACATAGACCAATCCAATCTATCCGGCTTTCACTTGAACTTGATCCAAATAAAAGAGTTGACTTTGACCTCCTCTATTTCAATCTCGATTGTTATAAATCTTTGTGTTTCTAGCCTTGCAAATCGTCCATATAGTAGCAACGACAATGACGTGATAAAATTTTTTCATCGGCTTCTGAATGTTTAGATCGGTTGACACCTTAAACGCCTCCCCGACCGTGACCAAAGAAGAGACCGGCATGTTGCACCATCTGGCTATCCCCACCCAAACTGTAGACGCGAATCTACATCCCACAAGAACATGATCTAGTGATTCAGTATCGCCTTCACAGCACGGACAAGTTTACGAATTAATGCTCACTCCTCTTTTGTGTAAGTTATCCCAAGTCAGAAGTTTATTTAGTGCAGTTCTCCATTAAAAAAACCACCTTCTTTGGAATCCAACTTGACCATTTATGCTTATAATCTGCTTCAACAAAAATCTTCTCTTCAATTAATTCTCTGACGGAATGCACTGAAAAAAACTCTTCTTTCCACCGATGCAACTTCATCAGTTTTGTAAGGCCCTAAACCAGGCACCCTACAGTGAGTCCTCATCACTTGGTATTCTCTTTAAAACACTTATCTCATTATGAAAACATACAGCGGAAGTCTTAACACAAAATAGTATTTGACGTTTAGTAACGTTATCGTTGTTAACTTTACCTTACGAATGTCTGCATACCAAAGCGAGTAGCACCGCTCCCAAGCCAAGATACGTTGTCCACGAATATCACCTACAAAACAATCTAACGCACATACGAAATCAGCTACGCTGAGTGACATCTAAAAGTTTAATTTAATAAGAAACCATCTCGCCACAAATATCATTTATGTCAACTCCCGACATCCCGATTATTATAAAAAATATTTGCTATTTATTAACATGTAAATACCCCATGTTACCAACCAATTCACACTTATTAACTCGATACACGGTTAACACGACCAAACCCTAGACACCGACCTGACAAGCCTTAACCAAGACTCTCACAAGGTCAACTGACACAACGGTAGTAACCACAACGTCATCATCCTGACACAACGGTCAATCTACTTCTTAACATCAAAGCAATAACATCACTACACATTAATTATCAATAAACACTTGCATGCAATATAAATCAAATATGAATGCACACAAACACATACCTCTTAACAAGCACCCTCACCAGGGTTACCCTCGTGAGGGTTTTCGACACACCTCGAGCTCATCTATGTCCTGATGGACATTGTCACACTTGGTGACCTCCCGAAATACCTCGTCCTCCACAATCCCGTTTGCCGTGTCACAAAGACGACGATGCAAACACATAACACATAACAACATACTAGCATTTACACGACCCGTTAGCTAAGCATGCACTCCATATATTTTCTCAAGGATACACATCCTACATATATTCATAAATGGCTAACTAATATCCCAACTCACCCCGACCCCCGACTAACTCATAACGCGACACACATCAACAAATATTTTATCCCTAACTCACATGATCACATGGACATCACATAGACCCTCAACCTCGTTATTGAATGTTTTAGTTCGTAGACTCGTCGGTTTTAACCCAAAACTCTTAACACGTTTAATATAATAAACATCTCTTGTAAGTATGTACGATAGCCCCAAAATCAGTAAAACGTTTAAAAGTAGGGGATTAGAAACTCACCGGTTATACCGAGTCCAGATCCTAGCTCTACACCCCGATTACTCGCTCAAACCCTGAACCTGTCAACGTACGATCCAAGGATCAGATTACGTTCAAAACATACGTCGAAGAACGTATAATAATAATTTAAACTCCGACACTCGTCTCGTCATCCCAAGGCCCCTTCCCTACGAGACCCTAGTATCACGGGTTTACGTATAACCTAGCCCCGATTTGGTTAGGTCACGTGTGCCCGCCTTGAGTCCCAGTCATGTACATTCCAGACCATGCAAACTCTAGTACCTCAAACACGCAGGTGCACGAGTTGGATTTCCCGCTCGCATGCAATCCATGCACAAAGGGGAACCCTAGCCGGCCACTTTCTCGCTTGACACCACCCTCACCGGCCCTCGGTTCATCCATAACACACCACTGTGTCGTCCCCACGGTCACCACCACGTTCGCCGGGTGCTTCCACCGGCCAAGACCTACTACCCGAACTCCCCCGCTCACCGTCTCCTCCTTCGACATCACCTGCCACCGTTACCGTCGCGCGCCACCATCTCCTTGCCTTCTCACTGATCATCACCACCACTTGCACGACCACCACTGCCATCTTTCGCGTATAGGGAATTCCCTAGCCAAGCCCACCGTGCACCATGTCCTAGTCTGCCTAACACCAACACCCCTCTCCGCCCCTTGTTGCCGTAGGACGCCACCGCTTAGCCCTGTCGTCCCGTCACAGCAATGCCGGTTGCTGCTGCTTCCTTGTTAAGCCGCCACGGCCGTCACTATGGCTTGCCATGCACTCCCATCCGGCCGACGCCCGACCACCTCCCTCGTCTCCCTCTCCGACCACCATAACCAACGATCAGACCCTAACCGGGTCCCCTCACATAACCAGAAACGAACAGAAAAAGGAAAATAAATGGAAATGAGGTTTACTTTATCGTGTAAAGAATTCCTCCGGGTGACAGCACCGTAGCCGTCGTGGATGCCACTCCCGTCACCGGATCCTCCCCTTCTTGTTCTCTCGCCCATGAACTCTCCTCCTAGGTCAATAAGAGACCTAGGGTTTTTCCATAAGGTGGTTTATAAACCTTCACATATTACATTCGGGCCCCTTCTCTCTTATTTTGCGTTTCGATCTCAAACTTTTGCAATCACGGCTAACCGGGTTCTTCTAAATTCGTGAATAGGGTTTTACGTGAAAACCCTCATCAACAGTCACATATATAAGAGACTCACATATATTTGCAAATAAAAGCATATGTATACTAATAAGAAATCGAAAAACAAACCTAGAAACCTAGATTAACTACCACCCAAAATAGACACGAAATTGTCCCACATAGACCAATCCAATCTATCCGGCTTTCACTTGAACTTGATCCAAATAAAAGAGTTGACTTTGACCTCCTCTATTTAAATCTCGATTGTTATAAATCTTTGTGTTTCTAGCCTTGCAAATCGTCCATATAGTAGCAACGACAATGACGTGATAAAAATTTTTCATCGGCTTCTGAATGTTTAGATCGGTTGACACCTTAAACGCCTCCCCGACCGTGACCAAAGAAGAGACCGACATGTTGCACCATCTGGCTATCCCCACCCAAACTGTAGACGCGAATCTACATCCCACAAGAACATGATCTAGTGATTCAGTATCGCCTTCACAGCACGGACAAGTTTACGAATTAATGCTCACTCCTCTTTTGTGTAAGTTATCCCAAGTCAGAAGTTTATTTAGTGCAGTTCTCCATTAAAAAAACCACCTTCTTTGGAATCCAACTTGACCATTTATGCTTATAATCTGCTTCAACAAAAATCTTCTCTTCAATCAATTCTCTGACGGAATGCACTGAAAAAAACTCTTCTTTCCACCGATGAAACTTCATCAGTCTTGTAAGGCCCTAAACCAGGCACCCTACAGTGAGTCCTCATCACTTGGTATTCTCTTTAAAACACTTATCTCATTATGAAAACATACAGCGGAAGTCTTAACACAAAATAGTATTTGACGTTTAGTAACGTTATCGTTGTTAACTTTACCTTACGAATGTCTGCATACCAAAGCGAGTAGCACCGCTCCCAAGCCAAGTTACGTTGTCCACGAATATCACCTGCAAAACAATCTATCGCACATACGAAATCAGCTACGCTGAGTGACTTCTAAAAGTTTAATTTAATAAGAAACCATCTCGCCACAAATATCATTTATGTCAACTCCCGACATCCCGATTATTATAAAAAATATTTGCTATTTATTAACATGTAAATACCCCATGTTACCAACCAATTCACACTTATTAACCCGATACACGGTTAACACGACCAAACCCTAGACACCGACCTGACAAGCCTTAACCAAGACTCTCACAAGGTCAACTGATACAACGGTAGTAACCACAACGTCATCATCCTGACACAACGGTCAATCTACTTGTTAACATCAAAGCAATAACATCACTACACATTAATTATCAATAAACACTTGCATGCAATATAAATCAAATATGAATGCACACAAACACATACCTCTTCACAAGCACCCTCACCAGGGTTACCCTCGTGAGGGTTTTCGACACACCTTGAGCTCATCTCTGTCCTGATGGACATTGTCACACTTGGTGACCTCCCGAAATACCTCGTCCTCCACAATCCCGTTTGCCGTGTCACAAAGACGACGATGCAAACACATAACACATAACAACATACTAGCATTTACATGACCCGTTAGCTAAGCATGCACTCCATATATTTTCTCAAGGATACACATCCTACATATATTCATAAATGGCTAACTCATATCCCAACTCACCCCGACCCCCGACTAACTCATAACACGACACACATCAACAAATCTTTTATCCCTAGCTCACATGATCACATGGACATCACATAGACCCTCAACCTCGTTATTGAATGTTTTAGTTCGTAGACTCGTCAGTTTTAACCCAAAACTCTTAACACGTTTAATATAATAAACATCTCTTGTAAGTATGTACGATAGCCCCAAAATCAGAAAAACGTTTAAAAGTAGGGGATTAGAAACTCACCGGTTATACCGAGTCCAGATCCTAGCTCTACACCCCGATTACTCGCTCAAACCCTGAACCTGTCAACGTACGATCCAAGGATCAGATTACGTTCAAAACATACGTCGAAGAACGTATAATAATAATTTAAACTCCGACACTCGTCTCGTCATCCCAAGGCCCCTTCCCTACGAGACCCTAGTCTCACGGGTTTACGTATAACCTAGCCCCGATTTGGTTAGGTCACGTGTGCCCGCCTTGAGTCCCAGTCATGTACATTCTAGACCATGCAAACTCTAGTACCTCAAACACGCAGGTGCATGAGTTGGATTTCCCGCTCGCATGCAATCCATGCACAAAGGGGAACCCTAGCTGGCCACTTTCTCGCTTGACACCACCCTCACCGGCCCTCGGTTTATCCATAACACACCACTGTGTCGTCCCCACGGTCACCACCACGTTCGCCGGGTGCTTCCACCAGCCAAGACCTACTACCTGAACTCCCCCGCTCACTGTCTCCTCCTTCGACATCACCTGCCACCGTTACCGTCGCGCGCCACCATCTCCTTGCCTTCTCACCGATCATCACCACCACTTTCACGACCACCACTGCCATCTTCCGCGTATAGGTAATGCCCTAGCCAAGCCCACCGTGCACCATGTCCTAGTCTGCGTAACACCAATACCCCTCTCCGCCCCTTGTTGCCGTAGTACGCCACCGCTTAGCCCTGTCGTCCCATCACAGCAATGCCGGTTGCAGCTGCTTCCTTGTTACGCCGCCACAGCCGTCACTATGGCTTGCCATGCACTCCCATCCGACCGACGCCCGACCACCTCCTTCGTCTCCCTTTCCGACCACCATAACCAACGATCAGACCCTAACCGGGTCCCCTCACATAACCAGAAACGAAAAGAAAAAGGAAAATAAATGGAAACGAGGTTTACCTTATCGTGTAAAGAATTCCTCCGGGTGACAGCACCGTAGCCGTCGTGGATGCCACTCCCGTCACCGGATCCTCCCCTTCTTGTTCTCTCGGCCATGAACTCTCCCCCTAGGTCAATAAGAGACCTAGGGTTTTTCCATAAAGAAGATTTAAGCAACAAATTTTTGTAAGTTTGAAGTTCATTTACGTGAGAAGTTTCCGACGGTGGTGATTTCCGACATCAATAGATCTTCACTTCCGATTGTGACGTGTTAGATGACCTCTCTGCAACTCGACACATTTTATTTTCTTCCTGGTCATATATCCTTGTGTACAACTCTTTTAGCGGCTCATCCACAAGCCAACCATCCAGCCAAAAAAGAATAGAGTTACCATTCCCCGCCAAACCAATCTATAATTGGCTTCCAATTCTTTTCCAACCCCATATTTGCTCACATTGGGAGACCTAAGTAAGTAAATGGGAAGGATTCAGACTGACATCACAAAATATATGTCATTCTTTCTATCTCAGACATACCAACTCCCAAACCAAGAACTTTGCTTTTGTTTAAATTAACCTTAGTAGTGAGATAGAAATATCTTAGAATACGAGCAAAGTTATTGAAATTTGAGATAGACCATTCACTCATAACCATGATACCTAATCTACTCATATCAAATAAACCCATCAAACCTATACATTGCAGGCTTTGAATCATTTATCAATATGTCCCGGTGAGTAATGATACATAGGTATAAAGATAAACCTAAAAGAGTATCATGTCGTTTGATTTTCAACCGTGATATTTAGGGGTGAGAAAATAACCGAATTAACCAAACCGTAACCGACTTAACCGAACCGAATTAACCGGACCGTACAAATAACCAATGGTTCGGTTAACTGATTAACCGAAATTTACAGTTCGGTTTCGGTTTTGGTGTTTGAGATAACCGAACCGAACCGATTATACACACACACACACACACACACACACACATATATATATATATATATATATATAGACACACACATACATATACACACATATAGCTCTTTAAATTTTAAGACATGTGATGCACTTCATACATAATTGATTGCGTTAGAATCTTATTAATTTTGTAAAAAAAATATACTATTTAGCCAATTTAATTATAATATGCATTTAGGTTTGATTTCTAGTTAAATTCTTAACAAAAGTTCAAATATTTTAGCTTATGTCAAAAGTTTTGGTTTAGTGGTTAACCGAACCGAATGACTACTAATAACCGATTAACCGAAACCGATCGGTTTTCAAAATCCATTAACCGAAAATTTCGGTTTCGGTTTCGGTGGGGGCTCTGAATCGAACCGAGCACACCCCTAATGATAGTTATTAGTTAAGAGGAAATATGTTTATTCTTTATAAAACTTATAGATGAATGTCAAATAACATCGGATCTCTTTTTATATTTTTCTTCAAAGCTCTATATCATTAGTCTTTAAAATACTCCTAGTTAAAAACTAATTAATTATTAATTTTTTAAATCAGGTAAATGCTAAAAAAATAGAATATTCCGAATTAAGCACATATTTAATATTTTCCAAACATAAATACAAGAAAACCTTGTTGATACATATAAAAATAAAGCTTTGTATATATAAAAAAAGCCAAAAACAAAAAGCCGGCGTTAATTTTAGACAATGAAAAAGCCAATTAATAGTCGGTGGTTGTCAAGTGTGGCCGTAATTATACCGTCGGCAAACCCCCACATTATTACAAATATTTAAATATGTTATTAATTCTAAACATATTTATTTTCCACGTGTCCACCCCCTACAGTTGCTTCTTTTGCAATGCTCTCATGGCTTGAAGTCGAAGGCAAGCAAAGGGCACTAGCGTCTAGCGGGCCCACTAGGTCTTACCCGACACCCATTTCTACGACACGTGTCATGTTGGCTTGCATAGAAAGAAATTGATGATTGTTGCAAACTTCGGGCGGTTCCTCGTGGTCCGAACAATGAAATTGTTCCAAATCGAAGTAAGTCAACAATTGACATCAAAATTCTATTTATATTGGTTTTATTTCTATAACTAGCACGGGTTGATAAAATGTAATATTATATACTTAATAATAAAACATTTGTATTTTAAAAAACTCGTGTATTACACGGGTTGATAAAATATAATGTTATATATACTTAGTAATAAAAACTTTATATCTTTAAAAACTCGTATATTACATTGTTTGAATATATTAATTTTTATTTAATATAATTTGAGTTACATCACTATTTAGTTAAAATCAAAAGTTACATTATTAAATTTCAAAGTTTCTTAAAATAAGTATTAATTTAAAATAAAAGTGTCGTGGTTAAGTTTTCTACAAAATCAATCTGTTTATGTGTGTGTTTAACATTTGCGATCGTGATTAACAAGAGGAACTGATTGCCAACAGATGTTACCTCCAATTTTTATTTTCAGAATCGGATTGAACAGGGAAATAACTATGTAACCTGTCCGTTTAAGTATATTTGAATCATACCCTTTTAAACTAGCCATCTAAGGTCGGACCGGTTGAATCGGACAGGAGTTCAAAACTTTTATATTTATTAAGCTTTAAAATCTTATTTGCATATCAATTTACTATTATAACCTCCATATCTTATTTAACTTTTCATATTTTATTAAAAAAGTAAATCCAAACATAAACGCATTCTAGTTTTATATTTTGTTTTAAATTAGTTTCACACACACACACACACATATATATATATATATATATATATATATATATATAGTAAACTCCTCTTTTAGTCCTTGTGGTTTGGATCAATTCCCTATTTTACTCCAATAGTTTAAATATCCTGATTTTCATCCAATAGTTTAACCATTTGTCTCAGTTTTAGCCAATCCACTAACCTTCATCCATTTATTCTGTTAAGTTACGGTGGAAAGACGAAAATACTCTTAACCTTTTATTATTAAACAAAAATGTTATAAATTGTTTATATCTTTCATTTTCCAATGCTAAGATTTCATCTTCTTCATAGTTGCAGCACCCCCACACCACCGCCACCACCACCACCGCCACACCTACCATCATCTCCTTTTCTCTCTCTCTCGATTTCCAGCAACTCTCTTCTCTCTCTTTATCTATCTCTCTCTAGCCTCTCCTCTGTACCCTTACTCTCTCTCTTAACTCACCTGTGACCACCATCAGTTCCGGCAACCAAAAACACCCCTTTCCCTTTTTCCGGCCAACCACCACAACCATCTCCGCTACTTAACCCGTTCCGCTAAATCTCACCGTATCCCTTTCGCATCCTCCGATATCCAATTCGTGTCACAGGACGATTCAATTCCGTCTGCTAGGGTTTGTTGATAAGTCAACTTCCCCTGCTCCTCCCCCAGCCACCTCTTAAAAAAAAACCTAAATCTGTGTGTTTATGTCGAGGATGGGGGGTTTTTGCATAATCAATTAGGGACAAATCTCTGTTTGTGTGAATCTAGGGTTTTTGTAGGTTCAATTAGGGATTTTTGCAGGCTTCGATAGTGGTGGTGGTGAGTGAACTCTGTGACGGACCGGAGACGCCAAATAGGGGTAGGGCAGGACTGGCGGCGATGGTGTTCTCGCAAAACCCCCAGAAACAAGCCCATGTTAGATAGAGAATTGGTTGGAAGGGGGTGGTGCCGGAGGTATGGGGTGGGGTGGTGCTGGTGGTGTGGGGTGGCGATGGCAGTGGAGGGTGGTGGTAGTGGCGATGGCAGTGGAGAGTGGTGGTGGTCATGGTGGAGGTATGGGTGTGGGGTGGTTCCGGTAGTGTGGGGTGGCGATGGCAGTGGAGGGTGGTAGTGGTAGCGATGGCAGTGGAGAGTGGTGGTGGTGAATGTCTAGGGAAGTGGGAGTGGATGAAATGGTGGGTGAGTGGGTTAGGGTTTTCAAGAAGAAGAAGAGTGGTGTACTATTAAGGGTATTTTTGTCTTTTCTTAAAAAGTTAACAAAAAAAACTGACGGTGTTAACCATCTGACTTTAATTGAAACAAAAATGAAACCACAATGACTAAAAAGGAGAAATTTAAAATATTAGACTAAAATAGGGAATTGATCCAAACCATCGGGACTAAAAGAGGAGTTTACTCATATATATATATATATATATATATATATATATATATATATATATATATATATATAGTTTTAATTTATAAACTATTTATGATTTCATCCGATTTTAAACCGGTCCAACATGTTTGACGAACTGATCCTGTTATAAAAACATTTGCTATCTTCATCGACACCACCAGCACCTTCACACCCACCACATTCCTTGCACTTTTCCACCACCGTCATAATTCAACTTATTTAATAAATTTACGCACGATGCATGATTAGTTTGTTAACAAAATGCATAAAATATCAAAAATCATTTTACAAAAATCATTCTTTCAAATTCTATTTTTTTAAAATTTCATTTTAAAATCTAATTTCTTCAAATTATAAGCAACTTATCAAATTTCACTTACTTCAAAAGAATTCAGTATTTAAACATCTCTAAAAGTTCAATTTGATAAAACTAGAAGCTAAATCATACATCTACTAGTATATCTATAATATCAAATCTTATATATATATATATATATATATATATATATATAGGGGACGATTCCACTAAAAAGTGGTTTTTTGCCAAGAACTACAAAGAAGTGGGTCAAACGAACTCCGATTGAGCTCATTCCAGCGGCGTTGGAACCGTCTAATCGAACCCTAACCCGGACCTAAAAACCTAAACCCCCTTCCACCCGCACCCCCAAAAAACTAAACCACCCATCCAACCCTACTCTGAAAAGCCTAAAACCACCACCCCCACCCCCCCAAAAAAAAAAAACCTAAACCCACCCTCACAAAAAAAAACCTGAACCATAAAATCAAAACCCTAAAAGTTAAATCCTAAGGCTAAAACCCTAAAATTCAAACTTAAAATCTAAACCTTAAAAACTAAGATGGTAGAGTTCGACGAGACGGTTCCAACGCCGCTGAAATTAGCTCAATCGGAGTTCGTTTGATATCGTTTCTTAAGGTTTTTGTCATTTCTTAGATTTATTAGCGAAAAAGTACTTCTTATTTGATCCTCCTATATATATATATATATATATATATATATATATATATATATATATAAACTAATCTATACTATATAATAAATAAAAATCATTTATGTCAAATGTCGCGTCCACATCTTTTCTCACTATTTTTTTTTCCGCTTCTCTCTGTTATTAAATGCATCTCTCTTTTTTTAATAATGATTTATATTTAAAGAAAAATATTAATTATACTAATAAAACACATTTATTTTAAATTATCTATTATTTTAAGAAACTTTAAAATTTAATTATGTAACTTTTTTTAACTAAATAGTGATGTAAGTCAAATTATATTAAATAGAAATTAATGTATTCCACCCGTGTAATATACGGAGTTTTAAAGATATAAACTTTTTATTACTAAGTATATAACATTACATTTTATCAACACGTATAATACACGAGTTTTTTAAAATACAAATTTTTTATTACTAAATATATATTATTACATTTTATCAACTCGTGTAATACACGGGATTTTAACCTATTATCTTTATGTATTAGTATCATTATGGATGAGATCGGTACCGTAGCGTATCGAAAATACCGATATCGAATCTCTGGAAAGTGGGTATCGAATACCGTACTGAATCTATCAGTACGATACCGGTACTCGTTACAAAATACTCATTTCTAGATGGTATCGGTACCGAAAATATCGATACCGAATTTCGAGAAAAGTGGGTGCCGAATACTGTAACGAATTTATCGGTTCGGTACGGTACGGTACCGGTACCGGCACCGGCACCGATACTCGATACCAAATGTTCATCCCTAATATCATATGCAGATATATTATTTTAGTTTTATAATTTCTTTAATATAAATTTATTTCTTGGTCTTATTTAAAAAAATATATATTGGCCGGTTTTGTTTTCTTATTAATTTAGTTATTTCTATTTTAATTACTCCAATATAAATACGACCACGGACAATTAACCGAAACGCGTGCTTCACTGCTTCGTCGAGAGAGAGAGAGAGAGAGAGAGAGAGAGATCATTCATGGCGAATTAGTCTATAAAATCAACGGTTTCTTCAAATTTGGCTCCCTGTTACCTCTACTCTTTTGCATAGTTTCTTCTTCAACTCATCAATCCCCTCCATAAAATCAGAACCTGCCGTTCAATTCGCCGGAAATACACTACAAAATGATGCAGATGGACCGGAAACCGTTTCTGGAAGAGTATGAAAAGCTTATTGTTCGTATGAATACCCCTAGGTAAGTTACCTCAAAATGTTTATTCAATTCATCAATTTTGATCTTCAATGTTATTTGAGGTCCGAAACGATCTGAAGTTTCTTAGGGTTTTCAACCTTTTCCGGCCAATAGTCTTCCAGAAGCTTCTTCCGCGTTCTAATTTTGACTTTAATTGACTATTTCATTTGCCCTAATTTTCTCGTTCAAATTTCAAAGTTTGAATTTCTATTTTGACTTTCATTTTAGGGTCATGATTGATAATGCTGGCTGTTTAGACGCAACACGCATCATGGTAAGTTTCAAATGTTCTTAATCAATTTAGATAATATTATATAATTTACATTTTAATTTCTGAAATTTATATAATTAATTTAATTAATTAATTATTTGATTTCAGATTGATAGTGCAAGGAACGATGGGATTCTTCTTGAAGCAATTCAAGTGCTCACAGATCTTAACCTTTCAATCAAAAAAGGTTATGTTTCCTCAGATGGAAGATGGAACATGGATGGTAAGTTTTACTTTAATTTTGCAATTGACAAATTTAGTAACTTTAAAAAAAAAAATCACACAATCATGTTGTTAGATTTACCTGTTTGCAACTTTTATGTACTCATTTGGTTAATCTCATTATTATCTACAGTCTTCCATGTCACCAATTTGGATGGCAACAAATTAACAGATGGTAGCATCATCAATTGCATTGAACAGGTAAATCATTTTGTTCATAAAAAGGGTCATGATTATTGATATAGGTACACCACCCCCGTGTTGTGCTTAGTTAAATCGCTAACATTCCAGACATGTCGCTTCAGTCACGTTGAGATATCCATTCGGGCCGTACTGTAGGCGAAAAATGCAGTACTGCCTGTATTAAGTCTGGTGTACGAATAAAATAGGGTGGTGTACGAATAAGTGTATCAATAAAAATGGTCTTTTTCTTCAAGAATGATGAATTTTGACTGATTATTTTTCATTATTTTCATATTTTGTCATTGTTGTAATGCAGTCACTTGGGACTATTCATAGAACAAGATCAAAATCCATTGATGGGATGACAACATTAGAACTAACTGGTACAGATAGAGTTGGGCTTTTATCTGAAGTATTCGCGGTTCTCTCTGAGCTCAATTGTGATGTGGTTGAGTCCAAAGTGTGGACTCATAATGGAAGAATTGCAGCCATAATTCATTTGAAAGATTGTGATTCCAGGTCTCCAATTGAAGACTCTAAGAAAATAGACAGGATTGAGGCTCGGTTGAAGAATGTTTTGAAAGGAGATAATGATATCAAAAGTGCGAAAACTTTGGTTTCAATCGCGGTCACTCACACAGAAAGAAGGCTTCATCAAATGATGTTTGCAGATCGCGATTATGATAGAACTCCTATTATGAAGACAAACTGTCGATACTCACCATTGATATCGGTTCAAAATTGTTCAGAAAAAGAGTACTCAGTGGTCAACATTCAAGTCAAAGATCGTCCCAAGCTTCTGTTTGATGTCGTTTGCACTTTAACAGATATGCAATACGTCGTTTTTCATGCTACTATCAATACCACCGAAGACGGGGCATATCTGGTATTTATTCAATTATTTGCATCTTTATTGCTTAATTCAAATGGGTTTATGTTAATTTTGCTAAAGTTTTAATCTTTTTGTGATTTCAGGAATTCTTTATCAGACATATAGATGGAACCCCAATTAGTTCAGAAGCCGAAAAACAACGAGTGATCATGTGTTTAAAATCCGCTATTGAAAGAAGAGCATCCGAGGGTGTGAGGCTTGAGCTTTTTAAACCCGACAAGCCCGGGCTACTAGCCGAGGTGACACGAACATTTAGAGAAAATGCAATGAATGTAACGCAAGCAGAGATATCTACAAAAATGGGTATGGCTTTGAACATTTTCTATGTAACAGATGCGGTTGGAAACCCGGTGGACTCGAAAGTTATAGATTCAGTTATGGACAGAATCGGGTCGGGTTACTTAACCGTTAAGGAACTACCTTTGATGTATCATCAAAAGGCTGAGAATGATTTACAAACCACAGGTAGTCTTGGTGGTGCGGTTTTGTTTGCACTTGGTAGCTTAGTAAGGAGGAATCTATACAGTTTGGGGTTGATCAAATCATATTCTTGAAAAGGGTTGCAACTCATGCATCAAGGGTTGTACTATAGAGAAAGGGTATCTATGGTTTGCTTGAAGACAGGGTTTTGTACATAAAAAAATAGAAGCAAAGTCGTTGGGATAGTTGGTGTGGTAGATGGACATTGAGGCATACACATTAGAGTTTGAAATTTTGTTTTGGTTTGGTTGGGGGGGGGGTGGGGTCTGCTATATTAGTACTATTACTATGAAATTCATTTTAGTGGATTGGATTATTTTGTATTTATGGGGGTTGTATTCCACATCTAGTTAGCCATTCTATGTACATAAATTCATTTCAATTATATTGGTTAATGATTGATTTCTAATTTCTCTTTTTGAATTTTAACTATTTATTTATTTTTGATGTTGTTAGAATTTAAACTAAATAAATAATATCATTTTCTTCGCACAACCGGGAAAAAAATAAAATAAAATAAAACATATTTAATGAAGTATACCTTTGAAATCTTTTGTAAGGATTTTCAAGTTTTATTTATTCTTTTAATTTGCAAGAAAGCTTATGAAAATGATTTAATTGTATAAAATAATAAAAACGTTTAATTGGGTAGATTTATTATTTATGTAGTTATTTAATGTTTGTATATTATATAGAAATAAATAAATGAGGCACGTGGCATGAAAGAAAGTAATGCATGACGGTGCCGTTAAGTGCGGAGGAGACGGCGGGTTTATTAGCTGGCTACCCACTGCCTTCGACGACTCTTTTAATACCAAGACTTGTTTTTTCCATTCTTTTCTGTTTTCTTTAAACAAATAAATACCTAACAACAAATAAACCGTTTGACCAAACCTTGAAAATTAGGCCTCTTATTAATTTTATAAACATGATAATTATTAGAATATATTATATAATTGGTTAAAAACCCGTGTTTTATACAGACTTAATAAATAAAATATTAAATAGTTAGTAATGAAAAAAAAAAAAAAAGTATCTTGGTCTTATAGAATTGTAACACGTGACACAATCAGTTACCTATTTATTAAACCTGATTTATTTATAGAGATGTTACCCGACCCGCTAGGCTCACCAGCAATTTACTTTCACAACTCCACTTACCGCATGCACGAGAATAGGAATCTAATTTCACCAACTTTGCATTTCTTCTAAATGTTCTATCTATTGCATTAAATTAGGAACACGAGTTTACATTTTCATTTCTCCTTTATATGTAATCGTATTTTTGGAATGAAAGCAAGTAGAAAACTAGTCTCAAGTTATTGTTTTTTTCGTTGTCTATTTGGGGAGATTAGCCATCTCGAACCGACTATAACATACATGCATTCGTTTCAATATCACGAGGGTATAATACATATGATGACCGGTTACTAGAAGAATCATTAAAGAAAATGATTATGTGACAAACTATCAAATTTTGTTTCATTTTTATATATAAAGTTTCAAAATTTGTTTTATTGCAATACATAAACTTTCAAGTTCTATTACATTATAACATATATTGTGATCAATTATGCAGGTATCATTTTTGCAAAGGGTTCTCCACTTAGTTAACATATCAATAATGAGAGTAAAGTATTGTTTGACCGTTGGCAGGTCCCATGGTGGTCGAGTCGTTTAACCTAAGTCGGTGATAGATTTTACGATTAAGGCGGTGCATGCACTTGGTCTGATGTATGTGTCATTACATTCACGAAATGAAATGAAGTATTACAAGTGGTTGAAAGTTCTATTGGACATTGGTGCAAATTTAGGAGTAGGTTTAGCAAAACGTTCGAGTTAGCCATTCTTAAAAAGTAACAGAAGTATTACAAGTATAAAGAGTCTAAAAAAATATGAGGTGGGAATGAATACATTTATTAATAACATTTATAACATATTGTGTAACGAGACAATTGTTTTAGAACTCTTATACAATTTACTGAAAGTTGTTTCACTTTACAGATTTATGAATCCAATAGAGTGTATACACTATCACATTATATTCAGATGGTGAAGATTATGAAGCTACAGATATTACAATCAAAATGTCTTTAAGAAGTGTTTTATGGGTTCTATTTGAACGGTTTTATTATGTGTATCACAACGTTATTGTTAGTTTTGATCTATTTTTTAGAGCGCGTTTGGGTTTTAATTATATGGGAGTTGTCTTGGTGCGTTTCAAGGGCGTGTTTTTTTATTTTTTATTTTATTTTTAGGAGTGCTAGTTATATTCGTTTTGATGTTCTACTATATGTTTTCTTTGGTGTCCTGTAATCTATAGTTTCTTGCTAGTTTTTTTAGAGAAAATTTTTCTTGGAAGTGTTTTTGATGACCCTTTGTTATGTTTTCCCCTCAATTTGAGAATTTTTTTTTGGTTTTTAAAGAAAAGAAATTGTGGACATAACTTTCCAAAGAAATTTTTTTTTGGTTTTTAGGTCATCTGTAGTGGTTTCACGTCCCGTCACATTAGCATAGGGGCAATCACCGCCCACCATCACTAATGTGCGTAGTGGTTTCACGCCCCGCATTTATTTTTTAATGATTAACTAAATATTTAATTAAAAAAAGAAAAAAGAATTATTATTATGTCCTTGATTTTGGTGAGGATTGCCCCCTTCCCCGTGAACGTAGTGGTTTCACGCCCATGAGTGGCGGTGTTCACGCCCGTGAAAGTGCCCACATGGACCACGCCTGGGCTTTAACGCCTCCATTACATAGGTTACCGTAGTTTATTTAGTTGTGCAAAGTTTATTTAGTTGTACAATAAATCAATATTAAAAAATTGGTCGAACTATTGGAGATAAGTTCACATCAATTGAGTAGACAAAGCCAAATGCATAAGCATACAACAAATTTAATTTGATACATGACTCCAAACAATACTTGTAGCATCCCTATAAATAAATGATCTTCGTCACAAAATTTAAGCCCAAAAATATTTTAATCCGAAAAGGAAAGCACACCATATGACCAAAAGATAAAACAAACTAAAAGGGCTAGTTTGGCTTCTTATGCCGATCGGTTTAGTTATTATATGTGGAATTGGCCTGCATGTTTTTATTTATTTATTTTTTTCCTTTTTAAGGAATGAAAACATGGAATAAGCACTAAAATTTATTGTTGAATGGTACTTCGTGTACGATATGGTGAATAAATGATACTAAAGCATGATACGCATACCCGCGGTATGATGTTTTGAGGATTTTTTCTACCGGAATATGTTTTCTATGAGTGTTTGGATATCCCTTAACTCGACATCCGAATTTTTGGTTTGAGTTGGGTCGGATCACATAAATAATGATAATTTGTTGTAACCGGTAAAACTAAGAGCTACAATAGGGTTTTTAAGGTAATAATGACCGCGAAAAGGTAATGGATCGTTTAGAAAGAAAAAAATAAATTAATTAATCAAATTTGATACTCATGTTGTGCTTTTTTACTTTGTTTTTTCAAATTCAACATGCATAGATTCATCTTTTCCAAATAAGTTAAAAAAAATATAGGGGTTGGGGTTTAAAAATCTTAGGGTCAGTAAAAAAATCGTAATATCCTTCTATATAAAAAATAAAAACCGCTCCCCGCACCCTATATACTACGTTCGTCCATGGATGCGCGAATGAAAAGAGATAATTATTTTCTGAAAAGAGATACACTACACTGCGTCTCGTAACTTTTGACTTCTATAATCTGATCTAATCATCTATCCCTTTCTCTAATAATATTGCTAGAAAATAGAATTTTTTTTATTAACTTTTTTAACATATATAAGTATAAATATAAAATATACATATTTTATAGGTTTACTTTTTCTTTCTTTTTTTGAGTGAGCTTTGAAGCAAACTAATTTTTTCCAACTGATCTAATCATCTATCACTTAGGGAATAGAAGTCAAAAGATTTCATCTTTTCTGATTTAGGAAGATAACCGAGAAAGAGAGATACGAAAGGTGTCTACAAACCTTCCCCATTAAGATAAACATGGTTACTCCTTGGGTAAGGAGAAAGTGGCAAAACGACTATAAATACAACACTTAGGAGAACGAGAAAGACACCACGGGTAGAAGAAATAAGTCTTTGCTCTCGATTCTTCTCCTCTCCTCCTCTCCTGTCCTATCTTAGTTTTAGTTTCGTATCTCTACATTTATTGTAATATTAAGTTTGTTCTTGGTTTTCTAAGGATGGGCTTTTCTCCATTAACACACTTAATTCTATTACCATTAATATTTGTAGCAACAAGTGGCGCCCACCATGGGGTATGATTCGGTTTCAAGCCACTAAAAGTGTGTTTCCAACTAAATTCATACATCTCCTTTGTTTGTCTCTAACCATAGTCATACCCTTTCAAACTCAAATCTCCAATTTATTTTTCGTTACTCTTTCTAAATAAAAGTAGGATACGCCAGAAGAAAACAACCCTGAGGAAAAAGTCCCCCGAGTCTCAGTCAAAACACACCCTTATCATCCATATCATAAGAAGAAAGGAGCCCTTACAAGAGAAAGTAACGCATATCGCACACTTCACCAGAGGGGGAGCTGAACGCCAACAAACAGATTTATGGGCAAGAAAAAGGATAGACTTCTCACTTCTCCCTAAGAGAGGACATTCCATCTCACCTATGATAATCTGGATACAAGTAGAAGACCAAGAACTCCACAGGGTCTACCTCGATGGAGGAAGTGCCTTTTAAATCATATACGAGCATTGACACCATACTTTCTTATTTATTAAAATATGAGAGTTTTGTCGAATTTTGGTCCCAGTTGTTAAAAACCTTGTCATCATAATGACAAAGCATATTATATTATATAAAATATTGTGTTAAAAACATTTGATATACATATTACAAAGGATCTAGGGATTCTCGTCTCTGACCGGCCTTGTCCTTGGAAGCTTCATTCATTCCGAGTGCTTTTTCCTGAAATGTTTTGAAAACGTTTTTTTACGTTAGCTTACACTAAGTAAGTACACTGCTTTGTCTTTTTTCAAAACTATTTCTTTTTATTTATGGAACTCTTTGGTTCCTTATTTCGTTTCACCAGGAACCATAGGCCCCTATGGCACTTCGGACGTACCTATGCCACGTCATTTAATCCATTTTCCATGCACCACAGGCCCCCGTGACACTTCGGACGTACCTATGTCACGTCATTTATTCACAAGGTTCTATTGCCCGTAGGCTTGGCCATTTGTTTCACATTCACAAGGTCCTTCCACTCGTAGGGTCTGCACCCTGTTTCACACTCACAAGGTCCTTCCGCCCGTAGGCTCGGCACCTTATTTCTCATTCTTACAAGGTCCTTACGCCCGTAGGCTCGACCCCTTGTTTTTATTGGGATCTTGGGTATCATAGACCCATATCCTCCCAATTTTATCATGTACACACATACATCATGCATGTGACATCTTTGTCATGCATGTCTAGCATGCTTGTTTACCATGTATTCATAACCAGTCTTCACCCTAAACCCTTGTAAAGTTTTCTCCTCGATGTATTAAAGAGGTTTATATATATGGTGTACCAGCGGCATACCCACCACCCCTTTGATACCTGGTGAATACTCCGTTACGCAGTTTTAGGGTTTAGATTCGTTCATACTACATACTCACATTTTATCACGTATAATCTTTTCTCGTACATTAGCATGCCCTAAGTATAAAATCACACAGACAATTAAAGCTAATTACGGGTCCAGTGTAATTACTATAATCTCAGGCTATGCTATACTCGTTTCCTCGCTTAAACGCTTCACCGAATCTGACCCGTACTCGCAATCGTACCGCACTCATCTAACTTACTCGTTCTCAGAAGTGTAGAAGTGGTTTGTGTGTTTTTGTTTGTTTTTAAATGAACAATTAAATCAACAAATTTATAGGCTGAATTGTGCATCGGTAGCGGACCGCTAAGCAGATAGGTAGCGGACCGCCACCGCTTGCTAGCCGGCCTTCAGCCTTGGGGCATACGTGGCGGACCGTCAAGTAGATGGGTAGAGGTCCGCTATCCATTTTGCGGCGTGGCAGACCGTTATGCTTCTTATAGCGGTCCACTATAGGGTTGCGACTGAGGATTGGTGGCATAACATGTGTCTTGTCAGCATTGTTGCCTTCCTAGTCACGTTAGCGGGCCGCTAAGGACCCGGTAGCGTCCCGCTACCGGCTCAACTTTTAGAATTTTTGAACTTTTGGCCCCTGACTTTGGGCTAATTACTATTTTAACCTTATACTTTTATTTTCTTAAAAATTTGGGATGTTACAGTTCAACCAACTGAAAGAGGAAACACTGTAGAGGATAAGGAAATCTAACGTCCCATTAATAGGTTTCCCAGGCAAAAAGGTAGACCAAATTGGAAAATTAACCTAAGAATCACCTTATGAATAGGAAGAAGAGCCTAAACTGAAGAACTGCTTTTCTTAGTGGTAAAATCTCCCTTGAATTACAACATCTGAATTGGGAGGCCACGAATTAATGCGTTTGGGGCGGTAGTATCAACGGCTCATTCTTAGTGGTAAAATCTCCCTTGACAATTTTTTTAATATTAAATATCGTATAGCACCAAGCTTTCGTTCACCGAATTATCGGTTGAGATCCATTGATTACACTCGATTCTTCTTGAGTTATTTGAATGATACCTCCGCGTGCATCATTAACTCTCGTCCCCGATAAACTTGCTTTCAAAATTTCCCACATATACCCATACGCCGAGTCAAAACTGACTATATAGATTCGTTTTGCTTTCTAGTTGATTTTGTATTCCATAACAATTAATTTATATGGTGATATGATTACAGAATCTGAAAGAATGATGGAGTTTTGAAGAAAAACGATCGCTGAAAAAAGCTTCAAAATTAGACGAGGGAAGTTGGATCTAGAAATCACATCCAGGCATGCTACCGATGGCTGAAAAGCTTCAAAATCAACTCAAGGAAGTCGGATCCAAGATTTAGAACCCACATGCTAGTAAAGATGTTCTTATGTATCTCCTAACATTACTTAGTCATGTTGGTGATGTTAGTGTCATTAAGACCATTTTAATTTAGTTGGATTAATTAAGATTAAAACAAAAGTTAGAATACACATTGATACGAGTTATGAGGTGCAGAGTGCAAACTCCATCAACACTTTGCTAACTTGGTACTTAAGAACCTCTAATTTATTAGGGACGAAGCCCCTAAACCATGGGGGTTGGGGGTTCCAAGGGGGCACCGCCCCTTGGCGGGATCCGGGGCAGCGCCCTGGAGGGGGTCGGGGGTTGACCCCTAATGGGGTCCAAGGGGCAACAATAGAAGTCAACATGAAATTTTTTTATTCTACTTAAAAAAATGCTTCATATTTGCATGAACAATGAAAAGTTGTTCATAATCGATGATCAAAAGGAACTGATGAAACAATAGAAATTCGCTACTAACCATCGCTAGAAACTTGTACTTCGGTAGCAACCATGTATGTCGGTAACAACCATGTAGGTCGGTAACAACTATGTAGGTCAATAGCAACTGAAGCATCGGTAGTAACCTTGTTACTTCTGATGGGTAATTTAGACTGATGTTCCTACTGATGCAGTTAAGGGCAGTTGCAACCGTCAACTGCCACACCTTTTTATGAAGAGTTGTAACGATTCATTGTAACTCTTCGTCCCCTATATAAAGGATACATTTGGTCTATTTCTTCAAGGAATTTATCATGAATTATGGTACAAGTTCTCACAACAGAATTTTCATATTCATTTTGACAATTTCTCTGTCTTATCCGATTGAAATCTCGTGACTACAAACAAAATATTTTTTAATTTGAAAGTGTCTAACACGAATCAAGGAGATATCCTAACAACACGCAATTTAAAACCTACATATTGCTTATGACTCGTTGTCAGATTCTACATTTCGAATAAAGGATTGAACACTAGAACGAATTATGGCTCGACTTGGATTAAAATGTGGTCTAAGTGACCGTGCTTGAGTTTTTAAGTTTTTCTAAATTAGAGGGTCAAATATGAGTGGGGTCCCCTCATCGAAGACGACCTAAGTCCGCCCATGTATAAGCGTAGTCCTTTTCTAACATGACTCTAGAGATATAGTACATCATTAAAAATAACCGCTTTCTTATTTCTTGTTTATTTACTAATGTGAAATTATAATCTATTGATTATTAATTATTAACTAAATTCTACAATTAGAAGGAAATTTTTTTTTTTAGAAAAAGCGAATTTCTTTAATCTTGTCATTAATGGGACTTGAACCCGTGACCTCCAAACCCTTTAGGTGTTTCTAGAGGCTTTGCCTCTACCATTGGGCCACCAACCCCAATAGAGAGAAATCTCTATTATAATAAAAGACTATATAAATGGACACATGTTATCACCACATTCCATCTAACAAGTTTTTTACCCCCAAAACCACATTTACATCTTCTATTCAATCTTCCCATATTTAGCTCAATTTTTTTGGAAAATTACATAAATAAACATTTTATCAAATCAATTCACCATTATTGCCATTGACTCAATTTTTTTTTTAAATTATCATCAAAATTGAATATTAAAAAAAGAAATAAGAATTCAAAAATAGGAGATTTAAAAAAAGCGAGTTTTTAAAATTTTATTATTAAAAAAGCGAGATTTTTTAATTTTACATATAAAATTTAAAAATACTACTTTTGTATTTTAAATAAATATGTGTTAGAATAAAGTTTACTAATATTTAATTAGTAGTTTTTTTAATTAAGTTTAATATTTATAAATAAATTTTTTATTTTGATTTTGAAATTTTAATAGTTAGTTTTTAATTAAAACTAGAAATTAAGCCCACACGATACAGCGGATTTGCAAACTTTGTTACACGCATGACGGCGGTGACATTAACGTCACTAAATACATAAAAGAAACATATGAAGTCGTCACGACTCGGTTCTAGAGATCGAAAAACAGATAAATTGCAACGCGGATATGAGTTAACATTAAGACGACAAATTCGTTAAAGGAGTTAGTAACAAAGTAAAAGAAAATAGAAATATAAAAAAGAAATTTTTACAACGAACATAAGGAAAAGTAAAAGGAAAAAAAAATGAAAAAACCCGGCTTGTCACACCCTAGACTCGAATCAGAAAGAAATCAAATCATAAAAAAATAATGAGTTTAAAAGCATATATTATATATAACAAATGGGTAAATTTGAGAGTTTAGAAATTTGAAAAGTAGAGTAGAAAATTTTGTCCACAGGCAAACTTGAAACTTTATAAACTTCAAGGTATATTTGAACATTTACAGAGTTATTGGGTGATATTTAAAAATGTAGAAAAACCACATAGTAAAAACGGACAAAAGGGGATTCAAACTTGAGTCCCATGGTTCCCTTAGGCCTTCTTACATCAGACCTTCAAGGTATGTTATCTATGTTAAGTTACCATATATTAATTATTTAAAGCAAAAGCAAGGTCGTGTAGCACAATTCCATTGTCCACCAACCTTGCCTTTTAAGGTTTTAAGAATTAAGAAATTTATAAATATTTTTTTAAAGTGTATTATATTTTAAACTTTATTTTTTTTTAAATGACCAGATTTTTCTTCTCAAAAAAATATGTTTGGTTTCAATTCTAATTTATTAGTTTTAATTTTTTAATATTTAATTTTGGAATTTTAAATTTAAATTGTGTCGATATATTAAGGTGTGCGGTTTTTAAATTTTGAATTTTAAAATTTTGAATTTAAAAGACAATATATTGTTAAAATTTAAATTTTATTTGTACTTTTTTATTTTATTTTAAATGGGAGATTAAATATTAAAAGTTTAGAGAGAGTTTCCGTATAAAATGAGAGATTTATAAAAAACTAATTTAATTTTGATACGTAAATTTAGTTACAACTTAAATGTTTATAAATATGTTACAACATCAACGTTAAAGTTTCTACAAAAAAAGCTGATAGAGTTTCAAGAAGCTAATAAAATGGAGAAACAACGTATGCAAGGAAATCTTTGACCAATTTGATTATCTTCTATTTCTTTGACTCCCTACTAGGTTCAATCAGGTTCGCACCGTTTGTGACCTTTTTTCCGAACGATTTTGGCTATTTTGTGGTTTTAGTCATTTAGGAAAAGAAACTCTATTCTTTGTTGCATTTAGTGGGTGTTAAACATGAAATAGTTACCAATACCACGTCAAATGTTTTATACAATAAAGTATTTTCAAATTGTAATTATCATTGTAAGGTTTCATTTGACATGTAATTTAATGTATTGTAAAAAATACAACACTTATGAAACGTATTTTCATATATTTTTTTGATGTTATGATTACTCACATCCATATAATCTTAACATTAACAAAATAAAAAAGTTACTAATACAATATCAAATTTGTATAAAAAAAATGTTAAGATATTTATCAATATAATTTTAATGTTTTACCATGTGTAACACAAGGGTTTAAAGATAGGATATACAATAAACTTATTTGCATTGTATTTTTAGAATATTCTTTTGTTGATATCACGCGGAGTAATAATATTTCTTTATATATTTAATTAATAGTAATTTAAAACTAATAAGTATATTTAATCATAACAAAAAGCAAGATGTGTGGATGGAACATGCCTTTATAGTCAAAAGTCCCATTTCTCGAAGATGCTTGAAGAATGTTTTGTCCTTTATATTGCGTCTCATAACTCTTGACCACTATAATTTGGTCTAGTCTTTTCTATCCTTGTCTATGATAATTTAACCACGATAAATTTATACCTAAAGATGTCTAATAAATATTATATTATACTATTATCTCTATAGTTTCAAATAATAATTCTAATTTACAAATTATCATGCAATGGTTCGTAGAGATTATAACAAAGAATAATATAAGAGGTTTCTGGAATGAAAAACGAGGCGTTTTGAAGAAAAAAATCAATCTAGGAAGTGATTTTTTCTTGAGAAGAGATAATCCGGGGCTTTTTTGGTGTGTGTGTGGGGTGGGGGTGAGGGGGGGGGGGGTTGGTTTATACTTGAGTGTGACATGTGGACAGGTCGAGTTTAACTTAAAGTTCATTATTATACTTCCATTACCAAAAAACTGAAAAATTTACGACAACAGATTTTGTGAGAAATTTGTCGGAATTGACCGTTAGTGACAAGTTTCTGACAAAAAAGTGTTTGTTGGAAAAACCTTCGTAGGAAATGTTTTTTCTGACAAATTTCCGACTAATTAGCGACAAAAGGCTTTCGTCGGTAATATCCGACAATACTCTGACGATTATATTAAATAAATAAGTTAACTTATTTAATAAATTTGTCGGAAAATTGTAGGAAATCTTATGGTTACTTTTTTGCTTTTGTTTTGTCAGAAAGTTGTCGCTAATTCGTAAAAAATTCTTTTGTCGGTAACTTGTCGGAAACTTTTACAGAAAATATACCTTAATATTAAGTTCATCACTTGCTTTCTCCATAAGCAGCATATCTCCACTTACTTTTTTTTATTACCATGTCTTAACAACATTGACTCTAATCAAATTAGACCAAGCACATTCAAAGCACAATGGCCAAGTGCAACAATCATATATCTTTTGGAATCTTTATGTTCCTCTAGTTTTGACCATGGTACATGCGAATGATGTGTTTTCCATGTATTCTTACCTTATCTTCAAAGGTAAAGACAACACCATACCTACATCTTTTGCAAAAGTCTCTCTATCAATCATATTATTCTTTAACATATTTGATCACCAATGGCCGGTGATCTCACAATTCTTGTTAATACTTCTTTATAAAAGTGATCTCATTGTTGCTTAATGTTAGCCACTAAGTTCTTTTCTCCTCATCTACTAGGAAACTTTATGCTTACTATCGTGGCTTCATTTCATTAAACTAATCCTAGCAAAATGGGCGAGTCGGGTTGGGTAACAAGTCAAAGCGGACCGCCTTAAAAAGTATCAATTTGGTTCGTGTGATAATGATAATTTTCAATTGATTTAATACAAGATACAATTGATTAAAAAAATACAAAATACAAGATCAGCTTCCTTCCAGGTAAGGTAATCCGGATTGGAGAGGTTTGTCTTCGGCGGTGAAGGCACGGTGCCATCAATATGGCCTTGAAGGCGCTAATAAGAAAGAAGAGGGAGGATTTGTTTCTTCCATAGTAGGTAATTTTTAGAGGAGAGTTTGATACCATGTGATACTCATAATTTTCAATTGATTTAAAAAATAGAAGATAAACCAAACCAAACCAAACCAAACGTACCCAGTATAATCCCACACATAGCTAACGCTATTAGTAGGGTCTGGGGAGGGTGTGATGAGGGCAAACCTTACCCCTATCCCAAGGGATAGAGAGGATGCTCCCGTTTAGACCCCCGGCTCCATGGGAAAGAAAAAGATAAAAATATAAATAAAATTAATGAGTAATAAAGTAAAATAAATCTAACAGTAATCTAACAATTAGCAGTGTATGACTAGAGTATATTAGTCACAAGAAACACAACACACCTACAAGAAACAAGACATACGCAAAATCTTTGCTAAACAACTCTACTCTCCCACACAACGGGTCACTCATCCTAAAACCCTAATACGACGTCTCCATGAAATCCTATCATTGATCATGTCCTCTGAGAGGTGTAAATCTAGCAAATCAAGCCTAATCCTCTCATCCCACGTTAATTTCGGTCTCCCCCTGCTCCTTTTCCCCTCTACAACGAGAGTTTCCACCATTCTCACTGGATCTGTGCTCTGTCTCCTCTTGACATGTCCAAAAAATAGAAGATACAATGTTTTAAATAAAGAGAATGATCATATTCAATTAAGGAGGTTTTTATAACAAAATGTTGACTAATTTAAATCTCCTAAAATTATGCATATTTGACTTAACCATTTATAGCTATTAGTTCGAGTCAAAAGAGTTCTGACCAAAATGGACTCGGGTTAAAATGAGTTATAAAAAAAGTATCAAAAGTGTGTTCACTCGCTATATTTTCTTATGGTGGCTAGTGGCAATGGGTCGAGGGGGTGGAGGTGGAGGTGGAGGTGGTTGTGGCAGTGGTGGCGGTGGCGGTGACCCATTGTATAACTTCTGTAGACCAAAACGGACCCATTCTATAATTTAGGTTGACCCAAATGGACCCGTTTACAAAATATTTTTTTCCAAATGAACCAATTGGTAATTACTTTTACTCAAATCAACTCATTTTTTAAAGAACTGGTCATGAGATCCACCGCTCTCTCTATGAACATTATTTCATGGTTACTTCATAATAACATTATTTTGTATGACCTAATTAAATTCACATCATCACTAACATAGACTCTCTTTTTATTTCACCACTACTTGCCACTGTTACTACACCATTACAACTCCTTCATATTTCATCATCTTTTCCAAGTGATCTTATCCTCGTATTTGTGAATGTACTTTGCATTAATGACTCACATTAGTCCATAAGTAATTTTGACTATCCCCTCCTCTTCGTAGGAAATCCCATCTCAAGGATCCCTATGCATGCCTCTTATCAATATGGTTCAAGTCTAGGTACATATATGGACACCTTCAAATACTCTTACATCCATATTTTTAAACCGAATATTTAAAAACTTTATATGTTTAAAATACTATAAAAGATGTTACTCACAAATACAATTGTTTAAAACATCATTTGAATCCACAATATACGTTTACAAAACATGAGGGTAACCCTTAGGCCCATTTATATTGTATATAGATTAGATGATGATGATGATATGTACTTTTTATACATAAAAATAGTTGATTACGATGACCGGATGTTAACGTACAAACTTAGTGGAACCAGTGGCGGAGCTTCAGAAAAAAAGCAGGGAGGCTGAGATTTTTTTTCCTATCAGAGGGGCCGGAACTATAAAATTTGCGGCTGAATACTATAAATTAACACTACTGAGAATTTTTTTTCCTATCAGGGGGGCCGGAACTATAAAATTTGCGGCCGAATACGTATAAATTAACACTACTGAGCGAAAAATCGGGGGGTCGGGGCCCCCCGGGCCCTCACAAACCTCCGCCCCTGAGTGGAACCCCGACGTTGTAAATGGTATGCATACTAAGTTGGCTAGCTTAGGCGTCTTTCACTTAATTAACGTAGGGGATGTTTGGCGTAAGCACCTAATGCAATCGCCAACGTTTGTAAACTATGATTGTAAGTTAGGGTACAAGGGGCACAACCCTAAGTACCCAAACTCCCAAAGTACTCTAATGACTCCAACCAATTAGTGATAGCCACCTCATTTTTACCGAAAACCAGTCCAAAGTACCCTAAGTGGTATGGGCAAAACCCTAACTAGCCTAATTCTTTTTTTTAATTAAAACTTATATTTAAAACTAATTTCATTAATTCAAAAAAAAATATACATAACAATGAATAAAAAAAATCACCTCATTCACGGCTAGCTCATTCACCTCATTCACGTGTACTTATACCCGAAACCATTACCCGTAAGCCTTGTGGCGGTAGCTATCCGTGATACCCGCAACCCTTACCCGATGAACGCTCCTCGTACCCTTAGTGCAAGCAATTTGCACTTGGTCATTTTAAAGGTTTGAGGTTTTAAATTATCAGAATATACCCTCTAACCTAACCTCCCTAAGCTGACCTCTCAAGCCTACATCAGACACTATTCTTAGTTACTAGGTTTTCAAACTTTATAACATGAATCAACTGAAGTTTACCGAACCGGGTTCATGACTAATTTATTATCTTTAATTAAAGTTTGTATTAATGAAATTACTCGGACCCTGGGAAAGCCATGGAACTTGGAAACATTACGATAAATCCCTCAATTACAAAGCCAGCGCATTTGAAGCTACAGAATCTTTGGGCCTATTCTAAGGCCTAACAGCAAATATCTACCAACATATTTAGTGTTCATATGAGCCACAAAACTATTATTTGAACCTCGTGTAAATAGTATTATTGCAAGAAAACCATTAATAAAAGACTAAAAATAATTTGATATGGTATACATCATGCCATTTTATTTGGTTATATTTTATTTTCATGTTTGCAAACTGTAAAAGATATTTTACAGCCAAAACACTTGGGCTGCTTTTATAATAGAATACAATCCTGATTTGTAAAGTTCTCACATACTTGTCTTCCTTTTTGTTTAAGCCACTCAAGTAATTCTTTGTTACTTAAACCCTTGACTTTTTATAGATGTAAAAAGCCCTTTGACTTGTTAGAGCGGCTTTCAACTTATATGGAGATATTTAGTTGATGTGTGCATAATTTTAGTTTTATTTTGCCTTAAACAGCAAGTTTTACTGAACAATTATGAAAAGTCGATGACTACAACTATAGCGGCCACAAGTCACATAAACACCCCAACCCGGCTAGGGCTGACGTGTCACTTATTCAGTAATCAGAATCAATACATCAATCCATTAATAATAAAACGTTACAGTAATACAAAAGAATACGAAATATTTTTCTTTACATAAAAAAAATATTTTCAAGCACTCTTCCACTTCCCATTCCCTGTGATCTTGATAACCTAACATGCACAAAAACAATAAAATAAATCGCATCTGAGTATATAATTATACTCGGTGGGCGGATAACAAACCGTATATATTAAACTTGTAACTTATAAACACTTGTATCTCGTAATCATATTACCCTTCTCACTTGTAACTTTCATAACATATCAACTATTATAACAATTAATCATTAATAACTTGCAAATGAAAACGTCAAAATAACATATCATAAAAGTTGTCATAGTAAAGAGGGTGTCTAATAACGTGGTTGAAACGATATCTCTTTCCTATGATTGATACATACGTCTCCGGACATACTTTCGTTCACATATACTTATCGAGACAATGTATCATTACTTTGGGATTAGCCCCCAAACATAACATAACATATAAACACACTGAGATGATGTATCATTTCCTTAGGATTGATTAATACGGCTAAACACACGAAACACAAATTCCTCAAAACAAATGACAAAAACATACAAAACGATCGATAAAATATATATTCATCAAAATATATAACAAAAACTCAAAACTAGTCGTTGCGGGGCCAAAAACGTATCAATCACAATAGCATTCAAAACTAATTTCATACTTAAATTCATATCAATTCATAATATCAATAATAAACAAAGTAATCCGTACTATAAAAATAATCATAATAGGTTAACCGTACCTTAATGTTGATAAAAAATCAACCAAAAATCTCTAACGAGTTCCTCGCACGTTGTGATAACCCCGTTATAGTCTCCGAATAGAAAAATAAAATCAGAAGTTGTGACTTGTGATTGGTTTATAAAACAAGAGGGCAATTTAATTATGGTTCCAACGAAGTTCTCGTAAGGGTTATGGCAAATTTAGTGAAACAGAAGCAAATAAATTATCACTATTAAAACCAATTCAAATGGGGATTTAAAATAGGCTTATAAATTTCGGTTATAAATCGACGGTGAACTAAGTAAATGATAATCAATTCGATTTAAAAGTTTTACTAATTAATTATTCATTTTTTTTCCATTTTCTATTGAAACATAACGTTTTTAATTTTAAACATTTAATTTATTCAACAAACAATAATTTTATCTACAATCACATTTAAATTTTAAATTTGTATAGAATATCTACTAATAATTTATAAGAATCTACATAATCTATTTTAAATTCTAAGATTTTTTTATTATTAAATATGTATTTTTTCGGATATTACAATATACCATCCTTAAAAAAATAATTTCGTCTCCGAAATCGTGCAATAAAACATTTCTTAAAAATTCGGGGTGTTACAGACAACATTAACAATGATGAAGAACATAATGATGAAAACAACGACTATGTCATGACAACGACGAAAACAATGATACATACAGTAACAACCACGGTTGTGACAATGACAGCTACAACGACGACGACAACAGCAAAAATAATGATAGCAACGATGTTTATAGCAATACAATGACAATGATAATATAAATGATGACAATTGCGACAACAAACAACATTAGGACCTTCCAAAAACAACAATAATAACATAAAGATTCTTATCCCCTCTTTTTTTTATAACAATCCGATTTATGTCTTCATCAATGTTAAGATTTCCAAAATTTCCAGTTTTCTTTTTTTTGGAGGTTGAGTCAATTAGTGGTTCTGTGTATGTGTTTTATGTGTGTGTCGTACCTCAATGGTCATGTCAACAAAAAAAAATAACATTTGTAGCCATGTGATACGCTTCTCCATCGCCGCGTATATACTTTTGCTCATGTATCAAACTTTATCTCGTAATGCATATATAAATGCATGAGACACGCTACATGTACTCGCGTATCACCTTTTCACGCTCATAGCATCATAAAACGTCTCTTTGATAGTAGTTACCTAATAAAAGTTCAATACGCACACTACTGTGACTCGTGTATTATCAACCCGATGTTTTAGGATATCAAACATATTTACGTGATACTTAAACATATTGCATAACAAAAATATTAATTTGATATACAAAGGCGTGAGTCAATATCTGATATGGGAGCCAATTAAACACACATAGAGCAAAACAACGTATAGAGTGAGATTGTAATGCTTGGGAGGTTTGTTAGGGGGCACTGAATTAATATTGGACATGGAAGCCACAAAAGTAAATCAGATGTATTTTTGATCCCAAGATAAATTGCGGCTAGTGGTTGGTTCGTAATATCTCGATCAACTACTCATGCAATTGGTGATAGGCTTGATTTTATGAAGTACCAACGTATTGACAGACATATTGTAAATTTTTCATAATTAGAGGTTAGCGGTTATTGGTGTGTGATCAGTTGAACTTTGTTGTTCTATATGTCACAGTATAGTTTTGAGAGAAGTTAAAATTCAAGTTATCTCAAAGATTGTAATATATTATCTATATTCCGGATGTGCACTCCTTATTACACAGAGTGATAGTATATCATAATTTCATACTCTATGAGTTTTACTAGGAGGGTTGTATCGGGCCACCATTATTATTGATTTTGTTACCAGATGCATGATGTTTATGGTGTCATGTTACATTTGACCTATATTATTGACTTTGTTACCTTTCTAAATAATATGCACATTCTCATCATTATTGTTACCATATTTCTAATATTTTTGTAGTGTTACATTTGACCTATATGTGTCTAATCCTACCAACATACCTTTCTAAATAATATGCACATTCTCATCGTTATTGTGAACATGTTTTGGTGTTTACACATTCTCGTATTTTGATAAGTTGATAATGCCTACATATTTTTGTGTCCTTTATTTTAGCACCTAGTGTTAACAAAATGATACAACATTCGTAGCAACATTGAACATTATACCTTGTCAAAATAGGTTGGTATGTGTTAAAAGGAAATGGGATCAGTCAAATATATTCTTGACATTATCTCCCCATTTAGCCCACAATTTCCTCCTTAATCATAGCAGTATTTCTTCCATATTTACCAATCTTTGTATCTATTAATAGGGGCTTGTAATATGATCAAAAGACACGAAAAAATATATGCAATGAATCTGTTCCAACCATCTTCTTGTTCTATACCAATTAACAACATGGTATCAGAGCAGTGAATGGTTCTTGGACCAATTCATAAATTGCTCATCATCTACCACATAATCAGAAAATAAACAGCCATGTCTACCGATACTCCAACCAACAATGACCTTTCAGTTCAATTAGCCAACCTTTTACAGGGAATTCAATTCCAATCCCAAAATCAAACCTCAAAACACAATCTGTCAGACAGCCTGAAGATCAGCCTCAAACTTAACAACCAAAATTATGCACTATGGGCTCGGATGATCCGAGTAGCCATTGGTGGAAAATCAAAACAACTCCTCAGCCATTTGTCAGGAAATCCAGCACCACCTAATCCGACAGATGACGAATATGAGCAGTGGGAACAAGACGACCTCGTTGTTTTTTCCTGGTTAATACAGAATATCGAACCAGCTATCGCAAGCAACCTGACAGAATTTCCCACGGCTAAGTTGTTATGGGAAGCACTGGTAACCACCTATAGTAGTGGTAAAGACAAGCTCCAGACGTTCGACCTTCACGTTAAAGCAAACGGGGTCAAACAGAATGGAATTCCACTTGAAGAATTTTGGATTGTGATGCAGGGGATCTGGGGAGAAATTGATCGGAGAGACCCAAATCTCATGACATCGCCAGCGGATATTGCCACTTACAACAAGATTCGAGCAGAGCAGAAGGTGTTTCAGTTTCTGAATGCAATCGACCGGCAGTACGACACCATCAAAAGGGAAATCCTTCGGATGGATCCTTTGCCGTCAGCCGAGGAGGCTTACGCCGTCGTCCGGAAAGAAACTGCACATCGAAATATCCTCAGTACAACCCCCGAGGTTCAGTCTGGAGTCGGAGCAGGGTTAGCCACTACCCGAGTCAATGACGATGGAGCCCTAGGTCTCGCATCCAGGGGTCAGACACGGAGGTCAGATCCGTTTTCAAAAACAAAACCTATCGACAAATCAAAACTGAAGTGCACTCATTGTGGTATGAGTAAACATACCCGAGAACAGTGCTTCAAATTGGTCGGGTACCCTGAGTGGTGGGCCGATGGCCACAAGAAAAGTAGCAAACCGATGGAAACCGAAGCAGGCCAGGGCACCGCCGCCGTGGGCAGCAATATTGCCACCGGCAGCAGCGGCGGCACCGGCGAAGATGGGAGGAGCGGCGCATTTGGGGGAATGGCTAGGGCACAGGATAAGGAAGAAGGTATCGGGTTTGAGTTTTTCAACTCAGACCCCTCAAGTCCCAAAACTCCTTTTTCTTGCTCAAATAATAATAATGTTTCAAAATTGTCAAAACATACCCCTGAATGTGTTGGAATTGCAAATATGGCTCAAAATAAGGAAAGTAAACAAGAGTTTGCATGGATTTTTGATTGTGGGGCAACTGACACTATGACATGTGATGTGTCAGATATTATATCTAAATCCCAACCGAAGAAAACTCATATTCGGACAGCCAATGGTGAAATTTGTTACGTAAAAGGGGGGGGGGGTACCATTGAAATCTCACCTACTTTGAGATTATCAAACTGTTTATACATACCATCTCTGTCTCATAAACTGTTATCCATCAGCCATGTGACAAAAGAGCTTAACTGCACTGTACTAATGCATCCTACCTTTTGTATTCTACAGGATATCAGGACGGGTGTGATTATTGGACGTAGCACTGAGATACAAGGGTTGTATTATGTGGACGAGGTGGCTCAACATGGAACAGTAATGCTTTCTCATGGAACTAATGATCGAGAAGCTTGGTTGTGGCACAGACGATTAGGTCATCCATCTACTGGTTATTCGCATCTTTTGTTTCCTAATTTTTTTCCTTCAAACAGTAAAATAAAATGTGAAACATGCATTCTTGCTAAGAGTCATCGAAAAACCTTCAAACCTAGTAATACAAAAGTTGATTTGCCTTTTTCCTTAGTTCATTCAGATGTGTGGGGACCATCCCCAATTGTTGGAGGTCAAGGTTTTCGTTTTTTCTTAATTTTTGTGGATGACTGTACTCGTATGACATGGGTATATTTTCTTAAACACAAATCAGAAGTTTATGATAAATTTGTCTTGTTTCATACCATGGTTCACACTCAATTTAAAAGAGAAATTCAAATTCTCCGATCTGACAATGGGGGGGAGTATGTCAACACTGCTATGAAACAGTTTTTTCAATCTAAGGGTCTTATTCATCAGACTACTTGTCCATATACTCCCGAGCAAAATGGTGTGTCTGAACGAAAAAACCGAATTATCCTTGAAATGACTATGGCTATGCTAATCGAATCAAAAGCTCCCACCTCCTATTGGCCCGAGGCAGTTGCAACTTCTGTCTACCTGTTGAACCGGCTACCTACAAAAATCCTTAATTTCAAAACTCCCCTCGACAATCTGTCCACATTCACCACCATCCCTCCGTCACTTAACCTTGAACCACGTGTGTTTGGTTGCTCGGTGTTTGTACATATACCCAAAGTTGATAGAATCAAGTTGGGTCCGTGTGCTGAAAAGTGTGTTTTTTTGGGGTATGGAATCAATCAAAAGGGTTATCGGTGCTATAATCCAGCAACTAGTCACATGTTCACCACAATGAATTGTGATTTTCTTGAAACAGAATTTTTCTATCATAACCAACCCAGTGGTCAGGGGGAGCAGTCTAATGACACACTGAGCTGGTTAAGCCAAATTCCTTCATCCGAAGAAATCCACCCCAATACCTCAACACCTCCAGTTCCTCCAACCAACACAACACCTCCGGCACCTCCAACCAACACAACACCTTCAACACCTCAAACACTTCCGCATATATAATCTGAAGAAAACAGTGCCACTGAAGAGAATCCACCCACTCTGATTCCTGAGGTAATAATTGATAAACCTGAATCTCAATCTTTTCCTAACAATGATAATGAGATGACAGGGCATTCAGAATATAATGAAGAACAGGAGGAAAGGTATGTGCTACCACCACGGTCAAACAGAGGAATACCACCTAAACGGTATACTCCTGAAAAGGAGTCCCGAAGCTCAAGGTACCCAATGGCTAATATAGCCAGGGGGAGTCTTTCTCAAGAAGCAAGATCGTTTGAGTCATCCCTATATACCGAAGAAGTCCCAACCAACACAGAAGCAGCTCTAAAATCAAAAAATTGGAGAGGTGCAATGGAGACAGAAATGGAAGCCTTGAAAAGAAGTAATACATGGGAAAAATGTGTTATTCCACCTGGAAAGAAACATGTTGGGTGTAGATGGGTCTTCACGGTAAAGTACAAACCAGATGGTTCGATTGAAAGGTACAAAGCCCGATTGGTAGCCAAAGGATACACTCAAACGTATGGGATCGACTATTCAGAGACGTTCTCCCCTGTAGCAAAAATTGATACAATTCGAGTTCTATTCTCAATCGCTTCAAATCAAGGGTGGCCTCTTCAACAATTTGATGTAAAAATGCATTCCTACATGGAGAACTTAAGGAAGAGGTATATATGGAAGCCCCACCTGGATTTAAAGGAGATTTTAAACCAGGAGAAGTTTGTTGCTTAAAGAAATCCTTGTATGGATTAAAACAATCTCCACGAGCATGGTTTGGGAGGTTTACTGTTGCAATGAAAGGATATGGTTTTAAACAAAGTAACTCAGACCATACTCTATTTCTTAAACGAAGAGGAAAATTAATAACATGCTTGATCATTTATGTAGATGACATGATTATTACAGGGAATGATAAGGAAGAAATGACAAAGTTGAAGACAAACTTATTTACAGAATTCGAAATGAAGGATCTAGGAAGACTAAAATACTTCCTCGGAATTGAAGTGCTAAGATCAAAACAGGGAATTTTCATCTGTCAGAAAAAGTATGTACTTGACTTATTGGCAGAAACAGGGATGCTTGATTGCAAGCCTGTAGATACTCCGATGATAGCAAACCAAAAACTTTATATGGAGGAAGGAGCAGAATTAGCAGATACATGAAGATATCAACGAATTGTGGGGAAATTAATATACCTCTCACATACTCGCCCGGACATCGCTTATGCAGTCGGGATAGTTAGTCAATTCATGCATCAACCACAAGTGGCTCATATGGATGCAGTTTGGAGGATTATTAAGTATCTGAAAGGAACTGTTGGTCATGGAGTACTATTTAAATCAAATGATCATCTAAGAACTGAAGTTTATACAGATGCAGACCGGGCAGGAGACAAAGGAAATCGCAGGTCAACTTCAGGCTATTTCACCATAGTCGGTGTGACACCTGACATTTCAGGTCAATATCCGTACATGTATTAAACAATTTTACATTATAATTATTCTTGTGATTTACTTAATTTCACAAACAAGGACATGAAGGTCTAACAAAAACCGAACATTGTCTCATTTCATATTTTGGTAATTCTAGGAGTTACTGGTTCACGTGTCATATAAACCGAATTTATTTACCCCTTTTAAAACTCTAATAGATGTTAATACCATTAATAAATTAGTGGTAAAAACAAATTGTTTGATTTATATTAACCCCAAACCACTCCTTGACTTTTGGCCGAAAAAAAAGCCAGAGGAAACCACCCCCTTACTCGACCCATACCTCCTATTGCGAAAAACTCAGACATAACCATACTCACTTCCATCACTTTTCTCATAATTCCTTTCATAACTCTCATTTTCATTCGGCAAACGTTTCCATTCTCTTCGAATTCGAAGTCAAGTTTCAAGGTGAAATTCACTTTATTTCGGTATTTGAAGAAGGATTTCAAGTGTTTTAAAGAAAATTCTGCAAAAGAGTCAAGACCATTCTCTGTTTTCTCTCATCATCATCGTCACTGTTTTAAGGTAAAAACTCGATATTTTTCATATTATGTTCTTTAAAACCGTAGCTAAACTTACATCTTATTTAAACGCAAGAAAGATAACAAGAAGAGTGTGTCGAATTCAAGTTTTTAAAACATAAATATGCAAGACTGATTCTGTCAAACAAAGGTCCAGTAATCGAAACTATGAAGTTTCGATACCTATACTCAATCGAAACAAGTAGTTTCGATACCTGTTACTCAATCGAAACTAGGAGTTTCGATACTAGCTGTTCAATCGAAACTAGGTAGTTTCGATACATATTGCTCAATCGAAACTAGGTAGTTTCGATACCCTTCTTGTCAATCGAAACTAGGAAGTTTCGACACCAAACTACACAACCGAAACTAGGTAGTTTCGACACCAGTTAACTCAACCGAAACTAGGTAGTTTCGATACCAATACTCCATCGAAACTAGGAAGTTTCGACACTCAATTGCCCAATCGAAACTATGAAGTTTCGATACCTGTGTCAGTCCCTTTTGGGCAGTAACTAATATAAATTTCTATAACGAAAACAAGTGTTGAACAACTAAGAGGATATTTTAAACAAAAGCAACCAAATTTACAAGGTCGGTGAACAATTTGCAATATAAGACGTTCGGTCTTAACACAATTTACCCTTGGTATCTAGGGTACGAATAGTCAAGGTTGACTACAACAAGTATCATACGAGTATACAAACTCAAGGTGAGTTTCACGGCCCCTTTTTACTGTTTTCAATATTTGGGGGAGAAACATACTTACAACTATTTTATGGGATAACAAGATAATAAGGCACGACTTTTATGTTTACATGAGATGAGAACAACGATTTGAGGCCGCTAAAGTCCCCTGGAACAACGTAGTAACTATTAACTGTAGCCTAGGGTCCTATGAATAGTACTATGGAGAGTGACGTCTCCCGGTCATGGTTAGTCGCGCTAACCACAATCTGGAGGATTTATGGCCTCATAGAACCTGATAACGAAAGTAGGGACGTGTACAATTGTCATGGTTTGGTTACGCCTCATGTATGAACATATTATTTGTATTCCTAGCTAGTTTACAAATGAGTCAACAAATTCTTATTCTGTTTACACATACACCTGAAACGATTTATGAACAACTGAGTTTTACTAAGAACTATTTGATTAAACCTGTGAACTCACCAACCTCGTGTTGACGATTTTAAGTATGTTTTTCAGGTAACTGAACGTGATTTCAAGGTTAGCAATGTAGATTACATGCATGCACGATGGATACTACTCAAGGAGGATTTCCCCTGTATAACTCATTAAATTGAGTCATATTTGTGAAATCTTAACTTTTTGTAAACTCGGATTACATTTTTGTAATGTAAAACTTTAAATTTGTTTATGTATCCATTTATCATGTATGTGTTTGCGGTAATCATATGCTTTGGAAACCATGAACGTCGCGCCTCGCGTTTCCGCCTTGGCGGGGTGTGACAGAAATTGGTATCAGAGCCATTGATTATAGTGAACTAGGAATCTAAATTGGAACCTAGTCTATAATCTAAATGACTCACTAAAACGTTTTCATTGCATAAGCATTGTATAACCAGTCATTTTGTCATAGGGATATTGTAGTCACAAGCATGTCGTCACATTCACATTCTGATCCCGTCTCTGACACTGAATCAAACGAGGAACTTTCCGCCTCACATCCCAAAAATCGAGTGCAAACCCGCAGCTCCACACCACCTAATGTCGCCTTGGGAGAACCGCCTATTGTCTACCGAAAGAAAAGCGGAGGACCAGTGAAGGTACAAAGCGCTAGAAAGAAGTTTCGACTTCCTCACAAGGACTCTAGCAGCCCGTGACCCGAAGGACTTAGAGACTGATGAGGAGCCATCTAGGAAACGACCCTGTTACCACCCTACTGTGGGAACTATCCGTTGGATGCCACGTACTCTGGCCCGATGGAGGGAGATGGAGAGCATCCCATCTACCTTTGAGCTCGGAGAGTCTTCCAATTCTCCAACACCCCTACCCCACACTGGGGAAGCCATGGAGCTCACAGTGCCTACCTTGGTAGCACGAGTTCGTACGCACGAGGAGCGTCTTGATGATCTCCTAGATGACATCCGGGCACATGGGGATGCAGCCACGCGATCACACCAAGGACTCGGATCTCGAGTTCAGACTCTAGATGACCGCACCCGAGACATACAGGATGCCACTAACTATCTGGAGTTGAGAGCCGACATGGACTGGCAGTTCACTGTCACTGTCGAGACATGGTGGAAGCACTGGAGGAAAGGACTTTGGCTGCAGAATTTGTGGCTAGAGCAAGCTTTGTTATGGCAGGACTTGCCATGATGATTGGATTGTGCTCTCACTTCTTCTTCTAAACCTATTATGGGCGGGTTATTCCCATAGTACATTATGTAGTTTAAAACTTTAGTACTGATGAGGTCATGTGAACCCATCTCTTTTGTATCCTTATCTTTTGGGAACAATGTACTATATATGTTTTAACTATGTATGTAATGGTTTATATTGTAATGATGGTTGCTTACGTTTGATGTTGTTGTATCCTTATGTCATGTGCTATCATTATTGTCATATAATGTTGTTTCTTTTTAATTGATATGTTAGAAAGAACGTCATGGCACCTAAGCGTAGCACACCCCGTAACACTACTGGTGACAACAACGAGACAATTTCTCCAAATGTGGAACAACTCATAGCACAGCGAGTAGCTGCTGCCATGGAGCAGTATGAAGCCAATCGAAATAGTGGAGGAGGTGTAGGAGGTAGCGGTACAGCTGGAGGTTCCGGAGGTGCAGGAGGTAGCGGTACAGCTGGAGGTTCCGGAGGTTCTGGAGGTAATAGAATAAATAAGCCGTAACACATAGTCATGATCCGAATTAATGACGTTATGACTTGTAAATCTACAGATGCTCCAAATAGAAAGTGCTCCTACAAGGCCTTTCTATCTTGCAAACCCCGTAACTTCAATGGCACCGAGGGTGCAGTTGGACTAAAGAGATGGATAGAGAAGATGGAATTAGTGATTGATATCAGTGAATGCACTGCTGACTGCATGGTGAAGTATTCTACATGCTCACTCACTGATAAAGCTTTAACTTGGTGGAATTCACAAGTAAAGACTTTGGGAAGGCATACAGCATATGAGTTATCATGGGAAGACCTAAAAGCCATGATGATCGAGGAATACTGTCCTCGAAATGAGTTGCAAAAGATCGAATTTGAGATGTGGAATTTACAAATGATAGGAGATGATGTTGCTGGTTACACTGACCGATTCAATGAGTTAGCAATCTTGGTTCCACACATGGTCACCCCAGAATACAAGAAGGTTGAAAGATATTTGTGGGGTCTCGCACCTCAAATCCGAAGTCTAGTGACTTCATCAAACCCTATGGATGCCAAGAGCGCTATAACTCTAGCATTCAAGCTAAGGGATAATGCTGTGCGTGATGGTTTATTTGGAAAGAAGGAGACCGAAGAAGGAAAATCGGGGGAAAAGAGGAAATGGTTTGGAAAACCAAGTAATCAAAACATGAATCAAAGTTACAAGAGACCTGAAACTATGAAAGCCTTTGTCGCCAACACTGTGGAACAAAATGGATACCTTGGAGCACTACCAAGGTGTGACAAGTGTGGATATCATCACAGTGGAAGGTGTACTCAATGTGAAAAATGTAAAAAGTATGGGCACCTAGCCCATAACTGTTGGAGCAATGCAAACTCTAATAAGACAAATCAAGTAACAGGAAAGGGCAACCCAGGAACAGGGAGGATGAATCAGGGATGCTTTGAGTGTGGAGATCCAAAGCACATCAGAAAAGACTGTCCAAAGTTGAAGAACCGAAACGACAATCAGGCCCGTGGAAGAGCATTTGTGATGGGGGCTGGTGACGCACGACAAGATCCAAACATTGTCACTGGTACGTTCCCGATAAATAATCACTATGCCTCTATACTTTTCGATACGGGTGCTGATTTGAGTTTTGTGTCAAATGACTTTAAGTCCCTACTCGGTATTAAGCCCAGTAAACTAGACCACAATTATACAATTGAACTAGCAAACGGAAAATTAATTAAAACCGGAGAGGTCATTCAAGGTTGTACCCTATGTTTCGAGAACCATACATTTAGTATAGACCTATTACCTGTTGACTTAGGAAGTTTTGACGTTGTTATTGGTATGGATTGGTTGTCGAAGAATCACGTCGAGATTATTTTTTTTGAGAAGATTGTTCATATTCCACTCCCGAACGGAGAAGTTCTTTCTATTCAAGGTGAGAAGAGTGGAGTGGCTTTGAGAATGATAAACTGTATGAAGGCTCGTAAGTATTTACGTAAAGGCTATTGCGTATTCCTGGCTCACGTCGTCGAGAAGAAACCCAAGGAACGTCGACTTGAAGATATTCCAATCGTTAGGGATTACCCCGAAGTTTTTCCTGAAGACTTACCTGGTTTACCACCACCGAGGCAAGTCGAATTCCGAATCGATTTGGTACCAGGATCCGCACCAATTGCGCGATCACCATATCGATTAGCCCCTTCTGAAATGCAAGAATTATCAAATCAACTACAAGAGTTGCTTGATAAAGGTTTCATAAGACCGAGTTTCTCACCTTGGGGAGCTCCGGTCCTATTCGTAAAGAAAAAGGATGGAACCTTTAGGATGTGTATAGATTACCGAGAATTAAACAAGCTTACAATCAAAAACCGATACCCACTTCCTCGAATAGATGATTTGTTTGATCAACTACAAGGATCTAGCTTCTACTCTAAAAATCGATCTACGTTCAGGGTATCATCAACTAAGAATCCAAGAAGAAGATGTACCGAAGACAGCATTTAGGACTCGTTATGGCCACTACGAATTCCTAGTTATGCCGTTTGGTTTGACGAACGCACCAGCTGTTTTCATGGATCTCATGAACCGCGTGTGCAAGCCATACTTGGATAAATTCGTGATTGTGTTTATCGATGACATATTGATATATTCACGAACTAAGGAGGATCATGAAAATCACCTGAAATTAATCTTAGAACTACTCAGCAACGAGAAACTTTACGCTAAATTCTCGAAGTGTGAGTTTTGGATCCGAGAAGTGCATTTTCTTGGACATGTTATCAACAAGGAAGGAATTCACGTTGATCCATCAAAAATTGAAGCAATCAAAAACTGGGAAGCACCAAAGACTCCGACAGAAGTACGTCAATTTTTAGGTTTGGCCGGTTATTACAGACGATTCATAGAGAATTTTTCGAAAATAGCCTTGCCTTTAACCACATTAACCCAGAAAGAAAAGAAGTATGATTGGAGTGACAAGCAAGAGTCAGCTTTCCAATTACTGAAGCAGAAGCTGTGTAGTGCACCAATCCTATCCCTTCCTGAGGGAATCGACAATTTTGTTGTGTACTGCGATGCATCACACCAAGGACTTGGTTGTGTGTTAATGCAAAAAGACAAAGTCATCGCATATGCCTCACGAAAACTAAAAGTGCACGAAAAGAATTATACGACCCACGACTTGGAATTGGGTGCAGTTGTGTTTGCACTCAAGATTTGGAGACATTACCTTTACGGTACAAGATGTACTATCTTTACTGATCACAAGAGTCTCCAACATATCTTTGATCAAAAGGAACTTAACATGAGAAAACGTCGTTGGATAGAACTACTAAACGACTATGATTGTGATATCAAGTACCATCCCGGGAAAGCCAATGTCGTGGCAGACGCCTTAAGCCGCAAGGAACGAGTTAAAACACTCCGTGTTCGTGCCCTAGAATTGACAATTCATACGAATCTCACGACTCAAATTCGGATGGCACAACAAGAGGCAATCAAAGAAGAAAACATTCAGAATGAAGCTTTACTAGGAATGATAAAGCAATTGGAGTCTAAGTCAGATGACGCTTTATACTTCATGAATAGAATTTGGGTGACACATTTTGGTAACTTACGGGAGTTAGTTATGGACGAAGCCCACAAGTCCAGGTACTCCATTCACCCAGGTTCAGATAAGATGTATAAGGATCTAAAAGAATTATATTGGTGGCCCAATATGAAAGGAGATATTGCCACATATGTCAGTAAATGCCTAACGTGCTCAAAAGTGAAAGCCGAACATCAGAAACCGTCTGGTTTGTTACAACAACCTAAAATTCCCCAATGGAAATGGGAACAAATTTCTATGGATTTCATCACAAAATTACCCAGGACTTCCAGTGGTTATGATACCATATGGGTTATTGTCGACCGTTTAACGAAATCTGCTCACTTTCTGCCAATGAAAGAAATTGACAAAACCGAGAAACTTTCAAAACTATATATCAAAGAAATTGTGGCTAGGCATGGAGTGCCAATTTCTATTATCTCTGATAGAGACAGCAGATTTGTGTCTAGAATCTGGAAATCATTACAAGAAGCCATGGGCACACGTCTTGACATGAGCACGGCATATCACCCATAAACGGACGGTCAAAGTGAAAGGACTATTCAAACTTTAGAGGATATGCTCCGTGCGTGTGTAATTGATTTCGAAGGAAATTGGGATACTCATTTACCATTAGCAGAGTTTTCCTACAATAACAGCTACCACACAAGCATTAATGCAGCTCCGTTTGAAGCATTATATGGTCGTAAATGTCGATCTCCGCTATGTTGGGCGGAAGTCGGTGAAAAACATTTGACAGGCCCTGAGATTGTCCAGGAAACCACTGATAAGATCTTCAAAATTAAGGACCGTTTGAAAGCGGCCCGAGATAGACAAAAGAGCTATGCTGATAACCGACGGAAACCATTAGAATTTCAAATTGGTGACCGAGTAATGTTAAAAGTCTCACCATGGAAAGGCGTTGCAAGGTTTGGTAACCGTGGTAAGCTCAACCCTAGATACGTTGGTCCGTTCGAAATACTGGCTAGGGTTGGCCCTGTAGCTTACAAACTCAAGCTACCACAAGAACTAAGCAATGTACATGATACGTTTCATGTATCAAATCTCAAGAAGTGTTTATCAGACGAGACACTAATTATACCGCCTGACGAGATTCACATTGATGATAAACTTCACTTCATCGAGGAACCAATTGAGATTACAGATTGGAAAGTTCAAAGGCTGAGACGTAGTCGAATCAAACTGGTTAAAGTACGTTGGAACTCAAAGCGTGGTCCTGAGTATACATGGGAACGAGAGGACCAAATGAAAACAAAATACCCATCCTTGTTTGAGGATGCACCAGTTCAAGAGGACACAAATTGAATTTCGGGACGAAATTCTGTTAACAAGGGGAGAATGTGACACCTGACATTTCAGGTCAATATCCGTACATGTATTAAACAATTTTACATTATAATTATTCTTGTGATTTACTTAATTTCACAAACAAGGACATGAAGGTCTAACAAAAACCGAACATTGTCTCATTTCATATTTTGGTAATTCTAGGAGTTACTGGTTCACGTGTCATATAAACCGAATTTATTTACCCCTTTTAAAACTCTAATAGATGTTAATACCATTAATAAATTAGTGGTAAAAACAAATTGTTCGATTTATATTAACCCCAAACCACTCCTTGACTTTTGGCCGAAAAAAAAGCCAGAGGAAACCACCCCCTTACTCGACCCATACCTCCTATTGCGAAAAACTCAGACATAACCATACTCACTTCCATCACTTTTCTCATAATTCCTTTCATCACTCTCATTTTCATTCGGCAAACGTTTCCATTCTCTTCGAATTCGAAGTCAAGTTTCAAGGTGAAATTCACTTTATTTCGGTATTTGAAGAAGGATTTCAAGTGTTTTAAAGAAAATTATGCAAAAGAGTCAAGACCATTCTCTGTTTTCTCTCATCATCATCGTCACTGTTTTAAGGTAAAAACTCGATATTTTTCATATTATGTTCTTTAAAACCGTAGCTAAACTTACATCTTATTTAAACGCAAGAAAGATAACAAGAAGAGTGTGTCGAATTCAAGTTTTTAAAACATAAATATGCAAGACTGATTCTGTCAAACAAAGGTCCAGTAATCGAAACTATGAAGTTTCGATACCTATACTCAATCGAAACAAGTAGTTTCGATACCTGTTACTCAATCGAAACTAGGAGTTTCGATACTAGCTGTTCAATCGAAACTAGGTAGTTTCGATACCCTTCTTGTCAATCGAAACTAGGAAGTTTCGACACCAAACTACACAACCGAAACTAGGTAGTTTCGACACCAGTTAACTCAACCGAAACTAGGTAGTTTCGATACCAATACTCCATCGAAACTAGGAAGTTTCGACACTCAATTGCCCAATCGAAACTATGAAGTTTCGATACCTGTGTCAGTCCCTTTTGGGCAGTAACTAATATAAATTTCTATAACGAAAACAAGTGTTGAACAACTAAGAGGATATTTTAAACAAAAGCAACCAAATTTACAAGGTCGGTGAACAATTTGCAATATAAGACGTTCGGTCTTAACACAATTTACCCTTGGTATCTAGGGTACGAATAGTCAAGGTTGACTACAACAAGTATCATACGAGTATACAAACTCAAGGTGAGTTTCACGACCCCTTTTTACTGTTTTCAATATTTGGGGGAGAAACATACTTACAACTATTTTATGGGATAACAAGAGAATAAGGCACGACTTTTATGTTTACATGAGATGAGAACAACGATTTGAGGCCGCTAAAGTCCCCTGGAACAACGTAGTAACCATTAACTGTAGCCTAGGGTCCTATGAATAGTACTATGGAGAGTGACGTCTCCCGGTCATGGTTAGTCGCGCTAACCACAATCTGGAGGATTTATGGCCGCATAGAACCTGATAACGAAAGTAGGGGCGTGTACAATTGTCATGGTTTGGTTACGCCTCATGTATGAACATATTATTTGTATTCCTAGCTAGTTTACAAATGAGTCAACAAATTCTTATTCTGTTTATCACATACACCTGAAACGATTTATGAACAACTGAGTTTTACCAAGAACTATTTGATTAAACCTGTGAACTCACCAACCTCGTATTGACGATTTTAAGTATGTTTTTCAGGTAACTGAACGTGATTTCAAGGTTAGCAATGTAGATTACATGTATGCACGATGGATACTACTCAAGGAGGATTTCCCCTGTATAACTCATTAAATTGAGTCATATTTGTGAAATCTTAACTTTTTGTAAACTCGGATTACATTTTTGTAATGTAAAACTTTAAATTTGTTTATGTATCCATTTATCATGTATGTGTTTGCGGTAATCATATGCTTTGGAAACCATGAACGTCGCACCTCGCGTTTCCGCCTTGGCGGGGTGTGACAGTCGGGGGAAACCTTGTAACTTGGAGGAGAAAGAAGCCAAAAAAGTAGTTGCTCTTTCAAGTGCAGAAGCTGAGTTCAGAGGAATAGCAAGAGGTTTGGCAGAAATTTTATGGGTTCGAAAGCTCATGACTGAAATTGGATTCCTTACACAAGAAGCAAGTACTATCATGTGTGATAACTCAGCAGCTATTCAAATATCAGAAAATCCAGTACAACATGACCGGACAAAGCATGTAGAGGTGGATCGGCACTTCATCAAAGAAAAATTAGATTCAAAAATTATTGAGCTATCCTTCGTTCGATCAGAAGACCAGTTAGCCGACATTTTAACCAAAGCCATTAACAAGAAGATTCTTGACAAATGTTTGGCCAAGTTGAATTTTGGAGATCCCACTATTCAACTTGAGGGGGAGTGTTAAAAGGAAATGGGATTAGTCAAAGATATTCTTGACATTATCTCCCCATTTAAGCCCACAATTTCCTCCTTAATCATAGCAGTATTTCTTCCATATTTACCAATCTTTGTATATATTAATAGGGGCTTGTAATATGATCAAAAGACACGAAAAAATATATGCAATGAATATGTTCCAATCATCTTCTTGTTCTATACCAATTAACAACAGTATGCACACTTATTAAAGTGATTCTTTTTGGTATTTCCAACCAAGTTTCTCTTTTTTAGACAAAAATGGGTTGCAACTAAGCTTTGATATGCTACCAAGAACGCTAATTATTAAGGTTGTACATTGCATACGTTATTAACTTAACATTAGACGCTAATGTTTAACCACCAACAACATGTTTAATGTAATGTTGTTAGAAGGATTGAAATGGTGGAATCTCGAGGTCCAGTAAGGAGTTTCTAACGATGACTAGGAATCATGATGTCCCCCAACCATGAATACAGTTTCAAGGTAATAATCGTTAATTGATAATATCTTTAATCAAAGTGGTAGAGTGACATGAATCCATGTAATAATCATCGATCGACATTATTTTTCATGGCGGAATCATGAGGTATAATAAGATGTTTATAACAGTGACGATAAAAACATCATATCCCCCAATTGTGAGTATAGAAGTAACTAATGTAGTCGTTAATATATATTATTTTTTCTAATCAAAGTTGTAGAGTAACATGAATATAAATCAGTTATATAGTAACATGACTAAAGTAGTAGTCGTTGATACACGTTATTTTCATGTGACTAAGGTTGTAGAGTAACATGACTAAAGTTGAAATCATTGATTAACATGTTTTGTTAAACTTTGTTTAGTTATATTTTGAATATAGCAATTAAAACAAACAAATCCATGCGTAGTTAAATTAGAGAAACATTCTATTAACTTATCGGTTCCTATATAAAACAAGCTATAGAATTTATCATTTTGTAACTTATAGCAACCTCTTTAGCTTCTATTTCTAGCTTTATTGTTTTATCTAAAGCCAACTTCTCAATAAACATATAACAAATACACCATAACCTCTAACTTGTCCTTTTGTTGTGGCACTTTCTTGGCAAATTCAATATTTGAGCAAATTGGATGTATAAACTTACAGAACAAATTTGACTATCGTTTTAGGATCATACAAATTTGTTCTGTATTAATACATCTCAAAAAAATGACGAACCAATATTTTTTATTATACATTTATTGTTTTAAATAAAAAAAAATCTTACTTAAACAATATACACACGATATCAACGTCTCACCATACATGCTAAGGTTTCAAGGTGTTGTTGACAAACTTAAAACGCCTGACATGTCTCTTGTGACTATAAGGTGGTCAAAACATGTGGATAGAGTAACCCTATATATGCATCAGGCTCCCATGTGTAGTAAATTGTAATCCTCAAAATTGTAACATCCCTTTAACCGAAACGTCTATATGATGTCGAAATTGTAACATCCTTTAAGAAACACACTCTCGAAGTGTCTTCCTCATAGTCAATGAAATCATAGGCTTTAAATACTATTCCTCGTCATCCTCTTAAATGAACTGAATTGGTTGTTTGAGATCTCAAATTTGCTATTGGAGGGTGTGAATTATATTTTAAAAAGACACATATAAATGATTAATAATTCATATCTAATGGTAGACATACAAAACATGTCTTAAATTATTTTGTTTGAATTGCTTGAGGTTATGAAAAATTTGAAGATAGATGGAAAATAGTAGAATAAAAAGAGAAATTAAGCTCTAAATAAATATGAACTACATACACAACCCTGTGGATACTACTAAAAGAACGATTTTCTATACTGAGTGTGAAAAGGTGATACCCGACTATGAGTTGTGTATCATATGCATTTACATATGCATGAACCGAAATAAAGGTATAACACCTTTTCACGTCTTTTACGTGACTCTACTACATGTTTCAATGGAACTAGAATGTGAATAAATGAAATTAATTCCAATGAAAAGTTGTAACGTGTTTGGTTGGTAAAATTGAGAAAGAATCCGAACGTATAAAAATTTTAATGACAAAAATACCCTTTAATTTCTCATTAACTTTGTTTCCCGTTGTCATTTTCATCTCATTAGCTCCATATCCCATTTAAAGGAATGAATCAGTTCCCATTGCAAATCGACGTTTTCACCTAATCAGTTCCTACGGAGTTGATCGTTTTAACATAATCCATCGAGCAACTTCCAGGGAAGATTTTCAGAGAAGATTTCAAGGAAGACATCCGACCAATCCTTAGCACCTCCACATTTTTCTTCTTTCTTCTTATGTCTGTTATGTTGATAGTAGGTTCCAAATCGAACAACCAACTATGGTTCTTCATGATAAAAAAAATGATAAACCAATTCTAGTTCTTCTGGATCGATAAATCGACTTTGGTTCCAGCTAGTTGATTTTGTCTTTGGGTTTTTTTTTTGTTTTTGAGGTTATCTTTGGGTTTTTTGCATTTCAACTTTGGATTCTATGATGCAAATCGATTCTAGTTCTTCTTAATGAACAAGGGAGTGGAATAATACAAACAGATTTAGAAAACTAATTCAATTCGATTCTAGTTTTTCGTGGTTTTTAATTCTATGATGATGAAGAACGATGGGGATTTTAAGGGATATTATAGTCATTTGATATACATTCCATTGAATTGCAAACTTTCCTGGGGAAGGATTCTTGAATTTTTTTCAAATATAGGAACTTTATAAATCAAACAGGATTTTGAATGTACTTAATTCCAATTCCAATGTATTTGAATTATGTGAATCAAAAAGGGCCTAAGGGTAAGGTGTCACACTACCAAAGTCTTTAAGGAAATTATAAAGTTATGAGTAAATTACCTAGATCATCCCTATCATATGTTAAAATTTCAACTTTCTTCCTTAACTTCCAGAAATTACTCATATGGTTGTTATTGTTTACTCAACCGTCACCCTTTTGGTCTTTGAGATGGATGTCCGTTAAGGATTGACGTCAAGTTTTTAAAAAGTATATTTTACCCTTAACTAGAAACATAAAAAGGCATTAATTACCCCTAGCCCTCCCCCAATTCCGATCAACCTTTCTATTGTCATGTTTTCCTCATTTATGTACCGTAGGAAGAATTAGTAATATGTTGAAGGTATTGAATCTATACTATATAATAAATAAAGGTTTTTAGTGACACGTGTCGCCTCCACATTCATTCTCACCATTTTTTTCCCGCCTCTCTCTCTTATTTAATGCACTTGTATCTTTTAATAATAGTATATATATTTAAAGCAAATATTAATTATACAAATAAAACACATTTGTGTTTAATTATCTCTTATTATAAGAAACTTTGAAATTTAATTATTTAACTTTTATTTCAATAAAATTGTAATGAAAGTCAAATTACATTAAATAGTAATTAACGTATTTTCGAACCCAATTATATATTATATTTTACATATTTTGAGTTTGTTTCTATCCTTATTATATGTAATATATTTTTACGCCTGTAAATATATATATATATAAAGATTTAAAAAATTTATATATTGATATTTTTCAACCCGTGTGTAGACACGGGATCTAAACTAGTTAGTAATATGTTGAAGGTATTTATACAATTAAACAAATACACCCATTTTAAAGTAAACCATTAAACATTTAAACCAACAGCCATTTTAAGCAGTTAACTAATAAACCCAATAACCATTTAACCCACCCATTTTAACAATAAATAAAATTAACCTAATAAAAATCGAATGAGTGACGATAATATCTAATGTATTCGTGATTAACTGCTCCCACCATTGGCTTTTAAAACAAAAATAATCAATTGACAATTCAGTATTACCACTCGAAGTTCGATTGTCCAACCGGTGATACCTGACGATTCAGTATTGCCACCCCAATGTCGAGTCCCCAATAAGGTGTAACACCAGGACCAAAGTCTTTAAGAAAATAAAAAAATTATGAGTAAATTACATGGATCATTCGGTCACTAAACTTCTCTAGTCTTTGTAATTGTGATTTATAGACGACCCATAAACCCCAACAAAACAAGCCCCAATGCCAAATTAAACACACCTTTGTGATTTGCCATTCAAGAAGACCTTGTATCTCAACTAGCGATGATTTTCTGAGACAAGTGTATGAAAGATAATTAGCCGTTGCAGTGTCAAATAAGTTTGAATATTTCAAACTAGTGGGTCAAGTTGAGTCGATTGCTTGAGAACCTGCTCCATGATCCGCGTCATTCTTTTCGACCTGAAGAAAGTAATGATCACTTTTACTTTTTAGAATCCAGACCTTGTCCGAGTTTCGGTCTTGTGACCGTACTCCCCAGGCGGAGTGTTTCATGCGTTAGCTATCCGATAGAGAGTTTGAATTCGGTGACTTTTCTTTAGCCTAGTCTATTTCCTATTTTTCTAAAGTCTGTTACTTGTTTCCGTTGATGTATTTTGGCTATTTAAAGCCTTTATGTAACATCCGGAAACCCTTATATTAATGGTTCGGGTTAATGGATAACCCGAATCTCTAGTAAACGACGCAGTTAGTAAAGGTTTTCACGTGAAGCGGGTTATAACATAAATAAGAGGGCCCGGTTAGCCGTTAAGGAACAAATTGAGATCGGAACGCATGAGTTAATTGGAATTAGAGGGGACCCGGACGTAAGTCCTAGTGGTTTAAATACCACTTATTGTGAAAACCCTACGTTATACGACCCAGGTGTTGTGCGTGCGGCCAAAGAGAGACGAACGGAGAGAGAGAGATTTCCGACGAAAGAGAGAGAGAGAGGTCGGCAAGAGGTAGTTTTCGGCGGTGTACGACGCGTTAAGGTAACCCTCGATCTTGTTTTTTTTACTTCTTCCTATTCGTTTTGCATGAAACTCGATTAGGGTTTTGGGTTCTCATTATGGGGATTGGTTTTGAGTGCATGGTACTTGATGATGATAATGACGGTGGTAAGGGTGGTGGGAGGAGATGATGACGGGGACGACGATATGGTGGTCGGAGAGAGTGGCCACGGCTACTGTCGACAAGAACAGTGGAGGCCGACGGCTGCCGGTGTTCACCATGGTGGGGTGTAGGGGTGGCCGACGGTGGCGGGATGTGAGAAGCAACCGGACCCGAGTGGTGGTGTTGCAGTCAACTAGGGTTAGCCCCTGGTAATGGTGATCGGAGTTCACTGGAGACGAAACCCAAGGGCACGATGGCCGTGGTGGCGGCTCCCAGCGACTGTCATGGTGGAATGCGACGAGAACTAAGGAAGCCGATGATAGTTTAGGTGACCAGGGAGCACGACGGTGATGCAAGGTGGCTGGCGGGGTAGCTCGGAGGTCACGGCTAGCGACGAGTAGCAAGGGTGGTGGTCAGGTGCGACGGCGCCGGCTTTAAACATGGCTTCGGTGGTCAGGGGAGCATGACGACGGACGGTGAAGTGGTCGGGATGGTGACACACGATAGTACCCGTAGTGGTGCATGGACGAGCCCGGGTGTGAGTTGAGTCAAGCTAGAGTTTGCATGGTGACGTTTTGGTGATTAGAGTTTTGCATGGCACACGTACATGCATGCATGAAACCCGGTTCGAGCATTCATTTTCTAAACGGGTCAAGTCCGATCAGATACGTGTATTCGTGGAGCTAAGGTTTCGGGTATAAGTATATTTTATGCGTTATTCGACAAATGTTTAGAACGTGTCTGATCACGTGATCGAACGTTTGACAGGTTCGGGTTTTGAGCGAGAGGAAGGTTGTAGAGCATGACTTGGATCTTTGCAACCGGTAAGTTTCTAATCCCCTCTTTACTATTTTTACTGTTTTGGGCTATCGTACATGTCTGCATGTTTTATTTTTTACTAATTAAACGTGTTATGAGTTTTAGGTTAAACCCGAAGAGTTTATAAGCTAAATATTCAATAACGAAGCTAAGGGTCTATGTGGTGTCCTTAGGATGTATGGGCTAGAAGTCAGTATGATGTTTGTGTGTCGTATAATGACTTATTTGGGAGGAGTCAGGTAATGAGTTTAGACGTTGTGTGGGTACGACTAGGATGTGTTATTATGGGAGCACGTATGTGGTTCGTGCTTAGGTAACGAGTCATAGTAACTGCTTGTGTGATGTTATGTGTTACTTGCTTGTTGTTGTGTGGGTTGGCGTCGTTGTCCTTGTGACGCGGCAAATCGATGATTGAAGGACGAGGTTCTTCGGGTAGTCACTGTGGGTGACGAATGCTCTTTGGGGGCGGTGATGAGACCCAGTGGGGTGCTCGGATTGTGATGAATACTCTGACGAGGGTAACCCTGACGAGGGCAGTTGTGACGAGACGGGTGAAATCCTTCGAAGGTAATTGTTGTGTGCATAATGTTTAGTTTAACTGCATGCAATTTTAGTTTATATGCATTGTGTTATGATGTTATTGCTTTCGGTGTTAAACATTAGACTGAGTGTTGTGTGTACGATGTCACGTTTACGACTGATGTGTTAGTAGACCTTGTGAGAGTCTTGGTTAGGGCTTGTCAGGTCTATGTCTAGGAGTAGGTTGAGGTAACTGGATTTCATGTTGATGCTTATAGTAGAATACAAATTAGTAGTGTATTAAGCTCGATCCATGTCTATGAGACTTACTGGGTTATGGTTATGGGTTGAGTCTTGGGTTGTTAGACCCTTATGGGAAATGGTAGGTAACCTGGGTTACCAATATGTTAATAAATGACAAATTGTTTTATAAAGGACTGGAATGTCCTGAATTGAAATAAATGATATTTGAGACGAGAAGGTTTCTGTTTAAAATAAACTGTTAGAACTCACTCAGCGTAGCTGACTTTGTATGTACGTTAGACTGTTTTGCAGGTGAACTATGGTGATGATGTATCTTGGCTTGCGAGTGGTGCTACTCGGATTGGTGTGTATGCATTCGTACGGTAAGGTGAAACGAAATAATGGTTTTAAAATACAAATATTGTTTTGAGATAAGACTTCCGCTATATGTTTTAAATAAAAGTTAAGTGTTTTCAAAAGTATGCACTGTGATGAGAACCAACTGTAGGGTGTCCGGTTTAAGACCTTACACTTTACTGCTAGTTGAATAAATCATCAGATTTAGCAATACCATTTGAACTCATGATGGTGAAGATGGTTGGTGCGACGAGAAGGATAAAGAAAATTACAACTAGTGATGGAGATCTCGTGGAATAGAGGCAAATGAGGGAGAAAGAGATAGATTAGCGACAAAGAGGATGTCACTGGTAGGAAGGAGGAGGTCATTGATGTATGGTGGAGGACGTCACCGACTAGAATTGTGACCCTGTATTCCTCTTCTCCTTTTCTCTTTGTTCTCCTTCTTTTATCTTCACAAAGTGTAACGAATCCTCCCCGCATTTTCTCTCCTTAGACCTGTAAATGAACCGAACGTTCATTAACTGTTCGGCGAAAACTTCATTTATGTTCGTTCATTTAACTAAACGAACGAACATGAACACTTAAATAAACGAACAAGACATGTGTTCATTAAATTAAACGATCAATTAATTAAATGAACACATGAACATAAACAAAAAAAAATCATGTGTTCATTTAAAAATTAAATGAAAACATGAACATGAACACATGTCTTGTTCGTTCGTGTGTTCATGTGTTCGTTTAATTAAATGAACGAAAAAATTTTGTTCATTTAATTAAACGAATGAACATGAACACATGTCTTGTTCGTTCATTTATGTTCGTGAACGTTCGTTCATATATGTTCGTTTATTTATGTTCGTTTGTTTGTGTTCGTTTGTTTGTGTTCGTTCGTTTAAATATTAAAATAAAATTTCATATATATATATTATATGTCCGTTCGTTTTAAACCCATTTATATTTTTTTACTTTTCTAAAATAATTAAATATGTACGAACCTTGTATTATCATAAATGGGTAAAAAAGATTTTTTTTATTTTATTTATCCTTAAGAACCGGTATAAATGTATAATAAAAAACGTTTGTGATTGCTTTCAATATTCTCTTAGATTATCTAAAGAAACCATCGGACTTCCTAATTTACATGTGTTTTTGAATGAATTATGATATATTAGACTTGTTCGTTTGTGTTAATTAATATTCATTTATGTTTGTTTGTGTTCGTTTATGTTTGTTCAGTTATGTTCATTTGTTCAATTTTGTTCGTTTGTGTTCGTTTACGTTCATTAACTGTTCATTTAGCTTTTTAATGAACGAACATGAATGAACACGAACATTTCTATTTTCTTAATGAACGAACATGAACAAAAAAATTTGTTCGATTATGTGTTCGTGTTCAGTTAAAGTAAAATAAACGAACGCGAACACACTAATGTTCGTGTTCGTTTGATTCGTTTACAGGTTAAAGTAAAATAAACGAACACGAACACACTAATGTTCGTGTTCGTTCCATCCCCCGCGATGTCATATCATCATCGACTATGCACAACGAGATCATAAGTTAATACCATATGGTCTAATAGGGACCAAGAGGGCGGCGATTGAGTATACAATATGAGTAAATTCTGAAAGTAAAATAAAAGGTTAAGATTTTAATATGCCGCAAGAACGATGTAAAGTCTAAAATACCGTTGGCCATTTGGTGCAATGGTAGCCCCAAGACTTTCCATAGTGGAGGTCTTGGGTTCGAATCATGGCCACAGCAAAAAGGGGTATGTAGCCAGATCAGTGGATTTACCTAGTTTGGGGGTTCCTCATGGGGTGGGCTGCCCTATGTTCTAGGTGTTGCTGCGGAGAAACTCAATTATTCTAGAACATCTAGGTGTTGCTGTTCAAAAAAAATTACTTTGAAATTATTGATTATTTAGGCTAGTATTAGGTCACATAACTAATTGGTTTCGTAATTTTTATATATCATAAGAACAAAATTGTAATTTACTAAGTTGTAGTTGAATAAAAAAGCATCAAATGGAAATTGGTGTATGAAAAATATATAAATTACTGTAAAATTATATACTAAGGTTATTTTGTAAAATATATTTTTTTGAAAAAAAATAATTATAAAGTTGTTTTCAAATTTGTATCTCGACTTGCAATGGGAATATTTCGCAAATATTATTAAGTTGAAGTTGATTACTTAATAACATAGTGTTTCGTTTTTAGTAGATCACGGATTCGAGTCCATGCGTTTACAATCCATAGGAAATAATATGCATGACTCACATGAACACTCGGGCTGCTCCCGAATGAAATAAGGGTTTAAGAAAGCCGTCTTTCAAAAAAAAAAAAAAACTACTCACCTAACTTATAAAAGTAATAAATCTAATAAAATATTTTGCGTGCGTAAAGTATTGGAAAATTTTTGAAATAAAAGAAAATTGAGATTACTTTATAATAATTAAATGTTATTCACATTTATGTATAACGTTGATAAAGTAATAAACCTAATAAAGTATTTTGCATGCTTAACATGCATGACTCAGATGGAAAAACTTAAAAGAAAAGAAAAAGGATTACTTTATAATAACCAAATATTGTTCACATTTTATATATATATATATATATATATATATATAGGGGTAGGTTCCAGAGAAAACCAATAGTTAGGCGAAAACCGAGAAAACCATTAAAAAAACCAATTTTAACCAATAATATAATAATATTTATTTTTTATTTTATTTTTATTTTTTTATAAAAGTATCAATGTAATATTACAAATTTTTACCAAAAAAATCATTTAAATATTGCCTTACGTATACGTAACTCATAGTGTTACGTATACGTAAACAGAAAACAAAAAAATTCAAAAAAAATGCGGTTACGTATACGTAACCCATACTATTACACATTGTTTTAGTAGTTTTCTCGGTTTTCGCCTAACTTTGTGGTTTTCTCTTGATCCCTCCCCTATATATATATATATATATAGGGTGAGGTTCAAATGCTAACCAATATTTATGTGATAACCATGATATAACCATGATAACCACTCTCAAACATAGTGTTACGTATATGTAACAATTATCATTTTGTTAGTATTACACATACGTAAAAAATATGTGTCACGTATATGTAACATTATTTGGACTCATCATTTCCGTATTTCTGTTCAAGATATATGTTCACGATACTTAAATACTCTTTTAAGAATTAAAAGAAAAAATAATTTATAAATTATGTGATTGTTTGATAGTGGTTAGCACGGTTATCACATAAAAAGTTGGTTAGTATTTGAACCCTTTCATATATATATATATATATATATATATATATATATATATATATATATATATAGGGGTATGTTCTTTTGAGAACCAACAATATGTTAAGAACCGTGAGAACCGCATTAACTCTTCCTCTATTTATAATATAAATTGACTAGAATTCATGTACATTTCAATATGTTTAAGGTTTGGTTTTAAAAGACCTCGAATTTATAGTCATTTTTTTAAATGCATATATGCACTCACACTATATGCACAAATGAATGCATATATGCATATTTTTATACATTTCTTAAAAAAAATTCAGGAGAGAGGAGATAAACTCAAACTAAGAGTGTGAAGAGATAAATAAAACATTGTTGTTGAATTTTACTTTTTTCACTAAAGCGATATGTACACGTTTTGTGTGGTTCTTTCAGTTCTCAACATATAGTTAGTTCTCAAAAGAACATGCCCATATATATATATATATATATATATATATATATATATATATATAGGGTAAGGATATAATGAAAACCCATGTTAGTTATGCAAACCTTGAAAACTCTTTAATATGCTTAGATTGAAAGCAATGGAAGGTTAAGATTAAAAGTTTGAATAATGAATTTTATTTTCAATTAAATTAATTATGAAAAGTACAAAAAGGGCAAGATGGTAAAATATGCATGGTGTCCTTTTACCTTGAGAAGTGCAAGCTTTCATCATTGATTTGTCAAATCAAACATACCATCATCTTCTCTTCCATACATTTTACTTATTCAAAAATCCATTCATTTCCAAAATTTGAAACTCATACGAGTTTAAAGAATTCCTTTCATTTCTTATATGAAAATCCAATTATTTCTCATCTCAAAATTTCGTGATTGTTGGTGATTTCACTACAGGGATGAAGACGATTCCGACGAAACCTTGAAGAAGAAGATTGCGACGAATTCCAACAACAAAAAGGTTAAGTTTAATGTTGAGTTTAGGCATCATAAGTAATTTAAAGGTTTTATCAGAGATGTTCTTTCTTTTTAAATTTGAAATTTCAACTAGTTCTCTTTCACGGGTGTTCTTTCTTTTTAATCTTGAAACTTCAATCTATTTACATGAACTTTGTCACTTTCTTTGATAGGTTTTCATAATTTGATTTTAGTTTTTTCGGTTTTCGAGTTGAGTGAAAATAATGCTAGCTTTCTTTAATTTTAGTAGGGTTTTCTAACTTCTTATTTTGACTCAAAAAGAACCCGAAATTTCTTCCCCCATCGACGCCGTCTTCTCCATCGTCCTTGTTTACCGTCACAGGCCTACATATATAACCTTTATTTTACATAAGCAACTACTTCTACCTAATTGCATATTTACTACCCAAAACATGTGATATCTTACCCATGCAGGTTTTTTTTCTTTTTTCAAGCTGATGAATCTAAAAGGATGACTCTAGGATGGTGGTGTGGTTTATTTGAGAAAGAAAGGGGCAATATGGAATATTTATTCTAGTTTTGGTTTCTTAAATTAAATCTCAAGATGATGTTAATTTACTTTCGAAAGAGATTGGTAATATGTAATGTTTATTTCTTTTTTTTTCTAGGATCGTTAGAACTAGTTTGTGCCATGGTATTTATATACAAGTAATTTGATATTTTATAGCATGTCATTCTTTGACTATATATGTTTTTGGTGATGTGGTGACTTTTGATGGTTATGTATGTAACATTACAATGTTACACATATGTAACTAGCTTGTTACACATCTGTAACATAATAAAATACAATTATTTCACATGCGTTGGTACATGTTTTTATGTGAAAAAAAATCATCTAACATAACAAAAAACATATATTCAGTTCTTCTTTTGACTATCTTCATGAACCGTCGTTTGCTTTTTTATAACTTTTAACGCGTTTTTACAACTTTTAACCCGGAACCAAATGATAAAATAACAAGATGAAAGGATAGTCAATCATATACATCCGTCATTTCTATTATGTTTACTTGAATATATGTAAAATTATGTTACGGTGTGTCACTTGAATATATGTAAATTTATGTTTTGAGTTCTTTGCTGGCCCTTAACAATTCTCACGGTATGTGTATATGGTTTAAAAAATCATTTTGCTAAGCTTGGTAAGATGGTTGACAATCAGAAGTAACAAATATATTTATGTTAGATACGTAACAAGGTAAGAAAAAACTAGCTAATAACAAATTAAACATGTAACACAAATGTTACATATTCAGACCCTAAACTAAGGTCGTGTTACATATATGTAATCAGTAACTATTTATTGCTTGAACATTATAATATTTAAAATGCAAAAATTTTACATATGTAGCTAACAAATGTTACATATGTTACATACAATATGAGAACAATGCTACATAATTTGTCAATATGTAACAAGAGTTTTTTATTTATTTATTGAAAACGATGGTTTTTTTATATTACATGTGTTGTTACATACACTATGAAAACAATGCTACATAATTTTAGTTTTGGTTTCTTATATTAAATCTTAAGATGATATTAATTTAGTTTCGAAAGAAATTGGCAATATGGAATGTTTATTCTAGTTTTGGTTTCTTACATTAAATCTTAAGATAATGTTAATTTACTTTCAAAAGAAATTGGCAATATGGAATGTTTATTCTTTTTCTTTTTTTACGTCTAGGATCTCTCGAACTAGTTTGTGACATGGTATTTATATACGAGTAATCTGATATTTTATAGCACGTCCTTCTTTGACTATATATGTTTTTGGTGATGTGGTGCATTTTGATAGTTACGTATGTAACATTACAATCTTACACATATGTAACTAGCTTGTTACACATATGTAACATAATAAAAAATAAAAATATTCCACATGCGTTGGTACATGTTTTTATGTGAAAAAAAATCATCTAACACAACAAAAAAACATATATTCAGTTCTCCTTTTACATAATCAAAATCGTTCATAAATCATAGTACAATAAATAACCAACACTATATTTTGGTAAAAAAAAACAACACAATAAAAACCCATAACAGAGGTACATGTCATTTTTGGGAATGTTACATCTTCATAATCTAAACTGAGGTCCTTGATCGTGTTACATCAATAATTGTTTATTGCTTGAATGTGAGATAATTTACATTATATAACTAACAAAAATGTTACGTATGTAGGAGTGTTAAGTATGTAGCTAGCAAATGTTACATATGTAACTATTAAAAAGTAACATATGTGATAACAAATTAAATCATCAGTTCCCTCATAAAAATCACGATACAAAAAATAAACCCAATTTATTGTTGTAAAAAAAAAGAAACAACATTGTTAAAAAGGTTCAAACCAAGGCACGTGTTGTTGTGATAAAAATTCAACTAACATAACAAAAAACTAATATTCAATTCTCGTTGTTTAATATATTTTTGAACCACCATCAGCATTTTTCCAACTCTTAACCCATTTACTTTCGTCTCTCTTCTGTTGACGGATATTGTAACTCAGTTCTACTGTTTACGAAGCTTCTGCTTGACAATTCGCCTCGTGTTACATATGTAACTTTTTGTTAGTTGCATATGTAACTAACATTGTGTTGTAGACAAGACCCCAAACTGAATGCTGAACACCTTACCTTCCTCGCGTAAATTCTGAAAATCTTACAAGATCTGCTAAACTGATTCAAAACGTCTTCACGTGAATTCTGAAGATCAAAATCAAAAGGGTGGAAATAAAGAAGGAATGAAAGATAAATCACCATGAAAACCCAACAAAAAAGTTGCAAACGTTTACCCCATATTCACTTCTTTGTACAATACCCCCCAAATCCACCTTATCTTGCCCAACATTGAAGATCGATACAATCTTCGGCGCCGGCAATGAGTCGATTAGTTTCCGATTCGCACTATAGCGACATCGAATTCTTCCATCGCCTCCTTAAAGTCACATCAGAAAAATCAGTGTCTTCGGGAAAATTCGGTATCGATAGCCCTAATTTCAATCGATATAGATGCTTCGCATCTAACTATTAGATGAATCTACAGAATATTACAGTAATATTATTTAAAACAAAGACAAACCTGAAAGATAGAAAATGATGGTATAGGGTGAAAGGGTAAATTTAATAATAATACAAAAAATGATTTAAATAAATATATAATAATGAAAAGTTAGTGAAAATGGAAAAAAAATTCAATAAAAAAAACGTGATTTTAAAATTTAAATAGAAAAAAAATCACGAGGAAATATTAAATTTGAAAATGAAAAGATTAAATACATAATTAAATAAAATTTTAAAAAAGAAATAGATTAAATAAAATCAAACGGCAAAATGACGTTTCATGAATTGGAAATGTTTAGAATATAATAAGCATTTTAATTAAAAAGAAAAAATTAAAACAAGAATGCATATTAGAGATGATAAGATGGATCTTGTGTGGATTTTAAAAAAGAAAAAGAGAAAAGTTGATGTCCCTTCATGTGTAAGAAAAAAAGTACAAGAATGATTTACGGTGTAAGAGGAATTAATGAGTGGAAATGGGAGATTACGAAAATGTCCTTGCACAAATGTCTTTGGAAAAGTAAAAAATGGGGAGGTGGCAAGTTAAGGACCACAAAATGAGTTTTTTAAGTTTTCATAACTAAATAAGGTTTTTATTATATATATATATATATATATATATATATATATATATTCCGGACGTATCAAATGAAAAATCTGATTTATTGTGAAAACCCATAAACTAATTCTGCACCACTCATTTTTACTTTTCCTTTTTCTGTTTTTTTAATGTTTGAAGGGCATTATAGTCCTTTTAAAAGTGACTCAACTCTCTTTTTTTTTCATTTGTCTGCTTCATATCTTTCTCTCTAAAGAATAACCACTCTCGTGTCTTTCTCTCTTCAAGAACATAGACCGATCTTCAAGAACATCTCCGATCTTCGAAATCAAAGGTTCTTCCCCAACCCGAGCAGATGATGAACTCCACAACCGCCGCCAAGAACACATCTTTTAAACCTTAGATCTGAGTTTTGTTAGGTTAACAATATCGAAGGGGGTGAGTACCTTTAGCCATCATCGATCGAAGGTTGAAGTCTAGCTACCACCCACCGTTGCAATCACCAACGATTTGCAGGTTGGGTTCAGATCTTGTTTCAGATCTTCTTAATCAGATCTGTGTTTCAGATCTTCTTCATCATATCTATGTTTAAAAAAAAACCCATCTGTTTATATCGCCAATGATTTGCAATCACCAACAATTTGAAGATAAATTCCCCGTATATCACCGTCAGATCTTGAAGGTTTGATTTTTTTTAATCGAAGGTTTGCCATTAGAAGACAGATTTCATGGTTTCTTGATGTGAATTTTTTATGATTAATTTTTTTTTCCTTTTTATGATTAATGGTTTCTTGATGTGAATTTCATGGTTTGAAGACAGATTTCATTAGAAGACAGAAATCAAGGTGAGGCTTTTAATTTCTTTTGTTTTATTTTTTTAAATTTAGGTGGGTTTTGTAAACTTTGGTCAAAATCCCAGTTGCATGTTTTTTGTTTTATTTTTGTGTAATCGATTTGTTGCTTTTGACATAAAAAAATTAGTCAACATCGATTTGTTGCAGGTTTGTTATTTTAGATAATAAATAACACACATCATTCATTTAAACAATTTGGTCCCTAAATGTCCCCATGTTTTATATGTTTTATCACCTTTAGCCATGTTTGTTTCTAATGTAGAAGTAAAGTGGTAACATGATATATTTTTTTATTTTCTCAATTGGATTCCAAGCAATTGCTAAAGCTCTTGGATTGGCTGCTGTGAAGGCTCTTGTTGCTATTAGAACATCTGAAGTGCTGGCAGGTATAACCGATTATGCAAATTTGTGTACTTGCAGTGTGTCGTATGCATTGTTTTTGTAATAAATAGCTATTTAATTAATGCAAATTTGTATTGTTTTTGTACCGACAGATGTGTTATATTTCTATGTATGCGTGCTAAATACTGTTTTTTTCGTTAAATCAAATGAATTTAGGTGATTTTCTGGTTTAACAAGAAATTAGTAAACTGGATTTACACAAGTGTAAATTGAATTTACACAAGTGTATGTTTTTATTTTTATCAGGTGGTTAAATGGGAACTTTCTAATTGTCGTTAATCGTATCTTTTTACATTTGGATTTGAATTGGGGTTTGTGGTTAAAGGATGTGATGGTGATTAGCTGTTTAATTGTTAATGTCTTTTAATTTTTTTTTTCTAGTATCCGTTGATTATCTGAATTTACACAAGTGTAAACTGAATTTACACAAGTGTAAACTGAATTTACACAACTATAAAATAAATTTACACAAGTGTAAACTGATTTTACACAAGTGTACATAGACCTGGAGAGAGATCCTAACCTACTTAACAAATCTAGAATTTTTTTATTGATTAGCGTACATGGGTTTACACGTGTGTTTGATGGATAAGTCTTAGGGGTTACAATACATAAAACCTGTGTTTTGGGTTATTACTCATGTTTATTTTGATTATTAGACATGTGTATTTAGTTTTTACACATGTGTAAAGATCATGTTCTTCAAATATTTCTATGGATATGTAGAAAGTTTAAAATATGATTTAATCACAAAAGAAAAAGGAAAAAGAAGAAAAAGTAAAATGACAACTTTACCCTCCTATCTAATCTAAGCCACAAACTTTTTTATTAAATATATTAAAAATCCAGATTTAATTATAGCCACATATTAAATTATTAGGAAATGAATGTGTGACCAGAAATGAGTTTAAGGGTTTTCACAACTCAGGGTTTACAACCGATACGTCCCCTATATATATATATATATATATATAACTCATTGAGATGATAAAACTCTATAAACTCATTGTGTGGTATTGATGATGCCATATCACTTACTCCAAACCTTTACTTTTTATGGTCAAGGGTATATTAGTCTTTCCCTCTCACCATTTGTATCTTTCTTCACTTCATCTAACCTAGGGAATATAAATTTGTAAGAATTCTCAAACCATCTTATCGTACTTTCCACCCACTCCATACATCAACATCTTCCATCTCCATTACCATCATATTGTTCCATTCCCCCTTTCAAACAAACCCATTTCTCTCTCTCAATCTCAATCAAAACTCTTCCATCTTTACCTTAACTTCCCTAACTCCACCACCGCCTGCGGCTGCCGCATCACCTACTGGTACGACGGAAGTTATTCACGACAGGCGACACTAGGCGGCCTAAGCAAAGTTCCGATGACGATCTGGCCCTGGAAGTTACTCATGTTTCTATTGTTTTTCCAGGTATATTTAAGTTATATTAGAAAACTATGGTTTACATCTTAGTTCATTTTTTGATATTTTTGCTATGAAATTTAGATTTTGAGCCGATAACGAGTTCCTATTCTAATTCTCGGAATTGAAACTTCATATCATAAGCTCCTTTTACTTTTGCTTTAAGTTTTAGGAATTTAACTTTTATTTTTAAGTTTTAGTAATTTTTTAATTTTTAACAATATTAAAATTTTTAAAATTTCATTTCACTCTTTTTTGATTGGTTGTTTATATAATTTTTTTACATTTTATTTAGTTACATATTAACTGCGTATGAATTTTTTAAAGGAGAAATACTTTTTTTACACAGTATATATATGGTCGTTTCGCCATATCATTTTACTCTTATTTGATTGCTCTGCAAATTTAAATTTTAACATGTCAAATTTTTCTGTTTTTTTCATTTTACATATGTTACAATGTTAAAAAATGCTCTGAAAAATATTTTAATCACTTGAATTATTTCTGTTTTTTCATTTTACATATGTTACAACGTTATCCCATATCATATATTTCATAACAACTGTCTTTAAAAAATTTAACCACTTCCAATTTTTCTGTTTTTTCATTTTACATATGTTACAACGTTAACAAATGCTCTGAAAATTACTGTAATCACTTGAAGTACTTCTGTTTTTCATTTAACATATGTTACAACGTTAACACAATATCATATATTTCATAACAACTGTCATAAATATCACTTTCTACAAATTATGTATCACTATTATTACCTTTTTTTCCCATAACCAATCATTCAGAACCCATCGTATTATGTTTTCGAGTCTCCCAATGGAACGAAGATTTGGTGTCCCAATGTTAGTGATAACATTAAACCAGTTGTTGGTGCATCTTTTGAAAAAGATGAACATAATGTGGATGAAAAGTTTCATAGTTTCTAGTTGTTGGTAACATTAATCGATGCAGCGTAATCCTCCTTCTATGATATCTAATTTGCAAGTTCAACCTTCTGATGGAGTTGAGCATGTTATAAATGAAGTTCATTCACCTAAAGATGTTTACCGCTATCAAAGAACTGTCTGATGGAGTTACATATGTAAGTAGCGATCCTACAGTTGTTACATATGTTGTTCAACCTTCTGATGGAGTTGACCAGTTTATAAACAAAGTTCATTCCCCTAAAGATGTCCGTTGCTTTAAAAAAACTATCTCATGTGGGTACTTCGACGCTGTAACAAAAAAGAAACCATTGATAGTTACATATGTAACAATCGCAGTTACATATGTAATAAACCTTAGTTACACATGTAATATTTGTTCATTTACGCTCTTTTCTGTTTCGTTTGATTAGCTACATAACCTACATATTTAATAATTATTTGTTCATGTCTCTTTCTCTGTATTTCCACTCTTTCAGACATTTTATGTAACAACTATATGTAATAATAATTGTTCAGTTATTCCGCTACAATAATCATTCGATTAGCTACATATGTAATAATCATTTTATGTAAAAGTCATTAATAATTACACATTTAACAATCATAGTTACATATGCAACAATCGTCGTTTCTGCTCTGACAGATTGTAAAAAGTAAAACGAAAAACTCGTGAACTAAATTTGAGTTTTTTACGTTTTTTCGAAACAATAATTTAAGCTGAATCGTAATATAATATGAAACAATATCATTGATCTATAAATTGAAATTGAAAAGTAATAAATAAGAAAGAGAAAATTGGTTGTGTTTGATTTTGATGTGATTATGTGTGGAGAGAAAAAATTCATTTCTCAAGAAAAATGTGTCATAACTTTTGTCTTACTATCAATTTCTGATACTACCCTTTTGTACATTTTAACAACAAAAAATGACAATTTAATTAAAGTTTAAAGCTTGAATTAATCTCATCTCTAGATCAATCTCAATCAATGACTAATTAATATAGAGTTTTCAAGGTTTTCTCAAGTGGGGAGAGTTTTCATATTATCCCTCCCCGATAGATATATATATATATATATATATATATATATGTGCCGGTTATTATACAAAGCCTCAAAAGCGTACGAAGGCGTCAGGATTCGACACATGTTCATTGGGTGAGGATAAATCCGCATGCGTCATAATAATAACGCATGTTTTATAAACAATAGCACTTGTTTAATAATAACACATGGTTAAGATAATAATAACACATGTTTAAAATGATAATTACGCATGTTTTATAATAACGCGTGATAATAATTACACATGTTTTATAGCAACGCACGACCATAATCACGCATGTTACACATGTTTAAAATGATAATTACACATGTTTTTATAATAAAACATGTTTTATAATAACGCATGACAATAATCACACATTTTATACGCACATCACATCGACATTTTAAAAAAATTGATTTTTTAAAAATAAAAGTATAGCAAAACTATACTCAAACTAAAGAGAATAAAATGTTCAATTTTATGGTGTAATTTAAAAAAAAATAATAATCTCGTATAAAAAAGTTATACGTATTTTAGAAAAATGGGGGAACCTGAAAGAAATTAACAAATGTAGACTACTCCAATTTTACCTCTTCATACTCTTTTCACGGTTAAAAACAAGTTGACTAGTCACACCCTTCAACTTAACCCTTGATTTCCTAAACCAATGGTGTAGAATCCTTCATACACTTTGTATGATAAAATGACTTTGTATTTAAACATTTATATATATATATATGGGAGGGTTATTCTACAAAGTCTAAAAACTGTAAAAAGTATAAAAAGTCTTTTAAAAACCCCACCACCACCCCCTAAAAGCATAAAACCCCCACCCCACCCCACTCCCCCCCCCCAAACCTAACCCCCACTCCCCCCCCCAAACCTAACCCCCACCCCACCCCGAAAAACATAAAACCCCCCACCCCAAAAACCTAAATCCTACAAAAAAAAAACCCTAAAAAGCTGAAAAAAGTTGTCTAAAAATACCACCACCACCCCCCAAAAGCCTAAACCTCCAACCCAACCCCCCCCCCCTAAAAAAAACATCTGACCCCCACCCCACTAAAAATCTAAACCCCCCCCCCCCACCATAGTCTAAATACTAAAAGCTAAACCCTAAGGCTAAATCCTAAAGCAAAAACTAAACCTTAAAATCTAAACCCTATAAGCTAAGAACATAGAGTTCGACAAGACGGTTCCAACACCGCCAAAATGAGTAAAATCGGAGTTCGTATGAGCCGGTTATGAGCGTTTTAAACGACTTTTTACATTTTTTTGACTTTTTAGTGAAACCTCACAGTATATATATATATATAGGGTAGAGATAAAATGAAAATCATGTTTGTATGTGAAAACTACTCTCAACCAATTATTTAATTTATAACTACTTTTTATTTTATTTTTTTCAAAGGACATTTTAGTACAAATCCAATCCAATATTTTAGGAAATTATCTCATAAAATTGAAATCCCTAGTTTTACTCCGGTCTCTCTTTCTCTTTCTCTTTCTCTTTAACCTTCCACCGTCGGTCTCTAATGAACCCCTTGGTCTCCCATGAACCCCTCACCATCGCAACCTACTCTTTTGGTTCCACCGCCTTCCACCCATCACAAGCGACCAAAACATCACCAATTCCACCCTTTGTCATCGCAAATCTGGTTCTGGTTCACCATCTTCGCATCTCACCCTTCTATTTCTACCATTTGACTGACTTGACCAACATGCGCGAGCATCAAAGGAAGCTTCAAACGTATGAAATCAATCACACTAAGCATCCAAAGTACGTGATTTTTTTATTTCAAAACGTCTATTGTAACATACATCGTGATTTGAAGAACAATGCAACCATGGATTTGAATAACATCGTGATTGTGACAACCGCGACATTTCAGGTCAACACCGTGTTCGACGAGTTCGTATAATAATAATAGTAGTAGTATTATTATTATGTTGAAATATACTTTTAAACGAAAGGAAATCGTTGGAGAACGATAAATAATATCAAAATTTGATCAAGTTCGGTTCTCTTCGTGTTAACACCCGAGTCGAACGGTTTCGTAAAATTTTAAATTAAATCCGAAAGGATATATATTTACGAGACGCAAGGAATCGATGAAAAATTAATAATATATAACGAGTTATTTTTGGGTAAAATAACGCCGCTATTTTTATCGGGTTCGTTTAAGCGAAAAACTGGTACGCGATTGGAGACCGCAGGGGCAATAAGTACCCCATCTTCACCCCACTTTCTCATTTGGAAAAATTGAGAAAAAAGTCAGAGAGAGAGAGAGGAGAGGGCTGGAGAGAATTCAGGTGGTGGTGGTCCGGTGGCAGTCCGCGGTGGCCGAAGGTGGCCGGATATGCGGTTTTTTCCTAGAACTATTTCTCGACGCTACGAACGCAATGGTAAGCTCAGATTTGTCTAAATCCTTGCTTAAATTCGTTAAAAAGAGTTTTTAAATTCTGTCCAAAAAGTTTTATGCGTGCGAAGTCTTAAAGATCGGACGATCCCCGGAAATCCGATCGTTAGAAATTCATGAATTTTGGATATGATCAGAGCTCTCTAGGTATGCTTTTTGTACACTCGAATGCGACTGATCGGATTTTCGGATTTGAAAAACTAGGTCTCAAAGAATCGTCGATCCCCGGAGATCCGACCGTTGGATCGTGACAATTTTTGGACAGTAGTTTCTTAGCACAAATATGAATGTTTTCACCGTAGGAAATTCCGATCAGATGTTGGGAACTATATGTTTGAATGCGAACAGATTGTAAATGTTTATAGGACCAAAACAGAAAATTGATCGAGTTGCATGGCCATCCAAACGGCATTGCATGTCAATTTTGAGCATGTGGAAATGATCGGGAGATAAAAACGATCCTAATGGTGTTTTTGGTTCGTATTGCATGTGAACTATGGGAGGTTCCGCGTACACGAACCATTTATACGAAAGGTATAAACTTTACCCGTTAAGATTTAATTTTATGTTAAATAGTTTTATGAGTCATTGATTGAGAATTGAACCCGAAAATATTTAGTATTGAGATATTTGATATTTTTAGTGGTTATTAGGTTATAAACCCAACCCCGGTTCACGTGAAACTTATATATTTATTTTTATACAACATTTGTTTTTTATGGATTTTTATAAAATTTTGATTTAGCTTTCAAATTTATTTTTAAAAAGTAGTATTTATATAAAAAGTAAGATCTGGAAATTTTGGTAACTAAACTATTTATAGATTATTTATTAAATTTTTTACAAGTTTAATACATGAAAATTGGGAAAAATACTTCTGTGTATTGGAAAAATCTAAAATTTGGTCAATAATTATTATATGATAAAATATGAATCCTATACAAAATTCATAAAAATTGGAGTTGTCTAAATAGATGTTTGGTATTTATAAAGTTTTAACGATTGAATTTTGGGTCATATAATTCTGGACTACATTAGGACTTGAAACTTAAAATATAATCTCATATGGAGCTAAAAGTAATTTGGTAACAATTTGGTAAAGTTTGGACAAATCTAACTATTTTTCCCGAATTTGTTAAATTTTAACAATATTTTATTCATAATAAATAATCTGGATATTGAACAATTATGAAAATTGGTCAGAAATTTTTATTTATGTATATGAACAATTAGTAAAAGTTTCAAGCGTTAATTTTATGTCTAAATATGGTTTTAGAATTATTGTCCATTAAAACTTTATAAAAAGTTACCATTTTTGGAAATTTTGTATAAAAATATTTTTATAAAAGTCTTAATGGGAGTTTTGACAGAAGTATTATCATATTAAAAATATAAATATTGGAATTTTATATTGGGTGCTAAAATCACACTAAAACCCTAATTTCGGATGAATCGGATTTTTAAACCGTAAACCTTACTTTACGCGCATACTCGCGTTTTTGATCAAACGAAACCGTGACTTGAGATTTTATCATATATGACATTATAACTACTGATATTCATTAATAAAATCTAAAACTTAAGGTTTCAAAGTCACAAATTTATATAAAAGCCTGTTTTACAAATTTTGAGCGGTTCGTACGTGTGTGCACAGGTTTTGGGTATGCAACCAACTGCATAGACACTTTTGAGTAGTAGATTCAGTTTTATACTTTATGCGTCCTAAATGCTACTTTTTCGTGTCTACTTGGACTCGGTTAGGACACATGTTTTTACAGCTCTTACGGACTTAGCCGTACCTTGGTAGCACTAAGTTGCTAGCCACACTTTGCTTGCATTTGGCTGCTGGCCTTTGATATAATTTGGATGTTAACCGTACTTTGCGGTTTTTGTTGACTGTGTCACACTTATCACCGACGTTGTTCAGGTGAGTTTCGCGGCCCCACTTTTCAATTTTTACTGTTTTACGGGGGGAAAGCTGTTTCACTCTACACGTTGTTACTTGGGATTAGGGTTACCTGGGTTTACTTATGGATGTATTAAGTCCCCACTTTAACGCAATCAATTAGCTTAGATAGCCGGTGGGAATTATGAATAGTACTATTTGGGTTGACACCCCCGCCCAGGGTTGGTAGCGCCAACCAGACTTGTAGGGTCATTTGGGCGCATAATTAGCCATAGTAGGTGTTTACATTCGACACCTGGATACAGGGGCAACAACTAATCTGACGGTTTTGATTGTGGCTCAGGGTAATTAAATCTTAACACGTGTACTTGATCATCTGTGGATGGTTACTATTACATTTTGAAAATTATTTACTTACTTTTTATAGAGTCGCAAAACCTGCGTGCTCACCAACTATTTTTAAAGTTGATCCGTTTTTGAAACATGATTTTCAGGTAAACAGTTATGGGGATAACGAGCTTTAAACGACTTGCTTTTGGGAAGAGTTATCATTATGTACTTTTGGTTGTAGTTGGGCATTTTGGACCCTTTGTATTGATTCAGAATTTTCCGTATATTTGTACTTTCGAAATAGGCAAGTAGTATGGTTCAATGTAACGCACAATTTTCCTTTTAGTTTCTCTTGTACTTGTGTTCAATGCGATATACCGGTCCCAATCCGTGTTTCCGCCTTCGCGGGGTGTGACAGACTTGGTATTAGAGTACTGGTTATAGAGAATTAGGTTTGCCCGAGACTAGACCTAGACTATAACTCTAATTTATTGCATTGAACCGTATGAATTATATGTGCATTGCATACTACCTCTTGCTTATCTACGACACATTGCTTCGTCATAATTATTGTCGTTGTCACGGCACTACGCGTACTCTTTGATAATTCCGGTTACATTTGCGGTAATCTATATCCGTCTCTATCTGTCTTGGTGTTACCTCGAGCTATACCGGTACCTGCACCACACATCCATCTACTTCAGCTATGGAGCCGGCTTTTTTGTTGACATCTATTGCTTTAACTTTGTGCGGTATATACTTGCTTTCGTGATCTGCTAGATTGGATGGCTAGAACTTTTGTCGTGAGATATGGCAGACAGAATTGCTCGATCTAAAGGGAACCTGAGGTGGAGAAGCAGGACTAAACGGGAGAGAACTATAAGGGTCAGGAGACCCATAGACTTTTTTTTTGGTTGGATCATTGGATCCACGTATATGTACAAATTTGTAGCATGACTTGCTCGACTCTGATTTGGGGATCTCTGCCCTATTATTACTGTCTGACTTCCACCACACACTTTTTATTTTATTAGAGGACGCCGGTTTTTCCCCTCTATCATTACCTCCATCTAACAATAGCCTTAGTCTGAAGATCCATGAGTATTTGTACAAATAATTAAAAGTGATCAGATAGAACATCCACACTTTTACGCGAAAGTGCAACATGATGACATGATCCAATGAACATTTTAGTTCCTTTTTTTTAGCTGAGAGCTCGAGATAGAGGAAACACTGTAGGGACCATGCAAAGTAAATTATCATTACGGGTGCACACGTAATCATAATCTGCAGTGCATGAGAATCTAGTGAGTCTTACTGTCCGAGTTAATGTTCATGATTAATTTGTATTTCTAGTCCCGATTCCCAGTCATCCGAATATTGATCGAAACTATCGTAACCGTAGGGTTGAGCCGAATACATCGAATGATGCGATGGACTACCTCAGGTGACATGGGAATTTATATTGTCTCTTTTATCTTTGAATCGTAATGGATCCAAAACTATTATCAAGATTTCTTTTGCACAACAATTTAGACCTTGACACTGAAGAGATCTACTCTTAGTTGATTTAACCTCGATATTTGGACCGGATTCGACAATTATTTGTAAAGTATTGCTTCACCTTTGAGATCCTGCTAAAGATTTTCTCATTTCAATTTTATTATATGTTCATCAACGCAAGCGACTACTCTCGGTCTAGCGTGAATCAGACCACGACATTTCTAACTCCCCTAATGGATCAAAGTGTAACGTTCTCGTAATTCTGAAGGAATAAGAGAAATTCGAATTTGATCTAATCAACTCCTTAGTGGATCTAGAGAAACAAAGATTTTCTCTCATCTATTTTACTTGCTAAATCATATCCCTTGAGATTTTACCGGCCACATAAATTCAGTATGGGACTTTACAACGCTCGACACTTGTAGTAAGTGTACGGCTATCATCGGAGGTCTCGGTATAATCTCGTATTTTATCTTATAATCCAAACATACTCTAACATCGATGGAGAAATTCCTTAAAGAAATATAAGCTTCTTTTTCTTAGACAATATAACCTCTCTATACGATCGTTCGTATAAATCCACATTTCGGTGTTTGTCATTCTCACTATACTCCTGATAAATATTCTTAATAATTCAGTTTTAAACCTACTTGAAATTTCCATTGCAAGTGCTATGCACTTACTATGGTAATTTGGTACACTCAATCATGATTCTCTTAACCGCGACGCTAATATTGTGGAAACCTAACTTGAGAAACTTGTTTACTTGGGAGGAGCCATCTTTACGACGTTCATTGTCATGTTTATTTCTATCATTTGTATTTCTACTATGGTCACTGAGCGGCTTGTGCTCAGGATTCTTTTGGTTGGATTTACCAAAGCTTTTTATTTTTGGGATAACTATGGCTTAGTATGAAACTAATGCCCCTTTTTTGTGAACATTGCTACGTATGTTTTGCAAATCTTGAATTTTGTTTAAGACAAGTTTCAGTTTGTATTTGACAAGTTATGTTAGACATGTTATGCTTCCGCTGTTATGTTAAAGTTTAATCGTTTCCTCTGCGATACGTTGAATGTTTTATGTTTAAGTGTTATGTGTTGATGAGTAAATCCAATAAGTGAGGCCTCCCGGGTTTGGGGCCTTACATGTGCATACTTTGAAAGAAAAACGTTTGTTTAATAAAAGCTAAAGAAAGATAGTGACATTTTTTGAATAACAAATGTTTTATGACAAAAAGGTAAAGAATAAACTTATAATTGAAAGCATTATAATTATAATACTGATTGACAATGATAGATGACGTGTTATATACTCATGTGTTAATATGTGCTAATTGGATTGATTGCTTATGTGCAAAGTTTTAATGTTGTGAAGGTGTGATAGTGTAACGGTACAGTTACTGATAGTGATAGCGGTCTTGCTCCGTGCGAGTACCAACAATGATAGTGTAACGATATTGTTACTAATAGTGATAGAAGTCTTGCTTCGTGCGAGCACTGACAGAAGCCTTGCAAGCGGGTTCGCCTAAGCATTAACAGAAGTCTTGGCCTTGCCAAGCAATGACATGAGTCTTGGACTCGTCCAAGCATGACATGAGTCTTGGACTCGTCCAAGCATGACATGAGTCTTGGACTCGTCCGACAGGAGTCTTGGATTAGTTCCAAGCAGCGATAGAAAGTCTTGCTTAGTGCAAGCACTGACAATGACAGAAGTTTTGCTTTATGCAAGCATCAAAGGGACCTTATCATAATGATATTGGTCAAAACATGTATAACGGTATTAATGAATTAACCTTATTTTATAAAGTTACATTGATAAATGACAGTAACAGTTTGACAGTAAACGAAAGTGATAGTTTTGAAAATGAATGAAAGAGTTTTCAAACGTATACATACTATGTATTATATAAACGAAAACTAAAGAAAGGTAAAGTTTATGATTATGAAAGTAAAAAAATAGAACTCACTCAGTATATCTGACTTTTAGTATGCACACCAGGTTAAAGAATGATAGATCAAGGGAGATGTGAGGGCTCGGATAGCATGGATCGAAGGGCTGCTCAAAGACTGACATTTCCATATCATGATAGTTTTTCCCGAATAATGTTATTAATGTTTTAATTCATTGTGGATTTTGAATGTTTGAACAAGTCTTCTGCTGTAACAGATATTCGGATTTTCTAAGTTTAAGAACTATGTTATATGTTTTGTGCCAACTATGAGATGTTCCCGGTTTGGGCATTTCATGCACTATGTAGTATCATCATACTGCATGCAGTATATGCACTATGACGATACTACATAAATGCAATATCGTCATACTACATTTATGCAGTATCTTCATACTACATATATGTAGTATCGAATAAACCCAACATGTTAAAAAAGTTTTTTTTAATACATCAACATTATACTCAAATTAAATATAAAAAATTGCTAGATTTTATGGTGTAATTTAAGAAACTAATAATAACGTATGAAAAAGTTATTAAAGTTTAAAATTTTTAAGGGGAAAGAGTTTTCTAGTTTTCTAATCAAAGGGAGTTCTCTCTTCATCCTTCCCATACACACACACGTAGCCATTAGGTAGGGAACACATACATTTGTAATTATTGCCTTTATCTTTGATTCATAATTCTACATCATCACCTCTCTTTTTCTTGATTCTTCATTCAAAACATATTTATCTCAATTATTTTCTCTGCTTTAACAATAGTGGATTTCTCACGTGACACATCTTCGTTTACGTTAAGATCCCTACTAATTTTTTCGTTTACGTATTCCCTACTAATTTCTTCATTTACGTTAATATCCATACTAAAGTCGATAAAGGTAGAGAATTCCTTCCTTTTCATTATTAACTTTACAGTGACTCTTCAAGAATTCCTTCCTTTTCTACATTTACGTACTCCCACTGAGTCGCCACCCACGTGGCAGTCCCACAAAGTGCAGCTAGTGGGCCGCTAAGGGATACGGTGGCGGTCCGCCACCTAATCAAATTCAGCCCAGGAGGACCTTGCTAGCGGACCTCCAGACCAGGTGTCCATAGCGAACCGTTAAGGGTCTGAGTAGCGGTCCGCTAGGCTAGACACGCGTCAAACCCTTTGGCCATTACTCAGCATACACGTGTCATCTCCTGGTGGCTTCCTTAGTCACCATGTAGCAGACTATTAGGGGTCTTGGTAGCGGTCCGCTACCAAGCCAGAATTAAAAATTTTCATTTTTCAACCCCTCAACTTTGGGAATTAGAAAATCCAACCCGTAGGGTTTCAATTTTGGCAAACGAGTACCTCGGAATTGGCCTGGTGTTACATCCGATGCACATTACCGACAGGGGGTTTCATAATTATAAACAGTTTGCAAATATCTAACATCAAATTAGTTGACCAAAGTTCCAAAGAATTTAACATCAAAAACATTACTTCAAGAAATTGAAGACTGTTTCGAATGAAGAAACAAGAAAAAGAGAGGTGGTGATGATGCATAATTATGAACCAAAGATAAAGGAAATAATTGAACCGGGAAGAGATGGCGCTGGTGAGCTTCGTTCGAGATCTTTCATAGTGTTTTATGTTTGGTACTTGTTTACATCTCTACCTTTTTCTAATACAATGAATAACTAAGATCAAAATCGTTGTTGTACTTTATAGAAGCTCGGAGGTTTTCTTTGGTCTAACCAACTGAAACCATGTTTGATTCTTGTCAATTTTATGTGTTTTTTTATAAAATCATGATCAATCATCAGTAAAATACACTATTGTTAAAGCAAAGAAAGTAAGGTTTTCATCAACTTTACAGTGGTGTTCGACCAATATATATTTGAAAGACAATATCAAAAGTAATTTGAAGATGCAGAAGAACCTCTCACAGAATCCCTTCTAACTATAAACAGTTGCAAATATTTAAATGTAGCTTTCATGGAATGATTTCTAGGAAACACCAACAACATTTCCACTTCATCTGGTTCCCTACCCATACTAGGTTCCACTTTATGCATTGCTCAATAACAAACTTCTACACATGAAGCGATGGATCATCACCACATTGTTAAAGGTAATGCATTATGAATGGTTCTAACAGGTGGGGTGTACATATAATTAGTAATTTTCAAGGATCGTCACCACATTTCTCTAGAGCCTTCCGGATCCCATATGTCATTCTTGCACTCCCATAAACAGTTTGTAAGCAAGCGAGTTTTTTACGTTTATCCCATTCGGACCACCAACACTTTGTTAAAGGTAATGCATCCTGAATGGTAGAGAAGGTGAAACCAAAAGAGGTAGAGAAACCTCACACTTATTGGTATTTGACCAATCTACATGTGAAAGAACCTCTCACTTATCAGATATGCATTTGTTGGTTATCTTTTTGAACGTATGTGGCGCAATGTATATGGTAAAACATTATGTGGTACTTTACGTGGTAAATTTTGCAATGTATTTGGTCAAACAGTATATATTGCTCGTTTGTTACTTGTAAGAAGTCAGATTCTTTTTTATGGGTAAACAGAGGATTGAAGTGAAAATGTGAAACTAAAAAAGAATGAGGATGTTGTTATTTGTGGCCAAAGTACTAAACATCACATGCCCATGAAGTTTGAATCAAAACAACGCAGAAGGCCAGTAATGGTAGAGAATGTACAGTGACTCTCCGACAATTCCTTCCTTTTCATTCTCAACTTTTACGACGACTCTCATCTTTTGGTGACAGTTGGAGTAAGTTTATGATATAATGAAGTGCAAGAGTTTGATTTTACTATTTTCACACATCAAAGAAACATGGTGTTTGACTTATTGGTGTTCGACCAATATACATGTATCCAAATTTCGTGCCTTCAAATAATTCATAATTTTTTTTTTCATCAACTACTCAACAACAATACGGGTCGTATGGTACTATATGACCCGTATGTTACATAGTTAAACGGATTGTATTGTGTTATACGACCCGTATAACATTGCACCGTATTGCTCTATACAACCTGTATAAAGCAATGAATGACCGGTGTCATGTGCAGCAACTTTTGTCGTTTAACGAAAGGGAATACGGGTTGTATGATACAATACGACCCGTATTGATTTTGTACCAATTATAATTGCGTGTGTATCTATAACGGCCCTTAATAATATCATTCATAACAAGCAATGATATAATATATTAAATTAACTTTTTGGTAAATTTGGTTTACATGCTTGATAGACAATAAATTAAACATAAAAGTAATGACAAGGTAAAATATCAAACAATAAACGTCAGTGGTTTGGAAAAAAAAATTCAAGATGAAGGTTCATCTTGTTAAAAAAATGAGATAAAGTTTTAAAAATAGGGGTGAATTTTATAAATTTATGGGTAGTATTAAAATAATTTTTATATTTTCAATTGCGAATATAAATTATAGAAATTACTATTTTGGTCATAATTTGTTAAAAGTAAAATAATTAATTTTTAATTTTTATAATTACTTAGAATTTAGGAAAATGATAAAATAAAAGAATAAATGTAGGTTATATCCAAATAATTAAAGGGATACAAATGAAAGTTGAAGGGCGTGTTTTATAACCTTTTAAGAAATATACATATGAATTTATATATTGTAAGAGCTAAATTGCTTTTAACTTAATTACTAAAATATTCGTTGATAGTCTCAAACGTTGACACATACCCTTTTTTCTAATGTTCTATTAATATTAGAGATTAGAGATAGAGAAGTGTTTAAAGATACATAAATAGACAGATTAGATACATAAACAGGAAGATTGATGTTAAATTTTTTGGCAATTATATATACCAATCAACCAACAAATGTAATAACCTTTAAATTTATTGCTATTATAGTACAAAAGTATATTAAAATTAAAATTAAAATCAGAGTTAATTACACGAATGACTGTAACACGTGCCACGAATATATCCAAGATTAGACTAAGGTACAAACCATAAGCACTATAAGTGTAAATAACCTATAGATCAAGGTTCACAACTCTTGGATTCTTCCCACTAACTAGATCTCTCTCATGTGCAGGGGCAGCCAGGTCACAAGTATAACACCTGGGTGGTTGACAGTGGTTGTTCCAGGCACATGACAGGCAACAGATCCATCCTCTCCAACTTCAGACACTTCAATGGAGGATATGTTGCCTTTGGGAGTGACTCAAAAGGAGGATCTATCACTGGACAAGAGATTGTATCAAATGAAAGAATGAGTATTGATAAGGTAAATTATGTCAAGGAATTAGACTTCAATCTCATGAGTGTTTCCCAGGTATGTGATCAAAAGCATTGGATGCTCTTCATAGACAAAGAATGCTTTGTGCTATCTCTTGGCTTATCCAAACCTCCTCCAGAGAAGATTTTATTAACTGCTCAGAGAAAAGAAAATCTTTATGTGCTTGATATGAGGTCACTCCATCTGGAAGTGTATCATGTTTTCTGTCAAAAGCCTCAGTTGATGAATCAGCTCTCTAGCACAGGAGACTAAGCCACGTTAACATCAAAACTATCAACAAATTGGTGAAGGACAATCTTGTCAGAGGGCTTCCTGATAAAGAAATCCAACTAGAAGATCACTGCATTGCTTGTCTGAAGGGAAAGCAACACAAGAGTTCTCACAAGCCCAATACTTTGAATACAAATGATACTCCACTACAGCTGCTGCATATGGATCTCTTTGGTCCTACAAATATTATGTCAATGGGTAAGAAGTCATACTGTCTGGTGATAACTGATGACTACACCAGATTCTCATGGGTATATTTTTTAAGAACTAAAGATGAAACTGCTGAAATTCTCAAATCCTACATTATTAGGGTAGAGAATCAAAGCAATCAGAAAGTGAAGATAATAAGGTGTGATCAGGGCACAGAGTTCAAGAACCACACTTTGAACTGTTTCTGTGAGAGCAAGGGAATCGAAAGGCAATACAGTGATCCAAGAACTCCTCAACAAAATGGAGTTGCTGAAAGAAGAAACAGAACTCTAATTGAGTCAGCAAGATCTATGTTGGCTGACTCAAAACTGCCTCTCACATTTTGGGCAGAAGCAGTAAGCATAGCCTGCTATGTGCAAAATAGAGTTCTCATAGTCAAGCATCTCAACAAGACACCTTATGAACTATGGTTCCAAAGAGTCCCATACATTGGATTTCTAAAACCTTTTGGATTTCCATGCACAATTCTAATCACACAAGGGGTTCTTCCTAAGTTTGGTGCCAAATCTGATGAAGGATATTTTATGGGCTATTTCTCTCAATCCAAGACCTACAGAGTTTTCAACTAAAGAATAAGAATTGTGGAAGAATCAGCCAATGTGGAATGCAGAGAACACATTGTCTGTGAACAGGGAAAAGGCCCAAACTGGCTTTTTAACATAGACCCCTTCATTTAAATATTTGAGCCTCTCACCTTTTCAAATATGGAGTCTTCCTCCTCTCAAGCACCTGCTTCCACCTCCTCTGACTACAGACTGGATTTTCCAAAATCCTCTATCAGTCTGAGAAGACCATCCATTGATCCTCCATATGTTATGGAAGCCATTGAAGCAAGTGCAGCCAGAACCACACTCTCAAATGTCACCAGCAGCAGCCTGTCTGAAAATGAAAATTTTAATGCAGACTCTTCGGTAAATGTTGTAGATGCTGCAAACACTATTGCTGATAACACTGATGGAGCTGTTGATCTTGAAGACTCTTAACCATGAATGAAGAAATCCCTAATCAAAATCAAAGCAATCTTGAACAAGGGATACAGCTGGAGGTGGTACCAGCTCAATGGATCAACAAGGAACATCCTCTAGATAATATAATTGGCCAAGTTCACCAAGGAGTTCTAACCAGAAGCAAATCTCACGAGGCCAATATATGTTTATTTTCTTGTTTTCTATCTCAGGTGGAACCCAAGAAGATAGATGAAGCTCTGCAACACAGCAGCTGGATTGAGGCAATGTAGGAAGAGTTGCTGCAATTTAAAAGACAGGAGGTCTGGAAGCTTGTTGATCTTCTACTTGGTCAATCTGCCATTGGCACAAGATGGGTATTCAGGAACAAGCAAGATGAGAGAGGCATTGTAGTCAAGAACAAAACCAGACTTGTAGCTCAAGGTTACACTCAGGAAGAGGGAATTGACTATGATGAAGTCTTTGCTCCTGTTGCCAGACTAGAGGCCATCAGAATCTTCCTGGCATATGCTGCATCCAAGAATTTCATGGTCTATCAAATGGATGTCAAGAGTGCCTTTCTCTATGGAAAGATTGGTGAAGAACCATATGTCAAACAACCTTCAGGCTTTGTAGATCCTGCATATCTTAACCAATTGTTCAAACTAGACAAAGCTTTATATAGCTTACATCAAGCTCCAAGAGCCTGGTATGAAACTTTGTCTAGATATCTACTTAGCAACAACTTCAGAAGAGGTGTCATTGACCAGACCTTGTTTACCAAAGGTGAAGGGGGAGAAATCGACTTTAAATATCAGATACTCAACCACACTTCAAACAATTCTATAATTTAATAATTTCAAGTTTTCTAACAACTACAACATATTGTTTGGTATTTTTAAAAATATATAATATATGAAAAATACTCGGATTTAGTTTAGGTAATGGTTAGGATAATTAGACGAATATCATACCCGTCATAATCTCACAAAAATTTTAAAACTAACCTCATACCTAAATATACGTCTCATTACTTCTTCTGAATGTTATAGAGCTTTTTTTTATCATGTTCTTGTATAAATCCATTATGTCCAAATGTGTAGAATTTAATGTTGCTAGCCTTAGTTGAGATAATTTTTTTTTTAATGGTGACACATAGATATTTTAGGATAATTGGGTTTTTCTGTGGCAACACCTAGAACATCCACGGCATCCCAACCCAGGAGGAACCCCCAAACTGGGTAAACTCCCTAACCTGATGACCACAAACCCTTTTTTGCTGTGACCATGATTCGAATACAAGATATACATTATGAGAAGTTTTGAGGCTAGCATTGCACAAAATGACGAGAGTTGAGATAAATATGTAGCATTTAATGTGTGTTAGTTTATTGTTAATTTGTTTTAATAAATATTATTCACTTATTTTCTTTAATGATAAACTCGCAAACTTTTTTACTTTTGTCTTTAAGGGGGACTCGGACAACACTTTAGTAGATTAGACATATCATATACACTATAGATAGCACTAGATTAAATGAGCAATGGTAATAAATATTAAATTGTCTATTTTAATATGTTTCCTTACTCATTCAACCTTATTATAGTGGGAGAGATCGAAACGATGTTTGCTTAGCAAATGTAATGGAAAGGGTTAGACATGCATGTTATTTGATGTGTTTTTAAGTCTAACTTTTCATTTCATTTTTAGTTGAATTATTATCGTTATACATGTCATTTTGAAAATGACAAATTTCTTTCAATTTTTATATTTTTATAATAAATTCTTATTATAATAATAAATAATTTTATATGTCACGTGTCGACACTTAAAGAAGTCTAGATTTTTATTTCATGTATCTCTCTCCTATTAAATAATGATGATTTTAAATAATTAAATATCTGAAATTTATTCAAATATTTTATTAAAACTTAATAAATCATAAGAATATTTTAATTATATCTTATCCATAAATCTTCATTATTTGTTATTTATGATTCTAAATCTTCATTATTTCTTATTTTATCAATGACTAATGACATCCAACATATAAATCTTTATACAAACTGCTGGTTTACAACAAGTTGAATTTATTTAACCCGTGAGATATATGAGTTTCTGACATAGTAAATTATATATCAATTTGTTAATGTCATGACTCTCTCTCTCTCTCTCTCTATATATATATATATATATATATATATTCTAGTTAATTAGCATATAGTTTAATTAAATTCACATATATAATTTATTTTTCAAAAAATAAAAAATCAAATATGAAAAATAAGGAAACTCTAGATAAAACTATAATAAAAATAAATTTAATTATTATTGAAAACTAAAAAATAGTTTAAAGTAAAAAGTAAACTAGAAATACAAGTTATTTCATTCTTAAGTAGATAAAAAAATATCTTATAAGGAGTGAAAAAGTTTATAATGAAATGAAGCAAATTCATTTCAGTCTTATGTGCTTAATAAACATTCATTTTATTTAATTAAAATGGGTCATCCAATTTTTTTAATAATTCATATCAAACATTATCTTTGAACATATCTAATTTGTATTTTTTAAAGTTATATAAGTTAAAAAAAGTATAGAACTAATAAAAAGAAAAAGAGGGCAAAAAAGGAGTAATTTAAAAGTATTTGTTTGAGATTCATTGTTTTGGGGTGGAAACCAAGATGGGCTTTTTAAATAAATAATCTTTTAAAATACAAATAATATTTTTTTTCTAACATTCAATTGTTTTCATACACCTTTCTTTGTTTGCATTTGAATAAACATTACTTGAATATTTTATTATGTATTAAATATCCCTGTTACAAAAATCAATATAATTAAATATTTGTTTTTCAAAAAAGAGGTATCGTTGTCTTCATGCTCCAACCTAATTTCACTTTTCTTTTACCGGACTTCAACCCATTATTAACCAAAATACATAATATTCTCCCACTTTAATAGTTGATAATTAAAGCCCAACATTAAATATATTTATTTATTTTTCTTTTTTAATACATTTTTTAATTTTAATTTATATTTTAGAGAGAAAACCATGAAATCAAAATTGCTTTTAACATCTAAAACACCCACAAATTTTCACACATCTCAGAAAAGAAATTCAATCTTTATCTTTTCATACTCTACTCCATTATTCCTCAAAAATCTCAAATATTTCTTTATTATTTAAAAAAATTATTGATGATATTTCTTCATACTGTGCACTCTCTCATCTTCATAATTTTCTGCAAATCTTCATTTCTAAAATAATTTGTTTTTAGTTGTTTGATCTCTCCTTGTTGGGAAACCTTTCAAGATTTTTGTTTGTTCTAATTTTTATTTTCTATCTCTAAGTTTTAATTTTTAATCTTTTTATTTAATTTTTATTTTGTGGGTTTTATGTTCATCTGAAAAAGATTACAAAAATTAATTTTGATTTTCTTGCAATTTTCTTGATGATTGAGGGAAGAAAAGAGATGAATAATAGTGGGGTTACGGTGGTGGGATCAGATGCACCGTCGGACTACCATGTTGCTCCTAGACCCGAACCCCCTAAATCCATCACAAACCAGTTGGCTACTTCTTCGCCGCCGTACCCGGCGGCCTCACCGCCGGCCAGCGTCACACCCTTGACGGAAAAGAAGAAAAGAGGCAGACCCAGAAAGTACGGTCCAGATGGGTCTGTCACAAAGGCTTTATCTCCAAAACCCATCTCATCTGCTGCACCGCCGGTCATCGATTTCTCCACCGGAAAACGAGGCAAAATCCGGCCACCCTCCGCCGGAAAACACGAGCCACCCAAAGAAATGGAATCTTTAGGTAATAAAGATTACTTTTTTCCGTTAAATTTTGAGTCTTTTTAACAAATGTGAAGTGGGTTTTAATTTTTATAACTGTTGTTTGATTCGATGAAACAGTTTCAAGATTTTGAAGGGTTTTGATTGAAGTGGGTCCTAATTGAATAGAACCCTTTTAACTTAGATCTTGATGGTAATAGATGGTTCTAGAAGCTCTATGCTTTTTGTGTGTGTAAGTTGGTGTGTGAATTAGGTGAATCTTGAAACAGGTGATTCTAATTTTGTTGCTTACTTTTTGGGACATTTGCATACATATGACATTCATATTAAGGTTCCCAGAACCATAGTTACTTGTGTTGCAAGGAATCTATACTTTGCTTTTATTATCATGTAGGGTTTGTTTGTTGGCTCAAAGTTGTTCTCATTTGTTGAACAGTGGGGTTTCTTGGTTTTTTGCACATTTTTTGTCTGTCATACATTTGGGGGTGGTTTTATTTGTTTGAATTAAGGATGTTTTCATTTTGTTTGGTTGTTCACAACATTCAATTTCTCAATTATTTGGATTTTGGTGTTTATGTTGTTTCAAATGTTGTGAAAAGTTATTCTTTATGCCTCGTATCACCGAAGTCAACACGGGTGGATTAGTTTACTAAAGAATTTCATGAACTTTTGGTTAGGTGATTGGGTTTCAAGCTCGGTTGGTGCTAACTTTATGCCTCATATCATCAACGTCAACACGGGAGAGGTAAAAGTTTTGTATTTTTAACCTTGTTTGTGAAACTTGTATTCGTATGTTGTAATAGTTGTTTTTTGTTTATTATCGTTGAATGCTTTATTTTGGGTTCCGTTAGGACGTGACAATGAAGGTTATATCATTCTCTCAACAAGGACCTCGTGCGATATGCATTCTATTTGCAAATGGTGTGATTTCTAGTGTTACCCTTCGCCAGCCCGACTCTTCTGGTGGTACATTGACTTATGAGGTGACAAATTGACCCGTTTTGATCTTTTATCATTTTATTGGTCCCAATTTAGAAAAATTGTATGTGGTGGTGTTTTCTTGAAGTTTTGACACTTGTTTTCTTTTAAGGGCCGTTTTGAGATTCTTTCGTTGGGGGGGTCATTTATTCCGTCTGAGAACGGAGGAATAAGGAACAGATCCGGTGGGATGAGTGTTTCTTTGTCAAGCCCTGATGGGCGGGTCGTTGGCGGCAGTGTGGCGGGCTTACTGGTGGCCGCCAGCCCCGTGCAGGTATTTCTCCATCTCCATATGGTTTTGTACTTCTCGAATCCATCGTTTTTGATTATTTATCGAGTAATATTTGTTATAAACCAGATTATAGTAGGAAGTTTCTTGACGGGCGTCCAGCAGGAACAGAAAATCGCCAAGAAACAAAAACCCGAAAACATAGCCATCACTATCCCCACTGCAGTTCCAGTGGCAGTTTCAGTTCCTGTGCCCGCGCCCGTGCCGACACCGGCACCGGCTGCTGAGACCAACGAGCCGTTTTCTGCTAAAAAAAATTTATCGTCACCTTCGTTTCGTGGAGATAATTGGTCTTCCTTTAATGCCCCCGAGTCTCGTAACAAGCCAACTGACATCAATGTGAGTCTTCAGTAGTAACTTACAAAGGGTAATATGGTAACTGACTGCATTGCGTGATTAGACCTTTTCATAATTTGGTTGTTTGTATGTAAAACCTCTTTCCGGTTGTTCTTAGTTCGATGTTTGACGGGTCGATAGTAGATTCGACTGACGGTTAGGATTAGTTTTTCAGTAGAAGTTTGGTGTTTTCATGGTTATCAACATCAGGTGTTGTCTGTAGATGATTTGGGATTTTCCAGTTCATCCGAGTTATTTTATAAAAATTGAATCCTAGAACTTGTGTTTCTATAAATTTGTCACAAAGTAATAGCCATTATGCGATGGCATGCATTTTACCTGGTTCGTAATTCCAACCATATTTTGTGCTTTCATGTCTCATGCATTTGGGATATTTTTGTTTTTTTTTTTTTTCTTTTCAACATTTAGAATGAGGTGAGATCCTTGGTTTAAAAAAGCGCCATGAGGCGCTACCTTAAGCGTGAGGCGCTTGAGCCGCTGAGCAAAACGCCTCAAATCAGTGAGGCGCTTGAGAAACAAGAAGCGGTCTGAGGCGGCGCTTCAGGCCTGGAGCGCGAGGCGAGGCGAGGTGCCGCTTCATGTGTTTTCACGTTTTTGAGCTTTAAATCAGTTGGGCTTGGCCCATTATTTTAACCAATTTGGGCCTAAATCTGTATTTGGGCTTAACCTGTGAGGCTGCTACAAATTTAAATAACCCTAAATCAGCTTGTAACCACACGCCACTCAAGAAATCGCTGGAGCTCAAGAAATTTCGCTCGATAGCAGGTCCGTAACCCTAAATCCGATTACCTTTTTGATTTTCTTTGAGTTATATAGTTAAAAGAAGTTCAATTTGAGTTCCAATTTTCTTTTTCTTTGACTATTTCATGCATAATATATTTTTTATTATTTTTTTTAGTTTTAGCGTCTCGCATACGTGAAGCCCTCGCCTCGCGCCTGAGGCGTGGCGCCTCGGATTTTGGGACCGAAACGCCTCGCGTCTCGCTTTTTTAAACCAAGGTGGGATCTGGTTAAATTGTTTAAAAGGTTGTATTAGTTTGGTTTTGAATCTTTAACTTTTGTTGAAAAACTCGTCACAAAAGAGAAATTATAAAATAAAAATACCATCCATTTCTGTTTTGAGTTTGTTTTTTTTTTGTTAAAACTAGGAGGTCCCACGCTTTACGGCGGCTTCCGGGTGAGAATGCTAGCTTTTACCTACGCGCGTCACGGCGTGTTAAACCGCTGAAGAAATTAATGTCCTTGAAAGTTTATAAAATAAAGCCAAAACTTTTAGGTAAACTGATCCTGTGAGAAAAACGTATAAGATTTATAGTTATAAATTAAAACGTAAGAAAAAAATAGCATGAAAGCCCTTAAAACCGGCTAAAGGTGGGGCTGCAGGTTTCAAACCCTTGTCGATTGCTTCAGTGTAAACCACATGCGTCAAACCAATCCTTTAGTTTCTATTTCCTGCAGTCACTTTTTAAACAAAAGCTGAATATGAGAATAAAATAAAATAACAAAAGCATGGAGCAAAATACTTGTAGATTATGCTTACTCACTTATAAATTTTGAATAGTAAAACACGATCCATACAAACTTTGCCTTTTAATAATATTTATTATTTATAATTCTCAGAAAAAAATGAAATTTTAAAATGAAAAATATATGGGTGGAAATGATAAGCAATATTAGATTGAAATTTAAGTTGGCGTGTTAAAGTCTTATAAAAATGCCATTCATTTCTGTTTGGAGTTTGTTTCTTTTTTGTTAAAATTCTTAGAAAAATTGAAATTTTAAAATGACAAATGTGTGGGTGGAAATGATAGCAAAATTAGATTAAAATTTAAGTTGGCATGTTAAAGTCTTATTGGCTTAGTGTATATTTTATTCGTCTTAAAAGAATAATGTATATTTTATTCGACTCAGGAGTGTTTACTACTTTAGATACGTGTAATTAAAGTGCGAGTTAAATCCATTTAAAACTAGTTTTATACCCGTTCGTTGGTCGATATTGTAATATTATAAAATGAAAATGATCCATGCATATAAACAATGTAACATAGCATACAAAAAATCAGTAAGTTTATAAAGTTAAAAGTAAACTGATCGCTTGTCGAAGGCTAATAAAAAATATAGTTAAAAACTGATCCTTAGCTATTTTAGACTGTAGTACGGGAAGTAAGATTGTCGAACCCACAGGGAATTCGTGAAGAATGCTATTTAACTATTACTTAGTAACTATGCAGAAAACTAACTCAAACTTTGAGAGTTTATTTGAAAACGGTTGCTAAAGCAACAAACTTTAATCGAGTAGAAAGTGATTAAGAGAAAGTGATCACTCCCAGGTTCATATTACACACGTTAGTGATAGACTTAGTAGATACTTGTTGAATTCCACATAGACATGAATTGCAAGACACCAATAATTGATAAATATATAAAAAACGAAAATTTGACCGTGTTGATTTACGATTAAACAACCAAATAGTTGACACAAGATGAATCCCTAGTTAATTATCTACCAATTTCAGAACATAAAACTTAATGAATTCAATGGTTCACGATTAGAAAACCGAGTAACTGATGAAGACACCAAATCCCAGGAACCAAATTGTTTAATCAATAGAGGAAAACAAAATACTGCAATTAACCGAACGATTGAATCCCAAATCTCATCCAACAAAGTATAAACCCAGAAAAACTCACAAAACGAAAGTAATCCTACACCCGGGAACAACCATGAGTGATTTAGTTACACATAAACGACATTGTACCTTTAAAAATTGTTTCGGTGTCACAAAACATCAACCAATCGAATAGAAATCCTTTGGAACCCTCAAGATCGCCCCCTGGTCGTCCAAGAAGCTCTCAAGAATGAATCATATGGCTTTTCGGGTTACACCTTCCATATATGTCAAAAATCCTCAAAATCCGTAAATTTTCTCCTTTTTGCGTAGGCAATGCCGGGCTGGCGTAGGCTACACCCTCAGCCATCATCCTACGCTGACTCAAACGGTAAAATTTTTTCCAGCGTAAGCTACGCCGGGGCTGGCGTAGGCTACAACAAAACCTAAATTTCATACCCGGCTTGTCGAAACACCCAAGATTCATATGTTATAGCTTTCGTAACTCATTTTCTAGCTCGAGATATGCTTATGTCAAGTTTTGCACTGTAGAACTTCTTGATCAACCTCCATCTTTGCATAGTTTCACATCCGATCCTTCTACTTCCTCCCAAATTCTTCCAAAACGTGTGCTTAGCATCCAAACACCTATAAATCATAAACGCATGCAAAGTAAACGCGTTCCATACAATAATTCAAGTAAGAATATGAAATTAAGCACACAACCTCCTATCCGATCTCACACTCATCACATCCCCACACTTGACATTTGCTTGTCCTCAAACAAAACTCTCTTGCAACCATCCAACCATCATTAACACACACATTTCACTAATCCCTTACCAATTCTCAACTAAAGTCCAAAGACATACCCCGCTATCACAACTTGGACATTATTATACTTTGCACCTTTACAAGCACAAGCCTCACAATTTCCAACATAATTCAGAACAATTCATCTAACTAGGCCTAGCAAACCTTCAAGTTTCCCCTTTACATGCAATCACACCTTATCACGTTACACACAAACTGCACATGAATCAAAAGGACTTTAATGGGTTTTCATTTGGCTTGGGTTAGGGTGCAGATTAAGGCTTTTAAAGTGACTAATGTGATGAAATCCAATGACTAGGCTACTTTCATGAATAATTTCCAATTAAGCAACAATTAACAACTTGGGTGAAGGTCAACCCAACTGTTAAACATCTCACATAGGCAAACATTGACCGCATTTCTTCTCATCTCAGTTGGGGCTAACATTGGCCCTATTTTATTTTCTCAATTGGGGTAAACATTGGCCCTCTTTTGTTATGGCAACATTGGCCTTGAACACATTCGCTCAACTTCCCTTTTTTTCGAACAATGTGACCTTTTTCAGCCTATATTTTCATATAATTTGAAAACGTCCGCATTGACTTACCGAAGCTCGAGGCATGACCTGCGACAGAATAATATACTTTGACGATTATAACGCAACTAATCAACACAAACTAACTGGATTTCACCACACGAGTTTAAAAATAAAAAGGTTTAACAAAGGTTAATGGGTGATAATATGAGTTTTCACAAACGAAAGGTATAAAGGCTCGAATTGGGCATCTAATGGATAATTGGGCTAAGGTTAACATAAAACAGGTTTCAAACAATATTGCTTTTATCATTTTAATGTGATAGTCTGGTTCATGTTTGAAATGTATCATATGTTTGAAATGTGTCATAACTATTAAGCAATAACATGTACTAATGTAACAACATGCATAAAAGGTCCCCATCCAGTTTAATAACCATCTATAATTAAATAATAAGTATTCATAATTAGATTTATATTAAATATTTAAAAATATATTCTTTAATATCATTATTTAATAGGAGAGAGCGGCGGGAAAGAATGATAAGGATGCACCAGAAAGTGACGCGTGTACCAAAGGGGCTTTGTCCTGGCGTTACCCCGATGACTTCCAAATGGGAGGTCGCTGGTTCGAATCCGGGCCACATCAAAAAGGGGTCTGTGGTCAGGTCATGTGGTTTAGCCAGTTGAGGGTTCCTACTGGGGTGGACTGCCCTGGATATTCTAAGTGTTGCACCGAGGAAACCCAATTTTCCTAGAATATCTAGGTGTTGCTGTTAAAAAAAAGTGACATGTGTCCTCTAGTTTACTTGTTTATTAGGTAGTATAGATAGATATAGATTACAAAACATATTTAACTTATAATAAATATATGTAACGTACTTCAACCACATCTTCATCCTACGATAATACAAATAAAGAAAACAACACGATGATCATAATGATTGTAAAATTGAATTGAACAATTTTGAAATTTAAGACTCATAAAAGTTCAATTTTTATTAAGTTTGGGAAGTTCTAAATTTGAATTTGACATATAAAACCAAAAGAGGATGCTTAATATGGTTAGAGAGAACTTTCTATCCTCTCAATATTTAACATTTGGTCCATGCGTAGACTTAGAAGTTGTATTGTAAATTGATATTGATGTAGTTTGAATTTCTTCTTGTTTCATATTGGAAAGGTTTTTCATTGACACTCACTTTAAGTGAAAAATCTATAACATCCATCAATAGCAACTCGGCTTCAAAATATTCAAATCAACATGGAACGAAGAAAGAAAAACACACTTTGGATGACATAATAACAACTAATTCAAATCAACATGGAACGAAATCAGAGACATGTATAACTTAATAATCTATCATTCCTACATACACGACTCAAAACTGAACATTAATCATCCCAAAGGGTGGTTGTTTGAATTTAACTTAATTTTGAATCACTATTTAATGATTGACATGATTAACTAATTAATGATGCTAAGCTAATTCTGTTCCATATCCAAACCAACTTTATCAAAATTTCAAACAGAAATTTCAAATGAAAAAGAATCCCCTTGCGCGATGTTAAAATAAACACAATATGTTCGAATTAAGTTTACAGTAATGGACGAAGATAGAATTTAACTCGTCAAACTGCCGGCAAGAGAAAGAGGAATCTACGCATTTCTAGCTATAACTAGATGTGTATCTCGACCAACTGACTCAAATCATCCATACCTGTTTGAGACTTAGGTTGATGTAAACAAATAAGACATCAACATCCGGGAATTTGGAAGCCCTAAGTTGCCCTTGATTATGGATTTCGACAAATCAATCATGGTCGTGGTGCAAACTGCATAAAAAGGCACCTCTCTCCATTATCTTGGTCTTCCCATGGGAGGAACATATAAGGAGCCAGGGGGGCCAATCCCCCCCTCTATTTTTTTACTCAGATGTATTGATTTCGACCCACTAGGTTTATTTCATATTAGTAATAGTGTTTGGGACCCTCCTAATCCAGACCAAAAACCCAAATTAGTCAAAAGTTATAGTGATACTACCCTCTTAGAGATAAGATTTTACATCTATAATATCTTTTGTTTTAGAGAAAAGTTTATTAAAACAACTCTTGGTTGAATGCCAAGGAGTGAACGTATAATGGGCTTGTTAACATCTACATGAATCATTGTGTATCGATGCGTTTGTGTGATAGTATCTTTCGATCTCTTGCTTAGTTATTTTATAAACACATTCTTTTGGGTTGTTATAAATCAACAAATTTTTTTTATAAAATAACATATTCACACTCTCATCTCTATATTCTTATGGCACTTTGACTAGTAGGAAAAGTAATCTTGTCGTTCATCAATTGCACATATTTTAAAGTTGTTTCTAGGAGGAAGATTCTCATATAAAACCGTGAGTTGAGATAAAATAAAACAAAAAAATGTTTGGGGGTAACATAAAACTATAAAACTCAGATTATAGTAAACTGCATTTGTCCAGGAGGTTTGAACAAAACAACAAGTTTCGTCCACCTGTAACACATTTAATCCTCGACGTTTGATATTTTAACACTTTATGTCCCTGGTCCTTAACTCCGTTAAAATTTATGTTAGTTTTTATGTAATATTACTAATATACCCTTCCCCATTATCTCTATGGTCTGAGCTACAAGAACTTGCAAATGCTAAGGAGCTTATTGTGATTGGTCTCGATGAAGATGATGAACAAGTCCAATAACCTCCATGTACAACCCTTATTTGATGTTTAATCCTCAACATGTTCTTCGATGAACAGATGATGATGATAACAATAGATATACTGGTAGAATCCTAACCTTAATATAAGCTAAGCTACGAGGAGGGTGAAGCAGGTTGAACCACCGCCGGCGAGGGGCTACCGCCTTCGGATGGAAAAGCGCCACGTCCACCGTGCGTAGAAGGGCCGCTCTCAATAGTTATTGAACCCTTCCGCCATACTGATCGGGCATGAACGAGTGGACGCGTTGCTCCGTGTATAGTCGTGATGTCTGCAACTCGTCATTCCCAGGTTTTACCCCAAACCTTTTCTCTTTCCCCGACGATAAAATTTGCTCCTGCAACAAAAACCCTAATTCGAATACTCCGGTGGTAGGTTAATCTGCAACAGAAGGGGCTGATTTGTTTGAATGAGACTGATGGATCAGGAAATTGAATTATGAAAATGAGCAGATGGGAAGAGTTGAATTATACAGAGGGATAAGATGGGCGGCCATGGGGGTTTTCATGGGTGTGTTCGTGGTTAGCCCCTGCGTCCACAAAATAAAAGAGGATTAGATTGTAGAATTGGGTGGATTGAGAGATGATTTCACGCGTTTGACTTTCAGAAGTTAAAATTGGTTCTTGGGTATGATGTTTGGAGAAGAAGGGGAGGGGTATATCAGTAATTTTATACAAAAACCAACAGAAATTTTAACGAAGTTAAGGACTAGAGACGCAAAGTGTTAAAATATCAAACGTCGGGGATCAGATGTGTTACACGTGGACGAAACCTGATGTTTTGTTCAAACCTCAGAGACGAAAGGTGCAGTTTACTCCTCAGATTATATTACAGGGATAATTTTTATGATTTGATAAAAAATTTGGATTCTTTTTCTATCTTAAAATTACACAGAAAGTTTATTTTATAACTTAGAACAAAAACGATTCTTTATTTGGAACATCTTTAAATAGTTTAGTTAAGGTACTTAATAGAGTGTAATTTTAAAATTTGGTTATTAACCCTCTCTCATTTTTCTCCCCAACCCCCGCATTATAAAATATAAATCGTAAACAAAGTCATCACATCGAAATCATCATATTCTTCTACACGACACTATTTACCTTGACAAATTAGCACAAATGAAATTAATAAAAACTCATACACATGTTACAAAATACAAATCAACTAAATATTTGGAAAATCTTTATATATTGGCTGAACATCTAGTACCTCATGTCGATGTTTATAGATGTACGTATGTATGAACTTTAATTTTATTATGAATATGTTTCTAGTGTTTATCAAATTCAATTAATCTAGCTGAACGTTTACGAATCTAAGTCTACAAAGTATACACAAATTAAAGAAGCGAAGCCAAATATTATTATCACTCACAATTAGAAGTTTTTTTTAGGGCCTCTTAATTTTAAAACACGTTTTATCCAAACCGTTTTTAACTCTAATCTATAAATCCATTGATCGATAGGACAATAAGTACACTTTATGGGTTTTATGCTAAAACACAATAAAAACGTTTATTAACTAAATAGTTAATTATATATTTTTTAATAATTTTATTGATGCAATATTTTGTTTAGATTTAATATAAAGTAACTAATAAAAGCAATAAATTTATGGCACTAGAACAAGAAGAATAGAGCATGTTGATGAAAAGTGTATACTTAGTATAACTAGACTTAATTAAGAACTTTTTATTATCTATATCTATACTATATAATAAATAAAGGTTTTTCTATACCACGTGTCGCCTCCACATTCATTCTCATCAATTTTTTTCCGCCTCTCTCTCTTATTAAATGCACCTCCTATTTTTAACAACAATATATATTTAAAGAAAATATTAATTATACTAATAAAACACAATTATTTTAAATTATCACTTATGAAACTTTAAAAATCTAATTAATTAACTTTTATTTTCAATCAAATAATTAATGAAAAACAAATTACATTAAATAGTATTTAATTTATTTTTTAAATCCAATTATATATTAGTTTTTGCATATTTTGAGTTTTGTTTTCTATCCTTAGTATATGATACATTTTTATATGTGTAAAATATACACATAAAGATTTAAAATTTTTATTTATTGATATTTTTCACTCGTGTGTATACACGGGATCTAAACTAGTTATATAATAAATAAAAGGTTTTTCATGTCACGTGTCGTCTCATATTCATTCTTATCATTTTTTTTCATACTCTCTCTCTTATTAAATACACCTATATTTTTTAATAATATTGTATTTTTAAATACTAATCTTTATATTAATAAATTTCCTGACATATTTTGACGAGTGTATATGTTAACAGATTATATTGTATTCCACGGGTTTATTCAACCTGTCTAAAACACGAGTTTAAAAAAATATTTTTTTATTACTTAATATATAATATTATATTTATTCAATCCGTGTAATACACGGGATTTTAACCTATTTATTTTAATATACCGTTAAAAAAATGAATGAAAACTTTATATATATTACAATGAATATTTTATATATGTCACTTGTAATAATTGATGTTTAAGATATGTTATAATATTATTAAAATAAATAATTCCTTCAAAATAGTTTTTTATTTAATAAATGAATAAAGAAGTTGAGTTGTAATATAACCTAACAATTTATGTTTAGACTATTATTTTATGAAGTAGTAATAATGAAGCAAGACATGTGAACAAAAGAAAAGTTGGTCCGAGAGGTAAGATCCCACAATTATACAATGATATCCATTATATATTTTCAGTCTATGAAATTGATATTAAAAAAAATATTTCTATTTCATAAAAGTTATATATTTAACAATTTACAAACCGATGAATAGTAACTTCTTCGACACAGATTGTGCTTAGTTCAGTAGTTACTTGTATACTACTAGATATGGGTAGAGGTGCACAAAAAAATCGGTTTTTTTTACCCGGTCAAACCGGTTTGGGATAAATCGGTTTGGAGCAAACCGGTTCGGGTTAGGCTAAAACCGCCGGTTTGAAACTGGTTTGAAGCTTTCTGGATGTAATCGGGTTGGGGACCGGTTTGTGTGAACCAGTTCGATAAACCGGTTTTTAAACCGGTTTTGGGGCTGAAAAAAATAGCCGTTTTCTAACGGCTATATAGCCGTTGGGGTCGATTTTAGCCGTTTCTTTTTGCCTTTTTTCACTTATAATTCACTATAAATAGGTGGGGGGTGTTTAGGTTTGATCACATCTCTTTCTACACTCTCTAATCTCTAAAACCACTCTTTAAACGCTCAAAAACGCTCTCTAAACTCTAAAAAAAAGCATGGCAAGTTTTGGTGTTGGTGGTTCCTCAAACGAAGTTACCGTTGTGGAAATTCGAGCAACAACGAGAAATCCGGCAATTTGGTGCAATTACGATCTATGTTTGTTGTCAAACGGGAAGGAACGTGCTCGGTGCAAGATGTGTGGTGCGTTTTTGGGGAAAGATTCAAACACTAGTTTGAAAACGTATATGGAAAAATCTTGCCCGTCCTTGAAGGGAATTCCAAGTGAAGGTCAAGCCTCGATGACAAGCGAATGAGGAATTTGGAACTTTGATCCAAATATTGTTCGAGATCGAATGCGAGGTTAGTGATTCAAGAAGGATTGCCGTTCAACCACTTTGACAATCCGCGCTTGACAAGGATGATTCAAGAGACACTCCAACCACGTTATCATCAAGTAAGTCGCACAACCCTTAGACGAGATTGTATAAAAATGTGGAAAAAAGCAAAAAAAGAATTAATTTTGGGTTTTGAAAATTTAGAAACCGGTGTAAACTTAACCACCGATGTTTGGTCGGCTCCACATGGTATTCCCGATTCGTACCTTTGCGTTACCACGCATTGGGTTGATCCCAATACGTGGCAAATGATGAAGCGTACAATCGCGTTTGACTTGTTTGAATATCCACACACCGGCGAACAATTATTTTATATATTGGATGGTGTTATAACCGAATTTAAATTACAAAATAAACTTTTTTCAATGTCTTTTGATAATGCATCTAACAATACAAATGCGGTTCAAAAACTAAAAATTAAATATAAACCGGTTTGCAACGGCGTTTTTTTTTATAGTCGATGTGTCGCACACATCATTAATTTGGCGGTGCAAGCCGGGCTTGCAATTGAAGAGGTTTCAAACTTAACATATACGTTTCGACTAATGCTTAAAGATATTTTTAGTAACAAAAAAAGATACCATGATTATATTAGATTTTGTCGTGAAACGAATAATCTTTGCTTAGGTCCGAATTGGGACGTCGAGACAAGATGGAACTCGACTTATACTATGTTTTATAGCGCTTTACGACAAAGAGAAACTTTAGAACTATTTCATAAAATGCTTGCCTCAAAACCTCGTCGTAAAATTCTAAAGTTTCCTTCTACGAGTTGGGACATTTTAAAAGACGTAACCGAATTGCTTGAAGTTTTCAAAACCGCCACCACTTTTTTATTCGGTGTTTATTATTCACAAGTCCATTAACTCTAAAACAAATATATTTAATGGCTAAAAAGTTGTATGAACTTGAAAATAAAAGCCCTCTTTTTACAAAAATGATAGAACCGATGAAAGAAAAATTAGTGAAATATTTTAAAGAAATGCCTCCCGTTATAACTTGTGCCGCCGCGTTAAACCCTACCATAAATGTTTACGGGGTTGAAACTTTGATTGATAGAATTACTTACGCTTTGAATTTGGATAGTGAAGACATCCATTTTGCACAAGTCACAAAAACATATTTTAACAAATGTTTCCAAGATTTATTTGATGTTTATTTACATAAATATGGTACAACTCCGACTCCACATGATACAATGGGTACATCATAAAGTGGTAGCTCGAGAGATGTTAATTTGAATTTATATAACGAAATGTTAAATGAATTTAGTAAACGGGCTTGAGGTACCACCCCGAGTAGCGAACTCGGAAGGTATATTGGCACAAACTTTTTAGCGTTTATGCCTCCTACCGTTTTTGAGGAGTTTGATATTTTGGCTTGGTGGAAAAAAAACGAAGCTTCGTTTCCGATTCTTTCCGCCATGGCCCGTGATGTACTAACCGTCCAAGCTTCCACGGTAGCTTCGGAATCTGCGTTTTCTTTTAGTGGCAGGGTCTTATCGATACGAAGGACTAGACTCACCCCCTAGCGATGGAAATGTGTATTTGCTTGAAGGACCATTTGGATGCGATGGATAGGATACAAGACCAAACTTCTCTCGAAGACGAAATTCAAGCCGAAGAAATCATACACAACAACGAGGTTGATCTTGGAATATCCGAACCAGTCACCGATGAAGAACTAGCCGAAGATGCAAGGCTACGAAGCTTCAGTTCCGAAGACAACGCACAAGAATAATCAATCAATATTCCAAAAAATAAAAATATATATTCTCATTTGTAATGTTTTAGAATTTTATAATTTTATCTTGTCATGTTTTCTAATTTTAGAACTTTCCAAATATTAATAAACGTCGAACTTTATGTTTTATATTTGTTATATTTTTTTTTGATTTTATATTAAAAATATAAAATTTATTAAAATTTTTTTTTTTAATAAAAACCGGTTGCAAACCGGTTTGTAACCAACCCTAACCGGTTTGACCAGTTAGACATTTTCCACCTCCGCAACCGGTTTAACCCGAACCGGTTTAGGGCCCAACCGGTTTTGACTTTTCGTTGACCAAACCGGTTCGGTTCGGGTTGAACCGGTTTGGGTTAAAAAACCGATTTGTTCACCTCTAGATATGGGTGTTTATTGGGTTGGGTTACGAGTTTTTCGGGTTGGTATTTTTTTTTTTGAAAACACATTGTAATTCGGTTTGGTTTTCGGTTTGAACCTAACAAACCGACTTAGCCAAAAAAACTTTGTTTTCTTTTGAGTAGTTATAAATTATTCGGTTTAAACAACACAACATTTTAGGAAAATCTAAACAAAAATATACCTTCATCAAATAATGATTTATAATCCATATATGGTATTGGTTATTGATATAAATAAATTAGGTTAACTATAAAATATGGATTAAAATAGTGGTATAATCCAATTCGGGTTTTTCGGTTCAAACCGAATTCAAAATCCTGAAACCTAAACCAAACCAAAAACCAAATTATATATTCGGTTTTCGGTTTGAACCAAACCGAAAACCAAATATGTAATTCGGTTTGGTTTTAAACGGTTTATGTTTCGATTCAGTTATCGGTTTAATCGGTTTGAAACCAAATATTGAACACCCCTGCTACTGCTAGAGTGAGGCGGTCAGGATTCAAACCATGGCGTCCACTGTTTTGAGGGGATCTTTTTGGGTTTTATTTTATTTTTTATTTTATTTTCTCTACCCCGTACAAGACAACTATAATAAAATGCTTTAATATTTTTAAGTTTCAATAAATATAATTATTAGTTTAATGTCGGGATATACTAAGATGGGCCTGTTTGCTAGACATGATGAATAATTGTTGACATGAGAACTTACACTTGAAATCAGGTTTTTTGATTGTTAATTCGAATTACATGATTAATTGAAAATAATAGAATTTTTTATACGACCACCAGGTCCGGAAAACAAAAAAAAGGGTAAATTTCTAGTTAAAATAACCAATTTCAAAAAGAAAAATAATTAAACTATTTATATGTTTTAGTGGTTTATTTTTAATAAGAAAGTTAGAATTATTTATAATAAATGAAAATTTATAATTGTAATAATTATTTATTAACTAGTCACTTCATCAACTTCTCTTGCCAAAATGACCGGTATAATATTTCATTGTCTTTGACATCTATTTGTAACGATCCAATTCATTAACTTCATATTAAACAATGCATTTCTTCATGGTGATCTACAAGAAGAAGTATATATGGAGCAACCTTGCGGTTTGTTACCTAGGGGAGTCAGGATTAGTTTGCAAACTTTGAAAGTTTCTTTTTGGTCTTAAACAGTCTTCTCGGGCATGATTTGGTTAATTCGGTACTTTGATTAAAGAGTTTGGGATGACACGTAGTGAGGCAGACCATTCAGCTTTCTATCGTCATTCGGGATCATATTGCATCTACTTAATAGTCAATGTTAATGATATAATAATCATCGAGATTGATCCTATTGGTATCTAACAACTAAAGGATCATTTGTTTATGTATTTCCAAAATAAAGATATGAGAAGACTTAGATATTTTCTTGGCATTGAAGTTTTACAATCAAAAGATGGAATTTTCTCAACGGAAGTATGTCTTAGATATCCTTGAAGAAGCAATTTTAGTTGATTGCAAACCAGTGGACACTCTTATAGATCCAAATGTTTAAGGGGGGAAGGGGGCTCCCAGATCAAGGATATAATCGAAGGGTAGTTGGAACAAGGAAGACTTACTATCTAACAAAAACCCCAACCAGATATCTCATTTGTTGTGAGTGTCGTTAGTCGGTTCTTAATTCTTCTTGTGACTCACATTTGTAAGTCGTACTGTGAATTCTGAAGTACATCAAAGGAGCTCCTGGAAAAGAATTGTTGTACGAGAGTAAAGGTCACATGGGGGTTCGATGTTATTTAGATGCAGATTACGAGGGATGTACTTTTAGTCGACGATCAACTTTAGGATTCTATGTTTTATTTGGAGGCAATTTGGTTTTTTGAAAAACAAGAAACAAAACATGGTAGCAAGGTCAAGTGTAGAGGCCGAGTATCGAGCAATGACAAATGCAACATGTGAACTTGTATGTGTCGAGCAACTTCTGGAAGAATTAAAGTTTTGAAAGATTCCCCAATGAAGCTCATATGTGACAACGAAAACTGCCTTAGATATCGACTCTATCCTAATATTCCATGAGATGGCAAAACACATAGAAATTGATTATCATATCGTGAGAGAAAAGCTCACTGATGGGATCATTGTTACTGGGTCTGTCAAACTAATGATCAAATAGCAGATGTGTTCACAAAATTTCTTGGAGGTCCTTAGGTTGAATTTATATGTAACAAGCTTGGAGCATTTGATATATAAACTCCAACTTGAGCGCGAATGTTAGATTATATATTAGGGTTAGTCGTCATTAGCGGTTAGGCCCATTAGCTTACTATGTATGTGTAACATTGTGTTACTGAAGTCATCTCAATAAAAACATCTTTTTTACAGTGTTCTTGTATCGATGTTGCACTAATAGCAGATTTGAGAGATTCAAAGGATTGTTGTGTTTCCAAAGAGGAGTTAAAAAACCCTTCCTAAGAAGGTTAATCAAAGGTTTGCTAAGACACCAAAGCCTTTGCAAAACCTTCTATAGTAGCTTGTCAAGCCCAAAATCCTCTCTCAATGGTTTCAAATCCTGAGGTTCGGCCAATTGCTTCACGCTTAGCAGGGTATGTACTCACTCCGTTTCCTAAACCGCATGGCCTAAGTAATCTATTGTTGTACCACCGAAGTTGCACTTGTTTGACAACTTCTTCAAAGTTTTTCCAAGTAACATTAAAACTTCTTACAAATGTTGCACTTGTTTGACAACTTCAAAGTTTTTGATTCACTGGTACAAATTCACTATTGCATGACCTATTAAACGGTGTGACACTCTTTGATACAAAATTTACTACGTATCAACGTATGTGCGCCTGTGACAGAGAGTTCGAGAGGTTTGGATGTGGTGCGGTTGTTCAGGCGAGATGAGGGCGTTGGGCTCCCTTTGTAGTCTTAGATTAACTTATGGAGTAAAGTACAATAATAGTACTTTACCATAGGCTATCTAGTCCCATGGTTCTTTGTAAAAAAGTTATACAATTTGCTTCATCTCATAATTTATTTTCAAAAATTGAAAAAATAGTCCCTGTACTACTTTATAACTTTATCATTTTACGTCTAAAGCTCAACCACGATTCATTAATATTTTTTTCAAAACCGAGCTTGACTTCACCCGGCTTGTCTTTTTTATTATTACTAAATATTTAGTTATTTTATTTTAATTATAATTTTATACGTATAACAAAATATATTAATTTTATATATAGTAATATCCATTATGTAATTATTAATAATTTATTATATAAAATAATAATTTTATATTTTTAGCAATGATAAGCTCAACATATAAAACTTGGGCTCAAGCTTGAGTTTTTTTATTAAATAATCTCCAATTTAGGCTCAAGCTCGTTTAAGACCGGCTTGATTAGAATGTTTAATGACTCAAGCTCGAAGAGCTCACGAGCAACTTGGCTCATTTACACCCATACTCGAAGAGAGTGATCATCAATCTTGATGCTTTCATCAATAAAATGAAAAGAATCACAATCAAGTGTGCCCCAAATTGAATGTAAAACATCCCAAATTAGGCATTATCATAACATTTCAAAAGATTGGGAAAAATAAAATTATCCACAAAAACCATGACAAATGAACCCTATTGTGATCTAAAAGAACACCAATTTTTATGCATTTCTTGAAATAAAACAAAAAAAAAAGATGATAATGGTACAACAGTAAAAAATAATTTTATAACAGAGAATCTATTGTCACAATCTAAGTCAAGTATGATAGGAGCAGGACACCTTCTTCAAACTTTGGTGCTTCTGGTTCAACTTCAAAACCTACATCTCATCATCTTCCAATGCATTATAGATCATCCTGCAATGACAGAAAAAAGATAAGGGCCTGATCAGCTCATGGGTCGGGTCCCACTTCAACGGTTCGATTGGGACCCATGAAAAATTAATGTACTGTATTACCAAAATAAGGTGATGAAGAGAAGAAATATGAGATATCCGAGTTTGAAAAGCCGTTGCTTCTTTTCCCAATCGAGCTGGTTAAAGATCTCTGTCACATCCACAAGGTGTTGTTTCCGAGTGTACCTAATAACATATGTTTAGATATTATCAATTCATCATTATACAAAATTATAAATTTATATCAATTGAGTGGCAAAGATGACTTACAATCTCACATTGTAGTAAAGGTACGGCAATGCAAGAAGAAACATCATCCAATGCCCAGTCAGAAGATATATCAAGCATAAAACGCCATGTGTAATATATTCTGGTAATATCACAAAGTTTATCCGGGATGCAGAATCATAAGGGTTAATGTAATCAAACTCTAAATCCGCTAAGCACATAAGCTGCAAGATAAAGATATTAAAAGTTACAGTCGTTTTGAACCTTAAAATTTAATAAATTATGGATGCAAAACACAAAACTAGATTATGATTAATAGACCAATTACACTTTGTTCCTTATCAACAGTTATTGTTTAGAGTTATCAACTTCCCAAACATTTATACTTGGATTTTCATCACAAAGAAAAAGACATCTTGCTTGCAACCTTCAAGGGATGGTGTAGTGGTAAGCACGTGATTACCCTCTAGAAGAGGTCTCAGATTCGAATCTAGGTTCCACTGGTTTCCTACCATAACCTCTTGAAGACAACCTGCCCAGTGCAAGCCGCGGTTTATCCGATCCCGTTGGTTAGCAAGGTATTGGCAAGGTCCCATGTATTTATCGCTAACGGATTCTCACGGTTACCAAAAAAAATGCAGAGTAAACCATCAAGGGGGTGGCATAGTGGTAAGTGTCTCATTCCCTCTAGCAAATGTCTCATAATCGACTGGTTTCAGCCTTTAACACCTTGAAGGTCACCTGCCCGACATAAGTTGTGTTTTAACTGGTCTCATTGTTTTAGCAAGGTATTGGCAGGGTCCAATGTGTTTACCGCGGCTAAACAGATTCTCATGGTCACAAAAAAAATGCAGAGTAAACCATCAAGGGGGTGGCATAGTAGTAGTCTCATTCCCTCTAGCAAATGTCTCATGTTCGACTGGTTTCAGCCTTTAACCCCGTGAAGGTCACCTGCCCGACGTAAGCTGTGTTTTAACCGGTCTGGTTAACAAGTATTGGTGGGTACCATGAGTTTTTAGTTTTCTGGTGACTGATTATAAAAAAAATAGTACTTTTTGAATAGTTTCCACAATTTATGCACAATCAGATATTCATGCAAATTATATAGTTTTTCTTATTTAATATTTTCATGAGAACACTAAATCAAATGGTCAAAATTTACCCTCTTTTTCTAGTTTAAGCAATGGTAAAGATCAAAGAGACTGTTTGTGATTGCACAAAGCCAAATTTTACCATCATAAACCGAATCTATGTTCATCACAAGAAATCAAAGCAATTATTAAGGTACAAAACAGAAACGGAATAGACATAAATTGCGCAAGGTTTTCCCCAAGAACCCTAATTTCGCCAATTTGCAAAATTAACGAAATCGAAGTACGCAATTGATTAATAATCAGTTCCACCAACAAAAGGATCAAGACTCCATAACAGTTAAACGAGTTACAGATTACGAATTGCAGATTCTCAGAGCATATAATGAAATCAAAAAGTGTTGAAAATTAACCTGATAAACAACGAGAGCAACGAGAGCTATGAGGATGAAGAAGAACACTAGCCATGTAAGTATCTCCCCCATTAATGCCCTCTTCTTCCTCTCCTTCTGTGGGTGATTTTGGTTGTATATATCAAAACCCTAAGTTGACGACTAACACCCTCTACTTCATAAGTTGTTTCTTAGGTTACCTTGCTTTACAATTCATTAGAACTAGCAGCCGTTACCCGCGCGTTGCGGCGGGACACGCGTTAAATCGGTTTGGTTTCGAACATAAAAACGTTAATAGAAAACGCATCTTGCGATCATATCTTTGGAAATCACAAAAAGTGACGTTTAAATAAAAAAAACGAAAACGAAAAAAAACATTGTTTGATGAAAAAATAAAACCGTGTGAACTATTACGAAAAAAAAACCATAAAAATAAAAACGGCGAAAAAAGTTATAAAAAAGATAAATAAAAAACGACATGTTTTTTTATATCAATCGAAAACAATATTAAAAACAAATAGCAACGTTGGTTCAAATAATACGGATAACGGTACCGATATTGTCCATTAGCTTTCGGTTCGGTTCGTGAATGCACTGGGACTCGGTATCGTTTACAATTGAAAACAAAATTATTTGTGATGGATTCGTCACACAAATGTTGTACGATGTAATCTATAAAATAAAGTCATGCTTTACATCGACCGAAATCCATAGAAACAAACAACGATGTCAGTTCTGATAATATTAATACCGGCAATGATACTATTTGCTCATTATTGGTTTGGTTTGTCACGGTACCGGAATGATAACTGTGCTCGCTATATAGCTTAGATACAAAAAAAATACTCGTTTTTGAATTAACAAACAAAAGATAGATGTGTATTCCGTTATTTTTTTAAAATTAAAGCGAAAGTTATTTCAGAAATATAAAATAAGTAAAAAAATTAAACGGGCTAAAAAAATATAATAAATTATAAACTTATTGTACACGCAAGTTCCGTAAGTAATATAAAATATAAATAAATAAAAAACAAAAAAAAAGCGAAAAGAAAATCAAACCCACCTCCCTTGATTCAACAACCAAACTTATTAACCAACCAAGCAAGAGTAATTTAGTTGTTGTATCTGTAAAACTAAATATAAATATTGAAGTAATTTATTAAGAAATAAGGCTGCAAAAGAACTAGTACTTTAGGCATAAAGTGTTACATATATGTCTTTTGTAAGTAATTAAATAAATTATTGTTTTATTTAATACAGAAATAATTTCATATTTATATAATTAAATTCATGAGCGAGTCTTTTGGTAATATTAATTAAATTGAAAAACGGCATAATCAATAAAATAAAAACGTTATGAGATCATTAATATTAACTAACTATTGTAAATTATACTCTTTATAATAATGGGATATTGGTCCGATTGATCTATGGGTTTATAAATTGATCATGATTCATGAAAGTCTGGTAATTTACAAAAAAGCCCCTCATAACCGGCCGGACGACCGGCCGTGTTTAATAACATTGATTGCAAGTGCTTCTCCTGTTGCTAAGGATTCCTCATCTCCTAACATATAAGCTCTCTTCTTTCTTCAATAAAGAAAGAGATGAGAGAGAGAGATCGGGACGACGACAATCGCTCAAAAACAAAAATTAAGGAGTAGCTACAGTACGAATTATCCGTCTTCTCACTTCAGTCTCTGCTTAATTTCATCGTCTTCATCAACAACGAGGTAAAATTTAGGTTTGTTACTCAAATACGTGTTTGATTAAGAGAGATACTGGTTCGTTATATTCTTCTGCGAACGAGTACAAACAAACTGTGTTTTTTATGTTACATTTGTGTTCATTTAATGACAATTTTCTGTTGTATTTGCCGAACACTATATTTTATGTTTATTTGATTCCATTTATGAAGAAAAAAAGAACTGCCTTTGATTGTTGAGAACTCCCCATAGATTACGAACCTTTAATAATTCTATTTTGGGTGCACACTATTTTTTACTCAAGGGACTTGTAAATTGGAGGTAAAATTGCACAAAAGTAAACTTCTGCTTCATTTTGGTGCTTTTACACTTATTGTATTTGATGTATTTAAGTCTATGGTTATAAACTTTGGTGTATACTGAAAACTACTTGTGTTTTTGTAGTGAAAGCGTGTTTGAGGTATGTACTAGATTTGTTAATTATAATTACTTTTTCCGATTTTATTTGGGTTTTTAAGTTGAATTTGTTAATCAGATAATTTAATCGTCGAATTCAAATGTTGTACATTTCAGCCGGTGAATACTATGCTCTCAAGGTTTGTAAGCCCTCAATGACTTATATTCAACATACTAAAATTTGCAACCAATTTTCAGCCGGTAAATGCGTTAGTGGTATTTGGGATCGAACATTCTCTGTTGTCGTATTATTTCTCCTATGAATGAATGATATAAGATTTGCCTAATGTGTCACAAATATGATAGGTCAATTCGAGAGAAACATGAGCAAACAAGTGCATTTACCATGTAAAAACAAATCAACTTCGATTCTTTTTTTAAGTATGTTTGTTCCAATCGTTTATGCTATACAAACGATATATTTGTTATACGTTTTTTAACCATGACGATTATTAAATTTTGTTTCAAACCAAACCCTACGTTTAATGAACTTAATTGGAGCTATATAGCTTCATATATACTTAATTGAGTCAAAAGTGAAATACGTGTAAACTAGAGGGCCATCCGTGTACTTTTAATTCATCAATAATCTACATAAGCAAATACTTATGCCTACACACAACGAGTTGTTTGGGGGGGGGGGGGGGGTACAATTAAAAATCACCTATCAATACAACCCATTATTTTCGAAAGCTTGCCACACGATCTCATAATTTTCTTGAAACTATTAGAAATAAAATTGGGGAAGACAACAATCGGATTTTGAGGTGGAGAATTGTTTCCCCTCGTTGAAATAATATCCGATCCCATGAAGGAGTTGTCGTCGTTACTTTTACGCATGTAGAAACTCCTGCTCCCTATGTCTCCAATCAAGACCGACTTATCCAAACCTATAAACAACAAAAAAAATTATCATTTTGCATCCGCACAAGTAGACTTATATTCAATCCTGCATAATAAATCTCAAAGATATTTCAAGTTGTAGTGACATTTGTTCATGGGATTTAAATCTATACTATATAATAAATAAAGGTTTTTCACGACACGTGTCGTCATCATATTTATTCTCATCATTTTTTTCCTGACTCTCTCCATTATTAAATACACATTTATCTTTTAATAATAATATATTTTTAAAGAAAATACTAATTATACTAATAAAACATATTTATTTTAAATTATCCCTTGTTATAAGAAACTTTGAAATCTAATTATCTAACTTTTATTTTCAATCAAATAGTAAATGAAAGTCATATTACATTAAATAGTAATTAACGTATTTTCGAAACTCAATTATATATTAATTTTTACATATTTTGAATTTTGTTTTCTATCCTTAATATATATATATATATATATATATATATATATATAACACATTTTTACATCTGTAACATATATACATAAAAATTTAAGAATTTTATATATTTATATTTTTCACCCTGTGTGTATTACACGGGTTCTAAGCTAGTGTATGATATACATGTGTTTATACTGTTCTCGTAGTAAAAAGAAGAATCTTACGATGAAGACTGAAGTAAGATTGGTGTAACTCAAATGTTGAAAGGGAATGTTGATCGAGTTGAGGACTCCTGCCTTCTGAATTGTATTGTTTCTTAATTATCTCCATTGTTTCCTCCACACTTGAACCTAGTTTGACCATTGTACGGACGGGTCCAGGGCTGCCCTCAACTGTTACATTCACCACCACCTTTCCATCTTTATTATACCCCTACATTTATTTGTGGGAAAATCAATGAAATAGGTCGTTCACATATAAAATTATGAAAATTGCACTTTTTTAATTATCAAATATTGAACATCCAATAAATATCGGTCACATGTTTCTCTTGTGCGTTAGGTGGCACACAACTTTTTATACCTGTGCGCCCAAGCCAACGAATTTAAAACTTGTTATGTGTACTAAACACACAACATTCAATCTTGTGCGTCAAAACACAAACATTAAACGCTAACAAAAATGGCTTATATTTCAACTAGACAAAGAAAAAGTACAAATCAATTATTAACCTTTTACTCAATATCCTTGTAAAATGTAGTTGTTTAATTCAACTACGTTAAATGGTATTGAATTTTATTTATGGATTTAAAATTATCATTGTTCATACACAATCTATTATGACCCATTAATTAAGGAGTTAAATACATAAAGCCAACTATTTTATCGTTTTTTATAAGATCATTATATTATTATTTTTTGAACACAACAAATTTTTTTTAAATACTAGTTAGAAATGTGTTTTTAAAAATGATTTTTGAATTTTATAGAGAAAGTGTTTTTTTAATTTAAAATAAATTTTTTTTTCTTATTTAAAAAAACCCTTTATTTTTTAAAACAACATTTTTAATTTTTTTACGGATTTTTTTTTAATTTTTCAAAAACGTTTATTTTAATTATTTTATAAAAGTTTTTTTTATTCTTTTTAAAATATGTTCAATTTTTTTTACATAAATGTTTTAAACTTTTTTTTAAATAATGATTTTTTCAGAGAAATAATATGACAAGTTTTGATATGGTTTTTTCATGAAAAATGTATGACAAGTATGTGTGGCCATGTGGGGTATATTTAGCGTAGTGAGAGTATCAAGAGAAAACTTATTGTTCATTAAAAAACTAGAAAACTATTTCCCCCTTAATTTTAAAACCTTAATAATTTTTTCATACGTTATCATTTTAAAAAAAAATACACCATAAAATCGAGCATTTTTTTATTTTTAATTTGAGTACAATATTGCTATATTAAAAATAAACTTTTTTAACGTGTCAAATTTATTCGATACTACATATATGTAATATGATAATACTGCATATATGTAGTATCATCATATGATCATACTACATATATGCAGTATCATCATATTGCATATATGTAGTATCATCGTTCAGAAAAAGTCCGTCACGTTAATTTTTCATTTTTTATATAGCAATATCATACTTAAATTAAAGATAAAAAATACTTAATTTATTGGTGTGATTTAAAAAAAAAATAATAACGTATGAAAAGTTATTAAGCTTTAAAAATTAAGGGGGGGATTTTTTTGTTTTCTCATAAAAATAAGTTTTGTCATGAAACCAACCCTATAGCGTAAACCCTAAACATAAATGTCCTTGAGATTCAGAATATCTAGTTCCAGATTTTTTATGTTCATTTTATATTTAATATATTAATTTAAAAAAAAATTTCAACTTAATATTTAATATTTTATTTTGAAATATATAATATTTTTATTTAAAAATTTTCATTTAATACTTAATCAGTATTTGGTACTTAATATATAGTATTTAATTCAATATTTAACGTTTAATACTCAACATTTTGTATTTAGTGTTAATATTTCATATTTAATATCAAATATTATTTAATATTTAAAACATAATATTTAGTATTAAACATTTGATATTTAATATTTTATATTTTATATTTTGTATCTAATAAATTTTGATTACACTAACGTTTATGTTTAATAAAACTCATTAAGTTTAAATTTAATATTTAATATGTTACGTTAGTTTTGAAATTTAACTAGGTTTTCCTCCCCGCGCGTTGGGCCGGGAATTCCATCACGATCCCAAATTTCAAAACGCGGACACCAAAACACGTCGCAACGGTGGTCATTCCGACGTAAACCTTAAGGCATCAAGAAACTCGATTGCAAACCCAGGTCATAACAACATCTACACCCTAAAAAACCCAAAACAACTGGAAAAAACACAAAAAACACCAAAATTTGGGATGGGCGCAGCCTCGAATCCGGGCCGTCGGCGGTGGAACGATCATGAATATCAAAACGAAAAAAAACACGTCGCAACGGTTGTCACTCCGACGTAAAACTCTAAAGCATACTCAGTAGTAAAAGTGAGCGTGCTGCCGTAAAACCCAAAGGTGCATTCTGTCATAAAAACCGTACTCCGCCGTAAAACCTGAAAGTGTACTCCGTTGTAAAAGCGAGCGTCGAAAAGGCTAAATACAAACGCAGACGCGACGATAAACATAACGTTAATAAAAGGAAAACTAAAACTGAAACATTAAAAAAAAAACAAAACAAAAGTTTAAAGGAAATTTTGTGACCAAAATGAGAATATTCAAAATTTTATGCCCGAAATGAGAGAACCTAAAACTATATTATTCCCTTTTTTTACCTTTTAAATATATATATAATAATTATATAATAATATTTAATTAGTAGAATTTAAAATTTTCAATTTACATTTAAAATGTATATATTAGTCTAATATGATATTTTAACTTCTAGTTTAATATTTATATTTAGTACTTATTATATGAATTATACATTTAATATTATCGTTATTATTTAAAAATCTTAGGAAATGAATAGTAACTTTTTTTTGAGGCTATAGCGGACGTCGTTACCATTAAGGTACCGTGAGTTATTCGACGACTCCGTAACGCGAGGCGGGTAAAATTCCTAGTTTCAGTTGAATTGCTTTTTTCTAATCCATCCGGCTTTAACAAATGTTTCAATTAAGGATTTATTTACAAAGGTGTTCGTTTTTTTAGGTAAAAGGTTAAATCTCACTTGAATCATATCTGTGGATCTCTATATGTACGAGTTTGTTGTTGAAAAAATAATTTAACTGATATTGCGTGAAAGATTTATGTTTAAATAAATTATTAATTTGTAATGTAATTACAATACTAATTACAATTTGAAATGCTATCCATTTTCAACCACTGAAATGTGTGACAAGGTTTCGAATCAATGACGTATTCAAGTGATTGTTTCGTGAGCAAGATCAAGCTTACTAGAAACTATAATTAAATTGAGCTTAACGAACTTATGCTCAAAATTGAAGCCTACTTAAAGCCAAAGGGTGTGGTTCCGGGAAAGGCACGGGAAAGGTGCCACCTCACTTTTGCCGCTACGAAACACCGTCCCATGACCTATCTTGTTTCACTGTCGGGTGGGTTTCACCAGTAAAACTTTGCCCACTCCACCGCATTCAATCAATACTGTACGATAAAGGAAAGCTCAGTGTACAACCCAAAAAAATGGTTTAGGGATGGAATTACAAATCTAATGTGGCGATGATATGGAAAAAAAAGAGTGTCATGGATGTGAGGGACGTGTGGGACGACACCTAATGCTAATAAACGAGACCGAACCCAAGCTTTACACACGAGATAGTCAAACTTATTATTTATATAAATATAATAATTTTTATTTTATATGATAAATATACAATTACATTTTTTTTTGAACGGAAATATACAATTACATAACAAATATTATTATATAAAAATATAAAATATTCCCATAAACTATGTGGAAAACTTGTTCCTTTTGTCAGTTTTTGTAAATTGTAACCGAATTCTTTTCCCTATAATTCGCTTACTTTTGTGAAAAATGTAAACGCTAATAAGCTAAAATCCATGTATAATTCAGTTTTCCAATGATTACTAGATCAATTGGTTTGTGAGGACATGGCTTTCCAATGTAGAATTCATGGGTTCGAGTCTCACTTGACGCAAAAATATTATTAGGTGGGCAAGGGGTTTTACCACAGTGAGCCTTCAGGTGGTGGGTTTCCCTTGACATGGTGGGCCGGCCGGGTCACCACACCAGCGCTGTCTGCATTTGCGGGCGTGGGTGGCCTTTCGCCATTGGGTTTACCCGGGTGACCGGGCATATAGTATTCGTTGGTCATTCTAAAACAAAATTCAGTTTTCAGTTTTACGCCTAAGAATTCTGAATTATACATCGATTTTACAGTATTAACATCAGCTTATTTATCTCTATCTCTATAATTTAACTAAATATAATATTTTGTCATAGCTTTTTTTAAATTTATTTTAACCTCTCACATTTCATTCTCTATCTATATCTCTATTTCACTCACAAACACTTATTTTATTATTTTTTCTCTTTCCTATACACTCACAAAAAATATAGAGATTAATAAAAATAGATCTCTATATTTGAAGAATCTATTTACTAAACTCTAAAATTTAAAGATGGAGATAGAGATATGACGGAGGTGTAAAATAAGAGAAATCTCTAAATAATATAGATGGAGATGAATATAGAAACACTGCAAAATACATTTGTAATGACTTTAAAAAAATAGGAGTGTAAAGTAGAGAGTGTGTTCGCCGATCAAACGAATTTGGAAGCAAAGAAGTTATACTCTTCTATCTCTCACCACCGCTGCCACCATCATCGTTGCCACATTTCAAATTTTTAACAAATCATCAAAAAGTGAAAGGATTAATCGATTACATTTACCTCAATTTTTGACGGAGAATAAGGCAACACCAAATCCTGCGACGATGAGAATCCCTCCGTACAAGCCCGACGTTGGGCAATCACTCCGTCATGATCCTCCATGGCGGCATCAACATCGACGGTCAACAAGGCAGGCTCCGATTTGCACCTCTTAATTAGCTTCAAAGGCTTCCGCAGCGATCGACTGAATAGTAATCGGCGAGTTTTGTAAGTAGACGACGACGACGGTCTGATTCTCCGGCTTAACGGAATTCTTCCATGGAGAGACTTCTGTGACATAAGTTGTTAAAAATAAAAAGCGGTTTCAGTTTGTAGAGATTCAGATGATTAATATGTATAGTTTTATATACAAGTTAAAGTGTATGTATAGCTTTGGGAATGTCGAGACAGTTGATGATCTATATATTTTCAGTTTCTTTTTTCGTTTTTAAATAATGTATTTTTAGAAAGTTAACTTATAATTAAACTCATATTCTTATAACCGGAACGAACTGGAAACCAGCTACATAACAGGTACGATTGAGCCGCCTTCATTTTAACCGGCCAGTTATGGATCTTATCGGACCCGATGATTGGATACGATTTTCAAATTTTTTTATATTTTAAATTCCAAAATCTCATTTACTAAGAGAAAAAGGGTATACCCCCATCATCCTCTCCCGTGATCCTAGGTGACACCAATGTGGCACCATCACTTGAGTGATACACCACCTCCTTGTGCCTTGTGGTGTGATAGTTGGTGTGATTTTTTGGCGTAAAAAAAATCATGGGAGAAGAACAAATGATTAGGGAGTGGGTGTGAGGTGGCACTGGATGAATGGGTGTGATTATTTTCATTTAAGTGATACACCACCACTCTCCAAGTGATTATTTTCACTTGAGGGGATCACTTAGAGTATACCGAATTCTCTAATTCATTACTAGTGTAGGGTTTGTATTTTGTTTATTCACAGTTTGTATTTTGTTAACATTGCACATTCATACCAAAAGATAAAGTAATTTAATATTTTGTTTTAATTAATTATACATATATAGGAGAAGTTTCCGCTAAAAAGTGAATTTTCGCTAATAAAACTAAGAAACTGGGTCAAATGAACTCCGATTGAACTAATTTCATCGGCGTTGGAACCGGCTCACCGAAATAAAGCCTAAACCCTAAAGTTAAACCCTAAAACTAACCCAAAAACCTAACCACCCCACCCCCACCCCCTAAAAACCTAAATCCTCCAACCCCCACCTCCCAAAAACTAAACCTACCCACCCCACCCTACAAAAAAACTAAATCCCTCGACCCCCCCCCCAAAAAAAAACCTAAATCCCCCAACCCCACCCCCCAAAAACCTCGATGAGCCGGTTTCAACGTCACTGGAACGAGCTCAATCGGTGTTTGTTTGACCCGGTTTCAGTTAAAAAAGAAATCATTTCTTAGGTTTCTTAGCGAAAATTCACTTTTTATTTTGACCTCCCCTACATATATATAATTTTTAACTTTATATGGGTTTAAAAACCCGTCCGAACAATAAACAAGACAATGAGTTTGAAATATTTTTAAATTTAAAGTATAGATTATTGGAGTATGAATGAATGCACTTTTTGTAGAGATATGTAAGGCATTTTTTTTAATCATTTAATACAACACATTTTCCTTTTTACGTCATATATACATTTATTTATTTTATTATAATTAATGGACAACTTATTATTTATGTTTCTCAAACATAAAAGACTCAACCATTGTAAAAAATTTAAATAATATATTTTCTAGATTATTTTTTTATTTATAACTTTTAAAATATGATATTTTTATATTGAGACCTAAGTTACAAGCCCTCAAAACAAGTGTTTATTTTGTCTTTTTCTACATCTCTCTCTGTCTTAGAAAGTCTGCTTCTCTCTCTAATCATCAGGTTAACTTTTTTTTAAAAGCTTTGTTACGGTTTCGTTTTTCTTAATAAAGTTTTTGAAATGTTACTAGCTATTTCACTCCAACGCATGGTGGCTCTTGAAAGTCTTTGATTTATTTAACGGTTTAGGTTTTTTTTAAGTTTCGAAGGGGTTTGGTGTATTTTTTTTTTAGTTTTTTCAAATACTTTGTAGTGGAGATGGTTGAAAGCTTTTGTTTGTATTGGATGGTAACCGGTTTGATTCAGGTGACATGCGATATCGTTGTTTTTTTTATTTTTACTTTTACATTACTTTTTAAAAATTCTTATACCGCAACGTTCGGGTCATAATAATGTTTTCTATATATGTTTCAATCTCCGTAACCGATTCGTTGTAACTTCATACGTTCCTTTTTAATTTGACACCGACTAAAAAACATCTGTACCGTTACATAACTATCTTTTAGCTATGTTTTGACCTCCGCAACCGAGTCATCGTAACTCCATACGTTTCTTTTATATATTTAACCACGTTTCCTTTTGTGTCTGGCCATGCTAATGTCACCGCCTCAACAGGTTAAGATCCGCCTCTCTCCGTGAAGCGTGAGCGAACGAACCGAGTCAAATACAATACGTTTTCGTACTTATTTATACGATGTTTCGAGTTGGTCTACTTTTCGACGTAAATTTTTTTTGAAAACGAGTTACGTCATATATAATACGTTTTCATTTGACTGTATAATCAATGTAAATTTAGTTCGGAAATGAGTCGGATCGTTTGTAGTCTATACTTCATCACGTCGTAAACGGCGCCGCCGTAACGCGCGACGGGTTAAAAAACTAGTTGTATATTAATCCTTGACCAATGAAGATTAATGAATTCATATTATAAAGTATCTTTGACAAATTGTGTCCTCATGGAGGGGTTTCAAGATTGTGCTTAAGCACAAAAAAAGATCATGTTTAGGAAATATAAAGCATGTCTTAACTTTTGTGGATGATACTTCAAGATATTGTAACGCATTAGAAACTTTAGAAGTTTATAGAGAAGAAGTTGAATTACAATAAAACATTTTGATTAAAACTCTAATAATTGACATGAGTGGGAAATACTATGATCCTTTTTTTTAACGGTAAATCCTATTTTTTACTTCATCCTAAATCTAAACCATGTCTCACGTGAGACTAGAACAGAAATACTATGATCCTAAGTATCTTCAATATGTAGGAGTAATTCATGACGGTAGCACCATATTCACTGCAATAAAATGGCGTGGCCGGATGAATAAACAAAATTCTTAGGAAATGTATAATTCCATGTTGTCCTATTTTGGTATGAATGTTGGATTTTAGGGAGAAGTTATTTGAACAGTTTGTTATCTATATTGAATATGTTGAAAATCAGACCCGAGAACATGACACAGAACAGTTTGTTATCTATATTGAAAGGTTAATAAACTTTTCATAAACCATTGCAACCTTTCATGAGAAGATACCTCTAAATATACAACTACTGAAATTGATCTCGGATAGGATAACAATGAATGTACATTTTTCAAATAATCTTTAACCGAAATTCACCATACAAACATACTTATAGTAGATTGCCTTTCTTGAATCATCGCAAAGAGGTTTTTGTGACACTAAAGGCAGTTTATAGGGTCAAATACTTATTATGGAAAGTGCCTCCGATCATGATCCAAGTTTGATATATATTCAAGGCTCAATTTTGACAGGTTCTCCGGGTGGGGGGTTGGGGCCAAGTGGAAAGAGGAGAGCCCCATAACCAAGAGGATGGATGTAGGTTCTAACCTTGTCCAGGGCAAAAAAAATTTGTGACCGGTTCTCCGACCATTTTATTTTATTCTTTTTGTGACTATTTTAAGTTCGCAATTTACTTTTTTTTTAAATAAATATTGTGCCGAATTTATTTTATCTTTTTATGACTAATTTTGCGACCGCATTTATTTATCTATTTGGGATCGATGTTGTCAATGTTTTTCTTTTATATTTTTTTGCGACCGCGTTTTACTTTTTGTAGAATAAATAGCGCGACCGGTTTTATGACTGTTTTTATTTTATATTTTAGTGACCGGTTTTGCGATGATATTTTACTTTTCAAAAATCGATTTTACTATACATCTGACCTAATTTAGTAATTTGTTTTATTTTATTTTTTCTAATTATCAATAGTGGTTGCTTTTTTGACTCGTGTTCATGGTTGTAAAAATCACTATGCGTGAGTCTAGCGGTGGTAATGACTAGCGATTAATTCGGATTAATGGATTGAAATTTTTATATGTAATTTTCAAACTTATATGTATATACACATTTTTATATGTAATTTCAAAATTATATATACATATACACATTTTTATATGTAATATGGATTAATAGCCCAATTTACAGGAAAATGGTTGGAATTTGGCTGGATAAAAAAATATAAAATTTATAACTGTAAGAATGCCTGAACTGTATATATTTAATGTTATAATCTTAATTAAGTATACAATACTAATTAAAACTAAGGGTGTTTATCAGGTTGGTTTTTAGGTTCTTCAAATTTAAATTTTAAAATAAACTCAATAGAGAGATTCGAATTTTAAAATTTAAATTCTGTTTGAATTCGGGTTAATTTAAATAACCCAAATTGTGAGAAAAAGTAAATAAAATAAATAAATATATGTGTTTTTATAAGGATTAAAAATTATATTATTCGAATTCAAATATTTAGGTCGAATACTTTGAAAATCACATATTCGAGTTTGATTCGAAAACCGAATTTAGAATTCGTTTTGGATGCTAACCTGATTCGAAAATGAGAAACCGAATTCAATATCATAGTTCAAATTAATCTAGTTCGGTTCGAATCATGATTTTTCTAGTCCAATTCAAATAATAAACACCCTTGGTAAAATATGTTGGACTGAATTATGTTATTTATTTATTTTTTTTAACGGCAATTTGGATCACTAACGGGTCACTGACTCACCCGATCATCTTCACCTCCCTCAGGAGGAAACCCACCATAGGTGAGAAAACCCTATAGCCCAACCTGGACCCTTTTTTTTGTCACAAGTGAGACTTGAACCCAAGACCACCCGATCATCTCCACCTTTGCCATTAGGCTAATCTAGTGGTAGAGAATTATGTTATTTTATAAATACGTTTCTGTTCATTTTTCTTAATTTATTATCAATAATTAACGAGTTTCACATTATAATAAAAAATAAATACTACATTAATTAAGAATCGAGTATTTCATACAAACGAATTTAGAACGTTATAACTTATATGCATGGGTTGAAATTGTGCGTCAATATTAATCAAAATACGTACATGTCGCTATCGTTTATTGTAATGCATTGGTGTACGTTTATTCTACGTTGTACGATAAAAAAAATACACTAAAATCAATGACCCTTTGAAAAATAGCATTATAATTCCCAAAAAAAAATTGTCGCAATATAATTACATCGTAATAAGTAGCAAAATTCGATCATGTTTTCTTTGGATTTATGGACTAAAACTATTTTAATTATTTTTAAAAATAAATATTATTTAGCAATAATAAAGGACCGACCATGGCTTCCAACTTTTGGTTGCCATTTGCCAACGTATCTGGATTTGGACACCCAAAGAAACTTCCGCGTTCCTTCTTGGTTTTGTCAATTCTGGCTTCCATAAATTCTCTTTAAACTCTTGACATTATTATGAATTTGTATAACAAAAATCGAGTAATATATTTTTTATATTTGTAAGGATAATAAAAAAAATATATACAACTTTTATGTGGTAATCGGTTTTGTTAATTCGTTTAAAAGGTAATCAAACTCTCTTTTGTTAATTTTTAGATTTATAACAAAAATAGCATATATGGAGAAGTGATTTTTCAACTCTCGTGTGACGACTTAGATGTGTTTTAGGTTAAGCCTTTTTGTAGTGATCAAAGTGTTGTGCAGCGGGAGTCTGGAAAAGGGAACGTAAGATTGCGAGTTACAAAGAAAACTCTTGAATTACTTGATGATGTTTGCAAGTACACAAGTAAGATGTGAAGATACTTCGGTAAGCAGTGGCGGATCTAGGAAAAAATTCAGGGGTATCGGACAAATATTTTTTTCCGTGCATTCAAGTAAATGAAACAATTTTTTCCCCCCGTATATTCAAGTAAATGAAACAATTTTTTTTTAATATGTAAGTAAATGAAACAAATTTTTTTATTTCTTTGACTTTTTGGATGACAAAAATCAACTCACAATTTTCTTTTCCATGCAATTTTCGATAAACCTCCTCCCTTTTGGATCAGATGTCTTCGCAAATTAAACCCTAAACACACTGCTTTTTGCAATATCAAGACTTTCCTCTTAGTGATTATTACTTTTAACATACACAAAGCCCAACATTTGATCCACACCCACTTGCAGCCATAAGCCCCTCTTCCCAAACGTTGAATCCCCACCCCATTCCTAATATTTTTGCCTTTCTAAAATATGTTAGCTTTATAAATAAACCATCCTTCTTTCATTTTACCTACACCAAAATTTGCAACACCAACTCTTCCACTCTAACTCCAAACTAACGGCTCAAGCACCCCCACCCTCACACATATTTTTCAACCAATATTCAGGATCTCAATTGTATTTCAAGTCCCTCTAGAGAAGTTCAAGTGGTGTCTCGGTGTTTCTCAAACAACCTTTATCTCGGTGTCACTGCTTTGGATCAACAAATGTTTAATTTGAGCTTTATAAAGTGTTATGATTTTCATTTAAAAATTTGGGCTTTAAATTAAACCCAAATGTTTAATTAAAACCCAAATGCCAAGTTTAATTAGTAGAATAATGTTTTTATTAAAATTTCTTAGGTTTTTATAAAGTGTTATGATTTTTATAAAATTTAAAGGTTAGTGTTGGGATTTGTTTGTGAGAAAATTTCAGGGTTATCTAAAATTTTGTTCAGGGGTATCGGGAAACATAAAACGGTTAAAAAAAATTATCACTGCGTGTCGAAAGTTGAGGGGTAGCGGCAGGTACCCTGCCCTCCCCTTAAATCCGCCCCTGTCGGTAAGTGTAAATAAGACCCATTTCACTTATTTATACTATTTGGGGGGGGGGGGGAGGTGATGTAGATGGTTCTTGTTCTAGGCTATTCTATACATGATATTTACAAGCTAAATTCTAGAGAGTTTTTATGAGATATCCAACGTTTTTAAGGCTTTTCATGGTTGTTGTTGATCAGATATAGAACAATCCCTTTAGTAGCCTTCTTAAGTTGTTTTCTAGACCTTTGAAGGTTGATCTAGGACCTTCCAATTTTGCTTGCTTGATCCCGAACTTTGTAGGTTGTTCCGGATAATTTCGAACAACACTTATGCCTCTTATACGTCCAAGAAAATTCTGAAAATTTGGCGTAGTGAGCTGAATTTTAGGCGGGACATGACGATATGTATGATTAAAAAAATAAGTAATAGTGAGAATGAGACATGTGGTAAAATTAAAGAAGGAAACAAACTTTTAAATCATATATTAAAAGGAAAATAGATTAGATATATTTTTGAGTTGATATTTTAAACATGTGTATCATTAAGAATATCATGTGTCACTTAAGAGATCATTAAGAACTCTTAAGTGATACATGGTATTCTTAAAATAGTGTTTGATTTGTTGGGATTCGTCAACTTGGTGACCACGAACCTTGGTCTAGCATGAGCGCCACATATGCCCATATGAATCTCTAGGACAAGGTAGTGCTTTGAGCTGGACCAGCACATCGTAGGAGCGGTGAAAGGTAGGATTTTTTGTATAGGAACCCTTCTATCGTATACTGCTTCACCTTAGTCTGGAGTCTTTGGGTTCGTTTGAATATTGAGGAAGTGTTCCGGATGTGAGAAACCTGATAATTGGAGTTATCCATGTTTCCCCTTCTTCTTCCATGATATCATGCACCTATTTGCCTTTAACCGATGGGTTATTCAACACTTCAACTAGCACTTCTTTTGTGGGTAAGAATAGGTGAGTAAGTTTGTTCAAAACGTCGTCCTTCTGTGTTTTTTGATATTGGTATGTGTATAATATTGAAGACTTAGACCGATCGTAATGATTCATTGACTTTTTCTAAGTACCTCCTCATTGTAGGTGTTGGGATATGCTTAAGAGACAGATTGGCTACTGACTGGGAAGGTACCGAAGATCAAGTAACTATCGAGACAAAGTCAATACCGAAGACAAAGATTGATGCCGATGGTAGATGCCGATGGTAGATACCGATGTGCAAGTTAGTCAAAGTTACCGAAGTCAATGAGAGCGAAGCTTATGGGATTGTATCTTGACTTATTCCTTTTGTTATGTAACTTATTTCCTATGTAATTATAGCGTAGACTATTATGATTTTGCCAGTGCAATGATTGTGGAGAATATCTCGCAATCAGTTACACTCATCTCTTGTATAAATAGTAGTCTTATGACTTGTAATCATCATAAGTTTTCATATTAATATATGAGTGATTGTTAGTATTGATCTATGTCCTTAATATTCATACTGTTACTATCAATTGATATCTGTTTAGTCTGTTTCCGCCGGTCTCTACAAAGTAGAACCATCTTAGTCGATCCTGACAACAGGCTCCTTAGCTTCACACGCCCTTTCACTTGGTTTGCCACTAGTAGTGAATCTACAAAGATGTTTAGCTTTCTAACTTTCAAGATGATAGACATGCGTAGACAGGCGAGGAGAGCTTCGTATACTGATTCATTGTTGGTGGTTATGAAGTTGAAACAAAGCGCATATGTGACCTCTGTTCATGTTGGATCAATAAGGACTAATCCTCCCCTCATCATTCAGTGCCTAATGCTCCATTTGTCTAAAAAGAGCAAGTATATGGATCAGACCCGGGGATGACAACCTCTTTTTCTATATTGAGCACTACTTCCGGGACTGACTTAATGTCACACCCCGCCCCGGGCACCCCCGGGACGTTACGGGGCTGCGACGTCAGTTGGCACCTTCGGTACCTGCTTTGATTTCAGAGGTTTTGTGCAGCGGAATAGTGGTTTCGAAAGGATCTTTTCATCAATCATCTCAACCTCGAGGGTTGGTTTTGTAAATACTAGAATCTCGTCGTGTAGACAAAAGATTTCTTTATTTAAACACTTGGCTATAAAACCCGATCATTTGTACATTTGATTTGAAATCAAAACCCTGACCAAAATCAGTATAGTCTACAAGGAGGTATTGAAAGAACCCAAACCGGGTACCTCTCACAGTTGGCAAACATTGCATATACATAGTTCTTAAACTTTGAATCAAACATTAAACTAACAGCGGAAGTCTTTACAAAATTCAGAGTCAATTAAAACTTAAAATTTAAACATAGTTCAACAATCTAAAACTAGCAAATGGGGATGTCAGTCTTCATCAGCAGCAGCCATCCAGCCATTCACTCCTAAGCCCTCGCGGCATCATTTCTTTTCCTTTCCTTTGCTACCTGATGTGCATACTAAAATAGTCAGCTAACGCTGGTGAGTTCAAGTTTTCTTTAGCTTTATATGTATATAAAAAGGATTTTCCCTTTTAAATATACGTATTATATTATACACGTAATACAATGAAATCTTTCTTTATTCTTTAAATACATACACATTAAAATATGTCTTCCTTCTTTAAAATACATACGTATAAAAATCTTTCTTTCTTCTTCTATATTCATACGTATTTACTTTGTACTCTTTTCTTTAAGTCATACATTAATGTCTACAATCTGTTCTGTGCCCCCGAGCGGGCTTCTTCGTTCTTACTTCCCGAAGGAACTCTTTCTCGCGGTTATTGTTCCCTAAGGCTCAACGTCCAAAGGCCGATAACCGACTTTCTGTGCCCCCAAGCGGGCTTCTTCATTCTTTCTTAGCGACCGTCGCCGCTAGAGTAACCGTCGTTACTCATCTTAACCAGTTGCAACATCCTCGTTACAATGCCCTGCCGAGCACTGTCCCGATTTCTCTCATGGTACATCATGGACTTGTCCATGACGCAGCATCGGCTTCGGGTAGCACTAGTCTCAAGGACTATACTACTACCTCAAGACTTGCTACTATGCTTAGAGTAGCACTAGCCTCTAGGACTACGCTACTACTCCAAGTCTTTCGTCGTATAAGCATACTCTTACAGATTAGACAATGTATTTGACTTATTATTCTTCTCTTCGTTTATAAAACATATAGTTAAGTAAACCATTCTTTCTTCTCTTTCTCTTGTTTATAAAACATATAGTTAAATAACCCATTCTTTCTTCTCTTTCTCTTGTTTATAAAACATATAGTTAAATAAACCATTCTTCTTTCTTTCTTTCTTTCAAAACGTTCAGTTTAACAACCGTTATCTTTCTTCCTGTCAAAACATTCGGTTTAACAACCGTTATCTTTCTTTCTTACAAAACGTTTAATTAAATAATATACATTTATTTATAAACGTCTAATTCTTGAGTATGCACACCACCCTAAAACAGTAAAATAGGGATCTTGAACTCACCTGATGGGTGGTCTCAGAAATGCTCTCAATTGGTCACTGAGCGTCACTAGGGTTACTCACGATCTGTATAATAAAGTTATATGCATAAGGTATTGCTCCTAAATGACACTAGACATTACTAAGTATAAACCCCGTAGTTTCGAGTCATACCCTTTCTATCGAAACTAGGTAGTTTCGAGTCATACTTTGCCTATCGAAACTATGTAGTTTCGAGTCATACTTTGTCTATCGAAACTATGTAGTTTCGAGTTATACTTTTGTCTATCGAAACTATGTAGTTTCGAGTGGTACTCTGTCTATCGAAACTATGTAGTTTCGAGTCATACTTTGCCTATCGAAACTATGTAGTTTCGAGTGGTGACTTGTGTAAAATCTTAGTAGTTTAAGTTTAGGGTCTGTATCGAAACTATGTAGTTTCGATGGGTCTGCTACAATCGAAACTTGGTAGTTTCGAGTCATACTTTGTCTATCGAAACTATGTAGTTTCGATGACTCAGTCATCTTCCCCAAACAGAAACCCTAGATCTGGCCATTTATTCTAATCGATCAAGCTTTGAACTTTTTTACGTTCGAAACGTTCCTTTACTTCCCATGAACCCAAATATGTGGTTTGTTTCAAGTTTCACACGTAAAATCTACCTCTTCACTCGATTTTTACCCTTTAACCCGAAAGTTACAAAAACTCAGATTTAGGTATAGCGATTACCTGTTACTGCTTCTTTCCTGTTTCTTTATGCTCCAGAGGTAGTGAGCAACAAATCTTCGAGATTTTGAGCTTGATCCCGATCTTTCTCTCTCTAGACTGAGCTCTCTCTTTCTCTTTCTAGTCTTGCGCAAATGAGAGGATGGGGAGAGGCTGTGTGCAGATGTAGAAGGGTTTCCTTCTAATATCGGCCCATGGGCCGAAATCTGGGCCAAGCCCACTTGTTCTTTTCCTTTTTATTTACTTTCTATTATTTGGGATGTTACAAGTCTACCCTTCTTATTAGAGGTTTCGCCCTCGAAACCTTTCATGGGTCAAACATCTGAGGGTACAACTCCCTCATTTCCGACTCCGTCTCCCACGTGGCTTCTGATCCTTTTCGATGTTTCCATTGAACTTTGACTAGCGGGATAACTTTATTGCGTAGTCGCTTCTCTTTTCTGTCTAGGATTGCTGTGGGCTCCTCAATATAGTTAAGCTTATTGTCTACTTCGATGTCATCGAGTGACACTTGTGCCGATTCGTCAGCTAGGCACTTTCGCAATTGCGAAACGTGAAAAGTAGGGTGGATTCCACTCAATTTTTCAGGCAGTTCTAGTCGATAAGCCACCTTTCCAACTCGTGCCACAATCTTAAATGGTCCGACAAACCTCGGACTTAGTTTCCCTCTTTTTCGGAATCGAATTATTCCCTTCCACGGAGACACCTTCAATAGTACTTTATCTCCAACCTGGAATTCAAGGTCTCTCCTTCTCTTATCAGCGTAAGACTTTTGCCTATCCTTAGCGGCTTTCATTCGCGCTTTGATTTGGTCAAACTTCTCAGAAGTTGCTTTGACTACGTCAAGGCTTGTGAAATCTTTCTGCCCAATTTCGCCCCAACATACGGGCGTTCTACACTTCCTTCCATATAACATCTCATAAGGCGGCATTCCAATGGTCACATGGTAACTGTTGTTGTAAGAAAACTCCGCCAGTGGTAAGTGACTATCCCAACTACCTCCAAAGTCAATGATACATGCCCGCAGCATGTCCTCTAGAGTTTGGATAGTCCTTTCGGACTGGCCATCGGTTTGCGGGTGGTAAGCTGTACTGATATTAAGTCTCGTACCCATTCCCTCATGGAATTGCCTCCAGAACCTTGATGTGAATCTCGTGTCCCGGTCTGACACAATTGACAATGGCATACCGTGTCTGGCCACGATCTCGTTAATGAATAGTTCTGCTAGTTTTTCTGACGAGTAACTCTCACGCATGGGCAAGAAGTGAGCACTCTTCGTCAGTCTATCCACAATTACCCATATAGTATCATGTCCCTTAGCTGTACGCGGTAGCTTGGTTATGAAATCCATGGTAATGTGTTCCCACTTCCATTCAGGAATGAATAGTGGTTGCATCTTTCCGCACGGCTTCTGGTGTTCGGCCTTCACTTGAGAGCAAGTTAGGCATTTGCTCACATAATCGGTTACATCATTTTTCATGCCGGGCCACCAGTATTCCTTCTTCAAATCATGGTACATCTTGTTAGTTCCGGGATGGATAGAGTAACGAGACTTGTGAGCCTCGTCAAGGATTTTGACTCTAAGTTCGCCACCCTTGGGTATCCACATCCTCCCGAACCGAGTTCGTACCCCATAAGCATTGGTTTCTAACTTTTCTTGCTGACCCACTATCCTTTCCCTCTTGACATTTTCCTCTTTCAAGGCTTCATCTTGGGCACGTTCTATTTCTGTCATAAGATCTGGAGTCACGATTAGTTGATAGGATTTCACTTCGATAGGAGTTGTCGCCTCCTTTCGACTCAAGGCGTCGGCCACCACATTCGCCTTTCCAGGGTGGTAAAGGATTTCACAGTCGTAGTCTTTCAATAATTCTAACCATCGCCGCTGCCTCATGTTCAACTCTTTTTGTTCGAAGAAATACTTCAAGCTTTTGTGGTCGGAGTAGATGGTGCATCTGACTCCATAGAGGTAATGTCTCCAAATCTTTAAGGCAAAGACAACGGCCGCGAGTTCAAGGTCGTGAGTCGGGTAGTTGACTTCGTGAGTCTTTAATTGTCGTGATGCATACGCAATCACCTTTCCTCGTTGCATAAGCACACAGCCTAACCCCTGGCCTGAGGCGTCAGAATACACCACTAGGTCCTCGTTACCATCGGGTAGGGTCAGCACCGGTGCTCGGGTTAATCTCTTCTTTAATTCTTCGAAGGCAGTGGTTTGGGCCTGGCCCCATTCATATTTTACGTCCTTACGAGTCAATTTGGTTACAGGTGAGGCTATCTTAGAGAAGTCTTGTATAAACCTCCGGTAGTAGCCTGCCAAACCTAGAAAACTTCGTACATCCGTTGGTGTTTTCGGAATTTCCCAATTCCACACTGCATCAATCTTTGCTGGGTCTACCATGATGCCTTCAGCGTTAATCACATGACCTAAGAATTGGACTTCCTTTAGCCAGAACGCGCATTTCGTGAACTTAGCATAAAGCTTCTCTGTCTTTAATGTGTCTAGAACTTCTCGCAGGTGACATGCATGATCACCCTTGCTCTTAGAATATACGAGTATATCGTCGATGAAGACTATCACTGACCGGTCTAACATTGGTCGACACACTCTGTTCATCATATCCATGAAGGCTGCGGGAGCATTTGTAAGCCCAAAGGACATCACTCGGAACTCGTAGTGTCCATATCGCGTTCGGAATGCGGTTTTAGGTATGTCTTCCTCTCTTACCTTTAGTTGATGATAACCTGACCGCAGGTCGATCTTTGAGAACCATTTGGCGCCCTGTAATTGGTCGAATAGATCGTCGATTCTGGGTAGTGGGTACTTATTCTTCACAGTTCTTTTGTTCAATTCTCTGTAGTCGATGCACATTCTCATGGCACCATCTTTCTTCTTGACAAACAGCACCGGAGCACCCCATGGTGAAATGCTCGGTCTGATAAATCCCTTTTCCAAAAGTTCTTCCAGTTGGGTCATCAGCTCTTTCATCTCAAGTGGCGCTAGCCGGTAAGGTGCTTTGGCAACGGGCTGGGCACCTGGCATTAAATCTATTTGGAATTCTGTCTCCCGATCAGGCGGCAATCCGGGCAGTTCCTCAGGGAACACTTCCGGATAATGGCACACCACGGGTACTTCGCTTAACTCTTTTACTTTTACGTCTTTATCGATCACGTACGCCAAGTAGGCCTCACACCCACGCCTCATATACTTTTCTGCTTTCATTTGTGAGATTACATTAGTCAACGGAATGTCTCGTTCCCCATAAATTACGACCTCGCTGCCGTCAGGAGCGTTGAGCTGAATCACTTTTCGTTTACACACAATCCGAGCTTCATTGGCAGATAACCAATCCATTCCCAGTACTACATCGAATCCTCCCAAGGCTATAACGAATAATCTAACCGGAAATCTATGGCCCTCTATCTTTATGGTAAGATCGTCTACCAACTCTACCACTTTAGTGTTTCTACCCACTGCAGTCTCAACATTAAAGGCTCTTTCTATCTTGGAAGTTTTGTATTTCAGTCTTTTACAGAACGAGGAGGATATAAAACTTTTACTAGCACCTGAATCAAACAGAACAGAAACAAAGGTGTGGCCAAGGATGAACGTACCTGACACCACGTTGGGATCTCCCCTTGCTTCCTCCTGTGTCAGGGCATAGGCTCTGGTTCTTGCTCCCCCTTTCTCAGCCTCCTTTGCCTTCTCATTGTTTGTTGTTCTTGGTTTACGGCAATCCTTGGAGAAATGTCCTGATCCACCACAGTTGTGGCACTTTCTATTGTTTGCAGAACCGGGAGCGTTGGGACATTCACGAGAGATGTGCCCGGTCTTGCCACAACGGTAACATATGTTCAACCCATACTTGCACTCCCCAAGATGTGGCCTATCACATTTGCTACAGTTGACCCTTTCCTCCGGTCTTGGCTTCTTACTTTTAGAGGCAGACCAATCCCCGCCCGAGCGCTTAGTGGCGTTAGACCATTTCTTTTGAGTTTCAGCGGGGGTTACGCCTTCTGCGGCCACATCATCAAAAATCTTTCCACTCATAGCCACCACCGAGTCAAAGTCTCCAGGGGTGTTGGCATTAATGATTGTGCGAACTCTTGGAGGTAGCTTCTGGATATAGCATTTGATCCTTCTTTCTTCTGTGTTCACCAAGTGGGGAACCAGCTGAGTTAACTCATTAAACCTGGAGGTGAACTGTCGATGAGTCAGGCTACCAGCCCTGAGTTCCACGAAGGCTTCTTCCATCTTATCAATCTCATTTTGGGGACAGAACTTCTGAATAACCAGTGTTTTTAGATCTTCCCACTTCATTCTATCAATATCCCTTTCAGACTTAGCTTTCTTCACATTCTCCCACCAGCTCAGTGCCTCGAAGGCGAAAGAATGAGCGGAAAACCCTACCGCTTGGTCAGCACGGCATTCACTCATCTTAATGACTGCAGTCATGCGGTCAATCCAGTAGTATGCGGCAATAGCATCTTTCTTCCCATCAAAAGTTGGCGGATCACAATTTCGAAAGGACTTGTAGTCGCATCCGCGTTTCTCTTCATAGTCAGAGTCCTCACCTTCAGACTCAGGTTCGATCATATTTCTATCTTCGGCCCGTAAGCCCCTTTCTCTCTCCCCTTCCACAGTCTTCAGGGCTTCAGCGAGTGCTGCAGGTAGAGTATTCTTCAGAACTGCAGCCACTTCGTCGGCTATCGCTCTCCTGACAATTGGCTCCAAAACTAAGCCTTCTTCATCCTGTGCTCCGGGGTTACTCGGAGCATCCTCATTAGTAGTATGGATCGACACCGACCCATGAACAGAGGGTTCACTTTCTTCTATTTCAACCCGGTTGACACGGGGCCTGCCCCTACGTCCCGTACCGGCTCCCCCCTTTGCACCTTTCCTTCCAGCCATGACGTTTTCTCACTGCGAACAAGGAGATACTCATGTTATCCTGATAGGTAATTATTTAGAACACCTTGAGTAATGTAAATTACTAATTACAGAGACCGGTATGAAATTACTAATTTACTTTACTTCCTGGGTTCTGAACATTCCCCGTCAGAGTGACGTTTGTACTCAAGTCCAGAGTTTCTACATCAAGGCACCTTCGCTCTACTTTCTATTCTAAGGTATTTGGTGTCTATGTTTCTAAACTAGGACATGGACTACCTTACTATTCTAAGGCCCTTTACTGTTTACTGTTTCTACAGTCACTAATTACTAAGGCCTTACTGTTCTCCTTTCGTGGCTTGGCTGTTCTGACTGACATCCCATTCTTCTGTCCCATTCTCAGTTCAAGTTCAGACATTTTGGCGAATGTCCGAATCTCTCAAACTATGGCTCTGATACCAACTTGAAAGAACCCAAACCGGGTACCTCTCACAGTTGGCAAACATTGCATATACATAGTTCTTAAACTTTGAATCAAACATTAAACTAACAGCGGAAGTCTTTACAAAATTCAGAGTCAATTAAAACTTAAAATTTAAACATAGTTCAACAATCTAAAACTAGCAAATGGGGATGTCAGTCTTCATCAGCAGCAGCCATCCAGCCATTCACTCCTAAGCCCTCGCGGCATCATTTCTTTTCCTTTCCTTTGCTACCTGATGTGCATACTAAAATAGTCAGCTAACGCTGGTGAGTTCAAGTTTTCTTTAGCTTTATATATATATAAAAAGGATTTTCCCTTTTAAATATACGTATTATATTATACACGTAATACAATGAAATCTTTCTTTATTCTTTAAATACATACACATTAAAATATGTCTTCCTTCTTTAAAATACATACGTATAAAAATCTTTCTTTCTTCTTCTATATTCATACGTATTTACTTTGTACTCTTTTCTTTAAGTCATACATTAATGTCTACAATCTGTTCTGTGCCCCCGAGCGGGCTTCTTCGTTCTTACTTCCCGAAGGAACTCTTTCTCGCGGTTATTGTTCCCTAAGGCTCAACGTCCAAAGGCCGATAACCGACTTTCTGTGCCCCCAAGCGGGCTTCTTCATTCTTTCTTAGCGACCGTCGCCGCTAGAGTAACCGTCGTTACTCATCTTAACCAGTTGCAACATCCTCGTTACAATGCCCTGCCGAGCACTGTCCCGATTTCTCTCATGGTACATCATGGACTTGTCCATGACGCAGCATCGGCTTCGGGTAGCACTAGTCTCAAGGACTATACTACTACCTCAAGACTTGCTACTATGCTTAGAGTAGCACTAGCCTCTAGGACTACGCTACTACTCCAAGTCTTTCGTCGTATAAGCATACTCTTACAGATTAGACAATGTATTTGACTTATTATTCTTCTCTTCGTTTATAAAACATATAGTTAAGTAAACCATTCTTTCTTCTCTTTCTCTTGTTTATAAAACATATAGTTAAATAACCCATTCTTTCTTCTCTTTCTCTTGTTTATAAAACATATAGTTAAATAAACCATTCTTCTTTCTTTCTTTCTTTCAAAACGTTCGGTTTAACAACCGTTATCTTTCTTCCTATCAAAACATTCGGTTTAACAACCGTTATCTTTCTTTCTTACAAAACGTTTAATTAAATAATATACATTTATTTATAAACGTCTAATTCTTGAGTATGCACACCACCCTAAAACAGTAAAATAGGGATCTTGAACTCACCTGATGGGTGGTCTCAGAAATGCTCTCAATTGGTCACTGAGCGTCACTAGGGTTACTCACGATCTGTATAATAAAGTTATATGCATAAGGTATTGCTCCTAAATGACACTAGACATTACTAAGTATAAACCCCGTAGTTTCGAGTCATACCCTTTCTATCGAAACTAGGTAGTTTCGAGTCATACTTTGCCTATCGAAACTATGTAGTTTCGAGTCATACTTTGTCTATCGAAACTATGTAGTTTCGAGTTATACTTTTGTCTATCGAAACTATGTAGTTTCGAGTGGTACTCTGTCTATCGAAACTATGTAGTTTCGAGTCATACTTTGCCTATCGAAACTATGTAGTTTCGAGTGATGACTTGTGTAAAATCTTAGTAGTTTAAGTTTAGGGTCTGTATCGAAACTATGTAGTTTCGATGGGTCTGCTACAATCGAAACTCGGTAGTTTCGAGTCATACTTTGTCTATCGAAACTATGTAGTTTCGATGACTCAGTCATCTTCCCCAAACAGAAACCCTAGATCTGGCCATTTATTCTAATCGATCAAGCTTTGAACTTTTTACGTTCGAAACGTTCCTTTACTTCCCATGAACCCAAATATGTGGTTTGTTTCAAGTTTCACACGTAAAATCTACCTCTTCACTCGATTTTTACCCTTTAACCCGAAAGTTACAAAAACTCAGATTTAGGTATAGCGATTACCTGTTACTGCTTCTTTCCTGTTTCTTTATGCTCCAGAGGTAGTGAGCAACAAATCTTCGAGATTTTGAGCTTGATCCCGATCTTTCTCTCTCTAGACTGAGCTCTCTCTTTCTCTTTCTAGTCTTGCGCAAATGAGAGGATGGGGAGAGGCTGTGTGCAGATGTAGAAGGGTTTCCTTCTAATATCGGCCCATGGGCCGAAATCTGGGCCAAGCCCACTTGTTCTTTTCCTTTTTATTTACTTTCTATTATTTGGGATGTTACAGGTATTATGCCTAGGGAGTCGACATCCTTTGGGCACCTTAACCTTGTCTTTTCTCAGATTCTTTCTTATGCCTCACACGAACCTGTATAACATATTTTTAGGTTGCACCGGGTCCAGGTTTGCACCGGGTCCAGGTGTATGGCCTGACCCGACTAAAGCAACAAAACTGATTCCGGGACTTAGGCCGTAGCCGGCCCCGGTATGCTGAGGTCATATCATTATTTTCCTGAAAACATTTGAAAATGAACGTCAACTATGTGCTGGTGAATACTTCATGACCTCAAAACATTTCATAAGCATGGCAAACAGTTGAATTAAATAATTAAACATTTCATCCTTGGAATCTAGCGAACACTTCGCTTATTTCCGTTTTTCCATCCATGTATACATTGGTCACGTACTCGGGGGTTTCGCGGCTCCGTAGGCACATAAGCGTTTACCCGACATACATGCCAACCCCGACCGACACTAACCGGAACCGTAGCGAGTATAAAGACTTGATCAAACTTTACGTACACTGCTTGGATAACACCATCCCAGGGGTTTATCTCAACCCCCTTACCGGGATTATATGAGTAAGTATTTAATTCTCGTTTTTTTCCTTTTTGTAAAAACATGATAGTCTGTCTTGTTGCGTGATGATAGCCTATAGCCCAAGCACGTCTTATAAATTGTTTTTGGCAGACTCTTGTTCACCATGTGAACAAGCTTTTATGACATAGACAAGCAGTCTTTATAAATCATTTTGAAAAGCTTGTTCTCACCATGAGAACATGTATCTTTGATAAAGACGAGTATTCACCTTTGATTGGAAGTTTGCTTGGTTGAAAGATAATAGCTTTGAGCTAAGCGGCTCTAAGTAGTCAACTCTTAAAGCTCTAGTACGACAACTGGTACTTCTACTAGTTCCTCGGGCTCCTTTGTCTTTCTAACGCTTGAGTCAGGTAAATAAATGAAAGTCAGTTGAACCGGGAAGAGAGGCTCGGGATTCGGGACGGCTGGAGGGCTCGAGAATGGCTCGGTGTAGAGAAAGCTCGAGAGAGAGTTGTTTGTGTTGTTAAAAATGAGAAGCAATGCACCTCTATTTAAAGGCCAGATCCGACCCCGTAACGGACCGCTAGCCAGGCCTGGCAGTCCGCTACCGCCCCATGTCTCTCGCATGCATGCCACATGGTGGCCATACAATGCAGATTTGCCACACGTCCGTAGCGGACCGTGTGGATCTGCTGTGGCGGTCCGCCACCAACCACGCGTCGTTACGGCTGACACATGCCCTACAAATGTCAAGACACGTGTCAACTGCAGAGGTGTGACATCAGGTATTTTCAGGTTAACTCTGTTAACACAAACATCGTTATTTCAAACATTTATTTATTCAAACTCAGTTATCTCAAACATTCACACATGCATTACATTTAATTAGGATTAATTAGAGGTGTCAGTTTCGCACAAACACTCACGTATCGGTAATTCGTAGAATTTTCGGATCACACACGAGTCGAACCCGTAACGTTGGTGAACTAATAAAAATAATTGTGAATAAATATTTTTATATAATTTATGTGATTTTATGTGCTATGTGATTTTTCTGTGAATTATGTGAACTTTCGTGAAATTGCGTAGAATTATCAGATATTTATTTTATTAGTTATTTTTATAAAGATGGAGTTTTTATAAAAATATTAGTAGAGGGTTTTAATTGCCATTTATTGAAATTTAAATTAAAAAGCCCATGGATTCCCTTGTTAACCCATGAATCACCCACAACCCATGTATGCAATTATATAAAGATTTTTATATAAAAAAAAAGTAAACCATAATCTTCCCCTTGCCTCCTTGTCGTCGCGACCCCAAGAGCCCCCCCACCCCTTGGCCTATTTCATTCAAGCAACCATACACCCTCATTCGAGCTTCAATCTTGCAATTGAACTCCTCTCGACGTTTCTAACAATCCTACGTAAGTCGTTTCGTTCAATTTCGTTACTTTTTGATTCCTAAATTTTAGATCAAAACCCTAGTTCATCCAAACATGGATTTTTATAATAAAGATGCTAACTTTATCATTGTTTTGCATGTATTTGTTGATTTTATGGTTATTTGGAAAACCCTAGTTTCATATGATTAGTAACTTGTTAGATAATAAGACTTTTTTATTATGTAATGGTGTAGAATTGCATGTTAGAGATGTTTGATACTTATTATGGTTATAATCATGTTAGATAGATTATATGTGATGGATTTGATACTTTGAATCTCGTTAAACAAGCTTAAAAACCCTGTCTTACTTATAGTGGAAACTTTTTAGGAATTCTATCTTGCATACTAGACATGTGTTGAATGATATGATGGTGTTGTTATGCTACTTGATCCATGTATAAGTGATTTGTGAAATTAGATTTCTAATACCTAGCTCGGTTTTGCAAACTTACTAAAAGAGGAAACTTTTATGTTTTAAAACTTGCATGTTAGACTTGGATTGCATGAGGTGATGAGGTTTATGTGCTACTTGTTACATGTGTAGAGGAATTGTGAAATCAGATTCTGAATACATAACACGGTTTTACAAACTTGCTAAATAAGGAAACTTTAATTTGCAAAAGTATTCATAAAATAACTTACTATTTAGACAAACATGATATGGTTTAATGATTGGTACATGTTAGTTAGGACATAATAACATGTTGCAATGTGTTGAATGCTTGAAATCATGCATATCTCTCATAGGTTACTAAAGATGGAAATTTTATTTGGAAGTATGACATACATGTTAAGTTCTAGGAAAGTGTTATGTGATGTCACACCCCAACCGACGGCGGATTATACGTCGGGGCGGACGCGGTTGTTCAATAGCACAAGGTTGACTATTAAAGTTTTAATATTTTATTAATAAATAATTTAAGATTCAATACAAGGAAACATAACAAGAATACAACGTTTAATTGATAAGTAGTCTAGGTCCAAAGCATCCTATATGATCACAAATAAGTCTCATGATGTAGAACCTGAAACATGTGAAAGAATCTGTCAACTACAAAATAGTTGGTGAGATACAAAGGTTTTGACACAGTTTAACAAGTATTTGAGAAGAATTACAATTCACTATGATATATGCATTCTATAATGTAAGTATGAGAACATTGCATCTTAAACATTGTGCACTTTAACCCTTCAACCAAGTTTAGGCATAACCCGCAGGTTACCCTTATAAGTCTCAAGTTTAAAGTTTAATTCAGTAACATCACCAAGGGCTCCCCCCCGAAGGGGTCAATCAATCAAGGTGGATCTAGGAATAACTGATGAGCTTTCATTCAGGATTTAATACTATAGGCTTGATCAAAGTTAATGAATATGCTAGTTTTAAGTTTAATCTAAGCATACAAGTCTCAAGTTTAACATAAGAATAAGCACATAGTCATAGTTGTACAAGAATTGTATAAGTTTAAAGTTTTGAACATGTTTCACCCCAAAAGTATAGAAAGGAAAAAGGGGCTAAGTATACTCACTTGGATTGATGAAGAGTATCCGACACGGATAAGTATTTGCAAGACTTTGAGGGAGAATATCCTCACGATAAGCCTTAGTATGCAAGTCTAAAGATTTAAGTAAAAGTCTAAGACAAAAGATCTAGGATTTCAAGATTCGACTAGGGTTCCAAATGGGAGACGGGAATGATTTCGTTTATAAAGTTTAAACCAAGTTTTAAATAGGGTTTTACAAGGCTCAAAGCTTTATGGGTTTATAGTTTAAAATAATTATTTGAAAGCTTTATAATTGTCAATTGTTCAAGTTAGGTAGTAATAGTTTAAAGTAATTTTCTAAGTTTCTTATAATTAGAGTCGTAAGGATATATAAAAATAAATAATGATTAAGGATCAATAACAATTATTTAAAATAAATAATTATTAAGAATAAATAATAATTATTTAAGAATAAATAAATTTCTAAGGATAAATAATAATTATTTAAGAATAGATAATTACTAAGGACAAATAATTATCCAAAAGAATAATTTCTTTGTCTAATAAATATAAATCATTCAAGATTTAAAATATTAAGAATTAAACATTTATCTTACAAAACCATTCGTAATTTAATAATGTTTAGAATGTGGTTATAAGTTTAAATAAGCATTTATAAGTTTATAAAGTGTTCATTAGAACTTCTTATAAAGTTTAAATTATAAGTTTAAAGTTTAAATAAAATTATAAGTTTATAGATGTCTTAAATAAAGTTTCTTATAAGCATTTTAAATAAAGTTTACAAGTGTCTTAAGGTTTCTACTTTATTTTATAAAGTTTATAAGTTTATCAACATAAAAAAATGAGTAAAGTATATTTATTTTCTCATGTTTTAAATTTATATAAACAAATGGATTTATTTTATAAAATAATTTGTGATGAAAGTATAAGTTTTATAAAACTCAGAATTATTTTAATAGTTTTTAAGAATTTAAAAACTATTAATAGGGATTAATTAATTCCTCTTTTTTTTTTGACTTTAACTAAGTTTAATTAGTTAAAAATAGTTTCAGAATATAAAAGTAGGATTAAAATTCATTTTTCAGTTTATAAAAGTTTAACAGTATTTATAAAAATTATTAGAAAAATTAAAATCGAATAAAAAGCATAAAAAGAATGCAAAATTGTAAATGGGGGGTTCGGCCGGATCGAACTCGGGTTGCGCCCGGGTCACCACACACACATGCACTTAACCATCCCGACTACGGGTTCGTTAAGTTCAAACATGGAACAGGAAATTTATAATCAAAGACTCAAATCGAACCCAATTCCCTCATGAACCCTAGAACCAAGAATCCCCAAATACGATTTGATTAACCCCCTGTTAATGTAAATTGATAGGGGGCTAATGATCTACGAATGAAAACGAACAGGTTGGTCATCGGAATTACCTGAATTGATATTGAAACGAGTGAGAGCGGGTTCGAGCTTCTGTGCGACTGACCACAGATCCAAAACGGAAATGCAGGTGATGAACGCTTAAATTGGGTGTTTAAGAAGCTTGAGGGTGATGTCGCTAGTGGTTTTGGGTCGATATTTATAGTGGATTTCGCCATTAAATGCCCGATCGGTTGAGGGGTTTACGTTTGAGCCGAATAGAGTCAAATTCGAACCCACGCGTTGTCATAGTCGAGGTCGGGCATTGATTGTCATAGGGTTAGGGTCGTATGCGTGAGTCGAAGCTCGAGGTCCACTGAACTTGGACGCTTACGCGGTTTTTGGGTAAAAAGGACGGGAACCGGTCGTAGGGGGATTCGAACTCGGGACTGGTTTGGGTGCTGGGAGTTTGGCCCATTCACGACTTTAGTCCCTGTAGTTTGAAGCTATTATTGTTTTATGTTGAAACATATGTTTTAGTTTAAAATAAACTTTGATAAATGACAGTTTTAGTCCCCAGTTTTTGTAAAATAAATAAATTAGATTTATTTTATAAAATCTAATAAGTTTCATAAGTTTATATTTATTTTTATCATTTTATATTTATAAGATAATTTCTAGGGTTTATAATTTGCTATTTTAAAATAAGTTTATATTATATTATTTTCGTGATAATAGTTATAAACATGTAAAGTTTCAAGAATCTCTCTCTATATATATATATATGTATAAATATAGTTGATATATATATATATATATATAGATTTAATTGACGTTTACTATTTAAGGAAATAGTTTTAATATGGATTTATGTTTTAACTTGGTAATATGAGCAAAGGTTTTGGAAAGAGACGTGTCGGAAAATTCCGGATATTACAGTCTCCCCTACTTTAGGAAATTTCGTCCCGAAATTAAGGTAGAAGGTTTCTGTTTTCAAGGTTTAAGTTTATGATACGTTCAAGGATAAAGAGAAAAGCAATTCACGATCTCAAGTAACCCCGGGTTACGTTTAGAATTCTTAAAGGGAAAGTATCCATAGGAATAAGAATTTTTGCTTGAGTTTCTAAATTTCCAAAGCATATGGATGTCAAGATCATATAATATATGCGGATTTGTTTTCAGGAATGCATTTTGAGGGAATAACTGATGAGCTTTCATTCAGGATTTAAAATGAGATGCATTACTCAGGATGGGTTCGATGATAGTGTAATGATTCGAGTTTGTAGTCTAACACGTCTAAGGGTTTGCTATGGTACCTAAATTTCGTGACTATCTTTTACGATAAGTCTTAGATCATAGCACATGACAGAGTTTACTATGTCTTCCCATACGCTGATTTTCATACTTACGTGTGCACCCGCAAGCATTCAAATCGTCGCATAGTCCACATAGTCCTTCCGTTTGTGTGTGGATCAAGAAAGAGTACAAGAATTTGTTTAACACACTACTAAAGTTTCCACATAAGGGTGATCATTGATTAACGAGTCCCTTAGAGAGAAACGTCATTCAATGATTAAAGAGAGAAGAATGTGACAAGATTTAAAGTTTCAAAGTTTCCTCGTGATTGAATAAGAATACCTCAATCATCGAGTAGTTTAAAGTCTTTACACTTTCCTCGTGTTTGATCAAGAATACATCAAACCTTGAGTAATTTAAAAGTCTTATACGTTCATCCTGTTTGAACAAGCATACGTCAAACATGGAGTAGTTTAAAGTCTCATACGTTCATCATGTTTAAACAAGAATACGTCAAACATGGGGTAGCTCAAATTGTGTTTGAACAAGAATACGTCAAACATAGAATAGTTTAAATTGTGTTTGAACAAGAGTACGTCAAACATAGAATAGTTTAAATTGTGTTTGAACAAGAATACGTCAAACATAGAATAGTTTAAATTGTGTTTGAACAAGAATACGTCAAACATAGAATAGTTTAAATTGTGTTTGAACAAGAATACGTCAAACATAAAATAGTTTAAATTGTGTTTGAACAAGAATACGTCAAACATAGAATGGCTTAAAGTCTCTTAGTTTAGCTTCAGTGTATAGAAGTATACGATTACGTTTTGAGTATAAAGCGGTTATCTAAATACTCTAGTATTTAAGAGAGGTATGGGACAGCGTTTGGAACATGATTAACCGTTATACGCTCTTTCCCAGAAGATTCGAGTTGTCCAGAGGTTAGGTGGATCCCGATTGTGTTGGTTTTGTGAATAAGGCAGGGGAGGTACTCTGCTAAGAGAGCAATGTCCTTCTTCGTGCTAGTTTCTAGTATCAAGAATGAAATTTTCTCGTGTATCCAAAATGAACGTTTATCAAGTTTTATAAGGGTTAGTTAGGACGAACACAAAAAGTTTTCAAGACTAAGAATCCAAGTATGAGTTTGAAGATAGGGTAGGTCAGTTGGTTTCAAGTTTCAATATTGAAACCAAGTTTTACATGACGTTTTGTTGTACATGCTTACTTTGGTTTAGAAGGTGTTCAGTATTCAAGGATACGGTTTCGAATGTTTGTATAAGTTTTTTTTTACATGGCTCAAAATTCTCTGACCTTATAGTTGTATATACGAAGTTTGATCTTTTAGCAACGTGCATTTAAGCCTTTAGTTCCCGTTGTGACTTATAGCAAATCTTTTACGTGGCAAGAGTTTGATGGGGAAAGTCTTCTAGTATAGGGTAACGGGAAAAGTTTTGGAAATGATAGTATGTTTACAAATGATTTATCTTGTTTTATAAAAGAATGCGTAGTTTTCTTTTATATAGTGTATAATTAAGATGTTCAGAAACGACGAGTTAGGCAATGATAAGTAGTATAAGTAGGACTCATAATAAGGTATGTATGATTGTCAAACGAAAAATTGGTCAAGTTTAGAAGTGTGAAGTCTATATAAGGGGTAAGGATCATAGTTGATTACGGCAGTGGTTCGTAAGTCGTGTTGTTTTAAGAGAGTGCTTACGAATTAGAAGGTTTGTTCAAAGTTTATTCTTCAAGTATGCGTGTGTCACTTTGGATTTTTTATAGTTTAATGCAACGTTGTTTATTATCTCAAGTACTAACGTGAGCTACTCTTGACGAAAGTGTTTGGGTAGAAGTGTTAAGTTTATAGTGCTAGAAGGAAAGTCAAGCTAGTAAGTGATAACAAGATAAATTTCAAAATAACTTTCGTTAAATGTTTCAAAATTGGGACTTCTAGCCCTTACATAATACAATTTAAACGGAAAATTAAAGTGTATAAGTAAGTTGATTTAATATGTTCAAAAGGTTTTTTTTATTCATAATACTGAGTTATCACAGTAATACTTTCAAAAATAGTTTTGATTGGAGGCTGATGGGCTAACGAGGAGGATTCCCGGAAGAAGAGGTGGTCACAAGGACTCACTTAAGTACCCTATTTCCCTAGCCAGAACTTCCTCATGGGCCTACAACTTCTCTCAGTTGTTGTCACCGATGTTTGGGTTTATGGTACTATGTCGAGGTTCATTATGGGTTTAGAGTCTTAAACGTGGAGCTTGTTTATTCTATAGTAGGCTTCTTCTCTTGCGGGAAAACGATCAGGTTACTAATCCCTTTGTTAATGTACTTTAGGTTTAAAAGAAGTTAAGTTTTGTTTACAAGAAACGGTGATGTGTAAGTTTTAAGGACGTATGAAGGTTTTGAGGTATATAAAAGTGTAACAAAGTTTTGAGTATGTCATAAAATGAAGTTTGCTTGAGTGACGAAAAAATGAAATGAGACACAAGGTTTCCCCTTATGTGCCAAGTTTATAAAATAATGAAGTTTGTAAAAGGACTTGTAGGGCAATACATAGTTTTAATGGGCTGTTAGTTCAAGGATCATGAAGTTTAAGGATGTATGAACACTTTGAGATGTATAAAAGTGTAGCAAAAGTTTGAGTGAGTTATCTAGAGTAGTTTGGTTGAGTGATGAAAATAAGATGAAACACAAGGGTTTCCCCTTGAGTGTTATGTTCATAAAATAATGAAGTTTATAGGAGAATTTGTAGAGTAATACATAGTTTTAAGGGTTGTATTACAACGATCACGAAGTTTATTGGGTAGTATCTATAAATATAAGTTTATGTATGTAGTTTTTAAGTATAATCTCGTAAGAATTTCTCCTTGAAGGTAACTCCTTCAGGTCATGACGAGTAAGCATGCTGTCATGCACCATTCTTGAAGAGACGAAACGTAAGAATCATAGAGTAAGGTTACAGAGGAAAGTTTTTGAATCATGAATTTATGAAGTGTATAGTATTTGAGATGGTACTCATTTAGTGCATATCACTAAGTAAGTACTTTGACATATCAAGAGAGATCTAAGCTCACTAATGTTTAGAGAAGTCATGCATTCCTATAAGTGGATACTCATCCCAAGAATTCCTAGGAAAGCATACGGGTCCAACGGTTGATTTGGATTTATACGAAATGCTTTCCTTGACAGAATTTCCCAGAATACAGGTATCCACCCTTCCGGTCCGCACAAGTTCTCACACATTATCTAGAACTTAAATATTCATGATGAGAGTTTAGTGGTGGATTAGGCTTGAAGCCTAAGAACGTACCCTCGATGTAGTAGACTCTTGTAGCACGTAGATAAGTAGAAACGTAGAATCTCCAAGCGTATAAGATTTAAGAATACAATGAGGGGAGAATTTCCTAGTAAAGGACATGAGATAACTCATGTTTGGGTCTCCTAAGTTATAGTCTAGGTCATGTGTCTAATAACCTAATTCCCTATAACCAAGGCTCTGATACCAATCTGTCACACCCCAACCGACGGCAGATTATACGTCGGGGCGGACGCGGTTGTTCAATAGCACAAGGTTGACTATTAAAGTTTCAATATTTCATTAATAAATAATTTAAGATTCAATACAAGGAAACATAACAAGAATACAACGTTTAATTGATAAGTAGTCTAGGTCCAAAGCATCCTATGTGATCACAAATAAGTCTCATGATGTAGAACCTGAAACATGTGAAAGAATCTGTCAACTACAAAATAGTTGGTGAGATACAAAGGTTTTGACACAGTTTAACAAGTATTTGAAAAGAATTACAATTCACTATGATATATGCATTCTATAATGTAAGTATGAGAACATTGCATCTTAAACATTGTGCACTTCAACCCTCCAACCAAGTTTAGGCATAACCCGCAGGTTACCCTTATAAGTCTCAAGTTTAAAGTTTAATTCAGTAACAATCACCAAGGGCTCCCCCGAAGGGGTCAATCAATCAAGGGGGATCTAGGAATAACTGATGAGCTTTCATTCAGGATTTAATACTATAGGCTTGATCAAAGTTAGTGAATATGCTAGTTTTAAGTTTAATCTAAGCATACAAGTCTCAAGTTTAACATAAGAATAAGCACATAGTCATAGTTGTACAAGAATTGTATAAGTTTAAAGTTTTGAACATGTTTCACCCCAAAAGTATAGAAAGGAAAAAGGGTCTAAGTATACTCACTTGGATTGATGAAGAGTATCCGACACGGATAAGTATTTGCAAGACTTTGAGGGAGAATATCCTCACGATAAGCCTAAGTATGCAAGTCTAAAGATATAAGTAAAAGTCTAAGACAAAAGATCTAGGATTTCAAGATTCGACTAGAGTTCCAAATGGGAGACGGGAATGATTTCGTTTATAAAGTTTAAACCAAGTTTTAAATAGGGTTTTACAAGACTCAAAGCTTTATGGGTTTATAGTTTAAAATAATTATTTGAAAGCTTTATAATTGTCAATTGTTCAAGTCAGGTAGTAATAGTTTAAAATAATTTTCTAAGTTTCTTATAATTAGAGTCGTAAGGATATATAAAAATAAATAATGATTAAGGATCAATAACAATTATTTAAAATAAATAATTATTAAGAATAAATAATAATTATTTAAGAATAAATAAATTTCTAAGGATAAATAATAATTATTTAAGAATAGATAATTACTAAGGACAAATAATTATCCAAAAGAATAATTTCTTTGTCTAATAAATATAAATCATTCAAGATTTAAAGTATTAAGAATTAAACATTTATCTTACAAAACCATTCGTAATTTAATAATGTTTAGAATGTGGTTATAAGTTTAAATAAGCATTTATAAGTTTATAAAGTGTTAATTAGAACTTCTTATAAAGTTTAAATTATAAGTTTAAAGTTTAAATAAAATTATAAGTTTATAGATGTCTTAAATAAAGTTTCTTATAAGCATTTTAAATAAAGTTTACAAGTGTCTTAAGGTTTCTACTTTATTTTATAAAGTTTATAAGTTTATCAACATAAAAAAATGAGTAAAGTATATTTATTTTCTCATGTTTTAAATTTATATAAACAAATGGATTTATTTTATAAAATAATTTGTGATGAAAGTATAAGTTTTATAAAACTCAGAATTATTTTGATAGTTTTTAAGAATTTAAAAACTATTAATAGGGATTAATTAATTCCTCTTTTTTTTTTACTTTAACTAAGTTTAATTAGTTAAAAATAGTTTCAGAATATAAAAGTAGGATTAAAATTCATTTTTCAGTTTATAAAAGTTTAACAGTATTTATAAAAATTATTAGAAAAATTAAAATCGAATAAAAAGCATAAAAAGAATGCGAAATTGTAAATGGGGGGTTCGGCCGGATCGAACTCGGGTTGCGCCCGGGTCACCACACACACATGCACTTAACCATCCCGACTACGGGTTCGTTAAGTTAAAACATGGAACAGGAATTTATAATCAAAGACTCAAATCGAGCCCAATTCCATCACGAACCCTAGAACCAAGAATCCCCAAATACGATTTGATTAACCCCCTGTTAATATAAATTGATAGGGGGCTAATGATTTACGAACGAAAACGAACAGGTTGGTCATCGAAATTACCTGAATTGATATTGAAATGAGTGAGAGCGGGTTCGAGCTTCTGTGCGACTGACCATAGATCCAAAACGGAAATGCAGGTGATGAACGCTTAAATTGGGTGTTTAGGAAGCTTGAGGGTGATGTCGCTAGTGGGTTTGGGTCGATATTTATAGCGGATTTCGCCATTAAATGCCCGATCGGTTGAGGGGTTTACGGTTGAGCCGAATAGATTCAAATTCGAACCCACGCGTTGTCATAGTCGAGGTCGGGCATTGATTGTCACAGGGTTAGGGTCGCATGCGTGAGTCGAAGCTCGAGGTCCACTGAATTTGGACATTTACGCGGTTTTTGGGTAAAAAGGACGGGAACCGGTCGTAGGGGGATTCGAACTCGGGACTGGTTTGGGTGCTGGGAGTTTGGCCCATTCACGACTTTAGTCCCTGTAGTTTGAAGCTATTATTGTTTTATGTTGAAACATATGTTTTAGTTTAAAATAAACTTTAATAAATGACAGTTTTAGTCCCCAGTTTTTGTAAAATAAATAAATTAGATTTATTTTATAAAATCTACTAAGTTTCATAAGTTTATATTTATTTTTATCATTTTATATTTATAAGATAATTTCTAGGGTTTATAATTTGCCATTTTAAAATAAGTTTATATTATATTATTTTCGTGATAATAGTTATAAACATGTAAAGTTTCGAGAATCTCTACATATATACATACTTATATATATATATATATGTATAAATATAGTTGATATATATATGTATAGAGAGATTTAATTGACGTTTACTATTTAAGGAAATAGCTTAATATGGATTTATGTTTTAACTTGGTAATATGAGCAAAGGTTTTGGAAAGAGACGTGTCGGAAAATTCCGGATATTACATGTGATGTGGTGATCTAGAACATGTGATAGTAATCTTACAAGCATATTAACAATGATAATTCCAAGAAACACGAATCCCAAACATACTTACTATTTATGGAAACCTGATATCTTGTTAGAACAAATAGGATTTGTTGCCAAGTGCTGCAGCATGATCATTTGTATATAATATAGAAGTGTTATACTGAACAAACATAATTTAATACAACGTGTCACCAACGGGTCATCGGGTCAAACTTGAGTCAAACTTGCAAACCTTTTCTAAACACTTAAACAATAGTATTGTTTGGATACTAAGGGTTCATATCAACTTGCACGAGCACACACTTATAAACCTATGGTTTTAGGTGGTATTTAGAGGTTCTACAGTTTTCTCTTATCTTTCATTTGCATTCACACTCTGGTGAGTTTCATGGACCTTATCTTTACTTACTTTCCTTTTTGGGGAGAAAGCATGCACGCAAACATTATGGGTTTGTATTATTGTATTATCACTTGCTTACTAAAGTGAAAACATACCAACAAGTCCTTACATTCTCGAACCGTTAGTATTGGAACATAGTGAGGTGATTTTGAGTAGTACTACTGGGTTTTGACAAGCCCCACCCGAGTTAGTCGCGCTAACTTGACCGGAGGTCGAACGGATGTAAGATTAGCCTAGACATTTGCCATTGTTCGGTAGACATGGCGGAAGGCAAACAAACATACAAACAGTCAGCTTCGGTTTCGAACACTTGTAGTAGCATGACATAGACTAGCTATCTATCGGTATACATTAATTACATTATCTAGCAAACATTGAACTTTCTATTTACTTACATCTCTATGAACTCACCAACCATTGTGTTGACACTTTTAGCATCTCTTTCTCAGGTCGCTAAGGTACGCACAAGTTTAGGATGCATGGTCTGAGCATGGTTTTCGCAAACAATTTCAAACTTATTTATTTCTATTATTTACTTTGGTTTGGGAGCGATGTTTTGCACATTTGACTATTCTTGCATTTGGATTTTATCTACGCTTTCGCAACGTTTTCAAACTTAAACTTTTGTTGTCTCGTGACTGTGAGCATCAATAGTATTTTATTTTATTTCATATAGAGTCGTTCCGTGTAACTAATGACTGAGATCCTGGTATGTCACGCGCCTCGCGGTAAAACCTTGCAGGTGGATTTTGAGGGTTTGACAAGAGGGTTCCTAGGGACCTGCATAGCGGACCGTTAGCATTGATGTTGGCGGTCCGCCAGCCAAGGTTCTCCCGTAGCAGACCATTAGCTAGGAGATTGGCGGTCCGCCACCCCTTGGGCAGCTAAATTCCTTTATTCCGTAGCGGACCGTTAACCTATAAGTAGCGGTCCGCTACCTCTTAAATGTTAAAATTCTTAATTTATTTTCTAACTTTTGGTTTTCCGACAATTCTTGTAGTCTTGCAAGAGTTCCAGGCAGAAATTGAGATTGGAATTTTGGCAGGTGTTATATCATCCCCAACTTTTTTCAAAATCTCGTCCTCGAGATTATTTTCTGAATAAGTGTGGGTATTTCTTTCCATTTCACCTTGACCAATGCAAGCTTTTTCCGTTTCAATTTCTTTTCCTGCGGGTCCTCAATTTGCAACGGTTGTTCCACAAACTTAAGCCTTTCATCCACTACTACATCTTGTAATGGTATGGCTAAGGTTTCATCTGCTAAACACTTACGCAGATTGGAGACATGGAATACATCGTGTACTCCATTAATCTCTATTGACAATTCTAACCGATATGCCACTGGTCTGATTCGTTTTAGGATTTTAAATGGCCCAACAAACCTAGGGCTTAATTTCTAACCACCTCGGATCCTAAAGCTTCAAACTTTGACTCTAATTAGCTTATTCTCTCCAAAAATCTCCCTATAAAGATACGAACTCACTTGAATAATGGCATAAGAATTCTATTTAATTCGAAAATCTAGGGTTTTGTGGAAATTCCCTCTCTCGCGTACCGCGAAAGATTCTGGCCAGCCCCTCACGTACCGTGAAGGCCAAAATAGTCGGGGCGCGTATCTGGAGTCCTCGCGTACCGCGAGGCTTTCTCTTCTGGTCTTCACGTACCGCGAAGACTTGATATTCTTCATTTATTCCTTTTGAACTTCCGGCTTCATTCTCTCGCTCGATTTCTTCACGTACTAACTTGTATTCCATACGAGCTCCTGTAAACATATTATAGACTCAAATGTACATTAAAATGAATAAAAACAAACACAAAACTAATCAAAAACGCACGAATACAACGGATTAAATATGTGTGCTTTGCACTACATCAAATATCATCCATACAAGTATGGATTTCCTGAGGTATGAATATAGTTAATTGGTGTAAAAGCATGATCTCATATCTAATCCGTAGACAAGAAATTAAGATTTCTTATTTTTGTGGCGATAATGGATAAAGAATATTGTATGCATGAATATTTTAATTCTTTGCTTTCTCACATTGATATAAATGCCTATTATATTGCATTCGGAAATCGATGGTCACTAATCCAGAAGATAAATATCAATCATAGAAAAGGTGATTTTCTGGTTTATTTACTCCATGATAAAATTGCAGAGGATATTGTTGCTGAATTGAATAAATATGTTTAGTCTCGATATGACATGTTTATTGTTTTAGAGACTATATTTGTATGAATATAATGTTTAGATTGAATGTGAATCATAAATCTGTTTCTATTAATAATCCTGTTTTGTGACATCAAGTACATCTAAAATTTGTAACTCTATGCTTTGGCCTACTTGTTTAGGTCATGTGAGTTTTAGGAATATGTTAGACATATATAAGAATAGTTTAATTCTTAGTATATACATAGTGAGTTGTCTCTTCTTTACTCTATACCTCCTTGGGTAATAAAATGTATGTTATTGACTTTACTAATGATGTTACTTGGTGTTTCTATGTGTACTTATTACGTGCAAAATAAGAAGCCGTAGATAATTTTAAATATTTAAGACTGAGATGGAATTTCAAATGAACGGTTTGATTAAGAAACTTTGCACAGATTGGGGATGTGAGTACTATAATCCAAGTTAACTTTCTATCAGTGTGTATTATTCATCAAACATTGCTCTTTATACCAAGGCTGAATGGTGTATCTAAGAAGAAGAATAAGGGTTTATAAGAAATGGTTAACTCCATATTGCCCCATTCATCACTAGATTTGACTTCTCTGGTAAAGGAGTAATTATTTGTCATTGTGTAGATGACATGTTGATCTTTAGAATTAACCAAGATCAGGTTGATAAGACAAAGGACTTGTTGTCTTCTAATTTTGAAATGAAGGATATGGGGGAGGCAGATGTGATTCTTGATATAAGGATTAAGAGGAGCAACAATGGTATAACCATGACACAGTCTCTTACATTGAGATAATGTTGTAGAAATTCTTTCACTTTAATTGTTCTCTTGTTAGTACTCCTATAGATCCTAGCATCAGGCTTATGTAATTCTGGTGATGTTATTTCAAAATTCGAGTATTCTGAGTCTATTGGATGCTTAATGTATATTATGATTAGCATAAGGCCTGCAATAGCTTATGTTGTGGGTAAGCTGAGTAGATATACTAGTAACCCTAGTGCTCAACACCGGCAAGCAGTAAGCAGATTGTTTAAGTACCTGAAAGGAATCATGAATTATGGTTTGTGTTATACAGGTTTTCCTTCGGCAATAGAGGGGTAGTCTGATGCAAGTTGGATAACTAATATGGAAGATCATTCTTCTACAAGTGGGTGGGTATTCCTACTTGGCGGTGGGGCTATTGCCTGGGTTTCAAAGAAGCAAACTTGCATTACTAATTCGACTATGTAATATGAGTTTGTGGCTTTAGCTGCAGCTGGTAAAGAATCTGAATGGTTAAGGTATTTAATCTATGAGATTCCATTATGATCAAAACCGATATCACCTATTGCTATCAGGTATGATAGTGCAGCTACATTGGCTAATGCGCATAGTCAAGTGTACAGTACAAAGTCTAAACACTTAGGTGTTAGACATAGTATGATTAGAGAATAAATCATGAACGGTGTGATATCTGTTGACTTCGTAAGATCTGAGTTTTATTTAGCTGATCATTTAACCAAAGGGTTAGGAAGAGATCTCGTGAATAAGTCAGCTACGGGGATGGGTTTAAAGTCTATTTAAAAATATCTTATGTCAAGACACCCAATTCCCATCTAATACAACGTTAGATGCTGAATTCAATGTGGAAAGCTTGTCATAAAGATATTGGAACACATTATCATAATCATCCCAAGTTATGTGTTAAGACTGCAAGATAAAGGAGGTTGGAATTTAATTCCTTAATAGTTCATTGATAAATTGCAGTGCAAGAGTAATGAACTACCTATAAGAATATGAAGTTTAGCCGTTTCAAGAAGCTTTGGACTTGAGCTTTGATATATTCTTTGAAGGATTAGGACACAGGCTAGTAAAACATTGTGTCAAGTAGAATTTGGATTTATAAACTTATGTGTATATTATCTTCGAGTATTCATTATGAATAGAAAGGGTTCAATCCATAGAGAAACCCGTATATTCGAATATTTGGAATGTGTAATATACTAATGTGAAATTCAATCGTCACAATATTTCATTTATGCGTAAGTTTGGGTTTTGTGAGGATGGTTAAGTTAATCATGGATATCACTAAAATGGGGGAGGATTGTTAGTAATTTTAGTGTTATCAACATGTATAGTATATTGGATTAACTTGTCGATCGAAGAAATAGCACTAGATATTAAACGAGTTGGGTGACGCGGGAGTGCGAAGTCGAGTTAATTCTAACTGTTATTTGGGCTTTGTATTTAACCATTGGGCTCATTGTTTAAGAACTTGGGTTTACATTGAGTGATTAATCTAATTGGGCTTCCTACAATAATGGTATTGGGCTTGATGATAAGTTGGGTCTTGGGTTAAAGCCTATATGTGTATATATAACACATGGGTCTCGATCATATTATATAGACACACACATACGCATATAAACAGAGTGGAAAATAACGGTGGTTACAAGTTCTCCATATGTGATTTTCACAAAAAACATCAAAATCCGATTTCATGTAGAAGAAATTCTATGTCTTATCCGATAAATTATTGCGTGTAACCCGCAAATAGGTTTATCTGAAAGTGTTTCACGATTCAGAGAATAATCCAAGTTTCATTCATCATTCAATATCAAATCCGGTTTTCAGGTTTGTCTATTCGTTTAATTTTCGTGTTACAGACCATGTATACTACACCTGTTTGTCGGGTCGTATACCAGTTCTTTTTATCGCACTCCCAAACCAGTTTCAACCCGGTCCGAACCGCATATTGCCCCGAACCGGTTTCCACACAAACCGGTTTTGTAATTCCAAAAAAATAACGGAACGGTTTATAAGCCGAACCGGTTTGTTAAAAAAACCTGGTTTGTCCACCTCGAGCTAGAGGTGCACAAAAACCGGGTTTTTGCCAAAACCAGTCAAAACCCATTTCTGGTCAACAAAAGTCAAAACATGATTTTGGTCAACATGGTGTTATAAATAGGCGTACCAATAAAATTCTTTTGTTCAATGAATCAGTATTATTTTATTATCAAATACGTAAATAACACATAAAAACAAAACTAGGTGATTGTAAAATGGGTTGATAACCCAGTTGGCTAATTCTTGAGCAAGGATGGAGTTGGAGCCTTGTTTCAATGATGGTGTTCTATGTTGCATGCCATTCTCTTATCTTGGTGATGCATTTTCCATAATTGGGATTTTATTATTAAAATTGTTGTTTAAAGAAAGTTTTATGTAATAATATTTTAATATTGAGCTCAATTTAAAGTTGTTGAATATGATTCTTTGATGATTCAATTTGTTTTAAAGTAATATTTCATGTTAATATATATGTTTGGATAAAATTAAAAAAGAGAGAAATATTAATTTATAACGAGAGGTATATTTTATTAAATTTGGAAGTGTAACTACCTATTAACTGAAAAGGTTATTTGTGTCCCTTAAATCAAATACATAATATCAACGTTTAAAAAAATGTTAAATTCTAATGTCGTTCTAAAAAAAATTGTTAAATTCTAAAAAAATTTAGATTAGATGTAACATACTTTTTATTAATTTTAGTGCATCCCATGTAGGGGTGAGAAATCTTGACATGATCCGAAACATGACACAATAATAATCAGGTTTGGGTCGGCTATTTTAACCCGTCTTATTAAACAGGACAGCCTAAACATCATCCGTTTAATAAATGGATAAACCTAAACACGACATGTTTGATAAATTAGTTAACATGTTAACCCCTTTAAGAGATTTTAAAATATTTCTATTTAGACTTTCGAAGAGATAATTAAAAAAAAATGCTAAAATTTAAAGTAAAATATTTTAATTTTTAATTTCCATCTAACTGTTGGTGTTTTTTTTTGTCTTAAGGTACCACTTCGTAATTTCCGAACAACTTATTTATTAGCTCTAACTACCATTCTCTAATACTTTTCATTCGTTTAATTTTGAGCTGAATATATAGAACGAAGTTTGTTAACTGAAAATAAGAGATAAGCAAACAGAAAGCAATTAAAAAGACACCAATTACAAAAATGTTTCATTTGAGTCGGAGTAATATTTTGTTTAAATTGTTACCAAGTCATTAAGTTCTCTGCGTTTTTCTTTAAGCTTCGCCACTGCCCTCCGATGTTTGTTTCCTCAAAATCGACTCCTAAATTAGCACCGATCAAAGAACTGGAAGATAGATTGATTTTGGGGATTCCGTAAGTTTATTAAGGTAGGTTTATATGGTTGGCCGCCGGAGAAGTTAAAACACTCCCGGTTGGAATTTCAACTGGAAGCTTTGGAGTATATACATATATGGGTAGAATTTGATTGATGAAACGAAATATTTTGATGAGTCTAGGAAAATTTGGTGAGTCCTTGTGGTTTTGTATTAATTTTTATTATTAGTCCCTCAAATTTACAGATAATACGATTTTGTATTACAAGGGTATTTTGGTCATTTTAGCAAAACTTAACAGCAAAACTAACGGAAGTTAGTTTTAATACCCAATATTGTTTCAAAATCGAAACATAATACCTATACTTGCAACTTGAAATCCATAGTACCCATATATGTTACTTTTCTCAAACCACAGAGACTATCCGTGTAATTAACTCTTATTTTTTAGTCAATATGTGCTAATTAATAACTTTTATTTTTTTTTACTTTTAAATTAGTAATTAATGATAACCTTAAGTTTTAGTTAAATGAAACCGAATTATGATTGGTGTGGTTATAATCAATCCTAATTATTAATTAGAAAAGAGTTTAGTTTGATTTGTGTGGTTATAATCAAACCTAATTATTAATTAGAAAAACTCTTGAAAATAGGGATTGACGGTTTCGTGAAGGCCACATTCACGTCTTCTGATGAGTCCACCCAGTGACTTGATTTCTTCTAAATTTTTTCCCGCATTTACCGGTTTGTTTGAGAAGATTGACTCATTCCTAGCTTTCCAAATGCTCCAACATGTAATAATGATTACCTCATGTACTATCTTCTGGTAGGATTCGTCCATATGAACCAAGCTGTGAAAGTTCAACAAATCACGAACCGAGAATGCAAAGATTTGCGGAATATTGCACCACGAACTAACTCCATTCCAAACAATTGAGGCAATCATGCACAAAGTGAACAAATGATCCACTGTCTCGAAGCCTTCCCCACAAAGGTGACACGGTTGAGAATCATGAGAGTGGGAAGGCGGCCCATCTCGGCCCTCCAACCGAAAATGTTGCATTTTATAGGGATCCATTTGCTCCATACCATGATGTAATCTTCATTTGAGACCTCATCCTTGGACATCAAAGATTTAACCGATTTCGTCGAGAATTGCAATGATTTATCACCTAGCCATTGCCATGTGTCATTCCTATCCGAGACCCGAACCTGCATCAGAAGATCCTTTAAGAGTTGCCATTCCTGAATTTCTTCCACAATTTGTATATGCATCTTCCACCTCCACTCCCAAACTGAATGCTGAACCTGCAAGGACATACAATCTGCAACAGTACAACGTTTTTTTATTCAAGTTGGAATAAGCAAGGAAAACGAAGCATAAGTGGCTCATTCAGAAGCCAAGGATCTGACCATAAATCTTTATTTTAGTTACTACCATATTTTATAGTTTACTAGGTTCAAATCCCGTGTATTACACGGGTTAAATAAATATAATATTATATATTAAGTAATAAAAAAAATTATTTTTTAAAAACTCGTGTTTTACACGGGTTGAATAAACCTGTGAAATACAATATAATCTGTTAATCAGAAGATTTATTAATACAAAGATTAGTATTTTCTTTAAAAATTTATTAATATTATTGGATAGTGGTGTAATTAATAGGAGAGAGAAGCGAGAAAAAAATGATGAGAATGAATGTGGATACGACACATGGCACAGAAAACCTTTATTTATTATATAGTATAGATTACTATTTCAGAAATCAAAATTCGGGTTATTACAGATTAACCGAAACCGATCGGTTTCAAAACTCTTAACCGGAATTTTTGGTAATCATTCGGTTGGGGTTCAAAACCAAACTATAAGGGTGCTTGAGAGTGGAAGTGTTAGGTTTCATCTTCGTCTAGTTACTAATATAATTCATATAAATATAAACTTTAATTGTGTAACTTACACGATGTTTTATTGCACGCTATAATAAAATTTTAATAAGTTAGTTAATGGATCATTAATAAAATTTATATTGTCACACTACAATTTCATTTCCCATAAGTTAGTTAATGCATCATTACTAAAGAATAAATAGGGGGGGAGAAAAGAACCTCACATGGCATGTTTAAAAGTATGCTACCGGGCTTTAATCCAATTTTCTTTTTATTTATGTTTAACGAAATAATAATAATAATAATAATAATAATAATAATATATATTACTATTAGATACGAGTTTGATATTAGAAGTTAACATTTAAAAGTTCATAGACCAGATGCAGTTATAAAAAATAGGGTCGTCCATGGAATTTCGGATGCCTTATACAACTTGAAAAAATAAACCCCTAAATCCCTAATAAAAAGTTTTATATGGAAAAAAAATCATTAATATGACGATTGGTTTTTTTGGTTCAATCGATTGAATCCCTAATAGATTGAGTGATTGCTATTGTCGATTGAAGCCCCTAATGGCATCTTCTCTAATTTTATTTCCTTGCCGCTAGTTTTTTTAACTAGGTTTAAAAAAATGTTTACTTTTTTAATTAGGTTAAATGAGTTTACAATTTTAGATGGGTTAAATGAATTTAGATGAGTTAAAACCAAAATGATGTTGGGTTAGTTTTTAAAAAAGTTTACTGGGTTTTAAAATGTTATTGGTTTATAAACTTTATATGTTTTTGTTTTAAAAAAAATTAAATATGTAATATATAAAAAAAACTTAAAAATTTGGGCCCCCGAAAAACCAGGCCTTGTGCAGTCGCATATCCCGCACTCCTAAAGGGCTGGCCATGATAAAAAGCGGGTGGAATCGGACTGAATAAGCGTAATTATATAAATCATTTTTTGAGCCGTAAGACAACATCAAAACTACACACCACCACCACAAAATACGGATTATAAGAACATTTGTTGAGTGTGTACATTTACCTAAATTCTTTCTATAACATCCAATATAATAAAAATTAAAAAGGCAACAAGATGTTAGAAAGTAAAAAAGAGAAACCCTAAGCCCACAAACAAAAGACACCCAAAAAATAACACACCAAAACAAGAAATGAAGTAGACACAACTAGACACCACCGCCAAAAAAACAAAAGACAAACATTATTAAAAAACCCTACACATAACACTTTGAAAAAGATATCTCATAAGTTGACACCAAGGCCAAGAGCTTGACATCCCACCAACTCAAATAGCATAGAGAACCACGTGTCAATCGAGAACACAACGCAAATAAACATCTTGTACTAGTTAACATGAGGGCCAACTCTATAATGTTTTAACAAAACAAGGGCTTGGGGCTTACAAAAATTAAAAGAGTCTTTAACGTCACTTTATTTCCCTCTTAACATATTTTGTTTGACACAACTTTCTTCGCTCATTAACGTGACATGAAATAATTTTATTTAAAATTTTTAAAGTTTATATCTTTTTTTTAATTGATATAGATGATAATTTATAGAATGTTGTAAGAAAATTATTATGAAAATTTTATTAAATACTTTGAATAAAAAGAACAATAGAACCTAAAAAAAATTATTTTGATTCCAGGATAAGTTGAGCCGCGGCTTGCTTCCGTGAACGACCCACTAGGCTACAATCCCTTTTGTATACTGAAGAAATACAATACATGTTACAATTCAAATAAACAAAATCAGACAAAGAAAATAAGAAGAAAAATAGTGGCTGGGATTCGTGTTCAACAAGAGTCATTTAAAACATATTTTGAGAGTTCACTAAGAGAACACGTTTGTCCCCTAGGCTACAACAACCAAACAATATATATTGTCGGAGATGACTTGCGAGCCTGAAATCGCACCTGAAACTTGTAGCTAGATAGAAAACTTCAAATTTAGAAATTTTCTACATTTGTATTTTTCATTTGTTCATTTTCATTGCGTCTCAAATAAGGTAAAAACCTTAACTTTTTAGTTATACCGAACTAAAAATTGTAGAATCATTTAACTGCATTAAACGAAAACGTTAAGTTGTATAAAAACGTCTTTAATAGCAATTTAAATGGTTTAAAGACAACTGATTAAAATGCTTTTTATCATTCTGAGGGTTTTCTGAGCTTAACTTAGTTTGAAAGATGAGAAATTGGTTTAGAACTATAAGAATTCGAGCATTTTGGTCCGCCTTTCGTGTCTGAGGGTCGCGGGTGTGCACGAGTTAGAAGATTTTAGCCCATTCGAACCAAATTTTGCACCCCGTTGCGCGTGCGTAGGAGTTAAGAGTGAATACAATTAAAGATGCTTACCAAGCATGTTGGATCCATGCTTGTAAACCACTTCACAGTGTATTCATCCTCCCATGTGAGATAGGCTCCCACCCAACTTCTCATATCACTTTCATTTCAAGCACACCATTTTAAACATCTATATTTCATTCATCTTAACTCTATTTTGAAAACTTCTTACCTTGTTGGGAAGCTCTCTTCAAAGAGATTGCAAACCTATTATTTAACAGTTATATTAATAATGATTACATATAACTATTTATGTTCGAAGTTAGTGAAGAACTACATTTTCACTAAATTTTTCAAGAATCCCTCATATGAATGGAGATCGACACATACAAGTGTCAAGATGTAATTTCAACAGTTGAGTCTTGTAGGATAAGTAGGTGGTTACCTCTAAACCTTCCTTTTTAAAGTATACTTAGTCTCCTAGTTGTATGTAAACACAATGTCATTAAACTAAACCACCATAGACATTTTCAACAAGTCAACAATGGTAAGCTATTTCAATTTTACCCCTGAGACTCTTTTTCACACTTAAACAAATGCTTACTAGGCATACATTTCATCATAACTCTTGATTTATTTGATCAATGGTCCAGAATCCTTCCTACGTTTTATATGATAAAAACCCTTTGTATTTTAACTTTTCTCTCTCTCTCTCTCTCTCTATATATATATATATATATGGGATGGTTCAATTTAGAACACTAAATATTGCGAGAACACGCAGAACAAAACGAATCATTCATTTTTTTCAATCTTAAAAAGTTTTAAAATATAAGAAAATGATATAAATGTAATATTTATTCGATTTTCATTAAATTCAAACAAAAAAATATAAATAAATTTCGTTTATATACATAGCTACACATGTGTAGGTTTTTTTACCTGCACATGTGTAGGAAATTTTTAAATATATAAAAACATATGAAAAAACTAGTTTAATGGTTTTTTTATGTACACAAACTTACATATTTGTATGTAAAAAGTATAAAATTTTATTTTTTTTACCATGGATAAAAAATTAAATGATTTAGTTTTGTTCCCTCTGTTCTCACAGATTTTCTTGTTTGGAAATGAACTTCCCTCTATATATATATAATATCATAACCAAGATTATGTTGAGAAATGTGAGAACCGATAATACACTTATACATTTTGATTTAAGTGTAATACATCAAGCGGTTACATAACCGCTACCCCACTATCTTTCTCTATCCAATAAAATCATTAATGAATTATGTACAAGTGTTTTATGTTGTTCTCACAGTTCTCAACATAATACAAGGAGCGTTCATTTCATAATCAAGATCATGTTGAGAACAACGAGATCTGATAATACACTTGTAACTTTTTGTTTTAAGTGTAATACATCAGGTGGTTACATAACCGCTACCCCACTATCTTTCTCTATCCAATTAAATCATCAATGCATTACATACAAATGTGTTACGCGGTTCTCAAAATAATACATGGAACGTTCATATCAAAACCAAGATCATGTTAAGAATGGCGAGAACCGATAATACACTTGTACCTTTTGCTTTAAGTGTAATACATCATGCGGTTACATAACCGCTACCCCCACTATCTTTCTCTGTCTAACTATATCATCAATGCATTACGTACATGTGTTTTATGCGTTTCTCGCAGTTCTCAACATAACACTTGTACGTTTTGCTTTAAGTGTAATACATCAGGCGGTTACATAAACACTACCCCCACTATATTTTTCTATCTAATTAAATCACCAATGTACTATGTACAAATATTTTATGCGGTTCTTGTATTAAATCGAAATCGTTCTTCCTGGATATCTCTAAGAATCGTGATTCTCTTTCAGATTGAAACAATTCGTTGGTACTCTCAAATTTTCAATCGGATAAGACTCAGAGAGAAAACAAGAACGGATATTTTTTCTGTATATCTACAACGACCAGATTCGCATGTATTTAAAGGGGTAAACAGATACACTGGAACGTTATGACAGTTAATGGCTAAAAATTGCCACAACCGTCAATCTATAACTGCTAAGCCATTCTACTTCACAGAGGCAATATATCTAGGAGATGCAATCTACTTTGAAAAGGCAAACTACTCCGGAGAGGCAAACTTACTCATGAGAGCAAACTTACTTAAGAGGAGTAAACTGGCCAGCAAGATCAAACTTGTCTGGAGGACCATCCTTTAGCAGTTTTCACTTCCAGCTCGACCTCAGCCAGGGGTGTTGCCCCTTAGACCCTGTCACACCCCAACCGACGGAGGAATACGTCGGGGTGGACGTGTAGACTGTTCATAAGTGTCACACCCCGCCAAGGCGGAAACGCGAGGTGTCATACATGTAGTTCATAGCACAAGGTATAAAGACAAATACTAAGGCATCACATAAATTATTAAATTTCATATTTAATGTCAGCACTTGTTTCAAATCAACAAACAAACATCAGAAAAAAATATTGTTCAATTTATTAACTAAGTCCAAGAGCTTTCCTATGTATTCCTTCATCATCAACTATTTATTTCCTGAAACATGTAAAGTAAAATGGGACAACATAAAGTTGGTGAGAAACATATGTTTTATAAGTCATCAAAATAAGTTGGCAAAAAAAAAGAGATATACAAATTCAATACAAGTTCAATCAAATGTGCAAACATATCAACACAAGATTTATTGCAATCAACCATTAATGTTATATGCATCCACAATCCCAAAGATTGTGCCGTTAAAATGTTATTGCATCCACAATCTCAAAGATTGTGCCGTTGATATGTTATTGCATCCACAATCCCAAAGATTTTGCCGTTGTTATATCGGTTTCCCCTATATGGCAATACTAGTACTACCTTACGCTTGTAAACAAGTTAATGATTGCAATATTGTTATTAGTGTTCAAATATCAAGCACATAATTGAAATTACTTGTCTAGGAATTTGTTTAAATAAAAAGTTTGAGTTATCAAGCATATATACACGTTTCACCCCAAAAGTAAAAGAAAAAGGGGGTTATAAATCTCACCTTGATAAGTAGAGGATTGGACTTGTAACATGTAGCAATGAGATTTAAGAATGTCCTAAGTTAAATAAGATATGTTATTTAATATATAAAGGGTTAAGGGAAACGACAATGGTATGATTTGGGATTTAGGGTTTTGGAACGGACGAACGAACGTGAAAATTAAAGATACGAACTTTAATGATAACTAAAGTGATAATATATAAGTGAAATTACATAAAATAATGTTTATAGATTTTTTTATTTATAAAGATAATTTAAGCGTCAACAATAAATATTAAACGCAAGTTTAATAATAATCCTTTTAGTATAACTAGGCTAAAATAGTCATCATGCTGGAACGTTATAATGTTATAATATTTATATGGATATCAATTGATATAATTAAATAAATTAGTTATGCGAGTTGTGATATTATTATTTATGAAATCAAATTATTAAATGAATCATATAACTACTAATACCCTATTGTTGGTGAAAGTATTAATAATATGATAAAAAAATAATTATTAAAATTGATGATATTAATAACACTAATAAAATATTATTAATAATAATATATTATAGGTCATGTTCTTTTAAAGGTTTTAGGTTGATATATATATATATATATATATATATATATATATATATATATATATATATATAACACCTTTCGTTTAATAAAAGTCATGACGTTACAAACACGACCATTTTTATAATTTAAAAGTTATAAAATAATAGGATTTATGAAAATGCACTAACCTTTGTCATGTTTTTGAAATATACAGTGGTAACGAAATAACGCATACATGAAATAATGATGCTCGTATTCTAATAATCAAAAATTGCTTTTTTTAAGAAAATAATTAGACGCAATTATAAATATACTTTTTTTATTTAAAAGGATATTAATTATAAAACTCTTGAAATATTATAAAAAGAAATGGGTTTTTAACCATAACATAATGATAATAGTTTATAAATATATGAATGTGTATGGAGTAGACTTAAAACACAAACTATATAAAAAAAAAAGGGGGGCAAGGGTTAAGACCACCTGTTTGTTTGTCAAGAGCTTTTACCACTAGACCAAATGCATAAATTATTTAGAAATCACAAACATAAAGACTTAACCATTAGATAACTTCTCATCATCTTCCCCAATGAGACCCAGACGCAAAATAACCCAAAATCAGATTTCAAAAATCGAAAAGGCAACACAGGATGATGCAAAGGACCGAAACAAAGCTCTTACCTTGATACGCATCTTCGGAACTGAAGTCAGTTCGTTTCCGGTCTCGTGAAGAATCCGCGTCGATGACAAAGGGCGATTTTTGGTGATTTGGTTTTGCGAATGGATATGAGTATTTATAGGGTGCTTAGAGGTGTATATAACACACGTTTAGAGCTTTGATTGAGGCGCGATTTCCGGGATAAATTGCTTGATTATCGTCGGATTTGAGCAAATTGAAAGGGGTTTTCAAATCAGTTCGATCATCTCGAATTTGGAAGTAATCTACAAAGTAATTAACTGATTTCTCATTCCTAAATGATCTCGAATGATTAGGAACCGATTAGGGAGGATTTAAACTCCGTATTTGCAGGGATTGAATGATGATTCACGCGTTTTGACTTTTGGAAGTCAAATTTGGTTTTGGGTAATACCAGGGTTCACGAAAGAGGGGTTCAACATGGGGGTGGTTTCTAAAGCATAAGAGAGGGTTCAATTGCTAAAGAGAGGGGGTTCATGATCCAATTCTAGATAAAATTCCATTTAATTATTAAATAAAGATTTATTTTATAAAACTTATAAAACCTAAACTTTTATATATATATATATATATATATATATATATATATCTTCATTTATTTTATTATGATTATTTTTCTTTTTAAAAAAAAATAAACCTCATTTATATAAACTTAGAAGTTTATAATCAAAATAATATATATATAAAAAATATAAGGTTTAAAAATCTCAAAATACCAAGTCGTTACATGTTTAAAAAATAATTGATATGGTAATATGTAATGCACGCGTACAAGATAACGAGATCGGAATAATATGGCTGTCACAATGTTATTATTGCACAAAAATGAAATAAAATATTACATGCAAAAATCACGGATGTTACAGTATCCCTAAGTTGAATGAATTTCGTCCCTGAAATGCAACTGGTGAAGGTTACTGAATCAGAAAAGAGGTGAGGGTACTTAAGCTTAATTTGATCTTCACGTTCCCAAGTGAACTTATGACCATGCTTAAAATTCCAACAAACTTTCACGATAGGTATACGGCTACGCTTGAGTTGCTTAATGTTACGGTCCGAGATCTCAACGGGTTGTTCAATGAAGTTTAATTTGTCATCAATACGGACTTCGTCCAACGAAATATGGAGAGTGTCGTCAACGAGACACTTCTTGAGGTTTGACACATGAAAAGTGTCATGTACACCATTGAGTTCCGAAGGTAGCTTGAGATAAGCTGTGCCAAGATCTAGACGGGTCCTTAAGGATTTCATGTCTGAGATGGTACATAATTGAAAGGATAGGTTCGTCGTGTTTTGGTAGTTGAAATGTCAAGAGAACGAGTCCCCACTTTTGGGCAAGAGTGAATGAATGGCTTAAAACATGCTTGTCTAGTTTCCTTGTGGCCGTGAGCAAATTTTATGGTAATTCGGTTGTATGGTCTAAAATTTTGAGGTGCGGTTCATTCTAGACTAGAGATCGGCCACTTAAGTTTAGCAAATGATATTTAAAATTAAAGAAAGTCTATTGATTTAGTAATCATATTCAACCTCACAGTTGAGATTGACGTTCATGGGGTTGAAATTAAATGTTCATAGGGATAATGGTTGTTGCTTACAGGATAAGAGTTGCTAGGATTCGCATGCACTACAAACTTTTATTACGTGTGCACCCGTAATAATTGTTTACTTTGCATGATCACCTTAGTTTCTCTTATCCTTCCACAACGTCCATTAGATCGGATAGTCGAAGGTAAATAGTTACGTATGCTTAGAGGTATTGAAGGTGTTTAGAAATTGCTCGAGTAATCATGTTAGGGATAATGGTAGCGAGTTGCTTTAAAATACAAGTTGCAAGTTTGATAATCTTGATGATAACATGGCAGAAAGTAACTTATGCTTACAAGATTGAATTAGTGTGTGAGTAGTAGCATTCTACGAAGACACTTAAGTGACATTATTCATAAAATAGAAATTCACTTGCATTAATGTCATACAAAGGTAGAACTAGTTTATATAACGCTTAGTGTTAAGTACAAATGAAATTAAAATTTGACTAATCATAACGCCGAGTTCTCATAATAGTGTGTTAGATGTATACTTGACCTATAAGTAGTGCAGCCACAAAAGGGTTCCCAGAAAAGAGATGTGGGTCACAAGGGACACACTTAAGTACCAAGTCTTTCCTTAGATAGAACCTTTTATGGGCCTACACCCACTCTTCCAGCCATCATATTCTACTAACACCTATCATTTGAGCCCATGGTTATGACGAGAACATCATGGTTTAGGCTTTGAGGCCCAAGAGTGAGATCCATCTACTAGAGTGAGCTTCCTTTCCTTGAATGGTAAGTGGGCTTCCTTAGCTTCCTCTTTGCTTCCCTTGTATTTGCTCTTGGTGTCAGATAATAGTCCGGGGCCTTCATCCTTGTGGGCCTTCTTGTTGGGCCTAGTCGTGTTGGTTCCTTCACTTGACTTCATTAGCGAGGTCCAATGGATGGGTCTATAAAAGGTTTCCCTAACGAATATGGGTAGAGAAAGGTCTGAGTGGACATGCATTTATTGGAAACATCGGTTGAATAGAATGATATGGCTAAGGAGAAATAAAGCTAGTATATAAGTCACATAAAGTTCCTATGAAAGTGTAAGGGAGTCTTAGGTTATAGTCTAGGTCTTTCTAAGCCTAATTCTATATAACCAAGGCTCTGATACCAATCTGTAATACCCCGCCATGGCGAAAACGCGAGGTGTCACACATGTAGTTAATAGCACAAGGTATAAAGACAAATACTAAGATATCACATAAATTATTAAATTTCATATTTAATGTCAACACTTGTTTCAAATCAACAAACAAACATCAGAAGAAAATATTGTTCAATTTATTAACTAAGTCCAAGAGCTTTCCTATGTGATCCTTCATCATTAACTATTTATTTCCTGAAACATGTAAAGTAAAATGGATCAACATAAATTTGGTGAGAAACATTGGTTTTATAAGTCATCAAAATAAGTTGGCAAAAAAAAGAGATATACAAATTCAATACAAGTTCAATCAAATGTGCAAACATATCAACACAAGATTTATTGCAATCAACCCTTACTGTTATATGCATCCACAATCCCAAAGATTGTGTCGTTGAAATGTTATTGCATCCACAATCCCAAAGATTGTGTCGTTGAAATGTTATTGCATCCACAATCCCAAAGATTGTGCCGTTGTTATATCGGTTTCCCCTATATGGCCATACTAGTACTATCTTAGGCTTGTAAACAAGTTAATGATTACAATATTGTTATTAGTGTTCAAATATCAAGCACATAATTGAAATTACTTGTTTAGGAATTTGTTTAAATAAAAAGTTTGAGTTATCAAGCATATATACACGTTTCACCCCAAAAGTAAAAGAAAAAGGGGGCTATGAATCTCACCTTGATAAGTAGAGGATTGGACTTGTAACATGTAGCAACGAGATTTAAGGATGTCCTAAGTTAAATAAGATATGTTATTTAATATATAAACGGTTAAGGGAAACGACAATGGTATGATTTGGGATTTAGGGTTTTGGAACGGACGAACGAATGTGGAAATTAAAGATACGAACTTTAATGATAACTAAAGTGATAATATATAAGTGAAATTACATAAAATAATGTTTTATAGATTTTTTTATTTATAACGGCTACGCTTGAGTTGCTTAATGTTACGGTCCGTGATCTCAACGGGTTGTTCAATGAAGTTCAACTTGTCATCAATACGGACTTCGTCCAACGGAATACAGAGAGTGTCGTCAGCGAGACACTTCTTAAGGTTTGAAAATGGGTTATAAAACCAAACCCGAGCCTACGGGTGATTTTCGGGCTCAAAACATTTTAATATATTAATATAATAATAGTGGAATGATTTTTATATTAAGAATAATAATTAAAAATCGATTTAAAAAGAATTGGGGGTGGAGGGACTCGAACCCGGGTCCCCTCCCCACCAACACACGCGTTTAACCAGTCCCGCCCGATAGGGTGTCGCGATAGAATCCGATTCCAATTGATTAAAACATACAAGTTCAATGAATCCCCTCCCCATACATACTCACGATCGAATCCAGTCCCAAACCCAATTATTTCAATTACGATTTGAATCAGAAGTATAGGGGTTTTGTTAGTTGAGGTTTGCGAATCCGTGAGTGAGTTTAATTTGAAAAATATTAAGTCTGGATCGTTTAATTCCTAATTTAGAAACCGAAACCCTAGTTTATGAACACCGAATCGATTTGACAAAATCTGCTGTTAAAAGTTGTTATAATCATAGGGTTTTCACTAATTAGAACATTGCGAATCTGTTGATGTTGTTTAATTTGATTGAGATTGAGTTTAGGATCAAAACCCCCAAATTCAGTTATGAACAAGCCCTAGATTCTGGATTTCGAGCAATTTGATGTTATAAGGCCAAGTTAACAGATGGCTTTTGCTGTTTGAAGGATTGCGAAGCTGATGATGTCGATTAATTGGATTAAAACAGGGTCTAGGGTTGAATTCGAGCAGACTGGTTTCATATGAACCCTAATTTCTAGATTTTGATCAATTCAATGTTATATACTCAAATTGGTATAGGGCTTTCCATAAACAGATTCAAACGAAACTAAGGGTATGCTTAATTACCAGATTTGATGTCGGATTGTAGGTGCTCGTCTAAAATGGACTCCGACTGTGATTGGTTTAATCTCCGGCGACCGCGACTGCTTCTCTGATGGAATTGATGGGTGGGATTGCTTCGGAGAGGTTCGTCTAGTGTACGTAGGTGCTCAATTGAGAGAGTAACGAACGAATTGGTCGGATTTGGCTGATAATAGACAATGGGGTCGACGGTTTCGACATAATTACCCATAATTGAGTTTAATTCGACCAATAATGGTAATTAAAGTTGCAATGATGATCTTTAAAGACACCAACATGCAATTCAGTTACAAATTCGAATAGAAAAATGATTATGAAGCTTGAATTTGGATCATAGGTCGCGAATTGACTTTCAAGAGTCAACTAAATTGACTTTGGTTATATTACAGATTCAGTCCCTGTGGTTTCTTGTATTCTCTAAGTTTAGAACTTGGCAGAAATAGTCCCCAGTGTTTGAATTGAGTTAACTAGGTTATGATCTTGTTAGTTTGACTATCAAAAGTCAACAGAAATCAACAATAGGCTAATTACAAGTTTAGTCCCTCCAATTTCATGTATTTGAGTTTGAATATAGGTAGGATTTGTCCCTAAGGTTTGAATTGAGTTAATTAGGTTAAAATCTAACAGAATTTGGTTAACGGGGTTAACACTAATTAGCCGGATGTCACATCATCCCCTAGTTGAAGGAATTTTCGTCCACAAAATTAGAATAATACATTATGCGTTTGACGTGGAGTGCTTAAACAGATGAGGATACTTGCGCATCATCTGATCCTCGCGCTCCCATGTGAATTCTGGTCCGTGTTTCGAGTTTTAACGAACTCTAACAATAGGGATCTTACTGTGTTTGAGCGTTTTGACTTCCCTATCCATGATTTCTACCGGTTCTTCAATGAAGCGTAATTGTTCATCGATTTGTAGTTCCTCAATAGGAACCTCGAGTGTCTCGTCTGTTAGACATTTTCTTCAAGTTTAAGACATGAAAGACGTTGTGTACACCACTAAGTCCTTCAGGTAGGTCCAGTTGGTACGCTACTGTGCCAATTCTCTTCATTATCTTGAATGGTCTAACATAAACGAGGGTTTAGTCTGCCTCGTTTCCCAAGTAAACTCGGGGTCACGTTTAGATTCCTAACAAGTTGTGACTGTTGGTTTGGGGAGTACGATTGATAACAAAATTTAGGTATGATGCTCAAAGTCAGACATGAATGATGATAGTGGATTTAGTTTGAAGAGAATTAAGGAGAAAACTGTCAAAGAATATTTTGGACTTCAAAGATAGAATGCATCACTTGAAAGGAGAACGATGAGAATTCGATGCTTACAACTTGTTTAGGATGTAGTCTAATGTGCTCAAGAAATGTCACTGGATAAGAGGTTTCACAAACATCGGACAAGGTCAAAATAACATAAAACGTCATGTGACACGAACAACGCTACTTCTGACGATATGACAGGAACACTTATATATAGGAAGTACCAGTGGCGTATCCACCATGCCCTTATCGTATCGCATCAGTTTCGTTATTATATATCACGATAGGTTTTATGTCATAACGTATGACATAATTTACTATGTTTTCATGCGCTGACTTTTATAATTACGTGTGCACCCGTAATTACTCATTTCATCGCATGGTCCGTATAGATCATCCTATTGTGTGTGGGTCAAGAGGGGACACAAGATCACTTAATTCATAACTATTGTTTTCATGTATGAGTTGCTAATAAATAATTGTGCCCCTAGATAGTAGGGTCAATCAGAAATCTAAAGAGTAATAATGTGGCATAACCTAGAGTTCCATAGCTTCCTCGTGTTTGAACAAGAATACGTCAAACCCCGAGTAGTTTTAAAGTTCTACAGCTTCCTCGTGTTTGAACAAGAATACGTCAAACCCCGAGTAGCTTAAAAGTTTGTAGTTTTCAACCTTCATGGATAAAGTGAATTATCATGTCTTGTGATCCATCAATTGCAACAATTGTACCCAATCTAGTTTCGTGTATAATGTAAACATCCAAGTTACATGTTTAATCTAGTATCATGTACATTGTAAACAAATAAGTTCCACGTATAATGTGAACAACTTAGTATCATGTATATTGTAAACAAATAAGTTTCATGTATAATGTGATCAATTTAGTATCATGTATATTGTATTCAACCAAGTATCATGTATCATGTGAACAATCTAGTATTGTGTATCATGTGCTAACTCTAGTATTATGTATATTGTATTCAACCAAGTATCATGTGAACAATCTAGTATTGTGTATCATGTGCTAAATCTAGTATTATGTATATTGCAAACAAACAAGTTTCATGTATCATGTGATAATTCCAGCGTTATGTATCATGTGAATACTCATATGTAAGTTACTGAATCTCATGAGTAACGTAAACTATCGAATTTTGTGGGTGGTCGAGTGTTGCGAACAAGAGCGTTGCTTGACGTTCATGTGTAATGTTTTAAATTCTCAATGTTCTTGAGGTTTATATGGATGGTTAATGCCTAAGAGAAAGAATTCATCTCCTTGAATTGTCTAGTATGTTCGTATATTTTCGAAGGTGTAAGATAATGAGAAGGTTTTGTAGGTGTTTAGAGTGGTGTGCTTACGAATAATTGATTTGTGCTTTTTGTTTGTAAATAGACGAGTAATTGTGACTTATGATTGTTTGTAATTTAATAAAATAGTGAAAATAATAAGTTGAATAACTAAATAAACAGATGAATAAATAAAACCTTTTTTTAATTTTAATTATCATGAATAGAATGTTTCAAAGGAAAATAATGGCTAAATCATTTAATAATTGAGCCAAGATTTAATAATAATTAATTTAACGGAGTAAAAGTCATAATTAATTATTAATTAAGATAATGTTTTTATAAAACAAGTTGTATTAAGTTTCCTTACAAGGTGAAAATGTTTATAGAAAATTTATATTCTAGATAATATTTATAAACTAAGGGTTTGATAAAGGTTTTGCTTTGTTTGAACAAAATAACGATGTTGTTTAAATCAGATAATAAAATGATTTGTTTACAAAGAAGAATTAGGTACGTGTACTAAATTGCAATGAATGAAAAGATGATGTTTGGGTGATCTTTGATGAAAATATGACGGATGTATTTTATACTCGTAATATTAAATAAACGAATGATGGCATTTAAGTTGTAAGATAAGTCTTATCATTGAATGATGAAATGTTGAATACTTATTCCAAACATAAAGAAGTGGTTCTCAAATTGAAATTTTAAAGACAAGAAATAGAAAATTCCAGCTAACGCCTCAGGTAGCTTTCCACTAGGAAGCAGATGAGCACCAAGACGAACATCGCTATGGTTACACGGATAACAAACCGGGCCTCAGCTCTAGCTGCTTCTGTGCGTGCGTCAAATATCTCTCGGTCTCCTTCCATCATGTCAATGTGGGTACCTAGATTTGAAATCAGGTTTTCCTGGTACCGTACTTGACCCAAAAGGCTGTCTATTCGCTGCACTAGCAGGTCATGCCTTATCCCGTGCTCCATCCCTTGTCTCATGAATTATGCAGTACTCACATACTGGTGGGTGGCATCAACTGGGACTCCTATAGCACTGGTGGGTGCCATGGCTTGTCTTGCCCTTGGGTTCGGGTGGTATGGGTCAGGTGCTAAGTAGGGGTCTCTAAGAGGGGATGGTAGCTGGTTGTGTCAGTGAGATGCCTGATAAGGATCTGTTGATGGGGGTGGTTCAGATGCTCGGAGTCTTAGGCCATTACTCCTAAACCAATCCGCTCTCATGTCGAACATGGATCTAGCAGCTGGGGGTGTCGGTGTCTTATGGTCTGGTGATGGTGATCCGATGTCTTCTTCCTGTTCAGACTCTGTCTTAGGATAGTACACCGGGGAGGGAGGAGAGTAGGAGTTCATGTCTAGCAGAAGAGTAAGATATTGTAAGTGATAAAACATACTATATGTTAGGTACAGAAGTTTTCATGAGTTCAGAGTTTGACTAGTCATAACACCAAGTTTTCACAATAGTACGTTAAAAGTAACATTTAACCTATAAGTAGTGTACCCACGAAGAGAATTCCCAGGAAAGAGGGGTGGGTCACAAGGGGCACACTTAAGTACCAGTCTTTCCTTAGTCAGAATCTCCTATGGGTCTACACCCGCTCTTCCAGCCATTATGTACTAATAACACTATTGTTTGGGCTCATGGTCATGATGAGAAATCATTTCGTACTTGGCCTTGAGGCCCAAGTTAAGTCTTGTTTTCAATTGATGATGGTGACATAATTCCTAGTGTGTAAGAATGAGGGTGTAGGAAGTCTTTGAAAAGAATAAGTGTATAATAAGGCTTAGGATGACATTTAATGGAATCAAATAGGTAGCATGTAATCAAACATTGTGACAAATAAAGTATTACCTGAATAGCAATTCTTTTGTAAACATATAACATAAAATAACATGTATTGTATCATGAAATGTAATACCTAAGATAACATGTAGGATAATCACATGAGGGGGTATCCTAAGGTTATAGACTAGGTCATTGGTTTCTAATAACGTAATTCCCTATAACCATGGCTCTGATACCAATCTGTCACACCCCAACCGACGGCGGAATACGTCGGGGCGGACGTGTAGACTGTTCATAAGCACATGATCAACTTATAATTTTATATGTTCATTAAGTCATGATTTCATTACATAAGTTCAATCAACAACCAAAAATCCAATACATCAACATGTTCAATTTCTTTGTTCACTAAGTCCAAACCCTATGTGTAGTATCTTGCATATGATCTCAAACACTAGTATCGGAAACATGATGAAAACAGGGTCAACTAAAAATAGTTGGTCAGCATACATAGGTTTTGACACCACAAGTAATATTCAGAGTTTGTGTATAATTCATATGATGCATGGATTAATAAGGCAATTATAGAGAACCACTATTGTTTAAACTGGACGCACAATCAAACCTTGTGACTGATAGGCATAACACGCAGGTTATCCTGAAGTGTTTTCGGTAACAATCACCCTAACCGGGTAGGTTGGTCAGACACAATAGATCTATTATTGTATACCGTCGGCTTGTACAGAGTTAATGATTGCACTTGCACTATGCACAAAAAGTATGTAAATGTTGTTTGCACAAATAGTGTTCAGACATAAGGCACAAATTGCACACATGATCATAAGGTTTGAATTGTGATAATTGCAAATAGTTTGAATGTAATCATGTTTCACCCCAAAGTTGTAAATATGAAAAAGGGGCTTTGTAAACTCACCTGAGTTGTATACGAGTAGATATCACCACACAAGGATGCAATTGGGACCACAAGTGTTTGCCTGTAAACTGCTTACGTATGCCCTAGAATTATAAGTATAATAGTTAGGGATACATTGGGATTTTGTGACGACGACACGGAAGATTTGAACGTCCTAGAAAATACTTATGATCAACGAGTAGACGAACTTGTCCACGAGAATAAGGATTTCTTAATATAATACTTATTAAGATAAATATGTTTCGTGTCGAACGTTTCTAATTACAATAATATTAATAAATAAATATTTGTGTGGTTGTACCATTTAAATCATGGCTAGGAAATAATATAACTATATATATTATTTTTAAGTTCGTAAGATTAATAAAATAATCATTTATGTGGCAAGAATAATAAATATATTTATTTTTATTCGGGGATATAAACGTGGGTAAATAATATAAATAATTATATTATTTATAAGTTTAGAGAGTTTACACAGTGTTTATTAATGTGGCAAAAATAATATATAAATATATTATTTTTTATCGGAGTGATGGGTTGAAAATAATATAAATATATTATTTTAAAAGTGGGAAATAATATTAAAAATGGGTTATAAAACCAAACCCGAGCCTACGGGTGGTTTCCGGGCTCAAAACATTTTAATATATTAATATAATAATAGTGGGATGATTTTTATATTAAGAATAATAGTTAAAAATCGATTTAAAAAGAATTGGGGGTGGAGGGACTCGAACCCGAGTCCCCTCCCCACCAACACACGCGTTTAACCAGTCCCGCCCGCTAGGGTGTCGCGATAGAATCCGGTTCCAATTGATTAAAACATACAAGTTCAATGAATCCCCTCCCCATACATACTCACGATCGAATCCAGTCCCAAACCCATTGATTTCGATTACGATTTGAATCAGAAGCATAGGGGTTTTGTTAGTCGAGGGTTTGTGAATCCGTGAGTGAGTTTAATTTGAAAAATATTAATTCTGGATCGTTTAATTCCTGATTTAGAAACCGAAACCCTAGTTTATGAACACCGAATCGATTTAATAAAATCTGATGTTAAAAGTTGTTATAATCATAGGGTATTCACTAATTAGAACATTGCGAATCTGTTGATGTTGTTTAATTTGATTGAGATTTAGTTTAGGATCAAAACCCCCAAATTCAGTTATGAACAAGCCCTAGATTCTGGATTTCGAGCAATTCGATGTTATAAGGCCAAGTTAACAGAGGGCTTTTGCTGTTTGAAGGATTGCGAAGCTGATGATGTCGATTAATTGGATTAAAACAGGGTCTAGGGTTGAATTCGATCAGACTGGTTTCATATGAACCCTAATTTCTAGATTTTGATCAATTCAATGTTATATGCTCAAATTGGTATAGGGCTTTCCATAAACAGATTCAAACGAAACTAAGGGTATGCTTAATTACCAGATTTGATGTCGGATTGTAGGTGCTCGTCTAAAATGGACTCCGACTGTGATTGGTTTAATCTCCGGCGACCGCGACTGCTTCTCTGATGGAATTGATGGGTGGGATTGCTTCGGAGAGGTTCGTCTAGTGTACGCAGGTGCTCAATTGAGAGAGTAACGAACGAATTGGTCGGATTTGGCTGATAATAGACAATGGGGTCGACGGTTTCGACATAATTACCCATAACTGGGTTTAATTTGACCAATAATGGTAATTAAAGCTGCAATGATGATCGTTAAAGCCACCAACATGCAATTCAGTTACAAATTTGAAAAGAAAAACGGTTATGAAGCTTGAATTTGGATCATATGTCGCGAATTGACTTTCAAGAGTCAACTAAATTGACTTTGGTTGTATTACAGATTCAGTCCATGTGGTTTCTTGTATTCTCTAAGTTTAGAACTTGGCAGAAATAGTCCCTAGGGTTTGAATTGAGTTAACTAGGTTATGATCTTGTTAGTTTGACTATCAAAAGTCAAAAGAAATCAATAATAGGCTAATTACAAGTTTAGTCCCTCCAATTTCATGTATTTGAGTTTGAATATAGGCAGGATTAGTCCCTGAGGTTTGAATTGAGTTAATTATGTTAAAATCTAACAGGATTTGGTTAACGGGGTTAACCCTAATTAGCCGGATGTTACAGACCCCACTAGGGGCCGCCGCCCCTAGGACCCTTCTAACCAGGGGCTCTGCCGCCAGACCCCCGTTGTTCAACGAGCTTCACCCTCTTAACACAACAAGGTCTTTTAGCACCAGCCGTCATAAGATCATCAAACAAGTGTGCACTACACACTTTCCAACTTGTTTGATGTTTCAATATGACTTCTCATTTGGTTACCAAGTAAATCAAAATACACTAAATAGCTTGATGACACTAAAATCATCAACATAATACATGTTCTAGAAAAGAACGTGTCCCTATATATATGTGTTAATTTTATTCTTGGATCATCACATTACAAAATTGATTCTTTCTACGATTCTTTCTAATTTCCAGAAATGCTTATGATCTCATAACATCAAGTTGCTTAAGATCCCGTCATCAAGGCTGTTGTCGCAAAACGAAACTCTTCAGCTTGAAATTTAACAGATTACGTAAAAATGATGGTGAGTGTTACCGACTCCAACAAATGACCAATCGAAATTGTTGACACGGTCCCCCTAATCGCATAAATGCATATTTAATAGTGTATTATTTTGTAAATTAAAAAGGTAAATTGATAATTTTAAAATTTTTTATATTTAACTGGTTATTTTCTAATGTAATGTGTTCCCGAGTTTAATAAAGAAAGAAAAGAAGAAAAAGAGAATTAATGAGAGAAAAGAAAGGGAAGGGAAGGAAAATAAGGGAATTAAGGAGTGAAAGAAAGAAAGGGGAAGTGAAATATATAATGTAATTTCGTATTACAGAGTTCGAAGAAAAAGGAAAAGAAATTAAAGATTTTATGTGTTTCCTTTTCTTTCGTTCCACTTCCTTCCGATTTGAAAGGAAAGCTGGGAGGGAAGATTTCCCTTCTTTTATTTCCATTTCCATTTCATTCCATTAAAAAAGATTAGAAACACAAATTTTTTAAGTTTCTTTTCACTTTCTTTTACTAAAAAACTCAGAAACATAAATATTTTTTAGTTTCCTTTCACTTCTATCTTTAAACAAGTACCTAAAAACACAATGTTAAAATTCAAATATGCTATAAATTCACTATGTTAATTTTTGCAAATAAACTAGTGAAAAAGGCATCTACTATTCAGTGATTCACCTCCACCGCTTCCACTTGTACTATTTCTCCCCAATTATTCCAACGGAAATACCATCGAGCACGTCGCCACCGATCCCCATTTCTCCAAAATGCTGCCCTACGCTTCCATACAACACGCCGAAACCGCCATCGGCCGACCACTCACCGCCGCTGAAACCGTCTGGTTCAATTACTCCGCCACCAAATCCGATTACTTCCTCTACTGCCACAACATTCTCTTCCTCTTCCTCGTCTTCACTCTCGTTCCTCTCTTCTACGTCTTCATCGAACTCTTCTTCTCCAAATACGTCACTGCTTACAAAATTCAACCTAAAGTCAAATTCTCCTTCGCCGATAATCTCAATTGCTACTTCGATGTAATGCGCACGTTCATCCTCGTTGTCGGACCTCTTCAACTCGTTTCCTATCCTTCGATTCAAGTAAGTCTTATTGATTTTACGTGTAATTTGTGTATTTTATTATTTTGACCTAGTTTCAGAGTTTTTTAGATTGCTATAGTTAGTTCAGGCTGATGTTGTTTATTGATCTAATGTTTTAAGCTGAAATGAGTGGTTGTTGATTTGTTAGGTTTTCTGTGATTGTTAATTTGAACATTAAGCTCATCATTTAATTTGATTATAACTCTAATTTGTGTATTTTGATCTAGTTACAGAGTTTTTGGATAAGCTTTAGTTAGTTCAGGTTGATGTTGTTCATTGATCTAATGTTTTCAAGCTGAAATTAGTGATTGTTAATTTGTTAGGTGTTTCTGTGATTGTTAGTTTGAACATAAGCTCATCATTTAATTTGATTACAACAATTTGTGTATTTCGAGTTTTCGACCTAGTTACAGAGTTTTTTTTATAAGCTTTAGTTACTTCAGTTTGATGTTGTTCATTGATCTAATGTATTTAAGCTGAAGTTAGTGATTGTTAATTTGTTAGGTGTTTCTGTGATTGTTAGTATAAACATAAGCTCATGATTTATGGATACTGGTTGCAATTTTACCGTAGTTTTTTTAATTCTTACTTATAATTTGCATATGATATTTTGATTTGTAGTTTCAATCAGAGTTGATTTGTCATCTTATTACAGATTTTTTGTTCTGTGTTTGATTCAAGTGATTTGTGAATTCCATGAAAGTAAATCTCAGTATCAAATAACTGGCCCTATATGATCAAGTTTGAGTAAAATTATGGTTTAAAGGTGAAGAAAAAGTTAAGTATGCACTACTACTTTTCTTTTTTCACATTGCAGATGATTGGGAATATTTTACTTTTTGACTTTAGAAATTGCAGGAATATTGACGAGACTGACTTAATTGCTATTGTAGATGATTGGCATCCGAACAAGCTTGACCTTGCCATCTCTAATGGAGATCGCGTCTCAATTGTTTGTTTATTTTCTTGTCGAGGACTTCACGAACTATTGGATCCATAGATTTTTGCATGGAAAATGGGGATATGAAAACATCCATAAAGTTCACCATGAATACACAACTCCTATAGGATTTGCAGCACCATATGCTCACTGGGCTGAGGTTTTGATTCTTGGGATTCCATCTTTTCTCGGGCCCGCCATGGTTCCGGGCCATTTGATTACATTCTGGCTGTGGATTGCTCTGAGGCAAATTGAAGCCATTGAGACTCACAGTGGGTAAGTAAGCATGCTTTTGTTTAAAACTCAACTTTTTAGCCTTAATTTTTGATGTGTGTGGTATGTTAACTTTTCATATTTGGATTATTTAATGAAATGATGATTAATTATGGATTAAACTTAGGCCTGATTGGAAATAGTGTCATCTTAAGTAGAGAATTGACTTTTACCCCAATGGAAAATGATCAAAATACTTTCCCTCTCCCAACCCCACCTATCCTAACATATCATGAATGTTCTATTTACATAAAGCTTTTTAGATATTTTTCCATGAAACAATGTATGGATAGCAAAATATAGTTTATGTTATTTTTTTTAAAATTAATCATTTTTCCAAGTAACCCTTATCTTTATTCAAGTGTGAAGATGTCACAGAATACTTTTATAGAACATTACGATTTTTTTTTACGTGAAATACTGTTGGACTTTGTATTATGCAGGTATGATTTACCATGGACATTAACAAAATTTATCCCTTTCTATGGTGGAGCTGATTACCATGATTATCATCATTATGTTGGAGGACAAAGCCAAAGTAATTTTGCATCTGTGTTTACTTACTGTGACTACATATACGGAACAGACAAGGTATTATAATCTTTCTTCATTTTATTTTTTGCGTTATTATTCACTAATGTTGTGTTTATTTATCTAATCAGGGTTACCGTTACCAGAAGAAAGTCCTGCGACAGGTAAATAAGCGGTTTATTATTTTTCGATTACTTGGTCTAATTCATAGTTTCAATTTATGAGAAATAAATGATGACAATAATACCCTTTTGGTCAAATTCAGCTAAGAGATGGCTTGAAAAATGATGGAAAACCAAATGATGGATCACATGCTTCTGCACAAGGTATTAAATCTGACTAGCCATGAATACAGAATGCCCTTGTTTTACCATTTTGTGTTTAGGTTTCTAAACTTAAATTTGTGCTATTTTACAATCACGTGTGCACCTTAATCCATTTGTTTTTTATTTCTCTTTATATTTTGTAGCTCATGTAACCATATATATATATATCCCATATTCCCAGTTATAATTATGTTTTTTTTGTTTAATTTTTTTTATTATATGAAAAAGGCACATTGAAATAAAAATCCAAAGACGATGGTCCGAAAAACATGTCTAATTCATTCAATACGTGCCATATAGACGATTTTTGTTGTTTCCGTCCGGCAAACGTAAATGCTACATTGATACTGCTTTACTTCAAGACGAGTACTATCTGTCCTTAAAACAATTTTGCTTCCTTTTCACTCTGTCTTGCGCGTTTTGGGTGATTAATAAATTGTCTTTCAAGATACCAATGAAGCAACATATGTTGGATGTTGACAACTTTGCACTTAGCCGTGACATGCCTGATGAAATCTCAACTTTGCAACAATAATTTTTCTTTTAGATGCATTATAATTGAACTTAAAATAAAAGGATAATTTGTGTAAACTTCATCTAAATAATTTTTTAATATTTATTTATTTTTTTTAAATCAAGATCACCCGTCACTTGATCAATTTCGATCAAAAACATGTCAGAATGTAAAAAATGCTCTTAATTTCTTAAGTTGTTTTAAAAAAACACAATTTTAACATATAACATGAAAGGGTGACAGACACCTTAACAAATACAGTGTTTTTTTAGAAAAAAAATTAAGATCGTTTTTATTATTTAACATTCTTTTTTATCGATAAGAAGATATACACTTCAGTAATATATAAAATAATTTTAATACATGGGTAACTTTAATGAAAAAAATCTGATAACATCCATACACTTGGTAAAAAAATTTGATGCTTCAACGCCTCGGCCGCTCGTTTACTTATTTCATCCTCAATATTGATTTTAGTCATTAAGATTTTAAAACCCTCCTGTTTCCCTGCATCGACATCCCGCTTGTGCGCATATCTTCAACCATTTTTTCTCACCCGAATTTTCATACTTCAATGTCCATATACGAAGTGTTAAAAACATCTAATTTAAGGGTTAACGTGTTTATTTTTTCGCCCATTAAATTTGATGACGACTTGCCGCTCGTTTTGCTTTGTCCCTCCTGGGCGGGCGTGCCAGTTTGAGAGGCTTGGGGGTGTCATCTAAATCTTTCACATTGATATCACGTTTAGAATGTGCGTCGGAGTCAACCGACACATAATCATTGTCCTCCGAGGTCTTCGTGCGTTTAGAGCCGCCACAATATTGAAACACTTCGGGCACCTGTATCCATTTCGATTTATCCTTAACAACGCGTCAAAATATGAGATGGCCGAAAGTTGAGCTTTCGTTAGTTCGGTATCTCTCATGTGCCCTCGTCAAAATGTCGGTTTCATTCCACCATCTTTTGCGGTTGTTGCAGAGGTTGTTGTAGATACCATTAAACTTCCCCGACCTCTTACTCACTTGATTCCACTTGGAGTTGAGTTGATGAACACTTCGGTATTCATCACGTTGAAGGACCACATGAAAGTGCTCGGTAACTCACTTCCAAGATTGATCTCTTTTTTACGCGTTACGTTTGATCTAAAAAAATAATATTTAATATGTTAATAACATAAATATTAAAAACATGTAAATAAAAAAATATAAATATAAATATTTACCGGGTCCTCCGAAACATCTACCCAAACTTTTGTCAACGCTTCTTCCTATAGGGGCGTCAAATGTGGAGCTGCGGCCGGGCCGGATCCATCGACCTTTTCCCAGCCTTTTTTTTGTTTTTCTAACGGGTTGTGATTTCATCAGAACATAATATATATGTAAATATATATACTACCTTCATACCTGATGCTGTGGCTCGAGTTACCCGTACTGGCATCCGCTTTTGGTCCCATTCACAGTTTAAGTTCAGACACTAGGAGTGTTCGAATCTATCAAACTATTGCTCTGATACCAACTTGTAAGGCCCCAAACCCGAGAGGTCTCACTTGTTGGATTTACTCATTTACAAACAGTTCTTAAACTTGAATATCAAAATAACGCAGCGGAAAATACTTCATTAAAACATAACCATTACATTGTTCAACATGCGGAAGCGTAACATAGTCTATTACATAAACATAACATAATCTAATCATAACAGGATGCCAGTCTTCGTATCATCCGGGTAACTCATCAAGCCGCCCAGCATCACCTTCCATCATCGTAACCTGCCTTAACCTGAATGTGCATACTAAAAAGTCAGCTACGCTGGTTAGTTCTAGTTTTAACATAAAACTTTAAACTTCAAATAATTTTCCAAAAACATAACTTCACACTTCATTTAATAAAAAGCGTATGTAAAATAATGTAATAACAAAACATAACACTTCATAAACATAAGTCAACTAACATATCGAATCTACGCCTTCTCGTAACCGTTAAATCCAAACGTCACATACTGGCTGAATAACCTAAAGATCACCACCACTAGGCCCATCAATCATCGTACTGTCCTTCGGGTGAAGAACTCCTAGGGCCCGATACTTAGGTTATTCAACACTACTTCAAGCACGGCATCACAAGGATGACACGTACCAAACTTCAAGCACTGCGCCCCGTAGGGCACAAGTACCAAACTTCAAGCACGACTACCCCGTAAGGTAAATCGTACCAAACTTCAAGGATCACGATAATCTCCTTGGCGACCGTCATCGCCCCAGTTGTACAACAGTTGGCCAGCCACATAGGCCCCTAAAAGGTAAAGGCCCATAACATACTTCCCATACCCTTAACCTTCATTCCCTAAGGAATATTGGCAGATTCGTTCGTTTGTGACTTTCGTAAACCTTCGCTTCTTTTACTTCAAAACTTCAGTTAAAGCATTCGTACGTTTTATTAAAAACATTCATTCATTCATAAACACTTCATAAACTTCTTTTGGCAAAATATTTCATAAACACTTCTTTCATAACCCTTCCTTCCAAAACATCGTTCATTAACATCATTTTATAAAACGTCACATACAACATTCATAAACATCGTTTTATAAAATAGTCACATCGTTACGTATGCACACCAGCCCAAAAACATTATTAAAACATTTAAAAGAGGGCTTCTAGAACTCACCTGATAAGCTAATTTGGGTTGTCCTAAACAAGGTTCAACAACGTCACTTCCGATCTGAATTGATTAGTTAAATACACATCAGACCAATACCGACTCTAACGGTTTAACCATTCTAAACATACTAACTTTACTTAACCAGCCTGATGCCTGCGCACTTAGCAAGTGCGCAGGGACTTGTTCTTGCGTACTTAATAAGTGCGCAGACTTTGCTTCATGCGTACTTGATAAATACGCAGTACCTTCTTCATGAGTACTTGATAAGTACGCATGACCCTCTTCATGCGTACATGCGTACTTGATAAGTATGCAGGATCCTCTTCTTGCGTACTTGGTAAGTACGTAGGATCATCTTCATGCGTACTTGATAAGTACGCACGAACTGCTTCTTCGTAAAAACCCTAACTTTCGTCTTCGGGTCTGATCACGTCAAGATCCCGAACTTGTTTACTTCAAAACGTTTGCTTTCCATTAAGGAACACAAATCTATGTTTATCTTTCAATTTTATCCGTGAAAACGTTACCTTTTCACCCAAACTCGAAAAACCCAAAAACGAACAAAAACTCAGATTTAGGTCCGATCGTTACCTGAATCGAGTTTCTGATCCGGAGGTTCTTCTCACGAGCTATGGAGCATCACCTTGCTGAAATCTCGGGTCGATTCGCCAACTTTCTCTCTCTACGGTTTCTCTCTCTAGAACTTGCAAATGAGAGAAATGATGGACACCTAAGCTATTTATAGAGGAGGCTCCCATTCCAGCCCATCCGGCCCGACATGCCTCGTTCGTTTATTTCGTCATTTTAACTGTCGTTTTATTTTTGGGATGTTACAGGTTGTGACTTGGGTATATGTTGTGATCCGGGTTTTGGCGGTGACCAGGGTATTGGCGGGGACTCGGGTATTGGAGGTGAATCGAACATTTGTGGTGAACCCCATATTTGTGTAACCTCCCGAGTTTTGAAAACATAAAGAGTAATCGTTCACGAGGATTAAACTAAGCAAGGGAAGGGAGCCGGCCTTGGGCTTGAGCGAATGGGTAGGAAAGGGAAGAGAATTGGGCCCTTAAAACCTTGATTCCCAGCCCCAAACCCCCACACCTCAAGCCATTTTCGCTAGTTTAGAGAGAGAAAGAAAGAGAGAACCTAGAGAGAGAAAGTCCCGGTTTTCGGATCTGAGCTTATAGGATCGTTGGTATATGTCTCAGGATCGCTTAGCAACTGAAAGGAGACGTCTACAGGTAATGGTTCTCCCTAGATCTGGATTTTTACAAGTTTTGGGTTTTGAAGTAAACGTCGAGTAAAGATGAGATTTTTACGTATGAAAATGGAAACAAAGCTTAGATCTGGACTCCTGAATAGAAAACCAACGTTTTGAACGTAAAAAGTTCGAGTCTTGCTCAGATCCAGATTTAGCCGCCATATTCATGCAGGTTTAGGGTTTTGTTGGAGAAGATGAAGCCCGCATGCGAACTTGCTAAGTTCGCCGGGCTTGAGGCTAGCGAACCTATCAAGTTCGCTTAGTAAGTTCGCTAGTTGATGTCTAGCGAAGCTATCAGGTTCGCCTGATAAGTTCATTAGGTGCAATTGCTAACTTCTCTCAATAAGTTCGCTGAGTCTGTGGGAGGTGAACATAGGATAGGTGCAATCTAGCGAAACTGCTAAGTTTGCTCAATAAGTTCGCTGAGTCTTTGGGAGGCGAACTTATCCTATGTTCTCCTGGCCAGAAGTAGAGAAACCGTTTGGTGTCGGGTAAAGTCTGATATACTTTAAATTGTTGTGATTACCCAGATTGAGTGAGATTCCAGTAGAACATTCCAGCTAAGAAACCAGGTGAGTTCTAATCCCCCCTTTTGCCTGCTTTAGAGGCGAGGGTGCATACTTAGTGAAAAGTGTTTATTACGTATTTTATATTAATAAACAAAAGCGAATGTTATGTTTTAGAGAAATGTTTAAAAGAGGTAAAAGCACGATTTATGTAAAGTATAGCTATATTATTGGCAAGCGTTTACTATATCTTCATATACATAAACAAAGACATAATATATGTGCTAGTATGTTTTAATTAAAGTAAGATATATCTTCATAGCAAGCGTTTACTATATTTTCATATACATAAACAAAGACATGATATATGTGTTAAGTTATGTTTCAGTAAAACAAAGATATTTTAGGGTAAACGTTTATTATATTTTTTATACATAAACAAAGTCATATTATATGTTAAGTTCTGATCAAGATAAAGAAAGTTTTATGAAAAGAAAGTGAACAGATTTCCTACGGGAACGTGTACCAGCTTGTTAAGGTCCTTTGGGGACAAATGTTACTTGTACAAGATGCAAGTTATGGGCTATGCCCTTTTTGTAAGAGCCTTTATGGTTCATTAACGGTTGTGCAACTGGGTTGGGTGACGACGGTTACCCGGGGAGGTCTACGCAATCTTCCCGCAGTGTTAAGCGATATGGTCGCGAGGGCCATACCATGTTAACCGGTATTGTCGGTTCATGGTCGCTGAACATGGGGGGCATTGACCAGGTACTTGTCGGTTCATGGTCGCTGATCATAGGGGTGGTATAGTAGTGACAAGAGAATTGACGGTTAAGCAGTACTTGTTGGTTCATGGACGTGAGCCATGAGGGGAGTACATGTAAAGGAATTGACGGTTATCAAATGTTTTAAACTGTTTTGAAAAGTAAAGTATGTAAAGTTTTGTTTTAATGACAGTTTGTATGTATTATTAATTCGTATGTATATTTGATTAAAGTAAACGTTAGAACTCACTCAGCGTTGCTGATTTTTAGTATGCACATCAGTTAAGTGTAGGTGGCTTTAGATGGATGAGGATGCTTGGCTTGGCGAGAAGAGTTACCCGAAGATCAGAGTCTGGCATCCCGTTTATGTTTTAGATTATGATGTTTTAAGACAAGTTTTTATTTGTGCTAGACAAGTTATGTTAGACTTGTTATGTATTCTGCTGCTTATGTTAAAGTTTTAATCATTTCCGATGTGATGTGTTGAATGTCTCATGTTTATGTGCTATGTGTAAATGAGTAAATCCAATAAGTGAGGCCTCCTGGGTTTAGGGCCTTACAATTTGTTGTGAACCGGGTAATTGTTGTGGCCGGATCCTTGTGAATGGCGGGACTTGATACGAAATGGGTAGGTCGAATACCGGTGTGTACCCTTCGTTTTGGATGGGTTTTGTGAATTGTTTGGATCCATTTTTGAAAGAGTAAAAGAAAAGAACTTTTGAAGATTTTTTTGTGTGAAAATTGGTTAAATGAATGAGTTATTTATAGTTTAAAATTTAATTAATTTTTTTAACTAGTCGTTGCCTAACGGCATTTTTATTTAATTAAATTATAGTTGTTTAACGACATTTTCAGCGACAAGAATCTACCGTTTACCTCCATTCCAACGACGTCACTAATGAGGGAGCAGTGTTCCCCGACATCAAAGATGGCCACGTCGGCCCCTCCCCGGTGAAACGGTAAGTACATTGTATAGCCTTAGCTTTAAAATAAAATACAACCAATTCAATTGTATTTGCCTATGAAAGTCCTAAAGGGAGGAATCTATAGTTTTCGAGTATTGAAAACTTTGATTTTCTGAGATTCGTGTATATCTCTTTCAGATTGAAACAATTCGATGGTTCACTCGAATTTCTTATTCGGATAAAACTTAGAATATGAATATTCAGAAGAAAAGTACGTGAATCTATATGATTTCATGAACCAGATGATTATAACCGAAAAACAGTTTTCGCATTCCAGAAGAGAGCGGTCAGTAGCTGCTCAAATGCAGTTAATTTTCAATTTCGAATTCACACAAATATTGCACCAAATTTGACATCAAAAATTAAATGCAAAATTAAAATTCTGATGAATTTCAGCTCGACCCCAGCCAGGGGCTGCCGCCCTTGGACCCCGCTCCAAGGGGCGCTGCCCGCGAAACCTCGCTAAGAGAGCGTTGCCCTATTGGAACCCGCATACCATTGAGGTTCCTAAATACTTAAAATCATAATAAACTGAAACAAACATGCACTTCACACCTGCTGACTTGTTTGATGTATATTATGATTACTTTAGTCAACAAATCAATCCAATTACACTAAAATAAGCTAATGATATCATTTGATTGGATTTGGAGGGGCATTGGTGTCTAATTTAATCTACAAATTCACGATATTCTTACCACCAAATAAGTCGATTATGGGTTGTTCTGTATAATCGTTTAGCAAATAAGTCGATTTTAGGTTGACATTTTTAACATGTTTAATAAACGAGGTCATGTTTGGGTTGTAATAAAATTAAACATGCCAACTCGTTTAATACTATAAGTAAAAAAGTTAAAGAAATATATAATTCATATATTTCAACTAACTCGTTCAACATGTTTACAACTTATTTATAATCCGTCAATTTGTTTTTTTTTTGAACGGCGAACATTGAATGTTGTGACGTCGCACTACCCGTCACATGGGAGAGCCTCGTCCAACTCCGGCCAATATGATGTCTTAATCGGGCCCACTTGGCGTCAGAGTTTGAGAGCATCCAAGGAAATCTCCACCCAATACGGCCCCTTCCGAGCTTGAGGGAGAGCCGAAGCTCGAACCCTGGATCGGCGTGGGTAAAACCCTGGATCGGCGTGGGTAAAACCCAGGTGTATCAGCCTAAGAGTTAAGCCTCATTTGCATGCCTCAAAAACTAATGGGGAGAGCAGGGATTGAACCTGGGTCACAAGGAACACCAGGTCTCTCCCTTACCACTCCACCACTAGCTCATTGGCATCCGTCAATTTGTTTACGACTCATTTTAACTTGTTTACAACTTTATTACAACCCACCTACCTTTTCAACTTACCAACTCATTTAGATAAACAGGCTAAATGAGTAATGCTTGGTTTACTTGGTTTTAACTGTGTTCCGGTTAGCGTTAGTGTCTTTTATACAAATAAATATACGGTTGTATTAAGCAGGGTTGAACCTACATTGTAATAAAAAAAAAGCGTAACTTGATAAAATAGTTACCAAGTTTTCTAAGTGTTTCATTATATTCAATTAAGGTCTGTTTGGTATGAGGTAATGGAATGAACGAGGAAATGCAATGTAAGAGTGAATGAAAAAGACAAAGGAAAGAAATGGATCATTACCATTCCATTGTCCTATTTGTTTACCCTGTGGGAATGAAATGAATGATTACTTCGTGCTGTTTAGTAGACAGGAAAATATTTTATAAAAAATAAAATATTTTTAACTAATAAATTTATCTTATGGGTCGTGTCAGGGGACGGGCCATGGGCCGGGCCATGGGCCGGGCCACGGTTCGGGCCATGGTTCAGGTCATGGGACGGGTCATGGGACGTGTCATGGTTCGGGTTATGGGTCAGGACATGGGTCGGTCATGGTTTGGGCCATGGTTCAGGTCATGGGTTGGGGCATGAGACGGGGCATGGGACGGGTCATGGTTTGGATCATGGGTCGAGCAATGGCTCAGGCCATGGTCCGGGTTATGGGTCGGGTCATGGTTCGGGTCATGGGGCGGGACATGGTTCGGGCCATGGGATAGGTCATGGGACGTGTCATGGTTCAGGTCATGGGTCAGGAGGGCATGGTTCGGGTCAAGCGATTTGTCATGGTTCGGAGCATAGGTGGGTTATGGTTCGGGTGATAGTTATGGGCATGGGTCGGGTCATGGATCGGGTCATGGGTTGAGTTATGGGTCGGGTCATGAGTCGGGTTGTGGGTCGAGGCATGGGTCAGTCCATGGTTTGATTCATGGTTTGGGTAATTAATTAAACAAAATCATTCCATTCCTTGAATGAATGGGAAAAAAAAACATCCTCCGCCAAGAAATGAAAATCATTAGAAGGGAAGGAATCACATTCCTTATGTAATGGTCCATTCCATTCCTATATGGTTACCAAACATGTTTTGCTTAATTCCAACGTAATGATTCATTCAATTCCACCATTCATTCATGCATACCAAACACTGCCTAAGTTTTTTTGTTACTTTAATATCACTCAACTTTCATTAGATATTCCAATCTTGTGAATTTTTTTATATAAATGTTAAAATCTATTAAAATTAGGTAACCTAAATAGAACATATATGATTTGTAATTAATATATAGTTTTTTTTTTAATAAATTGAAGTAAGAGGTAATTGTGAAGAAAAAAAAATACACTAAATAATAACCAAGTTTCATAAATTTTAATTTAAGTAAAAATTAAAGAAAAAATAATCGCTAAATAGTTACTAGGATTCATATATGTTTCATTTAGTTCACTTAATTAAAAAAAAATAATATTAAATTTAACAAGATTCGAGCACCTAATTAAAGTTTAGTAGCGTTAGAGAAACAAAACAACTTTGAGTGACTTTTAGTGTAACGGTTAAAAACGTGGTTACTATTTTGTGAAGTGTAAGGTTTTAGTCTCACTAACTTTAAAAACCTTATAGAATTAAAGAAAATTGGGTTAAAAAAAATTACTTAAACAGTTCCAAAAAGAGGTTGCGAGGCAGTTTTTTATCCGTCTACCTGCCAATTTATTGTAATTGTCATTTATTATGAAATGCCAAATGCTATCTGGTATTTTTTTTTTTAAAAACTCATTTCAACGGATTTTCTTTGACACAATTATTTTTCATGTTGTATAGATATTTTCTTTGGCACACCTTCCTTGTCAATATAATATGAAAGATTTTTTTTTTTAAATTCATTGAAGTTTACAGTTTTCTTTTTCTATTCACTAAGGTGGAATGACAATTTAAAGATCTATTTAAACAAATCAATTACAAAAAATTACTAATAATTTGTATTAATTCATCAAAGATTTTTATTTATTTATTTATTTTATATAAAAAGAGAGAGAAACCTGATTAACCTACTCTAGTACCGGTCATGATAATTTAATGTCTTAATTTAAAAATTCTTTGTTGTAAGGTTGTCAAATTCAATGGTTAAACAAGATTTAGTTTCGATAATCTCCTCGGTTTAAGAGTTCTTCACAACTAGAGATGGACAAAGAAAACCAGTTGGGTTTGCCAAACCGGTTCCTAACTCAACCCGATCTTAAATGCAAATCGGTTTGAGCCAACTCGGTTTAAAACGCCAGTTTGGAACCGGCTTGAGATTTTATGTGCCGGACCAGACACAATGAAAGCAGACGTATGTTCTAGTCCTAACCGGCCCACTTCTTAGCCCATTATCTTTGCGGCCTAATGGCCCTAATGTAGTCCTGTTATATTTTTGGCCCAACAGCTTAAAATAAGTTTAAAATAAACTAGCTAGATTAAATTATATTATTATTATTTATGTTTTAAGTTAAATAAAAAATTTATTAAAATAAAGTAATTAGTGTAACTAAAAAGGTCATAAATGGTAACTATGAACATTTAAATTATGTTTTAATCAAATTTAGTGATTTAAGTCCATTTAATTTATAAAAGATGTTCTAAAACATTTACAATCGAATGGATATATAATATTTAGTTATTTTGTTTAAGCAAAGCAACTAGATTAAATAAATTCTAAGTATAAATGTTGTTGAATTATATATATACATAGTTTTAATAAAACCTATAGTTTAATTTCACGATGATAGAAAAATTGGAATATATAGAAATAATATAAGGTATTAAGGTTGGAATAAATAAGATTTATATGGAACTAGTAGACGTAAACCCGCACGTTGCGATGCAGCGGCACAACGGCGAGTGCTGATGTCTTGATGTTGCGGGAAATCTGAAACATTCAGTTTAGAATAAAATTTATGTCGAGACGTAGTTAAAAAGAAGAACGTCGCAACAGTATATGAGAAGGAAAAACCACGTCACTTTATATAAAAAACGAAAACCGTGGAATAGTTTTGATGACTTGTACGTTTGTGCTTTGATTAAAATTTACGTCGAAACGTATAATAAGAGTGGTTAAAAACATCCTCATAGTGTAAGTTCAATTAAAGTTGAGGCAAACAAAAAAAACTTTATGATCAAACTTCAAAGAACAAAAGTTTAGTAATCAATTTAAAAAAATAATAATAAGTTGATAAATGTATACAAAAGTGTTGTATGGTAATTGTTTAAAATTTAAGTCTAAACTTCAAAGTATAAAGGTTTTGTAGTAAATTTGTAAAAAAATGAAAACTATATTGTTTTTAATGGTTATAAATTGTAGCATATGGTAATTAGTTTTGATTTGAGATAAACATGGATTTTCTAAAGAGACTTAAGGTACATGGTAACCAACATTTATCACATACTAGGTTAGAAACCATGTGTATTTCACGGGTTGAATAAACGTAATATTATATACTTAGTAATAAATATTTACATATTACATAGTTATGACATATTACATAGTTTTTTAATACAAATTTTAGAAACGTTATATAGTTACTTTTTAAAAATGTTTTATAAAAATAATGAAAGAAATGTTCAATTTCTAAAAATGTTTTATGAACAAATCTATTTTTTTTACATGAAAAACGTTTTATAAAAGTAATTATAGAAATCATTATTATTTAATAGAACAAAGAGGCGGGAAACAAAAAGTTTACTATTTTAGAAATCATTATTATTTAATAATACAACCGCCTAAATCTATACTATATAATAAATAAAGGTTTTGCATGCCACGTGTCGACTCCATATTCATTCTCATAATTTTTTTCCCGCCTCTCTCTCTTATTTAATGCATTTCTATCTTTTAATAATAATATATATATAAAAATATACTAATCTATTCTATATAATAAATAAAGTTTTCTTAACGCCACGTGTCGCCTCCATATTCATCTTTATAATTTTTTTCCCGCCTCTTTCTCTTATTTAATTCATTTCTATACTTACTAATAATATATGTTTAAAGAAAAATATTAATTATACTAATAAAAATATTTATTTTAAATTATCTCTTATTATAAAAAACTTTGAAATTTAATTATGTAACTTTTATTTTCAATGAAATAGTAAATGAAAGTCAAATTATATTAAATAGTAATTAAAGTATTTTCGAAACCCAATTATATATCAATTTTTACATATTTTGAATTTGTTTTCAATCTTAAGTATACGTAATATATTTTTACAGTTGAAAAATATATACATAAAAATTTTAAAAAAGTTTATATTGATATTTTGCACCCCGTGTGTAGACACGGGATCTAAACTAGTGTGTAATATAGTAGAAGGTAGGATTGAACAAGCTTATATGATTGATTTGGTATAGTTTACTAATTCTAGCAAACTAATGTCATATAGAATGGCTCTTGTTGTATTATAGCATACACACCTAATTGTATAAACTAGTATTATGCTCCGGGGTGTTGCGGCCGAAACACGACTCGGCTTTCGAATAGAACATACGTAAAAAAGAAGGTTGATAAAGTTGTACCAAGAAGGCCGTAGAAAACGATTAAATGTGGCTCAGATATGTAAATAATGGAAAAAAAGAGGATAATTCCACCATGGCTGCAAATCTATCGGTTGTAATGCGAGAAAATCAATTGTTCCTCTCACATAACCATCCAGATTGCCCAGCCAAGATGTAGATAGTCTCAGTTTTGCTCAAGTCCACTTTGAATGTAAAAATCCCAAAAATCTTCAATCATAACATTGCTGAAAAAAAATATATATAAAGTTTCAAATAAAGACAACTTCAAGACAGTTTGATGTAAACAACAAAAACTATTGTATACAATCAGAAAATAGTTAAAACTTGTTAATTTTGGTGTAACTGACTTTAAATTACATCTTAAAGTGTTCATATATTGTCAATATTGTTGGTTTTACCATTGGTGATTAGTTTGACTTTTGTAAAAACGGGTTTTGACAGAGAAATTAATTAATTCAGTTAATTAATAAATACGCAGCGGAAAATAAAATCATAACCTATTTTGTAGCACTGACAAACCGAACAGGATCCGGTTATGAACACGCAAACAAAAACAAAAATTAATCTACTAATGAGATTAATTATACCTTAGTGGTTAATGATTAACCGGTTGAGACACCTAGGTACAACGAACCGATGTTAGATCACGAACCGAAACGCGAGAGAACGGGAAGCGCCGAGGTTAGCCGGAACTTGCAAAACAGGAGCAATCTCTTTTGCTAGCTGCTTCGGAATTCGCCAAAAGGGAAAATCGATTTTGGGTTTTGCTTCTTGTTCGGTGGCTTGCAAGAAAGAAAAGAAAAAGCGAAAGCTTTTTTCCTCCTTTCTTTGCCGTTCAAAAGAATTATATATTTATAATAATATTTTAGAATAAAACCCAAAAACGTAATATAACCTTTTTTAAATTACTATCGAGCCTAAAACCCAATAGTTAATGACAAGCCCGAAACTATTTAATTTGTTTTAATAAAAGATTAAAACAAATAAATATAAATTATTATTTATAAATCTGTATAAATAATAAATCCCGTGTAACGAATATATATAATATATATCGTCTCACTATTTGTTCGTAATTACCAGTTAAACACGTTAAGTGGATTCAATGTTCGTTGCCCTCGGTGTAACTCTTACGGGTCATAGCTCGGTCAGTCGCGTTGTCCATCGGGTCGGTCCATAAAATCCAACAATCTCCCACTTGGACGATCCACGATAAAACAACGCAAACAGTCAGCGGCGCTCTAGCTGCACATGGTTGTCCCTAACAAGGTATGACGCTTTAAAGTCATTAACCAAATATCTTGGTGTCAGTAACAGCTAACTAAAGCAAGACAATAGACTTATGGCAATAGTTGTCATTCATCCTTTCATTATAAAACATCAATTGAATCAATGAGACATGGATTTAGTTCATTCTCATATGGTGTTCAATTATTATTGTTCTCGATCAAGAATCAAAGTGGTCCAATCAAACACACAGTAAGTTTGGGTAAGGCCTTACACTTCACCAGTTTGAATCAACGAGAGTGCCACGATGCTTATCTGTTACATATAATGCAAGAGTACAGAATCCTTTATTGACTACATACAACTCCCACTGAACTTCAGAACTATTCCTAATCAAAGCCTTTATGACTGGCAGTTACGCGACAGCGTTTGACAGTGATTAAAGAATGGTTCTTGGTAAACGACAGTTCTAGTACGAATCTTAGGTCAGAGGATACTAATGAGTATACCAATAGCAAAACATCTTATGACAAAGATCCATGAAGATGATTTGATGCGAGTTACATCCAACGTCATTCAAAATGAGGCCTATGAAGTTCGGAGTCAACTCCTTGAGCCGAAGTTCAGAAAAGTCTTAATTCAGAGACGTTCCCACGAGTCTGACCGACTACGGATAATTAAGAATACAAGATTCATGGATTAAATGTATTAAAATCGAACACAGTTATAAGAATTCAGAATTGCATTTAAATCAGTAAACCAAAAAGAATTCAAAAGTACAACTGTTTAAATGTTCTCACATTCAAAATACTAAATCAAAACATATCACTAGCAAATCTAAGACCAATAGCATCTCTGTGAAGATCATGCTTGTCCTGAGTCATGGGCTTAGTAAACGGGTCCGCTAGGTTTTGATCTGTGTCTACTTTGCTTATCACGACGTCTCCACGTTCCATAATTTTCCGTATATAATGGAACTTCCTTTGAATGTGCTTGGATTTGTGATGAGATCTGGGCTCTTTGGCTTGAGCTATAGCACCTGTGTTATCACAAACTATCTCGATTGGTTGGCGAATACTCGGAACCACATCGAGGTCAGTAATGAATTTCTTCATCCAAGCAGCTTCCTTAGCAGCATATGATGCGGCTATATACTCAAATTAGGTGGTTGAATCCGCCACTACACTTTGCTTGGAGCTTTTCCATGAGACAGCTCCTCCATTGAGAGTGAATACGAAACCTGACTGTGAGCGAGAGTCATCTCGGTCAGTTTGAAAGCTAGCATCAGTGTAACACCGTACAGTGAGCTCCTCTTTCACTCCTCCAAATATTAAGAACATGTCTTTGGTCCTTCTTAAGTACCTCAGGATGTTCTTGACTGCAGTCCAATGGGCAATGCCAGGACTTTTTCGGAAACGGCTGGTCATGCTTAAAGCATACGAGACATCAGGTCTAGTGCACAACATAGCATACATGATAGAACCAATCGCTGAGGCATATGGAATTGCTTCCATTTCCTTAATTTCAATGTCCGCGGAAGGAGATTATGATTTGTTCAACACAGTGCCTTTAGTCATCGGAAACACCTCCTTTCTTGGAGTTTTCCATCCTAAAGCGTGTCATCATTTTATCTATGTAAGTACTCTGACTTAGCCCTAGAAGCCGCTTAGATCTATCCTTGTAGATCTTGATTCCTAGAATGTAAGCAGCTTCTCCAAGATCTTTCATTGCAAAACAAGATCCTAACCATTGTTTGACTTTGTCAAGCACAGGGATGTTGTTTCCAATGATCAGTATATCATCCACATACAAGATGAGAAATGATATAATGCTCCCACTAGCCTTTCTGTAAACACAAGGCTCATCTTCATTCTTGACAAAACCAAATTCTTTGATTTTCTGATCAAAATGAAGATTCCAGCTTCGAGATGCCTGTTTAAGTCCATAAATGGACTTATTCAGTTTGCAGACCCTACTAGGATACTTTGGATCAACAAAACTGTCAGGCTGAACCATATGACATCTTCAGAGAGATGTCCATTAAGAAAAGCGGTTTTGACATCCATTTGCCATATCTCGTAATCATGGTATGCGGCTATGGTAAGCAGTATCCTAATCGATTTGATCATAGCAACGGGTGAGAAAGTTTCATAATAGTCAATACCTTGAGTTTGAGTGAAACCCTTTGCAACTAGCCGTGCTTTATAGGTTTGTACATTACCATGCATGTCGGTTTTTCTTTTGAAAATCCATTTGCTCCCTATTGCCCGAGAACCGGGGGGTAGTTCAATCAAGTCCCAGACCTGATTATCACGCATAGATTGCATCTCGGCGTTCATGGCTTTAAGCCTTTTCTCGGATTCAGGATCTGAGATAGCAGATTTGAAGTTTGTAGGTTCGTCATTTGACTCAGCTACTAACAGGACTTTAGAAGCTTCAAGATGCCATAGGTATCTATTAGGTTCTTTACGAGACCTGCTACTTTTGCAAACGCTTGTGTTTATGTCTGATTCATCAGCAACAACTTCTTGTTGATCAGACGCTCCGACTTCCTCAGCGGTTGTTTGTGTTTCTCGAATTTCTTCAAGATCCATAATATTATTTCCGGTTCCTCGATTTAGAAGATCTTCCTCGAGAAAGCGTCCTTTCCTTTTGATGGAAACAATTTTTGCATCAGGATGATAGAAATAATATCCGCTTTTGTTGTAGTAACCGACGAAAACAACTTTTTCGCCTCTGGGATCGAGCTTGTCCTCAGAATCGCTGGTGACATATGCATCACATCCCCATACTATAAGGTAAGACAAATTGGGTTTAGACCCGTGCTGTAACATCCCAAAAATAAAACGACAGTTATAATAACGGAATAAACGAACGAGGCATGACGGGTCGGGTCGGATGGGTCAGCGGGCTGTAAATAGCCTATGCCACCCCTTTTCTCTCATTTGCAACTTTTAGAGAGAGAAACCGTAGAGAGAGAAAGTTGGCGAATCGACCCGAGACTTCAGCAAAGTGTTACTCCATAACTCGTGAGAAGAACCTCCGGATCAGAAACTCGATTCAGGTAACAATCCGACCTAAATCTGAGTTTTAGTTCGTTTTTGGGTTTTTCGGGTTTTGGGTGAAAATGTAAGGTTTGAACGGATGAAACAGAAAGTGGCCGATGAGTTCTAGAGTCGGGATTGGTCTGATGTGTATTTAACTAATCAATTCAGATCGGAAGTGACGTTGTTGGACCTTCGTTTAGGACAACCCATATTAGCGTATCAGGTGAGTTCTAGAGCCCTCTTTTAAATGTTTTGGGCTGGTGTGCATACTTACGAAATGATGTTTTAACGAAATGATGTTTTAACGAAACGATGTTTATGAAAGGAAAGGTTATGAAGTGTTTTTGCCAAAAAGGTTTACGAATGTTTATGAACGGTCTAAATGAGGAAATGTTTAATGAAAAGGGAAAGAGGTAAAGGTTTAAAGAAGTCATTACAAATCTAATCTGTCGAATGAATGGAATTGACGAATGAAGTCTGAGAATGTGATTCCCAGCCTTGTGGTAGATTATGGACAGCGAGCCATAGTTACCATAAGAACAACAGGGCAGTGTCTTGGTAGCCTGTCGATGGTTTTGATGTTGTACAACTGGTAAGGGAGTAACGACGGTTACTCGGGTGATGACGATCATCCTAAGTGAATAAGGTAAGGGAAATCAATGACGGCGATACGTAACGGTTGATTCCCAAAGGAAAGATGCGTGTTGGGCAATGACGGCGATACGTACCGGTTGACCCCACGTAGTGAATGGTTGGGCAATGACGGCGATACGTAACGGTTGACCCCACGTGGTGTATGGTTGTGGCAATGACGGCGATACGTGGCGGTTACCCACAACACCAAAGGTTCCTTCGGGGACACTGTGACGCGTAAAGTAAGATACATAATTAGATAACGATAATGTATGACTTAAATGAATGTTAAAAGTTTTAACAAACGATCCGTTCGACGGTGTTTATGATAATGATGTTGATGATGATATGGGTACGAAACCTTTTTTTTAAAGATGTTAGATTATTACATGCTTTTGTGAAAGGTTTTACTAAATGAATGAATGATATGTTTTTGGCAAATGTTGATGTTAAAGTTTTTATGAAATGCTAGAACTCACCAGCGTAGCTGACTTTTTAGTGTGCACATTCAGGTTAAGGCAGGCTATGAGGATGTACGGTGATGCTTGGCTAGCGAGAGGAGTTACCCGGCTGACTATGAAGACTGGCATCCCGTTATGTTTTAGTTACGATGTATTTATGTTTTAAACAATGTTTACGCTTCCGCATGTATGAACAATGATGACGTTATGTTTAAATGAAATTTTCCGCTGCGTTATTTGATATTCATGTTTAAGAACTGTTTGTGAATGAGTAAATCCAACAAGTGGGGCCTCATGGGTTTGGGGCCTTACAAGTTGGTATCAGAGCAATAGTTTGAGAGATTCGGACACTCCCAGTGTCTGAACTTAAACTCTGAATGGGACCGAAAGCGGATCCCAGTACGGGTAACTCGAGCCAAAGCATCAGGTATGAAAAGTAGAGTATGTGTATGTAGTATGCCTTAGAAAGGGGTAGGTAAGGACTTGTGTTCTGATGGAATCACAAAGGTGGTCAAATAGAAATCGAAAGGTAGTGTAATGGTTAATTGCAGATGGCCAGTGTATATTAACATCTTACAGTACTTATTGAATTCTATTTGTTAACTAGCGTGATAACATTGGATTTCTTGTCTTACAGAACGAAATGGCGAGGAGAGGGAACGGAAGGCGTGGTGGCCGTACCGGTGGTCGTACTGACGGTCGAAATGGTGGGCGTGGAAGGATTCCTGCGCGCCAAGAGCACAGTGAAGAAGGAAGTGTTCACACTGAACCGGAGGTTAGTGTGCATGGAACTGAGCAGACACAAGTTGCAGAACAACCTTTCACCTTTGAACCAGAAGTGAGAGCAGCCATAGCTCGAGAGTTCTTCGAGTTGATGAAGAATTCTCTGCCAAGTCTGTTGGCTGAGGCATTAAAGAAAGTTAGTGGGGAAGGCGGATCCAGTGCGGCAACTGGTGCCCAGAACAACGAGACCGACAACGCACCGCCTTCTCGCGGGTGTGACTATAAGTCATTTAAGGCATGTGACCCGGCGGTCCTGACTGGGAAGAAGGACGCGGTGGCTACTTTTGATTGGGTGATACGTATGGAAGCCGCCATCCGTCTGAGCGAGTGTCGAGCAAATCAAGTAGTGAAGTTTGCTGCTAACTCCTTGAGGGAGGAAGCATCCCACTGGTGGGAAGGTGTACGTCAGGCTAAGGGGGATGAGGTTGTTGACTCGATGATGTGGAATGACTTGAAAACTCTGGTAATCAAGAACTTCTGTCCAAGGAACGAGATTGAGAAAGTAGAGAGGGAATTTCTGGGTTTGAAGGCCGGGAGCATGACGCACCGGCAGTACACAACCCGATTCAATGAACCGGCACGTCTGGTGCCACATCTTGTTACGACGGAGGAAAGAAAAATTTCCTGCTACATTCAAGGGTTGTCGGACCAGGTCCGCACCTATGTTAAGGCAACGCCCCTACTACCTATGATTCGGTAGTAGAACTGAGCGGCGTAGTATTTGATGATCTGGCACTGAATGTCACCGCCATCGAGGAACCAAAGAAGAGACCGAGCTTCTCAAACAAGCGAACTGGTGGAAAGATGTTTGGGGCTCGGGTGGATGAGCCGACCGTTTGTAAGAAGTGTGGAAGGGAGCATACAGGTGAATGTAGACTGAGATCTAACTTGTGCTTTAAGTGTGGCAAGACCGGGCACTACTCCCGTGAGTGCACACAACACTACAAGTGCTATAACTGTGGGGATGCCGGCCATCTGAGTAGGGAATGCCCGAAACCGAAAATAGGCGAATCTGGGAAAGGGAAGAGTGCAGAGAAAAGAGAAGAGAGGCCCCGAGTGAAGACTCGTGCGTACGCGCTGACGCAAGACCAGGCCAGAATGGACCCCGACGTGGCGTCAGGTACGTTCGTCCTTGACAACACTCTTGTTTCTGTGTTATTTGATTCGGGTGCCAGTAAGAGTTTTATATCTACGACTTTTTGTAAGAGAGTAAAGTACACTGTCAGTAAACTAGAAAGGGCCTTTAGCGTAGAAACCGCTCAGGGTAGAACTGCGAGAGTGACCGAGGTAGTTGACAACTCCACGATAAAGATAGAGGGTCATAGGTTCCCTGTCAGATTGTTTGTTATGGTTTTGGGAGGGTTCGATGTCGTGTTAGGTATGGATTGGCTAACTGCCAATGAAGCGCAAATTATATGCAAACGAAAGATAATCCGACTCAAGGCTTCGGATGGTAGCAAAGTCGAGGTTTTTGGAGATCGTGACGTCCCGATGCCAAACGTCATCTCGATGATTAAGGCAACAGATTACTTGAGGCGCGGATGCGAGGCTTATCTGGTGTACGTGATTGACAAGTGTAAGGAAGTTAAGGAACTGGACGATGTACCCGTGGTATGCGAGTACCCGGAGGTGTTTCCGGAGGATTTGCCTGGAATACCACCCGACAGAGAGATTGAATTCCGAATTGACTTAGTGCCAGATGCCTAGCTCGTGGCTAAGGCTCCATATCGACTAGCACCAGTGGAAATGAAGGAACTAATGACCCAATTAGACGAACTACTTGAGAAGGGATTTATCCAACCGAGCATCTCGCCTTGGGGTGCTCCGGTGTTGTTCGTAAAGAAGAAAGACGGTTCGATGAGAATGTGTATTGATTATCGCGAGTTGAACAAACGTACCGTGAAGAACAAGTATCTGTTACCAAGGATCGACGACCTGTTCGATAAATTGCAAGGCGCAAGTTGGTTCTCAAATATCGACCTTCGATCCGGGTACCATCAGTTGAAGGTGAGGGAAGAAGACATACCGAAAACGGCATTTCGCACACGTTATAGACATTTTTAGTTTCGCGTAATGTCTTTTGGATTGACGAACGCCCCTGCAGCGTTCATGGATTTGATGAATAGAGTTTGTCGACCAATGCTGGATCGATCGGTGATCGTGTTCATCGATGATATCCTCATCTACTCCAAGAATGAGGGTGATCACGCGTGTCACTTGAAGGAGGTATTGGAAGCTCTGAAGAAGGAAAAGTTGTATGCTAAGTTCTCCAAATGCGCGTTCTGGCTTAGGGAAGTCCAATTCCTAGGTCACGTCATTAACCCGAACGGCATTATGGTTGACCCAGCAAAGATAGTAACGGTAAGGGAATGGGATGTTCCTAAGACGCCAACTGAAATCCGTAGTTTCTTGCGATTGGCAGGCTACTATCGGAGATTCATCCAGGATTTCTCGAAAATAGCTTCGCCGTTGACGAAGTTGACTAGGAAGGAGGTAAAGTACGAATGGGGTTCGAGCCAGGATGAGGCGTTTAAGAAATTGAAGGAAAAGCTAACTCAAGCTCCAGTCTTGGCCCTTCCCGAGGGCAATGAAGACTTAGTGGTATACTTTGACGCTTCGGGTCAGGGATTGGGATGCGTATTGATCCAACGCGGGAGAGTGATCGCGTACGCGTCACGGCAGTTGAAGGTTCATGAAGCTAATTATCCGACTCATGATTTGGAACTTGCTGCTGTCGTATTTGCATTGAAAATCTGGAAGCACTACCTTTACGGGGTGAAGTGTACTATTTACTCTGACCACAAAAGTTTGAAGTACTTCTTCGAACAAAGAGAGCTTAATATGAGACAGAGACGATGGTTAGAACTCCTAAAAGATTATGACTGTGAAATCATATACCACCCTGGAAAGGCGAACGTGGTGGCTGACGCTCTAAGCCGAAAGGATGTGCCTACTCCTATTAGAGTGAAAGCTTGCCAGTTTGTTGTAACATCGGATGTGATGAGAGAAATTGAAAAGGCTCAAGATGAGGCGCTTAAGGAGGAAAACATGAAGAAGGAAAGGATGGTTGGCCAACAGGACAAGTTGGAATATAACACCCTTGGTGTTTTGGACGGATATGGATACCTATGGGTGGCGAACTTAGAACCAAAATCTTGGATGAGGCTCATAAGTCTCGTTACTCTATCCATCCTGGTACCAATAAAATGTACCACGATCTGAGAAAGGAATACTGGTGGCCTGGAATGAAACGTGATGTGACGAAGTATGTAAGCAAGTTCTTGACTTGCTCACAAGTAAAGGCCGAGCACCAGAAACCGTATGGAAAGATTCAACCACTTGATATACCGGAATGGAAGTGGGAACACATTACCATGGACTTCATAACTAAGCTACCTCGCACAGCTAAAGGTCATGACACCATTTGGGTAATTGTGGACCGTTTAACGAAGAGTGCTCATTTCCTACCTATTCGCGAGACGTTCTCATCGGAAAGGTTAGCGGAAGTATTTATTAACGAAGTAGTAGCACAGCATGGGATGCCTTTGACGATTGTATCTGACCGGGACACACGATTCACATCAAGGTTCTGGAAAAGATTTCACGAGGCGATGGGTACGAGGCTTAATATCAGCACAGCATACCACCCACAAACGGATGGTCAGTCCGAAAGGACCATTCAGACATTGGAAGATATGCTCTGTGCTTGTATTATCGACTTCGGTGGCAGTTGGGACAGCCATCTGCCGTTAGCCGAATTCTCCTACAACAATAGTCATCACACGACGATAGGCATGCCGCCTTACGAAATGTTGTATGGGAGAATATGTAGGACCCCGGTTTGTTGGGGTGAGATTGGACAAAAGGAATTAGGGAGTCTGGAAGTAGTAAGGGAAACGTCAGAAAGGTTTGATCAAATCAAAGCACGAATGAAGGCCGCACAAGATCGTCAGAAATCCTATGCGGATAAACGACGAAGGCCTATTGAGTTCGATGTTGGGGACATAGTAATGTTGAAAGTGTCACCCTGGAAAGGAATCATACGATTCAGGAGGAGAGGAAAGTTAAGTCCGAGGTTTGTCGGACCATTCAGGATAATGGCACGGGTTGGTGAGGTCGCTTATCGGTTAGAGTTGCCTGATGAGTTAAGTGGGATTCATCCTACCTTCCATATATCACACTTGCGAAAGTGTTTGGCGGATGAATCAGCTCATGTACCACTTATGGACATAGAGGTCGACAACAGCCTTAATTACATCGAAGAACCCGTGGCCATCTTAGACCAAAAGGAGAAACGTTTACGTAATAGAGTTATCCAATTGGTTAAAGTCCAATGGAAACACCGAAAGGGATCGGAAGCCACTTGGGAAATGGAGAAGGAAATGAGGGAGTCGTACCCTCATCTATTTGACTTATGATAAGGTTTCGGGGATGAAACCTATTGTAAGGGGGGTAGACTTGTAACATCCCAAAAATAAAACGACAGTTATAATAATGGAATAAACGAACGAGGCATGACGGGTCGGGTCGGATGGGTCAGCGGGCTATAAATAGCCTATGCCACCCATTTTTCTCTCATTTGCAACTTTTAGAGAGAGAAACCGTAGAGAGAGAAAGTTGGCGGATCGACCCGAGACTTCAGCAAAGTGTTACTCCATAACTCGTGAGAAGAACCTCTGGATCAGAAACTCGATTCAGGTAACAATCCGACCTAAATCTGAGTTTTAGTTCGTTTTTGGGTTTTTCGGGTTTTGGGTGAAAAGATAAGGTTTGAACGGATGAAACTGAAAGATAATCATGGATTTGAGTTCCTTAATGGAAAACGAACGTTTTGAATGCAAACAGGTTCGGGATCTTGACATGATCAGACCCGAATGCGAAAGTTAGGGTTTTTCGCGAAGAACAGGTCGTGCGCACTTGCTAAGTGCGCAGGAGGAGGGACCTACGCACTTGATAAGTGCGCAGGCAGCAGGGTCTGCGCACTTGCCAAGTGCGCAGACATCAGAACTGGTTAAGTGATGTCAGTATGTTAGAATGGTTAAACCGTTAGAGTCGGGATTGGTCTAATGTGTATTTAACTAATCAATTCAGATCGGAAGTGACGTTGTTGGACCTTCGTTTAGGACAACCCATATTAGCGTATCAGGTGAGTTCTAGAGCCCTCTTTTAAATGTTTTGTTAAATGTTTTGGGCTGGTGTGCATACTTACGAAATTATGTTTTAATGAAATGATGTTTTAACGAAACGATGTTTACGAAAGGAAAGGTTATGAAGTGTTTTTGCCAAAAAGGTTTACGAATGTTTATGAACGGTCTAAATGAGGAAATGTTTAATGAAAAGGGAAAGGGGTAAAGGTTTAAAGAAGTCATTACAAATCTAATCTGTCGAATGAATGGAATTGACGAATGAAGTCTGGGAATGTGATTCCCAGCCTTGTGGTAGATTATGGACAGCGAGCCATAGTTACCATAAGAACAACAGGGCAGTGTCTTGGTGGCCTGTCGATGGTTTTGATGTTGTACAACTGGTAAGGGAGTAACGACGGTTACTCGGGTGATGACGATCATCCTAAGTGAATAAGGTATGGGAAATCAATGACGGCGATACATAACGGTTGATTCCCAAACGAAAGATGCGTGTTGGGCAATGACGGCGATACGTAACGGTTGACCCCACGTAGTGAATGGTTGGGCAATGACGGCGATACGTAACGGTTGACCCCACGTAGTGTATGGTTGTGGCAATGACGGCGATACGTAGCGGTTGCCCACAACACCAAAGGTTCCTTCGGGGACACTGTGACGCGTAAAGTAAGATACAGAATTAGATAACGATAATGTATGACTTAAATGAATGTTAAAAGTTTTAACGAACGATCCGTTCAACGGTGTTTATGATAATGATGTTGATGATGATATGGGTACGAAACCTTTTTTTTAAAGATGTTAGATTATTACATGCTTTTGTGAAAGGTTTTAGTAAATGAATGAATGATATGTTTTTGACAAATGTTGATGTTAAAGTTTTTATGAAATGGTAGAACTCACCAGCGTAGCTGACTTTTTAGTGTGCACATTCAGGTTAAGGCAGACTATGAGGATGTACGGTGATGCTTGGCTTGCGAGAGGAGTTCCCCGGCTGACTATGAAGACTGGCATCCCGTTATGTTTTAGTTACGATGTATTTATGTTTTAAACAATGTTTACGCTTCCGCATGTATGAACAATGATGACGTTATGTTTAAATGAAATTTTCCGCTGCGTTATTTGATATTCATGTTTAAGAACTGTTTGTGAATGAGTAAATCCAACAAGTGGGGCCTCCTGGGTTTGGGGCCTTACACGTGCCATATCTCATATGGGGTTTTGTCCACCTTCTTAGTCGGTGCCAGATTTACAAGGCGGGCGGCGGTCATAAGAGCATAACTCCAGAAGGAGTGAGGCAAGTTAGTTCTACACATCATCGATCGAACCATATTAAGTAGGGTTCGATTTCTCCTCTCGCTCACGCCATTAAGTTGGGGTGTGCCAGGAGGAGTGGGTAGAGAAATAATTCCGTGCTCCTTCAGATGATTAAGAAATTCTAAGCTAAGATACTCGCCACCTCGATCTGATCGAAGTGTCTTGATAGATTTATCGAGTTGTTTCTCTACTTCGTTTTGAAACTCTTTGAACTTTTCAAATGTTTCATGCTTGTGTTTCATAAGATAGACATAAGCATATCGACTATAATCGTCAATAAATGAAACGAAGTATCTTTCATGATTTCTAGACATGGTTCTGAAAGGGCCACACACATCAATGTGTATAAGGCCTAGCAGATCCTTGGCTCGTTCACTAACATGGGTGAAGGGGTCCTTTGTGAGTTTGTCAGCTAAACAAGACTCGCAATTATCAAATGAGTCATGTCCGGTAGGTTCAAGAATTCCCTCGGATTGGAGTCTTTTAATGCGTGCCTTGCTTATGTGGCCAAGTCGACAATGCCATAGAAAAGTATCATTAATGCCAGATTTGATATGTTTAGAAAGATTATATATGTTTAGAAAGATTATATATGTTATTGTCAGTTTGAACGTCAATCTCATAAATATCGTTTTGAGGTTTAGCCTCAAAATAAAAGATATCATTTAAGTAGGCAGAAATAGCAATACCATTAAAAACGTACTTAAATCCTTGTTCAAACAATAAAGAAACTGAAATAATGTTTCTGGTTAAACCAGGTGCAAACAAACAATTGTTCAAAACAACCACAAGGCCAGAAGGAAATGAGAGATGATATGTTCCAGTTGCAAGAACTGGTACTCTTTTCCCATCACCAACGATGAGCTCCATGTCGCCTTGTTTCAGCTTCCTCCAACTTTTAGGCTCCTGCAAGACATTAATGATGTGGTATCCACATCCAGTATCAAATACCCATGTGTGGCCAGAAACAGTAAAAATTTCAATAACATAAATGAGAATACCTGAAGAGGTGCCGTCACCACTGGCCCTCTGCAGCTCAGCTTGGCTAGATATTCAGGACAGTTACGTTTCCAGTGCCCCATTTTGTTGCATTCAAAGCATTGGCGCTCCTCAGGAGGGGGTGCTTTTGAAGCTTTCTTGTTATTGTTGGTGGCAGGCTTGGCAGCAACATTAACCTTCTTCTTGCCTTTGCTATTAAAATCTCTTTTCTTGGGGTTAGGCTTTTTAACACCAGCAGATCTGACCATCAGAACTTGATTTTTCTTTCCTTGGATATTCATCTCGTCCGTTTTGAGCATACCATGTAGCTCGGCCACTGTCTTCTCCAAGCCATTCATGTTGAAATTCATTACGAATTGAGCATAGGAGCTCGGAAGAGAGTTTAATATGAAATCAATAGCCATGTCATCCTTCATGGGATATCCAAGTTTGTTCATCTGGCCGATGTACCCTTTCATCTTAAGTACATGAGTACTAACAGGCGTGCCCTCTTGCATCGTGCAACGAATGAGCTGAGACATGGTTTCATAGCGTTCTTGTCGGGCTTGTTTCAGGAACATGCCCTTAAGTTGCTCAATCATGTCAAAGGCATCCAGGTCCTCCATGCTCTTTTGGAGCTCATGGGACATGTAGGCTAGCATAAGGCAGGCCACCTCAGTGGCATCATCTCTTTGTTTTTCCCAGGCCTTACGAGCGGTAGCCGTGTTACCTTCGGTTGCCTCAGGGACTGGTGCATCGAGAAAATAGAGCTTCTTGGCCATCTTGAGAACTATTCTGTAACATCCCTAGTTTTAGAGCACGAGAGAATTCACGAGGAATTAAAACTTAAATAAAAAGAAAGGAAGCGGGCTTGGGACGGGGTGAATGGGCCGAAAGGGGAAGGGTTTGGGCCCTTATAAGCCTCAAGAACAACCCAAAGGCCCCATTTCCATCCTCATTTCCGGATTCTAGAGAGAGAGGAGAGAGAGAGTCTAGAGAGAGAAAGTCTCGATTTTCAGATTAAAGCTTCAAGGATCGTTAGCAAGAGTCTCGTGAGTGTTTAGCAACGAAAAGGAAGTGATTACAGGTAACCGATTCTCCTAGATCTGAGTTTTAGTTCGTTTTTGGGTTTTTCGGGTTTTGGGTGAAAAGGAGATGTTAATCGGATGAAACTGAAAGATAAGCATAGATTTGAGTTCCTTAATGGAAAACGAACGTTTTGAATGCAAACAGGTTCGGGATCTTGAAGTGATCAGACCCGAATGCGAAAGTTAGGGTTTTCGCCAAGAACAGGTCGTGCGCACTTGCTAAGTGCGCACAGGGAAGGTCCTGCGCACTTGCTAAGTGCGCAGGAAGAGGAACCTGCGCACTTGCTAAGTGCGCAGGGAGGGAAAGGAGGGAAGCCTGCGCACTTGCTAAGTGCGCAGGAAGCAGTGTCTGCGCACTTGCTAAGTGCGCAGGCATCAGGACTGATTAAGTAAAGTCAGTATGTTAGAGTGGTTAAACCGTTTAGCGCCAAGTTAAGTCTGATAAGTGTCAAATTGTTATGATTGTTCAGATTGTGTGAGATCCAGTAGACCGTTGCAGCTTAGATACCAGGTGAGTTCTAATCCCCTTTTTGCCTTCTTTAGGGGTGGTATGCATACTTAGTGTAAAGTGTTTATTATATTTTATATATTATAAACTGAGGAGAAAAGCTATATTTTAGTGAAAGGTTTAAAAGAGGCAAAAGTATGTTTCAGAAACAAAGGCATGATATATATGATAAGCTATGTTTCAGAAAGTAAGATGTATTTTATAATAAGCTATGTTTCAGAAAGTAAGATGTATTTTATGATAAGCTATGTTTCAGTAAAAGCAAAGATATATCATTTGGCAAGCGTTTACTATATTTTTATATACATAAACAAAGGCATGATATATGTGTTAAGATATATTTCAGTAAAAGCAAAGATATATCATTTGGCAAGCGTTTACTATATTTTTATATACATAAACAAAGGCATGATATATGTTAAGTTATGAACAAGATTTACAGAAAGTTTTATGAACAGTAAAGTAAACAGTTTTCCTTCGGGAATATGTACCAGCTATAAAGGTCCTTGGGACAGATGTTACTTGTACAAGATGTCAGATATGGGTTCTACCCATTAGTAAGAACCTTTGGGTTCGTTAACGGTTGTACAACTGGGATGAGTGACGGCGGTTTCTCGGGAGGTCCACGCAACCTCCCCTTAGAGGTAATGTCGGTTCATGGACGTTAGCCATGGGGGCATTGACCAGGTACTCGTCGGTTCATGGACGTTAGCCATGGGGGCGGTACAGTAGTAACAAAAGGAATTGACAGTTAAGCGGTATTGCCGGTTCATGGACGTTAGCCATGGGGGCATTGACCAGGTACTCGTCGGTTCATGGACATTAGCCATGGGGGCGGTACAGTAGTGACAAGGAATTGACGGATTAGCGGTAGTGTCGGTTCATGGACGTTAGCCATGGGGGCATTGACCAGGTACTTGTCGGTTCATGGATGTAAGCCATGAGGGCAGTACAGTAAAGAGGAATTGACGGTTTATTATACGTTTTAAACTGTTTGAAAAGTAAAGTGTGTTAAGTTTAGCCTTAATGGCAGTATACATGTTTGAAAAGTAAAGTATGTAAAGTTTAGCCATATGGGCAGAATGTATGTATGTATTAGTAAACCTTTTGTATAAATGATTTAAAGTAAACGTTAGAACTCACTCAGCGTTGCTGATTTTTAGTATGCATATCAGTTAAGTGCAGGTTTAGATGATGGATGTGGATGCTTGGGCTTAGAGAGAAGAGTTACCCGAAGATCAGTGTCTGGCATCCCGTTTATGTTTTCTTTTGATTATGTTGATTAAGACAAGTTTCAGTTGTAATTGGCTAGTTATGTTTAGACATGTATGTTTCCGCTGCGTATGTTGAGATTTTAAAACGTTTCCGCTGTGTTAATGAATGTCTTATGTTTAAAAGTGCTATGTGTTGATGAGTAAATCCAATAAGTGAGGCCTCCCGGGATCGGGGCCTCACAAGTTGGTATCAGAGCCATAGTTTGAGAGATTTGGACATCCCCGATGTCCAGACTTAAACTGAGAATGGGACCAAGTAGCGGATGCCAGTACGGGTAACTCAAGCCAAAGCATCAGAAGCGTATAGTAAGTAAAGTTTACCTTTTAGAGTGTCAAGATAAGAATAGAGGCTTTAGTGGAATCATGAAAGCGAATAAATGGAAAACGAGAAGTGATGTAATGGTTAATTGCAGATGGCCAGTGTATATTAACATCTTACCTTACTTATTGTGTTCTACATATTCTCTAGCATGATGAAATTAAATCTTTTGTTCTTTATCTTCTAGTTAGAAATGGCTAGACGTGGAGGAAATAGAGGAAGTGGAGGAGGAAGACGTGGTGGACGTACAGGCCGCCACGGTGGAGCTAGCACAAACCAAGTGATTGAGGGGAGTGTTCACACTACCCATACTGATACAGTAGTCAGCCAACACAATGCTGAACATGTGGAAGGAGATGATCAGACGTTTGAGTTTGAACCAGTAGTACAAGCAGCTCTCGGTCGTGAGTTTACCAGACTGCTGAAGGAAACCTTACCGGCTATACTAGACGAAGCGTTGAGGAAGGCTAAGGAGAACTCCAATGTAATCCCAGCCCCTGAAGGGCCAGTGGAGCTTCCAGCTGCGGGAGGACCAATCCTGGTCGAGAATGTTGCACCGCCTACTCGCGGGTGCGATTACAAGGCATTTCGTGGTTGTGATCCCCCTGAGCTAACTGGGGAGAAAGAAGCAGCATATACTTTAGATTGGATCAATGGCATGGAATCCACCATCAGCCTCAGTGACTGTCGACCGGATCAAGCGGTCAGGTTCGCAGCTAAGTCACTAAAGGGAGAGGAAGCACACTGGTGGGAGACTGTGAAACAAGCGAAGGGTGACCAAGCGGTCGAGCTAATGAGGTGGAATGATCTGAAGGCGTTAGTAATTTCGAAGTTCTGCCCTAAGAATGAAGTCCACAAGGTGGAGAGAGAGTTCCTGACTTTGCAAGCCGGACTCATGACTCACAGACAATATACTTCCAAGTACAACGAACTGGCACGCCTGGTGCCTCATCTTGTAACCACAGAAGAGAGGAGGATTCATTATTATATTCAAGGGTTGCCTCCAAAGATACGTACATTTGTAAATGCCAACACACCGAGTACCTTTGAGTCGGTGGTCGTTCTGAGCGGAGTTGTCTACGATGACATTGCCTCTGAAGTCATTTCTGAAGCGCCTATGAAGCAAGCGGCTAAGTGGACTGGGGAGGACCTTCAGGGTCCTAATGATAAGAGGTCAAGGTTAGAAGCGGAGGGTTTGTGTGGAAAATGTGGAAAAAGGCACGGAGGAGAGTGCAGAGCTGGGCAGGTAGGATGTTTCAAGTGTGGCAGGTTTGGACACCAATCGCGGGACTGCCCGGAAAGGCCAAGATGCCACAATTGTGGGGAACAGGGACACAGGAGCCGAGATTGCAGGAAACCCAAGAAAGCGGAAGCGGGAGGATCCGGAAAGGGTAAGGCTGCAGAGAAGGAACCTTACATCAACAAGGCCACAACAAGGGTTTACCAGATGACTCAGTAAGGTACGTTACAAGCTCTTATTTGTTATATGGCAAGTTTATGTTATTACTTCCTTACTAAATTAGTTAGCCCCATTAGTCTAGATGCCTTAGAATTTGAGATAGCCTAAGGTCAAGCCCTCAATGGTAGTTAATCACAATGGCCTTCATGACCGAGCTGCCTTGCATAGCTATGGTTTATGCCACCCATTCTGTGATTAGCTATCAGTATAGCTTATGGCAGGTTTCGAGGACGAAACCTATTGTAAGGAGGGTAGACTTGTAACTTCCTGAGTTTTAGAGCACGAGAGAATTCACGAGGAATTAAAACTTAAATAAAAAGAAAGGAAGCGGGCTTGGGCCGGGGTGAATGGGCCGAAAGGGGAAGGGTTTGGGCCCTTATAAGCCTCAAGAACAACCCAAAGGCCCCATTTCCATCCTCATTTCCGGATTCTAGAGAGAGAGGAGAGAGAGAGGAGAGAGAGAGTCTAGAGAGAGAAAGTCCCGGTTTTCGGATTAAAGCTTCAAGGATCGTTAGCAAGAGTCTCGTGAGTGTTTAGCAACGAAAAGGAAGTGATTACATGTAACCGATTCTCCTAGATCTGAGTTTTAGTTCGTTTTTGGGTTTTTCGGGTTTTGGGTGAAAAGGAGATGTTAATCGGATGAAACTGAAAGATAAGCATAGATTTGAGTTCCTTAATGGAAAACGAACGTTTTGAATGCAAACAGGTTCGGGATCTTGAAGTGATCAGACCCGAATGCGAAAGTTAGGGTTTTCGCCAAGAACAGGTCGTGCGCACTTGCTAAGTGCGCACAGAGCAGGTCCTGCGCACTTGCTAAGTGCGCAGGAAGAGGAACCTGCGCACTTGCTAAGTGCGCAGGGAGGGAAGCATGCGCACTTGCTAAGTGCGCAGGAAGAGGGACCTGCGCACTTGCTAAGTGCGCAGGAAGCAGTGTCTGCGCACTTGCTAAGTGCGCAGGCATCAGGACTGATTAAGTAAAGTCAGTATGTTAGAGTGGTTAAACCGTTTAGCGCCAAGTTAAGTCTGATAAGTGTCAAATTGTTATGATTGTTCAGATTGTGTGAGATCCAGTAGACCGTTGCAGCTTAGATACCAGGTGAGTTCTAATCCCCTTTTTGCCTTCTTTAGGGGTGGTATGCATACTTAGTGTAAAGTGTTTATTATATTTTATATATTATAAACTGAGGAGAAAAGCTATGTTTTAGTGAAAGGTTTAAAAGAGGCAAAAGTATGTTTCAGAAACAAAGGCATGATATATATGATAAGCTATGTTTCAGAAAGTAAGATGTATTTTATAATAAGCTATGTTTCAGAAAGTAAGATGTATTTTATGATAAGCTATGTTTCAGTAAAAGCAAAGATATATCATTTGGCAAGCGTTTACTATATTTTTATATACATAAACAAAGGCATGATATATGTGTTAAGATATATTTCAGTAAAAGCAAAGATATATCATTTGGCAAGCGTTTACTATATTTTTATATACATAAACAAAGGCATGATATATGTTAAGTTATGAACAAGATTTACAGAAAGTTTTATGAACAGTAAAGTGAACAGTTTTCCTTCGGGAATATGTACCAGCTATAAAGGTCCTTGGGACAGATGTTACTTGTACAAGATGTCAGATATGGGTTCTACCCATTAGTAAGAACCTTTGGGTTCGTTAACGGTTGTACAACTGGGATGAGTGACGGCGGTTGCTCGGGAGGTCCACGCAACCTCCCCTTAGCGGTAATGTCGGTTCATGGACGTTAGCCATGGGGGCATTGACCAGGTACTCGTCGGTTCATGGACGTTAGCCATGGGGGCGGTACAGTAGTAACAAAAGGAATTGACGATTAAGCTGTATTGTCGGTTCATGGACGTTAGCCATGGGGGCATTGACCAGGTACTCGTCGTTTCATGGACATTAGCCATGGGGGCGGTACAGTAGTGACAAGGAATTGACGGATTAGCGGTAGTGTCGGTTCATGGACGTTAGCCATAGGGGCATTGACCAGGTACTTGTCGGTTCATGGATGTAAGCCATGAGGGCAGTACAGTAAAGAGGAATTGACGGTTTATTATACGTTTTAAACTGTTTGAAAAGTAAAGTGTGTTAAGTTTAGCCTTAATGGCAGTATACATGTTTGAAAAGTAAAGTATGTAAAGTTTAGCCATATGGGCAGAATGTATGTATGTATTAGTAAACCTTTTGTATAAATGATTTAAAGTAAACGTTAGAACTCACTCAGCGTTGCTGATTTTTAGTATGCATATCAGTTAAGTGCAGGTTTAGATGATGGATGTGGATGCTTGGGCTTAGAGAGAAGAGTTACCCGAAGATCAGTGTCTGGCATCCCGTTTATGTTTTCTTTTGATTATGTTGATTAAGACAAGTTTCAGTTGTAATTGGCTAGTTATGTTTAGACATGTATGTTTCCGCTGCGTATGTTGAGATTTTAAAACGTTTCCGCTGTGTTAATGAATGTCTTATGTTTAAAAGTGCTATGTGTTGATGAGTAAATCCAATAAGTGAGGCCTCTCGGGATCGGGGCCTCACATATTCTCAGATTGCACTGCCACGAGAGAAAGTTGGTGTTATCCAGCTTTTCATTCTCAAGGATAGACTTGAGAGCGAAGGAGTTATTAGTATTATTATTTTCAGTAGACATCTGTCAAGATAAGCAAAGAAGATAAATTAGTATAAAGAAAGTGAAAAATCCTTATTAATTTATGACCCAATTACAGAAATTAGAATAAGGAGTGAGAATCTAGCTAAATCAGTCACTAATGGTAGTTGTGGCATACAACATTAGTAAGTGGGTAACTAGACTGACAATTAGTGTCAATTGTGGAAAGATGCACAATTCTCGTGTATGAGGCCGCTAAGACAAGACATGTCTATGCATTGATACGTTTAGCCTCATCTATGCCCACTTTTAATCTCTTGACAGCTGGGGCATGTAACAAGAGAGAAAAGTAATAGTCGTCCTAAAACTGGTACTTGTGGAAGGGCCGGATGTGTCAACGAAACCCTTGCGCCTTAGAAGGATAAACTACGCATCCAGTGCGGTGCTGTGGCTCCAAACACCGATGTTTCGTTTTATGCTCCAAGTGTTCCTTATAATGGGATGGCATAGACCATTGGTTTTAAATATGGGTTCCAATTTTAGTGTTTACCGAATAGGGTCAAACACAACGAATGATTAAATCATACGTGTGTTGTAAAAGCCAGTTTTACTATTTAAAGTCATGCCAAATTTGTTGAACCCTTTCATCTCTCAGGACACTTAATTTTAAATAACCTGTTAAAACTAAGTTTGTCGCGACTTGAATAACCAGTTAAAGTTAATAGTTGAAAACTATTAAGTTATAAGTTTTGAAATTAAATTTAGTTTAAATTTCAAAACTTTAGCGGTTATTTATTTTATAAAAAAACAAGCCAGTTGTTATTTTTTATAAAATTCTACAAGTTGTAAAATTAGAACTTGTGGTGACAGATTGTGACATTTTAAAACTCCTTTTAAAACGTTTGGTGTTTGGTTGGTTTATAATAATTTTAAGTTATAAAAAATTAAAAGCAACTATAAAGCAAATAAATATGTAAATCTTATAGGGCCAAGTTTGTTTGATCTTGCTAGAGCTAGTTAGCAAGACCAAACGGGTCACGGGGTCCACAAAATTAAAACAACCACAAGGATGGACTTCCGTGCATCTAGTCGTCTCGGATGACTCCCACTGACTCCATGATTCCTTTTGCGTCTTCAGATTTGTCTTCGGGTTTTTATTACATTACATAAAATACAAAATTACATAAAATTAAAAAGTCTATTCTATTACAACTTTGAGCCATCAAAAGTGGGCCAAAACCATAAAACCAAAAACTGAATAATAAACACAAACAACTCAATCACATGGGTCGGGCCAGATTTACATATTCAACACAATCACATACGGGCAATATATTTGGTCAAATAAAAATCGACCAAATTAATAAATAAAAATTGCCCCAAAAACAGATCAGATCAGAAACTTCAAGATAGTTAAAGTTTGTGATTAATCTAACCGGTGAAACCAGACCGGTTCCGATTTGCGTGTTATAACCCAGGCTCTGATACCACTGTTGGGATTACCAGTGGTGATCAGTTTGACTTTTGTAAAAACGGGTTTTGACAGAGAAATTAATTAATTCAGTTAATTAATAAATACGCAGCGGAAAATAAAATCATAACCTATTTTGCAGCACTGACAAACCGAACAGGATCTGGTTATGAACACGCAAACATAAAAAAAAACAATTAATCTACTGATGAGATTAATTATACCTTATTGGTTAATGATTAACCGGTTGAGACACCTAGGTACAACAAACCGATGCTAGATCACGAACCGAAACGCGAGAGAACGGGAAGCGCCGAGGTTAGCCGGAACTTGCAAAACAGGAGCAATCTCTTTTGCTAGCTGCTTCGGAATTCGCCAAAAGGGAAAATCGATTTTGGGTTTTGCTTCTTGTTCGGTGGCTCGCAAGAAAGAAAAGAAAAAGCGAAAGCTTTTTTCCTCCTTTCTTTGCCGTTCAAAAGAATTATATATTTATAATAATATTTTAGAATAAAACCCAAAAACATAATATAACCTTTTTTAAATTACTATCGAGCCTAAAACCCAATAGTTAATGACAAGCCTGAAACTATTTAATTTGTTTTAATAAAAGATTAAAACAAATAAATATAAATTATTGTTTATAAATATGTATAAATAATAAATCCCGTGTAACGAATATATATAATATATATCATCTCACTATTTGTTCGTAATTACCAGTTAAACACGTTAAGTGGATTCAATGTTCGTTGCCCTCGGTGTAACTCTTACGGGTCATAGCTCGGTCAGTCGCGTTATCCATCGGGTCAGTCCATAAAATCCAACAAATATAAATTACATGTCCATTAGGCTTCAAGAATTAAAATATAACAGTTAAAAATCATTTTACCATTTGTAGAACGGGTCGCAATGGGTCAATTGTTAGTACGGATAAAAACATCGACATCAGATTGAGGTGACCCGCTAACACTTCTTGCCACTGAGCACTCATTGCTAAAGCATGTGATCTATGATCAGTTAATCATCTATTAAAAAAAAGTATGATCCGTTTAGAGTTGTTTTACCATAACATGTATTTTAAAACCAAACTAATCAAGTTCACTTCAAATTTAAAAACTTGCGAGCAAGTACATCTAGGTTGTACCAAGATAAGTCTCAATTAAATTTAACATCTAAGGTACATCTACTATTGTAGGTTTCTTTTCTGATGTAAATTGCATAGAAACAACAAACAACAAACATAGTTGTTGTTCTAAACAGAAAGTACTTCAATTTTTGAAATCCTTATCCAACAAAACAACAAACAACAAACATAGTTGTTGTTCTAAACAGAAAGTACTTCAATTTTTTAAATCCTTTTCCAACAAAACAACAAATACTTTGATTTTTTTTAAACTTTAAAACATAATTTGATTTATTTATGATGTAGAAATCCAAAAGGAAGAAACAAATGGAACCAAAACCACCAGTGGTGCTCATCGGCCAAGATTGCAAATAAAAAAGAAAACTTTAGACTTTTTTCAGAGTTGAGTAAAGCTTTTGTAGAAAACTAGATGGGGTGAATAGGTTTTCTTAAAAAAATTTGTTAATTAAAAGCTAGTTTGTATGGATTAACACTTGTTAAAACTTTACCAACTTAAACAGACAATAATATAAAGAGTCTAGGGTAAGAATGACAAAACCGATTTATAGAGGTTCAAATGGATGCTAACTAATCCACTCTACGTCCTCTTCCTGGTTCTCTAGTCGAGAGTTGCTCCACTAAAACGTTTCTCTTGAATGTAAAAGATCACCGGTACACCAAGCATTTCACTAATAAAAGGTAGTGATTACATTGTACAACGTCTCACTAAACAAAGATAGTGATCACATTTTTCAACTCACTATATCAAGATAGTGGTCTTTGCACTCTCACACAAATTTACACTATTTCAGATAGTGTAACAACTCACAACTCAACACTATATTAAAATAGTGTTTCCCAACGCAATCATCAACTATATCAAGATAGTGATGATACTCAACTCGCATATAGTGAGTGCCCCTTACAATAATCTCTCAACAAAATGGTAACACACTACCATACAAATTATAAGTACAAGAATTACAAGATTCGAAATTATAGCACAACTCTTCTATTTTGCTCTTTAATCTCTCATTTGATTATATGTTTGAATATCAAGAGAACTAGAGATGTAAATTAGATGGATATATGAACATGTTTTGAGCAAAAGGGGTGATGAAAATGGTTGTGGAAGCCTTCTATTTATAGACACAACACACAAATCAAGAAAACAAGTTTCTGCCAAGTCCACGGTTGATCCCACGGTTGATCCATCGACCTTGGGTTGCCTGGAACTTGGTTTTCTTGTCTTCTTGTGTTGTGAACGTTGTGTATTGTCAAATCCAGTCTTCCAAACTCATTTCCACACTCTTTCACCAAGTTTTGAGCCTCAAAAAAGGTGTCTTTGACTTGTATGCAAGAGTTAAGAATCTTATATCTAAATGGAAAGATTTACTTTTACAATTCAAAAGATGGTTTGATGTTTTCCACTTGGGTTTTGGCTTTAACCTTTTTAAGCAATATTTTGTGTCTTCAATGTTAAAGCAAGTTTGGAAGACAGTATGTTTAGTAGATTCCATCTACTAGAAAATTCAAAATTCAAATATCATTTGATTTAAGTCAATTAATTTGTAAAATATTTATGGGATTTAACTTTTATAAAAGCTTAGCCAAGGTTTTATAAAAGGGAAAATTCCCAGAATAAACATTTTGATAAAAACATTTCCTAAAATAAAGAAAGACATTTCAACTCACCAAAATGAACATTAATTTTCGCCGGAATATGCTTAAAACTCGGCGAATTCGCCGAGTTACGGGTTGTCTTATTTTTAAACTTACACGTGTCATTTTCGCCTGAAAATTTATATAACTCGACTAAATCGCCGAAACATGTTTTCGTCGTGTTTTATACATGTTTCGGCGTTCAGAAAATTGTCAGGCTCGCCGAGTTAGCTTTATCGTTTTCCGGCGTTTCGCCTAGAAACCCATTCCGGCGTTTCACCTACTTAGGCCTTAAAAGCCCGGCGTTTCGCCAGATTTATAACGAAGTCGGCGTTTTGCCGGGATTTATAACAAAATTGGCGTTTTGCTGGCGTTTATAACAAACTCGCCGTTTTGCCGGGTATAAAAAAGTGGATTTATAACAAAATCGGTGTTTTGACGAATTTTATAAGTAAGTGTTTTGCCGGATTTTATAATTGCAATACTAAGATTTATAATAATTCCGGTGTTTGGAACAAAGTCGGCGAAACGCTGTAATAAACGTCTATATAAATAAAAGACCAATACTAAGATTTACTAAGTTCAACGCTCTATACTCATTGTATCGTTGTAAGGCGAAAAGCCGGATTTTTAAAGCTAACTCGGCGAGTCGCCGGAATGGTATCTAGGCAAAACGCCGGGTTGGTATCTAGGCAAAACGCCGGAATTAAACCCGACAATTTTTTGAATGCGCCGAAACATGAATAAAACACGACGAAAACATGTTTCGGCGATTTCGCTGAGTGAGATAAATGTTCCGGCGAAAATGACACGTGTAAGTATAAAAATAAGACACGTAACATCGGCGAATTCGTCGAGTTTTAAACATATTCCGGCGAAAATTAATGTTTATTTTGGGGAGTTGAAAAGTCTTTGTTTATTTTATGAAATGTCTTTGTCAAAATGTTTATTCTGGGAATTTTCCCTTTATAAAATATCACTGGAAAACATCACTGTTTAATAAAAGCTTCATTTTTATTACTTAAGTCATATTATTTAAAACCATTTTATGATCTATCTAAATTCTCGACATATTCATGTTGCCGGTTTGAGTTTTGATCCTTAAGTGTGGATGTCGGCTTTTACTTGTTGATCTTTGTAGCTTCGAATATTACTATTGTTGTTGCATATTGAACTTGATCTTTACAATTGATGATTCATTAAGTGTATTATGAGTTTTAATCATTATCAAAACAAGAGATCAGTAAGGTTTTTAATTAGCATTAAACTATTGTTATCCCAACAACTTTTTTTTTTCAAACAAACTATAGTTTCACGTTCTATAAAATCCATTAACAAATTAAAATATATTTCTTTTGTATGGAGCTTCAAGCCAAGATCACAAAAAACTCTTGCAAAATGTAAAGGAAAAAAAATTGATGGAAAGTAAAGGAAAACTTACCATATTGGTCTTGCATTTCCTTCAACAACTTCATCTCCTCAAGTAAACTCTGTGCCCCACTGCTCACACCTGTTGAATTCAACTTTTTTTTCAATGGTGGTCATACTTCAACTCCTTTCTTCATCAATAACTGTAATAGTATATAGAATTGCTAGCAATGCTTACTTGTAAGTAAACATTTGCATTGAAGGTCAACAGGCCTCACCTTTGGTGTTTGAGATTACTTGACTTTGTGCCTAAGTCTAAGGCACACACTTTGGAATGAATAGTATACTAGATCTAGTTAAATAATACTAGATATGACATATGTAGACATTAAACTATTTGAATAATGTGTGCTAGAAAACTAGTACCTTGCAAACTCGGTGTTAATTTGGTGTTTGAAGGCTATAACTTTCAAAAATAAAGTCGTTGTGTTGTGATCACAATCGAGGTTAACAAACCTTATCAATATGTTTGAAGGGTTTAACCTTCACCACTAAGGTCAACGAACCTTACATGTGTACTTGAAGGCTTTGACCTTTTTAAGTTAAATAGAGAGTTAGAATATTTGTAAGATTCTTGTATGAATCTTAAGTTGTAAAATGTTTGAGATCAAGAATCTCGTAATATAACCATTTTTTTTAACGGCAAACTTCATTAGAACACACGACCGACCCAAACCGGGCCGGCGAAACAACTACAGGCAATTACATAAATACAAATTTACATCAATTTTCCCATGAAATCTCCTTATGTTTCGGTCTATTACTATACCACAGATACCCCACAGCCTTAACTTCACTAATTATCTCCTCGATCCTAACATGTTTGTTAGAAAACTTGATATCGTTTCTTGCCCTTCACAGGCTCCAACAACCAATAATGATAATACCCTGCAACACTTCTTTTACCCTGTCAGAGCTCTTCATGAAGCTATGGATCTCGAGGAGATCCCTGAAAGAGAAAGCAAAAATATTTGGCACCCTACACCAATCGCTAACATGCTGCCACATAACCGTAGCAACCATACACGAAGTAAACACGTGCTCGACAGATTCATCCCCAGAGTTACACAAATGACACGATACGTCATCAACCTGAATCCCCCTTCTACTAAGCTCCACAGCAGACGGAATTTTGTTCATTTCAGCCCTCCAAGCAAGAATGTTGCACTTCAACGGGACCCAACTGCACCAATGCATAACGTACCTGTTGCTGAGGTCAGTCCCGAAAGTCAGCAGCGATATAACGGCTTTGACAGAAAACTCTCCCTTAGAACTGTCAATCCAACTCCATTTGTCGCCTGAACCCGAAAGCGAAACATCCCAGAGAAGCCCGAGCAGCTGAAAAAACTTACTAACCTCCTCATCAGAAGCCGGATGTCTCCTCCAAGACCAAACAACCCCGAAAAACTGTCTGGCCTAGCCAACCGATCTCTCACCTTGCAGCGTTTTGACATTTCAAGGGTGAATAGTATAGGGTACTTAAGCCGTAAAGGCTCGTTGACCAGCCAAGGGTCCGGCCAGAAAGCGATATCCCCACCATTACCAACAATGCCCTTGAAAAAGTTACGTAACGGGGTCCCATCCACCATTGTTCTCGAGGGGAGTTTAGCAATATTGCACCAAACACCACCTAGCGACTTTTTGAAAGGAAAGAAATCCCAACACCCCCTGCTGGAATGGAAAGCATCAATGACTTTTCTCCATAAGTTATTACCTTCAGATTTGAACCTCCAACCCCATTTGGATAATAGAGCTATATTAACATTTTTAAGTTTACTTAAGCCGAGCCCCCCGTCTTATATAAAAACTCCATATTTCTAAGCAAGAAATGCTAAGTAAATAGCATTTAAAACATGAAGGTTAGCATTATTGATGTGCATTATTTTATACATGTTTTAAACGCTATTTACTTGCAAATATGGAGTTTTTATATAAGAAAATGTTCAATATGATGCTTAATTGTTTTATATTAGTTTTTATAGGTTCATTTTTACCATAAATGAAAATGGACAATTCATGAAGAAATAAGAATTAAAAGAAAAGTGTAAGGTCCGGGCTTGACGTAGGATGTTCAATGAATCGAAATCAACAAGTCACCTTGATATGGGTGGCATCCGGTTCAAGATGTGAATCAAAGTATCAAACGAGACGAAATAGATAAACACAAGTATTACTCAATAATTCTCTGTATATTACTTGCGCATTCTGCCGCCGTCAACCAAAACAGAAAACACATACAACTATTTATACTAAAACCCAATAAGTACTTGCTACTAGTATTCACACGAATACTTAGTAAGTACAAACACCAAGTATACGCCTGAATACTCCAAGTACTCACCTTAGAGTATTCGTGTGAATATTTAGTATTCGCTCGCAAGTATTCGCTTGAATACTTAAACTATCAAAACATTGTAGTCTTTGATACATCAGCCTATTAGACAGTCCATACAGTCTCCCCGTAGGCTGATGCTATCAAACAGAATTCTTCATATGTCAATTGAAGTACAGTGTATACCACCACCTGCATACAACCCCTTTGCTAGAACGAATGCCACCCTATTTGTGTAGGGCTTTGAAAATTCTTCAAAGATATCATGAACCCTAATGTTGCTATTTTTTAGATGTAGCAAATCCTCTTTTCCAAACCTAAGTAGATCCATGTGATCCATCAATCTGTACTCTTTATCTTCACAACTGATCACAACTTCATCGGTTGTAGGATTATAGATCCTATATTGAAACTTCTTCAATAAATTGACTGGAAGCTTTGCATGGACGAGTACAACTTTTATAGTCTTTGGAGGAGGGTAAACATGATTTATCCAATAATTGCCTGTAGTTGGATTTATGATCATCTGTCACGCTTTCTTTTGGGTTTGACTGGCTTCATGTTAGGGAAGTTCATGCAACATTCCTTGTTCAAAAATTCTATGAAGTCCTAAGCCTTTGTCACCTTTCCAGGATTTGAGAAATAAGCTTCGTTTAACCGGTGTAGGTCATGAGAAGTCATTTGGGCTCTTGAAATACTTAAGCTTTCCACTCCTTCTCTTGACCAAATATAAATCTTTCTCTTAGTTAAACATCTAAGTCATGATGTCTGTTCTATCGTTTCTTGTTGCATATACCTGCACCCATGTAACACGCTAACACCCAACTAATTTAACCATATCCTACGGGTCATTTTACCTTTTTAATTCATGGTACATTACCTATAAATCTCTAATCAACGACAATACAATGGTTAAGGTTATGACCAACCGGCTTTAAATACGTACACCCAAGCGACTCATTCAAGTGATTAACCCAACCCTATATATATATAGGGGTTGTATCGGTTGTAAACCCTGAGTTTTTTGTGAAAACCCAAAAAGTCATTATGGACCAAACATTCAGTTTTGTATTTTTTAATATATGGATGTCATTAAATCTGGGTTTTTTCATTTCTTTTTCTATTTAAAATACCCTAATAGGGTAAATGAGTCAATTTACACAATCTATTTAACAAAAGCACACACACACACTCTCTCTCCATATCAATTATTAAAAACCAAAATATAAGAACAATTCAAGAACATGTTGTTTACACTTCTATAAAAAAAATATAAACTCAAATAAACATGGGTAAAAATCCATATACACAAATAAGAAAACAAAAATTACATTCAAAATACTCAAATATCTTTACAAATTAGAAAAAAAAACTTAATTTCTACATAATTACACTATGTAAAGGAACCTTAAGTACACATGTGTAATATCAAATATGCATGTGTAATTATCTTTATTAAGATCTATTACACATGTGTAAAAATCAAATACACATGTGTAATAATTAAATAAACATGTGTAAAACATAACCTCAAGTTCACAAACCCCAACTTCTTCTTCAGATCTACAATTCAATATATGAACGCATTCAATTGTGCAAATCCGATCTTTCAAATCAGCCAAAATTCAACCAATCAAATATAGAAAAAAATGTACATCTTGCAACCAATAAAAAAAATACAAAAGCATTATGTGTAAAAAGAACATTAAAACATGACTTTAACTCTGTCTAGGTCTGGTTACACTTGTGTAAATTCAATCAAATACACATGTTTAAATTCAGTTTACATATCTGTAATAATCCAGAACCAATTCAAAGATATAAAAAAAAGTAATCCCAAAATTTCAAACTTTACCAAACTGAGTAGATCTAGACATAAAAAAACACAAATTCAAAGAATTCAAACTTTCCCCTAAAAAATCAGGTGAGTGTCCAGATTTTACCTTTTAGAAATGACAATTAAAATAAACAAAGAGATGTGACATACATCATGACCTCTTCAACTCCTTACTATTATTTTGACAAGCTCTTCTCCTTCTGCATCTATATATATAAACACATCATGATTTAGCCACTAGTCAAGAACATGTCCTTCTAATCGATTTATCTTATAAAAAATTGTTTTATAACTTGAATATCTAATGGTACAAAGGTAAATAGGCTTCAACCTTGCTTACCATATTAGTATCACTATGATAATTATTATTATTATCTGGAACATTGACTCCATTAGCAAAAGACAAATTTAGAATTGGTGCTGCAGGATGGTTGACCGAAGGAAGAAGACTACCTGAATAATTATGGAAGTAAGATCTGCAGTAACAAGTTGCAGCGACATATTTGGGGTTCCTCTGTAGCAACAGATCTGGTTCATGCGAGCCACAGGTCGCGCTGGCGGTTCAGACACGTTCTCTAGTCGACGGCCAAGAGAAAAGGGACCCGATGCCATAGCTCTTGCAATGGCGACGGTCCAGAACAGCGCAGCGGCGGCTGTTTATGGCGGTTAGGGTTTCTATGGTCAATGACGTATTCCCGACTATCCATTTTGATTTACCGGAGACTTGACGAAAAACTCGAATTTCATCTATGTTTTGAGAATTGATCTTCATGTAGAAGAAGATTAAAATTTGGGTTTTAAAGAGATGAATCAGATCTTGGTGTGTTTAGAAAGAGAGAGAGATAGACATGAATGACAGGAGGTCAGGTTTAATAAAGAGAGAGAGGTGAAATTACCTAAATACACCTCAAGGATTAAAAAATAGAAATAAAATAAATGGAATGAGTTGTTAGAAATGAGTTTAAGGGTTTTAACACTTAGGGGGGGGGGGGGTTAGCATAGGATACATCCCGTGTGTGTGTGTGTATATATATATATATATATATGGTTAGGTTCATGAGAGAACTAGAGAACCACTAAAAAGAGAAAAGGAAATTGGAACTTAAAATATATAAATCTTTAAACATTTCTATCTTTTGCATACATTATTTTTTTTTAAATTGCACCATTAAATCAAGAATTTCTTTATCTTTCATTTGAGTATAAATAACGTTATAAAAAATAATAATTAACTCGATTTTTTTTCTTCTTATTTTCAATACTGCATGTGTAGTATCACCCCAAAATCCTAACCCACCCCCAAAAAAACTAAACCCCCCACCCCACCCCCCACCCAAAAACCTAACCCCACCCCACCACCAAAAAATCTAACCCCCCTACCCACCCCACCACCAAAAAACCTAAACCCCCCACACCCACCCCTAAAAACCTAAACCCCCACCCACCCCTACCCTCAAAAACCTAACCATAAAAGTTAAACCCAAAAATCTAACCGTTAAAGCTAAACTAAACAAAAAACTAAACCCTAAATCTAAACCGGGTATTTTTTGAACGAGGACGGCGTGAGAAACATAGTCTCTGAACCAATTTTTTAGTTTTTGATTTATATTTTGAGTTATGATTTTTTTGAATTTTTTTCCCCTTTAATAAGGAGTTCTCTCATTAAAATAAGTTCTCTCATGAACTTCTCAGTATATATATATATATATGGCAGGGTTCCTATCAAAACTCACTCTTAGATTAAAAACCCTAGAAGTACACAAGCTTAGATCATATACTACTATCTTGATCCTACGAGTGAGATTAAATGATGGAATAAAAAAAATTCTTGAAATATCAAAGATGTGGTAATGGGTAAAATAGACAAAACACCCACTGATACCCCCTGATATTTTCGGTGCTTTTTCATTTTATTTGACTCCTCTTTACCTCCCCCTTCCCCTTCTAGATACACATTTATCACTGTTTTACTTCCCCATGCTTTTTTTATTTTGTTAACCCCACCTTAATTCAAACCCTTTTCTAGAATTTAAATTAAGTTCATTTTCAAGAATTTTTTTTGCTGTTGGTGGAAATTGACGGTGTCTTCTACATTTCCATATTTAAAATTAATTCCCTAATTTTCCTGTGATCCACATATGCTCTCTGCTACACTGTTGTAATCAGTTACAGTGGAAACATTTTACACTGAGGAAAACTAGTAGGGAGTCATTACATCGGGGGAAGAAGATGATCGACTATAGTAACACTAGTGTAGTTTCGTATTATTTTGGGTAGGGAGTCATTACATCGGTGTAAACTAGTAAACATCGGTATAAACATTTTACCAAGCATTTTACACTAAGGAAAACCTGTTAAAAAAGTTGAACTGGAATCGAATTTGATAAAGCAACAGAGCATAAACTGAACCAAGCCTAAAGTCACTCAAGGTTCAATACAAATACTAACAATGGAGTAAATCAAGAAAAACGGTAGAATATGAGTGGGCTTCTTCTTTGAGCTGCAGAAACACAAAACCAAATATCAATTAAGTTCGCAAACACCCAAAAAAACTTTACCAACAAATGCATCCCTTGATATTCTTGAATAAATCAGTTTAGTAAACAGATTCTGATCAGTTCAATTTACAAAAAAAATAGAAATGTTATAGTTTATGGCAAAAAAAAATTAATACAGGGTGGGCTTCTCCATGAGAGTGGTAGAGATACAAAACCAGAAATGTTATAGCAAAAAGCTATAAAACAAAAAAAAACATAAATGTTATAGTTTATAGCAAAAACCAATTACCTGAGTCTTTCTTCACCATCCTAGATCCATAAGTAGGGTTTATTTTCACCAAATTCCAATACTCACAGCTTCAGTAAACTCTCTCTAATGGTGGATATTCTAGAAATCAAGTCTCAACGTCCACAATCCGGTACATCACAACATTAGATACTCAAAGAAGATAAACGAATTCCATCTGAACAAACCCTACGTGATTCCGATTTTGATGCTAACTGCTCCATTTTGGTTGTAGATCTTTCTTCACCATTCTGATGCTAACGAATTCCACCCGAACAAACCCTACGTGGATATTTTGTTGTAGATCTGTTTTCTTTGATAAAGGGGGTGTTCTTGGGTATAGAGAAAGAGAAGAAATAGTAGAGAGAGAATGAGAGTGGGACTAATGAAGCTGCATTTTTTTTATCTTTAATAGATGTTTGATAGTGGGAGCTCCATATTAAAACACTAAATAAAACCATTATTTTGAAAATGTACTTATATAAAAGGATGGAAAGGAAGGTACAACAGACATATGCAGGAATATCAGATCTTTCAAAAATCTTAATGGAGGTTTAAATGTCCATATTACCCTTCACTAAAGGTAAAGTAAAGAGATAGATGTCCAAATCTGATTAGTTCTAGTGGGTTTTAGGGTTTTTAATCTAAAAATGGGTTTTGTCAGGATCTCTACCCTATATATATATATATATATATAACCACTAAAAAGAAAAGGGTGAAATTTTAAAGAGCAAGTGTAAAATTGAAACTTAAAATATATAAATCTTTAAACATTTCTATCTTTTGCATATGTTATTATTTTTTTTTAAATTGCACCATTAAATAAATAATTTATTTATCTTTCATTTGAGTATAAATAATATTATAAAAAATAAGAATTAACTCTTTTTTTTCTTCTTATTTTCAATACTGCATATGTGTAGTATAACACAAAAACCTAACCCACCCCCAAAACCCTAAACCCCCCACCCTACCCCACCCCCACCCAAAAACCTAACCCCACCCCATCCACCCCAAAAAACCTAACCCCCTTACCCACCCCACCACCCAAAAACCTAAACCCCCCACCCCCACTCCCAAAAACCTAAACCCCCACCCAAAAACCTAAACCCACCCACCCCTACCCTAAAAAATCTAACCCTAAAAGCTAAACCCAAAAACTTAAACATAAAAGCTAAACTAAACCCTAAAGCTAAACTGGGCATTTTTTACGTTTTTTTAGAACGAGGACACCGTGGGAAACATGGTATCCGAACCACTTTTTTAGTTTTTGATTTATATTTTGAGTTATTATTTTATTTTTATTTTTTTTGAATTTTTTTTTCTTTAATGAGGAGTTCTCTAGTTCTCTCATTAAAATGAGTTTTCTCATGAACTTCTCTCTATATATATAGGGTTAGGTTCAACAGAGAACTCATTTTAATAAGAGAACCACTAAAAAGAGAAGGGGTGAAATTTTAAAGAGAAAGGGTAAAATTGAAACTTAAAATATATAAATCTTTAAATATTTATATCTTTTGCATATGTTATTATTATTTTTTTTTAATTTCACCATTAAATCAAAATTTTATTTATCTTTCATTTGATTATAAATAACGTTATAAAAAATAAGAATTAACTCGTTTTTTTCTTCTTATTTTCAATATTGCATATGTGTAGTATCACCCAAAAAACCTAAATCCCCCACCTAAAAACCTAAACCCACCCCACCACCAAAAAACCTAAACCCCCCATACCCACCTCACCCCACCACCAAAAAACCTAAACTCCCCCCCACACCACCCCCACCCAAAAACCTAAACCCACCCACCCACCCACACCCAAAAACCTAAACCCGCCCCTACCCTAAAAAACCTAACCCTAAAAGCTAAACCCAAAAACCTAACCATAAAAGATAAACTAAACCCTAAAGCTAAACTGAGCATTTTTTGCGTTTTTTTTAGAACGAGGACGACGTGGGAAACATGGTTTTCGAACCACTTTTTTAGTTTTTGATTTATATTTTGAGTTATTATTTATTTTTTTATATTTTTAAATTTTTTTCCTTTTAATGAGGAATTCTCTAATTTTCTCATTAAAATGAGTTCTCTCATGAACTTCTCCATATATATATATATATATATATACATATATATATATATATATATAGGGTGAGGTTCAAATAAGAATTAGTTTTTAGCTAAGAAATCTAAGAAATGACAAAAACCTTAAGAAACGATATCAAATGAACTTTGATTGAGCTCATTTCAGCGGCGTTGTAACCATCTCGTCGAACTCTATCATCTTATATTTTAGGGTTTAGCTTTTAAGGTTTAGATTTTATGTTTGAATTTTAGGGTTTTAGTCTTATGGTTTAGCCTTAGGGTTTAGCTTTTAAGTTTTAGATTTTATGGTTTAGGTTTTTTTTTTAGGGTGGGGGGTTTAGGTTTCTGGGGGTGGGTGGGGGTGGTTTTAGGTTTTTACGGGGTGGGGTGGGGTGGGGGGGGGTTTAGGTTTTTTTTGGGGGGTGGGTGGTGGTTTTAGGCTTTTCGGGGTGGGGTTGGAGGGGGAGTTTAGGTTTTTGGGGGGTGCGGGTGGAGGGGATTTATGTTTTTGGGTCCGGGTTAGGGTTCTATGAGACGGTTCCAACGCCGCTGGAATGAGCTCAATCGGAGTTCGTTTGACCCACTTATTAGGATTTCTTAGCGAAAAACCACTTTTTAGCGGAACCGTCCCATATATATATATATATATATATATATATATATATATATATATATATATATATATATATAGGGTTAGGTTTATGAGAGAACTCATTTTAATGAGAGTACTACTAAAAATAGAAGGGGGAATTTTAAAGAGAAATGGTAAAATTAGAACTTAAAATATATAAATCTTTAAGCATTTCTATCTTTTGCATATGTTATTATTTTTTTTTAAATTGCGCCATTTTCATTTGAGTATAAATAACGTTATAAAAAATAAGAATTAACTCGTTTTTTTTCTTCTTCTTATTTTCAGTACTGCATATGTGTAGTATCACCCAAAAAACCTAAACTCCCCCACACCATCCCCACCCAATAACCTAAACCCCCCCCCCCCCCCCTCACACCCCAAAAACCTAAACCCACCCACCCCCACCCAAAAACCTAAACCCGCCCCTACCTTCAAAAACCTAACCCTAAAAGTTAAACCCAAAAACCTAACCATAAAAGCGAAACTAAACCCTAAAGCTAAACCGGACATTTTTTTACGTTTTTTTAACTAGGACGACGTGGGAAACATGGTATCCGAACCAATTTTTTAGTTTTTTATTTATATTTTGAGTTATGATTTTTTTTATTAATTTTTTGAAATTTTTTTCCCTTTAATTAGAAGTTCTCTAGTTCTCTCATTAAGGGGGAGTTTTCTTATGAACTTCTCCATATATATATATATATATATATTATGATGAAAGTGAATATGGTGCTGTTAGACATATAACTTATATGTGAAACATATCAAAACTACGTCGTTTTGATTAAAAGTATTTTTTTTTATTTTAAGAAACCACTCCATCCAAATATCAGTCTCCATACATCGATCACCACTGATTCAAATTCATTTGAGTTTTCCCCCTTTTCAATGCTCCATTTCTGATTGCATATCTAACATATCATAAAATTTAAATCCACAAATAAATAAAATCCTTGGATGGTGATTTATAACTTGATTAATATGTACTTTTACGATTTTGGTTCAACCCATAAAAAAATATTCACAAATAAACATAACGTTTATCAATGTTTTTTTTAATCATATCGATAGGGTTTACTAAAGAAAAACCCAATGTAAAGGAAAACAGTGTTTTCAAACAAATGGGGTATTGCAAAAAAAAATGTTAAAGAAATGAAAAAGGGTTTAGGTTGGGATAGCAGGTGGAATGATGAGATAAAATGGAAAATAGTTTTGTAGAAATTAATATTTAATTTGTTTTAATCAAAACGACTAGTTTTGATGGGTTTCACATACAAGTTGGATGCTTAACAGCCCCATATTCACTTTCCCCACACATATATATATATATATATATATATATATATAACATATGTAACATTTTAAAACATAGGTAAATTTTTTGGTTTTTTGGGATAGTTTCTATATTTAATTTCATCACTTTTGAAAAAAAAATCAAAAAAACGTCGAATGGTTTTTTCTTAAATTGTAACATTTTGTGTTACATATGTAACATGCTGATGTATGATGTAAAAACGGGTTTTTTGTTTTTTTTCATAATTTAAAAAAAAACTAGTCGGCGTTTTTTGTTTTTTTTTTTATAAAAAGTGACGAAAATATATATATAACCTACCCTAAATAAAAAAGTTACATAGAGTTTTCAAGGGTTTCACGGTTTTTCTCAACTCAGTTGAGTTTTCAATTTATCTTTCTCATATATATATATATATTGAGAAGAGTTCAAGTGCAAATTCATTTTTCCCTAAAAAGCATAAGAAATAATGTGGGAGTGACATGTGCCATTTGATGAAATTGTTATTAAAGAGTAGATTGGTATTTTCAACACAATTTAGTTATGATAAGATCCTATAATCATGGAAAGTTGAATTCACTCTTAATTCGATCAGTTATCAATTTTGAACGTATTACCATTTTTCAATTCCGATCTTCATTACATAAAATCAATGGCTTGTGCTGATGTGTTTTTTTAGCAAATTTCAAATATCATTCGTCCCTATTAACCGACTATTATATGTGTTGCTTTGTTCGTATTGAAATTATGTGATATGTGATGTATGTAATATTTTATGTTGTTTTCTGTGTTGTTACAAAGTTATTGTGTTGTTTTAGTTTAGGCGTTATTGTCCTCTATATTTATGTAAACGATCCTTACGTTTTTGCTGTGTGTTTTAATTCGATTATGCACTTTTATATTGTAATCACCCCTTTTAGTGGTTATTTTGTAATCAAATATGTGTTGGTTATGTTATCTATATCTTTTGTTTTTTGTTTGACTTATTAATTTTGATGTACTGTTATATTGTAATCAACCATTGTACGGGTTTTATTTGTAATCACCACCTTATTCAAATGTTTTCGTTTATGAGGCGGTGTTTGGAAATCATCATCGGAGCACACTTGTTTATTACTGTTATCCACTAACATGGCTACAACTGTCGATATAAAAAAATAACTATATTACATCACATGTTAATAGTTACATCATACTTATATAACAATACATTCATGTTGTGAATAAACACTTTTTTTTAAATAAACACATTCCAAAACAAACTGACATGTTCATACCACCATTTTATTGAAATAAAAATAAACATATGCATTAAATAAATCAGTACATCCAATATTGGAATGTACTGTTAGCAAACAACATAACCACATGCAGTAAGAAAAAATTATGAAGATCTAGTACTGATAGCTTTCAAAACATTAACCTAACTTTCAAAATATTCAGGACATGTAACCAGTACATATGTGTTGATTGCATATTTTCTAAACAATGTTGTCATTCAGTACCTATAACTAATGATGTGCCATAATAATCTAAATCATATATAACAGTAATTTTCACAAATGTACTGGATGAACATCAACACATTGAATCAAATGTACGGGATGAACATCAACACATTGAATTATATGTACTCGATGAACATCAACACATTGAATGGTACTGAAGTTAAAATCGATAAACAACACATACGTGAAAATCATTGAACAACACTGGAGTGAAATCGCCATGGATGGAGAATATTAACTTACTATCATTACAACCATGATTTTATGAAACTAGTATCAAGGTTTGAAGGTGATATTAGAGAACAAGAGAGAGAAAGAGGAAACCGTATTCTTGATTGGCGAAATTTGTGGGATAATGAAGACTTTAATTGTTTTGATTAATTCAAAAAGTTTAGATTGCCCTTTTTGATGATCATAAATCAACATCAAACTTCTAAATAGATCTCAGCCTTTAATCACAAATTTGGATGATGGAGATTATTTCCTAGGCTTCTTAGGGAAAAAGGACTTTGTAGGGGAACCCTCCTCTCTCTCTATATATATAATATATATATGAGAAAGATAAATTGGAAACCCACTTGAGTTGAGAAAACCCGTGAAAATCTTATGTAACTTTTTTTAGGATAGGTTTTATACATAATTTCGTCACTTAAAAAAAAAGTCAAACGAGTAGTTTTAAAAAAAAGATGAAAATTAACCAAAAAACCCTGTTTTAGCGTGTTACGTCAGCATGTTACATACGTAAATATTTGGTAAATTTTTTTAAAAAAAAAGCACTCGACGTTTTTTTTGATTTTTTTTTCAAAAAATGAAGAAATTAAATATAGAAGCTATTCCAAAAAAAAATTAAAAAATGTTTTAAACTGTTACATATGTAACATATGGTTTTCAAAATAACCCACCCATATATATATATATATATATATATATATATATATATATATATATATATATATATATATATATATATATATCATAACATTCAATGACACCAAGATAGGTTTACCATAACCTAATGCCCACTAGTTCACCATTTTCTTTTTAACGGATTATGCCAATCAAATATGTATTGCAAATCATTCAAGTTTCCATTATTTTATTAGTTTAAGCATTTAATCAAACATCTTGTGGGTATGAACTATAATTCACCATTTTAAATATCAATATGAACTTTCCCTAATCCTCCTCATTATCCCCTTTCTTTATTTTCACAAGTTTAACTTAAACACATATTCAAAATCTCTCTTTACTGAATCAAAATTCGCCACATAGGTGTTCATAAGTCTTAACATGGTTCATCCATGTATCCCCACACAATTTACAAATTCATGGAATTAACACCTAATCCGTGACATGGGATTAAAACCCAAGACTCAAAAGTTACAATCAATCATTCTAGCTTGTACATTAGGGTTTTTCTACACAAAATCACCCACCATTACTCCCAAATTCACAGGTTTGAACCATGAACCATATAAAACCCTAATTCTTGAGTTTCACTATCAAATAATAAAAATTCACTTTCCACAGTCTTAGGAATTGAAAAAGGATGATAGAAGCATGCTTTAATCTTCTCAATTTGGAGTTTAATGGTGAAATCCCCCTCCCTACCCCACCCCCTTTTCTTTTTGTCGTCGCAAGCAAGGGGTCGTCGACCCCTCAGTCCATCTCATTCACGATTGTATGTTTTTGTTATTTTAATGCACTAGGTTAGAAACCCAGTGTATTACATGAGCTGAATAAATATAATGTTATATACTTAGTAATAAAGACTTAAATATTACATAATATGTTAGAACCCCGTGTTTTACACGGGTTAAATAAAGAAAATATTAAATAATTAGTAATGAATATTTATGAATTATAAAGGAAATTTAAAATAGTAACTGATGTTCTAAACTATAGTTATTAAATTATTAACTAAATTAACCTATTATAGAAACTAAGTTATACTCTAGACTCTCTAAAACTCGACTAAACTACTAACCGGCAAGTGAACCGATCGACACTATTACAGCTAAATAAGTCCGGAAATCAAACCCACGAAACTCTATTTATTACGTAAATTAGACTCACTTAAACAGACTGACTGACACGACTAATTGTTTTTATATTTTGGGGGGGGGGTTTGTCTAAAATCCTAAGAGAAAAGCGATTAAAATGCTATCAATTAACTAAATTACCTAAAACACGAAGGTGATTTTGGGTTTTTACTTCAGATGATGATGGGTAACTACCTAGACTAGAATCCTGGGATACTTCGAGCTATACTTTTAACGGATGCAAGTTAATAAGGAACCAGAATAATAAATTTCTAACCTCTTGAGACACCGAACAGGACTCCCGACCCTTTTCGGGAAGACACCTAAGGAACTCTGAAGGATGCTGAAAACACCGGTTGATCTAGACTTCCTCTCGGTTATCTAAATGTTTATGTAAAGTACCCTAATATGACCTACTCCCTCTCGGGTTGTAAACCTAGGATGACTTGGGTTCTTGATTCGACTCGATAGACAAATATTAGCAAGGAAACTACGACAGACTTCTCTCAAAGACCACCCTAGCAATTTACCAATTTAGACCTATCAATAATCTCGCACCTCTCGGCTATTAAGATTAGTATAACACCTAGACCTATTCAATTATCAAATATAGCTTCTAAGGTATTTTGGCCAATTAACCCAACAAATCACAACGCAAGTAAATGATTTAGCATGACCCTATTACGCAAAAGACATTCACCAAAGATCATACGAAGCAATATATAACAATTAGAATAATTCTAAGCACGCATATTCAACGAATCAATAATCAAGTTTGCTACTTTATCATGAAATCCAAAATTAACAAGCATCCAATATAAAAATCACAACTTTAGCATCACATTCATCATAATCTAGGTAGTTTATCTAATTTAGCTACTCATCATTATCCAAATCAAAGACGCAATTTCAACAAAGTGGAAAAACATGGTAAAAATTAAGAAAACAAAGAATTGATAAACCCGGATAGCCAAACCACGAGCTTGATCGATCCTACGACTCCAACCTTCGACCGTTTCTCCTTCTTGCTTGAAATTGCTCCAAAATCTCTCCAAAATTCGTCCTAGATTCTTCAAAATCGGCTAGGTTTTACAAGAATATGATTGAGATGTATTTATAACCCAATCTAGCATCAACCCACCTGAAAGTCGAAACATTCTGTGGAAAATTGGCTTTCGCCACCCGCGGAGCCCATTGGCTTCCATTCTCGCGGGTGGCGAGGAGTTAATTTCCGTGTGTTGTGATGCAACTCCCTCGCGGCCCGCGATGGACAACTCCTGACCTTCTCGCGGGTGGCGAGAAGTTGTTTTTCTCGAATTTCATGCTTTTAATTGACTCTTGACCTCCCGATCTCTTTCGGTACTCGGTTTTGCATATTTTTGACTCGTTTTCTACCCATTTCAGCAACAACTATCACTCGAGACCTGGTAAACACAAATGGATCAGCAGTAACATATTCTAACTAAAAACTAAAAGAAAACTAAACAAAACCACTGAAACTGAACACGATAAATGGGTGTATTTTGCAATACATCAAATATCCCCACACTTAACATTTTTTCGTCCCTGAAAAAGAATTATGTATACGGAATCATAGTCAGATAGAAACTTGGTTCTCAAAAACTTAGTTATTTTAATTAAAGCTTAGTGACGTGTTAGCTGCGATTGCAAATATATTATCCTCTTAAACCCAAATCCGGTATCCAAGTTCCTTATCATGTTTATTTAATTTAAGTTCAATCAGATTATCTAGGGTCTCACGCATCGGAAGCTATAGTTTCATCTAACCCCACCTCAAGCTTATGGAACAAAAGGAATAACCAATTGATTATTTCCTAACCGTCTTATGCTTTAAAAATCAAAAGAATTAACATCAAAATTTTCTCTGTTTTTTTTTTTTAGAGAAATCACGAACACACAATATTCATACCTAACCCAGAGGTTGTTTCAATCAGAGTCACCATCCCCAAGAGCGACAACGTGAGCGTCGGTAATCATATCATTTTATTTTAACTTATCCTAGGGGGAATTTCAATCAGAGTCACCATCCCCAAGAGCAATTCCATAGGCATCGTTATTTTATATGCTATTATTTTTTTTTTTTTGATAAAAATTCTAAGATTTTAAAACTTACAACGGCATTCCTTATACTATTTGTGGCGGTATCGACTTCCCTACTTCTCCTAGATGATAACCCACAAATATCCCAACATTAGATATATTTAAGCTCAAAGGAAACTTCTCAACTGGTCGGGCCTACCCACATATCTCAAACTAGACACGCTTTCACTTTATTTATAATCTCATATTCAAAAACCAAGTAAAAACCCGACTTTACTATCATTTTCCGTGCTTGTAATTGCAAACTTCTAAAACAGAGACATTTTCCAATTTTATATATATATATATATTTTTAATGAAAAATTAAATGTCCCATCCCCACACTTAAATGTTGCATTGTCCCTAATGCAGGAACGGAAAGAAATGAAAATACATGATATACAACTGGAAAAGACTTAGCTGGTAATAAAGCAAGATTGTCAACGTGCCGGTCAATTTTCACTAGTGCCCTCCATACCGAACGTGCCCAGCCAACAATCCTCATTTATCACACACGAGCGGAAGCGACAACATCACAACAACCTAAACATAATCAAAATACTCGCAGAGAAAACCATTCAGTTTGTTCAAGCCAAACACAAACCAACCAAACCAACCCACCCAATGTATCAATACATTAAAACATCACAAACCATAGATACTGAAAACATCATAAACGAAAAATAAATAGAAAGGACACAATAACAGCTGCATCATCCCCACACTATTCTTCGTCCTCTTCACTCTCAGCTTCAAAAATCGGAAACTCTGGTGGTGAGCGGTCGGCACCATACTGACCTGAGCTGCCCGGTTGTCCATAAGAACCATACTGACCATAACCACTGTACTGCTGACCACTCGACCCCTGAGGCGCGAAAAAACTCGGGACATTCATATTCATGTTTCCCATCATATACCTCAATGCCTCCTCCTGACGTTGCTGCCCAGTAGAAAGTAGCGTCCTGATCTCATTATGGCCAGTGGTCATCAACCCATGTAAGTCCCTAAACCCATGCTCCATCCTATCATACATCGAATCCAATGTGAGGGGGTCCGGTCGTGGCTGTTGGAGAGGATACTATGGTGCTGGCCTATCAGACCGATGCAATGGTCTCTGATAACGGGTCGGTATCCCGGACTACATAGTTGCTGCAGCCTCAGATCCTTCTGGTGGTTGACCCTGTGGCCCTGCTCGAATCGGTTCCCAACTAGGCGGTTCATGCATACTGAGAATCCCTGCATACTGTAATTCTCTAACCCCCATCATAACTGTAACCGGCCCATCTTTCAAATACCTCACCTCATATTTGTCAAACACCCCAAGACTTTCAGCAATTCTAGTCACATAAGGCCCCATGTAGACACCAGCATCCGGACCACCCCTCCAGGTCCTTTTCATGGACCATGCGATAATACTGGCCACATTTGCAGGCCTCTGCTCCACCATACACAGCAAACAAAACAGATCAACCTGGTTGATCTTATTCTCCCCCAAGCCTCTGCCAACTAGTGTCGCTGTCAAGATCTTATGAATATACCTGTAGACCGGATCGATAATTTCTGAATTCAACATACTCCCTGAGAAGGGAGCATTTGAGATAGTACCCCAAAACCTAACCAGATCATTCCTCACCAAGCTGTAATCATGCTGCTTCGTAAAGACACCCCTCACACTAGTGATAAACTCCGGTGTTTGAACCTCTGCCTGTGTATATAACTGAGTAGCCACTGCAAATTGGGGCATGGTCATCTCGTACACCTGTCTACCCAGAGAAAACGAGACCGCATCATGTTGCTCAAAATTTCCCTGCTTGTACCTGAAAGTAGCATGGAACTCTAAAGTTAACTCCTCATATTGTGGAGCCATACAACACAATGCAGCCCTGAACTTATCACCCAGCAACGCCTCGATCCTATCTCTTTGGCCAATGTTATCTAGAAGCGTCCAATCGATCGTCCTAAATTGTAGTAGATCTGTATCAATCAAGGTATCCAATTTCCGCGATTCCTGAGTTCCCAACTCAAATTGCAGAAGCGGGTGTTCTCGAAGCCTCGTGACTCTACAGTTAGGGATACGTTCTCTGGTATGATACTTGATCATCCTTTGACCCAGATTTGGATTATAGTCCTGCTCAGCCGCGTCCCCTCGCGGGCGCGGTGGTGGGCCTCTTCGTTTCCTTCCTGATCTGCTTGACGAACCTTCACCTGACATATCTGCACATGAATAATCAAACAAAGAAAAGAAAAGCAGAAAGTCAGTATTCACAAACTATTTTTTTTTATTTTTTTATTTATTATTATTATTATTTTTTTTTTAATAAATAATCAACCGTATAGCATTTCATTCGCGGTTGTACCAGAAAACCTGAAGTTACAAACACTATGGGCGACAATTTACAAGAACTAATTATAAGTTTAGACCAAACTCGCCCGAATGGAGATTGAGTACGGGCGAGTAGCCTTTAACCTGTCAAAACATAAAATTACCCAAAAACTAACCCGAAACAAAAAAAAATGACTCACTAACTAGACTCAATGTACATTACCTCCCTCGGCACTTTAATTGTCCCCAATTAAACCTAAGTGCCACAACAAACCGACATTGAGTACCGAGCTTAAGTTATCCTGAACCAAACCACCTCAATTTCCGAATGTTCCCAAACCAAGCCACCGGCACAGACACAACCAAAACAGCCATGAACTTACCCATCCGCACTGCATTTATCATCAAAGACCCAAACTAACTAAACGATACGATGAAGAACCGACACCTAAACATGCAAAACTACCCACTACCGATCAAAACTCGAAGACTAAAAGATTACATAATTACAAAATACAAGAAAACATACCTGGAGAGCGAGTTAATCAGTGAGAAAACTAAGAAACAAGAGGTACGCCCAGAACCCCGTGAAAATATATGCTGGTGAGTGAACAAATGGGTAGTTTCTGGTGGGTTTCAGGTGTAGGATGATATGATAGGTGTAAGAGGGTCAAAAATGGTGAATGGGGTGTAAAAATGGTGGATTTGTGGTGGGTTGGTGGTAGAGGCCGTAAGGTATTTTAGGGTTTGTAAGGAGAAAAGTGACTGCAGGTTTGGGGAAGAGAGGTTTTGTTCTGAAGAGAAGGGGGGCTCGCGGCCCGCAGCGAGTTTGGGGATGTGTCTCGCGGGTGGCGAGGAGCCTCGCGGCGCGCGACGTAAATATTCAATCCCTCGCGGGTGGCGAGGGGCCTATTTCAACAGAAAGTTTCGAGATTTTGCCAGCTCCATGCCTTAGAAAAAATTTTAAGTTTTCCAAACCTCTCAAAAACCCATTCCAAATAAAATCTAACACTGAGACTTACCTGGAAATTCGTTTTCCTGTCGATCGTTGCTCCCCAACGGTGATGTTTTCCTGCACAAGACTCAAAAACACAAGAAACAAAAACAAAAACTACGAAAAATTACAAACTTTACACTTGAGCTTTCAATCAAGACTCTATACTTGGGCGTTGTTAGGAGGTATTTCGAGAGGAGTTTCCTCCACTTCGGTAAGATCTATGGGTCCCCCTACATAGTGTTTCAAACGGTGGCCATTTACTTTCCATGTATTCCCATCGGCTTCATCTAACAACTCAATCGTCCCGTATGGAAAAACCTCCTTGACCACATATGGTCCCGACCACTTGGACTTCAACTTCCCCCCAAACAACTTCAACCGGGAGTTATAAACAAGTACCTTATCCCCCTTTCTAAACTCCCTCACTTTCCTAAGCCTCCTATCGTGCAATTCCTTAGTTTTCTCCTTAATATTCCATGGACCTGCATATGCCGCATCCCTAAGCTCCTCTAACTCATGAATTTGGAAAAATCGTTTTCGAGCGGCTTCAGTTAAGTCTAGGTTCACGGTTTTGAGAGCCCATAGCGCACGATGTTCCAATTCTATGGGTAGGTGACATGCTTTTCCATAAACGACCATAAACGGGGGTGGTTCCTAAGGGTGTTTTGTATGCGGTTCGGAACGCCCATAAAGCATCATCTAGCTTCTCGGACCAATCTTTCCTATTTTTTCCTACGGTTTTCTCTAGGATTCGCTTCACTCCTCGATTGGCATTCTCAACTTGACCGCTTGTTTGGGGGTGATATGCGGTGGACAAACGATGAGTGACCCCGTAGCGTGCTAACGCTTTTTCCATCACGGCGTTGCAAAAATGAGTGCCACGGTCACTTATGAGAGCTCTAGGTGTACCAAAACGAGTGAATAACTTCTTTAGGAATCTCACCACCACTCGGCCATCATTTGTGGGAAGAGCTTGAGCCTCTACCCACTTTGAAACATAGTCAATCGCCACGAGGATGTACCGATTCCCACTAGAGATGGGGAATGGTCCCATGAAGTCAATGCCCCAAACGTCGAATATTTCAATGATCTGGATTGGATTTTGAGGCATCTCGTTCTTGGATGAGATATTGCCGGTACGTTGGCACGCATCACATCTCCTAACAAAATCTAAGGCATCCTTAACTACCGAAGGCCAATAAAACCCACAATCAAACACCTTTTGGGCGGTGGTGTGAGGACCATGGTGACCTCCCGTTAAACCCTCATGAACATGCCTAAGGATCTCATTACCTTCCTCCTTCGTCACACACCTCCTAAGAATCCTATCTCCTCCTATCCTAAAAAGAAAAGGGTCATCCCAAATGTACCTCCTAGCATCCCTAAAAAATTTCTTCCTCTGTTGGGTTGTCATACCCTTCAACACAACTCCATTCGCTAGGTAATTTGCCAAATCGAAGAACCATGGCATACCTTCCTTCTCCGCTACCACAAACTCAACCGACTCATGAGGGAATTTATCACCTATCGCCTCCTCACGAATCTCCTCTCTCTTCGGGTCCTCCAACCGTGACAAATGGTCGGCCGCGACATTCTCCGCTCCCTTCTTATCCTTAATTTCTATATCGAACTCAGAGAGCAATAGGATCCATCGTATGAGACGTGGCTTAGCATCTTTCTTTTGGAAGAGAAAACGTAAAGCAGAATGATCAGTGAAAACGGTGGTTTTCGAAAGCACGAGGTATGAACGGAATTTATCGAATGCGAATACTACGGCTAGGAGCTCTTTCTCTGTGGTGGTATAGTTTTCTTGAGCATCATTTAGAGTTTTGCTCGCGTAGTAGATGGGGTGGAAGTTCTTATCCCGTCTTTGCCCCAAAACTGCACCAACTGCGTAGTCACTCGCATCACACATGAGCTCAAAAGGCAAGCTCTAGTCGGGTGATATAAGAATGGGGGCACTGATTAACTTTTCTTTCAAAAAATCAAAGGCTTTGAGACACTCCTCATCTAAGACAAACGGGGCATCCTTCTCGAGGAGTCGGGTCATGGGCCGAGTAATTTTGGAAAAATCCTTGATAAAACGCCTATAAAAGTCCGCATGACTGAGAAAACTACGGATCGACCTAACACTCGTCGGTGGGGGTAACCTGCTGATTGTATCTATTTTGGCTCTATCAACCTCTATGCCATCTCGTGAGATCTTATGGCCTAACACTATCCCTTCCGTCACCATGAAGTGACATTTCTCCCAATTCAACATCAATTTCGTCTCCGTACACCGCTTCAACATCTTCCCCAAATTAATAAAACACTGGTCAAAGGAGCGTCCATAAACCGAGAAGTCATCCATGAAAACTTCCATGGAAGTCTCAATCATATCCTGGAATATAGCGACCATACAACGTTGGAAGGTAGCCGGAGCGTTACATAACCCGAATGGCATGCGGCAGTACGCATATGTGCCATAAGGGCATGTAAATGTCGTCTTATCCTGATCCTCCGGTGCGATGGGAATCTGGAAGTATCCCGAAAATTCGTCGAGAAAATAGTAAAACTGTTGACCCGCCAGACGCTCCAACATCTGATCGATGAACGGTAGAGGGAAATGGTCTTTCCGGGTGGCGTCGTTTAATTTTCGGTAATCAATGCACACACGCCAATCGGTGACCATACGCGAAGGGATTAGCTCATTCTTCTCATTCATGACCACTGTCATCCCCCTTTCTTCGGGACAACTTAGGTCGGGCTCACCCATGGGGAATCAGAAATTGGGTAAATCACCCCGACATCTAGCAACTTCAAAACCTCCTTCTTCACTACCTCTTGCATGTTTGGATTGAGACGCCTTTGAGGTTGCACCACCGGCTTATATTCATCCTCCATAAGAATCCGGTGAGTACAATAGGCGGGGCTTATGCCCTTAATATCCGAAAGGCTCCATGCAATTACCTCTTTGTGCAACTTCAGCACCTCTAACAACCTCAACTTCTCCTCCTCCATCAACTTAGAGGAGATAATAACGGGAAGACTCGAACCCTCTCCTAAATAAGCATACTCTAGGTGTGAAGGCAAAACTTTTAGTTCTAAATGGGTTGGTATCTCTAAGGGAGCTCTCTCACTCTCATTCCTAACCTCACTAAGCTCCATCACCTCGGGAAACCACAGGGTTTCCTCCTCTTCTTCTTCACTCTCCTCCAATTCATCAAGCACTCCCCCTCCCAACAAATCGACTCCACTGATATACTCGAGACATTGGTCCACGCCCGACATGAATGAATTCAAGAAATAGACGGAGTGGCATGGGCCGCTAAAATCACTAGAATCGTTTGGGTGTTGCATGGATCTAGCTACCTCAAATGTGACCTTCTCGTCACCAACGCAGAGTGAAAATTTTCCATCATAAACATCGATGAGTGCCTTTGCGGTGCGCAAAAATGGACGGCCTAGAATGATAGGAACTCCCTCATCAGCTTCCATATCAAGAATGACAAAATCGACCGGGAAGACAAACTTATCGACCTTAACAAGTAAATTTTCAATGATACCACGAGGGTATTTGACGGAACGATCGGCTAAGGATAAAGTCATGCGAGTGGGTGAAAGTTCACCTAGGTCTAGCTTCTCATAGAGGGAAAACGGCATCAGGTTGATGCTAGCACCTAGGTCGGCTAAAGCTCTACATTGGGTATCACTACCGAATAGGCATGGAATGGTGAAGATACCCGGATCCGTCAGTTTTTCCGGTAATTTGTTCAAAACAACCGCGGAACAACCTCCGGTCAATGGAATGTTTGAGAGCTCCCCCAATCGATCCTTTCTTTTAAGAAGGTCCTTCAAAAACTTGGCATATTTGGGCATGCATTGGAGAGCCTCAATGAACGGGAGATTAATTTTTAGTTGTTTGAACATGTCGAGAAAATGCCCGTATTCCTTGGCATATTTCTGTTGCTTAAGGCGGGCAGGATACGGGACTCGTGAAAGATCTATAACTGGTGAAGGCCTAGACTTTATCGGTCTGTTCTCAACGCTCCTCTCCACTTGGGGCTCGACGGTGTGTGCGGTAATTGTTGGGTCTAGCCTAGATTGCACTTTACCGGGAGCCTTCAACTCAATTTCTTTATCAACTGGCTCCTCCTCCTCTACCTCTTGCCCTTCTCTCACTTTCGGTTCACCTAAAATTCTTCCGCTACGAGTGGTGATGGCTTTCGCATGAGCATTCGGATTGACTTGAGTGCCACCCGGAAATTGACCGGGTAACCTCTCCTCAAGTTTTCTAGCCATGTCACCAACGGACCTTTGAAGGTCAAGGAAAGCGGACTGCTGATTCTTAAGAAGAATATCGTGTTCAGAAAGAGTTTTCTGGGTGACCTGATCCTTAACAACTAACTGTGACAGGAGTTCCTCAATTCTATCTAAACCCTAGTTTGAACCCTGACCACTAGATGATCCCTGACCAACTGAACCTCCATTACCATTACCCTGTCCCTAGTTGTTAAACTGATTTCCAAACTGAATCTGTACACCTGAACTCCCAGAACTGAACTGACCTTGACCCCGATTAAAATTAGATTGGAAACCAGAGGGGTTACCGGAAGAACGCCAATTTGAATTATTATTATTATTACGCCAGTTCGAATTATAGTTATTATTATTAAAAGCATTTAATGGACCTCTCGACTGACCGGCTACGAAATCGACTTGTTCCTCACTCATCAACGGGCAATGTAAAGTGCTATGACCTCCCCTACAGAACTCACGTTTGTCTACCTTGGCTTTTATCTCTTTCATCTCACGGTGCAAGTTCTCTAGAGCAGCAGCAACACTAGTATCCAGTGTGACCTGGTGAACACCTCTGGTAGATGAGGTTGCACTAGTGATAGGAGTGGTATTCCTATTTGCTGACCGCTGCTCAGACTCAGATTAGGCAAAACTCTCAAACATATCTAGGCATTCGGTTACTGATTTCTTACCCATGAGGTGTCCTCCCGCTGAAGTATCGAAACGAGCTTTCGTGTCATAATTGAGACCATTATAGAATTTCTCTACAAGGGCCCAATCAGAGAGACCATGCTGGGAGCATCGAGCGAGTAGGTTTTGGAAACGCTACCAAGCAAGGTAATAGGACTCATCGGGTTCCATGCGGAACGAGTGAATCTGATCACGGAGGCGAGATGCCTTAGCGGGTGGGAAATACTTGTTGAGAAATCCATCCCTAAGTGTGGCCCAAGTAGTGTATGTCCCTGCGGGTTGAGAATCGAGCCAAGTGGCAGCTCGATCGGCTAGAGTGAACGGGAAAAGTTGGAGAAAGATGGCATCATTGGTGGCTCCTTGTAGCTGGAACGTACCTAAAATGCGAGTGAGGCGGGCGATATGTGCAGGTGCGTCCTCATCATCACGACCGTGAAATTGACACGTGTTAGAGATGGCGGTCATGATGTACGAGGGGATTTGCCACGAATTTTCATTGGCGATGGGTGGAATAGTGATGGGTGAGTTTACACCAGTGAATCCTAGGGTGGATTGTTGGTGAACAGTCTAACGGTCGGCCATTTGGTTGACTCGGAAAGGTGGTGGGCTGGTTGGTGGTGAAGAAAAAATACTAACCTCCGGCGCGATATCCGTTAGCGGGAAGTTGTTCTCCTTCTTTGGCTTAGGTAGCGGCCCCTTTGAGCGCGTATGCATAAACCTGGTTCTCAAAAACTACAAAACTAACACAAGGAAACAGGTGAGAAGACTCTATTATTATGCTAAGAAAAAAAAAATTTACGAAAGATAACTAAAAATACACGACTGATTAGATACCTACGACTCAAAATATTACACAAGTAGTACGTATTTATTATGAAGTTTGATCAAAGCTAATGAACGCAATCGCCAAGAGTCCCCGTCAACGGCGCCAAAAACTTGATGTTCTAAACTATAGTTATTAAATTATTAACTAAATTAACCTATTCTAGAAACTAAGTTATACTCTAGACTCTCTAAAATTCGACTAAACTACTAACCGGCAAGTGAACCGATCGACTCTAGTACAGCTAAATAAGTCCGGAAATCGAACCCACGAAACTCTATTTATTACGTAAATTAGACTCACTTAAACAGACTGACTGACACGACTAATTGTTTTTATATTTGGGGGGGGGGGGGGTTTCTCTAAAATCCTAAGAGAAAAGAGATTAAAATACTATCAATTAACTAAATTATCTAAGACACGAAGGTGATTTTGGGTTTTTACTTCAGATGATGATGGGTAACTACCTAGACTGGAATCCTGGGATACTTCGAGCTATACTTTTAACGGATGCAAGTTAATAAGGAACCGGAATAATAAATTTCTAACCTCTTGAGACACCGAACAGGACTCCCGACCCTTTTCGGGAAGACACCTAAGGAACTCTGAAGGATGCTGAAAACACCGGTTGATCTAGACTTCCTCTCGGTTATCTAAATGTTTATGTAAAGTACCCTAATATGACCTACTCCCTCTCGGGTTGTAAACCTAGGATGACTTGGGTTCTTGATTCGACTCGATGGACAAATATTAGCAAGGAAACTACGACAGACTTCTCTCAAAGACCACCCTAGCAATTTACCAATTTAGACCTATCAATAATCTCGCACCTCTCGGCTATTAAGATTAGTATAACACCTAGACCTATTCAATTATCAAATATAGCTTCGAAGGTATTTTGGCCAATTAACCCAACAAATCACAACGCAAGTAAATGATTTAGCATGACCCTATTACGCAAAAGACATTCACCAAAGATCATACGAAGCAATATATAACAATTAGAATAATTCTAAGCATGCATATTCAACGAATCGATAATCAAGTTTGCTACTTTATCATGAAATCCAAAATTAACAAGCATCCAATATAAAAATCACAACTTTAGCATCCCATTCATCATAATCTAGGTAGTTTATCTAATTTAGCTACTCATCATTATCCAAATCAAAGACGCAATTTCAACAAAGTGGAAAAACATGGTAAAAATTAAGAAAACAAAGAATTGATAAACCCGGATAGCCAAACCACGAGCTTGATCGATCCTATGACTCCAACCTTCGACCGTTTCTCCTTCTTGCTTGAAATTGCTCCAAAATCTCTACAAAATTCGTCCTAGATTCTTCAAAATCGGCTAGGTTTTACAAGAATATGATTGAGATGTATTTATACCCCAATCTAGCATCAACCCACCTGAAAGTCGAAACATTCTGTGGAAAATAGGCTTTCGCCACCCGCGGAGCCCATTGGCTTCCATTCTCGCTGGTGGCGAGGAGTTAATTTCTGTGTGTTGTGATGCAACTCCCTCGCGGCCCGCGAGGGACAACTCCTGACCTTCTCGCGGGTGGCGAGAAGGTGTTTCTTCTCGAATTTCATGCTTTTAATTGACTCTTGACCTCCCGATCTCTTCCGGTACTCGGTTTTGCATATTTTTAACTCGTTTTCTGCCCATTTCAGCAACAACTATCACTCAAGACCTAGTAAACACAAATGGATCAGCAGTAACATATTCTAACTAAAAACTAAAAGAAAACTAAACAAAACCACTCAAACTGAACACGATAAATGGATGTATTTTGCAATACATCAGTAACCAAACGGAGAGTATTTACTTTAAAGTTTGTTCCATGATTATGTAGAAAAATAAGTACAAAGCATGTAAAATGTTATAATTTTAAAGGTAATTTATCCGATCATGAAAATAAAGTAGTTACGTGAAGTTTGTTCGTGTATTTCATGATTATATAGAAAAAATGCAATGTTATATACTTAGTAATAAATATATACATATTGCATATTTATGGCATATTAATTATTACATAGTTTTTTAATACAAATTTTAGAAACGTTATATAGTTATTTTTTTTAAATGTTTTATAAAAAGAATGATGGAATGTTTTATGAACAAACTTATTTTTTTTAAATAAAAAAAGTTTCATAAAAATAATTATAGAAATCATTACTATTTAATAGGAGAGAGAAGAGGGGAACAAAAACTTATAAAAAACAAATAAAGAAAGGTGGGAAAAAATAGGAGAGATAGAGGTGGGAAAATCCTTTATTTATACTATATAATAAATAAAGGTTTTTTAATAACACGTGTCGCCTCCATATTTATTCTCATTGTTTTTTTTTCGCCTCTATCTCTTATTAAATACACTTTCTATATTTTAATAATAATATATTTTTAAAGAAAATAATAATTACATTTATTTTAAATTATCTTTTATTATATAAAACTTTGAAATCTAATTATGTAACTTTTATTTTCAATTAAATAGTAAATGAAAGTCAAATTAAATTAAATAGTAATTAACGTATTTTCGAAACCTAGTTATATATTAATTTTTATACATTTTGAATTTTGTTTTGAATCCTTAGTTTATGTAATACATTTTTACATCTGTAAAATATATACATAAAAATTGAAGAATTTTATGTATTCATAGTTTTCATCCCGTGTGTATTACACGGGTTCTAAGCTAGTTTATTGAATAGTATAGATTTCACTAACACTTAAAACCCTTTTATATATTATTTTATAATATTTATTAAAAGTTACACTGAAATAAATTCATTTTAAGGTTAATATTTATTTAAAAATATCTTTTAGTGAAATCAGAATGTTACAAATAAAGTAGAACCTTTATAAATTAATAATGTTGGGACCTGGATATTTTATTAATTTAGCGAGATATTATTATATCGATAAATTAATAAATTATTAATTTAAAAACTAGGCTTATATTTATGAGCAACTCTCAAGTTAATGCATCGACATTCAAAATTATCATGTTCGTTCACTTTACCTATTTGAATAAAACATAAACAAGGACCTTCAAAATTCCCATCTACGTACATTCACACATTAATGAACTTGTCAAGTTCAATGTACATAGATCTAGATTGATCACTATAAAATGTCTAATAATAAATTTTAAAATCACATCAACTATGGCTTCTAATCTAAAAGGTGTTAAAAAATCAACGATGACCAATCAACAACGGAAACTATTATGCGAGTATAACAGAGATCACCAAGGATGCACTCAATATAGATTTGAAGTTCACAAAAAAACAAGTGACTATAGATTCATTTTTTACTAGAAAATCCTAGAATTTTGAAATATTTTAGTAATTATTAATTTATAGTTTCGCTGGGACCAATATATTTACATTGGGATTTCAAAAAAATTATTATCTTATTATTTTATCGATTGAGGTCCAATTTTATACTGGTCCCAAGTTAGGACCGAACAAATTATTAATTTTATCGAGGTTATTAATTTATCGAGTATTAAATTATAGAGGTTCTACTGGAATCAGAACAAAAACTAATTATGCAAAGAAGCAATAGTTAACATATAATTAAAGCTTATAGAGATATCCCCCCATTTTTCATTAAAAATGTGTCCTAAAAACTAGCACCAACTCTCACTGCCCCTAATTCCAACTTCCACTTCACCTGAAAACGACCCACCGGTAGTTCCCCCGCCGGAGCCGCCACTCCGCCACCATTGACCAATCCTAACTCTTCCAATTCCATCACACCCACAACAAGAAAATGCTACCGGAAACAAAAGCTTTGATCTTTCCACCATAAAGATTCAATTTTTAGCAAGAAATTGAATCTTTTTGCTGCGATGATGGCGGCGGAGACCAGCACATCCACCGTCCAACTACCACCGGAGTCAACGGATGAGACGACGGTCAAGAAAGTTCACAAGAGGTATGAAGGGTTAATGATGATACGAACAAAAGCAATCAAGGGTAAAGGAGCTTGGTACTGGGCTCATCTGGAGCCCGTATTGGTTCCAAATCCGGATTCGGGTCAACCCAAAGCGGTTAAGCTCCGGTGCTCCCTATGCGACGCCGTTTTCTCCGCCTCTAACCCTTCCAGAACGGCGTCGGAGCATCTTAAAAAAGGAACCTGCCGGAATTTCAACTCCGACTCCAGCCCAAGACCCATCACCTCCATATCACCCACCGGAATCGTCACTCTCTCTTCTCCCACCTCGTCGTCTTCCCCCCACCGGAAACGGAGCGATTCGGGCAAGCGTAGTCGCCGGAATGACGCCGGCGACGGAGCTAACATAAACACAAACACCAACACCAACTCCGCCACCCCTTCTCCGACTTACTCCGTTCCTCCGGTGACGATGATAGAACCGCCGGCTAGATTTCCGGTGGATGCATTGCCGACGGCGACTATCATGTTATCCGGCGGCAAGGAGGATCTGGGAGCTCTAGCCATGTTTGAAGACAGTGTGAAAAGACTAAAAAGCCCTAAATCATTACCCTATCAGAATTTAGCAAAATCCCAAATCGATTCATCACTTGAGTTATTAGCAGATTGGGTGTATGAAAACTGTGGATCCGTTCCAATTTCAAGCTTAGAGCACCCAAAATTCAACACTTTCTTGAACCAAATCGGACTTCCCTCCGTCGGCCGGCGAGACTTCGCCGGCGAAAGACTCAATTTGAAATACAAAGGGGCAAAATTGGAATCTGAAGCCCGAATTCGAGACGCAATGTTCTTCCAAATTGCATCAGATGGGTGGAAATCAAATACTGATAATCATCATCAAACTGAATATGAGAATTTGGTGAATTTGTCTGTGAATTTGCCGAATGGGGGTCGGGTTTTCCGGCGGGTGGTTTTTACCAGTGGGTATGTGTTTTCAAAGAATGCTGAGGATGTGTTATTGGAAACAATTAGGGAAATATGTGGGAACAATTTGCAGCAGTGTGTGGGGATTGTTTCTGATAGGTTCAAGTTTACTGCTTTAAGGAATCTTGAAAACCAATATTGTTGGATGATCAATCTTGCCTGTCAATTTCAAGGGGTTTATGGGTTGATCAAAGATTTTAGCAAAGAACTTCCTTTGTTTAGTAATGTGAGTGATAATTGTGTTAAAGTTGCAAACTTTATAAACAAGAAATCTCATGTCAAGAAGTCTTTCTTGAAATATCAGTTGCAAGAATACGGGCGAGTTGGGTTGTTGCGTGTACCCGTTTGGTGTGAACCCGTGTTTGATTTGGTGGAAGATGTGTTAACCTCTGCTAGAGCATTGCAGTTAGTTTTGCTTGATGAAGGTTACAAGTTAGTTTCGATGGAGGATCATGTTGGGAGGGAGATTGAAGAGATGATGAGGAATCCTCGGTTTTGGAAGGAATTAGAGGCGGTTCATTCGCTGGTTAAACTGATCAAATCGATGGCGGAAGAGATTGAGAAAGAGAGGCCGCGAATAGGGCAGTGTTTGCCACTTTGGGAGGAGTTGAGATTGAAAATCAAGAACTGGTGTGTTGAGTTTCAAATTGATGGAGATCTTGTAGACAAGGTGTTTGATAAAAGGTTTAAGAGAAACTATCATCCGGCTTGGGCTGCTGCGTTTATACTCGATCCGTTGTATTTGATTAGGGAGACGAGTGGGAAGTATTTGCCTCCTTTTAGATACTTAACTTCTGAGCAAGAAAAAGATGTTGACAAGCTTATAACAAGGCTTGTGTCGAGAGAAGAAGCTCATATCGCGTTGATGGAGCTTATGAAGTGGAGGACCGAAGGGCTTGACCCTCTGTACGCGCAAGCGGTTCAGTTGAACAACGAGACCCCGTTACGGGTAAGATGAGAATAGCTAACCCACAAAGTAGCAGGCTGGTTTGGGAGACTTATTTAACAGAATTTAAACTTTTGAGGAAAGTGGCAGTGAGGTTGATCTCTCTTCATGCCACTTCTTGTGGGTTCAAGTGGAATTGGTCATTCTCAAAGGGGATTCGATCAAGAGACGCGATTGAAAACGCGCAAAAGATGATTTTCATTGCTGCAAATTCGAAGCTCGTGAGACGGGGTGATGAAGATAAAGATTCGTTCTTTACGGTCGCGAATGGTGATGATGATGTGCTCGATGATGTTTTGTTTGATGCATCTTCTTTATAAAGATGCAAGCTTTTCTCTTGCTTTTGATGGTTGTTTCCTTGATCTTTTAGAAGATTTTTGCCCCTATGATTGTTATAGAAAAGGTTTTTTTTTTATTTGTTAATTTCTTTTATTTGCACTTATGATTGTTGGATCATGGATGAAATAAAGAAGCAAGATCAAATGAAGAAGTGTAGTAACCTTTTTAACAATCTTGAAAATCAGAATACATTTTGCAAATTCTACCTTAATTTAGGTGTTAATTACTAGATAAATTCATTTTTGTGACAAAGTTTGATCTCTTGACTCATTATAAAAACCTATAAAAATATATTATTTGATAATATTCTAACTTCTTTCCCATGGAGCCGGGGGTCTAAACGGGAGCAGCCTCTCTATCCCTTGGGATAGGGGTAAGGTTTGCTCTCATCACACCCTCCCCAGACCCTACTAATAGCGTTAGATATGTGTGAGATTATACTGGGTACGTTTGGTTTGGTTTGGTTTGGTTTGGTATAAGTTATGAAGTGTTTTAGATATAACGTTAGAAGGGTAGGTTCATTCACAACCTTAAAACTTATGAAACTTATATATAGAAATAAAAAGATAGAGTTTAGTAACCATACATTAATAAAAATAAATCACATGTGAATAAAATGTCAACTTTTGTATGCGTATACTACCCTTCAAGTGTGAGTACTTAAATCTTGATCGTTTATTCTTTTATCTAAAGGTCTAAATTGGTTATCTGGTTATCAAGCATGTGTTTATTTATCGTATACTAGGTTAGAATGTCGTGTATTACACGGGTTAAATAAATGTAATGTTATATATTTAGTAATAAAAAAATTTATGTCTTTAAAACCCGTGTATTACACGGGTTAAATAAAATATTATGTGACAGTTATTAATACAGTTAAGTTAATTTTAAAACATTTTTTTGGATAAGTATTAATTTTGTTTATGTAACTGATAAATGTTAATTCATATTAAACTTTAGAAACCCGGTGTATTACACGGGTTACCGGGTTGAATAAATGCAATGTTATATATACTTTGTAATAAAGATTTACATATTACATATTTACGACATAGTACATAGTTTTATAATACAAATTCTAGAAACGTTATATAGTTATTTTTAAAAAATGTCTTATAAAAAAATATAAGAAATGTTTAATTTATAAAAATGTTTTATGAACAAACTTAACTTTTTTAAATAAAAAATGTTTATAAATTTTTTTTATAGAAATCATTATTATTTAATAGGAGAGAGAAGCGGGAAACAAAAAATTATACAAACAATTAAAAAAATGTGTATAATTAATAGGAGGGAGAGGCGGGAAAAAAAGTTAAGGATAAATAAGAGAGTGACAAGTGTCCCACCAAAATCTTTCTTTATTATATAATATAGATAGGAGGATTATCAAGCATAATTTATTGTAGAAAGAAGATTTTTTTAGAAAGTGTAGGAAATAGATCCAATATTTGATTATATCAAATAAAAGGTGGCGATTGATTTGGTGATAGATTTATAATTAAATGAAGAGTAAATTACAAGAAATGTCATGAGGTTTGGACCCGTTTACATTTTATCGTCTCTGATTAACACCTTGAGCCACCAAATAATATGATTGTATAGTTTTCGTCCAATTACAAATGGCGAGTTAACGGTCTGTTAAGTGAGGGGTAAAATGGACTTTTCGCCTCAAAACCCTACCACCGAAAGTACCCTCAAAGTTTGCCTTATAAATCATTTTCGTCACTAACGTTCATCAGCCACCCACAATCACCCATCTCCCGCCAATCCTCCCTCTGACATCGGCCCCGACAATGCCATTTCCATCACCGTCGTCAACTTTCGTTCCCCGACATCAACATTTTCATCTCATTTCCATATCCGCCATCTACATATGGCTAATCAGCTTTCCATGGACACTAACGAGATTTTCGGTTAGTTCGCCGATTTCAAACACTTTCAAGCTCAAAATAACATGCAATATCGTGTTTTTAAGTAAAATTTTTAACTATTTTTGTTACATTTCACATAATTCAGCAAATGAACCTGATTTGTTGTGTGATGAGGACATTGTCGAGTTGTTTCATGAAGTCAACTTGGATGATTGGTTGTGTCACGAGAATTTAGCCGATTTGTTAGATGAACCTGATTTTCATGCTCCTGATGTTCTGCCCTTGAACTTGGATGAGTGGTTTTGCCATGAGCATTTAACTTATTTGTTTTACGAAGGTGTGGATGAGGTGCATATTGAGGTGGAGATTGTAGTTTAGGCTTAGTTTTCTATAAATATATGTAGTATGCAGTTGTTTTGTATGTTGTATGGATCTTTGGAAATATATGTAGTTTTTTGGTATGTTGTATGTTTTTAGCATATGGATCATAACAAAACTGAATTGCATAACTCAACTGAATTGGATATGGATTATAACTTAATTTGACTACTTGTTTGATTGAATTAGATTCAAGATCATAACTCAATTAGATTGCTGATTTGATTGAATTGGATATGCAGCTTGAATTGCATATTGACATGCAGCTTGAACTGCAGGTCGACTCAATTGAATTTTAGCTGCTAGGGAAGCAATAGGTTAGATTGAATTGCATACAGATCATAGCCAAACTGAATTGCATGTCAACTAAAAAGTCAAACACCTTGAATTGTAGCTGCTAGGGAACCAACAAGTTAGTTTAATTGCAGATGGATCATAGCCCAACTGAATTGCAGGTCAAACGAAAATTCAAACACCTAATTGGACTTGCACCTTGAATTGCAGGTCAACCAACATGTTAGGTGTTTGTGTCAAACTAGTTGCATATGCTTGAATTGCTGGTCAATTAACAGGTTAGGTTAGGTGTTTGTGTCAAACCAGTTGCATATGGTTGAATTAGGTGCTAGGATTGGATGGTGATTGTGTCAAACCAGTTACAATTTGGATTTTGAATAAGGTGTTCCATCCGTTTCAATCTCAAATTGTAATTTGGTTTGAGATTGTATTTTGAATTATGTGTTCAATCAGTTACAACAGGTTAGATTGCTTCCAATCCAACAGTGGCTTTGAGATTTTGTGCCATAGTTCCGACCAACAGTTGCAACATTGGTGGTGAAAGGGGTTATCGAGAAGAAGAGATTTGAAGGGAATGATGGAAAGGTTGACAGCTAGGGTTTTGGTAGTGAAGGGAATGATCGAGAGGAAGAGGGGGAAACTTTATCGAGAATTGTTCTCAAAGCGGACAAGAAACTTTTATGTTCTTAAAAGTCCAATCTCTGATCAACCTGCTGCAACCGCAACACAAGCTGTTAGAAAGACATAAGAGAAACATGTTGATGACTCTTCTAAAGTGTCATGCATCATGTTGGCAACCATGGTCCCTAAACTCCAGAAAGATCTAGAGGATCTGGCAGCCTATGACATGATTAAGCAGTTGAAGGAAATGTTCCAACAGCAGGCTCATCATGAGTGTTTTGAAACGCTGGGATCTCTCATAGGATGTCGTATGCAGGAAGGATTTTCTGTCAGTACTGATGTACTAAAAATGAAGAGTTATATTGATCATCTGGAGAGGCTAGGTTTTCCCTTAAGCAATGAGTTAGCTACGGATACGATCTTTAACTCTTTGTCCAAAGCATATGATCAGTTCATTATGAACTACAATATGACCCCTAAAGCAATGGCATCTCCTGCGCTGTCCAATAGATTTGTTTACTCATGCATGCTCCACGCGAAACCTATTATGAATTCATGAAAAGAATGCTTTGGTATATTCAAGGCACCGCTCATTATGGTCTCCGGCTGAATGCCTCCCCCATCGGCTCCCTTATTGCCTACTCGGATGCTGACTGGGGGATGCCCTGATTCACGATGCACAACGTCAGGTTACTATGTCTAACTGGGTGGGGGGGGGGGGGACAATCCACTGTCTCATGTTCCAGTGTCGAAGCATAATACAAGGGCGTTCCTAACGTCGTGGCTGAAACCACATGGATCCGTAACCTTTTGCTTGAACTACATCTTCCTATACGACGTGCCACCATCGTGTACTGTAATAATATCTCAGCAGTATACTTATCCGACAATCCCGCCCAACACCAACGCACGAAGCATATTGAGATTGATATACACTTTGTTCGAGAAAAGGTTCGTTTGGGTCACAACCAAGTGCTTCACATTCCCTCATCCTATCAATGTGCGAATATATTCACAAAAGGCTTACCTAGATCACTTTTCGAGCATTTTAAATCTAGTTTATGCGTTAGTCCTACTACACGCTTCAACCGAGGGGGGTATTAGTCGATATATTATCCATATATATGTTGATATGATTGTATTATATTTAGGAAACAGTTTAATATATATCCGCAATTATAGTAATATTGTTATAAAGATACGAGCGATCATCTATATTATTCATTCATTCAATCAATAATACCATAAACACTTTTAGAGATATCTATTAATATGTTATTAATTTGTTAAGTTCAATTTTGGTATTAAAAAAACTTTAAAATTTAAAAATGAAAAATAAATGTTATTATTATTTAAACATTTTGTTTATACGAGAGATTGCGGTTGAAAGTAAATAATAAATCAGGGTTCAATCGTTGGCCATTTGGTGCAATGGTAGCCCAAGACTTTCCATAGTAGAGGTCTTGGGTTCGAGTCTCACCTGAAGCAATTATTTGAGTTGAGCCAGTGAGTTTTCTCAGTTGTGGGGTTCTCCTGGGTTGGGGCCTTGGGGTTCGATCCGGATTAATGAGGTAGTTGGGCCCGATTTAGATAACATGTATCTTCCAAGAGAATACTGATGCCTGTTTTTAAAAACAATCAGGGTTCATAGCTATAAGCATGCTACTCCAAAATCATATTTGTAAATTTAACTAAAACTCATAGAAGATTCATGTAATGACCAGAATATACTAACCAACGAAAACACTTTTATTATCAGGTTGAAATTTCCAACAGCATCATATGGATATAATAATGTATATGTAAACTAGGTGTAATTATTGCGACGTGTCTATGGTTTATTAAAATTGATAATCAAGTAATGTTTATAAAGCCATTGTGGTGGTGGTCCAATGATAGAGACAAAGACTCATAAACACTTAAAGAACTCAAGGTTATGGGTTCAAGTCCCACTAAGTAAAGAAATTTGGCGCTAATAGGTTCCTTAATTCTTTTCATTCAGATGGCTCGCTGGCCATGCTTACGGTTGATTTTTCCAACGCTTTCAACTTAGTTGACCGTTCGGTTTTGCTTCGCGAGGTCCATCGCCAATGCCCATCCATATTCCCGTGGGTTCAATTTCTGTATGCCCAGCCTGCTAGGCTATACGTGGGGAATGACCGCATTGGGGCATTCACGGGGGTCCAGCAGGAGGATCCCTTGGGACCTTTGCTTTTTGCCCTAGCCTTACACCCCTTAGTGCTTCAGGTGCAGGAAAACTGCAAACTCCCCTTCCATGCTTGGTACTTGGATGACGGGACGGTTATCAGGGACGCTGTTCAGGTTGCTAAAGCTCTTGACATCATCGGTTCGGAGGGTCCAGCCTTGGGGCTACGGCTTAATATTAGAAAAACTGAGGTATTTTGGCCGACATGCAACTGGGTGAAGGTCCGACCAGGGCTTTTCCCTAGTGGGATTGGAAGGCCGGAGAGAGGTGTCAAACTGCTAGGAGGGGCAGTCAGCTGTGGTGCCAGTTTTATTAGTGGTCTAACGGCTAAGAGGGCAACGCGAGCTGTTGACATCATGGGACACCTTCCCTTGTTGCGGGATCCTCAAAGCGAACTCCTCTTGCTTAGATCTTGTATGGGGGTTGCAAAGTTGCTATTTGGTTTGCGAACTTGCCAACCCCCCTTTGTGGATGATGCGGTTTCATGTTTTGATAAAGGTCTTGGAGAGGCAATAGAAGACATTGTCGTATGTGGGGGCCCTTTTTTTGGTGAACTACAGTGGCGGATCGCGACCTTGCCAATGCGGCTTGGTGGGTTGGGCCTTCTGTCGGCCCGGGATGTGGCTGTCTATGCCTTTGTGGCTTCCAGGTCTCAATCTTGGGAGTTGCAGGACCACATCTTACGCAACAGTGGGGTTGCTACCACTGACCCGGATTATGCCAGCGCCTTGGATCGATTGCATGAATCTCTCCCTGATTTTGATCTCGGCGGTTTCTCTAACAAGGACACCGCCCCCAAAAAACCACAGAAAACTTTGGCGAATGCCCTTTGTTGTCGAATCGCACAAAGTTTGGGAGAAGATTTCCATTTGTCCCCCCGCCAGAAAGCCGTCATTGAATGCTTACAGAGGCCTCACGCTCAGGATTTCTTAACTGTTATTCCTATTGAAGGTCTGGGTCAACGTATGTCAGTGGTGGAGTACCGGTCAATCCTTAAGTACCGTCTGATGATCCCCATGTTCCCGAATGATGAAACTTGCCCAGTCTGCCGTAAAGCATGCCTGGATAAATACGGGGATCATGCGTTACACTGTAGAAAGCTGCCGGGGTTTAAGTATCGCCATGACTTTGTTCGAGACGCGTTAATGGATATTCTCAGACGAGCAGGGATCTCGGCAAAGAAAGAGGCACCGGTTAATTTTCTTACGGACCCGGCAGAAGGGAGGTCCACCCTACGCCCGGCGGACGTGCTAGTTTTTGGTTGGGAGGGCGGGAAACATGCTTGTGTCGATCTCACAGGTGTATCCCCCCTAGCTGGGTTGCGGGAAAATGGGTTTGTGGCGGGGCAAGCGGTTACGAAAGCAGAGTCAAAGAAGGTGGAAAAGCACGCGAAATCTTGTGAGGATAATCAGCATGCCTTTGTCCCCCTGGCGTTTGACACGTTCGGCTCCTTGGCGCCGGAGGCGGTTCGGTTCTTGGCTAGAGTTCAGCGTGTGGTCCACAGCAACTTTACGACTCCTCAGGGGCGAGGCTTTGTTTTTAGTAGATTAGGGTTTTCCATTCAGAAGGGGATGGCGGCGCAGTTTGTTGCCCGTCTACATGCTATCCTTATGTAATTTGCCTTGTTAATTGGAATGAATTTATATCAAAAAAAAATAATTTGTAATTAACTAATTACATATGTTAACATCAGATCTATTAATTTTTTTTTTCTAACTTTTGTAGTGAAAGTTCAGTTTTTTTATATAATTTTATAAATAAAGTTTTAACTTTTAACACTTATATGAGTGAAACTTTAAAGATAAGTTTAAGTAATACAATATGGTTAAGTTATCTTTAAATTTCTTCTATTATATAAAAAAAAGTTTAATATTTAAAATTAATATATCTTAAATATTTTAAGTTATATATTTTTTTAGAAAACAGCAGGAATTTATTAAAAACACTAGCAACTAATCTATACATACTAATAAATAAAGGTTTTGGATTGCCACATGTCACTCCCTCATGCCTCCTCACATTGGTTTTCCCGCCTCTCTCTCCTAATAAATGCACCTATATCTTATTAAATAATAATGATATTATAAATATATTATTAAAGAAGAATAATAATTATATTAAATAAGAATATATAATAAGAATTCAAAATATAACCAATTAAAGAAAAATACTAATCTATACTCCCTAATAAATAAAGGTTTTTCATAAAATGATTTTCTCACCTAAAGTTTAATTATAATTTAAGATTTTAAACCTCTCACAAATAATAAATGCTTAACAAACATAATTGCTAAAATTATTTAATATAATCTGACTAGAACTTAAAAACCGTTTGATTTGAAAATTTTGAACTTTGTATTATTTACATTATAACAAAATCAATAAATTAACTCTCGCAAATTTACTATAATTAGAGAATTAAATTGACAATTTAAAAAAAAATTAACAACTTATCTTTGTTAAGCAAATAACAATTAATCAAAATTAATTTTCTAGAATCTAAAAAATTTACCTTATGTAATTTGGTTTTGTGAATATAATTGTAATTTTATTTTTTTTTATTATGTAAAGTAATTCTTATTTAAACATTTATGAATAATATATGTTTCTTTTTATTAACCGTGTAATACACGGGAACTAACCTAGTTGAGTTATACACAGAGGTGAATATTACTTATTCGTGGTTGGTTGAATTGGTCGGCTGAGACATGTGTCAAGTAATTGTTAGAGCTTTTTTCTTTTTCTTTTACATCCGGAGCTTTTGGGGCGGTTTTGTTGCCTTTGATTTACTCTTTTTTTTTTCACTTTAGAATACAAAAGCCTTCTTAGTAGAGTCGGTTAAAACGCTTTTAGTAAATCAGTTCCACCTCTGTCCATCCAAGTTTGATCCCTGGGTGGGGCATAATTCTTTTTTTACTTTTTTTTTGTTTTTTTCAGTTTTTTTTGTTTTCTTTCGTTTGTTTTAACGTTTTTTTTAGTATGCAATACGTGCCTTGCCGCAGAGCATTGTTATCAAAACTAGCAATATACATTTCAAGAGGTTGTTAACAGTTTTATCTTCTTATTTGTTGGTTTGGGCGGCTAGGTCACGTGACATACTACCATTGGTTTATTTTTTTTTTTAAATTAGCTGATTTTTGGTTTGCATTTAAGTTTATTTGTTGGGAGATTACCACTAAAGGGGCATAGCCCAGATGGTCACGGTCTGCTATAGTCATCACATTCCACCCCACCCACCCAGGTTCAAACCTTGGGGTCGGTTTTTTTTTTGTTATTTCTTAAAAAAAATTGCATTTGGTTTTTTTCCAATTTTTACTCACCTTATCTTTTCCTTATTTTTAAGTTACAAATCTTAACGATTACGTTTTGTTAACATTAACGCGAGTTACGGCTCCGCTGTGGAGCGCGGGGTCTTCTCCTAGTTATTAACCATTCAAAGGGTGTTTCAACTTTCAACATACAATTTATAACGTATGGCTTTATACATATGAGAGTAGGAGTGACTGTAATACCATTTGTAACATTTTATCTCTCGTATTAACAAATGTTGTTTGTTTGCCTATAAGGAACTTATAGATTTGTTTTTGTTACCCAAATGAAAACATCCTAGAAGGTCACTCATTCTAGGATTGCTCCACCCAAACACACTTAGCTATAGAGTTTTTCTATCACCCATAGACAATGTATCCAAAACATGTTAGTGATATTTGAGACGTGACATTCATTATGGCCCAATAGCTCTCGCATTACAGAACATAACGACATATGATTTGCCTAAGATGTTGTAGACTTAATCTACAAATATCAAAGAAATTCGTTAGAGAGGATTCTAAGGTCGTAGCCTCATAAATCCCCTCTATCAGTCAAGTCATAATAACGTGTAATGTATGAGAGAAGAAAGGTAAAATGAGGGAGAGAGCTAATATGTGGAAGGATGAAGAGAGCCCTAGAGCATGGAGTATAACTTGGAATGACTAGAACTCACTAGTTTTTTTACAATTAACCCACTTATAAATATTATGGTTTTCTTTAAGAAAAGTATAGTATGTGTAGCGTTTAATTAAAATTTTAAAACTTTAGTTTATGTCAAGTTTCAACTATTGGGTGAGATTAATTTATTTTACAATTAAATTTTACCTTTTTTGTGTAAAGTTGAACGTGTAGATAATTTTTGTCTATTTTCTTAAATTTTGATCATACCGTCGTTTATTTGAGTTTTTAAAAATATATCAGTAAATCAGTAATATACTTTTCTTAATAAAATAATTAAAGATGTTATAAATATATCAATACACATCCAATAACAATAGATGTAAAGTTTCTTATATTTAAATATAATCATCCCAAATACAAAGGTTATCTCCAACTTTACATCCATAACATCAACCTCTAAATTGATTAATTTGGAGAAAAAATAAAAATAACTTATGATGTTATAAATAGATATTAATTTATCATTTTAACATTCGGTTTCATTAAATAAGTAATATAACTAAAAGAAGGTTTGAAAACTATATTTCAAATCTTAAGTGATTGAAGGGCCAAAAAGAATTAATAATTGCAAAACCATTTAGTATTCCAAAAAGCATATAGTAGATCCTCACAAATGAATCATTCACAAAAGGATACATGATGATGGATAAGTGTTATATCATAAACCACTTTAATAATTATAAAGTCATATACACTATTTGAATGTCACTCATTTTTCAAAACTTTGCTTTTATCTCATTATTTTACGTTGAATTATGTAAAAGTTAAAATATTATTATACAAAGTTTTATGCAAGAAAGTATATATACTAAAAAGATTATTATCCTTATTATTTAAAAACCTTAGGAAATAAATAGTAACATTTTTTTTATGCTATAGCGGACGCCGTTACCATTAAGGTACCGTGAGGAATTCGACGCCGCTGCAACGCGAACGGGTAAAATTCCTAGTTTTATTAATAGTTCATGTTCTCTATATATAAAAATACGGCATAATGTAATCTAAGGCCTAGACCACACTACAAGAATTTTGGGCAGTTTCAACGACCTGTCTCGACGACATGTCGTCGAGAAAGCCTATCTCGACGACATGGCGTCGATATTGCTTCCGTCGACAAAGCTTAGTCGAGACTGCTTAAAATGTCGTCGATAATTAGTCGTCGAGATAGGTAACCCTTTTCTCGACGACATGTCGTCGATATCGGGGCGTCTGAAAAGGTTTTTACTTTTAAAAAATAAATATAATATAAAATAAAATTGAAAATACCCTTTCTCGACGACTCAATCTCGACGACAGTCGTCGAGATTGGTATAAATTATATTTTTTTTAATTTTAAAAATTTTTCAGATTTTTATACAAAACAAAAATTCAAAACCTGTCAAACCTGTTATATAAATTAAAATATTACACAAAATAATACATAAAACATTCAACAAAAAAAAACAAAATGTATAAGTTATTGCAAATCGTTCAAATAAAATGCTACAAAACAATTTAATCATCTTCATGGTCATCATCTTGGTTGCCGGATCGACTACAATAACCCTACAATAAAGGTATAAAAAATAATCCTACAATAAAGGTATCAAAACGCAATATATACATGTATTAGTATTGCAAATAAACAAAATGTGTAAGTTATTGCAAATCATATACAAACATAATACGCAAATAATTTCTCAAACATCAATAACCCTGCAAATCATATACAAACATAATACGCAAATAATTTCTCACACATCAATAACCCTACAATAAAGGTATCAAAACGAGTAATTTTGACCCATTTATAATGGTTACGTGTCATTTTGACTCATTTATACTTTGATTCGCAACATAATAACAAAATATATTTACTTACCCAATCGTTTTGTGCCCGATCGTTGACCCATGTGGCGTGAGAAGTGTGCATACGTCTTCAACTCTCAACAATATATTCATCTACATATATACATACATACATTCATCTATATTCATACAAATTATACATTTCACAAAAAATAAATAACAACAATATATTCACCTACATTCATACAAATACCCAAATAAATAATACATACAAATACTCGAGTCAAAACAAGTGAAACGATGCGTGTTTAAATTACTAACATATATACATGCATACATTTAACTATATTCATACAAACCATACATCACAAAAAATAAATAACAACATATAATTCATACAAATAATACATACATAACACCACCAATAATATATCTACACAAACCTACATTTCACCAATTTCACAAATAATGCATACATCTATACAAACGTACAATTTCACAAATAATACACGCATCTATACAAATTAACCATCAATTTCACAAATAATACATGCATTTATATATTCATCTATATTATTCAAATAAATAACAATTAAAACAATTATACAAAACTAAATTTCACAAATATATACCTATTAGCAAAGTATTACACAAATATAATACATCCATCTATACAAAGTAACCATCAATTTCACAAATAATACATGCATTTATATATTCATCTATATTATTTAAATAAATAACAATTAAAACAACTTTGCAAAACTAAATTTAACAAAAATATACCTATAAGCCTCAATCTAGCTTTCAATCCGTTCACTTAATAAAAACTCTCACCTACACAAGATTTATATTAAAAAATTTCAATTATAATGAAAAATTACTAAAAAAGTCAAAATAGAGTCTTACCACTTCAAGAAGATGAGTAATGGTGGTGATGGAGTTGGAGCATGGTGGATTTTCAAGTAAAATGGTCGGATTTGATGATGAAAGCCGAGAGAAAGAGTAGAGAGAAAAAGGGGGTGAAATGAGAAGGAAAAAGGTTTCCTCCGTAGATAAGGCCAGCTAAGACCAGTTTCGACGACATGTCGTCGAGATTGGGTCTTTTTTAATTATTTTATTTAATTTAATTATTAAATAAAAATGATTTTTTAATACACACATATCTCGACGACATGTCGTCGAGACTAGGTATTTCCTTTAAATAAAAGAACAATTAAAGTTCTACCTAACAAAAAAAAGAAAAAAAAATTAAAATGGGCAATTGCGACGACATGTCGTCGAGACTGCCCTTTTATGTCGTCGAGACTGCCCTGAAATGTCACCGATGAGCGCCAAAACTTTTCACTTTTTCCCGCTGGACCATCGCCGACGACATGTCGTCGAGAAAAGGTGAAAATAGTCAAAAAATTTGACCGGGACCATCGCCGACACATGTCGTCGAGATTGCCTCGACGAAACTGCTAAGATTTCTTGTAGTGCCATATGCAATCCACGTCTTTGGGGAAGTTTAGGAGAGAGGTGAAGGATGACACATTTTTTCAAGGTAAAAGTATTTAGTTACGGACGACGGCCACAGAAAAAGAAAAGGGTGAGACTGTGAGGAAAGGGAGACGTCCGTTTGTGGAGGGATTAAAGAGAGAGAACATGATTTGGCTCCCGTCCGTGAAGCATTTGATTACATATGCTGTTAGATAGATAATATACCTCAATAGTCCATAAAAAGAATATTTGGAAGGAGTAAATTAGATTCTTACGAGTGGGTATCGATTCAAGAGAGGTACAAGAATCGGGAGAGCAATGAAGGAATGGGAAGGGAAGATTCTAAGAGACCGAATTTAATTTGGTTATGAAGCATAAAGCCTCCTTCAACCGTTCCTCAAACTCTTAGGACATGTTTGGTTGACAGGAATTCAAGGAATTTTAGTGGAACTGGAATTTAAATTTCATTTCTTGACATGTTTAGTTGGCTAAGAGAACAAATTGGAACTGAAATTAATTCCAACCAAATCCCTTAACTAATGGAATTCAAAATCATTTCCCATTTTAATGAAATTCAGAATCTCTCACCATTTTAAGGAGTAGTTTTATCTTTTAAGTATTTTTATATATTAAAATTCCATTAACAATATGCTAATCAAACACATTATGGATTTGAAAGGAATCCTTCAAATTCCAATTTCAACGAATTCCACGAACCAAACACCCCCTTAGGATTCTAAGACTATGTGTAATGGTAGGGTGAAGGTGATGAATTTTTGATTGCACGTAGGCGCCACGTAGACCCGGGTTTACCTCACCCACACCCTCACGTAGGTGTGTAATGGTGTAGGGGTGAGAGTCTTAGGTGAAACCCACAAAAAACACCAACTTTTGCCCTCTTCCCTTCACCCACGCCCGTTACCACCACCACCCAAGCCCCTCACGCCCCCCCCTCACGTCCACCGGCGCCACGCCCCTCTCTTCACCTTAGTATTACGCATAGCGTAAGGCTCTATCTAGATGATTTTGGGAGATACAAGAAGGTAGTTGATCGATGTTTACATTTATAACAAGAGAACAAGATTACACACGCCTTTCGATTTCATTCTCTTGAACAACATTGGCGATGTAAAAGGTTTGTACAACAAAGACGGGTTGATTGTCATGAGAGATTTGAGTATCCTAATTAACATTTCCAATTCTAACCTTCAAGAAGGGAGGCAATGTCATCATTACTTCATCGAAATTTGTTAGGCTTGTAACATGAATATTCTACAAAATTTGTCGACCTCGTTCAAGATAGGATGGTTTGCGGAATTGTACAATTAGCTACGTTAGTAAGATATCTATCATTATCGAATGCTGATAAGAGGGATTTAAAAAGGCATGAATCTATATGTTGGATGCCACAATATGTCATAATATAGGTGATAACACATGATTCTATATGGTTAAACATATAGACTAAGTTGACATCATTTATGTATATAGATACAATTTAAATACGTTTAATTTGAATATTATTATTTAATTAAAAATAACATCTTAATATAATGATTACGAGGGATGACGTGTTTAGGTGGACTTTCCTTTTTGATTTGGTAGTAAGTCCACTGAGAACAAAGAAAATGTGATTCACTATATTTGAAAAATGTAATATATGTGTAAGAAGAGTTTTTTTTCATTCCAATCATACAAAGTCACGGGTACGGTGTGTATTATATACGAAAGGCATATACACTTTTATAATTATACAAATAACTACAAAACATATATATATATATATATATATATATATATATATATATATATATATAAGGGACGTATCAGTTGTAAACTGTGAGTTGTTATTAAAACCCATAAACCTAACCACATTCTTTTCTTGGTATTTGGGTCAATTTACCCCCCCCCTATCTTTTAAATCTACCCTCTTGTAAAAAAAATCTATATTTCTCTCTCTTTCTAAATACACCAGATCTCATCTCTCTAAAACCCAAATATTAATCTTCTATGGGGGTGTTTGGATTTACTTTTTAAACTACTTATTAACTTATTACCTTTTTAAAAAAAATATTAAGTCAAAAGTTCATTTGAATAAATGGTGAAAAATCATTTTTAAAAGGGTGAAAAAATTGTTTTGAAAAAGTAGATAATTCTTACTTTTGCAAAAAGTCAAAAGTAGTTTTTAATAAGCAATCCCAAACACCCCCTACATGAAGATCCATTCTCAAAACAAATATAAAATTCGAGGGTTTACTTCAAGTCACCGGTAAATAGAAATGGATGGTCGGGGCGTCGCCGGTAAATAGAAACCGTAACCTCCATAAAAGCCGTTGTTGTGCTGTTCTGGACCGTTGCCGGAGCTATGGCATCAACTCCCTTTCTCTGTTGGCCGTTGACTATAGAAGGTGTCTGAACCGCCAGCGCGACTTGTGGCTTGCCGAAATCCCGGATCTGTCGCTGCAAGAGGTTGTTTCTCTCTCTAAACACACATATCGTCATGGCGGAATTTTTTTGCTATAGATGTGATTCTTTTCATCTGATAGTTGAATATTTGATTTGGCATATTCTGTAGGAGTTTTTGTGTATTTTTATGAATTTTGAATGGAATTAATCTAACTTAATTTCCTGGAGCCATATGTTTTTGTTGAATCTTTGTTCTTCAGAATTATTTTTTTTTATCGTTATGCTTAATAAGAACCTTGTGGAATCTGTTCAAATTTGTTAAAGATTGATGTTAACTTGTGTTAATTCTAAAAGGCTTTATGTATTTCAAGTTCAACTGTTTTTACTATGATTGCTTATTGCTATAGATGTGATTCCTTTCATCTGATATTTGAATAGATGCGCAGGTGGTCAAGCGTGTTAAGTATAAATCATCCTTCAAGGACCCTGGCGTTCGTGGCATACTGAAAATGGTAAATTAAATTTGGATGTGATTATTGTTAATTTGGGATTTTGGTTTGTTTAAGTTCACTTTTTTGCAGACGAGGGAGAGGTTTGGTTTTACACCTAATGATGCATCATTGTCTATGAGGCTTAATGTGGAGTTTAGACTTATAAAAGGCAAGTAAATTAGGCTTATGATTGTGAGAAATTGGTCAATACACATCATTAAAGGCACTGCATCTCCGGCAATGGTTTTGGCCACCAGGAAGAAAAAAGGCGGTGGGTTTGAAAATCTGAGTTCTAATCTGATGTATGATATCTTGTTTTTTATTTACTAATTAATTGGTTATTTGAATTTACACAAGTGTAAATTTATTTTACACAAGTATAAAATGAATTTACACAAGTGTAAATTGATTTTCACAAGTGTACACAGACCAGAGAGTTAAAAATTAGTTTTCAAGGGTTTAACATTATTAGATATATTAAAAATGCAGATTTAATAATAGGTCTGCATCTCTAGACCACCGCATAACAATTCCACCGAACGCCTCATGTAGCCATCAAATCCCTGACACCTTCACTCCGACTTGCACGTATTTTAAATTTTGTATTTCATTTATTTAGTTGATTTTTAAGTTTTTATCCTCGTAATTCTTAGCAACTAGGTGCTTATTAGGAGTTCTATGTATACCAAGGTTGCTTATTAGCGATGCTAATTATTATGGACTTTTTTTTGTAACTTGGAAGTTTACTATATGTTGTTTGAATTTTGTTCTCCAAGCTTAATGTAATTCTTAGCAACTGGTTTTTTTAGTTTGATTTACAAGAGGTTTTAATTTTTACACATGTGTATTTTGATTTTACACATGTGTATTCGATTCATTTACACCTGTGTAAAATGATTTTACACATGTGTAAAAGAGTTTTTACCTTTACATATTGTAAATATGAATAACATATAATTTAAATTCAAATAATAATTTATGCTGGATTTCAGATTTCATATGAAAGGAAAAAGGGAAATGTGGAAACCCTTGAGACAAGGAAGAAAAATGTTCAAAAAACCAAGAAAACGATGTCGTCAAGCTTATAGGCGGTAAATTAATTTTGTCATGTGTATTTGATTTGTGTAAATATATTTTGATTTGATTTACTTTTTTTTTATGTATATCTATATACTTTTTTTTGTCATGTATAATAATTTTGTCATGTGTATCTATACACTTTTTTTTAATTTGTAAAGATATTTGAGATTTTAGATCATGTTCAATTTTTTGTTCTTGTAAACTTGGATATGAATATATATATATATATAGAGAGAGATGTGTGCTTTTTATTAAATCAAGAATGCAAATTTACTTATTTACCCTTTTGAGGGTATTTTAAGAATTAAAAAAAAGAAAAAAAAATCCAGATTAAATGTTAGCCGCAAATTAAAATATATAAAATGGAATGTGAGGTTGTGATTGAGTTTATGAGTTTTCACAACAATTCTGGATTTAATGTTTTATGGAAATTGGAGATGGACAATCTATGGCATATACAAACTATGCCACATGCCTCTTCTTTCAAAGTCCAGGTTTTAAACGCGTTAAGTATCTACTTTAGCGAACAGGGAGTCAAATGCCCTGAAAAGTAAATTCAGCTTCCTCAAAAATTTACACACTATATAATCTTTCGAGGAACAAAAATTGGTATTTTTAATAAATGGGAAACAATTGCAAAGTTTATACAATGTCCCGGCCCAATCTATAAAGGTTACCACAGCTTCTCTGAAGCGTTAGACACAGCTAGAAATCATTTTGGTATAGACAGTTTCTTCATTGAACCAGAGGAGGTTCAAACCTTTTCACAAGTTATAAAGACGAGTCAAGAACAAATTATAAAGACTCAAGAAGAAACGATTTCTAATTTACAAAGACAGCTTATACAACAGGGTAAAAATATACAGAATATACAAAGTCTCATTGAGAACAATATGCTAAAGCAGAAAGTCGAAATCCTTGAAGCCAAAAACCAGTTACTTTTACAAACGCTCGATAAAAAAGAAAACAGTTTCAGGAGCTATGACTCATTTAAAGCCAGAATGCTAGACACACCCTGGAAAACTGCCTTCAAACGGTGTTCGATCAGTTTCCAGAGTTTGAACACATCATCTCCCAAAAAATCAATACAGAGTTTCCAATGGTGTTGTATGAATTACAACTCAGGCTTATGACCATTGCCCTTAATGAAGAAAAGTACAAAGGGGTAAGGGTTATCGAAAGAATAGACGATGACGGAGAAGGAACTTGCCTATTACTTCTCCAAATAAACCTAAAAGATACAAACATGCCAAACGATCTGATCCTACAATTCTACCACAACGACATGATTGATTACATAGAGCTGGAGCTAAATCCAAAGACAGAAGGTATCGTAAATCTCTTCGGAGAAAAGTTCGTCATGACCACATGAAACATATCTACACATATCGCCCCTCCTTACATCGGTTGCAAAGTCTTTTCTTCTTTCCCTTTTGCAAACGATCACACCTACAGACCAGCTATAAAGAGAATATTCATCAGCCACAAACTCTCTGGCAAAGATTACCTAAAACATTTAGCCATACAAACAGAAATAGAGTTCTTAGATCTATACTGGGTTGATAACCTCGCTAGCCTTGCTTCAAACAACCCAGAAAAACCCAAAAAAGACACCTTACAATTCATCACCCAAAACCAGAAAACACCTAAATTACCATCAAGCTTCCATTGGGAGTGCTATCACCTCTTAGCCGAAGGTCACTACATACAGATTTGGAGCCTCAAAAACTGGAATATGTTCCTACCATTCATAGGAGAGGGAGAATCTATCCAGTTACAACACATTCCAGATGATTTCAGTGATCCAGACTCTCCACCATCAATCCCGGACACCCACAGAGATTTCTGAAAACAGCAAGATACAAATTTTCTACAAAACGTAAGCAATGACGTCTACAAAGATGCTGCCGACAGATTAAAAAGTTTCAACGACAAATCTCTAAAGAAAAAAGAAAAGTTTTTTGTCGTTTTTGTACTTTAAATCTTTACCGTTCTTTTAGATAGTGCGATCTGTGCACTCTTTTATTTTTTGTCTGTTTATCAGTTAGTGCTTTCTTTTTGTATTATTGTTTTAGCTTAGTGCGCTTTGTGCGCCTTTTAAGATTCCATCTTCTGCCTATATAATGGCTTGAAGATTTCATTTGTAAGTACACCAACGAAAATATCAAGAAGAATTTTCTCTCCTTCATGAGTACTTAAACTCTTAAGCTTCTGATTTTTTCTTACAAAAACTTTACTCTTTTATAATTTTCTCCAAGTTCTTCATACTGCATCCCAAGTAAAAAAAAGGGTATTTCTCTGTCAATATCGCTTCTATCCGCTGCAAATACTACTCGTCTTCCGCTACTTGTTACTCTGCAAATACGCTGTAAGTTCATTTTATGTTGCAAATACGCTTTAAGTTTAATTTATGTTGTTTTTATGACAAAAAACTCTGATGCCCAAGTTACAATATGGAAATATAGAGAACCTAGGAATAGGACCTAGAAATAACCTTTACATTCGGAATTCTAGAAGAAAAATGCAAAGAGGTTGCATTACAAGAACAGCTAAAAAGAAATGCTTTTGCATTCTGTAAAACAACAATTTATACCCCACAAGCCTACGGATATTACGATAGAAAAAAGAAAATTAGAAAAAGTACTACATACAAGAAAGAATACAAACAATACAAAAAATATCAAAATAAATACGTCAGAAAACCTCATACTAAGACATGTAAGTGTTTTATATGCGGAGATACAGAACATCTAGCTAACAAATGTCCAAATAGAAAAAAAAATAGAAAGAAGCAATTTAGTAGAACAAATAAAAGCCTACGAAATAGAGGCATTAGATACAGACCACACTGACAATGAGTCAATATACAGTATATATAGTGAAGAAAATGAACCAGTAACAAAGATCTCTTATACATACACAAATCCAGAAGAATGTGAGCATGACTGGAAACACAGAAAAGGAAACAATTACATCAAATGTTACATTTGTGAAAACTACCCAAGTATAGACAAAAGATCTCAATTTAATATATGTTTTAAAGAAATCTGTCATATGTGTATAAAAGATATTCATAACATAGAACCACCTATCACTAGCCAAAATACAAGTAAAAATACAAACGAATACGATGAAAAGTTTGAAAAATTAGAACTGGTTATAGAAGTAAACAAACTAAAAATAGAAATTATGAATAATAAAATCATCAAACTAGAAGATTTCATAGAAAAGAAAAAACAGGCATTAGAATTTCCAGAAATAAACAACATGGCCACAGAACCAAACCCTATACAAACTAATGAACAAACCTTCATACAAACTAGTGGGTCAATAAACATGATAAATATACAATGTAGGCTATGGCTTGACGCCAATACACCTATAGATCTAACAGCCTTAGTAGACACAGGAGCAACTAAAAGTGTAATATCACATAGTTTAACTCATGAAAAGTTTCATAAACCACTTACATATAAGTCAAAAACAAGAACTGTAGAAAATAGATTAATAGACATAACAGACTACCAAAAACCTGTAGGAATACAATTCCTAGACTTTGCAGGAAATTACAGTACGAAGTATGATATTCCACAGATAAACATAAATCCACGACACATTAAATCTAGAGATTTCGTCCTAGGATTAAATTTCATACTAGGATTAAATGGCGCAATTACTATAACAAGAAACTTCATAACAACCGGTAAACAAATTTACAGTTTCCCAACTCTTAGATACAAAAGTATAAATGAAATTGCTCACAAAAAAGGAGAAAAAGGAAATTTAGAATTTCTAAATAAAAATAAGAGAAAAAATATTGCAGAAAACGAATCTCTGCAACTCCTTACAAACTTTATAAACCATGAACTTGAAAAAGGACAAGATATAACAAAAAATGTAAATCATCTTGTGATTTTACACCTAGAACGACTAGGACTCATAGGAGAAGATATTACAAATTCCAATGTTAAATATGTCTGCAAATTTAAAATAAAAAATCCAGACATTACTATAAGGAACATAAATATAGATTATAGTCCCCTAGACAAAGAAGAGTTTAGAAAACAAATGCTAGAAATGACTAAACAAGGGTTAATCAGAAAATTTAAAAGTCCCACAGATCAACAGCTTTCATAGTAAATAACCATAGTGAAATAAAAAGAGGGAAAGCTAGAATTGTCTATAATTACAAAAGATTAAATGATAATACAGAAGATGATGGGTACAATATACCTAATAAAGACAGCTTACTCTAGCTTATACAAAACAACAAAATCTTTTCTAAATTTGATTCAAAATCAGGTTTTAACCAACTTCATTTAGAAGAAGATTTTAAAAAATGGACAACCTTCACATGCTCTGAAGGGTTATATGAATGGAACGTCCTTAGCTTCGGGCTAAAAAACGCTCCTTCAATATTCCAAAGATTAATGGATAGTTTATTTCTCAAATACAAATTTTGCCTAGTATATATTGATGACATACTAGTAGCAAGCAAAACAGTCCAGGAACATGAAACACATCTTCAACAAGTATTTGAAGAAATAAAAAAGAATGATATAGTAGTATCTAAGAAAAAGATGGAATTATTCAAAAGAAAATTTTCATCCTTAGGACTAGAAATTGGAGATGGAAAAATAGAATTACAAAAACATGTTTCTACAAAAATTTTAGATTTTCTAGAAAAACTCACCAATTTAAAACAAATACAAGCCTTTTTAGGTTTAGTAAACTATGCTCGAAAATTTATTCCAAACCTCTCAAAATTAGTAGGTCCGCTATACAGCAAAACTACCAAAAATGGACAAAGAAATTTTAACTAAGAAGATGTTATCTTAGTAAAAAGAATAAAAGAAAGGGTTAAAGAAATTAAACCCCTAGAGCTACCACTGATAACAGATTATATAATTATAGAAACAGACGGATGCAAAGAAGGATGGGGAGCAGTTCTCCTTTGCAAACCAAACGTTCATAGCCATAAAAAAGAAGAAAAAGTATGCTCTTACTATAGTGGAAGTTTTAAAACTGGATCCACTTGGACTAGCCTAGATTTCGAAATAAATGCCTTGATAAACGCTTTAGAAAAATTCAAGATATTTTTACATAAAGATTTTACAGTCAGAACAGACTGTGAAACTATAGTAAAATTTATTAAAATTGATCAAAGTAAAAAAATATATATTCTAATATCTAAAAGACTAAGACAGGTCCATGTCAGGCAGCTAGTAATGATTAAGTCCTATTTATATGGAAACCCGCTTAGGTGAAGATTAGGGAAAGAATTTGCTTTGAAATACTAAACTAGTTAAAGATATCAAAGATTTGTGTCGCTTTACTTGTTAGTTATTTTTAAACTGGGATATAGAAAAATATTTTAAGAGAAAACTAAAAGATAAGATTTTTTTGAAGAAATCAGATTTTTTAACCAAAAATTATTGAATCTTAAAAAACATTCAAAAAACTTGATTTTCTAAACCTCGAGTTTTTCGATAAAAGTGATCAGAAGGTCATAAATAATAGTTATTGTAATCATATTTGTAGATTTAAAGAATTACATACACACAGTCTTCACACAGATAATACACACCTTAATAGTATTACAGACTTAATTATAAATTTAGGGTTCAGTTTACAAAAAAGAATCTTTTAATAATAAACATTTTTTAGAAAAAATTATATATTTAATAACAAAAGAAACAGAAGAAATTAAAAAGTTTACAGACAATTTAGACTATATAAGAGAACAAAACAACCAAATTCTGCTAGAAATAAAAAATATTAAGAAAGATAAACATATAAAAGTAGAAGATTCTACTGAAATTAATAAACTTATAAACAAACTAAGTAAAACACATATAAGTGAAAAACTTAAACCTTATAAACATTGGAAGCCTAACGATGAATAAACAAATCATCCAAGGATCTAGAAAGTCAACAAGTAATATTAAAGATATTATTTCGTCAGATACTTTTCTTAACATAATTCTAAAAAAGGGATCGTCTACTAAAAGTACACAACAAACAATACAACTAGAAGAAGAAATCGACTTAGATAAAAATATAAACTTATATAATCAACATCAACTAGACATTTTAAACCCAAGAACATTATACCAAACAGGAATGTTAAATGTCAACACAACATTAATACAAAGCAGCAGAGAAGAAAGTCTACGAGTAGTAGACAAAATGGTAGAAATAGACTTATTATCACCATAAACAATTCAAAGAATTAAACAGTCTGGAAAACAATTTATACACACAGGACTTATAGTCGTAGGAATAAAAGCCTTAGGAAGAAAAAACCTAGGCACAAAACTTTTAGCTTTAATATTAGACAAAAGCTGGAAGACAGAAATGAAAAAAACAATTATTTCAGGAATGAAAATAGATTTAAGCCAAAATACAGCCTTGTTTTATTGTACACCTGGAATACTAAAAGACATCAAAGACTTACAAAAATTAAAAATAGCCCTACAGACTAAAGGATATGAAAATTACGAAGGAAATAATTTAGTAATAAGTTTAGGAGTTTTAGGAAAAGCTAGTAACAGGTCTGGAATGAAATATAAAGTAAATATAGAAGGAATAGTTAATACAATCGCATCAAAATCTATACAGATGATAGAACCAGTCAAAATAGATCCTAAAGAATTAGCAGGATTAGAATGGAAAATAAGCGATTTAACAGAAAAAGAAAGTTCAACATTAGTCCCAAAAAGGAGTCATATATATGAAGGGATAGACGGAATACAGAGCCTAAGATTCACATATTTTAAACAAGAAGAGAATAAATACGAAGAAAGTAGTTATTCTGAGGAACCACCACAAGAACCTCAAGAACCACAATACAATTTTATGAATACAGAAACAGATGATGAATCTGAATACGGAAACCCTATATACGATACAGAAAATGAAGAAAGTAATGATGAATACAATGAAGAAAGTGATGATGAATACATACTAAATTCAGAATTCTCTAGATTTGAAAGAGAAGACATAGATTACAGCTTACTAGAAGAAACAAATACAACTTTTAAAATAGAAGAAACCAACAAATCTTATGAACAAATAACAAATAGAAAATTTACAGAAATAAATATACAAGAAGAAGTAGATGACATGATAGTAGAATGTATGCTTGCCTTAGGAATGACATACGAAGAAAGTTACAATAAACTACAAGAAAACTTTAATTTACCATTAGTAAACAGTATAGTCAAGGGAGATACAATGATCTCTGACTTTTATAAACACGATAATAGCTTTATGATTAATGAACACAAACTAAAAAGAGATTATACAGAGGGAAAAATAGGAGAAACCTCATATGAATCCATGGGAAGAGAACCATGGACTAAACCTGTTACAAGTTATCAACAAGAATCAAGTTATAAAGGAACAGGAAATAGATTACCAATAAGACAAATCTATAGTGGCAGTATGCTACTATTAGAACAACAAAAACCTCAATTATGGGTAGACGAAGTTCTTATATGGGAACAAACAGTGGTAAGAATGTGGGAAACCAATAAGAAAGACAGTATGGACATGTTTGCCTATTTAGAAACAACCCTAGGCCCAACAGCCCTTGGAATATGGCAAAGTAAAAAAGCCCACAACCCAGACCAAATAAACAGATTAAAAGCCATAGGAGATAATCCTTACAATTTCACCTCCCAAATAAGAGTTCTTATTTTAGGAGTTGATCCAGCAAAAAACAACAGTTTATTACAAAATACAGCTATTAGAAACCTAGAACAACTAAGCATAGCAGACATGAAATATATAAACGAATTTACACTAGATTTTACAAGATTATTAGCACAGACAGGACAAGCTATGGAAGATAGCTTATGTGATAAATACTTTATAAAACTACCAGGAGATTTAGGAAAAAATATACACGAAGCTTGGAAGTTACAATATGGAAATATAGAGAACCTAGGAATAGGACCTAGAATAACCTTTACATTCGGAATTCTAGAAGAAAAATGCAAAGAGGTTGCATTACAAGAACAACTAAAAAGAAATGCTTTTGCATTCTATAAAACAACAATTTGTACCCCACAAGCCTACGAATATTACGATAGAAAAAAGAAAATTAGAAAAAGTACTACATACAAGAAAGAATACAAACCATACAAAAAATATCAAAATAAATACGTCAGAAAACCACATACTAGGACATGTAAGTGTTTTATATGCGGAGATACAGAACATCTAGCTAACAAATGTCCAAATAGAAATAAAAATATAGAAAGAAGCAATTTAGTAGAACAAATAAAAGACTACGAAATAGAGGCATTAGATACAGACCACACTGACAATGAGTCAATATACAGTATATATAGTGAAGAAAATGAACCAGTAACAAAGATCTCTTATACATACACAAATCCAGAAGAATGTGAGCATGACTGGAAACACAGAAAAGGAAACAATTACATCAAATGTTACATTTGTGAATACTACCCAAGTATAGACAAAAGATCTCAATTTAATATATGTTTTAAAGAAATCTGTTATATTTGTATAAAAGATATTCATAACATAGAACCACCTAGCACTAGCCAAAATACAAGTAAAAATACAAACGAATACGATGAAAAGTTTGAAAAATTAGAACTGGCTATAGAAGTAAACAAACTAAAAATTGAAATTATGAATAATAAAATCATCAAACTAGAAGATTTCATAGAAAAGAAAAAACAGGCATTAGAATTTCCAGAAATAAACAACATGGCCACAGAACCAAACCCTATACAAACTAATGAACAAACCTTCATACAAACTAGTGGGTCAATAAACATGATAAATATACAATGTAGGCTATGGCTTGACGCCAATACACCTATAGATCTAACAGCCTTAGTAGACACAGGAGCAACTAAAAGCGTAATATCACATAGTTTAACTCATGAAAAGTTTCATAAACCACTTACATATAAGTCAAAAACAAGAACGGTAGAAAATAAATTAATAGACATAACATACTACCTAGAACCTATAGGAATACAATTCCTAGACTTTGTAGGAAATTACAGTACGAAGTATGATATTCCACAGATAAACATAAATCCACGACACATTAAATCTAGAGATTTCGTCCTAGGATTAAATTTCATACTAGGATTAAATGGCGCAATTACTATAACAAGAAACTTCATAACAATCAGTAAACAAATTTACAGTTTCCCAACTCTTAGATACAAAAGTATAAATGAAATTGCTCACAAAAAGGGATAAAAGGGAAATTTAGAATTTCTAAATAAAAATAAGTGAAAAAATATTGCAGAAAACGAATCTCTGCAACTCCTTACAAACTTTATAAACCATGAACTTGAAAAAGGACAAGATATAACAAAAAGTATAAACCATCCTGTGATTTTTCACCTAGAACGACTAGGACTCATAGGAGAAGATATTAAAAATTACAAGGTTAAATATGTGTGCAAATTTAAAATAAAAAATCCAGATATTACTATAAGGAACATAAATATAGATTATAGTCCCCTAGACAAAGAAGAGTTTAAAAAACAAATACTAGAAATGACTAAACAAGGGTTAATCAGAAAATATGAAAGTCCTCACAGATCAATAGCTTTCATAGTAAATAACCATAGTGAAATAAAAAGAGGGAAAGCTAGAATTTTCTATAATTACAAAAGATTAAATGATAATACAGAAGATGATGGGTACAATATACCTAATAAAGACAGCTTACTCCAACTTATACAAAACAACAAAATCTTTTCTAAATTTGATTTAAAATCAGGTTTTAACCAACTTCATTTAGAAGAAGATTTTAAAAAATGGACAGCCTTCACATGCTCTGAAGGGTTATATGAATGGAACGTCCTTAGCTTCGGGCTAAAAAACGCTCCTTCAATATTCCAAAGATTCATGGATAGTTTATTTCTCAAATACAAATTTTGCCTAGTATATATTGATGACATACTAGTAGCAAGCAAAACAGTCCAGGAACATGAAACACATCTTCAACAAGTATTTGAAGAAATAAAAAAGAATGAGATAGTAGTATATAAGAAAAAGATGGAATTATTCAAAAGAAAATTTTCATTCTTAGGACTAGAAATTGGAGATGGAAAAATAGAATTACAAAAACATATTTCTACAAAAATTTTAGATTTTCCAGAAAAACTCACTAATTTAAAACAAATACAAGCCTTTTTAGGTTTAGTAAACTATGCTCGAAAATTTATTCTAAACCTCTCAAAATTAGTAGATCCGATATACAGCAAAACTACCAAAAACGGACAAATAAATTTTAACCTAAAAGATGTTATCTTAGTAAAAAGAATAAAAGAAAGGGTTAAAGAAATTAAACCCCTAAAGCTACCACTGATAACAGATTATATAATTATAGAAACTGACGGATGCAAAGAAGGATGGGGAGCAGTTCTCCTTTGCAAACCAAACGTTCATAGCCATAAAAAAGAAGAAAAAGTATGCTCTTACCATAGTGGAAGTTTTAAAACTGGATCCACTTGGACTAGCCTAGATTTTGAAATACAGGCCTTGATAAACGCTTTAGAAAAATTCAAGATATTTTTACATAAAGATTTTTACAGTCAGAACAGACTGTGAAGCTATAGTAAAATTTATTAAAAATGATCAAAGTAAAAAGACAAACAGGACAAGATGGGTAAATTTATAAAATATAATACAAGGTAGTGGGTACACAATACAGTTTGAACACATTAAAGGAAAAGACAACGGGATAGCTGATTTATTATCTCGTAACATTAACAAACTACTCTGTTCAGATGGATAGGAAACAAAACGGCAAGGAGAAGATGGTCGTCAGACCATTACGGTTTAAACAGAATCCTTCCCCTATGAGCATCTCGTCCAACGACGATGAAGAAACAACAGAAAATCTTATGAGTCAAGCTTCCCAAGCCGAAAAAATATACAGTGCTAGACAAACGGCTCTACTACAAACTACACCAGTTTTACAAAATACTAGAAAGCTTCCTCCGTATTTCCTTAAAACTACACAACCCTCTCAAAACCCACAAAATACACAAAGCCCTGACACTTTTATCCAAAATATGCTTTACAAAAAATTAGCCTACAAACAAATCCAAAATCAGACATTCCCTAATAAAATCTCTTTCGGCTCTTATGCCTTACAAACCTGCAAAGATACTCACATGAAGTTTCGTCCCAATAATGGGATAAAGCTTACAGAAAAGCAGCAGTGTTTAATGGACAATTTATGGCATATACAAACTATGCCCCATGCCTCTTCTTTCAAAGTCCAGGTTTTAAACGCGCTAAGTATCTACTTTAGCGAACAGGGAGTCAAATGCCCTGAAAAGTAAATTCAGCTTCCTCAAAAATTTACACATTATATAATCTTTCGAGGAACAAAAATTGGTATTTTTAATAAATGGGAAACGGTTGCAAAGTTTATACAATGTCCCGGCCCAATCTATAAAGGTTACCACAGCTTCTCTGAAGCGTTAGACACAGCCACAAATCATTTTGGTATAGACAATTTCTTCATTGAACCAGAGGAGGTTCAAACCTTTTCACAAGTTATAAAGACGAGTCAAGAACAAATTATAAAGACTCAAGAAGAAACGATTTCTAATTTACAAAGACAGCTTATACAACAGGGTAAAAATACACAGAATATACAAAGTCTCATCGAGAACAATATGCTAAAGCAGAAAGTCGAAATCCTTGAAGCCAAAAACCAGTTACTTTTACAAACGCTGGATAAAAAAGAAAACAGTTTCAGGAGCTATGACTCATTTAAAGCCAGAATGCTAGACACATCCTGGAAAACCTGCCTTCAAACGGTGTTCGATCAGTTTCCAGAGTTTGAACACATCATCTCCCAAAAAATCAATACAGAGTTTCCAATGGCGTTGTATGAATTACAACTCAGGCTTATGACCATTGCCCTTAATGAAGAAAAGTACAAAGGGGTAAGGGTTATCGAAAGAATAGATGATGACGGAGAAGGAACTTGCCTATTACTTCTCCAAATAAACCTAAAAGATACAAACATGCCAAACGATCTGATCCTACAATTCTACCACAACGGCATGATTGATTACATAGAGCTGGAGCTAAATCCAAAGACAGAAGGTATCATAAATCTCTTCGGAGAAAAGTTCGTCATGACCACAGGAAACATATCTACACATATCGCCCCTCCTTACATCGGTTGCAAAGTCTTTTCTTCCTTCCCTTTTGCAAACGATCACACCTACAGACCAGCCATAAAGAGAATATTCATCAGCCACAAACTCTCTGGCAAAGATTACCTAAAAAATTTAGCCATACAAACAGAAATACAGTTCTCAGATCTATACTGGGTTGATAACCTCGCTAGCCTTGCTTCAAACAACCCAGAAAAACCCAAAAAAGTCACCTTACAATTCATCACCCAAAACCAAAAAACACCTAAATTACCATCAAGCTTCCATTGGGAGTGCTATCACTTCTTAGCCAAAGGTCACTACATACAGATTTGGAGCCTCAAAAACTGGAATATGCTTCTACCATTCATAGGAGAGGGAGAATCTCTCCAGTTACAACACATTCTGGATTTAGAAGATTATTATCTAAATCCAGATGATTTCAGCGATCCAGACTCTCCACCATCAATCCCGGACACCCACAGAGATTTCTAAAAACAACAAGATACAAATTTTCTACAAAACGTAAGCAATGACGTCTACAAAAATGCTGCCGACATATTAAAAAGTTTCAACGACAAATCTCTAAAGAAAAAAGAAAAGTTTTTTGTCGTTTTTCTACTTTAATTCTTTACCGTTCTTTTAGATAGTGCGATCTGTGCACTCTTTTATTTTTTGTCTGTTTATTAGTTAGTGCTTTCTTTTTGCATTATTGTTTTAGCTTAGTGCGCTTTGTGCGCCTTTTTAGATTCCATTTTCTGCCTATATAATGGCTTGAAGATTTCATTTGTAAGTACAACAACGAAAATATCAAGAAGAATTTGCTCTCCTTCATGAGTACTTAAACTCTTAAGCTTCTGATTTCTTCTTACAAAAACCTTACTCTTTTATAGTTTTCTCCAAGTTCTTCATACTGTATCCCAAGTAAAAAAAAGGTATTTCTCTGTCAATATCGCGTCTTCCGCTACTTGTTACTCTGCAAATACGTTGTAAGTTTAATTTATGTTGCAAATACGCTGTAAGTTTAATTTATGTTGTTTTTATGACAAAAAAACCCGAGTTACAATATGGAAATATAGAGAACCTAGGAATAGGACCTAGAATAACCTTTACATTCGGAATTCTAGAAGAAAAATGCAAAGAGGTTGCATTACAAGAACAGCTAAAAAGAAATGCTTTTGCATTCTGTAAAACAACAATTTATACCCCACAAGACTACGGGTATTACGATAGAAAAAAGAAAATTAGAAAAAGTACTACATACAAGAAAGAATACAAACCATACAAAAAATATCCAGTTCTAAATTTTCAAACGTTTCATCGTATTCGTTTGTATTTTTACTTGTATTTTGGCTAGTGCTAGGTGGTTCTATGTTATGAATATCTTTTATACAAATATGACAGATTTCTTTAAAACATATATTACATTGAGATCTTTTGTCTATACTTGGGTAGTATTCACAAATGTAACATTTGATGTAATTGTTTCTTTTTCCGTGTTTCCAGTCATGCTCACATTCTTCTGGATTTGTGTATGTATAAGAGATCTTTGTTACTGGTTCATTTTCTTCACTATATATATATTGTATATTGACTCATTGTCAGTGTGGTCTGTATCTAATGCCTCTATTTCGTAGACTTTTATTTTTCTACTAAATTGCTTCTTTTTATATTTTTATTTCTATTTGGACATTTGTTAGCTAGATGTTCTGTATCTCCGCATATTATATATATATATATATATATATAGGGTTAGGTTATAGTAAAAAGGGTTTTAAAAATAAGAAGGGTAAGAAGGATTCTAGGCTTGACATGTGTCCTTTTATTGTTTTTAAAGGGAGGACATAATGGTCATTGTGTAATATGTCAGGTTATTTCGGTCATTGTGTAATGTCAGGTCTGGTCTGTTCATGTCATTTTGTCAAATAGTTTTCATCATTGTGTTATATGTATTAATTATTGTGTTTTATGTTTTAGATAATTTCGTGTTATTTTTGTCACTGTTTTTTTATGTATTATATATAAAAAGTGATGGAAAATATTTGACACAATGACCTGACATTAAACACAATGACCTGACATTAAACACAATGACCAGACCTGACATACACAATGACCTCACATATTTGAGCGAATTACACAATAATGAACAAATTACACAATAAGCTGGAAAACGTAAAACACAATGATGAAAAATATTTGATCAAATAGCAAATTACACAATGAGTTGGAAAACGTAAAACACAATGATGAATATATATATATATATAACACAATGATGATAAATATTTGACAAAATAAGCATATTACACAATGAGCAAATTACACAATAATGTTGTTTTTGTATATAACGACACTATACTCGTTTTTGTAATTTTTTTCGTTTTTGTATATAACGAAACTATACTCGTTTTAAAGATAAAAAATGCTCGTTTTTGTCATTGTGTTTTACATTTTAGATAATTTTGTGTTATTTTTGACATTTACACAATAACCAGACCTGACATTATTGTGTAATTTGCTCATTGTGTAATTTGCTCATTTTGTCAAATATTTTTCATCATTGTGTTATATGTATTCATCATTGTGTTTTATGTTTTCTAGCTCATTGTGTAATTTGCACATTTTGTCAAATATTTTTCATCATTGTGTTATATGTATTCATCATTGTGTTTTAAGTTTTACAACTTATTGTGTAATTTGCTCATTATTGTGTAATTTGCTCATTTTGTGAAATATTTTTCATCATTGGGTTATATGTATTTATCACTGTGTTTTACGTTTTCCAGCTCATTGTGTAATTTGCTCATTTTGTCAAATATTTTTCATCATTGTGTTAGATGTATTACACAATGACCAGTCCTGACATTACACAATGACCAGACCAGACCTGACATTACACAATGACGAGCAAATTACACAATGAGCTGGAAAATGTAATTTTTTTTTCATTTTTGTATATAATGAGACTATACTCGTTTTAAAGATAAAAAACGCTCGTTTTTATGGTGTAATTTAAAAAAAAATAATGTCGTATGTAAAAGTTATGAACGTTTAAAAAAAAGGGGGGAACTTGATAAAAAAATCAACAAAAATGGTCATGACTAAAATACACTTTCAACAACTTTTTCTCCTACAATTTGATCTCAACCATTAAATCATTTCTACAATTTGATCTAATTGCCCTAAATCCTTCTCACCCTTCTTATTTAAAAACCCTTTTTATTTGAACCTAATCCTATATATATATATATATAGGGAAAGTATAAAATGAAAACCCATTTGAGTTGAGAAAACCCACAAAAAACACTATGCAACAATTTTTTTTTCTTTTTTAAAAAAATGGTAGGTTTGTTACATATTTTCGTTACTTTTTATAAAAAAACAAAAAAAAAACGCTGAGTAGCTTTTTTTAAAATAAAAAATGACCGTTTTTGGAAATGTTACATATGTAACATTTTTGTAAAAAAAATTTTAAAAAAAATCTGGTCGGCGCTTTTTTTATTTTTTTTATAAAAAGTGATGAAATTATGTAACAAATCTATCCCCAAAAACAAAAAACAAAAATTACACATGTTTTAAGCTGTTAAATATGTGTTACAAAGTTTTCATTATAACCATCCCCTATATATACATACATGTAGGGGATGGTTCATGAGAAAATTAGTTGTTTTGTAAAAACCACTTTTTCACCCTTGATCTATGTAATAAATGGCTGAGATCATGTAGTGGCATAATTGTAATTATTAGGGATTAAAATAATTAACCTATAAGAAATTGTGGGTATTTTAGATTGGTAACATGTGCTAATAATTAACAAAATCCCTTATATATGCCACTTTCTCTCACATTACCAGTTTACACAAGTTATTTTCTTTACTAGAATCGTGAAAACCTAGTAATGTTCTGGGATTCTTTTTCTCTCTCACCATGTTACGTAATTGCTTATGCTTCATGTATATGTTCACTTATAAATCTCTGAGCCCTAGGAACTAAAGTTTACGTATATGTAGAAAAGAAAAAAAATGATGTTATAGACTCTGCAACAGTGACCGAAATCAGACAGAAAATATTGTTTATGTATTTGTAAACTGGTAATGAAAATAATTGATGTAAACTAGTAATATTTATGTATATGTAAAAAAGAAAAAAAAATTGGATGTTTTAGACTCTAAAACATGTAGCGAAATCCGTCAGAAATATTGTGTACGTATATAAAAACTGGTAATGAAAACAATTGGTGTAATTTGGTAATGTTTACATATATATAAGAAAGAAAAAAAATGATGTTCTAGACTCTGAAACATGTAGCGAAATCAATCAGAAATATTCTTTACGTATATGTAAAATGGTATAGAAAATAATTGGTGTAAACTAGTAATATTTACGTATATGTAAAAAAGATAAACATGTTGAGATTATGATGGCTTCTTCCTCATAATGTAGCGAAATCAGACATAAATATCCTTTTTTTCTATTAGAAAACTACAATATATTAGCTATCCTCTTTTTCTGTCCATGCTACGAAGATAGAAAGTTAAAACTTCTTCAAGAAACCATAGAAGATAGAGGGAATCGAGGTTGTTCATAAAGGCCAAACCAAAATTTGTTGTTTTCTTTCCAACTAGAGTCCTTGTCGGTTGATGAGTCTTGACCATCGACAACCTTCCACTAATGAGAATTTTACACCACCTATAAATCTCGATAATGAGAAGCCATTGATTCAGATCAATCAAAAGAAATGAGTGGAGAATTGGCAAAAAGAATCTCTGAAGATTAGACGGTGATGGGCGTCCGCTGATTCATCATGTTCTTTTGTTCTTATGGTGATTCTTTCATTCATCATATGAAAAAGAGAAAAGATAGTATGAGAGAGATAAAATCTGATGAATCAGAGAAAGGGAGAAAATCATGTAATTTAAAAATTAAAAACCGATTTTAAAGGAGAAAAAAATCAGGAATTCAATAACCAACACTAATTTCCTAAAATAACGGGGTGATCATTTACTGAAATGCCCTTTAAATAAAAATAAAATAAAAAGAATTCTAAATTATCTGTTTGGTTAGCATGTTACTATGGATAAAGATTTCTCTAGTCAAAAACTGCCACTGATGAAGTAAGTGTTGAAGGCAAGTTTCTCCGGGCACGTTTCCACTGACACAAATTTCTCCAGACTGAAAGTTACAACCGATACACCTTGAGGTTGAGGGAAAGTTTCTACTAACATGAGTTACTGTAACATCCCAAAAATAAAACGACCGTTATAATAACGGAATAAACGAACGAAGCATGACGGTCCGGGCCGGATGAGCTAGAAGGGGAGCCTCCCCTATAAATAGCCAAGGATCATCACCATTTTCTCTCATTTGCAACATCTAGAGAGAGAAACCGTAGAGAGAGAAAGTTGGCGGATCGACCCGAGATTTTAGCAAAGTGTTACTCCATAGCTCGTGAGAAGAACCTCCGGACCAGAAGCTCGATTCAGGTAACGATCCGACCTAAATCTGAGTTTTAGTTCGTTTTTGGGTTTTTCGGGTTTTGGGTGAAAATGTAACATTTTAACGGATGAAACTGAAGGATAAACATAGATTTAAGTTCCTTAATGGAAAGCGAACGTTTTGAATGCAAACAGGTTCGGGATCTTGACGTGATCAGACCCGAATGAGAAAGTTAGGGTTTTTTTGCGAAGAACAGGTCGTGCGCACTTATCAAGTACGCACGGAGCACATCCTGCGTACTTATCAAGTACGCAGGAAGAGGGCACCGCGTACTTACCAAGTGCGCAGGAAGAGGGACCTGCGTACTTATCAAGTACGCAGGAAGCAGGGTCTGCGCACTTGCTAAGTGCGCAGGCATCAGGTTGTTTAAGTAAAGTTAGTATGTTTAGAAGGTTAAATCGTAAAATTCGGGATTTGGTCTGATGTGTATTTAACTAATCAATTCAGATCGGAAGTAACATAGTGGGACCTTTGTTTAGGGCAACCCGGATTAGCTTATCAGGTGAGTTCTAGAAGCCTCTTTTAAATGTTTTATATAATGTTTTCAGGCTGGTGTGCATACATATGAAATAATGTTTTTACTAAACGATGTTTATGAAACTATGTTTATAAAATGATGCTTATGAAACTACGTTTACGAAATGAAATGATTTGGAATGAACGGTTTATAGAAAGAAAGTTCATGAACGGAAGGTTTACGAACGAAATGTTTATAAAGAAATGGTTTAAACTAAAGGTAAAGGGTTTCGAAAAATGGATGAAAGGTTTTATGAAAAGAAAAGAAAAAGGGCAAAGGTTTTAAAGAAGTCATTACAAATCTAATCTGTCGAATTAATGGAATTGACGAATGAAGTCTGGGAATGTAATTCCCAGCCTTGTGGTAGATTATAGACATCGAGCCATAGTTGCCATAAGAGCAACAGGGGCAGTGTATTGGTGGCCTGCTAAAGGTTTGATGTTGTACAACTGGTAAGGGAGTAACGACGGTTACTCGGGTGATGACGATCATCCTAAGAGAATGAGGTAAGGGGAAATCAATGACGGCGATACGTAACGGTTGATTCCCAAAGGAAAGATGCGTGTTGGGCAATGACGGCGATTCGTAATGGTTGACCCCACGTATTGAATGGTTGTGGCAATGACGGCGATACGTAGCGGTTGCCCACAACATCAAAGGTTCCTTCGGGGACACAGAGACGCGTAAAGAAAGATACAGATTGTAGATAGTAATGTATGACTTAAATAAATGTTAAATGTTTAAACAAATGATCCGTTCAATTTGTTTATGATGAGGAAAAATGTTTGAAGGTTTTCAATGATGAATGAAAGGCCCTGTTTTCTTATACGTGATGTTAAACCCTAATGAATGTTTTGAATGATGAACAATTTCTTAAATCGAATGAAAACTAGAACTCACCAGCGTAGCTGACTTTTTAGTGTGCACATTCAGGTTAAGGCAGGTATGGATGATGGACGGTGATGCTTGGCAAGCGAGAAGAGTTATCCGGTTGATCATGAAGACTGGCATCCCGTTATGTTTAGTTATGATGTATTTATGTTTTAAACAATGTTTACGCTTCCGCATGTATGAACAATGATGACGTTATGTTTGAATGAAATTTTCAGCTGCGTTATTTGATATTCATGTTTAAGAACTGTTTGTGAATGAGTAAATCCAACAAGTGAGGCCTCCCGGGTTTGGGGCCTTACAAGTTGGTATCAGAGCAATAGTTTGAGAGATTCGGACACTCCTAGTGTCTGAACTTAAACTGTGAATGGGACCGAAAGCGGATGCCAGTACGGGTAACTCGAGCCACAGCATCAGGTATGAAGGTAGTATATATTTACACGTGTAGTATGCCTTAGAAAGGGTTAGGTAAGGACTTGTGTTCTGATGGAATCGCAAAGGTGGTCAAATGGAAATCGAAAAGGTAGTGTAATGGTTAATTGCAGATGGCCAGTGTATATTAACATCTTACAGTACTTATTGAATTTTATTTGTTAACTAGCGTGATGACATTGGATGCTTGTCTTATAGAACAAAATGGCAAGAAGAGGAAACGGAAGGCGTGGTGGGGGCCGTATCGGTGGTCGTAACGGCGGTCGCGGCAGGACCCCTGCGCGCCAAGAGTATAGTGAAGAAGGAAGTGTTCACAATGAACCAGCGGTTGGTGTGCATGGAACCGAGCAGACACAGGTTGAAGAACAACCTTTCACTTTTGAACCAGAAGTGAGAGCAGCCATAGCTCGAGAGTTCACAAACTTGATGAAAGATTCTTTGCCAGGACTGTTGGCAGAAGCATTAAAGAAGGTTAATGAGACCTGTGGGTCTAACACGGCGGTTGATACCCCTAACACTGAGGCAATCAACGCACCGCTTAACCGTGGTTGCGACTATAAGTCCTTCAAGGCATGTGACCCACCAGTCCTGACTGGAAAGAAAGACGCGGTAGCAACGTTTAACTGGATAATCTGTATGGAGGCTGCCATCCGTCTCAGCGAATGCCGGGCGGATCAAGTGGTGAAATTTGCTGCTAACTCCATGAGAGAAGAAGCATCCCATTGGTGGGAAGGTGTACGTCAGGCAAAAGGGAGCGAGGTTGTGGATGCGATGATGTGGGCTGACTTGAAAACCTTGGTGATCAAGAATTTCTGCCCGAGGAACGAGATTGAGAAGGTAGAGAGGGAATTTTTGGGTTTGAAGGCCGGGAGCATGACGCACCGGCAATACACAACCCGATTCAATGAACTGGCACATCTGGTGCCACACCTTATCACGACTGAGGAAAGAAAGATTTCCTGTTACATTCAAGGACTGCCGGACCAGGTCCGCACCTATGTTAAGGCAAACTCCCCTACGACCTATGATTCGGTAGTAGAACTGAGCGGCGTGGTATTCGATGATCTGGCGCTGAATGTCGTCGCCATTAAGGAACCGAAGAAGAGACCGAGCTTCTCAAACAAGCGAACTGGTGGAAAGATGTTTGAGACTCATGATAAGAGGGCTCGGGTAGATGAGCCGACTGTTTGTAAGAAGTGTGGAAGGGAGCATACTGGTGAATGTAGACTGGGATCTAACTTGTGCTTCAAGTGTGGCAAGACCGGGCACTACTCCCGTGAGTGCCCACAACACTTCAAGTTCTATAATTGTGGGGATGCCGGTCATCTAAGTAGGGAATGCCCAAAACCGAGAATCGGTGAAGGCGGGAAATGGAAAGGCCCGGAAAGGAAAGAAGAGAGGCCCCGAGCAAAGACTCGTGCGTACGCACTGACGCAAGACCAAGCCAGGGCAGACCCCGACGTGGCGTCAGGTACGTTCATCCTTGACAACACTTTTGTTTCTGTGTTATTTGATTCGGGTGCCAGTAAGAGTTTTATATCTGTGACTTTCTGTAAACGAGTGAAGTACACTGTCAGTAAGCTAGAAAGGGCCTTTAGCATAGAAACCGTTGAGGGAAGAACTACAAGAGTGACCGATGTAGTTGACAACTCCACGATAAAAATAGAAGGTCATAGGTTCCCTGTCAGGTTGTTTGTTATGGTTTTGGGTGGGTTCGATGTCGTGTTAGTTATGGATTGGCTAACTGCCAATGAAGCACAAATTATATGCAAACGAAAGATAATCCGACTTAAGGCTCCGGATGGTAGCAAAGTCGAGGTTCTTGGAGATCGTGACGCCCCGATGCCAAACGTTATCTCAATGATTAAGGCAACAGATTACTTGAGGCGCGGATGCGAGGCTTATCTGGTGTACGTAATTGATGAGTGTAAGGAAGTGAAGGAGCTAGGCGATGTACCCGTGGTACGCGAGTACCGGAGGTGTTTCCAGAGGATTTGCCTGGGATACCACCCGACAGAGAGATCGAATTTCGAATCGACTTAGTACCAGATGCCCAGCCCGTGGCTAAGGCTCCATATCGACTAGCACCAGTGGAGATGAAATAATTAATGGCACAACTAGACGAGTTACTTGAGAAAGGATTTATCCAACCGAGCATCTCGCTGTGGGGTGCTCCGGTGTTGTTTGTGAAAAAGAAAGACGGTTCCATGAGAATGTGTATTGATTATCGTGAGTTGAACAAACGTACGGTGAAGAACAAGTACCCTTTACCAAGGATCGACGACCTGTTCAATCAATTACAGGGCACAAGTTGGTTCTCAAAAATCGACCTTCGATCCGGGTACCATCAGTTGAAGGTGAGGGAAGAAGACATACCGAAAACCGCATTTCGCACGCGTTATGGACATTTCGAGTTCCGCGTGATGTCTTTTGGATTGAAGAACGCCCCCGCAGCGTTCATGGATTTAATGAATAGGGTGTGTCGACCGATGCTGGACCGATCGGTAATCGTGTTCATTGATGATATCCTCATCTACTCCAGGAATGAGGGTGATCACGCGTGTCACTTGAAGGAAGTATTGGAAGCTCTGAAGAAGGAAAAGTTGTATGCTAAGTTCTCCAAATGCGCGTTCTGGCTTAGGGAAGTCCAATTCCTAGGTCACGTCAATAACCCGAACGGCATTATGGTTGACCCAGCAAAGATAGTGACGGTAAGAGAATGGAATATTCCTAAGACACCAACTGAAATCCGTAGTTTCTTGGGATTGGCAGGCTACTATCGGAGATTCATCCAGGATTTCTCGAAAATTGTAACATCCCAAAAATAATTAAACGAATAAATATAGCGAGACCGGCGAGTTAGTCAGAATATTTAAACAAAAGGGAGCGGGCTTGGGCTCGGCTCCAATGGGCCAAGGGAAGCCCAGTTATATAAGAGGCAGGGCAGCCCTCTTCTCTGCTCATTTCCCATTCACGCGACTTTTAGAGAGAGAAAGGAGAGCTGGGGTCTAGAGAGAGAAGGTTGACGGATCATCCCGGAATAGAGGGAACACGTTACTGCCAAGCTCGTGAGAAGAACCTCCGGATCAGAATCTCGATACAGGTAATAATCTTGCCTAAATCTGAGTTTTTGTTCGTTTTTGGGATTTTCGGGTTTTGGCTAAAAAGGCAACGATTTTGCAGATGGAACTTGAAAATGAGCTTAGTTATAACATCTAGAATGAAAATCGAACGTTTTGATCTAAGAAAAGTTTAGATACTGACTCGATCAGACTCGCATGCAAAAGCTTCGGATTTTGGGAAGACAATTTGTGCAGACCCCATCGAAACTACTAGTTTCGATATGTGCAGGTCTATCGAAACTACAAGTTTCGATATGTGCATGTCCATCGAAACTACAAGTTTCGATATGTGCAGGTCTATCGAAACTACAAGTTTCGATATGTGCAGGTCTATCGAAACTACAAGTTTCGATATGTGCAGGTCTATCGAAACTACAAGTTTCGATATGTGCAGGTCCATCGAAACTACAAGTTTCGATGTAAGCAAATCTATCGAAACTACTAGGTTTAAGCATAGGGATGTCTAGTGTCATCTAGGATCACTACCTTACATGTAAGGCTTTATTATAGCAGATCGTGAGTGACATTAGTGACGCCCAGTAGCCAGCTAAGAGTATTTCAGAAACTGCTTATCAGGTGAGTTCTAGAAGCCCTCTTTTAAATGTTTTATATATTGTTTTCGGGCGCATACATATGAAATGATGTTTTATGAAATGATGTTTTATGAAACTATGTTTATGAAATGAAATGATTTGGAATGAACGGTTTATGGAAAGGAAGTTTTATGAACGGAATGTTTACGAACGAATGTTTATAAAGAAATGGTTTAAAGTAAAGGTAAAGGGTTTCGAAAGTGAATGAAAGGTTTTATGAAAATAAAAGAAAAAGGGCAAAGGTTTTAAAGAAGTCATTACAAATCTAATCTGTCGAATGAAGGGAATTGACGAACGAAGTCTGGGAATGAGATTCCCAGCCTTGTGGTAGATTATGGACAGCGAGCCATAGTTACCATAAGAACAACGGGGGCAGTGTCTTAGTGGCCTGCCAATGGTTTGATGTTGTACAACTGGTATGGAGTAACGACGGTTACTCAGGGGTTAACGTGACCCTATGCGAGGTTAAATTATGATCCGACGATGTTATGGCTGAGAGTCTTAACCGTCGATGGAAGTTGTCGGTCTATAGACAAGAGAGCCATAGGGGCAACTGGATGGGTATTGTCGGTCCTTGTGCAGTTAGCCTTGGGGGCAATACCAGGAAGGGAATTGACGGAATGTTGTGGCAACGACGGTGATACGTAACGGTTGACCACGACATGCAGGGTTCCTTCGGGGACACAGAGATGCGTAACGATACAGATTTTAGATGGTAATGTATGACTTAAATGAATGTTAAATGTTTTAAACAAATGATCCGTTCAATGTGTTTAAATGTGTGAAGGTTTATGAATGAAAGGCCCTGTTTTCTTATACGCGATGTTAAACCCTAATGAATGTTTTGAATGATGAACCATTTCTTAAATCGAACGAAAACTAGAACTCACCAGCGTAGCTGACTTTTAGTGTGCACATTCAGGTTAAGGCAGGTTATGAGGATGGACGGTGATGCTTGGCTAGCGAGAGGAGTTACCCGGCTGACTATGAAGACTGGCATCCTGTTATGTTTTAGTTATGATGTATTTACGTTTTAAACAATGTTTACGCTTCCGCATGTATGAACAATGATGACGTTATGTTTAAATGAAATTTTCCGCTGCGTTATCTGATATTCATTTTTAAGAACTGTTTGTCAATGAGTAAATCCAACAAGTGAGGCCTCCCGTGTTTGGGGCCTTACAAGTTGGTATCAGAGCAATAGTTTGAGAGATTCGGACACTCCCAGTGTCTGAACTTAAACTTTGAATGGGACCGAAAGCGGATGCCAGTACGGGTAACTCGAGCCACAGCATCAGGTATGAAAAGTAGAGTATGTGTAAGTAGTATGCCTTAGAAAGGGTTAGGAAAGGACTTGTGTTCTGATGGAATCACAAAGGTGGTCAAATAGAAATCGAAAGGTAGTGTAATGGTTAATTGCAGATGGCCAGTGTATATTAACATCTTACAGTACTTATTGAATTTTATTTGTTAACTAGCGTGATGACATTGGATTTCTTGTCTTATAGAACGAAATGGCGAGGTGAGGAAACGGAAGGCGTGGTGGCCGTACCGGTGGTCGTATCGGCGGTCGGAATGGTGGGCGTGGCAGGATCCCTGCGCGCCAAGAGTATAGTGAAGAAGGAACACACTGAACCGGCAGTTAGTGTGCATGGAACTGAACATACACTGGTAGAAGAACAACCTTTCACTTTTGAACCTGAAGTGAGAGCAGCTATAGCTCGAGAGTTCACAGAATTGATGAAGACTTCTCTTCCAGGTCTGTTGGCAGAAGCATTGAAGCAGGTCAACGGGGAAGGTGGGTCTAACCCGACGGTTGATACCCCAAACACTGAGGCAATCAACGCACCGCCTGCTCGCGGATGCGACTATAAGTCCTTCAAGGCATGTGACCCGCCAGTCCTGACAGGAAAGGAAGACGCGGTAGCTACGTTTGACTGGATAATCCGTATGGAGGCTGCCATCCGTCTCAGCGAATGCCGAGCGGATCAAGTTGTGAAATTTGCTGCTAACTCCTTAAGGGAGGAAGCATCCCATTGGTGGGAAGGTGTACGTCAGGAAAAAGGGAGCGAGATTGTGGATGCGATGATGTGGGCTGACTTGAAAACTTTGGTGATAAAAAATTTCTGCCCAAGGAACGAGATTGAGAAGGTAGAGAGGGAATTTCTGGGTTTGAAGGCCGAGAACATGACGCATCGGCAATACACAACCCGATTCAATGAACTGGCACGTCTGGTGCCACACCTCGTCACTACTGAAGAGAGAAAAATTTCCTGCTATATTCAAGGGTTGCCGGACCAGGTCCGCACCTATGTTAAGGCAAACGCCCCTACTACCTATGATTCGGCAGTAGAGCTAAGTGGCGTGGTATTTGATGATCTGGCGCTGAATGTCATTGCCATTGAATAGCCCAAGAAAAAGTCGAGTTTTCCCGCTAAACGATCGGGTGGGAAGTTGTTTGGGGCTCGGGACAAGCAGGCCAGGGTAGGCGAGACGACAGTCTGTGGGAAATGTGGAGTAAGACATGCGGGTGAATGCCGGTTAGGATCGAATCTGTGCTTTAAATGCGGCAAGACCGGACATTACTCCCGTGAATGCACGCAAGGCTACAAATGCTACAATTGTGGGGGAAATGGTCACATGAGTCGGGAATGCCCGAAACCGAGAATGGGTGAAGCCGGGAAAGGGAAAGGCCCGGAAAGGAAGGAAGAGAGGCCCCGAGCAAAGACTCGTGCGTACGCACTGACGCAAGAACAAGCCAGGGCAGACCCCGATGTGGCGTCAGGTACGTTCATCCTTGACAACACTATTGTTTCTGTGCTATTTGATTCGAGTGCCAGTAAGAGTTTTATATCTGCGACTTTCTGTAAACAAGTGAAGTACACTGTTAGTAAGCTAGAAAGGGCCTTTAGCATAGAAACCGCTGAGGGTAGGACCGCGAGAGTAACCGATGTAGTTGACAACTCCATGATAAAGATAGAAGGTCATAGATTCCCTGTCAGATTGTTTGTTATGGTTTTGGGAGGGTTTGACGTTGTGCTGGGTATGGATTGGTTAACTGCCAATGAAGCACAAATCATATGTAAACGAAAGATAATCCAACTCAAAGCTCCGGATGGTAGCAAAGTCGAGGTCTTTGGAGATCGTGACGCCCCGATGCCAAACGTCATCTCGATGATTAAGGCAACAAATTACTTGAGGCGCGGATGCGAGGCTTATCTGGTGTACGTAATTGACAAGTGTAAGGAAGTGAAGGAACCAGACGATGTACCCGTGGTACGCGAGTACCTGGAGGTGTTTCCAGAGGATTTGCCTGGGATACCACCCGATAGAGAAATTAAGTTTCGAATTGACTTAATACCAGATGCCCAGCCCGTGGCTAAGGCTCCATATCGACTAGCACCAGTAGAGATGAAGGAACTAATGACGCAACTAGACGAGTTACTTGAGAAAGGATTTATACGACCGAGCATCTCGCCTTGGGGTGCTCCGGTGTTGTTTGTGAAGAAGAAAGACGGTTCGATGAGAATGTGTATTGATTATCGCGAGTTGAAACGTACCGTGAAGAACAAGTACCCGTTACCAAGGATCGACGACCTGTTCGATCAATTGCAAGGCGCAAGTTGGTTCTCAAAGATCGACCTTCGATCCGGGTACCATCAGTTAAAGGTGAGGGAAGAAGACATACCGAAAACGGCATTTCGCACACGTTATGGACATTTTGAGTTTCGTGTAATGTCTTTTGGATTGACGAACGCCCCCGCAGCGTTCATGGATTTGATGAATAGAGTTTGTCGACCAATGCTGGATCGATCGGTGATCGTGTTCATTGATGATATCCTCATCTACTCCAAGAATGAGGGTGATCACGCGTGTCACTTGAAGGAAGTATTGGAAGCTCTGAAGAAGGAAAAGTTGTATGCTAAGCTCTCCAAATGCGCGTTCTGGCTTAGGGAAGTCCAATTCCTAGGTCACGTCATTAACCCGAACGGCATAATGGTTGACCCAGCAAAGATAGTGACGGTAAAGGAATGGAAAATTCCTAAGACGCCAACTGAAATCCGCAGTTTCTTAGGATTGGCAGGCTACTATCGGAGATTCATCCAGGATTTCTCGAAAATAGCTTCGCCATTGACGAAGTTGACTCGGAAGGAGGTAAAGTACGAATGGGGTTCGACCCAGGATGAGGCGTTTAAGAAGTTGAAGGAAAAGCAAACTCAAGCTCCAGTATTGGCCCTTCCCGAGTGCAATGAAGACTTAGTGGTATACTCTGACGCTTCGGGTCAGAGATTGGGATGCGTATTGATGCAACGCGGGAGAGTGATCGCGTACGCGTCACGGCAGTTGAAAGTTCATGAAACTAATATCCGACTCATGATTTGGAACTTGCTGCTGTCGTATTTGCATTAAAAATCTGGAGGCACTACCTTTACGGGGTGAAGTTTACTATTTACTCCGACCACAAAAGTTTGAAGTACTTCTTCGAACAAAAGGAACTTAATATGAGACAGAGGCGATGGTTGGAACTGCTGAAAGACTATGACTGTGAGATCATGTACCATCCTGGAAAGGCAAACGTGGTGGCTGACGCTCTAAGCCGAAAGGATGTACCTACTCCTATTAGAGTGAAAGCTTGCCAGTTTGTTGTAACATCGGATGTGATGAGAGAAATTGAAAAGGCTCAAGATGAGGCGCTTAAGGGGAAAACATGAAGAAGGAAAGGATGGTTGGCCAACAGGACAAGTTGGAATATAACACCCTTGGTGTTAGGACACGTTTTGGACGGGTATGGATACCTATGAGTGGCGAGCTTAGAACCAAAATCTTGGATGAGGCTCATAAGTCTCGGTACTCTATCCATCCCGGTACCAATAAAATGTACCAAGATCTGAGGAAGGAATACTGGTGGCCCGGAATGAAACATGAAGTGACAAAGTATGTAAGCAAGTGCTTGACTTGCTCACAAGTAAAGGCCGAGCACCAGAAACCGTATGGAAAGATTCAACCGCTTGATATACCAGAATGGAAGTGGGAACACATTACCATGGACTTCATAACCAAGCTACCTCGCACAGCTAAAGGTCATGACACCATCTGGGTAATTGTGGACCGATTACCAAAGAGTGCTCATTTCCTACCTATTCGCGAGACGTTCTCGTCGGAAAGGTTAGCGGAAGTATTTATTAACGAAGTAGTGGCACGGCATGGGATGCCTTTGACGATAGTATCCGACCGGGACACGCGATTCACATCGAGGTTCTGGAAAAGATTTCACGAGGCGATGGGCACGAGACTTAATATCAGTACGGCATACCACCCACAAACGGATGGTCAATCCGAAAGGACCATTCAGACATTGGAGGATATGCTTCGTGCTTGTATTATCGACTTCGGTGGCAGTTGGGACAGTCATCTGCCGTTAGCCGAATTTTCCTACAACAATAGTTATCACACGACGATAGGCATGCCGCCTTACGAAATGTTGTATGGGAGAAAATGCAGAACCCCGGTTTGTTGGGGCGAGATTGGACAGAAGGAATTAGGGAGTCTGGAAGTAATAAGGGAAACGTCGGAAAGGTTTGATCAAGTCAAAGCACGAATGAAGGCCGCACAAGATCGTCAAAAATCCTACGCGGATAAACGACGAAGGCCTATTGAGTTCAGCGTTGGGGATCGAGTAATGTTGAAGGTATCGCCCTGGAAGGGGATCATACGATTCAGGAAGAAAGGAAAGTTAAGTCCGAGGTTTGTCGGACCATTCAGGATAATGGCACGGGTTGGTGAAGTCGCTTATCGGTTAGAGTTGCCTGATGAGTTAAGTGGAATTCATCCTACCTTCCATGTATCACACTTGCGAAAGTGTTTGGCGGATGAATCGGCTCACGTACCACTTACTGACATCGAGGTAGACAATAGCCTTAACTTCATTGAACAACCCGTGGCCATCCTAGATCGAAAGGAGAGACGTTTACGTAATAAAGTAATCCAATTGGTTAAAGTCCAATGGAAACATCGAAAAGGATCGGAAGCCACTTGGGAAACGGACACAGAAATGAGGGAGTCGTACCCTCAACTATTTGACTTATGATAGGTTTCGGGGACGAAACCTATTGTAAGGGGGGTAGACTTGTAACATCCCAAAAATAATTAAACGAATAAATATAGCGAGACCGGCGAGTTAGTCGGAATATTTAAACAAAAGGGAGCGGGCTTGGGCTCGGCTCCAATGGGCCGAGGGAAGCCCAGTTATATAAGAGGCAGGGCAGCCCTCTTCTCTGCTCATTTCCCATTCACGCGACTTTTAGAGAGAGAAAGGAGAGCTCGGGTCTAGAGAGAGAAGGTTGACGGATCGTCCCGGAATAGAGGGAACACGTTACTGCCAAGCTCGTGAGAAGAACCTCCGGATCAAAATCTCGATACAGGTAATAATCTTGCCTAAATCTGAGTTTTTGTTCGTTTTTGGGATTTTCGGGTTTTGTCTAAAAAGGCAACGATTTTGCGGATGGAACTTGAAAATGAGCTTAGGTATAACATCTAGAATGAAAACCGAACGTTTTGATCTAAGAAAAGTTGAGATACTGACTCGATCAGACTCGCATGCAAAAGCTTCGGATTTTGGGAAGACAATCTGTGCAGACCCCATCGAAACTACTAGTTTCGATATGTGCAAGTCTATCGAAACTACAAGTTTCGATATGTGCAGGTCCATCGAAACTACAAGTTTCGATATGTGCAGGTCCATCGAAACTACAAGTTTCGATATGTGCAGGTCTATCGAAACTACAAGTTTCGATATGTGCAGGTCTATCGAAACTACAAGTTTCGATATGTGTAGGTCCATCGAAACTACAAGTTTCGATATAAGCAAATCTATCGAAACTACTAGGTTTAAGCATAGGGATGTCTAGTGTCATCTAGGATCACTACCTTACATGTATGGCTTTATTATAGCAGATCGTGAGTGACATTAGTGACGCCCAGTAGCCAGCTAAGAGTATTTCAGAAACTGCTTATTAGGTGAGTTCTAGAAGCCCTCTTTTAAATGTTTTATATATTGTTTTCGGGCTGGTGTGCATACATATGAAATGATGTTTTATGAAATGATGTTTTATGAAACTATGTTTATGAAATGAAATGATTTGGAATGAACGGTTTATGGAAAGGAAGTTTTATGAACGGAATGTTTACGAACGAATGTTTATAAAGAAATGGTTTAAAGTAAAGGTAAAGGGTTTCGAAAGTGAATGAAAGGTTTTATGAAAATAAAAGAAAAAGGGCAAAGGTTTTAAAGAAGTCATTACAAATCTAATCTGTCGAATGAAGGGAATTGACGAACGAAGTCTGGGAATGAGATTCCCAGCCTTGTGGTAGATTATGGACAGCGAGCCATAGTTACCATAAGAACAACGGGGGCAGTGTCTTAGTGGCCTGCCAATGGTTTGATGTTGTACAACTGGTATGGAGTAACGACGGTTACTCAGGGGTTAACGTGACCCTATGCGAGGTTAAATTATGATCCGACGATGTTATGGCTGAGAGTCTTAACCGTCGATGGAAGTTGTCGGTCTATAGACAAGAGAGCCATAGGGGCAACTGGATGGGTATTGTCGGTCCTCGTGCAGTTAGCCTTGGGGGCAATACCAGGAAGGGAATTGACGGAATGTTGTGGCAACGACGGTGATACGTAACGGTTGACCACGACATGCAGGGTTCCTTCGGGGACACAGAGACGCGTAACGATACAGATTTTAGATGGTAATGTATGACTTAAATGAATGTTAAATGTTTTAAACAAATGATCCGTTCAATGTGTTTAAATGTGTGAAGGTTTATGAATGAAAGGCCCTGTTTTCTTATACGCGATGTTAAACCCTAATGAATGTTTTGAATGATGAACCATTTCTTAAATCGAACGAAAACTAGAACTCACCAGCGTAGCTGACTTTTAGTGTGCACATTCAGGTTAAGGCAGGTTATGAGGATGGACGGTGATGCTTGGCTAGCGAGAGGAGTTACCCGGCTGACCATGAAGACTGGCATCCTGTTATGTTTTAGTTATGATGTATTTACGTTTTAAACAATGTTTACGCTTCCGCATGTATGAACAATGATGACGTTATGTTTAAATGAAATTTTCCGCTGCGTTATCTGATATTCATTTTTAAGAACTGTTTGTCAATGAGTAAATCCAACAAGTGAGGCCTCCCGTGTTTGGGGCCTTACAAGTTGGTATCAGAGCAATAGTTTGAGAGATTCGGACACTTCCAGTGTCTGAACTTAAACTTTGAATGGGACCGAAAGCGGATGCCAGTACGGGTAACTCGAGCCACAGCATCAGGTATGAAAAGTAGAGTATGTGTAAGTAGTATGCCTTAGAAAGGGTTAGGAAAGGACTTGTGTTCTGATGGAATCACAAAGGTGGTCAAATAGAAATCGAAAGGTAGTGTAATGGTTAATTGCAGATGGCCAGTGTATATTAACATCTTACAGTACTTATTGAATTTTATTTGTTAACTAGCGTGATGACATTGGATTTCTTGTCTTATAGAACGAAATGGCGAGGTGAGGAAACGGAAGGCGTGGTGGCCGTACCGGTGGTCGTATCGGCGGTCGGAATGGTGGGCGTGGCAGGATCCCTGCGCGCCAAGAGTATAGTGAAGAAGGAACACACTGAACCGGCAGTTAGTGTGCATGGAACTGAACATACACTGGTAGAAGAACAACCTTTCACTTTTGAACCTGAAGTGAGAGCAGCTATAGCTCGAGAGTTCACAGAATTGATGAAGACTTCTCTTCCAGGTCTGTTGGCAGAAGCATTGAAGCAGGTCAACGGGGAAGGTGGGTCTAACCCGACGGTTGATACCCCAAACACTGAGGCAATCAACGCACCGCCTGCTCGCGGATGCGACTATAAGTCCTTCAAGGCATGTGACCCGCCAGTCCTGACAGGAAAGGAAGACGCGGTAGCTACGTTTGACTGGATAATCCGTATGGAGGCTGCCATCCGTCTCAGCGAATGCCGAGCGGATCAAGTTGTGAAATTTGCTGCTAACTCCTTAAGGGAGGAAGCATCCCATTGGTGGGAAGGTGTACGTCAGGAAAAAGGGAGCGAGATTGTGGATGCGATGATGTGGGCTGACTTGAAAACTTTGGTGATAAAAAATTTCTGCCCAAGGAACGAGATTGAGAAGGTAGAGAGGGAATTTCTGGGTTTGAAGGCCGGGAACATGACGCATCGGCAATACACAACCCGATTCAATGAACTGGCACGTCTGGTGCCACACCTCGTCACTACTGAAGAGAGAAAAATTTCCTGCTATATTCAAGGGTTGCCGGACCAGGTCCGCACCTATGTTAAGGCAAACGCCCCTACTACCTATGATTCGGCAGTAGAGCTAAGTGGCGTGGTATTTGATGATCTGGCGCTGAATGTCATTGCCATTGAATAGCCCAAGAAAAAGTCGAGTTTTCCCGCTAAACGATCGGGTGGGAAGTTGTTTGGGGCTCGGGACAAGCAGGCCAGGGTAGGCGAGACGACAGTCTGTGGGAAATGTGGAGTAAGACATGCGGGTGAATGCCGGTTAGGATCGAATCTGTGCTTTAAATGCGGCAAGACCGGACATTACTCCCGTGAATGCACGCAAGGCTACAAATGCTACAATTGTGGGGGAAATGGTCACATGAGTCGGGAATGCCCGAAACCAAGAATGGGTGAAGCCGGGAAAGGGAAAGGCCCAAAAAGGAAGGAAGAGAGGCCCCGAGCAAAGACTCGTGCGTACGCACTGACGCAAGAACAAGCCAGGGCAGACCCCGATGTGGCGTCAGGTACGTTCATCCTTGACAACACTATTGTTTCTGTGCTATTTGATTCGGGTGCCAGTAAGAGTTTTATATCTGCGACTTTCTGTAAACAAGTGAAGTACACTGTTAGTAAGCTAGAAAGGGCCTTTAGCATAGAAACCGCTGAGGGTAGGACCACGAGAGTAACCGATGTAGTTGACAACTCCACGATAAAGATAGAAGGTCATAGATTCCCTGTCAGATTGTTTGTTATGGTTTTGGGAGGGTTTGACGTTGTGCTGGGTATGGATTAGTTAACTGCCAATGAAGCACAAATCATATGTAAACGAAAGATAATCTAACTCAAAGCTCCGGATGGTAGCAAAGTCGAGGTCTTTGGAGATCGTGACGCCCCGATGCCAAACGTCATCTCGATGATTAAGGCAACAAATTACTTGAGGCGCGGATGCGAGGCTTATCTGGTGTACGTAATTGACAAGTGTAAGGAGGTGAAGGAACCAGACGATGTACCCGTGGTACGCGAGTACCCGGAGGTGTTTCCAGAGGATTTGCCCACCCGATAGAGAAATTAAGTTTCGAATTGACTTAATACCAGATGCCCAGCCCGTGGCTAAGGCTCCATATCGACTAGCACCAGTAGAGATGAAGGAACTAATGACGCAACTAGACGAGTTACTTGAGAAAGGATTTATACGACCGAGCATCTCGCCTTGGGGTGCTCCGGTGTTGTTTGTGAAGAAGAAAGACGGTTCGATGAGAATGTGTATTGATTATCGCGAGTTGAAACGTACCGTGAAGAACAAGTACCCGTTACCAAGGATCGACGACTTGTTCGATCAATTGCAAGGCGCAAGTTGGTTCTCAAAGATCGACCTTCGATCCGGGTACCATCTGTTGAAGGTGAGGGAAGAAGACATACCGAAAACGGCATTTCGCACACGTTATGGACATTTTGAGTTTCGTGTAATGTCTTTTGGATTGACGAACGCCCCCGCAGCGTTCATGGATTTGATGAATAGAGTTTGTCGACCAATGCTGGATCGATCGGTGATCGTGTTCATCGATGATATCCTCATCTACTCCAAGAATGAGGGTGATCACGCGTGTCACTTGAAGGAAGTATTGGAAGCTCTGAAGAAGGAAAATTTGTATGCTAAGTTCTCCAAATGCGCGTTCTGGCTTAGGGAAGTCCAATTCCTAGGTCACGTCATTAACCCGAACGGCATAATGGTTGACCCAGCAAAGATAGTGACGGTAAAGGAATGGAATATTCCTAAGACGCCAACTGAAATCCGCAGTTTCTTGGGATTGGCAGGCTACTATCGGAGATTCATCCAGGATTTCTCGAAAATAGCTTCGCCATTGACGAAGTTGACTCGGAAGGAGGTAAAGTACGAATGGTGTTCGACCCAGGATGAGGCGTTTAAGAAGTTGAAGGAAAAGCTAACTCAAGCTCCAGTATTGGCCCTTCCCGAGTGCAATGAAGACTTAGTGGTATACTCTGACGCTTCGGGTCAGAGATTGGGATGCGTATTGATGCAACGTGGGAGAGTGATCGCGTACGCGTCACGGCAGTTGAAAGTTCATGAAACTAATTATCCGACTCATGATTTGGAACTTGCTGCTGTCGTATTTGCATTAAAAATCTGGAGGCACTACCTTTACGGGGTGAAGTTTACTATTAACTCCGACCACAAAAGTTTGAAGTACTTCTTCGAACAAAAGGAACTTAATATGAGACAGAGGCGATGGTTGGAACTGCTGAAAGACTATGACTGTGAGATCATGTACCATCCTGGAAAGGCAAACGTGGTGGCTGACGCTCTAAGCCGAAAGGATGTACCTACTCCTATTAGAGTGAAAGCTTGCCAGTTGGTTGTAACATCGGATGTGATGAGAGAAATTGAAAAGGCTCAAGATGAGGCGCTTAAGGAGGAAAATATGAAGAAGGAAAGGATGGTTGGCCAACAGGACAAGTTGGAATATAACACCCTTGGTGTTAGGACACGTTTTGGACGGGTATGGATACCTATGAGTGGCGAGCTTAGAACCAAAATCTTGGATGAGGCTCATAAGTCTCGTTACTCTATCCATCCCGGTACCAATAAAATGTACCAAGATCTGAGGAAGGAATACTGGTGGCCCGGAATGAAACATGAAGTGACAAAGTATGTAAGCAAGTGCTTGACTTGCTCACAAGTAAAGGCCGAGCACCAGAAACCGTATAGAAAGATTCAACCGCTTGATATACCAGAATGGAAGTGGGAACACATTACCATGGACTTCATAACCAAGCTACCTCGCACAGCTAAAGGTCATGACACCATCTGGGTAATTGTGGACCGATTACCAAAGAGTGCTCATTTCCTACCTATTCGCGAGACGTTCTCGTCGGAAAGGTTAGCGGAAGTATTTATTAACGAAGTAGTGGCACGGCATGGGATGCCTTTGACGATAGTATCCGACCGGGACACGCGATTCACATCGAGGTTCTGGAAAAGATTTCACGAGGCGATGGGCACGAGACTTAATATCAGTACGGCATACCACCCACAAACGGATGGTCAATCCGAAAGGACCATTCAGACATTGGAGGATATGCTTCGTGCTTGTATTATCGACTTCGGTGGCAGTTGGGACAGTCATCTGCCGTTAGCCGAATTTTCCTACAACAATAGTTATCACACGACGATAGGCATGCCGCCTTACGAAATGTTGTATGGGAGAAAATGCAGAACCCCGGTTTGTTGGGGCGAGATTGGACAGAAGGAATTAGGGAGTCTGGAAGTAATAAGGGAAACGTCGGAAAGGTTTGATCAAGTCAAAGCACGAATGAAGGCCGCACAAGATCGTCAAAAATCCTACGCGGATAAACGACGAAGGCCTATTGAGTTCAGCGTTGGGGATCGAGTAATGTTGAAGGTATCGCCCTGGAAGGGGATCATACGATTCAGGAAGAAAGGAAAGTTAAGTCCGAGGTTTGTCGGACCATTCAGGATAATGGCACGGGTTGGTGAAGTCGCTTATCGGTTAGAGTTGCCTGATGAGTTAAGTGGAATTCATCCTACCTTCCATGTATCACACTTGCGAAAGTGTTTGGCGGATGAATCGGCTCACGTACCACTTACTGACATCGAGGTAGACAATAGCCTTAACTTCATTGAACAACCCGTGGCCATCCTAGATCGAAAGGAGAGACGTTTACGTAATAAAGTAATCCAATTGGTTAAAGTCCAATGGAAACATCGAAAAGGATCGGAAGCCACTTGGGAAACGGAGACAGAAATGAGGGAGTCGTACCCTCAACTATTTGACTTATGATAGGTTTCGGGGACGAAACCTATTGTAAGGGGGGTAGACTTGTAACATCCCAAAAATAATTAAACGAATAAATATAGCGAGACCGGCGAGTTAGTCGGAATATTTAAACAAAAGGGAGCGGGCTTGGGCTCGGCTCCAATGGGCCGAGGGAAGCCCAGTTATATAAGAGGCAGGGCAGCCCTCTTCTCTGCTCATTTCCCATTCACGCGACTTTTAGAGAGAGAAAGGAGAGCTCGGGTCTAGAGAGAGAAGGTTGACGGATCGTCCCGGAATAGAGGGAACACGTTACTGCCAAGCTCGTGAGAAGAACCTCCGGATCAGAATCTCGATACAGGTAATAATCATCCCTAAATCTGAGTTTTTGTTCGTTTTTGGGATTTTCGGGTTTTGGCTAAAAAGGCAACGATTTTGCGGATGGAACTTGAAAATGAGCTTAGGTATAACATCTAGAATGAAAACCGAACGTTTTGATCTAAGAAAAGTTGAGATACTGACTCGATCAGACTCGCATGCAAAAGCTTCGGATTTTGGGAAGACAATCTGTGCAGACCCCATCGAAACTACTAGTTTCGATATGTGCAAGTCTATCGAAACTACAAGTTTCGATATGTGCAGGTCCATCGAAACTACAAGTTTCGATATGTGCAAGTCCATCGAAACTGCAAGTTTCGATATGTGCAGGTCTATCGAAACTACAAGTTTCGATATGTGCAGGTCTATCGAAACTACAAGTTTCGATATGTGTAGGTCCATCGAAACTACAAGTTTCGATATAAGCAAATCTATCGAAACTACTAGGTTTAAGCATAGGGATGTCTAGTGTCATCTAGGATCACTACCTTACATGTATGGCTTTATTATAGCAGATCGTGAGTGACATTAGTGACGCCCAGTAGCCAGCTAAGAGTATTTCAGAAACTGCTTATTAGGTGAGTTCTAGAAGCCCTCTTTTAAATGTTTTATATATTGTTTTCGGGCTGGTGTGCATACATATGAAATGATGTTTTATGAAATGATGTTTTATGAAACTATGTTTATGAAATGAAATGATTTGGAATGAACGGTTTATGGAAAGGAAGTTTTATGAACGGAATGTTTACGAACGAATGTTTATAAAGAAATGGTTTAAAGTAAAGGTATAGGGTTTCGAAAGTGAATGAAAGGTTTTATGAAAATAAAAGAAAAAGGGCAAAGGTTTTAAAGAAGTCATTACAAATCTAATCTGTCGAATGAAGGGAATTGACGAACGAAGTCTGGGAATGAGATTCCCAGCCTTGTGGTAGATTATGGACAGCGAGCCATAGTTACCATAAGAACAACGGGGGCAGTGTCTTAGTGGCCTGCCAATGGTTTGATGTTGTACAACTGGTATGGAGTAACGACGGTTACTCAGGGGTTAACGTGACCCTATGCGAGGTTAAATTATGATCCGACGATGTTATGGCTGAGAGTCTTAACCGTCGATGAAAGTTGTCGGTCTATAGACAAGAGAGCCATAGGGGCAACTGGATGGGTATTGTCGGTCCTCGTGCAGTTAGCCTTGGGGGCAATACCAGGAAGGGAATTGACGGAATGTTGTGGCAACGACGGTGATACGTAACGGTTGACCACGACATGCAGGGTTCCTTCGGGGACACAGAGACGCGTAACGATACAGATTTTAGATGGTAATGTATGACTTAAATGAATGTTAAATGTTTTAAACAAATGATCCGTTCAATGTGTTTAAATGTGTGAAGGTTTATGAATGAAAGGCCCTGTTTTCTTATACGCGATGTTAAACCCTAATGAATGTTTTGAATGATGAACCATTTCTTAAATCGAACGAAAACTAGAACTCACCAGCGTAGCTGACTTTTAGTGTGCACATTCAGGTTAAGGCAGGTTATGAGGATGGACGGTGATGCTTGGCTAGCGAGAGGAGTTACCCGGCTGACTATGAAGACTGGCATCCTGTTATGTTTTAGTTATGATGTATTTACGTTTTAAACAATGTTTACGCTTCCGCATGTACGAACAATGATGACGTTATGTTTAAATGAAATTTTCCGCTGCGTTATTTGATATTCATTTTTAAGAACTGTTTGTCAATGAGTAAATCCAACAAGTGAGGCCTCCCGGGTTTGGGGCCTTACAAAAATAGCTTCGCCGTTGACAAAGTTGACTCGGAAAGAGGTTAAGTATGAATGAGGTTCGACCCAAGATGAGGCGTTTAAGGAATTGAAGAAGAGGCTAACCCAAGCTCCAGTTTTGGCCCTTCCCGAGGGCAATGAAGACTTAGTGGTATACTCTGACGCTTCGGGTCAGGGATTGGGATGCGTGTTGATGCAACGCGGAAGAGTGATCGCGTATGCGTCACGACAGTTGAAGATTCACGAAGCTAATTATCCAACCCATAATTTGGAACTTGCTGTTGTCGTATTCGCATTAAAAATCTGGAGGCACTACCTTTACGGGGTGAAGTTTACTATTTACTCCGACCACAAAAGTTTGAAGTACTTCTTCGAACAAAAGGAACTAAATATGAGGCAGAGGCGATGGTTGGAACTGTTGAAAGACTATGATTGTGAAATAATATACCATCCTGGAAAGGCAAACATGGTGGCTGACGCTCTAAGCCAAAAGGATGTGCCTGCTCCTATTAGAGTAAAAGCTTGCCAGTTGGTGGTAACATCAGATGTAATGAGGGAAATTGAAAGAGCTCAAGATGAAGCACTTAAGGAAGAAAACATTAAGAAGGAAAGGGTGGTTGGCCAACAGGACAAGTTGGAATATAACACCCTTGGTGTTAGGACACGTTTTGGACGGGTATGGATACCTATGGGTGGCGAGCTTAGAACCAAAATCTTGGATGAGGCTCATAAGTCTCGGTACTCTATTCACCCTGGTACCAATAAAATGTACCAAGATCTGAGGAAGGAATACTGGTGGCCTGGGATGAAACATGAGGTGACAAAGTATGTAAGCAAGTGCTTGACTTGCTCACAAGTAAAGGCCGAACACCAGAAACCATATGGAAAGATTCAACCACTTGATATACCGGAATAGAAGTGGGAACACATTACCATGGACTTCATAACCAAGCTACCTCGCACAGCTAAAGGTCATGACACCATTTGGGTAATTGTGGACCGTTTAACGAAGAGTGCTCATTTCCTACCTATTCGCGAGACGTTCTCGTCGGAAAGGTTAGCGGAAGTATTTATTAACAAAGTAGTAGCATGGCATGGGATGCCTTTGACGATCATATCTGATCGAGACACACGATTCACATCGAGGTTCTGGAAAAGGTTTCACAAAGCGATGGGCACGAGGCTTAATATCAGCACGGCGTACCACCCACAAACGGATGGTCAGTCCGAAAGGACCATTGGAAGATATGCTTCGTGCTTGTATTATCGATTTCAGCGGCAGTTGGGACAGTCATCTGCCGTTAGCCGAATTCTCCTACAACAATAGTTATCACACGACGATAGGCATGCCGCCTTACCAAATGTTGTATGGGAGGAGATGCAGGACCCCGATTTGTTGGGGTGAAATTGGACAAAAGGAATTGGGGAGTCTTGAAGTAGTAAGAGAAACGTCAGAAAGGTTTGATCAAATCAAAGCACGAATGAAGGCCGCACAAGATCATCAGAAATCCTATGCGGACAAACGACGAAGGCCTATTGAGTTTGATGTTGGGGACAGAGTAATGTTGAAAGTGTCACCCTGGAAGGGAATAATACGATTCAGGAAGAGAGGAAAGTTAAGTCCGAGGTTCGTCGGACCATTCAGGATAATGGCACGGGTTGGTGAGGTCGCTTATCGGTTAGAGTTGCCTGATGAGTTAAGTGGGATTCATCCTACCTTCCATGTATCACACTTGCGAATGTGTTTGGCAGATGAATCAGCTCATGTACCACTTACTGACATCGAGGTCGACAACAGCCTTAATTACATCAAAGAACCCGTGGCCATCTTAGACAAGAAGGAGAAGCGTTTGCGTAGTAAGATTATCCAATTGGTTAAAGTCCAATGGAAACATCGAAAGGGATCGGAAGCCACCTGGGAAACGGAGAAGGAGATGAAGGAGTCGTACCCTCATCTATTTGACTTATGATAGGTAGGTTTCGGGGACGAAACCTATTGTAAGGGGGGTAGACTTGTAACATCCCAAAAATAAAACGACCATTATAATAACGGAATAAATGAACGAAGCATGACGGGCCGGGCCGGATGAGCTAGAAGGGGAGCCTCCCCTATAAATAGCCAAGGATCATCACCATTTTCTCTCATTTGCAACATCTAGAGAGAGAAACCGTAGAGAGAGAAAGTTGGCGGATCGACCCGAGATTTTAGCAAAGTGTTACTCCGTAGCTTGTGAGAAGAACCTCCGGACCAGAAGCTCGATTCAGGTAACGATCCGACCTAAATCTGAGTTTTAGTTCGTTTTTGGGTTTTTCGGGTTTTGGGTGAAAATGTAACATTTTAACGGATGAAACTGAAGGATAAACATAGATTTAAGTTCCTTAATGGAAAGCGAACGTTTTGAATGCAAACAGGTTCGGGATCTTGACGTGATCAAACCCGAATGAGAAAGTTAGGGTTTTTTGCGAAGAACAGGTCGTGCGCACTTATCAAGTACGCACGGAGCAGGTCCTGCGTACTTATCAAGTACGCAGGAAGAGGGCACTGAGTACTTACCAAGTGCATAGGAAGAGGGACATGCGTACTTATCAAGTACGCAGGAAGCAGGGTCTGCGCACTTGCTAATTGCGCAGGCATCAGGTTGTTTAAGTAAAGTTAGTATGTTTAGAAGGTTAAACCGTAAAAGTCGGGATTTGGTCTGATGTGTATTTAACTAATCAATTCAGATCGGAAGTAACGTAGTGGGACCTTTGTTTAGGGCAACCCGGATTAGCTTATCAGGTGAGTTCTAGAAGCCCTCTTTTAAATGTTTTATATAATGTTTTCGGGCTGGTGTGCATACATATGAAATAATGTTTTTACGAAACGATGTTTATGAAACTATGTTTATAAAATGATGCTTATGAAACTACGTTTACGAAATAAAATGATTTTGAATGAACGGTTTATAGAAAGAAAGTTTATGAACGGAAGGTTTACGAACGAAATGTTTATAAAGAAATGGTTTAAACTAAAGGTAAAGGGTTTTGAAAAATGAATGAAAGGTTTTATGAAAAGAAAAGAAAAAGGGCAAAGGTTTTAAAGAAGTCATTACAAATCTAATCTGTTTAATGAATGGAATTGACGAATGAAGTCTGGGAATGTAATTCCCAGCCTTGTGGTAGATTATGGACAGCGAGCCATAGTTGCCATAAGAGCAACAGGGGCAGTGTCTTGGTGGCCTGCCAATGGTTTGATGTTGTACAACTGGTAAGGGAGTAACGACGGTTACTCGGGTGATGACGATCATCCTAAGAGAATGAGGTAAAGGGAAATCAATGACGGCGATACGTAACGGTTGATTCCCAAAGGAAAGATGCGTGTTGGGCAATGACGGCGATTCGTAACGGTTGACCCCACGTATTGAATGGTTGTGGCAATGATGGCGATACGTAGCGGTTTCCCTCAACATCAAAGGTTCCTTCGGGGACACAGAGACGCGTAAAGAAAGATACAAATTGTAGATAGTAATGTATGACTTAAATGAATGTTAAATGTTTAAACAAATGACCCGTTCAATGTGTTTATGATGAGGAAAAATGTTTGAAGGTTTTTCAATGATGAATGAAAGGCCCTGTTTTCTTATACGTGATGTTAAACCCTAATGAATGTTTTGAATGATGAACCATTTCTTAAATCGAATGAAAACTAGAACTCACCAGCGTAGCTGACTTTTTAGTGTGCACATTCAGGTTAAGGCAGGTATGGATGATGGACGGTGATGCTTGGCAAGCGAGAAGAGTTATCCGGTTGATCATGAAGACTGGCATCCCGTTATGTTTAGTTATGATGTATTTATGTTTTAAACAATGTTTACGCTTCCGCATGTATGAACAATGATGACGTTATGTTTGAATGAAATTTTCCGCTGCGTTATTTGATATTCATGTTTAAGAACCGTTTGTGAATGAGTAAATCCAACAAGTGAGGCCTCCCGGGTTTGGGCCTTACAGTTACCACTAAAGACTAACATCTAATGGAAGACTTTCCTCTGATACGTCGTAGTCACATCGGTTACAAGTATGTTATCTATCTATATCAAGTAACATTTGAATGATGTCTAGAAGGTATTGCATTGTAATTTGTGTGACTTTTGAAGAATATGAGTGAAGTACAATAGTTTGTAGTGGGTGAGAAAAAGTTAAGGGGTGAGACATTCAAAACCCTTGTGTTCCTTAAGTAATTCTTATTGACCATTCTTCGTATAATTGATTATTCTTTTTCGCTGCCATATCAATTTTTAAGAACAACACACAATCAAAGGAAGCTTTCGATACTCACAATGTTTTATATGATAGTTTATGTTCGTTGTGTCTACATTTGACATTCTTTTTAATTTCATTTGATAAAAATCACTTCAAAGAAATTGAAATCAAAGATCATAACCAAACGATTTCTTTACTACTCTCAACGAAATTGAATACAAACAGACAAGCAAAATGATGAATATGAACAGATCAATTGATCTCTAGCCAACTACCTCCCTATATATCCCTAATTAGTTTGTTAACAATGAATTAACAAACTAAGAATAAAACTTGACATAACAACCCCTCCAACTATCAGACTTGATAGAAACTACTAAAACATAACAACTATTGACATATTACAGAAACATCCCCTGAAGTATTACCAATTGTTGAAATAATACCATAAACTCCAACAATCTCCACCTATGGACAATTTCAACCCACATTCAACAACTTCAAGCAAAATTCAAACTTTGGACCCGGTAATACCTTAGTAAACATATCAGTCCCATCCTCTAAAGTATCCACCTTCTCAAGCTCAACCTCTTTGTTCTTAACCACATCTCTTAAGAAATGCAACTTAACATTGATGTGCTTGGTCCTATTATGATACACTTGATTCTTGGACAACTTTAAAGCCCTCATATTATCACACAAAACAACATATCTACTCACACTCATACCCAGATCTGTTACAAACCCTCTCAGGCACATACATTCTTTAACAGCTTCAGTGAGAGCTACATACTCAGCTTCAGTTGAGGATAGTGTCACCATATGTTCCAATGAGGCTCTCTAACTAACCAATGAACCAAATACAATAAAAGCATATCCAGTCATGGACCTGCCTTTGTCCAGATCAGTTGACCCCAAAACCACTGCATCACATGCCCATTTGCCAAAAATTAGTCCAATTTTAGTTGACCCACTTAGATACCTAAGTATCCATTTCACAGCCTTCCAATGAGCCTTTCCTGGACATGAGATATACTTACTTGCAAGACTAACAACATATCTTATGTCAGGTCTTGTACACGCCATGAGGTACATCAGACTGCCCACCACATTGGCATAGGGCACTTTCTCCATCCAAACATGTTCTTCTTTTGTTTGAGGAGAATCTCTGCATGACAATTTGAAATGAGCTGCAAGAGGAGTAAATACAGGTTTACTACCATCCATTCCATACATGGATAACACTCTCTTGACATAAGAACTTTTTTTCAGAAACAACAAACATTGACTTCTATCCCTTGTTATTTCCATTCCCAAAATCTTCCTTGCTTCACCAAGCTCTTTCATATTAAATTCTTGTTTCAGCATCTCTTTAGTATCTTTGATTACCTGTTTATCACCACATGTTATTAACATGTCATCTACATACAAAAGTAGATAGACATATTCCCCTTCCACATGTTCTTTATAGTATACACAACTATCAAACTTGTTGCTTTCAAACCCATGTGAAGTCATGTACTCATCAAATCTGAGATACCACTGCCTTGGTGACTGTTTTAGACCATACAAAGACCTCAACAGTAAACAAACTTTCTCCTCCTGACCTTCAACCTCAAAACCTTGTGGCTGAACCATATAAATCTTTTCATCCAAATTCCCATGGAGAAATGTAGTTTACACATCAAGATGTTCCAATTCAAAATTCCTATAAGCAGTTAGAGCAAGTATAACCCTTATAGGGGTGTGTTTAACAACAGGTGAGAAGATTTCATTATAATCCACCCCTGCTCTTTTTGTAAAACCCTTGGCTACCAACCTAGCCTTATACCTTGGCTTCTCACCTTCCATACCTTCCTTGATTTTGAATATCCATTTGCATGACACCAGTTTCTGATCACTTTTCAACCAGTTCCTAAGTATCTCTTTTATATAAAGTTCATCTCTTCTTCCATAGTAGCCATCCATTTTCTTTATCAACAGAGTTTATTGCTTCACTATATGATAAAGGTTCACTATTTGACTCTTCTTCAGCAGCATGAACACAAATGCATAAATATCTTCTTCATTTCTGAACCTTGCAGGTGGAATTACTTGTCTTCTTGGTCTATCTCTGGCTATACTATAGTTATTGATTGGTGCATTCTCATTCTCATGAACTTGACTAGTACTAGCCCCTTCCTTCTTACCTGTCAATGGCTCCAACTTAATATGAACTCTTTGATTCACTTCTTTAGAATTACTCTCATTGCCCATCACATCTTTGTACATGACTTCTTCATTAAACACCACATTTCTACTAATGATCACCTTTAGACTACCACTATCCAACCTCCACAACCTGTATCCCTTGACACCATCAGGGTATCCAATCATAATACACTTTTATGCTCTAGGATCTAACTTCCCTTGACTGGTATGTGAGTAAACAAGTGAACCAAATACCCTCAAATGCTCATAATCTGTCTTCATCGCAGACCATCTCTCCATTGGTACCATCATCTCTATGGCAGATGAAGGTGTTCTATTTACCAAGTAGGCTGCTGTCTTTAGTGCTTCTGCCCAGAAAACCTTGGGCATACCAGACCCTATTAGCATACACCTTACTTTATCCAGCATGGTTCTATTCATTCTTTCTACAAGCCCCTTTTGCTGAGGTGTACCAGGAATGATAAGATGTCTTGCTATGCCATTTCTTTTACATAAATCATTAAACTCCCTTCCACAAAATTCTAACCCATTATCAGTCCTTAGTTTTTTAACTTTTCTTTATGTTTGAGTCTCAACTAAAGTCTTCCACTCTTTAAATCTTTCAAAGGCCTCATACTTATGTTTCAAGATAAACACCCAGACTCTTCTTGAGTAATAATCAATTATAGATAGAAAATAAGAGGCACCACCCAGGGATAAGTTCATTGTAGGCCCCCACAAATCAGCATGAACATAGTCTAATATATTCTTGGTTCTGTGAATACCTTTAGTGAACTTAACTCTATGAGCTTTGCCCATTAAACAGTTTTCACATGACCCAAAGTCACAGTTAGACAAATCTGTTATAACCTCTTGCTTCTGCAATTCTGCTAATCCTTGATTACTATTATGACCAAGTCTATTGTGCCATAATAGTGCATTATTTTGATTATTACCTTCTGTCACATTAACAGACCCCACTACAGCATGGCCATCTAAAACATATATGTTATTATCCCTTCTTGTACCAGATAGCATAACAATTGACCCTTTAATGACCTTAGCCTTTCCATTCTTTAGACTAACACTATAACCATTTCTTTCAAATGTGCCTAATGAAATTAAATTCTTGGTGATCTGATAACTCCACCTCAATTCCATTATCAAGTTTCATATTTATAACTACATGGCCCTTAATAGTGCAGGGTCTTCATCACCAAGTTTCACTTTACCAAGATCATCAAACTTTAGCTCTTTGAAAAATTCTTTGTTGGGAGTCATATGGAAGGAACAGTCTAAATCCACCCTCCACTCATACTACCGTTTTCAACTACAAGCACATCTGCACTTTCATAACCATCAGCAGATTCATCAGAGGTGCAATTATTGTCTTGATTTCTTGTAGAACTAGATCCACCATCAGTCTTCTTTTTCTTGTTCTTGTCAGGACAATCTCTTTTAAGGTGTTTTTCTTAATTACAAATATAACACCTTCTTTTGAACCTTGACTTAGACCTGCTGCTTTCATTCCTTTTCTTGAACCCCCTTTGATCTGACCTTCCCCTCACAAACAGACCATCTCCAACCTCATCTTGATTGTCAGTTTTCCTTTTCAATTCTTTTGAATTTAGGGCCGCTAACACATCCTCCATTGACAATGTATCCCTTCCATACATCAATGTGTCAACAAAATGTTTATAGGATCTAGGTAGGGAGGTTAAGAATATGATAGCCTAGTTTTCATCATCAAGTGACACCTCAATATTCTCAAAATCCAATACTAGTTTATTAAATTCATCCGTATGATCTTCCAAGGACTTGCCTGCTGCCATGTGAAACGTGTATAATCTTTTCTTCAGGTAAAGTCTGTTTGCCAGAGACTTTGTCATATATAGGGCTTCTAATTTGGACCAAATTCCGGCAGCAGTGGCTTCTTTTGAGACCTCTCTTAGCACTCGGTCACCAAGACTCAAAACAATTTCACCGTGTGCCTTCTCCATGATTTCTTTCTTTTCCTTCTCTGATAGGTTCTCCGGTAAGTTGTCTTCACCCCTAAGCGCATCAAAACAAATTCCGGCAGCAGTGGCTTCTTTTGAGACCTCTCTTAGCACTCGGTCACCAAGACTCAAAACAATTTCACCGTGTGCCTTCTCCATGATTTCTTTCTTTTCCTTCTCTGATAGGTTCTCCGGTAAGTTGTCTTCACCCCTAAGCGCATCGACGACTCCATTATGGACCAATAACGCTCGCATCTTAACCCTCCAGAGACAGAAATCATTTCTTCCATCAAATTTCTCCAGAGCAAACTTCGTTGAAGCCATTTCGATCTTCAATTGCGGAATTAAGCGAACCTTCTTTGAATCGAGCTAAACCGTAGCTCTCCAATTGATAAAAATCACTTCAAAGAAATTGAAATCAAAGATCACAACCAAATGATTTCTTTATTACTCTCAACGAAATTGATTACAAACAGAAAGGCAAAAGGATGAATATGAACGGATCAATCGATCTCTAGCCAACTAACTACCTCTATATCCCTAATTAGTTTGTTAACAATGAATTAACAAACTAAGAATAAAACTTGACATAACAGCCCCTCCAACTATCAGACTTGACAAAAACTACTAAAACATAACAACTATTGACATATTACAGAAACAGCCCCTGAAGTATTACCAATTCTTGAAATAAGACCATAAACTCCAACATCATTTTATATCATAAACGCCAAAACATATATATAAGAAAATGACAAGACAGACATGTGCTTTCTCTAGTATTTGTAACCGCTAAATTTATGATTGATAAAAGATCGGAGATGACTTAATATAACTAATTATTTAATGCATACATACCTTATTCTTCAATTTTTCTTGACATGTCAATTCGAACATGCAATTTTATTATACTATTGTACAACATTCACGATCAGAAATTAATAACGTTTGCAATGAAAAAGCATGAAATTACAAATGCATTTAATTGTAAGCGACAAAATCACATAAATATCATTGGATACCAAGTGATATATTTTAATCTAGTGTATAGTGTAATTTTCGTCCATATGGTTTAGTCATTTTTGCTAGTTTTATTCAAAAAGTTTATTTTTCTTTTGTGTATCCTCGTGATTTACAAAAGTTGTTATTTTTATCGGATCACTTAACTTCATCTATATTTTAACGTTAAATAAGAGGTAATTGTGTCCAATCACTTAACTCCATCAATATATTTCTTTTTATATATTTTAAAAAAAATATATAAAAAGACACAAATACCCCTCATTTAACGTCAAATTATGGATGGATTTAACCAGTTTGATGAAAATGACAAGTTTTGTAAATCACGAGTATACACAGGAGAAAAATAATTTTTTGGATGAAACTAACAAAAATAAGTATACCACAAAGACAAAAATGCCAGTTTACTCTTCAATTTATTGCGAATGCATTTTATTGGTGTGGATAAATATATATTATTTGAACTAGTAAAAAGTATTTGTTTAGTATTAGTTAAAACAATATAAATGTATTTATTTATTGATTTAAGGTATGATTACTTTGGAAAAAAATTAATGGTGAAATGAGAATGCGTTTGAGGTTGGTTACAAGTTCAATATTATTGTTGGTTTGATTTTGGGTTTGGTCATTTATTTTTTAAGGGTGATTCTAATCACACACGGAATATTGTTAATTGGACCCGTCGTCGCGCTATACGCCCTCGTATAGGGCAATACGAGGGCGTATAGAATTCAGTCACTGCCAACAGAATGCCACATGTCATTCTCTGTCTGGCGGCTGGTCCAATACGTAGCGTATTGACCTATACGCAGCGTATGAGGCACGGGTTATATTTTTGCTCTAAAAGTTGGAAGAGTTGTTCGTTTATGAATCCTATACGTGGCGTATTGACCTATACGCCACGTATAGGTATTTTTTATTTAATTATAATTTTTTTATTTTATTTATATTTTGTTTATTTTTATTTTAATTTATATAATTTTGTTAATATAAGTTTGTTATCTATTTATAAATTTTATATATATATATATTTTTAAACATTTGTTATATTTTTACAGCATAAACAAGCAAAGTATTAAACATTACAAACCAAACAAAATATTAAACATTACAGCCAAACAAATTAACTAAACATTATATACATTACATCAAAAAAGTAAATATATATACATCAAAATGTTTTACATACATAACAACGAAAGAAACAAAATACAAATAAAATAACTAAAGCTAAGCGGGTCCGCCGTCACCCTGACCGCCTCCGCCCTCATCCTGACCCGCCACGCCCTCATCCTTAACGGGGTCGTCCGGATAATGACGTCGCGGTGGTAGTGGGCGTGGCTCGATGCCGGCGGCTCGTGACAGATCAACGATCTGTCCAACCGCCCACATCATCAGGTCCTCCATGCGATCGAGTTGACGACCCTGTCACCGTGAGTCGGCAACAAGGCCATCAAGCAATGCATGGGTAGCCCTCTCCACCCTAACAGACCTACGTACGTGTCGGGGATGCTGTGGCGGATGGTCGTGGATGGCCTCGACGTGCGGCGGCCCGTCCTCCATCGCCACACCATGTAGTGGCTGAGGCACAGCCGGGTCCCCCTGTCCAGGCATCTGCGGCAACGGCACCGGGACCCAAACCTGGTCCTGTACGGCCCCTACGAACCGAAGGCCCTGCGGGAATCGGTGCGTGATGCGCATGCCGCTCGCCGTGCGACGGTCTAATCGGACAGGGGGAATGGCCGGTGACATCGCAGGCTCATGCACGTCAAATGGTGTAACCGAACGCATGATCTGCGTGATGAAAGCACCGCCATACAAAAGCCCGTGCTTCTGCCGCATAAAGGCAGATGCAAAATAAAGTGCAAGGCACGTCGATAGGTCGCACCGCCTGCCAGTAAGCAGACAATAGAGAAAGAAGAGGTCTCTATCGGTGCACCACTCACGGCTTTTCAGACGCGGTGCGATCGACGTCGAAATAAGCCGGTGCAGATATCTATACCTAATACCCGAGACCCTCCCCTTGGTAACCAACCAAGGACTATCTGAAATCAAGCCCCAAAAAACAAGGAGTTCCTCCTTGTCCACCTCCGTCACCGCCTCTTCAAAAAGTGGCGTGACCGTCTCAGGCTCGTGGTAGAAACCCGTCGTGACGGCCCACTGACGGAGGGTCTGACGGTAAACGATCCAAAAGATCGAAAAGGAAATATGATCCGGATCCATATCCGGCGCCTCCCCGTGAAGAGGCTCTAGCCCAGCCTCTGAGAAGATGAACGTCGAAAGAAACTCGACGACCACCTCTCAGTAGGTCTCCGTGAACGATAGATCAAAAAGACGCGACCATGGCGTGTCCTGGCCGATGATGGCCCTAGCCCGCTCGGCCTCCTGTACCTCCTCGAGTAGCGCCCAATCAACTGCAGTCCCTGGACCCAACCGCACCTCCCGGAGCTTCTGGCACCGGGCATACGCCTCCGAGTCAGCCGGAAAACCCAAAAAAGGGTAGTGCGCAAGATCGTCTAGCCCTCCATATGAATATCATCATCATGATCCGCCATATCTGATAAATAATAATAATATATTGTTTTTAATTTTAAATAATAAAAAATAAATAATAATAATATATTGTTTTTAATTTTAAATAATAATATATTGTTTTTTATTTTTAATAATAAATAATAATAATAATAATTAAATTTTTTTTATTTTAAACCTATACGCCACGTATAGCCTTATACGTGGCGTATAGGTTGTTACCGGGTAAACCAAGCCATACGTAGGGCAACCAAGCCATATGTAGGCCAGTTACCGGGCAAACTTAGCCATACGCGGGCAATCAGGCCATACGCGGGCAATCAGGCCATACGCGGGCCAATTTCCGAGAACATGAGCCATACGCAACGTATATATCTATACGTGGCGTATGGCTTCATCGTCTTCCTCAGACGAACTATACGCCACGTATGGCCCTATACGTGGCGTATAGTTCTTAAGTTTCAATCCAAAAATATCTAATCTACCCAGTTTTACCCGCTAATATTCAATATAAACCTAACATTAATGATCGTGGGTGTAGAGACGTACCTTTTCGAAGTTTTTTTTAGACGACAATCGTAATCAACGAGCTTTTTTGCCGGTCGCGTATGGGTTTGTGTTTGTTTGTTTTGTGTCGTTTGGGTCTGTACGCTGCGTTTTTCTGGTATATCAAGTGGCTATACGCCGCGTATAGATCAATACGTAGCGTATAGCTACCAACCTTTGGTATTCTATACGCCACGTATTGACCTATACGTGGCGTATAACCTATACTTAAAATTAATAAAATTTAAAATAATTAACTATATTAAATTAAAATTAGTTATAGTTAATTAAAATTAATCAAAAAATAATAAAATATTAATTATAATTAACTTAAAATTAATTTAAAATAATTAAAATTACAAATAATTAAAATTTAAAATAATTAAATTGACCCTATACTTAAAATTAATAAAAAACTAATAAAGCATCATCCGTGAGTCGTGAAGTATTGTGGAAATGTAGATCCATTAGTAGCCATTATTTTCTTAAATCGTTTAATACGATCACTGTATATATTTTCCTATTTTGCTGCATCATCATTTCGGTGCAAATTCCAAAGTGCATTCGGCGTGGGAATCGGAAAATCTCCGTCTAACTTGACGTGGATGAAATGAGCCCTGTTGACGTGAACTAATGATACAGTTTGATGTTGAGCGTGAACGTTTGGACCAAACCACAATGGAAAAAATGTTTGATTACCGGCGATGCTTAAAAGATGAACAATCACCCCAAATCTTTGAGCAATTAGGAGTCCTGTGTATGGCATCGACATCCAACGACTAACTGGTGCGGCTTTCACATCCTGCCAATCTATTGTGTGACGTAGCATATCATACTCTTGAAAGGCGACTCTGTCAAAAACAGTTCTCCACCATTCCTCTTTATTGTCCATCTCCTGTAGAAGTTGTTGTCTGATAAAAAGCCACCGGTTTTCATTTAACCCTAAGCCCAAAGCTACCGATAGAAAACCACAGTTACCGTCGGGATTTACATCCTATATATGTGAAATGTACGGATGAAAGACAGACGGTATCGAATCCTTAAAACAATTTATATTGTTAACCGCATCTTTCCCCATAATCAATGGAAAACCAAGATAGACGTTATCATCTTGTGGTTGCTTTCCTTTACCCTTCGTTGGACGACGGTGTTGAATGACCGAACTCGCTTGTATCGAGTCTTGTGACGCAATGTACGAGTTGTGTCTCGCAGGGTCACATTTGCTTTTTTTGGGATCCTGTGAATGAGCTGTTTCTCGCGACATCATGTTTCCTTTGTTGTTGCTTTTTCAAAGTTGGACGACCGCGAGTATCTTCTTGTACCACAGGCGCTTTCTTGTTACTTTTGCTCGGAAAGACCACCCCTGCGATTCTCGACAGCATACTTCTTTTGACCTGATCAGGTTCTGAAATAATTTTGTTTCTCACTTGACCAAGTACTTTATCCACGTCTACATTTTCATCATCGACAAACGACGGTTTTAAATCAAGTTTCCTCCAGAAGACGTCCAACGCATCTAGCGGGATTCTGCCACATGTAGCTTCGATACTTGCCAGACGACAAGCACACGGCAACCCACAACCACTAAAAAGTTGGCAACCACACGTTGCATTTTGTTTTCGTATATGTGATAACTTGTACCACTCGTTTTCTAACACATTTAGAGCTTTATGTGAAACCTTACCGTGCAGGTTATCAAACAATTCAATAGCTATGTGGCTATCCATTTTTCTTATGAGGCTTGTTCCAAACGCAAACTGTAATTGATAATATTGATCTGTTACAATTTCATCAACAAACCCAACAAGTCTATCTAGGGAGTTGTTAGCATTTCTAAGATAACTCTTTAAAAGCGAATGCTGGCTCTCGACTCGGTTCGTTGTTTGTTGACCAAAATTGAGGTTTTTGTTGGACCAGGCGGATACAAACTTTTCTTTATACGGGTCCAACCAATTTTTAGTCACATAATGTATAACTCCTGGAAAAATATTGAATAAATATTTAAATATTTATTCAATATTTTTCCAGGAGTTATACATTATGTGACTAAAAATAAATATTTAATAATTTTTCAATGTTGGGTATAATTTTGAGACTGATGCTGTCAATCGAAATTACAGTATCGAAACTACTAGTTTCGGTTGAACTTTTGTTCAATCGAAACTACTAGTTTCGGTTGAACATTTGTTCAATCGAAACTAGGTAGTTTCGATACCTGTTTTTCAGGCCCATTGGGCGGTGGCTTGGAAAACAATCCGGAAATATTTTATATTCAAAACTTACTTCCTCGTTTGGCAGCATACAGTCGTTCGTAAAGCCGGTTGAAGTTGTACTGGTATATATCTGGCGTGGGAGACTCACATAATACCGACCATGAATACTTGAAATTTGCCCAGTCTTCGTCTGTAAATGATGCCCTACAATGTTTTGCGATATTCTCGTGTATGTGCCACCGACATAGGTTCTTCGAACAATCCGGAAATATTTTATCACATGCGTTCATAAGAGCTTTGTCCCTGTCTGTTACTATCACACGCGGCTCCATACACTTTTGCAACATTGCTTTTATTTGCAGTAGCACCCAGATGAAGTTTTCCTCTCGTTCTTTTGATATAAATGCATGAGCGACGCAAAACGACTGGTGTGTGGAGGTCACACCGACCACTTGGACAAATGGAAGTCTATACATGTTTGTTTTGTAAGTCGAGTCGATCATCAACACGTGTGGGAACGCACGCCCCATCTCAAATGATTTCGGATGAACAAAGAATATCTCCTCCACAATATTTGTGGCAGGATCTTCCCGAGTATAGTAGACGTATTTTTTAGAAGAAAGCAGGTTTTCCAGAATCTGCATTGGAGTTTCACCGACTCTCGTTTCGTTTTTTATCTTTTGTATCGCTTTATAAATGTTCTTTTTAATGCAACTACTCTCTGGGTTTTGTTCCCTTATAGTTGCCAGAATGTTTCGTGGCAACATGTTTTGCGAATACAACTTCGCCACCAAAAGTTGTTCCGACTGAGACAGTCTCCTCGCAAAGGAGTGCGCCTCAAGATGTTGACTAGGATCGTGGTTATGACTGTCATCCTTCACCGTTAATTTCCAATCACCGGTATTTTCTTGGTACTCTCCTTCTAATTTAAAGGGACAACCTATTTTCTTGCTACCGGCACGTCTAACCGTGGCAGTAGACGCACGTTCGCCGTGACGGTCACACACAAGCCACACCTTGATAAACGGTTCCGTCGGATCGTCGCCTTTTCTCCTCGATCGTCGGGTGACAGGGACGTAACCATTCTCACGTCCTATCCTGACCGCCCAATCCACCAACTGTTCACGAGACTGAAAATTCTGGTCAGTTTTATACGACACGTTTTGATGGTTTTGTTCCTTGTCTTCGGACACGAAGTCGTCGGTTTGTTGTGTCGGGTATGAGACTTCACCGTATACGTAGTCGTCGGTTTGTTGTGTCGGGTATGAGACTTCACCGTATACGTAGTCATTCGTGGGTTGTGTAAGGTAAGACGGTTCACCGTATACGAACTCGGATTGCTCAGTGGCTCGTTCAAATCTGGAAGCCTTACCCGTTGATGAGAATAAATGTCGGACGAGACCTCCTCTCGGTTCACCTCTTGAACGCCAGAACTTTGCGGGTTGTTTTCCACCGACTCGTTAGAATATACCTGAAAACCGTAGTTACCATCCCACCACCAAGACATGTTTATAATTTTTGTGAGATTGTTTGGAATTTTCTTTTGAAAGTATACGTTCGAATGAGAATATCGTGTGTCATTAAATACACAAAATTTGGGCCCTATACGCATCGTATAGGCCAATACGGTGCGTATAGGGTACGAGATACTTTCTGCAACTAGTCATCCATCACATCTCTATACGCCGCGTATAGGTCAATACGAGGCGTATAGCGAGGTGATGGATGACTAGTTGCAGAAAGTACCTCGTACGCTATACGTCCTCGTATTGTCCTATACGATGCGTATAGGATTGGAATGACCATGTTGTAAGAGAATGTCCGGTATGGGAAATTGTGAAGGGCTATACGCATCGTATTGCCCTATACGATGCGTATATGGCCAAGTCCAAATAGCAATTATCGTGTGCCATTAGTAGTCCCATTTTTTAATGTAGGTTTTATGATTCTATCTTCTTGCACAAAGTTGCTTTTAATAAGTACCTAAGGAATTGTATATAAGATCAAGAAAAAAAAACACAAAATTCATTAAAAAAAATGAAAGAACAAGAACTCAGCATTTGCTATTATCAATCTAATCTATTTAAAAGGAAACGCTTACGAACAGTGAATTATTAATTTTTTATTAAATAGCCTTCTTATATAAATAAATGAAAACAGAAATTTTCAACAATTGAATGGTTTGGTCCAGCGGTCATTTTCTTTTATTATCCTTATTTTAGGTCGCAAGTTCTACGCCGTTCTCCACCAAATTTATCAATTTTTGTTTTCTGAGTACAACAACACTTTTATATATGTTTTAATAATAATTTTTTCAATACTTAAATAAAACCTTGGTATTGGTATAGTGGTTTGACACCTCCTTTCCTATCCTATCTTATCCTTTAGCTCCTGGGTTTGAAACTCCTGGCCGTAAAACATTTTTTTGTTCATTTTTTTCTTTTGGTTACTCTTTTTCAATTACTAGGCGCAATGTGAGAGACATAATATATTTTTATATCTATGGTTCGATCTCTAAAACCGATCCGACTCAAATTCGTACGTTACTTTTGTGTACTTAAACACATTAATGTTAACGTCAAAACATTTTTTTTCTTCGGTTTTTTTACATTTTCTTTCAGGATTAAACGAGTAGCCATAACCTCGAATGTTTTTTTATGTACATAACTATATTTCTTTTGAAACCGCCTCAACCGTTTATGATCCGCTTCACGCCGCGGGAACTCGACTTATGCTACGTTTCGATGCCGCTGCAACGCGCGGCGGGTAAAATTTCTAGTTTTCTTTAATCCACAAGGTAAAAAAATCTACATCTAATAAATTCAGTTCATATATATTTGTATCTTTAATTCCTTAGTACAAGAATTTGTAGTTAATAACTTGTAGACATGTAAATAAACGGTACGAATATGAACGAGGCTATGTTTATATTCTTCCTTTTAATGTCAACCGAAAAAGTAACACAACATGAACCAAGGTTGTAGAAGGCGCTAGGCGCTCACAGGGCAGTCGACTGGGGAGTTGCTAGTACTCGGACTAGATGGGGAATACTCGGACATGGTAATTTATAAAGAAAATAATTTTTGAGAGATTATATACATGTCAAATATCTTAAGTTTACTAGTATATACGTAAAAGAACTCCCAAAATCAAAATCAAAGAATCAAATCAACAGATATACAATTGCAAAATCTGTTAATGCTTAATGTAAGAGAAAATAATTTCAAAAAATAATATAAGAGAACCTTTGGTCTTCTGTTCTTCACTTCGACGACAAAGGTATAGAGTACATACAGTGGCAAAATCAGACCATTATGAAGCAAAAATGTGAAATCGGACCATTATAAAGCAAAATCGGACTATTATAAAGCAAAATCGTACCGTAACTGTCAGTTTTATGACTTCATCGACCAAATCGGACCATATAAACCAAAATCAGATGATGGGTCGCCTAGCCCGAGATGGACCGCCTAGGCCCGAGGACTGCGTCCGAGTTTCTTAGGCCGAGTAGGGATAAAGCGGTGCAGTAAATTGCCGAGGAGCGCCTAGGCGCCGGCCGAGTTTTGCAACACTGACATGAACACACAAACAAGCCTATTTTTTACATGTTTGTTTGTTTGTTAGTAAAATGAACGTGTTTGTATTTATTCATGTTTGTTCGTTAATATGTCAAACGAAGTGTAGTCTTTATTCATGTTCGTTCGTTAATATGTTAAACGAACACATGCGAAAGATATAAATTAAAATAAAAATCTAACGTTTTTAAACCTAACATCAATACTCAAAATTAACATACGGAGACAATTTGATAATTCAATTTTCAAGTTCATTTCATCCATACATTACACATGTACAAGAAGTGAGATCCGGTGAAAATTATCTGTCTTCTGGTAATATCTATCTATCTATCTATGTATCTCGGTCATGATGAAATTAATAATTTTTAGAAGTGAATATAGTGATCACATTAAGAACTCCTTGATTTTTTTTACAAACTAGTATAGATGATAACTAGTGCTAGATGAGATGATTTACCACACTTGAGTTTACTAATTGCTTTAAAGTATATTCCGAGCATGACAAGCAATATGATAACATAACGCCTCGGTCAAAACTCAACTTGTTATTCCAATCAAGTTCGTAAAGAATAACCATTATGTGAATTTAACATCATCACAAGGATGCCCAGGGATTTCTATTGGTCGGGGGAACATTCCACCTCTCTCATCTTTAAGCTCTCTCTCCTCCATGTCAACGACATATCAGATTTTTTCATCCCTTCCAACTAAATAACACTTAATTATAAATATAATACTAAATAGAAATACAATACTAATTTAAAAAAAAAAAAAAAAAACTAACAAAAACATTCCATTCATTTAAAAGAATTACAATACCAAATGAAAACATAAAAAATACAACTATTCGTCAAGGTGGTGTATGTAGGCATTTGCAATAAGTTCCACAAGATCTGATTGAAGGCTATCGTGCGTTTCTTGGCAATGTAATTCCAAAAGAATATCATTGTCTACTTCTTCATTGGTCGGAGGATCTTCAATGTGATCAGGACATATTACAACGTCTTCGTCTTTCTAAATCATATTGTGTAATATAATGCAAGCGCACGTTATATTTCTAATTTGGGCAGGACGCGTTGCCCGTGCAAGAAATCGGACTATAGCCCTATGAGTTTTTAGAATACCAAAAGCTCGTTCCACGTCCTTTCTCACTGCTTCTTGTGATGCCTTGAACCGTATACGTTTATCGTTGGGTGGAAAACTAAATTATTTCACCAAGGTTTCCCGATTGGGGTATATCACATAGCAAGATAATACTCATGCTTGTATTGTACACCATTTACCGCGAATGTACACTTGGGCGAGGATCCATGTACACGTCGTTGAATAGTGGTGATTGATTAAGTACGTAGATGTCATTGTTGGAACTTATGAAACCAAAGAATTCATGCCAAAATCATAAATCTTTCATGGCTACCACTTCGAGCATAATCATTAGGTACTAGTGATCGCCTCACATGCATTGACTTCATAATGCCATTTGGGCAATTTCTCCAAACCCAATGTGTATAAGCAATACTACCTAGCATTCATGGAAATCCATGCTGACTTTCATGTGCGGCATACAGTTGTATAGTTGGCAGTCAGTTTACGTAAATAATATTTTCCGTACAACTTAATAACACCTTCACAAAAGTATTAAACTTTCACGCGAAGTTCTTTAGACATACTCAAGTAATTATCTAACGCGTCTAGAACATTCATGTATGCCAGTTGACGTATTGACGATGTACACTTTTGTAATGACGTGAAACTCTTTTTCCATCTAGCATTCCAAGTTGTTTGAAAATTTTCAAAGTTTCTCTTCATATCATCGACTATTTTTTTTTTTTGAAATAATTGTCTTCGCATCCGAAACCTTGTTCTGAATGTATCATCCCCTATACTAGATTCTCATAGAAGTAATTTTGCATGAGATGATCTTGTGTAGCTTCACGGTCTCTTCTTACGTAATTTTTTTAACTTACGGTGTCTTGAGTATTAAAAGATTGTTGAATAATTGTAGAAGGAAATGTAAATCCTCCAATCTTGTTTCTTCAACGTCGTGGTGGGGGTGGGGTGATGGTGGACCGCACAGCTAAAGGTCATGACACCATATGGGTAATCGTGGACCGCTTGACTAAAAGTGCTCATTTCTAACTAATTCATGAGGCGTTCTTATCAGAAAGGTTTGCTGAAGTATTCATCAATGAGATTGTTGCACGACACAGAGTGCTATTGTCAATTGTATCTGACCGGGGACACACAATTCACATCAAGGTTCTGGAAAAGATTCCATGAAGCAATAGGCACGAGACTAAATATTAGCAAAAATCCATAAACGGATGGCCAGTCTGAAAGGACTATCCAAACCCTAGAGGATATGCTTCATGCTTGTATCATTGACTTTGGTGGTAGTTGGGACAGTCACCTGCCACTAGCAGAGTTCTCCTACAACAACAGTTATCACGCAACAATAGGCATGCTGCCTTACGAAATGTTGTACGGTAGAAAAGGCAGAACCCCGGTTTGTTGGGGTGAAATAGGTTAGAAAGAACTGGGAAGCCTGGAAGTTGTTAAAGAAACTTTTGAAAAGTTTGATCAAATCAAGGCCCGCATGAAAGCTGCACAAGACCGTCAGAAATCTTACGCGGATAAAAGACAAAGACCTATTGAATTTAACGTTGGGGAGAAGGTAATGCTAAAAGTGTCGCCCTGGAAAGGAATTATATGGTTTAGAAAGAGAGGGAAGTTAAGTCCAAGGTTCGTCGGACCATTCAAGATATTGGCACGGGTAGGAGAAGTTGTCTGATGAGTTAAGTGGGATTCACCCGACATTTCACGTATCACACTTGCGAAAGTTTCTGACCAATGAAACAGTGTACATACCACTTACCGACATCGAGGTTCACAACAGCTCTTAACTATATTAAGAGCCGGTGGCCATATAAGACAGAAAAGAGAAACAATTACGTAATAAGGTAATCCAATTGGTTAAAGTACAATAAAAGCATTGAAAGGGTTCAGAGGCTACACGGGAGACCGAGGAAGAGATGAAGGAGTCGTACCCCCAATTGTTTAACTTATAGCAAGTTTCGAGGACAAAACCTCTTGTAAGGGGGGTAGAATTGTAACACCCTAAAAAGGTCTCAAAGAAATAAAATAAGAGTTCTAAAAATTTCCTAGAAATGGATGGACTATTTTGGTAATTATCTCAAAGTTGACACACTCCATATAAACCCCCCGCCCAAGCGCAAACTTGGATCATTACCACCCTCACTTGTCACGCAAATTTGAGAAGGAATCAAGGTAAGTTCTCGGCTAAACGATTCAAGTTCAAGCTACCATTTGGCTTCATCACTGCTACGGATCACTAGGGGAAGAAGATACAAGAAGTTAACACGCTTTTGAGGTAAAAAACTGCCTTAAAGATTTTATTTTTATTCGTCTCTAAGGTTTCTAAGTAAAATGGAATTTTAACACTAAAAGATCATGATTTTACATATGAAATAGGATAAAGGCTTCAGATTTAACATTGTGGATGTTAAACAAATATTTTGAACGTATAGAGTCTGGATCTTGATGCCAAAATCAAACCAGATCTGAATTCATGCAAAAACTAGGGTTTTGAGTATAAACCTAGCACTCGGAGCTAGTTCTCGGACCTAGTTCTTGGAGCTAGTTAATAAGACCTAGATATCGTATCTAGTTCTCGTATCATGTTTTCATAATCAAGTGCTCGTAACTTAGTTCTTGGGTTTAGCGTTTACGAGAACTTACAAGTTCTCGTTAAAGGATGAAGAACGATTACTAGTATGTGAAACTAAGCTCTTTAGGATGTATATGCACAGGTTAAAAGATCTATAGAGACTCCTGGCTGTGCCTAGGCCCGATACATCTACTATCAAGCTCAGGTGAGTTTCTAGAAGCCCTTTTAATAAAAGTTTTATAACGTTTTGGGCATACTTAACTTATTATGAAATGTTTTCAAACGATGGCTATGACCTTGATATAAAAGTTGACTGATTTAATAAATGATTTTCCCTGTGTGCTTATGTGTATGTGTAATGGTTGCCTTGGTGGCAAACGGACGACCAGACGGCTGTTTATGCAGATGGTATGTTTACGAGCTACGACTCGATATTTATGCGGGCTACGACTCGCCAATGTTTACGGCTACTTCGGTAAACGATAGGTGCTTTTCGATGCACGACTGCATAATAGTCGAATGGGAAACGACTACTTAAGTGGACAGCTATCCGTCTACTTCGTGTAGACGCTATGTTTGCGGCTGCACCAGTTAGCGGTAAGATTGCCTCCACTTGGTGTAGACAGTAGGTGCCTCTTCGGCTACTTCGGTAGGCGATGCGACGTACGATCACTATGCAGACGGTATGTTATGCGAGCTATGACTCGCCAATGTTTACAACTACTTCGTGTAGACGGTAGGTGCTTATTCGATGCACAACTGCATATGTGGTAGGTACGAATACGGTTGTCTGTGTGACACCGTTATGAGACAAGAAGCTTTTCCCATTGTGTTAAGCTAATCTGTATGTTACATGTTTATGAGCTACGACTCACAATGATATTTGATTATGAGCTATGACTCACATTGATGATTTACTATGAGCTACAAGTCGATATGATATATGACTGGGAGCTACGACACCATTTGATGTATGCTTAGGAGCTACGACTCCGTATGTTTAATAGTTATATATATAGGATTATATATACTTATGAGCTATACCTCTCCATGATATGTGCTATGTGATGATGCGAATGCCTGATTACTTAAAACTAGAACTCATCGGCGTTAGCTGACTTTTTAGTATGTACTTCAGGTTAATACTAGATGAATGAAGGATTGCTATACATACGTTGGACCTGGGTTGGTGGCTACCTGATCCACAACTGACATTCCGTTTATGTTTAGATTAAAGATAATGTTATTTAATGTCTTATGATGTATGTTTCTATGACAATGTTTCCGCTGCCTAATGAATGAATTTCAGTATTGAATTATGTTGTGAATGAGTAAATCTAACGCGCGAGGTCTACGGGGAGTCGGGGCCATACATTATGCCTTCCCACACATAAGTGTTTATCCAACTATCGAGATCAAAATATTCCTGCAAATGGAAATAATTAGAAAACATCTAATAGTTATGAAATTGAAAGTAATTAGAAAACATCTATACTTACTAAAAGTGTGGGATATATGGCATGTTTTTTGTCATGGGGAACGTTCGCCCAACTAGCATGATGTAAAGGAACAACCTTTTCAACCTTGTGAGAGATACAACGTATAAAATCCGACGCGTTCTCTCATACGAACTTGTACCCCCCCCCCCTCTTGAACTTCAACGTCAATGGATAGAGGCCTCCTCCCGTTTTTCTCAAATTTTTTATATAATTTCAGGTTTTTAGCTTTTGAATGCCTTCTTTGCGAGAGATCACCTACATTGACACATGAAATTGAAAAGTTAGGAAATTGAAAAGATATTCAATCTAAAGACATACATTAAACACGAACAAGTAACTTATCACCAGAGCCACCGCAACCCGAAGGGAACCTAGATGGACCCCCATCTCCACCATCACCTCCGTGTGATCGAGCATATGTTGCCATTATTCCTTCAAAATTTATCTCTATTAGATAAATTTTGGACAGGTATATTCTAAAGGGTTATTCTAAATAAACATACCAGTGTACACATACATAAACATACACGTACATAAATGACATTAGAGACGTAAGTGTTTCAAGCCAGCTAAAGGCTTTTTTTATATATATATTTTTAATTTTAAATATATATTTTTATATATAACTATTACTATTTATAAAATCATGATAAACGAGTTGTTTACACCCTAAATGACATAAAAAATTACATACAAAAACAAAAGTTCAAAAGTTAGGATACGTACCTTAATTAAAGTCAAGGAAACACAAATATAAAGTTATTCTCACGTAGTCAACCGCAACGAGTTCTAAACTTGTAACAAAATTAAATAAAGTTACATATACATACAAACATATAAACATACACAATTACATATATACATACACAAGTACACAATTATATAAATATACATATACAAACATACATACACATATAAACATAAACAAATACCCAATTACACAATTAGAAAATTATATACATACACATGCAAACATACATACACATATAAACATAAACAAATGCCCAATTACAAAATTATATACATATACATACAAACATACATACTAATCATACACATAAACAAATGAACAATTACTAATTAATCAAAACTAGTAATTACATACAAACATACATACACATACATACATAAATAAATGCTCAATTACACAACTACATGCATATTGATGTGCCATCATTTATACATATTTTACATGTATAATTATCCCCATATTAATCACAATTGGACATAATATGATGATAATTGATACTTAATCCACTCATTTATGTCATAATAGGATAATCACCCTTGATATACAAAAACATGAAGAAATCACTTAAAATCAAGGAGAAATCAGCATTCAAAAGTTAATTGAACGAAAACGGACGCAGGAGATCAACCCTGGAAGTCAAAAAGTCAACAGGGAGCAAATTAGGACAATGCACGGTCGTGCATTGCCTTGTATGGCCGTTCAAACCCTAAGATGCTCCCCTGTCCTCCTTAAAGCTTCCAGATTCCGCACGTGAAAGAAAATGGTACTTTGCACGCCCGTGCAATCCAATGCACGACCGTGCAATCCAATGCACGACCGTGCATTGCCAAAATCTTTGCCTATAAATTGCAAGCTCATTCTAGTGTTTTAGGTGTCTAAGACCATGGGTTGTGAAGGCCCTAGTGCTATGCTAGAGCCAGAACTCCCTCGGTTTTGGTCCGTTTTAGCTTTTCTTTGTTTATTTTCCTTTTCCAAGTCTTGTAATATGAAGTGATTCTTCTCGTTCGAGTAAAATAAAAGAGGGCAACCTATACCCACTCTCCCTTGGTGTTGGAATACTTCCACACATTATCTAAGGGTTAGTGGAGTCACTTGTATGGTCATTCATGGCTAGTCCTCTTGCGTTGCTCGAGTTGGTTGAAGTTTAATTAATTAATGAAGTACTTTTAGTATGTTATGTTCTTAAAGTCTTTCCTATAATTTATCTTAAAAAGACCAGAATAAGTGATCTTTAAACCAACTTAATAATATTAAATCTTGTAAGTTACTTAAGCAAGTCCTCTTGTTTGAGAAGCTTATTCGGATTTGTACGGTCTATATACAATCTTAGTGCTAGCAACGGCCGAGTTAGTATTGGTTTATTATTATGGGTTGATTGGAGGTTTGGGTATTCAATGGGTCATTTGAGTCTTGACTGGACCTTATGAAACGTGTCGGTATTTCTTTACTTCTCTTGTGTTAGCTTGAAGAGGACTCCTAGCTGGGGCCATGGGGCTTGATCTTGAGGATGAAAGTTTTATTTATTTAAAATGATTTTATAAGTAAGACAACTATTTTAAGAACGTGTTCTGTTCGGTCCGAGCGTTCATAAAGTACATTTGGAGGAAGTTGTGCATTTCGACTTTCCGGAAGAAGTTACAAGACATGACCTACGTCAGTCAAAGGCGAATCTTAGTCCGAATAATGAATCACGGGATAGCCGGCGGACTTGAGACCCCGTTTAGGGTCCCGAAATTCATTAGGAACAGTTGGCCGACCGTATCCAATGTTCCGTTACGAAATACTAGCTCCCCCATCGAAATGGTTAGTACAAATAACTATGACCAACCTTACTTTAAATGCAACATTAATTAACAAGTGATAACAACTAGAGTAACATCTTAAACAAGATAATATTTCTAATTACATTTCTTATCTTTTTATTTTCCTTTAAACAAAACCTATCTTCCAACTTATTATCCTAGTCAGACAATATCAAGGGTTGAGTACGGGATCCGTGTCCATGGTTCGATATTTGGTTCGTACCCATGCTTTACTACGCTGCGATAGGTACACTTGCATTTTGTATGCGTGTTTAGTTGAAGTAATTATCATTTTAATTTATAAATTTAAAACCTGATTTTTTGTAACTCTAAACAGAACATTAAAGATGTATATTATGTCTCTCGTATCTGGCATCAAATTTTTGGAGCCATTACTAGGAATATGTATATATATATATATATATATATATATATATATATATATATATATATACACTAAACACGCTCATCACATATACATACAAACTTACATACACATATACACATACATATTAAATCATAAAAAGTAATCATACACACATACATACTAATTATACATATAAACTTAATTTCATCATAATTACTAATTAATCAAAACTATTACTATTTCATCACAAATTCCTAATTATCCATATAAACTTAATTTCATCACAAATTACTAATTAACCAAATTACATACAAACATACATACACATATATACATAAATAAATTCCTAAATTCCGCAATTACGTACATTTACATACAAACATACATATACATACATAAACAAATGAATAAATAAACAATTATATACAGACATACATACAAACATACAAATACATACAAACACATACAAACATTAATACAAATACATACAAACATATATACATACAAATCATACATATAAACCAAATTTTATCACAAATTACTAATCAAAATAAGTAATTACCTTCAAAAAGCTTAAAATCCAAGAAACGCTGAAAACCTTCAAAAACTTAAGCAATATTAAACAACACAAACTTAAAAATTGTTGAATATTTTGTGAAAATTGAAAACCTAGATGTTAACTCACCTTAAAAACCGAGATTTTTGTGAAAATTGCAAAAACACTCAAAATCGTGAAATCGCTGGATGGATTCGAGAGAGAAAATTTTGGTGTTTTTTTGGGGGAAATGAGAAGCAGAAGCTGTCTGCTGGGTTTGTTCTCGCAGTAACATGTCCCGACAACATGTTGTCGGGACAGGGTCTCTCGCCGTCGTCATATGATGGCCTACAGGGTTTCACCTGGCTAAATTTCGGAGGGACCTATCCCGACGACATGTCGTCTGGGTAGGCGTCATCGGTGTAAGCTCAAATCCTTGTAGTGATATCATCCACATAATTATTATATATCTAATACGAATCAAAGTATATAAGTCTTTTCGAATTAACATCTACAAGAAACAAATACGACTATCATTTATAAATGATTATAAAAAATTAATCACATTTGTTTATTTAATATTTTCCCGTATTTATTAGATATTAAGATTGACTGCTCACCTACTAAGACGAAAAAAGAATAAAAATAACACCAAACACTTTTGTGGAAATATATATATTTTTTAGTAAAGTTAATAGTGTTCTTTGTGTAACTATTACACATGTTATAACAACAATAAAACCATTAAACTAATTGGTAAAGAAACCGTACCTAATACCTTCTTACTTTAGGGTTTTCATTAAGGACCTCAAACGAGTCGAAAAGGTCGAGATCAAACTTAGGGAGAAGGGGCCACTTCAAACTGAACCAATTAATCAAATGAACCAAAATTAAGCCATCAATAAGTGAATGTTACCTCATTTTTACCAAAATAACATAAATTATAAGAAGTACTTCGAAAATATACCAAATGAACCAAATTCCATATTTTCATCAAAACCCCAAATGGTCATCCATATTTCCATCAAAACCCCAAATGGTAAAAAAAATGGCATAATTTTGGTTCATTTGATTAATTTTTGGCATAATTATTCGAACCAGGACCTTATGGTCATTCTTCTATTAATTACATAAATTTCTTTAAATTTTTTTAAAATTTTTTGTTTCCCGCCTCTCTCTCCTATTAAATAATAATGATTATAATATTTTTTATAAAACGTTTTTTATTTAAAAAAATATGTTTGTTCGTAAAATATTTTTATAAATTGAACATTTCTTTCATTCTTTTTATAAAATATTTTTATAAAATAACTATTTCACCAAGAATAGCCAACATACAAATCTTTATAGAAACTGCTGATTTATAATAAATTATTTTTATTCAACCCATATAATACATGGGTTTTAACCTAGTTACCTAGTTGTCTGATAAAAGATGGTGGGCATGAGGTATGAAAAACAAATGAGATTATTCCAAATTTGATTTAACAAAAACTTTATATAAAACCTTTTGTTTACTTTTTAAAATTATTATTATAAATAGTAAGTAGTTTATTATATTTTTTTATGTTAACTTTCTATTATCTTTTTTCTTTTTTTACTCATGGTTATCACCAATTTGTAGCTTAAGAATGCATCAAACTCGAACCCAAGAAAGTGGTCTCTCTTTACCAAACCCGAATTTTCGGTGAATGATTCTTTCCACTCTCCTGTTTCTTTACCTAAATGACTATTTTAAACTCATATAAAACTAAACTTTTTAATAGTTAATATACATAGATAGATATAGCGCCGTTAATTACAGAACCTAATTATGTTAAAAATTACGAGAATTATATAAATATTTATACATATTGTTTTAAATGTAACATATAAAACAATTATTTAACCATCTCGTTCTCTCTCCCATCACATCTGATTGTCTTTCATGTATCACGTATAAGTGATTATGCGGTTCTTACGATCCTATACTTAAAATTAGCTACAAGCTCTAACATAAATGGGCGGATCAAATACAAAAATGGAATTAATTACACGGATGGCTCCTGTGGTTTACCCTGATTTCACTTTTGTTCCCTAGGAATGGGAAACTACAAGTTTGGCCTAATAGTTTGCACGATTTTAACAGAGATGGCCCCTGAGTTGGATGTCTGTTAAGTTTTCTATTAATATTCGATAAAATGACCAAAATACCCTTTATATATTTAAAAAGAAAAAATGAAATAAAATAGTGGGTCCCACACATTTCATCTTCTCCCCACCCCTCCTTTTTTCAGCTATCTCCTCCGACGGTCCGGCAAATTCGGGCACCCATTTTTGCACCAAATTCAAATCCGAATCCACCTTCGTTCATCTCCACTAAATTCAAATCCGACACCACCTTTCTAAATCCTCGCAGCCACCATTTCCCCCCACAATTTTTCATGGTCTCAGCAGCAAAAAATCACGACTCTTCAACGATGTTGGTGGTTGGTGTTTAGACAACAGTGGAGAGTCCCCAAGACCTATAGAGACGGTGACTCGACCGGAGGAACAATGACTGGCGACGATGTTTTTTCTAGATCTGATTGGAACGGTGGTCAACGATGATGGCGTGCTTGCTTTGGATTTGACTGGAAAGGTGGTCAACAACGACAAGCGACGATGGTTTTCTAGTTCACGGTGACTAGGGTTTCGAGACCTGTGGCGGTGGTGATTTTGTGTAGGTCCCTCGGGTTCGGCGGATCGTCACATGCAAGTGGGTCTACTAGTCGGACCGGGTGCGGAATACCTGTGACTAGGCGGAGAGTCAAGCTAAACAAAGTAAACCGACAAGAGAAAGCACTTTAAAAGTTCTTTGTATTATAAACACTTGAAGGTTACAAAGAGAAGCACTAAGATTACAATTTGCGTATTTGCTACTGTGACTGCCTATGCCTGCGTACTTAACTTCTGTCAACCTATCATATTTATACAAGACCTGACGCAGGGAAAAATGCTCTTGCGTACTTAGCAAGTACGCAAAGGTATTTTTGCGTACTTGCTAAGTACGCAGGAGCTTTCTCCTGCGCACATACAAGTGCGCAAAACACTTAGAGAAAAATGCAACATTCAATATGTAAAAGTAAATACAACCCGATAAACTAATACATAAAGACTCTTACATACAAAGACAATTACAAACAAGAAAATACAAACTAAGACTCTATCCAGAGTGTTTGTCACAGGAAAGTGCTTCAACAAACTCCCCCTTGACAACAGCTCTGGATAATCTTCAGTCTTTAGTCTTCACATCTTCAGTCTTCACAGCACTTGATCTTTAGCTTCCATCTTCTTCTTGTAATCAAGGAAGAACTTAATCACCTTGTCATATTTAGAAGCAAAGAGCTTTGTCCATTCATCAGTGTACACGCAGTATCTATCTGCTAGTGCCTCTAGATCTTTCACAGAAAAGTTGATGAAGCAGACTTCATCAAATATTCTGATCAGTTCCTTTGGCACTATGTTTCCACTGTCTGAACGTACCTTTCCCATGATCACAGCCTCGCCCGTCTTTGGATCTACGTACCAGACCACATGTCACCAAGAATATCCTGAGATACTTGCTCAAGGGAATCTTAGTTTCACATCGCACTGGCTTGTATACAAATTTATTTAAGTGCTTCTTAGTCACAGGATGTCTAGCGTGCTTATCCTTGACTCTCTTGGGCACTTGAGGCTTGAACATCTCGAATTTCCCAGATCTTGCTTCTCGCTGCAGAACCACCCACAAATCCATCGCCACTGCGTGATTAGAATGACCCAGCAGCTCTCGGTTTGCTAGGTTCACAAGGTCGTATTTGGGTAAGGAGCTGAACGCTTCACTGGTGGGTTTCAAGTATTGAACCCAGCCAGATCTTTTGATAGCGAACAGCTGCTTATCCTCTTCGAACCTTACAGCCAAGATCATCCTTGTTGCTCCGTGTTTGTCTATTATGGACGTCTTTTGCCACACAGGAGCTGGACCATTTGAAGAAGTAGAAGGCATATCTGTTTCTTTCGGTGCCTCTGGGTCCACAGGTGTAGGGTCAACTGGGGAGGCTTCAGTCGAGGCTTCCACATTACTAGCATGCTCGACTGAACCTGTGTTGAGCTGAGTTTCGAAGGACGGAAATTCAAAGATCTCTCCATCTTCTAACTCGTACTCTCCTTCCTCATCACCCTTGGGAATTTCAATTACAACATCTTCATCATCATCCCAATCGTCACCAGAGTCGATCTCTCCTTCTTCCAGATTAAAGAGAGCATCGATCTGTGCTTCATTGGAATAGTCAGGCTCTAGTTGTAGGATCTCATCATCAGATAAGTCCTTAAGCACTTCAGCCACTGACTTTCCTTTCTCACCACCACCACCAGAGGTATCACCACCCACTTGATGAGTAGACTCCCCCTGAGCCATTGGAACAGTAGAGATGGGCACGATTGCTAAAGCTTGGTGCTGACCTCCACTAGGACCGGCTTCGGGATCCTTGTCTTTGTCGTCATCCTTAGTCAAGTCGACGGGATGACAAGCCTCATCATAGTGGTTTTCTTTTCTTTCTCTTTCTCCTTTTCTTTCTCTTTCTCCCCCTGAGCATCAAGCTTCTTGGTCAGATCAGCAATCAGTTTGACCATCAGCTCATGCTCCTTCCTTTGAGTATCAAACCTCAGCTCCAAGGACGTTCTGTGACCCAGAATCATTTCATTTGTCTTGATAAGGAGCTCGTTCTGGGCCATGACATTCTCCAGCCTTTCATCAGTCCTCGTTCTCTGGCTACAAAGGATTCTAACTTCGTCTACCAAAGAATTGATCTGTGCCTGTTGAGCGTCAGACTCCTCCTTTGATTTCCGAATAGTCTCCAGTAATCTAGCAACTTGGGTTTCCAGAACATCTATCCTTGCATCATTCGGATCAGGATGTCTGGATGATGACGCCTCGGCATTGTGAATAGGGGAGGAGAAGATTGTATCGAAGTCAAACCCTTGTGTGAAATATCCATAATTGAAGGATTGACTTAGAGGCTCAATGGTGGTAGTTGGGATTGAGGATGTGATGAGGGTTGTTGGAGTTATGGTAGGGGTGATGTGACAGACTCTGTGAGAATTGGAGTAGTCACCGCCACTTGAGCAGTTGTGGTAGGGAGGGTCACTATCACAGGAATTTCCGTTGTGATTGAAGTGACGGCCACGTCAAGTTGCACCTGTGGCCTCCTCCTCCTACGGTACAGTTGCTGTGAAGGTGGGGTGGAGGCTGAATCAGGACTAGCAGCTGAAACTTGTACTTGCTGCTGAGCCTCTACCTCACTGGGGATAGAAAGTTGTTGCCTATCGCCCTTGTTCTTGTGAATGCTTTCTCGTCGTTGTCTTTGTATAGCAGCGTCAGAGTCAGAGTCTGGCTCGTATTCGCTGCTAGAAGACTGTCGCTTTCTCTTGGAGGACGACGCAGGTAGGGTTACCTTTGTCGTTCTCCTTAGGTGTACCTGCGACGGTGCATCATCGGAATCAGAAGAATCTGACTCAGTCTCTTCTGAGTCGGATCCCTCAGCACCATCATTTCCTCCTTCTCCGTCTCCATCATCAGACGATCCATCATCACTTTCCATTTCCTCCTGTTGTTATTGTTGTTCATCGGAGTGTTCACTCAATTCCGGCTCTGAATCGTGACTGTACCATCTCCAGTCACCCGGTGCCACATATGCTTCATTGATGAGGTGGCCAAAGAGTTCTGTATGCACAGGGGTAGGATCTACACTGCCTGGCTTTAGGAATTGTGCGAATACTCTTTTGTCCACCCTCTTTACTTGCAGTCTCTCCCCTATAGCAGGTAGGTTTGGCAACGCGTCATTAATCATTAGTTGCACAAACCTAGGGTATAATAAGAACCTAAACCTCTCCGCTGTGTTTATCTGGTCATTGATGGCTTTGAAAATGTAGCGGGAGAAGTTGTAGCCCTTATTGAGAAATAGGCCGACCATGGCTGCTGCAAGGTCATGACCCATGGCATCTTTTCCAGCTTTCCTTGATAAGATGCACATGATCATGACGTGGGCGAAGTACCGCTATTGGGTCTGTCGCACCCACATCTTCTTATATGAAGCATAGTCTCTCGCACCGACATAACCCATTCTTTGCCTCCAACAGCCGTCCACAAAGTAGTCTGGATAGGCTGTCGGGTCGGTCGAGAGATCTCTGAATTGAAGGACCATTCTAATAGTATATTCAGAGAAAGCAATAGCATGACCAGCAACGGTAGCCCTTATAACGTTGGGGGTTACCATGCAATCATGTTCCGCAGTCTCCCAAAACTGCTCGAGATAGGGTCTTGACACGATCGGGTCAGCAGAAATGGCGTAGCTGATTTTTGAACTGTTCAAGAAATCAACTATGTCTCTGTACTGCAGTGTTGCACCCTTCCATTCTGGTTCAGTGTTAGCTAACAGGTTGAATTTGTTAGTAAACGCCCGAGCCATGATCTGTAAAAACACACAGAAAACATAATCAGAACAACACGTATCATTGGAAATGGATAAACATGACTCAGTATAGCAGTTACTCTTTGAACTGAATTTCAGACTTAGGAATTTTTGCCAAGTGTTGGTCCTGCGTACTTGTTAAGTACGCATGAATTGCTTCTTGCGTACTTGCTAAGTGCGCAAGAACTACACTTGGTGAAAAATTTCAGAAATATGAAATTCAACTGATGTTCAAAAATCGATGTGTATTGGGTCGCTACTAGGTCGGAATCGAAGATTCTACCATATGGGACCAATATCAACACCAAGACACTGCTATACATGACCATTTTTGACCTAAAACGATCGACCGAACCACTGTCGGTCCAACTTCAAGCACAGGGTCAGAATTAAAGACAAAATTGGATGATTAAGGTCTCATAGGTGATCGAATAATGATTCTTAACAAGTTTTAATTATTAGATTTTACCCAAACAACCCAAAAATTGTCTAAAAATCTTGAACAAAAACCTAAGATAATCGGTCCAAAATCACGAGTTTTTGTGGATGGAATGAGCCTAGATTCTCACCAAATCGATGTTATGAGATGATAAAACTTTTAGTGGGACGAAAAGACGGTTTAGGAACACTTGGATTTTAAGTAAAAGTTTGCAGGGGGAAAATTTCAGTTTGAATGCGATGAAAAACTCAGAAAATTTCTAAGTACCATATTTATACCCAACACCAAAAGGTCGTGCGTACTTAGCAAGTGCGCACGTTTTAACTCGTGCGTACTTACAAGTGCGCAAGACTTAACTCTTGTGTACTTACAAGTGCGCAAGGCTTAACTCTTGCGTACTTGTTAAGTACGCAGGGCTTACTTCATGCGCACTTACAAGTACGCACAAACCCATAAGTGCGCAAACTTTCAACTCAAATTTATGAAGTTTTTCAAGTCAAATAACGAACAAGATAAAAAATATTCAATCAGGAGGATTCAAATACAATTCAGGAAGGTTAAACACAAATATTTTTGGCTTTTCTAAATAAAATTGAACTATGCATAAACTTAAAATCTTTTTGATCTTTTCTCATAGAAATATACAAGTATTCACGCAAACTATTTTTGATCAAAGACACGAGCAGAGGATCATATCAGACTATCTTTTAGCAAAAACGATACAATATAAACATCAAAGAATATGAGATCATGTCACGGATTACTCTATATTCATACGTAATAAGCACATAAACAAGTAATTCAAGTTGACAATATTATAAGATTTAAAACTATAAGCATCTTTGTATCACGTTCTTGTGTATTAAGGTATTAATAATAAGATATACAACGTGTACCCCAATGATATGCTACAATAATGTAAATTGCACTATCTCAAGGCATCTAAGATTTTCCCAATGATTTTCTAAATTTTCAGAATGAAGTTACATCTATTAGCACAGGAAAAATCAAGCAGAATCCATAAGGATTATCAGGAATCATAAGATTTAGAATCGAGTGATTCATTTGTCTTGGTTTCATTTGATTTTCTTCATTGAATATAGGTATGATGATTCAGGATAATATATATGGTGTTTGAATAAGGTAAGGGGATCCAACTTTTATCTGGATTTGATTTCAATGAATCGGGAGTGATTCAAGGGTGAATACATGCTCAACGGTTAATGTAGAGACATGTCTTGATTCAATCTCTCCTTGCATACTTGTGAGTATGGGCAGTGAGATGAACCACATTAATTGTGCTAACGACATAACCCGAAACTAATCTCAAAAGAAAATTATTGCCAAAATCTAACATCCTTTATCTGATAATGATTTTTTCTATTCTTTTACGCACACACTTGCAAACATGGGTTCAAATCACAATTGTAATTTAAATTTAGTTTCCACACTACTAGTGATTCAAAGACGCATACAGCCTACTGACAATTCAAATTACTTTTAAATAAGCACATTAAAAACATAATAATTTAAACAATTAAGTAAGCATGACGCAATCATTTCCCATATGAGCACTCTGTGACGTTTAGATCATTTCTGATGTACTATCATTTCCTCTTTTCTCAAGTTAACTTTGAAATTTTCTCCATTTTCTATTTTTTTTTATTTTGTAAAATATTTTGAAAATTAAAAGAACTGTACAGAGAATTTTAAAAGAAATAAAGTTTAACTTCCATGAATTGAATTGATTTAAGAAAAATTAATTTTCACTCAGGATTGAACATTCCTATCAAGTTGACAAGATGCTCAAAACGGGATCGATCAAATGCCTTTGTGAAAAAGGTCAGCAAGATTGTCATCCGTGTGAACTTTTACAAGTTCAATTAAATGCTTTTCAGCCGGTGAAACATTCCAAAATATCTGAGAACAATGCCACCATGTCCATCACAATTGCTGAAAAGCCGTAGTCTCTCAGTTGCTGCTGAATCCACAATATCTGAGAACAACCGCTCGCCGCAGCAATGTATTCTGCTTCACAAGTTGAGACAGAAACCGTTGACTGCTTCTTGCACTGCCAGGAGACCAGTCTGTCTCCTAAGAATTGACATCCACTAGAAGTTGACTTTCTGTCAAGGTTACATCCTCCATAATCTGAATCAGTGTAGGCTTTGAAGTCAAATGACTGCTGCTTAGAGTACCAAAGACCTAATCGGGGTTTCCCTTTCAGGTATCTGAAAATTCTCTTCACGGCTATCATATGTGACTCCTTCGGTTGAGACTGAAACCTTGAGCACAAGCACATAGCAAACATTATATCGGGTCTTGAAGCTGTGAGATACATAAGTGATCCGATCATCCCACGGTACAATCTGCTATCTACATCCTTTCCATCTTTGTCAGGATGCAGACCATGATTGACTGGGATAGGTGTGCCATAAGTACTGCTATCATTCATCTTGTATTTTGACAAGATGTCCTACACATACTTAGTTTGATGTAGATAAATGTCATCCTCTCTTTAACTGAACCCAGGAAGAACGACAATTCACCCATATTACTCATTTCAAACTTGGACTTCATCACCTGCTCGAATTCCCTACACATCCCTTCATTGGTAGATCCAAAAATAATGTCGTCGACGTATACTTGTACAAGAAGAGTGTCACCTCCTGCTTTCCTAATGAAGAGAGTCGAGTCAATCTGTCCACGGTTGAAACCATTAGACAGTAAATGCTTAGATAGTGTCTCATACCATGCCCGCGGTGCTTGATGAAGACCATAAAGTGCTTTGTCGAGCTTATACACTTTATTGATATTATGCGGATCTTCAAAGCCGGGAGGTTGAGTGACATAGACCTCTTCATGAACTTTACCATAAAACAAAGCACTCTTCACATCAAGTTGATAGACCTTGAAGCCGACATATGTGGCATAAGCCAAGAACAGTCGAATGGCCTCAATTCTAGCAACTAGGGCATATATTTCCGTGTAATCCAAGCCCTCTTGCTGATAAAAACCCTGAACAACCAATCTTGCTTTGTTCTTCACAACAACATGACGATCACCTGTCTTGCATTTGAACACCCATCTGGTTCCAATTGGCTGAAAGCCTTTTGGCAAGTCAACCAAATCCCACACGTGCAACTTTTGGAATTGAGACAATTCATCTTGTATCGCCTCAATCCAGCAGTTGTCAGTGAGAGCCTCCTTCACATTCTTCGACTCTAACTGGGACACGAATGCAGCATGCAGACATGTTTCCATGACACCAGTGTCAAGTATCTCTGTGTAAAGACTGGTGTTCTCAGTGATGGTTCGATGACGAGTCTGAACACCGGCATAAGGATCACCAATAATGTTGTCGATTGGATGATTCCTATGCACTCTCGTCTCCGGTACAATCGGTTCCTGAATTTCTGAATCTAGATTCGTGCTTAACTCCCCCATTTCCTGTGTTCCAGAAGAAGAAGATTCAATGTTAATTGGATCAGCTGGAGCTTCATTTCCTACAGTTGTGTTAGGATTAGCTTGAGCGTCTTCTCCAACAATATGAACATCTTCACTGTTATCACTGTCATGAGTTCCAGATGCAGATGCAGCATTGGAATCAAGAGTTATAATCGGTACAGTAGCACGAGTAGAGAAACTGGAGTCATTGTCGCCACCCAATAATTCATAAACATTTGCGACGTCAACTGCAGATAGATCAGGAAGATTGAATGACTTGAATAGCACATCATAATCAAAACCCCAAGCTGGACCTGTTGGTTCTGGTGGAATGCTGTGTTTACTACAATCCACTTCGAACCATTCCTCGACAGTACGAGTTCCTATGTTGTACACTCTCTTGCAAGGCGAGTTGGCAACGTATCCTAAGAAGATGTCTTCCACCGCTTTTGCATGAAACTTAGACTGGCGGTCTTTGTACTGTAGCAACAAGGAACAGGGACTACCAAAAGGAACTAGGTAATCAAGATTGGGAAGTCGATTATTGATCAACTCGTAACAAGTCTTGTTGTGCCTCTTCACAACCAGAACTCTGTTTAAGATGTGACAAGTTGTATTAACGGCTTCTGCGCAGAAAGTGACAGGAAGTTTTGCATCCGACAGCATAGTCCTTGCAGTCTCAATCAGTGTTCTGTTCTGTTCTTCCGTTCAGCAACTCCATTCTGTTGTGGCGTGTACGGCGCGCTAAATTCGTGACGGATCCCTTTCTTGAGACAGAAAAGCTCCATCAAATTATTCTTGAACTCAGTTCCATTGTCACTCCTTATTCTTCTAACTTTCAGCTTGCAAAGAGATTCCAAGCTCAGGATCAAGTATTGAAGAATATCAGCAGTCTCGTCCTTAGTACCTAGAAAATGCACCCAAGAAAAACGTGAGAAATCATCAGTTACTACTAGAAAAAACGACTAACCTCCAATACTCCTGATACTTATGGGGCTTAACATATCCATGTGTAATAGCTCCAAAGGGGTATCAATAGAGTTTTGGAGCTTGGGCTTGTGAGACTTCCGTTGCTGTTTTCCCTTTTTACAAGGCATACAGTCATCTGCAACGATAAATCTCAACTTAGGAACCCCGGTTACCAAACCGTTTCGGACAAGATGATTCATTTTACGATACGAAATATGTCTGAGTTTCCTATGCCACAAGATAGAGTCAAGCTCTATCGCTTTGGTAAGCAAACAAGTAGCAACTGATGAGGTGGTTTTTGCCACGCTCATATCGATCTGATAGGTGTCGTTTGTTCTTGGCGCTCTCATCAGAATCCAGTCTTCGGGAACTTCAAAACCAGGTTTGAGAATCAGGCATTCTGACTTGTCAAACATCACCGGGTACTCCTTATCACACATTTGGGAGACACTCAACAGGTTATGCTTCAGCTGCTCGCAAAAGTTGACATTTCCAAAGCTGACACAACCGTTCGAAACCACGCCTTGACATGTGATGCTGCCGCCTTTTTCTCCGGCAAAGGCCACATAGCCGCCTCTGAATGGTTTAACATCTTGAAGCAAGGCCATGTTTCCGGTCATATGCCGGGAGCATCCACTATCTACATACCAGCGGTTAGAGATAGTACCCTTCGGACGTCCCTGCACGAGTAACAAAAGAATTAGTTAGATTTGAAGACCCAAGCCATTGTGGTCTTGGGTCGTCCATCCTTTTCAAAATAAACTACTTCCTTTAACTCACAGTCGTGATGACTGTTCAAAATTGATGAATCTTTAGAAGAGTTAGAACTAGGAGATTGAGAAGTTTTGGATTTTGCAGTCCAGGATCTCTTCTGTTTCTTAACCGGAACAGGAGACTTTGGTTCAACAATTAGATTTACAGCAGGTGAACTTGTGGAAGCTTCACCTGATTGAACTGAAGTCAGCTGTTCTAGCTTTCTCAACCTCTTGTTCCTTTTTCTCCTCTGTGGTTTAGAGAGTCTCGCCATAGATTTCTCACCGGTATGTGTACTACTGGAGGTAGATACACAAGGTACAGCATGTTGCGTTACCTTTCTTGAAACAGATGGTTTAGCTTCAGATTTGATCTTAGGCTTTACCATCGGTTTGACTGGTGGTTTCACCAAATTTTGTTTTGGATGTTTGGGAGGTTTCACTGATGGTGACCTGGGGATAACAGCTGGTTGTGAAACAACAGGCCGTTTCCCTTGGTTCTTTGAGGGACAGTTCATAAGAATGTGACCAACCATGCCATAGTGAAAACAATTCCTCTTATCTACATAAGTTCTCTTGTAAGGCTCATTAAATCTGGCCTTAGATAACTCAGCATTATGAGCAGGAGGAGTTGGTTTATGAACAGGAGTTTGAACCTTTACAGTTTGGTCTTTAGGAGTATAATATTTTTGCAAATTTTCTTTATACACAAGCCCATAATGAGCTGAAAAAGCTTCTTTCTTTGCTTGGTTAAGATTTTTATAACCCCCATAAAGCATTACCTTTAGTTTATCATTTGTTTCAATGATGTCGGGTTCAGTTAAAATGCAATTATCACTATTAGTGATAATGTTTTTCTTTACTTTCTGTTCAGTCAACAACTCCTCAGATACTACTCCTTCAGGGCAAGTGTTAACCGACCCATCTTCAGAAGCAGTAACGAACTCCTCACTAGATGTGGAGTTAGCCTTACTTGAGGATTCATCCTTTTTAGGGGAATCATCCTTATTAGAGGACTCATCTAGACAAGTGAGATCAATGTCTATCAAGCTATTGACAAACTTCCTGCTTACTGGTGGAGGAATGGCATTAGTACCCAGCCCTAACCCATTCATTTATCTCACTACAGATTCGTAGTGTTCCACCACAAACCTAGAGTTTTTCAACTTCTCATTAGAACATTTTAACTGCAAGATCTCATTTTGCAGTTTGTTGATTTCATTGTTCCGTTTTTCCAACCCCCTGTATGCAACATCTAAATGAAGCTGTTGATCACTTATTTTTAGAGAATATTCACATTTTTCTTTTTTCAACGTTTCAATAGAATCTTTAAAACGTTTTTCGTTTTCTTTATAGTTTGGAGCTGCCATACTTAGGGGTTCGATTTTGTCTTGAAGCCTAGAATTTTCAAGTTTTAGCCCTAGACATTTGGAACATGAAATAACAGAAAAGGGATTGGAATCTACCTCAGAAGATGAACTTGTTGCTTCTCCAATGGCCATGAGAGCAACAGCAGTAGTCGATTCCTCTTTATCAGCTACAGAAGCTTCCTTTTCTTCAGCTTCCTTCACCTCCTCTGTAGCAATAGTAGTAGATTCTTCTAGGTCAGCCATAAAAGCTTCCCTTTTCTCTGTTTCTATCATCTCCATGATCTCAGCCATGAGACCAACCTGGGTTTGTGCGATGATGGCATCCTCAAGATGAACACCCCAATCAAAGCTTTCGTCCTGTTGAGCTACCAGTGCATTGGACGTTCCACTTTGGCTATGATTGTGGTGGTTTGAGTTGTTGTGGCCATGGCTGTTTCCTTGGCTAGGTCTGGTGAAACCAGAGGCCGGTGCTCTGTCTTTCTGACACTCGCGAGCAAAGTGTCCATAGTTCAGACACTTGTAACATTTGGCCTTAGATTTGTCAAACCCGACCTTGGCATTAGAATGCCCGCCAATGAACTTTCTTCCTGTTCTGTTCAGGAAACGCTTGTCTCTCCTCAATAGCATGGCCATATTCCATTGAATATCCATGTCCTCAATGTCATCAGGATCCACTTGATTAAAATCTTCTTCAATCGTCTCGGGATCTGTAAGCTTGCCACCAATGAAGTTCTCATAGGCAAGCATACCTGATGAGAATAATGCTACATGATCTTCAGCTATTTTGGCTATAGCTGAATGATTAGCTGAAGTTGTAGCAGGAGGATTTCTTGAGGTATGTTGATGATGAGACCCCAACCCTGATCAAGATGAATAACATGCATGACCACCACAACCATTCGAGTGGTCTTCATCAGTAGAGTTTCCGGTGAAAAGGGCAATTCCAGATCCCGAGACGATTGAAGTGGTATCAGAGCTTTGCTCCTGATTTCGAGTGTTGTGAGTGAGTTTGGAGAGTTTCTACCGAGTTTTTACAAGCAAAAAGAGGTATTTTTGTTGATTTTTATGATAAAATAGAGGTAGCTCTTGAGCACTATTTTAGAAGCAAAAATCACTCAAAAAAACTGATTTTTGTTATGTATTTGAGTGTTTTGAGCATCAAAGGTTGGTTAGAAACAAGTTTCTGACCCTTTGCCTCATTTGCATTTATCATCAGTCCAACTTTTACCATCTCCGGCGATTTTCCAGTGACCGGAATAGTTAGGTGAAAGTTGCTTTAAAGGTGTTGTGCGTACTTACCATTTCTGGCAAAAAGTTCAGTTCTGGTGCGTACTTACTAAATACGCAAGACTAATATCCCGCGTACTTACAAGTGCGCAAGACTGATCTTCTACGAACTTAAGTTATATCCTGCGTACTTATCATTTACTCCTGCGTACTTATCAAGTACGCAAGAGCAAATCTAAATAGGCAAGACCATTTCTCAAGTGCGCAAGGCCAAAATCAAGTGGGTCTACTAGTCGGATCGGGTGCGGAATACCCGTGACTAGGCGGAGAGTCAAGTTAAACAAAGTAAACCGACAAGAGAAAACACTTTAAAAGTTCTTTGTATTATAAACACTTGAAGGTTACAGAGAGAAGCACTGAGATTACAATTTGCGTATTTGCTACTGTGACTGCCTATGCCTGCGTACTTAACTTCTGTCAACCTATCATATTTATACAAGACCTGATGCCTGCGCACTTAGCAAGTGCGCAGGGCAAAATGCTCTTGCGTACTTAGCAAGTACGTAAAGGTATTCTTGCGTACTTGCTAAGTACGCGGGAGCTTTCTCCTGCGCACATACAAGTGCGCAAAACACTTAGAGAAAAATGCAAAATTCAATATGTAAAAGTAAATACAACTCGATAAACTAATACATAAAGACTCTTACATACAAAGACAATTACAAACAAGAAAATACAAACTAAGACTCTATCCAGAGTGTTTGTCACAGGAAAGTGCTTCAACATTTTGCGACCGGAGGAAAAGATGAAGAGAGAGAGTGTGACAGAAAACTTAACAGACCAGAGCAACGTCCCATTGTCTGAGAACGCTATGATCGAGTTACAGAGAGTGATCAGATGGTTTGGGGAATAATGGAATGCTATTTCAAGAATGCAAATGAAGATAGAGGTGAAGGAATACGAGGGTCAAGGTGGGGGTGGGGACCCATGAATTTAATATTAATATTTTCTATTTTTAGTTTTAGGTTTAAATGTTTATTATTAGGGGGGTAACTTGGTCATTTTACACTCACTTAACATATAAACTTAACTGACATCCAACTTAGGGGCTATCTCTGTTACAATCGTGCAAACTATTGAGCCAAACTTGTAGTTTCCCATTTCTAGGGGCCAAAAGTGAAATCACGGTAAACCACAGGGCCATCCGTGTAATTAATTCTATAAAAATGCATAAAAATGTAGAAGCAATCCGGCCATTAATCAAACCAATTTAATAATTAAGATTAACATGATGGAAATTTTATAATTAGTTGGAAGTTACCAATAGCTATTAGGGTAAATGGGGAATTTGCCCGTTGTATCGACTCTTTTTTTCATTGAATACTAATTTTATCAATTTCTTTAAACAAAAATAACTTTTGCATACTTCATCATTTCTTTAAACAAGTTATACCATAAAATCAAGAATTTTATTTCCTTTAATATGAGTATAATATTGGCATACCTTTTTGTAAAAAAAATTTTTAAGGTGTAATGCACTATATGATATAAATTGTGTGGTTATATCATTTACACGGTGTATATATGTGTAACAAATTTTATACACTGTGGATGTGTGCCAGGTGTGAATGGGTTTTGATTACACATTAACAACGCTTATGCCATTTTATACAGTGTTGTTATGCATCCTATAAACCCGTATATATAAATGGACGTAAATACTCCTTGCCATCAGGTACACGTGTCATCACCTCATTATTTCCTACTTTCCTTAGATGAAAACCTCTTTCAACTGAAACTGTCCCTATATATACGTGTGTGTGTTACGCTACAAATACATAAATTCACGAGAAGTGTGAAAAGCAAACAGGATTTGAGGGTGAGAGTTAATGCATTCAACAAAAGTACAGATTTGGGGGCGAAGACAGATAACCCAATGCACCAGTATATGGGGTAAACGTATCGTATACTGGGTTGAAGTTCAAGCTAAAGACACCATTACAAAAAATCTCTAACGAAGTGTTGCATGTACCAGTTCAAAACATTTTAAACAAAAAGTTTTTTTTTAATATGGCACTATCATACTCGAATAAAGAGAAAAAAAATACTTGATTTTATGGTTTTATTTAAAAATAATAATAATAAGTATATAAAAGTTATTTATATTTAAAAAATTGGAATAAGATAAAGTAAATAACGGTGACTATTACTCTTTTGAGCCTTATTTCCAAAACTTATGTGAATTGATGTCCACATGATAATCCATTTAATCTTTGGTTCATAATTATTCTTTAATTTTTTAAGATTTTTTTCACTTTCTAAAAGAACATGATTCTATATATAATGCTACACTTAATTTTTAAGACTATGGTTAACGACCATCTTAAGAATAAATTAGATGGTAAAGACCTATTTTTATAACATAATAATCATGAGAGGACTGTTAGTCGTAGCCTTGGAAGTTATATTTAATAAATTCTATAATGTTTATTGAGATTTAAATAAATATACCAGCAGCTGGTAAGATATAACGAACACAAATGGTGGACTACAATATTTCTTGTGTTATTTTTCTAACTTGTTCATTTTTAGTTGTTTTTTTTTAAATATCAATAATTTTGTTTGATTTTCTATCTAGAATCATTCCTTCTTTGCAAAATGTAATTTTCTTTTCAAATTAGGTGAAATTGGATCCATAATTGTACTTTTTGTGGGCCACAACTAATAATAAAGATGGAATTGGGCTCAAAATTATTAAACCACTTTTTCTGGTACTAACACATTATTTATTTTATGTATATTTACACATGAGTTAAACCAAAAACACAATTATATTAAAATTATGTATCTTTGTTTTAATATCTCGACATAATATGGCTAAAACAATAATATCTATGGAGGCGAATTAGATGTGAAAGTTATTAAGAAAACGTTAGTTCGTTTAATCATTAGTTTGATAATCTATATCTTTGTTATTTTAACCATATATTTATCGCCAAACCAGTGATTTTTTAAGAGTTGGATATTGATATTTTAAAGAAAACAGAACATTATAACCCAAATATGAATTTTAGTAATTAAAGGACATATTTAAATATTTTCTTTCAAAAAAAGTTAACAGTATTTTAGAGGGGTTATACATCATATGAGGTTCGGCAATCACGGCTTCTAACGCCCTGGGTGTGATTTTAACCAACGTGGCAGCATTTTAGATATCACTATGTAAAAAGTGAAATCCAACTAAAAAATATATGGACAAATGTATTTAAATAGTGATATCTAAAATGTGATGCAACATATTGATAATATTTGTTCTTAACATTACAAATTCTATTATAATATGGATGAACACAAAAGGATATCTAATTAGAATTGTCCAAACAGTTAGAAACTTTATTACATAGTAACTTAAAAGGCCAAATGTGAGGGTTTGCTTTTGAAAATTGAAACGGATAATGAACTTCTAAAAGACAAAAAGTGTTCATGAACAAAAGCTGAAATTTTAAAGAATTTTGGGTTCAAGTGTTACCGGTTTGCTTCACAGCCCACTTTAATCTGGGGCGAAGAAGTTGCATTTCTATTTTCTAGCATATGATCACAGTTTCCCATGCAAGTTATATGATTAGTGATCACATAAAATCTAGTTGTATTTAACATAAATTATGAATTTGATCTTTTTAACTTTATTTATACATATAGCATGCTTGATTTTTGGTACTATTATACTTTCTGTGTGGGGTGATAAAAGTTGTAAAAAAGTTCTTAAATAGTAAATTTACGACCCTAATCATTTCTTAAATCTACGTCATTGTTCATCATGGGATTCGAACTCGTAACCTCATGTCAAGGGACACCCGTATATACACACCGGATGAACATGTGACATGCATATTTTATGAATACTTACTTTTTTTATTAATTACGGATTTGATTCTCAATGTTTACCAAAGCGTAGTACATATGACTACTTTCACTACATTTTTTTATTAAGTCAGTTGTTGCTACCCAAAACCACCCGAGTTTACCTTGGTTCGAGGTTGCACTAGTTGAGAGGGGCTGATCCGGTTTAGATATGCCTTCTTGACTGTATGAAGTCGACTCTCGGTCTTCTCGGGTCCAGATCCGGGCTGCATCCAAATGAAACTCTAGTTACAGGGCCCGGGGTTGCCCTTGAGGGCACTCTAATGCTCAAGTCAGTATAATATCCATAATAATCAAGCACATAATCAGTATTTAGTGAGTAAAGAGGATATAAGGGTGAAAGATTAGGTGGTTCCAGAAGAAGGACCTCCCACATGGTGGTTGTGATACCCTTATTATAGAAGGGGTTGCTGGGCCCTTTGCCCTAATGGGCCTTTTCACGATGGGTCTGCCCATGTTGGGTCTGTTCTTGCCTACTAGGTTTCTTCGTTGGGCCACTGACGAGGGAAACCCCAACAAGTCCCTTCAGTCTAGCATTATGTAGTGCAAACTACGTTGTGCTAGACTCATCAGTCTGTCATCGTTAGGTGCCGTACGAGGATGCATTATTAAATCCCCTAGTCCATCATCATGTAATGTAACTATTCTGGGATGGATTCATACAATTCTTTGGCGTTAAGCGCTATTGACCTGTATGACTGCACTTCGCGTCGTTTTGGTCTGAATAAACCATTAATAGAGGGGTTCTTGGTCTAGATGCATTTGAGTATCTTACTTTGTTGCATAATATCATTGTTTTCGTCGTTTTATAGTGTTGCTCATGTTCTAACCATCCTTTCTTCTGACTTCACAACGAGAGTGCATGTGGAGCCTTTCGTATAACCTACAAGTCTGTATATCACTTTTAACCCGAAGGCGGATAAGGTGGATCTGACCGAGGTGATGCTTGAGGACCCATGATATGCGTGTATAAAACTGTCTTCTGTGTACATAAGAAATCATGTATGGAAGCTCATAGGAGGGAAGCTCCTCAAAGGGCGAGAACCTGACCGCCCGTTCTTTTAAATTTCGTGAGGTAACAACTAGCCCGTTGTCTTTCCTATTTCGTGGGCTTATGAATCTTTCCCACTAGAACCCTCTAAGTGTTATCGGTCTTTGAAGTATTAACATATTACCTACTTTGTGGGATTTGAACCTTTGAAGATAAAATAAATAAAAAAACCCACGACTCGTGTCGACAACCCTTTGAAGTATTAACTCATTTTAGACATTTTTCACCCATATTTACCACTATTATTACTTAAATTATACATGGACCTCTAGCAATATAATGTTATAAGTATTAATATATAACTCTTAACGGATAAAACGAAGAGCGTGCGTATCACAAGGGTAGTCCGTGTAATTTACTTTTTTTTAACGACAAATACACACCCTCCTAAATTCTAATTCTAAAGTTCACATATTACCTACTTTGTAGGATTTGAACCTGTACCACTTGAGTAAAAGAAAACTCAAGGTGCCACTAGACCAAGAGGCCATCGACCCGTGTACTTTACTTATTATCAAAATAAAAAGTGTATGGAGAAATGTTATGAAGACACGTGTCTCTCCCTTATTCTGTCTCACTAAAAGTAATATGAGTATTTATAATTCTATTAATCAAAATTAAATAAATAAGCAAAAAATAAACAAATTCATTAAAGAAAAAGTACGAATCAACCGTCTCCTTTATTCACCGATCTCTGATATTGTAACTCTCTAACTATCATTTATTTTTAAATTATAGCAGAAGTCATATTTTCAGTTAAAAATATAACTAACGAATTCACTAGGTTTTTCAACTCGATTTGAATCATTTTCACCAAATCCTTAATTGTAGATCAAATTCTCTAATAAATTTTCCAAACATATGTATTTTACACTATCTAGAAACATAATTAGTTAAATTGACACTTAAATTAATCAAAATCACCTTTAAGCCCAAGTTAAAATTATCAATCATGTGATGTATTTAAGTCATTAATTGCATCAAAAAATTCAATTTTCCTTGGGTTAAAGAAGAACATCTCTTTTCCCTCTAATCTCTTGCGTTTTCCTCCTTTCTTTCCAATTTAACTATAGTTAAACTTGCTCTATTTATTCCGGTACAACAATTTTTACAAAAATTGCTCAAAGGCCCCTCAGCTTGTTTCTTCTTCATTTTGCCACAAAACATACAAACTTTTCTTATTTTAGTACTTTATTAAACATCAAACTTTTACCAAATTACTAATTACCCTTAAAATAATCTATACTATATAATAAATAAAGGTTTTTGTTTGCCACGTGTCGCCTCCATATTCATTCTCACCATTTTTTTCCCGCCTCTCTCTCCTATTTAATACACTTCTATCTTTCAATAATAATATATATTTAAAGAAAAAAATATTAATTATACTAATAAAACACATTTATTTTAAATTATCTCTTATCATAAGAAACTTTAAAATTTAATTGTAAAACTTTTATCTTCAATCAAATAGTAAATAAAAGTCAAATTATATTAAAAATAGTACTTAACGTATTTTCGAAACCTAATTATATACAAATTTTTACATATTTTGAATTTGTTTTCTATCCTTACTATATGTAATAAATTTTTACACATGTAAATATATACATAAAGATTTAAAATTTTTATGTATTGATATATTTCACCCCGTGTGTAGACACGGGATCTAAACTAGTACAAGTATATACACAATCAAAATCATGAATTTTTAATAATTAATTTTCTTCCTTTCTTTTTTTAATATAAGATCAAGTGTAGTGGTTTGGCACCACCTGCCACCTCACCAACAAGGGGCGCCAAACACTATTACGCAGGGGGCGCCATGGGCGGGGCGTGAGGGGTTTAATGAGCACGAGGGCAGGAGGCATGAGATGCCTCTGTGTGTGTTGAGGTGGGCCAATTAAAGATGAAGGTGGGGACGTAGCCCCACTACACATAGTCTAATACCAGTAAATTACATCTAAAGTTCCGGGGCGTTACATATATCCTCACCACCCTATTGCTGTCATTGTCTTTGTGACGGTGAAAAAGTTAATTTTTCTTAGAATTTTTATTTTTATAACCAAATAAAAACATTGAACGTTTGTTACTCGGCTCCATTAAAAAGCTCTAAAAGAACATTGCTAATTAAGAATTTCCCAAGACTTCTCATTTGGTGCAATGGTAGCCGAAGAACAAACATTCATTTGGTCTTGGGTTCGAGTCTCACCTGAAGCAATTATTTGGGTTGAGCCAGAGGTTTTCCCAGTGGTGGGTTTCTTCCTGGGTTGGGGGTTCGATCCGGATTGGTGGGGTAGTTGGGCCCGATTTAGATAACATTTATCTTCTAAGAAGATCCTGGTATCTGCTTTCGAAAAGTTTAATCGGTCATGCATCATACAGTGCACCTTTTTCAACTATCTTAATAAACATATAGTGCATCATTAATTGTTATAAAAGTGGTACCTCTTAGTTATATTTTGATGTTGTATATAATATAAAACACCAGAATATGATGCACAGAATAAAACGAATAATGTATCATAGTTATTAATAGTGCGTCAAAGTCTATTCTTACATACAAAATCTCATTTTGTGCATTCTTATAGACATGCGATTTGTTTGGAGATTTCAGAAGAAATCTTGAAAGTATCAGAAAAAAAAAATTTAATAAAGGTGATTGTTAAAGAGTATTTAAAAATAATGAGCAACTTGAAACTCTCAAAATAAGTAGTATTTAATGTTGGTAGTTATAGTGTTATGTTTCTATTTAAATTTATGTATTTGTTTATTGAGAATAGAGAATGACAAACATCAAATTTATATATCAAGAATCATTCTCCCTAGCCTAGATTATTCTAACGAGTTTCTTTTATCTTTATCTTTTAATTTTATCAGTGATGATGAAAGTTCAAACGAACTTCAAAAGTCGTTTTAGACCTATAATCTAACCTGACTTTTATAAGGTTATTCACTTTCAATTTGCGTCTTCTTTGTTGTTCTTTAATGGTTGGAGGACATGGAGATGCTATGGCGATGGGACGGTGGAACCTACGACTAAACAATATATATTTAATATAATTAATGTGAAATCAAAAAAAATTGGAACGGTGGACATATAATTAGACACTGACTAGCAAGAAGCTAGACAGAAAACACACAACAATTACATGGAAAGTAAAGGGTTTTGCAACCGGTTCACCCAAATAATATTAATTTTACTATTTCTATTGACAAACCATAGGAATGAATAACTCGAATCAAAGATGTTCTCCCTTGTCTTGTTAATGTCACCAAACAATGTGTCATTCCGGTGCCTTAACGAGGGAGATCAGCAAAGGCATATTGAGGACCTAGATGGCTTCAAAGTTAAAAGTGAAATAGGTGAAGACAAATCAATATAGGAATGTGTAACAAATTTAGGCTATTTATTCACATTGAACCCTTTAGTTAAAGTTAAGTTGCAAAATATACCTTTTAGTTTAATTTAAATTTTAAACAAACTTAGAATTTAGTATTTCTTATTCTAATTAAATTGAGTAGATTATTACACTTTTTTTTAAATCTTGGCTAGTGAAATAACTACTTTAACAATTATTAAAATTAACATTAATTTTGCTTATTGCAATCACACGAATAAGAGATACTTTTTAGCAATAAAGCTTGTAATTTAAATTCGCACGATTAAATTGATGACTTCTTAAATACCTATGTGCAAACATTTTCAAATGTTACGAATAAAATGGTGATCCATCGTTTTCAAAATATAAAAATATGTAAGAAAAAATATGTAATAAATAGTTTGTTTTATCATATATTTATTGAAATATACATTTTTAATGATTTTTTTTCAAATTTAATGTAATTATTTTGTGGTGTTTTCATCAGCACGTGCCCCCACTGAGTAAAAATCCTAGATCCGCCATTGCATCCAAATCTTTATCAACCAATCAGTTAGCGAAGTCCGCTATAAGTATATACTATTTAAATTCATTAAGTTAATCTCTTTTAATAAAGTCCTACACAATTTATTTTTCGTTGGACATCTTGATGATTAAGTGTTATGAGACAAACCGAATTAAAATCCAATTCACGACACACGAATATACCACACACAAACTTATGATTACTTCGTCAATTTGCATAATTTAACCTTATTTCGATCGAAATAAAAAAAATATTACCTTAATATGGTAAATATAATTTTCTTTTCTCCGAAGGTAGTTTGCTATCACATCAAATTTATTAGATTTAATATATGACGTGTATAATATTTGGACCAACTAAAATTGATGACGTGTCCACCTTCAAACCACAACCTCCACCTTCATTTTCCCTCCACTTTCTACTTATAACTGAACCCTTCGGCAATCGCCATGTTCACCTCCCAATATCCCATCATCAATGGCGACCGCCACAGCCGCTGCTTCGTCTCTGATTGGATCAACCGCCGTCCAGTTAGGCAGAATTAGGGTGCTTAAAGAAGGAATCCATCAATTTCGTCAACCGGCATCTTCGTCGCCTAAAGTCGGTCCTGTGGTGTACTGGATGTTCAGAGATCAGCGGTTGAGGGACAATTGGGCGTTGATTCACGCAGTTGATCAAGCCAACAGGCTCAATGTGCCTGTTGCGGTTGCGTTTAATTTGTTCGATCAGTTCTTAGGCGCTAAAGCTCGTCAATTAGGGTTTATGCTTAGAGGATTACAACAACTTCATCATGAAATTGAAGAAACCCTTCAAATCCCTTTCTTCTTGTTTAAGGTTAGTTACACAATTATTTACTTCTCAAACAAGTTGATTATTGACTGTGCTTACCGGTTAATTTCGAACATATTGATCAGGGATGTGAATTTCTGTGATGACACGAACCTAACATACAATTCATGTGAATTTCTGTGATGACATGAACCTAACATACAATTTCTGTGATGACACGAACCTAACATACAATCGCCATGAATTTCTGTGCTTACCGTTTAGCTAAACGTGTCAACCCGGCGGGTTCACGGGTTGACCTGTTTAACCCATTTATTTTTTATTTTGTTTTTTAAATGTGTTTTATATCAGTAATTAAATGTAGAATTACATATATCCCCCTACTTTTTTTTTAACGGCAACACCTAGATATTATAGGATAATTGGGTTTCCCCGGGGCAACACCTAGAACATTCAGGGCAACCCACCCCAGGAGGAACCCCCCAACTGGGTAAACCCCTGACCTGGCCACAGACCCTTTTTTTGCTGTGGCCCAGATTCGAACCCAAGACCTCCACTATGGAAAGTCTTGGGGCTACCATTGCACCAAATGGCCAACGGATCCCCCTACTTTCAACCCGAATTACATATATACCCAACCCAAATTTTAAATTACATATATCCCCCTCTTTTATAAAATTAGCCTTATAACCTTACAAGAAATACGACTATTCTTATTCCATTGATCTCAACCCTAACCTTCTGATTCCCACTACCGATCGATTCCAACATCCAGCGTCGCTTCTGATCGATTCCATCATACAGTTGGTTATTTTTGTAATTATGAAGGGGATATACGTAAATAAAATTTTGAGCTGTGTATATATGTAATTAATGAAGTTTTTAGGGGGATATATGTAATTGCCCCTTAATTAAATTGGTTGGGTATTTTATGTCAAAAGTTCAAACTTGAAAGAGAATTTGAAATAAGATTTTGTTAAACAAACGCAACTGTTTTATATACATTTGTATTTTTTTTGTAAAATTGTAAAAGAAAACAAAAGAAAATCGGGTTAAACAGGTCTTCGTGTCAACCCGCGAATATTCATGTCGTGTTCAAGTTCATATGTCTGACATGATTTTCGGGTTGGACCCGTCAACTCGTGAAGGCAACCTGTTTAGCACCCCTAATACTGATTTACTGTATGTTGTTTTCGTTCGAACTTGATTCAAATTAAGAACATATCTGTTTGATCTAGGGAGAAGCAATTGATACCATTCCCAATTTTGTTAAAGAATGTGGAGCTTCACTTTTGGTAACTGATTTTTCGCCTCTGAGGCAAGTTCGCGGGTGGAAAGAAGAAATAAGCAAGAGGGTGTCGGATTCTGTATCGATTCATGAAGTTGATGCACACAACATAGTACCTGCGTGGATGACATCAGATAAGTTAGAAGACTATGCGAGAACCATTAGACCGAAGATCAATAACCTGCTTCCTGAATATTTGATTGAATTTCCTACATTAAAGCCACAGATTAAGAAATGGGGTGCCAGTAACAGATGTATTGATTGGGAGAAACTTATTGAACATGTAACAAGGTAAGATTTTGATTGACTTTTGATTGACTTCCGTTAACTTTTGCAATCGGGTTGAGGTTTATTTAGCTTGATTCTTTTGGTATATGAACAGGAATGGAGATGAAGTTCCTGAGATTGAGTGGTGTAAAGCAGGAGAAATTGTTGCATTAGAAAAGTTGAAGGCATACACAAGAACTAGATTGATGAACTACGCCACAGATAGGAATAACCCAATGAAGCCCGAGGCGGTTTCTGGGCTTTCTCCATATTTGCATTTTGGGCAGATATCGGCCCAACATTGTGCCCTGGAGGCGCGTAAATTTCACAAAATTTATCCACAGGTTTGTAGTGTAAGAAACCTTGTTTTTCTACTGTTATATGGAATCTTTTCTAATATCTGTTTTTTTATTTGTTTATGAAGGCGGTTGATAAGTTTTTAGATGAACTGATCGTGTGGAGGGAACTAGCTGATAACTTCTGTTATTACCAGACTCATTATGATTCGTTCCTTGGCGCGTGTGACTGGTGTCGTGCAACACTGATGGACCATGCGTTCGACAAACGTGAACACATATACACGTGAGCACATTATTTTTATTATTATTATTATTATTAATATTAATATTATTATTATTATTACTATTTTTTTAAATTCTTTTAGACTTTGGTTGATTACTTAAATATGATGCAGGATGGAGCAGCTGGAGAAGGCACAAACTGCAGATCCTGTAAACTGCTTTGATCTATCGTAGAAACATTGTTAACTAAACTGCTATCTTTGACCAGTTTTTATATTTCATAGCAAGTTTGTGTACCTAAAGTGGATTGGTGGTCTTACTTTCAGCTTTGGAATGCTTCTCAGTTAGAGATGGTTCATCATGGAAAGATGCATGGTTATATGCGGTAAGTAGCAACTATTTCATGGTTCATTAGGGGATATAAATGGCCTTCTTAAAGATTCTTTAATATTTTCATTTTGGGTGAGTTCTATTTATATGTTGTAAAGAAGTGAAGATGAGATTTCTTGATTCATTGGAAAAAGAAATCATAAAATGGGAAATAATGATCAACGAATATGATGAATTTTGATAAAATGGGAAGTAAAGAATCAAGATTTTGATTTTTCTTGTATAGCTTTTTTATAAATTTGAACCATGTTTTGTAACAGAATGTATTGGGCAAAACGGATCCTGGAATGGACGAATAGCCCGCAAGAAGCTGTAGAAACAGCGGTCTATTTGAATGACAAGGTACTTGATAAATCATCAAATCTGTTTAAGAGTCTTTGTCAAAATCTAGATGTTCCAATTTCGACCCATTTTCTTATAACTATTTTGGTTATGTTTTAACCCTAACGGGTTAAATGGATAAAGTAAAACGGGTCAAACCGGTGGAAAGTTTCATGAATTTTACATTTACGCATACAACTTCCTAAAACACTACTTAGGAAATGCATCATTATTGTTTTAAAGTAATTTTTGTAATCATATTAACACATTAGTCATTCAAAATGGACAAAAAAGTGTTTCAAAGTCATCCAATCTGACCCGACCCGTTTCCTCATGTACCAAAAATATCATCTTTAATCCAAACACGTCTTTACCCGCCCATTTTACCACCACTACCGAAATTTAACTATTCTGTAAATGACTTTATTCGCAGTATCATATTGATGGGAGAGATCCAAACGGATACGCAGGCATAATGTGGTCCATTTGTGGCGTACATGACAACGTCTGTATTTTTTTTTTACAAGTTTATGCTTAATTATTTACATATAATCTAGAATTTATTAATTTTATATCATTTTTCTTCTTTCTAAATTCTTTATTTTGTGGGTCACATCTTATTTTGTTTCAGGGTTTTCAAGAGAGACCTGTTTATGGGAAAGTAAGAAGCATGACCTATGCAGGTTGCAGGAGGAAATTTGATGTTGATGGATACATTGCATATGTGAAGAAGTTAGTAAGAGATATCAAGAAAAGACAAGGGGAAATCTTGCTTAATAGCTAATCGCGACTTCATAACATGCGATACCATAGTTACTGTGATTTGCAGATTAATTACTGAATATTCTTTTACTGATCTAAATCGATAAAGGTAAGATAGTATTCACACGACGGACAGTTTGTACCATTGGCATACACCTATGATCTGTGTATACCTCAAGAACTATTTATAATCAGTTTCTAATTTTTGTTTCTAAATCTGTGATTTTGTATCTTTATACCACATTGCATGAAAGTTTGAAGGTTATTGACTTTGTTAATCTTTTTAATTTCATTTAGATGAGTTATATCAAGCCTTTTGTTTTAATAACCCGGGTAATTAGCTATGCTTATACCTTATTGACTAACTTTTTCAAGATAAAAACAAATTAGAGAAATCAAAACCAATAAAAAACAGAATTCTAATAATTTAGTTGGATTGCATATGCTTCTTCAAAAGAATTTCTTTATTTTATGACAGTCAAGGTAAATCCTAGATCAATGTGCTCACAGGAATGAACGATATTGGATACCACAATCATGTTTTAAACGCATTGACTGTGGATGATGAGTGACATCCTGGAAAATCTCCATCCGGACAGTCAAAACTGACATAAAGCACTTGCATTGTATTTGTTTATACAATTGGCAATACTCTTTTTTTTAGTCTTTCCTTCTCCTTTTCTTTTTAGTTGGAAAAGAGTTGCAATGCGTGGCTCGTGTAACGGGGTTGTTTATTGAGGCCTCGTGCGAACTTTTTACAGGAATAGGTAGTTCTGTGAGTGAGGCATGGCTTCTAGGTAAAAAGGTAGTTGCTTTTTGAAAATAGGTGATCTGCTAGTGCTGTTAACGGATGTGGGTGACCTGGCAGGAGATGTGTTAGTGCTATTAACGGATGTACTTGATTATCAAAATTTGATTTTTTGAATTTTATATTCGAATATTTAGTTTTATATAAAATTTGTTTTGTCTCTCATTACTTGTTATATTTAACTTTTAAAAAAAATCTGAATACACCGTTTTATATAGTTTTTTTGCGGACATCCCAGCATAAGTTTCATCAAAAACCAAATTCGCTCGAAAAAAAGAATATTTTTTATTTTAAAAATATTTTTTTTTCAAACGAACTCGCTTTTTAATGAAACTTATGCCAGGATATCGGAAAAAAAAACAAACAAAACGGTGTGTTCCGATTTGTAACAAGTTATGAGGGAAAAATCAAATTATATCGAAATGTAATTATTAGAATAAAATAATAAAAATTTAATTTTATAGAAAACAAACATTCGTTCGTTGATGAGACTAGAGAATCACAATGCCACGTCACATACCGAACTAGTGTTAACTTCTTGTTGAAGGTAGTTGGTTGTTACATCAAATTTAATATATTTATTCATTACAACGTGTACAACATCTTTACCAATCAAAGTTGATGACGTGTACCCTTTCAAACCACAACCCCCATCCCCATTTTCCCTCCATTTTCTTTCTTTAACTCAACTCCCCGGCGACTCTCCGTCCTCATCCTCTTCCGATGGCCACCACCGCTTCATCTTTAATCGAATCTACCGCCGTCCAATTAGGCAGAATTAGGGTTCTAAAGGAAGGAAGACACCAACTTCCTAAAGTAGGTCCTGTCGTATACTGGATGTTCAGAGATCAGCGGTTGAGAGACAATTGGGCGTTGATTCACGCCGTTGATCAAGCCAACCGGCTCAACGTCCCTGTTGCGGTTGCATTTAATTTATTCGATCAGTTCTTAGGCGCTAAAGCTCGTCAATTAGGGTTTATGCTTAGAGGATTAAAACAACTTCATCGCGAAATCGAAGAAACCCTAAAAATCCCTTTCTTCTTGTTTCAGGTTAGTAACTCATCAATTCATTTCTCAAACAACTTGATTTATTATTAGTTTATTTCGTTCGGTTATTATTCCTTTAAAATCTTATTTTTTGATTAATTTAGTATCTCGTGAATTATGGTTTAGTTATTTTAAGTCTTCATATTTTTATAAAATTGAAAATTCACATCAAAACATATAATATTTTTCATGTTTTGTTTTAAATTAGATATATATATATATATATATATATATATATATACAAATAGTTTTAATTTTTCTATTATTTATGACGTCACCGGTTCGACCGGTAAGGCGACCTGTTCACCTTCCGGTGCTGTTCTGAAAACATTGTTTACCGGAAACAACCTCTTACTATATGTTGTTTTCATTAGATTTTGATTCAAATTAAGAACTTATCTGTTTGATCTAGGGAGAAGCAGTTGATACCATTCCCAATTTTGTTAAAGAATGTGGAGCTTCACTTTTGATTACCGATTTTTCGCCTCTGAGGCAAGTTCGCGGGTGGAAAGAAGAAATAATGAAACGGGTGCCTGATTCTGTATCGATTCATGAAGTTGATGCGCACAACATAGTGCCAATATGGGTGGCATCAAATAAGTTAGAATATGGTGCTAGAACTATCAGAAGGAAGATCAATAACCTGCTTCCTGATTATCTGATTGAATTTCCAACATTAAAGCCTCAAATTAAGAACTGGGATGGCACAAACAGATGCATAGATTGGGAGTTACTTATTGAAAATGTAACAAGGTAACATTTTGATTTTATATTTGGGTTAGAACATATTGAAAGTTGAAACCTTTTTAGGTTTGATAATCGTTGTATATGATGAGCAGGAAAGGAGCAGAAGTTCCTGAGATTGGGTGGTGTGAACCAGGAGAAGTCGCTGCAAGAGAAACATTAATGGGAAATAAGAATGGTTTCTTAACCACTAGATTGAAAAACTACTCTACAGATAGGAATAACCCGTTGAAGCCCAACGGGCTTTCTGGGCTTTCTCCATATTTGCATTTTGGGCAGATTTCAGCCCAACATTGTGCTCTAGAGGCACGTAAAGTACGCAAAGTTAATCCACAGGTATGCAGAGCAAGGAATTTTCTTTTGCTAGTGTTATTTGGATTTTTTTTTATAATATCATTCCATAATTTTTGTGTGTGTGTGTATGTGTGTGAAATGAAGGCAGTTGATGCATTCTTGGAGGAACTGATTGTGCGCAGGGAACTAGCTGATAACTTCTGCTATTACCAGCCTCATTATGATTCGTTGCAGGGTGCATGGGACTGGGCTCGTATTACACTTACTGCACATGCTTTAGACAAACGTGAACATATATACACGTTAGTGCATTGCTTTTTTAACTTATGTTTTAGGGTTTGAACGATTGATCATTGACATGATGCATCATATGCAGGAAGGGGCAGTTGGAGAAGGCACAAACTGCAGATCCTGTAGACTTTTACTTTTTCTTGATCAATCTTTGACCAGTCTTTTATATTTCTTAGCAAGTTTGTTTACTTATAAATGGATTGTTGTTCTTACTTTCAGCTTTGGAATGCCTCTCAGTTAGAGATGGTTCATTATGGAAAGATGCATGGTTTTATGCGGTAAGTAGCTTTTTTCCATGGTTCATTAGGGAATGCGGATGACCTTCTTAAAGATTCTTTAATGTTTTCATATTGTGGATGATTGTGGGTCTCATTGGGTTCATAATATAAAATTAACCCTTATACGTCCAATATTGTTTGCTTCCCACGAGGAGCTCACAATTGTTTTTTAGTTACCCAAGTACAGACTTCCCAGCGGGTCACCCATCCTGAATTGCTCACACCAAAGTTTGCTTAACTAGTTAACTGTACAGTTTTCCTCTTATCCACAGCCAATGCACTCAAAACGCCTTGATGGTATATGAAAATGAGCATTCCTCAAGTCCCACTATCCTTCCTGTGGATAGGTGATGCGTGATTTGCCTAAAATGTCACACATAAAATGGGAAATATGGATTATCTTTTTTCAAGACAATATAAGAAAGTATTAGAAAGAGATGGATTTTTCATGTATAGCTTCTTATGGATTTTAATTAATTTTTGTTTCTAATTGGTATTAACATGATAACAGAATGTATTGGGCCAAAAAGATTCTTGAATGGACGAGTAGCCCGCAAGAAGCTCTCGAAATAGCCATCTATTTGAACGACAAGGTACTTGATTAATTCTAGTGAAATCTCTATTTCTTGGTCTTTGTTGACATTTGACTATTATGTAAATGACTTCAATTTGTTCACAGTATCATATTGATGGGAGAGATCCAAATGGATATGTTGGTTGTATGTGGTCAATTTGTGGTGTACATGACCAGGTCTGTATATTTTACATGTTTCTTCTTAGTTATTTATTTATTTATATAAAAAAAATCAAGAATTAATCAGTTGGTATCATTTCCACCTTTCTGCATTCTTCATTTTGTTTTAGGGCTGGAAAGAGAGACCCGTGTTTGGGAAGATACGATACATGAATTATGCAGGTTGCAAGAGGAAATTTGATGTTGATGGATATATTGCATATGTGAAGTGGTTAGTAGGAGATATCAAGAAACGAAAAGGCGAAACCTTGCTTGATAGTAAAGCCAGAAAGGTAATGAATATTTGAAACTTGCATGCCAAGTAACCAACTTGGTTCTAACATTAGATTTGACACCCAAGTTACTGTAAGTCTGTAATATGCAGTTTAGTTACTAGATATTTTTTTGTTTATTTTTAAATTTTAGTATTGTTTTAGTATAATTATGGTATAATTATAGTTATAAACCACATGAACAATCATAACACTGAAAAATACAATCTTTATTTATTTCAACATAATTTTTTTTAAATGGTTTTATGTTTATGCAAACCTAGCTGGAGGCGATAAATGCAAGAGTTTTACATCAATGATCTATAACTCAGTTGGTAGAAATAAATTAAACAATTGAATTGAAACTGGAACTGTGTTGGGAAAAACAGCTTTCAGGATACATTCAGTCTCTAGATTTCAAGATCATCCAACGACTTCGGTTTCTGCAACTTCAGTTTCGTTCTCATTCGTGTTCTCATTTTCGTTCTCAGTAGGAGTGAGCGACTTCAGTTTCTGCAAAAAAAAAAAAAAAAAAAAAAAAATCAGAGATGACATCAATTGAGATTTGAGATATTATTTTATTCCATCTAACAAATAAAAAATCGCAAACTACCTCAACAAACTGGGCAGGATCATCAAGACTAGATGAACCTAGAACGATTTCTCTCCTCAAACTTGTTGTTAACTTGTGACAAACCCGAAGCTGAAAGAAATGAAAATGTCAAAAATAAACAAAAAATTATGTGTCTGATAAACTTTTAGCTATCCTTACCTCTGATCTAGTTGCCCCACCAACAATAAAAACAAAAATACGTTTACCCATCTTCTTATACTCACTAACCGCGCGCCTAAGAACTGACTCACTGCACACAAAGATTAAAAGCTTAATAAAACAATCAAAACTAAATGACTCAGAAAAACAAAGACACACATACCTTGAAGAGCCATCATCAGAATAGCGGGGTCTAGCCCATGATGATCGTCTGGATCTCATTGAGTGAGCAGAAGGAGTATCAAGTACACGAGCTGACACATAATGTGAAGCCCCATGAAAAGTTGGACTTGGGTCATTCATGCATGGATATTCATTCACTGGTAGTTCATTTTTGCTAAGTTTTTCAATCAGTTCCTGAAAAATTGTTTATTTAATTAAGGTTTTCGATAATATTATAATATGTGTTTAGTTTGAAATTAGTCCCTCACACTGTACCTCAATCATGGGATAAAAGCGTGATAATTGCCAAGTAGTTTCTTCACCAGGACGATCTTTTCTAAGTCCAGGTTTCTTCTTCTAAATTCATATTCAAAAACAAAAGTCAACAAACCATAGAATTAGTTTGACCCAATTAAGTAAACGGGTCGGTTTGGGTTACACTTTACCTCAAACTGATTAAATTTTAATAATCTCATAATCAATGTAATAATATAGTTTTTAATCATATTTAAAACATTTATATCTCTAAAGCCTAAAAGCAAAACAAAAAAGGTGTTTTGCAGGTCAATTGTGCCAGACCCGACACGTTCTGCAGCCTGTACAGCTGTGAAATAACTATTAGAGGCTCAATCTTAGTTATTTACAGTTAATTACCTTCCTAGTATAGTTTTGTATCTCGTGTATATATACTTGATGTTATTGTTCAATAGTAAACACAGAAATATTCCATCTCTCTCAGTCTCTCTGACTTCATGGTATCAGAAGCCCAAGAAGGTGTTTGCGGGTCGGTCTTGCCAGACCAGGCCATTTTGACCCTGTTAGCGATGAGATTATACAGCCCTGTACAGCTGTGAAATCGCTATTAGGCTCAATATTAGTTATTTACACTTAACTACATTCCTAGTATAGTTTTGTATCTAGTGTATATACTTGATGTTATTGTTTAATAATAAACACATAAATATTCGATCTCTATCTGACTTCATGGTATCAAAAGCCCAAAAAGGTGTTTGCGGGTCAGTCATGCCAGACCCGGCTCACTTTGACCTCGACTGTTGCCACCACTGTTCTGGCCTAGATCCGGTCGAACAACATTTGAAACCTCGACTCTCAACTCTTGCTTGAATCATGTGTCTACACAACAACCTTTAATAAACACCCTATTCCTAGAGATTACGAAGGGCATGGATGGTTTAAAGCAATGCACGAGAAGATGGATGCCTACAAAGGAATCATGGTTGGGATTTGATGCAACTACCTCCTAGAAAACGCAAAGTTGGTTGTAGATGGTTGTTCTGAATCCTATCCTGACTGTTGGTTGTGTTGCAAGGGCTATTCACCGGCATATGGGATTGACTACGAGGAGACCTCCCCAAAGATATATCGGATTTATATAACATATTGCTCCATCAATTATAGATGTCAAGAATGCCTTCCTCAATGGCATTCTTGAGGAGGAGGTATACATGGAGCAACCAGGAGGAAGCATCTAAAGTATGCCGACTGAGACACTCATTATATGGTCTCAAACAGTCTCCAAGATCACGCAAAGCACAAATATACTTTATTAGTGGCAAGTTAGGCATGATTAACATCTTTGCTCCAAAAACCTTCAAGAGGTGGTGCAGTGGTAAGCGCCTAGTTCTCCTCTCTCGCATAGGTCTCGGGTACGAATCCTGCTTCCATTGTTTCCTGCCATTACCTCTTGAAGGCCACCTGCCCAACGCAAGTTACGAGTTACCTGATCCCATTGGTTAGTAAGGTATTGGCAGGGTCACGTGAGTTTTCCACTAACAGGTTCTTATGGTTGCCAAAAAGTATCTTTGCTCAAACTTGAGGCGTGTTGGAGATGTGATTATACAGCTGTTTATAGTTGTCTACATATGTGAAATAGCTACTAGAGGTGCGGTCTTAGTTATTTACATCTAATTTCCTTCCTAGTATAGTTTTTTATCCTATGAATATATACCTGACCTTATTGTTCAATAGTAAGCACCGAATATTCCATTTCTTTTTTGATTTCAGACCCAAACCCGACCTGTCCATTTTGCCACCTCTACATAGAATGATGTATATACCTTATTGGAGCTTGTAATAGTTTCTGGTGCTGCCTCGAGAAATCTCATATTGTAAACAGCATTCATGTCATCAGAAGATAAGTTTGCTAACTGAAAAGCCAAGTAATGTCAAATAATCTACACATTTTAATATACGAGTTAAATGATGAAGAAAACCGTTACCTCCATTAACTTTGTAAGTTCCTCACTCTCAAATTTCTCAGGATGAGTTGCTGCATAGATCATTAATAATCTCACCTTTGATTCAACTGTTACATCCTGCATGAATATGCAGCCTAAACAAGTAAGAATATGGAGCCATAAAGACACAGATACACACATTGACACGCATGTTCATAGCATTTTCTCACCATTTGTTCTCTAAGGAAGTTAATGACATCCTTGATTCCTGCATCTCCAAACACAAGGTCCTGTTCTAGTTGACCTAAATCTCTAAGTCCCGTCTCCCGAATAATACTATTAATCTTCCCAGCAATCTATTTCAATCAAACCAGGTATTATGTCATCTTGGATTAAATAAAATTTTATAATTTCTATAAAAAATAATGTCATTGTTTAATTAATATGATTTTTTTAAGACTTACACCAACATGGAGGGATAGTCTGTCCATTTGTTCATTATATTGTGGCAAGGCTTGAACCATCTTTTGCAAGTCACGAGTCGTTACCTGACCACCATCTCTATACATGGCACAAAAGAAAAATCAAAGAATAATAACAAATGTAGGTTTGAAAACCGTTTACATGCATATAAATAATAAAAATATTATAACACGGGATTAAAAAATAGGGATCGGTAAACTGACCTTGAACCTTGATTCATCTGCGCGGCTTTATTTTTTAACACAAAGTTTGTCATTTTGTCATGCAACCGTTCACTAGCCTACAAGTGACCATTGATTAAAAATCATGTTATAATATTTTTTTCTTAAAAAAATTGTAGTATGGTGCTGACTAGACATACATCTGCTATGTGTGAATGGCGAAGCTCTGACCATACTGGATCATGTTCCTCAAGAAGGACCTCTTTCTTTTCAAAACCACCTGTTTTGCTTGGAACCTAAGCAGTATAATTACTTGACATATATAATAACAAAAGAAGGTCAAACTTAGTCAACATTTCTTCAAGGTGGCAATTCGACCCGTTGCTTATAATGGGTCGATTAAGGTTATTTTTAAGCTCAAACGGGTCGAATAGGTTCAGGTCACCCATACCCGACCCGTACTAAAAAGTGATTTATTTCGACCCGAACCCTGTTACCTGACTCATCCATATTGCCACCTCTAGTTCTCAAGGACAAGTGTAGACTAACCTCATGAACATATTTATTCCCATCCATTTCTAGTAAATCATGACACATGGCATCATATGTCCATTCATGAATAATAGGTGCAATCTAAAAGGAAAAAGTTAAGAGGGAAAATTAAATATGAAAAAAAATAAATAAATAAAACTAGCATATTCAGCAAAAAACCTGGTCTATTGATCTATCTAAGATGAGCAGATCGCATGTTTCGATCTGTGGGAAATTGGTGAGAGTTTTATATTTCATAAGGCAATTCCAAACAGCAGCAGCAAGTTTTGTTGGGACTAAATCACACAATGTTGTCATTGTGGTAGGATCAAGTGATTTGGCAGCTCGGTAACGTACAAATGGAAATTCCTGAAGAATAAAAACTTATAAGCTACAAATTTAATAAAAAAGAACAAGTAAATAAAATATATTACATACCAACATTGAAGCAAAAACGGTTGCAATGCGATTGGCTATTGCAGTCAAACATTCATCTCCGTTTCGACTAACTTCTTCATCCCCATAAAGTTCCTCCAAGGCCTTCCCATGCTCAGTGATAAAACACTGTATGGAATAACTTTGACTAGTCAAAACCAGTTTTAATTAAATATGTGCATTCAAATGACATAATTAACTGAAATAAAGTTTATTAAAGAATGAAACCAGTTTATATTATCAACATTATATACCTGGCTATCAATTGCAAAGTACTCCAAGTTCATCTGTAAATTCCCCTAAAAAGTTAATATAATGACAAATTATTTATAATAAACGAAAAAAGATTTAACAAAATGTTCTGACCTCTTTCATCGCACGCAAGCGTGGTTTTATTGTTGGCTCCTGTTTGATATCAGCAACCAATTCTTTTGTAACAGTTGAACTGAAGTAAACGTAGGCACTAAACGGAGAAAGAAAGCTAGTAGTAAGGAACCCTAAAAATATTCTAAGGTGAAAGATAAACCAACTGAAAAATAGAAAAAAAAATCTCTCTTTAACATACTCTTTATATAAAGGTGATTTTCCAGCCATGTCAGATAACAGCATGACAACACTGCATTTGAACAAAAGCATGAAAAAGGGAACTAAAGATGAATGAATATCAGTTGTTGATATTAAAATAATAATATTATTAATTACTTCTCTTTTGTTGGCTGGATGTAGTATACTGCATCCAAATTGGGCAGTGGCTGTCTTCTCTTGTTTATGTCTTCCACCACTGCAGGAAAAATAAACATGTTCACTTCAATAGAATATAAAATGGTCATGAGGTGTGTGACAACATCATTGTCACTCATCATCAAGTCAAAATTATGAATTATGACAGTTTAAAGATAATGCAATAGTTCAGTTGATAGAGTTGGCAAAATCTTACATTTGTACATTATGTTCAGATGAAGAGTATTACGGAGCAGATCCAAGAGTTAGCAGACTCTTGGACCAGCTAGACAGAGGAAACAAGGCAGAAAAGACCCAAACATAAAAGAGTATAACTTGGGCTACAAATGGAGTCACGGGACCCATAAGCAACAGATGGAAAGGTCTGGACGAGCCGGATCACATGGCAAACTGCCGTCCAGCTTTCGGACCCGAATTCCATCAATTAGGGCTCCTATTTTGTCACTAAAGGTTTTCCCCAATGTTAGTTATTTCCAAATCTTTCGTTTTTTAGTTTAAAAAACACATAAATCACTGATTTCCTTGATTTACACGTTTATTTATGTCTTTGATTTCAGTATCTATTGACAGCTTGTAATTGCGTAAGTTTGACAGTATCTCTCAAATTTAGAATTTCCTATAAAAGGGACCCTCCAAGCATTCAGTAACATAACATTTTCTTTGAGAATTCTCTCTGTTTATTTTTTGTACTTCCGCTCTGCGTCAAAGAGTACCATCAGATATATAAGTTGAATATGTATTTTGAGGATTTAACATGGAATTCAAAGTAAAACATGTTAACCACAATGTAAGATTAAGAAACAAGGAATTCACATTTTCTCTAATTGGCCTTTATATCTTACATGAAACTCCTTCTTCTGTTAATTCAGCCATCTTGCATGAGTGTGACATAACTCTAACCGTAACTTTGTCCATTATCAGTACCTAAAAAACCGCGTGTCAAACACTAACAAATAGGAAAAAAAGAGTGTCATAACATATTACTATTTCCATGATTACAAACAACGATAGTTTTAAATCGCAGTCACTATAACTACAAGTTGGGATATATACATACATACCTTCCATCTTGATTTATCTGGTCTTTTTGACGATCGGATCATCTCATACAATAATCCTGCACAACGTAGGAAAAATAATAATTAGAACTTAAGCTCTGATACCATAATAGATTTCCTTCTCATTGATAACATGTATATATAGGTACAATGTGTGACAACTAATAACCTTAAACTATAGATATAATCTAGAACAACTTGATACTAAAGAAGAAAATGTAACAGTTAAAGACAAGTGGTTAAGGTCAAATAATTATATAGATTTGCAAGTTCTACATTTTAACCTATTACATGGTTTTCTTAACCTGATGACAACCATAATATACAACGGAATTTAGGAGATAAAAACTCACGATCATGACCAATTTCTTTGAATTTTTTATCTCCTTGGAACGACGTATCTGAAACCGACATCGACATGTCTGATTGAATTGATCAAAGGGAATTGAACAGATCGTATGAAAGAGTTGATTAATGATGGAAGAAAAGAGAGAATGGAGGTGAATTGAAGGGGTTGTAGGTAACCCGAATCGTAACAGAAATTTCGTAAATGTTCTTAGTTTTGAATAACGGTCATAGGCTTGGTAGGTTTTTTTATACGACAGAAAATGTGTTTATTGGATTTTTTTTTCACCTTTTTGAAGTTATTGGAATTTTATGTTTTTTTTTTCCTAAGAGGTGCTTGGTATGAGGTAAGCTGTTTGGTTCGTCAATGAAATGAAATCATCTATTACATAGGGAATATTATTCCTCCAACTCTAGTGTTTTTTTCATTCATTTCATTCTCTCATGCTTGTTTCTCTATTTTACCCTCCCTTATTCAGCGTCGTTACCTGATAACACCGTCATCTCCCTTTTTCCTCCAATTAAACCCCCAAATTCATCGATTTCACTTCGTGATGCACCTGACTTTCTTCTAGGGTTTGATTTCACAACCAATATCTCCGATTAACCATCCTTTTAATGTTTTCACGCTGGAGACAACACGACACTGTCACGTGCTAATTTAATCAAACTTTCATTTCATCACATGTCATTGCTCCATGAAAATATTGGTTTCACTACAAGCACAACTCTTTCTAGTTTCTACTTTCTTCCAATTATTTTAGGTCCTCGTTACAAGTTGACAATTATAAACAATGGCGGACCCAGGAAATCTTTTCATAGGGGTCAGAAATTTTTGGGGTCGATTGACTAGCGATATATAACGCATATATAACACTAACAAATTTTCATGGGGGCTGTTACAAAATTTTATGGTAGGCGGTCGGGATTTTAACACGTATATAACACTAAAAAAGAGTTTCATGCCCCCATACATTGTATGTAGGTCCGCACATGATTATAAACTATTTTATTATAATGGAATGAACCATGAATATGGTATGTAATATGTTAACTTCAAATAATGATAATAGTGAAAGTGAGTTAGTATGGTTACACAAAAAAACTCCGTTTAAATGTCCCATAGCCATAGGTGGTATATTTAAAATATTGTCTACGAGTCTTTTCTTAGTCCAAATGGAAGATTGGTAAGTCCCTAACGGAGCCGGCTTATCCAAATACAATTAAAGCGTTTAAAGTTGGTTATGAAAGGAAATAAGAGGTGATTTTATTTGTTTACATTTTAAAAATAATTTATATATATTTATTTTTTGTGATGTATTTTTTTAAATATACAACATACTTAGAAAATAACGAAACATATTGAGTATGATTATAATGATTGTGATGTGTTAAGTATATATCAAAAGTATCAAATTTACGATATTATATATACTATTAATTGTGAAGGTCGGTATGAATAGTGTCATCAGTTAATTTTATTTATTTTCAAATATTTACGTTTAATATGTACTAGGTTAAAATCCCGTGTATTACACGAGTTGAATAAATATAATATTATATATTAAGTAATAAAAAAATTATTTTTTAAAAACTCGTATTTTACACGGGTTGAATAAACCCATGGAATACAATATAATTTGTTAAAACATACCATCGTCAAAATATGTCAGGAGATTTATTAATATAAATATTAATATTTTCTTTAAAAATATATTATTATTATTATTAAACGATAGATATGTATTTAATAAGAGAGCGAGGCGGAAAAAAATGATGAGAATGAATATGAAGGCGACACGTGGCATGAAAAACCTTTATTTATTATATAGTATAGATATGGACTGAATTAATCTAAAACATGATTTGGGGACGGCCAAGTAGTTCCCCAGCACACCCACACCCGCTACACGTGAGTTTGATCTTCAGTAGTTCCCTCGGCCGGTTCATCCATTATCACTTGGTTTTTTTTAAATACTTTTTGTTTCATATATATACAAACAAAGCTTTAGATTGAAACGAGAGGATGAGGATGAGGATGAGGATGAGGATGAGGATGAGGTTGGCCTGGTTGTTAATCCACCGCATCCACATCTACTAGACACGGGTTCGAATTCCATGTACCTCCCTTTTTTCTGTTATTAATTCTTTTATTTTTGCATTTTTTTTATGTTTTCTGTAAACTTTTTTTATTATTTAATTAAAATTGTAATTATAATTTCCAAAATGCTAAATTTAATATTTAATTAATGACTTTTTAATTTTTTAAGTTTGTTTAGTTATTTTAATCTTTACAATTAATTATTAACATATTTTTTTTCTCTTTTAAATTAATATGACGTTTTACAGAATGTATCGCTGTGACGTGATACAAAATTCCGGATGTACCGTTCGATCCCACGGCCCTCTCCCAGATGCCGGTTCATTGTTATATTTTATCAATAAATAGCTTTTTAAGTTGCTACAGTTTGAAAGAGGGGCTCCATTGGGTCAACTCATGCATTTTTTAATTATTTACTTATTTATTTATTTTTATTAGTAAAACTCCAAGCCGGTGTGAATAATGTTAATATCAATACATTTTCGTCACGTGTCTTTCATTATATATACACACATAGTGAAACGGATTTAAAACAGAAGTGGGTGCCCTCATCGTTCGTGCGTTGCACCTTTACCTGCGAAGCGCGGGTTCGATCTCGTGCCTCTGTTGTTGCCACTTGTAGTTATTTTTATTTGCTTATTGTTTTTATTTTTAATTATATTAATGTTTATAACTTATTTTGTACACATTTTATTTTTCTCTTATAACTTTGTAAACATGATGTTTACAAAATACTGAATGTACTATTACTACATGTTTATTTTTATCTACATTTCGATATACATTTCATTCAAAACCGAGTTTTCAATATAATGTACAAGTTATCGAAACACGAACGTACAAGCCGTTGAAGCTGCTTCAAAGTTTCGTTTTTTATAGTTTTTTTTGTTTTCTCTTAAAACCCTTAAAATATGATGTTCTATAAAATTCACAATATGTCGTTTCAACGTGCTTATTTTTATCAGCGTTTCAACATGATTTTTTTTCCGTGCGGGTGAGCGTACAAGTCGTCGAAACTAAATGTTACAAATTTTAACGCCCCTATCTCAACACGCGGGTTTCGCCAATGCACTTTTATGTTATTTTAGTGATGATTTCTCTAATGGTGAATTATTTTATATAATTTTTAAATTATAGAAAATTAATGACACTTGCTTCAACCTCACAAAATAATAATGTGTGATCATGTTTAATCAATGGAATTTTGAAGACGATTTATGATATTATTTATTCTTATGTGATGTGGGGTGGGGTGGGGTGGGGTGGGGTGTAAATACTAAATAGACAGGAGTGAGAGTAGTGATCTCATCCAAACAAAAGGTTGTGAGTTAGTGTTAGGGGTGGCGGATTTATCCTGGATTATCTAGATGTTGCTCATTCTATCCTAAATAATATATGTGTTGTTGTTCAAAAAAAAATTATTCTATATGTTATAAACTTATATTTTAAGATTTATATCATAATGAAATTTAAACATCTTAGACATTTTTATGAATGTAATGATATGCGTATGATCAGGCCCGGCCCAAAGGGAGGGGCAGGGTGGGCCACGGCTCCAGGCCCGGTCTTTCGAGAGACCCGAAGTTTTTAAAAATTTTGTATATATTTTAAAAAGTATATTTAATTTATACATCCATTTTGTGTACATCAAAGTTTCCTTACTGCGATTGGAAAAACCATTGAAAGAAAATGTAAAGGTCACATGATCAAGTTTTGGCAACAACACTATTTATTTTTTATGTGTCCTATTTATTTCTCTTCTTTTTTTTCTCTTTAAAAGGTTGTCTCACAAAAACCCATAATTGTTTAAACTATTAAACCAAAACAAAAAAAGACATAAAAATGTATATATTTAAACCCATTACATATAAAAAAAATTATTGAGGCCCGCTTTTTTATTACTTGTCCCGGGCCCAAAACGTTTCGAGGATTCTCGGGGCCGGCCCTACGTATGATTTATCATATTTTAACTATGTTGAAACTTTAATTTATTTAAAATTAAAATGGTTAGAAGTATTCTAAGAAATTTCAAAGAATAATTAACCAACTAAGGTTATAAACATGTATACTACGATACCTACGCGGATATATGAAGACTGAAGGGTAATATGTAATCGCTTAAATTAAAATTAGTAACACCCGTCTCATTCTCAGAAAAAAGAAATTAAGTTGCTATAATGATGTTAAGCTAATTTCTCTATTGTTGGAAAAGCATAAGGGTGAAGAGGGTACAACCCTCACCAAAAAACTACCATAACAAAACTAACCAATGAGGGTGTGTCACATCACTTTTACCAAAATGCTATCCTAATACCCTAAAGTGTTGTGGGCACGACCCTAATGCCCTAATTTTTTTTTTATTCATTTTTTAAATTAAAACTAATATACATTATTAAGTTTAAATATATAAAAAAAATAATCATCTACCGGAACTAAACTTGTTAAATTAATGTGCAAATATAATTTAATATTTAAATATTAAATTAGTGCAGCAACTTTAGTTTTTACTGTTCCTAAGCCTTTGTGTTTTAAAGCCTTTTGTTAATGTTAATGTGCAAATATAATTTAATATTTAAATATTAAATTAGTGCAGCAACTTCAGTTTTTAATGTTATTAAGTCTTTGTGTTTTAAAGCCTTTTGTTAATGTAAATGTGCAAATATTAAATAATTTAATATTAAATATTAAAAAAATAGTCATCTTCATTTGAAACCTGTAGCTCGATTTCTTCTCAAAACTCAAACCAATCTCAACAAATGGGGGGGGGGGGGGTGGGGTTTCAATCTCACCTATTGCTTGTTTGCTCTTCAACCCTCACTCACGGAGTCACGGGTACATATACCTGTAAAACCTTACCCGTTTCTCTACCCGAATCATCGGCGACGGTGTACCCGCATTACCCTTAAAGCCGAACACCCTTACCCGAGGGCGCCCCTTCACCCTAATAATTTATTATCTTTGAAATACTAAAAGTTTTGAAAGAAAAAAGGTTCAACTATAATATTCTTCATAATACTAAAGTTTTGAAAGAAAAAAATTCAACTATAATATTCTTCATAATAAAATTATTAAAAATGTAATATATATTGATACATGTTCTTTAAAATAATGACAGAAAATAAATACCTTTCAACAATTTCACTAGGCCAACGGATATGGTTTCATATTTTATACTCCTTCATACTACCACATTAGCGTCACATCAGTTTTCACATTTTAAGGACTCATGACTTGGAGTTGGGAGCCGTGGTATTTGCACTGAAAATCTGGAGACACTACTTGTACGGTACCAAGTGCACCATTTACACCGATCACAAGAGTCTCCAGCACATATTCGAACAGAAAGAGTTGAACATGCGACAGCGTTGCTGGATCGAACTCTTAAATGATTATGATTGTGCCATCAAGTACCATCTGGGCAAGGCTAACGTGGTAGCTGATGCTCTAAGTAGAAAGGAAACCAAACCCCGACGAGTTCGAGCGTTGCAACTCACTATTCATACAGGATTACCCGAACAAATCTGTAATGCTCAACTTGAAGCCCTAAAAGAAGAGAACTTAACGTTGGAAGCCACCTGTGGTATGGAGAAACAACTGTAAGTTAAATCTGATGGTATTCGCTATTTCACGAAGCGAATATGGATTCCAGTGTATGGAAACCTGAGAGAGTTTGTTATGGATAAAGCTCACAAATCCCGATACTCTGTTCATCCGGGATCTGACAAAATGTACCACGATATGAAGGTGTTGTATTGGTGGCCGAACATGAAAGCCGACATAGCCACCTATGTGAGCAAGTGTCTTACTTGTTCAAAGGTCAAGGTGGGGTATCAAAAGCCATCCGGATTGCTTCAACAACCGAAAATCCCGATGTGGAAATGGGAGCAGATTTCCATGGATTTTATTACAAAATTACCCCGAACCCCTACCGGATGTGACACAATCTGGGTAATAGTGGATCGTCTAACTAAATCCGCTCACTTCCTTGCTATCAAAGAAAGTGACAAAATGGAGAAGTTAACCCGCATTTATCTTAAGGAAGTAGTCTCTCGGCATGGAGTGCCAGTTTCAATCATTTCACATAGAGACGCTCGATTTACTTCGCGCTTCTGGCAATCCCTACAGAAATCGTACAATTCAAACCCTAGAGGACATGCTACGGGCTTGTGTAATCGATTTCGAAAATAGTTGGGAGACTCACGTACCCTTGGTGGAGTTCTCTTATAACAATAGCTACGATACTAGCATTAAGGCGGCACCGTTTGAGGCATTGTACGGACGGAAGCGTCGATCACCACTCTATTGGGCTGAAGTTGGAGATAGCCAAATTACAGGCCCTGAACTTGTGCACGAAACTTTAGAAAAGATTGTACAGATTCGAAACCGTATGGCGGTAGCCCGTGACCGTCAAAAAAGTTATGCAGATAAACGCAGAAAACCGTTAGAGTTTCAAGTGGGTGACAGAGTGTTATTAAAAGTTTCACCTTGGAAATGTGTGATCCGTTTCGAAAAACGGGGCAAGCTAAACCCGCGTTATGTTGGACCATTTGAGATAGTAAAAAGGATTGGTCCGGTTGCGTATAAATTAAACCTACCAGATGAACTCAATGGAGTACACAATGTCTTTCATGTTTCAAACCTTAAGAAATGCCTATCTGATGAGACACTAGTGGTTCCACTCGAGGAGTTGGAAATCGATGAGCAGTTACGTTTAATAGAGAAACCAATTGAAATCATGGACCGTGAGGTCAAAACACTCAAGCACAGTAAAAATCCAATTGTTAGAGTTCGCTGGAACTCGAAACGTGGACCAGAGTTCACATGGGAACGAGAGGATCAGATGATGAAGGAATATCCTTAGCTTTTCAAGCACTCAACGGCAAACACGGAAGGTACTAATTAAATTTCGAGACAAAATTTTTTCAACAAGGGGATGATGTGACAACCCAAACTTTTTGTTTCAGACAACTAGCAACTTAGATTAATTTTCGGGACGGAAATTCTTTCAACAAGGGGATGATTTGACATCCGGCATTTTCAGGTTAACTCCGTTAACACAAACATCGTTATCTCAAATATTTATTTATTCAAACTCAGTTATCTCAAATATTCACACATGCATTACATTTAATTAGGATTAATTAGATGTGTCAGTTTCACACAAACACTCACGTATCGGTAATTCGTAAAATTTCCAGATCACACACGAGTCGAACCCGTAACGTTGGTGAACTAATAAAAATATTTGCAAATAATTATTTTTAATATAAATTAGGTGAATTTATATGTTTAGTGGTTTATCTGTGAATTATGTGAACATTCGTGAAATCGCATAGAATTATCAGACATAAATTTTATTGATTATTTTTATAGATATGGAACTTTTATAAAAATAATTATTTAAAACAATTTTATCTAGTGGATTAATTAGATAAATTTAAAAACCCATTTAAAATAATCTATAGATTATCCTTATCTAATTTTTAAAACCCATGCAAATTGAATAAAAAGAATTTTATAAAACTTAAAACCCTAATCTCCTACTCTCTCTCTCTCTCAATCGTCGATCCCAAACCCCCACCCCCTTGGCCGAATTATTCAAGCAACCCAAACACCATTCGTTTGATCTCCGATCTTGCAATTGAACGCGTATTTGGACTCCTCTAAGCGTTTCTAACAATCCTACGTAAGTCGTTTCGTTCAATTCCGTTACTTTTTTATTCCTAAATTTTAGATTGAAACCCTAGTTCATCCAAACATGAATTTTTACAATAAAGATAGTGACTTTATCATTGTTTTGCATGTATTTGATGTTTTTATGGTTATTTAGAAAACCCTAGCTTCATATGTGTATAACTTGTGAAAAGATTAAACTTTTTGATTATGTGATGGTGTAGAATTGCATGTTAGAGATGTTTGATGCTTGTTATGGTTATAATCATGTTAGATAGATTGTATGTAATGGATTTAATGCTTTGAATCTCATTAAACAAGTCTAGAAATCATAACTTACTTATAATGGAAACTTTTTAGGAATTCTATCTTACATACTAGACATGTGTTGAATGATATGATAATGTTTATATGCTACTTGATCCATGTATAAGTGATTTGTGAAACTAGATTTCTAATACATAGCTTGGTTTTGCAAACTTACTAAAAGAGGAAACTTTAATTGTCTAAAGTGTTCATAGCTTGCTAATTACACATTTATGATATGGTTTGATGATAGCTTTATGCTAGTTAGGACATAATAACATGTTGCAATATGTTGGATGCTTGAAATCATGCATATCTCTCATAGGTTACTAAAGATAGAAACTTTGTCTTGAATTGTGAATCACATGTTAAGTTCTATACAATTGGTATGTGATGTGATGATCTTGAACATGCTAGAGTAATCATACAAACATATTAATAATGATAATATGAATCTTGAACATGCTTTCTATTTATGAAAACCTGCTATTTATGGAGACCTGCTATTTATGGAAACTTGCTATCTTTCTAGAACAAATAGGACTTGTTGCTAAGTGCTACAGCATGATCATTTGTGTATAATGTAGAAGTGTTATACTGAACAAACATAATTTAATACAATGGGTCACCAACGGGTCATCGGGTCAAACTTGAGTAAAACTTGTAAATCTTTTCTAAACACTTAAACAACAGTATTGTTTGGATACTAAGGGTTCATATCAACTTGCACGAACACGCACTTATAGACTATGAATTATATGTGACGGTTAGAGGTTCAGCTGTTTTACTTAACTTTCACTTGCATTCACACTCAGGTGAGTTTCATGGCCCCTATCTTTACTTACTTTCCTTTTTGGGGGAGAAAGCATGCACGCAAACATTTTGGGTTTTGTATTATTGTACTATCGCTTGCTTATTAAAGTGCAAACATACCAATAAGTCCTTACATTCTCGAACCGTTAGTATTGAAACATAGCGAGATGATTTTGAGTAGTACTGTCACACCCCAACCGACGGCGGAAAACGTCGGGGCGTGAAGCTGTGCAGACTGTTCATAGCTCATGGTTGCTAAAGTTTGAATAATTTAAACATTCATTTTCATTACACGTAGCAAGTTCATAACATACAAGAACCAAATGTAGCGATTACAAAATATAAATAGTTTAGATTAATTGCTAGGTCCAAATCCTATATGTAGCAGCTTGTAATACTTCAAACATTGTCACCTGAAACATGGTTAAAAAACAAAGTCAACTAAAAAGTTGGTGAGAATACATAGGTTTTCGTGTCATGTAATAGAATATAGTGTCGTGTGCATACAATTCATACAAACATGGCAATTAAGGCATTTATGGAGAGATACCATCGTGTGACCTGGTAGTACAATCAAACATTTGTAACTAGCATGCAAAACAAACGCGCGTTGTCAGTAACAGTCACCCTACCTGGGTGGGTTTGTCAGACTCAATAGATCTATCACTGTTTACTGTAGGCTATAAAATAGTTAATGATTGCACGTGAATAGCAAACTGCGTGTTGGTCTACACACCTAGTACTCAAGCACAAAGCTCAAAATTGTAACACATGATTGTAGGGTGGAATTGTATATTGTGTAGTTTGTAAACATAGTAAATAGAACGCATGTTCCACCCCAAAAGTTTGTAAATAGAGTAAAAGAGGGGCTATGTAACTCACTTGTGTTGGAGCGTGTAGTTTGCACAGATCAACAAAAATACCAAGCGTGTTGTAGGTCGCTACGTTTGACCTATCGAATGAGGGTATAACACGTGTCACTGTTTGTGTTATTTTGTGTCCAAAGTGGGTTCGTTGGTGGTTTGTGTGTTTAGGGTTGGTTTTGGAATAATAAATTAGTAGCGATATATATATATATATTTATTTAAATAAAATTTAAATAAACGATATTTGTTTAAATCAAAATATATATTTGTATAAATAGTTTTATAAAAATGATTACATAAACTCATGATTTCATCGGTTTTGAAACTATCGGGAATTAATTGTTTTAAATTTCTAAATCAAAGATTTGGTTTATAAATGATTCCCGGGTCTTGGGATTTTATAACGTAACTTTTATAATTACATTTTGAAATTTTTTGCTAAAATATGTTAAATAGACTTTAAAATAGAAAAATAATTGATTCTGGTCAAGGAGCACGACCGTGCTCAAGTAGGGCACGACCGCGCTCGTTGCCGGGCGTGACCGTGGTGGTCTGAAACGCGCCCGTGGTCGAGTCAGAAGGTACTTCATAGGTTCTGGACATAGAGCACGACCGTGCTCGTATCTGGCACGACCGCGTCTAGTGTTTGTTTTTGATCAAGACTTGTTTGCTCGGTAAGCACGACCGGGCCACACCTGGGGCACGATTGTGCTTGGTCAGGCACGACCGCGCTCAGTGATGAGCGCGACCGTGTCGGGTCTTTTTCAGACACAATTCGATCGATTCTTATAATAAATGCTTCTGTATTCTTAGGGCTTTCATAGATTAGGTGCTTGCGAATGTATCTACATAGTTTGATTGTATTTATATCGTGTTTAAGTGGTAGTTTGAGTAAAAGTTTAGTTTTCGGCTCTTTGGTTCAAAATCGAATTGATTGTGTGATATAACTACGATTTAGTATAGGGCTTTCATCCTAGGGGTAGATACGAAGCTAAGGAAGTGTTACTTACTCGTTAACAATGGGCAATTTAATGCAGTCGGCTACGGGTCAAAGAGTCGAGCTTCTTGGCGATCGATTGGACTCCAGAGACTGTTTGAGCGTCGAACGAGAGTTTTGGGAGACTGAGTGGGCTTATATGAAGGCGTAGAAATCGTGCAAGTTGCTTTATATCCACGAATTCGAGAGACTCGGTTGTGGTGTGAATGGGATTAAAAAATTGTGCAAATTGGACGACATTTGATGCGTGTTTCAGACGGAATTCAGTGGAGTATGGTCTGACGCGCGAAGACCGGCTTTTCTCCATTTTAAATTTCGCGAATTCAGCGGGTATGGTATGATTTGACTTCTGCAGAGTCAAGTGGGTTCATCAGCGCGACCGTGCTTAGGTCTACAGGCGCGACCGTGCCTAGTCCTAGGCGCGACCGTGCTTGCCTAGTTTTGTAGTTTTTGAGTTTTGTCAGTTTTTGGTCCTCGGGGCTTGTGAGATAATGGTGTTTTTGTTTAATTTGTTATTGTAATAGAATAGTTTGTATATGTAACTGCATCGTAGTTTGTTTGTACACGAATCGAAACTGAAATGTGTTTGTTTATTGAAATCAAACGATTACATGATGAAAATCAGAAATGTTACAGTCTCCCCTTGTTGAGGGGATTTCGTCCCGAAATTCAACTAGTTGAGGTTGCAGAATTGGTGAATAGGTGAGGATACTTGAGTTTCATTTGGTCTTCACGTTCCCAAGTAAACTCAGGACCGCGTTTTGAATCCCAACGGACTTTGACTATAGGGATGCGGCTGCGCTTGAGTTGCTTGATTTCACGATCCATGATTTCCACTGGTTTCTCGACGAAATGCATCGTTTCATCAATGCGCACGTCGTCAAGAGGTATGTGGAGGTTCTCATCAGCAAGACATTTCTTCAGGTTGGACACGTGGAAGGTTGGATGAACATTGTTGAGTGCTGGAGGTAGCTCAAGTTTGTAAGCCACTTTCCCGATTCTTTCAAGGATCTTGAACGGGCCTACGTAACGAGGTGCTAGCTTGCCTTTCTTTCCAAAGCGGATCACACCCTTCCAAGGGGATACTTTGAGAAGCACAAGGTCACCCACTTGGAATTCCAAGGGTTTTCGTCGCTTGTCGGCATAGCTCTTTTGTCGACTTCTCGCTACTCGGATGTTGTCACGGATTTGAAGGATTTTGTCGGATGTTTCCTGAATTAACTCGGGACCGGTTGTCACACCCCAACCGACGGCGGAAAATGTCGGGGCGTGAAGCTGTGCAGACTGTTCATAGCTCATGGTTGCTAAAGTTTGAATAATTTAAACATTCATTTTCATTACACGTAGCAAGTTCATAACATACAAGAACCAAATGTAGCGATTACAAAATATAAATAGTTTAGATTAATTGCTAGGTCCAAATCCTATATGTAGCAGCTTGTAACACTTCAAACATTGTCACCTGAAACATGGTTAAAAACAAAGTCAACTAAAAAGTTGGTGAGAATACATAGGTTTTTGTGTCGTGTAATAGAATATAGTGTCGTGTGCATACAATTCATACAAACATTGCAATTAAGACATTTATGGAGAGATACCATCGTGTGACCTGGTAGTACAATCAAACCTTTGTAACTAGCATGCAAAACAAACGCGTGTTGGCAGTAACAGTCACCCTACCTGGGTGGGTTTGTCAGACTCAATAGATCTATCACTGTTTACTGTAGGCTATAAAATAGTTAATGATTGCACGTGAATAGCAAACTGCGTGTTGGTCTACACACCTAGTACTCAAGCACAAAGCTCAAAATTGTAACACATGATTGTAGGGTGGAATTGTATATTGTGTAGTTTGTAAGCATAGTAAATAGAACGCATGTTCCACCCCAAAAGTTTGTAAATAGAGTAAAAGAGGGGCTATGTAACTCACTTGTGTTGGAGCGTGTAGTTTGCACAGATCAACAAAAATACCAAGCGTGTTGTAGGTCGCTACGTTTGACCTATTGGATAAATGTATAACGCGTGTCATTGTTTGTGTTATTTTTATGTCGAAAAATGGATTTGTATGTTTAGGGTTTGTTTGAAATAAATAAATAAATAATTTTATTTATCTATTTAGTACATTTTAAATAGTAGTGATATATATATTCTTTAAAATGTAAATTTAAATAACTGATATATATTTATATTTATTTAAATATAAATTTAAATAAATAATATTTGTTTAAGTCAAAATATATATTTGTATAAATGGTTTTATAAACTCACGATTTCATCGGTTTCGAACTATCGGGAATTAATCGTTTTAAATCTCTAAATCAAGGATTTGGTTTATAAATGATTCCCGGGTCTTGGGATTTTATAACTTAAATTTTTATAAACAAGTTTTGAAATGTTTAAATAAAAACATATTAAATTAAGTTTGAAAATAATAAAATTAAAGTTTCTGGTCAAGGAGCACGACCGTGCTCAAGTAGGGCACGACCGCGCTCGTTGCCGGGCGTGACCGTGGTGGTCTGAAACGCGCCCGTGGTCGAGTCAGAAGGTACTTCATAGGTTCTGGACATAGAGCACGACCGTGCTCGTATCTGGCACGACCGCGTCTAGTGTTTTGTTTTTGGTCAAGACTTGTTTGCTCGGTAAGCTCGACCGGGCCACACCTGGGGCACGATTGTGCTTGGTCAGGCACGACCGCGCTCAGGGATGAGCGCGACCGTGTCGGGCCTTTTTCAGACACAATTCGATCGATTCTTATATTAATAGCTTCTGGATTCTTAGGGCTTTCACTTAGTGGATGATTATGAATGTTTCTACATAGTTTAATTGTATTTATATCTTGTCTAGAGTGTAGTTCGAGTAAAATTTATGTTTCGGCTTTTTGGTTCAAAATCGGATCGATTTGAGTGTTTCTACTACGAATTGATATAGGGCTTTCGTAGTAGAGGTAGATACAAAGCTGAAGACGTGTTACTTACTTGCTGAAAGTGGGCAATCGAATGCGGTCGGCTACGGGTCGAGCGGCTTCGTTTCTTGGCGATCAATCGGACGACAGAGGTGTTGTGAGCGTCGAGTGAGAGTTCTGAGAGATTGAGTGGGTGTATATGAGGGTGTAGGAAGCCTACAACTTGCTCTCAATTGTTTAATTCGCGAGACTTGGTTGTGGTGGGTATGGGATTAAACAAATGTGCAAATTGGAGGACAATTTAGGCGTGTTGCAAGTTGAATTCAGTCGAGTAAGGTCTGACGCGTGAAAACCGGTTTTTCTCTATTTTAAATTTCGCGAATTCAGAGGGTATGGTATGGTTTGACTTCTGCAGAGTCAAGTGGGTTCATCAGCGCGACCGTGCCTACTTTAGGCGCAACCGTGCTTAGGTCTGCAGGCGCGACCGTGCCTAGTCCTAGGCGCGACCGTGCTTGCCTAGTTTTGTAGTTTTTGAGTTTTGTCAGATTTGGTCATCGGGGCTTGTGAGATAATGGTGTTTTTGTTTAATTTGTTATTGTAATAGAATAGTTTGTATATGTAACTGCATCGTAGTTTGTTTGTACATGAATCGAAACTGAAATGTGTTTGTTTATTGAAATCAAACGATTACATGATGAAAATCAGAAATGTTACAGTCTCCCCTTGTTGAGGGGATTTCGTCCCGAAATTCAACTAGTTGAGGTTGCAGAATTGGTGAATAGGTGAGGATACTTGAGTTTCATTTGGTCTTCACGTTCCCAAGTAAACTCAGGACCGCGTTTTGAATCCCAACGGACTTTGACTATAGGGATGCGGCTGCGCTTGAGTTGCTTGATTTCACGATCCATGATTTCCACTGGTTTCTCGACGAAATGCATCGTTTCATCAATGCGCACGTCGTCAAGAGGTATGTGGAGGTTCTCATCAGCAAGACATTTCTTCAGGTTGGACACGTGGAAGGTTGGATGAACATTGTTGAGTGCTGGAGGTAGCTCAAGTTTGTAAGCCACTTTCCCGATTCTTTCAAGGATCTTGAACGGGCCTACGTAACGAGGTGCTAGCTTGCCTTTCTTTCCAAAGCGGATCACACCCTTTCAAGGGGATACTTTGAGAAGCATAAGGTCACCCACTTGGAATTCCAAGGGTTTTCGTCGCTTGTCGGCATAGCTCTTTTGCCGACTTCTCGCTACTCGGATGTTGTCACGGATTTGAAGGATTTTGTCGGATGTTTCCTGAATTAACTCGGGACCGGTGATTTGTGCTTCACCAATCTCGTTCCAACAGATTGGAGAACGGCATTTGCGACCATAAAGAGCTTCGAATGGAGCCATGTTGATGCTGGTGTGGTAGCTGTTATTGTAGGAGAATTCAATAAGTGATATGTGTGAATCCCAATTGCCACCAAAGTCTATGACATAGGCTCTCAGCATGTCTTCGAGGGTTTGGATTGTTCGTTCTGTCTGACCATCAGTTTGGGGATGGTAGGCTGTGCTTAAATCCAATCGTGTGCCAAGTGCCTTTTGCAGAGATTGCCAAAATCTGGAAGTGAAACGAGCATCTCTGTCGGAGATTATGTTCAAAGGTATACCGTGTCGACTCACAATTTCGTTAATATAGATTCGGGCCAATTTCTCAACCCGATAGTCTTCACGGATGGGCAGGAAGTGTGCGGACTTTGTGAGACGGTCAATGATTACCCAAATGCTATCATAGCCGTTTGAAGTACGGGGGAGTTTAGTAATGAAGTCCATGGCTAGATTTTCCCATTTCCACACGGGGATTTCCGGTTGTTCAAGTAAACCGGAAGGACGTTGATGTTCGGCTTTAACTTTAGAGCAGGTTAGACATTTAGCAACATAGAGTGTAATGTCTTTCTTCATACCAGGCCACCAATATTGTGGTCGAAGATTGTGATACATTTTATCCGCACCGGGATGAATAGAATACCGAGACTTGTGTGCTTCAGTCATGAGGAATTCCCGGAGATCATTGCGATTGGGAATCCAAATACGATCCAAGAAATAAAGCAATCCATTGTTTTTAGTCTCTAGTTGGAATTCAGCACCGCACGACATTTCCTCATACATATTGCCCTCGGTAATCGAGACGTGTTGAGCTTCTAGAATACGGGTTTGAATGTCGGAATGAATCTTGACACTTTGGAGCATGACGCGTTCTTTACGGCTCAGCGCATCGGCTACAACATTAGCCTTGCCGGGATGATAACGAATCTCGCAATCGTAATCATTGAGGAGTTCAACCCAACGTCGTTGCCTCATGTTGAGTTCTTTTTGATTGAAGATGTGTTGGAGGCTTTTGTGGTCGGTAAATACCACACATTTCGTGCCATATAGATAATGTCTCCAAATCTTCAAGGCAAATATGACTGCACCTAGCTCCAGATCGTGCGTCGTATAGTTCTTTTCATGGATCTTGAGTTGCCTCGATGCATAAGCGATTACCTTGCCTCGTTGCATGAGAACACAACCAAGGCCTAGGTTAGAGGCATCACAGTAGACGACTAGATCATCGTTTCCTTCGGGAAGAGTCAGAATAGGAGCATCACATAACTTCTGTTTAAGAGTTTGGAAAGCTTCTTCTTGTTTCGGCCCCCATTCATAAGGTTTACCTTTATGAGTCAAGGCGGTGAGGGGAACAGCAATCTTGGAGAAATTGGAAATGAATCTTCGGTAATAACCCGCTAAACCAAGGAACGAACGAACCTCGGTAGGGGTTTGAGGAGCACTCCAATTCTTGACAGCTTCGATCTTGGCAGGGCCGACATGTATTCCCTTTTTATTGACAACATGACCCAAAAATTGAACCTCCTTTAGCCAGAATTCACATTTGGATAACTTGGCGTATAATTGTTCGGTTCTCAGGAGATCCAAAATCAGTCTAAGGTGCTGTTCATGTTCTTCCTCAGTCTTGGAATAGATCAAGATGTCATCGATGAAAACGATCACGAATTTGTCAAGGTATGGTTTGCACATGCGGTTCATGAGATCCATAAAGACAGCAGGTGCATTGGTCAACCCAAAAGGCATAACCGTGAACTCGTAATGACCATATCTTGTTCGGAAGGCGGTCTTTGGAATATCTTCTTCTCGGACACGCAGTTGGTGATAACCAGATCGAAGATCAATCTTCGAGAAACAAGTAGAACCTTGGAGTTGATCGAAGAGGTCGTCAATCCTAGGTAACGGGTAGCGGTTTTTGATTGTAAGCTTGTTGAGCTCTCGATAGTCAATACACATGCGGAATGAACCATCCTTCTTTTTAACAAACAAGACCGGTGCACCCCACGGTGAATGACTTGGCCGTATGAAACCTTTGTCAGCGAGTTCTTGAAGTTGACTTGCAAGTTCTTGCAATTCGGAAGGTGCAAGCCGGTATGGAGCTTTAGCCACAGGGTTTGCTCCGGGTATAAGATCGATTCGAAACTTTACTTCCCGAACAGGTGGAAGACCGGGTAAGTCGTCGGGAAAGACTTCGGGAAACTCCCGAATGACGGGAATATCTTCTATTCTTCTCTCCTTGTCTTCTTTTTGAATCACATGAGCTAGGAAAACCATGCACTTCTTTCGAATGTATTTCTGGGCAGTTATGCATGACATCAGTTTGAGTCCTTTGCAAGGTTTCTCGCCAAAGACTTTTAATATGTCTCCCGGTGGAAGAGGTACTCGGATGTACTTTTCAAAGCACATGACCTCGGCATGGTTTTTAGATAACCAATCCATGCCGATGATGACGTCAAAGCTTCTCAACGGCATTGGTATAAGGTTGACTGGAAACGTGTGACCATTGAGTTCTAGTGAGCAGTCATGAATGATGGAGTCAATAGTGATGGAGTTTCCATCCGCTACTTCAACGGTGAAGGTTTTCTCGAGTTTGGATCGTGTTTTTGCAAGTAAAGGTTCAAAGTTAAGTGACACAAAACTCTTATCGGCCCCGGTATCAAATAGTATAGATGCAAATTGTTTATTTACAAGAAACGTACCGTTGACCACATGATCGTTGGCTTGAGCTTCATTGGCGTTGATGTTGAAAGCACGTCCACGAGCTCCGCCCTGATTATTGTTCACAAGTTTTGGACATTGGTTTCGGAAGTGGTTCGGGTTGCCACATTCAAAGCAAGCCCGTCCATTTGCATTGATTGGAACCACTTGATTAGCTCCGGGTTGATTAACCGGGTTGGCTTGAGTAGTAAGTGCCTTTTGTCGGCAGATATTGGTCGTATGGCCAAGTTTCCCACAATAATTGCAAATGCGACATGGGATAGTTTGTGGGTGATGATAGTTACAGTTGTTGCAGAGTGGGTAGGTACCTCCATAAGCTTTCTTGGCTGGATTTTGAGCCAAGAGTGCAATTTGATTAATTGGGGCGGCCGGAGTGACTACTGCAAAAATTTTCGCCTTTCTCTTTCTGGTGTTTCGATACTGTTCGTTTTGAACTTCTTTGACATGAGTAGGAGGAGTTGTGGTGTCAGAAACTTTCTTGGCCCCCTTTTTGGTAAGAGTACCTGCTTTAACGTGATTATCGGTCAGTGTGGCAGCTAGACGAATAGCATCTTCTAGGTTTGCAGGATTTCTTCCCAGAACAGTGTCCTGGATTTGTCTCGGTAGGCCACCGATATATTTTTCAATACACCTAGACAAAGGTGTAACCATGTGAGGTACCAGCATGCTCAGTTCGTGAAAACGGTTGGTGTACGCCAAGCTTTCACCGCTATCTTGGGTAAGATCCCAAAATTCCGCTTCCAGTTTCTTCATCTCATTTCGAGGACAGAATTCCTCGGTCATGATCCTTTTCAGCTCATCCCATGGCAGAGCCATTGCTACTTCTACTCCCCTTGTTCTCTTTTCCCCATTCCACCAGGTTAGTGCCCGTTTTTGAAAGACACTAGTGGCATGGCGAACACGCAGATTGTCCGGACAGTCACTATTGAGGAAGGTGCCCTCAATATTTTCGAACCATTGAAGGAGTCCCGTGGCTCCTTCGGTACCATAAAATTTCAGGGGATTGCAAGAGTTGAAATGCTTGAAGGTACATTGTGGCGGGTTGGCACCACCGCCACTACCAGTATTAGCACTACCACTGGCGTTCCCATTGTTGTTGTTATTGGCTTGAGTTAGTTGAGTTACTAGCTGAGTGAGGAGAGCAGCAAGGTCGGTATTATTGTTGTTGTTGGCATTGCCGGTATTGGTGTTGGTGTTATTGTTGGCGTTGTCGGTGTTGTTGCGGTTGATGTTACGACGAGGAGGCATTCTATAAAAAGAGAATGATACAAAAATGTTGTGAGAATTTATAAAAATCCGTTGAAATTTAGGATAGGAGGAAAAATAACATATTTATTTCATAGTTCGGATTGTTTTCAAGTAATCACATTTCTACTTGAACACAATGACATATTAAGGTTAATTAGACTTATATAATTTTCAAGGATACGTGCTTTAGCCTATAGGTAAACACTCATCCCGGGAATTCCCAGGAAAGCATACGGATCCCTCGGTTGATTGGGATTTATATTAAATGCTTTCCTAGACAGAAAACCCAGAATACAGGTGTCACCCTTCCAGATTGCACATGTCCTTTAATAATTAACAGAGTCTAAAACCTTAACGGGTATATAAAAATATTTTTGATAGACTAATGTCTACGAGTATGAGTTTTTCCACAAGTTATGGCGATGATGACATAGAAGCAGTTAAGGAGGATATGCGGCTTAGGATACGGGTATGGATACGATTTATTTAATTTATTATTTACGTATGCTTATTAAGTCATGTAGTCTAATCAATTTAAGTATCAAGTAACTAACACATAAAGCATGTGACATATAGCAAATAGCACGTATCACATAAAACATGTAACATGACATTGTTGGGTGTCCTAAAGTTATAGTCTAGGTCAATGGTGTCTAATAACCTAATTCCCTATAACCAAGGCTCTGATACCAATCTGTCACACCCCAACCGACGGCGGAAAACGTCGGGGCGTGAAGCTGTGCAGACTGTTCATAGCTCATGGTTGCTAAAGTTTGAATAATTTAAACATTCATTTTCATTACACGTAGCAAGTTCATACCATACAAGAACCAAATGTAGCGATTACAAAATATAAATAGTTTAGATTAATTGCTAGGTCCAAATCCTATATGTAGCAGCTTGTAATACTTCAAACATTGTCACCTGAAACATGGTTAAAAAACAAAGTCCACTAAAAAGTTGGTGAGAATACATAGGTTTTCGTGTCATGTAATAGAATATAGTGTCGTGTGCATACAATTCATACAAACATGGCAATTAAGGCATTTATGGAGAGATACCATCGTGTGACCTAGTAGTACAATCAAACCTTTGTAACTAGCATGCAAAACAAACACGTGTTGGCAGTAATAGTCACCCTACCTGGGTGGGTTTGTCAGACTCAATAGATCTATCACTGTTTACTGTAGGCTATAAAATAGTTAATGATTACACGTGAATAGCAAACTGCGTGTTGGTCTACACACCTAGTACTCAAGCACAAAGCTCAAAATTGTAACACATGATTGTAGGGTGGAATTGTATATTGTGTAGTTTGTAAACATAGTAAATAGAACGCATGTTCCACCCCAAAAGTTTGTAAATAGAGTAAAAGAGAGGCTATGTAACTCACTTGTGTTGGAGCGTGTAGTTTGCACAGATCAACAAAAATACCAAGCGTGTTGTAGGTCGCTACGTTTGACCTATCGAATGAGGGTATAACACGTGTCACTGTTTGTGTTATTTTGTGTCCAAAGTGGGTTCGTTGGTGGTTTGTGTGTTTAGAGTTGGTTTTGGAATAATAAATTAGTAGCGATATATATATATATATATATTTATTTAAATAAAATTTAAATAAACGATATTTGTTTAAATCAAAATATATATTTGTATAAATAGTTTTATAAAAATGATTACATAAACTCATGATTTCATCGGTTTTGAAACTATCGGGAATTAATTGTTTTAAATTTCTAAATCAAAGATTTGGTTTATAAATGATTCCCGGGTCTTGGGATTTTATAACGTAACTTTTATAATTACATTTTGAAATTTTTTACTAAAATATGTTAAATAGACTTTAAAATAGAAAAATAATTGATTCTGGTCAAGGAGCACGACCGTGCTCAAGTAGGGCACGACCGCGCTCGTTGCCGGGCGTGACCGTGGTGGTCTGAAACGCGCCCGTGGTCGAGTCAGAAGGTACTTCATAGGTTCTGGACATAGAGCACGACCGTGCTCGTATCTGGCACGACCGCGTCTAGTGTTTGTTTTTGATCAAGACTTGTTTGCTCGGTAAGCACGACCGGGCCACACCTGGGGCACGATTGTGCTTGGTCAGGCACGACCGCGCTCAGTGATGAGCGCGACCGTGTCGGGTCTTTTTCAGACACAATTCGATCGATTCTTATAATAAATGCTTCTGTATTCTTAGGGCTTTCATAGATTAGGTGCTTGCGAATGTATCTACATAGTTTGATTGTATTTATATCGTGTTTAAGTGGTAGTTTGAGTAAAAGTTTAGTTTTCGGCTCTTTGGTTCAAAATCGAATTGATTGTGTGATATAACTACGATTTAGTATAGGGCTTTCATCCTAGGGGTAGATACGAAGCTAAGGAAGTGTTACTTACTCGTTAACAATGGGCAATTTAATGCAGTCGGCTACGGGTCAAAGAGTCGAGCTTCTTGGCGATCGATTGGACTCCAGAGACTGTTTGAGCGTCGAACGAGAGTTTTGGGAGACTGAGTGGGCTTATATGAAGGCGTAGAAATCGTGCAAGTTGCTTTATATCCACGAATTCGAGAGACTCGGTTGTGGTGTGAATGGGATTAAAAAATTGTGCAAATTGGACGACATTTGATGCGTGTTTCAGACGGAATTCAGTGGAGTATGGTCTGACGCGCGAAGACCGGCTTTTCTCCATTTTAAATTTCGCGAATTCAGCGGGTATGGTATGATTTGACTTCTGCAGAGTCAAGTGGGTTCATCAGCGCGACCGTGCCTACTTTAGGCGCGACCGTGCTTAGGTCTGCAGGCGCGACCGTGCCTAGTCCTAGGCGCGACCGTGCTTGCCTAGTTTTGTAGTTTTTGAGTTTTGTCAGTTTTTGGTCCTCGGGGCTTGTGAGATAATGGTGTTTTTGTTTAATTTGTTATTGTAATAGAATAGTTTGTATATGTAACTGCATCGTAGTTTGTTTGTACACGAATCGAAACTGAAATGTGTTTGTTTATTGAAATCAAACGATTACATGATGAAAATCAGAAATGTTACAAGTACTACTGGGTTTTGACAAGCCCCACTCGAGTTAGTCGCGCTAACTTGACTGGAGGTCGAACAGGTGTAAGATTAGCCTAGACATTTTCCATTGTTTGGTAGACATGGTGGAAGGAAAACAAACACAAACAATCAACTTCGGTTTCGAACACTTGGAGTAGCATGACATAGACTAGCTGTCTATCGGTATACATTAATTACATTATCTAGCAAACATCGAACTTTTTATTTACTTACATCTCTATGAACTCACCAACCATTGTGTTGACACTTTTAACATGTTTTTCTCAGGTCGCTAAGGTATTGAGCACGAGCATAGGACATGCATGGAGTCCCATCATATTTCAGACACTGAATTTATTTTACTTATTTAAACTGCACGGTTCTGGCGCCTTGCTTTGCGTATTTGACTTTTACTTGCATTGGATTATATTTACGCTTTCGCAACATTTTCAAACTTAAAGATTGTTGTCTCGTGGCTATGAGCAGCAAATGGTATTTTATTTAAATTCTTATAGAGTCGTTCCGTGTAACTAATGACTGAGATCCTGGCGTGTCACGCGTCTCGCGGTAAAACTCTGCAGGTGGATTTTGAGGGTGTGACAATGTTTACGAGTGAAGCATAATTTTTAAAATTTTTTATATATATATTACAAAAAAAATTAATAACTTATCAAATCTGAATAATTTTATAAAATTTAGGGGCAAAAAATATTTTTTTTTAAGTATCTAGGTATAACTAGATACTTTTCTATAGTAATTTTATTTTTTTTATTATTTTAATTACAATTATCGCCGTATTATTGCATTTTATTATATACGTGCGTATTGAAGGGGGGAATTGGGCATTTTTCTTATGTCGAGCCGAATATTTAATTTCTCGGGAATGACCCTATGTATATGTCATGGTTGAACATAATCTATGTATCGAAAACACAGTGAAAACTAGACACTAACCTATTATACAAATCTATACATTATTAAAAAGTTATAATTCAAACTTACACGAATCAGAGACATAATCCAAAACAAAAATTGAGTATTTTACAAATCTATATATTATTAAAAAGTTATAATTGCATATATCTCATTGTAAACTTCATTAATTACATATTTACCTAATCCAAAACAAAAATTGTGTATTTCCCCTTATAAACTAAATTTAATTGCATATTTACCAAACCTTAAAACTAAAATTGCATATATCATCTCACTTAATGAAAAAAACTATCAAATTTACCCATTTTGATTTATTTTACTAAAAATAAATTATAAAATGATTATTTTACCCCTATTTTTACTAAAACTTTAAAATTTTCCAACTTTTTTTACTTACCCATTTTTAACTAGTGTTTTTTCTCTGTCTCTTTTATAATTTTTTTTTTCGCTAATGACTTTTTTTAAAGGTTCTAATCCGGCGCCTCAAAGTTTGAATTAACATCAACCATCAACAAATAAAAGGGACAGAGAAAGGCTACAAAATCTCGTGAAAGTAACTAACCAAAGTCGAGCTATAGATTTGGCATCGTAATGGGTCAAAACTTTGGCATTCGTTTTTTTTTTCATTTTGGAGATCGCTACATGATTTTTTTTAGCGTAATGTCTTGAAATGTTGGCTTTTGTTTTTCATTTTAATGATAGTCATTCGTATTCTTTATGATTGTTACTCTAAAACATTGTGACAAAGAATAGTAGATTAAACATAGACGAAAGAAATTAATAAAAAAAACGTAGATGTAAATTCAGGCACCGGTACTGGGCTCTAAAACCGGTAACTGGATTACTAAAGCTCCAACGAATAGCCAATGATTGTCTCTTCGTCTTCTCCAAATAGGTATCTGCACAATAGCAACGCGTTAGGGCGTCACAGAGAGGGATAATCCCCTGCGTCGGCCCTCCAGCGTGAGAGTAAGTTTCAGAGAGAAGAAGTGAGTAATGGAAGGAGATAATGGTCATACCTCTTTGTGATGATTCGGATCCCTTTTATGCACGATGGAGTTTGGTAATTCTTTACCTCAAGGGTGTGGGGACCAGCGGGTCCCATAATGTTGTCACGCAAGAGTGCCTCTAACTCTGATTAGTGGACACGTTTTCTACCTATAGAGGAGTACCGGGTGTCTTAACCGTTTTTTAGGGTGGGACCGTGGGCTCCCTGCCCATTTACGGTTTGGGCTAAACGGACCTCTCCTGTTCAGTAGAAATTTTATAGTTTTAGTAAAAATAAGGGTAAAATAGTTATTTCATAATTTTATTTTTTATAAAATAAAATAAAATGGGTAAATTTGATATTTTTTTTCATCAAATGAGGGGATATATGCAATTTTGGTTTTTGGATTGGATAAATATGCAATTAAATTTAGTTAGAGGGGGATATATGCAATTTTGATTTTGAGTTGGGTAAATATGTAATTAATGAAGTTTTCAAGGAGATATATGTAATTCATTAATTACATAGACCCCCCTTAAAAACTTCATTAATTACATATAGAATTAATTACACTGATGGCCCCTGTGGTTTGGTCAAATTATGGTTTTGGCCCTTAGCATTGGAAAACTACAAGTTTGGCCTAATAGTTTGCACGATTGTAACACCCATGGCCCCTGGGTTGGATGTTAGTTAAGTTTTTCAGTTAAGTGTATGTGAAATGACTAAAATACCCTTACATAATAAAATAATAAAAACAAAAAAGAATTAACTCATTAAAAAAGTGGGACCCACCAAAACCACCCACTTCATCTTCTCCAAATCAAAACTACCTCTCCCACCAAACCCTAGCTTCCTCCTCCCATTTCCGGCGCCATTTCCGGCGACAACCACCACCACCTCCGGCTGCCGCCACAAGAAAAATTACACATATCAATTGATTCCTTTTATCCCAACTGAAAATCAAAATAGAATAGAACACCCAACCACTTCATCTCTGTAATTAACCGCCACCGCCGCCACCACCACCGGCCACCACCATTACAGGCCACCACCGCTATCTCCATCTCCACCCAACCACTGCTACCACACCATCAACATGAAACCACCATCGCCAAGAGGGTTCCGGTGAAACCACAACAGCCTGAAACCACCGCCGCCACCACCATCAATCTGAAACCGCCGCCACCACCATCAACCTGAAACCACCAATCGCCAAGAGGGTTCCGACGAAACCACCACAGCCTGAAACCACCGTCACCGCCACCAACAACCTGAAACCACCATCGCAGATGGTTTTCCAGCAAGCCACCGCCGCTGCACATGTCGTCTCTCTGCACCTCCGATCGACCCATTCTTCAACTGGGGGTTTCGATTTACAGCTTCTCTCCGTCGATTTGCAAGTGTACCTCCAAATATCATCTCTATGCAACGATTGGAGTTCTTAGGCTGATGAGTAGTGCCGGAATAGAGGTCGATTGGAGTTCTTAGAGGTTGATGGTTGCCGGAAAAACTAAAAATATCCCATTTTGGTTAGGTGGTGATGAACTGTCTGAGAGATGTGGGGGGGTGTTTAGAGGAGGACGGTTGTGGGGGTGGTGGCTAGCGGTGGTGGGTGGGTTTAGGTGGGTTAAGGAGGACGGTGGTGAGTTCAAGTGGGTTAGAGGAGTTGGTGGCCGGCGGTGGTAGAGTATGGTGGTGGAAAGTTTGTGGTGATTACTTTTCACAAAAAGTTTGATTATCCGGCCATGGGGGTGGGGGATTCAGGGAAGAAAAATGGGGATCTAATTTATTTATTTATTTTTTATTTAATGGGTATTTTAGTCATTTTTTTAAATTTTAACAGAAAACTTAACTAACATCCAACCCAGGGGCCATGGGTGTTACAATCGTGCAAACTATTGGGCCAAACTTGTAGTTTCCCAATCCTAGGGGCCAAAACCATAATTTGACCAAACCACAGGGGCCATCCGTGTAATTAATTCTTACATATATACCCAGCTCAAAATTTTATTTATGTATATCCCTTCATTAATTACATATATACACAACTGGATGATGGAATCGATCAGAAGTGACGCTTGATGTTGGAATCGATCGGAAGCGGGAATCAGAAGGCTAGGGTTGTGATCGATAGAATAAGAATAGTCGTATTTCTTGTAAGGTTAAAAGGGTAATTTTATAAAAGATGAGGAAGTATGTAATTTAAATTTTAGGTTGAGTATATATGTAATTATGGTTGAAAATAGAGAGATCCTAATTACATATGTACCCAACCTAAAATTTAAATTACATATATCCCTTTTTTATAAAATTACATATATGTAATTAACAGAAGAGCAAATACACACCCTTTTATGCATTACAGAAACCCTCCACCTCATACAAGCCAGAGCATTCACAGCAGGTTTTGTATATTTTTGTGAGTGAGTTCTGTATATTTTAGAGAGTGGTTTAAAGGGGTTTGTGAGTGGAGAAGAGAGAAAATGTTACTTTTTATCTGTATATTTGTGAAAACACTGTTCACCTTTATTAATTTTTTAATATTTTTTAAAAGTGGTTGTGAGTGGAGGAGAGAGAAAAAAATAATGATAAATGTATAAAAAATATTATTTAATTAAAAAAAAAGAAAGAAAAAAAAAGTAATTTTTAATATAGTTATAGAGATGAGGAAGTTAAAATTTAGGTAGCCCGTAATAGAATTCTAGAAGCATCTGTTGCCGTTCATCTCCCGAACGCGTGGTTTCATCAAGTCTCCGACACCCCAAAACACTGCCATAAACTCTTCTTCTCTCTCAATTATCTCTAAATTCCGGTTTTCGTCTTTCAAAATCTTTCCATCTCCGCCAAAGGTATCAATCTAGGGTTTTAAAATTCGATTTACGACGGTTATTTTTGTGTGTTTGTAAGACGTATTTGTTCCATCAATAATCAGTTGCGGATTTAATAAACGAGATTTCGATTAGGTTTATATGCTTATTACTGCTTTCATGTAATTTATTACGTTGATCAATTTAGAGGTTTAGTTTTGATGATCAGAAATAGGTAAGTGAAATATTATTTATAACCAATCTGCCTGTTCAGTTTGCTAAATTCAGATCTTATTATAGTGACGTTTTCTTTATAAAGTAGTGATCAGAGATTGATATAAGGTGAATGGTCATGCTTATAGGTGAATGGTCATGCTTATAGTTTAATTTACTTTTGGTGTTTGAATTGGTTAGTTGGAGCATCTTCAATCTCACTTGTTTAGTTTGAATGGTTATGCTAAACACGTTTACAACTATACCCTTGGTTATGTTTATTAACATGTGTTTGTAAATCTATATATGTTTAAACTGAAAGTGTGCTGCTATTCGTCAATTTAGAGGTTGTTCGTAGGAGTTCTTGGAGACGTTGGATAAGGGTTACAGAGTTTTAGGGGAGTATTTTGAGTTGGTCTTTTCTAGGGGTGCCCTTAGTTCTAGGTGTCTTTTAGGCTTAAGATGTGCTTCTAGCCCTAGTTACTTAAGTTTTAGGAATTTCTTCTCTATGATGCCTCACTGATCTTTTACCTTTTACTACTATCAACTTCTGTATTATACTTGTTTTTTCTTGTATATTTGTGTGTCTAATCTAAATAATGAGGTTTTTATTGAGTCGAGGGTCTCTGTGGGAGCAGCCTCTTTTTCCCTTGGGATAGAGGTAAGGTGTGCCCTCATCTCACCCTCCCCTGACCCTATTGTTAGTGAGATTTTACAGGGTATGTTTGTTTGTTTAGAGGTTGTTCGTAGGAAAATCATAATATAGTGCAATTTACATTTCATTTTCTGATCTCCAAATGTACAAGTAGCAAATACCAAATATACAAGAAATAAGAATTGAATTTTACATTTAATTTTTTATCTCCACTTGTACAAGAGTACCATAGCATTTGATCCTTTTACCTGCTATAGTTTATTCCAGTTTACCCTTCTCGAACAGAGGCAATGAATTTAAATGAAAAAAATATGAGAGATAAAGGTTATTTAAGGCCAGAAGACAAAGATGTGAGTTATGCTCATTATCTTTTTGTGAGTTTATGCAGTGTATAACTAAAATGTGTTTTATAAATTTGGAGTCATCAATGAACATTACTCGGTGTTAATTTGATGCCATTGAGTATCTTTTTTGTGAACTTATGCAGTGTATAACTAAAATGTGTTTTATAATTTGGAGTCATCAATGAACATTACTCGGTGTTAATTTGATGCCATTGAGTGTATATTCTTTATTTCAAGATTCTGGGTTCTTAATTATAATGCAACGTTCCCTTGCATATTTGCGTCATATACATTTCTAACATGATTGATTGGGTCTGTATTTGGTCCACAAATCTGTTAAAATTGTTGGATTTTCTCTTAAAGTTCTTTGAATTGGTAGGGATTTTTAAGGGAGGTAGTTTGAAGAATAAGATGCAAGGTGGGAGAGGAAGAGGTAATCCTTTCTTTGGTTTTGGTGACCCTTTTTCTAGTATTGGTGGTATACCTGATCTTTTTGGAGGAAGGAACCCATTTGATGACCCTTTCTTCACACGCCCATTTGGTGAAATATTCTCGTCTGGTCCTTTGGGGAGTCCTTTCATGGACTTAAATCCATTTGGATCAAGCTTCTTTGGTCCAAGAGCAAGCCCTTTCATGGTTGAGCAAGCACCTAGAATTCATGAAAGCAGACCTCCGTTGCCAAATAATTCAAGGGGACCAATTATTGAAGAACTGAACTCTGATGATGAAAACGACCAGCCTGATGCTGAAGACAGTAAGAACAAGAATTCCAGAGAGCATGTTAGGTCTGAGGTACAACCTTACATAGTGCATCCTGATGATGACTTTGAAGGTAAAGTGTGTTTTTACTTTTTACTTACTGTCTACTATGAATACACCCATAATTATCTTTCATGTGTTTAAAATTGGTTTTAATGTGTGATAGCACATGCTGAAAGTAGAGAGCCGAGACAGACACAATTTGGGGATGAGTTGAATATGATGAATAACGCATGCTCAAATCCCCAAGCTCATAGCTTCACCTATCAAAGCTCTACCGTTTCGTATGGGGGTTCAAATGGAGCATATTATACGTCCTCTATGACCAAAAGGACTGGCAGTGATGGAGTGAGTACAAAATACAAAAAAGAAGATAAAAAAAGCTTCTTTGATATTATCTCTGACTCTAACAGCATGCTATCTTGGTTTCAGTTAAGATTTGAAGAATATAAAGAAGCTGATTCAGTTACAGGCCAGGCAGCTCATAGGCTTTCAAGGGGTATTCATGATAAGGTAAGTTGCTCATGCTTTCTTACATTGTGGCTACAATTTTGACCGTGTGTGTTTTGCGGTCTAATAAGGTTATTCTGTGCATCTCACTGGACGAACAAAACTGTTTGTGAATTGTGATGGTAGGGGCATACGGTTAGAAGGAATCTGAAATCAAATGGTCAGGTGGATACAATGCAAGTGTTGCACAACATCAATGAAGGTATTTTATATATTTTGTATATTACAATTACCATTCATTTGGAAGTATATGCAACAGTTGGTGTTAATATGCCTTGGTTTTGGGTACGTCTCAGATGAACTTGATGGCTTTGAAGAGGTTTGGAAAGGAAAAGCTAGGAAACATCTACCTGGCTTGACTGGTGGATCTAGTACTCATGAAGGTATGAGTTGCCGTCATCTTTTATTATATTTTCATATATATATATATATATATATATATATATATATATATATATTTATAATATATATATCCTCTAATTGATGTTGTAGGGTTAGGTGAGCCAAGAAGGGGTGGTTGGGCACTGCCATCAACTGAGGAATTAAGGAACCATGGAAGTTCCTCTGGCTCACATATAGGTGTGAGAAGGAGATCAGATGGTGGGGAGCGTGCTCAGTCATCAAAGATGAGGAGAGTTTAGATGTAATGGGTTCTTGTAGTGCAAGTTGCAGTCGCACGGGACGATTGTGGGTGTGGGTGTGGGTGTGGGTGTGGGTGTGGGTCGGGGTCACTAGCGGCTTATAATTTGTCTACATCATGATAGTTGGTGTTTCCTCGTTAACATGCATGAAGAATAAAAACAAGTTAGACCTTTATATAATATTTTGGCCGGAGGTATTTAATGATGCTTTGTTTTGCCTATTGAAACTAGAGATGCACAAATTGAAACTAGAATGTTGGTAGTTGTTTTAACAATGGTGTGATTAATTAGCTGGATAAGCTGAAATTTTGAATCATGGGTTCAATTAAAGTTGGCCCAACACACTATAAGGCCGTCTTTGACGCTTGTCTGTAAAAAGCTGAAGGATGCCCGCTGGGCGTACATGTTACGCGGCGTGGTGAGTGGTGATGCCAGTGAGTTTGGGTTGTGTTTTCAGTTTTCTTTTTTTGTTTCAAGTTTATTTGGGTGCAGTCTCTCTATCCTCTAGGGTAAAGGAAATGTTTGCCCTCATCCCACCCTCCCCAGACCCTGTCAATAGCTTAGCTATATGCGCCATATCTATATCTAGAATTTAAAAAGTTAAACGTACTTGCACAAAACTGATGAACAATATTTTACATAGAAAAAGAAGTTACCATTTACATGAGAATCATGGGATGATTGTTGATGTACAAAGTTAACAAACTAACAGAAAGCTGATGATAATAAATAACAAAAAACTCCAACAAATGCAATAAACTTGTCACCGAGATCACTTTTTCCTCAAAAAATGCTTCAAGTAGAAGAGGTGGAAGAGGGCCATCACTTTTCGTGGTGGTGCTGCCAAGCGGCTGGTTGTCTGGACTCTGAGAATCGTTACTTTCAGGAACAAGTGGTGGCTGACTGTCATTGCTGGAAGAACCACCAGGGTTTGACTTTGACCCGTCCCCATTTGGAGCATCATCAGTATCTTCTCTATCATCTTTTGGTTCACCAGAGCTGCCACCACCGCCACCACTGCCGTCATCATCGTCGCTAGCCTTTGGGATTCCTGGAACCAGGTCTTCTCGAGGTTCTACACCAACCCGTCTCAGGTGTAACTGTCACCATGTTTATTACTACTTTCAAAGAGATTTCATTAAATTATCGCTTCTTATTGGTATAAAATCATAATACATGTTTACCTTAAGATGGAGATTAATCTCATCTGAACGTGAAAGAAACGGAAAATCACCACCGCTTTTAATGTCTGCTCTTCTTGCACCAGGATACCTTTCACTTACTTCATCTTTGAGTTGTTGTGGGATTGCACATTTGTCATTTGTCTTTAAGAAACAAAAAAACTTAACATAAGTGCATTTGTGATGACAAATACAATCAAAATTTAAGATATTTGTACTAATAAATGAATATTGCTATGAGTTATGGAAGCGTACATCGATTATAGTGATCAGAGAATCTGAAAGCATAAGGGGTCCAATCGATGCAGCATCACTTGTTAAACTAAACCTCGAAGCCAAATCCTCCCTTGAGAGGGTCTCAACCTGCACATTTGGCAACTTTTCAGCTCAGGGGAATGTGAAAAAAGAAAAAAAAAACTTTCTTTTATTGATTTGATTTTGGTCAAACTTCTTATCATTGATCGTTTAGATGTAACATTCGTGTTTTTAAAGAAATTTAGAAATATTATGCAAAATCAGTGGTATAGGGTTTAAGGTAGTAAACTACATTATTGATAGCCATATTGCAGCTACAAACTATTAGAAAAGAGTTAAAAGGCTGTAAATTAAAATTCTCACCTGTGCAACAACAAAGTCCACAGAATCAGCAATAAATGGTTCATGTGGACCACTCAGGATTCCTGTTAACACGTATCGTTTCAGCAGAAAAGAAGGGGTCCAACTAACACTGCAACAAGATGGAAAAAGTTGGTATTTCTTTAAACATTTGTTTTAGAGGTAGCATAACGGGTGGGTCAGGGGGGTTGGTTAACGGGCCAAATGGGCCAGCCGACCAGATCAGGTTGGGCTGGACCTGCAAAACGTTTATCATCCGTTTTTTTAATTTTATAATTAATTAATTCGTTAGACATGTTTGCAAATACTATATAATTACACTAATAACATAACCTTTTTTAACGAAGTGATTGGAGGTTTTATGTATTTGGATACACTTTTGATGACTTTTGACCAGGTTTGACCTGTACTTGTAGTTAAATCGTTTAGCTTAGCCCGTTAGACCCGTTAGACATTAAACATAATCCAAACCAACCCATTTATAGGTAAAAACATGTTAATGGTTTGAGTTAATAGATTATATTATATGGGTACATACACAGGAGCCCAAGGCATGGAAGCTGCAAAATATTTGGTCTCCAAAAACGTGTTTGAGAGTACCAATGACTTTACTCGCCGTGGTCTGTGCTGTGCAAAAAGTAGTGCTAAAAATCCCCCTAGGGATGTGCCATAAAGATGTATCTGTTACCAAAAGACTTTTAAAATAATATGCATGCTAAAATGATAATAACAACGATCGCAATAATTATAATTATAATAGTACTTATAACAGCAACAAAGCCAATAGTATACTTGTGTTGTTAATCTATCATATAGTGACTGGAAATCTTACACGGTGGACATCAATAACATCCAAAAACTTCTCAAATGCTTGAACCCACTCATGGTTGTTCCATACGTGAGGAATATCAATAGAAATCACTCGATAACCCTGGGAAAGAAAAAATAATAATAAACATTTGCAGCTTTTGAAGTGTTCGGATTTGTGTTTTGGAAGTAATCATTGAGAGGTAGGTTGCAATAATCGGTTTTATATGTTAGGAAAAACAGATTTTGCTTCTGATTATCGTCTGATACTGATAATCAAAGGGTAAAATAAGTTACCTAATTACAATTCTTTTTACCTAATTTGATGGACTTTACTCTCATCTTACAAGATGTATCTCTTTTCTTTCACAAGAAAGTACTTTTTGGCCATATCAATACGAATGTCTTAAATTATCATTGTTTGTCAAACATTCTAAACAACATGTTATCTAATTATTACAACTTTAAATAGTAAAAACACATCCTGGCACTATCTCCTACACCTAGTTTTATTACAACTAATTATCTAATTATGATTATTGAATATCATATAATCACTTTCAAAACACAATTCACTGAAGATGTTTATTAGAAAGTATAAGAGGCCACACAAATTTGCTATCTCAACTGATAAATTCTAAAACAATTGTTGAAGAAACAAAAGAAACACGTCCACTAGAGAAAGTTGTAATACGTATTTGTTTTGAATTACCATGTATACCTAAAACTTTATTATATATCCTTAAAAATTATCTTATGTTGAATAAATTCTCAACGGAAATGTAATCATTGGGGCCTCACCTTCATTGACAATGCCATGATTTGCTTGTAGTACACATCAGCAGTACCAGCGGTTCCAGGAATACATATCAGTGGAGGCACTACCTTAGGACCAAAATCATAATATCTCCATTGCTTTGTCCCAATCTGAAACAAATGTCACACTAAAAGTTCTACTAAATGGGAAAGAAACCATTTGTAAAATGGTATTATGAGGGGCTCACCAACACTAGTAAAATAGAGAGAATATCTTAAAGTATATAGAGCAAAAGTGATTACATCAAAGAGCATCACTTGCCTATAGTGCATTCCTTTTATGACTAATACTTGAATAGTTAAAAGAATATGATTTTGTACTCACCGTATATCGTTAATGTCCATACTCCATATTTAGTATCATTACATCAAAATAATGAGAAACAATGAAAACTAAATACTAACGCGACGATATATGTTACATGTCAATTCAGAACCTTATTTGGATACAAAGGGGTGATTTGAATCGCTTTTAACACTCACTCGCCCAAAAGATCAATTTAAAACATATCAGAATCTGCAGCCAACTACATGATTCTCATAACTTCATCAAAGCTTAATCCTAGTAAGACAACACAAAGTTTAAAGTTTCCATTTTTCCATTAAAATACAAAATACTAAATCAATATTTAAAATTCATCAAGTCATGTAAGAGCCCCACTGAGTGGCTAATTGGTTCATATTGACTCCATACCAGACAAATTGAGTTGCTGTTAGAGCCTTAGTATTCCTCCAAATATAAGCTTGATAATGTGGCACCTTTTTTATATAAACCTAACACCAACATTTTATATTTATATTATAAGGTTTCTTGTCTATGATTGATATATCCAATTAAAGGGTCCAATTTGAAGTGACCTTCAAAACTGCAGATCACCCACAGCGAAACTAAGTTTCACTGAGACATATCATCGAACAACTGGTGCTCAATAAAAAACCCACATAGGGTTTATTAATCGGAACCCAACTGAACCATTGATTTAGCGAATTGAGAACATCTGTATGTGTATAATCAGGTACAATATCAGAATAACTCATAATCAGAAGAACTCACAGGGATCTTGTGGAGAGGAACCTGCGACTTGAAGTAGATGTAATCACCAGGGGCAGAAAACCCCCCTTTCATTGCTGATGATCGTAAAGAAAGTGACTAGATTTGCTGCCCATTAACAAAGATTCAACTCTTGATTCGTTTTCTTTCACATGATTGAGGAAGGGAAAGCTGAACCACGTGATCTGTTCCCAGAATATGAATGGATCGAACAGGATGACAGATAAGTGTTCAACCTAATTTGTATCAATTTGAACAGTTGACTCTAAAATATAAATGTATAATTTGTTTGTTTTTATTTTCCAATCCATAAAAAATTATTAGGGTTTGATGTTTGGGAAATTTTGAAACATGTTACCAATTCTTTTTAAATAATATTCATTTATCAAAACTTTCTAATCCATGTAAAAGAAAATTGTTATATAGATTATAAGATCAAAAATAGGATAATTCTAGGGGTGTCAATCGTGTCGGGTTGGCGGGTTGACGGGTTAGTGGGTTGCGGGTTGACGGGTTAACAGGTTGAATTATGCAACCCGAACCTGACCCATATTCTTATTCGTGTAAAAAATTTCAACCCTAACCTGACCCGTTTAACCCATTTATCTAAATCAAAATCATAAAGTATTAAATCCAAAATCTAATTCATTTAAGGTAAACCAAAAATTAATTGATTAATTATCTTTAGAAAGGAAATTTTTTTTTGGTATAATTAAGTTTCTTTATGGAAACACTAAATACAAAAGTAAATGAACAATCGTTTCTATAATGTGAAAAATAATATATATATATATATATATATATATATATATATATATATTTTGTAACCTAAACGGGTCAACCCGACCCTTTTTTTAAAACGGGTTGAAATTGCTAACCCAAAACCTGATTATTTTCGTGTCGTGTTCGGGTCGTGTCAGGAATTGACACCCCTAGATAATTCTTCACACACAAAAGTAAAGTAATCTTTAGGACACGAAATATATAAGATAATTTTACCATATAAAAAGTACATTTTAGAGCATTCAGAGCCGGTTTGGTATATGTTTGTGAGTGAGTTTTGTATATTTTAAGGAGTGGTTTAAAATGGTTGTGAGTGGAGGAGAGAAAAAATATATAAATCTATACTATATAATAAATAAAGGTTTTTGCATGCCACATGTCGCCTCCATATTCATTCTCACCATTTTTTTCCCGCCTCTCTCTCCTATTTAATGCACTTTCATCTTTTAATCTTTTAATATATATATTTAAAGAAAAAAAAATACTAATTATACTAATAAAACACATTTATTTTAAATTAACTTTTATCATAAGAAACTTTAAAATTTAATTATATAACTTTTATTTTCAATCAAATAGTAAATAAAAGTCAAATTATATTAAAAAATAGTAATTAACGTATTTTTAAAACCCAATTATATATTAATTTTACATATTTTGAATTTGTTTTCTATCCTTACTATATGTAATATTTTTTTACACATGTAAAATATATATATATATATATATATATATATATAAAGATTTAAAATTTTTATGTATTGATATATTTCACCCCGTGTGTAGACACGGGATCTAAACTAGTTTTTTGAATATTTATGAAAACACTGTTCACCTGTATAAATTTTTTAATATTTTTTGAAAATGGTTGTGGGTGAAGGAGAGAGAAAATGTATTTATAAAGGTATAAAAAAGTATTATTTAATTGAAAATGAGAGAGACAAGGTAGTGATTTTTAGTGTATTATAAGGATAAGGAACAGGCTACGAATGCTCTTAGGATATGAAATATACCAACTTTTTGGGATAGGTCGGTTATATATATGTATTACTCAAAATTTAAAAAAGATTGTTTCATTGTTGGTTGAGTGGAACCAAAAGATTGAAAAGTTTGTTTGATGCAAGAAACTTGATGAAGGTGATCTGTCTGGTTTGTTTTCATTAAGGTTGATCCTCAAATTTAGGATTATCGTACGCAAGTTCGGTAACAAGTCACCTAGAAAATTCTAAGTAATGATCTCGCACCACCCATTTTGACCAATTATATGCTTAAATCATATTGACTGCATGCTAAGAATTGAGTATGCAGTGAATATAATTTATAAGGGGTTGTTTGATTCATAAAATGGTTTTAAAGGAACTGGAATTTAGATAAATTGGAATTAATTTCAATGAAAATTTGTAATATGTCTTGTTTGCAATTTGGTGATAGGATTTGGAGTTGAAAAAAGAAACAAATTAAACGATTATCCTCCCCCCTTCTTTCTCTGCCCAACTCTGTTTCTCATGTATCTCTCTCCATTGTCGCTTCTTTCTTCCTTCATCATCGGTCAGGGTGGATGGTAACTCCTATCAGTACTTTCATCGTTTTTCATTTCCACTGTTTTTAGGAGGTTCCAACGGTTATTATCCAAAGGTTTAAGATCATTTGTTAGTTGTTTGATTTTTGTCAAACAGTTCTTCTGTGACGATTAGATGTTCTAGATCAAGGGTACCGAATTTATGTGGTTATCCTTTACCCACTCGTTTGATTTGTAGCTCTTCTTCGTCGCTTGTGGCTAAAGATGGCACACGACGGGATATGAGACGGGTATTAGCAATCTCAATCCCATATTTCATTATAAAATCCTATCCCATACCTGTCGGCTACCTGCTACTTATTACCTATCACGCTCGCGGGTATCAGAAATACCAATTTGTGATCTTTGAGATATTTATCGAGTCAATTATACCATATATAACCAAATTGATTGAGGTTATATAAAGATCTCTTGAGTTTTATAGCACACGTTTCTTGAGGTATTGATTTTAATGTTTCAGGTATTCTTAACTCTTTAGGGATATATAGATGCCATTTCCAACTGTCCCGTATAACTATGTGGTAACAACATTCATAAGTCTCATTTGAAGTCTTCCAAAGATTATGTGGCCGATTAAGAATCTAAGGATTGTTGTATCCATTACATGAGAATACATTTCCTTATAATCAACTTATTGGATTTGGGAAAACCCTTGTGCTACAACTCGTACCATGTATCGCACAATCTCATTCATTTCGTTTCTTTTTATTGCAAACACTCATTTATAACATACTAGTTTAACATCTATGAGAGTTCGGGCTATAGATCCGAAAACATTTCGCTTTTCGATCGTGTCTAACTCGACCTTTAAGGCTTCTTGCCTTTGGACAGTCATTTTTGTGCATGCACTCTTCTAGAGTTTTAGGTATATAATCTTCTTTATTGATTAGTTGCTATAACATATGCAAATATACCGTGAACACGCGTTTTATTCCAATTCCACACTATACTATTTTGTATATAATTTATAGAGATCTCATGTTCATTTGATATCGGTATTTCTTCTGGAACTTTATTTTCCTTTGGAATTGTACTAGTCTCTTCTGAGACATTTACCTCATTTGTGGTTTCATTTATAACTTTTTCTAAGTTTTCGCCAATTGCGCTATTTTTCTCTTTTCATTTTTGGAGGTTCTAGTCTTTGGAACTAATTGGTCTCTCACATTTTCTTTGTATTGTAATTGATTTCAAATTTACTTCAATTGAATATTTGTATTTGATGTTAGTCTGTCACTTTGTTTGTGTCCGTGATTGCATCTAGTAATTCATTTTTCATTCTTTGCAAATTTATTTTGGACTTGATTCACATTGACTTCGGGGGTCGAATTGATAGTGAAGATGCATTCCATGTTATTTTTTGCGTTAACCGTCTTTCCTTATTATCTCCTCTTAAGACTGAGAATATTCTCTCATCATATGACTTGTTGTAAACATGTGTTCCATTTATGGTTCTAAATATTTAATAATGGATTGGAAGTTAAAACCAATATAAATGCCCGGTTTGCTATGTGATCCTATTTTGGTGAGTTGTAGTGACGGTATTGATACATAGACCACATAACCAAATATTTTTAGATGGGACAAACTTGGTTCTCTTCTAGAGACCAGTATATGTCCCCTTGAATTTTCCTAAATGATGGTTTTCTTTTATATATATATATATATATATATATATATATATATATTTAGGGTCGAATAATGACTTTACCAAGAGTGCATTTTGCACATGATATATCTTAATTATGGTAGTAAAACTTTTATATTTTAAGGGGTGGTTATTTACACTTTTGGTTATTCACCTCATCATTATGCTTACATGGTGACTAGTTGGTCATGCCATATAGTGAATGTGTTTTTATCTAGTAACTTTCGATTACTCACCATGTATTATTAAATAGGATTAATATCAGTACAATATAATCTAGGGGATAAAGCTTTTAATTTTTCTAAGGAGTTTTTGTTGTCATTTTCATTTGAGGTAATTTACAGGTATTGGATAGTATTTTCGGATATTGTTTCAAGGCGGTAACCCTTTTCCAAATATCTTTAAATTGAGTAAATCCCGTTTGGATTTACTAGTAATGCATCATTATAATAATTTTGATACATGAAGATATTGTGATATATGCTCTTTCGGAGTCTTCAATGAGGTTATTAACATCTGAAATAGTACCAACAAATGTCTTTACGAGAAACAACTAACAAAAAAAAATCTTATCTTTGAAGATAGTGTTGGTAGTATCGCTATCTATCATACATTCATCACCAATAATAGCTTTGCTAGAGCTAGTGAATGTATTTATGAAACATGAAACGCGTCGAGTGGAGCGTTCAGTTGCTTCTGAGGACACAGTGAACAACTGAATGAAGTCTGAGAGGTGCCCATAATACATGTCTCCTTCCTTGCCGGTTTTAGTGTTGTGTTTCTTAGGTCAGAGACTTCAAGGTTTACTAGGTATGGTTATTGCTTCAACGACAACAAAAAATTTAAGAAATAGAATAGAGGGTTGGTTGGTGTATGAAATGAAACTCAAACACAGGGTTGTAGTGGTGTTGCAAGTGAATAGATTCTGCGCTAATAATAATGTGATAAAAGAACAAAGAATAGTAAAAAACTAAAGTGTTGTTCATACTCATAATCTTGTTTATATTATATAGTCATAATATAATTGGGTAAATACTAGGTTAAAGAAACAAATTTGGGTTAAATGCGGTAACGCTATGTGTAGTGGGGCAACGCCCCTTCCCCTCACGCCTCCATCTCATTGGTCCACCACACACATACGTACAGGAGCTCCACTCACGCTGTGACCAAACTCACAGAAGCGCCTCACGCCCCCTATCACGGAGGGGTGTTGCAGTGTTTCACGCCCGCTATGTCAACCGGTCTTGCCCGATCACAAGATCATTACACATAGTTTAATAAAGGGTTGTTATAACAGTTATATATTTTAGTAAGATAAATGTAAAAATGATAAGTATAGATGTAACTCATGATTATTCAGATTGGTAAATTTAAGAGAACATTGTAAGTTATTGATTTTCTTTTTAAATACTGTATTTAATAGACATGAAATAGCAGTTTTGTAATTTTTTGTATAATTAGGAATTGTTTATTAAAAGTGCTTTATTTTTCTAAAATACACAAAAGTACATAATTGATTATATCAAAGCATAATAGTATGATAAGCTATTTTTAAATATTAAATAAATAATGATTATATAATAACTTACTAATTTCTTTTCAAAATAAATGTACATCAAATAAAAGATAAGTTTTATGAAAGTGCAATTAATGTAATTGAGTGATTAAGGGTAAATATAAAACTTAATAAGTACTTCTTCAAATGGTAATTATTCTAAGAAAAACTAAAATGAGAAGATAAAAGTTTACTTTGGGAGAAAAAAATAAAATGCTAAAGAAAGTTATCACGAACTATTTAATTATGTAAACGTAATATATTGAATTTGTTTCATATATAAAAAAAAAGTATACTTGTAAGTGGAGAAAAACTTAAATGGTCAATTTTAAATAATATGTCTCAAACTACTTAGATGATAAATTTTAATATTGTGGAGTGGTGTAAGTGGTAAGCCTCATACCCTACATACATGAGGTCTTGGGTTCTAGTCTTTCCATAAGGCCACCTATCCGGCTTATACCGCGATTTACCTTATTCTGACCGGTTAGTAGGGTATTGGTCGGGACCCAGGGATTTACCGCGTAAGCGGTCCCCCGGTTTTCAAAAAAAAAAATGTAATTAAGGTTAAACTTAAATATATAAGTAAATAAATTACACGCTAAAATGGGTTTTAAACAGTGCAATTAAGGCCCACCTTCATTAGGTTAAGCTGATGAGTTGACCACTTTCCACCTTCTTTGACCTCTTTTCTCCTAAAAGATCACTTTTCTTTATCTTAATTCCCACCGTCTTTAAAGAAAAGGGTATACCCGTGTGATTATGATTTTGTGTGATAATAAACTGCACGTCACCACCCTCATTATCACACCACCCATCACTTGGCAAGGGGTACCACCCATCACTTGGCAAGGGGTATACCCGTGTGATTGTGGTGGTGTGATAATTAAATGCTTATTTTTTAATTTTCCTTTAAATAAAATAAAAACGTAATATTTTAATAATAAAAATAAAATAAAACATAATAAATAATATTTCATTAATAATTAAAAAAAATTACATTACTAATTATTTGATTTTTTGTAAACATACTCAATCAAGTCCGCCTTTAGAGCAAGGGGTATACCCGTGTGATTGTGATGTGGTGTGATAATAAAGTGCGCGCCACGTGGTACCACGTCACTATACTCATTATCACACCACCCATCAGTAGACAAGGGGTATACCTGTGTGATTGTGGTGATGTGATAATTAAATGTTAATTTTTTTAAATTTTTAATTAAATTTTTATTTAAATAAAAAAACATAATATTTAATAAAAAAATACATTAAATAAAATAACATTACTAAAATAAACCATTAATTCAAACAACTACAAAAAACATTAATAAAAAAAATTCATTTCTAAAAAAACATTAAATAAAAAAAATACATAACTAAAAACTTATGGGATACCATGACGTTCTTTGATCTCCTTTTATTTTTTTTTTCAATCAAAAAACGTTGCGCGGTAGAGAGTGATTCAAGATCTATGCCAAGAATTTCGATCTCCTGTTTTGTTCGTTTCCAATCCATCCTCTCGTCTTGGGCATTGTTAAATCTTGTCATTTGTTCTACCATTCTCTCTCCGATTTCATCGTTACGTGAAACCGAACCCGAGCCCGTTGAGTAAAAATGAGTATTTATAGTGAGGAAAATAAAAATTAATAATTATTATTTTTATTTGAATTTTTTAAACATCAACGGTCAAAAAGTTACCGTTCAACGGTAACATTCCTCGAAGGTAGCAAGTTTTCTCTCATGAAAAAAATCACGGACATAAATCAAGGCGTGATTTTTTGGTCGAGGGGGCGGTGTTCCATATTAATCACGGCGTGATTATTGCCGCCACATCGGACCATGATTTATGTCCGTGATTTTTTTCATGAGAGAAAACTTGCTACCTTCGAGGAATGTTATCCGTGTGATTATGATTTGATGTGATAATAAACTGCACGTCACGTGGCGCCACGTCACCACCCTCATTATCACACCACCCATCACTTGGCAAGGGGTATACCCGTGTGATTGTGGTGGTGTGATAATTAAATTCTTATTTTTTAATTTTCATTTAAATAAAATAAAAACGTAATATTTTATTAATAAAAATAAAATAAAACATAATAAATAATATTTCATTAATAAGTAAAAAAAATTACATTACTAAACTAAAAATTAAATTACTAATTATTTGATTTTTTGTAAACATACTCAATCAAGTCTGCCTTTAAAGCAAGGGGTATACCTGTGTGATTGTGCTGTGGTGTGATAATAAAGTGCACGTCACGTGGTGCCACGTCACTATCCTTATTATCACACCACCCATCAGTTGACAAGGGGTATACCCGTGTGATTGTGGTGGTGTGATAATTAAATGTTAATTTTTTTAATTTTTATTTAAATAAAAAAACATAATATTTAATAAAAAAAATACATTAATTAAAATAACTAAAATAACATTACTAAAATAAACCATTAATTCAAACAACTAAAAAAAACATTAATAAAAAAAATTCATTTCTAAAAAACACGTTAATAAAAAAAATACATAACTAAAAACTTACGGGATACCATGACGTTCTTTAATCTCCTTTTATTTTTTTTATACAAAAAACGTTGCGCGGTAGAGAGTGATTCAAGATCCATGCCAAGAATTTCGATCTCTTGTTTTGTTCGTTTCCAATCCATCCTCTCGTCTTGGGCATTGTTAAATCTTGTCATTTGTTCTACCATTCTCTCTCCGATTTCATCGTGACGTGAAACCGAACCCGAGCCCGTTGACTAAAAATGGGTATTTATAGTGAGTAAAATAAAAATTATTAATTATTATTTTTATTTGAATTTTTTAAACATCAACGGTCAAAAAGTAACCGTACGACGGTAACATTCCTCGAAGGTAGCAAGTTTTCTCTCATGAAAAAAATTACGGACATAAATCATGGCATGGTTTTTTGGTTGAGGGGGCGGTGTTCCATATTAATCACGGCGTGATTATTGCCGCCACATCAGACCATGATTTATGTCCGTGATTTTTTTCATGAGAGAAAACTTGCTACCTTCGAGGAATGTTACCCGTGTGATTATGATTTGGTGTGATAATAAATTGCACGTCACGTGGCGCCACGTCACCACCCTCATTATCACACCACCCATCACTTGGTAAGGGGTATACCCGTGTGATTGTGGTGGTGTGATAATTAAATGCTTATTTTTTAATTTTCATTTAAATAAAATAAAAATGTAATATTTTATTAATAAAAATAAAATAAAACATAATAAATAATATTTCATTAATAATTAAAAAAAATTACATTACTAATTATTTGATTTTTTATAAACATACTCAATTAAGTCCGTCTTTAGAGAAAAGGGTATACCCGTGTGATTGTGATGTGGTGTGATAATAAAGTGCGCGCCACGTGGTACCACGTCACTATCCTCATTATCACACCACCCATCAGTAGACAAGGGGTATACCCGTGTGATTGTGGTGGTGTGATAATTAAATGTTAATTTTTTTTAATTTTTAATTAAATTTTTATTTAAATAAAAAAACATAATATTTAATAAAAAAAATACATTAATTAAAATAACATTACTAAAATAAACCATTAATTCAAACAACTACAAAAAACATTAATAAAAAAAATTCATTTCTAAAAAAACATTAATAAAAAAATACATAACTAAAAACTTATGGGATACCATGACGTTCTTTGATCTCCTTTTATTTTTTTCAATCAAAAAACGTTACGCGGTAGAGAGTGATTCAAGATCCATGCCAAGAATTTCGATCTCCTGTTTTGTTCGTTTCCAATTCATCCTCTCGTCTTTAGCATTGTTAAATCTTGTCATTTTTTCCATCATTCTCTCTCCGATTTCATCGTGACGTGAAACCGAACCCGAGTCCGTTGAGTAAAAATGGGTATTTATAGTGAGTAAAATAAAAATTATTAATTATTATTTTTATTTGAATTTTTTAAACATCAACGGTCAAAAAGTTACCGTTCAACGGTAACATTCCTCGAAGGTAGCAAGTTTTCTCTCATGAAAAAAATCACGGACATAAATCATGGCGTGATTTTTTGGTCGAGGGGGCGGTGTTCCATATTAATCACGGCGTGATTATTGCCGCCACATCGGACCACGGCATTATAATATCTTCTATACCGGATTATCTTAATCCATTATCCTCTAATGGAGAATAGAAAATGCAATTCAATATTCATAAATTACAACCCTCCATTTGTATAACAAGTTAATAAATATATATAAAAAATTATATCCTTTCATAGTATAAACTTTGTTACGGATAAAAGATTATTTATTATGAAGTTTTTAATTATCATAAGTTCTATGTACGAAGTCAAGCCAAACCATCACCACTTGAATCGAACAAGATTACGACTTGATTTCTAAAACGATCTGTTTTGATACAAACCAACTTCGACCTAACGACCTGTTACATAACCTGATCCAACCGGTCTTTTTTTTGCCATTCATAATAGTCATCTAGTTTATTTATGAAAAAAAACTCACCACTTGACATTTTTTGATGACTAAATGTGATATTAAAAAAATAAGTAGAAACATGTTTAGAAGGAGATTACATTTATCTAAATATATTTTTCAATCCAAATGTATTTCAAATATCTCTTTTTGGGAAAAAAAAACATTCTTGCTAAATAAAATAAATTTGTAGCAGAATGATTTTTATTTAGTAAGAATATTTTTATTTAGCAAGAATATTTTTAGTTTATATATCTAACTTTAGATTAGAGAAATCAGATGGAAATAATTAATGAATGAGAATGTAAGAAATAAACAGTTTGAAGTAATGAATAAAGTTGATATGCATGAAGAATGTGGAAAATTAGTTTCACTATCAGAAATGAATAGTTAGAACGAAAATTAAAAATCAAAGTATTAGACTTATACGTTAACATTTTCTAAATAATCTTATCTAAAATTTAAATATGAACTTTAAAAAAAAAATCTTAAATGTAAACAGGTTAACTATTTAACTCACTTACTAAGAGAGTTGTGTTCGCCAATCCAAAACCTAATTATTTTTTCCTCGTGTTCGTATCATGTTTTGTGTCGGGTCACAAAATTTCCCCCAAAAGAGGTGTGTATTTGTTTGTTATATAACTAGCTTAGACCCCGTGTAATACACACGGGTGAAAAATATCAATACATAAATTTCTTAAATTTTATTTATGTATTTTACAGGTGTAAAAATGTATTACTGTATATTAAGGATATAAAAAAAATTCAAAATATGTAAAAAATAATATATAATTGGGTTTCGAAAATACGTCAATTTCTATTTAATGTAATTTGACTTTCATTTTCTATTTTATTAAAAATAAAAATTATATAATTAGATTTCGAAGTTTTTTTATAATAAAGGATAATTTAAAAATAAATGTGTTTTATTAGTATATTATTAATTTATTAAAAGATATGGGTGCATTTAATAAGAGAGAGAGGCGGGAAAACAATGATGAGATTGAATATGGTGACGACACGTGGCATACAAAAACATTTCTTTATTATATAGTATAGATTCTTTTTTAACTCTTCCCACTTGATTATATAAATTTAAACTTTTCCTCCAATAAACTTGTCCATATTGAATAAATATCATATTTTTTTAATGCATTGTGTATGGTGTTAGAATATGTGCAGTGATTTAACTAAAAAGTAAAAAAATAATCGTTACGTCACTGTCACGTAGACAGTGGAGCTCTCACTACTAAGCTTTTAAAAGTGTGTAATGGTTTAACTAAAAGCAAAATTATTTTTCAACCATTTGCTATTCATTGTTTTATTTGTTTAAATATATTGTTTTCATTAAAATACTAATATTAATTATAAAATAAGATAAAAAAATTACAATTATTAAATAAAATTACAAACTTATAATAAAATAAATTTACGAATAAGAAAAAAAATTACAATTATTAATCGTCATCACCGCGATTCATCCATAGATGTGCTACCAAGTCCGATCGAAGATTAATATGCGTTTCCGAATCGCGTATTTTTCTGAGAATAGCTCGTTTCTCTTAAGGGTTTAGTAGTACAATCGCCGGTTGGATGTCATATTGATAGTCTTGAGAAATCGCTTCCCCCTTGTCCTCCAAGATCATATTATTTAAAATCAAACAAGCATGCATAACGTTCCTTAGTTTTTCTTTTGCCCACATTCGTGCCGGACTTTTTCTTCAAAACTCCGAATGCCCGTTTAATATATTTCCTTGCCAATTCTTGCTTTTTCTTAAAATATTTTCTTTTATCCTCAATGGGTCTTGAAAATGTTTTCAGCGACGTGGCTCACTCCGGATAAATACCATCGATAAGATAATACTTATACTCGTACTCCGCATCTTAGCATAAAATGAAGACCCGGGTGCAACTTCATTTATGACGTCGTCGAATATAGGCGATAGCTCTATAACATTAATATCATTGTTTGCGCCGGGCACACCAAGGAACGCATGTCAAATCCAAAGATCATATGATATCACTACTTCACGTATTAAGGTTGGTCCGACATGATCACCCCGATGATGCTGACATCGCCAACCAGTTGAACATGTGGCCCACTTACAATGTGTGCAATCAATGCTACCAAATATCCCGAGAAAGTCGTGTACTTGTTCATGGACCTCATATATTTTTTGGATATCGTTAAACATCAGGCTCCCCAAATATCTCTTGCCATAGAGGCAAATCACAACTTAAAATTAATCATAAATATATTATTATTAATATAACAATTGTAATAAAAAATAACATCAACAACAACAATAATAATAATACCTTCACAAAAATGTGAAGACTATCTCGACATGCTTTTTCTAACATATTCAAATACTCGTCCCATGAATAATGCGAACTGCCGTACGCCAGTTACGAATCCTGTTTTACGCCTAGCATCTTCTTTTTATTGGAAATATGAAAACACGCGCTCTAAATCGCCAACAATTCGTAAAAGTAGTCGGCGACTCATGCGAAAATGGTGCCGAAAAGTTTTAGGCTTATACATCGGATTTTCAGAAAAATAATCTTTTACCAAATGGTTATGTGCAACCTTATTATCCCGTTCAAGTGCAACTTGTCATGTACGTGAATGTGCGGTTTTGACTAAAAGTTGGATCCTCGCTCGAACCGCAGAAACGATCAACTCATATTCCAAGTCTGAATCCGATGAATAGTTGGGTGGTAAATCCATTTTTTTTAAATTGGAGAGAATTAACGAATAGAATGAGAGAGTTATGGATAAAATTAGAAAGGTTTGTGTATATATATGTGTTTAAATTAAAATTTTTTATTAAATCCTCAAACAACTAGTTCCTCGAAACCACCACTTTCCAACGGCTAGTTCACGCCTTTAGCGCCCCTCCTTGGCGCCAACGTAGTGATGTTTAGTGCCGGTTGAGTTGAGATGTACGTGGACGTTAATCCACCACACGTGGTCTTATAAATATTATTTATTATTCCTATAAAGTAGTCATCGAGTCATTTATTATGTGACGTTAGAGATATAAATAAAGAAAATTTTTGTAATTATATTTTCGGATCCAATTTATTTCAAATATGTATTTAAGAAAAACATATTCTTAACACTTGGCAATTCATTCCGGATGTGATATGAGTTTAATACACCCTTTAATTTTCATACACCATATTAATTTCATATTTTTACATATATTCTCTCTTTAATCATTTATGTGTAGAAAATTTGCTTATATCTCTCTCCTAGTCACCTTGAATAACCTATGTTTTTAATAAAATAAAATCTATTTTGAAAGAAAAAACATTTTATTTTTCAAAAAAATGTATTATTATTTTTTTTTGAGAAAAATGTTATATTTTTTAAATCTTAAAATACAGGTTTAGTTTTTTTAAATAGTTTTTTTTAGTTTTTGTATCTTAAAAATTATTAAAAATAGTTTGTTGTATAAATATACTTTTCATTTTATGTACGTATGTAAATGATAATTAAATAATGATATATATTTTTTAAAATAATATAGTTTGCTAAAATTATGTATATTATAATAATATACTTATTTATAATAATTGTAGGTGAAAAGCTGAGAAGTTACTTTAAAAATATAATAATAATTTTCAAATATTTAGTTTAACAAATTATATCTATTAAGAAATCATCAATGTAAAAGTTAAAACTCATGAATTCTTTTTTTAATAGTAAACCATGTATGTAAAACTTAGTTTAAGAAATCATATATATTAAGTAATCACGGTTGTAAAACTTATTAATTCGTTTCTTAATAGTAAATCATATCTATTAAAAAAAATCCATTTAACGTGATATTCATTTGCATACATGAAAAATTAATAACTTTATAGTTTTTTTCAGAACGTAATCTATTTCTATTGTAAATAAACCATATCTATTAAGAAATCCATTTAACCATAGTAACTTTTTTATTTAAATAAAAAATAATCCATTCTTAAAAATGAATTGTTTATTCTACCGAGGTGTTTTCATCCTTAGAGTGGTAAGAAATCATATATTAATATCACAGTTGTAAAACTTATTAATTCGTTTCTTAATAGTAAACCATATCTATTAAGAAATCCATTAAACGTGATATTCATTTACAGACATGAAAAATTAATAACTTTATAGTTTTTTTGGGAACGCAATCTACTTCTATTGTAAATAAACCATATCTATTAAGAAATCCATTTAACCGTAGTAACTTTTTTATTTAAATAAAAAAGAGTAATTTATCGTTTGCGTCCCTGTGGTTTACACGATTTAACACAATTCGTCCCTAACATGAATTTTTAATGTTTTGAGTACCTTTGGTATATACTCTGTAACACTCTGAGCCCCTGGCCTAACTTCGTTAAATTCTTTCCGTTAAATTTAGTTTCGACATGCTGTGGATAGTCAAGTTTTGCTGCTGATCTAGTTAAGGCTATCCGCAGATACCCCTATCGAAACTAGATCAGCAGCAAAACTTGACTATCCGCAGTATGTCGAAACTAAATTTAACGAAAAGAATTTAATGAAATTAGGCCCAGGGGCTCAGAGTGTTACAGAGTGTATACCAAAGGTACTCAAAACATTAAAAATTCGTGTTAGGGACGCATTGTGTTAAATCGTATAAACCATAGGGACGCAAATGGTAATTTACTCGATAAAAAATAATCCGTTCTTTAAAATGAGTTGTTTATTCTACCGAGGTGTTTTCATCCTTAGAGTGGTCGGGACCTAGTTTTGCGCCACGAAAATACTAGATGATTATGCCAGAGACGGGGTTTTTGATTGCGAACAAGTTTAACGTAATTTTTCATTTCATATCTAAAGAAGGTAATAAAAGTTCGACATTGTTTCCGCTTTGGAGAGGCCCTGATCAGTTACCAGATAAAAAGATAATCACAATTACACTGGTGAATACAAATTATTGTGTAGGGACATTTTCAATTAAGAACCATAATTTTGGCGAGAACCAAAAGAACCATGCATTTTTATACAAATGTAAGGATGCATGTATACATTTGTGCATATATAAAGTAAGGATGCATGTATGCGTTTGTGTAGAAATGCATGGTTCTTTTGGTTCTCGTCAAAATTATGGTTTTTAATTGAACATGTCCCTTATTATGTAATGGTAGAAATGAAAGGAGAGTTTCCAATGAGTTTCACACACACCTTATAGATACCAAAGAGTAAAAGAGACGCAACTGAGTGGGAAAACGTATTTAAATAACGTCAAAAGCTTTATAAATATTGGGTAGCAAAACCTACTAAATATATAGTTGTAAATTAATTTATTATTTATTAATAAATTTGATTGTTTATTTTCTTATTTAAAGTTTATTTATTTTTTATTTGTTAGTGAAATTTTTATTGTTGTTATTAATTTACTTTTGAGATTTACATACAAATTTAAAAAAAATATAATAGTTAACTTAAATTAAAAAAAAATAATAGTTAACTTAAATTTTAAAAAAATATATTAAGTTTATATACAAAATTTATAGTAAAATAAAAAACAAAGAAACCAAATAATCATGGACACAATTTAGAGTAAACAAAATAAAAATTAGTTAACTTAAATTAAAAAAAAGACTGATTTGACTTACTTAATTAAGTATGATCATCATGGACAAAAACAAAGAAGTCACATCAAATAGTGTAAAATGTCTAATCTATACATACTAATAAATAAATGTTTTAGGATGACACATGTTATTCTCATGTTCATCTTTAATATTTTTTTCCTGCCTTTCTCTCATATTTAATGATACAAGTTTTTATAAAAAATTTTGTAATTTTTGTTTTCCGTCTGTCATATTAAATAATACTGTTTTTTTATAACTATTTATATAAAACATTTTTATAGTTTGAACATTTCTTTTATTTTTTTTATAAAACATTTTTAAAAAATAACTAAATAACATTTCTAAAATTTGTATTAAAAAATTATGTAATATTAGATCTTATTTACTAAGTATATATAACACTGCATTTATTCATAGTTGATAAGTGTCGACTTCAGATAAAATCTAGATTTTTATTTTTCGCATTTCTCTCTTATTAAATAATGATGATGTTAAATAATTAAATATTTAACATATGATCTAATATTTTATTAAAAACTACTAAATCATATAAAAATTTTAATTATTTCTTATTTCATATATAACTAATAACACCAAATATAATTTTTTATAAAAAATATTATTTTATAACAAATTTTATTTATTCAACCAATATAAATACATGAACTTTAATCTAGTTAGATATATGAATCATGACTCACTTTAACAAAACATTACACTTTACAATAATAATATAACAATAATAATATAATATATATAACATATAAAAGTCTAAAAATTTATTCTTACAGAAAATTTACAGAACCGGATTTTTTTTTACTAACTGCGGGCCTCCCTACTTGATTCATTATTCAGAACTCATTTCATCCTCGTTTCTAACACAATCAACATCTAAAATCCGTATCATTTTCATTTTCCCGCTTTTTGTTGATTTCCTCCTCCGTCGCATCGGAAAACGAACTGTTTTTGCAATTACCGGACACCGCCGCCGGATCACTTGACGAACAATCCGAATCTGAAAATTTTGAACGTATTAGGAACAGAATTGAGATGTGAATCGTGATGAAGTTTCTCATCGATAAATCTGTTTGATATATCGCGAATTGTAGTGAGATTGTTGAAATAAATCCGATTTGTTTTTAGTGTTTTTATACCTCTTGAAGCTTTGAATGATCTCTTGCAGTGAAGAATAGCGCTCTGGATCCCATCCTGTTGTTGTATTAACGAATCGTCACGGCGTTTTGATGATATTGCACCGGGAGGAGCGGCGGCGACCGCTGTGAAAGCGGACTGGCTTTTTCTCAAATGCTTGCACACCACACGAAGTCCGGTTGGTAAATTACCTTGTTTAAGCGCCTTAACGTTACTCGGCAGTAGCGGTGGTTCTGAAACTTCTGAAATTGATTCTTTCTCTCTCATAGGGTTTATTGCCGGAGACTGTTTTTGCGCTTCCCTCGCCGGTGACGATGCTTGTCCGGTGAACTTCAATTTCTCGGCGTATCTCTTTGAAACGCGAATATATAGAGGCTTAACTTTTCTCAGGTACCTCTGCATCGCCTCTTTCGAAAACTTCTTCTCTTCTGAAGAAGCAGAAACCGATTCGTTCTCGTTTTGTTTCTTCTTCGGAGCTTTTGAACTGTTATGCCTCTTGAACAGAGAAACAGTCGGAACATCTTCCAATTTTACCGCCGGCAACTTGCCGGAATCTTCACTCTCGCCGTTCCGGTCTGCTTTCTCCGTTTTCTCGTCGTTCTTCTGCTCTTCCTTCGAATTTGAAGAACTAGATGCGTTTGATTCCGTAGTTTCACTCGATTCCGCGTTCGATTTCGAATTCGATTTCTTTAACTTCAACATCATAACTCTAAACTTCGTCGCCGATTTCATCAACGAAACACGAGACTGCAACGGCTTTGAATTAATTTCCACCGTCTGGTCAACCGGAACGAAACCGCCTTTGAAAAACAGGTCATCGGAGGGAGAGACTGAAACATTCACATCAGCCGTACTATCACCGCTCGAACCAGACAAGAGCGTGAACTTCAACTCATCAGATCCATCAGAATCTTCTTCTTCGTCTTCATCTTCATCTTCCTCACCGTAACCGATACTATTTTCAGTTTCACCGTTTTTCACAAGCTCGTCTTCTCCGCCTTCAGCCGGTAAACTGAACTCCAAATCAAAAAACGGTCCGTGGTCATCCTCTTCATCTTCTTCGTCTTCCGTTTCCGACGTTTGGCTGCTGACTGCAGTAACAATGGTGGTGGCGGTGGAAGTCCGTACGTCAGCGTTGCTAGTTGCATCACCGGCATTACTCCTCCAGTATCTTAGCAAGCTGAAAGCCTCCATTGTTGGGAGAGCCAGAACATCAAGCAACTGGTAAGAAATGAGGGTGAAAAAAAGGAGCTAACTTAAAAGGGGGAAGAAGACGAAGGAGGAGGATAGATAGTATTAACTTAGTAGGTGGGATGATATTTGTTTAATGGCGATGAAGTACAGCAGGGTGAAGTCAAGTTTTTCTCTCTTTTTACTATTCAGAGTGTGAAAGTATAAATTCTTTATCCTTTTAGTTTTGTCTGGAGTAAAAAATCCATTAATTAAATATTATCAAAGTTACAAATAACAGGCCTTATTATTTATTATTAACAGAAGATAATCAGAGCAACTAGTTGTTTTGTCACCTTAAAACGTGGTGACTTTAAGCCGTATAAACAGCCTCCTATATAAAACGTAGGATAAAACTGTGTACATTAGATCATGAAATGATCCGACCACTTGGTTCGTCCTTTCGCTCTATCTACTTTTTTACATGAAATTTTTTTATATTTTAAAAATATTACATAGATTGATTTTTTTTTCAAATTAGTATATTTTAGAGATATAAAGTGGTAACTAGCATCTTTGTGGGTAAAAGTAGGAAAATAGTAGAACCGGTACTTCCAGTACCGGTTTCAATACAAATACACAAACCCAATGATTGTGTGTCAGTAATGTGGCAGAAGTACAGTGAAACCGATACTAACAGTACCGGTTTCAGTACAAATCACTTAACGTCCCGTTAACAGCACCGTTTGAATGCTCCTTGTACCAACACCGGTTTCAGTTGCTTTTTGGTAAACCTGATATGTCACTTCCTTTTTGAATGCTCCTTTACTAAAACCGGAGGTGCCAGTACCGGTTTCAGTTGCTTTTTGGTAAACCAGCACCGGTTTCAGTTGGAGATGATTCCTAGGGGTGATGAAGGTAGGAAAGTGGTGATGATAGGGATGGACTTCATATTCCTAGGGCGATGAAGGTTTTTTATTTACTTTGGACACGCCGAATCACTCATGTTAAGATCTTCTACTTCCTAGGTCTTCCCGTTTCATCATTAGGTGAGTCAAAACATGACTCAATACCCACAAAGTCCTGAAAACAAAGAAACTACTCAGCCACAAAATGATGACCCTAACCAAACCGTGCAAAGACGCGTACAACCTCATCGGAGTAGGATACGACCTAATTGTGGAACAGAACCATTAGTAGATTTTTTTTATTTACTTTTGTATTTTATATAATTATGTATTAGTGCTTTTATAAATTTACATCTTTGTGTGCTTTTTATTACTAACAAACACATGAAATTACCGACAAAAACTAATAAAAGTTTCATAAAAAATATTACAACATAAAATATAAAAATTAATATTAATTTCAGTGACACCTTATAAAATATAAAAAAATGTAAGATTTTTTACCACCTAACCAATTTTTTACTACCTAACTAATGACAGCTTATATATCGTATGCTGAAAAAAATTTGACATGAGTTACAAAAAGTAACTGAATATATTCAAATGGGGTAAAAAACAAATTATACAAAAGTAACCGAAACCGGTATTGGTACATCCGGTTTCAGTTACTTTTCCAATTACACCTTTTAATGACACCTTTTTAAAAATGAAATGAGTCAGGTTTACCAAAAAGTAATCGAAACCGGTGCTGGCACCTCCGGTTTCAGTAAAGGAGCATTCAAAAACGAAGTGCATATCAGGTTGATCAAAAAGCAACTGAAACCGGTACTGTCAGTATCGGTTTCACTGTATTTCTGCCACATTATTGACACCCAATCATTGGGTTTGTGTATTTGTATTGAAACCAGTACTAGGAGTACCGGTTCTACCATTTTCCTACTTTTACCCACAAAGATGCTAGTTACCACTTTATATCTCTAAAATATACTAATTTGAAAAAAGATTCTACATAGATTATATATATATATATATATATATATATATATATAATTGTTTAATATAAAACTAATACTAAATAAAGAACTACAATAACCGTAAATGTTTATACATAAAACGGATATGTAATCATATAAACTTATAAAGTCTCTTTTTCTATCTCCGATTATATCAAGCTACCGATACATTTAATTTATTGTTTATATGATCCTTTAGTTAAGTTGATCAAGTAATGTAAAAACCTTATGTATTTATTTACTTAGAGAATGCGTAGTGAGGCACTATTGTAACACCCCAATTTTCAAGAAAATATAAGTATAAGGGTGGAAGTTGTCATTTGATAAAACCCTAGGGGGGTTAAATGACATTATGTTAAAATATAAGGGGATAAGTTGTAATTAAATCAAAGTTCAGGGACTAAAAGTGAAAATTTTGGAAAGTAGGAAGATGTCAAACTGACATCACCTCGATAGTGGTCCGCTATGTAGGGAGCAAGGAATCACTCAAGAGGTGACACGTGTCGGGTAACTAATCGCTGAAGTCTGACACGTGGAGGATCGATAGCGGACCGACATAGGATCCGTTGTGGTCCGCTAGCCGCAATTCATCCATTGTGGACCGATATGAGAAGCATAATGGTCCGTTATGTGTCCGTTAAGTAAATTACACCGCCATGACTGGATAGCGGACCGACATGGGAAGGGATAGCGGTCCACTATGGACCCGTCGGGCAGCCTATAAATAGTTGGACATATTGGTCGATTTTAGAACATCTCAAACACCAACACACCTCACAAAACACACACTTAGCCTCGGTAAGCATGCCAAGGAGCCCCGGTTCACGTAGAGAAGTCTGGTTTCCAGCTTTTTGATCCTAATACACGAGAGATAGTGCTGAGGTAAGGTTCCGACTAGTTCCTAATGACTTGGTTATTTCCACTAAGCTAGGAACTTATGATTTATAAATGTTATAATGACTTAGGACTTGATCCAAGTTGTTGTGCTAGCTACATTAGCACCTAAAGGATTATTTAATCAAGCAGGAAGTTAAAGGTGAGTTCTATGATGTCCTTTTTAAACGTTTTTAAATGTTTTGGGCATGATGCACGTGTTATGAATGTTTTAGATACTGTATGCCATTGATTAAAATCTTTTAGTCAGTATCCATGATGTTGCAAGGAATGTTTTATGTTGTAAAATGAAAGGTAATCTTACGACCGGTATGTAGTTATCTGACAAACAGAGTGTTCTGTCTAAGGAAAGAATGGTGTATAAATCCCTCCTGTACCCGTCATTCTTTCCTGTGAACATATCTGTTGGAGGTGCTACTTTAGGAAGATAACCACCTTGTTTTTGAAAGGAAATAATGATGATTTTGATAAGTGAAATGTTATAAGAATTGTCTTGGTTTACCAAGATAGGTAAGGATGAAAGGATGTTATTGGCAGTGATTGCATTGACATGAAATGTTTTGACTATATTGGTCTTAAAGGAAAGGTTTTGTCAAATCCCACATAATATCTTGCAACTTATGGGTAGTGTTTGCTATATCTCCGAAAGGAGACGAACTGAATGCGGATCGTTACATTCCTTTGTGGTATGTAACGGGGTAATGGCCTTTATATAAAGGGAATGGAAGGTGGTGACGACCACTTTAGAGGTTTACGAACCTCGATAAGAGATAAGTTGTACAAGGTTAATGTTATGTTGGGTAAAGGTGAATGTAAAAAGGGAAAAGTATTATGTTGAAAATATTTTGATTGAAACCTAGAACTCACCAACGTAAGCTGACCCGTGTTTAAGCATGTGTGCCAGGTAAGAGTATGGTTGCAAGTAATAGAGGAAAGGAGGCATCATGAGCAGGCTGTCTGGCATCCAAATCTAGAAACTGCCATTAGTATTATGTTGTAATTTCTTTAAGAATGTACTAAGACAAGTTTTATAAATAAATAATGTTTAAAGTCTTCCGCTGTGTATGTTTTTATGATTTCTATATGTTCATGACTAAATCCGACAAGTGACCGGCATTCCGGGGATCCGGAATGTGGGTGTCACAAGTTGGTATCAGAGCTATAGTTTGAGAGATTTAGATACTTGCCTAAGTATCTAAACTTAAACTAAGGGTTAAGGGACCGTAAGAATGCAAGTTAAGATGCCAGTCAAGATAGCCTGATGCCAAAGGTAAAAAGGAAAAAAAGTATGAGTATTTAGTTGGAACATAATAGAATGATAACTAGAGCACCGAAAGTGGCGTAAATGATTAATTTCATCGTGGCCACATTTATTAATGTTTACAATACACTTGTGTTCTGAGCTATCAGTCTATCATGCAAATACTAAAACACTCAATATCTTTTGTAGAAAATGGTTGGTAGAGGAAAGGGTAATAGAGGAGGAAGGGTTAATCCCAATACTCCTAGAAGGCAGAAGCGGTCTACCGCAAATGCCGAACCTGAAATAGAAAATAGGGATCACGAAGAAATGAATGAGCTGGTAGTTGAACCCCAAATGCAAAGTGAAATAGACACGGCTGTGGCTAAAGCGTTGGATACGACTTTGCCTATCCTATTGGCTAGCCTAGAGGAAAATAGGAAGAAAAATAAGACAAAAGAGGTTGTTAAGAACGTAAACGATGATGAACTCTACGAATACGAATCCGACGATTCCTACGAAGTAAGACCCGTGAAAAAAGGAAGGAAGGGATGCTCCTACAAAGCATTTAAGGACGACAGTCCTCCAAATTTTAATGGAACAAGGGATGCCACGGTGACTCATCAGTTGATCCGAGAGATTGAAGCTGTAATTAAGATTAGTGCATACCGAAATGATCAGAAGGTGAAATACGCCGCTCACTCATTCATATCAGAGGCGTTATGTTGGTGGGAAAACCTGGTTATAGCCATGGGAGAGAAGGCTATCGACCGCATGTCTTGGGAGGAGTTGAAGAGATTGCTAATTGAGGAATTCTGTCCTGATAATGAAATGGACAAACTCGAGAGGGATTTTCTTAGGTTAGAATCCGGTAGTATGACTCATCGAGAGTATACTACAAAATTCAATAAGATGGCTCATTTGGTACCCCACTTAGTAACCCCTGAAGCTGTACGAATTAAAAGATACGTACAAGGGTTACCATCGGAAATCCGAAGGTTAGTGAAAACTTCAGAGTTGAAAAGATTTAGATCCGCCGTGCAACTTACTTCGACTATGTATGATGAGGTATATGGTTCCCGCTCAGTGGAGTCAAAGAGAAAATGGTCTGAAAGTTCTCAGGGCCAAAAGAAGCAGAATGACGGGGGATGGAGTAAGAAAATAACTACAAGTGGTGTCACCCCGTGTACCACCTGTGGAAAGAATCATGCAGATGGAAGTCCGGCACTTGTTTCAAATGTGGCAAGGCAGGGCACTTGGCGCTCAACTGTCCTATCAAGCCTAAGTGCTTTAAGTGTGGAGAAAGTGGGCATAGAATGTTGGAATGCCCAACACTTAAGATTAACAATCCTGAGCCATTGAAAATGAAGAAAGGAGAAGCCTCTAAAGCCAAGAGTAGGGCTTATACTTTGACAACCGAAGAAGCTAAGGCATTACCAGACGTAGTATCCAATACGTTTTACGTTAATCACGTACCTGCTACTGTGTTATTTGATTTCGGTGCTAGTAGAAGTTTTGTATCCTTAGATTTATGCCCATCCTTAAATTACGTTAAAATTAGACGAAACCTTTGAAGTTGAAACGTCTATCGGAAAGACGATGAAAGTTGCAGAAGTCATTCAAGATTGTTTCATCGATCTTGAAAGGTACAAATTTCCTATTAGACTATATCCTATGATACTCGAAGGATTTAATGTAGTCTTAGGAATAGACTGGTTGGCAGCAAACGATGCCCAAATCATTTGCAACCAGAAAGCAGTTCAGATACAGACCCCTGACGGAAATTGAATTACCATCCATGGTGATAAGATAGGATCATCCGTTAGAATCATTTCCATGATGAAAGCCATGAAGATTATAAATCGAGGCAGTGACGCCTACCTGGCATATGCTATTGATTCCACGGTGAAAACTAAGGAATTAAAGAACGTGCAAATAGTTTGTAACTTTCTTGATGTATTTCTAGAAGAATTACCAGGAATACCTCCTGAAAGAGAAATAAAGTTTAGGATCGACTTAGTGCCTGGTGCAAAACCTGTAGCTATGGCACCTTACCGATTAGCTCCATCAGAAATGAAGGAACTAATGTCACAACTGCAAGAGTTGTTAGACAAAGGTTTCATCAGACCGAGTATCTCGCCTTGGGGTGCTCCGGTTCTTTTTGTGAAGAAGAATGATGGTAGGATGCGCATGTGCATAGACTACCGGGAGCTTAATAAGCTTACCATCAAGAATAAATACCCACTGCCTAAAATCGATGACTTGTTCGATCAATTACAAGGAGCAAGCTGGTTTTCCAAAATCGATCTAAGGTCAGGTTATCATCAGTTGAAGGTTAGAAATGAAGATATTTCAAAGAAAACCTTCTGTACAAGATATGGACATTATGAGTTCTTAGTAATGTCATTTGGTTTAACTTATGCGCCTGCTGCATTCATGGACCTTATGAATAGGGTTTGTCGACCAATGTTGGACCGATATGTGATCGTGTTTATCTATGATATTATAATCTAATCAAAGAATGAAGGAGATCATGCATGTCATCTCAAGGAAGTGCTGGAAACACTTAGAAGAGAAAAGTTGTATGCAAAATTCTCTAAGTGTGCGTTTTGGCTCCGAGAAGTTTAGTTCTTGGGTCATGTGATAAACTCAGAAGGAATTCTGGTAGATCCTTCAAAGATAGAAACGGTGATGAAATGGAACCCGCCAAAGACACCTACAGAAATACGCAGTTTCTTAGGTTTGGCCGGTTACTATAGAAGGTTTATCCAGGATTTCTCCAAAATAGCAACCCCGTTAACAAAACTTACAAAGAAGGAGACAAAGTTTGTGTGGGGAACATAACAAGAAAATGCTTTTCAAAAGCTAAAGGAGAAACTGACGCAGGCTCCTGTGTTGTCTTTACCGGAAGGAAATGAAGATCTGGTAGTTTACTCTAAGGCTTCATATCAGGGACTAGGGTGTGTATTAATGCAGAGAGGCAAGGTTATAGCTTATGCTTCATGGCAACTCAAACCCCATGAAGCTAACTATCCTACTCATGGTTTATAGTTAGCTGATGTAGTATTTTCACTTAAAATATGGAGACACCATCTATATGGAGTTAAGTGCACAATCTACACAGATCATAAAAGTTTAAAGTATTTCTTTGAGCAAAAAGATCTGAATATGAGGCAACGAAGATGGTTAGAGCTGATAAAAGATTATGATTGTTAAATCCTATATCACCCAGGGAAAGCCAATATAGTGGCAGATGCTCTAAGTCGTAAAGAAGAGCATCATCCTATCAATGTGAAGTCATATAAGTTAGTTGTAACTCCTGACTTTATGACTCAGCTCAGAAATGTCTAGTTAGACGTGTTAAAAGCATAAAATGTTAAGAAAGAGATAATGGCTGGACAAGAGAAGTACATGGAAGAGAATGAGTATGGAGTTAAGATTCGATTCGGCCGTATATGGATACCACATATGGCTGATTCAGAGTTAAAATTCTGGATGTAGCTCATAAATCACGATATTCAATTCATCCGGGTACTACAAAGATGTACCAAGATCTGCGCCAAGATTATTGGTGGCCCGGTATGAAATTTGATGTCATAAAATATGTGGCTAAGTGCCTAACTTGTTCTCAAGTTAAAGCAGAGCATCAAAAGCCTTATGGCAGATTACAGCCACTAGACATTCCAGAATGGAATCACTATGGACTTCATAACAAAGCTACCAAAAAACAGCTAAAGGTTATGATACCATATGGCTGATAGTTGATATACTAACTAAGAGTGCTCACTTCTTACCGATACGTGAGACTTACTCTTCTAAAAGGTTGCCGAAGCATTTATCAAAGAAATTGTTTCAAGGCATGGAGTGCTAGTTTCAATTGTATTTGACAGAGACACACGTTTCACGTCACGTTTCATGTCACGTTTCTGGAAGAAATTCCATGAAGAAATGGGAACTAAGTTATTAATTAGCACGTCATATCATCCTCAAACGGATGGTCAAAGTAAAAGAATGATTCAAACACTTGAAGATATGTTGCGTGCTTGTATTATTGACTTCGGTGGGAGTTGGGATAGTCATCTACCTTTGGTAGAATTTTCGTATAACAACAGCTATCATGCAAGCATTGGCATGCCGCCATACGAAATGTTATATGGAAGAAGATGTAGAACTCCCATCTGTTGGGGAGAAGTTGGACAGAAAGAACTTGGAAGCAAAGAAATTGTCCAAGCAACAGGTGTAAAGTTAGATCAGATTAGAGCTCGCCTAAAAGCCGCACAGGACAAACAAAAGTCTTATGCAGATAAAAGGCGAAGACCAATATAATTCCAAGTTGGAGATTACGTTCTGTTGAAAGTATCTCCATGGAAAGGAATCATTAGATTCAGGAAGAGAGGAAAGTTAAGTCCAAGATTCATTGGACCATTTAAGATTATAACTCAAGTAAGGAAAGTTGCTTATAGACTGGAATTGCCAGAAGAGTTGAGTGGAATTCACTTGACATTCCATGTATCGCACTTACGAAAGTGTTTGGCAGACGAAACCTCTCATGTACCACTGAATGACATTGAAATGGATGAAATATTGAATTTTGTCGAGAAGCCAGTGGCTATACTCGACTGTAAAGAAAAGTGATTACGAAATAAAGTAATCAGGCAAGTAAAATTTTAGTGGCAACATCGGAAGCCACATGGGAAACAGAGGAAGAAATGAGGCAGTCTTATCCCTACTTATTCGAGTAAGTAACAGGCTTCGAGGACGAAACCTTTATAAGGAGGGTAGATTTGTAACACCCCAATTTTCAAGAAAATATAAGTATAAGGGTGGAGGTGGTCATTTGATAAAACCCTAGGGGAGTTAAATGACATTATGTTAAAATATAAGGGGATAAGTTGTAATTAAATCAAAGTTCAGGGACTAAAAGTGAAAATTTTAAAAAGTAGGCAGATGTCAGACCGACATCACCTCGATAGCGGTCCGCTATGTAGGGAGAAAGGAATCACTCAAGAGGTGACACATGTCGGGTGACTAATTGCTGAAGTCTGACACGTGGAGGATCGATAACGGAGCGACATAGGATCCGTTGCGGTCCGCTAGCCGCAATTCATCCATTGCGGACCGATATGAGAAGCATAATGCTCCGTTATGTGTCCGTTAAGTAAATTACACCGCCATGACTGGATAGCGGACCGATATGGGAAGGGATAGCGGTCCGCTATAGACCCGTCGGGCAGCCTATAAATAGTTGGACATATTGGTCGATTTTAGAACATCTCAAACACCAACACATCTCATAAAACACATACACTTAGCCTCGGTAAGCATGCCAAGGAGTCCCCGGTTCAAGTAAAGAAGTCTGGTTTCCATCTTTTTGATCCCAATACACGAGAGATAGTGTTGAGGTAAGGTTCCGACTAGTTCCTAATGACTTGGTTATTTCCACTAAGCTAGGAACTTATGATTTAGAAATGTTATAATGACTTAGGACCTGATCCAAGTTGTTGTGCTAAGGATTATTTAATCAAGCAGGACGTTAAATGTGGGTTCTATGATGCCCTTTTTAAATGTTTTGGGCATGATGCGCGTGTTATGAATGTTTTAGATAATGTGTGCCATTGATTTAAATCTTTGAGTCAGTATCCATGATGTTGCAAGGAATGTTTTATGTTGTAAAACGAAAGGTAACCTTACGACCGGTATGTAGTTATCTGACAAACGGAGTGTTCTGTCTAAGGAAATAATGGTGTATAAATCCCTCCTGGACCGTCATTCTTTCCTGGGAACATATCTGTTGGAGGTGCTACTCTGGGAAGATAACCACCTTGTTTTTGAAAGGAAAGAATGATGATTTTGATAAGTGAAATGTTATAAGACTTGTCTTGGTTTACCAAGATAAGTAAGGATGAAAGGATGTCATTGGCAGTGATTGCATTGACATGAAATGTTTTGACCATATTGGTCTTAAAGGAAAGGTTTTGTCAAATCCCACATAATATCTTGCAACTTATGGGCAGTGATTGCTATATATCCGAAAGGAGACGAATTGAATGCGGACCGTTACATTCCTTTGTGGTATGTAACGGGGGAATGACCTTTATATAAAGGGAATGGAAGGTGGTGAAGACCACTTAAGAGGTTTACGAACCTCGATAAGAGATAAGTTGTACATGTTAATGTTATGTTGGGCAAAGGTGAATGTAAAAAGGGAAAAATATTATGTTGAAAATATTTTGATTGAAACCTAGAACTTACCAGCGTAAGCTGACCCGTGTTTAAGCATGTGTGCCAGGTAAGAGTATTGCTGCAAGTAATAGAGGAAATGAGACATCTTGAGTAGGCTGTCTGGCATCCAAATATAGAAACTGGCATTAGTATTATGTTGTAATTTCTTTAAGTATGTACTAAGACAAGTTTTATAAATAAATAATGTTTAAAGTCTTCCGCTGTGTATTTTATCTGATTTCTATATGTTCATGATTAAATACGACAAGTGACCGGCATTCCGAGGGATCCGGGATGTGGATGTCACAATTATCAGCCCACATGACACCCCTATAACGCCTTGCACACCGCCCCTTAGAGCATGTGGTATACCCAAGTGAGTGAGGGTTTAGTGAGGGGAAAAGTGGTTGCCACGTCAAATTCTACAAATCTTACACCAACCTCACTTGGCAAGGGAAATACCCATGTGAGTGAATGTCACACCACAACCGACGGCGAAAACGTCGGGGCGGGAAATGGAGACTGTTCATGAGCACATGGTTGACTATGTCGCAATAGATTAAAACATCACATTTCATTTCAAAGTTCAAACCAAATAGAATTCAACAAATACAAGAAATTGAAATACATAATAAGTTTATTTATTATATTATCTAGGTCCACAACTTAAGTGAAGCAAGCTTGATCAATCTCAAACATTCGTACCTGAAACATGATAAAAACAAGGTCAACTAAAAAGTTGGTGAGCATACATAGGTTTTGACTCTAAATACTATCATTGTGTTGTGTGCATACAATCCATACATATCATGGTTAATAAGGCAAATATGGAGAGTTACTATTGTGTAACCAAATTGTACAATCAAACCTTTGTAACTAGCATGCAAATAACCAAATTGTGTTGTCGGTAACAATCACCCTAACTGGGTGGGTTTGTCAGACTCAATAGATCTATCATTGTTAACCGTCGGCTTGTGTAGTTAATGATTGCACATGTAAATTGCACATGTAAATTGCACACAAATTGTAGTTTGCACACCTAGTACTCAAGCATTAGGATCAAATTGCACACATGAATGTAGGGTGGAATTGTATTGTGTAATTTGTAAACATTGTATATTTGTACTCATGTTCCACCCCAAAAATGTAAATAGTGTAAAAGGGGCTATGTAAACTCACTTGTATCAAATGTAGTAGATAGCACGAGCAAAAGGTAGCAAAAGTGATTCTTTTGCAAATCACAAAGTTAACCTAAAGTGTAATGCATATGAATTTGAGTTAATAACATGCACAATTTCTAAGGTAGAGTCCAGGGTTTCAACGGAATTGAGTGTAGGGTCTTGTACAAAGGTAGTGTCATTTAATGAATAAGGGAAATATGTGAATTTGTAATTGTATTTAAATAAGGATTTAATATAGAAATATAAGTTTAAGGTATATATATGAATTGAATGAAATCTTAATGGACTTAGGGTTTAGGTTTGAATAACTAAGTAAATTAAATAAATAAATTTCTTTTTATTTATTTATTTAGAAAAAATAGTGTGAAATTATATTTATTCAAGTATAATTTAAATAAATAAAATTTATTTTATTTATTTATTTATGAAAAGGTGTCTAAATATAGGGTAAATATATATAAGAAATTATACTAAATATAATTTTAAACTCTTAGTGGATCATAAATAAAATAAAATAAAATAATACATAAATTCATTTATTCATTTTATCAATAAAAATAGTGTCCTTTTTTAGAATTAGGGAAAATGTAAACATATATTTATATTTAGTAAGTTTGATTTGTTTAAATACGGTTTTTGTAACTCTAATATATGTATATGTAGTTTAATGTAAAAAAAATGATTTATAAATTTGATTTTATGAGAAAGTAAATATAAAAATCTTTGTCACAATATTTATAAAATTTGGTAATTATATACTTCGTTTTATAATAAAATAATTTGATTTAAAAATGGTTAAAATGAGGCTTTAAACAATTAAATTGGTAACATAATTGTTTTATGTTTAATATTGCATTTTCTTGTACTAATTGGTTCTAAATGAATATAAGTTTGTAAAAATAATTTTTTTATAATAATTAAATCATTAAAAACTGCTTAAAAAATTAATCACAGGCCACTCGGCTCGAACCCGGGTGGCTTCTGTGTAGCGAGTGCGAGTTACCACTGGACTCGAGCGCCGGTAGTGTTATAGTCCGGTTAAAAAAAATCTTAACGCGTATCATGAAGGGAGCCGGATCTGGTAACAATCAGAAGTAAAAAGGGCGTTGGTTATGGGTTTCGAACCCATGCCACCTGGTTCGGCGGTGCAGTGACTTACCGGCCAGACCAGGTGGTTTCGCTTGTATATAAAGAAACCCATAATCTTAAATACAATAATTGCATTGAACAAAATCCCCAAATCACAAACCCGTATGAATAGGTCACGAACTCAACTTGAAATTGAATCCGATGTAACCCATTGTCACGAATTGATATGGGGCTCGATGTAGGGGCAGAAACGAATCAAACGATGTAAATCTTACTTGAAATGGTTGGGTGTCGAGTGCAGACGACTACAGGATCAGGCACGATGTTCTTGGTGTTCGATCGGTGACCAGAGATGAAGTGCGGATTGTTCAAGGGCTGAGAGAGTTTCTATTGTGTTATGCGAAGGTGTGTATGTGAAATGATCCGTTCAATATGTCTTAATTACACGATTTTGATCCGTGGTTTGAGGATGACAGCTGTTGGCTGCAATTACGCGTAAATTGGTCGATTAAGCTATGAATTGAGTCATGTTTTAGAGTTGAATTCTCGCGTGATTGATTAGTGCATGATTTATGGGATTGAATGCGTGTAATTGGTTTGATTTGAATGTCAAATTGAGTTGGTTTGACCCTGCGAATTCAAATTTGTTCAAAATTCGAATTGAGCCGCGAAATTTGTCGAATTTGAGTGTTATTTGGGCCTGGATATGGCCGGTACTTGATTTGGAACTCAGAACATGGCTGAATCCGTCGGGTCCGATCGATTTATCTATCCAATTGCAGTGATTCAACCCTGTTTGACCTTGGGAAGTCAAATGTGGTCAAATTGTGATGAATAGGGTCAATCATTGAGGTCAAAGGGTCCAATTTCAAGGGTTCAAATGGTTAAGGGGGGAGGGTTCAAACTAAATGTTTAGAAATGTAAGTGTATCCATATGAATTGCTTCCTAAAACTTTATTTATATATATACATATATATATTATATTCTTTTATATATGTCCATTTTATATGATATATTCATATATACATATATAAGGGAGTGAAATTTTTTTTCTAAACCTTTAACTGGAATTTATAATAATATGTAAAAAGAATTGTATGTGTGTGTACACAAAAGAACATAATTCTGTGAGAAACTTGAATTATAATGTTTGAATAGATAACATAGGGTATTGCACTAGAAATGGAAAATTGAAATGTTGTTTATTGCATCAAAGCAAATACAAGAAATCAGAAATGTTACAGTGAAGGCGGTGTGAGAATTAAATGAATTAAACAAATGGTACTACAAAGACAAGGTACAACACACATGTTCTTCTCCTTCTCCTCTACTTCCCGTGAAGAACCTCATGGATGATGTTCACTAACCCCCTCACGAAAACAAAGGGGTGGTGTGCCCTCTCCCTCACTAGCGTGAGGTCTCTCACGAGACAATACCACATGATCTTAGGCGTGATAGGGGGAGTGCATGCCCTCCCCGTGACAACCTCAAGGAGTCAAGGGGGGTGATTAAAGGTTTTTTTTTTTAATTTTTTTATCTTTTCCACCAATAATAATATTACACCTCATCATCTCCTTTTTAATTAAATATTATATTTACACAAACACCATTACACGCCTTTAATGTGATCACAACACTGTCTACATAGTGCTAAGTGACGCCACTTTTTTATCACTAGACTATGGATGATCTTATTTATAAAATTTTGAAAAAGCAACGTGACAAGTAATAAACAATTCTCCCGTACCAGTTCATATGAAGGGTTTGTGTGTTGTGCTTTCACATGTTTCATGAGCTCAAACGGTATTAGGCTAAATTCTAAAACGTTCTTTATATCAACCACCTATACATATATATGTAAGATGATTATTTGCCTTTTATAGATATATATATATATATATATATATATATATATAAACTAGGTTAGAATATTGTGTATTACATGGATTGAATAAATGTAATGATATATACTTAGTAATAAAAAAATTATGTCTTTTAAAACCTGTGTATTACACGAGTTGAATAAAATATAATGTAATTTGTTAACATATACACTCGTTAAAATATGTCTTTAAAAAATGTAATTTGACGTGACAATTATAAATTCTGTTAAGTTATATTTTAAAATATTTTTTTAACTGATATTAATTTTTTTATGTAATTGATAGATATTAATTCATATTAAATTCATTTGGTTAATGATATAGTAACTATCCATAATTAAATAACAATTATCCATAATTAGATTTATAATAAATATTTAAAAATATATATTCTTTTAATATCATTATTTAATATGAGAGATGCGGGGAAACATGTTGCACCAGAAAGTGACATATGTCTCTTTAAGATTTTTATTTATTAGTATACAGATTCTGGTTGTTTAAATATAAAAAATTAAATAATTAACTCGTATATTAGCTTAAGTGTTTGTACAACTCGAACGGAGTTGTAGTTTTCTATTTTTCTTAGGTTTTGCGATGTCTCAAAACAATTGTTTCAACTTAATAAAATATATTTAAAATGTTACAAAACTTACAAAAAAATACTAACCAAATTTCAATAAATTTTGTTTTATAAACAATAATTGTTAAAACCGCGAGAACCGCATAATACATTTATGCATAAGATTAATGGGTGTAAGAGACCAACACTGGCGGTTGCATAACCTTCTTTTGTATCACATTCAAAACAATATGTATAAATATATTATGCGATTCTCATCATATTACTAGAAATGTCCCTCTAAAGGTGGAGGAGGTGGAACCCTAAACTATCATAACCTTTTTTTATCTTAAGCCAATAGGAGTTGTTCATATTATTTTTACCCTAAACTACCCTAAACACAAGGGTTGGAACAATAAACTACCATAGCTTAAAAAAAAACCAACGACTACCTCTCAACGGTCAAATACACGACTTCACCATCGGGGTTCACGAACCCTGTGCCCTTACCTGCTACAATTGCGGCGATATACCCGAGTACCCGTTAGAAGCCGATGCTTGAACCGGCATACCCCCTTTCACCCTAAACATTCTCATTTTTAAATTAAAAGTGAACTTTTTGGGAGAAAACGTGGTTTTCTCAAACAATATAAAATCAAAATTTTGAGTTTTTTCCTGTTGGTGATTTTAGTGTCATCAAGATATTTTGTGTATTTGGATTTACTTGATGACCAAATGAGAAGTCATATTGAAACATCAAACAAGTTGAAAAGTGTGGAGTGCACACTTGTGGTCCAAACCAATGTCACCAATATCTATCAGGTGTGATAGTGCTGTTATCTTGGCTAAGGCCTATAGGCAAGTGTATAATGGGAAGTCTAGACACTTAGGTGTTAGACATAGCATGATTCGTGAGCTCATCATGTATGGTGTGATACCTGTTGAATATGTTCGTACACAAGATAATCTAGCCGATCGTTTAACCAAAAGGTTAGGAAGAGATCTATTCATAAGTCGGCTTTAGGGATGGGATTAAAATCCACCTAAATCTCTCATGTTAAGATACCCAATTCCCATATAGTACAACACTAGATGTTGAATTCAATGCGAAAAGCTTAACATTTAGAGATTGGAACACATGCACTACATTATCCCAAGGTATGTGTTCAGACTGTAGTGGGTTAGGTTGAAGTTTTGACTTCTTAATAGATCCTTTGAAAAATTGCATTGCAGGTGCAAGAGGAAAGGCGCTAGCTATATGAGTATGAGGTTTAGTCGCTTCAAAGGAGCTTAGGACTTGGCTTTTATGTACTCATTAAAGGATAGAACACAAGGCTAGTAAAAGATAGTGTCAAGTAAGAACAAAGGAATGTTTTGAACTTGTGTGTATATTATCTTAACGTATTTAAATGGATAACAAGGGTTCAATCCATAGAGACACCCTGATATTCGAATATTTGGAATATGTAATATACTAAAATAGAAATTCAATCTTCAAAACATTTCTATTTATGCATGAGTTTGTTTCTGTTATATTATGCTTTAAGTGAATCAAGGATTACACTAAAATAGGGGAGGAATGTTGGTGATTTTAGTGTCATCAAATTATTTTATGTATTTGGATTTACTTGATAACCAAATGAGAAGTCATATTTAAATATCAAACAAGTTGAAAGGTGTAGAGTGCACACTTGTTTGAGAATCTTATGATTTATGGTGCTAAAGACACCTTGTTGTTTCAAAGGGCGAAGCTAGGGCTGGCATAACATGTCAGACACGACATGTTAAGACACGACACGATAAGACACGATTACGAGTGGTGCTAGACACGAACACGACATGATAACTAATCGTGTCATTTTTTTCAAACACGATCACGACCTATTAAGTAACATGTTAACACAATAAGGCATGTTTAGGAACGTGTTCAAGGACATGATAAATAATACATATGTTGTAACATCCCAAAAATAAAACGACAGTTATAATAACGGAATAAACGAACGAGGCATGGCGGGTCGGGTTAGATGGGTCAGCTGGCTATAAATAGCCTATGCCACCCTTTTTCTCTCATTTGCAACTTTTAGAGAGAGAAACCGTAGAGAGAGAAAGTTGGCGGATCGACCCGAGACTTCAGCAAAGTGTTACTCCATAACTCATGAGAAGAACCTCTGGATCAGAAACTCGATTCAGGTAACGATCCGACCTAAATCCGAGTTTTAGTTCGTTTTTGGGTTTTTCGGGTTTTGGGTGAAAAGGTAAGGTTTGAACGGATGAAACTGAAAGATAATCATGGATTTGAGTTCCTTAATGGAAAACGAACGTTTTGGATGCAAACAGGTTCGAGATCTTGATGAGATCAGACCTGAATGCGAAAGTTAGGGTTTTGCGAAGAAACAGGTCGTGCGCACTTACCAAGTGCGCACGGAGCAGGTCCTGCGTACTTATCAAGTGCGCAGGAAGAGGGGTCTGCGCACTTGCTAAGTGCGCAGGAAGAGGTGTCTGCGCACTTGCTATGTGCGCAGGCAGCAGGGTCTGCGCACTTGTTAAGTGCGCAGGCAGCAAGGTCTGCGCACTTGCTAAGTGCGCAGGCATCAGGCTGATTAAGTAAAGTTAGTACGTTTAGAAGGGTTAAACCGTTAGAGTCAGTATTGGTCTGATATGTATTTAACTAATCAATTCAGATCGGAAGTGACGTTGTTGGACCTTCGTTTAGGACAACCCATATTAGCGTATCAGGTGAGTTCTAGAAGCCCTCTTTTAAATGTTTTATATAATGTTTTCGGGCTGGTGTGTATACATATGAAATGTTGTTTTATAAAATGATGTTTATGAAACTATGTTTACGAAATGAAATGATTTGGAATACACGGTTTATGGAAAGAAAGTTTTATGCATGGAATGTTTACGAACGAATGTTTAATAAGAAATGGTTTAAAGTAAAGGTAAAGGGTTTTGAAAACGAGTGAAAGGTTTTATGAAAGGGAAAGAAAAATGGCAAAGGTTTTAAAGAAGTCATTACTAATCTAATTTGTCGAATGAATGGAATTGACGAATGAAGTCTGGGAATGAGATTCCCAGCCTTGTGGTAGATTATGGACAGCGAGCCATAGTTACCATAAGAACAACAGGGGCAGTGTCTTAGTGGCCTGCCAATGGTTTGATGTTGTACAACTGGTATGGAGTAACGACGGTTACTCAGGGGTTAACGTGACCCCCGTGAGGTTAAATTATGATTCGACAGTGTTATGGCTGAGAGCCATAGCCGTCGATGGAAGTTGTTGGTCTACGGCTGAGAGCCATAGCCTTCAATGGAGGTTGTCGGTCCATGGCTGAGAGCCATAGGGGGGCAACTGAATGGGTATTGTAGGTCCTCGTGCAGTTAGCCTTGGGGGCAATACCAAAAAGGGGATTGACGGAATGTTGTGGCAACGACGGTGATACGTAACGGTTGACCACGACAGGCAGGGTTCCTTCGGGGACACAGAGACGCGTAACGATACAGATTTTAGATAGTAATGTATGACTTAAATGAATGTTAAATGTTTTAAACAAATGATCCGTTCAATGTGTTTAATTGTTTGAAGGTTTATGAATGAAAGGCCCGGTTTTCTTATACGTGATGTTAAACCCTATTGAATGTTTTGAATGATGAACCATTTCTTAAATCGAACGAAAACTAGAACTCACCAGCGTAGCTGACTTTTTAGTGTGCACATTCAGGTTAAGGCATGTTATGAGGATGGACGGTGATGCTTGGCTAGCGAGAGGAGTTACCCGACTCCTTTTGAAGACTGGCAAATCCCGTTATGTTTTAGTTATGAAGTATTTATGCTTTAAACAATGTTTACGCTTCCGCATGTATGAATAATGATGACGTTATGTTTAAATGAAAATTTCCGCTGCGTTATTTGATATTCATGTTTAAGAACTGTTTGTGAATGAGTAAATCCAACAAGTGGGGCCTCCTGGGTTTGGGGCCTTACATATGTAGTGAAACAAAAATCCACAAAAGTCTAAAAGCAAATATAATATATTATTATTATTTTAATTAAATAATATAAATAGGTACTTAACAGGTTAACATGTGTTTAACCTGTAAAGACACGATTTTTATCGTGTCTTAAACATGTCGACCTGTTTAAGACACAAACCTGTTAAGTAACAGGTTAACACGATACTTGTAACCAAAATTCTAGTCCATGGTGAGGGCATTTCCTCAACATGTCCTTAAAATGTTGCCAAGCCTCATATAGTGATTCACCATCTTACTAGGTGAAAGTGGTAATATCATTTATCAATTTAGCAGTTTTTGCTAGCGGGAAGTATTTCTACAGGAATTTCTGAGCAAGATCATCCCATGTAGTGATTAATGTTGGAACCTAATAGTCCATAGAAATCAATTAGGTTTTAGAAGTATCAACTTCAGAGTTTTCCGTCGAAAACTTTATGTTTTCGGTCGGAAAATGTTTTCGGTCGGAAAATGTTTTCGGTTGAAAACATTTTTCGATCAAGAAGATTTCGATCGAAAACTCTCTAGTATAAATAGTTGTGTCTTTTGTATTTCAAGTAACTTTCTAATTTTGTACTGTGAATTTTATAATTTAATCAAAAGAATCTTTTTGTGTTTTTGCTGTTAATACTTGATTACATTACTTGATTAACGAAGATAATCATCATGAAATATGCATTTGGTGTGATTGATAGTATCGAGATTGCACATTTTTTATTTGTTCATTTTGGTGTGGATTTGATTTCTGAATTGTTTTCGCCAATTCAGAGAGTGATTGAAGACTTTATCCTTGAATATCAGCAGATCTGAAGGAATCACAAGTGGTATCAGAGCTGTTGGTTAATAGCTTTTGGTATTCAAGAAGATTTTAAGTCAAATCTGATCAAATTGAAGTAATTTGGGTGCCATTGTTGCTGATTTGAAGCTAGTTTTGATGGAGATGAAGTTTGCATCAAGTTTGACGACTTGATTCTTTACTCGGATCATCACAGAAAGTTTTTGGTCAATTCAAGTGTTCTTCTGTTGAATTGTCCGAAAAGTTTTTTTGAAGTAGCCGAAAACTCTGTTTGAAGAAATCGAAAAGGATTTCTTTCGAAATGTATTGTCCGAAATTTCATATGTTCGAAATATTTTGACTTTTCGATCGAACAGTATTGTACTAAGTTTTCGACCGAAAATTTATAAGTTGGAAATTTTTCTGATTAAGACCAAGTTTCAAATTACAAGTAAAGAATGGCTGGAAAGGTATACGATACTGAGAGGGTTATTGGGAAATCACCACCGATGCTGAAATCAATATCAGAATTTTAAATTGGAAGATAATGATGAAGGCTTATTTCAAGTTTACTAAACACACACTTTGGGAATCAATTGTAAAAGGTCCTCACATTCCTAAGACTGCAAATGCTGATGGGTTAGTCCCGATTGCTGATCCTGATCTTTATTCAGAGGAAGATAAGAAGTTAATCGAAAGGGATAACAGAGCATTGGGTTCTATTATTCTAGCACTTCCGACTAAGTTGTATTTTTGAGCAACATGAAACTACTCAGGGTCTGTGGAACGCTTTGTGCTTAATATTTGAAGGTAATGCAGCTATTCAGGAAAGCAGAACCGATCTTCTACTGAAGAAATATAACATGTTTAGTTATAAAAAGAATGAGACTCTCAGTGAGCAGGTGACTAGGTTTACAACCATGTTCAACAGGTTGAGAAAAATGGCAGTAAAATTTGAAGAATATGAACTAGGAAAGAAGTTGTTAGACTCACTGCCAGATTACTGGAGCATACCTTGTATGCTAATCAAGAACACAACTTCAGATCTGAAGAGTAAAACACTTGATGATATTATATGTTTACTCGAGTCTTATGAATTGGATGCAAAGAAGAGAGAACTGAACAACAAAGATAAACAAAATAACTCAAGTTCAACAAATGCAGCATTATTTTCTGAAAGTAGTGAAGGAAATAGTGAAACAAAACCTGATAAAAACAAAGGTTGTTGTGAACACTCCTCTGGTGAGAAAGTCAAGTCATCTGGACAAAATCCCTGAAGATCAGATTGCTTTGTTTGGAGCTTTTATAAGAAACTATGATGCACTGGTGATAGGAAAGTTACAACCTGCCGTGCATGATGTAGAAGATCTTGTTCAGATTAATCCTGATGACTTGGAATATATGGACTTGCAATGGCAGATGGCGATGATAGCTGTAAGGGCTAAAAAGTATTTGCAAAAGGTTGGGAAGGATAAGTTGCAGTTTGGTAAAAAAGTTGGTTTTGAAAAAGCTAAACTCAGGTGCTACAACTGTCAACAGCTTGGTCACTTCGCTTGTGAGTGTACCAAGGACAAGAAAAAGAAGGTTGAGGGAAGCGGGGTTAAGCTGGTGGAAATGATTGATGAATCTGATAATTCAAAAAAGGCTCCAACTGCACTCATGTCCAAACAACTGAGTAATTGTGAATGGGAGGATGAGATTGAGGATGCTGAGGATGAAATGGATGAAGCCTTGATGGCTGAAATTGAAGATTCAATGAAACCACCTGATATTTCCAGTGACTGTGTGTTCAAAACCGATTCTAAAGAAAAGGGCAAAGCTGTTGTTTCTGATGAAACTTCATCTGAGAATGAGGTAAATTCTAAAAATAAGTTTGATATATGTTCCTCATTGTGTGTAGATCGAATGCAAAACGATTATGCAGCAAACACGTTTCTGATTGCTGAAAATGATAAACTAAAAAGAGTAATCAAATAATTGAAACAAAATGAAGTAAATTTTACAAGAAAAATTAAAGCATTATTGAAAGATAATGTAACATTTAAAGAATATTTGGATAAAAAGGACGTTTTAATCAAAGATCTTTCAGAAAAACTTATCAAATCTGAAACTGATTTAATAAAAGAAAGGGTAATTGTTTCAAAGTGGAAGATGCAACAAAATGTCTTTGATGAATGTGTGAGCAAACAGAGAACTGTTTATATCAAAGACGGGTTGGGTTACAACAAGGTTCCACATCGTGAGAATTTTGTACCTTTTCCTGAACCGCATGAATCGAATGAGTTGATGAATGTCGGAAATTCTAACTTTCATGATATGTATATTATTGCAGATATAAACTCAGGGTATGTGGATGATGAAAATGAACTTGATGGAGTGAAAAGTTTTTCAACTTTCAATAAACAGTGCAATAGGGACTGTAAACAGTATCTAGATGTTGACTGTAATCTAGATAAATTTGTTTCAATTTCTAGTTTAAATGGTGATGCAAAAAATATTAATGCTTCTGATTCTGATTATGATATTTCTTATGTTTCGGCATGTTCTACTAACGGTTGTGTTGAGTTTGATTGTGTGTCTGAAGTGTCATCAACATCTACTTTCTTTGATAAAGTGGTGCATACAGCTAGAGATTATGTCCCACTCAATACACTCTATAGTCTAGTTGGTGATGTGGTCTTAGATGAGTTTGGAAATCCTCTGATTCAAGAGTATGATTTGTCAAGTGAGAGACCAAAGAAAAATAATGTCATAGCACCAGAGAATCATATTCTTACAAGTGAGACAGAGAAAAGTAAAGTTGTCAAAGTTAAAGTGAATGTACCAAAAAATGTCCAAAGAAAGTCTTGGTGTGTCAAAGGCAAAACCATTGATGTCAAAGACAAGTTCATTGATGTCAAAGATAAGTCTATTCAAATCAAAGAACAATTAAGAAAGAAAAGGTGTGGCCTAAAGAGTGAAGTAGGCGAGTGTTCAAAGTCAAAGTCAAAGTCAAAGCCTAAGAGCTACAATTGCTTTGTGTGTGGTCAGGTTGTTCATTTTGCGAGAAATTGCAAACACAACTCTAGTGAGTCAAGGTTCACAAAGAATAAAGCGAAAGTTAAGAGCAACGTTATTCGACATTTCAAGCGAGCGTCTGAGAACGATAGTGTGTCAATGTCCGGAGCGATACAACGATACAGTCGTGATTACTTGCTTTCTAGAAATTGTCATGCTTTATATTCTAATGTTTGCCGTGATTATGTGCTACCAAAGTTTGGGGATAAACGTGTCCCAAAAGGTTCACAATATGTGAAGAAATTTAACCAACCAATCTATTTTGCTAAAGAAAAAATTACTATGAAATATGCGAAAAATGTTGGTTATGTTTGGAAAGTTAAAAATGAACAGTCTTCACATATGGTTGGAATAAAGAAAATATCCAATTGGAACGAAGTGGGTCTTCAGAAACAAAAAGGATGATCGTGGGATTGTAGTTCAGAACAAAGCTCGTTTGGCTGTACAAGGTTTTTATCAAGAGGAAGGACTAGATTATGATGATGTCTTTGCTACTGTTGCACGAATTGAAGCCATACGAATCTTTTTGGCTTATGCATCATACAAGAAATTTACTGTATATCAAATTGATGTAAAAACAGCTTTTCTGTATGGGGTGGTAAAGGAAGAAGTTTACGTGAATCAACCACCAGGTTTTGAAGATCCAGCTCATCTATTTCAAGTGTATAAGCTTGATAAAGCACTCTACGGGTTACATCAAGTGCCTCGTGCATGGTATGAAACCTTGTCAATACATCTTACATCAAATGGCTTCATTCGTGGAACAATTGACAAGACCTTATTCCTAAAAAATATGATGCTGATTTGTTGATTGTACAAGTTTATGTCGATGATATTATCTATGGATCAACAAATGAAGCTCTTTACAAAGAATTTGAACAAATTATGAAATTAAAGTTTGAAGTGAGCTTGATGGGAAAAATGTAGTTTTTTCTGGGGTTACAAGTTGAGCAGTCTGAATCAGGAATTCTTATTCATCAGGCCAAATATGTAAAATATATTCTTACAAAATTCAAAATGACTGATTGCAAATCAGCTTCAACACCAATTGCTCCTCATGAACCTTTAACTGTCGATGTGTCTGGAGTTGAAGTAAATCAAAAGATGTACAGGTCAATGATTGGCTCGTTGATGTATTTGACTGCAAGTCGACCAGATATCATGTTTGCTATTTTCTCTTGTGCCAGATATCAGGCAGCTCCAAAAGAATCTCATGAATCAGCTGTTAAACGAATTTTCCGATATCTTAAGGGTCGAGTAAATTTAGGTTTATGGTATCCTTCTGATTCTGAATTTAATTTCTTTGCTTACACTGACATCGATTATGGAGGTTGTAATTTGGAAAGGAAGTCAACTTCAGGTGGATGTCAATTTTTGGGAGAGAGACTGGTGTCTTGGCAGTGTAAGAAACAAACGAATGTATCCACATCAACTGCTGAAGCTGAGTATACTGCTGCTTTGAGCTATTGTTCACAAGTTATCTGGATTCAACATCAAATGCTAGATTTTGGAGTAAATTTCTTGGAAACTCCGATTTATTGTGACAACGAGGCAGTGCTCGGAATAGTAAAAAATCCCATTCAGCATTCCAAAACAAAGCATATTGCGATCAGGTTACATTTCATTCGTGACTGTTTTGAGAATGGACTGATTAAAGTGGTCTATGTCGATACCCTAGAGCAAAAAGCCGATATTTTTACAAAAGCTTTTTCAACGGACCAGTTTAACTTTTTGGTTGAGATGTTGGGGATGATTTCATTTAAAAAAAATAATAATAAATAAAAAAGGTTTTTTTTAATAATAAATAGTCCATTTTTGAACTGAAAGACCTTACAAATCTGTTCCTCAAAAAGATTTTCTTTTAAGTGTTAAAATTGTGTTGTGTACGCTTTATATGTGTGATTAGCTTAATGAATGTTTGTTCTCATAAGTGATATAAATAGTAAATAAAGTCACATCACAATTTTAGGGGGAGATAAAAGAAAAAGAAATATTTGTGTGTCTGAATAACGTATATATAGGAAATGATAGTACAAGTGTGTGCTGAGCTTATGCATGAATTGGATATGATGTTGACATCGTTTACAATTTTTGATATGCTGGTAGGATCTGCATATGTAAATTAGGCGATATTTGTGTGATTAACTAAATCGCAATCTTAGTGTTATCCTTATCGAATATCGGTACTTTCATTCTTCGAATGCTAAGTAAATACATACATACCATGAGACCAAGATCTTAATGGGTTTTTAGCACAATTTGTTTACTCTATTGACTATACCCGTCAAATATACGATTTAGAGTTAAACATTTTTATACAGCTGATGGTTCTGGTGGAAATCTCGGATGGAAATCAGAAAGTCAGTCTGTCTCGCCCTTTGAATCATTCGTGATTTCAATTGACATATCCAATACCCTATGGATATCCGCATACCCGAATCTCATATGAATCAAACTAATTCAGTGTTCGTTCCATCAGAAACCAATATATATGAATAAAAAGGATTCACATCAAATCCATCTGTATTATTTTTCTGTGCTAAAAACGCTACCCTCATGCTGGTGATTGGATTATGCTTTGGTGAAACTTTGTGTTGCATATTGGCTTAATCCATCTCGATGTTTGGATACACTTTGTATTGATAAATCTTACCTTAAATGTCACACAGTATCTGCTGAAATATGATGTTTGAGTTTAAGCTGAAAATTATACTGGCAATTAAGGTTGAACTGTTTAGATCCCGATTTAATATGCAGTGTAGTTAAGACAATATACATTTATGATCCTATGTTATTTCAGTTCATCAAAAGAAAATAAAATGTTGGAATAAAATTGTTGAAATATGATAAGAAAAAGTCAAAAAGAAAATAGTAAAAAAAAAAAAAATTGGAACAGGTCTTAATGATGTCAAAATGGACTTAAATAAAAAATAAAAAAAAATTTGGTTTGAAAATTTCCAAAATTTATGATGTTTGAAATTTTCGGTCGAAATCTCTTGACCGAAATTATATCATCTGAAACAGTTTTCGATCGAAAAGTCGTGACTGAAGTTTTCGGTCAAGATTTGAAAAGTCTATATATTAAAATTTTTCAATTGAAAAGATTTTCCCACTTGTATTTTCTCGAGACCGTATTGTTTCAAAATTCATCGTGTTTTACAAGTGTTGAAGTTCCATACGAAAAAGTGCTTGATCGTGACGTCATTTAGATTCTCAGTGTTTTTCGATCATCCAGGTATGGTCTCGTGATTCATAGAGGTTGATAGGTTAGATCTAAAGCCTTAGTTTACATTTGAATTTTTGAATATTTGAATTGCCCGAAATCATAGATGAATGGATCGAAAAATGTTTTCGATCGAAAAATATAATTGATTTATTATTGAAAGTATTCGATTGAAAAGAAGTGGTTTTTGGTTCATTAGTTTTTGATCGAAAAGAAAATGTTTAGTTTTTCTGTATTAATGAAAGTTTTTGATCGAAAAGTTGTAAGGATAAAATTCAAATGTTTGTTTTAATCGAAAAAGTAAAGTACTAGGAGTTTTCGATCGAAAAGGTAAAATTCTAAAGAGTTTCCGATCGAAATGTTCAAGGTAATTTTCAGAAATGGTTAAATGTTTTCGATCGAAAAAGGTTGTATATATATGAGGTTTTCGATCGAAATGTCAAAAGTTAAAAGATTTTTTCAGAAATTATCTAACTTGTTGTTTCTTGTTATAGACATGAACAGATTAAAATTTTAGCCTAAGCACAACATCTGTGCCTGTTTAACAACGAGTACAAAGAAAGCACGGGGTTATGAAGAAATTATGCGATTTCTAACCAAATCAAGAATTAACATTGCAATATCTACACAAGTTCGTGTATTTGAAAAACATGTTAGAGAGTTTTGGGACAATGTGGAGTATAATAATGTGAATAAATAAATCTGGATTGAAAGCTTGCTAGGAGGAAACAAGATTAAAGTAACTGAGCAAGTGATTAGAGAGGTGCTGAACTTCAGAAACGCAGCTGATTTTCCCTACAAAATCAATCACATTGCAATCTCAGGGATAATTCTGAGTATGGGATATGAAGGAACGTTTCTAAGAAGACAGGTGACCAAAACTATGTTTGCAAAACAATGGAGATACCTTGTCCATGTATTAATTCATTGCATGAGTCCCAGAACATCTGCTTTTGATCAAATAGGTGAAGTATTCAGCAGAGCGTTGGTGTGTCTGGCAACTCATAGAAGATTCAATTTTTCAAGAATGATATTCGAGGCAATGATTAGTAACTTCGTGGGACCAAGGCAAAACTACAAGTTTCTAATGTACCTAAGATTTGTACAAATGATTATTAATACACTGCTGTCGAATCTAGAAAACGATGGTGTTGAACTGCCTTTGGATTCAATGAAAGAAGTAATCTTCAACATCATGAATAATGTGAGGAAGACAAGCAAATTTAGTGGTACTGTGACACCACTATTTCCTAATATGCTTGAAGAAAATCGTGATCCAGATTTTACTATTGAAGATGAAATCAATGACTTAGTGGCAGAAGATATAGAAGATGGAGTTGATAGTGACACTGATGAAACTGACAAAGTGCAGAATAATGATCAGGGAAATGATAATGATCAAGGTCATGGTGGTGGTCAAGTAAATGTTATTCAACAGGAAGGTCAAGTTCAAGTTGAAGAACATGATATGATTTTTGAAGAAAACAGAGTTCCTGAAGTAAATGAAGAAGTTACTAAACCATTACTGAGTCACACAGAAGAATTTATTGCTGAAGCTGACGATGTCTTAAGCGTGAACACTGAAGTGTTAGAAATTAATGATGAACAGTTAATTGCCACAACAACAACCCCATCAAAGAAAAGAAAAGAACTTGAACAAACAAAGACCGTACCTTCTAGACCTCCTCTGTCTAAGGGTATTGTATTTACTAATCTAGAATTACAGAAGAAAAAGAAAACTACAACAAGACTTGATAAAGGCAAGGGTAAAGCTAAAGAGGTACCAGAGAAGCATAAGTCCAAAAGATCTAGAGGTTATGAGTTGGTTGATGAAGAGTTTCTTAACTATGCAACCAAGGAAACTGCAGATGTTGTTAGTCAATTGAAGACTCAGATCTCAAAATTGCAAAGTAGAGAAGCTACTAATTCTAGAGAGATCAGAGAGTTGAAAATTGAAAGTACTAAACAAAAGGGTGTAATAGCTCAATAGCAGCAACAGATTGATCAACTTCAGAAGATGGTATAGGATTTAATAGCTCTTACGGGTGTTCAAATTGGTACAAACCTAGCAGAGAATGTTGAAGAGGTTCATAGTCCAGTAGCCACTGAACCAATTCCTTCTACTAGTGAACAAGTTCAAAATCCAGTTTTTGAAGCAACTATGTATGAAGACAACATGTTATTTGATGTTGATATGCTTCTCAATAATGAAGGTGAAGGATTGGAGAAAATTGATGAGAACCAAGAAGAGAAGGATCAGGAAGAAGAAGAAGATGATGAAAAAGTGGTGATCACTGGTGAAAGAAAAGATGACAACAATTCTTCAGATGACGATGATAATAGTGGTGGTACTGGTGGTGTTGGTGGAAGTCGAAAAACAATTGAAGATGCTGCACAAGAAACTCCAACCAACACTGAATACAAAAAGTATGAATATGAACAACAGCAGACGTATGTTGAAGAAGATGGTTCAGTGATTGGTAAATTTGATAAGCTTGTAGATGAAAGAGAGCCATTTACTGTTTCTGAAGATATTGAATCACCATCTAAAAGGCCAAAGACTTCAAAGATTGACAAGACTACTTGGTGGACAGTGACTGAGAAGCCATCCATTGTAGAAAAGCATACACAGACAATAAAGAGTCCAGAACAAGTGTTAACTGGTGAAATATTAGCATGGATGTATGATGGTGAAAAGAATATGTATGTAATAAAGAGATGTGATGGGAATATTCAGTATTTTGACAGGAGTTCAAAGTTAAACACATTGCCATACTGGGATATTCGAGAGCTAGGTCACCTGAAGATGATCAATCCATCGAACAATTCATTTGCTGCTAATTTTGAAGAATTTTTAAAGAGAGAGTGTGGAAAAGCTAAATTTGAAAAGTTCAAACCACAGGTGCTGAATGCAGAAAGTTGAAAAGAAATGATAAAGACGGCAAAAGAAGGTTTAGATACATTGTGAAGCCTGATGATACAGTTTCAACTGTTTACATCCCAGCATGTAAAGAGACATTCATTAAAAGTTTCAAGAAGTGGTGTATGATAGCAAAACACATGATGATGTGATTATACATGATCATTTACTAGAAGTTAGAGTTTTTGATCTAGTGGATTTGTTTAGCTTTTCTGATGATGATCTAAAGATTTTGTACAAGAATCCTATTAGATGTGATATGAGCACGAAGATTAAAACTGAAGCAAAGTTGTATATGAGAGTCGTGGATCGATGTTTGTCAAGAAGACATGAAGCCGAAGTGATCAAGAAGAGACTTGCTGCTCTGGATACTAAGAAGCTACGTGTTAAGTCAAAACCAAGCCTGCAAAAGACAACTTTTGAAGAATTGATGTTCTGTGGACTAGGGGGAGATTGTTGGAACCTAATAGTCCATAGAAATCAATTAGGTTTTGGAAGAATCAACTTCAGAGTTTTCGGTCGAAAACATTTTTCGATTAAGAAGATTTCGAATGAAAACTCTCTAGTATAAATAGTTGTGTCTTTTGTATTTCAAGTAACTTTCTCATTTTGTACTGTGAATTTTACAATTTAATCAAAAGAATCTTTTTGTGTTTCTGCTGTTAATACTTGATTACATTACTTGATTAACGAAGATAATCATCATGAAATATGCATTTGGTGTGATTGATAGTATCGAGATTGCTCATCTTTGATTTGTTCATTTTGGTGTGGATTTGATTTCTGAATTGTTTCCGCCAATTCAGAGAGTGATTGAAGATTTTATCCTTGAATATCAGCAGATCTGAGGGAATCACAATTAGGAAGAGAGTTTAGCCATGCCTTAGCTCGTTCCCTTAAGGAAAAGGGAAACATTCGGAGACGAATTGCGTCATTCGAAACTCCGTTCAGTTTGAAAGTGTCCTAAATTTTGAGGAAATTTGCAATGTAGGCATGTGGATCTTCATCGGGTAATCCATGGAAAATACATGATGATTGGTTCATGTGAATGACATGCGATTTGATCTCGAAGTTGTTAGCGTCAATCGTAGGCCTTGTGATGCTAGACCCCAAAAGCCTCAAGTGACTGTCATGCAAAGTCGGAAATAGTGCGGTTTTCTACGGTCATTTTTCTAGCACGATTTTCTCGTATTCGGCGGTGAAAGAATATTTCGGGCTCTGCTAAAGGTTGATATAAACCAACAGTGGAGCTATGGATCATACACTACCGGTAACAAAACGTAATAGAAAAACAGATGGAAAATGATAAGGCTAATCCGTTAACTTGAATCTTTCTTGAAATCATCGTGTCCCCAGCAACGGCGACAAAAACTTGATGTGTCGTGTGTAGTATATAGAAAATATATTATATAATAATATATTCAAGGATATCGGTTTCACGAGATGAAGTTTTAAATTTATAATTAAAATGATAAATACTCAAACTTAAAACACACACAATAGGCAAGTGTACTTATCACAGCGTAATATAGTTTATATAAGAACCAAGTATCGAACCAATGGACACGGTCGAGTTCCAATACTCAAATTTTGTTAGCTTTTAGCCGGTTTAATTAGCGAGTGTTTTGTGTGCTTGTGAAGCAGAAAAGTAAATGATAGAAAAGTAAATGACGGTAAAGTAAATGACAGAAAAGTAAAAACGTGTGTGATTTGTGTAACAGGAATGTAAATAACATAATAGTAAATAGCAGGAAAGTAAATATCTCGAAAATGATCAAGTCACGAAGAGTATTGCTTTGGGCTTCGAATCCGCTTGGTATATGGTAATGTTAAGTTGACTAATCCAGTGGCATGACTACTACAAACATGTGACCCGGATCACCGCTAGAGCCTCGTCCTCACGACATTTGGTTCACGGGTTATATTCTTTAATAATAAAATGGTAGAACTCCCAGCTAGGGAGATCGTTACCCTCAACTCTTTGGTGTTATCTCCGAGTTGGTTTAGGACATCAAACTTAAGTTCTTAGTTATTATTATTAAAAGAGTGATTAGATTTTGTTCACCGGGAGGCGGTGTAACAAGGGGACCTTGTATAAAGACGTACCGTTCCCAACATGAGTTCACCAATTCTTGGTCTCATAACAAGTTCGTATAAAGACGTACGACCTTATTAATATTAACTAAGCCTTGGCTTATCAAGATCCACTTGTATAAAGACGTACAAGCATCAAGAGAGGTTTGATTAAAAAGGTTTTACGGTCTTACGTTTTAAAATCAAGAACACTCACAAGTATAAAGACAAGTTTAGATAATAATATAATGCCCACCTGGAAGGTGGTTTTAAGAGAGAATAGTTAAAGACATAAACATACCACTAGATTAATACGTTAAACATTAACATACACCAAACTTCATCTTCACCAGCAATACAAAGAGTTTAGCCACAAATGACTATACTAACTAGCGTAACGCTGAGTTTCGTAGGCTCCGCTATTGCGAAACGAAGAGGAGGAGCCTCTCTACTCTCTACTCTAACTACGAAATACTCCCTCTGGAATGGTGTCTTGGGGTATGGAAAGGTGTGTTGAATAAAGAACTCAATCCATCTACTTATAGGCCTCAAAATGAGCAATGCACAGCCGTGCATTGGATTGCACGGGCGTGCAAACACCTCGGGAATCAAACAGGGTACACAGGACGGTGTACCAGAGCCTTGGGGAGCAAGATTGGCATTGCACAGCCGTGCATGGCATTGCACGACCGTGCATTGCCTTATCCGCTCCCCAGGCTTGTCTTTTAGTTACTTGTTGACTTCCTTTGACCTGGTTTGACTTCTTGGGGGTCAAAGCTCGGGTTTGATCCTCCAAAAGCTTGATTTCTTGATGTTTTTGAGTGGCTTTAGCTTTGTTTACTTCGGGACACCGAATAACCTGAATTATTATGAAATATTAATGCTTTAAGTATCAATTGCAAGGTTTTTAATCAATTAGTACCATAATATGAGGATTATTATGCATGCAAAACATGTATAATTTACGGCATATCAGTAGTGAAACAAAAATTGTTAGAACGAGAATAAAAGTCTTAATTAATACATAATCCACAACTTATTTGAAACAAAAATTTCACAAAAGTCTAAAAGCAAATATAATATATTATTATTATTATTTTAATTAAAAAATATAAACAGTTTATTAACATGTACTTAACAGATAATAGGTGTTTAACCTGTTAAGACACGATTTTTATAGACACGAAACCTGTTAAGGGCAGACACGAAACCTGTTAACTCCGTGTCGTGTTAATCGATTTGTGTTAGAAATTGTCCGCCCTAAGCGAAGTCCACTGAACAATGGGAGTCCGAGGCAGCGCCCCTGGCTAGGGTTAAGATGATTTAAAAATGGAAATTTGCTAAAAGTTAGTCACTAGGACTAACTTGTTCATCGTGAGTAAATTAAAAAAACAGTTAACTTTCAAACGATGTATTATTTGTTTTGATTTAAGACATGTATCAATTGAAGCAAATATATGGACAAGACGCAAAAATAATAAACACGAGCCCATAATTTTAAAGTTGTATTTGTGTCTGGCATTCTATAAATATAAATAACATGTTATATTTTCATTTCATATATAAAGTTTGTTTAATCTATATCTATACTACTATATAAAGTATATAGAGTGGGTAAAGTTGTAATTTTCACTAAAATTTTAAGACACTTAAGAAAAAAGTTGTTGTATTTGGTACAAGTGTTGATACATAAATCTATACTATATTTACAATTTTGTCCCTAAACCAAAACTATAGAAAATGTTCATAACCCACATCGATTGTGTAGAAAAACTAAAGCAGTGCCCAACTCCTATATAAGGAGCCTTTTGCCCAAAGTTAAAAGAGAAGGAGTTGTATTTCACGTGCATGTCTTCAAGTTTGCTATTAAACATAAAACCAAATTGGTAAAAGTCTTTTTGGCTTTAGAATCGGCCATACCGGCAAAAGTCTTTTTAAACCATTTACTAAGTATAGATAACCTATTATTATTATTATTTTCCTATATCTATACTACCTTATAAAGCATTTTAGATGGACAATTTGGTCATTTCCTCAAAAGTTTAAGGAACTTAAGAACTATGTTAATGCATTTTGTACAAGTGTTGATACATAAATCTATACTACATTTACAATTTTGTCCCTAAACCAAAACTATAGAAAATGTTCATATCGCACATCGGTTGTGTAGAAAAACCAAAGCAGTGTCCAACTCATATGTAAGGAGCCCTTTGCCCTAAGTTAAAAGAGAAGAAGTTGTGTTTCACATGCATGCCTTCTTGTATGCCATTAAACATAAAACAAAATTGGTAAAAGTCTTTTTGGTTTTTAAACCGGCCATACCGGTAAAAGTTTTTTAAATAATTGGTTAGCACATTAAAAGAGGGTTAGCCAAAGATACGGAGTCTCATTGGCGGACCTACCTTGGAAAAGGTGGGTCGACCGACCCTCATATTTTTTTTCTTTTTGTTACATATGTGGTATTTTTTCGACCGACCCTCATAAAATTTTGACACCGACCATCAATAAAAAATAATTTAGAATTTTTTGATTTTTATAAATAATACAATTGGCCCATAAGTTCATAACCTATTGAATCTTTTAAATAACTAAACCAAACCTTTAAGTCTTTAACCCAATAACCAACTAACAATTAAAAAAAATACAAGCCAAATAAACAATTTAAACCCATAAAAAACAAACCCAGCCTAATATTCATTTTAAACTTTTAAACCTAATAAAACTATTAGAAAAAAATGGGTAACTTTACACAATAGTAACCAAGTTTTTCAAATGTTCTATTAAAGTCACTCAAAGTTTCAAAGTGTTCTATTAAAGTCACTCAAAGTTTTCAAGTGTTATATTAAAGTCACTCAAAGTTTCCCAAGTGTTTTATTAAAGTCACCCAAATCTAATAAAACTATTAGAAAAAAATGGGTAGCTTTCATTGATTTGTATAATCTTCCATGGGATCTCGCTGAACGACCACCAATTTCATCTTATCACCCTAACCAACGAGACAAAATTATAAGGACTTACCTAACTAAATGACGATGTCAACAAAAAAGTCATGATTTTCCCAATACAAAGTGGTTGGTCACGAGGCAAGACATTTTAATAGTGATTGGTTTGAAACTTATGCAAATTTGTTAGAGTATAGTATTAAAGCCGATCGAGCATGTTGTTTGTATTGCTACTTGTTTAAGAACCTATTTAGGAATCACAAAGATGCGTTTAATGGTTGGAACAAAAAAGTAGACGGGTTCGTCATGTGGGAGGTCTTAATAGCGGGCACATCAATGCACAAAAAAGTGTGAAGATGATATAATGGTTTGGTTTCAAAAAATGAAAACCCATAGAGAACAATTGTAGGGATATTGTATTTTGATTATGCATTTCTAATGATGAACATCGTACTATTATTATTCATTTATATTTTTATTTGTTTTTATCGTTTTATTATGTTACCCGACCTAGACCGGAAAAAAAATCATATTTAACTATTACAATCGACTTCGAAAAATCTCCGACCCCCATGAAAAAAATTTCTGGATCCACCACTATGAATTCTTACAAATTTTTATACCCCGCCGCTACGAGCGGATCTCACACACCGGTATATAATTAAATGGTAAATGTGGTTGAATAAACGTAGTCATGTGATCGTAGTAGTATGTGTGTAAGCGTGTGAGTCAGAGGAAGGAACATTCACACTTCCACTTTTTGTCTTTTTATTCAACCCTTTCTCAAAATGTCCATTTTATTTTATAAAGATCCTTAAAAAATCTCTATTTTGCTATATTTATTTTAAGCCAATGTAATTTTTATCTAATCAAACTGAATTTAAAATAAATTCAATAAATTCTTTTACGATTTACTAATCACATTTTTATACTCATACTAAGTTGGAATTTAGATTTTGGTACAATTTTATACTTTATATTCATGTTTTTATTTGTTTAGTTAAATATGTTTACTTAGTGTATCCGTCTAGTAGGATCGGAAACCAACTACATAATTTGTCTGTTTAGTGTATTTGAAATGTTCCCATTTGAACCGGATGGTTACCTATTAGACCGATTGAACCGGACCGATTGTTGAACCAAATTTCACTACCTTTTTATCCTTTTTTTAATCTTTTTTACTTGAAAATCTAATTTACTTATTTGTTTACTACATCAAGCTCTATAAGTTATTTATCACCACAAAATAGTAACCAAGTTTCAAAAGTGTTCAAATTAGGTCACTCACCATAGTATACCCGATGGTGTATACTGTGTAAAATGCGTATTGAGTGACCTAATTGGAACACTTTTTAAACTTATTCTACAAAGTTACCCATAAATTTTCTATATTTTGTTAAAATTATAAATTTATATCAAAAGATAAATTAGTTTGGAATTTTGTATTAATTATTTATATATATATTAGCTTTAATATTTTAATTATTTATGACATCATCTAGTTTTTAAATCTGATTTAAACAGCTGACTGTCGATCTAATACAAGTTACAAAAATATACTAGACCAAAACAACCCTTTTCCTTGGTTATAAATCAGTGCAAATAACTATTAAAACTGAAACTGGATGAAAGTCCTTAAAAATGTTCAAACAAATTGGAAAGTCAAAATCGATCTCATACATCATATATTTCAACACAAACCATGAGCTAGTACAAAAAAGTTAAATTACTAAATACCCCCTAAAAGACGTTGATAAAGTATAAACTAATAATGTCAAATGTGAATAACTCCAAGGGGGTATAAAGGTATTTTATGACTCTGAAATCACAGACTGATGAATTTATGACGACCATGGTACAATGATTGTTGGTACCACTATTCTACTACAAGAAATTAGTTATGTGTAATTAGTTATTTGTAATGGTTTTATTAAAAAGTAAAAAATGTTTTATCACGTTATTATCACATCAGTAGGAGGACAATCACTAAGGTATGTAATAATTGTATTATATATATATATATATATATATATATATATATATATATATGCATATACACATAGGGGAAAGTTCATGAGAAACTCTTTGTTCGTGAGAAAACTTGAGAAAACCGACCAAAACGAACTCTGAATGAACTCATCTTATCTGCGTTGGAATCAGCTCGGTGTTTAGGTTTTTGGGGGTGTGATGGGGGGTTTAGGTTTTTGGGGGGTGGGGTGGGGGTTTTAGGTTTTTGAGGGTGGGGTTTAGCTTTTAGGGTTTAGATTTTAGGGTTTAGATTTTAGGTTTTAGCTTTAGACTTTCGATTGAGTTTGACGAGACGGTTCTAACGCCGCTGGAATGAATTCAATCAGAGTTCGTTTGGGTCGGTTTTCGCGAGTTTTCTCACGAAGAGGAGTTTTCTCATGAACTCAACCCCACATATACATAACACACACACACACACACTTACACACGCCCGTGATTTGAATACTGTCCCCTCCCCCGATCACGTCCTCAATAACGTCCCGAGAGAGGGGGGAGGGGAGGGGTTCCACGCCCATTCACGGGCCAGGTGGATCACGCCACCCCTTCCTCGCCCATTACACTTGACTTAAAGCATGCCTCTAAGTGACCATAACAAATGAGGTTTGCTAATGTCTATTTTCTAGCTTTAATCGGACAAAGAAATAAGTATGAATATTTAAACGAACACCTTTTTTTTTTCTATTTTGCTAATTAAGAAAAAAACAGAAAAAAAACATGTTTATGTTTGTTTATGTTCTTTGTTATTATCATAACTAAATATCTATACTATATAATAAAAAAAGGTTTTTGCATTCCATGTGTTACCTCCATATTCATTCTTATCATTTTTTTTCCGCCTCTCTCTCCTATTTAATACACTTCTATCTTTTAATAATAATATATATTTAAAAAAAATACTAATTATACTAATAAAACATATTTATTTTAAATTATCTCTTATCATAAGAAATTTTAAAATTTGATTATATAATTTTTATTTTCAATCAAATAGTAAATAAAAGTCAACTTATATTACAAAATAGTAATTAACGTATTTTCGAAACCCATTTATATATTAATTTTTACATATTTTGAATTTATTTTTTATCCTTACTATATATAATATATTTTTACACATGTAAAATATATATACATAAAAATTTAAAAATTTTATGTATTAATATATTCCACCCCATGTGTAAACACGAGATCTAAACTAGTAAATGAATATAAAGGAACACAAACAAAGGTAAACTAATACAAACAAATATCAATAATATCCAAATTAAATGTTAAGTGTATTATTAGAGTAAATTACTATTTGAGTTCCTAAGGCTTGTCAATTTTAACTATTTAAGTCCCTGCTTTTTTTTTTATCATTTTATGGCCTGACTTTTCTGTTAAATTTTCTCTGAAAAGACTAAAATACACTGAGGGACTCAAATAGTTAAAAAACGTTATACATTTCACCACCACCTTCCCTCATCTTCTACAACCAATTTTGAACAGATCTACACCCGATTCAACAAAACCCCATCAACAAAAATCATCCCTTTATCAATTTCATCCAAAAACCAACATTCACGGCGGAGCTTACAAAATGGCATCGGCTGCGATCTTCTCATCCTTACGGCGGAGCCGGTCGCCGTCGCTAGACGCGTTCCTAGCCCCGGTGCATCTCGAAAACAACGTAGTCGGGTTGCTAAAAACCCTAACAACAATCGCATCGGACCTCATCTCTTCGTTCTCTGACAAAACGCCGTCGTTTCAGAAAAAGAATTCCAGATCTCTCCTCCGGAAAATCGGCTTGTTTATCGTGTTGTTGGATTCCGTTAGGCTGTTAATTCAAACCCCTTCAATTTCCGGTCATTTTCACGTTCTAAATCAAGAAATTTCAACTTTATTAGAACGTTCTTCTGGTGAACGAATTAAATTCGTTGATTAAAACCGACGTTAGAGAACAAATTGTTTATAGATAAACACGACGGATCATTGGATTTGACGTTGAGCCGTGTGCCGCTGAGGAGAGGAGGGTGGGTAAAATATATTACGTTTTTAACCATTTGAGTCCCAGGTATTTTAATCTTTTTAATTAAAATTTAACATAAAATCTAACAGAGTTAGTCATCTTGACTTAACTAAAAACAAAAGTCAGACCACAAAGCGATGAAAAAAAGAGCAACGACTCAAATAATTAAAACTGACAAAACCTAGGGACTCAGATGGTAACTTACTCTTATTATGACATGATTCAATATCCGATATTTAGAAAATAGTAACAATATCCAAATTAAAATAAAAATATAATTAGATAACTAAAAAATTAAGTCAAATACAACCTTTAAATAACGTAAATGAACACAAACTAACAAATATGTAAACAATGGGGGTTATTAGTATTACTAATAACTAATAAATAAATTTAAATGAATACGCAAACGAACATAAATAAAAGTTCACGAACGTAAATAAATGAACTGACGTGTTTATGTTCGTTCGTTTAATTCAATGAACAATTTTTAATTTGTATTCGTTCATTTATTAAATAAATAAACACAAACAAACTTTACGATTAACTGAAACTTCGATTCATTTTCAATCCTATCGAGAGCCCAATTCATTTATGGAGGCGTAGTATATTCTAGTTTTTTAACAAATAAAGATATTGAGACAAAATATCCTTTAACCCTTCTTTCCTAAAGGCAATGTTTGGTGGTCGTGCCTATTTAAAATACATACACAAATTAAAAACATATCATAGGCTTAAGAAATAAGATTGAGAGTTAAAACTAGAGTGATTGTTTGTTCGTTTATTGTTCCTACCCGTCTAAAAACAATAATTGAAATGAGAAAGTGAATTTGGTGATATTATACATCTAACTTGTATGTGAAACCATACAAAACTATGCGGTTTTGACTTGTGAGGTACACCACTTAACAATAACATCTAGATTTTCTGCGATAAATGCATATCAACTTGCACCTTGCAGGATTTGAACCCCAACATTTTGGTTGTTAGGTACATCACTTAACTATTAGGATATCCCCTTGAGGACGTATCCCAGGGTTGATTCCAATTTCTCATCTTTCTGCCTGCTTATCGTGAATCCCAATTTACGTGCATCCATTAACCATGTGAAAGGAGAGTATAACTAAGACGCGTGTTTTCACGACTATTTCTCGAGTAACACGTCATAGTTATACTCTCCTTCCACTGGTTTATCAACCACCGAAAACTTAGGTTTTATAAATGATTTCATTACCACGTGATCACGAGACTTCTTACAATCTAGCCTAGAAAATTTAGTTATCAATATTTTTTAAAAGGATCATTCAAAAAACAAAGATATCATTAAAAGAATATCATATCATACCTGTTTTGTAGTCCTATGTTTTCTTCTCTAATGTGTAATCCTACTAGTCATTGACATTGCAAGCTCTTAATGGTAATCCTCTTCTGCTCGAGTGACCTTAACTAACCGATGGGGATCTCAAATTGTCTGCTAAAAGACATAAAAGATTGATAATCTAGGAATATAAAAGATGTCTTACACTGTTTTGACGTTAGATTAGTTTTTTATTCTTGAACAGTTGGTTATGAAATTATGAAAATAAAGAACCATGAAATACTAATAAAGTAGAACAAAATATGTATTAAACATAAAAAATATGAAGCAAATACATGGAATAAACGTTACGACGCGAGTTGTTTTTACATAATACATTGCTTTGGTTTGCTTAAATAAAAGACTTTTACGATGAAAAATATGACATGCGATTATGGGATAGTGTATCACATGGCTTGAAGTCAAAACTAGTTAAAAAAATATTTGGATACATAAATATATCTATCATATCTAATAAATAAAGGTTTTTTTATGCCATGTGTTGTTTTCATATTCATTCTCATTATTTTTTCCCCCGCTTCTCCGTCTTATTAAATACACCTCTATCTTTTAATAATAATATATTTTTAAAGAAAAAACTAATTATACTAATAAAACATATTTATTTTAAATTATCTCTTATTATAAAAAACTTTGAAATCAATCAAATAGTAAATGAAAATCAAATTACATTAAATAGTAATTAACGTATTTTCGAAACCCAATTATATATTAATTTTTACATATTTTGAATTTTGTTTTCTATCCTTATTATATGTGATACATTTTTACACCTATAAAATATATATACATAAAAATTTAAGAATTTTATGTATTAATATTTTTCACCCCTTGTGTAGTACACGGGTTCTAAACTAGTATAGAATATATACATGAGTTCAAGTAGCATGTATTAGGGTGAAGGGGGCGCCCTCGGGTAGAGGTGATTGGGTTCGCGGGTTGGTCGGGTACACCGCCGTCGACGTTGCGGGTAGGGCTTGGGGTAAGCTTTTACGGGTACATATACCCGAGTGTTGAAGAAACGAAAGTTTGAATGCAAGTCAAAAGAATTTGTTCTACTTTCAGGTGTTGGTTTCTAATTGGTTGCAATTAGTCAAAATCCATTTATCTTTTTAAAATATATGACTACCTCCTCACACCAATATTGACAAGCTTATATAATAATATTTATTTTATAAAAGAAAAATCCTCAAAATATGAAATAGCTGGTCGATACGGGTGACCTTGTGATGTCTAGATTTATTTTTATGTACTTTTTTTATTTATTGTTAATGCACTTTTTTTAATTAATGAAGTTGTTTTTATTAATTTTATTTGTTTTAATTTTAATAAAGAATAAATTTAAAAGATAAAAATAAATTCTTTAGGGTATTAGGGTTGTGCACCCAACACTTTAGGGTATTAGGGTAGTGTTTGGGAAAAAGTTAGATGGCACACCCTCATTGGGTATTTTTATTAGGGTACTTTTTTTATGAGGGTTGTGCCCTCTTCACCCTTAAGATGAAGCCGTCCCAGCGAACGGTGGTTCCAAGAGGATTTGGCCGGTGGTCCCGGGTCCTTGAACGACAATTTCAGTTCGATTCCGGCGACTGACGCGATTCCGACGGCTGACGTGATTCCAAGTGAGTTCCTCTATCGTTTCGTGTCATTCAAGTTCAGATCTACTCACTTTCGTGTCATTCAAAGCACCTTCCGGTGAACAATGAAGTTATTCAGCAGAAAACGGTTTTCTGGCGACATGGCAACCAGAAGTCGGCCGATTGGGGTTTAGAACCCGGTATCCGGTGAGTTTCCTGCTTGACCTCTTGTATTTCGGGTTAGATCTATAGGTTTGTAAGGTTTAATTTTCTGTTTTAAAGTTCCAGCGACACCCGGCTCTCTGGCGAGCCTCCGACGAACTTAAAATGGCACAATTCTTGTTTGTGTAGTGTTCTATCGACCCGATCTACAATTTCAAGGTTAGTCACGGAGTTTTGTGAATAACGTTTAATGATTAGTTATTTTCCGACTAGATCGGACGAACTGTTGGCCGGGTTTTCATCCCTGGGTTGTTAAACGAGAGTTTTTGGACAGGATACGATGACGGATCTGAGTAATGACGGTTGTATGGTGTCCCGGGTCTTGGTCAAACTCGATCTAACACGGGTCAACGATGGTCAAACTTGGTCAATACGTGCACCGTAAGGGTTAGGACGTGTTGGCTCATAAAGGTATAAAACGCACGCTAATGTGAATATTTAATTTCGTGAAAATAAACGCACGTGCGGATAAACGCGTTGAGCCCTAAACGATTCATTAACGAGAAATAAATATTAAGCTAACGATAAATAATAACGAGTCGTATTAACGAGTTGTCGGCGAGAGAACTTCTTTTGACCATATATATATTGATATTTATTAGACGAGAAATATAAACATGAACGTGTCATCGGTAATATAGAACATTAATGCGACCAAAGATTAATACATACACATAATAAAATATTTATTTATTTTCATTATAGTTGTAGTATAAAAACCGTTATGAACGAATATAGATATGATTTGGGATAAATTGGACAACAAATATATTCTATAAAAACTCGTACTTTGAATATTACATTTAGACATTTTCAAACTTATACAAATCAAACTATAAACTTACCGTCTAAAACAACGGTTTGACAAGTAACAACAACCTGTTCAAATATAATTTTTGTTTATATATATATATATATATATATGTAAATGTATTCGTATAAACATATATAGTTTTATATTTTCACACGTTATACGAAACCGAACGATCATTTTATAAAACGATATTTAAAGCCAAACATATATATATATATATATATATATATACATTCAAGATCAATACATATATATATACCCTCAATACATATATCAATACATATGTATATATACATTCGAGACAATTATTTGTTAAATGTGATATTCAATTACGAATATAAACAAATATATGATTTTAGAGTTTTGAATATATATTGATACAAACAGTTTTCAAAACAGAAGGCGGTGTCATATCTATATACTAAAGTAGGTGTAGTACGCGTACATGTTTACATAAAAAACGAACAAAACTTAGTGAGGGACGTTTAGTCACGAAATACAATACGGACAAACATATTTTGGGATTTTGAAACTATATAAATATATGAATATATTTATATGTATAAATACGCGTATGAATGTACTATAAGTCCTTAAATGGTTTTACTAAATCATATAGTTGCATACATGCTGTTAAAGGACGCACAAACGTGAATTATTATTGTTAATTATACGTGTACATAGCTATATACGATCGTGTCCACGACAAACTAATATTTTTAATATAACCATTGAAACATATTCGAGTTGAGAAACCCGACGCTAATTAAGCAAAGAATATTATCGAAAGTCAAACCAACATCGTATACCGAATCAGTAATACCGTTAAGAATCAACAGAGCTCAACCGCACACGTGATAACTCAATACGAGTTTAGACTCGCTTTACATTATTAGGGTTAGTCTATAAAGCTCTTAAAGCGCCTACAGGTATCGTAGGACTCGAGTAGGACGTAAACCCGTGACCATCATGTGCAAATTGGTTTCCATTACTATCAGAAGGATATTAGTGTTCCTGACACGTCACCAGGTGAGTTTCACGGCCCCTCTTTATTTTTAAATGTTTTAGACACATCGGGGGAGAAACATACTTACTTAACACGTTTTAAAACATGAAACATCTTTGTTTGATACATTTGGAAACATATTTACTTGATACATTTGGAGAACATAACGCATACTTACAATTATTTTTATATGATAACAAGAAAACAAGACCCGACCTTTATGTTTGCATGAGTGAACACACGAAGAGCTCGTAAAGTCCCCTGTAACAACAACAACACATTTAATAACCATTAGCTATGGATAGCCTGAGATTCTATCAATAGTACTATTGGGGATGACACCCCCGGTCATGGTTAGTCGCCCTAACCGACGACTTGGAGGGTCGAATGGCCGCATATTGTCTTAACACATACTCGTGAGGAGCGAGGGAGGGGCATTCACCGAGTCATGGTTTGGTTATGCCTCATGTACGAACATATTATTTGTAAAGCTAGCTAGTTTACAAATAGGTCAAACATTACTTGTTTTGTTGATCATATACACATGAAACCACTACGTGTTTTGGTTAACGTTCCTATCTATATCAATTTCATGAAAAAGGGCTAGACATGGGCATAAATTCATTAACATGTTTTCATTGGAAAAACTAATCGTTTTATGACTATGAAGTCATCACATGTTTCATTGGGAAAACTACACGTTTTATGACTATGATGTCATCACATGTTTTCATTGGGAAAACTGCTCATTTTATGAATGTAAAGTCATCACATGTTTTCGTTGGGAAAACTACTATTTTTATGACTATAAAGTCATCACATGTTTTCGAGGAAAACGTTTTTATATTATGCCCATGTACACGATATCATTGTTTCAAGGAAAACGACTTTACATTGCAACAATTAAACCTGTGAACTCACCAACATTTGTGTTGACACTTTTAAGTATGTTTTTCAAGAAATTCATAGCGATGACACGGTTGGAATAGGTTAACCCTTCAGATCAAAACCCTAGAAGCTGAAGAAACATGATTGTCAAACCTCGAGTCGGTATTGACCTATATGGGTCTAGGATAATGTACTAGTTTAATTTATATTTGTAATGGTGTTCCATATTTTAGAAGTCTTTAGCATCCGCTATTGTGTAATGTTACCAATCGTTGCAACCTTAATTTATCCATTTATTAAGTAAATGAATTTGGGGGTGTAACAGGTAAGTATGTGTTTACATGAAGGTTAGGCACAAATGATCATCATTGCTTGTCTTATGGAAATGACATATCACATCCAAGATATTGGAAAGGAGATGTGGGAGTGATGACAAGTTTAAAAGATTAAGTTTAGGTAAATATATGAGTGGGAAAAATCGTATATGCACATATCTATATGTATATATAAATGTACGATGACCCCCTTTTTTATAAAGGTATGAAATTTCGTGTGACTATAAGCATGAATTTTGCTTACTCATGCTTTCACCATCACATGTGTTGGAATAAATGATTTGCCTACTAATCAATATATGTAATTATATGTAGTTATTTTATATATAAAATCATACACATATAAATATTGAAATAATGATAATTAGTCGGGAGGATGACCTGGAAATTTGACGAATGTTACAGTCTCCACAGTTAAGAGAATTTCTTCCCGAAATTCAACTGGTATTATCTTTGATTGCTACTGTAGGTCCAGATTTCTCTTGAAATCACTGATTTGATCGATTACACACACACACAGGCGGAAACTGTGTGTATGGTGGTGAAACAGATAATAGAAACAGTGTTGGTGAAGATAACAGGCTAACCACAGTTTGAATCAACACGCAAATGGTATGAAAGTGTAAGAACACAGTGAATAAACAAATGCAAATTGTATTGATTCAAGGAAAATGTGAAAGAGAAGGTTCAGGGTTACAGCCGCTACTCACACCCTAAACAATATCAAACTAGGCTATTTATAGTAGTGACAGGTATCGAAACTATTTCGATTGACCATTTACAATTGATACACAGACTGTCGAAACTACCATCTATCGAAACTACTAGTTTCGATTGAACAGACTCAATCGAAACTAAGTAGTTTCGATGGCCCAGACTTAACTAATTACAGAAAACTGAAATTACAATAATGAAATGACAGAAGGTAAACTAGTCTAAAATTGTTTAAACATACAATAAATGACAACAGCTTATACAAAATATATGACTCTACAATCTCCTCCTAAGCTGTTGCATTACTGTCTTCAGCTCTTCATCAAGCAGCTGGTCCTTCAGATGTCCTTGGGATGAAAGGTTTGACATGGAGAGATACAATTCTTTGATAGACTTTGGCATCAGCTTCATCTTCATCACTATAAGCCTGAATGTGATTCTAGATTAGCACCTCCAGATCTTCAGGTTGAAATTTCAGCAGCTCCATTGGATCAAAGATGGTGATGTCTTCCTTGCCCTCACATTCAATAACTGCACTGCCAATGACTGGGTTATAAAACCACTTTCTGAAAGTTTGTAGCTGGACAGGTACAGATTTTTGAATAGTGATAGTCTTGTGTGTTTGGGCAGGCTTGTATCTTAGGAACACATATGACTTTTTAGTCTTAGGATGAAACCTAGTCTTTGAGATCTTCTTCTGAGTTTTCCTAGGCTTCATTCCTTTTAAATCATTGTTGACTTGAGAATGCAGAAACCTCTCAAAGTCATAAGCCATCATGACCTTCCCAGGGTTTTGAAGTGGAAGTTTTGCTAAATCCCTGAGGTCATAAAAAGGAAGGGTCTGGAAGTCAGTCATGTTTTTGAAGCGCTGAACTCCCCCTCTATATCGTCTGATGATAAAGAGCTTCCTTTCAGCATCGTATTTCCATCCAATTGGAGGCCTTTTCAGTTCTTGATGCTCGGCTATCCACTCATAAGTTTGAGGAGTCTCTTCTGGAATGATCTTTTTAAACCAAGACTTCCTTGAAATAGGAGGTTCAGGTGCAGTTGAAGGTTGATCTTGAGTTGGATTTGACTCAGAGATTGGAATGGTTGGTTCAGGAATGATAGTCTTGATGAGATTAATCTGAACATCTTCTTCATCTGATAGGGTTTGAATTTCATCTCCTTCTTCAGTAAAATATCTAGTTCGTTCAGTTTCTTTCTCTTCGGTAGTTAGAATTTCTGGATGAAGGTCATTGTATCCAAAGTTGTCAATCTCATCTAGAAGAGCATTCAGCTCATCATCCGATGGGATGTCTTCTTCATCCAGAATCACTGTTTCAATATTAGCCATAGCTCCCTTCCCTCTCTTCCTTGCTTCTCTTCTTTCATGAGCTGAGGGAAGGACAGACTCTGTTTCTTCAACCTTTACTTCAACAGACTCCTTTGTCATGGCACCGTGGCCAGTATACACGGTTAATGCAGATTCTGGATCAGTGACAAAGGCAGGAGACGATGGTTCAAGTTCAGATGTAGTATCCCCTGAGCCTTTGAAGTGGTTGGCTATTGTGGAGTAGGTTTGTTGACAGAGTCTTTGAGCTGCTTAACTATTTCAGCTAAGGCTTTAAAGTCTTCTTGTTGCCTTATGATTAGTCTTTGTTGAGTTTCCAGCTGAGTCTGCTGAATATCTATTTGAGTATGTAAGCCCCCAACCTCCAGCTTCAAGTATTTGACTTCCTCCTTAACTTCTTTTAGCTTAGACTTCAAGCCGTCAATCTCTGTATCTTTCTTTTGAAGATTGTCTTGAAGTTTCTTTATTTCAAGACTTAGAGTCTTTACTCTCGGTACAGGAGAGGTTGAATCATGGTGTGGAGATGCAGGAGGTGTATGGATGGGTGATTGTTGTGGAGATGTAGGAGGTGTAGGGATAGGTAATTGTTGTGGAGATGTAGGAGGTGTAGGGATAGGTAATTGTTGTGGAGATGTAGGAGGTGTAGGGATAGGTAATTGTTGTGGAGATGTAGGAGGTGTATGGATGGGAGATTGTTGTGGAGTAGGATGAGGAGATGGTTCTGGAGTGGTGAATGAAGACTCTGACGAGGATGGCAAATCCTCCAATCCAGTCTTTATCTTTTTAGCCCTAGGCTCCTCCTCTTCAAAATCAGATCCTGACTCAGTTTGTCTTTTTGAGGAAGATGCAAGTTGCTCTATTCTTTCATCTGAATCAGACTTGTAATAGTCTGATCCATAAATTCCTGCATCTAGAGTCCCACTTGACTCTGCCACTTCTTCTTCATCCTCCTGTAAGCCCGCTTCAACATTTACTGCTGGCTCTTGAACTATCTGTATTTCTTCAACAAAAGGAGCCTCTATCACAGGCTCAATTACATGTTGCTCTTCTTCTTGAACAATAGGTATGTCTACCTCAATCTCAGCTTCATCAATAGGCGGATTACCTTGATTTTGTTCAGCTTCCAGCTCTTCTTCATCTGATCATAAGTTTTCTTCTTCAAGATCAGGATCAATGTCAGGGATAAACTCTTCTTCTTCTCCAATGATATGACCGAACAGGAGAACGTCGGCTATCGCCCGGTTGGTCCTTTTGTTGGTACTTTTCATGTAGCTGAGTGTTTTGGCTATCATATTATCAAACACAAAGGTGTTTCCACCTTGTTGAAGCTCAGGAAGAAGATGATTGATGATAATTTGTAGAAATCTAGGATATGCTAGAAACTTCTCCTTCACTGCTCCAGTTAAGTTATCCTTTAGCTGAGTGAATAAGAAACCAGAAAAGTTGTAGTCTCTTCCCTTTATTAATCCCAAAATAACTGATCCCAGAGTACTGTTAGCTGAATCAAAACCCCCTTTCCTTATTGATAGGCAGTGAATAAACACATGCACTATATATCTCCAATGGCTTGGTAAGGAGTTCTTGATTATCTGACCACTCTTGAACTCATCAGGATGACCCATTCTTCTGAAGCATTCTTTCACATAGAAGATTGGAAAATCAAAGGGTGCTTCTGGATTGTCATTTAACTGCAGTACCTCTCTCACTGTGTCTTCAGAAAATAATACTTCTTGGCCATGTACAGTTGCTCTAATGTGCTGCACATTATCAACTGTGATTATCTCTGCAGTTTCCCAAAATTGTCTAATAGTTGCCTCAAACACCGGCAGGTTGTGGCTTATGGCAAAACTTATGTTGGAGTTTGCCAGAAAGTTTAAGACAGGAATGAACTCAGCAGCTTTCGGATCATTGCTATTAAGGAATGCACAGACATTGTGCCTTTTCACGAATACGAGATCCATACCTGTAAAATTCATCAGTTTTGCACAATAAGTAAAGGTTCTGAATATGGTCAATCGAAACAAGATATTTCAACACTTAGGAAAAATTAGAAATCCTTACTGTCGAAACTAAGTAGTTTCGATAGAGATGAACTTATCGAAACTAACTAGTTTCGATAGAAGCAATAAGCTTTGATCAACACTTATAAAATTTCTGAAATCAACACTGTCGAAACTAAGTAGTTTCGATAGAGCTGAACTTATCGAAACAAGTAGTTTCAATAGAGAAATTAGGTCAAGTTTGGGTGTCGAAACCAGTAGTTTCGATTAAAAATTTTGAGAAATTTTGAAAGAGTTGAACTCCTTTATCGAAACTACTTGGTTTTGAAACCCAAACCCCTTTTGATTCACTATACTCAGACTAAAATAAACAGTTTAATGAAGGGTTTAGAGTGGCCTGTAAATGACGGAATGTCATCTTACCAAATGCGAGACTGTTATCTGCAATAAAACACAATAATCGTGAGTTCTAAGATGATAAAGATGTTTGCAAACACGGATAAGCACACAACGACTGTTATTATGAAGATTCAGTCGAACAAATTTGAACTTTTGAAACCCTAGGTCTGTTGATTCGCAAGAATCATACAAATGAAATTGTGAGACGTTACCTGATGATGAAGACGATGGTGACAACGGGGGTAATCAGGTGATTAACCCTGATAATTTGCAACTCAGACCAAGGCTTGAGAAATTTTGTGTGTGTCGGAGAAGATGAAAAGGGTAGCGAAAAAGACGAGTGAAGAAGATATGAAGGGAGGGATTTATTTATGAAGGCATTTAAATTGCGAGGAACAAAAGACAAAAATGCCCCTGTCGAAACAACTAGTTTCGATAGGGCAAACTAGTTTCGATATGAACATAGTAGTTTCGATATGTCAAAATAGTTTCGATATGTACAAAGTAGTTTCGATAGGGCAAAGTAGTTTCGATATGAACATAGTAGTTTCGATATGTCAAAGTAGTTTCGATATGAACATAGTAGTTTCGATATGTCAAAATAGTTTCGATATGTACAAAGTAACAGAAATAAGACTAACATATATACACAAGATATTTACACTTATCTTCTTGAAAAAAATCCAATCATGAGATCAGATCTGGTCAGTCTCTTGAAACACTTCCTTTTGCAATTAACTACTCTGAGTCCCTGAAGATAACTGATATTTATGCAAAGTAAACCCGAACATTTGTTTGTATTTTGATTTCATGTGATTAAAAGGTACCATTTAAGCACTATACAAGGTGTACCCCACATATTAAAATAAAATAATTTTGAAAACCTATCAATCCTCAAGAAGTACCCATCTTCATCCTATCATCTCTTTCTGATTAACCAAGGTACCGTCTTAGTAATGTCAAAGTACCACCAAAATAAAATAAGATATCCAAGTGGATTTAGAAAATTAAAATAAAAAATATCCAAGTAGATATTAAAAAGGTACGAGCATTCTAGATCTTTGCGTAAGCAAAACAGAAGAAGTCGTAAAATTATCTAAGCGGATAGAAAAATGTTGAACACCCGAGATCTTTGCGTAAGCAAAACAGACGGGGTCAAATCATCCAAGTGGATGGGAAAAGGATGAGCACCTGAGATCTTTGCGTAAGCAAAACATACGGGGTCATCGGTGGTAAATATCGTTATATTGACGGTCACTTGGCGTATGAATAGGAATCCAATACGTAAGCCTGTATCTGATTGAATTGGTTTTCTTAGATATAAAAATGGGTTAGATGTTTCAATAATGGGTTCAAACACACAAGTATGAGATATATATTAGAGTTTTCACACTACTTACAAGTTTTAACCATATGTCGGGCCTACCATGGTCCATTCCATGTCCAAGAGATGAGATCAGACACTATCATTTCTCAAAGGTCAGATTCAATTCTTCCTGCAACTCAAAACCACTTGTAAGATTATATACACAGCAATTCTTTTCAATATAATATTTCTCCCCCAAAAGATTTGCGTAAAAACTGTTCATAAAAATAAAATCTTTTTTTAATTTTCTTTGACAAGTAAACAGAATAAAAAAAAATAAAATAAAAATAAAAAATAATATTCACACAATTTACTGAAAGTTGATCATTCTAAGCATCTCCACCAGTTGGGCGAATCTGGTAGAGTCAAAAGCCTTTGTGAAGATGTCTGCGGTTTGTTTGTGAGTTTTGACTTCAACAATTTGAATATGCTTCTTTTCAACACAGTCACGGATAAAGTGATGTTTGATTTCAATGTGTTTGGTTTTGGAATGCTGAACGGGGTTTTTGGTGATATGAGGAACGGCGGTGTTGTCACACAGAATGGGTGTCTCATGGAATGTGATCCCATAGTCAAGCATCTGATGGTGTATCCATCTGACTTGGGAACAACAGAGGGATGCGGCAATGTATTCGGCTTCGGCGGTGGATTGGGAAACGGTGGACTGTTTCTTACATTGCCATGAGACAAGGCGGTTGCCAAGGAATTGACAACCTCTAGAAGTGGATTTTCGGTCTAAGTTGCATCCCCCGTAGTCTGAATCTGAATAAGCCACAAGATCAAACAAGTCAGTTTTAGGATACCACAGACCCAATTTTGGCTTATACCTTAAGTATCTTAAAATACGTTTGACAGCAGATAAATGAGAGAGTTTAGGATTAGCCTGAAAACGTGCACACAAGCACACTGCAAACATGATGTCGGGTCTGCTGGCCGTGAGATACATGAGAGATCCTATCATAGAGCGATATAGATGCGGATCAACGCTTTCCCCATCCATATCAGGAGTCAAACAATGTCGAACTTCCACAGGAGTTTTTACTGGATGGGAATCAACCATTTTGAACTTGGTCAAGATTTCTTTTACGTATTTTTCTTGATGGATAAGGATTCCTGACTCAGACTGATCAACTTGTAGTCCCAAAAAGAACTTCATTTCCCTCATAGAGCTCATCTCAAACTTAGATCGCATCACTTCTTCAAATTCTTTGCAGAGACGGGGATTTGTAGAACCAAAAATGATATCATCCACATAAATTTGCACCATGATAGTATCCATTTCATCCTTCCGTTTGAACAAAGTTTGGTCAATTGCTCCTCGTGTGAAACCATTCTCAAGCAGATGCTTTGATAAAGTTTCATACCACGCACGAGGTGCTTGATGAAGACCGTACAATGTTTTGTCTAACTTGTAAACACGGTCTGGAAAATTTGGATCAGTGAAACCTGGCGGCTGCTTGACATAAACTTCTTCTTGAACTTTGCCATATAAGAATGCGCTTTTGACATCCATTTGATGAACGGTGAAGTCCATGTAGGCTGCATAGGCGAGAAATATTCGGATGGCTTCCAAGCGAGCCACTGGTGCAAAGACTTCCTCGTAGTCAATCCCTTCTTCTTGATAGAAACCTTGAACCACCAGACGAGCTTTGTTTTGAATCACAGTGCCGCCTTCATCCTTTTTGTTGTGAAAAACCCAACGAGTGCCGATTGGAACTTTTTCTTGGGAAGATCTACCAAATTCCACACATGCAACTTTGAGAATTGTTGTAGCTCTTCCTGCATTACTTCCACCCAACTGTTTTCTAGTAGAGCTGCTTTGATGTTCTTTGGTTCAGCTTGAGAAATGAAACAAGAGAACATGCTGTTTTCAAATGCATCACAGGCACTTCGGGTACTAACACCCACATTGAGTGGTCCAATGATGTTATTGGTGGGATGAATCTTGTGAATTCGCAGTTGAGGAATTTCATCTTCTTCCAAATTTGTAAGATTTTCAGCAGGAGGATCGGCAATGTCATTAATAGGATCTTCAGCAGATGATTGTGGGGCAACATCTACTATTAGAATGGAGTTGTCTTCAACAGTTTCACTTGTTGCACCAGAACCGGAAGACTCCATATCAGATTCAGCATTTGCATCCACAGGAATTTCAACCTGAGCAGATGAGGAAGAACCTTGATCATTTAAGTTCCCTAAATTGTTCACAGAAAAATAAGGATTAGCATGAGTTGAGTCAATTGAGAAATCAGGAAGATTAAATGATTTAAAAACTGAATCGACGTCAAATAGCCAATTGGGACCGTCTCCTGCGTCCGTGTGATTATTTTCATGCCAATTGATATCAATGGACTCCAACACTATTCTTTTCTGCTTATGATAGACACGAAAAGCACGTTGATTGGAGGAATAACCAACAAAATAACATTCATCAGCTTTGGCTTCAAACTTGTTGAGCTGATCTAAAGTGTTCAGCATCGTGCACACACACCCAAATTTTCTGAAGAAATCAATAACTGGCTTGCGCTTGTACATGATCTCATATGGTGTCTTGTTGATTCTTTTAGTGATAAGAACCTGATTTTGCACGAAACATGCAGTGTTGACCGCCTCAGCCCAGAAAGTCACGGGAAGCTTAGAGTCAACAATCATAGTTCGTGCAGCTTCAATTAAGGTGCGGTTTCTCCTTTCAGCTACACCGTTTTGTTGAGGAGTACGAGGTGCACTAAATTGATGAGAAATTCCTTTGCTTTCACAGAAGGAATCAAGAGTTGCATTCTTAAATTCTGTTCCATGATCGCTGCAGATAGTCTTCACACTTAAACTGAAGAGGTTTTCAATTTGAAGCAGATAGGTCTTTAAAATCTCTGGCGTCTCATCCTTCTTAGCTAAGAAAAACACCCAAGTGAATCGAGAAAAATCATCTGTTACCACCAGAGAGTATGACTTTCGTCCAAGACTCGTGACACTCACTGGACCAAAGAGATCCATGTGAAGCAATTGGAGAGGAGAGTCAATGGAATTGGTGGTTTTAGGCTTATGTGAAGATTTGTGCTGTTTTCCCTTGGAACATGAAATACAGTGTTCCATAGGAGTGAAATCTTTGAGAGGTAATCCAGTGACTAGGTTGCCTCGAACCAGTCGGTTCATTGTTTTGAAATTGACATGTCCCAACCTCTTATGCCACAGGAAAGATTCATCTTCGGAAGCCTTTGAGAGAAAACACGATTCAATTCCCGATGGGTTGTTCATATCCAAGCTATATGTGTTGTATCTTCTGGGAGCACGCATGAGAATAAGTTCTTTCGGAATCACCACTCCCGGCTTTAAGATAAGACATTCTTTTGAATTGAATAAAGCACAAAAGTCCTTGTCACAAATCTGTGAAACACTCATCAGATTGTATTTTAACTGAGGAACATAGTTGACAAATTCCAGACTATTTACTCCATTTGATAATGTTCCTTGTCCTTCAATCTTTCCTCCTCTTGGGTTTCCAGCAAAAGCAACATACTCTCCATCAATTTGATGATAATCTTGCAGCAAGTTAAAGTGCCCAGTCATATGCCTTGAACATCCACTATCTACATGCCAGATGTTATCGCCGGTTCTTCTTGATTGACCCTATACACAACGAACCATTTATACGTTTTGACCAAAAATGTTTCAATCAAGAGATTTTAGTGTCAGGATATGACATCTCATTGGAATCAGAAGTACAACCATCCTTTGATGAAGCACGGTCATCAAATAGAACATTATTTTTAATTTTCTAAGTTCGTTTTAAATAATTTTTAGCATTTTTAATTCTTTTACGCCTAGATTTCCTACTGTGAGAAGAATTAGGCAACACATATGAATTTAATGAACTTTGGGAAGGTGATTTTTCATTAGGATTTGTAGTTGTCAATTTACAACTTTTTGAAACATGATTTGAGGCACCACAACTAAAACAGACGTTTTCACAAGATATCTTAGCCTGATAATAGTCATCACAAGATGAAGATGATTGTGATGTTGAGGAATCTGAACATGAGACGGTTCTCTCATCAATAACTTTGTCTTGAAGACAATGTGCTTCCTTTAATCTGAAAAATTCCATGTTGCTCATGGTTTCACGTGTTACATCATTCACAATAATTCCTGCACTTTTAAATTTTGTAACACATGGCATAACATTCAAAGATTTAGGAACAAAAGGCAAGGCATTTTGAAATTTAGAAACATCACATCCCAAACCCGTATGCTCAGCAGGCATAGAATCAAAATACAAGTTTTTAACGTGTTCACAAATATTTGGTTTTGACACGGACATATTATTACATTCATCCGACTCAAGTTCTTTTAAAATAGTTCTATCATTAGCACTCTTATCACAATCATCTTCGGACTTTACACAATTTGACTCTGCACAAGAAGCAAAACTGTCAGAATCAGAGGATGTAATATAATCATCAGGAGATAATGTGCAAACAAAAGGTGTGGAAACATGTGGAGTAGGCATATCAGCAAATATCCCTGATTTAGAATAAGGAGGTGGATGAGAGTTATACCCAAGACCTTCTGTGCCTTTTCTATTAAATTGTTTATCAATTATTCCAAACAGAATTTTCTGATCCATATCCATGTGATCAACCTGTAATTTGGCTTTTTCTGCCTTGTGGACTCTTTCAGTTAAAATCGTATTGTTAATAGTTTGAGTATTGAGTTGTACAATTAAAGAACGATTTTCACCAGAAATGTCACGAATTTTCTTTAAGTAAAGTTTCTCATTTTTGGCCACAGAGTCATACATCACCTTAATGTGATTTCGTTCATCAATCAAGGCTTGATTGATGAATCTGTATTTTTGAATTTCATTTAAGCAAGATCTAGAATCACAAAGTTTAGAAATAACCTCAGCAGGCACAGTAGTGAGATCCTCAGCTGGTTCAATCATGACACACTTGCCATTTTCCTCTACATCAGCCATCAAGGCTTTATCAGCAGCTTCCTCAGCTTGTTCTCCCCAATGATAATGTCTATCAGCTTGGCACACAAGAGCTGTGGAACTTGAAGTTGTGTTTGTCTTTGGAGGATTGGCAGCTTGTTTACCAGAGGAAATCTTCTTATCTTGCTGATCTTTGGAGGACGGCTCCTTGCAGTTTCTGGCAAAGTGACCCAGCTGATCACAATTGTAGCATCTCACCTTCTTGATATCAAACCCAAGCGTCTTTCCTTGCTTGAACCTTTCTATACTAGTCCTTTTGATAAATCTCTTGGCTCTTAAGGTCAACATGGCCATGCACCAATCAATGTCCATTTTCTCCAAATCATTAGGATTAATCTGCTCCAAGTCATCAGGTTGAAAGCTAAACGGTGTTAGATTTCCAGATATTAGTGCATCATAGCATGACATGAAAGCAGTCATGATTGGAACATATTCATCAGGAATCATGGTGATAGTCTTTTGAGGAGCAGAGGAGCTGGTAGAATTAATTGCAGCAGCTGAAGGAGGGACATCAGTCTGAAAGTATGGGCTACCGGATGAGCTTGATCCAGCAATGAGAGCTGTGTTTCCAGACTGATTTGATGGGGTGACTGCTCCCTTCTTAATCTCAATTTCATAAGATTCAAGAATGCTATAGACTTCCTGTTGAGACAGAGCACTCAGATTCTCAGTCTTTTTGATCATGATTCGATACATATTCCATTCCGCAGGAAGAGAATCTAGGAGTTTCTTGTTTAGATCAAGAGTAGGGCACTCAACTCCCATTACCTTCAACCTTGATACAATGCTTGAGAAATGGTTGATCAAATCAGATATTGATTCTCCCCTTACACTGTTGAACATCGCATATTGTTTCTTGATCAGATCTCTTTTGCTTTCCCTGACATCCTCACTTCCCTCATATCTTGTGCACAGTGCAGCCCATAAGTCTTTGGCAGTTGTGTACTCAGCAAAGATGTTGAAAATATCCATAGGAAGAGCCATGATAATAGTCCCGTAGGCCTTGTTGTCTCGGGCAATCAAGGCAAGATCTTTCTCATCATACTCAGATACTAACTTAGGACGTTGAACATCAGCAGTGGTAGTTACGGGCTTGTGGGGACCATCGGTGATAGAATTCAACAGTGTATAATCGTGAAATTAAAAGAAAAGCTTCATTTTTTTAGTCCAGTCATCAAAATCTCTTGTGGACACAAGAACAGGTGGTCTATTTCCCCCAGAATGTTCTGTTGAACTTGAAGTGGCCATAATATTTTGAATCGAAACTAAAACAGTAACTAGTTTCGATAGGTTAACTTCTATCGAAACAACTAGTTTCGATAGGACAACTTTTATCGAAACAACTAGTTTCGATAAGACAACTTTTATCGAAACAACTAGTTTCGATAGGACAGCTTTTATCGAAACAACTAGCTTTGATACTAAAAATTTTCAAGGCAAGTTTCGATAACTATATGCAAGTTTCGATAACTACAGTTTCGATAGAGATAAGACAAAATTTTAGTTTCGATAGTACCTTCTCCCGACAAAATGTAGACAAGAAGTTTCGATGATCAACAGAAATCAGAAATTGTTCCCCGTAGTTTCGATGCCTTCTTCTCCAAAACAGAAATACTCCATTGATGAAAAGCTCCAGAAATCAAAGGTGCAGAAATAACAAACCAATCCAGCGAAAATCTTCGTCTAACTGTCCTGATCATGAAACCAACCTCCGATTCCGAAAATACGAGCAAAAACCCTTGAAAAAATGATGAAACAGTACCTCGAGAATAAATGTGCAAAAACCCAAAATAAGCAACGAAAACCCTCGGTAATCACCTAGAATCGATCAATAACCTGATAACACTCAAAAACACTAGAGCATAAAGCTCTGATACCAATTGTAGGTCCAGATTTCTCTTGAAATCACTGATTTGATCGATTACACACACACACAAGCGGAAACTGTGTGTATGGTGGTGAAACAGATAATAGAAACAGTGTTGGTGAAGATAACAGGCTAACCACAGTTTGAATCAACACGCAAATGGTATGAAAGTGTAAGAACACAGTGAATAAACAACTGCAAATTGTATTGATTCAAGGAAAATGTGAAAGAGAAGGTTCAGGGTTACAGCCGCTACTCACACCCTAAACAATCTCAAACTAGGCTATTTATAGTAGTGACAGGTATCGAAACTATGGTCAATCGAAACTACTAGTTTCGATTGACCATTTACAATTGATACACAGACTGTCGAAACTACCATCTATCGAAACTACTAGTTCCGATTGAACAGACTCAATCGAAACTAAGTAGTTTCGATGGCCCAGACTTAACTAATTACAGAAAACTGAAATTACAATAATGAAATGACAGAAGGTAAACTAGTCTAAAATTGTTTAAACATACAATAAATGACAACAGCTTATACAAAATATATGACTCTACAACTACATCCTTGAACAAGTGGGAGTATTTAAGCTTCATATTATCCTCCCATTCCCAGATGTATTATGGACCTCATTTAGAGTTCCATCTTACCTTGACGATCGGAATTCGACTTCGCTTGTGCTCCTTTACCTCTCGGTCCATAATTTCCACTGGTTCTTCGATGAAATGCAACTTTTCATTTATCCGAACCTCATAAAGGGGAATGTGTAAAGACTTATTGGTTAGGCATTTCTTGAGATTTGATACGTGGAATGTATCATGTACACCGTTGAGTTCTTGTGGCAGTTTAAGTTTGTAGGCCACAGGGCTAATCCTGGCGATGATTTCAAAGGGTCCGACATATCGTGGGGCAAGTTTGCCCTTTTTACCAAATCGGAATACTCCTTTCCATGGTGATACCTTTAACATGACCTTGTTACCTTTATTAAAATCTAGAGGCTTTCGACGATTGTCAGCATAACTTTTCTGACGGTCTCTGGCAGTTTTAATTCTTTCTTTGATTAGGGTGACCTTGTCGGTAGTTTCTTGCATGATTTCTGGTCCTGTTATCTGGTTGTCACCAATCTCAGTCTAGCAGATAGGAGACTGGAACTTACGTCCATAAAGAGCTTCAAAAGGTGCACACTTGATACTTGTGTGGTAGCTATTGTTTTATGAAAATTCGATAAACGGTAGGTGGGAGTCCCAGCTTCCACCAAAGTCTACCACGCAAGCTCGAAGAATATCTTCCAGAGTCCGAATTGTTCTTTCGCTCTGACTGTCGGTTTGGGGATGATATGATGTGCTTAGGTCAAGTCTAGTTCCAAGTGATTTTTGTAATGACTGCCAAAATCTTGAAGTGAATCGTCCATCTCTATTAGAAATAATAGAGACAGGCACTCCATGTCTCGTCACCACTTCATTAATGTACATTCTGGCTAATTTCTCCATTTTGTAATCCTCGTGGATGGCTAAGAAATGAGCTGATTTGGTTAATCTATCTACAATGACCCAGATAGAATCATGACCACTGGATGTCTTTGGCAGTTTTGTGATGAAGTCCATAGATATTTGTTCCCACTTCCATTGGGGAATCTCTGGTTGAGTTAGTAAACCCGATGGTTTTTGATGTTCAGCTTTGACCTTTAGGCAAGTTAGACATTTGTTAACATATGCAGCAATGTCCTTCTTCATACATGGCCACCAATAGAATTCCTTGAGATCCTTATACATTTTGTCAGCTCCTGGGTGAACTGAGTATTTGGACTTAAGAGCTTCATCGAAGATCAACTTTCTTAGCTCGTCAGATTGTGGAATCCACATTCTATCCTTAAAGTAATGAACATCAAATCACCCTTTTGTACAATTTCTTGTTATGCCTCAAGGATTCGTGCTTTTAAGCTGGTTTGTATTGTCATCCTTAGTGCTCGTACTCAGATGGGTTTCATTCTTTCCTTACGGCTTAGAGCGTCGGCCACAACGTTGGCCTTTCCCGGATGATATCGTATTTTATAATCTTAATCATTCAACAACTCTACGCATCTTCTTTGGCGCATATTCAACTCCTTTTGATCAAATATATTGTGACACCCGACAAATTCCGGTTAACCCCGTTAACCTAAACTCCGTTATCTCATAAACTATAAGGACCAAATATGTCAAATCTCAAACCAATTGCACCTAAACTACAGGGAGTATTGCTATAGTTAACCAAAGCTCAATTTGGCACGGTTGTGCCCAATGCCCAAGCACGGTCGCGCCAAATGCTTAGACACGGTCGCGCCAAATGCTTAGGCACGGTCGCGCCTCATGCCACGCACGGTCGCTGTAACATCCAAGATTTTCTGACATTGTTTTTATTATATTTTATACAATAACACTTTATTTCAAGCTCATACTTACCACTTTAATCAATTCATAAACTTATATATATATATTTTATGATTTTCAATAAATCATTTATAGATTTATAGAAATAGAAACTTTACCTTGTAAATTAATAAGAAAGCACATAATGTTTAGATAAACGATATAAAAGTATTTCTATAAACAAAAGGGTAAACTTTATTCCATAGGTATATATGTAAACATATATGTATTTATTTATATAAAATATATGTGTAAAACACATTATTCTTCTAAAACTTAGTCATTTATAAAAATTATAAGGTTTTAAAATCTTATTAACAAAAATGAATTCATAAACTTATATATATAAGTATTTACAATTTAAACATTTGGATTGAACCCATTGGACTCTTGAACCCTCAATTTGAACCCCTTTGACTTTAAATTTGAACCCTTGCATCCCAATCTTGACCCCACCCACAAAATTTAACTCCATTTGACTTTTAAAAGTCAAACAACACCAAATTAATACAATCTCTCATCCAAATCGAACAATGCAGACTTTCCTTGTATACTAAAACCTTTACCGACTGTTTTTAAACTCATTTAACATCTCAATTTCATCTATCACGCGGGCAATTCGAAATTCAAACGCATTTGACTAATCTAAGTCAAACCGTGTGCAAATCAATCTTAAATCAAGGAATTTGAGCGCAATCAAGCCCGTAAATCATGCATAGACTAATCCCTCGTGTATTCAGGCCGATTTCGCGACCAAATTCACCCCTATACAGTTGGATTAACGTGTAATTTCACCTTATAGCTGTCGTCTGCTAGTCCCAATCGATTTGAGCCCTTAGGACCAAATCAATCAAATTATTCCACCCTCACACCTTCGCGTACTCTCATACAAACACTCTGAAACCCGTATTGCATTCCATTTCACCTCTAGTAAACGATCGAGCACCAAGAACTCCGGGGCTGAACTAGTAGCCGACAGCCTTCAATACTCGATCATTTTAGTTAAGGTTAGTGTCATTAGATTCGTAATTTCATTTCTAGCGAATGCCCTCTGTCAATTTCCTAATATAGAGGGCATTGATCGCAACACCTATTCAATTTGAGACTCGGTTCATACGGATTTTAGAATTTGGGATTTTTCTGAAACAAATCGAGTAGCGTATTAAGTGTTTTAACATTCTTACTTAACCAGCGAAACCGCCCGGTCCGACTGGTTAAGTACTTGCACCATCGGACCCGGGCGTGGGTTCGAAACCCACCACCCGTGCCTATCCGTCTTTTCTTTTTGGCGTGTTGTTAATACTAGACCCGACTCCCTTCATAATACGCGTTAAGATATTTTGAACCGGATCAGTAACAAGGGTTAGTCCCTTGGTTCAGTGGTAATGCGTTGTGCCCTCTTAGAACCCACCAGGGTTCGAGCCAGGTGGTGCGCATTTCTTTTTTTAAAAACAGTTTTAGCCACTATGATTATTTTATAAAACCTATCCCCTTTAGAACTGATTTGTACAATAATAAACAAATATTAAATGGAAACAATTATTTTTACGATTTACATTGTTTTAAACACTTTACTTCCAATATAAATCTTTAAAATAATAATAATAATAATAATAATATACATTTTTCATGAAACAAAGTTTATAAATCTATGTTTCTTTTAGGGTTAAACCATATTTAAAACAAATCAAACTTATTCTAATATGTACTAATAAATACATTTACATCCCCTAATATTGTTTTTAACACACCACTTTATTAATAAATAAATAAATTTATTTATTTTACTTTAACAAATTTATTTATAATTTAAATTCGTACTAATATTTACCTTATATTTTGACACATTATTATAAATAAATAAATAAAAATAGATTTATTTATTTTAATAAATACTATATCATGAACTTTTATAGACATATTAATAAATAAAAAATAATTTATTTATTTAAAACATTTAAACAAAAACCCTAAGTCCCATTTTTTACATTTAAACTATTATTTTAGTACGCACCGACATACATGCATCTTTTACATAACACAAACCCCTCTTTGTACAAATCCCTATACACAGATCCATTGAACCCGAGATCTTGCTTTAGACTTTGTACACATTATTGATCCAAGTTCATACATTCCACTCTAGGTTAAACTGGTGATTTGAGAATCACTTGTGCTTCATATTTGCTCGTGTTATCTACACAAATTATACAAGTGAGTTTTACATACCCCTTTTTTCCTTTTGTACATTTTTGGGGTGAAACATGATTACTCAACAAACACTATTTGAAATTACACACGTACAATTCTACAATATGATCATATGTGTTTATTTGTGCTTTATGCTTGAATGCTATTTGTTAAGGCTACATATACATAATACACTCGTGTAATCATTAACACATTACATCAGGATAACATTTGTTGTTATGCCCTGCATTTACACCAGGATAACATTTGTTGTTATGCCCTACATTTACATCAGGATAACATGTGTTGTTATGCCCTACATTAGGATAACATGTGTTGTTATGCCCTTCAGTTACAAGGTTTGTTTTGTGTAACTAGCTTAACATAGATTCTCCATAAATGATTTATAAACCATGTATCATATGAATTGCACACAAAACATTTGAACTTTACTTGTGGTGTCAAAACCTATGTATGCTCACCAACTATTTATAGTTGACCCTCTCATTTTATCATGTTTCAGGTACAGATGTTTGAGTTAAGATTCAAGTTGCTTCACTTAGGATTGAGGATCTAGTTTTAAACTTAATAAACATATACATGTATTTATGACTCTTGTAAATGTTGTAATTGTTTATTTGAGTTATGGAATGAAATTGATTGGGTAACTATTACAACTATTAGTAAACCATGAGCTTATGAACAGTCTCCATGTCCCGCCCCGACGTTTCCGCCGTCGGTTGGGGTGTGACAGTCGCGCCTCATGCCCAGTCAAGACTGATGTCGATCATCATTGAGTCATTTCCATACGTTTTAGAATTTTAATGATGTAGAATTAATCCCATTAATTTCTTTGAAGCTGTAACCGTCGACCCCCTTAACTAAATCATCGAATTCGATCAATTGGGTTAACATTTCACAAGCAAACAATCTGCACACCTAAGAAGAGTCCCTCTGAAGCATTTGCACACACTAATTTAGTCGGAGAAGAAGCCGGAGTCGCCGGGAACCATACCGTTCGAAGTCGCAAACCTGTTTAGTCGATCCCTATCATTTCTATATCGTTTAAGGTAATTAAACACATCCTTAGATTCGTTTTCACCTCTGGAATGAAAGCCCTAACATAATTAAGGCTTACAACATCGAATTGATGATGAACCAATTCTAGGGTTCATACCATTTCGGGTTTAATCGAACACCAACCTAGACACAACCTTAATTCAATTAATCTACATGGTTAGATTCGCAATACATCACTCTTTCAAAGCCCTATGATCTTAACTGTTAATCTTATCGAAATTGATCAATTGATTCGTGATTCAAACCTAGGGTTTTCGCCCTTTTCAAAACAGAAATTAACGACTTTTAACTCATCGATTTTGCAATTAAATACACCCATAGATTCGCAATTCATTCATAAACAAAACCCCTAAACCTTTGTGTTTAATCGCGATCGAATTCAGTGATTTTGAGAATGGTTTTGGGTTTGGGTTCGCGATTGGGGAAGAACACAGGGGTGTTGAATGTAAAAACCAAACAGAACCAGGTCTTGGATGCGATACCCTAGCGGGCGGGACTGGTTAATGTGTTGTACTGTTGTGGGTGAGACGCGGGTTCAAGTCTCACAACTTGTTTTTGTTTCTGGTCATTTTAATTTGTTACTGGGTGAAGACACGGTCGTGCCTCATATCTAGGTACGGTCGTGCCTCGTGTCTAGGCATGGTGGTGCCTCCTGGCTTGGCACAGTCGTGCCCTATGCCCTGGCATGGTCGTGTGTTACCCCTTTGGTCTTTCAATTTAAAGGGAATTTTGAACAGAATACACCCCATGTTAGATTAATTTTATAATTAGTTCTAAGTATTATTTTTATTTAAAAATATATATTTATTATTATTATCGCTTAAACAATTGTGTCGTTCACAAAATCACACGGTATTTAATATTTTTAAGTCATGTTTAGTGGTGTTTCGCACATACCACTTCCTTATTAAATACCGAACTAAGGATTCTTTAATCCTGATGACAAGTTTGTCTACTCGTTAAGCATAAGTGTGTTTTAGGACACCCGACCTTTCCCTTTCGTCGTCACAAAATCCTACGTGTTCCTAATAATCGTAAACATATTCTAGGGCATTCGTAGACTGTCCACATGCAATCTATTTGTGGTTTTGTTGCATACTTGTGTGGTGCTAATTATTACATTCTACACACTCAGGTGAGTTTCACGGCCCCTTTACTGTTTTTAAATTATGGCGAGAAAACATGACGCAAACATATGATTATTGTAATTCTTATATTATCACTTGTTAAAGCTAAGCGTAACACTCTATCTTGAATGTCCTTACACATCGAACCGTTTAATATGAACTTAGCGAGGTAATCTTGAGTAGTACTACTGGGTTTGACAAACCCCACCTGCGTTAGTCGAGCTAGCTCGACTGGAGGTCGAACGGGTGTAATATTTACCTAAACACGTCACCATTGTTGATAGACATGGTGGAAGGCATCAAACACAACAAACAGTCTGCTTCGGTTGCGAGCGGTTTAGTAACATGAACATAGGTTAGCAACCTATTGATATATATTGAATGTACATAATTTGGCAAACATTATTACCAACTGAAACATGTGAACTCACCAACCTAGTGTTGACACATTTTCTTACATGTTTTCTCAGGACGTTAAGGCACATGTGCACAATTAGGACATGCATTGGAGTCCTTTTATCATTTCAAACATTTAAACAATTTATCTGCTTTTATTAAACTTGACTTTTGGGTTTTTTTTGCGCATTAAATACTTTATTTATCACTTCCGCATTTACTCTGAACATTTATGGTTTTATTTAAATTCATATAGTGTCATTTGATGTAACTAATGACTGAGATCCTGTTTCGTCACACGCCTCGCGGTAAAACTCCGTTAGTGGATTTTGGGGGTGTGACATATATGTTGGAGACTCTTGTGATCAGTGTAGATTAAACACTTTGTACCATAAGGGTAGTGTCTCCAAATTTTTAATGCAAAAACCACTGCTCCTAGTTCTAGATCATCTGTGGTGTAGTTCTTTTCATGAATCTTGAGTTGTCGTGAAGCATAAGCGATTACTTTATCTTTCTGCATTAATACACATCCAAGGCCTTGATGGGATGCATCACGAAAACTCAAGATTCATGAAAAGAACTAGAATGGGTAAAGCTAGAATGGGTGCGTGACACAGTTTCTGCTAAAGTAGAGTGAAGGCTTCTTCTTGCTTTTGCCCCCAGTCAAATTTTCTATCCTTCTGGGTTAGCATAGTTAAAGGTTGGGCGATTTTTGAGAAGTTCTCGATAAATCTCCGATAATACCCTGCTAATCCCAGAAATTGTCGGATCTCGGTGGGTGTTTTTGGAGCTTCCCATTGCTTCACTGCTTCAATCTTGCTTCGATCAACATGAATACCCTTTTCACTAATTACGTGACCTAGAAATTGTACTTCTCTTAGCCAGAAGTCACACTTCGAAAATTTTACGTATAGTTTTTCCTTTGTGAATAGTTCTAAGATCAATTTGAGATGTTGTTCATGATCTTCTCGGTTCCTTGAGTAGATTAGAATATCGTCAATGAATACGATCACGAACTTATCCAAATAAGGCTTGCAAACATGATTAATCAGGTCCATGAATACTGTTGGTGCATTGGTTAACCCGAATGGCATTACTAAGAACTCATAATGTCCATACCTGGTTCTGAAAGCGGTCTTTGGTATGTCGTTCTCTTGAATCCCTAGTTGATGGTACCCATATCTGAGATCGATCTTTCAGAATTAAGTAGATCCTTGCAGTTGATCGAAGAGGTTGTCAATTCTTGGAAGAGGATACCGATTTTTTTATGGTTAGCTTACTAAGCTCTCGATAATCAATGCACATTCGAAACGATCCATCTTTCTTTTTGACGAATAGGACCGGTGCTCCCCAGGGTGAGAAGCTTGGTCGAATGAATCCTTTCTCTAGGAGCTCCTGAAGTTGGCTTGATTGCTCCTGCATCTCTTATGGTGCTAATCGATAAGGAGATTTATCAACCGGTGTAGCTCTAAGAACTAAGTCGATTGGGAACTCGATTTGTCGTACCGGAGGAAGTCCCGTCAAATCTTCAGGAAATACTTCCGGGAAATCCCTGACAACTGGAATGTCTTGGATGTGTTTCTCTTTTCGTTTCTTTTCTACAACGTGAGCTAGGAAGGCATAGAACTGCTTCTTCATATATTTCCAGGCCCTCATGCATGATATGATTTTTAATTCCTTCCCTGGTCGTTCTCCTTGGATGATAAGTGTCTCGCCATTCGGTTAGGGAATCCAAATAGTTTTCTGAAGACACACTATCTCTGCTTGATGATGTGAGAGTCAATCCGTGCCGATAACAACTTCAAAACTTCAGAGTTCGATGGGGAGTAATTCTAAGACGAATGGGTGGTTTTCAAGGGTTAGGGTACAACCCTGGATTACATTCTTAGCTTTTCCGTTAGCTAATTTTATGGTATAGGTATTTTGCAAGTTACTAGCAGGTAGGCCAAGTAATGGTGCAAAATCAGTGGATACAAAATACTTATCTGCTCCAGTGTCGAACAAAATAGATGTATAATGATGATTAACGAGAAACGTACCTGCTACGACATTTGGGTCTTGTCGGGCCTCATTAGCTGCTAACACAAATGATCGTCCTTGACCTTGATTCCGATTATTTCCCTATCTTTGTGCAATCTTGGGGTAGTTGTTCCTCATGTGATTAGTGCTACCACATTCGTAGCATTCCCTGGTATCGTTGAATTGCAGACATTAGACAGATGAGCAAAGCTTTTGCCCTTAGTGCATTGAATACAAGCTCCATTGTGGTGTAGTAGACACTTGTTGCCTTTGGGCAATGGTCCATTGTAAGGCTTTCTTTCAGGAACAACCGCCATAAAAGCTTTAACAGTTTTGGGCTTTTTGTCAGCACCAACTTTCTTTTTCTCAGTCCACTCTCTCTTCTTTAAAGAACCTTTCTTCACCAGAACTCCAGACCTCACCATTTCATCAGTCAATTGACCAGCTAGAAGGATTGCGGCTTTCAAAGTGGTTGGTTCATTTGAGGTAACCATCCCACGTATCTGAGGAGCAAGACCCCAGATATAGCCGTCAATCTTCTTTTCTTCAGTTGGTACCATGTGAGGTCCCAGGCAGGTTAACTCATGGAATATGTTAGTGTATGCTTGATGTTTCGCACCTTCCATGGTCAAGTTCCAGAATTCTGACTCCAATCATTGCATCTCGTTTTTAGGACAATATTCCTCTAGCAGTAAGGCTTTCAACGGTTACTTCAGTGCCCCGTGCTTGAACTTGGGTATTCCACCATGTTAGAGCTTTGCCATAGAGAGAACAAACATCACATTCACTGATGTTGATAACTGATTCCATCTTTTCAATCCATTTAAGTATTCCAAGGGCTCCTTCATGTCCATGGAATTCCTTTGGCTTACAGGCACCAGAAGCTTTGTAGGAACATCCCTTTCTAGCTCCATTTCCAGTGCCTCCTTCTCCCTCGTTTCGATGGCTTCTTTAGCTATTAGTTCTATTAGAAGTGTGTCCATTGTGTAAGGCGTTGCTGACTTGAGTAACTATGTTGGGCAGTGCATTGTTCAATTGTTGAGCAAATATTTGTGCCATGGTAGGATTTTCATTGTTGTTGTTGGTAGTGTGTCGTGTTTCTCGTCTTGGTGGCATTTTCTAGATACACATTTATGCATTTATTAGTATGCAAATATTATAATTATAAAGATGCTACAACATTAGTTATCATAACATGTAATCATAAGAAGATAATACATGATTCTTGGAAGTACATAGTTCTTGAAATACATGATTCTTGAAATACATAGTACATAATTCTTGAAATACAAAGTTCATAATTCTTAAAACATAAAAATCTTGAAATACAAAGAGTCCTACTATAGACGAGAGCATATATGCTTATCGTCCAGTACATAGTTACTAGAAAGGGTAGTAGTGGCAAATCGAAGATCCAGGCTACTCTAAATAAAGTAGTGTAGAATTAGTGCAACGAACACCATCGGCATCACTATTGTGCCCCATTTGCGGTTCTGGTCCCGTGCCTCCTATGCTTCTTCTCGTGCTGCTATGAGCTGATCCTTGTCAGCCATCCTGTCCTGCTCTAAGAGCTCCAAAGACTCAGTGATACCCAACATAGAGTAGTTCTGTTCAGTCACGTGACTCCAAACAGACGCTATCCGATTAGACAACTTCCCACGCTCCTCCACTTGTCTGGCCTTCTACTGCTGATACTCCTCTAAGTAGTCTGCAGGCGCCTCTACTCTATGCGTGGGTTATCCAGTCTCTCAGAGGGATGAAGGAAACACCAGGCGATAATCTTCGAACTTCACTCTCTTCCCTAGCCAGGTAGTCTTTCGGGCCATAGCCCTAGTGCCTCGGCGGGGGTGTCTCCGGGTTTCGGTTCCTCATGGTGTGTGGTGTCGGCTTCTCTTCGAAAGAAGCGTCGTCAGATAGTTCAGCAGGTATCCAGTCACTGGATGACTGTTATCACTACATGTCTCATAGCCTGACATCCGCACATGGCTCCCTCTTGGGTCAAAGATCTCTTGGACGCTAGGTGGTGACTCAGGGACCTCATAGGGTTCCTCATCGTTGCTCTCTGTCGGTAGGAATCTGTTCCCGTACACAGTCATGGTTGGGGTGGCTAAAATATAAGAAGAAATGTGAGTGTGAATTATATATATGCACTAAGTTCTACATGTAATGCATACGCGGAAACACGTGTTATGACAGTTGTATGGAAATCAAGAACACATTGTTTAATAAGAGAAACTTACTACGCATTCGTCATTTCCAAAATAATAGTTTACATGACATATTGTTTCAAAATACAAATTGAGATTTTCTAACAAAAGCCATCCTAACAAAAGATTGTTTTTCTTAAAATCTCAATGTATTTGTATGCCATGCACTTCTAATTCCTTCATGGATTACCTGAAAAATATGCTAAAAGTAGTCAGCTATAAAGCTGGTGAGTTCGTAGGTTTAAGTATAAAGCAAGAGTATAGACAGTTGGACAATAATTACACATGAATAGTTGTTATAATATGTTGAAGAAATACGCATGTGAATAAGAAAATATAAACATTGATCCCGCAACTAAACCTGATGACCTAGTATATTTGCCCCTACTTAATGCCTTATCACGGAGCATTAATTCTTGTTTCTAGAATCGAAAATATACATCCACCATGATTTCTGCTGTTTCAAACGCGTTAGTCAGAATGATGCATGGGGCATCACCCCGATAGATCTATCAATATTTAACCGTCGGCTTGGCAAAGTAAAATAGTCGCGTTCTGGAAAAAGGGGACTTGAGAAGTGATAATAATTCTAGTTTAACTCAAGTCATATGATCAGATAGACATATGCATTGCCAACATAGGAAACAATCTTTAAAAATAGTTAAATGGAGCATATTTTCCCCCCAAAAGTTTAGAGAAAAAGGGCTACGAAAACTCACTTAGTGATGATGAAAAGTTCGTTCTTGCGGTAGTGAGATGGTCCTACTCGGGTCCTACAATGGTTGAACTCTATGAGTTTTATGAACTTTTTTTGGAACCTGAGAAACCGTTGTATTCCTGACAATTATAGGGACTAGATTTTATCTTTTGAAATTTCTAGGTTTTTGGTCATGAGTCGCTAGCGACTCTTGACAGTCGCTAGGTCGGTTATCGGCCGACTCTTAAGAGACGACAATATTCATGGCGACTCTTGCTATCTTTCTATAAATAGTAGACCAAAAACCTAGCAAACCAGCTCTTTGATCATACGTCGTTATTATAGTCAGTTAGTGAGCCGGTAGGAGGGTTTTGGTTGTTATCTTTTTATTCTAGGTGCTTATTGTAATCGTTTATCAATGGATATTGTAGAATCAATCTTGTTTTTGTTCTTATTGTGTTTGCTCTTCATCTTGAGTTTCTTAGTTTCATCAACAATCAGCTTCACAATAGCTGATTTGTTGATTGTTTTCTGACTAGAATCATTCTAGCACAGGGACCTTATCTTCAGGACCTTCAATTTGGTATCAGAGCCTTCTGTGCTCTTGATTTTTGTGAAGTTTTTGGGGGTTTTTGTTTAGATATGAATTTTTTTGATTTCTGGATTGATTTGTATCAAGTTCAGAAGTTGATATTGAAATTCACTCAGAAACTTGTTTGTCAAGAGTTTGACAGATCTAATTAGCATTTTTGTTTCGATCTGAGCATTCAGGGATTGATTTTGTGTTATTTTGTGAAAAAGAGTATGATGTTGTTCATGAGCCGATTGTCCATGGTAGACTATCTTGCTTGAGTGTCTGTTTTGTTTGTTGATCGACTGTTCTAGCCGACTGTTGCTATTGTTGGCCGATTGTCCGGGCCGACTGTGAGTTATTCTTACCGACTTTATTAGTAAACGCAAGTTGACGACTCACTAGTGTGAGCTGCCGACTCTCCGGAGCCGACACTCTGAATGAGATTCTCTTGATTATCTAGAGGAGGTGCCGCTTGTCTGTTTTTACCAGCCGACTTTCTTTGTGTCCAGCCGACTCTCTCGGGCCGACTGTTTGTTTGATCCGAGCCGACTCTCTGTGCCGACTCTCAGTTTTTCTCATTTTCTGTTTTTAGTTTGAGTCTCTTTCTTTCAAGATGGCCATTACATCTATTACCTAAGCTGATCTGGAAACCGGGTCCATGTCTAGACCTCCCAAGCTTCTATCTACCGATGATTTCCTAAACTGTAAGAACCGCATGAAGGCGTTCTTTTATGTGACTGACTTCGGTCAGTGGATCTCTACTACTAATGGTCCACACTGTCCAATGAGCACCAGAGAGGATGGTGTTCAAGCTCAAACTTATCCCGCAGCTTATACTAAGAATGACAAACTTCTGATCTTTAGAGATTATAAAGCCTTCGGTGCCATTAACATGGCTCTTTCGGCCATAATGAACATGTTTGAGGAGTACAAGACCGCTCAAAATCTGTGGCAAGCATTGTGTGAATTTTATGAAGGCAATTTTGATTTGAAAGAGGGGTAGAAAGACATGCTTCAGAAGCAGTACGATACTTTCGGAAGTATCAAAGGGGAAGGTCTATCGAAGCACATCTCAAGGTTCATGGAAAATTCCAGCAAACTGAAACAAGCCGGGGTTGTTATTAGAAACTATGATCTGATCAAGAAGCTGTTAGATTCTCTGTCTCAAGAATGGAGTATTCAATGTATGATGATCAAGAGACAGTATTTGAATGAAGCATCGACTCTATCTGATGTGATCAACACTCTGAAATCCTTTCAAATGGACATCGAAAAGCGTCAAATGAATCAACTGGGTTACAACAAGACCATGGCACCAACCAATGCAGCTTTTATTGCCCCATCCTCTTCAAGCAGTGCTGCCAGCTCATCTGGAGTTATTCCTGCTATGGTTTCCACTCCATCTACCAATCAGCAAAGTTCGTCAAGCAATGAATCCAAAAGTAATTAGAAAGGTACTGCTGTTGCAAACCCATCAAGTGAACATATGACTTTGTTCGGTCTGTTCGTCAACAGTTATCAAGCTCTCATTGCGGGAGAATTGGAAGCCCGGGTGAGCCATATTGAAGATGTTTTCCAAGTGGATCTGGATGACATAGAAGAGGTTGATTTACAATGGCAGATGGCAATATTAACTCTAAGGGCTAAGAGATTCATGGATAGAACCAGAAAGAAGCGTCTTGGTGGAAAGTCTGTAGGGTTTGACAAGTCTAAGCAGAGATGTTACAACTGTAAACAGCTTGGACACTTCAAGAGGGATTGCCCCCATCCAATCACCGATGCTCTACCTCTTCCTACTATCGTTGCAATTACTGATGGACAAGAACAGACCGAGAAAGAAAAAGAACCGACAAATGCTTTGGTAGTGAATGACTTTGATTGGATCAATGAGATTGAAGAACCTTAGGTTGAGGTATGCAAAGCTCTCATGGCTAACACTCCATCAACTCATTTCGTGGTTCATGGTATGGAAGCAAGTCTTGTGGAAAAGGAGAAGAATGAGGTGCTCATAAAAATCGTCGTCAACACTGACTCAATTGGACCTGCTGCTCTCTTGCCATTCAGGGAACATAGAGTCAGATGATTAACACTGAAGGAAGCATGAAAGAGAATGCCAACATCAAGATCATGGAACCCCCCTTTCATGGAACAGAGAATTGGTGTGGGTTTGACTTTTCAGGTGATTAACACCGAAGGAACCCCCTTTCATCTCTTGGACCCTAGAACAAGACCTCCATCCAATTTTGACTTTGAAAAGTCAAACCCACACCAATTCTTGCAAATTATCTGATAATCAGGGAGTCTAATCCTCCCAAAACGGTTTCTAAACCATTTATGATCGAATGGAGTTCATAATCAAACTTATTGATGAGAAATTACATTTTTTTTTGAAAACCCGACGTGGGGGTTACGGCCATGATGGCTAACCCGCTAATCAAGCTCCAACCCCACAAATCTCGGTTATTCGAAACTGTAAACACGTTTCCAATCATCCTGTAAGTTCCCATTTCATTTTGCAACTCGAAATAACCTCAAACTCGTTTCTCTTTCTCCTCCATTTTCCGATCAAGCGCAAGAGGACGCCGGAAGTTCATCGGCGGTTGAAGGCGTTTTTTTTTTTTTGAGGATTTCCTTTTAGGTAACAACCTCTCCTTCGTAATCGAACCCCCTCTGATTAGCTTTCATTCGAATTGGGGCTAGGTTAAGGGATGTGCTCGCATATGGGTGTCTGTTTTTGAAGAAGAAGAAGGCAACCGATAGCGTATTAATAAAAAAAATTTCGTTCCTATTTTAAACCAAACTGGGACAGGGGTCTAGTGGTTAAAACACCTTTCGCACAAAAGCCACGTCGCGGGTTCTAACCTCGGCACCTGCGCCTTTTTCCCTAATTTTCTTGTCCTTTTTGATGTTTTAACTCTTTTCACACAATAATACAATTGTTTTTTTTATATAATTGATAAATCCGATTTCCTACATAAATAAACTATAAGCATTTCCTGAAATTTCAAGATGTTATGTATATTGTTTATTGTGATTAAAATATAAAATGTAAACTCTTTTAAAAGTTATTAAAATCATGTATTTTATTTAAATATAAAATGTAAACTCTTTTAAAAGTTATTAAAATCATGTATTTTATTTAACCATAACAAAAACGACTTATGTTGTATGTGAGGTTTTAGACCGTTATTGAATAGAAGTATATATGTAGTTTTTTTATATAATCTTTATTTATTTTAAAGTTAGGAGATTATTAAACAAAAAGGGTTATAACTATATATTGTTCCTGTTAATAAACATAAGGGAATTATGAATCACTTTTAAAAATATTTTAATAACCTAAACGTTTTATCTAAAACGACACGATCATATTCCTTGAGATCGGTTAGTGTTTTACCCACAATTATTTTTTTTTTAAACACGATTATTATTCATTATTTAGTTTATTATTTTTGTTGCACTAATTTTTCATAGAATGCAAATTATAAATAAATAAAGGATATATTTATTTATTCATTTATTAATTTATTCAATTACAAACAAAAGAAAACTATTTAATTATTTGTCCATTCATTTATTTACAAACAAGAGAACACTAATTATTTATTAATATATTTATTTATTTACAAACAAACAAAGAAAAGTCAGTTATTTATTCTTATTTAAATTGAAATATAATTATTGTTTGAAACTTAAATAACTATTTTATTATTAAAACGAGAAAACCCACATAAATTCCTTTACGCATTAGGATTCTCTACTCCTTTTTGTACAAATTATTGATACATTTATACCATCAAACAGAGGTTGACCTTGTGGTTAGCTAGACACTTGTGCAAATACAAACTTGTTTGTGTGATTATTAAAGCTTCTCATTTCAAGGTGAGTTACATAGTCCTCTTTTTACTTTTTACACATTTTGGGGTGATTCATGATCCATTTAAAAACTATTTACAATACACTATACAATTCTACATTTATGAACATACGTGCAATTCGTGCTTTGTGCTTGAATGCTACGAGTTGAAACTACATATACATGACATACACGTGCAATCATTAACTCTGTACAAGCTAACGGTAACAATGATAGATCTATTGTGTCTGACAAACCCACCCAGGTAGGGTGATTGTTGCCGACATTACATCAGGATAACATTAAGTGTTATGCCCTACATTAGGATAATCTACGGGTTATGCCCTTCAGTCACAAGGTTTGATTGTACACCCAGTTTGACTATAGTGATTCTCCATAAATGCCTTATTTGCCATGGTTCATATGAATTGTACACAAACATTTGGAAAACTATTTGTGTGTCAAAACCTATGTATACTCACCAACTATTTTTATTTGACCTTGTTTTTATCATGTATCAGGTACAAATCTTTGAGTTCATGTTTCAAGTTGCTACATATAGGACATGAGGACCTAGTTGAAATAAACAAATTGAACTTGTTGATGTATTTCATTTTCTTCGATTGTTTGATTGTAATTGTTGAACATTGTTATGAAATTGAGTAAATTTAATATATGAAACGTTAGTTGGATCATGTGCTTATGAACAGTCTACATGCCACGCCCCAACGTATTTCGCCGTCGGTTGGGGTGTGACAAAGGATGCATTTGCAGGAAAACCGCTACTGAGCTGATTCCACCAAAGGTAAAATCTTGTTTATGTTCCTCAGATTGCGTTGACATGATTGTTCACTACCGCACACTAAACAAACTCATTATTCGTGAAAAGGATGATGCTCTCGCTATCCTTAACCAAATCAAAAAGAGCGAGGTTGCTCTCAAAGTCAGTTTGAATAAAGCTAGACAAGAAATCCAAACCCTAAAGGAATTTGTTTATATAAAAGAATTTTTAATCACCGATTTGACAGAAAAATTAACTTCCTCAAGAAGTGAAACCGTTAAGTTGCAAATCATTATTGACAAATGGAATATAAGCCAAAAGTTACACGATACCATGATTGATAGTCAACAAACTCCGGGTTTTATAAAAAAGGGGGTTGGATACTTTGATTCAAATGACTTTGAAAGAAAGTTGTTTCACCTTCCCACCCAAGGTCACTATGACCCTATTCCGTCACCTCATCCTAAAAATGATTTGCCTAGTGTCTTTGTGTTTGCTACTAATGTAAATACTGCATGTTTAAAAGGGCAGTATGATGATGTTAAGGATGACTGTGGTGCTGGATTAGGCCACTCAGCTTGCAATAGGAAGTCCATTGAGTCATCTTTTTTAAATTCCAAGAATACAAAATCATGTAATTTGGATTCTGTTGGTAGCAGTAGTGAACCTTGTTCTGGCGTAGTTAATTCTGATTCTGATTGTAATGAACATAGTAGCTGTAATGATTTTAATTCTATGAATGCTTCTTGTGTTAATGATTTGGTTAAAAATGTTTCAAGAAATCAATTTGAAAGGTTTTTGACAGAAGAAATTCCAGTCTTCACCCCAACATCAATAAGTCAAAGAGATAGTCAAAGCAATTCTGGATATTTATCCACAAATGAAAGTGAAGAAAGTGAATGCGATTCTGAATACTCAGCAGAACCATCATCTGAATCAAACAATCAATCTGATTGTGAATCAAAGTCTGTAGATGAAAGTTTGAAGTTAAAGTCAAGATTGATGATGAAGCAGAAAAGGAAACATCAAAGCATGTTGTTAAAAGAAAGAATCATCACACCAAAGGCAGATTCAAAAATCCATTCAAAGTGCAATCTCAGCAGCAATCACCCTCATCATCTTATCTACCTCCACACAAAAGAAAATCCTTTAAACATGTGAATTGTTTTAGTTGTGGGAAGGGTGGTCATACTGCTAGGCAATGCAGTCAATCATCTTATGATAATAATTGGGTCAAATTTGAACGACTAAGATGCATATTGTGGGAAACTATAATAGACACCAACATGATCACAATCCATTTTATCACAAAATTGACAAATTTTGTCAAAATGTAAATCATTTTCTAAAAGGGACATGTTGGTGGAGAACCAGAGCTGATAGAAATGCTAAAATTAATGTTCCGCCCAAGTTGAAAAAGACTTGCGTTCCGATTTCTCAATAAATTGTCTTGAATGTAACAAGGGTTTCCCATGGGACTATTGATAATGCATGGCATGTTGATAGTGGGTGCTCTCGTCACATGACCGGGCTAAAAGATATTATGACTGACTTCAGTATTATCGACGGGGGATACGTTGCCTTTGCGGGTGACGAAAAAGAAGGAAAGATTACAGGACAGAGGACTGTATGCAATGGAACTCTCACTTTGGAGAAAGTCAATATCGTTCCTGAACTTTCCTATAACCTGATGAGTGTATTACAAGTCTGTGATAAACAACTTTCTGTGCTGTTCAACAATACCGAGTGTCTCTTTCTCAAGCCTGAAATCATTGTTCCAGAAGATTTGATACTGCTCAGGACTCCAAGAAAGAACAACACCTACATCGTCTACATGAATGATCTGGAAGCAAAAGTCTCTATGGCATGCTTATTGTCAAAACCATCTGATTATGAATCACTGCTCTAGCATCGTCGACTTGGTCATGTGAATTTTAAAAATATAAATCGTTTAGTCAAACATGACCTTGTGAGAGGTTTGCCCTCCAAGGACTTTAATTTTTCAGAAAAATGCATGGCCTGTGCTGAAAGCAAACATCACAAGAAGTCGCATAAGTCCAAAGCAGTGAATTCCATCTCTGTTCCTCTTCAATTACTTCATATGGACGTTTTCGGTCCCGTCAGTGTTAAGAGCATTTCTAAAAACTCATATTGTTTGGTTGTAACAAATGATTTCTCAAGGTACTCTTGGGTTAATTTGTTATCTTCCAAAGGTGAAACCGCTGAAGTGTTAAAGAGTCTTATTCTCAAAATCGAGAATATCTGCAAGCGTTTGGTTATTTCTTGAATGAATTCTACGAAAGCAAATGAATTTATCGACAATTTAGTGCTGCCAGGACTCCACAGCAGAATGGAGTAGCTGAAAAAAAGAACCGAATAATGATCGAGGCTGCTAGAACTATGCTGATCGATTCAAAACTTCCAATTATTTTCTGGGCCGAAGCAGTCAACACTGCTAATTATGTCCTGAATCGTGCTCAAGTGGTCAAGGCTCACAACAAGACTGCTTATGAGTTGTTACATGGACGAAAGCCCCTGATTGAATTTTTCAAAGCATTTGGATGTTCATGTACTCTATTAAACACTACTGAAAATCTCGCAAAGTTCGGAGCAGTTGGTGACGAGTGTTACTTCATAGGATATTCGTCATCTCAAAAAGCTTACCGTGTATACAATAAAAGAACAAAGATCGTGCAGGAATCTTATTACGTTGACATGCAAGAAGCTAATACTACAAATACTGGAACTGGTCCCGACTGGTTCTATGATGCAGATATTATCTTCAATAATTTCATTCCTCCTGCACCACTCGTCCCTGAACCATCTCCATCCTCTGAACCGTCATTAATTCCATCCATCCAACCGGATGATGAATTTATGCCTTTCTCTGAACCGTCATTAATTCCATCCATCCAACCGTCATTAATTCCATCCATCCATCCATCCATCCATCCATCCATCCATCCTCTGAAGCCGTAATTTGAGCCGCAACACTGGAGCTTGACACGTGTCATGCTGACTGTTTAGGGTTTAGGTGGTAGCGGACCGCTACCCGTTACCATAACGGTCCGTTACGGATCTCAAATTCAGCCTATAAATAGATGCAACGGCCATTCAATTCCAAAACACACCGAAACCACATTCCAAGTTGTTGTAAGCCATTTCTACTCTCATAAAACCATTCCCGCTTATACGTTTAAGTTCCCGAGGTGCCGGATCATCATAAAAGTAACCAAGAAGCTAGGAAACGCTCATTTGGAGAAACCAAGCAAGGTTCTTAAGCAAAGACGCTGCCCATTAGGACACTTACTCTAGAAGATTCCTAAGCCGAGACTCTGTTAAGGTGAACATTTGTATTTTTATAAAACGATTTCAAAACTGAAAATGGTTTTGATTATACTCTGACTTGAATGAATTTATACAACCATTCGTTGCATAAGGTGATTTACTATATAGCAGTCAGCCCATAGAGTCACGTATATATACACGTGTTACAGATGAGACTCTATCATCTTATCTTCTACAGAATGGCTTCGAACGGGGGAAGATTGATATGACCTTATTCAAGAAGAAGACCGGAAAGGATATCATGCTTGTGAAGATTTATGTAGACGACATCATCTTCGGTTCAACCAATGAGAAGCTGTGTAGAGACTTTGAGGACGTCATGAAGGCCAAGTTTGAAATGAGCAAAATGGGCGAGCTCACATTCTTTCTGGGATTGGAAGTAAAACAGGTAAATGAGGGAACTCTGATTCATCAAGCCAAGTATATTCAAGATATGCTCAAGAAGTTCCAGATGACTGATTCTAAGTGATATGTCCTAAATTATACATGTTTTGCATGCATAATATTCCCCATATTATGGTATTAATCAAACAAAAGCCTTGTAAATGATACTTAATGCGTTAATATTTCACAATTGAAGGTTATTCAGTGTCCCAAGATAAACGGAGCAAAAACCAGCTTAAAACATGAAAAAATCAAGCTTTTGGAGGACCAAACCCGAGCATTGACCCCCAAGAAGTCAAACCAGGACAACAATAGTAAACAGGAGCTAAAAGACAAACCAGGATAGAAAAAGGGGGATTGCACGGTCGTGCAACCCATTGCACGGCCGTACATTGGCTATCTTCCTCCCCAAGGCTCTAGTACACTGTCCCGTGTACCTTGTTTGATTCCCGAGGTGTTTGCACGCCCGTGCAATCCAATGCACGGCCGTGCATTGCTCATTTTGAGGCCTATAAATAGATGGCTTGAGTTCTTCATTCCACACACCCATCCACACCACAACACAACCAAAGATAGAGAGAATAGTTCGTTTCTATTAGTATTAGAGTAGTAGTAGTGAGTAAAGGGGTTCTTCCTCCTTGTTCCATAATAGGGGAGCCTATGAAACTCAGCGTTACGCTAGTTAGCATGGCCATTCGTGGCTAAGCTCCTTGTATTGCTAGGGCCAAGATAATGTTTGGTGCATGTTAATGTTTGACGTATTAATCTAGTGGTATGTTTATGTCTTTAATTATTCGTCCTTAAAACCACCATTTGATGGGCTTTTATTATTGTCTAAATCCGTATTTATATTTGTCAGTGTTCTTGATTTTAAAGCGTAAGATCGTAAAACCTTTTTAATCAAACTTCTTTTGAAACATGTACGTCTTTATACAAGCAGAGATTGATAAGCCAAGGCTTGGTCAACATTATTAAGGTCGTACGTCTTTATACGAACTTATTATGTGACCAAGAATTGGTGAACTCATGTTGGGAATGGTACGTCTTTATACTTGGTCCCATTGTTCCACTGCCTCCCGGTGAGGAAAATATAATCACCTATTTAACCTTAATGCAAAGCATTTATGTTCGATGTCCTAAACCAACCCGGAGATGACCATTCGAAGGGTTGAGGGTAACTGTTGTCCTTAACGGGAGGCACTACCATTTTAATTTAAAGATTTCAATTCGTGAATCAAATGTCGTGAGGACGGGGCTCTAGCGGTGACCCGGGTCACAAGTTTGTAGTAGTCATATCACTGGATTAGTCAACTTAACATTATCATGTACCAAGATGATTTGAAGCCCAAAGTAATACTCTTCGTGACCTGATCATTTCCGAGATATTTACTTTCTTGCTATTTACTATTTTGTTCATTACATTTCTGTTACACACATCACACACGTTTTTACTTTTATGCTATTTACTTTACCGTCATTTACTTTTCTGTCATTTACTATTCCGCTTCACAAGCACACAAAACCCACTCACTAATTAATCCGGATAAACGATAACAAAAGTTGATTACTGGAACTCGATTGTGTCCATTGGTTCGATACTTGGTTCTTACCTAAACTATATTACGCCGTGATAGGTACACTTGCCTATTGTGTGTGTTTTTAAGTTAAAGTAATTATCATTTTATAAATGTAAAACCTGATCTTGTAAAACCCATAGTAAAAATATATTTATATATTTTCATATACTAAAAACGACACATCACTAAGGCAACGTCAACACCGTTTGCTGCTCAAACTCCCCTTTCCGCCGATCCAGAAGGAAAACCCATTAATAGGCACCATTATCGTTCTATGATAGGCTCTCTGCTTTATCTCACTGCAAGTCATCCGGATATTATGTTCGTTGTTTGCTATTGCGCTCGATATCAAACTAATCTCAAGGAATCCCATGAAATCGATGTGAAAAGAATCTACCGCTACTTGAAAGGCTCACCCACGTTAGGGCTTTGGTATCCAAAAGACAATAGCTTGGTCGCCTACTCTGATAGCGATCATGGAGGATGTCAACTTGACAGAAAGTATGTGTCAGGAGGATGTCAGTACTTGGGACATTGTTTGGTGTCCTGGCAATGCAAGAAACAAACCTCCTTCTCCATTTCTTCTGCAGAAGCTGAGTATATTGCTGCTTCCGGTTGCTGCTCTCAAATCCTGTGGATTCAGCATCAAATAATGGATTATGGTATAAACTTGAAGCAGACTCCGATGTTCATCGACAATGAAGCCTATGTGAAAATTGTGAAGAACCCAATCTATTATTCTAAAACAAAGCACATTGACGTGCGGGTTCATGCCATCAGGGATGCTTATAAAAATGAATACATTCAAGTTCTTCTAGTGAATACCAATGATTAAAAGGTCGACATATTCACGAAGGCATTCGACAAGTCCAAGTTTCATGATCTTATCCAGAAATTGGGTTTGTTGAACTTTGAGTAACATCTTCTATCCCTCTTGCATAGTGTATATATCATTACTCATATTTTCTTTCAAAAATCCAAAAATATTTTCTTGACCGAAATGAGTTGATGATCGAGCTGCAAAAATATTGTTTTTCGTTTAGAAAATACCATTTATAGAAGGTTGTCGATAAATAAAATTTTCAGGGGAAAGTCTGTGAATAGAAAGAAAAGAAAAGAAAAAGGATTGAAAAAGATGTGTATCATTTTTGCCTTTGCATAACTATTATTGTGGGAAATGACAGTTGAACTGACATACTTGATCACTGATTAAATAGGATCAAAAGGAGGAAGCGGTTATATTGAAGGACATGTTGGTAAGCTCAGCATTCAAACAAATAGACTGCAACTCTGTGACAAAGATAATGATTGCTGAAAAGTGTATACCCATCTTGTCCAGGTCTGCACATAACCATAGTCCCATCACAAAGGGGTTGTGAGTCCTTATTACTATATATTTATTCAAAAGAAAGAGCAAAAAGAACAAAAAGACACGCAATGACGTGCATTAGGTCAATAAAAGACATGCTATGACATGCAAATCCAAGCAAAATACACCAATGATGTGCATTCTAGTACTGAATTTGTCAATCTTGAGCAAAAGACACGCAATGTCAATGTCATGCATTATGAACAAAAATAAAAAAGATACACAATGTTAGTGTGTACATATATATAATATATATTTCTTTTTGGGTTCCTGTGACTGTGAAGGGATTTTCTTGACAAAAACATGGCTTGTAAGTCCGACGTGCAAGTAAGTCCAATCTTATTTCATAAATCAGGGCACGTAAGTCCGTCGTGTTGTGTCCTTGAATCAAAACTTTAAAGATACCCTGAACTGTTCACGAACCCATGCCAGTTATGCTCAGTTAGCTATCTTAGGATTCTCGTTGATCAACTTCTCTGATTATGCGTTGGCATAGACCTGAAGCTCTCAACATCGCGCTCAAAAGACCACGAGGATGGGTAGGTTATACCTGACAAGTGTGGGGAACATTGACTTCATCTTAAAACTACCAAAACATGATAAATGTTCGCTAATTGTATGTTGAAAGAATGGTGCATGAGCTTAAAAGGACAAACATACCAACAGTCGTTCATAGGCCGTGGACTTCCATATGTAATAAGAAAGGTTGTGTGATAAGTTATGTCGGTATGATTCCACATGATCAGGTTTGCATATTCGATTTCTTATTTTGAAAAGTTTTGCATTATATAGACTCGTATTTCGTCTCTCCGCTAGCTCAAAAAGGCTTGTTTGGTGCGTATATATCCTTGTATATAGTTTCATGGGTCATTAATTCAAAATTTTAGCTAGAAAATCGATTCGTTTTGGTCAAAAGTTCAAAAAATTTTCATTTTTATTTTTGCCCTAGCGACTCTCTGGGCCGACTGTCAAGAGTCGGCCCCGCAAAATTTTCTGTGTATATATATGTTTGAAAAGGGGGAACATCTTCATTTGAAACCCTAATTCCTACCTTTCTTCTCCGGCGATTTTGAACCCTTTGAAATCCTCCTAGTCCTCCGATTTAAGCTCGTGTGTTCAGTGTTTAGTCGGATTAAGGTAAAACTTTGACTCATATTGCATTTGTAAATGAAATATCATCTAAAACAGGTTCTGGATTGACCATTTATCATCTACATTGGAAGATCTGAGAATGCTCATACCTGCAACTCCATTAGCTGACTGTCACCAAGAAAAGGATGATAAGATTCGGCTCAGCTCTTCATTTTTACTCCATGTAGTCCATAATCAACTCTGTATTTACCATATTCAGTCGATTTTTAGTCATTTGAACGCAAGTTCACATCGTGCCCGACTCTTAAAGAGTCGCCTAAGGGGCCGACTTTCCGGACTATTCCCTTGCAAAACTGTCGCCTGTCTTCATTAGGAGCCGACTGTTACTACTATTTCCAGGCGACTCTTTCACTGAACAGGGAAAACTCTTGACGTGGGATCATCGACTCTCTCACAGTCTTGGGTGGACTGTCTCTTTGGGTCGACTGTCTTTTTGGGCCGACTTTCACATTCATTCTCAGCCGACTTTCGTCTGGGCAATTGAAAAAAATCAAGCAATTTTTAAAATATTATATTTGACATCAATATGCTATACTTGAATATTTAATTAATAATTGACGTATTTTTATTGTGTGCACATGTAATGGAAGCAGAAAGACTTGCTAGTGACAATCGTCACAATATGGCTATCAGCTTTCCTTATCCCATTCCAAAGAATTCACTACTGTAATCAACTGGTTGCTGCAGAGCAGGATATCTTATGCTATTTCTTGGAACGAAACCGTCTACAGAGATCTGATTGAAGAATTATGGGTGAACACTGAAGTCTCATCACACTCAATCACAAACATTCCCCTAATCAAGTCTACTGTTATTGGCCAAAAGGTGTCTGTCACTGAAAATGCAGTAAGGAATGCATTAAGGTTACAAGACAATTCTTCTGAAATCTACACTATCGACAAGGAGGAAGTTAAAAGAAGGTTTGTTGAGGAACCTGGCTATGAAGGGTCGTTCCGGAAAAGCGAAATCATGAAGCGTGGTTTGACCAAGGATTGGAAAGCAATCATGTATGTCTTCATCCACTCCATGTCTCACAAAAAAGGGGGATATGATGCCCTAGGAATGAAGTGGGGGAGGAATCATGTTGAAAGTCTGCAATAGTGAACCCTTCAATGTGTCTCGTCACATCTTCGACTACATGTGCATCAATGCTAAAGAGAACAAATGGTTGTTGTACCCTCGTTTCGTTCAAATGATTCTCAATCTTTCTCTAAAGAACCTTTCTCCAAAGGCAATCCCATTGACTTTTCCAAAGTTGATTCTCGTTTCTACACAGATCTACTAAGAATACATCAAAGTTTCTCTGGAAAAGTGACTCCGCTCTTTGAGAAAATGTGCAAAAAAGAAGTTATTCCTTAAGTTCAAAGTTCATCAGATGAAAGCTACAATACAATGAAGAAAATGATCGAGGGAGAAGCTGCCCCCGTTAAAGGAAAATCAAAAGAAAAGGCACCAGAAAAGGAGAGTAAGAAAGAAGCTGAAAAAAGAAAAGCTAAAGGAAAGGAAATTGATATTAAAGATGGAAAGAAAAGGAAAAGGGTTTTGGTGTCAAGCCGTGCTGAAGGACTGATGAGGTCGGCCAGATTGGCCTATCAGAAGGATCAAGAAAGAAACCGTCAGGATGACTCTGATCCCCTTTCATTTCAGACGAAGTTATTGACGCATTTTTTTGGCCAGTCTAACTCTAAATGCATTAAGGCATCCTCCGCCGAAGCAAATAGAGAGAACTTCTGGAACCCACCCCTCTCCCACAAAGATACAATCTTCCTCTCCTCTCGATGATACAAAGCAATCAAAATTTGTTGCTAGAAAAGGCTTTGTGAAATCAAAGAATGATACTCCTCCTCCTCCCACTCAAAAGAAGCCAACAGACCAAAAGGGTCTTGTGAATGAAATACAAGCTTTGAGAAAATCTCATGAGAAACAAAGAAAGAAGATACTGGGTTTGAAGCTTCATGTGAATAAGCAGAAGAGGTGGAATGAGGTCCACAAGAAGAATATGATCGGTATTGCAAAGGCAATAGCAGCTATCAGGAAAGGTGCTGATAATATTCTAAAGGAGCTTAACATAAGGGAAAGAAACAATGAATAACCATTGACGTTCAATAACATCTTTGAAATTGCCAGCATTGAAAAAGATGATAGGTCTGAGGATGAAGATAAAGGTGAGTCCGAGGAGTTCTGAGGAGCAGAGGCCCAAAGAAGATTGAAGAATCAGGAGTGCAACGGTTTCAGGGGAAATTGTTGGAACCTGAGAAACCGTTGTATTCCTGATAACTATAGGGGCTAGATTGTATCTTTTGTAATTTCTATGTTTTTGGTCAAGAGTCGCTAGCGACTCTTGAGAGTCGGCAATCTTCATGGAGACTCTTGCTATCTTTCTATAAATACCAGACCAAAAACCTAGCAAAGCAGTTCTTTAATACGTCGTTATTATAGTCAATTTGTGAGCAGGTAGGAGGGTTTTGGTTGTAATCTTTGTATTCTAGGTTCTTATTGTAATCCTTTATCAGTGGATAGTATAGAATCGATCTTGTTTATGTTCTTATTGTGTGTGCTCTTCATCTTGAGTTTCTTAGTTTCATCAACAATCAGCTTCACAATAGCTGATGTGTTGATTGTTTCCTGACTAGAATCATTCTAGCACAGGGACCCTATCATCAAGACCTACAATTTTATTTTAGTTTAAGTTGGACTAAGGCATCGCTTGGTCCAATTAAAGAGTATTAGTTCTTGTTTTCTTAAAGTTATTTAGAAAATTGGTTGCAATCACGGAGTTAACCGTTAAATATTATGAGTCTAGAAGTTGAGATAAAATTAATTAGTAATGGTAATGAGTTTTGGAAAATATATCAAACACTTGTTAGGGTTTAATAGAGGGGTTGGAAATAAATAAACTAGTCGAGTCCTATGATCCTTTCATGACAACAAATGTAAACTTAGTTGGTTCGAGTAAAAAGTCAACCATATATATAACAAATGTATATACTTAGCTAATGTGACAGGTTTTAATGGAAGGAAAATTTCACATATACATATATATTTAAATTTAATATGATGCTTCTAATGATGAATTAGAGTTATAAAAATATATGTCTATATGTCTACATGAGTTTTCGAAAACAGATGTTTATAAATATACGTCAAGTTTTAAAGAAAGCTAATATCTAAATTTTTTAATTCATAACTATGCATATATATATTTTCTTGAAACCACATCTTTTGAGGAATGTCATAAATATGATTTTGTAAAGACATTATATTACATTTGAGCGTACATAAACCCGTATAACATATATTTGTAGGGGAAAATAATTTATAATTAGATGATCACTCAATTTTTATAAACCCAAAACAGAGATCCTTTAAAAAATATACATGTGTTGTATGAGTTTGAAGGGAGGGTCATATGTTCATATATTCTTAGTACGAAAGTTTAGAGTTCATGTATACAATTTAATGTACTTAAAATATCCTTCTTAACGCTAAAGATCATGTTTTAGAAAAAGATGATTTGTTTCTACATATGCATCTATATGTACACGTGGTTGTATAACTGTAAGGATGTGTATATGTATTATTATTATAATTTTAAGACTTCTATATGGAAGGTATTCAACCAGCTTAGTAAAATAGATTTTTATGATTTTAGTTTCGAAGCATCATATTCATGAAAGCAACTAAGTGTGTGTATGTAAGGATAAGATATGAAAGGATCATATACTAAAACTAGTTTGGAGTTCAAAAACTATTTATATGAGCATACATATATTCACGAAATTTGTAGGCTAAACATATTTTTTTTTTTTGGTTTTTGGTTTTTGGTTTTTATAAAGCTACAAGTTGTAAATTTAGGACTTTGATTCTTGTAGTATGTAATCCTTACACCGTAAAATGGAAATAAGATTTCACGATAAGGACATTCATACCAACTGGAATGGAATTCAAGGATGTAAGGCTTGAGTGCTTACAATTATTCTTCCTTTTGGTGGTGATGTGTGAATCGTAAAACAGCAAGTGGGGGAGGGGTTTAGAGCCAAGAATGCAGGAACTTTGAGGTGTTAGTTGCTTATGAAAGTGTGGTTTGAAATGAAAATTTTAAAGGAGTATTTAAAGGTGAATTTGAGTTGGTCATTACCCTACGTGTATGGGTCCTTAAAAGTTGATGGATTGGTGATGTTGGGCTGCCCATTCCAGCCGTAATCATCAACGAAGGGGTTGCGTGTTTGGTCTTGTCCTAGGGTGGTTAAGGCATGCAAGGTAGGATGTTTGGAATTTGTAATTTAGAAAGTGTTATTCTAACCACATACGGAATATTACTAATTGGACCCGCCGCCGTTCTATACGCCCTCGTATAGCACAATACGAGGGCGCATAGAGTTCAGTCACTGACAACACAATGCCACGTGTCATTCTCTGTCTGGCGGCTGGTCCAATACGTGGCGTATTGACCTATACGCAGCGTATGAGACACGGGTTATATTTTTGCTTCAAAAGTTGAAAGATTTGGAGTTTATGAATCCTATACGTGGTGTATTGACCTATACGCCACGTATAGGTATTTTTTATTTAATTATATTTTTTGTATATTATTTATATTTTGTTTATTTTTATTTTAATTTATATAAACATTTGTATATTTTTTTTTTAAACATTTGTTAAATTTTTAAAGTATAACCAAGCAAAATATTAAACATTACAAACCAAACAAAATATTAAACATTACAATCAAACAAAATATTAAACATTACAACCAAATATAATATTAAACATTACAACCAAACAAATAAACTAAACATTATATACATTACATCAAAAAATTAAATATATACATCAAAATGTTTTACATACATAACAACGAAAGAAACAAAATACAAATAAAAGAACTAAATCTAACCGGCTCCGCCGTCACCTTGACCGGCTCCGGCGTCACCCTGACCCGCCCCGCCCTCACCCTGAACGGGGTCGTCCGGATAATTACGTGGTGGTGGTAGTGGGGGTGGCTCGATGCCGGCGGCTCGTGACTGATTCACGAGCTGTCCAACCGCCCACATCATCAGGTCCTCCATGCGATCGAGTTGACGACCCTGTCGCCGTGAGTCGGCAACAAGGCCATCAAGCAATGCCTGGGTAGCCCTATCCAGCCTAACAGACCAACGTACGTGTCGGGGATGCTGTGGCGGATGCTCGTGGACCTGCTCGACGTGTGGCGGCCCGTCCTCAATCGTCATACCCTGTAGCGGCTGAGGCATAGGCGGGTCCCCCTGTCCAGGCATCTGCGGCAACGGCACCGGGACCCAAACCTGGTCCTGGACGGCCCCTACGAACCGAAGGCCCTGCGGGAATCGGTGTGTGATGCGCATGCCGCTCGCCGTGCGACGGTCTAATCGGACAGGGGGAATGGGCGGTAACATCGCAGGCTCATGGTGGTCAAATGGTAAGACCGACCGCATGATATGCGTGATGAAAGCACCGCCATATAAAAGTCCGCGCTTCTGTCGCATATAGGCAGAAGCAAAATAAAGCGCCATGCTCGTGGACAGGTCGCACCGCCTCCTAGTAAGCAGGCAGAAAAGGAAGAAAAGATCTCTATCAGTGCACCACTCACGGCTTTTCAGACGCGGTGCGATCGACGTCGAAATAAGCCGGTGCAGATATCTATACAAAGGGTCTCTAATACCCGAGACCCTCCCCTTGGTACCCAATTAAGGACTATCTGAAATCAAGCCCCAAAAAACAAGGAGTTCCTCCTTGTCCACCTCCGTCACCGCCTCGGTGAAAAGCGGCGTGACCGTCTCAGGCTCGTAGTATAAGCCCGTCGTGACGGCCCACTGACTGAGGGTCTGACGGTAAACGACCCCAAAAATAGAAAAAGAAATACGATCCGGATCAATATCCGGCGCCTCCCCGGGTAGAGGCTGCAGCCAAGTCTCTGAGTAGATGAACGTTTAAAGAAACTCGACGACCAGCTCTCGGTGTGTCTCCGCAAAAGAAAGGCCAAAAAGACGCGACCATGGCGTGTCCTCACCGATGATGGCCCTAGCTCGCTCGGCCTCTTGCACCTCCTCGAGGAGGGCCCAATCCACCGCCGTACCTGGACCCATCTGCACCTCCCGGAGCTTCTGGCAACGGGAATAAGCCTCCGTATCGGGCGAAAAATCCAGAAAAGGGTAGTGCGCAGGATTGTCTAGCTGATCCATCTCAATATCATAATCATGATCCGCCATATCTGATAATAATTAATTGTTTTTAATTTTTTAATTTAAATAATATATCGTTTAAATTTTTAATAATAAATAATAATATAATATTGTTTAAATTTTAAATAATAAATAATAATAATAATATATTGTTTTTAATTTAAATAATAAATAATAATAATATATTGTTTTTAATTGAATTAATAAATAATAATAATAATATATTGTTTAAATTTTAAATAATAAATAATAATAATAACTAATTTTTTTATTTTAAATATTAAATAATAAATAATAATAATAATAATAATAATAATATATTTTTTAAATTTTAAATAATAAATAATAATAATAACTAATTTTTTTTATTTTAAATATTAAATAATAAATAATAATAATAATATATTGTTTTTAATTGAATTAATAAATAATATTAATAATTATTAATTTTTTAAAAACTTATACGCCACGTATAGGCTTATACGTGGCGTATAGGAGGTTGCCGGGCAAAATAAGCCATACGCAGGCCAATTAAGCCATACGCGGGCGAGTTGCCGGGTAAACCAAGCCATACGCGACCCAAACCAGACCATACGCAGGCGTGTTGCCGGGTAAACCAAGCCATACGCAGCGTATAGACTTATACGTGGCGTATGGCTTCATCGTCTTCCTAGGACGAACTATACGCCACTAACGAACTATATGTATAGTTCTTAAGTTCAAACCTAAAAATCGCTAATCTACCCAGTTTTACCCACTAATATTCAATAAAAACCTAACATTAATGATCGTGGGTTGAAACACGTACCTTTACAAAGTTTTTTTGAGCCAAATCAACGAGCGTTTTATAAGCGGGTCGCGTATGGTTTCGTGTTTGTTTGTTTGGGATTATGGGTTAAATCAAGTTTCCTCCAGAAGACGTCCACCGTATCTAGAGGGATTATGCCACCTGTATTTTAAACGAAATAGTCAGAACATTTTGAAAATCACACGGCAACCCACAGCTACTAAATAGTCAGAACAGTTTACCTGTAGCTTCGATATTTGCCAGACGACAAGCACACGGCAACCCATAACTACTGAAAAGTTGGCACCCACACGTTGCATTTTGTTTTCGTATATTTGATAACTTGTACCACTCGTTTTCTATCAAATCTAGAGCTTTATGTGAAACTTTACCGTGCAGGTTATCAAACAATTCAATAGCTATGTGGCTGTCCATTTTCCTTATGAGTCTTGTTCCAAACCCAAACTGTAACTGATAATACTGATCTGATACAATTTCATCAACAAACCCAACAAGTCTATCTAGCGAGCTGTTAGTGTTTCTAAGATAGCTCTTTAAGAGCGAATGCTGGCTCTCGACTCGGTTCGTTGTATGTTGACCAAAATTGAGGTTTCTGTTGGACCACGCCGATACAAACTTTTCTTTATACGGGTCCAACCAATTTTTAGTCACATAATCTATAACTCCTGGAAAAATATTTAATATTGAATAAATATTTAAACACTGAAAATATTAAATATTTAATATTTAAAACTTACTTCCTAGTTTGGCTGCATACAGACGTTCGTAAAGCCGGTTGAAGTTGTACTGGTATATGTCTGGCGTGTGAGACTCACATAATACCGACCATGAATACTTGAAAATTTTCCAGTCTTCGTCTGTAAATGATGCCCTGCAATGTTTTTCGATATTCTCGTGTATGTGCCACCGACATAGGTTCTTGGAACAGCCCGGAAATATTTTATCACACGCGTTCATAAGAGCTTTGTCCCTGTCTGTTACTATCACACGCGGCTCCATACACTTTTGCAACATTGCTTTTATTTGAAGTAGCACCCAAACAAAGTTTTCCTCCCGTTCTTTTGATATAAATGCACGAGCGACGCAAAACGACCGGTGTGTGGAGGTCACACCGACCACTTGGACAAATGGAAGTTTATACATGTTTGTTTTGTAGGTCGCGTCGATCATCAACACGTGCGGGAATGCACGCCACATCTCGTACGATTTCGGATGAACAAAGAATATCTCCTCCACACTATTTGTGACAGGATCTTCTCGAGTATAGTAGACGTATTTTTTAGAAGAAAGCAGGTTTTCCAGAATCTGTATTGTAGTTTCACCGACGCTCGTTTCGTTTTTTATCTTTTGTATCGCATTATAAATGTCCTTTTTAATGCAACTACTCTCTGGGTTTTGTTCCCTTATAGTTGCCAGAATGTTTCGTGGCAACATGTTTTGTGAATACAACTTCCCCACCAAAAGTTGTTCCGACTGAGACAGTCTCCTTGCAAACGAGTGCGCCACAAGATGTTGACTAGGATCGTGGTTATGACTGTCATCCTTCACCGTTAATTTCCAATCACCAGTATTTTCTTGATACTCTCCTTCCAATTTAAAGGGAAAACCAATTTTCTTGCTATCGGCACGTCTAACCGTGGCAGTAGACGCACGTTCGCCGTGACGGTCACACACAAGCCACACCTTGATAAACGGTTCCGTCGGATTGTCGCCTTTTCTCCTCGATCGTCGGGTGACAAGGACGTAACCATTCTCACGCCCTCTCCGCATAGCCCAATCCACCAACTGTTCACGAGACTGAAAATTCTGGTCAGTTTTATATGACACATTTTAATGGTTTTGTTCTTCGTCTTTGGAGTCGTCGGTTTGTTGTGTCGGGTAAGAGACTTCACCGCACACGAAGTTGTTAGTTTGTTGTGTCAGGGAGGAGACTTCACCATATACGTAGTCGTTCGTGGGTTGTGTAAGGTAAGACGGTTCACCGTATACGAACTCGGGATTGCTCAGTGGCTCGTTCAAATCTGGAAGCCTTACCCGTTGATTAGAATAAACGTCGGACGAGACCTTCTCCTAGTTCACCTCTTGAACTCCAGAACTTTGCGGGTTGTTTTCCAGCGACTAGTTAGAATATACCTGAAAACCGTAGTTACCATCCCACCACCAAGACATGTTTATAATTTTTGAGAGATTGTTTGAAATTTTTTTGAACGATACGTTCGAATGAGAATTTTGCATGGTTAAATACACAAAATTTGGCCCCTATACGCATCGTATAGTGCAATACGGTTCGTATAGGATTCGGGTCAAACCTGGTCAAACCTCGTATACGCATCGTATAGTTCAATACGATGCGGATAGCGTACGAGGTACTTTCTGCAACTAGTCAACCATCACATCGCTATACGCTCCGTATAGATCTATACGTGGCGTATAGCGATGTGATGTTGACTAGTTGCAGAGAGTACCTCGTACGCTATACGCATCGAACTATACGATGCGTATAGTGTTGGAATGACCAGGTTGTACGAGGATGTCGGGCATGAGAAATTGTGAAGGGCTATACGCATCGTATTGCCCTATACGATGCGTATATGACCAAGTCCGCTTAGCAATTCCCGTGTGCCATTAGTAGTCCCCTTTAGAAATGTGGGGGCTTGTTTCTTTCGAGAATCTGTAGAGGGGAAAAGGGAGTGGCAAAAATGAAGTGACAAGTCTAAGGGTTGACTTTCATGTTGCATGAATGTTTGGTAAGGACTAGTATGGGAGTGTAGGTGTTTGAGGGGACAATTCATGCTTTCTTGAGTCAAGATTTAAAGGCTTAAAAAAATGTCATGGGAAGGGCTGCTGTAACAGTAGGATGGGAAAGGAAAATGGGTAGAGACATTGCTTGAGTTGTCATGTAATTGCACAGAGAATTTAAGATATCTAACATATGCTTTTGAGGTTAGTTAAAAAAAAGTGAAGAGGAGGCTGTTTTGGGGCTGCCATGGCCGAAGAAAGGAGGGATAGGTTGAGTGAGGTGTTAAAAAAAATGTAAATGCTAAAAGCTAAGTATGTGTTTACATGAAGGTTAGGAACAAATGATCATCATTGCTTGTCTTATGGAAATTACATATCACATCCACGATATTGGAAAGGAATTAAGAGTGGTATCCACGTGATGTGGGAGTGATGACAAGTTTAAAAGATTAAGTTTAGGTAAATATATGAGTGGGAAAAATCGTATATTCACATATCTATATGTATATATAAATGTATGAGGATCCTCCTTTTTTATAAAGGTATGATATTTCGTGTAACTATAACCACACATATATTAGCATGAATTTAGCTTACGGATGCTTTCAAGATCACATGTGTTGGAATAAATGATTTGCCTACCAATCAAGATATGTAATTATATGTAGTTATTTTATAGATAAAATCATATAGCTATACACATATAAATATTGAAATAATGTTAATTAGTCGGGAGGATGACCTAGAAATTTGACGAATGTTACACCAAGTTCGCCTGGACAGAGGTTGGCTAACTTAGCATGTTCGCTTGAGAATAGGCTTGGCGAACTTGATAGTTTCGCTAGGTTCTTCTAGGGCGAACTTGGTAAGTTCGCTGGCCACAGTTGTGGCGAAACTGTTAGATTCGCATGTATATTCGCTATGGCTATGTAGGGCAAACTTAGCTTTAAGTTCGCTAGGTCAGAAGTAGAGAAATCGTCTAGTGTTGTTTAGACCTCATATGTGTTGTTTGAATATCTATTCAGATTGTGTGTGACTTCTATCGGCCTCTAGTTTGGATTGTGAAATCCGCTTGTCTGGTGAGTTCAAGAATCCCTATTTTTACTGTTTTTAAGACAGTGAATGTATAAAGTTTTAATTAACTTTGAATTATGTAATAGACTTCCGCTGTTTGAGTTTGATAATTATTCGAATTTTAATAGCTATGTTTATGCTATGTTTGCCAACTATGAGAGGTACCTGGTTTGAATCCTTTTATTAACTTTATAAAAGTCTTTAAACAAGTGATAATCATTATAATCTGGATGAGCTTCTTGCATGTTGTAAAACAGGTTGGGAAAGTTTCTTAATAATGAGAGAGAAGATCTCATCAGATTCCCTAAGGCAAATCGTTAATTATATGTATTAAATTACTATCTAAATGAGTGTCAATCAAATAGTTCACAGCATCCTGATGGTAAATGAAAACATTAAAATTAGTCTGCAGCATCACAAGGCAAACTAATCTCCCGTTTAGATCTGTCTTGAACATTTAATATCACATCGTCACCAACTTCAAACTCTTTAAAGCAAGCAATCCTACCCAGTTCTTCAACTTGTTCGATTACAAGATCAAGCTTAGCCACCGCCTCCACCAGTAACGCCACGAACGATGCAAAGGGCAACGCCTCTGAGAATTCCATGCTCGTGATTGCAATCTTGCTCAATGTCGGTCTCAAGGATCTCCTCTCGGCCTCTATCGATTGCTTTGATCTCCACTTGGATAATGCTGATGCTTCTGTTTTTACACTAGGTAAATGTTTTTCAGGATTTGATCCCCCCACTAGGGCTAGCATGTTTGGGCCGAGAAAGAGGCGCGGTTGAGATTTCAGGGCGGTATCTAGGTCTTGCAGTGCTTGGTGGAGGTGATCTTAGAGTATTTCTGGTGAACATTGGCGATGGTTTCGAATGCTATTGGCTAGTTCCATTAAGGCTTTTGATACTTCGGTTGCTAGCCGAGTGCATGGATCTTTGAACAGCAATCGAACCGATTTTGGAGTCTGCAAAATAAGACAACCAAATTTCATGCAACAATTGCTAGAAACGTGTTATAACGGCATTGCACCAAGTGTCGCTGTTATATTTTTTCTTAACCGGAGTTTTGATTATCAATCGTCACAAAGTATAACGGTATATTTTACCAATCTTACTAAATTCATCTTCAGTAAACAGGATGATGTATAGTGAAGGACTGCGGGTTTCGATATATATACATAGGGATGCATTCTTTTTTTTAGAAACAGTAATATATTTGACAACTATATAACACACTTTTACATAATAACAAAATACAATCAATGCAGCAGGAGGGAAAAAAAGTAATTGTGTTATGTATCATATTCAAAGAACCATTTACAAGTATATGATGCGATTGTAAAATTAAGGTCTCTTTGGTTGGGAGGAATTCATGAGATTTTAATTGAATTGGAATTTAAATTCTATTCCTTGACATGTTTGGTTGACTAAGAGAACGAATTGGAATTGGAATTAATTCCAACCAAATATCTCAACTAATGGAATTCAAAATCCCTTCCCATTTCAATGGAATTCGTAATTCCTCACCATTTTAATGAGTAATTTTGTCTTTTATATATTTTTTCATTACAATTCCATTAACAAATATGCTAACTAAAACTCGTTATGTATTTCAAAGGAATCCTTTTAAATTCCAAATTCAATTCCAATTCTAATGAATTTCGCAAACCAAACGCCTTCTTATTTTTGGTTAGGAAATGAGCATCCCTATATATACATATATACAGATTCAATTCAAGTGTTTTTTTTATAAGTTTTGGAGTCAAACTACAAGAAATAAACAACTCTGAGTTAAAAGAAAATCTAGTCGACAAGATCGTCTAGGGGTGTTCAATATTTGGTTTCAAACTGATTAAACCGATAACCGTATCGAAACCGAAACCATTTAAAACCAAACCGAATTACATATTTGGTTTTCCGTTTGCTTCAAACCGAAAACCGAATATGTAATTTGGTTTTTGGTTTGGTTTGGTTTCGGTTTCAAGATTTTGAATTCGGTTTGAACCGAAAAAACCGAATTGGGTTATACCACTATTTTAATTCATATTTTATAGTTAACCCAATTGTTGGGTCTATTTAGACCGTTGTATACTGAGTGGCAATGCTTAGGGACTTATTTGTAATTTTTGTAAAGTTTGGTTTACTCGGCGACACTCCCGACGACACTTTCAGTGTCGCCAAGGATGTTTGGCGACACTTCAGAGAGTGTCGCCTAGTGAATGGTGACACTTGACGGGTTTTCTATAGATAGGGCCCAATTTCTCATTTTAGGGTTAGCTTGTTTATTGTAATTTCACCTTTTGTGCCTGTTTCTGTTGAGAGAATTAGGGTTTCATTGTTAGTCAGGATCTTTCACTGTAATCTACCTTTTGGGCTTAATCTATGAGGTTTGTTTGATTTTCATTTTGTGTTCTTCATCTTTTTCTCTTTGTTCTCGCTTTAGATCTTCAAATCATATGTTCAATAGGTGATTTGTGGATCTGATTGGATCTGGAAATCATTGTTTAAGATCTGAGTTGGATTTTGGACCTACAATCTGGTTTAAAAGCCAAGGTTGCTGATTTCTTCTTCTTTTCATCAGATCTTCATCAGAAACCCGCCAGAGACGTTAAGCGAGGTCAGATATGAAGATTTATGGTGTTTTTTTTCACATTTTCCGGGTTGTGCAGTTCATCGGGCGACACTGCTCATTCATCTGTCAACACGCGTCTTCACCCGGTGACACTCATCTTCATCCGGCGACAATACAATCTTGAACACAAGTTCACTTTGCGACACTATTGGCGACACTATTCACTGTTGCCATGTCGTCACTAGTGGTGAAACTAGTGGTGACACTTGTTAGTGTCGCACAGGCGACATTGTCAGCAACATTGGTGGCGACACTATCCAAATACTCTTTAGAAAAAAAAGAGTATTTTCGAAAAATTTTATTGGATGAATTTTTGAGATTATATTGCAAAGAAAAGGAGGATCATTGTCCAAAAACCTAGAGACAGCCTTTTTTCAGGTTTTCAGAAATTTTGTTTCTGTTGCAATAGCGGATCCGGGACATTAAAACGTCTTCACAACTGTCTAAGACTTTATTTGTATCACATGGATATCACATATGAGAGTATTTGGAACATGAAAATGTAGGCTACGAGCATCTAAGATGCTTCTTTAATAGGGTGACAAGTAGTTGAATATTTGGGGTTTCATGGAATGGATTTAGAGTTTTGTCGTCTTCTGAAGACCTGACCTTTTGGTACTGATCAGTGGAAGTTCAAACCTTTATCTTTTGCCTACAAGTTAGGAGGATCTACACTTGAGGGGGAGAATCAAAGTGAAAGATATCGGATTATCAGTTATTCTTGAAGATATATGACAAAGTTGATCTTTGGATACAAGGATTTGAAGATTCGTTGGATCATGTCAAGACACAATGACAGAGTTAAACACCTTTGTGTTAAAGCCGGTTATTTGATGCTAATCGTTGGAAGTTCAAGCCCTATCTTTGCCTATAAGATAGGAGGATCTACATCTACGGGGGGGAATGATAATAAAAGACATCGGGTTATCGGTGGATTCATGAAGATGCAAGACAATGTCAGAAAATATTGATAGTATCATTCTGGGGGGGGGAGATTGTTGGGTATAAATAATAGAATGATATTATCAATCGAATGATCCAGACAAAAATCAAAGTTTAGTGATTGGCTACACTTCAGGCGACACTCAGAGTGTCGCCCGGGAACATGGCGACACTCACGACGGCACTTACTAGGGTTTCTCAAGGCAGGGGAGGCTGTCTTGAGGAGCAAGGCTCAAAGCTTATAAATAGGGCATTTGGTTTCATTTGTTTTTTTTTGGTCTTTCTGTGAGCCACCAACCCGGAGGAGCTCACCCGGGTGGATGAAAGTTATGTAATTTCTTGTACAAAATCAATGAAATTTATAGCTTTGATCTTCTATATGTCTATCTTTTGTTTGTTTGATTATTTGTTGGCTCACAACCACCCGTCTCTACTCTTTTCTTTCATTCTCATTATACATGTCTGGATCTGTGTTAGGTCTAATTCCATCTCCTCTAGTGATCATTGGTCGGTGAGGACCATACAGAATGGAGTTCCATTGATTGTAGTTCTGATACATGAAGAATGACTTCATTCGGTTTTTCCAGTTGGGTAAGTCATCTTCTCCTTAAAGCTTTGGAAGACGAGTTGTGGTTCCCGATTCAACATCAAGCAACAACGGTGAAGCCATTGAACAAACACAAGAGTTAGACAAGTAAAAACAACTCTGAATGTCGCCAAAAATTCAAGTGTCGCTAGAATGATTGTCGCCAAAAACAAGACTGTCGCCGGAGAAAATAGTGCAAGCCATGGTAAGTGTCGCCTGATCAAAAGAAAATGTCACTAGACAAGTTTCATCTAACAAACAAAGTCGCCAACTTACGTTGAGTAAGAGGAATGTCGCCAACCAACTGTCGCCAGCAACACTATCGCCAAGACAGAGTGTGGCCAAAGAAAATGTCACCACAAACAGAAGACTCAAACACACTCAGAAACAACAAGACAATCAGCAACAACAAAACAATTAGCAACAAGAATGTCGTCTGAAGAACAAGAGTGTCGCCATATGAACCCGCACCAACCCCTTCTCCAAGTTGTAATGAACCAAATCCAAAAAATATTCTTATTTACCTAAAATAATATTATAGGGGTGAAGGATGAATAAAACACAATGGAGGGTTTATTTTTAGTGGTGCATTTTGACTAGTTTGGGTGAAAGGGGACAAATATGAAAGTTTAAGGGTTGTTTTGTAATTTCAAAATTCTGGATTAAAATGGGGGGAGGGCTGTGCAAATTACACACACAAGTGTGTGTTTGTGTCTTCCAAAGAGAAAAGAGAAAGAAGAAGCGCTGGAGAACAAAGAGCTAGTGATTGCATGCTTAATTTTAGGGTTTTTGATCTGCACAACTCCTTCATAACATCAAGTAAGTGCTCTTTCATCTTTTGAATCCACCATTTGAGGTGTTCTTGGTGGGGTTTTGGTGAAAACGAATTTGGTGATGAATTGGGTGGTCTAGGTGGTTAATAACTTGTTAAAAGCGATAACCTAGCTTGAATGAAGGTAATGGGAGGTAGATAACATCATCTAAACACATCTAATTTGATGATTCAAGAATTAGGGTTCTTGAGGGTGATTTGGGGGTTTTCAATCTAATGATGCTTAAATGATAATTTGGTGGTTGCTTAGTGTCTTTGGTGTTAAAAGATACATTATTATGTAAGAAGCCTAATCTAATTTGATGATTTGAAAATTAGGGTTCTTGAGGTGAAAAATTAGGGGTTTTTTTTATTTGGATGGTTTAAATGGTGAATTGGAATTTAGTTAGTGTTTATGGTGTTGATAAACACATTAATTAGTAGAAACCTCAATCAAATGGTGAATCAAGAACCTTTGGGAATTGGGTGAAATTGGATGAAACCCAAACGGGTCAACTTGGGTTGAAAGTTGATTGTTAGGTGTTGGAGGTTTGGTTAAGGTTGTGTTAACCAACTTAAGTTATGGTGTTGATCATAGGTGTGTCATGAATCTTAATTTGGTGAATAAATTGAGATTATATGTTTGCTAAATGCTAGTTGTTTGTTCGGTGATCAAGTGTTAAAGAGCTAGCATTGAAGACCAAGTAGGATCATTGTTGGCTAAAGGTCAGTGCTTTGCGCTTACTTAGTAATGATAGGTGTTAGTAAATGCGCGTAGTTGATATACATGTTGATTTTGTTGATTAATTTATGTGTAAATATGTGTATGTTGGTTGGCGGAATTTCATATGGTGTATGTATGCAAAGGGTGGGTGCTTGAGGTCTATGAACCTCATAATGTCTCATGGGAATTATAGTCATAGAATTTCTTATGTGTTCTATGGAGTCATTTTTATGTATGTGTCGAATGTATGGATGGGGTGAATATGATGTAATTGAAGTCTTTGAACTTCAAAACTAATTGGTGGGATTGGGGTCTTTGAACCTCACAATGTTGGGTATAACGTATGGGTTATAAGGATGGGTTAGTAACTTATGTGTACACTTGTATGTATGTTGGTGTTTGAAGTCTAAGAACCTCACCGGTAGTTAATTGAGGTGAAGAACTTCATTTATGTCGTTGTCGCTTGATGTCTTTAAACTTCACTTATGTCGTTATTGCTTGGCGTCTAAGAACCACATACGGTAGTTATTGAGGTCATGAACTTCACAAGGTTGTGTTGTGGCATTTGAGATCTTTAGAACCTCATATACAAGAGTTTGAAGTCTAAGAACCTCACACGGTAGTAATTTGAGGTCACGACGAACTTCACAAGTCGTTTTGTGGTAATTGAAGTCTAGGAACCTCACACGGAAGTTAATTGAGGTCATGAAATTCACATAGTTGTTTGTGGTGCCATGAGGTCTTTAGAACCTCACAAAGAAGTATGGTAGGGTTGTTAGATGTTTAAAACAATCCTAAAATGTTGTTGGAGGTTTAAAACGACTAGGGGTCGAGTCGGGAAGGTCAAAAATGCCAAAAACTGCAAAATTGGGTTTGCTGGTGCAAAGGCTGGAGTCTGGGGCGTCTGGGACGGCTGGCAGGCTCTGCTAGCGCCCAAGTGGGACGCATGTTGGTTGAATTTTTGAGTTTTCTTTCTAGGACACTTGGGGTGTCTTGAGGCTATTACTAATGGTTTATTTATGGTGTTTTCTTGTAGGTAAAGCTCCGGTTCAAGTCTCGGGTCACGCTTCGTGTCAGATTGGATTCTCAATAGTTTTGGTAGATGTTAATGGTTGGAGTTAAACCTCTTGGTTGATGAGTCTTTGAACTTGTTTGAACTATCTTGTTGATGTTAAAACTTGTTGTTATCTTTTGAGATGTCGGTCGGTTGTTTTAAAACAAAACTATGTCATTGTCATATTATTTTTCTTAACATGTGTTGTTTAATCAAGAGTGTCAAATGGGACCTATTTTCCGCATGATTTTGAAAGTTAATATCGGGTGTAAATTTTGGGTGTTACACAAGTTTTCTCTAAAACTCAACCAAAACAGCTCAGAAATCCAATGAAATGGAAATTTGAACCAACACGAAGCAAACTCTTATGATTTAAAGCAAAAACCTATCAAACAAATCACTCGAATCAATCAACAATAAACTCAGATTTGATGAAAAAAGCTTGAAACTAAGAAAAACCCCAAAAACTCACAAAAAAACTAGAAATCAAGAACTCATTGGCTCTGATACAAGATTGATAGTCCTTCGAATCTTGATTCCAGCTTCGTTTTGATATAAAAGAGTAGAGGCTGGTGGTTGTGAGCCAAACAAACAATCAAACAACAATAGATAGACAGATAGAAGATCAAAACTATAAATTTCATTGATTTTGTAAAAGAATTTATATAACTTTCATCCACCCCGGGTGAGCTCCCCCGGGGTGGTGGCTCACAAAAAGACCAACAAAGACAAATTAAACCAAATGCCCTATTTATAAGCTTTGATCCTTGCTCCCCAAGTCAACCGCCCCTGCCTTGAGAAATCCTAGTAACTGTCGCCATTCACCGGGGAGTGTCGCCATGTTCCCGGGCGACACTCTTAGTGTCGCCTGAAGTGTCATCGATCACTAAACTTCGTTTATCGTCTGGATCATTTGATTGATAGTATCATTCTATTATTTATACCCAAAAATTTCGGACAACAAATACCCCATAGGAACTAGATAGGTGTTTAGTAACAAAAAGTATGACAGACGGGTTGTGGTACGAAACAAAGCACGTTTGGTTGTGCAAGGCTTTTAGCAAGAAGAAGGGATTAACTAGAAGAGGTGTTCGCTCCAGTTGCAAAACTGGAGGCTATTCGTATCTTTCTTGCCTACGCTTCATACAAGAATTGTAAAGTCTACCAAATGGATGTGAAATGTGTGTTTCTTTATGACAAAGTGCATGAGGAGGTGTATGTCTGCAAGCCTCTAGGATTCAGTGATCCAGAGTTCCCAGACCGAGTTTGCAAGTTGGATAAGGCTATGTATGGACTTCACCAAGCTCCTAGGGCATGGTATGAAACCCTGTCCAAACATCTTCTTCAGAACGTATTCATCCATGGCACTATAGACATGACACTTTTCAGGAAGACTGCCAGAGATGATGTGCTCATGGTTCAGGTTTACGTGGATGACATCATATTCGGGTCAACAAATGAGACTCTCTACAAAGAATTTGAGGTGGTGATGAAAACTAAGTTTTGAGATGAGCTCTATGGGAGAAATGGTCTTCTTTCAGGTTGTTCTGTCTGAAGACGGTAACCTGATTCATCAAGCCAAATACGTCAAAGATATTTTTGCAAAATTCAAGATGTTTGGTTGTTCACCTTCTCATACACAGTTTGCAATATCGGTCGATGATTGAGTCACTGATGTATTTGACCGCCAGTCGGCCTGATATCATGTTCGCAGTGTGTTATTGCCCTCGGTATCAATCGAATCCCAAAGAATCACATGAATTTGATGTCAAAAGGATCTTTTGCTATCTGCAAGGGGCACCTAAGCTAGGGTTATGGTATCCTAAGAATGGTGATTTCGAGCTATATGCGTATTCTGACAAAGTGACCATGGTGGTTATAAGCTCAACAAAAAGTCTGCTACCAGTGGCCGTCAGTACTTGGGTAATCGACTTTTCTCCTGGTAGTGCAAGAAACAAACAACCATTTCCATTTCTACCATTGAAGTCGAGTACACTGCAACATCTAGTTGCTGTTCTCAAGTTCTCTGGATTCAACAACAAATGATGGATTACGGAATAAACTTTATGCCTACTCCAATTTTCTGTGATAACGAAGCTGCTCTCGGAATTGTGAAGAATCATGTGCAACATTCATGCTATTCGGGACGCTTTTGAGAAAGGCTATATCAATGTGGTGTCGGTTTCCACTGACGATCAAAATGCGGATATTTTTACAAAGGCCTTTGACAAGTCAAAGTTTCTGTCCTTGGTCGAACTTTTGGGATTGATATCCTTTGAGAGATGCTTTTCTCTCTATCCTGTTATTATTGTATATACTGTGCATATTAGCTTTACTTGCTATCAAAATCATTTTTCAAAACCCAAAAAGATTTTCATACCCTCCGCATGCTTGACTGTACTTCATAGTTTTTTTTCTATTATCTGTGTTTTAAAATCTCATTTTTCAATATCTTTAGTCTTTCGCTGTGCTACAAAAAGTTTGTTTCACTCTGATATGCATCACAAAATTAAATTTTCGGGGAAGATATCTTCATTCGTTTATGGAAAATAAATTATTAAAAAAAATTATGTCTGAATATATAGCGTATTTTGTACTATCTGTACTTTTGAGAAATGTTAGGAACTAACTTGTTTATGTTATCACATGAATAGGATCTGAAAAAGAATGCAGTTATATTTGATGATATGTCGGTAGACTTAGAATTCCAACCAATGTAGAAAGGTTACTCTGTGATATAACATAACGATCGATGAAAAGTGGATTTCCCATTTAAGTGTAGGTCTGCACAGACTGAGACCTTTCATAAAGGGATTGTGAGTTGACTGTTTACAGTCTTATATACATATTATATACCAAGAAATGTCATGAAGAATAAAATACACCAATGTGTGCAAAAGTGGTCTGCAAAGCAGTATCTCGAGCAAAAAAACACGCAATGACGTGGTATAGGATTAAAAACAAAAGTGTAACACCTAGAAAATTCCTAAGCAAGTGAAGGGGCCATGATTGAAAATAAGTTAAAACCCAAGGACCCAAAGTAACAAGATGAGAAGAACAAGGACCAAAAATGAAAATTTGGGAAAATTAGCTTGTAACGGACGTTCACTAGCCATAACGGCCCATTACGCATCATGACATCACCCTCGTGACGGACAGTCACGAACCATAATGGTCCGTTACGTGGTTCGGAAGTGCGTAGCCGCCAAGTAAAGGCGTGACAGACCGTCACGGACACAAATTTTGCCCTATAAATTCATGAACGAACTCATCCATTTCTCACGCATTCTACACCTCAAAAACACACTCAATCTCTGGAGTTCCAAACCCAAGCCCCGGTTCGCGTACGAGAGTCCGGTTTCCAATGTTTCGACTCCAAATTGTCGTAGATAGTGTCGAGCTAAGTTCTGACCTACTGTTGCGCTTTGATTATACACCATTAAACTAGGATTATGTACTTAAGTAATGTCATTGCATATCTAGGAGCTTTGTCCGAGGTGTTTGCCATATTACTGATTCAATAAGCAGAAATACTGTTGAGGTAAGTTCTTAAACTGTGATTCATGAACCCAATCATGACCTTATCTGGCATGATTGATTTATGAAAACATTTGGAGTATCTTAAAACGATTACACCGATTGTTTATATATAACGTATTCTAAGCGCTTATTGTATTTCACTTGCCCGTGGAAAGGCATGTTGGACAGGACCCGTGGAATGGTCTTTGGTTATATATATACTGAATGATTGTTCATAGTTGTCTATGAATTTGGGTGTTGAAGCCCATGAATGTGTTCAAGATACTCTAGCGGGTCATTTTAATAAACTATTTTAGTTTATGGATTCTTCAGCTTTATACTGACCCATGTTTTATCAAATGTTTTTGAACGCATCATAGGTAGACAATAGATGAGGCATTTCTAGGACTAGAATGAAACGATGAACGATCCAGATGATGGGCATGCCTGCCACTATAAGTCCAGAATGACATGTTACTTGTTAGGAACGAATGATGTAACTTTTGGTTAAACATGATGTAAACAGTGTTTTGATGTTAATAGAAGTTATGATTTAGTCTTCCGCTGTGTGTTTTGGTATCAACGTCATAGTAACTAGAAGACGGCCTTCTGATCCGTATGTAGTTATCTGGCAAAAGGAATGTTCTGTCTACGGAAAGAACAATGTATAAATCTCTTCTAGACACGTCGTTCTTTCCTAGGAACATCTCTATTGGAGGTACTACTCTGGTTAGATAAATGTCATGTGTTACGGGTGTGACAAGTTGGTATCAGAGCCTCAGTTTAAGAGATTTCGATGCTACGGTAATAGTATCTAGACTTAAACTAGGACTCTGAGATTAGTCTGGAATGCCTCAGGATAAGTTAGGTGTATACATTCAGTACGACTTATAACGGGAAATTCCTAGAAATTAGATAATTAAAGGCATTTTTGGCCAAGTGTTATTAATTTCTGAATTTATGGATTTTGACCGGTTATACGAATTCTGATGTTATACATCTGTGTAGGTATAAAATGGCAGGACGTGGTAGAGTACAAGGCAGAGGTAGGGATAGGATGCCCAACACTAGGTCTTGTACTCGTGACACGACAAACACGAAAACTGATCCAAACGAAAACGTCAATACTAATACTGAACTCGAACAACCTGTGGAAGAAGTTATTATGACGGAAGCCCAATTTCAAGGGGCCGTGGCATCTGAGGTCACCCGAGTTCTTCAAACAACTTTACCTGTGATCCTTGATGATGCTCTTAGGAGAAGGGAGAATCATAACAGTCTAGGAAACCGGAATGAAGGAACAAGTGGTGCTATGCCCCGAACGGAAGATACCCTGAATACCTCTCCAGTAGGAAACAATGTAGGGACCACCCGAACTCATGAAACAGTTGGAATAACAAACCAGAGTACAAGAATTCATGGCCACGTATGTAACTACAAGAATTTCAGCGACTGCCATCCCAAACCATTCAATGGAAAGAAGGATGCTATTGGAGCTTTGAAGTGGATCACATCTATGGAAGCTGTGATAAAGATGAGTTAGTCAAATAGACGAAGGGAGTTAGTCAAACAGACGAAGGAAGAAGCTGTTACTGATAGAATGACATGGGAAGATCTCAAAACATTAATCATGAAGAGGTACTGTCCATAGAATGTCGTGGACAAGATTGAATCTGAATTTCTGCGGTTTGAAGCTGGAACAATGACTCATCAGGACACAACCAAATTTAATGAGATGGCCAAGCTGGTGCCACATTTGGTTACTCCTGAATTACGAAGAGTCAAATGTTATATTCAAGGCTTACCTCCTAAGGTTCGTACCTTAGTGAAATCTACCGCGCCCGAAATGATAGATTTAGCCGATGAAAAGAGTGCGGTGATGTTTGATGAAGTGGCAGCTCAAGAGCCACCAAAAGTTGATCACAAAAGGAAACCTAAAAAAGTTGTTTATAAATTTAAACCGGGAAATAGTACATTTCCCAGAAGAGGAGAGTTTAACCCCAACCCTGATAAAACCAATTAGGAAATGAAATGCCAGACTTGCCAGAAGTTTGGTCACTTGGCAATCCATTGCCCGAATGTTAAGTATTTTAACTGTGGAGAGATAGGGCACTATAGGACTTCCTGTCCTAAACCACTTAAACCAAGAATGGGTGGTCAGAACAAGGGAACAGGATGAGTATTCGTCTAAGGAAGTGGAGATGAATAGAAAAATTAAGCTAAGGAGGTGGCCGCTACTTTCTTAGTTAATAATATTTACGCCAAGATTCTATTTAATATAGGGGCGAATAGATGTTTTGTATCATGTGCATTCACCCCATATTTAGGCGTAAGATCAATTCCACTTATTCATGCCTATATCATTAAAACGACAAGTGGCGAACATATTAGGATAACCGAAGCATACCCTGATTGTGTCATCAATTTTGGTGACGATAAGGTATTAGTTACACTAATGCCAATGAACATGAGGTTATCCTAGGGATGGATTGGTTAAACCAATACCAGGCCCAGACTGATTATGACCAGAGAACGGTCAAGATTAAGAAACCAGATGAAACTAGTTTAATGATTCAGGGTGATAGCAAGACTAATAAGATAAAAATTATTTCTATTGCGAAACCTAGAAAAGAATTAATTAAGTGTGACAAAATATTCTTACTCCATGCCTTAAACACTAAACCCTAAGGATACATTACGGATATTCCCGTAGTCTGTGATCACCCGGATGTCTTTCCGGAAGAATTAGCCAGTCTTCCACCTGATCGTCAGATCGAGTTCCGAATCGAACTCATTCCTAGAGCTAAAACTGTTGCAAGATCCCCTTATCGTCTAGCTCCTTCCGAACTGAAAGAATTGATGAAAAAAATTCAAGAACTCCTAGACAAAGGGTTCATTCGTTCGAGCATTTCACCTTGGGGAGTACCGGTACTATTTGTTAAGAAGAAGGAAGGAAGCATGAGGATGTGCATTGATTATCAGGAGTTAAATAAACTGACTATAAAGAACAGATATCCATTGGCTAGAATAGATGATCTATTCGATCAACTACAAGGAGCCAAGTATTTCTCAAAGATCAATCTTAGATCAGAATATCATCAGTTGAAGGTACAAGAAGAAGATGTACATAAGACTGCTTTCAGGACCAGATATGGTCACTATGAAATCCTGGTCATGTCATTTGGTCTAACGAATGCTCCCGCAGCATTTATGGACCTGATAAACCGAGTTTGTAAACCATTCCTTGATAATTCGTCATCGTTTTCATTGATGATATTCTTATTTATTCCCGAAGTCAAGAAGAACATGCGGAGCATCTTAGAATCATTCTGGAAACCCTAAGAAAAGAAAGATTGTACGCTAAGTTTTCCAAAAGAGAATTTTGGAAACAAGAAGTACAATTTCTTGGGCACGTTGTGAACGAGCGTGGAATATAAGTGGACCCAAGTAATATTGAAGCGGTTATGAAATGGGAAGCCCCAAAGACTCCAACAGAAATCAGAAGCTTTCTAGGATTAGTCAGTTACTACAGAAGGTTTATTCAGGACTTTTCCAAGATTGTCACACCTTTAACTGGTTTAACTCAGAAAGCAGCAAAGTTTGAATGGGGCACGAAACAAGAAGAAGCATTCAGTACTCTCAAAGATAAGCTCAGTCATGCACCGATCTTAGCACTACCCGATGGAAATGATGATTTTGTTGTCTATTGTGACGTTTCCCGAACTGGTCTGGGTTGTGTGTTGATGCAACGAGACAAGATTATTGCCTACGCATCACGCCAACTTAAAATTCATTAGAAAAACTATACCACGCATGATTTTGAACTTGGTGCCATAGTGTTCGCTCTAAAGAACTGGATACACTGTTTGTATGGTACCAAATGCATGATATATTCAGACCACAAAAGCCTCCAACATATTTTCAATCAGAAGGATTTAAATATAAGGCAAAGGAGGTGGATGGAACTTATCAATGACTACGATTATGAAATGAAATACCATCCCAGGAAGGCAAATGTAGTGGCAGATGCTTTGAGTTGGAAGGAACGAAGCCAACCAATTAAAGTAAAAGCACTACGATTAGATCTAAAGTTAGATTTAATGGAACAAATCAAAGAAATCCAACCAAAAGCCTTGGAAGAAGAGAATATCAAGAAAGAACGTATGGTTGGAAAACAAAAATTGCTATCCAAAGGAAATGATGGAGTCATGAGATTCAATCAAAGAATCTGGATTCCAAGACTTGGAGATATTCAAGACAAGGTGTTAGATAAAGCACATAAATCAAGATATTCCATGCATCCTGGTGCAAACAAGATGTATAAAGATCTGAAGACACATTACTGGTAGCCTAATAATGAAGAGATCAATTGCCTAGTATATAGACAGATGCTTGACTTGTCTTCAAGTTAAGATTGAGCACTAGAAACCAGCATGTCAATTACAACAAATAGAATTACCTGTCTTAAAATGGGATCGTATTACGATGGATTTCATTACCAAACTACCCAGAACTCAGAAAGGGCATAATGCAATATGGGTCGTGGTCGATAGACTGAACAAGTCAGCCCATTTCATACCTATCAATGAAACATACTCAATGGATAAGTTGGCCAGAATCTATATCAATAAAATTGTGAGCCACCATGGAATACATTGTCTATTATTTCTGATAGAGACAGTTGGTTCACATCTAGATTCTGGATAAGTTTTCAAAAAGAATTGGGAACTAGACTTACCATGAGTACTGCATATCATCTCCAGACAGATGGACAGAGTGAACGAACAATTCAAACTTTGGAAGATATGCTAAGAGCTTATGTTATCGATTTCGGAGGTAATTGGGATCATCACCTACCGTTAATCGAATTCTCCTACAATAACAGTTACCATTCAAGTATTAAAGCTGCACCTTTTGAAGCACTGTACGAAAGGAAGTGCAGAACTCCTGTCTGTTGGACTGAGTTAGGAAACAGTCAATTATCTGGACCTGAAATTATATAAGAAATAACAGATAAGATAGTCCAAATTAAACAACGGTTTAAAGCGGCTCAAGATCGACAAAAGAGTTATGCTGGCAGAAGACGACGACCATTAGAATTCCAAGTCAGAGATTATGTGATGTTAAAAGTTTCACCTTGGAAAGGTGTTGTAAGGTTCAAGAAATGTGGAAAGTTAGGACCAAGATATATCGGACCTTACAAAATCATTAAAAGGGTTGGAGCAGTAGCCTACAAGTTAGATCTACCTAAAGCCTTACAAGGGATTCACAATACGTTTCACGTATCTTGCTTACGTAAGTGTTTAGCTGATCCAACTCAGGCTATTACACTAGATGATGTACACGTAGATGACAAGCTTCAATTCACTGAACAACCGATCAAGATTTTAGACACCTAGGAACGGAAATTGAGAAAGAAATTTATACCAATGGTGTTAGTTCAATGGCAAGGTCGGATTGGAGCAGACAAAACTTGGGTATTAGAAGAACATATGAAAGCCAAATATCCTCAGTTGTTCACATCTTAATTTCGATGACGAAATTTCTTAAAAGGAGGGGAGATTTGTAACACCCGAAAAATTCCTAAGCAAGTGAAGGGGCCATGATTGAAAATAAGTTAAAACCCAAGGACCCAAAGTAAGAAGATGAGAAGAACAAGGACCAAAAACGAAAATTTGGGAAAATTAACCTGTAACAGACTGTCACAAGCCATAACTGTTTGTTACGTATCATGACGGACCGTCACCCGTCATGACGGTTCGTGCCGCAAAACCCAGAAGCGGTTTAGGGTTTCTGACACGTGTCTGATGACTTACCCTCGTGATGGACCGTCATGAACCATAACGGTCTATTAAGTGGTCCAGAAGTGCGTAGCTGCCAAGTCAAGGCATGACGGACCGTCACGCCTGGTAACGGTCCGTCATGGACTCAAATTTCGCCCTATAAATTGATGAACAACTCAGCCATTTCTCACACATTCTACACCTCAAAATACACACTCACTCTCTGGAGTTCCAAACCCGAGCCCTCGTACACGCCAGAAGATCGAGAATCAACCATGCCATTTCATATGACATCCTTGTAATTGAACGTCAAATAAGGGAATTATGGTATTCTGCCAAGTTCAGTGTGAGTGTCAAACCAATCCACATCAAAGCAACAGTAAGAGGCAAGGTCCTAAGACTAAATGACTAGCCGGGTGATCCCTACAAGGTTGATGATAGAATTGTGGAAGAATGTTTAGATGAATGGGTTATGAGGGGGATCTGAGAAAGAAAGAGATCAAGAAAAGTCAACTATCAAGAGAATGGCGTTTTATAACACACATCTTTGTCGTATGCCTCTCACATAGGAAGGGAGGATACGATGCTATAAACTATGAATGGGAGAATGCCATGTTGAGACTGTGTAGCGATCAAGTTGTCAACATATCACCCATAAATTTCAATCATATGTGTGGTAACGCTCAATTGAATAGATGGTTGATGTACCCACAGTTTTGTCCAGATGATGATCAATGACCAACTTCCAGATCTGCCGAAGGATGGAGATCTATTTACCTTCACGAAAATATACAGAAGAATTTATACCGACTGCAGTCGAGGACATGCCAGCTTCTCTGGCAAGGTCACTCCCTGTTGGATATATGATGTCCTATCGTCAATTAAGTAAACGTTACTAACGAGGTACGATCCAAACAGTTACACTTTGGTCAACGAGCATATATATATATAATATTTACATGTTAAATATTATTCACGAAAGACGAATTTATTATTCAGCGGATTAATGTTTAGAGATATATTTATCGGTGATTGAGTTAATTAATTATTTAGTGAAATACTTATTTACGGGGAATAAATCTTTAAGATGTTAAACATTTAAAGAATGCATTTTTACTGACTATTTATAATTAGTAAAATACAGGGTTAAATAATTAATTGTTAATGATTAGTTGGGTATTAACTTTTAATACCTTAGGGGCCCGATCTGTAAATAGGGTGGTTATAAATATAACCTTAACTAATAAGCCTAGGACATTTTCTTAGCCACCGAGGGTTTTCGAAAACCCTCCCCCTCCCTCTCTAGGTTTCGGTCGACGCCACCACCACCGTCGTACGCCACCGTGAAGCCGGCCACCACTGTTGCGAACCTCTGTCGCCTGATCCTTCGTCGTCGCATGCCACCGCCGTGACCGGTTCCCCTCTGCGCAACTCTTGTGACGTTTTGTTGTAGTTTTTCGTGTACGTGTCATCTAGCGTGACGCTCGTTGATCTGAGGTGTTCTGATTTGGTTATCGTCAAAGGTATAATCATTAAACACCCTATGTTTAAGTTTTGTTTATATTCTTTATATGTGTAACACCTAAAAAATTCCCCTTGGAAAATAAAAGACCAAACTTGCCAAATTTATAGTTGAAGGGTTAGTATAATAATATTCAAAATCCAAGGACTAAAGATGAAAATACTGAAAATCAAAGGGATAACGGACTACTACCCAAGGCTTAGCGGTCCGCTACGTGCTGAGCAAGTATATAATGATGACATGACACGTGTCAAGCCAACTAGCGTTCTCCTAAACCCTATGGCGAACCGCAGGAAGTCCTTAACGGTCCGCTACGAAATAAAAGAGGGCTGGCGGACCGCTAACCCTTGCTTAACGGTCCGCTACTTGTACCCTAAGGCAAATTTGCGGCTGGAGGCGGTGGCGGACCGCCACCACCTTGCATAGCGGTCCGCAACGGGTTCCACTTTGGCCTAGAAATAGAAATGTTGAGCTCAGTCTCTTGGCATCATTCGCACAACACAAAAACACACACTTAACATATGAAGTTCCAATTCCGAAGTCCGGTTCACGTACGAGAGTTCAGTTTCCAATGTTTCGACTCCAAATTTGTTGTAGATAGTGCTGAGGTAAGGTTCTGACCTACTGTTACGATTTGGTTATACACCATTAAGCTAGGATTGTGTAAACTTAGTCATGTCATATTATATCTAGGAGCTTTGTCCGAGGTGTTTGCTATATTACTGAATTCATAAGCCGAAATACTGCCGAGGTGTGTTTCTAAACTATGATGCATAAACCCAATCATGACCTTGTCTGGCTTGATTGATTTATGAAAACATTTTGAGTATCTTGAAACGATTGCGCCGGTTGTTTATATATAACGTATTCTAAGCGCTTATTGTATTTCACTTGCCCGTGGAACGACATGTTGGACAGGACCCGTGGAACGGTCTTTAGTTAAATATAGACTGAATGATTACTCATAGTTTTCTATGAGCGGGGGTGGAACCCTGGAACTGTGTTCAAGATACTTTGGCCGGTCATTTTAATAAACTATTTTAGTTTATGAATTCACCAGCTTTATGCTGACCCATGTTTTATCAAATGTTTTTGAAGGCATCACGGGTAGACATTAGAGAAGGTATTTCCAAGACTAGAATGAAATGATGAACGATCCAGATGATGGGCATGCCTCCCGGATGATATGTTCCTTGTTAGGAACGATGATAAAATGTTATGTAACATTTTGATTTCATGAATGTAAAACAATGTTTTAATGAAATGAAAGATGATGAATTAGTTTCTGCTGTGTGTTTTTGATATCAACATCACAGTAACTAGAAGGCGATCTTCAGAACGGTATGTATTTATCTAATAAACGTAATGTTCTATCTAAGGAAAGGGCGATGTATAAATCTCTCCTAGACCCGTCGTCCTTTCCTGGGAACATCTCTGGTGGAGGTATTACTCTGGTTAGATAACTGTCCTGTGTTATGGGTGTAACAAGTTGGTATCAGAGCCTCAGTTGAAGGGATTTAGAAACTACAGGAGTGTCTAGACTTAAACTAGGACTCTAAGATTAGTCTGGAATGCCTCAGGATAAGGTAGATACATTCATTACGACCTATAACGGGAGATACCTAGAAATCAAATAATTAAAGGCATCTTTAGCCAAATGTTGTTAATTTCTGGATTATAACCGGTTATACGAATTTTGATGTTATATACCTGTATGTATGTATGTATAATTGACAGGACGTGGTAGAGGACAAGGAAGAGGTAGGGGTAGGATGCCTAACACTAGGTCCCGTACCTGTGACACGACGAATACAAACACTGATCCAAACGAGAACATGAACATAAATGTTGAACCTGAGCAGCCTGTTGAAGAAGTCATTATGACTGAAACTCAGTTCCAAGGAGCTGTGGCATCTGAGGTCACCCGAGTACTTCAAACAACTCTACCCGGAATTCTTGATGATGCTCACAACAGTTTGGGAAATCAAAATGAAAGAACGAATGGTGTTATTCCCCGAACAGAAGATACTCTCCATACCACTCATGTAGGAAATAACATCGGAATAACTCGAACTCATGAAACAATTGGGATAACGAACCAGAGTACAAGAATACATGGTCAAGGATGCAACTATAAAAATTTCAGTGACTGTCACCCTAAGCCATTTAATGGGAAGAAGGATGCCATTGCAGCCTTACAGTGGATCACCTCTACGAAAGTTGTCATAAAGACGAGGGAATGCAGATGGGATCAAGTTGTAAAGTTTTCCACACATTCCTTTGAGGAAGAAGCTCTTGACTGGTGAGAATCAGTCAAATAGACAAAAGGAGAAGCTGTGAATGACAGTATGACTTGGGAGGATCTCAAGTCTTTGATTGTAAAGAGGTATTGTCCACAAAATGGTGTGCATAAAATTGAAGCAGAATTTCTGCGGTTCGAAGCTGGAACCATGACTCATCAGGAGTATATGACCAAGTTTAATGAGATGGCCAAATTGGTGCCACATTTGGTTACTCCAGAGTCAAGAAGAATTAAATGTTATGTTCAAGGTTTACCTCATAAGGTTCGTACCTTAGTGAAATCTATCGCACCTGAGATGATAGATTTGGCTGTTGAGAAGAGTGCAGTGATGTTTGATGAGGTGGCAGCCCAAGAGCCACCAAAGATTGAACACAAGAGTAAACATGAATAAGTAGTTTATAAGTTTAAACCAGGAAATAGTAAATTTACCATAAGGGGAGGGTTTAACTCTAACACAGATAGGACTATCCAAGGGAAAAAAGTGCCAGACTTGCCAAATGTTTGGACATTCCACAACCTAGTGCCCAAATATTTTAACTGTGGAGAGATAGGGCACTATAGGACTTCTTGTCCGAAGCCACCTAAACAGAAAATATGTGGTCAGAACAAGGAAACAGGATGAGTGTTTGTCTTAGGAAGTGGAGATGAACAGAAAAATAACGAAGTGACAGGTACTTTGTTAGTTAATAATATTTACGCCAAGATTTTATTTGATACAGGGGCGAATAGAAGTTTTATTTCATGTGCATTCACACCATATTTAGGCGTAAGACCGATTCCACTTATTCATGCCTATGTCGTTGAAACGGCAAGTGGCGAACAGATTAGGATAACCGAAACATACCCTCATTGTGTTATCAATTTTGGTAACGATAAGGTATTAGTTACACTAATGCCAATGAACATGAATGAATATGAGGTTATCCTAGGAATGGATTGGAAAAACCAATAATGGGCCCAGATTGATTGTGACGAGAGAACGGTCAAGATTAAGAAACCAGATGAAATTAGTTTGATGATTCAAGGTGATAACGAAACCAATAAGATTGAAATTATTTCTATAGCAAAACTAAGAAAGATATAATTAAAGGAGATGGTATATTCTTACTCCATGCTTTAAACGTTAAACCCGAAGGACAGATTGCGGATATTCCCATAGTCTGTGATCACCCAGATGTTTTTCGGAAGAATAACTCGGTCTTCCACCTGATCGTCAGATCGAGTTCCGAATCGAACTCATTCCTGGAGCTAAACCTGTTACAAGATCCCCTTATCGTGTAGCTCCTTTCGAACTGAAAGAATTGATGAAACAAATTCAAGAACTCTTAGACAAAGGATTCATTCATCCAAGTACTTCACCATGGGGAGCACCGGTACTATTTGTTAAGAAAAAGGACGGAAGCATGAGGATGTGCATTGATTATCGGGAGTTAAATAAGCTGACTGTGAAGAGCAGATATCCATTGCCTTGAATAGATGACCTGTTCGATTAGCTACAAGGAGCCAAGTATTTCTCAAAGACCAATCTTAGATCAGGATATCATCAGTTAAAGGTAAAAGAGGAGAATGTACGTAAAACTGCTTTCAGAACCCGATATGGTCATTATGAATTCCTGGTCATGTCGTTCGGTCTACCGAATGCTCCTGCAGCATTTATGGACCTGATGAACCGAGTTATTAAACCATTCCCTGATAAATTCATCATCGTTTTCATCGATGATATTCTTACCTATTCCCAAAGCCAAGAACAATATTCTGAGCATATCAGAATCATTCGGGAAACCCTAAGAAAAGAAAGATTGTATGCTAAGTTTTCCAAATGCGAATTTTGAAAACGAGAAGTACAATTTCTTGGGCATGTTGTGAACGAGCATGGAATACAAGTAGACCCAAACAAGATTGAAGCAGTTATGAATTGGGAAGCCCCAAAGACTCCAACAGAAATCAAAAGTTTCCTTGGACTAGCCGGTTAATACAGAAGGTTCATTCAGGAATTTTCCAAGATCGCAACACCATTGACTGCTTTAACTCAGAAAGCAGCAAAGTTTGAATGGGGTACAAAACAAGAAGAAGCATTCAATATTCTCATAAATAAACTCAGTCATGCACCAATCTTAGCACTACCTGAAGGAAATGATAATTTTGTAATCTATTGTGACGCTTCTCGAACTGGTCTGGGTTGTGTGTTGATGCAGCGAGATAAGGTTATTACTTACGCATCACGCCAACTTAAAGTTCATGAAAAGAACTATACCACGCATGATCTAGAACTTGGTGCCATAGTGTTCGTTCTAAAGATCTGGAGACACTATCTATATGGTACCAAATGCATGATATATTCAGACCATAAAAGCCTCCAACATACTTTTAATCAGAAAGATTTAAATATAAGACAAAGGAGGTGGATGGAACTCATCAATGACTATGATTGTGAAATCAAATACCATCACGGGAAGGCAAATGTAGTAGTAGATGCTTTAAGTCGGAAGGAACGAAGCCAACCGATTAAAGTAAAAGCACTATGATTAGACCTGAAGTTAGTTTTTAAAAGAACAAATCAAAGAAATCCAACCAAAAGCCTTAGAAAAAGGGAATATCAAGAAAGAACGTATGGTTGGGAAGCAGAAGTTGCTATCCAAAGGAGATGATGGGATCTTGATATTCGAGCAAAGAATCTGGATTCCAAAGCTTGGAAATATTCAAGAGAAAATATTAGATGAAGCACACAAGTCAAGATATTCCATGCATCCCTATGCGAACAAGATGTACAAAGATCTGAAGACACATTACTGGTGGCCAAACATGAAGAGATCAATAGGCCAGTACATAGATAAATGCTTGACTTGTCTTCAAGTTAAGATTAAGCACCAGAAACCAGCAAGTCAGTTAAAACAATTAGAATGACCTATCTGGAAATGGGATCGCATTACAATGGATTTCATTACCAAACTATCCAGAACTCAGAAAGGGCATAATGCAATATGGGTCGTGGTTGATAGACTGACCAAGTCAGCCCATTTCATACCCATTAATGAAACATACTCTATGGATAAGTTAGCCAGGATCTATATCAATGAAATTGTGAGCCACCTTGGCATACCACTGTATATTATTTTTTATAGAGACAGTCGATTCATATCTAGATTCTAGACGAGTTTTCAGAAAGAATTGGGAACTCGACTTACCATGAGTACTGCATATCATCCACAAACCGACGGACAGAGTGAACGTACAATTCAGACTCTAGAAGATATGCTAAGAGCTTGTGTTATTGATTTCGGAGGTAACTGGGATAATCACCTACCGTTAATCGAATTCTCTTACAACAACAATTATCATTCAAGTATCAAAGCTGCACCAATTGAAGCACTATACTGAAGGAAGTGCAGAACTCCTATCTGTTGGACTGAAATAGGAGACAGACAATTATCTGGACCTAAAGTTATACAAGAAACGACAGATAAGATAGTCCAGATTAAACAACGATTAAAAGCTGCTCAAGATTGACAAAAGAGTTACGCTGAGAAACGACGTCGATCATTAGAATTCCAAGTTGGAGATTTTGTAATGCTAAAGGTTTCGCCTTGGAAATGATGTGCAAGGTTCAAAAAACGAGGAAAGTTAGGACCAAGGTATATCGGACCTTACAAGATCCTTGAAAATGTTGGAGCAGTAGCTTATAAGTTAGATCTCCATGAAGCTTTACATGGGATTCACAATACGTTTCACGTCTCTTGCTTACGCCAATGTTTAGCAAACCCAACTCAGGCTTTACATGGGATTCATAATAGTAGACACCTAGGAACGAAAATTGAGAAAGAAAGTTATACCAATGGTATTGGTTCAATGGCAAGGCCGAATGGAGCCAACAAGACTTGAGAATTAGAGGAACAGATGAGAGCCAAATATCCTCATCTATTCACATCTTAATTTCGAGGACGAAATTTCTTAAAGGAGAGGAGATTTGTAGCACCTCAAAAATTCCCTAAGAAAATAAAGGAGCAAACTTGCCAAAATTTATAGTTGAAGGGTTAGTATAATAATATTCAAAATCCAAGGACTAAAGTTGAAAATTATGAAAATCAAAGGGGTAGTGGACCGCTACCCAAGTCTTAGCGGTCCGCTACGTTCTGAGCAAGGATTCAATGACGACAGGACACGTGTCAAGCTGACTCGCGTTCTCCTAAACCCTATGGCGGACCGCCAGGAAGTCCTTAACGGTCCGCTAGAGAATAAAAGGGGGCTCGCGGACCGTTACCCCTTGCTTAACGGTCCGCTACTTGTTCCCTAAGGCAAATTTGCGGCTGGAGGCGGTGGCGGACCGCCACCACCTTGCATAGCGGTCTGCTACTGGTTCCACTTTGGCCTATAAATAGAAATGTCGAGCTTAGTCTCTTGGCATCACTCCCACACCACAAAAACACACACTTAACATCTGAAGTTCCAATTCCGAAGTCCGGTTCGTGTACGAGAGTCTGGTATCCAACGTTTCGACTCCAAATTTGTCGTAGATAGTGCTGAGGTAAGGTTCTGACCTACTGTTACGCTTTGTTTATACACCATTAAGCTAGGATTGTGTAAACTTAGTAATGTCGTATTATATCTCGGAGCTTTGTCCGAGGTGTTTGCCATATTACTGAATTGATAAGCCAAAATACTGCCGAGGTGAGTTCCTAAACTATGATGCATGAACCCAATCATGACCTTGTCTGCATGATTGATTTATGAAAACATTTTGAGTATCTTGAAACGATTGCACCGATTGTTTATATATAACGTATTCTACGCGCTTATTGTATTTCACTTGCTCGTGGAACGGCATGTTGGAAAGGGACCCGTGGAACGGTCTTTGGTTATATATAGACTGAATGATTACTCATAGTTGTCTATGAGCGGGGGTGGAACCCTAGAACTGTGTTCAAGATACTTTGGCGGGTCATTTTAATAAACTATTTTAGTTTATGAATTAACCAGCTTTATGCTGACCCATGTTTTATCAAATGTTTTTGAACACATCACTGGTAGACAATAGATGAGGCATTTCCAAGACTAGAATGAAACGATGAACGATCCAGATGATGGGCATGCCTGGAACTATAAGTCCCGAATGATATATTCCTTGTTAGGAATGATGATAAAATGTTATGTAACATTTTGATTTCACGAATGTAAAACAATGTTTTAATGAAATGAAAGATGATGAATTAGTTTCTGCTGTGTGTTTTTGATATCAACATCAGAGTAACTAGAAGGCGATCTTCGCACGGTATGTATTTATCTGACAAACGAAATGTTCTGTCTAAGGAAAGGGCGGTGTATAAATCTCTCCTAGACCCGTCGTCCTTTCCTGGGAACATATCTGTTGGAGGTACTACTCTGGTTAGATAACTATCCTGTGTTACGGGTTTAACAATACGCGTGTAATCGGATCACTGTCTGGGATCCAGATATGATCTGATATTGTACTTTGAGTTGCTTCCGCTAAAATATATCTAATTTATTTATTTAAAAGAGTTTAAATATTATTTTTTTTAAAGTTAAAACTGGTACAACGATTCCCAACAGTGGTATCAGAGCCACCTTTACGCGCGTTTAGACATATATTTTTTATTAAATCGATCTATTGTTTTATTTGTCAAAACTTTTGTTTGACAAAAGATCGAGTCTTTTTCGTTTATTGTGAATGTGTTGATCGAATCGAGCAATAGAGACCTATGGTTATGTTGTTTGTGTTGGTTGATTTTTCTTTGTATTTTTATGGGTTATTTGGAACCCCGTTGTAATTGTTAGGTTTATTTTATTTACTTATTTTTAGTGTATTTGAAATTAAATATTATAATCCTAAATAGACGAAGACTTAAAGACCAAGGCGGACAATGACAGGATTAAAGATGGAGATCTTGGACAAAGTAGGAGATAACAGATTTGTTGATCTTGTTATCCCTTAGACCAGTCCGGTTCTTGTTTAATGGCTCGAACGAAACGGACAATTTTTCTTTGTTGCTCGGTTCATGTGTTTTATTTATTTTTGTGGTTGTGATATAATTATTTAGAATAATAATTACACCGCAAAGTTTTTATAAAACTTTTGACACAATTTAAAAACGACGAGATAATTAAATTTTTTATTTTTCTTGGAAAGGTTATTAAATAAAAAGGTGTTTTATTTAAAAGTAAAGCAGGTTTTAAATTTAATAGTTTTATTTAAAACAATTTTAAATTAATTAAAGAGTTGATTAGTTTAAAAATTAGTTCACGACAAATGACCAATTTAGATTAAATAAGGTATTTAAAATTGGATCGTGTCGAGTGTTGAAAGTCGTTTTACGAATTAAGATTAGTAAAATCGGTTTACTAAAATTGCACGACTTGAATCGTGCTTCTCGTCGTCCAAAATGTTTTTGACCTTAAACAGTAATTTTAAAACATTAAAGAAATCCCAATATAAAATCGATATTTCTGTGCCACCCTAAATTGTAACACTTTAACTGATCTATCCGAAACCCCGGTGTTAGTGAATTACCCTGCATCCGGCCCTACGGTTTTGGTTGAAGGTAGAACCGCGTTTCCTGAGTTACTTAGGCTGGGTCTACAGTTACAATTGAAGGAAAAATACTACTTAAGTCGTTTAAGTGGGCTAGTTGAGGGAAACATATCCAAGCTTGACAATACGCGTCATGCCCCTCAAACCGAGAATTATATAGTTGATACAATTGGTAATCGTTACCTACCTACCTAGCTATGCCAGTAGAGAGTGCTCAGCCATTCACTGAGACATGGTGAACGAGGATCTCATTCCTAATTATATTATTTTTGCAATTGGGCCATAATTTATAATTAGGACGTTATGCATGAAAATACTAAAACTTTATTTTTGAATTTTGTAGATATCTAGCGAATCTAATCCCAAGTCCTCATTCTCACTAAAGTCAATCTTGAGAATGATAAGCTTGACAACTCCAACTTCATGGACTGGTTCCGAAACCTAAAGATTGTCATCAGGGCTGAAAATAAAATATATATGTTCTCGAGGAACCAATCCTAGAAGAATCATCTGTTGCTACGGGTCTGGCCCGTAAGACCTGGGATAAGCATGTTGATGACTCTATCAAGGTCTCTTGCTTGATGCTGGCATCTATGATACCAGATCTTCAGAAGAATCTGGTGGACATGCCAGCGTACGACATGATTAGGCAACTGCAGGAAATGTTCCAGCAGCAGGCTCGTCATCAACGCTTTGAGGTGATGAGATCACTTATAAGCTGTCGTATGCAAGAAGGTTCTTCGGTCAGCACTCATGTGTTAAAGATGAAGGGGTACATTGATCATCTAGCACGTCTTCACTCCCCTTTAAGAAATGAATTGGCCGGGGATATAATCCTCTACTCGCTGCCAAAATAATATGATCAGTTCACTTTGAACTACAATATGAATGCTTGGGACAAGACTATTCCGGAGTTGCTTATGACGCTGAAAACTGCCGAAATGAACAGATCGACTTCTGCTAAGTCCGGTCCAGTATTGATTATCAATTAGGGTCGAGTCAGGAAATCTGAAGCCATGGGAAAAGGAAAGAAAAGTTTCAAGAGCAAGGGCAAAGGCAAAGTTGTTGCCAAGAAACCTCTGAAGGATGTCAAATGCTTTCATTGTGATGAAGCCGGACACTAGAGGAGGAACTGCCCAAAGTATCTGGCAAAGTTGAAGCAGATCTTGGGTGTTTGAGACTGGATGTGGTTATCAAATTTGTAATGATTTGCAGGGACTAAAGAAGGTTAGGAAGTTGAAGCAAGGCGACCTGGAGCTCCATGTAGGAAATGGGCAAAAGGTTGCAGTGAAGGCTGTAGGAGAATACACTCTTTTACTTCCTTCTGGTTTAGAACTTGTTTTGAACAATGTTTATTTTATTCCTAATTTTACTAGGAATATTGTTTCAGTATCCGCTTTGCAGGAACAAGGATTTAATTATTCTTTTGACAATGATTTCATTTCTGCATATTTAAATGGTTTGTTTTATTTTTCTGCAAAGCCTCATAATGGAATCTATGAGATAGAAGTCCATGAAAATAACGTTTTATTTAACATCTCCTCCAAACGTAAGAAATTGGATTTCAATGATACGTATCTCTGGCATTGTAGACTTGGACACATAAACAAGAATCGCATGAAGAAACTCCAGACCGTTGGAATTCTGAATTCTACAGGTCAATAGTCATTTGATGATTGCGAATCATGTTTAAGTGGAAAGATAATCAAGGCTCCTTTCACCGATATCGGTCAAAAGGCTAAGGATCTGTTAGTACTCGTACATACAGATGTATGTGGTCCATTCAGAACAATGTCTAGAAGCGGGGAGAGATACTTCATTACATTTACTGATGACTTCGGTAGATATGGTTATGTTTATCTTATGAAGCATAAACATGAAACGTTTGAAATGTTCAAACATTACTAGAATGAAGTACAAAATCAGCTTGGTAAGACGATTAAGATGCTTCGATCTGATCGAGGTGGTGAATATCTTAGTCAAGAGTTTGACGAACATCTAAAGAAATGTGGGATTATTTCTCAGCTTACTCCACCAGGAACACCACAGCTTAATGGTGTGTCCGAAAGGAGAAATCAAACTCTATTAGATATGGTTCGATCAATGATGTGTCGTACAAACCTCCCACACTCCTTCTGGAGTTTTGCTGATGTAGTGCAAAGCACACATCTTTATTCCTATTGTTTTATGTGTTTGAATAAGTTTTGTGTTCGTTTTACTTGTTTTTGCTTTGTTTTGAGTCAATGTCAGGTTTACAGGAGCCCGTGTGAAGTATAGAGTCAAATCATGAAGAAATCGAGCAAGAGAAGAAAGCCGGAAGAAATAGAAGAAAAATGTTAGAAATCAGGTCCATCGCGATACAGGAAGGGATAGCCACCAAGCCCCGCGGTATGCGAAGGGAATGCCAAGGCATTGATCGATGTCTTTGATGGAAAGCTCACACTTTGTGTGGGGGATAAGTTTGTTACCTTTGATGCTGCAAAGTCCATGAAGGAGGCTAGTGATCAAAGCCACTCTGTGTGCATGATTGATGCTTTCATGGACCACCATCGAGCCTCTGATCCAAAAGAGATAGTTGTTTGTGAACCCGCCCCGAAATCTAGAAAGTTATCTGATTGGGCGTTGGAGTTGGAGGAATTGTTAGATGCACCGGATGATTACGGTGATGAGGTGTCGGATGATCTGCTTGAGATGATGGCAGAATTAGATGCAAACATAGGCAAAACCCCAATTGTGGGGATGATGGAGGAAGTAGAGGATCCTGATGATCCGAGTGAGAGTAGAGAGGCCACACCGTTGGATATAACCCTTTCCGAGCCTTTGCTTATCATTGTTGTTCGTGCTGAGGGGATAGAAACAGAATCAACCATTAGGTCTAGGCCACCCCGTAAGAGAACCCATGCGTCGAGAGATTTATGTGATCTAAGGGTAATGCAAACCCCAAGTGTGGGGATGTTTAAGGGTGACAACATGCTGAGGTACTTGAACCGTGTTACATTCGGACCGGGTAGGTTTAAGTTTTGGTGGAAAGACTTAATTGATAGATGTAATGGTGTTTGTGAAAAGTTTGTGAGTTTGTTGATGATGTGGAGAGCTGGGATAGCGCGTAGGATGAAGGCGGTGCCGGTTAGAGTTAAAGAGAAGCCTCATGATAAACTTGTTTGAGTCTCGGGCAAATGCCCGGGATGAATAGTTTGTATACTAGTTGGTTCTATTTTCTTGTCAGTCTGTTTTGTGTTTTCGGTGTTCGTGTTTTGTTTTGTGATTGTCTTGCAGGGATTCGCGCTCGACTCGCCGAGGAAAATCATCAGGAACGAAGTTCCAGATATTTTTTACTTTGGTTTTTATAGTTGGAACGGGTTTTTAGAGGATTTTGGGAGAAAAAAAATTTTGAGGTGCGAAAATTTGACTAAGTATGGAAAATCCCCAAAACTTTCTGTCACTAGCACTACCTCGCAGTACGCGAGACTTGAACCCCCATTCTTCACGGTAAACGAAAGATAAAAGTTGGGGCCGGCTAAAGAAATTTCATCCTCGCGGTACGCGAGGAGTGCTGCCCTGGTTTCTCGCGGTACGCGAGGAGTGCTGCCCTGGTTTCTCGCGGTACGCGGGGTGGGGGGAGAGGGGGCTCTGGATTCCTCCTTTTTCCTTTGGTTCTCATGGTTTCCCATACCCGTTCACCACCGCCATTACACCATCCTTCATACATACTATTATCCACCACTCCCACCATCATCAATCACTTCATCACCATCCATTATATCATCTTCCATATCATCCACCTACCATGGGAAACATAAAACAGCAAAGTGAAACATTGGTCACGAACGATTCTTATGTTTCCCAAATCTATCTTCAGTCTTAGTGCGTCAGTCGAGTCTTTTATTTTAATTTAAGTCTGTATTTGAGTCAATTTAATGTTGTGGGTTTCTTTAAGCTTTATTGTGCAGGTATTGATCGCTCCATCTGTACTCAATCTCCATTCGGGCGGGGTTGTTCCTCATCTTACTTATCTTGCAAAGGCAACCCGACAGTCGATTATGCAACCACGACCGAAATGCTATACGGTACACACATGGAAGAGCAACCCTGGATACACTTCAATGCATACATTACTAGCTAAGTGTTTTCCATTTTATTTTTGTCTTTTTATTTTTAGTTGTTTCTTGGTTCACGCTGGATAGAAGAAAAATGTTGGAACTCAGGTCCCTTGCAGAACGTGAAGGGATAGCCACTAAGCCTCACGGAACGCGAAGGGATAGCCACCAAGCCTCGCGGTACCCGAGGAAATCCAAATCCAGCCGTGACTAAATAGTCCTTCGTGGTACACGAAGGACTGGGATCATTGTCTGGCGGTTCGCGGGGGACATAAAATCTGTGAAAAAGCCCAAAATCGATTATATTAGGTTTTTTAATGCTATTATAAAAAGAGTTCGATATTTTAGTCATCTGGAGAAGGTTTTAGGGCGATTTTGGGAGCTTGGAAGTGAAATCAAGTGTGAGTTTAAAGCTTTTGGATTCCGAGTTTCTTTAGATTAGCGTATTCGGTTTTCAAGATTCAATCTTCATCTTTGTTTTCTGTGTTTGAAACTATGTTTGACTTGATTACTTCTGTTATGGATGTTTTAAGCATGATTCTAGGCTAAAACTTTAATACTGCCTGGGTCTTTGATGATTACTTTGTTAAAGTATTGATTTTTATCGGTTCCTGGATTCGAATGTTGGATTAATGATCTTGTAAAGATTTTAGATTAATAATTATGATGAATATGCATGTTTAGATCTGTTTTGTAATTGATTATAGATTCCGTATGTTATTTGTGGATGTCTTCCAGTTTGAATAGTGTATCTAGATCATAGATCTGTGTTTGTGGTTGATTGTATGGTTTGCTAGACGTAGTATCCCATAGGAGCTGTAGTTGAGAGTTCAATAGATCTGAGTGTTCATCTTATCTCGATACCGGAAAGGCGAGAGGTAATCATTTAGTCTTCGTATTAGGATTCCGAGTGTGAATTTTCTGAGAGGAGGTTCCCTTAGGTTCTTAGTGATTGTTGCTAGTTCGAGTCATAGCTTGTTGATCTGAGATTACCCCGTGCATCTTTGATGTATTGTGGACATTGAGACTGAGAGGTGATTTGTCTTTTGGGTACATTGTCATTTTTGGAGAGACTGAAAGGTAATCCGACTATCTAGTGAGTTTACTGCATCTTTAGGTTTCTTCGTTGGTGACACCCTCAGAGTGATCAGGGATCCCCTAGGTTGTCTAGAGCTGTTATCCTTAGATACCCAGATCCATCATAGTTTCCATAACCGATAGAAGTCTGTGCTTTGCAAGTAGGATTCCGACCTAGGTGGTATTCTTCCCATACCTATTATTTCCCGAAGTCCTTATTTGATAGTTAGAGTCGATCTTTAGTATTCTACATTATTAGTTAATCAGTAGTGTAGAAAACCCCCCAATCAATCATCTTTAGTTCGAGTCAGAGTCTAGTTTAGCTATAGTATTGTCTCTAGGGTTCGATAATCCGGTTTATCATTAAGTTGTGCTACACTCGATAGGTACACTTGCCTGTCAGTGTAGTTTAGTTCATAGGTACTCTATTTATTACTTAGGAGTCTATATTAGCTTTTATTTATTAGATTTTATAGACCGTCTGGGCGACATCAAGTTTTTGGCACCGTTGTTGGGGACATTTCGCAATAGCAATATTAGCTTTGACTAGTTCTTTGTGTGATTTTTGGTTATTTTCTTTCTTTCTTTTATTTTGAGTATTAATTTTGTGCTTTGTCCTATCTGCTACTTGTGTGCCTAATTTAGGATCGAGTCTTTCTAAGTTTTGAGTCTTTCTTATTTTTCTTTGTGTCTTTCAGTTTATGCAACGTACTCGTTCGCAGGGATCGCCATAGTATTCAGCTTCCGAAGAACCCGAGTGAGAGCTTCACGAGTGCGCCCGCGACTTCCGGGAGCGTTTGAAAACGTTGTGCACAAACCAGGTACGTCCCACTAGCCCAGTTCCTTTTCCTAAATGGGCGACGCTAACCCACCAGTGAGACGTACCGTACACCAGAGAGCCAGTGATGGGGCCACCAGGGCGCAATCTTCGATCGCTCGCCCCGCTATCCCTAATACCAATACTTTGCAGATCCCATCACATGTCATTAGTACAATCACTCATGCTACTCAGTTCCATGGCCTCGAGGATGAGGATGCACCCGGACATGGGTCCCGCTTCACGCGCATATGTGATACCTTCAATATCACAGGTGTATCTAAGGACGCAATCTACTTGCATCTCTTTCCATTCTCGCTCTCTTGGCGTGCTTCCACTTGGCTTGACACCCTCCCTGACAATTCCATCACCACTTGGGAGGATCTTCAAGCCAAGTTCCTTAAAAAGTACTATCCACCTTCCAGAGTCGCTCGCCTTAGGGACCAAATCCACTCCTTCCGGATGGACCCTGACGAGCCTTATCACATGGAATGGGAGCGGTTCAATGCGCTGTTGAGCCGATTTCCCCGCATGGTCTGTCTGACTGGGCGATTGTGGAGAAATTCTATAATGTCCTCACCTTCGAGGAGCAGCAAATGTTCAACACAGCTGCGGGAGGCCATATCATGGATAAACTGGAGCCTGCTAAATGCGAGGAGTTGTTTGATAGCTTCGCTCTCGCTGAGCAACATCGGCCATCTACTAGGAATTCCATTCCTAGTGCTCTAGAGGTGTGCATCAGGTTAACCCTGATACAAGCGTGGCTGCTGCACTCGCGGCGATGGCGAATGAGATAAAAGAGCTAAAGCTAAGTGCTCAAAGGTGTGAGGTGTGAAGAGGAGGCCACGACACCAGAGACTGCCCCATCAGTCAGCATGAGCTTGTTGATTTCATGGGCAACCAGAACCGAGGGTATAATAATAACTATAACAATCCTTATTGCTCGAGATGGAGATCTAGAAACAACCCGCCTAGGTTTAATGCCCGCCCTAATCAGCATGGAGGAGGTGAAGCAGGAGAGAGTTCTGGGAGCAGTGCTAGGGATAAGAAGATTGAAGAGATGCTGGAGAACCAGACTCAGATGCTCGCTCATTTAGTATAGAGAGATAAGGAGACTCAGCAGCGATTGGATGCGCACGACACCTTACTGAGAAATCAGCATTCTGTGTTCCAAGATCTGTAACGCACGGTAGTAGACATCGCTAAGAACCTAAAGGATAGACAGGGAGGTCCATCTTCAGGCCCTAATGCTTCAGTGTTGACCGTGTCGACTAGGAGTCAAAGAGTAGAGGAGAGAGTATAGCCATCGGTGGTTGAAGAAGAAGAGCCGGTGGATGAGAAGATAGTGGTCGAGAAGACTGCCGAGAAGGCAGAGGAGAAGAAGAACGTGGCGGAGATGAAGACCCCCGAGATTGACTTGAGCCGTGTTCCCTACCCAGCACGTTTACTGCCTCATAAATATGCTAGGGAATATGGTAACTTCTAGAACATGTTCAAACAACTCAAAGTCAATCTCCCGTTCATAGAGGTCCTCCAGCATATGCCTAAGTATGGCAAGTTCCTAAAAGATCTTCTTTCCAACAAGAATAAGACGGAGGAAGTCTCTAAAGTCTCACTAAGTGAGCGATGTTCTACGGTGGTTCAGAACAAACTGCCAGAGAAACTGGCAGATCCGGGTCACTTCACGATCCCGTGTCTGCTTGGCAGTTTACCCTTGAACCACGCGTTGGCGAACATGGGTGATAGCATCAATCTGATGCTCTATTCTATATACAAGAAGCTGGACCTAGGACAACCACAGCCAATGCGCATGAGCATATCCTTGGTTGATCGTTTAGTAAAGTATCCATGGGGAATAGTGGAGAACTTGCTAGTTAAGATAGATAAATTTGTCTTCCCCGTGGATTTTGCAATCCTAGATATGGATGTGGATGATATAGTCCCACTCATCTTAGGGCGCCCGTTTCTGCGCACCGCCAAGGCATTGATTGATGTTTTTGACGAAAAGCTCACACTTCATGTGGGGGATGAGTCTGTTACCTTTGATGCTGCAAAGTCCATGAAGGAGGCTAGTGAGCAAAGCCACTCCGTGTGCATGATTGACGCCTTCATGGACCACCATCGGGACTCTGATCCAGAGGAGACAGTTGTTAGTGAACCCGCCCCGAAATCTAGAGAGTTATCTGATTGGGCGTTGGAGTTGGAGGAATTGTTAGATGCACCAGATGATTACGGTTATGGGGTGCCTGATGGTCAGCTTGAGATGATGGCAGAATTAGATGCAATCATAGGTAAAACCCCAAGTGTGGGGATGATGGAGGAAGTAGAGGATCCTGATGATCCGAGTGAGAGTAGAGAGGCCACACCGTTGGATGTAACCCTTTCTTAGCCTTTGCTTATCATTGTTGTTCGTGCCAAGGGGATAGAAACAGAATCCACCCCTAGGTCTAGGCCACCCCGTAAAAGAACCCGTGCGTCGAGAGATTTATGTGATCTAAGGGTAATGCAAACCCCAAGTGTGGGGATGTTTAGGGGTGACAGCATGCTGAGGTACTTGAACCGTGTTACATTCGGACCGGGTAGGTTTAAATTTTGGAGGAAAGACTTAATTGATAGATGTAATGGTGTTTGTGATAAGTTATGAGTTTGTTGATGATGTGGAGAGCTGGGATACTGCGTAGGATGAAGGCGGTGCAGGTTAGAGTTAAAGAGAAACCTCCTGATAAACTTGTTTGAGTCTCTGGCAAGTGCCCGGGATGTAGAGTTTGTATACTAGTTGGTTCTATTTTCTTTTCAGTTTGTTTTGTCTTTTCGGTGTGCGTGTTTTGTTTTGTGTATGTCTTGCTGGGATTCGCGCTCTATTCGGCGAGGAAAATCATCAGGAACGAAGTTCCAGGTATTTTTACTTTGGTTTTTATAGTTGGAACGGGTTTTTAGAGGAATTTGGAAGAAAATTTTTTTTTGAGGTGCGAAAATTTGGGCTAAGTATGGAAAATCCTCAAAACTTTCTGTCACCAGCACTCCCTCATGTTACGCGAGACTTGAACCCCCATTCTTCGCGGTACACGAAAGACAAAAGTTGGTGCCGGCTTTAAAAATTGCCTCCTCGCGGTACGCGGGGGGCTCTGAATTCCTCCTTTTTCCTTTCGTTCTCATGGTTTCCCATACCCGTTCACCACCACCATTACACCATCCTTCATACATACTTTAATCCACCACTCCCACCATCATCAATCACATCATCACCATCCATTATATCACCATCCATATCATCCACCTACCATGGGAAACATAAAACAGCAAAGTGAAACATTGGTCATGAACGGTTCTTATGTTTCCCTAATCTACCTTGAGTCTTAGTGCGTCAGTCGAGTCTTATATTTTAATTTGAGTCAGTTTAATGCTGTGGGTTTGTTTAAGCTTTATTGTGCAGGTATTGATCGCTCCGTCTGTACTCAATCTCCATTCGGGCGGGGTTGATCCTCATCTTACTTATCTTGTAAAGGCAACCCGACAGTCGATTGTGTAACCGCGACCAAAATGCTATACTGTGCACACGTGGAAGAGCAACGTTGGATACACTTCACTGCATACATTACCAGCTAAGTCTTTTCCAGTTTATTTTTAGTTGTTTTCTTGGTTCACATTGGGGACAATGTTTGTTTCAAGTGTGGGGATGGGAGACTGTGTCTTAGTGAGTCTGTCCAGTTTGTTTTTCTTTTAAACAAATACAAAAATAAAAAAAAGAATTTGAAAAATTTGGAATCTAGCAATGTGAGTCAATGTCAGGTTTATAGGAGCTCGTGTGAAGTATAAAGTCAAATCACGAAGAAATCGAGCAAGAGAAGAAAGCCGGAAGAGATAGAAGAAAAATGTTGGAAATCAGGTCCCTCGCGGTACGCGAAGGGATAGCCACCAAGCCTCGCGGTACGCGAGGAAATCCAAATCCGGCCACGACTAAATTGTCCTTCACGGTACGTGAAGGACTGGGATCATTGTCTCGCGGTACACGAGGGACATAAAATCCGTGAAAAAGCCCAAAATCGTTTATATTAGGTTTTTGAATGCTATTATGAAAAGAGTTCGATCTTTTAGCCGTCTAGAGAAGGTTTTAGGGCGATTTTGGGAGCTTGGAAGTGAAATCAAGTGCGAGTTTAAAGCTTTTGTATTCCGGGTTCGTTAAATTAACATATTCGGTTTTCAAGATTCAATTTTTATCTTTTTTTTCTGTGTTTGAACCTATGTTTGACTTGATTACTTCTGTTATGGATGTTTTAAGCATGATTCTAGGCTAAAACTTTAATACTGCCTGGTTTTTGATGATTACTTTGTTAAAGTATTGATTTTTATCGGTTCTTGGATTCGAATGTTGGATTAATGATCTTGTAAAGATTTTGGATTAATAATTATGATGAATTTGCATGTTTAGATCTGTTTTGTAATTGATTATAGGTTCTGTATGTTATTTGTGGATGTCTTCCGGTTTGAATAGCGTATCTAGATCATAGACTGTGTGTTTGTGGTTGATTGTATGGTTTGCTAGACGTAGTATCCCATAGGAGCTGTTGTTAAGAGTTCAATAGATCTGAGTGTTCATCTTATCTCGATACCCGAAAGGTGAGAGGTAATCGGTTAGTCTTCGTATTAAGATTTTGAGTGTGAATTGTTTGAGAGGAGGTTCCCTTAGGTTATTAGTGATTGTTGTTAGTCCGAGTCATAGCTTGTTGATATGAGATTACCTAGTGCATCTTTGATGTATTGTGGACATGGTGATTTGTCTTTTGGGTACATTGTCATTTTTGGAGAGACTGAAAGGTAATCCGACTATCTGGTGAGTTTACTGCATCTTTAGGTTTCTTCGTTGGTGACACCCTCAGAGTGATTAGGGATCCCCTAGGTTGTCTAGAGCTGTTATCCTTAGATACCCAGATCCATCATAGTTTCCATAACCGATAGAAGTCTGTGCTTTGCAAGTAGGATTCCGACCTAGGTGCTATTCTTCCCATTCCTGTTATTTCCCGAAGTCCTTATTTGATAGTTAGAGTCGATATTTAGTATTCTGCATTATTAGTTAATCAGTAGTGTAGAAAACCCCCCAATCAATCATCTTTAGTTCGAGTCAGAGTCTAGTTTAGCTATAGTAGTGTCTCTAGGGTTAGATAATCCGGTTTACGATTAAGCTATGCTACACTCGACAGGTACACTTGCCTGTCGGTGAGGTTTAGTTCATAGGTACTTCATTTATTACTTAGGAGTCTAGATTAGGTTTTATTTATTAGTTTTTATAGACCTTCTGGGCGACATCATTTGCTCTTGAGACCGCCACAAGAATCATAAATCTAGCTCCTACAAAGAAAGTTGACAAAACGCCTTATGAGATATGGCATGGGGATCGAAACCCAAAGTGTCCTACCTTAGGGTTTAGGGATGTAATGTATATGTTACCAGTGAATCTACGGATAAGCTAAATCCACGTGGCGATAAAGTTGGTTTTATCGGATACCCTAAAACAATCGGTTACTATTTGTACAATTCTACTAAAAACCGGGTTTTCATTAAACCCAGAGCTACTTACTTGGAGAAGGAACTTCTTGCATGAGGGATTGGAGAAAACCGTGTAGATATGGATGAGATCCGAGAACCACAAGTAACCGAACCATAAACTGAATCTGTCATTCAGCATGAGACTACTGAAACTGGAAATGTTCAAGATTCAACTGTGACACAAGCTGTTCGCAGATCTACTAGGGATCGTCATGAACATGACCGGTATATCGGGATTCACCAGATTGACGACATCCTGATAGTTGATCAGGCTGAGCCTACTAGTTACAAATCTGCAATCTTAGATTCTGAATCTAAGAAAAGGCTTGAAGCCATGGACGCTGAAATCCAATCCATGTACGACAACCATGTGTGGGACTTGGTTGATCTTCCTCTCGACAGTCGGACCGTAGGAAGCAAGTGGATTTTCAAGAAGAAAATCGACATGGATGGGAATGTGCAAACCTTCAAAGCAAGGCTGGTAGCGAAAGGCTTTACTCATACTCAAGGAATTGATTATGATGAAACCTTCTCGCCAGTAGTCATGCTTAAGTCAGTTTGGATCTTGCTTGACATTGTCGCGTATTATAACTATGACATATGGCAAATGGATGTCAAAAATCGCGTTCCTAAACGGGTATCTTACTGAAGATGTCTATATGGTCCAATCGAAAGGTTTTGAAGATCCAAAGAATCCTAAGAAGGTATGCAAGTTAAACAAATCAATGTATGGATTAAAATAGGCATCCAGAAGCTGGAATCTTCGCTTTGACTAGAAAATCAAAGAGTTTGGTTTTGTCAAGAATGAAGATGAACCGTGTTACAAGAAGGCAAGTGGGAGCCATGTCACTTTTCTAATTCTGTATGTAGATGACATACTACTCATTGGAAACCACATCCCTATGCTACAAGACGTAAAGTCCTGGCTGGGTAAGTGTTTCGCAATGAAAGATCTTGGTGAAGCTGCTTATATTCTGGGAATAAAGATCTATAGAGATAGATCAAAGCAGCTTATTGGTTTAAGTCAAAGTACATACATTGATAAGGTCATTCGATGCTTTTTCATGCAAGACTCTAAGAGAGGGTCTTTGCCTATGGCACATGGAACCATACTGAATAACAAACAATGCCCTCAGTCTGACGAGGAAAAGAAGAAGATGGAAAAGGTTCCATATGCTTCTGCAATTGGTTCCATCATGTATGCTATGCTATGTACTAGACCTGACATATCGTACGCTTTAAGCATGACTAGCAGATATCAACAGAATCCTGGTGAGAATCATTGGATAGCTATGAAGAACATCCTGAAGTACTTAAGAAGAACTAAGGACATGTTCTTGATATATGGAGGACTGGAAGAAGAACTAGATGTTAAATGTTACATAGATGCTAGCTTCCAGACTGATCGAGATGATTCTCGATCACAAACGGGATTTGTATTTGTTCGGAACGGTGGTGCTATCACTTGGAAGAGTATTAAACCAAAGTGTTATTGCTCAATCCACCACCGAATAAGAATACATTGCCACTTCAGAAGCTGCAAAGGAGGCTGCTTGGATGAAGAAGTTCATTGCTGATATCGGGGTAATGCCTAGCATTCAGAAACCAATCTAGATACCGTGTGACAATACTGGTGCCATTGCTCAAGCCAAGGAACCAAGGTCACACCACAGCACGAAGCATATACTCAGAAGATTTCATTATATTAGGGATATACTGGAACGGGGAGACATCGTGTTAAACAAAGTTCACACATATCATAATCTAGCCGACCTGTTCACTATGCCTATGCCTCATTTTAAACATGAGGTGCATGCTGATAAGATAGGCCTTAGATTTGCTAGACAGTGGGTTTGATCTGTATTTAGTATTTGGTGCTTTCGAACAAATAGTTACATTGGTATTTTATATTTGATTTAATGGTTAAATGCATTATAAATAGATGTTACTGTGTTCGATAGTTTATACGTTTTAGAAATCCTTGAATATTGTATTCTAAATGTTCGTAGTCGATCAGATTCATGGGAATCAATCTGAATGTAATACTATTGTGAATCGGATGGTTGGTTCATTATGAATGAAAGTCCAAGTAGTTGGAGATCATGTTCACAGATAATCATTAGAGAATGATTATTGGACGCAACTCGTTTCAAAACTATCTTCATGGATTAAAGTCTTGAGATGTTTTGAATATGATCAGATCTATCAATCCTCGACCCGAGGCACATACTAGAACTAACTCTGACTAAAGTGTGTTCTTTAATCTTATCTAACGTTGTACCTTAATAGGTAGTAATAAGGGTATGATCAGGAATAATCTGAAGTTTAGTGGGAGTTGTACATGGCCAAAGGAATTTTGTTCTCTTTTAATTAGAAGTTGGACATTCTGGCACCCTCGTTGATTTGAACTGGTGTAAAACGCATGGCCATGCCCAAACTAAAGAGTAGTTTGTTTAGAACACTTTGAATTGGAGAACGAGAACAAGAATAGTTGAACAACATATGAGAAGTGAATTGTATCCATGTCTCATGTTCAACGGATGCCCTAAACAAAAAGGGTACATAGATATGTTTACCATAATTGTTACACTTAGTAAAGTAAAGGTTACTTGTACACAAGGAAATAGTTTGACAATTGTAATACGTCATGCCTTGCTAGGAGCAGTGAGATGCAGCTTGGTGTCCACCACTGTCTACGTTGAACCGATTAATTGATGAATCGTCCAAGCGGGAGATCGTTGGATATATGATGTCCGATCGTCAATTAAGTCAGCGTTACTAATGAGATACGATCTAAAGAGTTACACTTTGGGCAATGAACATATATATATATAATATTTAATTGTTAAATATTATTCACGAAAGACGGTTTTATTATTCGGCGGATTAATATGTAGAGAAATATTTATCGGTGATTGAGTTAATTAATTATTTAGTGAAATAATTACTTACGGGGAATAAATGTTTAAGATGTTAAACATTTAAAGAATGCATTTTTACTGATTATTTATAATCAGTAAAATACAGTGTTTAATATTTAATTATTAATTATTAGTTGGGTATTAACTGTTAGTACCTCAAGGGCCCGGTCTGTAAATAGCGTGGTTATAAATATAACCTTGACTAATAACCCTAGGACATTTTCTTAGCCACCAAGGGTTTTTGAAAACCTCCCCCTCACTCGCTCAGTTTCGTTCGACGCCACCACCACCGTCGTACGCCGCCGTGAAGCCGGCCACCACTGACGCGAGCTGCCTTCGTCGTCGCACGCCACCGCCGTGACTGGTTCCCCTCTACGTAACTCGTGTGACGTTTTGTTGCAGTTTTTCATGTACGTGTCATCTAGCGTGACGCTCGTTGATCTGAGGTGTTCTGATTTTGTTATCGTCGAAGGTATAATCATTGAACACCCTATGGTTGAGTTTTATTTATATTGTATATACACGTGTAATCGGATCACTGTCCGGGATCCATATCCGATATGATATTTTACTCTGAATCGCTTCTACTAAAATATATCTGATTTATTTATTTAAAAAAGTTCTAATATTATTTGTTTTAAAATATAAAAATGGTACAATGTTTCCCAACACTCCCTTATTCGACAATTTATATATTGTTGAACATGTTGAGCTGTTAAAGAAAGTCATTGCGAAGAGATCAAAGGAGGAGGAGATGAAGAAGAACGAGGATGTTGAGAGAGAAAGAAAGAGTAAACAAGATGCCGAAAGGAAGAAAAAGGGTAAAGCTGCTCTCACATTGGAAGAAGAAGAGAGATTGAGAAAGGAAAGAAAAAGAACCGGTGATAGGCCTACTGGTGGCTTCATGCAAAGCGCCAAGGAGGCGGGAAGGAGAGAGGAGGAAAGAAGGAGAGAACGAACACGGTTTCCAACACCGGAACCTGTTCATGTCACATAAGAGGAGGCAGAAGAAGATGCTTTGGCTCGTGAAGCTCTAAAGGCTGGTGAATAGTCTCCTCCATCTTCACCGTCTGAGGGGCTACTAAAACGCAAGCGCCTATTCAACTTAACAGATGATGTTTTGCTGAAGAGGAGAAGGGCAGTGGAAAGGAAAATGGATATGGAGGAGGAGATTTTATAGTTAAAGAATCAGATTAAGTCCTTTCATGAAAGAGAACTGGATAGATAAAACGAGACGGCGAAGATGATGTTTCTCATGCATGATCAAGAGAAAGTGATTAAGCAGCTAACGGAACATAATATCAATTCTGTTAACACCATTAGAGACCAAAACCGAGCATTGGTAAGAATGCTAAAGATCTTGGCAGAGATTAAAGGACTGGAAAGATGGGAGGTTGTTTTAGTTGGTGTGTCTGACGAGGAATTAGCTGAAGAAGAAGAGATAAAGAAGTTGAAAAGCATGTAATTGAAGAAGAAGATGAGAATGATAATGATGGTGATAATGATGATGATGACCATGGTGATGGTGGTATTGGTGATGGTGGTGGTAATGATGGTAATGATGGTGATGATACTGGTAGTGATGTTGGTGGTGAAACTGGTGGTCAAACTGGTGGTGAAGGTGAAGCTGGGGGTGATGATGTTGGCGACAGTAGCGGGAGAGGTGATTGTAAGATTAAATGGTCAGAATCCGATGATGAAGAGTCAGTGTCTGAAGCCGACTCTGAGGAACCCCTACTGAATACGAGAAAGACGGAACCGACGAGAAAATTGAATATGAAATGGTGGACGAGAAAATTGAATATGAAAGATTGGTGTGAAGAAAATAGAGGACACCAGCAAAATCATCAGTTGGATGTATGATTCTATTAAAGAACTGTTTGTGGTTAACCGTCGTGGTGGAGACATTCAATACATTCAAGATGAAAATGCTCTTCAAACTCTACCACGATGGGATATTCATTCTCTCGCCAAGCTCAACATCATCAACCCTCATAAGATTGGACTTGCAACTGAGTAGAAAGCCTCATTCGTCGTCAATGCGAGGAGGGCTTTACTACATTCAAGCCAGCCAAAACCATGCGCCGCAGATCAAAGAAGATTATTAATCCTAAAACCGGCAAAGGCAAGGTCTCCATTCATGTCAAACCTGTCGATGTGGTTCACAAGGTGAATATTCCTCTATAGCTTCTGGTTCTGCTCACTAACTTTGTCAAATGGCACTATGACAACTAAACCGGTGAAGCCGTCATTTGTACCTCAGACCAACCAGATCTACGTGTCCTCGATCTGATGGACATTTTCATGTTCTCCACATCAGATCTCCAAACTCTTTAACCTTCATGAATCAACCATGTGCTGGAAATGCGACTAAGGAAGAAGCTCTACTATTTTCAAGAGTAGTAGCTCGTGCATTGGCCATGCGTAAAGAGGATATGGATGATATGGAAAGAGACAAGCCTTCAGACAAGTGATGAAGACGATATGCAACGGTCTCGGGCGAGATTGTTGGGTCTATTTAGACCGTTGTATACCGAATGGCAATGCTCAGGGACTGATTTGTAATTTTTGTAAAGTTTAGTTTACCCGACGACACTCCCGACAACACTCTTAGTGTCACCAAGGATGTTTGGCGACACTTCAGAGAGTGTCGCCCCGGTGATAGCGACACTTGACGGTTTTTTTTATAAATAGGGCTCAGTTTCTCATTTTAGGGAAAGCTTGTTTATTGTAATATCACCTTTTGTGCGTGTTTCTATTGAGAGAATTAGGTTTCATTGTTAGTCGGGATCTTTCAGTGTAATCTACCTTTTGGGCTTAATCTATGAAGTTTGTTTGATTTGTGTTCTTCATCTTTTTCTCTTTATTCTCTCTTTAGATCTTCAAATCATATGTTCAATAGGTTCGGATTGTGGTTCCAACAAAAAAAACCCGAATCGAATAAACCGAAAAAATCGTAACCCGAACCGATGAACACGTCAACCGAATGATTGGCATCCTCTCTGGTCAGTGAAGATAACATTGGTGACGACGTACTTAATAACTCTTGATGGTGTATCAATCACTTGTTTTTTTTCTTTTTAGCAAAGGTCAATGTTATTGTGACAGCCTAAGTTTTGCTGAAGAACAAAATACCTGAATTTCAGTTTGTAAACATCCGTGAAGGGCGACAACCGTATATCCAAAATGGCGAAGAACGCCTCCTAATTTAACGTGTTGTTGCCACGGGAACGGATTACAGTGCCATGTGTGTCGTGGCTCCCAACTCGCATGCAACGCCTAAAAATGAAATCGGTTTAAGATCATGCATGACATTAAAATGCAGATAAAACGACAGAAAAGAGCTAGCGTACTAGGGTTTCGTCTGTTGATTTAGAGTCCAAAACAGCCTTGTAGTTCTCATAAATCGGATCTTCTATTGCTTTATCACATGGTTCTCTGTCACTAAAGTAATCGTCCACACAAGCTGCATGCATATGCAAATTCAGTGACCAAACTTTTTATTTCAAAAGATTAAAGATACCTGCATTGCATTACCTTGGATCGATTTCGCCAACCCTTCTATTTTCGAAACCGAAAAATTATGAAGATCTTCTCCTGACCAAATCGGGAAAATGAGAAGGCTCATGAGAATGCAGACGCCGGAACCAATTGCCATGGTGTAGAGGCGCTCACGAGCTATCTTGAGCACATCTTCCACTCTATAACTTGATATGGTAATCAGATTGAATGTCAACAGGAATATAACAACACCATAGTCATAATTTTTCTTCACCTCCGGGAAAAACCTCAGGTACGTACTTATGGCGCCTGCAAAGTTTTTAATTTTATATCAAATTTAGAAATAAAAACAAAGACCACCATCAAATTAGTCGAGCCATTTGTGAGCTTATTAAGATCGGCTCGATAAAAGCTCACATTGATTTGAACCCGATTATTTACTTCTCTGATTGTGGCATCAATATCAAACACTAAATCAAATATTTCAAATAATTTGTTTTCTGGAATCTTATTTTGTGTTGAAGTTTATTGTAGCACAATTAACAAACGAGTGTGAGAGCAACCTTCATTTTTAAACGGTACAAGCTCCATATATTAAACTTAACTAAGCTTGCGAGCTAAACGAACGTATTATTTCTAATTTTTATTTAATACACTAAATATATATTAACATAATACTAACTATTATAATAAAAGTATCATAAATAACTAAATAATATATATTATTATTTAAAATTTCAAACTATAATATGTGTGTATATATATATATAGGAAGATTCAAATAATAAGTGAATTTTCGCTAATAAACCTAAGAAATGATTTAACGAATTTCGATTGAGCTCATTCCAGCGGCGTTGAAACCGGTTCTTCGTGGTTTTTGAGGGGTTGGGGGGGGGGGGATTTAGGTTTTGGGGGGTGGGGGTGGGGATTGGGGGATTTAGGTTTTTGCAGGGTGGGAGGATTTAGGTTTTTTTTTGGGGGGGGGGGATGGGGTGGTTAGGTGTTTGGGTTTAGTTTTAACGTTTAGCTTTTAGGGTTTAGGGTTTAGCTCTAGGCTTTATTTCAACGAGCCAGTTCCAACGCCGCTGGAATTAGTTTAATCGGAGTTCGTTTGACCCAGTTTCTTAGGTTTCTTATCGAAAATTCACTTTTTAGCGGAACATTCCCCTATATATATATATATATATATATATATATATATATATATATATATATATATATATATATATATATATATCGACATACACACACATATGCACACACCTGCACATTCAAAAAATATATATATATACATATATATAGACATAGGGAGACGTTTAATAAGAGAACTCATTTTAATGAGAGAACTCATTTTAATGAGACAACTAGAGAACTCCTTATTAAAGGGAAAAATAAATTCAAAAAAATCATAAAAAAAATCATAACTCAAAATATAAATCAAACAACTAAAAAAGTGGTTCGGAGACAATGTTTTCCACGTCGTACTCGTTCAAAAAAAAAAAACCGCAAAAAATGCCCCGTTTAGCTTTAGGGTTTAGTTTTTGGGTTTACTTTAACTTTTATGGTTAGGTTTTTAGGTTTAACTTTTAGGGTTAGGTTTTTGAGGCTAGGGGTGGGTAGGGTGGGTTTAGGGTTTTGGGTGGGGTGGGTGGGTTTAGGATTTTTGGTAGGGGTGGGTGAAGGTTTAGATTTTTGGGGGTGGGTGTGGGAGGATTAGGTTTTTGAGGGTGGATTAGGTTTTTGGGATGGTACTACACTTATGCAGTATAGCGTTTTTTTTTTTTTTGAATTATATAGAGGAAGGCTAAAAAAACACACTTTAGTTGAGAAAATTCATGGAAACCCTATGTAACTTTTTTAGGCTGTTTTCATACCTATTTTCGTCACGAAAAAACTAAAAAAAATCAAAAAAAACACCAAGTGCTTTTTAAAAAAAATCATGAAAATATACAAAAAAATGTAAAATCCTGAATTCTCGAAAACCAATGGTTCGGGTTGGCAGTGACCCGAATCTCTATTAGACGGGTACGTAGCAAGGTTAGCACGTGATTTGTTCATCGATGGGTCATAAAGGGCCCGACTAGGCTTGTTTGTCTAAATTAAGATCGAAACGCGCGAGTACGAAACCTTGAATGGAAATCGTAGATAGGGGTTTATAAACCACTTTAAGGAGAAACCCAAGGCCATTCGGCCTAGGGGGTGTCGCAGGGTAGCAGGGAGAACGATGAGAGGGAAGAGTTGGCGGCGTGATATCTAAATCTTGGTCAGGTAATCTTCGTTTAATCTCCGTTTGTGACTTTTACGTGTATGCATGTAAAGATGAATACCCGATTAGGGTTTGAATGGGGTGATTTGGCTGTGAGTGACTGTTACGATGGAGGAGGTGACCGACTGGTTGTTGTAGTCGGCTGTGGAGGTGGGGTGCGATGGGGGTGATTTGGGTGAGGCGGAGACCGACGGTCGAGAAGGAGAAAAGAGAAAGTGAGAGAGAGAGAGAGGGGTCGGGTAGCGTGGTGGTGGTCTTGGGAGTAGCCGAAAACGACGACGACAGCAAGGGGTGGTGCCGGTGATCATGGGAGTCGGGTGTGGCGGTGATTCACGGTGGCGGACGGCGAGAGTGAGGGTGGTAGTGATGCCCCGATATGAAAAAGGAACCCGGTTGGGGTTCTCATCAAAGTTAGAAAAGTGACGGGAGAATGAGGGTGATACGAAGTGGCGGAGCATGATGGTGGCGCACGACGGGTGATGCTTGGTGAGGATACACGGTGGTGGAGGTTCACGGTGGTGAACGGGGAAGAGCTTGGGATCAGGCTACGCCCGATTAGGGTTTTGTGAACTCAAGTTTGCATGTTGAGTTTCGGACGTGCATGGGGGTCTCGGCTCGGGTACGTGTGACCCTTGAGGCTAAGGTGTTGCATGCCAAGTGAATATGCATCCATGCGGGTTCTTGACAGGGTCCAGGTTCGAGCAGGCATGTGGACTAAGGTTTTTCCTGGTGAAGGGGTTGTGTGGGTGAGACAAGTATCAGGAACATTTATATTTAAACGTAATCGACACATGTTTAGGAAGTGCTCTGACCATGTGATTGTACGTTAGCAGGTTTGGGTTTTTGTAAAGAGATCGTTGCAGTGTAAGAGTTAGATCATCGTATCAGTGAGTTTCTAATCTCTTCTTTAAATATTTAAAAGGTTTTGGGGCTATCGTACATACTTGTAGAATGTGTTTTTGTTTACTAAGCGTGTTAAGAGTTTTGGGTTCTAACCCGATGTGTTTATGCACTAAAACCTTTATAAATGAGTCAGAGGGTCAATGAGGTGTTTATGTGATTATGTGAGCTAGAGTTGAGAGTTATTAATGGGTGTTGTGTTAAGAGTTAGTCGGGGTGAAAGAGTTATTAATAGGTGATGTGTTAAGGGTTAGTCGGGGGGAGTCAGGATATAAGCTAAACGCTTATGAATACGTGTAGTATACGTTATCCCAGTGTTGTGTGTGTGGTGCAGGTGTAGTTAATGAGTCATGTAAATGAAGTGTGATATTATGTGTTTTATATATTTGTGTTGTGTTTGCATCGTTGTCTTTATAACATGGCAAACGGGATTGTGAAAGACGAAGTCCTTCGAGAAATCACCAAAGGTGACAATATTCAACAGGTTAGTGATGAGCTCGGGGTGAGTTGAACGCCCTGACGAGGGTGCAAGTGACGAGGTATGTGTTTGTGTGCATATATATGTGTTTAAATTGCTTGCAAGTGTTGAGTTATAGTTATTATGCATGAGATGATATTAATGTGGTGTGTAGCGTTAATTTGACCTTTGTGTCGGGATGATGACATTGTGATCATAACTGTTGTGTCAGTTAACTTGTGAGAGCCGGGGAAAAAGGATGGATAAGTCGATGTGTAGGAGTTGGTTGTGTTAATCGGGTTTCGCGTTATATTGTGTAATAGAATACGAGTTATTGGTGTAGTGAGCTCAATCCTTGTCGATAAGACTTGGTGGGTTAAAATAATTGGGAGGAGTCTTGGATGGTGAAGTGGGGTATTGTAAGATAATAGGGGTTATCTATATGTCAATAAATGATATATGTATTTTATAAGGACCGAAATAAGTGAAGATATATAATATTTATGACGAGCATTGGTTTTTATTTGAATTAGACTATTAGAACTCACTCAGCGTAGCTGATTTTGTGTGTACGTAAGATTGTGTTGCAGGTGAGCCTTGGGATTCACGTATCTTGGCTTGGGAGCGGTGCTACTCGGATCGGTGTGCAAGTATTTGGGAGGTAAATAGAATGACGATAACAACATTAAAGAAAAATTAATCTTTTAGAAAGACTTCCCCTGTATGATTAAGTAGATAAAAGAGTATTATTAATGGGAATACCCAGTGATGAGAACCAACTGTATGGTGCCTGGTATGGGGTCTTACAAGTTGGTATTAGAGTCATGGTTTAAAAGAAAATCGGTGTTTTTACTAAAATAAAATCCCTTAACTTAAACTAAAAATGGGACGGGGGTGAAACGAATGCCACCACGAGTAACCGTGAGCCAAGAGCTACGTCTTTTGAGTTATGCATTAGTTATTAGAGTATTAATTGTGTAGTATAACACTACGTGGAGTTGTGTGGTATGATTACGTGAGATTATGTGTTGTGAGTTGGGTAATGTAGAATAACATTAACTGTAACTATGTCAGATAGTGTCACACCCTCAAAATCCACCTGCGGGGTTTTACCACGAGGCGCGTGACAAACCAGGATCTCATTCATTAGTTACACGGAACAACTCTATATAAATTTAAATAAAATACTAATGCTGCTCATAGTCACGAGACAACAAAATTTTAAGTTTGAAAACGTTGCGGAAGCGTAAATAAAATCCAAATGCAAGAATAGTCAAATGCACAAAACACCGCGCCCAAACCAATGTAAATAATAGAAATAAATAAGTTTGAAATTGCTTGCGAAAACCATGCTCAGACAATGCATCCTAATCTTGTGCGTACCTTAGCGGCCTGAGGAAGACATGCTAAAAGTGTCAACACGATGGTTGGTGAGTTCATAGAGATGTAAGTAAATGAAAAGTTCGATGTTTGCTAGATAGTGTAATTAATGTATACCGATAAATAGCTAGTCTATGCCATTCTACTACAAGTGTTCGAAACCGAAGCTAACTGTTTTTGTTTGTATGCCTTCCGCCATGTCTACCGAACAATGGAAAATGTCTAGGCTAATCTTACACACGTTCGACCTCCAGTCAAGTTAGCGCGACTAACTCGGGTGGGGCTTGTCAAAACCCAGTAGTACTACTCAAAATCACCTCACTATGTTCCAATACTAACGGTTCGAGAATGTAAGGACTTATTGGTATGTTTGCACTTTAGTAAGCAAACAATAATACAATAATACAAAACCCAAAAATGTTTGCGTGCATGCTTTCTCCCCCAAAAAGGAAAGTAAGTAAAGATAGGGGCCATGAAACTCACCTGAGTGTGTATGCAAATGAAAGCTAAGTAAAACAGTTGAACCTCTAAATGCCAACTATAATTCATAGTCTATAAGTGCGTGTTCGTGCAAGTTGATATGAACCCTTAATATCCAAACAATACTATTGTTTAAATGTCTAGAAAAGATTTACAAGTTTGACTCAAGTTTGACCCGATGACCCGTTGGTGACACGTTGTATTAAATTATGCTTGTTCAGTATAACACTTCTACATTATACACAAATGATCATGATGTAGCACTTAGCAATAAGTCCTATTTGTTCTAGCAAGATAGCAAGTTTCCATAAATAGCAGGTTTCCATAAATAGCAAGCACGTTCAAGATTCATATTATCATTATTAATATGTTTGTATGATTACTCTAACATGTTCAAGATCGTCACATCACATACCAATTGTATAGAACTTAGCATGTGATACACAATTCAAGACAAAGTTTCTATATTTAGTAACCTATGAGAGATATGCATGATTTCAAACATCCAACACATTGCAACATGTTATTATGTCCTAACTAACATGTACCAATCATTAAACCATGTCATACATGTATAATTAGCAAGCTATGAACACTTTTAGCAAATTAAAGTTTTCTCTTTTAGTAAGTTTGCAAAACCAAGCTAGGTATTAGAAATCTAACTTCACAAATCAACTACATCGGTAACAAGTAACACATAAACATCATCATATCATCAAAATCATGTCTAGTATGCAAAGTAGAATTCATAAAAAGTTTCCTTTATAAGTAAGTTATGATTTCTAGCTTGTTTAACGAGATTCAAAGCATCAAATCGATTACATACAACCTATCTAACATGATTATAACCATAACAAGCATCAAACACATCTAACATGCAATTCTACACCATCATATAATCAAAAAGATTAATCTTTTAATAAGCCACTAATCATATGAAGCTAGGGTTTTCCAAATAACCATAAAAACATCAAATACATGCAAAACAATGATAAAGTCACCATCTTTATTGTAAAAATTCATGTTTGAATGAACTAGGGTTTCAATCTAAAATTTAGGAATAAAAAAGTAACAAAATCGGATGAAACGACTTACGTAGGATTGTTAGAAACGCTTAGAGGAGTCCGAATACGTGTTTAATTGCAAGATTGAAGCTCGAACGGATGGTGTATGGTGGTGGTTTGTGGTTCGGCGCAAGTAGGGAGAGAGAGGGGAGTTGGGATCGACGATTTTTTAGAGAGAGATAATAAGGATTAGGGTTTTAAATTTTATAAAAATCCATATATCCTAATTTGCATGGGTTTTAAATTTGGAATGAATAATCTCTAGGTTATTTTAAAAAAAACATTTAATTAATCCACTAGATAAAGATGGTTTTTAAATAATTATTTTTATAAAAGTTCCATATTCTATAAAAATAACCAGTAAAATAAAAATCTGATAATTCTACGCGATATCACGAAAGTTCACATAATTCACAGATAAATCACTAAACATATAAATCCACATAATTTATATTAAAATAATTGTTCGCAATTATTTTCATTAGTTCACCAACGTTCCGGGTTGGACTCGTGTGTGATCCGGTAATTCTACAAGTTACCGCTACGTGAGTGTTTGTGCGAAACTGACACATCTGACTAATCCTAATTAAATGTAATGCATGAGTGAATGTTTGAGATAACTGAGTTTGAATAAATAATTGTTGGGAAAGGTTTAGAATCCGAGCACTAATTTTGTGTGTAACCATGCGTGGTGTGCAATTGTGATTAATATGATGATTTGCTAGATTATTGCATGGTGCTATGTGAGTGGTGTGGGATGCATGTGCATCCGATGTGTGTGGAAGGTAGAAAGCTAGTGTGAATATGATGGGAAAGGTTTAGAATCCGAGCAGTAATGTGGACCACCAAATTGCATTTGATCACCGTGATTTGGCAGTCTATGATTACTCTCATATTCTGAATTCGTGCCCATAGTAATCACTCCAACGTTCTATCTTGTGTAGGTACTGATGGTGGTAACGTTTAGGACGAGGTGGATCAGGGGGGAGGCCTTGGCAGACGATTGGCAAAGCGTCAGGCTAGACGTTTGGCTGCTGTTCGCACGGTAGTCATCGGCAAGAGACGGATCTTAGCACCTGTTCCATTGACAGTGGTGCCACCAGTGGCTGAGGATGAGTAGGATTTACTAGCCTAGGAGGTGATTTTGGCGCTTTCGACGCCTAATGCTCCTAGTGCTGCTAGGGCAGCTATTAGAGATGGAGTCAGTAGCTCCTTTTACAGGAGAGGTGGCTGGTGAGGAAGAAAAGCTTTTGCGGTTAGGCATCAGCCTTCGAGGCAGGATTCATGATCTGGTAACGGATGGCTGGAGGAGTCTGACGATGAGGAACAAGTGGATGATAACTTTGATTTGTTTAGTGACTAGAGCGGTGGTGGTTACCACGGGAGGATTAGAGCATTTCGAGTATTAGTTGTCGGACACTTTTGTGGAGAAGATATATGTTTTGGTTTCCTATTGCTTGATTGTGACCTTGACATTGAGTCTTAATGTGGGATGGTGTTAACTAACAGTAATATTAGTTGCAATTGTGTGGAGCATACTACTGTCGGTACAATATTGAAGTTCGTATGGTAATGTGATTATCTTGTTAACAATGTGAGTTCATTATAAACATAATCTTTGCCGTGATGCTAGAAGATAGTTAACAGGTGTGTGTCAGTAAAATTTGATATACATAAAGCTGAAATTGCTTGTGTCTATAGTCTAAAGTAGTGATTGGTTACATGATTATGTTAGGTGAGGTTTGGAGTGTGACGGGTGTATTACACTCTGTGGGAATTTGTAGCTATATACCTTGTGTTTAGGTATAAACATTCAGGATAAGATCCGGTGGGAAATTATGATAATTTTGTATCTGATGTGTATAAATGTTTAGAGAGATGTCTTGTGTCTAGACTGAGTAGTGTGTCGTCTTGAAACATGGGTACGACCCGTATGGGGTACGACCGTGTGAACTCTGTGTGAGTAAGTGATGTCGTGTGGCAGGGACTACCGTTGTGATGAATAGAAAGTGGAGTTCATGAGTTTGTGTGTCTATAAATGACGAGATCATATCATATACACGTAGATTTACTCAGGTCTAGCTAGTGTGTGTGCACTTTATGCGAGTTAGAAGGTTGGGTTACTGGTACGTATGTAGAACATTGTGTGTTCTGTAGTTGAATGATGTCGGTGTGTGTCCTTGTAGTACACGCTTAGTTATGTATAGGACGAATGGTCGGTGTACTCTGGCCTAGTACTTCTATCTTGATGATTTTCTCGACATTAATACACCGAGGTGATGAGAGCAGTTCTGACGTCTTTCCAGACGATCGGTGAGGTGCTCCTATGAGATGCCTATGCTTATATCTCGGGAATTCCAAGCACAAATCCAAGGGGTGCAGCTGTGAGAGTTGATGATGAAGGCGTTACGTGGACGCTTGACCGGATATAGTTAGGATGTGATCGAGATGACGACGCCGAAGATTACAGCACGAGGTAAAAGAGGTGACGGAAGGGTCTCCATGGAATACATTCCATATGGAGAATTCGGTCTAGGTAAGATACAAGAGGAGTGGGAATATTTACTCTGAGCAATACATGGGGTGGCTAAGGCTAGTGATCGGTGATCGCGTGGCAATGATAGAGCAACAACGAGGAAAGTGGAACGGGAGAAGGGTAAGTGCATGATTGCACATGTGTGACCGAGAAGGAAATGCCTACGTTGGCAACAAATGACTAGCATAAAGAGAGCTTCGGTGGAGTATTCAGGTAAAGCAAATGTTTGGCTATTAAAACAGACATGACGATGGTAGGGGAGCTTTAGAGAACATCGAGGGTTAATGAGAATGACTCTGGTGTTGGGTGTATGTTCATACTTCAGGGGCGTATTAAACGCGTGCTAATGAAGTAATGAGATGCGGTGATGGGGAACCATTAGGGGAAATCAGTAAAGCTTGGCACGAGTTCTGGGAGGTCACCTGGTGATAAGAGATGTATCACATCTGTCGGCAAGACAGTGGTGCCTGAGTTTTAAGGAATCATCGCTGGATGGCGATTAGAGCACGAGATGAGAAGGACGACGAATGATCTTGATTATGTAGAGCAAGGAGCCTTATTTGGGAATGACTGTCGGAATGCCAAGGTTATCAGGGCCATGTAAGAAAGGACCGTATAGGTGCGGTGAGCGAAATCAGGTAGAATGAGATAAGTAAGCAAGTAGCTGATGAGGGTGTGTCATAAAAGTGAAAGTTGGAATCAGATAATAAGGGAATATGTAGACGATCCTACAAATTCCATAGTTGAAAAGTAGTGACCAGGAGGATGCATGTGCAAAGGAGAACGAGTTGCACCTAAGATTTTTGACGCACAAGTAAGAATGGGGAGGATGATTACGATGGTTTGAGTCAACGTAGGATTCGAGGACGAATCCTCTTTTAAGAGGGATAGACTTGTAATATCCTGAATTCTCGAAAGCCAATGGTTCGGGTCGGTGGTGACCCGAATCTCTATTAGACGGGTACGTAGCATGGTTAGCACGTATTTTTGTTCATCGGCGGGTCATAAAGGGTCCGACTAGCCTTGTATGTCTAAATTAAGATCGAAACGATCGAGTACGAAACCTCGGGGGCCCGAATGGAAATCGTAGGAGGGGTTTATAAACCACTTTAAGGAGAAACCCTAGGTCATTTGGCCTAGGTGGTATCGCACAGCAGCAGGGAGAACGACGAGAGGGAAGGGCCGGTGGATGAATGAATCGGTGGTGGTGTACGACTGCGTGACATCTAAATCTCGGTCAGGTAATTTTCTTTTAATATTCATTTGTGTATTTTACGTGTATGCATGTAAAGATGAATACCCGATTAGGGTTTAAATGGGGTGATTTGGCAGTGAGTGACTGTTACGGTGGAGGAGGTGACCGACTGGTGGTGGTAGTCGGCTGTGGAGGTGGCGTGCGATGGGGGTGATTGGGGTGAGGTCAAGAAGGAGAAAAGAGAAAGCGAGAGAGAAAGAGGGGTCTGGTAGCGTGGTGGTGGTCTCGGGAGTAGCCGGAAACGGCGACGGCAGCAAGGGGTGGTGCCGGTGATCATGGGAGTCGGCTGTGGCGGTGATTCACGGCGGCGGACGACTTGAGTGAGGGTGGTAGTGGTTCCCCGATGCGAAAAAGGAACCAGATTAGGGTTCTCATCAAGGTTAGAAAGGTGACAGGAGATTGAGGGTGATACGAAGTGGTGGAGCACGATGGTGGCGCACGGCGGGTGATGCTTGGTGAGGCTACACGGTGGTGGAGGTTCACAGTGGTGAACGGGGAAGAGCTTGGGATCAGGCTACGCCCGACTAGGGTTTTGTGAACTCAAGTTTGCATGTTGAGTTTCGGACATGCAAGGGGGTCTCTGCTCGGGTACATGTGACCCTTGAGGCTAAGGTGTTACATGCCACGTGAATATGCATGCATGCGGGTTCCTGACAGGGTCCAGGGTAACCCGGTTCGAGCAGGCACATGGACTAGGGTTTTACCTGGCGAAGGGGTTGTGTGGATGAGACGAGTATCGGGAACATTTATATTTAAATGTAATCGACACATGTTTAGGAAGTGCTCTGACCATGTGATTGTACTTTGGCAGGTTTGGGTTTTGCGCAAAGTCACCATTGCAGTGCAAGAGTTAGATCATCTTATCAGTGAGTTTCTAATCCTCTCTTTAAATATTTTAAACGTTTTGGGGCTATCGTACATACTTGTAGAATGTGTTTTTGTTTACTAAGCGTGTTAATGGTTTTGGGTTCTAACTCGATATGTTTATGCACTAAAACCTTTATAAAAGAGTCAGGGGGTCAATGAGGTGTTTATGGGATTATGTGAGCTAGAGTTGAGAGTTATTAATGGGTGTTGTGTTAAGGGTTAGTCGGGGTGAGAGAGTTATTAATGGGTGATGTGTTAAGGGTTAGTCGGGGTGAATCGGGTTATAAGCTAAACGTTTATGAATACGTATAGGATACCTTATCCTAGCGTTGTGTGTGTGGTGCAGGTGTAGTTAAAGAGTCATGTAAATGAAGTGTGATATTATGTGTTTTATATATTTATGTTGTGTTTGCATCGTTGTGTTTATGATACGGAAAATGGGATTCTGAAGGACGAAGTCCTTCGGGAAGTCACCAAAGGTGACAATATTCAGCAGGTTAGTGATGAGCTCGGGGTGAGTTGAACGCCCTGATGAGGGTGCATGTGACGAGGTATGTGTTTGTGCGCATATATATGTGTTTAAATTGCATGCAAGTGTTGAGTTATAGTTATTATGCATGAGATTATATTAATGTGGTGTGTAGCATTAGTTTGACCTTTGTGTCGGGATGATGACATTGTGATCATAACTGTTGTGTCAGTTAACTTGCAAGAGTCGGGGAAAAGGGAAGGATAAGTCGATGTCTAGGAGTTGGTTGTGTTAGTCGGGTTTCGGGTTATATTGTGTAATAGAATACGAGTTATTAGTGTAGTGAGCTCAATCCTTGTCGGTAAGACTTGTCGGGTTAAAATAATTGGGAGGAGTCTTGGGTGGTGAAGTGGGGTATTGTAAGATAACGGGGGTTATCTATATGTCAATAAATGATATATCTAGTTTATAAGGACCGAAATGTCATAAGTGGATATAATTAATATTTATGACGAGCATTGGTTTCTATTTGAATTAAACTATGAAAACTCACTCAGCGTAGCTGACTTTGTGTGTACATTAGATTGTGTTGCAGGTGAGCCTTGAGATTGACGTATCTTGGCTTGGGAGAGGTGCTACTCGGAACGGTGTGGAGACATTCGGAAGGTAAATTGAATGACGATAACAACATTAAAGAGAAATTAATCTTTTAGAAAGACTTCCGTTGTATGATTAAGTAGATAAAAGAGTATTGTTAATGGGAATATCTAGTGATGAGAACCAACTTTAGGGTGCCTGTTATGGAGTCTTACAAAAAAATAATGACGTATAAAAAGTTATGAACGTTTAAAAAAAATGGGGGAAATGACATGTGACTAGCATGTGCAACTTTTAGGTTGGATCTTCCCGTCGTGCCCCTACAAGGGGATTCTAATTTGCAATTATTTACCCTTTTTCCACCGCCTCAATCTTAACCACAAAACCGAATGATCTTGTAGCTCAAATTCATTCATAGACTTTGTAAGGTTTTTTGACTTTGTAGAGTAATCCTATACTATAAATATATATATATATATATATATATATATATATATATATATATATATATAGGGTAGGGATCAATTGTGAACCACCTTTTCATGTATAAACCAATTAACTCAATAGGAAAATAACACCTAATAATCATTTTCTATTATTAAAAGGGTATTTTGATAAATGTAACATTTTCATAATTTTTTAGTATTTAAAGATTCCGCCTAATCAACTTTCCCCCTTCTTTTTTGAATATTAATAACTTTCTTATACACTGTTATTTTTTTTATAAAAATTACACTATTAAATAGAGCGTTTTTTTATCTTTAATTCAAGTATAGTCTTGCAATATAATTTTTAATTTTTTTAACGTTTATTGCTACATACACGTGAGAAACAATTACATATATGTAATATAAACATAAATTTAATTGTTCAATATTCCTCATTTTTTAAAAATATTTCCCCTATTTTTTAGAATATTATTAACTTTTTGTATAATGTTTTTGTTCATACCATCTAATATGTAAAAATTACATACATGGAAATATAAACAATTACATATGGTAATTGCATACTCCACCCATATTTTTGATAAAAGATTCCATTTACTCAAATTTCCCATCTTTTTTAAAAATATTTCCCCCTCATTTTTATTACATTAATAACCTTTTTATATAATTTTATTTTTTTTAACGTCTGTTATTATATATGTAATATAGACATAAATATAATTATTCAAAATCCCCTCTTTTTTTGAACATTAATAACTTTTTTATACAGTGTTACTTTTTTATAAAAATTACACCATTAAATAAAGCATTCTTCTATCTTTTATTCGATTATACTCTTCCTATATAAATTTTTTTAACGTTTATTATTACATATATGTAAGAAACAATTAAGTATAGTCTTGCTATAATTAATGTCTGTTAAATCCTGTATTTAGATAATAGCAATGTGCATTCAACAACAATTTATTTTATAATAAAATAAATGTAAAAGATTAACATTTATAATAAATAAAAACAATTACATGTATGTAATATACAATCACATACATATATAATATTATATTACATACCTGTAGTAGGATATTACATACATGTATTACCGTATTACATATATATTATGTTATTATATATAAGTAATATCTTATAACATATATGTAATATCTTGTTACATATATAGCTAGTAACAGATTACAAAATAAGTAACCATATTTTATATAATCATTTTTAACAAAAAAGTTTACAAAATTAATACACTTTACATACGTATATGCATCAAAGATCAAAGTTTTCATATAAACTTTGCATATAAATGTTTAGAATATTCGAATGGTTGTGAATTAAGGGTTAAAAGATAAAGAATCTTTTGACTCAAATATAAATAAATAAGTGTTGGTGTATGTAGTATATACAAATAACTCATTTTATTTGTTACTTTTAAACAACAATTTTGCTTGTAATAAAAATCTATACCTCAAAAGATTAAGGTTTTGAAATAAAAATAATTTATTTTTTATTACAAAAACTAGTGACGTGTGTACTAATTTATCTTTTAATTAAATATTTAACGACAAATATAACTATTTTTTTGTTTTAAATATGTCAATCAAAGTAGCAATAGGCTTAATTATTATATTTCTGACTGAAATAGTTAACGATAGATATTATAAATTTATTGTTTAATTTTATATTTAGCAACATATTTAATTATTTAATTTTATATATAGCGAAGAATTTAATTGGTATCTGTTCGTTTCGTTACGGTACCGGCACTCGCACAGCAAACGAAAGAAATAAGCTAAAAAAATAAAGTCGTTACATGTCCAAATGGATATCGGCAAGTGTTTTGCGTCCCTAGAAAAAAAATACTGTTACTGGTTCCTATAATGACGACGTCGTTATCGGTTCGTTTCGTTACGATACCGGCATGGAACCGCTATCGCTTACTTGTACATTTAGTATATGAATTTTTAAATAACATTTAGTATTTCTCAATATCTTAAATAAAATATTGTTTTAAATTTATAATAAATAAAATTTTAAATCATTTTAACTTTATAATAAATACAATTTTAAATAGATAACAATTTTATAGTTTTATATAATTAATAAGTTAAGTTTATATATATTAATAATGATTTATTGTAATAATTTAATATGTGGTTGTGAGAAGAGAGAAAAAAAATCAAATTACCATTACACCCTTGAACCATTTTTAACCACTCCTTTATTTCAAAAAAATCAGATTTAATTTGAACGACTAATTATACTATTATGAAACTAAATGAATGGTCCAAAATTGGTTTTTTGGTTTATATAATAAAAAGTGATTCACACATGATCTTTTTATTATATATATATATATATATATATATATATATATATATATATAAATGTATAAATAAAATAATTAAGTAATAAACAAGCAGAGCTCGAGCTCTCTTAAATTAAATGAGCGGAGCTCGAGATTTGATGTCTCGTGGCTAGCTCGTTTATGTGCTTACCGATGAGAAAAACAGAAGCTCCTATGAAAAAGGCGTAAAAAACCTTCCCACTTTCTCTAGCAATGAACTCGAACAAGAACGCCAGCGATCCAGCCATCAACGTCCCGAGACCTCGATTCAACCCTTTACATAAAGTCGCCCCTATCAAATATATAAGATGATAAGTATGTATTTGAACACACCGATCAAAATTCAATAGCCAAAAGTAAAAACAGGAGAGCCAATTTTACCCGCAGTGAACTCAAGCACGACCACAACGGTCATGACAGCCCATATGGCGTTCCCCCCTACCCCTTTGAATAGTGGTTCTAAAAGGTATAACAAAGACACCAACGTTAGTGATAACCCCACTTTTATTGAATGGATTGCCTTTCGTGGATCATCTCGACCCGCTTTCCAGATTTCCTGACATAACGATCCAAGAAATTGCTTAGTTTTCTCCATGTAAACACGAGCTTGCTTCTTCGAAACCTCCATCGTTGGGTATTTGTCTGAAACAGAGACAGCAACGCCGATCGAACACATCCAAAATGCTTAGTAACAAGATTATAATTCAAAATTGAATTAAATAAAGGTCTAAATTTGATGAGATCGATTAAAAATGGTCACTTTGTTCACGTAAAAGTGTAAAAAGTTCTGTAGGTGTCTTTATTTGCAACCTTGGCAATGTGAGGCTTGGTTAGATTTATAGGTGTATGCGGATGTTGTATGACTTTTGCGTACACGAGATTTTCGGTTGATAAATTAAGGACTTGTCAATTTCTAACACTTTTACAGGTTCATTTTAAATTGTTTAAATAAAATAATGATTAATTAAAATGAAATCAGATCTAACCATAGGGAAATTTTGTATACTTTTATTTTAAAATAAATTTAGCTAAGTTATTTATTTACTTTTTTAAAGTAATATACTTCAATATTATTTGTACAAAACATATTACAAAATATATATGTGGTATGTAGTAAACTAACATTAAAGAATTCAAGCCGGATGCAAGAATCGAAAGAAAAATTAGATTTGGCTAACGTTTTAACTTAAAACATATTGTATGTCTCTACTTACAATCCTTATACTAGTAAATAAAAATTTTACGAGGACACGTGTCACTTTTTGGTTAATTCTCAGCATGTTTTTTTTGTTTCTCTCGTATTAAATAATTATATTAAAAAAATATATTTTTAAATATTTAATATAAATCTAATTATTGATAATTATTATTTAATTATGGATAGTTATTATATCGTTAACAAAATGAATATAATATAAATTAACATTTATCAATTACATAAAAAAAATTAATACTTAGTTGAAAAGAAAATGTTTTAAAAATTAACTTAACGGAATTTATAACTGTCACGTCAAAGTACATTTTTTAAAGACATTTTAACGAGTGTATGTGTTAGCAGATTACATTATATTTTATTCAGACCGTGTAATACACGGGTTTTTAAATACATAAATTTTTTTTACTAAGTATATATCATTACATTTATTTAACCCGTTAAATACACATGATTCTAACCTAGTTTGTTCATTCGATGGTTCTTCTTGAGACGATGCGTTTTCTGGTTCTCGAATCTCTTCAAGATCCATATTTCTTTCTATCGGTTCTTTGGTGAGGAACTCTTCTTCCAAGAAGACTCCTCTCCTGTTAATGAATAATTTATTCTTAGCAGAGTTATAGAAATAATATTATTTAGTCTCTTTCGGGTGAATGATATGAAGTACACTTTTCACCTCTAGGTTCTAATTTGTTGGACGTCTCACGCTTAACGTAAGCATAACCATACCGACTATGGTCGTCAAATAAACATAACCATACCGACTATGGTCGTCATTGAATGTTATGAAGTATCTCTCGCCAGAGCTAAACATTGTCCTAAAAGGACCACATATATTCGTATGTATGAGACCTAATAGATCTGAGGCTCTTTCACCTATTCCTAAGAAAGGTGCCTTAGTCATCTTTCCACTTAAGCATGATTCGTAAATGTCAAACTTCTCTTAACCAATAGATTCTAGGATACCATAAGTCTGGAGCTTTGACATGCATTTCTTACTTATGTGACCAAGTCTACAGTGCCACATATATGTCTTGTTAAAATCAGTCTTTGATCTTTTGGCATTTAGTGCATAGATAGAATTATTACATGAACTATTTAGGTTTATTTCATAAATACCATTGTGAGGCCTAGCGTTAAAATAAAACATATTATCGAAATAACCCAAATATCATTATCACGAAAAGTATAATGAAAACCTTGTTCACGCAAACAAGAAACTGAAATAATATTCCGAGTCAAGCTAGGGACAAAACAAACATTCTCTAATGTCAAATACTTAGATTCAACACTATGTGAATACTTGGAAAGATCCCTCATATTCTTGGAAAGATCCCTCATACTTAGATTCTAATGTCAAATACTTAGATTCAACACTTGCTTTTCCGAGTTTCGCAAGGGTAGAAATAGAATTCTCCACCCAACACTTAGATTCAACACTATGTGAATACTTGGAAAGATCCCTCATATTCTGCTCACCCTGTTCCTTGGACTCTTGTTCTTTACCTCCATTACTTGAATATTATGTTTTAGCAACTTTAAACATCTCATGTAGTTCTGAAGTAGAATTTATTTCCTCTTTTGAAACACCCTACCTTTATTTTTTATTAATTTATCAGAGTTTAATATGCGGAAAATGGTCTCAGTTTTTCAAAACTTTGCCACTAAAGTGACAAGGTATATTTTATTTATAAATATTGTTTTATATATAATATTCTATTACACATGATCTAGGGATTCTTTAACTCAAACGGGTCATGTCCTCAGGAAGCTTTATTCCATGTGTTTTTTTCCTGGAGTGTTTAGAAAACATTTTGAATTAGCTTTACGCTAAGTAAGCACACTGCGTTGTTCATTTTATTATTTATTTTAAGTCCTTCCGCCTTATAGACTTGGCACCATTCCCATTCTTAAGGCCCTTCCGTCCCGTAGACTTGGCACCTTTTTAATTTTCTTCACATGGTCCTTCCGTCCCGTAGACTTGGCACCCTTTTTAACCCCGTAGGTTATTCAATTACAAGGCCCTTGTAGGATCGAGATATTACAAGATGGTTTTGTTTAGTTGATATTTGCGAAAACAATAACAACTATATAATGCAACAAGGAACAAAGATAATATTGATAAATGCAAATTGTATTACTCTTCAATGTTTTCAAGTTACAAAGAGAACTCTAAGGAAGCACACATACAAATGAAGAGAAAACAATACCTAAATAGGAACTTAGAATCAAGAGAGACCCTTGATTCTAAGGATCAGATCAAACACAAACCGTTGATCTTGTACAGATAACTGGTTTACAACAAAAAGACAACTGCAGCAAAAAGACAACTGCAAAACAAAATGCCTTCTTAGGAATTTTTGCAGGTGAGTTCAGAAATGGGAGCATTGTATTTTGTCTTCTGCACCAATAACATTCCTTTTGCTGATAGGTGTGTCAGTGTTGCAGCAATGACTGTCAGTAGCAAAGTCAAAGTTGCTGATGATTTGCCTATTAACAGCATCAGTGTTAGATGCTGCTGATAAGCCTATCAGCAACAACTTTGGACTTCAGTAGATAAAATCCTATCCGCAGCATAGTTTTTGATCAGCAGCATTTACAACTATCCGCAGAAAATACACTTATCAGCAGTAGCTTTCATCAGTGGCAAAATTGTAGTATCTGTAGCATCCATACTTAGAGAATTTTGTAGCCATCAGTCTTTATATCTACAAACTCCCCCTAGACTGATGCTACCAAAATTTCTACTGCCTTTGATCATAGAGCTTCTACATGTTCATGATGATCCCGGCAGTCTCAAAGCCCCTTGGGTCCTTGCTGGGATTATCAATAGGAATTTCAGATAATGATTTAATGTCCCTCCTTGGCATGCTGAAGATAGCCTTTTTGGAACACCTAATCTTATTTCCTTTGACATCAATCAAGGTATATTCAACTTTAGCAGCATTGTAGGACCACTGGACAAGAGGATAGTGGGCTTGGATAGGTTTGGCATCAATGACAACCTCTTTGCTAGGATTGAAATGATGTCTTATCACTAGCAAGAGGTGCATCCCACTATCATTGTCAGGCTCTTCTTCTTCACCCAGCTCAAGGATTCGTTGTAGATCTGAATCTGGGAGTTGCATCAACTCATCAACAGATGTATAGATTGATCTTTTCCTTTCTTGCTCTCCTCTAAAGACTTCATAACACCCATCTTGCTTACTGTAGAACCACACAATGATATTTCTTGAGTCACTGGGGCTGGTTTGAGGTTTTGGTTTCTTTTCAGGAGGTTGCTGTTGAGAGGGAGCTGGGTGAGATACTTTGGACACTGTGGGAGTGGAGGAGGGAAGTCTATGAGAGGGCATTGTATGGAAGGAGGATGATGGACCAAGGATTCTGTTCTGGGCTTCTTTCCTTTTCTTTCTTCTTCAATGATACTTGCCCTATTGGTTTGATTTGTCTTCTTAAGTCTATCCTCTTCTTCCTTTTTCACTTTTCTGTAGAGGGGTTGAAGGTTCATGAAACTCATGGTACCTAATCTTTTTCCACTCTAATCTTTTCCCACTCTCACCTCTTGCCTTGAGAAAGTCAAACATGACCTTTCTCCTTTCATGTGTTCTTTTATTAAAGGTAATGGCTTTCCTAGACTTTTCTCTGGCTTTCTCTTCTTCTTCGGCCCTCTTCTTTTTAGCCAGTTCTCCTAGTTGACCCATGTAGACTCTGTAAAGCTCTTTATTGGATAACTTCTTAAGGTAATCTCCATCCTCACCTTGATTATTTAGGGCCTCAATCCATTCACTTCTCATTTCCTTTGCCAGTTGAGAGTCTTTTATTCTGAACTTTGCTTCTTCTGCTTTCTGTTTCTCTCTTTCTTCATCTTCCCTGGCAAACTGTTCCTGTAGCTTTAGTGCCAAAGCTTCATCTTCATCAATTTCTGAAGCTACAGGAACTTGTACCCTTGTGGAGTCAAGAGATCTTGCAGCTTTGCTGATCTGCTGCTCTCTGAAGAGCATAGCAAATTTTCTCTCTTGATCTTTCTTTATCTGCTTCATCTCCTCCTCTTCTCTTTCTCTTCTTCTTCTTTTTATCTCTTTATTCTCTTCTTCTATCTTTCTCTCTACTTCTTTTGTCATGATGCCCTTCCCCTTGTTTTGTTTGGATGCCTCAGCTTCTGCTTCATTGACCACAATAGCAGACGAGGAAGTTGCTATTGAGGACTCAGCATAGGCTTCATTGGCAATTTTTAGAATAGGATGGGGAGGAGCGTCTTTTTCTTCATCACTAGGCACTGAATCCCAAGCCTCCATTACCTTAATCCTTGCACTTAGTTCATCTTGGGAAAGGGGAGGAGGTGACTCAGATGAGTTTGGTGATCCATCTAAGGCTATCCATCCACCATCTTGTAAGAAGGTCTTAACAATGAGCATCATTTCCTGACTTCTTGGTGAATTAACTGCATATTGAAGAGGAAGTCAGGATTTAGCAGCATAACTTCTTGGATGTTGTTGATTTCAATGGATGATCCATCACACAAAAGAAATTTGATTCCTGAAGGATAAGTGTTGGACCATCCATAGATTTCAAGACCTCTAAGCACATCATTGTACAGGTATCTCCTTAGGTTTAGAACTTGGTCTTCTGTCAGAACTCTGCTTTTTACCAACTCCCGTCTTTGACTTTCTCTTCCTTGGGCTGCACTTGAGGATTCTGCTTCTTTTTCCTCAAGGCAGTGGTGTACAACCTGCTTTGCTACTTGTAGAAATCTCTCAAACCAAGGCATGTTATCTTCCATCAAGTCATGAAAGCGGTCAATAGCAAGCCTGACAGAGAGATCTTTGGATGTGTTGATGCACTCAGTAGTGTGCAAAGATGTGACACCAGTATTTCATGTCGAAAACTATATTTATTTTAGCACGTCCATAGTTCATAATTCCTAAATCATTATTTTGACAAGGTATTGTCAGAAGTCTAGCAAAGGAACACAAGTCACATTTTAGTAATTATAAGAATTACTAGGTCATGAACATTTATTACTCGCAGTGTACGGTCATTGGTGGTTAACTAATTTTATACAAGTAAAGTCTAGAAGTATAATTATTTTATACAAAGTATATATATTGGTGACTAAATCTTTAAAGATTGATACAAGACTTTTATTCACCCGGTTCCTAATATATTATTTATGTGAGAACATGTGCGAATAGTTAAAGATATTAACTATGTCAGGATTCACTAGCAGATTATTAAAGCTAGTCAAACTACACAAAATGTAGGACGTTTTAATAATTAAAGATATTAAAGCAGGTATTAATTTTGGGTAGTATACCGCGTCTAAATCAATCACATCATCATCATGATGACTTCTTTGCTTACACAACACTCAAGCGTCATAATCATCATGATTATGACCAAGAGTGCAAGAAACTTAAAGATCACGTCACCATCATTATATCTTTACTTGTACTCCACTCTAAACATCAAATCACCATGATGATGATAATTATGTCTAGCTGCACACTCCACCCCCACCTAATATTTATATATATATATATATATATATATAATTGTCCTGCACGACCTGAACGTTGGGGATAAATTCAAATATAATCATTACGTCGTTTAAGAATCCAAATTATATGTGCAATATATTTTGTGAAGCGAATAATTAAAGAGTTCTTAAACCGGGTATTATATCACGGGAGCACCTACGGGGTATACACCACTATAGATTCACCTAACTAAAGATCAAGTGATACACTAGATGATAGGACAAGACCCAACCCCCCTCCCCCCTACTTCCCCCTTACGGCCGAGAGCAAGGTAGTGCCACCCACCTTGCCATCCCACCATCCTCACTCATCATATGTGTCATAAGGCCATGCCCTTTTAACCAAGACTCCAAGCAAGAGTCACCTCCATCACATCAACCATACCTTGTAATAATGATACATGATGATCACCAATCCAACACTCCATCCAACATATATATAAGGGTGTATGGAGGAAGAACAAGAGTTTCCTCTTGTTCTCTCCCTCTCTCGGCTCAAACAACACACACTTAAAACTCAAGACCAAGATCCATTAGAGAAGATTAGCTAAAAGTCTTGGAGATTCAAGAGATCTTGGAGTTTTAGGAAGCTTTTACTAAGAGGATTCAAGCTTTATCATCTTCCACTTGTGGTTCTTCCCTAGCTTGTCTAGTGGTATGAAAAACCGACACCAATCTCTAGTTTTCATTTATTATTTTTGTCTAAGCTTGGTGTTTACCCTAAAAACGAAAACATCTTTAAAGGTTTGGTGGTATTATAGAGTCTAACTCTTAATAGATTAAAAGTTCAAGATTTGTATATATGTATACATATATGGCCGAGATTTGCATGTGTATGTGTATACTTTGTTGTTTTGAACATGTTACATGATGTTAAGTGGTAGTTATAGATCTAAAAGTATGATTAACACTTGATGAGGAAAATATTTGAGCATGAATATATATATATGGAAATCGTGATGTATATATATATATATATGATTGTAGTGTTAATCTAGAAATGGTTAAGTATATATGTATATATATGTGGGCCGAGATATATGAATATAAATATGTGAATAATGGCATTCGATTTACATGAAAATTATGAAGTGTATACATATATATATAAATCGTGACATATATATATATATATGTGTGTGATTCTAATTTGTTAACTTGGAAAGGTTTTGTGAAATGATAGATGATTTGAAATCATACACATGTATATATGCTTATAACTTAATGATAGTTAGTATCAAAACAGGAAGAGTAAATATGTGTATATATATACATAAAGTGTATGTGATTGTTGATTCATGAACATGCATAATCATGACAAGTACACATGTGATGGTATAACCGTATGAAAGTATATGTGCATGAAATATATGAATAGATTCGGTTAAAAATAAATAATCACACGACATCGTGAAACATATGTGAGTATATGTAGAGATGTGGAAATACATGTATGCATGCATTGATAAAAGTAAATAAAGATGTATGCATGATGAACGTAACTAAGTTAATAAATATCGTTCGGAATATAAGTATTTGCATGCGGACGTAGTAACGTGGATAGTACGTACGTGGAATATATAACATGCATGGATATACTTGAACGATATTTAAAGTTTTATATAATTATTTTTAAGAAATAATTATATGTGTGTACGTGAACTATAATGTGAATATATTATAAGTTATTACAAAAATAGTATTTATTTTTGGTAAACATAATAAGTCACCAATATGGTAACATAGTAGTTTTCTCAGAAAATACGTAAGCGTCTAGACTGGAATAATAATCACCAATGAGTCGTACCATGGAAAACATTGTTTTTACTAAACAAATAAGTACTTAACGGGATTCGTTAAGTCGGGTGAACAACTTGCATTTAAGAAGGGTAGTCTTAACGCATTAGTACCCTTGTGTAATTAGGGTACGGATAGACAGGAACGTATAGCACACTGTTATTTGCTAGGATTTCATCGGACACAAGGTGAGTTCACGGCTCCCTTTTTGCTTTTTAATGTTTTGTAAACTGCGGGGGAGAAACATACTTACACATTATGTATTACATTATTGTTTAATACATTTGGAAACATTGTTGAGAAAACATTGCAAACATTTTTTATATGATAACAAGGAAACAAGACACTAACATATGTTGTACATGAGGACCAATATAGCGCTTAAAGTCCTCGGATTAACACTTTTTGTAACCATTAGCTATGGTCTTAGCCTGGGATTCTATGGATAGTACTATTGGGGGTGACGCCCCCGGTCATGGTTAGTCGCGCTAACCGGGGGTCCACATGGCCGAATGACCGCATATTGTCTTACTCTCGTGGTTTAGCGAGGGAGGGGCATTCATTTGTCATGGTTTGGTTACGGTTTCATGTACGAACATAGGTATTTGTAAGCCTAGCTAGCTTACGAATAGATCAATAACACTTGTATCATTTATCATATGCGTTTAGAATTATTTGTACTTATTTATGACGGTGATGTCATGGGCAATGTTTTCAGCTAAAACTACTTATTTTATGACGGTTAAGTCATGGATACGTTTTCGGGTGAAAACTACTTATTTTTTTACGGTTAAGTCATGGATACGTTTTCGGGTGAAAACTACTTATTTTATGACGGTTAAGTCAAGGATACGTTTTCGGGTGAAAACTACTTATTTTATAACGGTTAAGTCATAGATACGTTTTCGGGTGAAAACTACTTATTTTATGACGGTTAAGTCATGGATACGTTTTCGGGTGAAAACTACTTATTTTATGACGGTTAAGTCATGGATAAGTTTTTGGGTGAAAACTACTTATTTTATGACGGTTAAGTCATAGATACGTTTTCGGGTGAAAACTACTTATTTTATTACGGTTAAGTTATGGATACGTTTTCGGAGAAAACTACTTATTATTTATGACGGTTAAGTCATGTATAGTTTTTCGGAAAAAACTACTTAGTTTTATGACGGTAAAGTCATGTACATGTTTTCGGGAAAAACTATAAGCAATGATATAACTAACTCTGTGAACTCACCAACCTTTATGTTGACACTTTCAAGTATGTTTCTCAGGTAACCCTTAGCCATGGCGCGGTTGGAATAGGCTAGCTATAATTGGATCAATTCCTAGTAGCTTGAAGGACATAGATTATCCGGTCTCAAGTCTGTCTTTGATCTAGAAGAACTTAGATCATTATATTACTTAGTCTTAGTATTTGTGTATGTATTAAAGTCTTAGAAATCACTATTACAACTTTCGTAATCGTGTAATGAACCAATCGTTACAACCTTTATTTATTTATTAAGTGAATAAATTTGGAGGTGTGACAAAAGCTAGCATGTCAAGGACATTCATAAAGTAGAACAAAATATGTATTAAACAAAAAAAATAATGAAGCAAATACATGGAATAAAGGTTACGACACGAGACTTTTATGTCATTAGGGTTGGTGGCCTAATGGTAGAGGCAAAGCCTCTAAGAACACTTAAGGGGTTTGGAGGTCACGGGTTCAAGTCTCATTAGTGACAGGATTAAAAGAAATTTGCTTTTCTAAAAAGAATAAAAGACTTTTATGATGAAAAATATGATACGCGATTATGGGATTGTGTATCACATGGCTTGAAGTCAAAACTAGTTAAAAAAATAGTTTATACATAAATCTATATCTATACTATATAATAAATAAATGTTTTTTCATGTCACGTGTCGTCTTTATATTTATTCTCATTATTTTTCTCCCGCCTCTCTATCTTATTAAATACACCTCTATATTTTAATAATAATATACTTTTAAAGAAAATACTAATAAAACATATTTATTTTAAATTATCCCTTATTATAAGAAACTTTGAAATCAATCAAATAGTAAATGAAAGTCAAATTATATTAAATAGTAATTAACGTATTTTCGAAACCCAATTATATATTAATTTTTATATATTTTGAATTTTGTTTTCTATACTTAGTATATGTAATACATTTTTACACCTATAAAATATATATACATAAAAATTTAAGAATTTTATTTATTGATATTTTTCACCCCGTGTGTAGTACACGGGTTCTAAGCTAGTATAGAATATATACATGAGTTCAAGTAGCATGTATTAGGGTGAAGGGGGCGCCCTCGGGTAGAGGTGATCAGGTTCACGGGTTGGTCGGGTACACCGCCGCCGACGTTGCGGGTAGGGCTTCGGGTAAGCTTTTACGGATACATATACCGGAGTGTTGAAGAAACGAAAGTTTGAATGCAAGTCAAAAGAATTTGTTCTACTTTGAGGTGTTGGTTTCTAATTGATTGCAATTAGTCAAACTCCTTTTACCTTTTTAAAATATATGACTACCTCCTCACACCAATATTGACAAGCTTATATAATAATATTTATTTTATAAAAGAAAAATCCCCAAAATGTGAAATAGCTAGTCGATACGGGTGGGCTTGTGATTTCTATATTTATTTTTATGTACTTTTTTTTTATTTATTGTTAATGCACTTTTTTTTAATTAATAAAGTTGTTTTTATTAATTTTATTTGTTTTAATTTTAATAAAGAATAAATTTTAAAAAAATAAATAAATTCTTTAGGGTATTAGGGTTGCGCACCCAACACTTTAGGGTATTTGGATAGTATTTAGAAAAAAATGAGGTGGTACACCCTCATTAGATATTTTTATTAGGGTACTTTTTTTTAAGGTTATGCCCCATTCACCCAAACATAAAAAAAACAATGGCTACCTTTTTGATTTTCTAAGAATAAAATACACAAACTCCATACCTAATGTTTAAATTCGCTAAATGGGGCAAATCGAAACAAAATTACACACAGTCTGTTGTGAAAATATCAAATGAATGAAATAAATACTCACTAGATTCATTGGAACTGATAATACAAATCTAACCTAATATTGTTAATTATTAGTTTCTACTGATAATGAACTTAATGCTTATATGAAGTTCATACTAATGATAGGTTAAAGACTGAAAAACATTACTACTAATGGTATTGTTAATGCTGAAGAAGAAGATCAACCTCATTATGATGGAGTTGTTACCATTGCTGAAGAGTTCTTATCAATGAAGAACAACTTTATGCTCATGAAGTTGTTGACGATGATGAAGAACAAGCTAATAATGATGGTAGCTTGATGTCGATGAAGACAATACTACTTATGAAGGACTTCCTGAGTTCCTGGTGATATGATGTTATGGAAACTACTTAAAATTAGAGGAAGATGGGGATAAAGATATGATGTAATATTTTCTTTATTCAATGTTTATCTCGGTGTAATCTTTGTTTGGTAATTTGTATTTATCTTTTAGGTTACTTAAAGATCATAGCTAGAATTAGCTTAGGAATCATATATATATATATATATATATATATATATATATATATATATATATATATATATGCTATGTTACCCTAATTGTAAGAGGTGTCGTTTATAATTGAATCATATTGCAATTCTAAAAAATCTTGTGTTCATTGGTTCTTGAGTTTTAATTCAAACAGTTTTATTGATTAATGGCAAATTTGTTTTTAATAATCCAAACTATAACTAATTGGCTGATAATAATCCAAACTAACAGTTTGGCTGGTAATAATCTCAACTTTCACTTTTGTTGACAATGGCAGTCCTAGTAGCATAATCATCATATATTTGCACTCGATTACCACTTGATTTCGCTTGTACGTTTCTTAATTTCATTTAAAATCGTCATTTTGAGTGAAAATAAGTGTAAAGTGTGAAACCGGCAATACCGACTAGGTTGGTCAATTAAGGAAGAGTCGGCAGAAGTTTTAGAGATGAGTTAAATTTGGTTTAAATTTGTTATCTTATTTTATATTTATCTGTTTATTGTTTTTGAATTAGATTAGGATTCAATTCAAATTAGTATAAATAGCCATTAGGGTCTGAGATATTTTGTATCCAGTTTTACGTTTTCATCATAAATAAAGGACTCAAACAATCGTTTTGTTCAATCAAGTGTGTTCGTAAGACCTGGTGTGTGTCGTGGTGCTTTCCCAGTTTAACAAACTGGTATCAGAGCTTGGAAAAGAAGGGATTGATCGTTGCAGCAAGAAGATCCTATCAAAGTGCAGAAGACCGATTGAAGACGACCAATAAACTGATCGCAGGAAGCAAGTTTCGATCACAAGGGGTGGTCAGAATTCAATCGAAGAGAAGAAAACCATCCTTGATCAGGGCAGGTCAAGAAGCAGTCAAAGAAGAAGCAGTTCACCATGGTAGATTTCCAGGTAGTTGGCGGGATCAAGAAGCTCAATAATAACAACTATAGTACATGGTCGACATGAATGTGTCCTACCTCCAGGGACAAGATCTTTGGGAAGTTGTAAACGGGGCGGAAACCCAAGTACCTCGGAATGACATGAATGGGGCAATACACAAATGGACAGTAAAGGCAGGGAAGGCAATGTTCATCCTGAAAACCACCGTGGACGAAGAGATATTGGATCACTTTCAAGGCATCGAGTATCCCAAACCGGCATGGGACCCCTTGGCTCGTTTGTTTTCCAAAAAGAACGACGCAAGGTTGCAGCTACTTGAAAGCGAACTGATGTCGGTATCCCTAGGTGAGTTAATGATACCCCAATACTTTTGAAAAGTAAAAACCCTCTGTCGTGAGACAAGTGAACTGGATCAAGAGTATAACATCCCAGAAATCTGGAAGCTTACAATTCGGGTTGGTGGACAATCCGAATCCGTATTTATCAAAGTAATGAGTAGAGTTAGCCGAAGGAGGTACGTTTAATTACCGTAATAGACCCGATGGGTCGTTGATGAGCAGTTCGAGTTAAAATCGCGAAAAAGGGGAAACACGGGGACCCCGAATTAAACCTTTTTAACATTTGAAAGCAAAATGTGGTGGAAAACCTAGGCCATTCGACCTAGGGGTGTTGCGCGACGGCAGAGAAGGGAGAACGAGAAGGAGGAGATGACGGAGGGACGACCGGCGGTGGTGTACGACTACGTGGCTTCCAAATCACGATTAGGTAACTCTCGTTAAATCCCTGTTTGTGTCCTTTACGTGTTTTCATGCAAGGAGGAAAACCCGATTAGGGTTAGGGGTGTTGGCCGTGGGCAACAACCACGATGGTGAAGGTGGTGGTGGCCGGTGGTGACGATGGTTACAGGTGTCGTAGGAGATGGTTCAGGGCAGGAACGGCCGAGAGAGAGGGAAAGCAAGAGAGAGGGGTGGCGTGGTGGTGGCCTCGGGGTTAGCCGGAAAAGATGGTAGCGGCAAGTGGGGGGTACCTGTGGTCACGGAAGGGGGCTGATGTGGCGTTGTTTCACGGTGGTGGACGGTGGAGCAAGCAATGATATTGCATCAGGTTAGGGTTCCTATTGGGTAGAAAGGTGGCGGGTGCACGAGGGTGTTATGGAGTGATGAAACCCGATGGTAGCACACGACGGGTTACGGTTGGTGGTAATGCACGGTGGTGGTGGTTCACGGTGTTGAACAGGGATCGGATGGAGTCGGGATTACACCCAATAACGGTTTTGATGAGCATGGGGTTTGCATGGCAGAGTTGGAACGTGCATGGAGGGTCTCGGTTCGTGTACGAGTAATCTTTGAGACTAAGGTTTTGCGTGGCACGTGAACGTGCCAGCTGTGGGAATCCAAACGAGTCCAGGGTAACCTGGTTCGAGCGGGCATATGGATTAGGGTTTTTGCATGGAGAAGGGGTTGTGAGGAGGAGACGAGTATCAAGAACATTTATGTTTTTACGTAGTGACACATGTTTAGAATGTACACTGACTATGTGATCATATGTTAACAGGTTCAAGCTCGTACGAGGTGACGCTGCAGTACTGGTGAGGGATCTTCAAACCAGTGAGTTTCAAATCCCCTCTTTTAAACGTTTTACTATTTTTGGGGCTATCGTACATACTTACAAGAGATGTTTAACATATTAAACGTGTTAATAGTTTTGGGTTTTAACCCGATGTGTTTATGAACTAAAACATTCAATAATGAGTCGGAGGGTCTACGGGGGTGTTTATGAGATCGTGTGATCTAGGCTTAAAGGTGGGTATATGGTCGTGGGTCGTATAATGACCTAATAGGGGTGAGTCGAGGGACGAGTCTATATGTCGTGCGGATACGACTAGGTGGTGTTACAGGATGTGCATGTACATGGTATGTGCCTAGATAGTGATACATAGTACTTGAATGTGTGTCACCATAACAGTGGGGTATTGTGTGATGAGTTAGCAAGGGTGAGTCGGGATATAGACTTAATGCTTATGAATACATGTAGGATATGTTATCCTAGTGGTATGTGTGGGGTGAAGGTGCAGTTATGGAGTCATGTAAGTAGAGTATGTTGTTATGTGTTTTATACATGTGTTGTGTGTATTGTGTCGTTGTCCTTGTGACACGGCGGGTATTGTGTTTGCATCGTTGTCTTTATGACACGGCAAATGGGATTGTGAAGGACGAAGTCCTTCGGGTGGTCACTAAAGGTGACAATATTGAGCAGGTTAACGATGAGCTCGGGGTGTGTCGAACGCTCTGACGAGGGTGCAGTGATGAGGTATGTGTTTGTGTGCATATATTTGTGTTAAATTGCATACAAGTGTTGAGTTATATATACTGTGTATGAGATGATATTGACGTGGTGAATAGATGCTATTAATGTGATATGTAGAGTTATATTGACCATTGTGTCGGGATGAGTACATTGTGTGCAGCTGTTGCGTTAGTTAATTTGTGAGAGTCTTGGTTAGGGCTGGTTAAGCAGGTGTCTAGATGGTGGTTGAGATAACCAGTGTGGGGTTAATTTGTGTGGTAATGTAACGAAACAAAATCCGGGTTTCGTTTCAAATAAATAAATATTTCTATTTAATTATATGGTGGAAATAATATTTTAGAAACAAGTTGAAACAAGTGGGTTTCAAGTTAATTTTGGGGTTATGTTAGTTTTTATCTATGTTTTGGCATGAAAATTGATGAAATGGAAGTTGAGGGACTGAAATTGTAAATATGGAAAATATGCCATATTTGACTTATATGAAGTCAAAATTCAGATTTTTAGTTGGAGTGGGGGTCGATGCTTTCAAGAGAAAAAGAGAGAAAAGGGTGTTGAAGCTAAATCTTGCAATTGAAGCTTGAATTGAGAAGGTGTTGGCTTACACATCATCCTTCTAACATCAAGTAAGTGATTATCATCATTTTTAGTTCACCATTGATGGGTTCATAGATGGGTTTTGTAAAAATCCGGAATTTATTATGTATGTGGTTAATTGATATTAGATTGTTGATAATCTAGCTAAACTAAAGGTAAAGAATGGTGAATAACATCCTAGAACCCTTTGATTTTGATTATGAGAAATTAGGGTTCATATGGGAACAATTGGGGATTTTTGGGTTATGATGATAGGATGATGAATTAATAGTGATTAAGTTTTTATATGATGTTAGGCACTTGAAAGAACACCAAATTAACCTAATGATAAAGATTGAATGAAAATTTATGTTAAGAAAATGGTAATGAAACTCAAGTAGGTGAGTTTGGGTGGAAAGAATGTGTTTGGATATGAGTAGAACCCAAACGGGTCAGTTTGGGTTGGAAATAGAAAATTTGGGTTGAGAACCCAATTAAAATATGATTTTAAAGTATGATAGATTACTAAACTAGATGAATGTGTTTAGGTAATCAAATTGCCAATCAAGAAGGTGGAACTGGATCTTAGAATCCAAAAGGTAAGTGCTTTTGCACTTACTTCGTATTGTTGATATATGGTGTGATATGCGTTATGTTTGCATAATGTGAAATGTATTATGAATGTGTATAGAGGTGTATGAATATGTGAATGAATGTAGTTGCAATTATAATACTATGATGGAAATGTGGTTATGAAGTTATGGTCTATGTACCATAATGGAAATATGGTGATGAAGTTATGGTCTATGTACTATAATGGAAATGTGATGAAAATTATGGTCTAAGTACCATGTTGGAAAGGTAAAGAAGTTATGGTTGTGTGCCATAATGGAAATGAAATGTTGATAATTATGGGATGGTTATAAGAAAAGAATGAAACTTGTAAGGTGTTATGCAAGTGATATGTTGCCTAAGGACTAATTGGGTGGAAATTAGTCAAATGAGTGAACGGGTGAAATTTGAATGAGTTTACCTTGTTGTATGTTTTATATTCATTACTAATGGTGTTTATATGTGGTGGCATGTAGGGAAAGTTTCGGCATAGTCTATGTCAAGTCCATGGCAAAAGACGGGTTCTCGTACGCGTTTTTGATGGTTTTGGGTTGTAATTAAGTTTATATAAAGGGTGTAAAGCGATACATGAATTTGTGTTCTTTTTGGTGTAAAGTTATGGTGTTTTGAAAGTTTTAACCCAAACCCAAGTGTTAAGAGAATTTTATGTCAAGATGGAAAAAGTTGGAAAAAAATTTGGCTAAGTGTTGAAATCTGCAGTTGTGCAGAAACCTTCTGTGAAAAAGGTCTCTTCGCGCCACGCGAAAAACCAGAGTATGGTCTTCGCGACACGCGAAGACCTAGTTTCTCGGATTTGCCTCTTTAGAATCCCTCGCGTCACGCGAAGGGAGGGGGCCCGGTTTTCGCGACACGCGAAAAATAAAATTCTTGGGACGAATGTTTCCGCGTGTTTAATTGTTTAATTTAAAACTAGAGTGTTACAGGTAAACTTCGATTTATCAGAGTGGTAAGTTCGATCCATGTCGGATAGACTTACTGGGTTAAAATGGTGGTGTGAATCTAGGGTGGTGTGAATCTAGGGTGGTGAATCCTTTGGGATATTGTAAGATAACTGGGGTTATCTATCTATTAATAAATATTACATTGAGACGAGTTGGCTTTTGTTTAAATTAAACCATTAGAACTCACTCAGTGTAGCTGACTTTGTATGTACGTTAGATTGTTTTGCAGGTGAGTCTGCTAGACGAGATATCTTGGCTTGGGAGCGGGGCTACTCGGGTTGGTGCGCATGCATTCGTAAGGTAACGTTAAGAATATCAACGAGTTTAAAAGATAATACTATTTGAGAAAGACTTCCGTTGTTTACTTAAATGAAAGTTAAGTGTTTTTAATGAGTTTACCTAGTGATGAGAACCAACTGTAGGGTGCTTGGTTTGGGGCCTTACAAGTTGGTATCAGAGCCGAGGTTTAGGAGAAAACTGGTGTTTTTAAACAAATAAAATGCCTTAACTTAAACTGAAAATGGGACGAGGGTGAAACGAATGCCACCACGAGTAACCGCGAGCCAAGAGGTACGTCTTTCGAGTTGAGCAGTAATTATTATTTACCGTTTATGTAGTGTTACACTAGGTGAAGTAATTGGTGTGAGTAAGTGATTTATGGTTCCGTGTGGGATCATGATGTGTACTATGTGCGGTAGTAGTATGTAGAACTACGTGAAGTTGTGTGGTGTGATTAAATGAGACTATCATGTGAGTTGATTAATGCGGAGTAGCATTAATTGTAACTATGTGAGATAGTTTGGTGTGTCAATATGATTTAGTGATTTTGTATCTGTGACCTTTAGTGGTGTGAAATTGTGATAGATATGATTACTTGCTAGATTATTGTAAGGTGCTATGTGAGTTGCATGGGATGCATGTGCATCCGGTGTGTGTGAAAGGTAGAAGGTTAGTGTGAGTATGATGGGGAAAGGTTTAGAATTTGAGTAGTAATGAGGACCACCAAATTGCATTTGATCACCGTGATTTGGCAGTTCATGATTACTCTCATATTCTAAATTTGATTCCCATAGTAATCACTCCAACGTTCTATCTGGTGCAAGTACTGATGGCCATGACGATTCGGACTAGATGGATTAGGCGAGGAGCTCTCATCAGGCGGTTGACAGAACAGCGGGCTAGACGTGCGGCTGCTATTCGTACAGTTATCTTCGGGAGAAGACTGATCTTAGCACCTGTTCCATTGACGGTGGTTCCACCAGCGGCTGAGGATGAGTAGGAGCTACCAGCACAAGAGGTGATCTTGGCGCTTTCGGCGCCTAATGCTCCGAGTACTACTAGGGCAGTTATGAGGGGTGTACTTAATAGCTCCTTCTACAGGAGGAGTGGTTGGTGAGGAAGGAACGCATTTGTTGTTAGGCATCAGCCTTCAAGGCAAGATTCGGGATCGGGAAACGGATGGCTGGAGGAATCTGACGACGAGGAACAAGTGGGTGATAACTTTGACTTGTTCAGTGATTAGAGCAGTGGTGGTTACCACGAGAGGACTGGAGTATTTTGAGTAGTGGCCGTCAGGAGCTTTTGTGATGAAATACTTGTTCTTGGTTTTTTTTCAATTACTTGATTTTGACCTTGACAGTGAACCTTACCATGGGACGGTTTAAAACGTAGTTAACGATAGTTGCGTGTGTGATGGCTTGCCATTGGTGGTACAGTGTTAATTGTGTGTGATTACCTTTTTGAACAAATCATTGATGTGATGTTAGAGCTTGGTTGATTTGACTGTATGAGTAGACCTGTGTAGACCCGAGTTTTGATTATTTGTGTGTGTCTACAGTCTTAAGATAGTGTCACCTATGTGTTATGTTTAGGTGATGTTTGAAGTGTAAGGGGTGTGTTGCACCTTGTGTAACTGTTCAGGACGAGGTCCTGTGGGAAATCTTAAATATACATCTTTAGTATGTATAAATGTTCAGGACGAGGTCCTGTGGGAAATTGTAGTTACGTACCTTATGTCTAGGTATACATGTTCAGGACCAGATCCTGTGGGGAATAAGATATTTTTATATCTTGTGTGTATGAATGTTTAGGGATGTTTTGTGTCTAGACTGAGTAGTGTGTCGTCTTGAAGTATAGGTACGACCGAGTAAACTCTGTATGAGTACATAATGACGTGTGGCAGGGGCTACCATTGTAGTGAGTAAGAGATAAGGTTCAGGAGTTTGTGTGTCTATAAATGACAAGGCCATATTGTATGCACGTAGAATTACTCAGATCTAGCTAGTTGTGTGTGTGCACTTTGTGCGAGTTAGAAGGTTGAGTTACTCGTACATGTGTAGAACACTGTGTGTTTTGTAGTTATGTGTGTCGGTGTGTATCCTTGTAGTACACGCTTAGTTGTGCATAGGACGGGAGGTCTGTGTACCCAAGTATAGTGTTTCTATCTTGACGATTTTCTCGACGATGATACATCGAGGTGATGCAAGGAGATTATATGTCATCTGGACGATCGGTGAGGTGCTCTTATGAGATGCCTATGCTGATATCTCGGGAATTCGGAGCACGAAGCCAATGGGTGGAGCTGTGAGAGAAGATGATGAAAGCGTTTACGTGGACGCTTGACCAGAAATGTTTATGATGAGATCAAGGTGATGACGCTGAAGATTTCAGCACGGAGTTAACAAAGTGACGAAGGACCTTCATGGAACACATTCCATATGAAGAATTCAGTCGAGGTGAGACACCAGAGATATAGGGATGTTTTTCCCTGGACGAGACGACGAATAGCTGAGGCTTGTGAGCAGACGGACTTCGTGTTCGTAAATTATAAACGAGATGCGGTCGGTGATCGCATGGTAATGAAGTATTGAGATACTATGGTAGAGGAATTTTGTGGAGACCAGTGTAGCTTTGTATAAGCTCCTGGAGATCATCATAAGGGCAGAAGTAATACCCTTATGGGTAAGCAGTGGGCTTGAGTTTGAAAACTCATCGCAGGATGGCGATCAAGGTTTGAGGCGAGAAGTATGACGAATTCATTAGGGAGGAACGACAAATGTCCTTAGACATGAGAGGCAAGAAGCCCATTTGGGGAGATGATTGTTGGAATGATGAGATATCAGGATTACACAAGAGATAAAGGCAATTATGCCGTGAGCTGGTATAGCATATGACCGGGGGGCAGATAACTGGCAGTGTTCTCCTACGTAGTACTACGGATGATCCGTACGATGTTCCTAAGAACAATGAGCACGACAAAGTATTATCAAGGACAATGGCAATGGAACCTTTGGGGAAAAGGGTTAGTAATCAAGGCAGCTTCTAGCAAGTGCCAGAGTAGCGAGAGTTGGAAATGCAGTTGTCCGACTAATGGCTGGAAAGACAAGAGATGAGGGAATGGGTAGGTGAAACCTATAAGTTTCACAGTTGAAAGAGAGCAATAGAGAGGATTCCTTTGAACACCAAGGATTCCTTTTTTAAGGAGAGTAGACTTGTAACATCCGAGAAATCTGGAAGCTTACAATTCGGGTTGGTGGACGACCTGAATCTGTATTTATCAAAGTAATTAGTAGAGTTAGCCGAAGGAGGTACGTTTAATTACTATAATAGACCCGATGGGTCGTTGATGAGCAGTTCGAGTTAAAATCGTGAAAAAGGGGAATCACGGGGACCCGAATGAAACCTTTTTAACATTTAAAAAGCAAAATGTGGTGGAAATCCTAGGCCATTCGACCTAGGGGTGTTGCGCGACGACAGAGAAGGGAGAACGAGAAGGAGGAGACGACGGAGGGACGATCGGCGGTGTTGTACGACTACGTGGCTTCCAAATCACGATCAGGTAACTCTCGTTAAATCCCCGTTTGTGTCCTTTACGTGTTTGCATGCAAGGAGGAAAACCCGATTAAGGTGGGGTGTTGGCCGTGGGCAACGACCACGGTGGTGAGGGTGGTGGTGGCCGGTGGTGACGATGGTTACAGGTGTCGTAGGAGATGGCGCAGGGCAGAAACGGCCGAGAGAGAGAGAGAGGGAGAGCAAGAGAGGGGTGGTGTGGTGGTCACGGAAGGGGGTTGCTGTGGCGGTGTTTCACGGCGGCGGACGGCGAAGCAAGTAATGATATTGCATCCGGTTACGGTTCCTCTTGGGTAGAAAGGTGGCGGGTGCACGAGTGTGTTACGGAGTGACGAAACCCGATGGTAGCACACGAAGGGTTACAGTTGGTGGTAATGCACGGTGGTGGTGGTTCACGGTGTTGATCGGGGATCGGATGGAGTCGGGATTACACCCAATAAGGGTTTTGAAGAGCATGGGGTTTGCATGGCAGAGTTGGAACGTGCATGGGGGGTCTCGGATCGTGTACGAGTAATCTTTGAGACTAAGGTTTTGCGTGGCACGTGAACGTGCCATCATGTGGGATTCCAAACGAGTCCAGGGTAACCCGGTTCGAGCGGGCATGTGGATTAGGGTTTTTGCATGGTGAAGGGGTTGTGCGGAGGTGACGAGTATCGAGAACATTTATGTTTTTACGTAGTGACACATGTTTAGAATGTACACTGACTATGTGATCATACGTTAACAAGTGCGGGCTCGTACGAGGAGACGCTGCAGTACTGGTGAGGGATCTTCAAACCAGTGAGTTTCTAATCCCCTCTTTTAAACGTTTTACTGTTTTTTGGGGCTAGCGTACATACTTACAAGAGATGTTTGACATATTGAACGTGTTAAGAGTTTTGGGTTTTAACCCGATGTGTTTATGAACTAAAACATTCAGTAATGAGTCGGAGGGTCTACAGGGGTGTTTATGAGATCGTGTGATCTAGGCTTAAAGGTGGGTATGTGGCCTTGGGTCGTATAGTGACCTAATAGGGGTGAGTCGGGGGACGAGTCTATATTTCGTGCGGATACGACTAGGTGGTGTTACAGGATGTGCACGTACATGGTATGTGCCTAGATAGTGATACATAGTACTTGAATGTGTGTCACCATAACAGTGGGGTATTGTGTGATGAGTTAGCCAAGGTGAGTCTGGATATAGGCTTAACGCTTATGAATACGTGTAGGATATGTTATCCTAGTGCTATGTGTGGGGTGCAAGTGCAGTTATGGAGTCATGTAAATAGAGTATGATGTTATGTGTTTTATACATGTGTTGTGTGTATTGTGTCGTTGTCCTTGTGACACGGCGGGTATTGTGTTTGCATCGTTTTCTTTATGACACGGCAAACGGGATTGTGAAGGACGAAGTCCTTCGAGAGGTCACTAAAGGTTACAATATTGAGCAGGTTAAGGATGAGCTCGGGGTGTGTCGAACGCCTTGACGAGGGTGCAGTTATGAGGTATGTGTTTGTGTGCATATATATGTGTTAAATTGCATACAAGTGTTGAGTTATATATACTGTGTATGAGATGATATTGACGTGGTGAATAGATGCTATTAATGTGATGTGTAGAGTTATATTGACCATTGTGTCGGGATGAATACATTGTGTGCAACTGTTGCGTCAGTTAATTTGTGAGAGTTTTGGTTAGGGCCGGTTAAGCCGGTGTCTAGATGGTGGTTGATATAACCAGTGTGGGGTTAATTTGGGGTGAATCTAGGGTGGTGAATCCTTTGGGATATTATAAGATAACGGGGGTTATCTATCTATTAATAAATATTACATTGAGACGAGTTGGCTTTTGTTTAAATTAAACCATTAGAATTCAATCGGCGTAGCTGACTTTCTATGTACGTTAGATTGTTTTGCAGGTGTAACACCCTAATTTATTACACCGATTATTAAATCATTAAAACACGTGAAAGCATTCGTCCCAAGAAAATATTTTTTTTATATCTTCGCGTGTCGCGAAGAACCAGCCCCCTACCTTCACGTGGCGAGAGGGAGTCCAAAAAGTGCAGGTCCGGGAAACCAGGTCTTCGCGTGTAGCAAAGACCAGTCCCCAGCTTTTCACGTGGCGCGAAGAGCCCCTTTTTCCAGAAAGTTTCCAGACCTGCAGATTTCAACACTTAATCATTTTTCCAACTTTTACCAATACAACATGACACCCAAAAATTTCCAACACATGGGTTTTTACCAAAAACATTCATACCACATTTTTAACATCAAAATACATTTTCAAGAAATCCATTTACATCCATTAGATGGACATCTAATTTCACACGAATTCACCAAAAGCGTATACGAGAATCCAACATTCGCCATAGACTTGACATTGACTACCCCGGAGCTTTTCCTACACAACACCACATATAACACCATTAGTAATGAAGATAAAACATATCAAACAAGTAAATATTATTTGTTTTCACCCATTCACCCATTTGACCCGTTTCCACCCAATTTGTCATTAGGCTACATATCATTTGCATTTCTCCTACAAGTTTCATTCTTCTCATTTATCAATCATAATTAACACATTTCCATTTCCATTATGGCACATAGGCCATAACCTCATTTCCATTATGATACCCAGATCATAACTTCATATCCACATATCCATTATGGTACTTAGACCATAACTCCATATCCACATATCCATTATAGTATTAATACTATAACTTCATTCATTCACTTATTCGTACACCACTATACACATTCATACCACATAACACATTATGCAACTTATCACATTATGCTTACAACATTGCATGTAACACCATTTATCATCAATTACTAAGTAAGTGCAAGAGCACTTACCTTTCGGGTTAGAAGATCCCGCACCACCTTTAAGTTTTGCAATTTGATTACCTAAACATATACACCAAGTTTTGTAAACTAACATACATCAAAATCACATTAAAATTGGGTTTACAACCCAATTTCCCATTTTCAACCCAAACTGACCCGTTTGAGTTATACTCATATCCAAACACCCTCTTTCACCCCAAACTCACATACTTGAGTTTCATTTTCCTTACCTTAACACAAATTTTCCATTCAATTTTATCATTAGGTTAATTAGGTGTTTGCTCAAGTGTCTAACATCATATAAACACTTAATCATCATTAATTCATCATCTTATCATCATAATTCAAAAACCCCCCAATTTTCTCCATAAGAACCCTAACTTCTCATAATCAAAACCAAAGGGTTCTAGGGTGTTAATCACCATTCTTTACCTTTAGTTTAGCTAGATTATCAACAATCTAACACCAATTTACCATATGCATTCAAAATTCCGGATTTTACCCAAAACCCACCAAGAACACCATAAATGGTGGATTCAAGAGATGAAGGAGGAACTTACTTGATGTTAGGAAGGTATTGTGTGAATCAACACCCTAAATCCCGAGCATGCAAGCCTCTAATTTCGTTTTTGACCGGATTCTCCTCTTTCTCCTTCTTCTCTTGTAAGCATCGACCAAAACACCACAAATGAGGTTCAATTTTGACTTCCACTAGTCAAATATGGCAGATTTGTCATGTTACACTTTCAGTCCCTCAACTTCCATTTCACCCATTTTCATTCCAAAATTAGTTAAAACTAATATAACCCCATTACTAACTTGAAACCCACTTGTTTCAACTTATTTCTAAAATATTATTTTCACCATAATATTTATTAGAATATTTATTTATTTATAACGAAACCCGGATTTTGGTTCGTTACAAATCACCTCCCCTTATTTGGGTTTCGTCCCCGAAACCCGACTTCACATAAAAAGGTTCGGATAATATTTGAGCATTTCTTCCTCGGTTTCCCAAGTCATTTCATCTCCCTTCTTATATTTCCATCTAACCAAAACTTAGCAAATCTCTTTATTGCGTAAACGCTTCACCTTTCTATCCAAGATTGCCACCGGTTCCTCAACATAATTCAACTTTTCATCCAATTCAATATCATCCAATGGAACAAAAGTTGATTCATCCGCCAAACATTTTCGCAAATGAGACACATGAAACGTGTTATGAAGTCTACTTAGTCCCTCCGGTAGCTCCAAACGATAAGCCACCGCACCCACCCTTGCTATCACCTTAAACGGTCCAATGAAACGTGGACTTAACTTCCCTCATTTCCTAAACCGTATCACCCCTTTCCAAGGAGAGACTTTCAAAAGCACAAAGTCCCCCACTTGAAACTCAATCGCCCGCTTTCTATTATCCGCATAGGACTTTTGGCGATCTTGAGCCGCCTTCAAGCGTGTCCTTATTTGGTCAATACTACTATTAGTTTCCTTGACCACCTCTTTACTACCAAGTTCTCGTTGACCAATTTCACCTCAACACACGGGTGTTCGACATTTCCTCCCATACAACGCCTCAAAAGGCGGCATACCAATACTAGAATGGTAGCTATTGTTATAAGAAAATTCCGCCAACGGTAAATGGTCGTCCCAACTACCCCCAAAATCCAAAGCACACGCCCGCAACATATCCTCGAGCGTTTGAATCGTTCGCTCGCTTTGACCATCCGTTTATGGATGATAAGCGGTGCTAAGATTCAATCTAGTCCCCGTATCCTCATGGAATTTCTTCCAAAAATGAGGGGTAAATCTCGTATCACGATCCGATATAATCGTCACTGGTACACCATGACGTGACACAATTTCCTTCACATACATTTCCGCCAATCTATCTGATGAATATGTTTCCTTTATAGGAAGGAAATGTGCACACTTTGTCAACCGATCCACTACTACCCATATCGCATCATAACCCTTTCGAGTCTTTGGTAGTTTAGTGATCAAATCCATGGTTATGTTCTCCCATTTCCAAAGCGGTATTTCAAGCGGTTGAAGCTTTCCATACGGCTTTTGGTGCTCCGATTTTACCCTTAAGCATGTGAGACATCTTTCCACATACTTAACAATAGCACGCCTCATACCCAGCCACCAAAAATGACACCTTAAATCATAAAACATCTTTGTGGCCCCCGGATGGGTAGAATACCTGGATTTATGTGCCTCATCTAGAATAGTTGTCAAAACACTTGACAATCGAGGAATCCAAATTCTATCAAATCATGTCTTTAAACCTGTGCTATTTTCCCCAAGCTTATCAACATAAGCAACCATCCGTTCCTTCTTCAAATCACCACCAAGTGCTAACACTTGAGCCTCCCGGATTTCATCAATAAGAGATTATGAAATTGTCATCTTAAATGACTTCACCTTGAAAGGTGTATGACTCGTCTTCCGACTCAGCGCATCCGCTACTACATTCGCTTTACCCGGATGATAAAGTATCTCACAATCATAGTCCTTGACCAATTCAAGCCACCAACTTTGCCTCATGCTGAGGTCCTTTTGGTCAAAGAAGTACTTGAGACTTTTGTGATCCATGTATATCGTACACCTAGCCCCATACAAATAATGCCTCCAAATCTTGAGCGCAAAAAGCACGGCCGCAAGTTCTAAATCATGGGTAGGGTAATTCACCTTGTGAGTCTTCAATTGCCTAGATGTATAGGCAGTTACTTTCCCCCTTTTGCATCAAAACACAACCCAACCCCGAATGCGAGGCATCCGAATACACCACAAAATCTTCAGTCCCATCCGGCAAGGATAAGACGGGCGCCTTAGTCAACTTTTCTTTCAAGAGTTGAAAGGCAGATTCTTGCTCGGGACCCCATACAAACTTAGTCTCTTTACGCGTCAACTTCGTCATCGGTAAAGCAATCCGAGAGAAGTTTTCAATAAACCGCCGATAGTAACCCGCCAACCCCAAGAAACTTCTAATATCCGAAGGCATCTTCGGTGATGACCAATCTTTTACCGCCACTATATTGGATGGGTCGACTGTAATCCCTTTCTCATTAATCACATGACCCAAAAATTGGATTTCGCGCAACCAAAAGGCGCACTTGGAAAATTTTGCATAAAGCTTTTCCCTTTGAAGAACTTCAAGAATCTCACGCAAATGACAAGCATGATCACCCTCGCTCCTTGAATAAATGAGAAGATCGTCAATAAACACAATGACCGAACGGTCGAGGAACGGTCTACACACCCGATTCATAAGATCCATGAAAACCTCGGGCGCGTTGGTTAAACCGAATGGCATAACTGTGAACTCGTAGTGACCGTATCGAGTGTGAAAAGCTGTCTTATGAACATCATCTTCTTTCACTTTCAATTGATGGTACCCGGATTTTAAATCAATCTTAGAGAACCATGACGCCCCTTGCAATTGGTCGAAAAGATCATCAATCCGAGGTAATGGGTACCTATTCTTCACTGTCAACTTATTCAACTCCCGATAATCCATACCCATCCTCATGCTTCCGTCCTTCTTTTTAACGAAGAGAACGGGTGCACCCCAAGGCGAGACGCTTGGGCGAATGAAACCTTTATCAAGTAGTTCTTGTAATTGCTCCATTAGCTCTTTCATCTCCGGCGATGCCAACCGATAAGGTGCTTTGGCTATCGGCTTAGCACCCGGTATCAAATCAATCCCAAACTCTACCTCCCTCTCCGGTGGAACCCCCGGTAACTCATCTGGAAACACATCCTCATACTGATTCACAACCGGAACATCACGAATATCTTTCACCTTCTCAATCACATCCGCAACACAAGCCATGAATGCCTTGCACCCACGCACCATGTACTTTGTTTTCTTCACATAAGAACATAACTTAATCTTACCTTTCTTCTCACCTTCTATGTAAATGTACTCACCCGATGGGGAATCGAGTTGTATCGCCACATAAGATACTCGCTTTGTTCATAGACAACCAATCTATCCCCACTATCACATCAAAATCCCCCATGGTCATAGGAATTAAATCAATAAGGAACGTTTCACCCCCCGCCCTTAACTTGCAATTTCTATAAATATCAAACACTAGGAAACTCTTATCATTTGTCACCTCGATTTCTAAGGGTTCATCTAGCTTGCTACTTAGAAACGAAGAATGCTTAACAAATTTCAAAGACACAAACGAACGATTAGCTCCCGAATAAAAAAGAAATAGTGCAGGTAAAGAGTTAATCTTGAATGTACCTGACACCACTTCCGAGTTCGTCTTTGCCTCTTTCGCCGAGATGTGGAAAGCTCTACCCTTTGGCTTTGGTATTTCAACCTTCTTTTCACTTCCACTTTGCTTCAGCTCGGGGCAATATTGTGCCCGGGCTTGTAACAATTGTAGCATATACGGATTTGGCTTGGACATTGATTAGCCATATGCCCTGGCTTCCCACATTTATAACAATTTGACGTACCATTCCTACACTCCCCAAAGTGCTCCTTTCCACAAACCTTGCATCTCCGTGGAGAAAACTTGCTAAAAGGCTTCTTACTAGGGCTCCCGCCCATCCACAATCTCCATTTTCCTCTTTTCCCCTCTAGCTTCTTGCCTCCTCAACTCCACCTCTCTTTCCCGACACCTGTTTATCAAATCTACAAGTGTGGTAAAAGAGGATGGAGATATGCTATCTCTGAACTCCACAGTCAACATAGCATAAAATTTGTCAATTTCGCCTTCTCGGTCGACACCACGTCCGGACAGAACTTGGCGCGATCAAAGAAAGCCCCGGCCAATTCATCTATTGACTTATTCTTTTGCCTCGTGAGGAGGAACTCCTCAGTCATCCTGTCAACCGCAGCTTGAGGGCAATGATACTTCAGAAAAGCCACTTTAAACTCCTCCCAAGTCATGGAGGTAACACCCAACTCACCCCTCTCCTTTCGGAGGTTCAACAACCATTCCTTCGCCCTCCAAGTCAACAGTGGCACACTGAACATCACCATGTCCTCAGGCTTACACTTAGTCGTTTCAAAATTCGATTCCATATCCACCACCCACCTGTGGCTAAGGATCGGGTCCACTTGCCCGTTATACTCATTTGGCTTGATTACCATAAACTCTTTAAGATTACATCCTTGTGGTTCTTTTTCCTTTTCTTTCATAACCTCTTCAAGAGTGAGCTTAATAGCCCCTCTCATTTCTTCCATCAACAGAGTCGTGCCTTGCTCAAAAGCCTTGGCCACTTCTTCATTTATCAACTCTTGGATTCTTGGATCCAACGGTTCCCTATTCTCATCGTCTGTCATCTCTTAGCTGAGAATTAGAACAAAAACACCTTAACATCCTTACACTTTCAATACCTAAGGTATCCATCACACTTACACTCTTATGTATTAAGTATATATATATCTACCTATATTCATACATACATATATAATCACCTTCACCTACTCCGTGCAAATGTTCATTGTCATATGGTTATCATAAAGACCCTTGCACATCTCGTCTTATTAATCATATTGGCTAGACATGTTTAATAATACGTTATGCCCAATTGTAATTATCATATTCATATAGCAAATCACAAAACAAGTTTCGGCACACATAACACTTTGTCATTCGATCATACATATACACCATACTTAACAACATTAATCACAACATTACTAACCTTTCATTTCCGTAAGCTCTGAGTCTTAGTCAAGTCCTTTATGGATTCTCGTACCATTCCCCCATATCATGAGCATCCGGTTTGGGTTTGGTGCCTCGCACACCAAATCCTTCAAACTCTCACTCTGATACCAAGTTGTAACACCCTAATTTATTACACCGATTATTAAATCCTTAAAACACGCAGAAGCATTCGTCCCAAGAAAATATTTTTTTTTTATATCTTCGCGTGTCGCGAAGAACCATCCCCCAACCTTCGCGTGGCGCGAAGGAGTCCATAAAGTGCAGGTCCGGGAAACCAGGTCTTTGCGTGTCGCGAAGACCAGTCCCTAGCTTTTCGCGTGGCGCGAAGAGCCCCTTTTTCCAGAAAATTTCCAGACCTGCAGATTTCAACATTTAATCATTTTTCCAACTTTTACATATACAACATGACTCCCAAAAATTTCCAACACATGGGTTTTGACCAAAAACATTCATACCACATTTTTAACATCAAAATACATTTTCAAGAAATCCATTAACATCCATTATATGGACATCTAATTTCACCCGAATTCGCCAAAAGCGTATACGATAATCCAACATTCTCCATAGACTTGACCTTGACTATCCCGGAGCTTTTCCTACACACCATTAGTAATGAAGATAAAACATATCAAACAAGTAAATACTACGTGTTTTCACCCATTCACCCATCTGACCCGTTTCCACTCAATTTGTCATTAGGCTACATATTATTTGCATTTCACCTACAAGTTTCATTCTTCTCATTTATCAATCATAATTAACACATTTCCATTTCCATTATGGCACATAGGCCATAACCTCATTTCCATTATGATACCTAGATCATAACTTTATATCCACATATCCATTATGGTACTTAGACCATAACTCCATATCCACATATCCATTATAGTATTAATACTATAACTTCATTCATTCACTTATTCGTACACCACTATACACATTCATACCACATAACACATTATGCAACTTATCACATTATGCTTACAACATTGCATGTAACACCATTTATCATCAATTACTAAGTAAGTGCAAGAGCACTTACCTTTCGGGTTAGAAGATCCCGCACCACCTTTAAGTTTTGCAATTTGATTACCTAAACATATACACCAAGTTTTGTAAACTAACATACATCAAAATCACATTAAAATTGGGTTTACAACCCAATTTCCCATTTTCAACCCAAACTGACCCGTTTGAGTTATACTCATATCCAAACACCCTCTTTTACTCCAAACTCACATACTTGAGTTTCATTCTCCTTACCTTAACACAAATTTTCCATTCAATTTTATCATTAGGTTAATTAGGTGTTTGCTCAAGTGTCTAACATCATATAAACACTTAATCATCATTAATTCATCATCTTATCATCATAATTCAAAAACCCCCAATTTTCTCCATAAGAACCCTAACTTCTCATAATCAAAACCAAAGGGTTCTAGGGTGTTAATCACCATTCTTTACCTTTAGTTTAGCTAGATTATCAACAATCTAACACCAATTTACCATATGCATTCAAAATTCCGGATTTTACCCAAAACCCACCAAGAACACCATAAATGGTGGATTCAAGAGATGAAAGAGGAACTTACTTGATGTTAGGAAGGTATTGTGTGAATCAACACCCTAAATCCCGAGCATGCAAGCCTCTAATTTCGTTTTTGACCGGATTCTCCTCTTTCTCCTTCTCTTGTAAGCATCGACCAAAACACCACAAATGAGGTTCAATTTTGACTTCCACTAGTCAAATATGGCAGATTTGTCATGTTACACTTTCAGTCCCTCAACTTCCATTTCACCCATTTTCATTCCAAAATTAGTTAAAACTAATATAACCCCATTACTAACTTGAAACCCACTTGTTTCAGCTTATTTCTAAAATATTATTTTCACCATAATATTTATTAGAATATTTATTTATTTATAACGAAACCCGGATTTTGGTTCGTTACAGCAGGTAAGTCTGCTAGACGAGATATCTTGGCTTGGGAGCGGGGCTACTCGGGTTGGTGCGCATGCATTCGTAAGGTAACGTTAAGAATGTCAACGAGTTTAAAAGATAATACTATTTGAGAAAGACTTCCACTGTTTACTTAAATGAAAGTTAAGTGTTTTTAATGAGTTACCTAGTGATGAGAACCAACTGTAGGGTGCTCGGTTTGGGGCCTTACAAAGAGTCCTGTTGATGACGCTAATCTTGAATAGAGAAAAAAAAGGGATTTATTTTATTAATTAAAGTTTATGTTTATCTAGTATGGATTCCTAGTTTGAGTCTAATTAGGAGTTAATTTATTTAATTAGTTGAATTGAGTTTGAGTTAGAATAGGTTTGGGTTTAGATTAGTATAAATAGATGGTATATTTATTGTATTATTTACAGTTTTCAATTAATAAAAAGAGTCGTGGAGAGTTTCACAAAATCATCGTGTTTGAGTGTTCGTTTTTTATCCAATTTCTCCAACACCCGTATCGAAGAATCCCGGATGAAGCGAATAATTATACATGGATTAAAACCGGAGTATCGAAGCTTTGTAACGGCCATCCATGGATGGCCGACTCTGCCATCACTAGTTGATTTTGAGAACCTTCTGGCTAGTCAAGAAGCCATGGTAAAACAGTTGGCAGAAGTCATGATAAAGCCTGAGACAGATCATGCTTTATATGCTGAGAAAGAAAAGGGTAAGTCCCGGTTCAACAAACAAAATAATCAAGGCTACGACAGGTCCAAAGGCTCGAAGTGGAAGAACAAGAAAGTGGAAAAAGAAGAACAAACAGGTGTTGAGAAACCAAAGAAGTTCTCAAAACGTTTTCCATACAAATGCTACAATTGTGGTCGACGGGGACACATGGCCAAGGACTGTCCGGCTGAGACAAGAAGAAGGAAGCGTGGCCAATGTTGAAGAAGGAGAAGGCTGGGATGCAGAAGCTCATGTCGCCCAAACAGAAGATGTTAATGCATTCACACTCACAACCGAACACCAGGAAAACAAGCTTGACGAATGGATTGTTGATTCCGGCTGTTCGAACCACATGACCGGGGAGAAAGACAAGTTAACAAACCCATCCAGGTATGAAGGAAGTTGAATTGTTGTGATTGCCGACAATTCAAAATTCCTTATAGCAAATATCGGGAACGTTAATTTTCCAACAAAAGGCACACTAAGAGAATTGGTACTCAAAGATGTTTATCACGTAATTTCCACCCGCCGTCATCTGTGGTACTGAGATAAGATTCTTATCACGTACCGGGCATGAAAAAGAGAATTGGTACTCAAAGATGTTTATCACGTACCGGGCATGAAAAAGAATCTTATCTCAGCACCACAGATGACGGCGGCCAGAAATTACGTGGTTTTCGGACCAGAAAATGTCCGGGTGTATGAAGAATTCGAAACTCCGTCAATACCGGTACTCCAGGGGCACAAAAGAGAGAACGTGTATGTTCTATCTGCAGAAGCCGCCTACATTGAAAAGACTAAAGACAACCAAACTGTGGACCTTTGGCACCAAAGGTTAGGCCATGTAGGCTACGATAAGCTCGGTCTTATAATGGAGAAACAATTAATTGCAGGGATGCCAAAATTGAAGGTTAACCAAAACGAAGTGTGCGCCGGGTGCCAGTTTGGGAAGGCACACCAGCAACCATTTGATCGAGCAACCTAAAAAACTAACTCACCACTTGAGTTGGTCCACACGGATGTATTTGGACCGGTAAAACAGGAGTCATTAAGCGGGATGAAGTATATGATCACATTTATCGATGATTTTTCCAGATTCGTTTGGGTATTCTTCATGAAGGAAAAATCTGAAGCCCTAAACAAATTTAAAGAATTCCGCCTAGAAGCCGAAAGAGTCACTGGTAGTCGAATAAAAACTCTAAGGTCCGATAATGGTGGTGAGTACATGGCATATGAATTTAAAGACTACTTGAAAGCATGTAAAATCGGTCGACAATTAACGTGCCCAAATACTCCGCAACAGAACGGTGTTTCAGAGCGGAAGAATAGGCATATAGCTGAAGTCTCAGGTAGCCTAATCCATGATAAAAACGTCCCAGGAAGGTTATGGGCTGAGGCAATGAAAACTGCGGCTTATGTTATTAATCGGCTACCACAACAAAGCCAAAATTACAAGACGCCGTACGAGCAGCTATTTCTGGTAAAACCGAATGTAAATTACTTCAAGGTGTTTGGTTGCGTATGCTATGTATTCGTTCCAGGTCATTTGAGACATAAGCTGGACAAGAAAGCTGTACGATGTTTATTTGTCGGGTATGATGAACAAAGAAAAGGCTGGAAGTGTTGTAACCCTAACACCGGGAAGTGTTACGTGTCACGGAATGTAGTATTCGATGAGAAGTCGACTTGGTGTTCATCAAGCAATGAAACACTACCTGACACAACCAAACTAAAAGAGGAACTTGAATCATCTCAGGTAAAATTAAATCTGGAACCCACCGAAGAACCTGCACAAACTGAGACCATCGAACAGCTATCTGATCAAGTTGAACATGCTGAATCAAGTAACTTTCAGGAGGCCAACTCAAGACGTTCATCAAGAATAAGAAGACCTAACCCCAGGTATGCTAATGTTGCTACTGTAGAAGAAGTAATACAGGAATCTTCCACGTATCATGAGGCATGCAATAAGAAAGCATGGGTAGAGGCTATGAAGCATGAGTTAGAGGCCTTAATAAGTAACCAAACTTGGGAACTAGTACCACAACCAGATGAAGTAAAATTGGTGTCGTGCAAATGGGTCTACAAAATAAAAATGCAGCTGACGGGTCTGTAGAAAGGTATAAGGCTCGCTTGGTTGCGAGGGGGGTTTTCTCAAGAATATGGGTTGGATTATAATGAGACATTCAGTCCAGTTGCAAAGTTAACCACGGTTCGTGTCCTAGCATTAGCAGCAAATAGAGTTGGAACCTGTGGCAGATGGATGTGAACAATGCGTTCCTATATGGTGATCTAAATCACACCATATACATGGAACAACCCTTGGGGTTCGAGGACAAAACCAAACCGGGTACGTGTGCAAGTTAAGGAAAGCGTTGTATGGGCTAAAGCAATCACCTCGAGCATGTTATGGCAAGATAGCAGAATTTCTTGAACATAATAGTTTTGTGAGCACCTCATCGGACGCTAGCCTGTTTGTGAAGGCTAGAGGAACCAAAGTAGCGATCGTGTTGGTCTACGTTGACGATCTAGTAATAACGGGTGAACTTGAAGAAGAAATTGTTCAGCTCAAAGAAAATCTAAACGTCCGATTTAAAATAAAAGATCTAGGCCGCCTAAATCACTTTCTTGGCTTGGAAATCGAGTACGGGTATTTTATTGCACCAAAGAAAGTACTCAACTGATATGCTCCTTAAGTTCAACATGTTGGATGCTAAAGCTGTTGTAACTCTAATTGATATGAATACAAAGATATGTCAAGATGAAGGAAGAGAGTTAGAGAATCAGACCGAGTATAGACAGATGGTTGGTAGTCTTATTTATGTCACCCTAACTCGACCCGACATTGCATTCACGGTTGGAGTGTTGAGTCGTTATATGCAGAATCCAAGAAGACCACATTTGTTTGCTATTCGTCGAGTACTAAGGTACATAAAAGGAACGATCGGGTATGTAGTAGAGTTTAAGAGGGAGCACGGGATTGAATTAAAAGGCTATTGTGATGCAGATTATGCAGGAGATCCAAGCACCAGAAGGTCGACCACCGGGTATGTTTTCATGATTGGAACCAGTGCTGTTTCGTGGTGTAGTAAAAGGCAGCCAACAGTTTCGTTATCTACAACCGAAGCTGAATACCGTGCCTCGGCTGTTGCAGCTCAAGAACTCGTGTGGCTAGCTCGATTGATGGAAGATATGAATCAAACAGTTGATTACAAGATAAAGTTGTTCTGTGATAACCGGTCTGCAATTCAACTAGCAGAGAACCCGACGTTTCATGCCCGCACTAAACACATTGAAGTTCACAAGCATTTTGTTCGGGAAAAAGTGTTGAAAGGCGAGATGGATCTAGTGTATGTGGTCACATCTAGCAGACGTGTTGACAAAAGGATTACCAAAAGCCAAGATGCGTGAGCTATGTTCTAAGATGGGGATGAATGAAGTCGGCATTGAGAGGGAGTGTGAAACCGACAATACTGACTAGGTCGGTCAATTAAGGAAGAGTCGGCAGAAGTTTTAGAGATGAGTTAAATTTGGTTTAAACTAGATGGTTATACCCGCGCTTCGCGGCGGGTGTCGTGTTCATTGTTACTAAAATTTAAATAAAGACGTAGACGTAATGATAAAAATAATGGTAATAAAAAAGAAACATAAAACTAAATAATAAAAAGGAAAAAAAACAAAATAAAAATTTACCGGTTCGGATCGTCGAAAACCATAAAATCGAATACCGATATGGGTTCCGATAATATCAATACCAACAATGATGTTGTTCGCTCATAATATGTTCGAATCGGCATGGTACCACAACGGTAACAGCACTCGTTATACACAACGATACGAAAAAACTCTATTTTGAATACAACTCCGTTTTTTAAAAAAATTATATCGGAACATTGACAAAAATAAAAAATAAAAACAGCCGCGCACTCTGTATTCTGAAAAAAAATTAACGAACGAAAGTTATTAAAGGAAAACGAAATTAATAGAAAATGAAACGGACTAAAAGCGTACATTATATATAGTATAAGGGTTGAAATTGAAAAAAAAACATTTAAATAAAGACGTAGACGTAATGATAAAAATAATGGTAAAAAAAAAAGAAACATAAAACTAATAAATAAAAAGGAAAAAAAATAAAATAAAAATTTACCGGTTCGGATCGTCGAAAACCATAAAATCGAATACCGATATGGGTTCCGATAATATCAATACCAACAATGATGTTGTTCGCTCATAATATGTTCGAATCGGCACGGTACCACAACGGTAACGGCACTCGTTATACACAGCGATACGAAAAAACTCAATTTTGAATACAACTTTGTTTTTAAAAAAAATTATATCGGAACATTGACAAAAAAAAACAGCCGCGCACTCTGTATTCTGAAAAAAAAATTAACGAACGAAAGTTATTAAAGGAAAACGAAATTAATAGAAAATGAAACGGACTAAAATCGTATATTATATATAGTATAAGGGTTGAAATTGAAAAAAAAAACATACATTGCTAAACTCCATTTTGAATACAACTCCGTTTTTAAAAAAAATTATATCGGAACATTGACAAAAAAAAACAGCCGCGCACTCTATATTCTGAAAAAAATTAACGAACGAAAGTTATTAAAGGAAAACGAAGTTAATAGAAAATGAAACGGACTAAAATCGTATATTATATATAGTATAAGGGTTGAAATTGAAAAGAAAAAAAAATATTAATTGCTTGCTTGTACTATGTGTTGTTATGCTTGTACATTTATGAATAGTGATTTTTTGTGAGTAAACCTAATTTGCTAATTAATACGAAGTGAATTTGTTATCTTATTTTATATTTATCTGGTTATTGTTTTTGAATTAGATTAGGATTCTATTCAAATTAGTATATAAATAAATAGCCATTAGGGCCTGAGATATTTTGTATCCAGTTTTACGTTTTCATCATAAATAAAAGAGTCGAACAATCGTTTTGTTCAATCAAGTGTGTTCATAAGACCTGGTGTGTGTTGTGGTGCTCTCCCAGTTTAACATAAAGTGAGTGTAAATTTATGATAATTATGTTGTTGGGACTGACATTGACAACAAAAGTGAAAGTTGGGATTATCACCAACCAAATTATTAGTTTGGATTATTATCCGCCAATGAGTTATAGTTTGGATTATTAAAAACCAATTTGCCTTGATTAATCAACCTAAGATTTCCGTTGTTAATCAAACAAATTGATTATGAATTAATTGCGCATCATATTTATATATATACTATATAATAAATAAAGGTTTTTGTGGGACACTTGTCACTCTGTTATGCATCCTTATAATTTTTTTCCCGCATCTCTCTTCTATTAATTATATAAATTTTCTTTACTTTTTTTTTATAATTTTAGTTTACCGCCTCTCTCTCCGATTAAATAATAATAATTTATATAATTCTTTTTATAAAATGTTTTTTATTAAAAAAAAATAATAGGTTTGTTCATAAAATACCTTACAAAAAAAAGGTTTGTTCATAAAACATTTTCAGAAATTGAACATTTTTCGTTCTTTTTATAAAACATTTTAAAAAAATAACTATATAACGTTTCTAAAATTTGTATTAAAAAACTATGTAATATGTCATAAATATGTAATATGTAAATCTTTATTACTAAGTATATAACATTGTATTTATTTAACCCGTGTAATACACGGGGTTTCTAACCTAGTTGTTTATAAACAATTGATGTTTGCCATGGACGCCCATATTGTGCGATTTCGTCCGTAGCAGTTCTTGGTTGACACATTTATAGGGATGGACGCCTAAGGATGAGCTATATCGGGCCCCACAATATAATTTTCTTAATTTTTGTTTAAATTATAAATATATAACTATTTATATAATTTTTAAACTTATTAAATTATAAATTTTAAATGTATATTTATACTTGTACGTTTATAAGGTTGTAAACTTTTATAAATTTTAAACGGTTAATTTCTCCCAATTATTTCAAAATTTTAAAATTTCTCTAATTATTTCAAAATTCAAACTCCTATATTTCCCCCACCGCTACCCACAAATTACTACAAATACAACCATTATATTTTATTTTTCTTCGTAACTTCAATTCAAACTTCATAGAAATGTAATCAACTTTTTAAACTGTTTTAATTAAGTCACTTAAACTTTTTTTGTCCCGATTTAGTCACTCAACATTAAGATAACCTATTAATCAAATACTTTTTACCTATTTAACAGGTTTACATGCTGATGTGGCATTTAACATGTTAACGTGACATTTATTTTTGGTTTTTTTTTTATATGCTAGCGTGGAATTAGTATATATATTTTTAATTTAAAATAAAAAAATCTTTCTTATTTTTTCATACACTCATGACTCACGTGATGTTTCAAAAAAAATGCTTTTAAGAAAGATTTTTTTTTTATTTTAAAATTAAAAAAAATATATTATTTCCACGCTAGCATATTAAAAAAAGAAAACGAAAAACAAATATCACGTCAGCATGAAAACCTATTAAACAGGTAAAAAGTATCTGATTAGCAGGTAACCTGAAAGTTAAGTGACCAAATCGGAACAAAAAAAATTTGAGTGACTTAATTAGAACAGTTTGAAAAGTTTGTTACATTTCTATGAAGTTACCCCTTATTTCATTCCTTAGTTTTCTTTCGACCCGCTCTCATATTTCTTAAAATGTAAAAGAAAGTATTTATTATAATCTATATCATCGTAATGAATTCTTCTCCCTTCATAGGATTTAGAACATATATAAATTTGGCTTGAAACAAATTCATCAAAGTTAGAGAAAATGTGTTTCAAAGAATGCACCGAGTCCACATAAGTAAAGGTTACAAGGGATGAACCGAGTCCACATAAAAACCAGTGACACTTATCTGTATCATCAACAGAATGGCCGATTGCAGAGAGTTGATCACATAAAGATTTGAACTTTCTTCCATATTCAAAGAGTGTGCATACATTCCAAACAATCATGATGATATGCAGTCTCAAGAGCACACCAAACTTGGCGTGAAGTGGAGAGACCAAGAACTTCAGCCATGACCTTTTTAGTAAGAGATGAATGCAGAAGAATCAAAGCTTATCGATCAGCTTCCTTCCAAGATATGTAATCTGGATTAGGAGAAACTTTTTCCATCGGTGGTGATTGCTTCAGACGGCGCAGAGAGAGAGAGTCGTCCACATGAGGGAGAAGACGTTGGTGTGAGAGGAAATTAGTAATTGGGTTCCATCATAGAAGATAATTTGTGGAGGAGAGCTTGATAGTTAGCATATGAAGAAGGGTGTTGAGAGGAAGAGAGGATGAATCAGTGGCAGTCATGGGAGGAAGAGAAGAGAGGAGAGCCGATTTAGGGATGGGAAGGATCAAGAATAGGTTGATACCATGTAAAGAGGTATTCGATTCAATCACAAAAATACAATGTGTACAACCTTTAAATATAGAAGATCTCCTAACAAAGTGGAAATATGAAGAGGAAAAGACAAACGAGTTACAACAATAAAGTCTATACCATAAATAATAATGTTAAATGTCTTAGGGTATGTGGTATACCTTCACGGGTACCCTCATGTGAGGGATTTCACGACGTGAGCACCAAGGGAACACCGCCCCCTATGGCGTGGGGGGTGAGGGAGTCCATGTGAGGGGTTTCACGGGAGAAACGGGAGGGATTGTGGGTGTTGGGTAGGTCCCCATGGTCAAATATGTGGTATTTCACTCACTTGGGTATTTCCCATACCAAGTGAAACCTAAGTGAGGAACTATAATGTGGTGTCCACGTGACAGAAAATTTACTCTCACCTGACACTCCCAAGTAAGAGTATACCCCATACTATTATATGCACCATTTATTCCCACCATTTTTGTATTTTCTTTCCCTAAAGACAATAATTTGGATTTTCTTGTATCTTTTGATTTGCTTTGTTTTCCACAATATTATGTTCGAGTCCAAATCAGATTGTAGCGGCAAATCCTAATTCTAAGAGATATCGTTGGTTAAAAAATAAAAAAAATGAGATTTATTTCTATAAAAGGAGTCCGGGTTTGTATATTTATGGATGTTCCACAATTCTAAGACAATCCGGTGTATGTTCGGGGAAGTTTCTCCTAAAAAGTTGTATGTTCGGGGAAGTTTCTCCTAAAAAGTTCAATTGGTCTAAGAAGGTTAAGAAGTAATCCCACCTATGCAATTTGACGATCGAGGGTTGAGATTGAAGTAGAGGAAAAAATGTGGGGTGGAGGGGCATTTATGAAAAACCCATAATTCTTGACCTTTTTTTAATTTCTTCACTTTTTTAAACGTACATAACCTTTTCAATCGGCCTTATTTTAAAAAAAAATTACACAATAAAATCAAGCGTTTTTTATCTTGAATTCGAGTATAGTATTGCTATATTTTTTTTTAAATGACACTATATGAAATTGTGGTGTTTTTACATAAATGGTGTTGTTTTCTGGATTTAATCCAGAAAACATCACATTCTAGGTTCAAATCCAAAAAACATCACATTCTAGGTTCAAATCTAGAAAACATCACATTTATATGATAAACTAGCACAACACATAACAGAAACAACATAACAAAAATATCAAGCCAACATATCTGAAAACAACACAGAAAAACAAACACAAAAACGGCAAACCAGTCAGCAGAAAACAGCACAACAAAAATATCAAACCAGTGCAACAGAAAACAACATAGAAAAACAAGCACAAAAACAGCAAACCAGTCAGCAGAAAAACAACACAGCAAAAATATTAAACCAGCACAGTAGGAAACCGCATAGAAAAACAAGCACAAATTAACTGTGATTTTTGGTAAAACAACATCAAATAGCACAATTAACTATGTTGTTTGGTAAAACAACACAATTAACTATATTGTTTGATAAAACAACACAGTTAATGAAAACTCTGATGTTTTATCTAAATTGGATTGAAAATAGCACAACACAACAAAAACCAACACACATCAAATCTAGCACAAAAAAAGCAGATTTAGAAACCATTATAAATCCCACCTATTTCACTTCATCATATAAACAAAACAAAATTACAAACCATTAACACGCATGTCATCAAAGTGATGATGTATATCATCTGTTTACTCCTCCCGGTTCTTCGAATCAAGTCCGATTTGTCCAATCTCATCAAAGATTCCGTCTTAGATCTGTTCGGATACGGCAACGTTAATCCTCGCTACCACCACGAGGATGTTTGCCTGGTGGATCTTCTGGTTAATCCTCGCTACCACCACGAGGATATTTTCTCCGCATATTACGACAAGGACGACGTGCTTTGCCAGCTCAGTCGGTGCGGCCACATCTTCCATTCTAACCATGTCAGAAAACAGCTTCAACGGAAACAGACTTCTTGTCCGTGCTTTCTGTCTCTGATCTTCTCCGACATTTCCTCTGTGTCGTGTAGTAGTTTTGAAAGATCTGGTTTGAGAATTCAATGGAAAACGAGAGTATGCAGGTGATGAAGAGATTGTTGTACTCATTTGTGTGTGTAATTTAGGGAGAGAGAGAAAGATCTAGTTTGGGAAAAGTACCATCGATGTTCAAACCCAAATTGAAAGTAAAAGGTGTCGCAAACAGGGGAAATGCAGGTAAATAAGATTTTACTAATGTTCCAAAAATAGTCTTCCCGTACAAAAGTTCAGCTGTTCCATGTCAAGCCTACGATCCTTCTCGGCCTTTTTAGGTAAAAAAATCCTTTTTATTTGAATCTGCCCCACATTTAGTAAACCAATGAGAATAGTTAAGTTTTCATACATTGGACACAAACTTTTCTATTTTTACAAATTGCCACAAACTTTTCTACTTTTACACATTGACCACAAACTTCTCCATTTTACCGAATGGGCACAAAGTGAACTTTTCAACTTTTAAAAATTAACCACAAACTTTTTCACCTTTACAAATTAACAAAGTAAACTTTTTAACTTTTACAAACTGACCACAAAAATTTATCATACACACCCCTCAAGTGTTAAATATGATGTTTTATTAAACTCTGAATATATCGTTGCGACATGCTTATTTTTATCTATGTTTCTTTAAAAACGGAGTTATGCGCGATAATCAAGCCTTCGAAACGTAGACAAATAATGTAGCGTCCTTGATTTTTCAATGCTATTTATGTAAACTTTTAGTGATACTATTGATTCCTTATGCATTCCTGTAACAATTTCGATCTATGAAAACGTTAGCATAATTCAATTTCAATACATTGTGATTCTATATATTGTCATTTATTATGGTGATTCTATGTGATTCAATGTTATATTATCATATATCTTGCCTAATGTAGTAACTTGGATGCCTTAAACCATAATAAAAAAATAAATTTTATGGAAAGTCACTATCTTTAAAAACCTAAATTCAAACTTAGAAGGTCAAAAATTTCATATTTGTAACTACAAGGTTTATTGTGTAACATTTTATAAAATTTAATACTTAAAGATTATAACTACTAATATGTTTATTATGTTTATGTTACAAAAAATTTTAATAATATATATGATTATCAAAACTTTCGTAAATTTATACCTACATAGGTATTTAAACATATTTATTTATTTATTATTATTATTATTAAACCTCTTAGTTATCCTTGAATATTATTAAACCTTTTTATTAAAGCTAACTAGTAATTATCTAAAACTTAACCAACTACAATTCTATCCTAACTAACAACTCATGATTCTATCCTAATCTCCCCATATCCATCGAAATTTTATAAAAATTAACCTATTCTTTTATAAAAATCCTAGTAACTAACTAATCCTATTTGCTAGTATCTTTTAGCTCCTAATAAAATCTTAATCCTAATCCAACTAGAACTCCTCCTTTTTCTCTAAATCCAAACCTATAAATAGAGGCTTTGTTTCTCCCTTTTCTTTACATCATTCTTGTGAAATCTAGAGCCCCAAGGCTGCCCAAAGTCGTTTCCCTTGCCCCCTCTTTGAAGATCCAAAGTGTTCCTTATTCACAAGTAAGTTCTAGTCACCATGTTCTTAGTGTTCTTAAATTTTTATCTTTAATTCATTCAATGTTTTTACAAAAACAACTTTAGATCTACGATTCCCTAACACTTACATGTTATAATCATATATCTAGGTTTATCAAAGCTTGATTTAATCAATAAAAATAAAAACTTTTCTCTAAAACATAAAAACTATAATGCTGAATTTTTGACAGATTCGTCACCCTATCTTATCGGGGCCATAACTCACTCAAAACAGAACTTTTTCAAGCGTTTCTTTTTTTGAAAATCAAGTTTAAGGTCTCACGGTCGAAACGCCTACTCGCACGTCTTCTGGTTCATAGTTTAAGTCCCTCAAACAGCCCACGCAAGATCGGTGCGCAAAGCTGTCAAAAGCTGTCAAAATCCCCCTTTTTTGCAAACTTTCATGATATTCATAATTTTTATAAAAGATACGAATTTTATTATAAAATAAGTGATTTTAACATGTTATAAGTTATAAAAATATATAAATTTATGATACTTATAAGTCTTTTAATCGCATTCAAATTTTTTTATAAAAATCTAAGCTTTGATTCATTTTTACTCTCTATCCATTCTTGAATCATGTTTGTATTCAAACTCTCTACTTTTTCAATTATAATTCTCTAATATTCAACTTATTCATTTTAATCTCAACTAAAATCATATTTACATTTTAGCCCATACACTTTCTAAAGTTACCAAATAAACCCTAAACTTGGTCTAGTATATCAATAGAGTAACCATCCAACCTATATGTAGTTATCTGACAAGCAGAAAGTTTTGGCTAGGAAAGACAGGGTCTTGATCCAACCAACTCTTTCCTGGGAACGCTTCTGTTGGAGGTACTACTCTGGGACGATAACCACTCTAGTATACGACAACCACTTTCCTCTATTTACAATATCAACCTTTATCTATTCTAAACTTAAATTCTAAAACTAACTTGCACTATAACTTACTTAGGGTTTAATCCTTAAGGCATTCTCGTAACCAAGTTATTACCAGGACAAGATTCTACCCACCTACTTCAAGGTGAGATACATAGCCCCTTTTACTTTTTATCTTAGGGGTGGAAAACATGCTCGTATATCAAAGGTTGTACAAACTATATCAAACTCAAATACTACTTTTGCAATTTCAATAATAACTTTCTATACTTGTAAACTTAAACGGTTTTATACACACTCTACAACCATTAACTTGGGATAAGCCAACGGGAGTAAGTCATAGATCTATGGGCCTGACATGCCGATCTAATTCTTGAGTTGACGAGATACGATATCAACTTGAGACTAGATATACAGAAACTGCAAAACTTGTTATTCATGCTATATCAATTCTATGGGAACCCAATCTTGTCATTAGGTTTGGTTGAATTGATGTATAAAAGTTTGTTTACTTGTTATTGAATCTTGTTTATGAATTGCAAAAATCTTCATTATCTATACTATGTAATTACTTAAACCTATGTTCTCACCGGCTTTATAGCTGACATATTTTAGCATGTTTTTCAGGTATTAATAACTAGGTTGTTGTTACAATCACGCTAGGACTTCGAGACTTGGCTCTAGGAGTTTTAGTTAATAAAGACTATTTGTTTATCTATTTTGTTTGGTTGTGTGTTTTTAAAACAATGTAATGCAATTATTCGGTTAATTTAATAGTATTTCTTTTAATCATTGTGATGATTTCAATTCGTCACCCCTCGCGTAAATTCCGCCATCGGTGGGGGTGTGACAGATTGGTATCAGAGCCATGGTTATAGAGAATTAGGTTGCTTTAGAATAAACCTAGTCTATAACCCTAGAATTTCCCTATTAAGAAGTTACTTTTTCTTTGTGTCTAACCATATGTGTTTAACTTATCTCTAACCTCCCTTCTTCTAGCCATGGATAACTTCATCGACCTAACAAGGAAAAGTATAGCAACTCCAAGCTCAGTCAAGTGGACATAAGAATCTCGAGACATGAACAACCCGGAGCTGCGGTCTGACGCAACTAGTCGTTATCGCCCGGAGAACGTACGCTTTACACGACCGGTGGAACCTAAGGAGATTAGAGCTGGAACTACCAAGTCTTCGATCATCCGAGACATAGAAGACGGAGCTGAGACGATTCCTAAATCACTCTCTTCAAGACCAAGGGTCTAATTGGTGGATCAAAGGACAGTGTGTAATCTGGAAGAGTGGGTACCTGTACACGAAGGGCTCTGTCTAGGAAAGGCGTGGCGCATAAATCCCTTTGGACCTGTCACTCTTTCCTGGGAAATCTTGGTGTGAGTACCACTTATAGGCTAAAACACACTCTCCTACCATCTACCATGCAGATCTAGAGTTTTGATTAGTCAATTAATTCTTTTTATTTTCAATTCAGGACATTAAGTGGTTATATGTGCTTATGTCTATCTTTTCTTATTTGTAATTAAACAACTTGATTATGAATAAAATTCCTATTTTGATTATCTTGCAACTCTATCTATCGTTTCTCATCAATCAACACTATGCTTCTATCCTATTCGACTCCGGAGCGGACAAAAGTTTTGTCTCAACCGAGTTTGAATCTTTGCTTAGCTCTGACTTTGCTAGATACTACTTATTCTGTTGAGTTAGCTAATGGAGATCTAATACATACCAATACTATTTTCCGAGGTTGTACTTTAACACTTGACGATCATCCGTTCTCAATCGATCTTATTCCTATCCAACTTGGAAGCTTTGACATAGTGGTAGGAATGGATTGGCTATCCATCAACCATGCTGAGATCATTTGTGCTGAGAAACTAGTCTGTATTCCCCTTAAATCTGGAGATACTTTGACTATCCATGGAGAGAGGTCTGGGAAGAACTTAAAGATCATTTCATTTATGAAAGCCCGTAGCTTGCTGAGAAAACCCACTACTATGGCATTCTTGGCCCACGTTGTGGAAAAGAAGACTCAAGGAAAGAAATTGCAAGATGTCCCTATCATTAAAGACTACCCAGAGGTCTTTTCTGATGATTTGCCCGGACTACCTCCTATCCGACAAGTCGAGTTCCGGATTGACCTTGTACCTGGTGCAACACCTGTTGCCAAATCCCCTTACCGCTTAGCCCCGTCAGAAATAAAAGAGCTATCTAGTCAGCTTCAAGAATTATTAGACAAGGGATTTGTCCGACCGAGTTTCTCACCTTGGGGAGCTCCGGTTTTATTTGTCAAGAAGAAAGATGGATCCTTTCGGATGTGCATTGACTATAGAGAGCTCAACAAACTAACCATCAAGAATCGGTATCCACTACCGAGGATTGATGATTTGTTTGATCAATTACAAAGAGCCGCATGTTTTTCAAAGATTGATCTACGCTCTGGTTATCATCAACTTCGAGTGAATGAAGAAGACATACCCAAAACCTCCTTTCGAACCCGCTATGGACACTATGAGTTCGTAGTTATGCCATTTAGACTAACCAATGCACCCGCGATATTCATGGACCTCATGAACCGTGTTTGTCGACCTTACCTAGATAAATTCGTCATTGTTTTCATAGATGACATCTTGATCTATTCCCGAACCAAGACCGACCATGAGAAACACCTCAAACTTATCCTTGAGCTTCTAAAGAAAGAACAACTCTATGCTAAGTTCTCTAAGTGTGAGTTTTGGCTTAGTGAAGTTCAATTCTTAGGTCATGTGATCAATGACAAGGGTATCCATGTTGACCCTGCCAATATTGAAGCAGTCAAGAACTGGAATGCACCAAAGACTCCTTCAGAGGTTCGCTCATTTATGGGTCTAGCGGGGTACTATCGAAGGTTCATCTCGAACTTTTCAAGAATTGCTCTGCCACTCACTACTCTGACTCATAAAAACCATACTTTTGACTGGGGACCAAAACAGGAAGACGCGTTCCAGTTGCTTAAGCAGAAGTTATGTGATGCACCCATTCTGACTTTACCAGATGGCAACGAGGACTTTGTTGTGTACTGTGACACATCTAACCAAGGCCTAGGTTGTGTCCTTATGCAACGAGAAAAGGTCATTGCATACGCATCGAGACAGCTTAAGATCTATGAAAAGAACTACACTACTCATGATCTTGAGCTAGGTGCTGTAGTGTTTGCTTTAAATATCTGGAGACATTACTTGTACGGTACGAAATGTGTTATCTACACCGATCATAAAAGCTTACAACACATATTCGATCAGAATGAGTTAAATATGAGACAAAGGCGTTGGGTGGAACTACTAAATGACTATGATTGCGAGATTCGCTATCACCCAGGTAAAGCTAACGTAGTAGCCGGCGCTCTCAGCAGAAAGGAAAGAATCAAACCCTCACGCACTCGTGCGATGGGAATGATTATACATACTAGTCTCAAAGCCCAAATCCTTCTAGCCCAAAGGAAAGCACTTGTCAAGACGAATCTAAAGGATGAATTGGCAAGTATTGCTGAACATCAGTTGGAGTCCAAGACCGATGAAATTCTTTACTTCATGGGTCGAATATGGGTTCCTAATTTTGATAATCTCCGAGACCTTATCCTAATTGAAGCTCACAAGTCTCACTATTCTATTCATCCAGATTCCGATAAGATGTACTTAGATCTGAGGAAATGTTATTGGTGGCCTAGAATGAAGAAAGACATAGCTCTGTATGTTGGAAGATGTTTGACCTGTCAAAAAGTCAAAGTTGAGCACCAAAAACCATCAGGCCTACTCCAGCAACCTGAAATCCCTCAATGGAAATGGGATCAGATTTCCATGGATTTCATTACTAAGCTTCCTAAAACCTCCGGTGGGCATGACTCAATTTGGGTCATAGTCGATCGCCTGACTAAATCCGCTCACTTCCTTCCGATCCGAGAAGACTATAAAATGGAGAGGTTATCCAAGATCTATATCAATGAAATCGTAGCTCGTCATGGTGTTCCACTATCCATCATCTCTGACCGAGACAGTCGGTTTACGTCCAGGTTCTGGAAATCTTTACAGAAATCCTTGGGAACACGTGTGGATCTTAGCACGGCTTATCACCCTCAGACTGATGGCCAAAGCGAACGAACCATACAAACTCTTAAGGACATGCTACGAGCCTGTGTCATCGACTTTGGTGGAAGTTGGGATAATCACTTACCTCTGATAGAGTTCTCGTACAATAACAGTTATCACACCAGCATTCAGTGTGCACCATTTGATGCCTTATACGGAATAAAATGTCGCACCCCTGTTTGTTGAACTGAAATCGGAGACAACCAGATAACTGGTCCGGAACTTATTCAAGAGACTTCAGATAAAGTATTCCAAATTCAAGATAGACTTAAAGCCGCACGAGATCGTCAGAAGAGTTATGCGGACAATAGAAGAAAACCTCTTGAATTCCATATTGGTGATCGTGTTCTACTTAAAGTTTCACCTTGGAAGGGAATTGTCCGATTCGGGAAGAAGGGTAAACTAGCTCCTAGGTATGTTGGACCATTCGAGATCCTGGAAAGGATTGGTCCAGTAGCCTACAAACTTCAGCTACCGCAAGAACTTAACTCTATCCATGACACTTTTCATGTGTCTAATCTGAAGAAGTGTCTAGCTGACGGCACTTTGCACATTCCTTTGGATGAGATCCGCATCGATAACCAACTGCACTTCGTTGAAGAACCTACTGAGATTATGGATCGTGACATCAAGAAACTGAAGCGAAGCCGTATTCCAATTGTTAAAGTTCGTTGGAATTCTAAGCATGGTCCTGAGTTCACCTGGGAACGTGAAGACCAGATGAAACTCAAATACCCTCATCTATTTCAGCATAGCACAAACTCTACTAGTTGAATTTCGGGGACGAAATTCTCTTAACTAGGGGAGACTGTAACATCCTTGATTTTTTCATGCTATTTATGTAACCTTTTAGTGATACTATTGATTCCTTATGCATTCCTGAAACTATTTCGATCTATGAAAACGTTAGCATAATTCAATTTCAATACATTGTGATTCTATATATTGTCATTTACTATGGTGATTCTATGTGATTCAATGTTATATTATCCTATATCTTGCCTAATGTAGTAGCTTGGATGCCTTAAACCATAATAAAAAAATAAATTTTATAGAAAGTCTCTATCTTTAGAAACCTAAATTCAAACTTAGAAGGTCAAAAATTTCATACTTGTAACTACAAGGTTTATTGTGTAACATTTTATAAAATTTAATACTTAAAGATTATAACTACTAATATGTTTATTATGTTTATGTTAAAAAAGAAAAATATCATAATATATATATGATTATCAAAACTTTCGTAAATTTATACCTACATAGGTATTTAAACATATTTATTTATTTATTATTATTATTAAATCTCTTAATTATCCATGAATATTATTAAACCTTTTATTAAAGCTAACTAGTAATTATCTAAAACTTAACCAACTACAATTCTATCATAACTAACAACTCATGATTCTATCCTAATCTCCCCATATCCATCGAAATTTTATAAAAATTAACCTATTCTTTTATAAAAATCCTAGTAACTAACTAATCCTATTTGCTAGTATCTTTTAGCTCCAAATAAAATCATAATCCTAATCTAACTAGAACTCCTCCTTTTTCTTTAAATCCTAACCTATAAATAGAGGCCTTGTTTCTTCCTTTTCTTTACACCATTCTTGTGAAATCTAGAGCCCCAAGGCTGCCCAAATTCGTTTCCCTTGCCCCCTCTTTGAAGATCCAAAGTGTTCCTTATTCACAAGTAAGTTCTAGTCACCATGTTCTTGGTGTTCTTAAATTTTTATCTTTAATTCATTCAATGTTTTTACAAAAACAACTTTAGATCTACGATTCCCTAACACTTACATGTTATAATCATATATCTAGGTTATCAAAGCTTGATTTAATCAATAAAAATAAAAACTTTTCTCTAAAACATAAAAACTATAATGCTGAATTTTTGATAAATTCGTCACCCTATCTTATCTGGGCCATAACTCACTCAAAACAGAACTTTTTCAAGCGTTTCTTTTTTTGAAAATCAAGTTTAAGGTCTCACGGTCGAAACGCCTACTCGCACGTCTTCTGGTTCATAGTTTAAGTCCCTTAAACAGCCCGCGCAAGATCGGTGCGCAAAGCTGTCAAAAGCTGTCAAAAGCTGTCAAAATCCCCCTTTTTTGCAAACTTTCATGATATTCATAATTTTTATAAAATATACGAATTTTATTATAAAATAAGTGATTTTAACATGTTATAAGTTATAAAAATACATAAATTTATGATACTTATAAGTTTTTTAATCGCATTCAAATTTTTTTATAAAAATCTAAGCATTGATTCATTTTTACTCTCTATCCATTCTTGAATCATGTTTGTATTCAAACTCTCTACTTTTTCAATTATAATCCTCTAATATTCAACTTATTCATTTTAATCTCAACTAAAATCATATTTACATTTTAGCCCATACACTTTCTAAAGTTACCAAATAAACCCTAAACTTGGTCTAGTATATCAATAGAGTAACCATCCAACCTATATGTAGTTATCTGACAAGCAGAAAGTTTTGGCTAGGAAAGACAGGGTCTTGATCCAACCAACTCTTTCCTGGGAACGCTTCTGTTGGAGGTACTACTCTGGGACGATAACCACTCTAGTATACGATAACCACTTTCCTCTATTTACAATATCAACCTTTATCTATTTTAAACTTAAATTCTAAAACTAACTTGCATTATAACTTACTTAGGGTTTAATCCTTATGGCATTCTCGTAACCAAGTTACTACCAGGACAAGATTCTACCCACCTACTTCAAGGTGAGACACATAGCCCCTTTTACTTTTTATCTTAGGGGTGGAAAACATGCTCGTATATCAAAGGTTGTACAAACTATATCAAACTCAAATACTACTTTTGCAATTTCAATAATAACTTTCTATACTTGTAAACTTAAACGGTTTTATACACACTCTACAACCATTAACTTGGGATAAGCCAACGGGAGTAAGCCATAGATCTATGGGCCTGACATGCCGATCTAATTCTTGAGTTGACGAGATACGATATCAACTTGAGACTAGATATACAGAAACTGCAAAACTTGTTATTCATGCTAAATTAATTCTATGGGAACCCAATCTTGTCATTAGGTTTGGTTGAATTGATGTATAAAAGTTTGTTTACTTATTATTGAATCTTGTTTATGAATTGCAAAAATCTTCATTATCTATACTATGTAATTACTTAAACCTATGTTCTCATCGGCTTTATAGCTGACATATTTTAGCATGTTTTTCAGGTACTAATAACTAGGTTGCTGTTACAATCACGCTAGGACTTCGAGACTTGGCTCTAGGAGTTTTAGTTAATAAAGACTATTTGTTTATCTATTTTGTTTGGTTGTGTGTTTTTAAAACAATGTAATGCAATTATTCGGTTAATTTAATAGTATTTCTTTTAATCATTGTGATGATTTCAATTCGTCACCCCTCGCGTAAATTCCGCCATCGGTGGGGGTGTGACAAATAAGTTGTCAAAGCTTTCGATTTTTACTATCTTTTTGTTTTTCTTTTACGGCTATTATAAAATTCTAAATTTGTTGATGCAATGTGCTAATTTTTAGTTTTTTTTAATTTTATTTTAACCACTATATTTTTAGGGTTAGGCTATACGTACCCCCCACTCCTACTTGTTGTACCCCCTCCCTGAAAAAATAACTTTTAAACTTGTCATTTTTTCCCCTTCGAAAAATCATTATTTCTAAAATCGATCTTTTAAATTTAAAAACACTTTCTATAAAATAAAACGTATACTCCTCCCCTCTCCTACTTGTCGTATTCCCCCCTACCTGTCGTACCCCCCTCATTTTACCCTCTTCGAATAGTCATTATTTATAAAACCGTTTTTTTAAGTTTAAAAACTTTCTATAAAATAAAAACGGGTTAGGTCATACATATCCCCCTCCTACTTGTTACAACCCCCTGAAAAAAAACTTTTAAACTTGTCATATTACCGCATTCGAAAAATTATTATTTCTAAAACCGTTCTTTTAAGTTTAAAAACACTTTCTATAAAATAAAACGTATACCCCTCCCCCCTCCTACTTGTCATACCCCCCCCCCCCCCCCACCATTTACCTCATATGAATAATCATTATTTATAAAACCATTTTTTAAATTTAAAATCACCTTTTATAAAATAAAAACGGGTTAGGCTATACATACCCCCTGAAAAAATAAGTTTTAACCAACAATGACTAATTAACGAAAAGACAAAAAGAAACAAAAAAAAACAAAAAAAGTTTGAATTGTAGTTATTTAAAAACTTAGAGGGGGTGCAACAAATAAAAATCAATGTAAATGGGTTACGTATAGCACGACCCTATTTTTATCTAAGCTTCAATATAATTTTTTTTTAAACTAACCCGGGCCAAGTGTAATATGTTTATAGTTTTTTTCCCACAACAACGTAATGTTTCTTTAATTCCCATTATACCTTTGCGACGTGGTTAGGAGGTATCTACGTTTCGATTACGTGATTTCTTGCCAACGTTCATACGTTATTTTTTTCACGGTTTCGTTTTTTAGTATAAAACTCCCATATTATCAACGCCCCTCGCCATAACGTATAGATTTAAGTCACGGTTTCGTTTTTTTTGTATAAAGTTTTGAATATTATCAACACCCCCACCGTAACACGCGAGATTACGTTAACTAGTTAAATAACATTTAGCTAATTTTCATTACAAGTTAAATAAATATTTTTTTCTATTTAATTTGCAGTTATGATTTTACGAATAAAATTTCTTATTAATTTTAGAGTAAACTACGGCTTTAGTCCCTGTGGTTTGGTCCAATTATCGCTTTTATTCCATTAGTTCTAATTTCACTTTTTAGTCACTGTAGTTTTATTTTTGTTTCAGTTAAAACCAGATGGCTAACACCGTCAGTTTTTTTCTGTTAACTTTTTATGAAAAGACAAAAATATTCATGTTATTAAAAACACCCATCACCTGTCTTTCTTCTTCAAAAAAATCCCTAAAATCCACTTATCATCCATTGTCACCACCCACATCCACTCCACCTCCATTGTCACCACCCACACCCACACCCACACCCACACCCACCTCCACCCACACCCACCTCTATTGTCACCACCACCCACAAAAATTCGGCCACCCTTCAGGAGCAAGTGGTTTTGTCGATGAATCAGAAACGATTCACTCCCACCCTTTTCAAAGCTCCGTCGTCGGATGCTCAAAGCCCCACCATCTCAGACCATCTTTCTATCAACCACCGTCACCATTATCACCATTAGCAAGTGCGAAGGTTCAGTAAACTTATTCGGGCAACTTTCGGCCGTTATTCAGTCTCTGAATTTGATTCAAATTGATGTCGCCATGAACAAATTGACCGGCTCAATTCCTGACGCTATTGGAAAATTGCAAAAACTTAGGGTTTTCAATCTGTACTCGAATCAATTTTCAGGACAGATTCCAACAAGTATTGCTCAAATTCCAACCCGGAGTATCTTCCGAGTCTTCAGAAACAACCTCACCGGAGAATTACCTAAGGATCTTGTTCATCTGGTTGCTCCCCCCATCTTGTTCATCGATGGTGAACCACTCCATCCCCCCTGCAAATCGGTGGATTTGGTGCCGGATTGGTGGAGACGAACAGGTGTCGAAAACCTAGAGAGAGAGAGAGAGGGAGATGATTGTAGGGATGATCAGACTGATTTGGTCTTCGTTCCATCTTCACTGGAAACATCATCTTCACCATCGGTTATCAGATTTTATAGGAGGCAGCCATGGCAGCTTCATGGTCTTAGATTTGGGGAAAAGATGAACGAGAAAGAGAAGATCGGAGTCTAGAGGGAGGGGAGAGAGAGTAGGGAGAGAGAGATATAGGGTTTTTAAATTAAAATATCTTTTTTTTATTTTATTATATAAGTGTATTTTTGTCAATTAATAAAGTTTAACAGAAAAAAATAAATGATGTTAAACGTTTGACATTAATTGAAACAAAAATAAAACTACTGTAACTAAAAAAATGAAATTATACCTAATGGATTAAAATATGAAATTGACCCAAATTACATGAACTAAAACCATAGTATACTCTTCATTTTATATCGAGGCCCAGTTTTTGACTTTTGATAAAGTTTAACAGAAAAAAAAATAAATGATGTTAAACGTTTGACATTAATTGAAACAAAAATAAAACCAGTGTAACTAAAAAAGTGAAATTATAACTAATGGATTAAAATATGAAATTGACCCAAATTACATGGACTAAAACCATAGTATACTCTTCATTTTATATCGAGGCCCTTAGTTGAGATTTTGACTTTTGATAAAGTTTAACAGAAAAAAAAATAAATGATGTTAAACGTTTGACATTAATTGAAACAAAAATAAAACCAGTTTAACTAAAAAGGTAAAATTATAACTAATGTATTAAAATATAAAATTGACCCAAATCACATGAACTAAAACCATGGTATACTCTTTATTTTATATCGAGGCCCTTAGTTGGGTTTTTGACTTTTGAGTGCAAACATTATCGGTTTATGAACTATGCTTCTGAGCCCACCTTCTGGGCTTTGAGGCCCGGCCCGGCATCGTTAAATATTTAAAAGCGTGTACAACTAGAGGTAGTGGTGCACAAATCGGTTTTTTAACCCAAACCGGTTCAACCCGACCTGAACCGGTTTGGTCAACGAAAAGTCAAAACCGGTTTGGGCCCAAACCGGTTCGGGTTAAACCGGTTTTGGTAATGGAAATATGTAAACCGGTCAAACCGGTTCGGGTAGGTTTTAAACCGGTTTGTCCTTTAAACCGGTTTAAACCGGTTTTTATAAATAAAAAAAAAACCAAATAAATTTTATATTTTTAATATAAAATCCATAATAAAATATAACAAAATTAAAACATAAAGTTCAACGTTTATTAATATTTGGAAAGTTCAGAAATTAAAAAACATGACAAGATAAAATTGTAAAAAATTACAAAAAATATAACAAATATAAAACATTAAGTTCAACGTTTTATTTTTTGGAAAGTTGATTGATTATTCTTGTGCGTTGCCTTCGGAACTAGAGCTTCGTAGCCTTGCATCTTCGGCTAGTTCTTCATCCGTGACGGGTTCGGATATTCCAAGATCAACCTCGTTGTTGTGTATGACTTCTTCGGCTTGAATTTCATCTTCGAGAGAAGTTTGGTCTTGTATCCTATCAATCGCATCCAAATGGTCCTTCAATCAAATGCACATTTCAATCGCTAGGGGTGTGAGTCTAGTCCTTCGTATCGATAATACCCTGCCACTAAAAGAAAACGCAGATTCCGAAGCTACCGTGGAAGCTTGGACAGTTAGTACATCATGGGCCATGGCGGAAAGAATCGGAAACGAAGCTTCGTTTGTTTTCCACCATGCCAAAATATCAAACTCCTCAAAAACGGTAGGAGGCATAAACGCTAAAAAGTTTGTGCCAATATACCTTCCGAGTTCGCTACTCGGGGTGGTACCTCGAGCCCGTTTACTAAATTTATTTAACATTTCGTTATATAAATTTAAATTAACATCTCTCGAGGTACCACTTGATGATGTACCCATTGTATCATGTGGAGTCGGAGTTGTACCATATTTATGTAAATAAACATCAAATAAATCTTGTAAACATTTGTTAAAATATGTTTTTGTGCCTTGTGCAAAATGGATATCTTTACTATCCAAATTCAAAGCGTAAGTAATTCTATCAATCAAGGTTTCAACCCCGTAAACATTTATGGTAGGGTTTAACGCGGCGGCGCAAGTTATAACGGGAGGCATTTCTTTAAAATATTTCACTAATTTTTCTTTCATCGGTTCTATCATTTTTGTAAAAAGATCGCTTTTATTTTCAAGCTCAGACAACTTGTTAGCCATTAAATATATTTGTTTTAGTGTTAATGGACTTGTGGGATAATAAACACCGGATAAAAAAGTGGTGGCGGTTTTAAAAACTTCAAGCAATTCGGTTACGTCTTTTAAAATATCCCAATTTGGAGACGGAAACTTTTGAATTTTACGACGAGGTTTTGAGGCAAGCATATCATGAAATAGTTCTAAAGTTTCTCTTTGTCGTAAAGCGCTATAAAACATAATATAAGTCGAGTTCCCTCTTGTCTCGACGTCCCAATTCGGGCCTAAGCAAAGATTATTCGTATCACGACAAAATTTAATATAATCATGGTATCTTTTTCTGTTACTAAAAATATCTTTAAGCATTTGTCGAAAAGTATATGTTAGGTTTGAAACCTCTTCAATTGCAAGCCCGGCTTGCACCGCCAAGTTAATGATGTGTGCGACACATCGACTATGGAAAAAAACGCCGTTGCAAACGGGTTTATATTTATTTTTTAGTTTTTGAACCGCATTTGTATTATTAGATGCATTATCAAAAGACATTGAAAAAAGTTTATTTTGTAATTTAAATTCGTTAATAACACCATCCAATATATAAAATAAATTTTCGCCGGTGTGTGGATATTCAAACAAGTCAAAAGCGATTGTACGCTTCATCATTTGCCACGTATTGGGATCAACCCAATGCGCGGTAACGCAAAGGTACGAATCGGGTATACCATGTGGAGCCGACCAAACATCGGTGGTTAAGTTTACACCGGTTTGCAAATTTTCAAAACCCAAAATTAATTCTTTTTTTGCTTTTTTCCACATTTTTATACAATCTCGTCTAAGGGTTGTGCGACTTACTTGGTGATAACGAGGTTGGAGTGTCTCTTGAATCATCCTTGTCAAGCGCGGATTGTCAAAGTGGTTGAACGGCAATCCTTCTTGAATCACTAACCTCGCCATTCGATCTCGAACAATATTTGGATCAAAGTTCCAAATTCCTCCTTCGATTGTCATCGAGGCTTGACCTTCACTTGGAATTCCCTTCAATGACGGGCAAGATTTTTCCATATGCATTTTCAAACTAGTGTTTGAATCTTTCCCCAAAAACGCACCACACATCTTGCACCGAGCACGTTCCTTCCCGTTTGACAACAAACATAGATCGTAATTGCACCAAATTGTCGGATTTCTCGTTGTTGCTCGAATTTCCACAACGGTAACTTCGTTTGAGGAACCACCAACACCAAAACTTGCCATGCTTTTTTTTTTTAGTTTAGAGAGAGTTTAGAGAGCGTTTTTGAGCGGTTAAAGAGTGGTTTTAGAGATTAGAGAGTGTAAAGAGATGTGTGATCAACCCTAAACACCCCCCACCTATTTATAGTGTTTTAAGGGTGCAAAAAACTCCAAAAAAGGGCCAAAATCGACCCCAACGGCTAGTTTTTGCCCAGCTCGAAAACCGGTTTAAAAACCGGTTTATCAAACCGGTTTGGTTGAACCGGTCCCTAAACCGATCGCCTCCTGAAATCTCCAAACCGGTTTCAAACCGGCGGTTTTTGGGCAACCCGAACCGGTTTGGCCCAAACCGGTTTAAGCCAAACCGGTTTTCCGGTTTGGACCGGGTTAAAAAAAAAACCGGTTTTTTTGTGTACCACTAACTAGAGGTGCACAAAAAAACCGGTTTGGAAATCTAAACCGGTTCGGAACCGAAACCCGAACTGCCCTAGAACCGGTTTTTGGTGAACCGGTTTCAAACCGGTAGGAACCGCCGGTTTATAACCGGTTTAAGTATTTTGCACGACAAGCGGTTTACAACCGTTTTTTTGTGAACCGGTTTGACGAACCGGTTTGGTAAACCGGTTTAACGGTAATATTTCAAAACTAGCCGTTGGAAAACGGCTATATAGCCGTTAGAACCAATTTTTGACCGTTTTTGACCCATTTTAACCCCCAAACACATTATAAATAGGTAGGGGGTGTTTTGGTTAAATCACACTTCTCAAACCCGCTCTCTACACTCTCGTTTATAAAAAAAAACGCTCAAAAAAACTCTAAAAAAAACGCTATGGCCGATTCAAGTTTTGGTGTTTCCTCTAACGAAGTTAGTGTTGTGAAAATCATACAAACAACGAGAAACCCCGCAATTTGGTCAAACTACGATCTATGTGAGATGTCTAACGGGTTGGAACGTGCTCGTTGCAAAAATTGTGGTGGTTTTTTTAAAAAGGAATCAAATTCTACTCTAAAAACTCATATGGAAAAATCGTGCCCGAGTTTGAAGAAAATTCCGGGTGAGGGTCAAGCATCTATGACAAGCGAGGGTGGAATTTGGAACTTCGATCCAAATATTGTTAAGGATAGAATGGCGAAATTAGTTAAACAAAAAAACTCAAAAAAAAAAATATTATTTTTTTTGTCGAATTGTAATGTTTAATTTTGTAATGTTTTGTGATTTCCGAACTCCTACAATATGAATAAACGTTGAACTTTATGTTTTTATTTGTTAAATATTTATTTTTTAATAAAACCGGTTTAAACCGGTTCACCAACCCGAACCGGTCAAGAACCGAACTGAACCGGTTCAACAGGTTCGAGATTTTATACTTAATAAACCGGTTTAACCCGAACCGGTTTAGTCAAAACCGGTTTAACGTTCGCGTTGACCAAACCGATTCGGGCCGGTTTGGAACCGGTTCGGTTCAAAAAACCCGGTTTGTGCACCTCTATGTACAACACTAACAAGTCTCGTAAAGTTTGATAATCCCAAATCCAGCAGTTTTACTAGAAACACAACTTGTTACTTTTCAAAAAAAAAAATTAGTTATATAATTTTGCATATCATCGTATTTTTATAAAATTCCTAACTTTTTTAACAATAAGAGTAAAAAGGCACTCTTTGACATATGTAAATGGCTAAATGTTTTAAAAAAATAGCAATATAATTTTGGTGATGACCGGTTTTTAATAATTACAACTTTATTCGGTCTGTTATAATAACTATAACCTTCTTTATCCGTTGTGTACATGCCTAACAAGGAAATACCATACCACTAGACCACTAGGTCATATAGATAGGAAGCCAGGTGTTTACATGGAAGAGTTCGTAACAAGTAATAACTCGGTCTACATTGGTAAAACATAAAAAAGTGTTAAGGATCTTATAACATTTTATAAGCCCAAAGTTCTCCTCAACATGTCAGTCACAACTCACAAGGACCAAAAAGTAATTAACTCTTACTTCTATCTTCAACATCCATAGTCAGAAATCATATAAAATTAGATATATGATGTCTAGTATTAGTTGCGCTGGACTTAAACTCCGGTAATGGGTTAATGGGTCACTGCCGAAACCTCCTGGTTAGTAACCTCAAATAACTGTACTGAAAAACTGGTAATGGGGTTAGTGGGTCACTGCTGAAACCTCCTGGTAAGTAGCCTCTATTAACTGTACTGCAAAATGGGTAACTGCAGACTTATTACGGCTGAGATTGAATCTTAGCTAGATCCTACGGTCATGATTCTTAGGGACAGCAGTTAGATTCACTGCTGTCATAAGAATATATATTAACTATAATCTTTTTGATCAATTGTGTGCATGCCTAACGAGTACATCAGGTGTTAAAACGGGTAAAACATAAAAAAGTTTTAACGATCTTGTAAGCCCAAAGTTTTCAACATGTCAGTCACAAGGACCAAAATGTAATTTACTCTTAGTTCTATCATCAACATTCATAGTCATAAATCATATAAAATCTACTGGTACATTATATATAAAAATATCGATAACAAACATCAGTCTGTTGCTTCTGGGATAACAAATTAATGCATCCCATAAAAAATATACCCTCATAACAAAAAAGAAAACTTGACAACCTTACAGCAGGCCACCCCATGCGACACCCTTGAGACAATATTTTACAAGAGTAATGATTTTCGTTAGATCATTAAACTAACAGGAAACCGATGCTGCTATCGGGTTGCAAAAACCATGGAAACTGAGAAATAGGAAATCAATGTGAGAATATTTTTTTGTTTCACTTACGACGTCTAGTTGATACCATCTCCAGGTTACCTTTCCTCATCATGGCTGCAAATTCATCATAGTTTATTCTCCCATCCTACAATAATGGAACAGTTTATTTAAGATGATGTCATGATTAATGATTATTTTAAGTTAATTTGATGGTAATTAGATAGAGAGTGTACATTATCCGTGTCAACTTCTGCAATAATCTCCTTTATTGTTTTCTCATCACCCATATTGTATTTCTTCAAGGCATGCTCCAGTTCTTCCACTGTTATATATCTGCAGTTAACAAAAATAATAAACAATTTAATATAAGCTTTTATTAATATAAAATAGAGTTTGAGTAGAAACGCAGACCCGCTCTTGTCCTTGTCGAAATACTCGAAGGCTTTATATAAGTGGTCTTCCCTTTCCACACGATTCAAATGCATCGTAGCAGAAATAAATTCAATATAATCTATTGTTCCATTGCCATCTACATCCGCCTTAGAAAATAAAATAATTAATATTATCAATATATATATATACACACACACACGCACTATAAATCACTTGAATACGAGTAGGTGAGACGGGCATTTATGAAAATAAAATTAAAAAGAAAATGAAGAGTACCGCTTCCATTAACTGCCTCACTTCTGTCTCGGAAAGCTTGGTACCAAGTTTAGGAAGACCTGCTTTTAGTTCTTCATAAGTTATGGTACCACTGTTATCAGTGTCCATGGATTTGAACATTTCTTTCAACCCGATAATCTCTTCTTCAGAAAGATTTTCTGCAATTACCTAACTCAACAGAGTGGAAGACTAAATCAGAATGAGGTGGGCGTTTTTATGACTGGGTCGATTCGGGTTATGCTTTATCTCTAATGGGTCAACCGGACTTTGGTCAAAATTTTAATAGGCGAATTGCATAGAAGGGTAATGAACTTTGATCCAAAATTATGTTTTAGGTAAAAAACTTCATTTGCATTAACAAAAAGACTCAAAAGTTCCAATAAAATTATTTTATGCAATTTTCCCTTTTAATATATAAAGTTTCCTAATCATTTTATTTAATTAATAAGATAATTACTGAAATCTTATATAATCATATTTGGCACATTGACTTGTAAAAGAATATAAACATTTTAAACAAAAAATGTTTTTGGGACATCCAACCTGTGCCAAATATTACCGGCCATCAGCCGGACCTGTTATGAACCGTTTACTCAACGCGCCCATATTTCCACTTCTAATCAAAATAGTTAAATAGTAGACATCTACAAAGGAAGATGCTAGAAAAGCAAAGAAGGAGTTGAGTTAAGAAAATAATGTTACCTTGAGAGCTACTTTTTTAAGTTTGTTCATTGCACGGAACTGTTTCATTCTTGTAAGAACAGCAATATCAATGGGCTTATCTGATGCATCACCATCTTCTCTCATCCATGGATGATCTACATTACAGTTAAGTGTAAAATTTATGATTTAAGACAGACCCACATGACTAAAACGAATATGAATTATACTTATTACAAAAATGTGCTTGTGGGTATAAATTCATATAATCTAATCCATTTAACAAGATTTAACACTTACTTAAGACTTCAACTGCAGTAAGCCTTTCTTTAGGATCAGAATGTAGCATCTTTTTGACAAGATCTTTAGCACTGCTTGATATGCTTGGCCAAGGATCAGACACAAAATCAAGATTCCCACGCAAAACAGAATCAAAAATGCTCTGCTCAGTTTCTATAAAAAAAATAAAGAATATCATAATTTCAAGAACTTTAACACGAAGTGATATAATTAATAAAGAATATCCTGTCCCACGAGCCAAGCTCGATTAGTGCCAGTCTCAGGCTCGGCTCGTTTACACCCCTTAATAATTATTGTCTTTACCAAGCAGGTGAAGAAACAAAACTTGGAAACTTAATTAGTGAGTGGAAGATTCATTCTATGATGATAAACTTAGCAAAATCAAACTTATAAAGCATACATACCTCCCCAAAATGGTGGGACACCACTGAGTAAAATATAGAGAATTACACCCGCGCTCCAAATATCGGCCTCAGCACCATAATGCCTGTGCAACACTTCAGGAGCCACATAATATGCACTTCCAACAAGGTCTCTGAATACATCTCCTGCACACACAAGTAAATTTATGATCAAAACACATAGTAATTGAGCTCATTAAACACATAAGACACTTCAACATAATATAACTATAAACTATACTAAATAAAAGATAATAACCATTGCATGCTTGTGAAAGCATTTCGTTCCCTTCTAGTATCACTAAGAGAAACTGTTCCTTAGCAACAAACTCTTTCAACTTAGCATGATATAATACAATCTCAAAACATGATAGAAAATTATTTATCAGACAGTAATATATACTTTCATTTCAGGTATATGAGAACCAATGATAACTCCTCCTTTGTCATAAATTGAACACACTTAATATTCATTGCGCCTCATAAACTTCATACTGACTGTTTTTGTTTACAATCTATTAGAGCAGTTAGTAGTTGAGATAGTTATGGTTTCTGTTTCATGGATGAATTTCTGAATTCAAGTTCCATTTAAAGAATGGTGACACAATGACAAAGGTTTTGAAGAGCCTCCACCAAGAAAGGATCCACCCCCATAAAAGCGTAAGATGGTTCAGTCATTGTGGTGGTACTGAGGACATGCGGTATACCTTCCAGTGAGTGAGACAACTCACGCCCCTCACTTGGAGAGGGGGTGGTGTTCACCTTGCACACTTGCATCACACACAATCACTTATTGCCACCTCACCTCTCACTCCCTCACTTGCATCCTCACTTTCCGTGAAATATCTCACGCACACTCCCTCACGCCCCTCACTTGGAGAGGGGGCGGTGTTTCCCTCAAGTGATGGTGCCACATAGGATCACTTGGCTCCTTCACGGGGGTATACCCCTTGCTCTAATGAGACTGAATTTTGGTGTTGCAACGTGTCTGATGTCTCTCTTTAAAAGTAGGTTGTTCAAAAAAAGATAAGTGTAACTCATGAAGCACATACGTAATCCAGCAAAGCTTAGCGGCAGTATGCAAGGGCTGGTGCTCTACCTCGATACCAGACCGAGCAACCGTATGTTGCTTCTTAGAGTAAAACCCTTAAGTGTGTGTAAATTGTGATTGTACTGCTAATTGTGTATCACTGTATCATTAGGGTTACAATGGGGGTTATATATAATAACCATATTTACATAATACTACCTTCTAATATTGCTAATTACAACATGATCTAACACTTAGAAGGGGCTTGCAGGTTTTGGATTACGTATATCTTGGATATCTTTCTGAATCGTGTACAGATCACTTTCAGAGTAAAGCATTTCGTGAGTACAAAATCAATAATCGGATAAGACAAAAATCTCTACAAGAACGAGTATGAATTCCTTGATATAGGGGTTGAACCATTACAACGATTCTGACGAGACTTTGCACCTCTTCGTGAAAGAGTAGGACAATTGGGGTTATAACCGCTGGCAGTTATTTACTTAAACTTAAATGGATACGATGACACTAAAATCACCGACAGAACCGGAACCGGAACCCTAATTCTGCGCATCCACATAGGTACTAGAACCCTAGTCATCGTCTCACCAACCAACACATAACAGCCTCAACCAACTTGTTACAACTGAAAAACAGAAACAGTAACTATCTCAAGTTCTCAACTACTAACTGCCCTAATACATTCATTGAATATATTAAATGGACCACATTACTCTCTCCAAAGCTCTATTAAATCCCTAATTATAAAACCAGATAGCATATCTAGAGTCCAAGTAATACCAAGCAAAGGTATGTTGGTGATTTTAGTGTCATCTAGCTATTTTGTGTAATTGGATTTACTTAATGACCAAATGAGAAGTCATAATGAAACATCAAACAAGTTGGTAAATGTGGAGTGCACACTTTTTTGAGAATCTTATGATTTCTATGACACCTTGTTGTTTCCAGGGGGCAAGCCCACCGAACAACGGGGTCCGGGGGCAGCGCCCCTGGCTGGGGTTAAGCTGATTTGGAAATGGAAAACTGCTAAAAGTTAGTCATTCAGACTAACTTGTTCATCCAGACCAAATTTGGTCATCCAGAGTAAATTAAAACGCAGTTAACTTCCAAACGGTTGACGTTATCAGCCAACAGTCATGACGATTTATTGCATAGGCTCAACCCTATAAATATAAGTCTTTTGGTCAGTTTCATATAATTCTAACAGATTTCACATATCGTTCTTGAAATCTCTGATTCTTCTCCGATTGAATATTCGTGTATACCACCGAAATAATTCAATCTGAAAGCACTCACGCGATTATCAAAGTCCAATGTTGGTAATTTCGGACTCCAAGTCACAAGTCGGTGAACTTGGGGGACCAATACTTACAAGTCAGTCATAGTTGGTTATGGTCAGACATTGTAATAAAGTTTTTGAGTTATATTTCTTGGTTAAGAAACGTTTGGGAGTTATCCAATATTGTTTGTTAATTCTTTCTTGTTTAATAACGATTCACCACTTGATCCAAGTCTACACGAAACCGACTTCCTACAAGGTACACCAACATCGATATAATTCGATAAAATCACTACTGGCCTACATTTTCCAGACGAAAGTGTATATTTGGTGCAGTTGTAATTTGAAACCCTAATTCACTAACTGTGTTTGAATACCTGGTTTGAAAAACACCGAAAGACCGAAGTCAGTAGCCTTCAACGGCGAGTCTTCATCAGTGTTCAACAGCAAGAAGTTCTCAGGTTTTAAATCTCTATGAAACACTCCCATCGTATGACAATTATGCACCACCGTCACAATCTGCCGGCACAAATTAGCCGCCGCACGCTCCGAATAATGCCCCTTGGCAATAATTCGATCAAACAGCTCCCCGCCGGCGCACAGCTCCATGATTAGGTTAACAGAGTGACGATCTTCGTAGGCGCCTTTGAGCTCGACGATATTCCGGTGTCCGGTCAAGTGATGCATGATCTGAACCTCTCGCCGGACATCTTCGATGTCATCCTTATTAATCAGCTTACGCATCGCGATCGACTTGCACGCGAACTGTTGGCCGGTGGTTTTATGAGTGACGAGGTGCGTCACGCCGAATTGACCGCGGCCTAGCTCCCGTCCGATCGTGTAGGTTTCGCGGACGTCTTCCATTGGCCGGCCGAGAACACGGCCGACGGAAGCCGGCATCGGGCGACGAGGAGGTGCCGGCTCCGATGCAGGAAGGATCGTGAGTCCCTTGGGTGGAGATTGTTGCTGAGGTGGCGGTGCATTTGAGTTGGCGGAGTTGGAGGTCGTGGTGGTGATATCGCCGCCGTTGGGTGCTACTGCCTGAACGCCGTTGCAATTGCCCATTATCCGGTGGAAGTAAGTAAAGTCAAGATCAGAGTCAAAAGCATGTGTGGACGCATGTGGAGAGATATGAGGAGGGTGTCTAAAACAACATTGGGAAGTGTAATGACCAACAAGCCCTTGGGCGTATCATGCTTTCTAGAGTGAGACAAAGGACAGTTTTGTGAATGTACAAGGGTTATCAATCCACTTGACTCCTACATTAAAACCAGAGTAAATTACCTTTTGTAACGTGATTTACACGATTTAACACAATGTATTTTTAACATGAATTTTTAACGTTTTGAGTATCTATGTTATACAATCTGTAACACTCTGAGCCCCTTGGCCTAACTTTGTTAAAAAATTCCGTTAAGTTTAGTTTCGATAGGGGGTAAGATGGTTACTGATATTCACCCGAAACTACTAAGTTCACTCGAAACTACTAAGTTTTACTGCTGATCTAGTTAAGGCTATCCGGAGATACCCCTACCGAAACTAGATCAATAGCAAAACTTAACTATCCGCGGCATGTCGAAACTAAACTTAATGGAAAGAATTTAACGAAGTTAGACCCAGTGGCTCAGAGTGTTACAGATTGTATACCACAGGTACTCAAAGCGTTAAAAATTCGTGTTAGGGACGCATTGTGTTAAATCATGTAAACCACATGGACGCAAAAGGTAATTTACTCTTAAAACTATCATATGCTTATACATGTGAGTAGTTAATATATGTTATTAAAAAAGTTATGTAAAAATGTTGAGTATTTTAATACTATGAGTTATGAGGAGTTCAAAATTATGGGTCATTGGGTAATTATAATAGTATGTTGGCTAGGTCATAAATATATATATTTTCAATTGGTTTTATATAGGCCGAGTAGGTTAGAATGGGTGGAACACACGATCATAATTGGGCAACATAAGAACATTGAATGTCTTCATCCCAAGCCGATGTCTCATTGTCGCTTCTTTTTTTATTGACGCCATCCACCAATTACCATTACAACTTGAATATTAAACATTGTTGGTTCTATGACATCTTCTTCATCCCAAATTACCATCGCAACTTGAAGACTTTGTCTTGTGATTTCTTAGTTAGAGTTCTTTAATTTTGTGTTATTAGGCCCCAATTTTGATTTTTGGGTCATCTAAAATCTGAATCAAATAGAAATTCCGAAATCATTATTATAAACTTTGAGATTTTATCTATGGTGTTTTATATGTTATTGATGATTTTGGGACTTAGGGTTAATAACCCGGAGATAGCAGCAATTATAATACTTATGTCCTTTCTAATATAGACAAAACCTTAATATTGATTAAATTAACATTTTTATTTGAAATATTTAATTCATCTTGCTGATGGTGGTGTTAAAAGTGATTCTTTTTTCATTTTGCTATGGTTGAATGTAGAGGTACACAAATTGGTTTTTCAAACCGAACCGGTTTGGTTAACAAAAGTTAAAACCGATTTGGTATGAAACCGGTTCTTGACTTCTTGTTGAAATCTCCCCCTTCAGAGATGGTGCATTCTCGTTCGGACCCTATATACATGTATGTTTTGTATCCATCTAACTTGTAGATACAAAACTATAATATTTTTAATACAATACATTCTGTACACCTCACATATTTTCTCAATCTGCCCGTTTTAACTCGTAACTCATTTCGATGAGTATCTCGTTCTAATCGTTGGCCATTTGGTGCAATGGTAGCCCCAGTACTTCTCATAGTGTAGGTCTTGGGTTCGAATCCTGACCACAGCAAAAAATGGGTCTGTGGTCAGGTAAGGGGGGTTTACCGAGTTAGGGGGTTCCTCCTGGGGTGGGCTGCCCTGGATGTTCTAGGTGTTGCCCACGGGGAAACTCAATTATCCTAGAATATCTAGGTGTTGCCATTAAAAAAAAAAGAGTATCTCGTTCTAAGCTGAACCAAATTAATCATCTTTAAAACAACTTGTTTTGACGAGAACCGGTATGAACCGAACCAGTAATATCGTTACCCTACACAACCCAACCAAATCCGTATGTTTTGCCAATAGCAACTTCCATGCACACAAAAATTTTACATGAGGATATTGTAAATTGGTTAAACAAATTATGAGTTTGTATGAATATTATAAATTACTGATTTCAAAACTTGAATCATATAGTTTTCAAATTAGAAAATAAAAAAGGTAAATGTAAAAAAAATGTTAATCATACATAATAATAACACACTTTAATTAAAATAAATAGTAATTATTTAAAATAGTAATTAACCTTAAAAAGATTATGCCTTTATATATACTATCTTTAAAATTGTCCCCCCAGTCAAAAAAGATTTAAACCTCGTATGAGACAAAGAAACTTTTTAACATAAGATGTGTTTTAAAAAAATGATAAATTTCATGGCAAATAATTTTTTTTTTTGAAAGGCAAAATTTCATGGCAAATAATTAATTCCATTGTCAAAAAAGGTAGGTCGTATATGTTAAAAAGTTCAAGCAATTGCAAAGCAAAAGTAAGAAAAAGAAAAATTGGGACCGGTTTGCAATGAAATAGGTGATTGTAATGTTTCATCAACAATATCACCTTGTAATGGCGAAGCTTGAAAAAAAATATAGAGGGAGCCGGGATTTTCTTTTTCCTATCAGGGGGCTGAAACTTAATACCTGTTAAATTTTCGGCCGAATACGTATAAATTAACACTTCTGAGCGAAAAATAGGGGGGGCTCACTAAGCTTCGCCCATGTCACCTTGTATTCATAATCCTCTTTATTTCAATTAGTCTTTCATTTCCCTACCTTTCATTTATTTATTTATTTTTAACGACGAAGAGTTTTATTAGAAGGGACTAGCAAGGTGTTAGAACACAGATTTAGTACAAACCACAAACCAAATCGGGATTTGTTAATACATAAAGCAAAATTACACCAAGGGGACCATGCAAAATTAATACATATTTAGTTGTAAAAATAGAGTTTTAGTTGATTTTCAGATTTGGACAGCAAAGTAGCAGAACAGAAACGGGCTTGTTAAAAATATCAAACGACGTCCAAAAATTATGAAATTTTACAGGGAATTAGTTTAAGTCGTCCCGAAAAAGTTTCGTTTAGAAAGTTTTTATGTTTGAGACTTGGATCATAGCCAAAACAGTCAAACAAGACAGAAGGTATTGAAAAAAGTTTCTGTCCCGTTTTGGCTACTACGGAGTCATACTTTTGAACTAGAAAACGAGCCAATTATGAGCGGAAAGGAAATTCGACGAACTATGTCTTGGAATTTGAGTTTGCTCAGTTTTGTTTAATTATGATCAAGTTATGCCCAGTTAAAGTCGGCACAGTTTCTGCCTAAAATCAACGGTTGCACTTAAGTGATCCGTTTAGGGTTTTAAGATTACCAAACGCGCAAATAAAAATTAGACGAATGTTATTATGTTATTATAATACATAATATAATCATATTAAGTTTGACAAAACACCACGTGTCACCTGTGTAGCCATGATATTCACAGAAGCGTTTTGGAGAATCACAGAATGCAATCGGCATAGCCGACACGAGCAAACAGATTCTATATTTAATTAGCGTGCGAGTTCATATAAGTGATAATATAGAATAAATAACATGTTTTAAGTTATCAAGAACATACTAAAGTATCGACAGAGCCACTTTTGCAATAGTTGTTTTGAGGATTCGCAGAATGCGACGGCATAGCCGCCGTTGCAAACAGGATCCTTTGTTTGTTAGTTGGTTGATCGAGGGGTAAAAACCCGAGCGTTAAATGATACAAATATATGGGTTTTAATGTGTTTTGTGTGTTTATACCATTTGAATTGATTAACTACAAGAACTTGTGGTTTTGTAGGTAAATCACACAAACCGAAGGTGTTAAGGCAAGTAGGAACGCAGGTTACGGGAATCGGAACGAAGAAACGAAGAAGTGAAAAAGGGCTGGCAGTAACTTACGGCCAGGCCACAGTAACTTACGGTGGCCGTAAGTTACGGTGAATCTAGCGTAACTTACGGTGGACAGGGGAGAAAAATGGACCGTAAACCAGAACCTAAAGACCGTAAGCTAGAAATTAGTTAAGGCTCACCGTAACTTACGGTTACATCACCGTAACTTACGGCTCCTATGCCACAAAAGTCAATCTGCCGCCCCCCACTTGCTCCCACTTGATATATCATCTATCACCTTATCTTTTATACATTATCTCGGGCCAAGGAACTCGTTTTTAGAAGAAGAGAAAAAGAAGGAAGCTTGCAAGAGAAGAAGAGCCACCAAAATCATCATCCAACACCATGAAATCCTTTGATTTGAAGAAGATGGAGACCACATTGGAAGAAATGAGAGGCTAAATCCTTGATGGTTCTCCTAGGTAATGGGTTTGTTAATCTTGCTTGTATTTCTTGATTTGTAACTGATTGTGGGATTAGATTATAAACCATTTAAGTTTTATCTAATTCAATATGATGTGTTTGCTAGAAATCTGATTATGTTATGTGTTGTGATTAAACCTGTTAAGATTAATCCGTCATATATATGTTATTGGATTGTTTGTTGTGATAATCAAAAACCTGTTAAGTTTTGTTTGCAACACTGGTTAGATTCATCATTTGTAAATCTCCATTTAAGAGATTCCCACTAAGTTATTATCTGAAATGCTTGTGATTGGCAAACCCGGATCCGAAAGAGAACCATTGCTTTCTTTAATATTTTACAAAATCCGATTTTTAAGTATTGTGACAATTTATTATGCGCAACTCTGATAATAGATTAACGCTAGATCACGATTCCCTTGGATCGACCCCTTACTACCGCTGTCTACTTAAGAAGTGATTAAGGGTTTATAAATTACTTTTTGACCGAACCGACGACAATCGATCATTGGTGATGTTAGCTTGATTTATTAGTTTGATTAAGATTATTAAAGGGTTTTTAGGGCTGATATTTCACATGATCAAGTGATCATGGATAGAAAATTGAAAAAAGATTGAGGGGATGAAGAAAGAATGAAATAAAAAGACGGTATTGAACTTCGTAGGGTTACTTACTTGTTTGATCTTCAACTCTTCGAATCCTCTAAGGATTTTCAAAAACTTCAAAGGGGAGGGCAGGGATTTTGAAACTTATGAAGGTTTGGGAGTGTTTGAGGGAGAATTAGCAAAGAAAACAAGATCTTAAGTCTTCTATTTATACTAATGATTGAAGGGGTGTAAATATGGAAAGTCTTGGAAAGCAATTTAGGATTTTAGGGGCCTCAAATCTGTGAAATTTTCTCCAATGGGGCTGGGTTTTTTGTGATTTCTTGCTTGGGCTAGGTCCAAGAATAGGTGGGTTGGATCCTTGCTCGGCCCGGTTGAATGCGCGCATTCAAAAATTACGATTTTAAGCATTTCTAAGCGAAATTTGCAAATGTTTTCAACATGAAAGTTGATTGTCATAACAAAAAGAGTATGTTTAGCTAAAAAAATTTAAGTTAAAGTTACGTTATTCACGTACGGTAGTTGGCGGTCGGTGGGCGAGAAAACGGACTTTTGATCGTTTTTCGAATTTCAGGATTTATTTAAGGAAAGTTTTGCGAACAAACTTTGTTTTAAATAAAGAAATGAATATGTTAAATATTTATAACATAAATTAATGTCATGTTAGACGAATTTGTCGGTTGTGGACGGTACGCAGCTAACGGCGGTTTAAAAGGCGAACGATCGCACGAAAGTACTAACTAGTACTTTTAAGCATCAATTCACATTGAATGAGTTGTAAGAATATGTTTGAGATGTATGAGGGTGGTTCATGTGTATTTAATGTGTTATAAAGATCAATTAAGTTTACGTGCGATCCATTAATCAATCATAGTTAAGTATAAGTCTTTGTAATCAAGCATAAACATAATGTTTCATATGTGAACAATCATTGTAACAATGTATGAATAGCATTTGAAGTAAAATGAAATGTCATGCGAATTTTCATTGATAAGTATAGAACGAGTACAACTAGTAAAAATCAGAAGTGTTACAAAAAAAAAATATCAATTTGATTCGAGTCAAAACGGGTTCGGCCATTACGCGGGATAACGGCTGCGGTTGCTACGACGGTGGGGTGGCGGTGGCGGTTACTTTTATAAGTGTTGATAACAAATGGGTTTATTTCCTTTCACTTTTGAGTTGGTTAACCAATCCCACGCAAACCCATGGCCCCAACCTTCTACCAAAACAAAAAGTCAAACCACTCAGAAATTGTCGAATGACTACACTCACCTCATCGCACGTAATCAAACAAAAAGTAATATTTGAAAGATGATAACATATTTAGTTTTTTTTTAGCGGGACGGATGGGATTGGGGTGAGATGACAAAGTTGGGGACCCATATTCACTATTTTTAAGTTAATAAAATTTTAGTTGATTAAGGTGACCCAAATTGAAACGTTGATTAAATTAAGTTGATCTAAATTAACCCGTTGACTAATTTAAAGTGACCCAAATTAACCATTTGAATTGACCTATATTCAATTGATTTTTACCCAAATGAACCCATTTTTTAAAGGATGAATCAAGATTGCCCCCTTAGATAAAATTGTGATCCCAACTGCAACACTCTTTCAATAAAAGTTCCATGTGATCGAATCCTCATGGAAATGTACACGGTCAGCAACAATGCATATTATATCAGCATTTAACGCATATAATGCTAGAAACCGAGACTTCAATTGAATGTCCTCGATCCAAATATCTTGCCAAAACAATACTCGATCTCCTATTCTCATTGATGCCTTAACCTGTCCAATAAATCGATACTCAAGTTTATCTTCTTAGGCAAATGAGGCCTAGCTTAGGCTGATGCAACTGGGTTTTACCCACGTCGATCCAGGGTTCGAGCCTCGGCTCTCCCTCAAGTCCGGAAGGGGCCGTATTGGGTGAGATTTTTCCTTGGATGCTCTCCAACGCTGACGCCAAGTGGGCCAGGTTAAGACAACATATTGACCGAAGTTGGACGAGGCTCTCCCATGTGACGGGGGGTGCGACGTCACAACATTCAATGTTCGCCGTTAAAAAAAAATTTCTTCTTACACCCATCATCTTCATCGTAGGTTGTTAACGGAAATTCCTATAAGAAAGAAATAGCTCAATTAAGATGATTTACAAAAGTAATAAAATAATCAAGCAAACACCAATAAATCACTAATCAATTAATAAAATATTTACATGAAGTATGTATTGTTATTAAATGTAATACTCGCTTTTAATTAATAAAATAGTAAGCAAAGCACCAATCTGCATTCCATGAAGTATGAAAACGTAACTGAATGCAAAAAAGAAATAAAAAAACTCTCACAACTTTGGTAAAAAAAATGGCCGGCGATCAAAACACACTTTAATCGATTAAGAGGGTGAGACGAGTTCGGATTCTTGATGATGGAACGGTGGTAAAGAGCTCTAGATTTAGGGTTAGAGAAATCATTGACGATGATGAAACCGATTTTGGAAGATCAGATGAAGACTGGAAGATCGACGATGAGAGCGATTTTAGAATTAAGTAAAACTAGGGATTTCAATTTTATGAGATAACTTTCTAAAATATTGGATTGTATTTTTTTTTTACTAAAGTGCCATTTGGAAAAGACAATAAAAAATAGTTAGAAATTATGTGATTGGTTAAACTTGTTTTTATGATTTTAATTCAATTCTTACATGAGAGTCATGTTATGTTAAGAAATACGTGTGCAAATATCTCAAAAATATAATGCGTTTGCCGTGAGTTGAACCCGGGTCTATTGCTTGGAACCATTGGACTACAAACGCTGAGGTACATGCATGCCTTTGAGAATATATTATATTTAAATTTACATGCAATACGTTACAATTTAATAAGGATTTCAGCATTTATCTATTTTAGTGAAAAAGTTTGCTTTTTTCCAATAAATATATTTTAATTTATGCCTTAAACTTGTACATTAATTTTTCAACTATGTAGTTTAGATTTATTTGATGTTTTTGGTAGAATTATATTTTTATGGGAAATTAAATAGAAACTTTAACTTTAATCTTTACTTATTTAAAAAAAAGGTAACTAACTAATTTCTAGTAAAAATAAGAAATATTTGATAACATATTCTTAAGTATACTCATTTTTAATCGGTGTTTTGAAACCCGGACCGGACCGGGAACCGGTGGTCGGACCGGGCTGAACATAAAAAAATCTCAAACCAGATCTACGCCCGTAGCTTGCAAAAAACTGTTCAAAAACTCCGGTAACCTTCAAGATCTACGCCAATAAGCTTCACCAACTTCGGTCCGGTTTTGTATGCTGAAACGGTCCTGCAAAGACCCGGTGGTCGGACCGGGAACCAGTGGTCGGACCGGACTGAACATAAAAAAATCTCAGACCAGATCTACGCCCGTAGCTTGCAAAAAACTGTTCAAAAACTCCGGTAACCTTCAAGATCTACGCCAATAAGCTTCACCAACTTCGAACCTGGTATTAGAACTGAGATACGGTGCTCAGATCTTGGGATAAGCTCGTTGATGTTGTGGGTAACCTTCACGACAGCGACTTTTTGATCCACCTTGTGGGCAATGAGTGCAGGTGAAGTGAGAATAAAAAGGGAGAGCATGAATGGAGATGGAAGAAACGTGCAAGTGAAGTGAGATTCGTAAGGAAGATGAAGTGCAAAGAGGAGAGGATGAATGTTGAATGGCTATGCTTTAAACCTTTAACAATATATTTAGGTTAAATTTTTAAATGGATAGGTCAATGGGCTTTTTAATAAGTTCATCAACTAAATGGCTTATAAATGGGATGGACTAAGGATAATTAACTTGGACAAAATTACATAGATTATATTTTTTATATTTTTATTAATTTTAATTTACCGGTTCTTAAATCCGGTCCAACCGGTTCGACCAGTGGACCGGTAAGTCCACTGGTTCGATGTCCGGTCCGGTTCTGAAAACATTGTTTTTAATGATCCCAACGAGATTATTTTAAGTTTTTAATTTTTTTCTTATCAATTAACTAGTAGATTTTATGTTAGATATTTAATAAATATATTACTTCTAAATAGTTATCATGAATGATGTTAGCTCATATTTCATGTAAAACTAGTGGTTCCCCGCGCTTCGCGGCGGGACGTATCTACGTAGAACCAAAAAAGAGTTGAATAAGCTTTTATAAATAAACACTCGCGCATCGGCGCAGAAGTCTGATCGTTTTTCGTCAAAGTCCTGCGGCAGTTGTTTGGTCGTTATCGGTTCGGGCATTCGAAAACCATAAAAGCGAATAACGATAATGTTCGCTCATAATAGGTCGGAGTCGTCACGGTACCATAACAGTAACGACAATCACTATAGGCTACGATATAAAAAAAATATTCGATTTTGAATACAACTCCGTTTAAAAAAATTATATCGGAACGTTGAGAAAAAAAATAAAAGCAACCATGCAAACCGTTTAAAAGAAAGTAAACGAACGAAAGTAACTATAAAGTATAAGAGGTGAAAATAAGAAAGAAAATATTCAGCAGACTGCTTGCTAGCTTCACTATTCATAAAAGTTGCCTTTTAATAGTATTACTGATGGTAGAGTGAATAGTCTCATATAAAAAAAATTACACTATTTGGTGTTTTGGTACATACACATAACTGTGTGTTGTCGTCTAACGCCGAGGGGGTGAGCGGCCAAATCATCGCCGATGTGTCACCACTTTTGCAGGAAGAGGGCGTTTCACCATGCCGGTGGGGCATGCAGGGGCTCGAAGAAGGCTGGACGTTAGCCTGGTAACGCCTGAAGAGGCAGAGGGGTGGGGCGTGAAGGGGAGGTAGGGATTTTGGTCGACGTGGCTCCGACGTGGGTGTGGTAACACCGAGGGGCGTGAGCCGGTAACACACAGTCTAAGATGGGCTTAGGTGTTTTACGTCATGGTGTAAAAGCCATTGTCTAATTTTATTTATTTAGAGTCAACCAACCAATTTTAGAAAAATCATTTTTAAAGTAGTGCAACAAAACTGATTTATGTTATTTTACATATAAGCAAATAATCTCAAATATTTAAACGATTATCATAATCCGTAGCGAAACTTGAACAATTAAATTGGGGGTCGAAAATATTACAAATAAAAAAAACCAATTTTTTTTTCACTAAATAAAGACCATAAATAAAAAAAAAATAAGTTCTTACACATAAATGAGGTTTAATATGAAATAAACATAATGAGTCAAAAATCAATACTTTTGTGCATCGTTCACTTCAAATGGGAGGCATATAGTGAGGATTCTAATGTATATTTTTAGCGGGCAGTGGTCAGCCTACAACTTAGTGGGAGGGAGTGAAAAGGGAAGGAGTGAGTGGATTAGGCGGGGGCGACTGGTTTTATTTATAGTCTTCAAAACATTGACCTAAATTACCGATGGCATCTTTCATCGCAAAGTTAACTATCGTTAGTATCTGGGGTAAGCATTGATGCAATAGCGGCGGTTCAGAAAAATAAATCTACTAAGTCACCGTTAATGGGTCATGTCATTTGTTAATGACACATGTTAGATGATAAGTCCACCAATTGGGTCTTAACGGACATTGCGATGTGTTGATGTGTTGTTTTACCATAAAACAAGTGATGCTAAGTCATAACAAGCCATTTAAGTGTTAACGACATATATTAGATGATAAATCCATGAGATGGGACTTAATTGGCCTTGTTATGCGTTAATGTGTCGTTTTACCATATAACAAACTATGTTAGTTCATAACAAGCCAAAGTACAAATATTTTTGTACTGCCTAGCATGTCCATAAAGTACAATTTTTTTTGTACTACATTACAATTTCAGATCTTACATTTAAATTACATCATATTACATTTCCAGATGTTATACATTAAGACGGAAATTTAACTAAAATAAAGAAATATGTGCACATGGGAGAATCATGTACACATGGAAACCATATCTTGGAATAAAGTCCGGCTCCCAATCAAACGGTTGAGAAATCCTATTGACTTATCATGTCGACTTCCAAGTTTGTTTTAGTCGAAGAACTCTTCAACAAAGGAATTCGAGCATAACTAGATTGGAATTTATGCCAATGGATCTTTTAATTTTGCTAACCACCAATTCCAATAAACTAACTAACACCATATTTAGATGACAGATCCAACGTCACATTTGCCATATTTAACTTGCAAAGCCACCGACTCCAACTAGAATACATATTATGAGGCTCATTCATTTGAAAACGATGGAATGCGTTTGAAAACAAAGAGGTTCGTATGTAGTTTATAATATAAGTTTGCGATGGATTACTAATGGACTATTTCATTAAAAATCTAATACACCGACAAAACCTAAAAAACAAAGCAGGGCGGGATTCTATTATGAAAAGTATGGCATAAATCTTATCTTTATTTTAAGCAATAGATTACCGGCGGACACCGGTTGTGTAACATCCCATTTTTTGGGTATAATCTATAAGATATTTATACTAGATAAAGGGTTTTATTTACATTGAATAAAATTAAGAATGCTTATTTGTCTAATGAGAAAGGTTTAATAAGTAAACACTTGTGTTAGTTTAAGTGTTAAAAGTGTTGGACACTAAAGTTTTTGTTAGTTAATGATTACATCTTGATACTTGAGGGTACTTATGTCAATAATGGAAAGATAACTTAAGAATAGACAAAGAGGGGTAAACCCCTCATACTTGGTCAAAATTAAGAAGTGAGTTGTGTGTGTGTTCTTGAGTATCGACAAGAGAGAGGATAAAATCGAGGGAGGTTTAAATCCAATTGGTGAAAAATAAGGAATTGGAAGTCTTATGATCACCAACTAGTGGGAATGAAGAACCGTAAGTAATTTATATATAAAAGAAACTATAGTTCTTAAGGAAAGAAAAAAAAGAGAGAGAAGAGAAAAGTCTAATATAATTTTGTGTTCCAAAGTTTAAAGAAAAAAAAGGAAATTAAATATTTTATTTGTTCCCGAGTTGAAAGAAAGAGAAAAGAAAGTTACAACTTTACAACTATGCCCTTCAAGATTATTTATATATTAATAGTTTGAGGGTTTATTAGGAAATTTCAAAGAGTTAAATCTGGATCACTTTCCTTTCTCTTCAAATCTCTCCAATTTGAAAGGAAGAAAATAGGTAACAATCTTTCTTTCTTTTCTCTTAATTTCTCTCCACTTTCTTTTATTAAAAAACCTCAGGAACACAAATAATTTTAATTTTTTCCACTTCCTTTCACTTCCCTTTTTAAAAATGACTCGGGAATACATCGTTAATATTATCTTGAGTTGGAGGTGTAACAATGAATAAAATGAGAGTTTATGCTTGTTTATGATTGTAGATGGTGTAGTTCATATGTTCTTGTTGTTGAACTCATCATAACACCATTGTTATAGCTCAAGTTTTGTTGCATGTTATGGATTTGTGGATATGCTTAGGGTTTAGATTATAATCTGATTTAAGAAAGTAAATAAGCATGTTTATATATTAAGAAACCTTCTTGGAATAGAATTGGTTAAATCGATTAACATAATCAATATTGGGTTTATGAGGGTGAAAAAAATGGGTTTTTAACCTAACATGTGAATTTGGGTTTTTGATTAATATTAGTACAAGCCATCTTTAAAAATGTAAAACATGTTGAATTGGTTCAATTGTGATGTGATTAAACTAGTAAGGAGTTAGTATGATGACAAAGTGTTTTTTATGTGTTAAGGTATAGTATGCACACTAGGTGTTTGATAAAAGGGAAAATTACTAAAATGGACATTTGACTAGTCAAAGTTACCAAAATGGACAAAGTTTTTTAGCCTACTTAATTATGGTCATTTAGACCATTAGTCGGCTGAAGAAGGCTAGTTCAGCCTACTTAAAACTCTGTGCCCAACTTACTTTTATCAGATTTATAACCAACCAGATAGTGACACGTGGAGGCTCTGAAACCCAAGCCGGCTAAAGCCCACTTCCAAGTAGACTGAGCCGGCGTATATTTTTATTTCACCTGGCTTAGCCGGATTGGGTTCAGCTGGCTTATCCGGCTTGTTTTAGCCGGCCCCAAAAGGCTTAATTCACTTGTAAGGCGGCTGAAGTGGTATTACTAGCCTTCTTGGAGTTTACATCACATATTTTAATTAGTTTACCATTTTTCACTTACAAATTATGTTGTTTCCCCTCTTTCACTCAGAATTTTGTTAGTATCTTTGCCATTACAATGTCTATGAACATTGTTATTTACAGCGGCGGGAGTTGGGAATATGTAGATGGTGCGGTTGAATACGTTCCGCTCGATTGTGTAAAGCGCGGTATAAGGTTATCTACAAATCTTACTTACAATGGTTTGTTATATATTATTTCGAATGTTTGTGGCGAGAATATTACTAGGTTATCTTATAAAATGTCAACATTTACCGATCCAATCGACATATACGATGATAGTGATATTTCATTTTTTTTTGGTATATATGAAAAAAATCCGTTTGAAATATACAAGTTGTATGTTATCCAAGAAGATGGTGTTGGTTCGTCTACCCGAAAACCTGTGTCTATTGGTTAATCTAACCGATTACGTGTGTCCCCTGGTTCAAGTAGAGTTCATGTTTCATTACCGAGCTCTAGCTTTCAACATACGGCAAAAGAAGATGAATTTAAGTTCCCGTTTGATTTAAATGTTCCTTCAGATCAATATGAAAAAGATAGTTACTTTCCCTGTTATTTTGAGCCAAATCATGACACGCCTTATTCTATTCCTAGTGACACACATTTTTATTCAAATCCGGGAAGTAATTTATTGTTTCCTATTAGTGAGGCACCAGAGCCATCACCCGATCTCACTATTGAGGTAAAACCCGAGCCTTTAGCCGATTTTATTCCAGACCCAACACCGAAAAATTATGTTGTTAAAAGTGGTAAATCAATTAATAATGTTTTTGAAGGTATGTGTTTTAGAGATAAAGAACATTTAAAGTTAGAGCTTGGGAAACTGTGTGTTAGAGATTGCTTTGATTTCAAGGTTAACATATCTAAAAAGAATAGGTATGAAGCATCATGTCCTACGCCTAATTGTGAGTGGCGTATTAGGGCATACAGTTATGGTGAATCTGGTGCTTTTCATGTTAGATATTTAAATAAGCAGCACACGTGTTCACGGACACAGACGTACCCTCATATTCGTAAAGCAAATAAAAAAGTTATTGGTGATTTGATAAAAGATCAACTAAAGGATCCCGGACGAGTCTACAGGGGAAAAGACATAATGAAAGATATTAATTCACGGTTTCCTATCAAAATTACATACCACCAAGGTTGGCGAGGAAAGGAATGGGCATTGCAGATGTTGAGGGGAAATTCTAATGATTCATTTTCTGAACTTCCAGCTTATTTCCATAATCTGAAGAGGGCAAACCCTGGAACTGTGACTCATATTCTAACAGACAATCGAAATGTGTTTTGTTGTTATTGGTGTCGCGGTTAGTATTTTATTATGTGTTAATTTTCATTTAAAATTAAAGTATTTCATTTGTTTATGATTCTAGGTTAATGTTATTCTACAGATGTAACATCTCAAAAATAAGACGACGATTAAAATAACGGGTTATACATGAGACGAAAGGAATAAATGAACGAGGCGTGACGGGCCGGGCCAGATGGGCCAGCGAACTTGAGGGGAGGAGTCCTTTCCCCTATAAATAGCCTAACACACTCCACATTTCTCTCATTTGCAAGTTCTAGAGAGAGAAACCATAGAGAGAGAAAGTTAGCGGATCGACCCGAGATTGAAGAAGTGTGTTGCTCCATAGCTTGTGAGAAGAACCTCCGGATCAGAAGCTCGATACAGGTAACGATCCAACCTAGATCTGAGTTTTTGTTCGTTTTTGGGTTTTTCGGGTTTTGGACGAAATGTGACGTTTTTACGGATGAAACTGGAAGAAAAACATAGATTTGAGTTCCTTAATGAAAAGCAAACGTTTTGAATGTAAACAAGTTCGGGATCTTGACGTGATCAGACCCGAATGCGAAAGTTAGGGTTTTTGCGGGGAAGCAGACCTGCGTACTTATCAAGTACGCATGAAGCAGATCCTGCGTACTTGTCAAGTACGCATGAAGAGGATCCTACGTACTTATCAAGTACGCAGGAAGCAAAGTTTGCGCACTTACTAAGTACGCAAGAAGAAGGCCCTGCGCACTTGCTAAGTGCGCAGGAATCAGGATGTTTAGGTAAAGTCAGTATGTTTAGAAGGTTAAACCGTTAGAGTCGGGATTTGGTCTGATGTGTATTTAACTAACAATTCAGATCGGAAGTGACGTTGTGGGACCTTTGTTTAGGGCAACCCAGATTAGCTTATCAGGTGAGTTCTAGAAGCCCTCTTTTAAATGTTTTAAATAATGTTTTTGGGCTGGTGTGCATACATACGAAATGATGTTTTTACGAAATGATGTTTTACGAAGTGGTGTTTATGAAGGATGATGTTTACGAAGGATGATGTTTATGAAATGTTTTGCCAAATGAAGTTTACGAAAGATTTACGAAAGAGATGATATTTTGTTTAATAAAACGTACGATTGCTTTAACTAAAATGAGGTAAAGGTTTTATGAAAGTCACGAATGAACGAATCTGCCACGAGTTCCTACGGGAGATAAGGTATGTATCTATGTATTGGCCTCACCCTTACGGGGGGGCCTTTGTGGCTGGCTAACGGTTGTACAACTGGTTGATGATGGGGTGACGACGGTCACCCATGGGATTACCGGGATCCCGATGGAAGGTACAATTCCTTGCTGGGAAATAGTGCCTAAGTTATGTTCTGTCTACCTAGAGGTAACGAGCCTTAGGAGATATATGTTTGGTCTACCTAGAGGTAACGAGCCTTAGGAGACATATGTTTGGTCCACCTAGAGGTAACGAGCCTTAGGGTACCTGTGTGACGGATGACTTAGAGGTAACGAGCCTTAAGTTCATCCGCTGGTATGCGATGTATGGAATTGACGGTTACGAGAAGGCGCAGATTCGGTTCATGTTGACTTATGTTATGATGATGTTAAGTTATTGCATGTTTTACATACGCTTTTGTGAAACAAATGTATGTTATGTTTTTGGCAAAATGTTTATGTTAAGGTTTTATGTAAAGCTAGAACTCACCAGCGTAGCTGACTTTTTAGTATGCACATTTAGGTTAAGGGCAGGCTATGATGATGGGCGGTGATGCTTGGCAAGCGAGAAGAGTTACCCGAATGATTTGAAGACTGGCACGTTATGAGTTGTTTATGTTATGTTATGTATTTGACAATGTTACGCTTCCGCATGTTGAACAATGTAATGAGTATGTTTTAATGAAATTTTTCGCTGCGTTATTTTGATATTCAAGTTAAGAACTGTTTGTGAAAGAGTAAATCCAACAAGTGAGGCCTCCCGGGTTTGGGGCTTTACAAGTTGGTATCAGAGCAATAGTTTGAGAGATTCTGACACTCCTAGTGTCTGAACTTAAACTGTGAATGGGACCGAAAGCGGATGCCAGTACGGGTAACTCGAGCCACAGCATCAGGTATGAAAACTAGAGTATGTGTATGTAGTATGCCTTAGGAAGGGTTAGGTAAGGGCTTGTGTTCTGATGGAATCACAAAGGTAGTCAAATAGAAATCAAAAGGTAGTGTAATGGTTAATTGCAGATGGCCAGTGTATATTAACATCTTCTAGTGCTTGTTGAATTATATTTGTTAACTACCGTGATGACATTGGATTCCTTGTCTTATAGAACGAAATGGCGGGACGAAAGAGCGGAAGGAGTGGTGGGGGCCGTACCGGCGGTCGTATCGGTGGTCGTAACTGTGGGCGCGGCAGGACCCCTGCACGCCAAGAGTACAGTGAAGAAGGAAGTGTTCACACTGAGCCAGAAGTTAGTATGCACGGGACTGAGCCGACTCATGTCGAAGGACAACAATTCACTTTTGAACCGGAAGTGAGAGCGGCTCTGGTACGCGAGTTTACTGAGTTGATGAAGGTCTCTCTGCCAGGACTGTTGGCAGAAGCGTTAAAGAAGGCTAGTGAGACAGGTGGGTCTAACACAGCGGTTGGTACCCCGAACACTGAGGCAATCAACACACCGCTTAACCGTGGTTGCGACTATAAGTCCTTCAAAGCATGTGATCCGCCGGTTCTCACTGGAAAGAAAGACGCGGTGGCTACGTTTGATTGGGTGATCCGTATGGAAGCTGCCATTCGTCTGAGCGAGTATCGAGCGGATCAAGTTGTGAAGTTTGCTGCTAACTCCTTGAGGGAGGAAGCATCCCATTGGTGGGAAGGTGTACGTCAAGCCAAGGGGGACGAGGCTGTGGATGCGATGATGTGGACTGATTTGAAAAACTTTGGTGATCAAGAATTTCTGTCCAAGGAATGAGATCGAAAAGGTAGAAAGGGAATTTCTGGGGATTAAGGCCTGGAGCATGACGCACCGGCAGTACACCACACGGTTCAATGAACTGGCATGTCTGGTGCCACATCTTGTCACGACTGAGGAAAGAAAGATTGCCTGCTACATTCAAAGGCTGTCGGACCAGGTCCGCACCTATGTTAAAGCAAACGCCCCTACTACCTACGATTCGGTAGTAGAACTGAGCAGAGTGGTGTTTGATGATCTGGCGCTGAATGTCGTTGCCATTGAAGAGCCCAAGAAGAAGCTGAGTTTTCCCGCTAAGCGATCGGGTGGGAGGTTATTTGGGGCTCGGGACAAGCAGGCCAGGGTAGGCGAGACGGCAGTCTGTGGAAAATGTGGGGTAAGACATACGGGTGAATGTTGGCTAGGGACAAATCTGTGCTACAAATGTGGCAAGACTGGGCACTACTCCCGTGAATGCAGGCAGGGCATTAAATGTTATAATTGTGGTGAAAGCGGTCATATGAGCCGGGAATGCACCAAGCCCAGAATGGGTGAAGCTGGAAAAGGGAAAGGCCCGGAGAAGAGAGAAGAGAGGCCCCGAGCAAAGACTCGTGCGTACGCACTTACGCAAGAACAAGCCAGGGCAGGCCCCGATGTGGCGTCAGGTACGTTCATCCTTGACAACACTTTTGTATCTCTGTTATTTGATTCAGGTGCCAGTAAGAGTTTTATATCTGCGACTTTTTGTAAACGAGTGAAGTACACTGTGAGTAAGTTAGAAAGGGCCTTTAGCGTAGAAACCGTTGTGTGTAGGACCGCGAGAGTGACCGATGTAGTTGACAACTCCACGATAAAAATAGAAGGTCATAGGTTCCCTGTCAGGTTGTTTGTTATGGTTTTGGGTGGGTTCGATGTCGTGTTAGGTATGGATTGGCTAACTGCCAATGAAGCGCAAATTATATGCAAACAAAAGATAATCCGGCTCAAGGCTCCGGATGGTAGCGAAGTCGAGGTTTTTGGAGATCGTGACGCCCCGATGCCAAACGTCATCTCGATGATTAAGGCAACAGATTACTTGAGGCGCGGATGCGAGGCTTATCTGGTGTACGTAATTGACAAGTGTAAGGAAGTGAAGGAACTAGACGATGTACCCGTGGTACACGAGTACCCGGAGGTGTTTCCAGAGGATTTGCCTGGGATACCACCCGACAGAGAGATTGAATTTCGAATCGACTTAGTACCAGATGCCTAGCCCGTGGCTAAGGCTCCATATCGACTAGCACCAGTGGAGATGAAAGAACTTATGGCCCAATTAGACGAACTACTCGAGAAGGGATTTATACAACCGAGCATCTCGCCTTGGGGTGCTCCGGTGTTGTTTGTAAAGAAGAAAGATGGTTCGATGAGAATGTGTATTGATTATCGCGAGTTAAACAAACGAACGGTGAAGAACAAGTACCCTTTACCAAGGATCGACGACCTGTTCGATCAATTGCAAGGCGCAAGTTGGTTCTCAAAGATCGACCTTCGATCCGGGTACCATCAGTTGAAGGTGAGGGAAGAAGACCTACCGAAAACTGCATTTCACACGCGTTATGGACATTTCGTGTTCCGGGTAATGTCTTTCGGATTAACGAACGCCCCCGCATCATTCATGGATTTGATGTATAGGGTGTGTCGACCGATGCTGGACCGATCGGTAATTGTGTTCATCAATGATATCCTCATCTACTCCAAGAATGAAGGTGATCACGCATGTCACTTAAAGGAGGTGTTGGAGGCTCTGAAGAAAGAAAAGTTGTATGCTAAGTTCTCCAAAAGCGCGTTCTGGCTTAGGAAAGTCCAATTCCTAGGTCATGTCATTAACCCGAACGACATTATGGTTGACCCAGCAAAGATAATGACGGTAAGGGAATGGAATATTCCTAAGACGCCAACTGAAATCCGCAGTTTCTTGGGATTGGCAGGCTACTATAGGAGATTCATCTAGGATTTCTCAAAAATAGCTTTGCCATTGACAAAGTTGACTCGGAAGGAGGTAAAGTACGAATGGGGTTCGACCCAGGATGAGGCGTTTAGGAAATTGAAGGAGAAGCTAACCAAAGCTCCAGTCTTGGCCCTTTCGGAGGGCAATGAAGACTTAGTGGTATACTCTGACGCTTTGGGTCAAGGATTGGGATGTGTGGCAACGCGGAAGAGTGATCGCGTATGCGTCACGGCAGTTGAAGATTCACGAAGCCAATTACCCGACTCACGATTTGGAACTTACTGTTGTCGTATTCGCATTGAAAATCTGGAGGCACTACCTTTACGGGGTGAAGTTTACTATTTACTCCGACCATAAAAGTTTGAAGTACTTCTTCGAACAAAGGGAACTTAATATGAGGCAGAGACGATGGTTGGAACTATTGAAAGACTATGACTGTGAAATCATATACCATCCTGGAAAGGGAAACGTGGTGGCTGACGCTCTAAGCCGAAAGGATGGGCCTGCTCCTATTAGAGTGAAAGCTTGTCAGTTGGTGGTAACACCAGATGTGATGAGGGAAATTGAAAGAGCTCAAGATGAAGCACATAAGGAAGAAAACATAAAGAAGGAAAGAATGGTTGGCCAACAGGACAAGTTGGAATATAACACCCTTGGTATTAGGACACGTTTTGGGCGGGTATGGATACCTATGAGTGGCGAGCTTAGAACCAAAATCTTGGATGAGGCTCATAAGTCTCGATACTCTATCCATCCTGGTACCAATAAAATGTACCAAGATCTGAGGAAGGAATACTGGTGGCCTGGGATGAAACATGAGGTGACAAGGTATGTAAGCAAGTGCTTGACTTGCTCATAAGTAAAGTCCGAACACTAGAAATCGTATGGAAAGATTCGACCACTTGATATACCGGAATGGAAGTGGGAACACATTACCATGGACTTCATAACCAAGCTACCTCGCAAAGCTAAAGGTCATGACACCATTTGGGTAATTGTGGACCGATTAACGAAGAGTGCTCATTTTCTACCTATTCGTGAGGCGTTCTCGTCGGAAAGGTTAGCGGAATTATTTATTAAAGAAGTAGTAGCGCGGCATGGGATGCCTTTGACGATCGTATCTGACAGGGACACACGATTCACATCGAGGTTCTAGAAAAGGTTTCACGAGGCGATGGGCACGAGGCTTAATATCAGCACGGCGTACCACCCACGGACGGATGGTCAGTTCGAAAGGACCATTCAGACATTGGAGGATATGCTTCGTGCTTGTATTATCGATTTTGGCGGCAGTTGGGACAGTCATCTGCCGTTAGCTGAATTCTCCTACAACAATAGTCATCACACGACGATAGGCATTCCGCCTTACGAAATGTTATATGGGAGAATATGCAGGACCCCGGTTTGTTGGGATGAGATTGGACAAAAGGAATTAGGAAGTCTTGAAGTTGTAAGAGAAACGTCGGAAAGGTTTGATCAAATCAAAGCAAGAATGAAGGCCGCGCAAGATCGTCAGAAATCCTATGCGGATAAACGACGAAGGCCTATCGAGTTTGATGTTAGGGACAGAGTAATGTTGAAAGTGTCACACTGGAAGGGAATCATACGATTCAGGAAGAAAGGAAAGTTAAGTCCGAGGTTTGTCGGACCATTCAGGATAATGGCACGGGTTGGTGAAGTCGCTTATCGGCTAGAGTTGCCTGATGAGTTAAGTGGGATTCATCCTACCTTCCATGTATCACACTTATGAAAGTGTTTGGTGGATGAATCGGCTCACGTACCACTTACTGACATCGAGGTCGACAACAGTCTTAACTACATCGAAGAACCCGTGGCCATCCTAGATCGGAAGTAGAAACGTTTACGTAATAAAGTAATCCAATTGGTTAGAGTTCAATGGAAATATCGAAAGGGATCGGAAGCCACTTGGGAAATGGAGACGGAAATGAGGGAGTCGTACCCTCAACTGTTTGACTTATGATAGGTTTCGGGGACGAAACCTATTGTAAGGGGGGTAGACTTGTAACATCGCAAAAATAAGACGACGATTAAAATAACGGGTTATATGTGAGACGAAAGGAATAAATGAACGAGGCGTGAAGGGCCGGGCCAGATGGGCCGGCGTTGAGGGGAGGAGTCCCTTCCCCTATAAATAGCCTAACACACTCCACATTTCTCTCATTTGCAAGTTCTAGAGAGAGAAACCATAGAGAGAGAAAGTTGGCGGATCGACCCGAGATTGAAGAAGTGTGTTGCTCCATAGCTTGTGAGAAGAACCTCCAGATCAGAAGCTTGATACAGGTAACGATCCAACCTAGATCTGAGTTTTTGTTTGTTTTTGGGTTTTTCGGGTTTTGGACGAAATGTGACGTTTTTACGGATAAAACTGGAAGAAAAACATAGATTTGAGTTCCTTAATGAAAAGAAACGTTTTGAATGTAAACAAGTTCGGGATCTTGACGTGATCAGACCCGAATGCGAAAGTTAGGGTTTTTGCGGGGAAGCAGACCTGCGTAGTTATCAAGTACGCATGAAGCAGATCCTGCGTACTTGTCAAGTACGCATGAAGAGGATCCTGCGTACTTATCAAGTACGCAGGAAGCAAAGTTTGCGCACTTACTAAGTACGCAAGAAGAAGGCCCTGCGCACTTGCTAAGTGCGCAGGCATCAGGATGTTTAGGTAAAGTCAGTATGTTTAGAAGGTTAAACCGTTAGAGTCGGGATTTGGTCTGATGTGTATTTAACTAATCAAGTTAGATCGGAAGTGACGTTGTGGGACCTTTGTTTAGGGCAACCCAGATTAGCTTATCAGGTGAGTTCTAGAAGCACTCTTTTAAATGTTTTAAATAATGTTTTTGGGCTGGTGTGCATACATACGAAATGATGTTTTTACGAAATGATGTTTTACGAAACGAAGTTTACGAAATGATGTTTATGAAGGATGATGTTTACGAAGGATGATGTTTATGAAATGTTTTGCCAAATGAAGTTTACGAAAGGTTTATGAAAGAGATGATATTTTGTTTAATAAAACGTACGATTGCTTTAACTAAAATGAGGTAAAGGTTTTATGAAAGTCATGAATGAACGAATCTGCCACGAGTTCCTACGGGAGATAAGGTATGTATTTGTGTATTGGCCTCACCCTTACGGGGGGCCTTTGTGGCTGGCTAACGGCTGTATAACTGGTTGATGATGGGGTGACGGTGGTCACCCATGGGATTATCGGGATCCTGATGGAAGGTACTATTCCTTGCGGGGAAATAGTGCCTAAGTTATGTTATGTCTACCTAGAGGTAACGAGCCTTAGGAAACGTATGTTTGGTCTACCTAGAGGTAACGAGCCTTAGGAGATGTATGTTTGGTCTACCTAGAGGTAACGAGTCTTAGGAGACATATGTTTGGTCCACCTAGAGGTAACGAGCCTTAGGGGACCTGGGTGACGGATGACTTAGAGGTAACGAGCCTTAAGTTCATCCGCTGGTATGCGATGTATGGAATTGACGGTTACGAGAAGGCGCAGATTCGGTTCATGTTGACTTATGTTATGATGCTATGTTACAATGTTATGATGATGTTAAGTTATTGCATGTTTTACGTACGCTTTTGTTAAACAAATGTATGTTATGTTTTTGGCAAAATGTTTATGTTAAGGTTTTATGTAAAGCTAGAACTCACCAGCGCAGCTGACTTTTTAGTATGCACATTCAGGTTAAGGGCAGGCTATGATGATGGACGGTGATGCTTGGCAAGCGAGAAGAGTTACCGAGATGATATGAAGACTGGCATCCCGTTATGAGTTGTTTATGTTATGTTATGTATTTGACAATGTTACTCTTCCGCATGTTGAACAATGTAATGAGTATGTTTTAATGAAATTTTCCGCTGCATTATTTTGATATTCAAGTTAAGAACTGTTTGTGAAAGAGTAAATCCAACAAGTGAGGCCTCCCGGGTTTGGGGCCTTACAACAGATAGACAATTTTAGGAGTTATCTTCGACCGGTAATTATTATTAATGGGGCACATCTAAAAGATGGTTTTAAAGGCACAATGTTTTTAGCTGTAGCAATGGACGGGAATAATCATATCCTGCCTGTTGCCTATGGTGTTGGCAAATCAGAGAGTGCTGATTGTTGGACATGGTTTTTAACAAAACTGAAAGAATGTATTGGTGAAAATCCAGAATTAATGATCATATCTGACCGGGCAGCTTCCATTGACTTAGCTATTAGAGCCGTTTTTCCATATGCACATCATGGGCTTTGTTATCGCCATTTAATGATGAATCTGCGGTTAAAAAATTTGGCGAAAAAACACTATAAGCTATGGTGGAAGACATGCATAGAATTTACTGTGTCTGATTTTGAAGACAATTTCAAAGGCCTTTGTGAAATTGTTCCTACTGTTCGCGATACCTTACTCGGTGTAGGTTTGCATAAATGGGCGCAGGCACATTTTGTTGGTCAACGCTATGGCATTATGACATCCAATAGTGTTGAGTCTATTAACGCCTTATCACGTAATGCTCGACGGATGCCTATTACCAAACTAATAGAATTCTTTCGTGAGTCGATCCAACAAATGTATTTCAACAGGCGACACCTGGCAGGTTAAAGTTTGTAAATAACTTTATTCTATTACACATTAATTTGTAGTTAATAATATATTTTGTACGTGCAGGTAAAAATAAACATGATCTTACTGTTTGGGCGGAAGATAAGGTTGCCAAAAGAATCTCAAAATGTGTGACATGGACAGTGAATGGTATAGACGGTTACAAATTTGAAGTTGCATCCCCTTCTAGGAGATGTTTTGTTGATTTGGTTACTCGAACGTGTAGTTGTCGACAATGGCAACTGTCTGGTTTACCATGCGGTCACGTGATATCTGTTTCTAAGTACTTAAAGCAAACCAATTGTAGCATTTGGGCAACGCATTGGTTTACAAATGAATTATACAGAAGGACATACGAAGGAATAATATATCCCTTTCCTGAAGAAGCAGAATGGGATCGACCCGATAACCTTATTATTTTCAAGCCACCACATGGATAAAAGATAAGACGGGCATCCTCGTGCAAATAATCGTATTCCATCCCAAGGAGAGGAAATAACACCTTTTTCCTGTGGTAGGTGTCACACTAGAGGTCATTCTCGTGACAGTTGTAAAACACCTGTAGCGTCTCAAATGTCAAGCAGATCCAAATGCAAAGAAGAACCAGTTAATCAAACTGAGCCTACCAATGTCGATGAAGTGAATTTCCGTCAGTATGTGTACGAGTCAACCACACAACCGTTCGATTACGATTTGAATGATGAGTAATTGATGTTTAATATTTTAGTTGGTTGTTGTCTTTAATTTTAGACATGTAAGCACACAACAGTTCAATGCAGGCTAAGTTATCATATATTGCAGGATGAGTTATCATATATTGCAGGCTAAGTTATCATATATTGCAGGATTAGTAATCATTAGATAGTGCAGGCTGAATTAAGTTTCCAACATTAACCAAACGCAGTACTAGGCTTAGGAAAATTTTTTTGTAGGCTAAAAATTAAGTAGGCTGACTTATAAGATAGTGCAGGTTGTAACATCATAACAAAAAATTAAGTGTCTAACATCAACCAAACATTTTTTAACAAACACTGTCTAACATCAACCAAACATTGTTTAATACCAAATGAACAATCGTCAAGTAGATGATCATAACAGATTTTAGCGAAACGAAATGTCGAAAATGTTTCGCTGTCAGCTCCGGGTCTGAATCAAAGTTAACCCATGCTCCTTTTCCAATCAATCTCTCAAGGAATACACCCACGGGCCACAGTCACCCTTTCCAGCAGTGGAGAATTGTTGAGGACACTCAATGATTTCTCTACCAAAGCCCATCGGTGGGTGGTACACGGTAACTCCTTTTTCTTTAAAATAACCAACAAAATGTAACCAAATACCAAAGGCATATTCAATGAATACAAGCAACTCTTCTGATTTTTTCCCCATATCAGAATCCGGAGCAACTCGTAAACTATTATACATCAATTGAGGAGTGTTTAACATCTATTAAAGACTAGTTAGTATCGATTATAATAATTTAGTAATACATGTCATATATTCTCATCTGGCCAGTCGGAAGGAAAATGGAGACTAAAAACCAATGTAGTCGGTCAATATTCATTGGAATATACACCTAATAAAACAATTTGTTTTTATTATAAACTTATAATTGACAAAATCAAGTTGCATTGTATTATAAACTTACAGTGTCAACTGTAAGTATTGATGGGTATGGTGGATAATCTCCGCTTCCAAGAGAATATTGATGATCCTCCTTTATCAGTCCATGAACAAACCAGGGTGGCATAATACTCCATTTAGGGTCCGTCGGCCTCGAGTAGTATAGATATGTCATCCACGCCTGTATATGCTGGTATGCAACAATATAAAAAATTAGATGAAGTTGAATAAAAGGTAAAAATGATCCATGAACAAACCAGGTTGGCATAAATGATGCATACATCAGTCTCGAACCATCCCTGCGAATTATCTGCCCACAACAGGTCATTCCAAAACTCTGGTTTCAATGGTGCTCCATTGTTTAGTGAGATTTTTACTTCCTGCTTTGATTTATACAGATCGTTTACCAGTTCCAAATTAAATGGTTCGGATCGCTTCTGACGGGGTTTGTTCTTGAACACAACGTATGGTGAGACCATATGTGAAGACGGCTTCCTCAACAGTCCTCAAACTCTTTTTTTTCAAGGCAGCAACTTGGTCGTTACTAAGAACCTCAACACTTGGCCTAGGTGTGCCATATGTAGCAGCAAAATCCTCATCTAAAATCTAAAAAAATAAAAGCAGCCTAAGTTATTACATATTGTAGGCTAACTTATCAGATATAGACGGCTTGGTCGTCAGATATAGCCGGGTAAGTTAGCAGCTATAGCCGGCTAAGTTCTCACATATTGCAGGCTAAGTTATTACATATTGTAGGCTAACTTATCAGGTATAGCCGAATAGGTTATCAGATATAGCTGGCTAGGTTATCAGATATAGCCGACTTAGTTATCAGGTATTGCAGGCTAAGAAAACAAATATATAAGCCTGTGAAAAATTATTTGTTAATGTTTATTTAGAAATTCGACACATTTACCTCAACATTATTTTCATTTGATACAAGTTGTTGAACGAGGTCTAATATCCTATCAAACTTCCCATCCTCTTTCATCCCCAGTTCTAAAATTTCTTCAAGCTTCTCATAAACCTTCACATCCTTGGGTATGTTGTCACTCATCGGTTCTGAAACAGGAATCCCTCTCCTCTAAAGCGTGTGGCAAGCATCAACATTTTGCTGTTTACTCAGATAATCTAAGCTCGAAACCCACATTCCAACTTCTTCTCCTCATCATTAGGCTTTAGTGCAACCGACCTGTTTGCTGGCTAAAAAATTAACAGGCAACGCATTCAACAAAAAATATTTTCATATTGAGTAGGCTTAAAGAAAAAATGTGGCAGTCTAAATGCTTAGATTCCATACTTACATGCAATGCGTTTATCAAAATCCCAGTAGCTCTATTCCACTTAATCCTAAAACCAACATCCCAACTCAGACATCTCGAAACCTTTAATTTGTATGTATTTACGAAGGTCCGGCACTCCGGAAGAACCTCATAGATCCACATCTTTACAAATATATTGAAATGAATTGAAAATGCATAAATATTTTGAAATTTCCTAATCTTAAAAGCCCACACAAAACCGTTCAAAGAGTAATTCATCACGTTCTGCTTCTTTTCTTCCATTTGTTTCTTTTTAAACTCAAAACATCTATGGAGACTCGGATAAGTAACATCCCATAAATAGTTACCCCGAGGATACCGGTCCCACTGGTTTAGATCATTAACCAATTTCACCAAAAAGTCGTCAATATAAGACGTGGTCTGGGTTCCTTTGAAGCCAAATTAAACCAACCACAACAAGGAAAGCCATACTACATCATCGTCTTCCACACCTGATAAATCCCCAGCGTAAAATTTCACTAATTGATTACAAGTCAATCTCTCCCCACCAAACACTCTGTCCTTAAATTTTACATTAAAGGTTGATGTAGGCTCGTTCCATTCACCAAATCTAAACCCGGTCATTAGACAAAACTCCTTAGGTCCGAACCTTAGGGCCTCCCCTCCAACATGATAGTACAACCTGTCGGTTCTTGGGTTAAGCTGTGTTGTAATTTCATGTTGAAACATGAGGTGTATCAACAAGTTGTCAGCCGCTGTGCATTTACAACCCAACCATCTCTTGAAGCATGTGCCCTTCCATATCTTCAACTAATTTTCGTTGAGCTTGGCTCATATCTGCATAACAACCCCGGGCTAACATCTAACTTTCACCTTAGCCTGCAAAAACTACCACATTTAGCCACAAAATAACAAGGCTAGAATAAATGTCAAACCGGGCTACTATATACAATTAAGCAGGCTAACATATGAAATTCGATTAAGAAGGCTAGTATATCCAATTAAGAAGGCTAATATATCCAATCCAGCCCCAGACATCAAACCGTCCAGACATAATTCACAATGTTATCAGTTTCAAGCATGACTAGGCAGGCTAATATATCCAATTAAGCAGGCTAACAAATGAAATCCGATTAAAAAGGCTAGTATATCCAATTAAGCAGGCTAATATATCAATTTAGAAGGCTAATATATCCAATTAAGAAGGCTAATATATCCAATGAAAAGGTTCTAATATATCCAATTAAGAAGGCTAATATATCCAATCCAGCCCCAGACATCAAACCGTCCAGACATAATTCACAATGTTAGCAGTTTCAAGCATGACTAGGAAGGCTAATATATCCAATTAAGCAGGCTAACATATGCAATCCGATTAAGCAGGCTAGTATATCCAATTAAGCAGGCTAATATATCAATTTAGAAGGCTAATATATCCAATTAAGAAGGCTAACATATGCAATCCGATTAAGCAGGCTAGTATATCCAATTAAGCAGGCTAATATATCAATTTAGAAGGCTAATATATCCAATTAAGAAGGCTAATATATCCAATGAAAAGATTCTAATATATCCAATTAAGAAGGCTAATATATCCAATCCAACCCCAAACATCAAACCGTCCGGACATAATTCACAATGTTAGCAGTTTCAAGCATGACTAGGCAGGCTAATATTTCCAATTAAGCAGGCTAACCATTTCACTGTCCAGACATACTTCACATATACATTTCGAAGGAAGCTATTATATTACATTTAACAGGCTAACATATAACATCTACAAGGCTAAAACAGCAAATAAACAAGAATCGATTACCGTCATGTACTCCATCTCGTCAGACATGATCCTCGTATGCGTAGTATGCTCTCCCGATGCTCCGTATATGCTTGAAACCTTCAAAAATTTCGATGCTCCGTATATGCTTGAAACCTTCAAAATTTTCGAAAAAAACCCTAAGATTAGGCTGCTCAGCCGTTGAAATGTCGTTTGAGGAGAAATCAGCCGTCTTCGGGGAACATGCTACTTTCAGTCGACTATGCTGATTATTAACGACAAAGCACGCTGGCTTAGCCGTCTTCAAAAACCGCGACTTGCGTCAGACTACTTTAGTCGTCTAACAAGAACACAAATACATGGTACGCCGGCTGAGGCGTCTTCGATAACAGGGAAAGCCTTCTTGATGTCAGATGTAGATGTGTAGGATAGGTGTGTCAGCTACTCGGGAATGTAGCCGTCTAATACGCAACCGTTAGCCGCCTTGTACATTTGTAAAATTAATTTTTTTTTATAAATGTAAAGTTTAATATTTTTTAAATACCGGGGTAAAGATAGTTGTTTCTACCAAAAAATGGATAATCGAGAGGATTTAGGAAAAAATTAAGAACAATATAATTCGCAACCGTATTATGCGGCATCAAAGTGGACCACTACTGGGTGGAGAAGGTTACCGAAAAGGCAGGCCGAAGAATCATCGACATTACATCCAAATATTCAAGAAAAGCCGAGGTGGTTGTTTTTATGTGATGAGTCGAAAAATTGGTCAGAAAATGTGATGGATTTTTATAAGAACGGAGATGCTACATTTTGTTATTCTTCTTTACTATAATCAACAGAAAAATTGGGTAACGAGTTCTGAGGCAGTTTATTGGATAACAACGGTTCTTTTTCGCCAATCGTAAAGCATCAAAACTTTTATATTTATTACGTTTATTATATTATAAGTTGTTATTAATGTTATAACAAAAAATATTTTATAGCATATCGAAGCTTGGGTGGGTAGAATTATGCGCATTCGACACGTAAAAGTGACGAAAAACGAATCACCGCAAAATTTGCGTTGGACCGTCTTCCCACCGCAGTACTATCATCATTTATTAAATCAGTCGTCGAAGATAGCATTTTCATTTTCTATGGGTCAGAAAAAATATTTTTCTGCACTTTGGAAAGTTGATTACGTTTATGTCCCACTTTTTATAGAACAAAGATGTTGGTTATTAGTAGGAATTGATATGAAAAATATGGAAATAGAACAATATAGGACGGAAAATTTTTCTTCAGTGGTATAACGCCACTTAATATTTCCCCTACTGACTAAATTTGTTGTACACTTCAGAGCTTTGTTGGTCAATATTCATTATTGGAGAAAATCAAAGCAAACTGAAAAACAGTTTACGATTATTAGTGAAGAAAAATACATCCAAAACTACCACCGTTTCCTAGTTGAAAATTCAGGAGTTTTAGCTTGTATGCTAATGGAACATTTAACTCTGAAAAAGCCTTTAAATTTTGATGGAGATATCGGGGAGAATGTTATGGAATATCGACGATTCATGGCGAATAAAATTTATATTTGTTGTTGTTTACCAACACCTACTTACACGTAGAGTGATATTGTATCTTATTTTTTTTTGGTTGTTTTGTTTTATTGAAATCTTGTTATTTGTAATGAAATCTTCATATTTTGTAAAATTTATAATTGTTACTTTGTTATAATTTTGTTAACTAAAAATTAAAACTTAAAAACATACATAACATAAAAAAGAAAACGCATCCCAATTAACATCAAACTAAACTAAAAACATACATAACCTCCTAAATAAAAATGACATAAACTAAAACTAAGGAAATTTAAAGATGCTCAAAGGAATCAAAGGAGTTATCCGAATGCCACTAGCACGCGTCTTCACATGGATCAAAATAACTGGGACGTTCGTCATCGATAAGGTTTTCCTCCTCGTCTTCAGGCTTAGGAACGTACTCCTCTCCGGGGTCAGTAACGTAACCCTCCTCAGAATTAGGGACATATTCCTCTCCATGGTCAGTGACGTTCCCCTCTTCTAAATTGGGGACAGGGTTGTCCTCAATTTGGAGTTGGCCAAACACCTGATCAAATGCCCAATTCCACTCTTCATCCGTCCAGGTTAAAGGTTCATCAGGTTGGACATGTTTAACGGGTTCATCAAATGGTCGAGAAGTGTTTGCAGGCCGGAAAGGTTTAACAGGTTCATCAACCGGTAGAGAAGGGTTTACTGGAAATGGATATCCTCCACCCATTTTTTTCAAGTTAAACGTTAGAGTGTAGATTGAATGTTAAAAACCATATATGAAGTTTGTAATGATAAGATTAATATTTATAAAACTCCAAGAAGGCTAGTAATACCACTTCAGCCGCCTTACAAGTGAATTAAGCCTTTCGGCGCCGGCTGAAACAAGCCGGATAAGCCAGTCGAACACAAGCCGGCTAAGTCAGGTGAAAGAAAAATATACGCCGGCTCAGCCTACTTGGAATTGGGCTTTAGCAGGCTTGGGTTTCAGAGCCTCCACGTGTCACTATCTGGTTGGTTATAAATCTGACAAAAGTAAGTTGGGCACGAAATTTTAAGCAGACTGAACTAGCCTTCTTCAGCGACTAATGGTCTAAATGACCATAATTAAGTAGGCTGAAAAACTTTGTCCATTTTGGTAACTTTGACTAGTCAAATGTCCATTTTGGTAATTTTCCCTTGATAAAATGCCTCAATGAAGAATTGCTGCAAATTGAATGATTACATTGTTAGTGTATGAAACTAAATAGGTTGTATGGTAGTAATCAATATGACTTGAACGTTTAATAAGTTGAAATACTACTTATGTGTTGAAATGAGAATTTATGTCAAGAACTTGATAATTAACATGATATAAGTTTGACTACAAGAAGTCAACAAATCGGTGGAAGAATTCAAGATTTGATCAATCCTACATGCGAAGGTGAGTGATTACTATCCCTAACGTGTAAGAAACATATAGAACTTGAATTATGAACAAGTAATTTAGTTGTTATGTTGTATCACCAATAAATTTGATTAAGGCTTTGTGGTTATGTTGACTAGAATATGTAGTTGATTATGCTAAAGTCTTATATAGATCATATTTACAAGTTGAACACAACAAGACCGTAGATGGGTATGATGTCGAAGAATGCATTTGAGCTAAGTTGTAATAGCAAATTGCTGAATATGAGAATGAGTTTAGTGTACAATGTTAGCCATTTGTAATATGATCCTTATGTGTGCATTGATTTATTGAATTCCTAAATGAAGCTTTGATGAACATGTAGATAGGTCTTTGTAAGAGACATGAATTCATATGGTTGGTTGGTAATGAAGCTTGTTGTGGTAGTGGATTCCTTGTTATAAAGGTTAATGAAGGATTCAAGTTGTTATGTAAATCATTTGTTAGATTAAGTGTTGTAATTGTATGTTCAGTCATGTTTTGAAGTAGTGTTTATATATGTTTAAACCATGTCATATATGTGTTTGTTGAGTGTTCAATAGGTCGATATTGCCTTATAAGTGTTAGAATCAACCAAAACCAAGGTATGTTGAAAATATGATGATCTGGGCGTTCCCTACACTGACCACCTCCGTACTACGCTGAAAATCATTCAGGGTCGGCGTACCTACGCTGACCAAGGTACTGTGGGTTGGGATTTCCGACGCTCGAGTTTTGTTGTATTTTGATGGTTTTGTCGTGTCTTGTTGGGTCCTAATCACTCACATATCATGTCTAATGGTTTTGTGGTTTATGTCTTCATGTTTGGGTCGAATATTCAAGCCAGATGGTGATGATCGGGTCTTCGGGATGGATTGTACATACAAGAGTTCAATGAATGAATCAATCTTTATAAAAGTGATCAAGTATGAATGTTTTAATGTAGTTAATATGTGATAACTTTAACTATATAATAAACCATTATGGTTATGTTTTAAATATATGGTTGAGCTTATAAACTAAACATAAGATTGTTTTGCATGAAAAAGTTGGGACCTATTTCCGCTACAACGTTTTTAACCCATCGGTCCATTTCAAAATAGAGTGTTACAGGTTGTCAATGATGTTTGTCGGCGAATTTTTTTCCATCGTTTTGGTCATTTGTTGGTGATACTCATATTTCTAGTAGTATGCACCCATCTTATAATAAGTTAATTTTAATAGAAATAAAAGCATGACACATAATATCTGTTCAATATACCATACAAAAACTTGGCAAATGTACCATTACCTTTCATTTTATGCATGCATGGCAGTACAGTACACCATCTCTGACAGTAAATGTGAAAGAAGCACTGTCATTCTCAACGAATATGATTGATGGAGTTGGACTGTAATAATGTCGTGTCCTCTTGTAGCACTGTATTCCTCCATATATTGTAAGCATCCTATTCAAAGTTCCTAAAATTTCTATTTACCTGTCAAAAAGACAACTTCCCAACAAGAAGAATCACATTTCACCTTCAAGCCAAAGCTTCTAGGATTCAAGTACAAAGTACAATCTCTGATGCATGCCATACAAGCATTGTTCTAATCTTCATTGTTGCAGTTTCCTACATCAGTTAGTTATATAACCTATTTATCTTTCTTTCTCTCTTTTAATCCATAACCTGTCAGCACTGTCATATCAATATTTCATGTGACTTGAGATTTTATGCATATATTCCAAGAGTTTCAGATCCAGACAGATAACATGTCAAATAAACTGCCAAGATCTTGCTCATAGACAAAAGCTGCTTTCGGATAGGCCTTACGATACGAACGAAGTTATATAAGTACCTCAGCTTGATCGAATATATGCGACTAGTTCACCATCGGATCAGAAGTAACAGAAAAAAAGTTTGAAAAGATTGGAAGGTATGCGAAAACTGGTATGAAGGAATAGAACATCCAACCTTAGTTTACATAAGCAGCCAATGGTTGAAAAGAATCAAGCAAGGAATATTAGCTTAAACAACAAAAAGTGAAAATGGCATCAAGGTATATTAGAAACTACAGTCAGAATAATAGTGGCAGTTGTTAATGAATGGATACCAATTAGTCATTTCATTTCATTAATTTTATTTTATTTTATTTTACTTCCAACATATGAAAATCTGACCAGTAAATTGAAAAGAAGATAAGATATCCAATCTATGGATGAAGAACAATATGCTTCAAATAAGTAACAGTGCATTAGAGCATGCGTACCTCGATTTGTAATCAAAGACGAAACCATTTATAGAAAGGGAAAATTCCTGGAATAAACATTTTTGAAAAGTTTTTCCCAAAAACAAATACCTAAACTCGGCGACTTCGCCGAGTTCACGTGGATTCGTCCTTTAACTTACACGTGTCATTTTCGACGGAAAATTTTAAAAACTCGACAAAATCGCCGAAACATGTTTTCGTCGAGTTTTATAAATGTTTCGGCGTTCAAAACCTTGTCGGGCTCGCCGAGTTTTTTAAAAATCTGGGCGAAACGCCGAGTTTTTTAAAAATCCGGGCAAAAAAAATTTCGGGCGAAACGCTGAGTTTTAAAAAAATCTAGGCGAAAAGCCGAGTTTTAAAAAAATCTGGGCGAAAAGCCAAGTTTTAAACAAATCCGGGCCAAAAAAAATTCGGGCGAAACGCCGAGTTTTAAAAAAATTTGGCGAAAAGCCGAGTTTTAAACAAATCCGGGCGAAACAAAAATTCGGGTGAAACGCCGAGTTTTAAAAAAATCTGGGCGAAAAGCCGAGTTTTAAACAAATCCGGGCGAAAAAAAATTCAGGCGAAACGCCGAGTTTTGAAAAAATATGGGCGAAACGCCTAGTTTTTATATGAATCCGGGCCCGACAAGTTTCTGAACGCCGAAGCATTTTAAAAACTCGACGAAAACATGTTTCGGCGATTTTGTCGAGTTTTTTAAATTTTCCGTCGAAAATAACACGTGTAAGTTAAAGGACGAAGCCACGTGAACTCGGCGAAGTCGCCGAGTTTACGTATTAACTCGGCGAAAATCCATGTTAACTTTGGGTAATTGACTTGTCTTTGTTTGTTTTTGTGAAAAAAAATTCAAAAATGTTTATTCCAGGAATTTTCCCTTATCGAAATGTAATATTCGATCATTCGTGCAAAAAAAAATCTATATTTTTTATTTTCTTTTAAATTATTTTCCCTAGTGTTTTAGGACCAAGATAAATGCATGATCACATCTGATTTGCAGGCTTCTTAATGTACTAGTAGAAACTTCAGTAACAAGATTTCTGGAAATGGAAGATTTGAAGAACATGCATGAGGGCAAAAGTTTATTCTGCATAAGTCAAAAGGGAACAGTAGGACTGGCATCCTGATTACTAAAGTTAAACATCATTAGCCAGAACAAAACCTTAATTATCGTCTTGTACCTTATTTTAAGTATTATTCTCTCATTTCTTGATTTTTTTTGAATTTCTAGGTGTTCTAGAGAAAGTGTTTTGGTTTCTAGAAGGTTTTTGAAAGTGTGTTGGTTTGTAAGGAGATCGCTGCCCTGGGTAGCGAACTCTAAAAGAATCTGACACTGGCAAGCGAACTCACATGCCACCTCGGAGATTTCAAACATTCCTTGTCATGAGAGTTAACTACCCAGGATAGCAAACTCCCTAATAAACCTCCCTAATAAACCTCATAAAAACTATTACTCTATTAGGGTGTGTTTGGTTAAAAGAATTAATTGAAATTGGAATCTGAATTCCATTTGTCGATTTGTTTGGTTCATAAAATTTGTTGGAATTAGAATATGAATTTCATTCTTAACGTGTTTGGTTGAGAAAAAATATTTGAATTTGAATTAATTCCATTAAATTCCTTCAAGTAAAGGATTTCTACAATCCTTCCAAATTGTTAAAGGAATTCAACAAAAGGAATTGGAATCTCTTACTACTCAATGCCGTTGCCATCACCCTCGCCACGCCACCGACCACCAACGTCGTCGCTGCCACCACGACAACCCCCGCCACTGTTTTCTTCGTTGTCACCACCGCCACCAACGCCAATGGTGGGGGGTTATCGGTGGTGGCAGCAACGGTGATGCCGACAGTGGTCGACGACGGCTACGGGAGTGGTCGGTCATTGGAGGCGGAGACAAGGGGTGGACGGAGACGGTGGTGGGGCGGTAGGGACGACGACTATGGCGAGAGGTGGGCGAGGGTGGTGAAGACGGCAACAGTGAAATTTCTTTATGATTGTTTTGTTACCAAATGCATTTCAAATTCAAATTCCATTGATAGATTCCAATTCCTTTAAATTCCAAATCTTTTTGAAAAATTCAATTCCTTTAACAAATTCCAATTCCTTAAAAAACATTTCGCGAACCAAACGCACCCTTATGTTTTCCTTGGAATTCCAAAAAATTCTTCTTTTTTCAGGATCGACTAGACACACTTCCACCAGCTAGACTACACTCAGCTCGTATTTAAATGACTCTTCCTTCATCCCAAAACTCATTCCTTCACAACTTCCCTACCAAAAGACTAAAGATCATAACAAGAGTTCAAAAATGAATGGGAAGGAAGGCAGTCTTGTGATTGAAATATCATCTACCACCCATCCAAAAATCTCAAACAAACTCACTGTTTTTATGTATACAATCTTGGAATTTGCTAAAGAAGACATTAACAGAGTCACATTCTCTCTAAAAGTCGGTCTTGCGCTTCTCCTTGTGTCTTTACTCATTCTAATCCAAGCACCTTATCAAGCGTTTGGCACCACCATCATCTGGTCCATCCTCACAGTCGCCATCATGTTTGAATATACCGTTGGTACGACTTGTAAACGAAAAAATAACAAAAAAGATTCATGTTAACAAATGCAAATATTAGTTAGTTATATATATAACAACTGATCACCAGATAACTCTTTGATTATAACTTTCTGAAGGGGCAACATTTCACAAAGGGTTCAACCGTGCACTTGGAAGCTTGTTTGCAGGAGTATTGGCAGTTGCTGTAACTGAATTAGCTTTGATGGGTGGTCCTGTTGCTGAACCTTATATAATAGGCATCAGTATTTTCATGATAGGTAAATTCCTAAGCAAAATAAAGGTACGTAAATGAGTTGATTTGGGTTGTGTTTTATCTCAAACGGGTTGAAGTGAAAGTTACCTGTTGCAACCCAAATAATATCGCATTACCAAACGCGTCAGATAAACAGCTAATCCAAAGTTGTTTTTCATTCACAGGGACTATAACATCATTCATAAAGTTATGGCCAACCCTTGTGCCATATGAGTATGGTTTTCGAGTTATACAATTTACATACTGTTTGATCATAGTTTCGGGGTACCGAATGGGGAATCCAACTAAAACATCGATTGATCGATTTTACTCCATTGTGATTGGAGCATTTGTAACACTAGCAGTGAATACTCTCATTTTCCCTATTTGGGCTGGTGAGCAGTTGCACAAGGAACTAGTCAAAAACTTCAATTCAGTGGCAGATTCACTTGAAGGTAACTAACTTTGTGCATATTAACATACCATAATCTTACATTAACTGCTAAAAAGTTAAATCTGGTTGACCGTAGAATGTGTCAAAAAGTACTTGGCTGATGATGGATCAGATCAACCAGTGTTTATCAAGACTTTGATGGACGAATTCCCAGACGAGCCCGAATACATAAAGTTCCAATCCACATTGAACTCATCTGCTAAACTTGAGTCCCTGGTGATATAACTGATCTAATATATTTTTTTTTGTTGATTTATTGAAAAAGTAACTCTATTGATGTTGGTGGTGAAATTCTCAAGGCTCTTTCAGCTAAATGGGAACCGCCACATGGCAGGTTCCGACAAGTGTTCTATCCTTGGAGTGAATATGTCAAAGTTGGCACAGTCTTACGATACTGCGCATACGAAGTCATGGGACTTCATGGTGTTCTTCACTCTCAAATTCAGGTTCCTGCAAGTTTCTTAACTTCTTCCATTTTTTCTGTATTTGTCTATCTTAACATTGTATTAAATTTGTAAATTTTCCTTTAGGCGCCGTATAATTTAAGATGCATATTTAAAACAGAGATACTAGAAGCAACAAGCAAGGCTGCAGAGTTGATTAGAGGCTTAGGCAAAGATATATGTGACATGAAACAAACCCGGAAATGTTCTTTACTGAAAAACATTCACAGATCAACAGAACGACTCCAACGAGCGATAGACTCGCGTTTGTTTAACAAAGATCCTGCAGAAGATGATATGAAGTACCAAAGTGAAAGGCAGTCAATGTCACTTGTAACTTTCACATCATTGCTGATAGAGTTCGTGGCTCGGCTTGATCATTTGGTTGAAGCTGTTAACGAGCTTTCCATAATGGCCAAATTCGAACGTGAGAGTCTATGAACAACCTGTGGCTTTCCTACTAGTGAAGATAGAATAAAGCAACATCAAATTTATAAAAAAAAACATCAGAAAATAACAAAATGGCATATAGACGTTGAATATTTGGCATGTGGTTACTACAATCTTTGGTCTGTTTTTGGAATTTAAGTATATTAAATCAAATACATTATTAGAACTTTTGTTTATCTTCACTTCAACTATAAGAAAATAAGAAAACGATGTTGAATTCCTCTGTTAATAAAAAAATTGCAGGTGAGAGGACAACTCCGATGGATTTCCATTGATGAGCAACTAAAGCAACCGTTTTAGGCCCCCGAATTTGAAGGGTCCCAAAATTGAAAAAAACAACTACTTTAATCTATAATTTAAGAAGAAAATATATGTGATAATTATAATGGTAAAGAGTCTTGATGAAAGAAGCTTTGTATTTGCAATATATGACAATAGTACAGCAGGGGTATTACATCATATCAAGGAGAAGATATTAAGGAGAAAACCTAGGCTAGACATATGCTATGATTACAACAACTGTGAATTACTTTTAAGACTAGTTTGACTTTCCTTTTGAGTCCTTGAGGGGTATATGCTTCATGTAGCACCTTTAGGGAGCCATCCGCCACTTTTTCCCTGACAGTGATAATCTAAGGCAACATGCTTCATTCTTGAGTAACTGGATTTGCACATAAGTATGTGGCACCTGCATTGTCACAAAATAGAGTCGGAGCTGATGATATGGGTATGCTTAGCTCGAAAAGTTGATTTTTAACCCAAGCAATTTCAGCTGCATCATTTGCCAGGGCCTTGTATTCAGCTTCTGTGGAGGAGCGCGACACGGATTTTTGACGTGCCGATTTCCAAGATAGTATGTTGGACCCAAGATAAAGTATATAGGCTGTTGTAGATCGCCCTCCATTCGTGATTCCTCCCCGGTCCGAATCAGAAAATGCATTAAGATCAAGTGTGGAACCCCGTTTAAGAAATAACCCGTGGTGGATAGTGCCCTTTAAATACCTTAACACCCGTTTTAAGGATTGCCAATGATTTTGAATAGGAGAGTGCATGAACTGTGGGAGTTTGTTAACAGCAAAGGAGACATCCGGCCTTGTGAAAGCCAAATATTGTAAAGAACCAACAAGTTGACGGTATGAAGTAGGATCAGCAAGGGGGATCCATCCATAGGAGAAAGTGGGTCGGAGCTGCTAAGGGGAGTGGCCACGTGTTTGGCTCCATCCATTTTGAACTTGGTAAGAAGGTTGTGGATGTGACGGTGTTGTGAGAGGAAAAGACCATGAGGAGTGTGTATGACCTCAATGCCTAGGAAATGATGAAGTGTTCCAAGGTCCTTAATCGAAAAACGGTCGGCGAGAGAGTCAACAACCTTTTGAACAAACTTGTTATCGTTTCCGGTCAAAACGATATCGTCAACATAAAACCAAGAAGTAGCATATGTGACTATTGTGGTTGTAAATGAAAAAGGAGGGATCTGCTAGTGACTTTTTGAATCCAAATTCAACTAGGAAGTTAGTAAGTTCAACATACCAAGCACGGGATGCTTGTTTTAACCCGTAGATTGCCTTGCATAGTTTACGTATATGATGGGGAAAATCTGGATGGGCATAGCCTGGTGGTTGAATCATGTAGACTTCCTCATGTAATGTTCCATGCAAAAATGCATTGTTGACATCAAGTTGGCGAAGTGGCCAATTTTTTTAGAGAGCAATGTACAAAACTGCACGAATAGTTACTAGTTTTGTAACTGGACTGAATGTATCAAAGTAGTCCCGTCTGTATTGTTAGAGAAACCCTTTTGCAACAAGGCGTGCCTTGTATTTTTCTATAGAACCATCGGGTTTTCGTTTGACCCTAAAAACCCATTTGCATCCAATGGGTTGATGAGAGTGAGGGGGAACTAGTTCTCATGTACCATTTCGAAGAAGGGCGTTGAATTCATCATCCATAACATGAAGCCATGTAGGATCTTTCAAGGCATGAGTATGTGAAGTTGGTTCAATGGTAGTGGGAATTGGGTGAGCTGTGGCGGTGTTTACTAATTTGGAATTGTAATACTTGGGGTTCGGTTTATGTGTGCGTGGTGAAAGAATGGTGAAGTAGGAGTGGAGTGCAACACTCTTGGTGAGGAAGGAGGAGTAGTAGTGTTGGAATGGGAAGGGGAAGAGAGAAGCTGATTTGGTTGGAACTCGGTAGAGGAGGAGGCAGATTGGACAAGGGACAGAGAGGGTAGTTGAGGTGATGTTGTAGTCATGGTTTTGGTACGGTGGCTGTATGTTTGAAGGAGAGTGGTGGCAAGGGGCTGAGGGGTGGGTGAAGTGGCAGGGGAAGGCTAGTTGGAGGGTGAGATAAGGGGCCGAGAGGTAGGTGAGGTGTTAGGAGAAATGGCAGGAGAAGGCTGATTTGTAGGTGAGATATGGGCTGAAGGATCAGATGGTGATGGTGAGTTATGGTGTGGAGATGTGCATTTAGTTAGGGAGGGTAGTGATGGTAAGCATGATGAAGGGTTAGTTGGGTGGGACTGGTTGAAAGTGTCAACAGTAGGTAAATGGACTTTGGATTGGGAGGGTGTTTTATAGGGAAATTCATGTTTTATGAATTCGACATTACGTGAGTGAAAAAGACGGTGTGTGGTAGAGGTGGAGTAACCGAGAAAAACACACCGTGTTGAACGGGGATGCAGTTTGGATTTGGCGTATGGTCTTAGCCATGGATAGCAAAGACAACCAAACGATTTGAGTTTAGAGTACACCGGTGGTTTGCCATATAGGATCTCAAACGGACTTTTTGAGTTAAGGATTGGGGTGGGCAACCGATTTATGAGATAAGCAGCAGTTTGGAAGGCATGAGTCCAAAAAGAGAGTAGAAGATTAGCATGATGAAGGAGTGCTAGACCGGCTTCCACAATATGATGATGACGGCGTTCGGCAACACCGTTTTGCTCCAGAGTATGCGAAGGAGTGGTGAAATGAGAAATGTCTTGTGATTGTAGATACGGTGCAAGACCCAGATATTCACCACCATTGTCAGTGAAGATAGAAATCAGGGGAGTTTGAAATATTTTTCATCTAGGAGTTTGAACTGGGGAAACAATTTTGCAACATCAGATTTGTATTTCATAGGAAATAGCCAAATGTATTTGGTGTAAAAATTCACATTGTAAGTAAAACCAACTATAGATTTAGCAATTGGTCCCCATACATCAGAATACATAAGTTCTAAAGGTTTTGAAGCCGTAAATGAATTTGAACCAAAAGGTAATTTGGGACTTTTATTAATGGAGCAGGAATTACAATGAAAATCATGAAAACTAGACTGAAAACCTAGATTTTTATTAAGGACTTGAAAACCCGAACAAATGGATGACCAAGTTTGTGATGCCAATCAAGAAAGCAAGCGGTAGTGGTTGCATTGATTTGTGGTAGAGAGTAGACATCAAGGTAATTCTCTCCCCGCATTAGACGCGCCCTCGTGCGTCAAAAAAAATGAGAGGGGAAAAATTCAACAGCTAGAGACACGGTTAGTTTTGCAGAGTTTGGCAACATAGATAAGATTTTTACGAATTTTAGGTACACATAGAATTTTGTTTAAGGACGAGATGAAGTGTGTAAAAATGTGTTACGGGTGTGAAATATAGAAAGAGCATTACCATCACTTAAGATTATTTCATGCGGGCCACAATACTCCGAAAGCGTGTGAGGTGATATGGTGAGAAGCACCATTATCAAACATCCATGTTGGTGAATTAGATACAGGTCGAGATGTGGCTATATTTGCAACAGGTGCACTATTTGGTGCAATGTTGTTGTTACGGAGAAGACGGGCCAGCTTACGGCAGTCTTTGATGTCATGACCTGGAATATTACAATATTGGCAAAAAGATTGACGGTTAAACTGATTACCTCCGGTAGTAGATGATGAGTTACCCCATTGTGACCGAGCAGGTTTGGCTTGGTTACCGAACTGAAATCGTTGCTGATTTTCATGAGGTTGTTTGTTGCTGTACCGATTGTGTTGACGTTGTGAGTAGTTGACTGTGGCTATAATTGGAGTTGGAGTTGGAGTTGTTGTGTCTTTTAATAGCCTTTCAAAATCAACCAATTTGTCAAATGGGAAACAGATGGGTGTTTCACGAACCTTCAAGGCAGCAGTGATATTGCTGTATTCCTCGACCTAAAATGTGGATTAGGAGGCCTTCTTCTTGAATCGGACTTTGAATCAGGCTTTGTTTAAACTTTTCTTTATTTGTAGCCCATTTATAATCTCTTAACATATTGGGTTTAGTTTAAACTTTTCTTTATTTGTATTTAGGCTTTGTTTAAGAAATTTTAGTTTACTATGGTATTAGGCCAGAGGCCATATTGCAATAGAAACAATCTAGGAAACACCAAAAACACGTGTGGGAAGTTAGACGTTATCCCTAAACGTCTGTTACGTTTTCATAGGTGACGGTTTTGTAGCAACTGTCTTGTTCCTTGGATTGGCAACGATTGGCAAAGTATAAGTAGGGGTTGTAAACATTCATGAACGGTTAATCCTACTTTTCAATTGCTAGTATCGTTTGTTTGTGTTGTTACTAAAGTTCTATTCAAGTTACGTAAACCATGGAGAGTCACAAATTCGTTTCAATGATCCGGAGGGCAAAAATTATAAATGTTTTATATGAAAGAGAGTATTGTTGGGCAAAATGAATGTGTTGGTAGGGAAGATAATCTTGTAGCACATATTGATTACTCCTTGAGATAGATACTTTATTATTTTTTCTATATGAAAAAGGGGAATTGTTTTTTTTAATTGAAAATGAGACTTTGTTTTTCTTTTTTTAATTTAGAATGCTTTAAATAAATTTAAATACATCATTACACCATGTTTATTTTTACTATAAACTCAGTTGTTCTAATATAATTTATATATATATATATATATCTTATTTTAAAGTAGGTTTTTCATCGTCATTTTTATTATTATTTTTAAGTGTATATATATACATTAAACGTGTGGGGCCTAACTTTACAGCACAACTTCTTATTGGCCCTATATTTCCGTGTCTTGCCCCAACTAGCCTCCACCCCTTCGGCCAAACCTTCTTAAGCCCAAGTCTGCTACAAACTCTTGCTGGCCCAAAATCCTCTAGCAGCCTTCACACCTAACTCCTGGCCAATCCACTGACCCAGCTCACGGTCCAATATGCATGTTGATGGGATTCCACTAGTTCCTGGCCCCACGTCGTTGTCCTGTGACAATGATCCCGAAACATCGTACTATGGCGACCCACTTGAACAACGCCCATGTTCAAGGCTTTGGTGACCCGTGCACGATTTCCACTAAACTCCTATTCATCCTCATTCCCATCTTCATCGAATGCGGGTTTGTCTTCCGACACGCCCTCTGGATAGATTGGTTCAAAGAATCAAGATGGATGATAGCTAAAAAGCTCTTGCTCACTGTCGCCACCTTCGTCCCAGAAGACGGTGCTCGACTCAGTTTCCGTATTGCACATCTCTTGTTGCAACTCCAGATCGCGTACTCGTCTTTGGAGTCGTGGAATATCTTGTTGCGTCTCAAGATTACGGACTCGCTGTCGGAGACCCTGAGATCCCGTAATTCAGGACCAACCCCACCATTGCCTTAGTCGGCGATTCTGTGAGCAGGAAGATGATCTCTTCCACGAGCACGTGGTCCATGAATAACCATGTTTTTGCCTCGGTCGGCAAATCTACAACCACGAGCATCTTCTTTTCCACACAAAGTCATTTGATCATCATATCTCTGATACCATTAATGCACACATTCAAGAACGCTGAGAACAATCAATGGATTTCTACCGAATATTCATGTTGAAAGCAAATTGCTATTCGATTTTCTATTATTCAATCACTAAAACACATACTTACAATGATAACCTACGACCCTAATTTATAATAAAGTTCTAACTAATCTTTAGAAATCTAAATCTACAAAGTTTAAAATTCAAAATACAAAACAAATACAATTGCAATAAAAGGTTTTGATAATCTTGAAATTATCCAATTCCTTCTCTAAGTTGTAACCCTACCCATAACTCTCTTGGCCCATGTAGTTTCGGTCCACTTAGTCTTCTCTGTGAGTCCAAACACACCAATGACCCCAATCTCAAATCAAAAGGCTCAATTACACATACCCATAACCAAACCCGTAGATGCTCATAATATGCTAAACAAAACACACAAAAAGAAATAAAATTCAGTCTAAACATTAATATTATACGTTTTGACGCTTTATAAAATTATATTTTATAAATTTTCATGTATTCAGAACATTTTCACATAAAAAGCCTCAATTTCATAGTTTGCTTTAGATCCCAAAATATGTTGAGCCGCCCCTGTGGAATTTAATTGTATATATCGAGCAACAGCGGGGCAAACAAGAACATGATATTTTTAGCTCAAGCCTAGCTGCCGACTCTTTTTTTGTTTTTATAAAACTCTTTCTATACAATATATTACATGGAAGGAAAATATCTCTTCTCTATACCTAATAAATAAAAATCCTAAGAGGCTTGTGTCATTCTCCTGTATCTCCTCAGCCTTTTTTTTCGTCTTTCTCTCCTATTAATTATACAAATTTCTTTAATTATTTTTATAATTTTTTTTGTTTCCTGTATCTCTCTCCTATTAAATAATAATGATTTTTATAATTATTTTTATAAAACGTTTTTTATTTTTAAAAAAGTTAGGTTTGTACATAAAACATTTTTATAAATTGAGCATTTCCTTCATTCTTTTAATAAAACATTTTAAAAAAATAACTATATAACGTTTCTAGAATTTGTATTAAAAAAACTATGTAATATATCATAAATATGTAAATCCTTATTACTAAGTATATAACATTGTTTTTATTCAACCCGTGTATACATAGACTAACTACTAATATAAAAGATACAGACAAACTATTTAGATAAACTAGGAAAATTAAGTACTTAGATAAACTGATTATTGTTCATCACAATCCTGAACCAACTTGAATTTATCTCATATCTTTTCTCGATCAGGACAATCACATCCTAATTCTGATATGGTTCTGTGAGATCTTTGACACCCAATAGTTCTCGTGTTTCGATAAACTTTATTCTCAGAAGCAATTTAGTCAGTATACCCACTCATTGTTCTTCTACATTGACAAGTTCTACTATCACTTGCTCCTTTTCCACACACTCTCGGATAAAATGATACCGAGTATCAATGTGTTTACTCCTTCTGTGAAATACCAGGTTTTTCATTAATGCAATCGCTTATTTTTTATCTACTCAAAGCTTCACTTTACCCATTTTCTAATCGGTTAACTCTTTCAGTAGACTTTGTAGCTAGTGTGTTTGACGTGTTATTGACGTTGCAGCCATAAATTCAGCCTCACAGTATGACAGTGCTATTGTTTGTTGTTTTTTACTACACCATGCGACAAAATGAACACCATCCGATGGTGCTTCTTCCGTCGTTTTGATCACTCGCGTGACTATTGTCACTATACACGATTAATTCTTTGCCACCATGCTTCTGGTATCTAAGTTTGTAGTATATCGTCCCCTTAATGTACCTTAGGATGTGCTTCATGGTTTACATGTGGCTTTGATTCGATTCTCCATGTACCTTCTAACCACGCCTACTGTGAAGTTCATATTCGGACGAGTTTAAGTTAGGCATCGAAGGCACTCGATTAGTCGTCTGTGTTCAGTCGCATTTACCGATGTTTCGTTGTCCTCTTTCGATAGGGGCAACTTTGCTTAGTTGGGTTGCAATCAGCCATTCCTACTTACTGCAAAATCTTATTTGCGTAGCTTCTTTGTTTCAAAGCGATTTCATTCTCATCTTGCTTGAATTCTATACCAAGATAGTAAGAAAGTAGGCCAAGATTACTCATCTCGGACTCCCCCTCCATTTGTGTTTTGAACATATGAATTTCTTCCTTGCAACTTCTGTCACAATCAGATCATCTACATACACACCAACTATTATTATAGATTTGCCATTGACCCTTTTATATACCGCTTGTTCTTGAGGACATTTATGAAATCCGAGTTGTTTGAAAGTGCTATCAAGTTTAGGGTTCCAAGCTCTCAGAGCCTGCCGTAACCCATATAAAGCTTTTGAAAGCTTACACCATATGTTCTTTACCTGGTTTCACGAATCCTTCGTACGTTTCCAATCATACAACTTGGGCAAACACCTCATCATAATCAATCCCTAGATTTTGTACGTACCCTTTGGCAACTAGTCTTGCCTTGTGCTTCGTGATCATCCCATTTGTGTCTTTCTTTAACTTAAAGACCCACTTGAGACTAACCATACAACTTGGCCAAACAGCTCATAGGCTAGTGATCAGACCACACCACACTTTAGGCTCTCAGCTACATTATCAGATATTTGTTAAACTGTTGAGTCTTGGATCCTAGACTCAGGTACTACTGCTCACATGACATTAGACGTCTCTATGGTTCATGATGTGGTTCCATATACATGTATGGAAAGGGTCATTGTCGCTAACAGTATGTCGCTTCCTAATTCGCATACTTGCCATTCTTTACTACACTTATCTCACCATTCTCTTGTCCTCTGGAATATTCTTGTTGTTCCTGGTTTAGCTAAAAATCTTCTATCCATTACACAACTTGTTATTCATCATCACATTGCAATTATTTTCTCACACTTTAGTTTATGTGCTCAGACTCTAGCCATATAGATCCTCCACCACATGCAACCTAGTCCTCACCAGCGTTATTCCTTATCCACTACTGCTTCTACATCACTAGAGCTATGGCATTCCCGCTTAGGACATCCGACGATTTTAGTCGCTTCACATGGATGTGCCCCATATCTCATTGTTCACAGGTTATTGATTCATTTCGTTGTTTCAAACCCTTAGTAGAAAACCTCTTTTCTTGCACCATTAAACACCTACAGTACGATTAAAACCTCATTGTTCACAGGTTATTGATTCCTTTCGCCGTTTCAAACCCTTAGTAGAAAACCTCTTTTCTAGCACCATTAAACACCTACAGTACGATGGTTCTCCCGAACTTATTCATGGCTAAATGGCAAACTACCTTTCTGACTGCGGCATTGCCTACTATATAGCATGCCCTTACACACCCCAACAAAACAAGGTTGTTGAGCGCAAAAATAACCACCTTTCCAAGATTTCCTGAGCATTACTGTTCCATGCTCATCTTCCACAACAATTCTGGTATGATGCCTATGCTACTGCAACCTTTCTAATTAACCGGTTACCTGCACATGTTCTTCACCACTCATCACTTTATGAAAACCTTTTTGGTGCCCGACCAGATTACTCTATCCTTCATACTTTTGGGGGCATATGTTATTCGTTTCTAGATACTCATGTGAATAAACTTTCACCCAAATCTATTCCATGTCGGTTTCTTGGCTATGCCACAACCCATCATGGTTACCTTTGATCCTCACACCCGCCGTATTTTCACCTCTCGTCATGTTACATTCCATGAGACAGTCTTTGATATTCCCTCTACCACTACTCCTGTTCCTCCCTCCACATCTTCCTTTACTATTCTTCGTACTCCACCATTTGTGCCATCCTTATCCTCTCCATATTCATTATCACCACCCTCACTATCCCTTCCTTCGACATCCTCTCCCACACCTCCTTCCCCTCCTCCTCATCCTATGATCACTCGTTCTCGTGATCATATTTGTTAACCTCGCTAGTTTCCTCATCATGTTCTTCTCTATGCATCTACTTCTCCTCTTATGGAACCTACTACCTTTTCTCAGGCTCAGAAATGGCTAGAATGGCGAGATGAGATGCGCACATAGGTTACTGCTTTATACTCTAACTGGACTTAGATTTTGGTACCACCGCCCGCTAACACCAACATTGTCGGTTGTAAGTGGGTTTATAGGATTAAGCAAAATCCTGATGAAGCTATTAATAGATATAAAGCCTGGCTCATCGCCAAGGGATTTCATTAGGCAGCGGGAATTGACTACACTGAGACATTTAGCCATGTGGTTAAACTCACTACTATTTGGATTGTTTTATCTACTACATTCTCTCGGGGCTAGGATATCCGTCAGGTGGATGTCAACAATGTCTTTCTTCATGGTTATTTATATGAGAGTGTGTACATGTCTCAGCCTCTAGGCTTTGTTGACTTCACTCGCCCAAATCATGTATGTTTACTACAGAAGGCTCTTTACGGCCTAAAGCAAGCCCCTCGCACTTTGTTTTCCAAGCTATCTTCTGCACTTATGATCTCAAGATTTTCCCAGTGTGTACCCGACACCTTCTTATTTATTTACAACAGTGGTTCCGACGTCTGCTATTTCTTGGTATATGTGGATGACATCATCAATACCGGAAGTTCCTCACGTTTCATTATGGATTTAATTGAACGTTTACATTCCCAGTTTGCACTCAAGAATTTTAGTCACTCTGACTTACTTTCTAGGAGTTCATGCTACATTCTCTGATGATATCTTACATTTATCCAAGCAACAGTACTTGTGTGACTTGCTACATAGACTAGACTTACTGACTATCGTCCGTAATCTACACATGTTTCTGTAAGACAACAACTTTCTCGGTACTCTAGTATTCCTCTGGAGGACTCTCTGTTATACAGGAGCACGATCGGTGCTTTACAATATCTTATCAGTTGGAGTTCCAAGAAGTAACACACTGTTGCTCGATCTAGTACAGAGGCTGAGTATTGAGCATTGGCTTACACTACTGATGAGATTCGCTGGATTATGTCTATTATGCATGAGCTTCAAATCCATGTCACATGTCTACCTACCATTTGGTGTGACATTCTTGGTGTCACATATTTAGCAGTTAATCCAATCTTTCACCGACGCACAAAACACCTTGAGATTAATATGCATTTTATTCAGGATATGGTTTTAGCACTTGCTCGATCTAGTACAGAGGCTGAGTATCGAGCATTGGCTCACACTGCTGCAGAGATTCACTGGATTATGTCTATTATGCATGAGCTTCAGATCGCTATCGCATGTCCACCTACCCTTTGGTCTAACAATCTTGGTGCCGCATATTTAGCAGCCAATCCAGTCTTTCACCTGCGCACAGAACACCTTGAGACTTATCTGCATTTTATGCAGGATATGGTTTTAGCACGGACTCTCTCTACCAGACATGTTTATACAGTATCTCAGCTGGCTGACATTTGACCAAAGGGTTGTCATCCTCTCGCTTTAACCCTCTTCGGTCCAAACTTCACGTGGCATCACCCATTTCGCTTGAGGGGGCATATTAGACATTTATCCCTAGCTGTATACAGCTGTCACTTATCTATGGTTAGGATTTTGACTAGCCTTAATTTTGGTGTATCTTAATTTGTATTTATTTTCTGTTTCATTTCCTTTCTCATTTAGCCTCCTATAAGTACAGAGGTGTAACATCCCTTTCTAATCAATTTAAGATTATTTTAATGAAATGTTAAATTGATTATTTCTTGATAAAAAAAATAACGTTAAGTTAAATGGGTAATGGAGGCCTTCCAAAATCTGTACATGTTTCATGATCTAATGATGAATGCAGTTTATAATCTAGAAATGCATGTTTATATAGATAAGAGTTAAAAACTTCCTACTTGGATTGTGTCTGCGACCTTTGAAACACCATTATTGGAGAATGATGAAGTATTTGAGGAAATGGGTTTTTGATTCCTATGAATGTTTGTATTTCTAAACTGATTTTCAATGACTAATAAGGATGCATGGGTGTTAAACAAACTGATTTTGTAGTATTAGTATTGCTCATGTTCTTAATTGGTGAAAAGGGTCTAAAGATAATCGATAACAAGATAATAGAGTTCGTGGCACATGTATTCGATGAAATGCCTCAATGAAGAAAATCTATAATTTTGAATGGTTCTTTAGTATATCATTAACTTAGATGGACTTTGATAATTTTCAATCTTGATGGTATCAATGATATATGAAAGTATGTAAAATCATGAAACATAGTTTGGAAGGAAATAATCCCTAACGAGTTAAAATGTGGAATGAATAATGAGGATATGATTAGTTAAAAGAATGAGTTGTGTTCAAGAATGGAATTACTATTTACTAAAGCATATGCATTGGATTAGTGTAATGAATTGTGTTGGGAGTTATCCTATAAGTATGCACTAATCATGTTTATTATCGAAGCTCATTCTACTTGGATGTGGATTTAAGTAGGTCAATGGGTTGAAGGTTCAAGCCATGATACGAAGGACTCCCGGGGCAAATGTAAGTAAACCGTACTTTGAATTTATGCATAATTGTTATTGATGATTAAAGTTTTGTGCAGTGATTTATCAAATGAGTTTTATCATTAAGTGAAAAGTAACTTTAATCAAGTTGAATTGTATGATTAAAATTACTGTTTTATTGGAAGGATTTAATTAAGAAGTGAGAAATTTTCACTTAATAAAAATACTGAGTATAAGCATTTTGTATATGGGTTTAGACTTATCAGTTAAGGAAACAAAGCCATGTGAAAGTGGTTTCATAGGAAATGCAGGTTATCATCTAACTCTAAAGTGTATAAAATGATTATTATCTTATGACACTGTTTGCTGAGTTTAAGTAAAAAAGAAAGGTGGAAAAGAGTTGTTAGTTGAAGAACTTAAACTGCTACAGTTATCAACACTAGAGGAATGAGGTAAGTTAATCTTATATGATGATAAATGTGCACATCTTTATTCTTAAAGCATCGGTATTATATGTAGTGAACCTAAATCATTATTATATGGAAGTAAGATTTAAAGGATGAACCATTTGTGTAGATTGGGTTCATATGTTATATGGTTTGATAAATAATCAATATATAGTATCTGTCGACATCAGGTATATTAGTGTATAAAACCTGTATACCAGCTATCTGGGTCAATTCGGGTTGGAAAAAAAAAATGTTGGATTGTATAAAATAAGTATAGCAGCTAACTGGGTCAATTGGGTTGGGGAAAATCGCTGCAATTCAGATTTCAACACAGAAGTGGTATAAGCTGCACATCAGCTTGATTTCGCTACAATGCAACTTCTAAAACGCTGCATGACCGTGCGACAGCTTTTCAACGCTACTCAACAGCTATTATATGTTGTCCATCATGTTTTAAACGATGCTCAACACCTCCATACGCTGCTGATTTGTTTTGTACGTCGCCTAAAACCTGTTTTACGCTACTATTGCTGATTTATTTGGTTGTAGTAGCATGTTGTACGCTGTATTGAAGCTGCCCCGAACCTTTTATTTTTGGGCGAGTTTTGATGTGTATTTTGGTGTCATCACCTGAGTTATTAGTAGAACTTTTGTGTTCTTTACTTACATTATGATGTGTATTTATTCTCAGGTAATTTAGTGAGTTAAAGAAAGCATTATGTTCCTTTTTGGATGAAGTTTGCCATCAAAGTTATTACGTGGAGACATTATTGCAGAAGTCCAACACATTTAAGAAGATGAGAGTAAAGTTTAATGTATACAATTACATACGCATAGAAGTTGTGTTCAACAAAGGTCCAATATTGAGGATGATGCAAAGTCTAATATTGAGAACAAAAGAATATTTGTATACAAATGAAGAAAAGAAATTAAAGCATTAAGTAATAAAAATCCTAACACATGTCTACCTCAAAATGAAAAGATAAGATGATATAAAAATAAATACATACAAGTTTGAGGTATATACAATCTTCTGTACAACAGCAAACAACCCATGGGATTCATGATCCGTACTTTGGAGGTTCCTAGTTGATGGATACTATCTTTTCTTCAGATTCTAATTGAGGTGAAGATGAAGATGGTTGGTCCCCAGACAACAGATTCTCTGCTTTCACAATCTCCAAATCTTCGAGTTCCAGACTTTCACTGCTGCTACTCTTTTTAGGTTTGTCAGAATTCTTATCTTCTTCTTTTGGCTGCACCTGCATCTGATCACCACATAATTCAAACTGGTTATACGCTGAAGGCAGATTCTCAACGATCTCTTGCAGTTTCCCAGAACGTTCATCATTGCGATCCATCTCAATCGCATCCTACACGAAACATACATCAACAAACACAAGAACAAGAGACGAAAGAACAGTTATGTAACTTATGATAGTTACTTACTATTGCAGCTCTATTTCTAAAAAGTGGTAGAAATCTATTCTTGCAGAATACGTTGAAAAGGGCCGTGCAGACGATCAATGGGATGGTGCTGGTTGAAGCACTGCTCGACTTTTTCATTCCAAAAAGTATCCCGGCTACTACTTGTGTCAGTATCAAAGAAAAGATTGTGGCATTGTGCGCAAGAGTCCAGTAACTTCCATCTGTTTGGTATTTCACAAAGTAAACGTTCATGATCTGCAATCAATCAAAATATTATTAGATTATCATGTACGCGTATCGCATATGTAGATTGTAGGATATGAAGAAAAAGAAGCAAAACAAACCTGATTCCTGTAAACAAGAAACGCGAAGCAAAAGTAGACTAGCAAAAAAGGCAAGATCATAGGAGCCAAGATGCAGAAGGTGAAGCCAAGGAGTCCAAACAGAAGTACCCTTGTAACCTCTGTGTGGAATGCAAAGGTAACAGGTTGAACGAAATCATCATCCTTCATTAGAACACATTTAAACAACCAATTACCAAGAAGCGGGACGGGCTGCAACAGTTCAAATGACAGCCCTGACCATCCTGATGTCATTACATATGTCATAAAGAAGGAAGCCTGTCTAGGTATCAATTCAGCAAGCAGGGTAGCCAAGTCTTTAGGACTAGTAACCGTAAGCTTACCCATTCGCTCAATCCAAGAACCCGAAAGAATGTTGGAGAAGTAAACATTCCAAAACATAAAGATTAGGACTTTAACACATGCACTTCTTTTCCTTGTACTCCGGGACACACGTCCCTCAAGTGTGGAAAATAGCATCATCAGAGGTGGGACTATTGTTAGAAACACTGTCAGCACCAAACTAGGTAGATATCCGGTAATAAGGTTAATGTAACTCCTGTCTGATACACGTCTTAGGATTGGAAATGCGTTTTGCAGATACTGTATTTTGGTCAGACCTTGAACAAATGTAGTAGGCAGCAGGAACAACACGCTGAAGACTATAGATGCAATAAATACTGATATTTTACGGATCCATAGCAAGTTATAAGGTACACAAAGGTTCTGCCAGAATACATCTAGCGGTTCTGGAGCCAGTTCTGTGACCCATAACATAGGATCTGCTGACTGAATCGTTTGTGAAACCACCAAAGCATCAAATCTACTCCTGAAGAACACCAATGCAGCTTCACACTCCTGCATATGATATAATATAGCCACTGTTATATATAACTAGGAGGATAGATTTAACAAGCAGCTGGAACGGACCTTTCCCCTGAGTTCATCATCCACGTTACGGCTCGTTAATTCACTTCCTGATCCAACCGTTTTAAAAGAGTTCGATTTTGGTCCACAAAGCCCACACTTATGATCAACACTGGTGTCACAGCACTGATTATCAGGGGCAGTTGCCATTACGGGGACGGTTGTCATCACTTTATACATCTTCTCTGCATCCTCCTGAGAAAATAAGGTTTGTTTTAGAAGAAATGTGGATGTATTAGTGTTATAATGATGCATTTTTACCATAAGTTGCTGAACTGCACCAAATCGGTAGACTATTTGGTGGGAAATGTAACTGGATGCATAATAATTGCTGAAGAACTTCCCCACAGACTCGCTGTAGGACTCTACTGAAGACCAAGGGACGCCACGCACGACAACTGTGAAGTTACTTGGCCTTGTTGGAAACCTTTGTACTTGCTCCAGTCTCATCCTAGCAATGTTTTCATACTCCTATACATATATAAACATTCATGGTGTTTTCATTTCATAACACAAGTTCACATGCGAAATAGTATCCAATTGATATGTTAATGATGTAAGATAGAATCCTTACAAAGTATAAAAGAGTGCAAGCACATGCAGATATAACATACAGAGTTAAGCAGTGAGCCCAGAGCCTGAGAGAAAGATTGGAAGATATATATACAAGATAGATGGATTAATGTATTAGATTGAACCGATTTAGATGATGAAATTTTACACGCGTTGATCGAATGCATACCATCTTGATCCTTCTCTGACATTTCCAATAGTCAATAAGTCCATGGCTGTAGGATCTTCAACCCCTTGCAACCCTTCCCCAAAATAATTCAATGGAAGCACAAGAAAAGTGCAAAGAATAGTAGCAATCGCGAAAATACGGATACTGCACTTTGAATTACAAAAAAAATATAAGAAAAAGAAGAAATGTAATGATTATAGTATAAAAGGGAGGGTGGTAGTGAAGCATAGTAGTCAAAGGCGCTCAGGCCAGGACTGAAACATCTAAAAATGGCCTAAAACATGTCTAAAACCCCTGAAAATAGCATTTTTATAGTGTGCTCATTGCTTAAAAAAGCACTCGCTTTTTAAACGCCTTGAGCCTTTGACTACTATGCAGTGAAGTAAAGTGTACCTACCTAAAAATAACAATCCTGAGGAAGACAACTGCATCTATACCGCCACAAGCAAATATGTCTTCTTCTGTTGCTTGCCAAGCTTTTAAAATCCAGCTTGCAGAAGGCACAAATCTTTCAAAACAAAGGTTCTCGTTTCTAGTACGACCCTGAACAATCCGCTGGCCAAAGTAAACTTTAACATTGAGTGGTTGTTTTCTCAATATGGAATATAGCGAGAACATCCCCACCGAAATCCCTATGTTCATACCAGCCGAAGTCAATAAAGCTGGTATGTCCATCTTTTTATTTGATCTTTCACGTCAGCTTCACCTTCAACTTCAACTTCACCAATCTTACCAATCAACCCAAAACCTTAGACACTAACCCCTAACCACACTTGCTTTCAAGCCTGTAACATCAACATGACCAAATCGAATCATATTCGATCCAAATTTTTCCAAAAATGTAGGAAATTAACAAAAACATACTTGTGCAAGTGTCATGGGTCAATTTTCATTTGTCACCACTTAACCATATGCCAAATGACAAACATACCCAACAAAATCTCACTCAAGCAGTAGGGTCTGGGGAGGGTGAGTTGACTGCAAACCTTACCTCTATCGACTATCCCAATAGATAAAGAGACTGCTCCCGTTCAGTAAAAAGTTCTAAATCAGATAAACTTGCCCAAATTTCCACATAACAAAATCCAAGTTGCATAAATTGTTCTTTTGGTTATTGTGATATAGTCCTATACATAATGCCTAATATATGCATCAAACACTTAGATTCCTTGACTTAAGTTAGTAAAGTAGAGTAGCCTTAGATATCTAACTTGCGTATATTGTCTTTATTAAATTGCATTCTAGATTTATAAATATTATTATAATTTTGTATTTACAAAAACCAAACTTTACTCTAAGAACTTTATATTTTAGTTACTAACTAGTATTTTTACCCGGCGCGTTGCAACCGAAACAAATGCTTTAGCAAACACGCAACCAAATTCGTAGGAAGTTTTCAAAATAATTTTATGTATTTATAACATATACGATATAGCATACCATTTATACACACATGGAATTTTATTACAAATTTTAAGTGGAGTAAAATATTCAACATTAATATAACTATTATATGTTACATGAAGGACAAAGTAATAACATTATAACATAACCAAGTGTGTGTTGCCATGTAAATGAAAATGTGGGTTGGTGCATATATTGTTCTAGAAGAAAATAATAACAATGTTTTTATGTTTTGCTTGTCGTTGAAGGTTGATGAAAATAATAACAAACTATACACAATGGCCAATTGATGTACCTGTCATTATTTGTGCCTCGATAATTTTTGGTAATAGTTGTGTACCTGTTCAATTGTTGTTTACTTGCAATGGACAATTGATATTTGAAAACGCAAATAGTTTGTAATAGATAATACTTACTTGATATAATGACCAAAAAAGCAAGTTTTTTTGTGGAAACCGCTTCTAACACATGAGGATACAAATCATAAGATGACATGTATTAGAAAAAGGATTTGCTTATGGTTACTTAAAGGAAGAAGTATACACGTACAACATGGATAAACAATAAACAATTAATTTAAAAAATTTACTTGTAATTCCTTTTACCAAAAGTCTATTTTAGATTTCAAGACATATAAGAATTACAACATCCTGTATCCAACTAATGAACTAAATATTTGTACATGTTTATATCACCGAGTAGATCAAAATATTTGCACTCACTTGATCTTAACCATGTGATGGATTAACATCAAATTTTAAGAAACGTATGAGTGAAAAAAATTATATATTTTCATACTTAGAAGCTTAGCATGTAATGTTCAAGAATTATGAAATACAATGGGCTTGAGAGCTTTCTAAATGATAACTCTTATGAGGATGGAACTATTACAAGTAACATGAATGTAAAAAAAATAACTTCATTTATTATAGGTGCCACATAAAATCGATTGATAAACCATAACATACAGTTTAAACGAATAACAAATGACAACATCATACACCAAAATTCAAACAAATAACAAATCACATCATCATACACCAAAATTCTTTGCCCAGACATTACTACTTTTAAGAAGAATTACAAAAAAAAATATAAATAGATAAAAACTGAAAACTTTTTGCCTTTTCTCCAGTGGCAAATATCTCTTTTATAATTAGCTTCCAGCTAGCTGGTAATGGAGATAGTTTTAGTCTATCCTTTGAGATTGTTATGATTTTACGTCTCTTCTTTGTCTTTTTATAAAAATGAACATGAATCCAAAGACAATACAGATGAACACGATAAAAGATTATTTTTTTAACACCAAATCACTAAAGCCCAAAAAAACATGATAATTTTTTTTAAAGCCGTGAGAAACATAGCTAACATGAATGAACATGAGGACATGAGGTGTAGACATAGAAATTAGTTGTAAAACAACTAAATTATACCAGGTAATTATTAACCAAATCAAATTAATCAAGTTTCCGTTTCCTTTTACATGTTGTGTTACTCTCATTGTTCTTTGCTGGAATTGCTATTCCGTGGTCTCAGGATGTGTTCCATTCCAAACAAAGTTTTGACACATTAACATCATCAATTAGTTTTAATCGGTAAATCTCATTACCTAGCCTTATCATAAAAAACATACTTGTGAATATGAATAGAATCATACCTTGCAAAACAGACAACAGAGAGGATGTAGGAGTTTCAAGTCCCCTTCACAATTTATGAAACTGTTAACTTAACACAATATCAGGTATGTGTATTAGATTATCTGGTCTAATTCATGGAAACTATGTGGCTTAATGCCTATTTATATGCTTTTGAATCATATTTTAACACACCAATTGTTCATACGACATTTATAAGATTATATAGATCTTAAGTCCAGTCCAGCAAATAGAATAAAGCACATATTTTAGCATCGAATGACCAGATCCACAGTGGCTAAGATGCAAATCAATTAAATTTATGAAACAAAAAATAAAAAGCACATGAGAAGCAACAATTAAATTGCATACTGATCAAAATCAAAAATATTTGGTCTAAAAGTGAGATTAAACCTAATTAATCAACAATAATTCTCATCAGGAATCTATTTAGAATAATCAAAATATGAATTTATAATTTAGGGTTAAGGGTTAATCGTTCAAGGTTGTAGAGATGACATACCTGAATTGAAATCCAATTGTAAAAAATGTAAACAGTTGATGATGAAGATGGCGATCGGTGGTGATAAATCTGGAGACAATATGAAACAAATTAGGGATTTTGAAATGAAAACCTAATTAATCAACAATAAATCTCATCAGGAATCTATTTAGAATAATCAAACCATGAATTTATAATTTAGGGTTAAGGGTTAATCGTTCCAGGTTGTAGAGTTGGCATACCTGAATTGAAATTCAATTGAAAAATGTAAACAGTTGATGATGAAGATGACGACGACGACGGCGTGGCGACGGCGAGATACTGAAGAGAAAGGGAAAAAAATTGGCGAAATAAACTATAAACATAAGAATGCATAGATGTGAGACGGTTATCATTGCGGTTTGGTAACGGCGGAAGGGAATCGTTACGTCCGTTCGGCGGAGGTGGGAGGGGTAGATGAGGAAAACAGAAAGGGGATGGTTGATGGTGAAGATGGACGGCGGAGGGGGGAATAGTGCAAAGTGAAGGGGAAGGAATCAAGGAAGACGTGAAGTGGAACGGAAGGAAACGGAGCTACGCATTTTAAGGGTTTGTAATTATATATACACTTAATAGGAAGTGTCGGTGGCCAATGGGGTGCCACCAACACAACAAAATATTTTATATTATATAATTAGAACACTAAGTTTTCCTTGGTGGGTTGGTTCATATTTAATGCCTTAAGGTTTTGGTTTAGTTTAAGGTCATCGGTTCGATCCTCATGGCAACTATTTTTTTTTTTTGTTTCTTTTTCTTTTTGCCCCTCAATTTTCAAATATACCCTTTAGCTTTATAAACTTTCAACTTTATCCATTAACTAAATTTTCTAACTCTTTCCCTTAAATTTCTACACTCTCAAGTTTACCCCTCACATATTCGCGCCACAATTTGTCTATTTCTCGATCTCCAGAACGGGGTCACGGAAACTTCGTATGTTTTTTTTATTTACTTAGTCACGTTAGTGTCACCGCCACAACGCATGTAATGAAGTTCGCAAACCCGCCGCATCACGCGGACTTAGTTTCTAGTTACAAGATTAAACTTCAAGTAAATATATATATATATATATATATATATATAACAACCACCCTAACAAATTCCAAAATAAAGCATAACCTCATACCAAAATCTATGCAATCAAATTGTATTTAATTTTCATTCTCTTGTGGGTTAATTAAACATAAAAAAAAACACAATTATTAGCTTTGAATGCGTAGGCCATGAAGAACTTCAAAATTACAACAAAATACGGCGTAAATTAATCTTAAAAATTATCTATGCATGATCGAAAACAACGTGAGATTGAACCCCAAATGTTGATAGATTCTATCATTCTAACCCTAATTAAGATGATGATGATGATGATGATGATGATGATGATGATTACATAACAATGACAGTATAAATAATAAAGTCGGATGAACATACCTTGGATGAAACGATTACAGAAAATTATAAGTTTGATTGATTCATTGAATAACATGATATGATATTGATTTAGAAGGGTAGGTTAGGGTTTATCTGAGATGATTGGGAGGGAATGAATGTAAGAACAAATTTGAAGAATGCCGATGGATACGCCTACAAAAAAGCCCGCCCAGGATTTTGGATTCAAGGATTTTCTTTAATTTGACAATAACGGCACATTTCGAAAAATATTATTTGATGGTGTCACAAATCTAGTGATTTATAACAACGGATTAGAGGATCTGAAACTGTGGCACAAAATTTAATAGCCATTAAATCTCTAAATTGTTGGGGAGTAGCGACAAATGTGTCACTAAAAATACAAAATTGTTGAATATAAAAACTGTCACTAATTTCTAGTGAAAGAAAGCAATAGGTTTATTTAAGTTGTCTCAACAATGAACAATGATTTTATATACAAGTTTGTTAAAACAAAATATAGTATTGTATTAGTTGTTAAATGGATATTTAAATGATAATATAGAGAGAGAATAAGAATCAATTACAAAGTGAAATTAACAATAGGATGTGATCTAGATAATTGATCCAAGGAATCAATGGTTGAGATTATGGAAGACTGTCACGTCAGCAATATTCACTCATGAAAAGGTAAAATTAAAATAGCATACCATTGTTTAACCTTTTTTCAAGTTCCCTCATGTTTTTAAACGTAAATAACTTTTTTATACGACAATCATTTTTTTTTATAAAAATTATATTATGAAATCGAGTATTTTATCCTCTCTAATTGAAGTTTAGTATTGCTATAATGTGTGCGTAATTATGTCGTAGATACAAATACCCATGAGCGCCCCCCCCTCCATGCCACGTGTCGTATTCTGGTGGATTCCTACGTTTTACAAGTTAATTTCACTTTATACAATAACCTGAATCTTTTTTTTTTTGCGTGATTAAATAAAGAAAAAGTTTCAAAGAAGATAAAATTTTAGTGTATTATTTTCATGATTTTTTGAATAATTTGCTTGGTTTTTTTAACAAAATATGATCACATTGTCCAATTATTTGACAAGTTTGTGTGATTATTTTGTCATAGTATTTTTACTCTATGTACATCTTTTAAATCTGGGTTCTTTATCATCATTCATATAATTTAACTAAAAGACACATTTACCTTCTTAATTTAAAGGTTTTAAAAAAAATTTCCACATCAGATTCGTTATATTTATCTCTATTTTATATAATACTCTTTATTCATTTTTTATTATTCTCTTTCTCTTCCATTTACAAAAGAATTATAAGGGTATTGAGTTGGTAAATATAAAAAATTATAATTCAATTCATATACATTATCCTTATAATTTAAGTATAAGAAAAATTATAAAGAATGTGATTGAGTGGGTAATTTTAAAAGAAATTTAAAATTTACCTTAAAGGATAAAAGATAATACATTATGAGTGCTCTTATAATCAGACGGTGTGAGTGCTCTTATATTTAACTTTTATTATATCTTCTATGGATGTCATGTCGTCTGTTATTATTGTTGCTAGGACAACAAGTTTTTTTTAGAACGGCGTTTGGTATACCCCAATACTAGAGTGAGTATTCCTGAGACGAGATTTCAACCGTCCATACTGAATTTGACGCTCTAGGCATAACTCACTCAAGAACACCATCAAGGAGGAAAACCCACCCACTGTGGGAATTTGATTACAACTTTCTGCAAGGATTTTGTGAGAAAGGGGTGTGTGCCACCTGGCATGAGAGGGGAGTGGAACACTCCCTGCCCCCTCGTGGCCAGAGCGTTTCGTGGGTGTAGCAACGACGTGAGGAGAGGAAGAAAGAGTCGTTGCAGCTCGTTGACCAAGAAAAGAGCCGTTGAGCTCTAATTTGGGTAAAAAAAATTATTTTTTTTAAATCTACAAATACTACTCTTTTATACTTCAATTTTACCATACAAAATTACCAATTCTACTATTCTTCTACTCATTTTTTTATGCAATTTCTTATCATCTCCTACAACCAACATGACCCCGAACAACCCGTGGCATAACGCAAACAACCCGTGGTTAAACCTCAATAACCCGAGCAAAGCCAAAAACCCTGAATAGCCCATGGGTCAATTGTTACATGCCCCAACCATAAAAGTGATATGGGTGTGGCGTTTACTATGATCAAACCTTTGGAGGTTTTGAGAAATTGTTCGAAGTGGACGAATGTCCCGTTGATGAGACAATCATCAAAACGATCAAAAACCTCATTCGATAACGAAATAATAGTCAACCTAATTCGGATGGTCGTAGTCACATTAACCTCAATGACACGGACGATGAGTTTGAAATTCCTGAGGAACCAATTCGCCCTCCCGGAAGGGACAACAAAGGTAAACAGGTAATAACCTCTATAGAGCCCGACTACAAACAAAGTTTAGATAATATACGGGGTCGGATGAACAAATTTAATGACTTAACCAAGATAAAGTTTCAACAAGAGAATGCAAGACAAAAAGCTATGGATTTGAAACTATATTTTATGAACATTGACCATTATGTGAGGAAGGAACGTGAACAATACGTGAAGATGAAACAAGAAATTAAGGAGAGATATGGCATGTAGTTTTAGTATTATTATGTTTTATTATCATTTTGTAATGATTAAAAAAATTAGTATTATTGCATTTTTTTAATAATTAGTATTATTTTTTAAATAAACAATTATTTAAAAATAAATAAGTAAATATAAAAAAGTTAATGATTAAGTAATTATTACACAAACTGGTCAAATTCACTAAATCACTACACACCTTAGACAATGTGAATGTGACCAAAGCCACTGCCTAGTTGATGCCTACGTGACATCACTTTTTTATCACTCACGTAACCACTAAACAGCCTTATAGAGGACTTGATGCTTATTTGATGATAACAAGATTTAAATGCATGTTGTAGTGATATCTAGTTTGTTGCATTTTTTTAAAGTCAAATGTTACTCATAACAATTGTCTAGGTTTGAAACTGGGACCTCCCCTCTAAGAGGCAAGTGCCCCCGACCAAGTAGGCTAGCCTCACATTGCCTCTAGTTTGTTGCATTTGACTTGGTAGTTTGGTTATTTCATAATTGAATATAAATATGTGTGTATTCTCTAAATTTGATGATTAGGTGAGTTTAATTTTACTATGTATAAAGATAATACAATAACTCCTTGAAAAGTGCTTAATGAATACTTGGTAAAAATTGGAAATTGAAATAACGAAGATTGTGGTAGCAACCGCCTACACTACATAGTCGAGTCCTCCAAGCAATTTTTTACTCCGTAGTTTTAATTTATACGTATTCGGCCAAAAATTTTATAGTTATTAAGTTCCGGCCCCCCTGATAGGAAAGAAAAATTATAGGATTCCGCATCGACGTTTTTCTTCAAGCTTCGTCACTGCCTCCAAGTGAGAAATCCATTTTTCCCCGTGTGTTTTGATAATTATTAACTCATGTATAGTATGTCATATCATAACTAGCAATAACCAATGTTTTCAAATGTCTACAACTCTCCATCATTTTTAATATAAATTAAATGTCTCATTTATAAGAAACGAGCAGGTTATGTCAATATGTCTGCACGTTATGACGGTGCAAATTTAAATAGAATTTATATCAAAAGATAGATAAAAATAGGGTTGTAACGGTATATTCAGAACTTTATAAAATATTATATTTGAAAAATAAAACAAAATTTGTCATATCGATCAACAACCATAAAAACAAATACCAGTTCTGATAATACCGAAGACGGTACCGATGTAGTTGGGTCGGTATCGGTTTCGTCGTCACGACTCACGCTACCGGTATGATACAAAAAATACCCTATTTCAAATATAACTCCGTTTTAAATAAAAATTTATGCAAGAATATCGAGAAATAAATAATTAAACACAACGGCATATTAAGCTTTTATAAAATGTTAACGAACACACTCTATTAAAGAAATATTAAATTTGTAAAAAATTAAATAGGTTTAAGGAGTATATTTTATATAGAATATAAAAAAAAGATGAAATTGAAACTAAAAGAAAAAAAAAACACACACACCCCTCCACTACATACCAACATTTACTGCTTGATAAATGTTAGTGTACTATAATAATAACTCAATTTTGGGCCACAGCCACTGCATACTAACATTTCTTTTGGGCAATAATTTAATATTTTTGATACATTTCTTTTGAGCATACTAACATCACCTTTTTTTTCATTTAACATTTAAATTCGTTTTCTTCATCTTATAAGATGATATACTGATATCATATTTATATTTTTATAAAATGGAAGTAGTGGAAAATCATTAATTACGAAAATAAAACCAAATCTTTAAAATTATTTTATCTAAACTTACAAGTTTTGGACAATATAAAACTAAATTTGATTTCGGTTTTTTATGTATAACCAAAATGATTAAACTTTAAAAACCAATTAAAAAATTGGTGGAACTTTTCATGTATAAAAAGCTATAAACCTAATTCAAAATTTCCATCTCTATCTACCAAACATAATGAAAGTCAATCAAGCACTCTTCTAAAAAATAACTAATTGAGCACACAAATATAGAACTTATTTTGCTTCTTTAAATAACATGAAGGGATTAATATACAATTGAATGTCACTTTTCCAAAAAAATTTTAGAGTAAATTACAGAAATCGTCCTTTATTTTATATCATTTTTCAGATATTGTCATTTAGCCTAAAAATTGTTAGAGATCGTCCTTTATGTTTACAAATCTTGCACGTTACGTCCTTTGGCCCTAACTCAGTTAAATTTCTCAGTTAAATCTGGTTATGTGCAAAACACACAAGAGTTCTTTTGTAATTTTACGAGTTTTGCACATCACGTCCAAGATATTTTAATTAACATGATTTTTAATTAAATGGATAAAATTACAAAAGTAACCTTATGTGTCTTACACATGACCAGACTTAACTGAAAATTTTAACTGGGTTACGGCCAAAGGACGTAACGTGCAAGATTTGTAAACATAAAGGACGATCTCTGACAATTTTTGGGTCAAATGACAATCTCTAAAAAAGGGTATAAACATAAATGACGATTTCTGTAATTTAACTCTTTTTTTACCAACAACGCCTTGTCTAGGATAAATACACCGTAACCTGCAGATTACCTACACCCTTGTCTAAGATAAATACACCATAACCTACAGAGTACCTACACTCTGTAAGATTTGAATCCCTAGTCTTTTTTTATTTGGTACATCACTTACCACCAGGGTGACGAATGTCACTTGTCCAATTAGATGGTATTTACTCAAGTATTTAGTAGCTTTTTAATTTTTTCTAATAGAATAGTGAATGCATCAGAAAATTACATAAGAGTACCAACTAAAACTGCAGATAATTTCTAAAGTTTAAAGTCTTATAACTTCAATCAACAAGGCAATTTCTTTAGACTCCAATCAAGAGATTAGATCTCAATTTCCCCAAAGTGACATAGAACAAGAATTAAGCTTCAATGTCATGCATAACTTATTAATAATGTCAAGAAAATTCTACAACAATTGCAATGCCGTCCTCATCAACAAATACAACCATAAATCAAGCAAAAACAGTAAAAACCACCAATGTCAAAGACTTACCAATGCTCTTTTATTTATGTTTCACGCGTTCTTCCTAGCAAGCTTTGTCCATTCGGTATGAAAGGCACCAGGGCGATCAACCCGCTCATAAGTATGAGCACCAAACAAGTCCCTTTGAGCCTGAACAAGATTTGCAGGCAACCGAGCCCGTCTATAGGTATCAAAATAAGCAAGACTAGCACACATCCCCGGTGTACTAATCCCAGCAGAAATAGCCAACCCCACAACCCTCCTCCACGCCGCCTGCCTCTGCACCATCTCCTTTGCAAAATCAGGGTCCACCACCAGACTCGCAAGATTAGGGTTCCGCTGGTACGCCTTCTTAATCCTATCCAAGAAAACCGCCCTAATAATACACCCGCCTTTCCAAATCCTAGCCAACTCCCCAAAATTCAAGTTCCAATTTTTCTCAAGACTCTTAGCCCTCAACAAGTTCATCCCTTGCGCGTAACTACAAATCTTGGACGCATACAAAGCTTGCCTCACATCATCAATCAACCGCTTCTTATCAATCCCACTTCTAACCGTCCCCACCTCCTCTTTCAACCCTGCCTCCGCCAAAACCTCAGCAGCAGCCACCCTCTCGTCCTTCAAACCACTCAAATACCGACAATCCAAACTCGCAGCGATAGTAGGAGCCGCAACAGACAGCTCAGCCGCCTGCTGAACCGTCCATTTCCCAGTCCCCTTCATCCCAGTTTTATCCAATATCTTATCCACCAACTCCCCATCACCATGTTCATCCTTAACTTTAAAAATATCAGCCGTAATTTCAATCAAAAAACTCTCTAATTCCCCCCTATTCCACTCATCAAAAATCTCAGCTAATTCTGAATTACTTAACCCCCCAACATTTTTCAAAACATCATAAGCTTCAGAAATCAATTGCATATCACCATACTCAATCCCATTATGAACCATTTTAACAAAATTACCAGACCCCCCCTCCCCAATGTATGTAACACAAGGTCCATCTTCCACCTGTGCAGCAACTTTTTCAACAATATCTTTAATATTATTATAAGCTTCATAAGAACCACCTGGCATTAACGACGGTCCGTTCCGAGCACCTTCTTCGCCGCCGGAGACTCCCATTCCGAGATAAAGCAGTCCTTTGCTGTTGGCTTCGACAATTCGGCGTTCGGTGTTCTCGTACCACTCATTTCCGCCGTCGATGATGGTGTCTCCGGGCTCCATGTGAGCGGATAAAGCGGCGATAGTTTGGTCGACCGGCGCACCGGCTTTGACGAGGATGATGACAGATCGGGGCTTCTGGATTGAGAGTACGAAGTCTCGAGGGGTGTAGTGGCCGGTTAACGGGAGGTGGCCTTCGTTGTGGGCGCGATCTAGGGTTTCGTCGACTTTGGAAGTGGTGCGGTTGTAGACGGAGATTGGGAAGCCCTTTTCGGCGATGTTGAGGGCTAGGTTTTGGCCCATGACGGCGAGTCCGGCTAGGCCGATGCGGGAGAGTGTGGCGGCCTCCATTGAGAGAATTTTGGGGGGGGGGGGGGGGGTTTGGAGAGAGTTTGAGGGGTGAAATGAAGGTGAGTGATGAAGGTGGTTATAAAATGGGAGTGATTGTGGTTGGTGACGGACTCGTCGAGGGTTTGAAACGTTGATTGGCTGCACAACCCACGAAAGGTTGTGTCGTTACCTTCTTTTGTTGAAACTTTTGGGTCTCTGTATCTTCATTAGTTAGTCCTTTCAGAATTATAATTATACATTTCAGTCTCTAACTTAAACAAATAAACAAACAAATATACCTGGTGAATGTTGGAAGTTTGATTTCTAACAGTGAATCCCTATCGTCTTTAAGAACTCATATCACTGACACTGATCATGTCCTTAGAGATGTGTAAATCTAATAAGTCCTTCATAATCTGCTCCTCCCAAGTCAGCTTCGGTCTTCAAATGCACATCTTCCCCCTCCACAGTGGGAGTTTTCACGCTCCTCACCGGTGTCGTCATCTGTCTCCTCCGTAAATGCTCGAACCATCTCAATCTCTCCTTTCTTAACTTATCAGAAATGCGTGAGACCCTTAATTTATCCCTAAAAACTTCATTCCTTATCCGATCCAACCTTGTGTGCCCACATATCGACCTTAACATTCTCATCTCTGCTACCTCCATCTTTCTCGCTTGTGTTTTCTTGATTGACCAACAATATGTATCATACAACATCGTTATTCTTACTATAACCCTATAGAATTTCCATTTTAATATCTCTGGGAACCTTTTGTCGCACAAAACGCTTGTAGCTGCTCTCCACTTTCACCAACCCGTCTGCACACGATGAGCTACATTGGATCGATGTCCCTGTCATTTTGTACGAATGGTCCTAAGTATTTGAACTTGATTGTTTTCGGAACAACTTGGTGTAGGTCCCGGGGCCTCGGTCGAGCAGCGGAAAAGCACGGATCTGTCCGTCGATTTGTGTGGGAACAAAGAAGAACGAGACAGAGAGAAACACGAACATAAAGAAGAGAATCAACACAAAAACGATAAGTAATCCATAACAACAAAGTCATCTCACATTACATACCGAAGAAGTACACATCTCTCGTCTACGCTCACGGTCCAGGGGTCGGGAGAGCTCGTCCCGACCCGAACACCTCTCGACCTTGTTCCAAAAGTTCCACCTACAAATGAATACAAGTCTTCAATTTATAGGGGCAGGAACACTACCTGCGTACTTGGCTAAATACGTAGGGCATTACACCTTCCTGCGTACTAGCCTAGTACACCGATACATAGAATTTAATCTATACCTAAAACTTTTTTTTTTGAATCCCAGATGCTAGTTCATGCGTACTTAGTAAATACACACATAAAGGGTGTTCATGCGTATTTAGTAAATACGCAAAGCCAAGTACCCATGAGTACTTGTTAAGTGCGCAGAGAAATGCTCATGCGTACTTAGCTAAGTACGCAGGTCACTTCTCATGCGTACTTACTAAGTACGCAGGGCTAACCCGAAAACGTGATTCTGCGTACTTGTTCAGTACAGCAATTTTCTTGACGGATCTTGAGAAGAATACTTGAAAAGTGTTGGATCTGATAAATTGATGCTTCCAAAAGCTTAGAAATCATCTTCTAACAAACCCTCAGCCTTCCAAACACCAAATGAAGCGATAACAAAGACGAATCTAAGGATTTTTGACAGAAAGGTAGCGAACTTTCATAACTCAGATCTGTTCCAAAAACCCTAAAACTCGAACCTGGAACACAAATCAACGAACACCGAGGCTCTGATACCACTTGTAGGTCCCTGAAGCCTCGTCGCGCAGTGGAAATACATGGATCTGTTCAGTGATTTGAGTGGGAACAAAGAAGAACGAGACAGAGAGAAACACGAACATAAAGAAGAGAATCAACACAAAAATGATACGTAATCCATAACAACGAAGTCATCTCACATTACATACCGAAGAAGTACACATCTCTCGTCTACGCTCACGGTCCAAGGACGGGAGAGCTCGTCCCGACCCGGACACCTCTCGACCTTGTTCCAGAAGTTCTACCTACAAATGAATACAAGTCTTCTATTTATAGGGGCAGGAACACTACCTGCGTACTTGGCTAAGTACGCAAGGTATTGGTCATGCGTACTTGCTAAGTACGCAGGACCAACTGGTGAACAATCTAAGTACGCAAGAACACCCTCCTGCGTACTAGCCTAGTACACCGATACATAGAATTTAATGTATAATTACTAAAACATGCTTCTATACTTGGCCTCCTATAGACATATGTGTGTCATCCTCACTGTTTGCCCCACTGAAATTACAGTAAAGGTACACGGTTTTTTACCTACTTATGCATGTTTATTCATGTCATAGATGTTCGGTGTGCATACCATGAACATGAATATTAATAATATTATATATAGTTTAACTTAAATATTTTTATGACAAAACTATTTTTCTAAATATTTTATATTTTTGTGTGAATTCATTTATCTCTTAAATTGTCAAACACAAACAAATATATTTTCTTAACGAGCGAATATAAAACACAAAATTTGTTCATTAAAATGTTTGTGTTTGTTAATTTATTTGGTTAAATTTAAATAAACAAACACAAACAAGCTTAATCTTTTTTTGCCTTCGTTTGAAATAAGAATTTGAAAATAAGAACATTCTTCTTGATTTGTATTCGACTATTCGTTTATGTTTGTTTTCGTTCATTTGCCTTCGTTTATGAAATTATACTTAATTACAAAAGGCATATTGGTAGCCTTTTATGCGTCTGGTACAACTATGTATTGCATAGCTAATGTCATGATGCTATCATCACCAACTTTCTATTTTCTTTCTTCTTTTTTTGACTTTTGCGACGCGCAGGAAAAAGACACTAGTACTACTTTAAATAGAATACTATATTTTTTACATTAAGTTTAAAACAACTTCTTATACGTGACCAAAAATAAAAGCGGTTATCTACAAACCTATAAATGGCGACTGCTACTAAATTTAACTTCCGTCTCTACTCATCTTTTCAAGATGAATTCTCTTTTGTAATTCTTTATTTATAATAATATTTTTAATTAATTGCTTCCACCATTTAGGTTTTTCACTTTATAATTCAATGTTTAGTTAAATGTTAATTTTTATAATCACAACAAATATGTTATAAAGAAAAAATAATCATGTTAAAAGTATACATATAATCAATGACACCGGATTTGTCGTTTCGACAGCCTTATTTTTATCAGCGTTTCTATGTGTAAATAACAACAAACAGAAGAAAAGCCTACAAACGTAATGGTATCACATTTGTTATGTATTCCCGCAAGTCCAAGTAGGAGTTTGAATTAAGCAAGTAAATCCCCATTATATTATATGGGATGGGTGTACGTACATTAAACAACCAAATTGTGATCAAAATATATAAATGATTAGTTGTAGATAATAAATCACAAAATTCTTACAGGTTTCAAATACCAAACCTGCCCAGTTTCTTCATATAACTTACGATTTCTGACTAGCATTCGATACGAACCGCTCCACTTTCTGAAGAAATAAACTTAGGTTTCTTGTTAACTTGATGCAAACACTGAATAACATCTCCAATCTGGAAATCACAACAATCACGAAGAACAAGACCGCACTCGTTTCCTTTCTGGACCGTTTCAACGTCTTGGGTCTCTCTTTTCAAAGAAACACAACACCCTTCAAACACAACTTCACCACTTCTTAAAAGCCTCATGGTGCATGACCTGCTGACGTGGCCATCCATGACTCTGCAACCAGCAATCTTCACATCATCCCCTTTAGCTTTGCTTCTTCCTTTGAGCTCAAAGATGTTGAGCACTTGTGCCTCACCAGCCACCTGTGTCTCAAATGTTCCAGGAGCTTTTTCCACTACGAAGTTGCCAACATCTTCTAGAAGATGGTAGATCACTCTATGCACTTTAATCTACAAAAAGATATATATTAAGGATCAAATACAAAATGAAAAAATGGTATGAAATGTACTAGGGAAACCTGGTCATTGATTAAGATAATCAACAATTGAGATGTCAGGGGGCGTCACGTGCATTGGCGTACCCACCCAGCCACTTTTATAGGGATGGGTCGTCCGACACCCATGAAAAAGATTTTTTATTTTTTATATATACGATATTATTCCGAGCGACCCTCAAGAAATTATTTTTTTGACCAAAACGACACCCAAAAATTTAATTTAAAATTTTACAAATATAAACTTATTAATTGTTATAAACTAATTAACAAATATAAAAGTATTATAAATTAATAGTTATTTGTAACTACCCATTAATCCTTATAAACAGTTAAGCCCACTGGGCCACTAACCATTTAACCCAATAACCTTTCTATTCCCTTTTAAACAATTAACGTGCCTTGTCAAACTCTCCCCGACTCCCCGTCCCCATCGGACGTGATTCAGTGAAACGGAAACAAGCGACTTTCGACTGAGAAGTGCCGCCCCCATTACCCAATCGGCAATCACCTGCCATGGCGGCCTGCGAGAGTCGGGTCGCGTGTCGGAGTGGTGGCCCTCCAGTCTCCCGAATCCGGTTCCAAAAGACCAAACAACCCCAATTTAGGTTTTTTTTTACTTTTTCTCTAATAAATTAAGTATTTTTTGAACTTTTTCTCTAAATTTTACTTTATTGTTTGATTATTTGCTAGATTATTTATTAGAATATTAGATTATTGATTGATTATATGAATAATGATTTGGATAATTGAAAGTTTCATGTTTAGTCTATAGATTTGTTGATTTAAATTTTCAATTTTAGGAATATTGTAAAAATTTTCAATCATATGAATTTATGAACCGAATCAAAAACCTTAGATCTCTACTCGAAAACTCAAAATATTTCGATAACCTAACCAATCCGGTAAAAAAAAGTTAGATGACCCAACTCAATCCGGCAAAAAACATTTCAATGACCCGACCTGACAAAAGTCCCTTTTAATAGACTTCCAACCACCAAAACTTCCAACATCCATGAAAAAAATTCCTAGGTCCGCCACTGGCCACGTGTACACAATGAAACGAATTAAATGGCTGGAAGGGGCAAAATGGGAAAATCCACTATTGTTGACTTTTATCTAATTCCCATTTTCTTTTTAGACTCAATTTTTTTTTATTGAACGGCAACACCTAGATATTCTAGGATAATAGGGTTTCCCCGGGGCAACACCTAGAACATCTAGGGCAGCCCACCCCAGGAGAAACCCCCTAACAGGGTAAACCCCCTGGCCTGGCCACAGACCCCTTTTTTGATGTGGCCAGGATTCGAACCCAAGACCTCCACAATGGGAAGTCTTGGGGCTACCATTGCATCAAATGACCAACAGTTTTCTTTTTAAACTCAAATAACTTTTATATACTTCATTATTTAAAAAAAATTATACCATAAAATCAAGAATTTTATAATATTAATTTGAGTATTGTACATAAAAAACAATTCTTTTAAAAAAACGTCGATTATAGCGTCAGCAGCGTGATTATACTGTGGTTTATAGCGTGAATAATGTGTTTATAGTGTGGATAGCGTGCTGTGAGTAAATAGAATGAATTTATATCGACGCAAATACTCCTCGCCCAAAGACACGTGTCGTATTTCTTGTAGCTTCCAATACTTAACAAGTTAAAAACACTTTGTGCATCAACCCACCTGATACGACTCCACGGGTCGACCCATCTGGGTCCAACAGGTCTCAGGTCAAGTTAATCAGCAGCAAAAGTGTAGGGCTGAATTAGTGGGGAGCTGAATGTTAGGGCAGTCAAAGTCAAGAGGAAAGTCAGGAGGCTGAAAGTTGAAGTTTAGGAGTAGTAACTGTTTTATTTCACATTTAAGTATTCTATTTCCTGTTCTAGTTTGCTAGTCTTGTTATTTTGATTATCTAAATTATAAGTTCATCTTTTAATTGGAGAGCAACCCTTCTCGAATTGGGTAATCTATCCATGTTTTTCTATAAATAAAGCAACCTACTTTTGAGGTTCTATCATTTGGTTCCATTGCCGGCATAGTTATCAAAAGCGAGCGCCTTGTGCGCCTAGGCGCAATTTTAAGGCGAGGCGCGATAAATGCGCCTTGACTTTAAGGCGAGTGCCTTGTGAAGCTAACGAAGATTTTGGTACTCTACTTTGTGCATTTTGTTATTCAAATTTTGGATTTACATTTGAATCTTTGACTATTTTAGAACTTTTGGAACTAATTAGATGATATTAAATGTTATATAATAGATTTTCTTTATTTTATTTGAAGAACAGTATTATTTTTAAGTATAGATTCCTTTCATTCAAGTGCGCTTCTTTTTTCTCAGGCCCTCGCTTTTTTTTGTGCCTTGCGCCTAGGCCCCAGGCGAGGCCTATGCGCCTTGAGTGCGCCTAGCGCCTTTGATAACTATGATTGCCGGGAAACTCGAAGATGGAGCAGACCCCGGAAATATCGTTGCCCAGTTGGCAGCCATTGAGGCTAAACTTGATTCTTTGATAGCCCTGTTGAGGCTAAACTTGATTCTTTGATAGCCCTGTAGAAGGATATTGCAGCAATAAGGAAGTATGGCTACAACAGCGAATCGACACGATCAAGGAACCCGAGGATGAACACCAAGATCTAGTGGCAGATCCAGGAATGGAGGAAATTCCTGGCGACTCTGCTGGACAGAAAGAATTGGACATCGCGCCAATTTCAAGTGAACCTGCTGCACAACTATTAAAGGCTTGGCGCCTGGATGTCACTAATGACAAAAAGAATTGGAGAAAAGTTGCAAAGGACACAACAAATGCACAATGTTGGCAGGAAGCAGAAAGAGAAATAGGCTTAATTGCGAGCAAATGGTCATCTAGGTGGGGTCCAGATGAAAAAGACCATGAAAAAGACTAGGTAGGGGGCCGGCGGCTCACCGGTGTGGTTGTCGGTTGTGGTGTAGAACGGTGGTGGCGGCAGGGGGCGCCATCTAGGGTTCCGGCGGCTAGAGGCGGCGGCTAGGGTTCCGCCGCGTGGTGGTGAGGCTGACGGCAGTGGTGTTGGTTAACGGCGGTGGTAGAAAGAGTGGAAGAAGAAGACATCAGCGGAGGTTTGTTGTGGTGGTGGGTAAGGCGGCGGCGGCCGGCCGCCCCTCTGGCGGTGTTTTCCGGTGATTGAGCTCTAGCTCTGATACCAACTTAAACCTTGTAATATGATTGTATTAGAATGTGATTGTGAGTTTAGGGTTTACATAAGGAGATGTTTATATAGAACACCATATTACAAATCTAGTCCCTATATTATATCACTTAGTCTAATACTGAAGCATCGTTTCAGCATGTTCAGGGCACTACATCCAGAGATCTTTGGCTATCCCTCGAATGTGCCTATGCTCCTCATACTTCCTCGAGGGAATACACTCTTCGTTCTCAGCTTTTCAAGATTGCAATGAAAGGTGATGAGTCTGCTTCTGCTTACCTGACCCGGGCTCAGGAATACTCTGATGCACTTGCCAACATAGGAGAACCGGTAAAGGAAAAAGATCTTGTTATATTGGTGCTCTCCGGTCTACGGGCAGAATACAACAGCCTGAAGTATACTATCCTTGCTCGACAATTCCCAACAACTTTTGTCGAACTTCATGGTCTCTTGGCTGATCATGACTACATGATCAACAAGCACTCCACAGAAGGGACCCCAACACAGGCATACACGGCTGCTACTACCAACCGTGTTGTACCCGATCAGTCTCTGTCTCAACCAGAGGCTATTCAACAACTTGCTACTCAACTTGGTTTACAACTTCAACCGGGTAGTTCACAACCAGCACAAGCCTACTACACAAACCGGTCTGGAAATAATCGTACTCGTGGCTCAAACTTTCGGTCAGGAAGTACCCGTCGACGAGGGAACTACAACAACCGCAATCAAGGAGGAGGTAATCGTAATCAATTTAGTTGGGCTACTAATCAGAATACTGTTTTTGGTTCATGCAACATGTGCAGTATTGATCATGTTCCCTCTCAATGTCCCAATCGTGATCCTAATACATTGAGGACGAGACCACAACCATCCGCCAACTTTACTGATTACCGCTCACAAGCATCAACCTCTTGGCTTCCGGACACTGGAGCTAATCAGCATGTTGCTCCTGATCTCTCTAGCCTTGACAACTCTAGGCCTACTATGGTGAGGATACTCTCCACGTTGGCAACGGTAAGGGTTTACCCATTCTCCACATTGGTTCCTCCACATTTTACTCCCCAAACAAAACCTTTTCTCTTCAAAATATACTTCATGTTCCTGAAATCAAACGTAATCTTCTTTCTGTCCAAAAATTTTGCCATGACAATAATGTCTTTTTTGAATTTCACTCTACTTTCTTTTGTGTGAAGGACAAGTCTACACGCACTATCCTCCTCACGGGTCCAGGTAATGACGGTCTCTACTCCTTCCAGCTCTCGAGGATACAACCCGTTTCTAAAGTCATTTTCTCCGCCACTCGTGCCTCTTCCACAACATGGCATCAAAGACTTGGACATCCTCATCCACAACTTCTGAAGTCTATGTTATCTAAATATCATTTACCTTTGCTTAAAAATTGTACTACTTCGTTCTGTGATTCTTGTTCTATTGGAAAGTCTACAAAACTTCATTTATTGTCATCTACTTATAAAAGTTTGAATGTTTTGGATTTAGTTTTCTGTGATGTATGGGGCCCCGTCCCCGCTACCTCTTTTGATGGCCATCGTTATTTTCTATTGTGTGTTGACCATTACTCCAGGTTTATGTGGATTTTCCCTTTGAAATTGAAATCTGATGTTTGTGATATTTTTAAACAATTTCTCTTTATGGTTGAACGACAATTTAACACTAAATTAAAATCTGTTCAAACTGACTGGGGAGGTGAATTCCGGAGTCTCTTTCCGCTCCTCTCCTCTCGTGGCATCATTCACCGTCTCTCGTGCCCACATACGAGTGAATAAAACGGCTTTGTTGAGCGTCGTCACCGTCACGTTGTTGAAACCGGTCTTACCTTGCTAGCCCAATCTCATGTTCGAAAACTGTTTTGGCACTTTGCCTTTAACACAGCAGTTTACCTCATAAACCGGATGCCCACTAGAACAAACTCCAACATCTCACATCTTGAACAAGTCTTTCAACATCACCCTGATTTCTCTTTTCTTCGTGTTTTAGGTTGCCGTTGTTACCCTCACATTCATCCATATAACAAACATAAAATGGACTTTCGGACACTCCCATGTGTCTTTCTTGGGTATAGCACCTCCCACCATGGCTACCGGTGTTTTGACCCGTTTCTGAACGCATTTATATCGCTCGACACGTTCGTTTTAATGAGCAGTCCTTTCCTTTTCATAAACCACCTCCCTACCCCTCTCCCTCACCATCTCCCAACCCTTATTTCTCATCCTATCCCATCCCTCCTTCACCTACTACACCCCCTTCTCCTTTACAAAACCTATCTCAAACCATAGTTACCTAATACGCGGTTTGCTCCGGTACGGGTACGCAATTCGCTAGAGTTAACGTATTCGGTACGGAGGGGGGTAGGTTCATTTCGGTACGAACCGGTACGGTGTACCATGTAGTTCGTTTCAATGTACCCGAATGAAACATAAGTTCAAATAGAATGTAATATTTGCCAAATTCCAAATCAAAACATAATTTCAAAATTCAAATACCATTTAATCCAAAATCCAAAATAGAAAAAAAAAAACACAAACAAAAACATAAACATAACAATTCTAAATTCCTAATCAAGTCGTTGCCTTTTTCCTTTTCCGTTGTTAACGCCTTCGTCTTCAAGATCTTCCCAAACCATCTCTTCTAATCGAGCACTTGAACCTTCAATGTATGCGTTTTCCGGATTCATGTCCCACTTTTTGTGGGGGCCGGATTTATAAGAATCCGAAAAACGGGGTTGACGTCTAATATTTGAGTGAATAAAAACAAGTTTATCCGCTCTTTTAACGTTTAGACGATTCCGTTTGACATTATGAATATAAGAGTATGTACTCCAATTTCTCTCCGCCGACGAGCTACTAATTGGTTGGGAGAGTACTTTCTTTGCTACTTTCGCCAATTCGGGGGTCTCCGCTCCGTATGTTGCCCACCAATCAATTACATCCATTGTAACGGCGTCGGCTTGTGTTGCGGATCTAGAATAAATACCCTTTTTCATATGAAAAGTTGCAAATTGTGCTCGTAAGATCTTTTGTTCTTCTTCATTTTCAGCAATTCTTTGAAAAGCTTCCATAACACCGACAACCACTTCTTTATCTTGGTTAGGAGCTTGTCTTTCAATGCCACCCGGTGCCAACTTTTCAAGATAATATTTATCATAAAACTTTGGATTTAAAGCAAATCCCAAACAGTGTAACGGGATTGTCATTTTCTCCCACCTAGCAAGAACAATTGCTTCAACTCGAGGGAAATAAATAGAGTATTTATTATCCCTCATGGCATCTTTGATTTCACCAACCATGTTGTCCATTCTTTCATATATTTCTCCCATTTTGGGACCTTCACCGTCACAAAACTTTATTAGCAAAAAAATAGGATACGTAATAGCCAAAATATGTTCAACATCTTCCCAAAAATTGTCATCCTTAATTGTATCGGTGATTTTTGCCCCAACTGTTCTTGTGTTTTCGTCCCCACTTTTGACAAATTCCCGCCAAGAATTGAGGGCTGTGGTTATGGCAAGCGCCTCCCTACAATCCATCAATATCCTCAATTAGGGGTGTTCATCGGTTCGGTTAACGGTTTGTTCGATTTATTCGATTCGGTTTATTCGGTTTTGATTTTTTTTAACCCTTATCCGTTAACCTAACCGAACCAAATTGGAAATTTTTCTAACCGAACCGAATTCAACCGAATAAACCGAGTTCAAAAGGAAAGTATATCCGAATAAACCAAATAAATCAAATTCAACCGAATAAATCGAATAAACCGAACCGAATTGGAAATATGTCAAACCAAACAAACCGAATAAACCGAATTAAAAAAAAGGTATATCCGTTAACCGAACCGAAAACCGAATTCGCAATTCGGATACGGTTAATAACCGAACCGAAAACCGAATTCACAATTCGGTTCGATTTTTTTGGTTACGGATACGAATCGGATTTCGGTTTTCAGTTTTTTTGCACACCCCTATCCTCAATAATATATAATGTGATGCAAAACGTGTGACAGCGGCTGGAAGTTGGAATTGCAGGTGAATTACCAATTGGAAGAGAATTATTGAGATTGAAGTAGATTTGGCGATGAAATTGGTTAGTAAGGAACGTAATTATACTAATTTCAGACATTAGGTAAATAATTGCAATTTGCTTGGAAGTTGGAATTGCAGGTGAATTACGGCTGTGACAGTGCGGCAGTCAGTAATTAGATTTCCCGCCAAAAATCGCGAACCCTAGATTTCTCTAACCAGCGAATTCCATGACCAAAATCGTGAATTCGATAGCGTTCGGAACGGCTGGAATTAGGAATTGGTACAGCGAATTTGAGGTAAAGAGATCGTCGTACCTGATCGATTGGGTACGTCGTACCAGAGCGAATTGGAACGAAACGAATTGCGAATTGGTACAGTGCGAACCAATTCGGGGATCGCGTCTACCTGAGCGAATTCGGTAACTATGTCTCAAACCAACACCATGCCACATCCTCTTACGCCTTCCCCACCATCCACACCCACCACACCAGCCTCGGCTCACACACCTACGCCGACACCTACCACACCTACCTCTCCCCAACCTGCCTCACCCCAAACACAATCCACATCCCCATCCCCACCCTCAGCCCAACCACTACCCGAGCCACAACACCTCCCTGTCACTCCACCTCTCCTTCATACATATCACCGTCGCTCCACAACCACCACCCCGTCCTAGACCAGCGAACCTTCGTCCCAATCCCAAACAAACTAAAACACACAATGCCACCTCTTTCCATACCCATACTCCTCTTGACACTGAACCTGCCACCTTTACTGTTGCTAACAAACACCATCAGTGGCGTACAACCATGGCTAAAGAGTATTCAGCACTTATGAGAAATGGCACCTGGTCCTTAGTTCCACGTGTTCCGAATTCCAACGTTGTTGATTGCAAGTGGGTATATAAACTAAAAAGGGATCAAACAGGGGCCATCACACGTTATAAAGCGCGTCTGGTCGCTAAGGGGTTTCGACAACAACCGGGCATTGATTATCAAGAGACTTTTAGTCCGGTGGTCAAATCCACCACTATACGTGTTGTTCTCTCTTTAGCCTTGCACAAAAATGGCCCTTAAGATAACTAGAATGTGCATAATGCCTTTCTTCATGGCAATTTAACTGAGACAGTTTACTTGCAACAACCTCAGGGCTTTGTGGATCCGAATAAACCGGATCATGTCTGTCATCTTCACAAATCCTTGTATGGATTAAAACATGCACCGCAGGCGTGGTTTCAACGCCTATCCATGGTTCTTCATACACTCGGCTTCCAGGGTTCCAAGACCGATCCCTCACTATTTATTTATTCGTCTAAGGGAACCTCCTATACATGCTTATCTACGTTGATTATATTATTTTGACAGGTAACAACTCACAGGAGATCGATCGAGTGGTCAACCGTCTAAGCCGTTCTTTTGCGGTTCAGGATATGGGCCCCTTGTCCTATTTTTTGGGTATTGAAATAACCACTCAAGGTTTTGACATGATTCTTTCCCAGCAAAAGTATATCCGTGAATTGATTGAACGGGCTGGCCTTTCCAATGCTAAACCGGTGCCTTCACCGATTACCACTACGGCTAATCTTCATCTTGGTGACAGTTCACCACTTGCTGATCCGGTTAAATACCGTCAGATAGTGGGTGCCCTACAGTATGTTACATTGTCCCGCCCGGACATTACTTTTGCAGTCAACAAGGTCTGCCAATTTATGCATTCTCCAACTGATAATCACTGGTCGGCGGTTAAGAGGATCCTACGATACTTGCAAGTCACAGCTGCTCATGGTCTTCTCATAAAACATGATTCCGGTACACTAGTACATGCTTATACAGACTCGGCTTTTAACTCTATCAGTGCATTCTCTGATGCAGACTGGGCTGGCTGCCCGGATGACCGACGATCCATCTCGGTCCTCCACGGAGTCGGAATACAAGGCCTTAGCTGACACAGTTGCAAAACTCACCTGGCTTCAAACACTTCTGCGTGAACTTCGGGTTCCTGTTAAGTCGGTACCTACATTATGGTGTGACTTTCACTTTGTCAATGAGAAGGTTGCTCAAGGACAACTCTCCGTTCAGTTTATTTCTACAAATGATCAGATTGCCGATGTCTTCACAAAGCCATTGCCCTCACAACGGTTTCTCTTCTTACGGTCCAAGCTACAGGTCGCTCCCCGGCCTTAGCTTGCGGGGGAATATTAGACAATATTTGTATTAGTTAATATTAGAGGGATTAGAGTGTAATTATGTAACTTATAAATACATCATGTAATCATCATTATTCAATACAATAATACAATACTGATTACCAAGTTTATCTGCAGCCATTGAGGCTAAACTAGCCCTGAAGAAGGATATTGCAGCAATCAGGGAAGTATGGCTACAACAGCGAACCGACACAATCAAGGAACCCGAGGATGAACACCAAGATCTAGTGGCAGATCCGGGAATGGAGGAAATTCCTGGCGACTCTGCTGGACAGAAAGAATTGGACATCGCGCCAATTTCAAGTGAACCTGCTGCTCAACTATTAAAGGCTTGGCGCCTGGATGTCACTTATGACAAAAAGAATTGGAGAAAAGTTGCAAAGGACACAGCAAATGCACAATGTTGGCAGGAAGCAGAAAGAGAAACAGGCTTAATTGCGAGCAAATGGTCATCTAGGTGGGGTCCAGATGAAAAAGACCAGGAAAGTGCAAGGCTTACACAATCCGTTTTAGCCCATCAAAGGGTCTATAAAGCGGGTCAGCTTACAATTTTTGAATGGCTTATTGTTTGGTGCAACCATCCGTTAACAGAAGCTACACCGGGCCTTCACAATTTAGCAGCTTTTCACCAACCCCACCATCTTAACCATCTCACCAGCGAACCCTTTGAGGAGCATTACACAAGTTTGGCAGATTGGTTTTCCCATATCCGACTTGAGGACAAGTCGTTTCTTCGGCGGGAAGTATTGATACGACTCCACGGGATCTGGGTCCAACAGGTCTCGGGTCAGTTACTTTGACCCAGTTAATCAGCACAAAAGTGTAGGGTTGAATTAGTGGGGGGCTGAATGTTAGAGCAGTCAAAGTCAAGAGGAAAGTCAGGAGGCTGAAAGTTGAAGTTTAGGAGTAGTAACTGTTTTATTTCACATTTAAGTATTCCATTTCCTGTTCTAGTTTGCTAGTCTTGTTATTTTGATTATCTAAATTATAAGTTCATCTTGTAATTGGAGAGCAACCCTTCTCGAATTGGGTAATCTATCCATGTTTTTCTATTAATAAAGCAACGTACTTTTGAGGTTCTATCACCACCTCTCTCTCTCTCTCTCTCTATATATATATATATATATATATATATCTATATATATATATATATATATTTGATACTAATTATTCAATATGACAATCACTTAACGCGCATCCAAACACCCTTTTTCGCAGAACCGTGCATAATGAGTTGATAGGGATACAATACTTACCTTTATATTGGCTTGAGCAGCAGCCAAACTGAGAGATGTTGCTGGGGGCCTCACATTAAATCCAACAATACATGCACCGGTAGCTTGTGCCAAATCTAGATCAGACTGGCAAATTGGTCCAACTCCAACATGAATAACATTCACAAAAACCTGATAAAAAGAAAAATGGTGAATCTGAGATAAAATGTGTGAAGATACAAATGAACACATTAGATAAGTTTTGGATTTGTGCACACAGTTGAAAACAGGAACATCTATTAAAACATAGTAACTAACTTCTATTAGTGGGTGTTTGAACTTGTGTTTGGGAACTGATTTCTGATTTTGGACTTTTGGTAAACTGATTTAGATTTTGGTCTGTGGATCAGCTTGTTTCTAGGGACATTATTGTCATTTGCATACATTCCATTGAAATGAAAGCTTTACTTGGATGAGTGAAAGGATTCTTGAATTCCTTCAGATAAACGAATTTGGTGGAATTCTCTCCATTCCAATTCCATCCAACGACCAACCCGACAGGATTTTGAAATTCCAATTCCTGGGAATTCCGTGAACCAAATGGGGCCTAAAATTACAAATATTTCTTTTGACCTAATTTAAAAGGTTTTTACTCCCATTTCAGAAAAGAATTTTTTTTAAAAGATCATTTTATCTAATAATCCTTAAATACCGAAAATTTACCACACTCAAACCTAATTACTTGATTATTACAACTTCAAGCACCACTAGCACATCCAGAAACCATCGTCTACATCCCATTTTAGACCAAATTCCAATTATTAAATCAGTCACATTTAAAACACACATCCAAACACCTGTTAAAACTAGGAAGTTGCATGTTATATGTCCAAAAGCAAAGTAGATTACTTTTTAAAAAATATATGGCATACCTGAGGACTATTCAATGTTTTAAGTGAATCGGTGACAGCTTGAACCGTCCCTTGAACATCTGCTTTTACAATAATCGGCAGTTCAACCCGTGTAGGCTCCTCCTCCTCTTCTGTTGATTCAGAATCAGAATTCTTCTCTTTTTCCATCTTCCTAAGCTTCTCTTCGTCAATCTTCCTAAGCCTCTCTTCATCCATCTTCCTAAGCCTATCTTGTTCCAGTTTCTTTTTCCTTCCTGCACTAAGCATCCGGGTTCGTTCTTCAGAATCCACAACAGTAATATCATCACCCGCCATTGGCAGCCCTTTGAGCCCCTCAATCTCCACGGGCATAGCGGGCGTTGCCTTACCAGTCAATTTCCCAGCCATATCCCTAATCGCCCGTATTTTCCCCCACTCGGCACCAACTGCAACATGTTGACCACAAACCAAAGTCCCGGCTTTGACCAAAGCCGTAACCAACGGGCCCCGCCCACGGTCGAGTCTTGCTTCAACCACATAAGCTTGAGCCGCTCCATCTACACGGGCTTTTAGGTCCATTAACTCAGCTTGAAGAAGCAACGCTTCTTCAAGCTTATCAAGCCCTTTTTTAGTAACAGCAGATACTTCAACCACTTGTACATCACCGCCCATTTCTTCAAGTGGTAACCCTTCTGAAGCTAGTTGGACTTTGATTCTTTCCGGGTCGGATGCAGGCTTATCACATTTGTTGATGGCAACGACTATGGGCACATCTGCTGACTTTGCATGTGACATGGCTTCAATTGTTTGTGGCATCACACCGTCATCCGCAGCTACCACTAGCACCACTATGTCTGTGACGGCTGCACCTCTGGCTCGCATGGCACTAAAAGCCGCATGGCCGGGGGTGTCCAGGAAGGTTATGGATGCACCTGATGGCATGCCCACAACGAATGCACCGAGGTGTTGAGTTATGCCGCCAGCTTCCTTGGCGGCAACTGAGGTCTGGCGGAGGGCATCTAAAAGGGAGGTTTTCCCATGGTCAACATGACCCATGACTGTTACCACAGGTGCACGGGGAAGGACTATGGAACCTTCGTATGAGTGGAGCCTCTTAACATTAACCCCAACTTCCTGCAATTTATTGATTAAAATAATGGATTAAGAAAATAATGCGAAGAATAATTCATAAAAGAAAACAAACAAGAAAAATAAATACCATTGCAATTAGTTCCGCAACATCAATGCCCAAAGGGTCAAACTCTGACCCAACCTTTTCCCCCACATTTACAAGAATGTTTTGCAAAGTGGCCACTGATTGACCACATCGTTTAGCAAGCTCTAAAGTTGTCACTCCCTCAAATATTTCAATGGTTTTATCTGAAGAAGACTTGCCATTATTTTGTAGTTTAGGTGGCACATATGGAGCTTCAACTGGTGGCTTTGCATTTGCAGGTCTCCTTTTAAACTTCCCTTTCTTAGGTTTCTGTAGACCAACTACGTCCTCATTGCTTGATTTTCTTCTGCTAAGTAGTTCTGGGCTGGCATGAAAACGCCTACAGAAATTTGAGCTTTAAGTACAACAATAACCATGCGGACCATTAATCCTGTATGACTGAAAGCTACCTTATTAAGAATCTGCTGTTCATGAAACTAAAAGTGCCATCACCAAGTAAAGCAGGGTTGCTGGTATATCCTGCATCAAATGAGTCTAGATATAAATTTGAGGCAGATGTGAATAAACTACCAGATGCTTTGAAATCCACTTATTCAAAAAGATGGGATTTTGATTTCACGGAAATGTCAAACATCCATCTTACAGAATAACTAAAATATACCCTATTACCCGCTAAAAAAGGGACTTCACATCAAACTTTCAATTACCTCTAATCCGTCCAACGGAAGCTGAAAGCAAATTTGAGCGCGAAGCAGTGTCTCTAAATGCTTTTGAAGTCAGAATCCTTGAAACACTAGCATGAATGCTCTGTTCAGAAAGTGTTGGCCACGTTATATTAATCCACTAGTTATAACCACTTAACTAGTACAGTTTACCTTTAAACACGAGTTAACAAAAGCAAATGGTTCACTTGAGTTCACACCAGACTCATCCATATCAACATGCACACATATGAAATAATATTTGGCATAGACGAGGGAAAGAAAGATAAAGAATTTTAACACAAACAATGTAATGATGATCATACTCCAAATTCAGAAACATCAATTGCGCCTGCTACGTATAAATGATCCCATGATCATGTAATCCATGGTGGCATGCAGGTAGAAAATTCAAATAGACATCATGAAGCAACAATTGATTATGATTGTTAGCTTCAGTACTACACCATCAGCTTCTTTGAAAATCAATATAACCCCTAGTATTTCAGAAAATTTTCAGGTAAATCCTTAATTCAGTATCAATAATTGGATTTTAACATGCTATAAAACGCAATTTCCATGTCATCTAAACTTATTACCACTTTTAGAGATCACTAAGTCATCATTTAAGGTGAAAAGGGGACGTGTTATTGTACTTGTCATTTTATCAAACACCTGGTGCTCATCCTTAGTTACATGTACACCGGTCCATATTTTCACTCATTTTCCTTAGTTCGCTGTCAATTAACAAACTTTAACACATTGACGCTAAAAGTTGCAAGTATTGCAAATAAAATTCTGCCAAAATTAATTAAAAAAAACTAGTAATTGAATAAAAAAACTCAAAATATGAGGTTAATAACGATAATGAAAGACTAACCTTTCTCCCAAGCTCCCTCCACGCCATTCATTAGTATAAATCACAATTTCTGCAGGCTCAAAAATCAAAAGATAGCATTAATTATTGTGCTTAAAATCAAATGACCAACTCAAAACCTAATCAATTTATCACAAAGAGGTCAAACTGAAACCAGAAGAATTAGAAGAATAAGTGACTATGAACGAAAACACGGGCGAAACGACGTCAGATCAGGGTTTGAGCCTTTGAGGGCATGAAACTGAAAGAGAGAAGAATTATCATATTTAAAAGAGGTATAAACCATGAATATGTTTACCTGCAATTGATATGTGTTTGGGTGTTGCCCAAGCTTTCGAAGTCGATGACTGATAAACGGAGGGTTCTTGGGCCGGAGATCGGAGGTCGGTGAATGGATTGTGGGAAGGTGGGACTCGGAGCTCCGGAGCGTGGAGATTTTTGTATATGGAAGAAAATATATCGTGTATTTCTTTTTTTATTATTTTTATTGTATGTATTGGTTAATGTAAAGAGAGGCGAAATAAAATGCTACATCTTGGCCGTTAATTATTTGGTTTCAAACCGATAACCGCAGCGAAATCGAAACCGTTTAAAACTAAACCGAATTATATATTTGGTTTTCGGTTTGGTTTAAACCGAATTTGTAATTTGGTTTAGGTCTCAAGATTTTGAATTCGGTTTGAACCAAAAAACCCGAATTGGGTTATGCTATTATTTTAATCCATATTTTATAGTTAACCCAATTCATTTATATCAATAACTAATACCCATATATAAATTATAAATCATTATTTGATGAAGGTATGTTTTTGTTTAGACTTGCCTAAAATGTTGTGTTGTTTAAACCGAATGAGTTATGGCTACCCCAAAGAAAAAAAAAGTTTTTTTAATTTTTTTTATTATTATTATTTTTTTTTGCTAATTTGGTTTGCTATGTTCAAACCGAAAACCAAACCAAATTACAATGTGGTTTTATGTTCAGATTAGGTTTACTCAAATATGGTTCGATTCGGATTATGGTTTCAACAAAAAAAATACCAACCCGAATAACCCGAACCGAGCAACCCGAAAAACCTATAACCCGACCCGATGAACGCCCCTAGTTACATCATTTGGGTCAGTGTTAGAGGAAAATCCTCTAAGAACACCCAAGATTGAGAAATTCATGGTTTCAATGAGATTTATTATGTGTAGGAACCAATATTACTTTTCTAAATTGAAAGTCCTTTTTTCATTCTTCTAAATCGAAAGCCATCATTTCATAGCGGTTTTATAAGCTAAAAGCTATCCTAAATCCTTGAACTTCGTATGATTTTTTTAAGTAGAAAGCCACCCTAAATCAAAAAAAATCTAACGGGACCAAATATTTGAACTAATTTGGTGCACGGGTGCTGGGGACGGCGACAACAACACGATATGGGAGAAAGAGATGATAAACACAACGTGAGATGTGAACGAAATGGTAACGGTGGTTTCATGGGGAGGATTTGCGAAGAAGGGAAGGAAAAGTTAACGACGGTTATGTTAAAATCTAATTGTTCTAATTTTATCAGGTTATCAACATGAATTTTTCAATAAGGGATATGAATATTGCTAGCACAACAGATGAATGTCTAGTAGATAGTCAACCAACACCATTGTGAAAAATACAAGTGTTTTTATAACTTGTTTGAAGAGCTTGTATTATATTACCAAAAGGAATAAAGGTACTAATAAATGTTGCGTTGTATGCTAGAAGATACAAAAGAAATTTATTTAGGTTTAAGGATGTAAGGAGTAATCGTTTATCGTCTTAAAACCTAACTACAAAAATTATTGTGTTGGTTTTATGTACATAAGACGCAACAAATAACAACATGGCTAATAGCATATGATCCTATAAAGGGTCGCATACAAAGAACGAGTTGCTCCAATCACATTTTCATATACGATTTAAATATGTTAACCCAAATATAGTTACAAATAGTATTTAAATCATGTATTCCATGGTTCTTATATGTATGATCACACAAATATTAAGAGGGAAAGAAGTATGGATTCCTAGTTAGCAAGGGATTGCATGGTTATCTTCTTGTTCTTTTATATCATCACATTTTACATTTAGTTTGCATAATTGAAATTTTTTACAATAAATAAATTATTTATAAAAAAATTATTAACTTATTATAATAAACAAATACTTTATTAGTAAAGTAATTATATAATAATGTATAGTATCAAGATAAATTAAAATAGTCTGAAAAATTATATAAAGTAATGTTTTTAGAATTAAAATATTACATACTTTTATTATTATACTTGATTATCGCATTTAAAATGTCTTAAAATTTAACTAAATATGATGTACAAGTCATTGATGCACATGGTACGAGTCATTAACGCAAAAAAATCTACTTCATATAAATATGAAACAGAAGGTAAATAAAAACCAAATCCAGAGAGAGAATACAAGAAGAGGAGGATAAGAAATGGAACTTTAATCTTAAAACTTAATCAAAACATTTGGCTACTATACTAAGCCAAAAGGAATAATCTTTTAAATGAAAATAACCGACTGTTGGACTGGGATTATGATAAATGACAATGAGCCAGAGAAATGCAAATAAGAGATTTATTTTAATATAATTTTAAATTTTAAACTAATTATAACAATCCGTTTTTTAGTAGGGGTGTGCAAAATCGGTTATGAGTCGGTTTTAGCCTCTTCCATAGCCATAACCGCTTGGTCGCTTAACCGCTTTTCGGTTAACCGTCGGTTTTGGTTAACTAACCACTTTCGTTTTGTAATCACTAATGACATTTAATAATTATATCACGTAAAAATACTACATGTAGTGAATAAAGTCACCCAAAGTCTATTTTTATCATAAAACCTTTGAGTCGCTTAGTCACAGTTTGACCAATCCGACCAGTAAACCAGTAAGCGTCCACTAAAATTAAATTGCACACAAGACACCCGAACCCGCCCTTCCCTAAGGGCCTCTTCCCAAGGGTGGCCTCCTCTAAGGCTCCAACCCTTGCCCTTACATCCATCTCACCCACAAATCACTCACGTGCTTTGGAGATGGTCTAAGAATATAACAATTTCTAACTTATTATTGTTTACCAAAACATATATAAACAAACAAACATACCCCGTATAATCCCACACATAGCTCAGCTATTGATATGATTTGGGGAGGGTGGCATGAGGGCAAACCTTTCCTCTATCCCAATGGGTAGAAAGACTACTCGGCTCCATAAACCTTTTTTGTGTGTATTATACTAAACCATGTAACATAAAATGTGACTAAGCGACTCAAAGAAATAACCATACAAAAGTACTAAAAAGATAGTAATAACCTACCACTATTATAGGTTGTGAGTAAATTATAGTATAATAGCAACAAATATAGGAGCAAATAGACAAGAAAATGTAGCACTAACCCCCTCAAAAGTACCTATACACTCTAAAAAAGTCTATACACTATGAAAACGCTAAGGCTAAACCAAACAAAAGTATAAGAAAAGCTAAGACCCCATGACACATCTGAGGCAAGTCTATACACTCTACTAAAAGTCTATAACCTTAATCCAGCGTCTCCGAAACCTCCTATCCTTGATCATGTCCTCTAAGAGGTGCAAGCCTAGCAAATCCTGCCTAATTCGCTCATCCAATCTCAGTTTGTATCTGCCTCTGCTCCTCCCATCCACTATTATAGTTTTCCATGGCTCTTACTGGAGTTGTCATCTATCTACTCTTCACATCCCAAACCATCTCAATCTCCCCTCCTTTATCTTATTTGAAATACATGTCACCCTCGATTTCTCCTGAAAAACTTCATTACTTATCTGGTCCATCATTGTTTGCCCACACATCCACTTTATCATCCTCATCTCTGCCACCTCCAGCTTTCAAGCTTGTGTCTTCTTGATGGCCTAGCAATCGGTTCTGTATAACGTAGTCGATCAAACCGTAACTCTATAAAGTTCCCCTTTGATATTGTTGGGAACCTCTTGTCACCCAATACTCATGTGGCTACTCTCTACTTACACCAACCAGCGTGCATGCGATGGGTAATATCACTGTCTGTGTCTCTGTCACTCTAGACAAACGATCCTAAATACTTGAAATTGGTTGTATGTGGGACCACTAGGTCTTCAATACCGAGTTAGGTATCCTCCCCCTCATTTGCCCTCACTAAAGTTACAGTAAAGATACTCGGTTTAGAGCAACTTATCTTTATACCTTTGCGCACTCGGTCTTTAGAGCATATGTGTTGACCTCATGAACGACTCCGTATTAGTCTGCTTAGAGCATGCCCTCACGAGCCGTCCTAAAAACCTCTCATTTCTTATGGGCATCTGCAACTTTCTCCCTCCCCCCTCTCCCACGGAAGGTCAGTGACTACAAGCCGTGCCCTCCCACTCTCCTCGCCATGTCTACAACCTCTCCTTCCTCTCTCTTCCACATCTATTGTCCATGGCTTTAAAGCCACTAACTGCATATGCTCTTAATGTTTCAAACATTACTAAAAACTTAAATAAAGCTAAACCTAAAACTTTATGCAACGTGACGTTTAGTGTACAATTTGTACACGACACACATTTTCTACACGCACTCATTCACACACATCTTCATGTGGTAAAACACCTACAATACATGTACATCATCGAGAAGTTTATATCCCTTTTCTCCGACTAGCATTTTAAGAACTTGGGCTTGAATTTTGGGGCTTGAACTTTAGCACTTAAGAATTGGGCTTTAGGCTAACATTTAATCAGAAGTTGGTTTGGACTTTTAACATGTTATCAGAAATTAAGCTACATATTTAATCAGAAATTGGGTCCGTCGGGGTTTGGGGCACAAGAATAATAAGGTTGGTAAGCCGTAGGCCCGTAGCACCATTAACTAACCCAATCGTCAATGTGCGACTAGCTCACTTGGTAGAGGCTCTTGCATGAGGTGATTTGTTTGGTGTAATTTAGGAGTATGGTAGATTTGTCGTTAAAAAAAACAACCCAATCTCTCTCTCTTCAAAGTCAGGGACTGATGTACATTTCTCTCTCTTCCTCTCTCACAGAACTCGGCTTCTACTTCACGGAAGGTCCGTGGCCACGGACACCTTGGCTTCTCTCTCCACGCCCTTTCTCTTCTACACATGCCCTCACTCTTTTCACATTGGCGTCCATGGAGCTCCAGACCACCCATTGTGAATGCCCTTAATGTGAAAAATTCAAGGTTTATTGTTGGTTTCAAAGAATGGTTGTTTGTGTTCACTCAATTTCACATTGTTGAACCTATTGATAAATTAGCTTAGGTTGTTTTGATTCACGTCTCGTTCCCTCTCGTGTATAAAAGGATTTTAGTTATTTGAAGAAACTTTAGTGCCCAAAATATCCGAAGTATCTCGAGTCATCGTGATAATATAAAACACGAGCTACGAGTTCTACATTATCAACCTTTTATTTAAAGATTTCATATAGCATATAGATTTACAAGCAACAACAAAAGATTTCAAGTTTAAGAACAACTTGAATTTGAATTTTTGTTTCATTTTTATATAGTACTCATTTGATGTATATGTTTTTTGTTATTGTAATTCTAACTACTTGTGCAAATTGTAATCATAAAATATAAAATAGTAATTATCATGCATCAAGCAAATGATGAGACAAGTCAAAATTAAGAGTAATGATTAGATAATTTTTGTCTCCTAATTTATTTATTTATGCCATATTTCTTATAAACATATAAGTTAGGTTGTTAGTACAAAACTTATCATCAAATAATGTTGCATTAATTAAGAATGGACAAAATAATTCTATGAGCAATATAACTTTTGTTTGATTTTGATAAGTCAACCAAAATACTATATTTCTCCTACCAAAGGCAGTACAACTGATAATGTATATACCTAATATAGACCCCTTTAGAGGGTGTGTGGTTGCACAAAGTCTCAAAGGACACAAGTGACATATCATATATCATTATTGGTTTCACAATCTCTTGATAAATGATTTAGGACATATTTTATCATATACATTATAATTGTTTTACTTTTCACCATATTTAAACAATACTAAGAGTATGTAAATATCTATGGGTTCTTAGTTTACTTTTGACAATTTGAATTCACTGTATATTTAAATTCTTTTTTCATGACTATTATAGACTTATAGTTAGCACTAAAAGGTACAGATATTTTATTAAATAGTAACCAAGTTTTTATACTGTTTTAAAGCTACTCACACTTTTTTTAACAACGAAACCACTTATGTTTTAATGTTGTTCCAATCTTGTTTTATATAGTGATTTTTATATATGTTAAAAAAATTAAATCTAAGTGATAAATGTAAAATATATGAAACTTGGTTACTATTTAGTGATTATTTTTTTTTTTCAAGTTTAACCTAATATATGAGATAATTATGGAAGGTTGATCACTAAATAATAACTAAGTTTTATAATTGTTCTATTTAAGTCAACATGGAATAAATAAGCACGAAGTAGTAACTAAGGTCATATATCTTCTATTTACGTCACTTAGTTTTAAAATTATTAATATTTATATAAAAATTTCACAAGATTAGAATAATAAAACTTGAGTGGTTTTCTTATTAGAAATAAATGTGAATCACTTTATTGAAAAAAATATACTAAAACTAAGTTATTATTTCACCATTTTATCCCCAGAAAATAATGAAAGATATAATTTGATATAAACGAGTCAATTACTAATATGGGTAGTTAAAATTGCCTATTTACTCTTTACTTAATGAAAATTAATATTTCGATATACGTCAATTATTTCATATGAATTTTTATAGCTATTCATACGATTCTTACTTTTACAAGTTTTGGTAAACTGAACTTTTTAAAACATTATATATGAGCTATAATCTCATTAAAAATACTTAATAAATTAGCAATGATATCTATTGAATATGATATTTCATAATTAACTGTAAATATTTAGTTAAATATTTTAATAATAATAATAATAATTATTATTATTATTTTCGTTGTTTTGTGAAGGAAGGAGGCACTCACTCATCTTGTTTGGTCACCAATTATGTTACAATATTTTGTAATTTTATTAGCAGGCTTTTTAAAAAATTAATTTTCTTACAATTTCATATTATTGTTGCCACCTGTTTCTTTTCTGGTCCACTGGTGAAAATTCTGAATCATTTACTGTCCTCCAGATGAATTATTTTTCGTTACAACCTATGGTTGGCATGTATTTAAAATTATTACCAATTTGTCTAAAAATAATACGCATGGAAAATATGACAAAAAATCAAGAAAAAATAACGCGGTTCTGGTTATAAACACAAAGCGTCAATGTATAATCCAAATTTGGATAAGAGACAAAACGGCATGTGGAGCATTTGAATAATAATTAATATCAAATTATTATTCAAAAGACAAAATTTGAAGTATTACAAGTCATTATTCTTGATTAATAGCTCTTAATGATAGACTAATCATTAGATGGCACCTAAGCAACATTATTCTTGATCCCGAGCCAACCCGGGTTTTAGTCCGGAGTGCGTTACGCTAGCGGGTCTTGGCCCGTGTAGCGGCGCAACGGCTGTCAAGTGGCAGCAGGCTCCATGGTTTCCCGGTGAATGCCTAGCCTCTCGCTCTGAACCCGCGGGCCCGGTTTAGACAACGTAGTGGTCAGGTTGGAGGGGTGACAGGGTCTCCGACTTGTCGGAGATGCGACTGCCACTCATATTGAAAGTCGCCGTTCAAAAAAATATATATATTTTTAGATTCTTATCACTAGTTATGTGATATTTTTTAATATTTAATAAAAAAACTAAGAAAATTATGTATCCTTATACAAAATGAATTGAGAGTGAACAGTGATTTTCAAGGATAAGCCTTCCTACCTCACTACACTCGCTAGACGTCGTCTACGCCTCTCCTACTCTACTTCTCCTACTATACTCAAGTATTGCTTATTTTTGAAAGAGTGAACAGTTATTTTAAAGGATAAGCCTTCCTACCTCACTACACTCACTACACGTGGTCTACACCTCTCCTACTCTACTTCTCCTACTATACTCGAGTATTGCTTATTTTTTCAAACTATCATACATTGTCTTCTCACTTGTAGATATTTTCTTCATGCATTGGTTGAATTTGCCGATCCTATTCTCTACTTCTCCTACTCTACTTAGGTATTGCTTATTTTTTAAGTGGTTTACACCTCTCCTACTCTACCTCTCCTACTATACTCAAGTATTGCTTATTTTTTCAAACTATGATAGATTGTCTTCTGACTTGTAGATATTTTCTTCATGCACCTGCATCTTGGTTGAATTTGCCGATCCTATTCTATGTACCTATTACTTTCTTTTCTCCCAGGTATCATATATACATTGCATTATGATCTTTCTTCACGTGTGTTCTCTTACCGTTGTATTGCGTCTTCTTCTTAACATCGGTGAGTATATTTTTTTTTGGGGGTTTAAACGCTATGTGTGCTAATTTTCCTAAGTGGTTGTATGTTTTGGGGTTTTATTGTTTTTGTTTTTGTTGATTACCATGTTTGATTGTTGCATTTCAGTTTTTTTTTTACTTTAAATCTATTTTGGGAAGGATTGCTTAGTTATTTTTTGGTTTATTTTACTAACCAGTTTTCTGGTTGTTGCTTTTAACGTTTCTGTTAATTTTACTTTTTATATTCATGGATTTAAGATCTTTTGTTGTGGGATGGTTTATGATATGCAACTGTTTAGAAGTAGTCAATTAATTTTGCAAAATCTTAATTTGTGCCTGCGTACTCCCTTCAACATGACATACTTACGAAACGAAAACATATACACTGTTTTTGCTGTTTATTAGTTAGTTTGTTTACCTGCGTAACGCTTTCAGTTGTGAATATTTTAGATTCTGGCTTGGTAGATTGTTACAATGTCTTTTTTTTCTCTATTGTTGCAGGTTGTGTGTTGTGTGCTTCAAAAGGCTAGCATTGTTTGTCTTAAGGTTAGTTAAATATTACCTCAATAAGTTATTTATTTTCCATAAATTTCCTTTTCTTGCTTACTTATTTTAATTGTTTTTGTAACCGTTGTTGTTTGCTTTATCATCTCTTTGTAAACAGTATGCATTATATAGAATCTGAAATAAGTATACACCTAAATTCTATGTATCTACATATGCTGTAATTATTATGCTTATAGCGTACGTATAACTGTAATCTCTGCTTTTATATTATCAAACATTAACAACATAATGCGAGCGAAAAAAGATTCTGCTTCTACAAAGAGGCTTTATTGTTCTGACATCCCTACAGACCCTACCTTATGTCTTCCATCAGCAATAGATACTTCTGCTCAGCTGCACTCTTTATCGCGTACACGTTTATCAGCCCTTGCAAAAAGAGCACGCTTAACTTCTTCACATGCTGACACTTCAATCCCTCTTGCCTCGGTTGTGCCTCCTCTAGAAGGCTCACATGTTTCACCAATGTATTTAGATCTTGGTGACTGTAGGCAAGTGTGTGAATACTGTAACGCTTGCTTTTGGTATGAGGAGCGTTTAAAGTCTTCTTCTTTAAATAGCAGGCCAAAATATAACCGTTGTTGTAAAAGCAGTCGTATAAAGTTACAAGCTTCTAATGAGCCTCCTGAAACTATCAAGCGCCTTTTCCAACGACCCGACTTCCGTGATAATATTCGTGCTTACAATTCAATGTTCTCTATGACATCTTTTGGTGCGTCTGTTGATGAAACTATTAATACAAGAGCCGGTCCGTTTGTTTTTAAGGTTAGTGGCCAGATTAGTCATCATATTGGTTCTCTTTTACCGCCTTCTGGGGAACGCCCACGCTTCTTACAGATGTATATTTATGACACTGATCATGAGGTTTCAAATAGGCTCCACTTTTTTTCTGACTCTAGTGCGTCTTCTTTAGATGTTGAGGTTATAACGTTATTACTTGATACGTTAAATAAAATAAATGAATTAGTTAGGCTTTTTCGTAACGCTAGGGACCTTTGTCTTTCTGTTGATGTTCCTGAATTTATCATACGCTTGCATAGTGGTTCTAAAGATAGAACCTATGAGCGTCCGTCTATCGGTGGAATTGGTGCTATATTGTATGAAAACCAACCTACGCCAACTGATTTTGACATAATCATCCGCATGAAAGACGATCGTCCCCAACGGGTGAGTAAGCTGCATTCATCATATATGGCATTGCAGTATCCTCTTCTGTTTCTGTTTGGAGAACCTGGTTGGTCCCCTGCTCTTCGTTTAACAGGTGCTGGTTCGTCTCGCGAACGTCAACTTACAATGGCTATGTATTATAGCTACTTGCTGCATGACCGCATTAATACATACACACATTTGCTTAACGGTGGTCGCTTATTCCAGCAATTTTTGGTAGACGCCTATGTTTGTATTGAGCAAAACAGATTGGACTACATATTATCACATCAAGATACATTTCGGAATGAATTCTTGCAAGGCATATATGATGCCTTGGGCCGGGGAGATATAAATGGTCATGATATTGGAAAACGAACAGTTCTTCCCTCTTCATTCACCGGGGGCCCTCGATATATGTACAAGCATTACCAAGATGCTTTGGCTATATGTCGTGTACATGGGAATCCTCAATACTTTTTAACTTTTACATGCAATGTTAAGTGGCCAGAAATAAGTAGATTCTTTAGTCAGTCATCCTCCGTTAAGCCAGATGATCGCCCAGATATCATCGCCAGAGTTTTTAAGATGAAAGTTGACGCTTTTATTGCGTATTTGCGATCAGGTGATCCATTTGGTGATGTTGTTGCAGGTATGATTGATTCTAAAATTCTTTCATTCCCTTCCTACACATGTTGGCACTTACTATTGCTTATCTTCTTTTCTATCTTAAAATTTGTAGATCTATATACAATAGAATTCCAGAAAAGAGGCCTCCCTCATTCTCATACTCTTTTATGGGTTACGCCTACTCATAAAATCAAGACTGCTGAACAAGTGGATGACTACATTTCTGCCCAGATCCCTAATCCACAAACAGATCCTATTCTTCATAGAATTGTTACAGAACTTTTACTACATGGTCCTTGTGGTCTTCCAAGACCAAACGCGCCTTGTATGATAAATAATGTTTGTTCTAAACACTTCCCAAAACCATATCAATCTCTTACAAAATTTGACAAGAGTGGATATGTGCACTACAAAAGAAAGGCCGACAGTTTTTTTATTGTCAAGAACGGTGTTACTATGGATGATGCATTTGTTGTCCCATATAACAAAAAACTTCTTCTACGTTTCCATGCTCACATCAATGTTGAATATTGTGGCTGGAACATGGTGATTAAATATTTGTTTAAGTACATCTCAAAAGGAGCTGATCGGATACGTTTTGCAATTTCAAAAAAAAGTCAAACTTCTACTAACAGTCCTCAAACATCCTCAACTGCTATAAATGAAGTAAAGAATTTTGTTGACGGCCGCTTTATTTGTCCACATGAGGCTGCTTGGAGAATTTTAGAATTTCCCATCCATAGTAGGAATCCTGCAGTACAAGTTCTAGCTGTTCATTTAGAAAACTTGCAAACAGTTAACTTTAAAGATTCACAGCCATTACATCGCTTGATTGACAGCCCTGTTGCTAGACAAACAACTCTAACAGAATGGTTACGTAGTAACAAAATGGATTTTAACGGAAGAGGGAGACACTTAAAATACATTGACTACGTTTCAGAATACAGGTGGGACGCGTCAGGCAGATGTTGGATTCCCAGGAGTTACAACCGAACCCCTACTGTTGGTAGGCTTATTTATGTTCATCCCTCTTGTGGTGAAACATTTTTCCTACGTCTGCTCCTCGCACACCAGACAGGCTGCCAAAGCTTTGCTGACATTAGAACTGTTAGAAACAAAGTTCTTCCTACGTATCGTTCTGCTTGCGAAGAACTCGGCCTTCTTAATAATGACGACGAATGGTCATGTGCCTTCACTGAAGCCTCCGCGTGGGCTACTTCAAAAGAATTGCGCTCATTGTTTACACACATGCTACTTTTCTGTGACGTCTCAAATCCTCAAGCACTTTGGACAAGGCATTGGCGTGTAATGAGTGATGATATTCTCATGAACATTGAGAAATGTACGAATTTTCGTCCGACTAACATAGGAGAACAGGACTTACAGCAACACGTTTTATATGAAATAGAACTACTTCTCAATGCAAGCGCTAATTCTTCATCTGTGGCCCACTTTGGCTTGCCAATGCCTTCATCCACATTTCTTTCTTCTTTGAATAATCGTTTACTAATGGAGGAAAAAAATTATGACACAGACCATCTTGCATCTGAGCATGAAATTTTACATGCCGCTCTTAACTCACAACAATTGACTATACATAGCTTGGTCATCGATTCAGTAACTAAAAGCAAACAAATTCTGCTCTTTTTGTACGGCCACGGTGGTACTGGAAAAACATATTTATGGACAACCATCATATGTGCCTTAAGAGCTAGCGGCAAGATTGTTTTAGCTGTTGCAGCCTCTGGTATAGCCTCTTTGCTTTTGCCATCAGGAAGAACTGCTCACTCTAGGTTCAAAATCCCTTTGACCCTAACAGAAGATTGTATCTGTCACGTTAAAAAAAACACACAACTTGCACAATTACTTATTGAAACATCTCTTATAATTTGGGATGAAGCCCCAATGAGCGACCGTCGTTGTTTTGAGTCATTAGATAAGACACTTAGAGACATACTTAATACTCCGGGAATTCCTTTTGGTGGGAAATCAGTTTTGTTAGGAGGAGACTTTAGGCAAACTCTTCCTATAAAAGCTAGAGCATCAAAATCAGAAATCATTAACTTAACATTACCTAAATCACATTTATGGAAATATTTTAAAGTGTACCAGCTTTCTGAAAACATGCGCCTTCAGAGGCCTAATTTGAATTGTGAAGAGAAAGCAAAAATTGAGTGGTTTTCGTCATGGTTGCTACAAGTAGGTGACGGTCAAATAGGTGCACCCGTTACAGAAATTGATACAGATAATAAGGTCATAGACATTCCTTCATATTTTCAGCTTCCTAATGATCATAATGATTTACCTGGTCTTATTAAATTTATTTACGATGATGATACACTAACAAATCCAACAATCACAAAGTTTGCCAATAAAGCAATTATTTGCCCAAAAAATAGTACAGCTGATGAAATCAATGACTTAGTCCTTACCATGTGTGAAGGTCCAACAACAACTTACTTTGGATCAGACTCCATTATTCCTCATGCAAATGACCGAGGAGACACTGAACTACTGTATCCAGTCGAATACCTAAATGCACTTTCTTTCACTGGTCTTCCTCCACACCATCTAGACTTAAAAGTAAACACTCCCATTATCCTCTTACGAAATATTAATCAAGCAGCTGGTCTTTGCAATGGCACTAGGTTATTACTATCACGTTTACTACCAAAAATACTAGAGGCTCGAGTAATAACAGGAACGGCTATCGGTCATCGCGTGTACATACCTAGGATGACCTTAATAGAAAACAGTAAAGAGCTGCCATTTGTATTTAAAAGAAAGCAATTTCCAATAAAAGTTTGCTATGCCATGACTATAAATAAAAGCCAAGGACAATCATTAAGTAAAATAGGAGTGTATCTACCTGAACCTGTTTTTAGCCACGGCCAACTTTATGTAGCTTTTTCTAGGGCAACTTCAGTTGATGGTTTAAAAGTTTTAATTCTTCCTCAAAACAAACATATTTCTACCCAAACAAACAACATTGTTTATTCTGATTTTTTAAAAAACATTAACTGCTATCAAACCTATGTGCATAGTTAGCCCTTTTAACAAATTTTTTTCCCATTTATGTTTTTACACTAACATGTTTGTCTAAACACGCACACAACATTACTTCCATGCATTTATGTTATATATTATTTCCATGTATTTACCTTCTTGCATTATACATACATACCAATACAAATCCATTCATATATATATATATACACACATTCGTTACCTTAAAATAATCACATACATATACTGATATTATTCTTATGCTACCAAAAAGAAATTGTATGTACACAAGTTAATACGGTAAAACTATAACTACTTAATTTTGTTTACACATATTAAGGTAATGTTACTAACTACGCACTTATTTTCATTTACAGCAATTAGCAGATAAAAATGGCATTCAGGCCTATCTCTTCCATCCGATCAGGTGACCGTGCTGATCCAATAGAAGTTCGTCTTATCAGAAAATGGCATCCGTTCTGGCTCAAAAGCGAATGCTCATTTCTGTTACTTGATAGAGAGGTTCTTACATCTTCTGAAAACAAATATACACATATATAATTACAGCTTGTACACGTATATAACAAACTAATTATACTAAAAATAGCAGGGTGCAGCTGTAGAAGCAAGGGGCAACATTCGTGACGAACCATACTTCGACTCCTTTCTGGATCTACAACGCTGCTACCGGATCACTGATTATCTTTCTGTAAAGGCCAGAAAAACCTACAATGTTGTTCCTCACCCTGCAACAGTTAAAATTGCAACAGGAACAACTTTCATACCTATAGATGATTTTGATTTCCCTCATTACTACTTTAACTTCCAGCCATTTGAAAGGCTACCTGATCTACTGAATCAATCTTTGCTTCTTTCAGGTTCTTTCCTCTCTACAAATTGTTTTTTTAACTTTATATATGTATCGTGTGTACGTTAAAAAAAAAAAACCATTCAAAGCATGACCTCCTCTTGATAAGCCATGTTATTTTATATCAAATTTGCAGATTATATCGGTAGGTTTCATAGCATCGTATCTGACACAGCTACATCTACAGGAAGGCGCCTTCTAAAACTACTCTTAGAAGACCTAAAGTCAGCCCATTCCCCTCTTTATACCTCTCGCCCTATCACACAACATTTATAATCAAGTAATTTTACTTTTTCTGTAGTGACAATTTCATTGAGATAGCCCTGTGGGAGGAGATTGCGAATATAATAGATCTCGAAAGACTGAAACATGAGCCATTCCCATGCATCATCGCAATCACCTCATCGAAGGTAAAAAAATACAATTATCTACAACTTGAGTCAACTTCTGCAACACATATGTACATCAACCCTGAGATTGAAGACAAACATGATCTTACTGAGAGGTAACAAGTTCTAATTTATCAAAATTTTATTCATCACGAAGAAACATACACCTACTCTAATTTTCTTACTAAACAGCTTCACTTGTCCACAGGTTCATGGAAAAATACAAGAATATTCCTATAGAGGAGCACGACAGGTTCACAGTTACTCAGCTACTAGAAAAAAAAGCACAACAGAACTCGGTAACTAACTACTTAATACTGCTATAAATTACCAACCACCGGCACACGGTTTATAGAGCAAACAACTTCTTTTCCTACACAGGAAAGGATATTCACATGCGTTGCATCAATTGTATCATTTGTTGAAAGCAAGCCATGGTTTTACAAAGGTTGTGTCCGCTGCAACAGAAAATTGACAGAAAGAGGAGACATGTTAGCATGTGGCTACCATCCAAGAGAGGAGCAGCCAAATTTCAAGTAAGTTCCCCATTTTAAAATCAAACAATCATACCCATACACACTTATGTCTGCATAACAAAGACGTTTTAATTGTTTCTACAGTCACATGCACGATTTTTAACTAACATGTTACATGCATCTACATAAACAGCTGCTGCCTTAACGCAGTCATGGCTGACAATACTGCAAGTACCACTGTCACTCTTTTTAACCCTGGACTTATGTCTCTGCTTAAAAAAGATTGTGCCCAAATGGTACTCGAACATGAAGATCCAGATACCATTCCTGACTCAATAGGGGCACTTATAGGCCACACGAAGATGTTTGAACTTAAATTTAACAACCGCGTCCAGCCCAGTTCTACACAGTTTGTTGTTACCAAAGTGCTTGACCTCACCACCTTGCCACTGGACCCTGCGAACAAAGATCACCACCAGGCTCATTACCAAATCACCATTGAAGGTCATTAAAAAAACCCCTTACATCCAATAAACCTTTTCTTATTAAAATTATCCTTGCTGATTAAAAACTTATGACAGGCACATCCGAAACAGTCACAGAGGCTCAACCACCCATCACTGCAGAAGCATTTGAACCACAAAAAGCACCAGGTATGCAACAAAAAAAAAAAAAAAAAAAAAAAAACCCAACACAAATACGCAACATGTTTACACAAATAACATTTACCTATCACTACTAGGACCATCAAAGGATGTTACAAGTACTCCACCCCCAAAGAAGTTTACTGCTACACCAGCCACCCCTACCGTACAACCACCCAAAAGACAACTCTTTTCATCACCTACTGCAACAACAGAAGAAACACCCTCGAAGAAATCCAAGAACGAACGTTCACTAGAGTCTGACTAAATCAGCAAAGTACAAACACCACCTTTTGGCAGCACCCACACTACCTCCTGATGCTTAAAGTTCAACAAATAGATATACTGCAGGCCGGTTGCAGAAACATAAGAAACTTCTTTTGCTGAAACATAGTATATATGTTAGTGTGGTCAAGCTGTATGTTTTACTCAAACTTAAATGTAAGCACTTGTATGCTACATGTACCACTAATGTAAATAGTATGTTTGTATCACTAATATAAATAGTATGTCTATAACGCTTTCCCCGCCGCAAAGCGCGGGGTACTAATCCTAGTTAATACTATAAGTAAACCATCCATTATTTTGTTAAATAATTACCTTCGTATTTGTTGATAACATTTTATTTGAAGATTAATTAGCTCATTTTGTAGATTTTGACTTAAGACAGTCATATGATATAGAGAATGATGGTGTGTAACGGGTTTCAATCTTTTTTTAGATTCGTGACGAGAATAGTAGTAGCTTAAAACATCTATACTTGTTTCTCGTTTATATCTTTTACAAAATTTATGTGCATGTAATTGTTTATATAAAATATTATATCGATCCTAGGCAGTGGCGGTTCAACCATAAATATTTTTTTTCTTGCGTTTTAATTAATAAACATAAATCTTATACGCTTTTCTCGCGAATGATGAGTTTACCTAAAGGTTTTGGCTTTATTTTATAAGCTTTCGAGGATGTTAAATTTTGTTGCAACGCGTGGGGCCTCCTTATAGTTATGATGAAAGCCTTTTTTAATTGTACAAGCTAGTAAATATGTAGTGATTGTTGAACATGTACATGATCGCAAGAAGCTAGTTACCGTACCGACACAACACAACCAAACTTGAACAACGTGTTCGACTCTTTTTATAAGAACTTGAAAACGATTACAAGTGAAAGAATTATTAATGAATTAAATCAAACAACTAAACCTCTATTTTTAGCTATTCTAAACTTGTGCAAGTTGAAGACTCCTTCTATAATACTAACTTAAATATTTCAATTACCAAAATTAAACTAACTTAATGACTAGGTTATTATTATAACCCCTTGAACTTTATGATCTCCTCTAAACCGCCCTTTGAGATCAATTGTACCGCCTTGATGTTGCTAACTTTATCAGGCCCTCACTCCCTCTCAACATCAACTTCCATGTATATTCGTTTGAAAAAATCAATTAGCTTCGGTCTAGGGATAGCAAAATAACCCGAGCCCGGCGGGTATACCCGAAACATCCGGGACGGGTATACCCGAAACCCGACGGATATGGGACCGGGTATGGGATTAATTTTAGAATTTTTCAGGAGTATGGGACGGGTATGGGATTAGGTGATACCCGGCCCGATTACCCGAAACCACATACCTGTTTACCCGAACCATATACCCGAATCATATACCTGAAAATTTTTAATTTTATTTTCCATTAACCCATGCATATTAATGTTTCATTTTAATAGGTTCACTATGTGGAAAATTAATTTTTATTTTGAAATATGTATTTATAAATAAAAATATAGAGTCATAGAAAAGTACACGACACATACCCGACGGGTATTAGCCGATACCCGCAAGCATGCCTGATACTTGATACTAACGGGTATGCCCGATACCCGCGGGTATACCCGTACCCGACACAAACCCGACGGGTAATGGGCCGGGTATGGGACACGATTTTACAATGGGGTATGGGTTCGGGATAACTGATACCTGGCCCGAACCCGACCCATTGTCTTCCCTACTTCGGTCTTGGCAAGATCATATAAGCATGTCAATTACTTGCTCCTGAGTATTTATATATTCCAGGCTTATTTCCTTTGCAGCACTTTCTCCCTTACATAGTGGTAATGAAGCTCAATGTGTTCCGTCCTTATATGAAAGGCTGGGTTCTCAATTAGCTTGATTGAAAACATGTTATCACAAAAAAAAGTTACTTCATCATTTTTTAGATCTTGGTTCAAGTCTTTCATAAGTATGTTGCCTTTTGTTGCACCAAACGATAACATTACCTCCCAACATAAACATGTAACCAGTTGTGGATCTTCTTGTATCCAAATTCCCGGCGTAATCCGCATCACTATATCCGACAAGTTCTAGCTTCGAGTGTTTCTTGAACGTAATGCCATAGTTCAAAGTCGTTTTCACATACCTTAAAACTCGTCTCACAACTTCCATGTGTGGTTTTCGTGGCTTCTGCATGTACCGGCTCAAGACCCCTACAACGAAGGCTAGGTCCGGTCTTTTCAAGGTAAGATAGATCAAGCTACCATTTATTTTCCGGTACATTGTGGCGTCTTCTAGTTCCTTTCCTTTATCCTCACATGGTTTCACGATTGTATACATGGGATTAGATGAAGGTTTGCAATCAAGTATACCAAACTTGACTAGCAAGTAACAACAGTATCGTTTCTAGTGAAGGAGTAGATCATCGGCTCTGTAGTCGACTTCTATGCCAAGAAAGTGGCTTAGTCTTCCAAGATCTTTCATATTAAACTGAGTGCAAAGGTACAATTGGCCGATAACTTTTTCATTATATCCGGTTATGATTAGATCATCCATATACACAAGGACAATCACAACTTTAGTCCCGATCGACTTGACAAATAAACTCGCATCGGCTGACACCATGCTAAATCCATTATGCTGTAGAAACTCGCTTATCTTCCCGAACCACGCCCTAGGTGACTGCTTCAGACTGTATAGGGCTTTCTTTAGTTACACGTAGTTTGGATGTTCCTTTCTTTCAAATGCTCTTAGTTGTTCCATGTGAATCACATGGTTCAAGTCACTGTACAGAAAAGCATTACTACATCCATTTGCCAAAGGTTCCAAGACTTACATGTTGCAATGGCAAGAACGACTCGTACCGTGTTCAACTTCGCCACCGGACTAAAGGTATCATAATAGGTGATTCCGACTTGCTAGGAGAAACTGCGAGCTAGTAGTCTCGCTTTAAAACTATCAATCTTCCTATATGCTTTTTCTATTGAGTTTAAACACCCATTTATTTCTAGCAACCTTCACACATTTGGGACAAGCTCCCTTGTTTCGTTTTGATGTAGAGCTTCTATTTCGGATTCCATGGCTCGAACCCATTTTGTTTTTCCAGAAGGCTCTTTGTAGTTTTCAGGTTCTGTTTTATCATCTTCGACCGTTGCCACATTAGCAACATACTTAGGATTTTGTCTTCTTTCACGAGCCGACCTTCTTAGCTCTGGCGGTTATCCGTTTGTAACCGGGTTGTTGATGGATTCCTCTTCGCCATGGGCTTCGGTTATGAGTTTCTTACACTTTGACTTCTTGCGATGGGCTTTCTTCATCGTCGAAGTTTAAGACTATGTTAGAGGTTTCAAGTTCCTCTATCAATTCCTTGGTGTCCGGAAGGACTTCCTTTTTGCTTGACCACCATGAGGAATTTTTGTCGAATAGAACATGCCTCGACACATAACACTTCCCAGTTAAAGGATCACAACAAAGTCACCCCTTTTTCTCTTGGTCGTACCCCACGAATATACACCTTATTGCCTTTTTTCCATTTTCATTCTTAGTTGGTTTGGTATGAAAACGTAGCAAACACAACCAAACATTCTTAGGTGATTCACATTTGGCTTGATCTTGTGAAGTTTCTCCTAGGGTGAGATGTACTCTTGATTTTGTCATGGTAGTCTGTTGATTACATATGCAGTTGTCTTCATTGCTTATGCCCAGAAGCGTCCGTGTACGTTCTTTTCATGCACCATGCTTCTATACGTCTCAGCTAAGTGTCGGTTCTTTCATTCCAACACGCTATTTTGCTTAGGTGTATTGGCACAAATAAGTTGCTTCTAATCTTTTGATCCTTCAAGAATTTTGTGAAGTCGGTTGCAAGGTATTCACTTCTGTTGTCGGACTAAGACATTTAACTTCTTGCCCTTTTTCCATCTCTGATTCTTTCTTGAAAGCTTTGAACTTATCAAAGGCTTGTGACTTCTCTTTCATGAAACCAACCCAAACATACCGTGAATAATCATCTATAAATGTTATCATAAATTGCATATCTGAGATTGAGGCATGTTTGACAGGTCCAACCACGTCCGAATGCACTAATTCTAGGGGTGCTTCAGTTTGGAACTTTGAGTCATCGAACGGTAATTTATGTGCCTTCCCGTATTGATATCCGACACATACAATCTCTTTGTTTACTTATAGTTGAGGGAGTCCAAAAACCAACTTCCTTTTCATCATTAGGTCAAGTTTATCGTACCCGGCATGACCTAACCGCTTATGCCACAGATCTGCATTATGAGTCATGTTGGTTCTTTCCGCATATGCAGTTTCTGCTAAAAGAACGCAAACTACTTAATTCCTTCTTCTTTGTAGTACCACTTTTGACTTTATCTCAAATTCATCGAAGATTCTCACATCTTTGGGGCTGAATAAGATATACTTTCCAGACGAGGTGACTTGTGGTACCGAGAACAAGTTTTTTCCTCATCGGATAACATGGAACAAATCATTCATGACAAACTCCCTCTCATTCGTTACTTTAGGGAATTTCACATCGCCTATGAGCAATATGATGCTTGGAATAATCGACTATTACCACCACCCAGTTTCCATGCTTGGTAGTCGTTCTTTGTCTCCCGTCATATGGTTCGAGCACTTGGAGTCTACGATCTACTCATCGAATACATTCGGTTTTGTTTCGGTAGTTGTTGTGAAAGCATAAGCTTCTTGGACCTCTTCCACCCAAGCTTCTACGTCCTAGGGTTCTTCTTCTTTAACAACAATTGAAATCCCTTCTTCCTTCGGCTGTCGGCAGTCCTTTGCCATATGACCTTTACGCTCACAGTTATAACATGAGTAGGGAAAACGTTTGTTTGTTCTTCCCTTCTTGCTGTCTAACATCTTGCCCTTGGATTGTCTCGGTCCTTTTTACGGACTCTCTCTTCCACGGTTTCTCTTGATTCCTTGAATCACTCTTGTTGTATCGCCCCTTCTTGGATTTCTCGACATATAGAGCCTCTTCTTCTTCTTCTTCGGCCTTAATCGCTACAATACTAAAGTGTTTTGTTAAAGCTTCTTGACCTGGAAGAAGGTTTTCAAGGTCGGTTAAGGACGGATGGGTTGGCCCACCTTGGACGACTGTTACGAAACTTTGAAACTCTAGTCTCAAACAATGTATGAATATCCGTTTCATTCTTGAATCACCAATATTTGCTTGTTGATCCAGATCCCCGATCTCACTGCACAATGTTCTTACTTTATGAAAGTAATGGGGTATCATCATCTCTTTCTGGCTAACCAACAAAAGCTCGTTTTTAAGAAGCTGTAACTTAGTGTCGTTTTTCTTTGAGAACAAAGAATATAGCGAATCTCAGGCTTGCTTTGGGGTTTCCAGATCACGAATATGATCCAAGAGTTCTTCTTTAATCGTGGTTTTGAGAATGAACATGTCGTCCTACCTTGATCCTCCACTTGTTGATTGCACCATTCAGATCGATTCTAGATATTGCAATATCTGCACCAAGAATATATATGGTCCAAAGAGTAATGAGATATTAACCTAAAAATCAACTTAAATGAAACATGGATTATAAATATTTTATATAAGATAACAAAATGTTTTTAGTATGAAAAACTAAGTAATCTCATTAGAATTTTCCAAAAATTTCATTTTTTTGGTATCACATGACAAATAAAAGTTACATAATAACCAAATTATCAAGTCAAGCTAGTGAACAAGTTGTAGGAAAAACATAATAACCAGGTTGGCATTGGATTATCTAACAATAATTAGCAAGTTGGAGTTGTAATTATCTTTTAAGACAAAATTTAATGATAATAAAATAATTTTAGTTCCTACTTTGAGTGATATATATCTTCGTTATTCTATTGATTTTTCAAGTTTTATAATTCATTTAAAACAATTGAATAACTTTTAGAGTGATTAGGATTACTACTATATATATTATACTAGGTTAAAATTCCCGTGTATTACACAGGTTGAATAAATATAATATTATATATTAAGTAATAAAAAAATTATTTTTTAAAAACTCGTGTTTTACACGGGTTGAATAAACTCGTGAAATACAATATAATATGTTAACACATACACTTGTCAAAATATGCCAGGTGATTTATTAATATAAAGATTAGTATTTTCTTTAAAAATATATTATTATTAAAAGATAGAGTTGTATTTAATAAGAGAGAGAGGCGGAAAAAAATGATGAGAATGGATATCGAGACGACACGTGGCATGAAAAACCTTTATTTATTATATAGTATAGATTATATATTTAATATAACCACATGAGGGTGGCGGGGGTGGAACCTCTTCAACCCCAAAGTACCGTAACCCTAAACCAATATAAATTTGGCATGCCATTTTTACCCTAAACTATCCACTCACAAGGGGTGGATCCCGTGAACCCCTAAACTACCCCAATGTTCAAATTGCAAGTTTTAAATGCTCGGGTTATAAAACCCGTTAACTGAACCCGAAGCCGCTACCCGCAAGGATTGCGACGGTGTTACCGCTTGCCCCAAGACGACCCCTCCACAGTCCACCCTAAGCAAAACTTGTTGCAAGAAACAATGGGGACGGCGACAACACTTTGTTCGATCCGTCATTAGTAAGTGATTGGACCGTTTGGGTCAAATGGCCCCATAGTCTTGGGCCGGCTCGGTCCAGCAGTAAAATTCCAAGTTTACGGTGTCATTTCTTTTGTTACCTTGTTGACTTGCTGTTTCCTAGGGAACATGTTTCATGCTTGGTGATATTCCCACAATATATAAAATTATAATGATAAAATATTAGTTTTCACAATCATATTAATCATGTTATTTATATTTTCAACTTATTACAATATTTAAATTTAAATAAGTTAATAAAAACTAATGAGTTTAATAAGATTATTTTTAAATTGCTTGTTTTTATTTATGTATTATCAAATCTTTAAAATTAGATCGTATGATAGATATGTCCTTTGATCTAGATTGTTGTATTTAATGCAAGATCAGGACATATGCTTACAACAACAGACATGTTGGCAACGATATTTCACTCATCAAAATTTAAAATCTATACCTAATAAAAAATTAATTAGTTGCTTACAACGATAGACATGTTGGCAACGATATTTAATAATTTTATGAGTCAAAGATTATTTTTCTCGTTTATTTTTTCTTAATCATTTAATATTTTCTTTACTTAAATATTTAATATTTTTCTTAACTATTTAATATTCCTTTCTTAATCATTTTCTTTATTTTTTCGCTTATTACTAATAATTTAATATTTTATTTATTTAACCATATAATACACGGGTTTCTAAGAGCATTCTTAGCCGGTTCCTTATATTACTTATCCTTATCCTTATAATTACACTAAAAATCACTACTTTTTCTAAATTTTCTCTCACTTTTTTTAATAAAATCTACCTTTATCCTTATAATTACACTAAAAACCACTACCTTTATCCTTATATATACAAAAAATTTATACTTTTTCCCTCTCCACCACTAAGGGTATGAGGTATACAATATACCTTTTCTCTCTCCTCCATTATATGGGTGTAAATGAGCCAAGCCAGCTCACGAGCTACTTTAGATCGGCTCGCTAAAAACTCGAATCGAGCCGAGCTTAAATGAGCTCGAGCCTGAGCTTCACTTATCGAGCCGACTCGCGAGCCTTAACGAGCCTTTTATTTATATAATTTTTGTAATATATTTAATATATATTTATAAAATAATAATAATTAGTATATATAAATTAAGATAAAAATAATTAAATAATATATATTATGTTATATATAAAAATTATAATAAAATTTATATAAAAATAATTATAAATATATACAAATTAATTAATAAATAATAAACGAGCCGAGCCCGAGCCGAGCTTATAAAACCACCAACGAGCCGAACCCGAGCTTCAAAATTAGAGCTCCAATCGAGCCGAGCTCTAGCTCGAGCTCACAGTAAGTTAAACGAGCCGAGCTCGAGCCTAGTCGAGCTCGGGCTCGGCTCAGCTCGTTTACACCCGTAGGTATACTCTCACTTGGCTCTCCCAAGTGATAGTACCCTTTTTGACACCTAGGCGCCACATCATATTGGTGTATCACTCACTTGGCTCTCACATGGCAAGGGGTATACTCATGAGAGGGATACCCAAGTGAGTATTAAATGCATCAATTTAAAATAAAATCAAATTTCATTAAAATAATAAATAAAAAAAACATTAAATAAAAAAAGACATTAAAATAAAAAAAAACTTAAAATAAAAAAAAACATTAAATAAAAAGTACATAAACTTTAAAAAACTAGTATTCAATCCTATAATTTGCCTTGATCGCGTTTTGTTTTCTATCGAAAAAGGCTCGTCTAGCCCCGTGAAAGCGATCAAGGTCGAGTGCAAGAATATCCATCTCATCTTTTTCTTTTTTCAATCATTTCTCTCTTTTTGAGTCACGCAAAATTGACTAATTTCCTCGATCATTTGTTGACCGATCTCAATGTGTGTTGGAACGGAGTTGCGTTTCGTCAATGTTTTCTTCGGATTGTGGTGCGAGTTGAGTTTCAGGAACAACGTCCGGCTCGGACAAGTTTATTGGCTGGCCTTGTGGTTGTGGAACATAACCCGCCAAACCAAACGGATTTTGGTTGAAGGGAAGGGCTTGGCCACCGATTTGAAAGACGTTTTGTTGATTGGCATATTGTTGATACCACCACATCGGGTCATTAGGATTCATGACTTTTTTTTTATAAAAGTATGAGAGTGAAGATTGTTTCAGAAATGGTTTTGTATAAAAAGTTGGTTTAAATGGGTTATTTATAGGGTAAAAGAAATAAATTAAAGGTTTTTTTTTTAAATTTTTTTTACTACGGTAACAATTTTAATGGAAAAAAAGTCGTTCAACGGTCAAAAGTGGGAATTCGCCCCGTGAAGAACTTCACGCAGACACACACACGCCCCATTCACGCCATATTCACGCCGTAGGGGGATGGTGTGCTATGTTGCCTCACGCCGTGAGGGCCCTCACGCAAGCCTTCGCGTGAGGGTATACCTCTTACTCTAACAACCTTTTTAAACCACTTCTTAAAATATATAAAACTCACTCACATAACTTATATCAAACCGGCTGTGACTGCTCTAACCTGCTAATATAGTATTTAAAAAGGCAATTCTATTATGATACATATAAAAACATCAAACCAACTATTCGATCAAGCTTTACTCCCAACTCCTAAGCAATGATAAGTTCTCACCCCTAGTGAGATACCACAAATGGGGTATCGGATTCTACCTTATCACCATTTAACTATCCCACTTTGACTAGTTGTCCGGTCACAACCGATGTGGTTCCCAGTTAGCAACAATGACTTCAGAAGGATAAAAACAAGTCAACCAACATCTATAATGCTCTAAACTAAAAGTACCAATGTATAATGCATATCCATACATATTCTATTTTGTATTCAAATTTATTTTCACAAACTGAGTGATCATACTAAAGGTGTGACCGTTCATAAAATTCAATAAAATTGGAATCAGGAATCTAAATCCCGTTCGGTTTCCAAAATTCAATAAATTTGGAACCTAATTTCGTTCTTAACGTGTTTGATTGAGAACTGAATGGAATCAGGATTGGAATTGGAAGTGATTCACATTCCTTATTATAAAAGAATTCAAAATTTCTTACAAATTGTGAAGGAATTCAACCAAATGAAATGGAATCTCTGAACAACCATCATCATTGCATCGTAACAGCAGCGCGCTCGGTAGGCGAGGGTTGCAGGGGTGACAATGACGACACAGGGTGGGTGCGGCAGTGGCAATGCTAACGAGGGGTGGGGGCAATAGGACATTGTTAGGTGGTCGTGGTGGCAACCGGTAAGTAGTGGTAGCGGTGATAGATTGTAATTCTTTTATGATTGTTTTGTCACTCAAATGCATCACAAATTCAAATTTCCTCGATATACATTTTCATTTCTCTGTATTCCAAATCTTTTAGCCGATTCTAATTCCAATTCTAATTCATTCAGATTTCAATTCTTTTGATAAATTCTAATTACTTATGAAAATTCAACCAAACATAGTAAGGACATACTAAGTCATTGTAATAACTTAATTTTCATAAACAATACTAAAACAATAAATAGTTAATTGGAAAACCATTTTAATGTATACTTTTATTTTTAAAACACTACGTACTTATCTTGACTATGGTTATTGATGATTAACCTACAAGCACTCTGAATGCCACCAACTTGTCACAGGGATGGAAGAAAAAAAAATAGGAAAACCAAAATATTCACGACGAGTACGTGGGTTTGGGATTAGTTTTAGAAACTTTCACGGATTTAGGACGTGAACAGTATCAGGTGATACACGCCAATTCCGACCCATTTTCCCGAATATATTAATATGGTATTTGGTTTGAAAAACATATAATAAATAGTACGTTCAAGTTATTAGAAACTTGAAATTATTAAAATTATATAAATGTTGAAGTGTTAATATTTCAAGCCTTTTTAATTTTTAGGTAAGTTAAGATCAAGTTTCAGATAATGGACTTCCCAACGAAATTTTTTAACCACATATGATCATAAATGGGTATACCCGCATAACCGATGATATTGAAAGACGGGTACCCGACAAGTATGAAACTAAGATTACCAAAACTCGTCTTATACTCGACCCGTTGCCATCCCTGTTCTAGTCAAGTTCTATAATCACAAACATACCATCTGCGAAAATTCTGCCCTTTGAATTTCTCCAATTTGTCAAACTTGCTGGTCATGTCTTTCACTAATTACCCGTTTGTCATCTTCAATAGAAATTTTTTTGATCTTTGTAGGGGATTTCGAGAATTAAGCCTGAATGATCTGAGATTCGTGATTTCACTTTCAGATCAAAACAATTAAGTGGTTCTTCTGAATTTAATGATCGAATAAAACTCGGATTTTGAAACAAGAATTGAAGTATGTGTTTGTATGGAATTTTGTGAACCAGAAAATTGAGAGAGATGACCAAAAATCCAGAATTCGTATATGTAGGGTGGGGGCTTGATAGCCATTGGCAGTTATCAATTTGAAATTTGGATTGCTTCACAAACCGCCCAATTGCTGATTTCGAATTACACATGTGAAATTTCGAAAATTAAAATTGTAACATCCCAAAATAAGATGGAAAGAATAAACGAGTTTCATACTACGTGAGGAACGGAACGAACAAAGCCCGATGGGCCGGGCCGAGACTGGGCAGACGAACAAAGGGAGGGGGGGCGAACTCGGAGGGGTGTTTCCCCTTTAAATAGCCCAACACACCAACATTTCTCTCATTTGCAACTTCAAGAGAGAGAAACCGTAGAGAGAGAAAGTGCACGAATCGACCCGATGAGCTAGCATGTTGTTCCTCTGCTGTTCGTGAGCAAGACCTCCTATTCAGAACCTCGAAAGAGATAACGACCCGAGCCAAATATGCGTTTTATTCTTTTTGGGTTTTTCGGGCATTTTCATAAAAAGTTTGGGTTTTTATGAACCAGATGAGAAAAAGATTATAGATCTGGAATCACGAGAGGAAAATATGCCTTTTGAACGTAAAAAGTTCCAAACTTGACGAATCACTCGATCCAGATATGAACCCATGCAAAACTAGGGTTTTGGGGTAAGAACTGAAGGTTCACGGCAGGGGATACACGGGTAGGGTTCACGGTTGGGGATACTCGGGTGGGTTCACAGTTGGGACTCCCCGACATGGTTCACGGTTGGATTTCTTGCGTGTAGTTCACGACTGGAGTTCACGGGTCATGATCTCGGGAGAAATGGAAGCCGAGAACCCCAGGCCCATTTAGCTCACGGTAGTAAGGTACCGAGAACCTCTCTTAAACCGTGTGCTCCTATGTTCACGGGAAGAAACCGTGTACCCCTAGGTTCACAGTATGAAGGGATAAAATGTAATGAGCTGTATGTAAAGCTAAGGCTAGGTTGTATACGTACAGGTTAGAAGATCTTTTAGAGACCTTTGACAGTGTTCATCTCAGGTGAGTTATAGAAGCCCTTATTAAATGTTTTAAATAAATGTTTTTGGGCTGGTGTGCATACGTAACGATGTGACTGTTTGATAAAACGATGTTTATGAATGATGTATGTGACGTTTTATGAAAAGATGTTTATGAACGATGTTTTGAAGGGAGAGGTTATGAAAGAAGTGTTTATGAAATATTTTGTCAAAGTAAGTTTACGAAGTGTTTACGAATGAATGAATGATTTTTAATAAAACGTACGAATGCTTTTACTAAAGTTTTTGAAGTAAAAGAAGTGAATGTTTAAGAAAGTCACAAACGAACGAATCTGGGATGTTTTCCTACGGGAATTGAGGTTATGGGTATGGGAAGTATGATATGGGCCTTACCTTTATAGGGGCCTATGTGGCTGACCAACTGTTGTAAAACTGCGGTAATGACGGTCACCAAGGGGATTACCGTGATCCTTGAAGTTGGTACGACTTACCTCACGGGTTAATCGTACTTGAAGTTTGGTACGTGATGTGCTGCTAAATATCCCGTGTATTAGAGTCGTTTTGTTTTTGTTTTAAGCTTTTAGATTTGTATATCGAGTCCGTTTTATGTGCATTTGGTGTTTTTGATTGTTACAGTGTTAATGTGCTAAGTGAGCAGGAAAACACGAGTTTTAAATCAAGAGGATAGTAGCATACACGGGCCCCGGAGAAGTAAAAGTCAACAAAAGTTAATTTCTTGGAATTTAGGTTTTCGCGGTACGCAAAGAACAAGAAGGAGAGTCCCGCGGTACGCGAGGGAAGTAAAAAGGCCGCGCAGCTATTTTGGCCTTCGCTGTACGCGAAGGCTTGGCCAGGGTTTCTCACGGTATGCGAGAAATGCAATTACGGCTCTTTTTAGCCGAATTCCAATTATAAGCCAAGGGGGATCCATTGTCTAATTAATTAGTATACATCCGTCACAGGGCTTCCTAGAGGCGATTTCCAGAGATAAAGTTCGAACCTTTTCAAGTTTTTGGTGCTAGATCGAGTTACACCAACCATTGAAGAATCGACGATGAGTAGCTAATTCAATCGTGTCGTTTCCGGGTGTAGGATCTGCTTGTAAGTGATAGTCTATGATTCATACTTAGTTGGTTTAGTGTTCTTGTAATCATTCGACTATTTGAATATTATAGTTGTTTGATTTGATTAAACAGTTTCGGTTTATTGAATTATCGCATACATCCGTTTTTCGGTATTTATCATGAACCAGTGTTTGCTTACATTTTAGTATGCTGAACTGGTAATTGATTATTGAGTTTGTAATATGTGTCAAGTATCAAGTTTTACAATCGTTGCTCAACGCAGCCACTATCTTGATTATTAATTATTTATCAAATCTAATGAACGAGTTATGTCTATGTAACTTCCAATAAGTACAAATCAGTAATCACAGAACTTGCAATCTGAACCCGGAAGCGATCCATTTTCTCTTAATTGTTTTCAGAGTTTTATAGTTAATTGCTTTTTAATCTGAATCCAAACAGCTTTCTTAAACAACACTGTCCACCAATTCCCTGTGGATACGATACCCTACTCATTATACTATAGTTTAAGGTAGGTAGGGATTAAGTTTTATAATTATTTTTGATTGACCTTCGATACACGATCAAAATTGGCGCCGTTGCCGGGGAATTCGTGCACTTAGTATTTTAGTTTAATTTGTTTTGTTCGGAACTACTAATTGCGTGTTTACTTGTGCAGCCCACAGGTTTATGCATACTCGGAACTCAGGAAGAAAGTCACCACTTTTATTTGATTCAGAAATAGAGAAGGCTGCTAGAGCCAACAGAAAGCTACAAACCACAGTCCAGACAATATTAGAGAAACTTGACAGCCCGATAATGTCACAAAAGCAATCCGTAAACCCAGATCCAAACCAAGGTGGGGGACCAGTCCCACCACTTCCAGATCTCCTCTTTCCAAATCAACCACCACAAAATCAACAACCACCCACACAACAACCTCCACAAAACCAACAACCACTACCACCATTCCACGACAACCAATACCATTAATACAACAACTACCCAAGCTATTCAGACTTTGGGATAATGAACATCTGTCAACGGGACAAAGTCACAGGCCAGAGCACGGTTCTCAGTATGAGAATTGGGATGAAGAAGAAGCGTGGTATGACCTACACCACCAGGAGGCATTCCCTCCCGGAAATCAAATAGTCAACGGGGTGGACAATTGGGTACAACCACCACCAAGGGCCGAATATGGGTATCAACCGAGAAATCCGGGCAACTTTGGTAGAGAGAACAGATATAGGCAGCCTCAAGTCAACCGACCGAATTATCAAGAGGAATAGCCTAGAAACAGGAACTTCCCTAGCCATGAACAAGGGTAGATAGTCACTTCCGCCCTACCTTAGCCCTAAATGCTTCCCCCGTGATTCCACCAGTTCGTAGGGGGAACGCATTTGAGATCAGACCTAGTTGTTTAGGGATCCTCCCACACTTCTTTGGGAGAGCTATTGAGGAGCCCTATACACACTTATCAGAGTATGAGGCCACTTGTGGGACTATAGGTGGTTAGGGATTCACTACAGACGAGGTGAAACCGGTGATCTTCTAGTTTTCACTAAAGGATCGTACAAAACAATGGTTCCTTTCTCTACCATCTGCTAGTATTGCCACTTGGGCAAAACTTCAGCAGCAATTTTTTGATGAGTACTTCCCACCACACAAGACTAATGAGGCCAAAGCTGTAATCAGAGATTTTAGGCAACAGTCGGGGGAGCCATTCTATGAAGCCTTCAAGATGTTTAAAGAGTTACTGAGAAATTGCCCACATCATGGTATAGAAAAGTAGGAACTGATCCAGGCATTCTATGATGGTCTGCTGCCTAAGGATGTGAGAGACGTGAACTCCACCAATAACGGGTCGTTCTTCTCCAACCATGTGGATGAGGATATACTTGAGAGGATGGCGGTGACATCCAAAAGGCAAGCTCATGCGAGCAGGAGAGCAAAGATAAGTACATCTGCGAAGTCAGTGGATTATGAGATGCAGAAAAGGTTGGATGCCATGGAGATCCAGATGGCACGTCTTGGTAAGCAGAGTGGTAAAGATGTGGCAAATGTCTCACAAATGTATTCGGTGTGTGAAGGATGCGAGGAGTTGGGGCATGTGTTAGCAAATTGCTCAAGGGAGCAGGGAAAGGCTGAAGAGGTGAATCAGCTTGGTGGAGAGAGAAGACAACCAGAAATGACTGTTTTTTTTTAAAGGCGAACATTGAATGTTGTGACGTCGCACCCCCCTTCACATGGGAGAGCCTCGTCTAACTCCGGCCAATATGTTGTCTTAACCGGGCCCACTTGGCGTCAGAGTTGGAGAGCTTTCAAGGAAAAACCCCACCCAATACGGCCCCTTCCGGGCTTGAGGGAGAGCCGAGGCTCGAACCCTGGATCGACGTAAAACCCTGGTGCATCAGCCTAAAAGGCCTCATTTGCGATGCCGTAGAAATTAATGGTGGTGGCAGGGATTGAACCCGGGTCCTTTGGGACTTCAGGCCTCACCTCAACCACTACACCACAACCTCTTTGGCACCAGAAATGATTGTTACCCACTACCATTCGGAACTTAGAAATCACCCAAACCTCAGGTATGGTAATGCTTCTAATCAATTGAATCCTATCTTTCAGGGTTCTAATGTGCATGGTGGAGGACAACCACAACAGCAGCAATACTAAAACCATCAACAAGGGTACAATCAAGGTGGATGTCCAAGGAATCAAGGTAATCAAGGTGGGTATCAACAAGGAAATCAAAGGGGCTATCAATAGCAAAATTAGCAAAGTGGTAGTGCAGGAGGTGAGGACATGGGGGTAGCCAGTTTAGTGCTCTCATGGATGCTATCAAGGAGCTAAAGAAGGACAATGAAGTCTGGGACAAAACGGTGAGTGCTCTAGCAAAGCAGGTGGGGCAATTAGCAGAAGATCTATCAAGGCGGGACTTGGGCAAATTACAAAGTAATACTCAGACCAACCCGCAACATTAAGGGTCGGGGTCAAAGAATGCTCATGTAAGCCAGGTAAGTGTCCTACAAAGTGGTATGGCTTATGACAACAAAGTTGTCCCTCCATAACTGCCAGTTGAAGGGTTGGTGGAGGATGTGGATTAGGAAAGTGATGATGAATCGGTACTTGTTGCATCTAAACCAAAGAAAATGGTAACTTCTGAAAAACCAAACATTTCTAAGGAATCCATTAGTGCTTAAGGGACGGGTGTGGAGAATAATACCATCCCGTTCCCGAGAGCATTGGTTGATCCATCTAAACAGGTTAATAAAAGGGGCCCACAACAAGATGAAATGTGGGAAATTTTTAGATAAGTTAAAATCAATATCCTTTTAATAGATGTCATCAAACAAGTACCGGCTTATGCAAAGTATTTGAAAGATCTGTGCACTCAAAATAGGAATCATAAGATGCCTAAAAATATTGATCTAACTGATAATGTGAGTGCTGTTTTATCTGGTATTCTTCCACCTAAGATCCAAGATCCAGTGGCGCCTTTAATCCAGATTCAAATCGAAGATTTTAAAATTGATAAGGCACTTCTGGATTTGGGAGCAAGTGTTAGTATCTTGCCTGGAAGCTTGTATGACCAATACGATTTTAGCCCTCTACAGAAAACTGATACCACCATGGTGTTAGCTGATTTAACTCTTAAGCTTCCCCGCGGGATATTGATAGATGTGATACTGAAAGTGGAAGACTTCTATTACCCGGTCAACTTTTTAGTGCTTGACTATGCAGCCCCTACTAAAGGGAGCCAACCCAATGTCATCTTAGGAAGGCCATTTTTGAAATCTTCTCAATGTGTTATAAACTGCATGACAGGCACAGTCGACATGGCTTTTGGTAATAGAAAAATGCGTTTAAATGTTTTTTCCCGTACATTTAATGCTCCGATCATTGATGAATGCCTTAGTGAAGACATCATTGATGGGTGTATTCTTCATGAAAATGAGGATGAGCCCTAGGAGCCGTGTGTTTTGTGTAACAGGGAAGAAGCAGAGTTGGAGAGTGAGCTAAAAGCTGAAGAAGAACAACTAGAAGTGTGTGCCATCAAAGAGGAAGGCCTACATGGACACTTCAGGTAGAGAGTTTTCCAGACACCATAGACACCCATCTGAAACCATCATTAGAATCACCGCCTCAACTGGAATTGAAAGAGTTGCAAGATAATTTGAAGTATCGGTCATAATTGCATCAAACTTGACCGAGTCACAAGAAAAGGCGTTGATAGAGGTATTAGTTTCTCATAAAGCAGCAATTGGGTGGACGATAGCAGATCAGAAGCGGATTAGTCCTTCAATTGTGATGCACAAGATCATCACCGAACCAGATGCTAAACCGGCAAGAGATGCACAAAGAAGGCTAAACCCAAATATGAGGTAAGTAGTGAAGAAAGAAGTCCTGAAATAGTTGGACGCAGGGATCATCTATCACATATCTGACAGTACTTGGGTGAGCCCAACACAGACCGTCCCAAATAAAGCAGGCATCCAGATCATAAGCGATGAGTAGGGAGAGCAGGTAGCCACCCGACCCGTAACGGGTGGAGGGTATGTATTGATTAGAGAAAGTTGAACACAGCCACTTCCAAGGATCACTTTCCTTTACCTTTCATTGACCAAATCATTGAAACACTATCAGGTTAGAAATTTTATTGCTTTCTAGATGGGTACTCAGGGTATAATCAAATTGCTATTCATCCTGATGATCAACAGAAGACTACATTTACCTGCCCATATGGTACTTTTGCATTCAGGCGAATTCCATTCGGGTTATGTAATGCCCCAGCCACCTTTCAAAGGTGCATGATGAGTATCTTTTCAGATATGATTGGGGACTCTCTGGAAATCTTCATGGATGACTTTTCAATCTTTGGTCAGTCATTTGATACTTGTCTAAACCAATTAACCAAAGTATTGAAAAGATGTGTCGAAACAAACCTAGTTTTAAGTTGGGAAAAGAGTCACTTTATGGTGCAGGAGGGAATAGTTTTGGGACACATTGTGTCAAGTAGGGGGATGGAGGTAGATCGTGCAAAAATAAAAGTAATTTCAACACTACCTTCCCTACCAATGTCAAAGGGGTAAGATCGTTCTTGGGGCATATGGGATTTTACCGCCGGTTTATTAAGGGTTTTAGCACAATCACAAAACCACTATGCAATTTACTCTTAAAAGATATTTCATTTGTTTTTGATGAAGAATGGTAAAAGCATTTAATGTTTTAAAAGAAAAATTGGTAGACACCCCAATCTTGCAAGCACCTAATTGGTCACTACCTTTTGAAATCATGTGCGATGCAAGTGACTTTGCAATCGGGGCAGTCTTAGGGAAAAGGGTGGATAAGAAACCGGTGGTAATTTACTATGCCAGTAAGGCCCTGGATGGGGCACAACTGAACTATACCACTACAGAAAAAGAGTGACTTGCTATTGTGTATGTTCTTGATAAGTTCAGGTCCTACATTTGGGGAAGCAGGGTGATCGTGTAATTGGATCATAGTGCCGTGAAGTATCTGATGGAGAAGAAGAATGCAAAGCCTAGGCTGATCAGATAGGTATTACTACTATAGGAATTCAATCTAGAGATCCGAAACAAGAAAGGCACAAAAAATGTGATGGCAGACCACCTGTCAAGGGTTGTTAATACCGAGAGTGATTCTACTGAAAGAATCGGGGAAACTTTCCCAGATGAACAGCTGCTAAGTGTTTCTACTGACCCTTCGTATGCTAATATTGTCAATTATTTGGTTGTAGGTAAAATCCCAGAGCATTGGGCCAAGAAGAAGAGACAACATTTCCTGTCTCAAGTGAAGCAGTATATCTGGGATGAACCAGATTTGTTTAAAGTTGGGGCAGATCAAATGATTCGGCGTTGTGTGCCCGAGAGTGAAGTCTAGCACTTATTGGAACATGCCCATTCCTATGTGTGTGGAGGGCACTTTAGTGGATAGAAAACAGGGCATAGGGTCCTAACTTGTGGATTCTTTTGGCCCACAATCTTCAAGGATGCAGCAGAGTTCGTGAAGAATTGTGTACGGTGTCAGCAATTGGGAAGCATCACCAAGCGTAATGAGATGCCAATGCGACCAATCATGGTCGTCAACATATTTGATGTGTGGGGCATAGACTTCATGGGTCCCTTCCCTAATTCTTTGGGGCACTTGTACATCTTGGTGGCGGTTGGTTATGTTTCTAAATGGGTTGAAGCAATCGCCACCAAGACGAATGATCATACGGTGGTGTGGAAGTTCATGCAGAGTAACATCTTTTCTAGGTTTGGTGTCCCTCGTGTGATCATCAGTGATGGGGGTTCGCATTTCAAGAATTTTAATTTTGGTAAATTGCTAAAAAGGTACGGTGTGAACCATCGGATTGCCACTCCATATCACCCATAAACAAGTGGGCAGGTGGAGGTGTCGAACATGCAAATAAATGAGTTTTTACATAAAACGGTGAGGCCTGATCGTAAGGACTGGTGTACTAAACTTAATGATGCTTTATGGGCCTACCGAACCGCTTACAAAACTCCGATTGGTACCACACCCTACCGGCTAGTATATGGAAAGGGATGTCATCTGCCGGTTGAGATAGCTCACCGTGCTTTATGGGCGGTCAAAATTTATGACTAAAACTACATACTCAATTACAGACATGGACTAAGGTCTCCCCTCCCCACACTTGAACTCATACGGTGGTGTGTAAGTTCATGCAGAGTAACATCTTTTCCAGGTTTGGTGTCCCTCGTGTGATCATCAATGATGGGGTTTCACATTTCAAGAATTTTAAATTTGGTAAATTGCTAAAAAGGTACGGTGTGAACCATCGGATTGCCACTCCATATCACCCACAAACAAGTGGGCAGGTGGAGGTGTCGAACAGGCAAATAAAGGAGATTTTACAAAAAGGTAAGGCCTGATCGTAAGGATTGCTCTACCAAACTTAACGATGCTTTATGCGCGTACCGAACCATTTACAAAACTCCGATTGGTACCACACCCTACCGGCTAGCATATGGAAAGGGATGTCATCTGTCGGTTGAGATAGCTCACCGTGCTTTATGGGCGGTCAAATATGTTTATCTTGAGTATGATAGTACAGATAAAGAGAGGAAGCTGCAGCTATGCGAGTTAGAAGAGCTGAGGGATGAAGCTTATGAATATGCATCTGCATACAAAGCAAAAATAAAAGCAGTGCACGATTCAAAATTGAATAAGAAGGTCTTCGAAGTGGGCCAGAAGGTGTGGCTATACAATTCAAGGTTGAAGTTATTCCCTGGGAAGCTGAAGAGTAAATGGAGGGGTCCATACTTGGTCGTCCGAGTGGGACAGTTTGGGGAGGTAGAGATCGAGGACTTTGATGATCACCTCAGACAGGTCGTGAATGGGCATAGAATGAAGCCCTACTTAGAGGCAGATGAAATCAATGACAAAAGGGGAGAATCTATCAGCTTTGTTATGCACGCAGCTGCATATGAATAACCCAAGTTAGGTACACCGCGTCTAGCTGAAGACGTTAAACTTAGCACTCTTAGGAGGCAGCCTAAGGTTAGTTAGTTTAATTTTCTTGTCTAGATTAAATGAACGTTGTGAGTGTGTTCTCTAGAAACCCTCATGAGACTAAACTCGTCCACTCGGGCTACCGAGGGGTTTAAAAGGCTTGATGCATATGCTAAATGCATCCGTGATTCCTACGAAAGTGAGTTAGGTTTTTTTAGTTCGTTTTTGTGCTTTTATCTGGTAATAGCCCAAATGTGGGGACGTTCTGGGAACGCTAAGGCTTGTAAGAATGCAATGGGGACCATGCATCATTGGGGGTAGGATACCGTGTGTAGAGTTTGTAAAGTTGAGAGTCTTAGTTTTTAGTGTTTTCGGTACGTTTTTGCGTGTTTTTAAGTTTTCTTAGGGAATTGGGGCCATACGAGCATGGAAAACCATCACAAATGACGTTCCAGGTATGTATGAACATAAATGAGGTGTTGGAACAAATTTTGAAAATGTTGAAAAAAAATGAAATTTTAAGGTTGAAAATTTTTCCAAGATAAAAACTCAAATTTTCGTCTAAACATTCTATTAACAGAGCTTACTCGCGGTATGCGAAACATTTCAGGAAGTCCCTCGCGGTATGCGAAGGACAAATTAAAAGAGCCGGGTTTTTTTTGTTCCTCGCGGTACGCAAGGGAGGGTTCCCAGATTCTCGCGGTACGCAAGGGACCCACTTTTGGTCCTTTTTCCATCTTTTTCATTTTTTGTAATTTTTGAGTCGTGTCGAGTCTTTAGGGTCGGTTAATTTTTATTGAGTCCTGTTATTGAGTCGGTATGATGCTTGTGGGTTTGTTTCGAGCCTTATTTTGCACATTTGGATTTGAATTTCCCGTACTCAATCTCCATCCGGGGGACGATAGTCCGACTTTGCCAATTCGTTTGTATAAGGCAACCCGCTTGCATGTTTCAAGCACGATCGCAAGTGAAATGCTATACGATCGCATGTCTAGCTAAGTTTTTCTTTATTTTTGTTTTTAACTTTCATTTTAGTGTCGCTCTTTCTACATTGAGGGCAATGTAGAGTTCAAGTGTGGGGAGGGGGGGACCTTAGTCCAGGTCTGTAATTGAGTCTGTAGTTTGAGTCATAAATTTTAAAAAAATCCATAAAAATTTCAAAAATGTCTGAAGATTAGAATTTTTGCAATAAATGGAAGATGATAGGTAGATATGGAAACTGTTTGTGGAAATTTAATTGAAATAATAATAATAATAATAGAAAGCGCGTCTAATTTGTAACGTTTTGGTAGGCTAAGCCGATTTAAGAGCTTAAATATCCTGATATTGTATCTAGGTTTAAATGAATAATTAATTCAGGATGTCTTGTGGGTTCTCATCTTAGGGGTGTCGGTAAGGTCGAAATAGTCAACATAGGGTGATAGGTACCTCTTTAAACAAGAATTTATAAGTTTTTAAAATCTTTGGCACGCTGCTTTCTGTTTATGAGAACAAATTCAGAAGTTGGTGGCACCAGCATTCCATTATCCACATTTTCATGAGCTTAATTAATCAATTGAAAGCTTAAGTTCTGCCTACGTGTTACTCTCCGGGTTACAAGCTTGGTTAAAACGCCCATGGGTAGATTCTTAAGTGATCAATTATAAATGACTAAATTATACTTATGTGTTACCTTCCGGGATAGTGACCTGCTTGAAACGCCTCTAAGTTGAGTTTATGTACTTTATTGTTAAAAACTGAAGCCCATGTGTTACCCTTCGGGATAGTGACTTGGTTAAAACACTAATGGTTAAAGTTTATTCACAGTTAATAAAAGCTCGTATCATTCATCCATCGATCCATAATTCATCTGATTTTTTAAAACTTCTAAATTAGTGTTTATATTGGTGGGAAATCTATAAGGTTTAACCCAGGCCTAAACATGACCGTGAGATGGGATTAGGATGAACCGTAGCTTCCTGAGTGTGAGACCCATAGATGAACTGTTGGCTTGGTAATGAATAGGATAATGGATCACAGAATTGGGGGCTCGAGAGTTGGTGGTTGGGTTTAATCGGATCGAAATACCGATTGTTACAACGAACACGTAAGTATATTTGTGCTGTTAAATGAATGAGAATGTGAAAGTAAGTTCTAATTATGATTCCATTGCAATAATTCTTTTTTGGGACGAAAAAGGTCAAGTGTGGGGGATGTGATGTGCTGCTAAATATCTCGTGTATTAGAGTCGTTTTGTTTATGTTTTAAGCGTTTAGCTTTGTATATCGAGTCCGTTTTATGTGCATTTGGTGTTTTTGAGTGTTATAGGGTTAATGTGCTAAGTGAGCGGGAAAACACGAGTTTAAAATCAAGAGGAAAGTAGCATACACGGGCCCCAGAGAAGTAAAATTCAACAAAAGTTAAATTCTTGGAATTTAGGTTTTCGCGGTACGCGAAGAACAAGAAGGAGAGTCTCGCGGTACGTGAGGGAAGTAAAAAGGTCGCGCGGCTATTTTGTCCTTCGCGTGCCAGGGTTTCTTGCGGTACGCGAGAAATGCAATTACGGCTCTTTTTAGCCTAATTCCAATTATAAGCAAGTGGGGTCCATTGTCGAATTAATTAGCATACATCCGTCCCAGGGCTTCCTAGAGGCGATTTCCAGAGATAAAATTCGAACCTTTTCATGTTTTTGGTGCTAGATCGAGTTACACCAACCATTGAAGAATCAACGATGAGGTCGATGAGTAACTAATTCGTTCGTGTCGTTTCCGGGTGTAGGATCTGCTAGTAAGTGATAGTCTATGATTCATACTTAGTTGGTTTAGTGTTCTTGGAATTATTCGACTATTTGAATATTATAGTTGTTTGATTTGATTAAATAGTTTCGGTTGAATTATCGCATGCATCCATTTTTCGGTATTTATCGTGAACCAGTGTTTCTTTTGTTTTAGTATGCTGAACTGGTAATTGATTATTGATTTTGTAATATGTGTCAAGTATCCTGTTTTACAATCGTTGCTCAACGCAGTCACTATCTTGATTATTAATTATTTATCAAATCTAATGAACGAGTTATGTCTTTGTAACTTCCAATAAGTACAAATCAGTAATCACAGAACTTGCAATCTGAATCCGGAAGCGATCCGTTTTCTATTAATTGTTTTTAGAGTTTTAAAGTTAATTGCTTTTTAATCTGAATCCGAGCAGCTTTCTTAAACAACACTGTCCACCAATTCCCCGTGGATACGATACCCTACTCACTTTACTATAGTTTAAGGTAGCTAGGGATTAAGTTTTAAAATTATTTTTGATTAACCTTCGACATGCGATCGGTACATGCCATCCTTGTGATACCGTGCTTGAAGTTAAGGTGTCGAATGGTCTAGAGGTAACGAGCCTTAGATTTCTCCGCCTGTATGTAGGATGGGTCTCCTAGAGGTAACGAGCCTTGGGAAACCTAGGTGACGGATGGGTCTTCCTAGAGGTAACGAGCCTTAAGAGACCTTGGGGACGGATGGCCTAGAGGTAACGAGCCTTAGGTTCCCCGCCGGTACGCGATGTATGGGATTGACGGTTACGAGAAGGTGCAGATTCGATATGTTCGTTGACCTATGTTATGATGCTATGTTACGATGTTATGGGATGCATTTGATGATTGTATCTGACCGGGACACACGATTCACATCGAGGTTCTGGAAAAGATTTCACGAAGTGATGGACACGAGGCTTAATATTAGTACGGCATACCACCCATAAACGGGTGGTCAGTCCGAAAGGACCATTCAAACGTTGGAGGACATGCTCCGTGCTTATATTATAGACTTCGGTGGCAGTTGGGATAGTCACCTTCCGTTAGCCGAGTTCTCCTACAACAACAGTTATCACTCGACAATAAGCATGCCGCCTTACGAGATGTTGTATGGGAGAAGGTGCACGACCCCAGTATGTTGGGGTGAGATTGGACAGAAGGAAATGTGAAGTCTTGAAGTCGTTAAAGAGATGTCAGAAAGGTTTAACAAAATTAAGGCACGAATGAAGGCCGCCCAAGATCGTCAGAAATCCTACGTGGATAAACGGCGAAGGCCTATTGAGTTTAATGTTGGGGACAGAGTAACGTTGAAAGTGTCTACGATTCAGGAAGAGAGGAAAGTTAAGTTCGCGGTGTGTCGGACCATTCAGAATAGTGGCATGGGTTGGTGAAGGCGCTTATCGTTTGGAGTTTCCTGATAAATTAAGTGGGATTCATCCGACGTTCCATGCATCACACTTGCAAAAGTGTTTGGCGGATGAACCGGCTCACGTACCACTTACTGACATCGAGGTCGACAACAGCCTTAATTACATCGAGGAACCCGTGGCCATCTTAGATAGAAAGGAGAAATGTTTACGTAATAAAGTTATTCAATTGGTTAAAGTCTAATGGAAGCACCGAAAGGGATCGGAAGCTACATGGGAAACATAGAAGGAAATGAGGGAGTCGTACCTTCAACTATTTGACTTATGATAGGTTTCGGGGACGAAACCTATTGTAAGGGCGATAGACTTGTAACATCCCAAAATAAGAAGGAAAGAATAAACGAGTTTCATACTACGCGAGGAACGGAACAAACAAAGCCCGATGGGCCGGGCCGAGACTGGGCCGACAAACAAAGGGAGGGGGGGCGAATTCGGAGGGGTGTTTCCCCTTTAAATAGCCCAACACACCAACATTTCTCTCATTTGCAACTTCTAGAGAGAGAAACCATAGAGAGAGAAAGTGCACGGATCTACCCGAGGAGCTAGCATCTTGTTCCTCTAATGTTCGTGAGCAAGACCTCTGATTCAGAACTTTGAAACAGGTAACGACCCGAGCCAAATCTTCATTTTATTCTTTTCTGGTTTTTCGGGTATTTTCGTAAAAAGGTTGGGTTTTTAAGAACCAAATGAGAAAAATATTATAGACCTGGAATCACGAGAGCAAAATACGCCTTTTGAACGTAAAAAGTTTCAAACTTGACGAATCACTCGATCCAGATTTGAACCCATGCAAAACTAGGGTTTTGGGGTAAGAACTGAAGGTTCACGGCTGGGGATACATGGGTAGGGTTCACGGTTGGGATACTCGGGTGGGTTCACGACCGGGACTCCCCGACATGTTTCACGGTTGCGTGTAGTTCGCGACTGAAGTTCACGGGTCATGATCTCGGGAGAAATGGAAGCCGAGAACCCCAGGTTCACGACCCATTTAGTTCACGGTAGTAAGCTACCGAGAACCTCCCTTAAGCCGAGAACCTCCCTTAAACCGTGTACTCCTATGTTCACGGGAAGAAACCGTGTACCCCTAGGTTCACGGTATGAATGGATAAAATGTAATGAGTTGTATGTAAAGCTAAGGCTAGGTTGCATACGTACAGGTTAGAAGATCTTTTAGAGACCTTTGACCGTGTTCATCTCAGGTGAGTTCTAGAAACCCTGATGTGCGTGAACTATATATATATTTTTGATAAAGAATTTTCACACAAATACTGGTTTTAAAAATGGTTTTCACCTAAACTAGATTAAACACACAAAAGGCAAGTGCACCTGTCGAATAGTAATATAGAATTGCTAAGAACCGGATGTCAATCCGTGGACTCAGTTTAACTACTTAATCCAAATAATTAATATAAGGGACCGAAATAAAATATTTGTTGTTTTTGTTTTTAGAGTTTTACCGAGATGATGAGAAATTGAGTTAAAGATTGTAAATTCTTAAAGTGGTAAAAATAACAATTTTTGGTGAGACAATCATCTTAGTTTAGAATCCACTTAGCTAATTATGTTGAAACAAATTAAATGGCAAGATATTATAATTATGTTAATGTTCGGTTAAGCGAATGAATTAGATTCCTATCAAGGTCACTAACTCAATAACTATTAGGAAAGATATTGATGAGCAATTTACATAACATCCACTTAATAGTTAGTTTAATTGGACAAAATTATGTGACTTCTTAATTTAGGAGCTTCCAAGATAAACTTACGCAAATATCAAGCTCGAGTCATCAATACCTTCATTAACACAACTTTTGTCAAGGATATTGCATAACGTTTCTTGTTGTTTTTCCAAACATGATCAACGAGATGCATACTTGAATGTTTTAACTCATAACCAAGGTTTCAAAGATTATTCCTAATTCTTAACCATAAAATTATATCTACAAATATTAAAATTATGAATAAATGTTAATCTCATAAGTTTTCCAACATGATACGATTTCTCATTTATAAACCTTAAATTGTTCCATAAACTTTCAAGCATGCATGACCATCAAGTTGTTAACATAAAGTTATCATAACATTAACATAATATTTTGCCATAGTCATAAGTTTAACATAATTAATTAAGCTTCATCAAACTAAGATGATTGAAAGGAGTTTAGCTCATAATGAGCTTGCAAATTACAAAGACACAATAGAAATAAATGCAATTCATAATGACTTTTAAGGATACAACCAAAATTCCAAGGCAGATTATTATGGTAGGGTCCAAGATGGATTTTGATGATGAAATGGTTCTTCTTTGGCCTCCAAATGATCTCCTAAGCCTAGTTCCCGAGTGTGATTAGTGGGTGTTTTCTCTCCAAAAGCCAGCCCCCAAAAAATGAACCCAAGAGGGCCTATTTATACTGCCAGGCAAGAAGACACGGCCCGTGACTAGTGGGGCACGACCCGTGCTGGGACCATAACGTAACTGATTTTGTCTTCTGTCGCGAACGTACTGCACATGTACTGGGCACGGGGGCGTGCCTAGTGGGGCACGGCCCCGTGTTGCACCTGGTTAGGAGACAATCGTACAACAGTACTTCTCTAAAGTTGACCACGGGGGCGTGCCTAGTGGGGCACGACCCGTGCTTGGCTGGAGATGTTGTCCTTTTCTATAGGGATGAGACATGGGGGAGTGCCTAGTGGGGCACGACCCGTGCTTGAGCTTCTGAGTTGTCTAATTTCTTCATTTTTCGCTGCTTATTCGCTCGTTTGTTTCTTTTGAGCTAAGTAGTTCCTGAAAACTCAATTGAAGCTAAATGAGTGACAAATCCATTCAATGTATAAAGAAATTGATAATAAATAGGATGTAAATGATGTGAAATATATAACCAATTTAGAGCACATCAAACCTCCCCACACTTGAACCTTGCTTGTCCTCAAGCAATAATTCAAATAAATTAATACAAATGACATTTTGACAACTAATTTAAATAAACTAAAGTAAAGGAATGATTTTCCTTCTTTAAAGAAGGAACACAAGTAAACAAGGACCAACGAGCAATCATGATCTTATGAAGTGACATCCATGTGGCAATGGTTTGTTTTATGAAGTTATGGACATGCAAGACTTAACACTACTCACAATGTTCACACACACTCGGCTAAATATGTGTGATCATTCATGTAGTGATGTATGTATAGAACACTCGATTATCAATATGAGATGCTAAATCATATGCTTGTTAAGGGATCGAGACTCCACCAATTACAGGAAACTTTTGCATGAATCAAAAGGTCTTTTGGGGGTGTAGTTGGCTTATGGTGATGGGTGTGGATTATTTTGGATAGTGGATTGGTATAAAGGACTTCGACCTTGGTTTATTTTGACTTAAAAAGGTAAAGGAAAATAAGACTAGGAATCCCTCTACAATACTCGGGCTAGAGGGGTATCACTAACTCGAGGACTCGTTTATGGTCAGATTGTGAAGACCTAATCTCATCTTCAAAAACCTTACTTCCTTTTTGACTTTGAGATACATGAAGCTATCTTTTCTTAAGGATCGTTCGGCTTTGAGCCTAATAGCACCCAACTTGATCAACTAGGATGATGACGGTCACCAAGGGGATTACCGTGATCCTTGAAGTTGGTACGACTTACCTCACGGGGTAATCGTGCTTGAAGTTTGGTATGTGTCATCTTTGTGATTTCATGCTTGAAGTTTAGGTGTCGAATGGTCTAGAGGTAATGAGCCTTAGATTTATCTGCTTGTATGTATGATGGGTCTTCCTAGAGGTAACGAGCCTTAGGAAACCTAGGTGACGGATGGGTCTTCCTGGAGGTAATGAGCCTTAGAAGACCTAGGGGACGGATGGCCTAGAGGAAACGAGCCTTAGGTTTCCCCGCCGGTATGCGATGTATGGGATTGGCGGTTACGAGAAGGCGCAGATTCGATATGTTCGTTGACTTATGTTATGATGCTATGTTACGATGTTATGATGATGTTATGTTATTGCATGTTTATGTACGCTTTTATTAAATGAAGTTGGATGTTAGGTTTTTGGCAAATATTCGAAGTTAATGTTTTATGTTAAAACTAGAACTCACCAGCGTAGCTGACTTTTAGTATGCACATTCAGGTTAAGGACATGTATGGAAGTTGAACGGTGATGTTTGGCTAGCGAAAGAAGTTACTCGGTTGATCATGAAGACTGGCATTCCGTTATGTTTTGATTGCGTTTATGTTATGTTTAGACAACGTTTATGCTTCCGCATGTTTGACTATGTTACTGTTATGTTTGAAACAAAGTTTTCCGCTGCGTTATTTGATATTCAAGTTTAAGAACTGTTTGTGAATGAGTAAATCCAACAAGTGAGGCCTCCCGGGTTTGGGGCCTCACAAAAATTCTAATGAATTTTTCACATAACAACAATCGTCAAAATAAAAAATTTTCAAGCTGACAGGACAGCTCGACCCCAGCCAGGGGGCTCTGCCCCTTGGACCCCGCTTCCAGGGGTGCTGCCCCCGGATCCCCACTAAGGGGGCGATGACCATTTAGATCCCCCATTACTTAGGGGCTACGCCCCTAAGTTTCAATTAGGTTACTAAAATTATAATAACTTGAAACAAATGTACACTCCGCACCTCATGACTTATTTGATGATTATTATGATCAACATTGGTCACACAAGTTAATCCAATTACACTAAAATATCGTACAGGGTGTGCCACCTCATATTTACCAAAAGTACCCAAATTGGTAGGGACACAACCCAAAATACTCTAGGGGTACCCGATGGCTTTGCACAATGTCTCCCTCACTTTCTCTCACGGGTAATTATACCCCTAAGCATGACCCTACAAAGGGTAGCCGGTGACTTTACGACGGTGTACCTGAGGTACCCGCACTACCTGATGGCCTTACCCGAGATACACCCCAGCACCCTTAGAACTATAGTTAGCCAAATTTTCCTTCAAATTGGTGAAAATAGCTTTTAGTTAAAAAATAAAAAAACTTCGTCATTCGTAAGTTTCTATGTAACACCCGAATTTTTCACAACAAAATAAAACTTTTTAAAACGACACGAAAAAAATAGGTCCCAGTTTAACAACTACCACATACGGCATGGTTTACTTACAAACATCTTGTTTTGGATCACAAACTTACAAAAGAAAAGAACTAATTTAAGCTTTAAATAACCATAAGTTAAAACATTGTTCAACACATTGCATTCCCTTCCATGGGATTAGTTTTAACCAACGGAAACTTCATAAACGCATTTGAGAATCCAATGGACCCGAAGCATGACATGAGGCTAGACCGCAACTTTCCCTACATAAGAATACCCAAACAATTCATCATTAGTAATAATAATCAACCCTTAGGGCCACCACCAAGTTAACACCTTAGCCTTTGCCCAAAAATGGCATTTCCACTTTTTACCAGCGCAAAAACAGTGGGATTTCAGTGCAATATGCTCTGATACCAGCGCAATATGCGCTGACTGCATATCAGCAATGCCAAATTTCAGTTTTTTGACTTATCCGACCCATTGTTCGTCCCGTTGCACGCCATTCTGGTAAATGGTATTTTAACTTGTTTTAACACCAATCAGGTATTCCCCCACCCATTTAACCACTCTTGATCGACTTACAACACCATGGTACGAGTTCCACACCCGTTTTACCCAAACTCCCATTTTTAACCTGTTTGCACTTTTGTGAAAACGACAACATTTAAACTTGTTATGATACCACACAAGTTTACCCCCACCCATGTATCACCTCTTAGTTGGCTTACGACGCCTCGGTGCGTGAACCACAACTCGTCTTACCCGTTTCGACCCATTCCAACCCGTTTGCATTTTTGTGTAATACGATACCAATATAACAGGTATAGCAACACACTCAAGTTAACCCTCACTCATTTATCACCTCTTAGTTGGCTTACGATGCCTCGGTGCGAGAACCACAACTCGTCTTACCCGTATTTGGAGTATTTGACTTCAAGTCCACCCTTTAAAGTATTTCATATTTCTTATTTGGTTTACGACACCTCGGTGCGAGTACCACAACTCGTCTTACCCGTACTTGGAGTGTTTGACTCCAAGTCCACCATTTTGATGTATTCCTCACTTCAATAAACCATTTCACCAAATTATCACATTATATAGCATAAGCACTAATATGCATACAATTCAACATTTTCAACATAACCACATTCAATAACACATAAGCAAGCATTCCCTCACATACTATTTACTTATGCAACACTATTACACCCATATCAACATTATGCCTATTTATTCGACATAAACGACAATTAAACACCATTCAACATTCGCCAACACATAAGCATATATTAACCGTATATAATCTACTTATGTATTATTATTACACCCTATCATTACTAAGTAAGTGCAAGGCACTTACCTTTTGCTAAAGATGATGCCGCTTGATCCTCCAAGCTAGCTTCCTTACTACTTGATCACCTATACAACCCATTTACAATTAGTAATCCATTGATCACTAAGTGACACCTAACACACCTTTATGATTTAAAGATCAAGATCCTAACTAAATTTGATTAACATGACCTTAATCAAACCCCCAACACCAAATATCACTTTTCAACCCAAATGACCCGTTAAGGTTTTTCACCCAATTTCCACAATTTCATCCAATTTGTGAATCACCAAATAAATTGGGTTTTTCTACATGAAAATGTGTGTATATTACACCATAAACACTTAACAACAATCAATTCACCATTTAAACACCTCAATTGAAAAACCCTCAAATTAGGTTCTCGAGAACCCTAATTTTCGAAACTCCCAATTGATGAAATTAACATGATTTGATTACTCCTCTAGCTTTAGTAATGCTTGATTATCAATTCTATCCAACAATAATTCCACTACAACCACCAATTTTTGTTCATTAGGGTTCATCCACCCAAACTCATCAAGAATAAGAACCATGGAGGATATTTAATGGATAAAAACACTTACCAGATGGTTAGGATGGATTACGCAGGCCAAGACTTCCAACCCACACATACAGTTGTTGAAATTGAGCATCAAGGACCTCCCATCTTGCTCCTCTCTTGTTTGCGACTCACACACACCTCATGCATGTCAGAAGTGATAAATTAGGTCTATCATTATTGACATGCATATTATTGTCAAAAATGAACATATTTAATAAGTTATAAATATTAATTGGAACATTTATAAACTATTAAAAATGATAAATTAGGTCTAGCGTTATTTTTTTCATAGTATAACCCCAATTATAAACCGAGAACTTCATACAATAATATCATGTTTTGATGCATTGTTGACCTAAGAAATACCACTAGTTGAAAACCAAATATTCTTGATACTATATCCCTCTTTGCTACTGTACGAAGAACACCTCACAGTCACACCCTTTGCTCTCTTTCTTAAAAGTTTTTATTCAAGTCAAACATTCCACTATTTTATTTCCATCGTTTTAACTTTACATGAATGTCTCTGTTGCACCCTCAACTTGTTTCTCTCCCATTTTAACATTGATTCTCCAAATTTCATTCATTTTGAAACTTAACCAAATCCAATATTTACAACTATACCTTTCAAAAATAATAATGTAATTACATATGTAAAAAGGGTGGTGGGTTGCACACTTGTGCTAGTGGTAAGAGACGAGTCCCACAACCAGAAAGATTATAGGTTTAAACCTTGTCTAGAGTAAAAAGAAAAAATCACAGTAAAAAAGCCATATGTAAAAATATGAAATTATTTTATAATTCACTTCTTCATTTAGATGGTTTAATAATACAAGAGTTAAATATAAAGTAACCTTTTATATGAACCACACAATTTTTTTAACCCTTTGGGAAGTGAACCTGGCTTAATAACAAAACCGTTTCAAACGTCAGCCGAATTTAGTGTTTAACATATGTGACTCAATTGACTAAAGTGGCTTAGTAGGAGGCACCTCCTACTAAATTAGAGGTCGTTGGTTCGAGTCTCACTTGATGCAAAATATTATCAGATAGACCAGGTGTTTTATTACAGTGGGCCTTCAGGTGGTGGGTTTCCCTTGGAATGGTGGGCGGGCCGGGTCACCAGCGTTGTCTGCGTTCGCGGGCGTGGGTGACCTTTCGTCATTAGGTTTATCCGGGTAACTGAGCATATAGTATTCGTTGACAGTTAAAAAAAAAATTGACTAAAGTGAATTTTTTTTATTATAAAACATATGTAAACCAATATAATACAAATAATAAAAACAGTTTATATGATTCATCTGTATATGATTATATACCGAATATTATAGAATACAAACTTTTGTAAATATAAATTTGTCTGTGCACCACAAGGTAAACTTTATAATATGTGAATTTTTAACATTATATTTGTTTATGAGGTGACTTGTGTTGGGTTTCGTATACAAGTTTTAAAATTTAATAAATAATCATAATAGCGGAAGCGCGTATACGAACTGGATCAGACCAATCTTTGATCCGCACTCTAGGAGTTTAGACACAGACCAAATAGAACAGAAACCTAACCATAGATTAGATAAGATAAACGTACCTTACGAGTTGACAGCTAACCAAGTTGGAACAACTCGATCTCAATAGTCCGGTGGCTAGATCATAACACGAAAACTGAAAACAACCTGCAAGGGGTGAAGACGGCGGCGGCGGTGGCTGGTGATGCCGATGGCGACGGAGGAGAGAGATTAAGAGGTTTTTTTCCCTTTTTGTGTATTACTGATTCTCTAAATCTGCTTCTATTTATAAATCTCTCGAACTTTAGGAACAAGTTAGAGTTTTGATTTTTAAATTCAAAAGTCAAAATATATATAAATGTATTTAAATATTAATTATATACTAACTAGATAATTCAATTAATTAATAACCCTTTTAATTAATTTATTCTAACTAAATTAATTACTTGCCCATAAATATTTCATAAATAATTTAGCCTTGTCACCATCTTTCGTGTCTAAATGTTTTCTTAAAACATTTTATGATTGTTGCTCGATTTGTAACTCGATTTGTAACTCTTTGGATCGTAGCTTAATAGTAGTATCGTAATAAGTCGTTACTTGGGTATACTAATTCAACAACTTGATTTCGATAAAATACACATTTCAATGAAATTGAAAACAACTTAGCCTTTAGGTATGTTCAATAGAGGTGGCAAAAGTCGGTAAGTTAGATATATTGAGTAAGAGTTTTGTTTGAGTTTTCTAATAAAAGTTCCCTGATCCGTCGCTACTCCTAACTAAGAGAACTTCTACCACACCCTTTTATATATGACTGTGTGAGTGTCCGTTGTAATGAAAGTAAAACATATGAGCATACTCATTTGAAAAATATAAATTTTGATGATAAAAAAACGTATCTAATAGAATTTCACTCATAGCTAACTATTGGTAGAGTCTAAGCAGAGTGAGATAAGGACAAACATTTCCTCAATCACAGAGGATATAGAAGGTTGCTACTGGTGCAACCCTAGACGCAAAAAATATATTTAATTTTTTTTTGTAATAAAGGTATATAAACTTTTATCATGCATGCACAATAAAATCATATTTTTGTTTGATGTTATAAAGAAAAGACAGATGACATTAAATATGAGTCCATACAAATATGCAGGCCCGTGAGAAAGAAGCCAAATATTACATCAAAAAAACATAACATACGTCAAATGAAATTACCAACACCAAACAACACGTATTCCTCTTCCTCTTCGTACTCAGCTAATAATTAGAGTCACCAGATGGATTTTTCCTTTCAGTGGGTCCCCTCCAGTTGTCCCAAACGTATCTAATTGGTTTGCTTGAATTAGCATGCCAGAGTAAAGAGAGGTGTTGAATCGATGAGATGTCTCAAAAACACCTGATTAGTTTTTAGGTGTTTTTGAGAGATATATATTTATAACTGTGACAACTCGGACTTTTCATAATAACGCCGTTAACAATTTCGTTAAAAATCCTATAGAAAACTTAACCCCGTTAACTGAAACCAGTTAAACCTAACCCCAGGGGCCATTTCTGTCAATTTTGTATCTCAAACTATAGGGACTAAATCTGAAATTAAACCATTCTTGATTTTGGTTGACTTTTGAAAGTCAAACCGTATATCCTTGATCGAATTCGAATTCCATGATGGTTTTTAATCGAAACCGAAACTGAAACCATTCGAATTCGGCCATTAACGGTCTTAACTACCGACTTAACCATCATCAATGCCGAAATTAATCAAGTTAATGAATTGTAATTCATAACCGTCGACACTATGATTTCATACCAACGAATTCGATCATTTCAATTGTTATTCTCGCAAACAAACTACCTGCACACGAAAGACGAGACCCACTGTAGCTTCTACACGCGTTGAATCGATCGGAGAAGCATCCACACTCGTCGGAGAGCAAACCATTCTCGGTCGGCACCTGTTCTACTAGTACACTACCAATTCGAGCATCATTCTGGTAACTCTTACATCCTTTAGCTTCAGTTTTACATCAAGATCGTAAGCCCTAACCTAATCGGGGCTTACATTACCAAATTGAACCCAACCCAGATTCTAGGGTTCATACGAAACCGATTTAATCAAACTTTACTTTAGAACCTGTTTAAATACAATTAAATTATATCATTAGATTCGTAATCCTCCATTTGATGAAAGCCCTATGCCAATTCACTACCATAATATCGAATTGACCACGATCTGGAATATAGGGTTCTTCATAAAATCGATTTGGGGGTTTCGACCTTAAACTCAACCACAATCAAATTAAATTACTTGGTTAGATTCGCAATGATCGAATGAGTAAAAGCCCCATGATTTCAAGGATTTCTAACATCAGAAATATTCAAATCGATCCCACGTTTTCAAATTAGGGTTTCGGCCTTCAATCTCTAATTAATCGATTCAGAACTTGATGTTTTTCAAATTAAAACTCACCCCAGGTTCGGAATTTTGTAAGGAACATAACCCCTGTGTCAATTGAATCAGTCGTTATCAAAATCGATGGATTTGGAGGGTGATTTGATTCGGGTTCGTATGAAGGAGATACCTCAGTGAGTTTTTGATTAAAACCATTCTCGATCCGGGTTCTGTTGCGATAGCCTAGCGGCCGGAACTGGTTAAGACAGTGTGCTCATAGATAGGGGACCCGGGTTCGAGTCTCCCTCCCCCTTGTTTAGTTTTAATTATTTTTAAGTATTTGATATATTTAAAAACCATTCCCTATACTATTATGTTAATAGATAATTATGTTTTGAAACCCGAAAACCCCCGTAAGCTCGGGTTTGATTATTAATCCATTTTTATATTATTTCCACTTTTAAAAATGATATATTTAAATTATTATCGAATAAAAATAATATGTTTATATTATTTTCAAACCATAACTCCTAGTATAAAATAATATATGGTTTTGTGTTATTCCGCCTCGTTTAATTAATTCATGTGACGTTTTAAAATTTAAATAATATAATTTGTATATTTTTTACCCACGTTATATATTCGACAAAAAAATAATATATTTATTATTTTTCCCTCAAATGATTATTTAATATTTCGAACCTAAAAATAATATATTAAATTGTATTATTTTCCTAGGCTTCTAATTAACGGCAATACGCTCGAACGTAGTTATTATATATTATTTTGCCATTCGTCGTGTAATGTATACATCTTAATACGTATTTCCATGGACACGTTCGTCTATTCTTTAATCCTTAGAACGTTTCTTTTAGGACGTTCCTCGTTTCCGTGTCACAGTCACAATTCCCATTATCATTCCTAATTTATGTGTTTATAATTTTAGGACATTCGTAGGTCTTTTGAGACTTACACTCGTGGTTCCAACTTACTTCTAGTGTGAAACTACCTTCAACGCCAAGCAGGTGAGTTTTCAAGGCCCCTTTTTACTGTTTTAACTTGGGGGAGAAAACATGCTTAAACTGCTTTTGAGATTTTGTATTTCATATGCTATCAATGTTAAAGCTAAGTGTAACACGCTATCACAGAAAGTCCTCATCTTATCTCGAACCGTTAATATGGATCTTAGCGAGGTAATGTTTAGTAGTACTACTGGGTTTGACAAATCCCACCCGCGTTAGTCGCGCTAACTCGATTGGATATCGAACGGGTGAAATGTTAGCCTACTCACATCGCCAGTATTGATAGACCTGGCATGAGGCAATAAACAAACAGTCAGTTTCGGTTGCGAGCACTTGAGCTAAACATGAACATAGGTTAGCTACCTATAGATATGCATATTGAATGTTCATAAATCTGGTAAACGCATACGTATTTATTTGAAACATGTGAACTCACCAACCTTGTGTTGACACTTTTTCTTACATGTTTTCTCAGGTCGCTAAGCTAAGACACAATGTGCACGTTAGGACATGCATGGGATTCAACTATTTTACTTATGATATATTTTATGACTTCCTTGTATTGTATTTTGGTTGGTTGGACATTTTGGACTTTTTGGACTTTGGTTTTGGGCGCGTGTATTTTGCGCATTTACTTTTCGTTACGCTTCAGCATTGAACTTTGATTTTAATGGTATTTTCATTTGAGTCCCATGTAGAGTCGTTCAAAGTAACTAATGTCTGAGATCCTGGTTAGTCACTTCGCAAAACGGTAAAACTCCGTTAGATGAAATTTGAGGGTGTGACAGATTGGTATCAGAGCCATTGGTTATAGAGAACTAGGATTGCATACTAGACTATAGCCTTACACATTAGTTACATGTCATTTGGATGTTTGGCATTTATACATAATGTTGCAGGATCATGTCGTCAACCCCACCTCCATCACCTAAAGCACCAGGGCATAAGGCACCTGTACTCTCATCCCCGAAACCCAAAAGGCGTCGGCCTACTTCGAGTAACCATTCAGTTGACCAAGGCGAACCGAGTAACGCACGAGAATTGGATTATGCTCTCAATTGGGACGTATACCTACATATGATCCAAAGATGGATCGAAATGGGAGATGTTCCATCACCTTACTTTGGATCCGCATCTTCGTCATCTACACTACCTAGCTTACCATGCACCATGGAACAAGCTTTCGCAGCATTCGTATCTTATATGTCGAAAGAATTGAGTATTGTACAAGATGCCACCGAGGAGATACCTAAACTTCTGAAGAATGGACCCCAAATAGAAGAGAACAAGATAGGAATAGAACATTTGACTACCGAACTAGCTGCAACGGACCATGTTCATAACCTTTTAGTGGATCGTGTGGCACATCTAGAGACGAGGGCCGACACTATGGATGATGATATGGAAGGAGTGTTGGAGAGATTAGCCGCTATGGAAGCTCAGCTACATGTGGCAAACCACACTGCTGAAGGTCTTCAAGAGAGGGTGTTCACTTGGAAGCCCAACTACAAGCGGCCCTATTTCCGGAAGACATTCCAGTATCTAACAATGAGGAGGAACCTTTTGAAGAAGAGCTTTTCGAGGAGGAGCCCGTGGAAGAGGAACCGGTTGAGATAGACGATGCACAATCGTATGTTTCTTCCGGTGAAGAAGATGCCTGATGATCTTCCTATTCTATCTTCATTTTCATGTTTGCGTTTGCCTATGTTATTTCTCTTTCCAAACCTAGATGGGTAAGGTTGTTCCCATCCAATAAAAGCATGAGAAGTTTAATATTTGAGTTATTTATTTTGTAGCCTTACAATTTATTTAATTTTCAAAATATTAGATGTTGTATCTCCTTACTCGTACCTGAATAATGTTTAATATGCGATATATTTCTCATTGTTTTTCATTTGTGATTGTGAAGAATCATGTCTGGGAGAGGATGCGGAGGCCGTGCCGGTGGTCGTGGCACCATTAACATGACGGCAGCAGAGCTAGCAGCATTGATAAATGATAGTGTGGCAGAGGCCCTAGCAGCACAGAATGCTGCAGGTAAATGCTTTAACTATTGACTAATAGTGTCAATCCTTCTCCTAAAAACATCTTTCTAAACTCTATAATTCCAATTCAATTTGTATTTCTAAATCCAGGCCAGCAAAATCAGCAAAACCAACAACCAGCCTGCACTTTCAAAGCATTCATGGATTGCAAGCCCCACACCTTTAGTGGAGCTGAAGGAGCCGTTGGATTACTTTGCTGGTTTGAGAAGGTTGAATCAGTAATAGCCATGTGCAACTGCCCCGTGGCTAACCAAGTGAAGTTTGCTGCTGGAACTTTAGAAGGCCCGGCCCTAACATGGTGGAATGCCCAAGTTCAAATGTTGGGACTGGCAATGGCAAATGGACTCCCGTGGGAGGAATTTAAAGCAATGATGAAGGAAGAATACTGCCCACGCGATGAGATCCAAAAGTTAGAGGGAGAGTTCTGGAACCTTAGGATGGAGGGTTCGGAAATTGAACTCTACACCACTCGTTCACACGAACTTGCTACTATGTGCCTGCATATGGTAACTCCTGACTACAAAATAATCGAACTTTACATTGGAGGTCTAGTGCCTCAAATACAAAGCATGGTTACTTCATCCAATCCTGCCACTATCCAACAAACCATTCGACTTGCGCATAAGTTAACCGACCAAGCGGTGACACAAGGAACCCTACCTCCGAGAGGTTCAGTTGCTAAACCCACCGACAGTCACAAACGCAAGTTCGATCACCATTCCAACACCCACAACCACTCTAACTCCCACTCCAAAGGACCCCAACCCAACCAACCCCAGTTTAATCAACCGCAGCAGCAACAGCGTAGGTTTAGGCCTACCAAAAAATTCAATCAGTCGACCTCTTCTGGCCAAAACCAGGGTGGTTATGCGGGGAAGTCCCCGAAGTGTAACAAGTGTAACTTGCACCACTTTGGGTTCTGCAATCGTTGCCAGAGGTGCGGAAAAATAGGTCATGCTGCTAAGGACTGCAGGGGTGAGTTACAAACTAAACAACCTTTTCAACAACCGGGATCTACTAGGGGTTGCTTTGAGTGCGGAAAGGAAGGTCATATCCGGAAGAACTGTCCTCAGTTGAAGAAAGGGGGTAATGGAAATCACAACCCTAACCAGAATAACAATGGTAATGGTGGTAACAATGGCAATGGGGGAGGAAATGGTGCGAAGGGACGAGCCTTCGTACTAGGATCTGGAGAAGCCCGTTACGACCATAATGTGGTCACTGGTAAGTTCCTCGTAAATAATTTCTTTGCTTCTGTCCTTTTTGACACCGGTGCTGATAGAAGTTTTATATCTAAGAAATTTAGTAATATGATAAAAGGAACTTCATCTCTATTAGAAGATAAGTATACAATAGAGATAGCTGACGGCCAAATAATTGAGGCAACTCACATACTTAAAGGATGTAAACTTGAGCTAGCTACACATACATTTGATATCGACCTTATGCCGGTCATACTTGGTTGTTTTGATATAATCGTCGGCATGGATTGGTTATCTAAAAACCAAGCCGAAATTATCTATAGTGAGAAGATTGTATGTATACCTCTCTCGAATGGAGAAACCCTTTCCATCTAAGACGAAAGAGTTGGTGCAGTCATGGGCATTATATCTTTCATGAAAGCACAAAAATGTCTTCGAAAGGGGCATACGGCTATTTTGGCCCTTGTTGCTGAGCAGCCTTTAGAAGAGAAGAAGACCGAAGATAATCCCGTTGTGCGTGAGTTTTTGGAAGTGTTTCCCGAGGATCTGCCCGGTCTGCCACCGCACCATCAGGTTGAATTCCAAATTGATTTAGCACCCGGAGCAGCACCGATTGCTCGGGCACCTTACAGACTGGCACCCACTGAATTGCAAGAACTGTCCACTCAATTGCAAGATTTGTTGGATAAAGATTTCATCCGACCTAGTTCATCACCGTGGGGAGCTCCAGTCCTGTTTGTTAAAAAGAAGGACGGAACGTTCCGTATGTGTATTGATTACCGGGAGCTGAATAAAGTCACAATCAAGAACCGGTACCCTTTACCTCGCATAGATGACCTTTTTGATCAACTCCAAGGATCAAGTTTCTATTCCAAAATAGATCTTAGGTCCGGCTATCATCAGTTAAGAGTCCGAGAAGAAGATATCTCTAAGACTGCATTCAGAACGAGGTACGGCCATTACGAATTTATGGTCATGCCTTTCTGGTTAACCAACGCACCCGCGATATTCATGGATCTCATGAACCGTGTGTGTAAGCCTTACCTTGACCAGTTCGTTATTGTTTTTATCGACGACATCCTCATTTATTCCAAGAACAAAGAGGAACATGAGGAACATCTACGCCTAATTTTGGAACTACTTAAGCGAGAACAACTGTATGCTAAGTTTTCCAAGTGTGAATTTTGGATCCGGGAAGTTCAGTTTCTAGGGCATGTGGTTAATGAGAAAGGGATACATGTCGACCCATCCAAAATAGAAGCCATCAAGAATTGGGCAGCACCGACGACTCCGACTGAGGTGCGACAATTTCTGGGATTGGCTGAATATTACCGTCGATTCATCGAAGGATTTTCCAAAATTGCTCAACCCCTCACCACCCTAACTCAAAAAGGAAAAGCCTATAATTGGGGCGATAACCAAGAGTCAGCTTTCCAGCACCTCAAACAGAAACTTTGCAGTACACCTATTTTAGCTCTTCCAGAAGGAACCGATGATTTTGTTGTGTATTGTGATGCATCCATTCAAGGCCTGGGTTGTGTCTTAATGCAACGCGAAAAGGTAATCGCATACGCGTCACGTCAGTTAAAGGTTCACGAGAAAAACTACACCACTCATGATCTAGAATTGGGAGCAGTAGTCTTTGCACTTAAGATATGGAGACATTACTTATACGGTACCAAATGCACCATCTACACCGATCACAAGAGCCTCCAGCATATCTTCGAGCAGAAGGAGTTGAACATGTGACAACGTCGTTGGGTTGAACTTTTAAATGATTACGACTGTGCTATCCGGTATCATCTGGGTAAAGCTAACGTTGTGGCTGATGCACTAAGCCGAAAGGAAACGAAACCCAAACGAGTTCGAGCGTTATAACTTACTATTCACCCTGGATTGCCAGACCGAATCCGTAGTGCTCAACTTGAAGCCTTGAAAGAAGATAACCTACCGTTAGAAGGTACACGCGGCATGGAAGCACAACTTGAAGTAAAATCTGACGGAATTCGTTACTTCGTCGAACGAATATGGATTCCAGTGTTCGGAAATTTAAGGGAACTAATCATGGATGAAGCTCATAAATCTCGTTACTCCATTCATCCGGGTTCCGATAAAATGTACCATGATTTAAAGATACTATATTGGTGGCCAAAGATGAAGGCCGATATAGCTATTTATGTGAGTAAATGTCTGACATGCGCAAAAGTTAAAGTTGAATACCAAAAGCCTTCTGGTCTTCTGCAACAACCAGAAATTCCCATGTGGAAATGGGAACAAATATCCATGGATTTCATCACCAAATTACCACGAACCCCTATTGGATGTGATACTATATGGGTAATTGTTGATCGATTAACAAAGTCTGCTCATTTCCTAGCAATCAAGGAAACCAACAAAATGGATACGCTTACTCGTACATACTTGAAAGAAATAGTCTCTCGGCACGAGGTGCCAATCTCCATTATTTCGGATCGTGATGCACGATTCACTTCTCGCTTCTGGCAGTCGTTACATAAGGCCTTAGGCACGCGTCTAGATATGAGCACAACATACCATCCTCAAACTGATGGCCAAACTGAACGTACTATCCAAACTCTCGAGGACATGCTACGAGCTTGTGTAATTGATTTCGGTAACCCTTTGAAACACACCACTTTTAAAAACAAAACTTTAACGCGCGGAAGTCTTAACCCAGGAAATTTTTTTTTCCCTCTCGCGTATCGCGAGAAAAACAAGCTTCCTCCCTCGCGTAGCGCGAGGGAGTCAAAAACTCAGAAAGTTTCCAGTTTTCAGCAGTTTTCACACTTAACCATTTTTCCAACCTTTTTCACCAATACATCTAAACATAAAATCCCAAACACTTGGGCATTTGAACACACACTTATACCACCAATTTAACACCAAAAAAAACGATTCCTAGATTCAAAATATACATCCTTTACGGGAAAGTCAATTTACTTCAAAAATATGCACCTAAAACATATACGAGAACCCGCGATCACCTTGGACTTGACTTGGACTACTTCGGAGCTTTTCCTACAACCACATAAACATATCACCATTAGTATTGAGATATATATCATAACAATAAGTAATTTCTACTTATTTCACCCATTCACCCATTTTGACCCGTTTGCGCCCAAAGATGCATTTGGGTGCAAACACTTGCATTACACCTTGCAAGTTCCATTCTTTACTTAACATAACATCTTCACAACATTTAATAGTGCATATCATCTTATCGAATTAGCGACTACGGTTATTTTCACCCATTTAACCCTTTTGACCCGTTAACATTCAAATTGATGTTTGATTGCATACCACTTGTATTTCACCTACAAGTTTTATTTACTTTTTACATTATCATTTCATTTATGACACAAAGGTCATAAATTTCTTTCCATTCTTCATCTTGGTACATAGACCAAGATCTTACCACATTTCCATTATGGTTCTTTGACCATAACCTCCCCTTTTCCATTATGATTCTTTGATCATAACCTCCACATGTTAGATATAGTATTATAACCATATTCACATTCATACATACACTTATGCATAATCAATTCATTTCATGTATCATTCATACTATGCACAACATAACACATACATCACATATCACATTACTAAGTAAGTGCAAAGGCACTTACCTTGCGGATTTGAAGATCCCGCACCTCCTTCTAGTTTAGTAATTTGATTACCTAAACATATACACCTAGTTCAGTAATATAAACATACATAAAAATCACTTTAAAACTGAGTTCACAACCCAATTTCCCATTTCCACCCAAAATGACCCGTTTGGGTTATTCCCACATCCAAACACCCCCTTTAAACCAAGAACTCAACCTCTTGAATTCTCCTTCCAATACCTTGACACTAATTTTTCATCAAATTAGTTATTTAAGTTAATTTGGGGTTTGTTTATGTGTCTAACATCATAAAAACACCTAATCATTAATAATTCAACATTCTAGCATTATGATCCAAACACCCCCAATTTTCACCATATGAACCCTAACTTCTCATAATCAAAATTAAAGGGTTCTAGGATGTTAACCATCATTCTTTAACTTTAGTTTAGCTAGATTATCAATAATCTAACACCATTTCATCACATGCATACAAAATTTCGGGTTTCACCCAAAACCCACCAAGAACACATACATGGTGGAATCAAGAGGAAGATAATCACTTACTTGATGTTATGAAGGTGTTGTGTGAGTCAAAACCTTCATAAAACAAGCCTCAATTGCATGATTTGAGCTTCAAACTTGATTTCTCTTTTTCTCTCTTGATATGAACGACCCCAACAAGACCAAATGCTGAATTTTGACTTTCATATGGTCAAATATGGCAGATTTGCCATATTTACCATTTCAGTCCCTTAACTTTCATTTTACCCATTTCGTTCTATAGTTAGTTAAAACTAACATAATCCCATTACAAACTTGAAACACACTTGTTTCAACTTATTTATAAAATATTATTTCCACCATAATATTAAATATAAATATTTAATTATTTGAAGACGAAACCCGGATTTTGGTTCGTTACAAATCACCTCCCCTTATTTGGGTTTCGTCCCCGAAACCCGACTTCACATAAAAAGGTTCGGGTAGAATTTGAGCATTTCTTCCTCGGTTTCCCAAGTCATTTCCGCCCCCTTTCTATGCTTCCATCGAACCAACACTTGGCTAATCTCTTTATTTCGCAACCGCTTCACTTTCCTATCTAAGATTGCTATCGGTTCTTCCACATAGTTCAACTTTTCATCAATTTCTATATCATCTAATGGAAAAAAAGTAGATTCATCCGCTAAACATTTTCGCAAATGAGACACATGGAACGTGTTATGAAGTCTACTTAGTCCCTCCAGTAACTCCAATCGATAAGCTACCGCACCCACCCTTGCCATCACTTTAAACGGTCAAATGAAACGTGGGCTTAACTTCCCCCGTTTCCTAAACCTTATCACCCCTTTCCAAGGAGAGACTTTCAATAGCACAAAGTCCCCCACTTGAAACTCAATCGCCCGCTTCCTATTATCCGCATAAGATTTTTGGCGATCTTGCGCCGCCTTTAAGCGAGCCTTTATTTGGTCAATACTATCATTCGTTTCCATGACCACTTCCTTGCTGCCAAGTTCTCGTTGACCAATTTCACCCCAACATACGGGTGTTCTACATTTCCTCCCATACAATGCCTCAAAAGGCGGCATACCAATGCTAGAATGGTAACTATTATTGTATGAAAATTCCGCCAATGGTAAATAGTCGACCCAACTACCCCCAAAATCCAAAGCACACGCGCGTAACATATCCTCGAGCGTTTGAATCGTACGCTCGCTTTGCCCATCCGTTTGCGGATGATAAGCGGTGCTAAGGTTCAACCTTGTCCCCATATCCTCATGGAATTTCTTCCAAAAATGAGAAGTGAATCTCGTATCCCGGTCCGAAATAATTGACACCGGCACCCCATGGCGTGACACAATTTCTTTCACATAGATTTCCGCTAGTCTATCCGACGAGTACATTTCCTTTATTGGGAGGAAATGTGCACTCTTTGTCAACCGATCCACTACTACCCATATCGCATCATAACCTTTTCGAGTCTTTGGTAGTTTAGTGATCAAATCCATGGTTACATTTTCCCACTTCCAAAGCGGTATTTCGAGCGGTTGCATCTTTCCATACGGCTTTTGATGCTCCGCCTTAACCCTTAAGCATGTGAGACACCTCTCCACATACTTAACAATATCACGCCTCATACCCGGCCACAAAAAATGACACCTCAAATCATAAAACATCTTCGTGGCCCCCGGATGGATAGAATATTTGGATTTATGCGCCTCGTCAAGAATAGTTGTCAAGACACTTGACAACCTAGGTATCCAAATTCTATCAAAGCATGTCTTCAAACTCATGCTATTTTCACCAAGCTTATCAACATAGGCAATCATCCGTTCTTTCTTCAAGTCACCACCAAGTGCTAACACTTGGGCCTCCCGGATTTCATCAATAAGAGATGATGAAATTGTCATCTTAAATGACTTCACCTTGATAGGTGAATGACTTGACTTTCTACTAAGCGCATCCGCCACAACATTCGCTTTACCCGGATGATAAAGTATCTCACAATAATAATCCTTAACCAATTCAAGCCACCGTCTTTGCCTCATGTTGAGGTCCTTTTGGTCAAAGAAATATTTGACACTTTTGTGATCCGTGTAGATCGTACACTTAGCACCATACAAATAATGCCTCCAAATCTTGAGCGCGAAAACCACGGCTGCAAGCTCTAAATCATGGGTGGGGTAATTCACCTCGTGAGTCTTTAATTGCCTAGATGCATAGGCAATCACTTTCCCCCTTTGCATCAAAACACACCCCAACCCCGAATGCGAGGCATCCGAATAAACAACAAAATCCTCGGTCCCGTCTGGCAAGGATAAAACAGGCGCCTTAGTCAACTTTTCTTTCAAGAGTTGAAAGGCAGATTCTTGCTCGGGACTCCAAACAAACTTTGTCTCCTTACGAGTCAACTTCGTCATCGGCAAAGCAATCTGAGAGAAGTTTTCGATGAACCTCCGATAATAACCTGCTAACCCCAAGAAACTTCTAATCTCCGAAGGCGTCTTCGGTGATGACCATTCTTTAACAGCCATAATCTTGGATGGGTCAACGGTAATTCCTCTTTCATTAATCACATGACCCAAGAATTGGATCTCGCGCAACCAAAATGCGCACTTGGAGAATTTAGCATAAAGCTTCTCCTTTTGCAAGACTTCAAGAATCTCACGCAAATGACAAGCGTGATCACCCTTGCTCCTTGAATAGATGAGAAGATCGTCAATAAACACAATGACCGAACGATCAAGGAACGGTCTACACACCCGGTTCATGAGATCCATGAAAACCGCAGGTGCGTTGGTCAAACCGAAAGGCATAACCGCAAACTCATAGTGACCGTAACGAGTGCGAAAAGCTGTCTTATGAACATCCTCTTCCTTCACTTTCAACTGATGATACCCGGACTTCAAGTCAATCTTAGAAAACCATGACGCCCCTTGCAATTGGTCGAAAAGATCGTCAATCCTAGGAAATGGGTACCTATTTTTCACTGTCAACTTGTTCAACTCCCGGTAATCCATACACATTCTCATGCTCCCATCCTTCTTTTTGACGAAGAGAACGGGCGCACCCCAAGGTGAAACACTTGGGCGTATGAAACCCTTGTCAAGTAACTCTTGTAATTGCTCCATGAGTTCTTTCATTTCTGGCGATGCCAATCTATAAGGCGCTTTAGCTACCGGTTTAGCACCCGGCATCAAGTCAATTCCAAACTCTATCTCCCTATCCGGCGGAATCCCCGGTAACTCGTCAGGAAACACATCTACGAATTGGTTCACGACCGGTACATCGTGAATCTCCTTTACTCTTTCATTCACATCCGCGACACAAGCCATGAACGCCTTGCACCCACGCGCCATGTACTTGGTCGCCTTCACATAAGTGCACAACCTTACTTTACCCTTTTTATCACCTTCTATGTAGATGGACTCTCCCGACGGGGAAACAAGTTGGATCGCCTTCGGTCCACATAAAATACTCGCCTTATTCTTTGACAACCAATCCATCCCCACAATAACATCAAAATCTCCCATAGCCATAGGAATCAAATCAATAAAGAAAGTTTCGCCCCCCGCTCTCAACTTACAATCTCTAAAAATGTCAAAGACAAGGAAACTCTTATCATTAGCCGCTTCGATTTCTAAGGGTTCATCTAACTTGCTACTTACAAAAGAGGAATGCTTAACAATTTTCAAGGAAACAAAAGAACGGCTAGCCCCCGAATCAAATAGAACTAGTGCAGGTAATGAGTTAATCTTGAATGTACCTGACACCACCTCCGAGTTGTTCTTTGCCTCTTCCGCCGAAATGTGGAAGGCTCTTCCTTTTGGCTTTGGCGTCTCCACTTTCTTTCCACTTCCACCTTGCTTTAACTCGGGAAAATCCGCCCTATTGTGCCCGGGTTTATAACAATTGTAGCATATATGCACTTGGCTTAAACACTGATGAGCAAAATGCCCCGGTTTTCCACATTTATAGCAGTTTTGAGATCCCTTCCGGCACTCCCCAATGTGCTCCTTTCCACAAATTTTGCACCCCCGCGACGAAGGCTTGATGAACTGCTTCTTACTAGGGCTCCCGCCCTTTATCTTACTCACTACTTGATCCACTATTTCGCGTTTCCTCTTTTCTCCCCTAGATTCTTGCCTCCTCAACTCCACCTCTCTTTCCCGACACCTGTTTATTAAGTCTACAAATGTGGTAAATGAGGATGGAGATATGTTATCCCTGAACTCCACCATCAGCATAGCATAGAACCTGTCAATCTTGGCTTTCTCGGTCGACACCACATCTGGACAGAACTTGGCCCGATCGAAGAAAATCCCAGCTAATTCATCAATAGTCTCTGTCGTCTGCCTCATGAGGAGAAACTCCTCGGTCATCCTGTCAATAGCGGCCTGTGGGCAATGGTACTTTAGGAATGCCGCTTTAAACTCCTCCCATGACATGGAGGTCACCCCTCTTTCACCCCTCTCCTTTCGGAGATTTAGCAGCCACTCCTTAGCCCGCCTAGTCAATAGTGGCACGCTAAACAACACTCTATCCTCGGGCTTACACCTTGTCGTCTCAAAATTTGACTCCATGTCTACCACCCACCTGTGGCTCAGAATCGGGTCCACTTGCCCGTTATATTCCTTGGGCTTGATCACCATGAAATCCTTCAGTGTACAACCCCGAGGTTCCTTATCTTTCTCTTTCATGATCTCCTCGAGAGAGAGTTTAATAGTCCCCCTCATTTCTTCCATCAACAGATTTGTGGCTTGCTCAAAGGCCTTGGCCACCTCCTCTTTTATCAACTCTTGGATCCGTGGATCCAACGGTTCCCGATTGCTCGATTCTTCTGCCATCTCTTAACTGGGAATTAGAAACAAACACCTTAACACCCTTATACTATCAATACCTTAAATACTTATCACACTTACACCCCTATATGTATTAAGTATATGTATACTTATCTACTTATATACATACATACATACATACATATATAATCACCTTCCCCTAATCCTTGTAAATGTTCATTGTCATATGGTTATTATAAAGACCCTTGCACATCTCGTCATATTAATCATATTGGCCAGACATGATTAATAACGCGCTATGCCCAATTGCAATTATCATATTCATATAACAAATCACAAGACAAGTTTCGGCACACATAACACTTTGCCAATCATTCATACATATACATAAACGCCATATGGAATTATCATTAATCATAACATTACTAACCTTTCATTTCCGAAAGCTCCGAGTCTTAGTCAAGTCCTTCTTGGATTCTCGTATCACCCCCCCCATATCAAGAGCATCCGGTTTGAGTTTGGTGCAACTCACACCAAATCCCTCAAACCATTGCTCTGATACCAAGTTGAAACACACCACTTTTAAAAACAAAACTTTAACGCGCGGAAGTCTTAACCCAGGAAATTTTTTTTTTCCCTCTCGCGTATCGCGAGAAAAACAAGCTTCCTCCCTCGCGTAGCGCGAGGGAGTCAAAAACTCAGAAAGTTTCCAGTTTTCAGCAGTTTTCACACTTAACCATTTTTCCAACCTTTTTCACCAATACATCTAAACATAAAATCCCAAACACTTGGGCATTTGAACACACACTTATACCACCAATTTAACACCAAAAACACGATTCCTAGATTCAAAATATACATCCTTTACGGGAAAGTCAATTTACTTCAAAAATATGCACCTAAAACATATACGAGAACCCGCGATCACCTTGGACTTGACTTGGACTACTTCGGAGCTTTTCCTACAACCACATAAACATATCACCATTAGTATTGAGATATATATCATAACAATAAGTAATTTCTACTTATTTCACCCATTCACCCATTTTGAACCGTTTGCGCCCAAAGATGCATTTGGGTGCAAACACTTGCATTACACCTTGCAAGTTCCATTCTTTACTTAACATAACATCTTCACAACATTTAATAGTGCATATCATCTTATCGAATTAGCGACTACGGTTATTTTCACCCATTTAACCCTTTTGACCCGTTAACATTCAAATTGATGTTTGATTGCATACCACTTGTATTTCACCTACAAGTTTTATTTACTCTTTACATTATCATTTCATTTATGACACAAAGGTCATAAATTTCTTTCCATTCTTCATCTTGGTACATAGACCAAGATCTTACCACATTTCCATTATGGTTCTTTGACCATAACCTCCCCTTTTCCATTATGATTCTTTGATCATAACCTCCACATGTTAGATATAGTATTATAACCATATTCACATTCATACATACACTTATGCATAATCAATTCATTTCATGTATCATTCATACTATGCACAACATAACACATACATCACATATCACATTACTAAGTAAGTGCAAAGGCACTTACCTTGCGGATTTGAAGATCCCGCACCTCCTTCTAGTTTAGTAATTTGATTACCTAAACATATACACCTAGTTCAGTAATTTAAACATACATAAAAATCACTTTAAAACTGAGTTCACAACCCAATTTCCCATTTCCACCCAAAATGACCCGTTTGGGTTATTCCCACATCCAAACACCCCCTTTAAACCAAGAACTCAACCTCTTGAATTCTCCTTCCAATACCTTGACACTAATTTTTCATCAAATTAGTTATTTAAGTTAATTTGGGGTTTGTTTATGTGTCTAACATCATAAAAACACCTAATCATCAATAATTCAACATTCTAGCATTATGATCCAAACACCCCTAATTTTCACCATATGAACCCTAACTTCTCATAATCAAAATTAAAGGGTTCTAGGATGTTAACCATCATTCTTTAACTTTAGTTTAGCTAGATTATCAATAATCTAACACCATTTCATCACATGCATACAAAATTTCGGGTTTCAGCCAAAACCCACCAAGAACACATACATGGTGGAATCAAGAGGAAGATAATCACTTACTTGATGTTATGAAGGTGTTGTGTGAGCCAAAACCTTCACAAAACAAGCCTCAATTGCATGATTTGAGCTTCAAACTTGATTTCTCTTTTTCTCTCTTGATATGAACGACCCCAACAAGACCAAATGCTGAATTTTGACTTTCATATGGTCAAATATGGCAGATTTGCCATATTTACCATTTCAGTCCCTTAACTTCCATTTTACCCATTTCGTTCTATAGTTAGTTAAAACTAACATAATCCCATTACAAACTTGAAACCCACTTGTTTCAACTTATTTATAAAATATTATTTCCACCATAATATTAAATATAAATATTTAATTATTTGAAGACGAAACCCGGATTTTGGTTCGTTACACCCTTGGGAGTCTCACCTACCGTTGGTGGAGTTCTCCTACAACAACAGCTATCACACTAGCATCAAGGCAGCTCCATTTGAAGCACTTTATGGACGGAAATGTCGTTCTCCCATTTGTTGGACCGAGGTTGGAGATAGCCAACTCACAGGTCCCGAACTTGTATTTGAAACTTTTGAAAAGATCGTTCAAATTAGAAACCATATGGCGGCAGCTCATGATCGCCAAAAGAGCTATGCCGACAAGCGTCGTAAACCTTTGGAGTTTCAAGTAGGTGACATGGTCTTACTCAAAATCTCACCTTGGAAAGGTGTCATTCGTTCGGGAAACGAGGTAAACTGAATCCTCGTTATGTTGAACCTTTCAAAATATTAAAGAGAATCGGACCAGTGGCGTATCAGCTGGACCTACCCGAAAGACTTGGTGGTGTACACAACGTCTTTCACCTCTTAAACTTGAAGAATGTCTAGCAGACGAATCGCTCGCAGTTCCTCTTGAGGAACTACATATTGATGAACAGTTGCGTTTCATCGAAGAACCTGTTGAAATTATGGATAGGGAGGTCAAAACGCTTAAGCGTAGTAGAATCCCTATTGTTAGAGTCCGTTGGAACTCGAAGCGCGGACCGGAATTCACGTGGGAGCGCGAGGATCAGATGATGCGCAAATATCCTAATCTGTTCAAGCACTTCGCGTCAAACTCTTAAGGTACTATTCTAATTTTCGGGACGAAAATTCTTTTAACTAGGGGATGATGTGACATCCATAAATTTTTTTTTTATTATTTCATTAATTTTCAGGACGAAAATTTATTTAACTAGGGGATGATGTGACAACTCGGACTTTTCATAATAACGCCGTTAACAATTCCGTTAAAAATCCTATAGAAAACTTAACCCCGTTAACTGAAACCAGTTAAACCTAACCCCAGGGGCCATTTCTGTCAATTTTGTATCTCAAACTATAGGGACTAAATCTGAAATTAAACCATTCTTGATTTCGGTTGACTTTTGAAAGTCAAACCATATATCCTTGATCGAATTCGAATTCCATGATGGTTTTTAATCGAAATCGAAACTGAAACCATTCGAATTCGGTCATTAACGGTCTTAACTACCGACTTAACCATCATCAATGCCGAAATTAATCAAGTTAATGAATTGTAACTCATAACCGTCGACACTATGATTTCATACCAACGAATTCGATCATTTCAATTATTATTCTCGCAAACAAACTACCTGCACACGAAAGACGAGACCCACTTTAGCTTCTGCACGCGTTGAATCGATCGGAGAAGCATCCACACTCGCCGGAGAGCAAACCATTCTCGGTCGGCACCTGTTCTACTAGTACACTACCAATTCGAGCATCATTCTGGTAACTCTTACATCCTTTAGCTTCATTTTTACATCAAGATCGTAAGCCCTAACCTAATCGGGGCTTACATTACCAAATTGAACCCAACCCAGATTCTAGGGTTCATACGAAACCGATTTAATCAAACTTTACTTTAGAACCTGTTTAAATACAATTAAATTATATCATTAGATTCGTAATCCTCCATTTGATGAAAGCCCTATGCCAATTCACTACCATAATATCGAATTGACCACGATCCGGAATATAGGGTTCTTCATAAAATCGATTTGGGGGTTTCGACCTTAAACTCAACCACAATCAAATTAAATTACTTGGTTAGATTCGCAATGATCGAATGAGTAAAAGCCCCATGATTTCAAGGATTTCTAACATCAGAAATATTCAAATCGATCCCACGTTTTCAAATTAGGGTTTCGGCCTTCAATCTCTAATTAATCGATTCAGAACTTGATGTTTTTCAAATTAAAACTCACCCCAGGTTCGGAATTTTGTAAGGAACATAACCCCTGTGTCAATTGAATCAGTCGTTATCAAAATCGATGGATTTGGAGGGTGATTTGATTCGGGTTCGTATTAAGGAGATACCTCAGTGAGTTTTTGATTAAAACCATTCTCGATCCGGGTTCTGTTGCGATAGCCTAGCGGCCGGAACTGGTTAAGACAGTGTGCTCATAGAGAGGGGACCCGGGTTCGAGTCTCCCTCCCCCTTGTTTAGTTTTAATTATTTTTAAGTATTTGATATATTTAAAAACCATTCCCTATACTATTATGTTAATAGATAATTATGTTTTGAAACCCGGAAACCCCCGTAAGCTCGGGTTTGATTATTAATCCATTTTTATATTATTTTCACTTTTAAAAATGATATATTTAAGTTATTATCGAATAAAAATAATATGTTTATATTATTTTCAAACCATAACTCCTAGTATAAAATAATATATGGTTTTGTGTTATTCCGCCTCGCTTAATTAATTCATGTGACGTTTTAAAATTTAAATAATATAATTTGTATATTATTTACCCACGTTATATATTCGACAAAAAAAATAATATATTTATTATTTTTCCCTCAAATGATTATTTAATATTTCGAACCTAAAAATAATATATTAAATTGTATTATTTTCCTAGGCTTCTAATTAACGGCAATACGCTCGAACGTAGTTATTATATATTATTTTGCCATTCGTCGTGTAATGTATACATCTTAATACGTATTTCCATGGACACGTTCGTCTATTCTTTAATCCTTAGAACGTTTCTTTTAGGACGTTCCTCGTTTCCGTGTCACAGTCACAATTCCCATTATCATTCCTAATTTATGTGTTTATAATTTTAGGACATTCGTAGGTCTTTTGAGACTTACACTCGTGGTTCCAACTTACTTCTAGTGTGAAACTACCTTCAACGCCAAGCAGGTGAGTTTTCTAGGCCCCTTTGTACTGTTTTAACTTGGGGGAGAAAACATGCTTAAACTGCTTTTGAGATTTTGTATTTCATATGCTATCAATGTTAAAGCTAAGTGTAACACGCTATCACAGAAAGTCCTCATCTTATCTCGAACCGTTAATATGGATCTTAGCGAGGTAATGTTTAGTAGTACTACTGGGTTTAACAAATCCCACCCGCGTTAGTCGCGCTAACTCGATTGGATATCGAACGGGTGAAATGTTAGCCTACTCACATCGCCAGTATTGATTGACCTGGCAGGAGGCAATAAACAAACAGTCAGTTTCGGTTGCGAGCACTTGAGCTAATATGAACATAGGTTAGCTACCTATAGATATGCATATTGAATGTTCATAAATCTGGTAAACGCTTACGTATTTATTTGAAACCTGTGAACTCACCAACCTTGTGTTGACACTTTTTCTTACATGTTTTCTCAGGTGGCTAAGCTAAGACACAAGGTGCACGTTAGGACATGCATGTGATTCAACTATTTTACTTATGATATATTTTATGACTTCCTTGTATTGTATTTTGGTTGGTTGGACATTTTGGACTTTTTGGACTTTGGTTTTGGGCGCGTGTATTTTGCGCATTTACTTTTCGTTACGCTTCCGCATTGAACTTTGATTTTAATGGTATTTTCATTTGAGTCTCATGTAGAGTCGTTCAAAGTAACTAATGTCTGTGATCCTGGTTAGTCACTTCCCAAAACGGTAAAACTCCGTTAGTTGAAATTTGGGGGTGTGACAATAACTGGTTATTATGTTTTGTGTCTACTCCAAGTAAGGGCATAATATAATAACCAATTTTAAAATAGACAAAGAATAAATTAGTCCCGTGAGGTCGAAACAAATAAGTAATCATACATACCATAACATAAGGAACATATGATAATGAGCAGTGGCGGATCCAGGGATTTTTTTATGGGTGTCGGCAGTGACGAAACTTGAAGAAAAACGCAGGGGGGCCGCGGCCGGGGGGGGGGGACTTAATACCTATAAAATTTCCGACGGAGACCGAAACTTAATACCTTTAAAATTTTCAGCCGAATACGCATAAATTAACACTTTTGTGCAAAAAATCAGGCGATGGAGACTTCACTAAGCTGTGCCACTGGGTGTCGGAAATTTTCGGTGTTCGGATGTCTACTAAAATGGATTTTTTTTCGGGTCGGGTCTTTCAAATATTTTTACCAGATTGAATCGGGTCAATGAAATTTTTTTACCGTGATTGAGTCGGATCATCAAACTTTTTTTACCGGATTGAGTTCACCGAAACAGACTAAATTGGGTTGTTAGGTCTTTTGCCATCGAATTCGGTAGAGTGGAAGCACTCCGACAGACGACGTGACTATAGAAAGCTGCAGTGACAGGTGATTGCCTATTGAGTAGTGGGGGCGGTACTTCTCAGTCGATTGTTTTCGTTTCATTAAATCACGTTCGATGGGGAGGGGGAGGGTTTGTCAAGACCGGTTAATTGTTTAGAAGTGAATAGATGAGCTTAGAGTAAAAGGTTATTTGATTAAAGGTAGAATTACATATTTCCTTCTATTTTCAACCCTAGTTACATATATACCTAACTCAAAACTTAAATTACATATATCACCCTCTTTTATAAAATTAGCCTTTTAATCTTACAAGAAATACGACTATTCTTATTCCATTGATCACAACCATAACCTTTTGATTCCCGCTTCCGATCTATTCCAACATCCAGCGTCGCTTCTGATCGATTTTATCATCCAGTTGGGTATATTTGTAATTATGAAGGGGATACACGTAAATAAAATTTTGAGCTGAGTATATATGTAATTAATGAAGTTTTTAGGGAGATATTTGTAATTGCCCCTTGATTAAATTATTACTGGTCTAGTGGGCTTAATTTTAATAACGATTGATGGGTAGGTCAATTTAACTAATTATAATAGATTTATATTTGTTAATTAGTTTATAAAAATTAATTAGTTTATACTTATAAAAGTTTTAAGTTTTAAATTATTTTTTTGATGGTTTTTAAAAAAAAATCATGGGGGTCGGTCGAGATCGGATAATATATGTAACAAACAAAAAAAAATTTTGGGTGTTGGACGACCCACTATTCATAGATTACAAAATGGTAATAAGGTGATAAAATAATGGATACAAACATATGCAACATGTAAAGACATATAATACAAGGAATTATACAATGGTAACACTGTAGAAGGACAAAAAAATCAGTACCTTAAGCAACTTATACAATCTCTCTAACGAGGCAAAAGTTGTTAACAAACATTTATGAAACCTACACACGTAATATTTCAAATAAAATTTTTGTTCAAGCTTTTAGTGTTTGATAATTAATCATAGGGACATATGTTTTGACTTATAAGTCTTGCAATTATCATAGTATAATTACTTAATGTCTGAACCATAATATGTGGTGGTTTATAATGTACGAATTATCTAAAGTTTATAATGGTGGTGTGCACCTCTTTCATGTTTCGAGTAGTTAGGTCGGTTCCATATGGTCTAGTTGTGGTGCATTTCATTGTTTGGCCCGTGGCATCTTTGGTTTTCTCTCTTGTACCGAGTCCAGTTTTCCGCTAGCTTTCTTTTCTTTTAATCTGAATATGTTCTTGCTGTTAAAAAAATAAACTTATTTTCAAATAAATAATATAAAACATTATTTATCATCAATAGTTACATATTAATTATTTTATCTCAAAGAGAACAGTTACAAGATTACATGGTCACAAATCATATCATACAAAACTCTTATACGATTCATGAAACTACTACAAATTTTGCGAAACTCTGTTATTTTTTTTAAATCTTATAATATCTATATTTATAATCATAGTTTAATTTAAAAATCAATTTACTTACTAACTTAGTTTATATGGGATAAAAACAGTAATGGGTTGTCAAGGTGATGGGCAGAGGAGATCATTCGTTGACCGATCAACGTGTAAAGCCTTAGAAGGTGAATATGATATTTTTAAGTTTTATTTCTACTTAAAAAAAATAAACTCTTGGAAATGTTATGATATTTGCTAGTAAGTTTTTTTTTAAAGGTCAACAAATTTATTTTCACCAGGCTAACTTCAAATTAATCAATTTTACAAAAATGGTCACCAATAAATAGAAAACCAACCAACCAACTAAACATCCAAACTAGTTAAATCAAAAAAACACCATTAGTCCTAAGAAAGAGCTTGAGTTTTGGAGCAATTCTTAAGCCAAAGGAACCCGAGTGCTTTTATATCCCCTACGACTTTTTCCACGGTGGTCGGTTTTTGCTCGAAGATCATTGCGTTCCGATTTCTTCACAACACCCATATAGTAGTTTGAATGACCATATAAATTATCTTTTTCCATTTCGATGAGCCCAGAGCATGAAGATGATAATTTACTAGATCTCCAGTTTCAAAGAGAAAAAATGATGGTAACCTATACCAATTGGAGATAAAGTCCCAGATCTTTTGTGCAAATTGGCATGACACAAAAATGTGACCCAAGGTTTCTTCATTTTCACCATAGAGTACACAACAGGTGTTTGGGAGCTGGACGTTTCTCCGAGTTAAGGCATCAAAAGTTGGGAGTCGATCCAAAGAAAAACGCCAACAAAGGAAGTTTAATTTGATAGGAGACCAACTATTCCAGTGGAAGGATAGTCCCAGATCCGAATTCGAAGCCGACTGCATTGCCTTTTTCAGGCTGCTCACAGAAAACGAGCCGGAATAGTCAAGGTCCCATAACCACCTGGACTGATGTAGCGGGTCATACATGGGCCGGATGAGGCTGGCCAGGTCTAGTCCAAGATGAAGAAGTTCCTTTGAGACATTTCCAGTCTGTTTCTAAGGTCCAGGATGAGAGATTCTAATAGGAATAAAGGTCCACAATCTGGAGTTATGATTGTAGAACCAAAGACTGATTGCTACCAAATTATTCTAAGTACAAATGCTGTTGATAGGCTTATCAGCAGCATTCAACACTTGTTGCTGCTGATAGGCTTATCAGCAGCATTCAACACTTGTTGCTGCTGATAGGCTTATCAGCAGCATTCAGCACAAGTTGCTGCTGATAGGCTTATCAGCAGCATTCAGCACAAGTTGCTGCTGATAGGCTTATCAGCAGCGGTCTTCCATGTTTGCTGCTGATAGGCTTACCAGCAGCAACCTTCACTCTTTGCAGCTGATAGCTCTACTCGCTGAAGACCAAACGTTGCAGCTGACTATCCAGGCCAAGCGTTTCTGACACCTTTCTGCAAAAGCAACTGACAGACTCAAAACAGAAGGAACCGCTATGGTCAACCAATGACGGACAACAATACACTTCTCCAAGCATGCAAACAATGATGCCTAAGAAGACGTTTCAATAAAGTTATCTAGATTAGCCTTTGCGTGTAATTTAGATTAATAAACAAGATCAACGGTCTGTGTTCGATCTGATCCTCAGAATCAAGGGTTTGTCTTGATTCTGAGTTACTATAAATACTGTGTAAACACTTCATAGTAAGTGTGTCTTGATAGTGCTTGTAGTGCTTGTTATACTTATTCATTGAGTTTCTCACTTGTAATCTTTGCATTCACAAAAGCTTAATACAACAGTGTTTATCAGTATTCTTTGTGTTTACTTGATTATAAATTGTGTATTTGATTTTGTTTCCGCCAACATCAACTAAGAACAGAACCATCTTGAATTCTCACGATCCTACAAGTGGTATCAGAGCTTTGGCTCAGATTAAACAAACTAACATTTGTTTAATCATCTCTGGTTCTATTCTAAACTCTCTCTTTGAACAAGTCACCCAAAATCAAAACAAAAATAGCACAGAGTAATGGCTTTGAAGATATTGGCAGCATCAACCGACCACCAAGGTTGGTATCTGGAGAAGACTATGACATGTGGAAAAATCGCATGGAAAGCTTCTTCTGTTACCAGGAATACGGAATGTGGAGATCCATCAAGGAGGGTCCATATATTCCCATGGTGGCCTCTGCTGATAATGGAGGGCTACAAGTCCCTAAGGAAACCTCCAAGTACTCTGAAGAGGACATCAAGAAAATGGAGGTGGACTTCAAGGCACTAGGAGCCATCCAAATGTGCCTTCCAAATGAAGTTTTTCACAACTTCAGAAGTTACAAAACTGCCAAGGAGCTCTGGGAGGCGCTGGAAAAGATGTTTGCTGGCTCAGAAGAAGTCAAAGAGTACAGAAGGGACATACTGAAGCAGCAGTATGAGAACTTCGTCTGGAGGGAAGGTGAGACATTAACTATTTTATATAACAGATTTACCTATCTTGTAGGTGAACTGCAGTGCTCCAAGGTAAAGCTGGAGAATGAAGACATTCTCAAGAAGTTCATAAGATCTCTTCCTAGTTGCTGGACATTATACACTGTGTCCATCAGAAGAACAGAGAATCTGAAGACTCTTCAGATGACTGAGCTCTTTGGCATGCTCAAAACCTATGAATTAGAAATGATTCAAGCTAAAGAAAGGAGCTCCAGTTATCAATCAGCTACCACTTCCTCCACTACCTCCTCAGCGCTTCACTCTGATCATTCCGGTCCTAGTGCAAGCAGCTACTATCCTCCCATTGTTACTCACCCTCAGACCCCAACCGCTTCACAATCTAACTCATCACCATTTCTTCTTGAGGCACCTCCTCAACAGCCAACCTCTACTGCTTTTGTCTCTGACAACTCAAGCAACATGTATTTCATAAAAGAGGATCTGGAATGCTTTCATCCAGATGATCTTGAAGAAATGGATATTCAGCACTCATATGCCATGCTCTCCCTCAGAGCAAAAAGGTTCTATTCTAGAACCGGAAGATCATTTCTAAGCAACAACTCAAACAGCAGAGTTGGGCTTGATAAAAGCAAGATCCGTTGTTACAACTGTAACCAAATGGGTCACTTTGCTAGGGAGTGCAAGGCACCTAAAGCCAATCAGGGTGCCGGCCATCAAAGACAAGCCTACCAAAGTCAGCCCAGACAACAGCAGCAACAACAAACTCCCCCAGCACAAACTGCAGCCTGTGCAAATGTTGGAACTGCAGAATTCGACTGGAGTTTTCAATATGAAGATGTTCCTGTCTCCAACCAAGCACTTATGGCAGATACTGCAGAGATACCACCTCAGGGACAGCCAGGTAATAAGAATAACACCTGGGTGGTAGATAGCGGCTGTTCCAGGCACATGACAGGCAACAGGTCCATCCTCTCCAACTTCAGACACTTCAATGGAGGATATGTTGCCTTTGGGAGTGACTCAAAAGGTGGATCTATCACTGGACAAGGCACTGTGTCCAATGAAAGGATGAGTATTGAAAGAGTCAACTATGTTAAAGAACTTGACTTCAATCTCATGAGTGTTTCTCAAGTATGTGATCAAAAGCATTGGATGCTCTTCACTGATAAAGAATGTTTCGTGTTAGCTCCTGGCCTATCTAAACCTCCCCCAGAGAAGATTCTCCTAACTGCTAATAGAAAGGACAACTTATATGTGCTTGACATGAATGAAGTCACTCCATCTGGTAGTGTTTCATGTTTTCTGTCAAAGGCATCAGTTGATGAATCCGCTCTCTGGCACAGAAGGTTAAGCCATGTTAACATCAAAACAATCAATAAATTAGTGAAGGACAATCTTGTCAAAGGGCTTCCTGACAAAGAATTCCAGCTAGACGATCATTGCATTGCCTGCTTAAAGGGAAAACAACACAAAAGTTCCCATAAGCCCAAGACATTGAACACAAATGACACTCCTCTCCAGCTACTGCATATGGATCTCTTTGGTCCTACAAATGTCATGTCAATGGGCAAAAAGTCCTACTGTCTGGTGATCACTGATGACTTCTCCAGATTCTCTTGGGTATTCTTCCTAAGAACAAAAGATGAAACTGCTGAGATTCTCAAATCATATATTCTCAGGGTAGAGAATCAAAGCAATCTGAAGGTAAAGATCATAAGGTGTGATCAGGGAACAGAGTTCAAAAATCACACTTTGAACAGTTTCTGTGAGAGCAAGGGCATTGAAAGGCAGTACAGTGCTCCAAGAACCCCTCAACAAAATGGGGTTGCTGAAAGAAGAAACAGGACTCTGATTGAATCAGCAAGATCTATGTTGGCTGACTCAAAGCTGCCCCTTACTTTCTGGGCAGAAGCAGTAAGCACAGCTTGTTATGTGCAGAATAGAGTCCTTATTGTTAAGCCTCTCCAGAAAACTCCCTATGAACTCTGGCTCAAAAGAGTTCCCTACATTGGCTTCCTGAAGCCCTTTGGATGTCCATGTACCATCCTCATCACACATGGAGTTCTTCCTAAATTCGGTGCAAAGTCTGATGAAGGTTACTTTGTGGGTTACTCCTCTCAATCGAAGGCCTACCGAGTGTTCAATTCTACGACTCGGATTGTGGAAGAATCTGCTAATGTGGAATGCAGGGAACACGTTGTCTGTGAACAAGGCAAAGGTCCCAACTGGCTTTTTGATATAGACTCCTTCACCCAGATATTTGAGACCCTCATATTCTCAAATATGGAGCCTCCTTCTTCAAACTCAACTCCTTCTACCTCAACCTCTTCTTCTGACTACAGACTGGAGTTTCCCAGTCCCTACATCAGGATGAAAAGGCCATCCATTGATCCTCCATCAGTGGCAGAAGCTATTGAAGCCAGTGCAGGTGAAGCCGGTACATCCAACACCACAAGCAGCAATCTCTCTGACAATGAAATCCTAAATGAAGCCTCCTCAATTCATGCTGAAGAGGCCTCTGATGCTAATGCTGCTGACTATGTGGAACATAATGATCAGATCCTCCAAGCTCCTCTCCACACATCTGAAGACAATACTGATCTAAACCACAGTAATCTTGAAGAGGGAATACGGCTGGATGTGATACCTGCTCAGAGAATAAACAAAGAGCATCCTCTGGAAAACATCATTGGCCAAGTCCACACAGGCATCCAGACAAGAAGTAAGTCTCATGAAGCCAACATTTGTTTGTTCTCTTGCTTTCTATCACAGGTGGAACCCAAAAGGATTGATGAAGCTCTCAAGCACAACAGCTGGATTGAAGCAATGCAGGAAGAATTGCTGCAATTCAAAACACAAGATGTTTGGAAGCTTGTTGATCTTCCACCTGGTCAAACAGCCATTGGAACAAGATGGGTTTTCAGAAACAAGCAAGATGAGAGGGGCATCGTAGTCAAGAACAAAGCCAGACTGGTAGCTCAAGGTTACACTCAAGAAGAAGGCATTGACTATGATGAAGTTTTTGCTCCTGTTGCCCGTCTGGAAGCCATTAGAATTTTTCTGGCTTATGCAGCATCCAAAAACTTTATGGTCTATCAAATGGATGTGAAGAGTGCCTTTCTGTATGGCACGATTGATGAAGAGGTCTATGTCAAACAGCCTCCAGGCTTTGTAGATCCTGCACATCCAAATAAGGTCTTAAAACTGGACAAAGCTCTCTATGGCTTACACCAAGCCCCAAGAGCATGGTATGAAACTCTATCTGGATATCTACTTAGTAACAACTTCAGAAGGGGGGCCATTGATCAGACACTTTTCATCAAAGATGAAGGGAGCGAAATTTTGTTGGTCCAGATTTATGTTGATGACATTATCTTTGGATCTACAAGAAAGAAGCTCTGCAAAGACTTTGAAGTTCTGATGCATTCCAAATTTGAAATGAGTTCAATGGGTGAACTAAATTTCTTTTTAGGACTTCAAGTCAAACAGGTACCAACTGGAATCTTCATAAGTCAATCCAAGTATGTCAAGAGCATCTTGGAGAGGTTCAAAATGACTGACTGCTCTGCTGCAAGAACTCCTATGCAAGTGCACCATCAATTATCTTCGGATAAAGAAGGACAAGACACTGATCAACATCAGTACCGAGCAATGATAGGGTCTCTCATGTACCTCACTGCCTCAAGACCAGATATCATGTTTGCAGTTTGTCTCTGCGCAAGATTTCAAGCAGCTCCAAAAGTGTCTCATCTTCAAGTTGTCAAAAGGATCCTTAGATACCTAAAGGGAGCTCCAAAACTTGGGCTATGGTATCCAAAGAATGAAAATGTCAATCTCTATGCCTACACTGACAGTGACTATGGGGGTTGTAACTTGGACAAAAAGTCCACATCTGGGGGATGTCAATTTCTTGGAGGAAGGCTCATCTCATGGCAATGCAAAAAGCAAACATGTGTTTCTACTTCAACAGCTGAAGCAGAATACATTGCAGCTTCAAGCTGCTGTGCACAGGTCATTTGGATCCAAAATCAAATGCTTGACTATGGAATGACCTTCATGCAGACTCCAATTCACATTGACAACATGAGTGCTATCTCTATCACAAACAATCCGGTGCAGCACTCAAAGACAAAGCACATCGACATCAGGTACCATTTCATAAGAGATCAAGCTGAGAAAAGGAGAATTATTTTAACCAAAGTTTATACAAATGAGCAATATGCTGATCTGTTTACAAAACCTTTTGATGAAGCTAGATTCAGATATTTAGTTGAATCAATTGGTATGATGAACTTTGATTAAAATCCTTCTCAAGTTTCTCCTTAAAATGTGTCTTTTTTTTGTCCCTTGATGTAAATAAAAGTTATGGGTCAGCAGCATTTTTGTTCTTCAGCTGCTGACAGGTAAAAGCATCAGCAGCAAAAGTTTTGCCACTGATCGCTTTAAGTTATCAGCAGGAACAAGTTTCCTGCGGATTGCTTCAAGGCGGTCAGCAACAACCTTTTTGCTGCGGAAAGAATACAACAGTCAACAGCTACCAAATCTGCTGCTGAAAGACTTAACTATCCGCAGCAACCATGTTTGCAGCGGATAGCTCATCATCAGCAGCAACCAAGTTTGCTGCTGATGGGTAATCATAAGTCTAAATTAACTTTTACCCGCTGTAAAGTTTACCGTCAGTCCCTTCCATGACTGCCTTGGTGTATTACAACTGTAACAACAAAAAGTGAAACAGGTTGTACTGTACAAGTAAGGTTGCTTTTTCTTCGTCTGCCGTTATATCACCATCACAAACGTTCCCACCACCTCTTCATTTTCAATTTCAAACCCTAACCTTCCATCACTTTCTCTCACGTCCCCACAGCATTCAAAGCCTTCCATAATCAACTACCATTCAAACACCCTTCTTTCTTCCCTCCAAATCCATAACAATGGCAGTCGTCGATATAAACATCCCCAACGACAAGTTTGCTCCCTACCACAACCTCACTGCATACCTAATAAAAGGCAAGAAGTCCGAGGGTTTCGACAGTATGATCGACTTCCTCTGTCGGTCCAAAATTTACCATGCCTTAACCGTCAACCCAACCATATATACTTCACACATGGAAGATTTTTGGAGCTCCGTCGTGTATTCTACTGAACAGGGCACTCCTCAAATCAGAGGCACAGTAGACGGTAAGGAAATGATCATCACTGAAGCAAAGCTCCGCCAACACCTCAAGCTTCAGGATGAAGGGGACGCCCTCTCTTACCCAAGAGACGTATACATGAGGACCTTTGTATCCATAGGGTACACTGGGAATCAAACAGAGTATACGATAGAGAAGGCACTCATGGGTCCTAAATGGAAGTATCTCTGCCACACTCTTCTCCAATGCATATCTCAAAAGAGGAGTGGCTGGAACCAAATCAGCTCCGGACTTGCGTCGGCCGTTCACGGTATGATAACAGGGGCAGGTTTCAATTTTTCCCACCTCATTCTTGAAGGTTTGAGATACAACCTTCAAGAAGGGGTGAAATCTCAGTTCTTCATGTACCCAAGATTCTTGCAAGAAGTGTTCAATATTGAACACCAAGATCTTTCAAAAACTGCAAGAATCTACTCCATACTGGGACATAAGAACAACATTTTTCAGAGCATGAGAACAGTTTCATCAAAGTTCTCAGGGGCCGATGTTCCATTGTTATCTACAATGTTGAACACACATAGTGCCCAGGGTGACAGTTCAGCAAACCTAGCTGATACTGATCCCACACCCTCCACCTCACTGCCAAAAACTCAACCTACTGTTTCCCTTGATCGAACCCCTGTGCATTCTACTGAGGATGCACAGGCACATACATTACTCACCCCCAGGTTGATTGCTCAACCGGAACACAGGGCCCCGGTTGCAGCCAAGTATACAAGGAAGCGGGGCAAGAGAACTCCTTCTTCTCTTGCCTCCAAGGCCCAAACCCAAGCCAACATCCCTCACTCAGAATCACAACATTCTAGTGAGAATATCATAAGGGAAAGCCACATTGCTAGGGAGACTCCTTCGGCAGTCTCTCTATTAGGATTAGGATCACTTCCCGGATCCATAGAACAGCCCTTCGAGCCATTCCTTTCTTCTTTGAACTTAAGTGTAGAGGAACCTGACCAACGTGATGTACCTTCTCCAACAACCACTATCACGGAGGTACTGATTGGTCTTGCTTCCGAAACACTCAACCCAAGTTCCTCACCCTTGGAGGTCCACTCTGGGAGTATTGAAAGAGTGGATGTGGACGAGGCTGTCACTACTGCTGGTCCATCAACTGACCAGGAGGACAGTAACAACATCTTTAAGACCTCAACCACGGCAACTCACGGTGAGGGTGTTTCCTTGGAAACTCCCTTCACTGAGAGGAATCCCAGGCGCCAAGAAACCGCGGGTGATGGGGATGCTGAGGCTAGGCCTACGGCCCCATCTGGATCCAAGGATTCCACAACTGTGGATGAGGACAGACTGAAACTTCATAACATGGAATTGACGGCCAGGGTGGCTAGGCTAGAGGCTGAAATGTCCAAACTAAGACACCAAGTCTCTATGCATGAAGCCCATCAATGCCCAACTCTAGCCTCTCCATCTCTTGTATCAGTAGGCACCCAAACTGATGCTTACCTGTCTGCTGATGCAACCAAAAAGGGGGAGATGGTTTCTATGGAAGATGATACAGACAGTCTTGACGACTGGATTCAAGAGCAGTTTGTACTTCAAAGATCACAATACAAGCCAGCTTTTGTCCAAGTTCATGACTTGCCAGCCCCAGATAACGAAGACGAAGAGATATCTGAAGACTGGCAGTTGGTTGTCAGGGCTGTCAATGAAATGCTGAATGATGCTAAAGACACAGAACAAACAAATGCATCATTCAGCATCCTTCCTCAAGCAGCAGCCATCATAGGTCAATCCACTACCCCCCAAATCTTCAAATCTTCAAGGAAGCTAGAGTTTGACTCTATTCTAGCTTGGGGGTATGATGGATCAGCTGAGAGGTTCTGGATTGGATGGGAGTTCAGCGGAGTAGAAGAGCTGAACTGGAACTCTCTCAATGCCCTCCAAGTCCTAGAACTGCATCTAACTAACTGCATCAACACTTCAGCAGATCTCTCAGCTGAACTCGCCATCGGCAGGTTCCATGACCTGATGGAGGATAATCTACCCAGGTTCCAAAGATTCCTACAAGCAGCACATCGGGTAGCTTATCCTGAATCCTCGGCGGCCGCAGAAAGAAGACTGACTCCTAGCAATCTTGAAATAACAAGGAGCAGTCTTCTCACTGAAGAAGAAGCTCTGGGCCTTCGAAGATTCCTGTATGCCTTCCTGATCAAGGACTTGGATGTGCTAGGTTGGGTGAGCACTAAGTCTCTTGACCACACTTTTCTGCTCAGCAATGGCTCCTCTCTCATTATCAACACCAGAAACATCCTTCATCTGCCCTCAGACTTTCTCTTCAAGATCTATCAGCTCAGAACAAACATCTGCAATGTCAACTCACTTGAAAGCCAGGCAATGATAGATACTGTGAGAGCCAAACTTGAACAAGTAGGAAGAATTACTGAGGCAGTATATGTGTCAAACTCTGACACTGACACTGACTCAGCTTCCCCTCGAGTTAACATCTTCACTGCAGCTTATGAGTCAAGATCAACTATCAAAGAAAAACTGAGAGAAATAGAAGGTCCTGAGTATCAACTTGATGAAGACGATGACCTTCCCTTATTCACATCTCAAATTGCCAATGAAGCTGAGGCAGAGATCCCAATAGCAGCATCACCATCTGCTGTTGTGATCAATGAAGCTGAAGCAGAGGCATCCAATGTAAACAAAGGAAAGGGAATCATGACTGATGAAGATGAAGAGAGGTTGCTAAAAGAGAAAAGAGAAAGGGAAGAGAAAAGAAGAAGAAGAGAAGAAGAGGAGATGGCTGACATAAAAAGGGTTCAAGAAAGAAAAACAGCCATTCTCCTAAGAGAACAAACCATCCAGCTGTATGCTAAACTGCTGGATGAACTGAAAAGAAAGATTCCTGCAGTCGACCAAATTGAGAAAGATGAACAACTAGCTAGACAGCTGCAGGAACAGCTTGCCAAGGAAGAAGAAGAAGAAAATGAAAAGAAGAAGAAGAAGGATGCTAAGTTTAGAATCACTGATTCTAAATTAGCAAAAGAATTAAGGGAGGAGTGGAGTGAAGCTCTGATCTCTCAAGGTGAGGATGCAGACTACCTTGAAAAACTTTCAAACAAAGAGATCTACAGAGCCTTCATGGGTCAGCAAGGTCAGTTGGCAAAGAAGAAAAAGGCTGAAGAAGAAGAAAAAGCCAAACAACAGTCCAAAAAGACCATTGCCTTCAATAAAAGGACCCATGAAGAAAGGAAGGTCATGATTGACTTCCTTAAGGCCAGAGGAGATAGTGGAAAGAGGCTAGGTCCTATGAATTTCATGAACCTGCAAGCCCTCTACTTTAAAGTTAAAAAGGATGAGGAAGAAAGACTAGGGAAGAAGGGCTCCAAGAAAAGGGTACTTATCAAAGAAGATGAAGAACCAAAGACAAAGAAACCCAAGCCTTCTCCCTCACCTACCGCTTCCTCAGTCCATCATCCTTCCACTCTCCTCCCCAAACCTTCCACTCCTCCACCCAAAAAGTCCAAGTCATCCCACCCAGCTCCCTCTCATCAACAGCCTCCCTTGAAGATACCCAAACCCACTCCTAAACCAGAAGACTCAAGAAATATAGTTAACTGGTTCCACAATTCACAAGATCAAGTGTTTGAGATCTTTAGGGGGAGAACTGAGAGAAGAAGATCCTCTTACAGGTCTGTTGATGAGGTTCTGCAACTACCTGATTCCGATCTTCAAAGAATTTTAGAGCTGGGTGAAGCTAATGAGCCTGCAAATGAGAGTGGGAAACGTCTTGTGCTAGCAATCAAACACTTCTTCAACCCTAGCAAAGATGTGATCATAAACATCAAACCACTCAAGTCCCACTCTCCATTTGTATCTTGGACCTACAATGCTGATTTGGATGAGTTCACACTGACTGATGTAAAGAAGCAGCAGATGAGATGTTCAAGCAAAGCAATCTACAAAATGCAACACAAAGACATCAAGACTCTGTCTGAACTTCCACTAAACAATCCCAGCAAGGATCCAAGAGGCTATGAGGTTGAAAGGATAGTCAGCCACATGCAAAAGCTTCAGCAGCAAAGCGATTAGAAGAATTTTTGGTTGCATCAGTCTAGGGGGAGTTTGTAGAACCAAAGACTGATTGCTACCAAATTATTCTAAGTACAAATGTTGCTGATAGGCTTATCAGCAGCATTCAACACTTGTTGCTGCTGATAGGCTTATCAGCAGCATTCAGCACAAGTTGCTGCTGATAGGCTTATCAGCAGCATTCAGCACAAGTTGCTGCTGATAGGCTTATCAGCAGCATTCTGCATAAGTTGCTGCTGATAGGCTTATCAGCAGCGGTCTTCCATGTTTGCTGCTGATAGGCTTACCAGCAGCAACCTTCACTCTTTGCAGCTGATAGCTCTACTCGCTGAAGACCAAACGTTGCAGCTGACTATCCAGGCCAAGCGTTTCTGACACCTTTCTGCAAAAGCAACTGACAGACTCAAAGCAGAAGGAACCGCTATGGTCAACCAATGACGGACAACAATACACTTCTCCAAGCATGCAAACAATGATGCCTAAGAAGACGTTTCAATAAAGTTATCTAGATTAGCCTTTGCGTGTAATTTAGATTAATAAACAAGATCAACGGTCTGTTGTGAGGCCCCAAACCCGGGAGGCCCCACGCGTTGGATTTACTCATTCACAAACAGTTCTCAAACTAGAATATCAAATAACGCAGCGGAAAATTTCATTTCAAACATAACATTACATCGTTTAACATGCGGAAGCGTAACATTTTCAAATACATGTACATAACAAAAACAACTCGTAACGGGATGCCAGTCTTCATATCATCCGGGTAACTCCTCAAGCCGCCCAGCATCACCGTCCATCATCATAACTTCCTTAACCTGAATGTGCATACTAAAAAGGTCAGCTACGCTGGTGAGTTCTAGTTTTAACATAAATCATTAACATCAAATATTTGCCAAAAACATAACATCATACTTTATTTAATAAAAGCGTACGTAAAATATGCAATAACTTAACATCATCAAAACATCGTAACGTAGCATCATAACACTAGTCAATATGAACCGAATCTGCGCCTTCCCGTAACCGTCAAACCCATACATCGCATACCAGCGGATGAACTTAAGGCTCGCTACCTCTAAGTCATCCGTCATCCAGGTCTCCTAAGGCTCGTTACCTCTAGGTGGACCAAACATACGTCTCCTAAGGCTCGTTACCTCTAGGTAGACTAAACATACGTCTCCTAAGGCTCGTTACCTCTAGGAAGACTAAACATACGTCTCCTAAGGCTCGTTACCTCTAGGAAGACTAAACATACCATAGGCAATATTTCCCCGCAAGGAATAGTACCTTCCATCGGGATCCCGGTAATCCCATGGGTGACCGTCGTCACCCCATCCTCAACCAGTTGTACAACCGTTAGCCAGCCACATAGGCCCCCCGTAAGGTGAGGCCAATACATACATACATACCTTAGCTCCCGTAGGAACTCGTGGCAGATTCGTTCATTCGTGACTTTCATAAAAACTTTACCTCGTTTTAGTTAAAGCATTCGTACGTTTTATTAAATAACACTTCATTCGTAAACCTTTCATAAACTTCGTTTGGCAAAACATTTCATAACATCGTCCTTCGTAAACATCGTTTTATATACCTCATTTCGTAAACATCATTTCGTAAACATCGTTTCGTATGTATGCACACCAGCCCAAAAATATTAATTAAAACATTTAAAGAAGGGCTTCTAGAACTCACCTTATAAGCTAGTCTCGGTTGTCCTAAACAAAGGTCCAACAACGTCACTTCCGATCTGAATTGATTAATTAAATACACATCAGACCTAAATCCCGACTCTAACGGTTTACTCGTTCTGTTACAGGTGAATACACTGACTTCACTTACTGATGCAGACCTATCGAAACTACTTAGTTTCGACAGGTGCAGGCCCATCGAAACTTCTAGTTTCGATACCTGCAGGCCCCTCGAAACTTCTAGTTTCGACACCTGCAGGCCGCTCGAAACTCTAGTTTCGACACCTGCAGAACTCAGCTATCTTCCCCGTGAAAAACCCTAACTTTCGCAATGCAGGTCCGACCTGGTCAAGATCCGGACTTTTTACATTCAAAACATGTATTTTCCCTTCGTGATTCCAGATTTATAACCCTTTCCTCATTTGGTTTATAAAAACCCGTCATTTTCCCGAAAATACCCGAAAACCCAAAAACGAACAAAAAACTCAGATTTGGTTCGGGTGTTACCTGATTTCGAGATTCTGATCCGGAGGTTTTGCTCACGAGCTCAGTAGCAACAAGCTCCTTCAATCTCGGGTCGATCCGCCAACTTTCTCTCTCTACGGTTTCTCTCTCTAGATTCTTGCAAATGAGAGAAATGGTGTGTGTGTTGGCTATTTAAAGGGAGGAAACCCCCCCTTCCTTCAAGTTTGCCGGCCCAACCGGCCCGGCCCGTTACGCCTCGTTCTTTTATCCCGTTCGTCCCGGTTCAACCCGTTATTTAAAATCCTCATTTATTTTGGGATGTTACATCTGTGTTCGATCTGATCCTCAGAATCAAGGGTTTGTCTTGATTCTGAGTTACTATAAATATTATGTAAACACTTCATAGTAAGTGTGTCTTGATAGTGCTTGTAGTGCTTGTTATACTTATTCATTGAGTTTCTCACTTGTAATCTTTGCATTCACAAAAGCTTAATACAACAGTGTTTATCAGTATTCTTTGTGTTTACTTGATTATAAATTGTGTAGTTGATTTTGTTTCCGCCAACATCAACTAAGAACAGAACATCTTGAATTCTCACGATCCTACAATGATGAATGCTCCATATTACCTTTCTCTATAATCCGTTCTCGTCAACTTCGAATCGCCACTTGTAAGGATCCGATGCCCAAACCCCCGAGATCCGTAGGGGTCAAGACATTTTCCCAAGATACCCAATTAACCTTGTGCCGTTCCGGAGGCCCCCCCCCCCCACACACACACAAGAAATCCCTACGTAACCTCTCTAATTCATTAATGATTTTAGTGGGCGCCTTATAAAAGGAGGAGAAGAAAGTGGGAAGGGAGTTAATAACCAAGCGAATTAACGTGATCCTTCCCCCAAAAGACAAAGTTTTCGCCTTCCACAATAATAATTGTTGTTTAAAAGTTTCAACAACCGGCTTCCAATGCTTCGCAAGATTCATGTTAGCTCCCACTTGTAACCCCAAATATTTAAAAGGAAAAGAACCAATCTTACAACGAAGAATGGCTGCCATTTCTTGTTTTAGGTTTTCATCCACACCAATGCCGAAAAGGCTGCTCTTGGCGAGGTTAATCCGCAACCCTAATGCAAGATAAAAGCACCTAAGGAGTCTGTTTAGGTTGCGCGCACTTTCCAGCGGCCACTCACCAATGAAAACCATATCGTCAGCGAAGAGGAAATGAGACAAGGTCGGACCCGAGGAGCATGAGAGTTCATGGAACAGGCCAATGGAACATGCTTTCTTAATGATACCCGAGAGCGCTTCCATAGCGATAATGAATAAGAACTGGGACAAAGGATCTCCTTGTCTCATACCCCTTTGCAATCAAATTCTTGAGTGGGGGATCTATTAATAAGAACCGAGGATAAGATTGCATAGATCCAAGATCTCCATTTTGGTGGAAAGTTCATCTGGGTCATGATAGATGTGAGTAAAGATAAAAGTTAAGAAAAGACGGTAGATATGACTAAGGTGGATGTTAACAGATATCTTATATCCATTCCTCGACCTTCAACCGATTTTGATCACTTCCTCCTTTGCTTAGACCACCTTTTACTAAGTTTTTAATTTGAAAAACTTCTTTTAAAGGAAGATTCTTTTTGACACATATTTATGAAAACTTATTAAATAATAATAATTATTATAATTTTAATCTTCTTATTTATAAAAATTTAAGTGAGGTTTCATAAAGTGGTATTAAAGACCATCATTTTATTTCATTTTACACATCAACATTTCTAGAGCTTGTGTATGTCTTCATATCAATGTTAAACTGGACGTGAATTATTTTACTTGTTTCATTCTTGAAATTTTTCCTAGGATGTTGATCCACGGTCCAACTCAACATCAACCGTGGACTTGTTATTTGTTATTATGATTTATAAATATAAACTCTTTTTGTAAAAAAAAATTAGGCTTCGCTTACTAAATCCCTTGCAACTTCTTCTTAAAGGCTACCTTGTTGATAACGTTCTTTGAATCTTACAAAATCAAACAATTCTCATATCGCCTTGCTTTTTGTAGCTGTAACTCGATAACAAAAAGGATGTACTTCCTTCCCATACCCACTCTATTGTCAAAATGGAGATGGAAAGCAGTTAATGACCCGAACAATTTATGAGCGAGTTGTATTAAAGCAATTCACAACTCTTCTTTGGAATCCCTTAATGATCTACATCGTAAATCAATGGTGGACAATTGGTCAGCCATCGTTTCGGCTGGAAAAGAATTGGGCAAGGCTGAGGAGTCACTAAACAAACTCTTCCGGAAGCATATTAGAGATGGAATTAGATCCTCCTTCTGGAACCTTGGGTGGTTCGATAATACCCCTTTTAAAAGAATGTTCCCGTTTTTATATGATCTACAAAAAGAAAAAAATCATGTAGCATTGCTGAAAGGATTACACGTTCGGCTAGAGGTCCTTTAGAGTTCTCTTAGGGTTGGAAAAACATGGCTGAGGCAATTAAAAGGGCGGATGAAATAAAGGATTTAGAAGACATGATCAGGGAATATAGGTTTAACGACGGCCCGGACAAGTGGGTGTGGGAAGGGGACCCTTCGGGGCTGTTCACAACCGAATCATGTAGAAGATGGCTGCAAGATAAATTGATGCAGGGATCAGATGAGTCAGTGATGTGGCTGAATTGGATACCCATTACTGTTCGTGGCTTTGTTTGGAGGCTGTTTCAATATAGATTACCGGTGGCGGTGGCGCTAAAGGCTCGGGGAGTACCCATCCCTTCCACCTACTGCTCTTTATGCCTTTTGGAGGAAGAAGATGAAAATCATAATTTTATTCATTGCCCGGTGGCTAGAAGGACTTCGAGTATAATATCAACTTGGATGAAGTTAGGCATCTCATCGCGGTCGACTATTACGGAAATTGCAATGCTTATAAAGGACTCACCTGGGTCAGGTAAGCTAAAAAAGCTTCAAGCTCTAATTGGATACGACACGTTTTAGGTAATATGGAAAGCAAGAAATAGGTGGCTATTCTCTAACTCAAGAACATCGGTGGAAGAATATGGTGGAAGATATTAAAGTCCTAACTTTTAAATGCCTTGAAACAAGGGGGTCGAAATCAAACTGTAACTGGGAGAATTGGACTGCCAATCCTTTAGCGGGTATTGGCTAATTGTGGGCTAGTAGTCTGTTAGTTTGATTTATTTCTATTTTGGTGTTGTGGCCCCTTTGGGCGGGTGTTGTAATTGGGGTTTTTGTTAGTCTCTCGTTAGCTTTTTTATAAGAATTCACATTGTTGCTGTTCAAAAAAAAAACCAGTCCACTTGTTTGCAAATTCTCAATTTTTTTACTTTTACTTGCATTCCCGCTTAACTAATATTTTCCAAATAGAAATGTTAATTGCCGTTAAAAAAATATAGAAATGTTAATTCAAAATTATTAATATGATTTCGAGTGTGATTTTAGTCAAATGGATGCAATTATGAAAATTATTTATTAAATGAGTATGATTTTAAATGGTATAGTTCAACTTAACTCAAAAATTCACATTTTTCTTTTCCTTTTATTATAATTTTTTCTATAAACTTTTACTTTAAACAAATATGTTAGTGCAATACTTTTAATACTTTAATCTATATTTGTTTTAATTTTTTTAACAAAATAGATTTATTATTGTTATTATTAATATTGTTGTTGTTATTTACTGATTAAAATTCTTTAAATATAATTTAAACTATTAACCTTTTTGGTTAAACCAAGAAAATATCCGTCCAACCCTGTTAAAAGTTAATATGTAACCACTCGTTTAAAATTAAAAGAGTTTAATAGTTAGCATAATCAGATTTCATTTTTTTTAATGGTAAACCTGGTTAGCAAGGTCCTAGGGTAGCCCCTAGTAGGGTCCCAGACTCCCAGGAGCAACGCCCAAACGTTTCATGTTTTATTATGTATCAAAAATTGATAAATTACTTATTCAGAGTATTTTACTTATCCGGAGTAAAATTAGTCATCTAGAGTAAAACTGGTCATTCGGACTAGATTGACACAACACTTTAGGTTGACGGTTGTAGGCATTTTCAACCAACTACCGTCATTCCCAATCATTGCATCGTTTTATCCCTATATAGAAGGAAATTTTTTGGTCAGTTTTGGTCTTTCTCGAAATTCTTACTGATTCCATTTTCGTTCCTAAATCTCTATTTTTATTATCCGATTGAATATTCGAGTATACCTATGAAATAATTCAATCTAATAGCAACACATGATTATCAGAGTTTTCAGGTCTACACATCACCATGTTTCCTACATTACGAATTGTGAGTTTATTAATTTCTTGCCCTTTACATTTTGTTTTCTTTGTTGTTGAGTGTTGTCTTGAAACTTTGATTGTTTTATATTACCCACCCCCATCAGATCATCCCAATGTTCAAGGAGCTTATTTTGAATAACGTGAATCGTAAATGTAATCAGTTGCGGAGCTTGAAGAAAAACGTAGGGAGACTGAGATTTTATTTCCTATCAAGGCAGGCCGGAACTATAAAATTTTCCGCCGAATACATATAAATTAACATTACTGAGCGAAAAATCGGGGGCCCAGACCCTGACTATTCTTCGCCCCTGAATGTAATCAACGACCTTATTTATAATCATGTTTTTATAAAAACATGTTTAGTTAAATTTCCTTTTGGAAATCAACTAGCTTGTCATCCCGCCCCGTGCTTCAATTCTCTGCTTTCCACCTTTCGTTTTCTCCGTACATGAAGATTAAGATTTTTCATTTTTCTTATATGATGAAATATAAGATGATTTTCATGTGACTGAGGAATATGAATAACCATTACCATAATCACATATAGTTATTGCATTTTAATCACAAACGGAGAATTAATAATTCCTGATGATAAAATAATCCCTCTCCTTTAAATAACTATCAATTAACAAAATGATTTGGAGCCAAAGAGGTTCTGGTGTAGTGGTTGAGGTAAGGCCCGGAGTCCCAAGGGGCCCGGGTTCGATCCCTGCCACCACCATTATTTTCCGCGGCATCGCAAATGAGGTCTATCTCTTAGGCTGATGCACCAGGGTTTTACCCACACCGATCCAGGGTTCGAGCCTCGGCTCTCCCTCAAGCCCGGAAGGGGCCGTATTGGGTGGGATTTTTCCTTGAAAGCTCTCCAACTCTGACGTCAAATGGGCCCGGTTAAAACAACTTATTGGTCGGAGTTGGACGAGACTCTCCCATATGACGGGGGTGCGACGTCACAACATTCAACGTTCGCCTTCTAAAAAAACAAAAAACAAAATGATTTAGAGTGGTAAGTTGTATATGTTATGGCATGGTCTTCCTGGTTTTGAATCTCACAGCCTTAAGTTTTTATTTTTATTTTTATTTTTAATTTTTTACAATAACTTCTTTTTTATTACTTTTTTTCAATAGCTTTTTTGTTTTTAAACGATTTTAACGTTTTCATGTTACGTCCCATCTACAAAATAGTCTTTTCTATTTATACAAAATTTTCTATTTATACGGAGCCCGGGTAGTATTTCTAGTTATTTATTATACAGAAACATTTACTGAAAAGTTTAAAAAGATTACAGTAAAAAGCAGACATTAATAAAGATAAATACAATTCTTGGTGATAGGACCCTATAAAATAGCATGTTGGGTGCAGCCTTTCCTCTTCACGCTACTTTAAACCTCACACACACACTCTCTCTCTCCCTCCTTTCAAATTCAATAACCCACCGGAAACTTTACAAACCGGACTTCCTCCGCCTCCCTCCTCCCTATTCCGTACACAGGCTCTGCTTTTGTCTCACCGGAAATAGCAAAGTTCTAGTTATACCCCATACCACCTCCACCACATCCGTACACACCCACCACCTCTGCAACATCAATTTATTCCTTGATTCCTCCCCCTTTTCCCCTTCTCTGGCCTCCGTCGCACGAGTATTCTAAATGCTTTCTCCCCCTATTTACAACCATCTTTATTCTTCAATCGATAAGAGGAATCTCATCTTTTTCCAACCTTTCTTCCTATAAATCTACTCCTCTTCTACCTCCCAATGCGAATCTGATAATCTCACTCAATCAGTGAAACAAAAATGTTTGATTCCGTCAAGTTTACCGAGCACAAAACCCTAACTAAAATGGCTAGTAAATCCATCGTCGCTGGCGGTACTAGAGTGGTGAGGATTTCAGTGACGGATGCTTACGCTACTGATTCGTCCGGTGACGAGGCCGGTGACGGCGTCGGCCGGAGAAGAGTGAGGAAGTTTGTTAACGAGGTTACAATCGAGAATCGTCAGGTAGATGTTTTGAAGCACGGAAATAGAAACGGAACGGTGTCTAGTCGGAGGAAGAAGGTGGCCGGAAAAGTTAAAACAACGGCGGCGAAGTTGAATGTTGAAACAGGTAAAAAGTTTCGCGGCGTACGGCAACGGCCATGGGGGAAATGGGCGGCTGAGATTAGAGATCCAATGCGACGTGTACGGCTATGGCTTGGCACCTTCGATACAGCGGAAGAAGCAGCTATGGTCTACGACCACGCGGCTATCCAGCTCCGTGGACCCCACGCTCTAACAAACTTCACTGTCCCGCCACCAGAGCCGGAGAAAAAGCCGTCGCCGGTTTCCTCTTGTTACAACTCCGGCGAAGACTCGCACAAAAATAAAGCGACTTCACCGAAATCTGTTCTTCGTTCCGCTTCCTGTTCAACGGACGAGTCAACCGCCGAGTCAACTCACACCGGAAAGGAAGCTTCCGACGATGCAACGGCGTCGGAGAATTTCTCCGGCTTCCAGCCTTTCTCCACACACTTCTCCACCTCCGACCTGTTTGATTTCCCGGACTTCATACCCGACCTTTTCGACCCGACAAGCATGCCGGATATGCCGTTTCAAGACTCCAACCCGGTGGACATGTTCATCGATTCCGGCGCCGATGTCGGGTTCGTTTCTTGGCCCGTAGACGATTACTCCAATGACTTTGGTCAGTTTGGTGATATATTCGGGTCGGATCCTCTCGTTTCGCTTTAAGACCGGGTCTGGAAATGTTTTAGAAATTTTGTACGAAGTTAGGAAGTTATTTATTTGTTTATTATATTAATATTATTATACCGATAAAGATTTATAAGTGTTTAGGTTAACTCCGTTACCGTTAAAAGTAACGGACGAGTGGTTAAAGTATGTGTTGCCGTTAAGATAAGGCACGTGGTAGTGCACTTGAGTGGGGAAAATGTTTATGGTACTTTGAATTAGGTGAAGGAATGAATGCTACGTGGTTTGATCATGCATTTTCTGATTTCCAACCTTTTTTAAGCAAATCGTATTTAATGCTTGTTTCTTTGGGTACAACTCGTGATGCATGTCGTACATATCCTGCTTATATTACATTTTTATAGATTAAATAATAATGTCGGTGGTTTGGTCCATCATTCAACATCAAAACATCCAAGTTTAGAATCAGGTGATTTGGATATAAAAAATATTTAAAATAAATTATGTGTTTTAAAAGAATAATATGATAGATTGAGAATGAGTTCGCCATTCTACATAAATGGAATTTGAGGTTTTTAACACGTCATTGTTAGTAATGAGACTAATAATGACGGCTTTTAATAGTAATTTGTTATTTATGTTGGGAAATATAATTCTAAAAATGGAAAGAATAAATGCTTTTAAGAAACCAAGATTCGACTTTTAGGATGCATGTTGTTATTGGATATTATTTGTTGATGAGGTGTTTGGTTCTTGGAAAATGTTGAATAAAAAATCTAGTGTTGTACGCATGAGTCAACCCTCCTGACGTGACACCTGCCCCTAATCTTTAATTCCTTGCTTCAAATTTCCTCTTTCCCGTATTATTGGCTTCATCAAGATATTTTTTATTCAAACTTCATATTAGACTGAGGGTAGCCAGGGTAGCCAATTTATCTGGATCCAGAGACGTGATTTATCCGAGTCGGCATCACTTTTATATTATTTGAGACGTGCATTAAACACTACGCCGAAGGGGGCGTTTCCTGGCTAATGCCCAAAGGGGCGGAGGGAACTAGGTGTGAAAGATTTGGTTAATATGACTTCGACGTGGTGGTGGAGGCGTGAAGGGCGTCAACCCACTACGAATAGTTTTTAGATTCATCTTGGGAGTCTTCATTACCTTTTTTTATCCCTTTGATACTTTTGCCTAAAAAAACTGTATTGATATTTAAAAGTAAATGAGTACATATAAATGATTTAGACTTGAAAACCAACTAAAAACATTTAAAAAAAAATAAAGCATTCTTTTATAAGGAGATAAAATCGGGGTCCTATATTTGGATTAAAAATAGGACCAAACTTAATTTGTTAGATTGTAATTCTTGGTGTAGTTTTGATGCCATGACGTAATTTATACTTTGTTCTAGTTTCTTGCTAGAGCTTGTCTGGTTGTTAATAAAATTGCCTTCTGTTGTTCAAAAGTTCATTTTGATCATAAAAGTTAAATCTAAAAACTCATAACCCGAGTTTTTTTTTATCTTTTGTTTTTGTAAAAAGTATTTCTTAACCTCGTTCCTTAGGGTGATTAGCCCCTTTCTAGTCCAAGTATCATCACCGTCCTTTAATTTACTTATCTAGTCCAACTATCATCACTGTCCTTTTTAAATTTTAATTATTCGCTCTTAATTTATATTTCAAAACCCAAAGTAAATATGATGTTTAATATGAGTAAAGAACATATATATACAGAATAAACTATTTTAAAAAATAATATAACTTATTTTTCTTTTTCAAAACATAATTATAAATTTTCTCTTTTCTAATCTTGATTTTACTAAATGTTTTAAACTTATTCTTAAACAACTTTTTCAACCATTAAACAAGCTATAAAACCAAACGATAAAGGTGGAATTTGGTTACTCGTTTATCCATCCACCGCTATATATTACAAAGTTCCAAATTACTTTAATTATAAAAATAATTACGAATATAATATCGCGATATAAATTTCAGTGAACTAGTTTTCTCCCCCGCGCTACGCGGTGGGAGTCGGGTAGTTATCGGTTCCGATCGTCGACGGGGATAAAACTTACGTCTAAACACATACTCGCTATAGCATATAATACAAAAAAAATACTCGGATCGCTGACAAAACAAACAAATAAGCCCGTGCATCCCGTTTAAAAAAAAGTTAATGAACGAAAAGTTATTAAAAAAAGTAGTCAGCGAACTTTTGTTGCAATTTTACAAAAGCCCTTTACTCTATTGAAGTTTTGTTGCAAATCTGTAAAAAAACAAAATTTCGAGTCAAAATATAAAATTGTGGCAAATCTTAGAAAAAACAAAATTTTGTGTCAAAAGGAAAAAAGCCAAAAATTAAAGTCGTGGGATAAAACTTATGTCTAAACACAGACTTGCTATAACGTACGATACAAAAAAAAATACCCGGATCGCTGACAAAAAAACAAAAAAACGAACCCGTGCATTCCGTTTAAAAAAAAATTAATGAAAGAAAGTTATTACAAAAAAAATACTAAGCGAACTTTTGTTGCAATTTTATAAAAAACCTATACTCTATTGAAGTTTTGTGGTAAATCTGTAAAAAAATAAAACTTTGAGTCAAAATATAAAGTTGTGGCAAATCTACAAAAAATAAAATTTTTGTGTCAATAGTTAAAGTAGTACAAATTTATAAAAAAATAAGTTTGGTGTGAAAAAAACAAAAAAGTTTAACTAAAATAGGGTAAAAAAAAATAAAAAAAATAAAAAAAAATGTTACTATTCAATCTAACGGCAAATAATATAAAAAAATAAAACTTTGAGTCAAAATATAAAGTTGTGGCAAATCTTTAAAAAACAAAAATTTTGTGTCAAAAGTTAAAGTACTGTAAATTTATAAAAAAATAAGTTTGGTGTGAAAAAAAAAGTTTAACTAAAACTTTGGGGTAAAAAAAATGTTACTATTCAATTTAACGGCAAATAATAGATATATAATATCATTAGAATAGTTCATATTAAAAAGAAAATGATATTTAAATAATAAATTATATAAAATAATTGTACATGAGAGAACGTGTTCAGAATTAGCAGATGGCATTGGTACTTGCCATTGAAGCTTTGTGTCTTCGCTTTATATTTTACTTTTATACTTTAAAGTGATAGGTATGGGATTTATTAATGATATGACGGTTGAACTTTCTAATAAAACAGTAATAAAAATAAAGAATGGTGGTGCGTCTTTGAAAAAAATAGTAAAAGTTATGTTTTTTCGAATACATATTACACGTTTTATTATTATTTTTTTAACGGCTACGAAAATAATTTTATAAAAACATTAACTTTAGTAAAACTGCTAGAACGTCCGAAAGCATATTCAGAAATAAAATACCCTTAGGAAACAAAATATCAACTCTACATGTTTTATTTAATATTTAATTTTAATATAAGCTTTTTATCAAAAATAAAGTATGTAATATACATTAATAAGGCAAATAAAAAAAATGTAAACCGTATCAAATTTAACAATTAGATTAGGTTGATCCTTAGTAAACAAATAAATAAAGAGAAATTTAGACGATAGAAAATTTTTGATTAAGTAGAACAATCGGTTCAAATTATATTCTATAATTATAAAATAAGCAAATAAATTTAATGTATTCACTTTATGTAAGTCCGTCATCACAAATTTTTTCGACGGTACAAATCTGATACACATTTTAAGAAAATAAGGTAAATACGTGAAAATAAAGGTGATAAGAAAATAAGATTCGTCTGTAATCACTAATTTTCTATTATTTTGTAAATACTTATCTTGATTACCTTCAAGACAATATTGTTATATAAAAGTAGAATCAAATATGCAATGTTTTCAGAATCGGACCGGACCGGACGTCGAACCGGTCTCCTTACCGGTCCACTGGCCGGACCGGTCCGACCGGTCGGACCGGATTTAAGAACCGGACGACGTCATAAATATTATAAAAATATATCAGTCTAAATAGCTTTTAATCATTTCAAAAACCACCAACAAGTCAATTCCAATAATTTTAAACTAACAATTACCTACGAAATAAGAAGCCAAGAGACTTAAAAAAGATTAAAAAAAAAATAGTCAAGCGGTTCAACCGGTCCGACCACCCGGTTTCCGGTCCGACCGCCGGTTCAACCGGTCCGACCACCGGTTCGCTACAGAAACGGTTCAACACATGTAACCGGACCGGTCAGACCACCGGTTCCCGGTCCGACCGGCCGGTCCGGTCCAGGTTTCAAAACATTGCAAATATGGTATGATGAGAAATTGAGAACCAGTATTTAAAAAACACAAAGTCAAACCAAACTATGAAGTGAAAAAGCACAAGTATATTAACAACGGTGTGGAACATTTATCTTTTGTGATACATGAATCTCACCTTTAGTACCAATGGGTCTACAATTCCATACACCACCCACGCCACAGGTCCACAGCCACTAAACCAATTCCACACATCATCATATTCAACATATATCTATATCTATACACACATTCATACATACATACATACATACATACATATACATAGTTGAAAATCCATGTTACCTATAAGTATACTTGAAAAGGTTACAAAAATATCAAATTTTAAGTTTTAATAAATTTAATAATAATATTAATGTATAATGTGCATGTAATTTTTTGAGTTACGTACACGGATGGTCCCTGTGGTATGTTTAAAATTTAGATTTTTTTTAAGTTTGAAAAATTACAATGTCAGTTATCAAATTATTCATAAACGTAACATGTTTCATCCCTAGAGTGGATGGCAGTTAACTTTTACGCTAAATATTTTGAAAATGACCATAATACCCCTAGATTAAAAAATTAAAAATAAAATAATAGAAATAAAAAAACCTATATTTATACCCGTAGTTCTCAGGCGCCACCACCATTTTTTTACTCTATGGGTATTTTAGTCTTTTCAAAAATATTTAATATAAATATTAGCTGTCATTCACTCACATGGACCAAACATGATACGTTTACATATAACTAAATAAATTTAGTAAAAAAAATCAGTTTAGAAACGGAATGTGTAAATTTGAAGAGCACCAGCCGTTAGGAAACATCAACAGTGGTCCTATAATTTTCTTGTGTGTGTGTGTGTGTGTGTTGGGTTGGGGGGGGGGGGGGGGGGGAGGGGGAAGGGAGGGGAGGGAGCTAAGCTAGCTGTTCTTTATTGGGTTCTTCACACTAGACGACGTTGAATTGGACAACCCCTGAAACTGGCCGTAACTTGCATCTATCTCTCCTTACATTTTTACTCATTTACACTTTTGACACTCAATTACTATTTGTTTAATTACTTCTTTCTTTTTCTCTTACGGAATACATGTTTTGTAAAATAAGTATTTCTTTTTCTGTTATAAATAAATCATTATTCTATAAAAATTTAAATTTGAGAAAAAAATCAATAATTATATTTATTTATTTATATTTTCATAATTTTCTCCGTTCAATATGAAACTTATGAAGTAAAAACATGCTAAATACATCATCTATTCAGGACCGGCCATATGATACAACATATGGTTTATCATTGTCGGTCCTAAGACTGCCCGCAATGCTGACAATCATCCTTCCCATAAACAGTCATAATCAGCATGCCACATCAGTTTTGCACTAATCCTTCCCACAAACTCATTTTAACCCTAACACTACCATACACATCCTTCCCACAAACAACCTCCTTATTTTCACATTATCTTTTTTTATTTTCACTTAATTGAGTGAACGAAAACGTTTAATAGTTGGGAGAATTGTTTGAGATGGTTTGGTGTGAAAATGGTTTAGGTGTTTAAATGTATTTATAACGTTAGAAAAAATACAAAAAAAAGTAGCCGTTAGAAAAAAAAAACTAGCCGTTACGAAAAAAAACTAGCCGTTAGGAAAAGTAAAAAAAAAACTAGCCATTAGATTTTAATTAAGTTTTAATTTAAGAATGGAAAAAAAAACAAAAAAAAAAGTTACTTTTTTTATTTAAACTTAACTAACCGTTGGAAAGGAAAAAAACTTAATTATATAAATAAAACTAACGTTGCACAAGAAAAAAGAAAAAAAAAAGAAAAAACCTAAAACTAGTGGTGGGACCCACACCTTTCACTAAAACAATGCCCTTGGCTACGTGCGGAAGGGTACGGGCGAGAAGCCCTCAACGCCGGCTTTTTGGACGGGCTCTCCACGTCTACTACGGGCAGCCTTCACGGGCCAGCGCTGTGGACAACCTAAAATCGAATAAAAGAAATTAGTTGTTGTGCTAAACCGAAATTATAAAAAGGGCTCGAATTTATATTTTTAGGCCCTGAAATATGGTGGGCCACCCCTGTCTATATTGCTAGTTTATAAAATGATGAAAAAAAAATTATGCGAACTAAGGGTTTAAACGAGTCGAGTCAAGCCCAAATTCGTTTAAGCTAAAAGTTTAGCTCATTTAACTTAACATAGCCTAAGCTTCAGCTTGATTCGTTTCAAATTCTATATCTAAAACTCAAGTTCTGCTCGTAAGTAAATTTTCAAGTTTGAGCTCAACTAGCTTATTATCAATTAATAAATTATATAATTATTTTAATATGTATTTATAATTATAACTTTATATATAAGTTAATATATGTTTTTTTATCATAATTAATATATAATAATATTTATTGTGTAATAGCCGTGTTTAGTCTTACAAGTCTACTCAAGCTTTGACATATGAAGTTTGGGTTTAAACTTTTTTTTAAATAAGCTTTAATTTAAGTTTTTAACAACTGAACTTGAATTTGATCTTAATCTGATTCAAGCTTTTATTGAGACGATCTTAAGCATGTTAGAACGACTCGACTCGTATAGCCATAAGTTAGAAATGCTATTATGAGAGGAAAACATAAATTTAGTAGTTTCTAATTTGAGGACACGTTGCCCCACGCAATCCTTAATCGGGCCACAATCTTACATAATAAATCTAAAGTGTCTCTTTCATCCTGTTGTGTTTTTTTGTCTCCTTACAAAATGGGCCTTCAACAAGTAGTCAAGTACACCCCTGATAATTGGTAATAACATTTTAGTCCCTATGTTTCCTTGTGTGTTACAATTGCTCCGATCATTGCTCAAGGGTCATCAAGGCTTATTTGGTGGGGTTGATAAAATGTGCTCAATTCAATCACTTAATAGGAAAGATATATGAACCCAAACACGATACATGTATTCGAGCTTAAAGTGGGCCTGTTAAACTGGTAGTGTTCGTGGTTGGTAGGTTAAACACGGCACGAACCGGGAAATTTTACATGAACCCAAACTCAAAAACCGTGTAAGACATATGAACCTAGACACGACACATGTATTCGCGGGTTTACAAGAACATGATTCACGGGTTCAACCTAAAGCTGACTTGAACCTATTTAGACTAAACCTAAACTCGCGAATCTCATGCTAGGCTCTTGCCATGTAACGAATTCACACCCCTAGCTTAAAGCACAAGTAGAACTCTCAGATGTAAATATATGTATGAGAAAAGTTTTTTTTACAACTAAAGAATATTAAATGACATAAAAATGCCTACATAATGTCTTAACAATATGATTAGCCCTTGGTTAAACTTATCATTAAAATTAGTGAAATTCCTAATCACAACATATGAATATAATCTCAAACTGTTAAAATGGTTTTATTTTATAGTTGTTCTTTTTAAAATCAGTCCCTCAACTTTTAGAATACTACTAACAAGTCCTTGTCATTTCATAAAGATAATATGTAGTCTTCTTTGGTAGCAACAAAAGATAAAAGGGTGGCGAAGCAATGTAACTTTCAGTCAGATATTGGCAATAAAGAGGAAGATACAGTTTGAAAGTGACACGAGGCCTACAAATACGATTATGTTCTTTCTTTTTTTTTCACTTTTCTACCTTCTAAAATTTTGCTATCGTACTCTTTGGTCCCCCACAATCATAAGTATTACAATTTCAGTACCTATTTTCGGTACTTGCAAAAACCAAAGACCAAGAGTTGTTTGAAGGACAAAATTTAGGATTTGGCCCAAAATTTGATTGTGATCTCATCATCAAGTGCGTGGACTTGTGATCTTGAATGATTTCATGATGTTTGATAGGAAAAGCAAATGAGCCAAATACCTTGAATTATAGGATTTAAAACAAGAGTATTACTAGTTTTTATGTAGTCAATTTTTAAAAACCGAACCGGCGGGTCCGACCGGGGGTCAGTCATTGTAGCGGTCCAATTAATAGCTTAAAATGGGTTGTAAAATAAAAGGCCGGTCGGCGAGATTTTTCGGTTGAACCGGTGGACCGGTTCGTCGGTCAAACCGTTTTTTGTAAAAAAAAATCTTTTTTTTTCTTCGTTTTTCGGTTTTTCATATTCCAAAAGTCCCCACTTTGGATTATATTTATTGGATTTTTAAGTTTGAATTATGTTTGTTAGATACTTGGATTAAATGTTTGAACCTGTGTTCCTAAAAAAATGATTGTTATGTGTATTTTTTAAGTTGGATGAATTTTTTTGAAATTTATAAGTTTGAATTATGTTTGTTGGATACTTGGATTGTTATTTGTATTTTAATATACTTTAAGATGCTATCAAATTCGTAATCCGGTCCAACATGTGGAACGGTAAGGTATCCGGATTGCTATCTGGTCCGGTTTTTAAAACATTGCGTTTTATAGATATACACTATAACAATGTCAAATTATTAAATCGTCAAGGTCGTATGTAATACCCAAGTGAGAAAAAGGAAAAGCGCCGAATTAAACATTTTGACCAAAGAATTTTATAAAATATACATTTGACTTTTTGTTCAAACAAAAAAGATATTTAAAACAAGCCAATAGAAACACGCCACGTACCCATCTTGCCTGATCCGGCGAGCCCACAGCCGGCTACATAATCAGTGGAATATATTGTTGGGCCCACCAACGCAATCAACCATTGGCCTACACGTGCCCCAGCCGACGTTGTAATTTTCATTGGAGCGAAATGGGATTTTGTTAATGGAACTCTTGCTTACGTTCCTTTTGATTGTATGCGACGTGTATACGTTTAAATACAAATGTTACTTATTTTGATTTGATATCTTTTATTTCTGAAACATGCGATCTTAAAAATATTACCAGAATATCATATAAACTGTCAACGTTTACGATTTCAATTAAAGTATATATATACTTTAATTGTCAACCAGTGCAATGAGAAACTCATCGTCAACCATGTAACTTCCCATAAATAATCACCCCATGTGTATTGATTCCATATGTCTAGATCGTCAACCAGTGCCATCAGGGTTCTGTCCTGGTGGTTAGAGGTTTTTCCAAAAGGGTTTCCTCTTTGTGAAGGTTCTGGTTTCGAATCTGGTAAGGTACAGTTCATAAATTCTGGAAAACCCTTTGGGCAGATTTCGATTTCCGGGCTAGGAGGGGTTAGCGACGTCGTAACTATTGGAAATCAGGTCCAAGAATACGAACACGAACTTTGATCTCAACAAACGATCGACTCTTTCTGTTTATTATTTCTTGATTTACAATTTACATAAACCCTAACCATCTATTTATAATAAACAAACCTTACTAATCCTAATCAAATACTACTCTCAATTATAATATAATAATAACTCCAACAAACTAATAGATAAATATAACTTTATCTAAAAATTCAAACTATTAATTAAATACTAATTATTTAACTAGTTCCAGATCACCCCTTCAACTTTCACGTTCTTCCAAACCGACCCCTCTTTCTTTCGTAAAATCAAGATTAACTCCTTCATTCTTCCACTTAATCTTGATTTAGACTTGCTTCTTGCTTTTTCTTCATGCTTTCTTGATTCTGCTTGCTTTAACTCGAAACCAAGTTTCTTGCTAATCAAGTTACCTTCTTTCTTCAAGATCTGGCTCTTGACTACCTTTCAAGATCTGACTCTTGACTGCCTTTCAAGATCTGGCTCTTGGCTACCTTTCAAGATCTGACTCTTGACTGCCTTCTTTCTCCTACTCCTTCAAAACACCAAGAACAAGAGTCCTTGATAACCTTCGTAACAAGATAAATCTTGTTCCTCCTACTCCTTCTTTCAATCAAAAACTAGGGTTCTTGATTACCTACTAAACAAGATAAGATCTTGTTTTTCCTACTCCTTCATTCAACCAAGAAAACGGGTTCTTGATTGCCTACTTAACAAGAAAAGTTTCTTTGTTCCTTCTTTCTTGCTTCCTTCAAACCTTCATGAAGATCACGTTCTTGCTTCCTTCAAACCTTCTTAACAAGAACGAATCTTGCTCCTTCTTCGTCTTCAGCCCTGCAGCCAAAGGGCTGCTACTCCTCGCGAAACACGACTCTCAAAACCGCAGACAACACCGTCATACCGTTATGAAAAAAATCTATATATGTTGAAGGCTCGATTCCTTTAAATCCTACCTCCACCAATATTAATAGGCAAATACGAAAAACATCATCATTCTGGAGATTATTTAATCCTTTGTTGAATTGTTCTAGTAAATCCCAAAGCTTAACTTTACTTCCATAACCACAAAATAGTCGACTTCTAAACGACTCATCTACATATGCTAAAGACTTGGTTCCTTTTAAGTGTTAAATATAATAACAAAAGATATTTTATTACTTACAAATAATTAATACATTTACATGAAAATTTAACAATACAAATTAAAATAAACTAGATGGATTAACCGCGCGTTGCGGCGTATTGCGATAGATTGTCAAAATATTCGTGCTCTAACGAATTGATGGTGATATTGTTAATATCAGGAGTAACTTTGATTATCGGTGATTGTTGTTTTGAAATGAAGTGTTAAACTTTTGGTATTATAATTGTTTATACATAATGCACGAAGTTGTGGGGTTATGTTATATTTTATTTTTTGTAATTTCTTTAATTTTAAAAAGAGAATTCACAAAAGTAAAAAAAGAATGTTAACTATTATCTATTATACAACTTGGAGATATATGTAATTGATTGTATTAGGAATGAGGAATGTGTAAAAAAACTCTTAATAAAAATAAGAGTAAAAGTGTCATTCAATAAGTTAATTTTAATAAAATGAATAAATATGTAACTGATGTTATAAAGAGGAAATACCATTTTTCTATTTAAAAAGATATTTGATTATAAGATGGGACATTACAAAATTTTAAATTCTAATATATTAAATAAATTATAAACTTTATTAGTCAGAAAATATTTAAAAAAAAGTGCAATACAATACAAAATGGGTGTATGAGCTAAAAAGAAAAACCAAACATGAGAGAAAGCTTTGAATTTGCATCTGTTGATAAGGAGCACAAAGTCACTAACCATCAGACCAAACTTAAGTTTTTGTGTTTAAGTATAAAAGCTTGTAAATAATATGTGAAGAAAAGTTGATTTTTACTGTTCCCAAGCCTTTGTGTTTTAAAGTATTTTGTTATTTTGAGATACTAATAATTAAAAAATAATACAATGCATACATACTCAAATTCAGTGGCGAAGCTTGAAGAAAAACGCAGAGGGTGCCGCGACGGAGTCCTATAATTTTTTTTCCTATCGCTATGTTTCGGGTTATATGTTCGGGTCGACAATTCAGTTCGGGTTGGGTCAAACAATAAAAACTTAAATATCTAACAAACGACCGTTCTTACACATAAAAAAACTAAATATATTTTGTAACAAACAATTGAACAAAGATAAAAGACTTAAAATATTCATGATGATGCGAGAGAAAGGGTGGTACCTGGAAAAAGAATTACAGCTCAGTTTGACGACCTTTAAGATCTTTAAATTCATCGATTATGGATTCCGAATAAAATTTTCAACAATTTCTTTTTCTATGCAAATCACTAAGCTATTCACGAGATACTCATTTGACATCTTATTACGAAGACGAGTCTTGAATATTTTCATTGATGAAAATCCTCTCTATTTTGTTGCAGTGGAAACTGCAAGTGTCAAGATAGCCGAACCACTCTATCAACCAAATAGTACGTCTCACGTTTCTAAGTTTCCACAAGAGTTTTGCATAAACCAGAAATAGCTGATACACCGCTTAACTTGGTATTCTTTGTCATTTCAACTTTAAAAACCTCCAATTGATATCGTAACTGAATCCTCTCCTGCTCCAATTGATATCAGGGGGGCCGGACTTAATACTTATAAAATATTTGGCCGAATACATATAAATTAACACTTTTGAGCGAAAAATCGGAGAGGGGGAGGGGAGAGGGCTAAGGAAGCTGCACCACTGCTCAAATTGATGCGTAGACATAATACAATCCGCCCACGAAATTGATATTAAAAAAAACCCCAACCACCACATATGTGTACACCCTCAAACTAATGCGAAACCATAGTGATATTCCTTGTATTAATGAAGAAAACGTGAAACGAATCCGCTTTTTAATTCTGAGTTCACCGATTCCAACTTTGTAGCCCTTTGACAATGGTATAATAGGGAGGTTTGGCAAGAGGGCGGATTAAGCTATTTGCCGAAGAAATAAAATCAAACATGTTTTTGATTTTGAGTTCAGAATGGATGTTGTTTGTAGAAATAATGAGATAAAGGACATGTGTTGTTTCCTTGATGTTAATAGAGTGTTGTTTGTGTATACATTTATAAAGATTTTAATAAATGATAAGATATATTGTTTTTATATTAAAATCGATTTATATTAAAAATAAAACGTATCGGCTAAACCAGATGACGTGGCAAGTGGCGATTAGGTTGAATGAAGGCAGCGGCTGAAGCCTAGACGCTTGGTTGTTTAGGTCGGCTATGAAACCCGGATAGTCGAATACGATGGATCCGGCTAACGGTTTGCCGGTATGTCTAGAGCCGGCTAAATGATGGCTGACTAAGACTTGTGTCGTGTCACACCCCGCCTAGGGCGGAAACACGGGGCGTGATGATCCACGGTGTTCATAGCCTTTGATTACATTGAGCGACTTCTAATAACATTCATAATCAAAGATTCTAAATTGTTACTAGGAAACACAAATTGTTTCCACGATATTACATGCCAATAGTACCATACTTAAAATCCAAAGCATACAGTGTTTCATACAACAAGTTTGTCGGCTAAGACCTAAATGTCCCTAGGTTATACCGAGTTGACTTCAAAAAGATGTTGTACGTGCGTGCATGTACATGTACCATAATTCTAGTTACCTGAGAAATACATACTAAAATGTCAACATAAAGTTGGTGAGTTCACAGGTTTAAGTAAACAGTAAGATATGATTCTTTTGGACTACGAGATTTCCCAGTATGATTAGCATTGTTTATCAAACAATACTTATGTATGAACATGTTACCATGAGCTACCATAACCGATACTTGACGTTTATATAAGATGTACCCATCATTTGACTGTGTACAGATGATGCCCCGCCCAATGTTCTGTCAAGCAACATTGTAAATATGAAAATGGACAGTATGCACCCGCTTAGACCTCCAGTCAAAGTTAGCGCGACTAACCATGGGTGGGGGTGTCAACCCAAATAGATCTATTCATGTGTTCCACGTCTAAACTAGCTAACGGTTAAAGTGTTCCCGGGGACTTAGTATGACACTAAGAAACTCATGCAACAATCAGTATGTACTCGTATCCAAATGTGAACTATGTATTCTCCCCCGTATGTTTAAAAATAATTTAAAACAAGTAAAAGTGGGGCCGTGAAACTCACCGTATCAACTGAAGTGGTGAGTGATGAGGTATGATGTAAGTCCAACGAGTGCCCAACCTATCCGTGCCCTAGATTAATTTAGACACCTTAGGTCCTATGTAGTTGTTTATGAAGTGGGTTGGTCACATGACCAATACCCGAAGTATTGACCCTTGCCTTGTAATAACTTACAAGGGTCCGACCCGATCGCCGTCGATGATACGACTTGTTGTTCAAGTTATTATATTTATTAAATTATTTAATAAATATTGTGACTCAGTCTTTTGTTTATCCAAAACCTTGTTTAAATTGATCCTTATGATAAATGTATTTAACATATATATTTATTAAGATAGCCGTTAATTAATAAAGTGACATAAAATAATAATTATATTATTTTAGTATTTTAAACTTTTTATGTCCGCATGTATATAAATATGTATATGTATAATTATTCCCTATAATTATATATATTTATTAAAACGTCTTAAAATAGTTATATTATTTTATATTTCTTTTCAACCCAATAATCCACACACTTATATATATTTATGTATATATATATAGGAATATATATATATATATATATATATAATTATGATTTTTATAATCTATTATATATTGACATAAGGATGTATATTTATAAATATAATTTTATAGAAATCTCCTTTTTGCATGCAAAATCATTTATATTCATACATGTGTATTTATAAACATACCATTGTTAATTCTTCACAAAATTAATATATGTAATAACTTATAACATATTCCATGTCTATAATAGTACACACAAAATTGTTATTATGACATATGTCATTATTATTTAAGGTTATACTTAAAATGTTTTTATAGAAAATATTAATAATAATCATTAAACTAAAATAACACTTAGTGTTTTTATAATCTTTACCCGTTGATTCTCACGTAAAAATCCGTCTTCTCTATATTATTTAAAATAATAATCGGGTATAATAATATCACCAACTATGATAACTAAGGTAAAATAAGTCGAGTGCTCACGTAAAAAGTCGAGAGAGAAGGTGACGGAGGCGACGTGAGACCCGGTTTCTCCACTTGGTGACACTAGATCCTTGAGTTCTTAAACTTGTATTGAAGGAAAGGAAACAAAACAATTACATTTGTTTTGTTGGTCGTTGAACAGAAGAGCCAAAAAGGGAATGAGATTTTTTGAATTTTTTGAATGGTAAGTTTGAAAATAAAATTCCAATGTGTGTGAATTGCCGTGATCAGGGAAAGAGTGGAAGAGGTTGTGTGGTGGCTTCAAGCTAGTGAGATTTGCCTCGCATTTATAGAGACTTATGGTGTGTATTAACCCTTGTGTAATTGAAAAGTGGGAACAAAATATGAGTTGACAAGGCTTGCATGAGAGACATGGCATGGGAATGGGGTGGTGGGCGCCGAAAGGAAAGAACGTGGAATGGGTGTGGAGTTGCAATGGTCATATCTTGCCTCTAGCATTGGGACTTGGTCATTGCAAGATCAAACCATCAAATTAATATGTGGTGAATGTTGGTTGTGGGAAAAAGCTCATAAGAAAAGGGATTTTCCATTGGGACTAGCTCGGTCGAGAGAAGAAACACCACGAGGGGTAGGGTAGGTAGTGGTGTGGAGTGTTACCCGCTAGTTCAAATCCGGTATAATACCCGTGAGGTATTCGCTTTTTAAATAGTCGTTACGTGTCGGTACGGGTCGGGTATAAAATATATAAATAGTTTTTGATATGATACGAGTCTGTGTAACATGTTTAGATTTAGTATCCACATAGTCGGGTATTCTTTAATTAAAATAAAGAGAGTCTTTTGAGAGGTTTATATTATTTTTAGTTTATCACCAACGCGATACGAGGTTCGATGTATCTCGGAAATCTCTAATATTTCCTGTGTAGTTGTGTAGGGGTTGGACTCTATTGGATTGGGTTAGGCCTAATTAATTAAAGTTAGTCTAATAGGCGTGGTCTCGTGTAATTATATTTAAATAATTATGTGGTAAAATTACCAGTTGTCACATCCTCCCCTAATTAGAAGAATTTCGTCCCAAAATTAAGTTGGTGTCATCTGTGGTTGATGTCTTGTTGAACAACTGGGGATACTTATGTATCACTTGGTTTTCACGTCCCTAAGTGAATTATGGTCCTCGTTTAGAGTTCTATCTAGCCTTTACTATGGGGATGCGACCTCGTTTCAGTTTCTTTCTACTAGTTGTTCCACAAAGTAGAGTTTTTCGTCAATGTGAATTTCCTCGAGTGGTATAACAAGGGTTTCATCTAATAAGCACTCCTCATGGAATGTGTTGTGTACACCACTGAGTTGCTGGGGGTGGCTTAAGTCGGTAAACCACAGGACCTATTCTAAAGGTCCGATGTATCTGGGATTGAGTTTAACTCGTTTCCCAAATCTAACGACCCCTTTCCAAGGCAAGACTTACAATAGCACATTGTCTCCAACTTGGAATTCCCAGGGTTTGTGTCCTCACTTCTGAAATTTACGTTTGTATTGCATATTAATTCCCTTAATGTCCTAAGAGTTGTTATTGACTTCATTTTCAATGTATAACTTGACATCAATGTGAATTTCCCTTCATTGTATAAGTAACGAGTCTTTATACAATCGTTCCTTGCACTTGTTTCATGTAGGCTGCCGAGTTTCCTGAGGCAACTTAAGTTTATACGCCACAGAACCGATTCTATACAGAATCTTAATTGTTCTAACGTATCCTAGAGCGGTTTTTCGTCCTTGCCAAAAAGATTGTACTCCTTTTGATGGTATCTTATGACAAAACCATGCCATCTAATTTGAGTTTACTGAGGTTTCCTTATGGTAGTCAGCATAATATCCTTTGACTACCTCTGATTGCTCAATCGTGTTCCCTACTCCAGAAGTATCATTAATCTCCTCTCAAATGATTTCTAAAATGTTAAGTTGGCTATTCCTAACTTAGCCCATTATGCGAGGATTGACATTTTTGTCAACATAACTTCGTGTAGCTTGCAATTTGCTATTAGGTGATATTTGCTCTCTGCGGTAGCCGAGCATTCTAGCTCCTTTTAAAATTAACCTCATAAGTTCTATACGTATGCTCAATGGTTTGAATCGTTCCTTCTCTTTGACCATTTGCCAGAGAATATTTGGAGATGCTCACTCACAAGCGTATCCTTATGACTTTCTTCCATCTTTTGGAAGTAAGATATGTATCATTATCAGGGTTAATGATTATGTACTTTAGGTCTAGCTAATACTTGATATACAGTCTAGTCGATTCTCCTAGTTTTGAAATGATAGTATACCGAATTTTGGTTAATCGATTCATGATAACCCACATGGTTTCTGATGTTTTGATATGCCTTCAGCACCGATTATGCAAATCCTGATGTATAAAGCAATCCCTTTCTTTATACTTATTAGAATTCCTTAAAGTCCTTGTACATTTGTCCGTTCCTATAAGTACGGAGTACTTAGACTCGAGCTATATCCAAACTTGATTTTTCTGTAATGTCATGAATCCATGTCCTGATCTTGAGTTAGAGAACTTTATTACTTAGTTTCCCATTTTGATTCTTCTCCACCAAGAATCTATTCTTAGTATCCTTTGTTGTTCCTTCGGTGCATTAATCGTTTAGGACCAATATTTCTAACACATGTCAACAGATGGTGTTTGACTAGTTTCCTAACCGCTTAATGTGTTAGGTACTATGTCAGTTTCATTCCAGATGATAATGAATTTCCCATTCATATTCACGGAAAGATTTTTCCTTTTCTATTCTGACACGTAATGAGTATTTCCTACTCGGGGCTATATTGGAGACCCTCGTGGTCGGCGAATATGAGACTTTCAATAATGTCTCTAAATCTTAAGTCTACAAAGCTATAGTTCCAAAATTTTCAACTAGAGATAGTATTGTTCTCCTTTTCTACTATGACTTAACGAAGCACAAATACAATGTCAATGTCCTTTTGTCTTAGCACATAATCGATACCATATCGTGATGCGTCTTATTACGCTATGTAGTTGGTTTTTTCTATTGGGAAGAGGTGAATCTCGTGCATGAGGTTGCTCGCTGAAATGTTATTTCTTACTAGCTTCTCATTATGCAGGGTGCTTAACTCTGAAAATATTTCTTATGGATTTCCGATAATAGCCAATCAAAATCCGGGAAATTTTCATTCTCCGAGGGTGTCTTAAATGTTCCCCACCATTTTCATGGATTTACGTGAATGTCCCTCATTCTCATACCAAGAAAATGCATTTCCTGAAGTCGAGGTTTGCTTTTAGAGAATTTGGCATGAAATTTCTCTTTTGCGAGGATTCCTAAAACTAATTTATGAAGGTGCTCAAGATCTTCCTGTCTTGTGAATGTTATTGATGAATAACGTCATCAATTTAGGGTTTACAACTTGATTCTTAAAACATGTAAATATTGCATGTACGTTGATTAAATCAAACGTCACTAGAAATTTGTAGTTTCGATATCGAGTCCTAAGGAATGTCTTTGTTATGACGATCTACTGAATTCTCAATTGATGGCATCTTCGCTTAAGATCGGTCTAAGTCTATCCTTAAAGTTGATCCACCGATTGTCTCCTCTTGGGAGAGGGTACCGGTTCCTTTCTCGTCAACTTGTATCGTCCTCAGTAACTAATACTTACTCTTAAGTCTAAACAAATGATCCTTCTTGAAATATGTATCCCTAGTCCAGTAGTTCTTGTAACTGGTTGGATAATCCTTGCATTTCTAGGGGAAAGTTTTGGTAATTCTTAAAGAATCTATCTAGTTAATCTTGCGTAACAGGATTGCCATGTACGTACTTCTCCTTGAGTCACTACTTAGTCATAAAGGTTTATAAAGCTTGATTTTTTTTTGCTCCCTCAAGCATTTCGGAGTCTCTACACAAAGTGACTCTTCAAACTTGCTCCGAATATTTCATTCTGTCACAAGTGTATTATGGTCCGAACGATCTTTCAATAACACACGTCTTTGATTTGTTCCCTGGGTTTATCAATTCTTACTTTGACAATCGTAGGTATCTTTTAGACTACTAGATTCTTGACCAATCAATCTTCAACTTGGTTGAATATATTTATCGACTCTAGTGTCAAACGATTCAAGTGCAAACTAAGAGTACTAAACGTCTCATTCATCCCATCATTGATTTAAGCACTTAAGGTTCATAATCCTAATAAAAAACCTTCAACATAAGGTACATTCCACGTTCAGAAGTCAGCGGCTTTTGTTCTTAGCTTAATTTGTAATCTATGGTTCCTGGTTTAGCCTCGGGCACATGTGTTTGAGATGATCGGCGATGTCGCACTCGAAGCATGCTCTCTTGCACTGTCCCTTCATGTGCTCTGCGTCATAGCTAGTGCAATTCCTGTAATGATAGTTGTATTTGTTGTACTTTGCCCATAGCCTCGTGTATTGTTTCATCTTATATGCAACAGTCTTGTAATTATGTGTTGTCTTTTGCTTCTTGTCTTCTCATTGACAAGTCCTTTCCGCTTACTAAAGCTCTATTGTTTAACAACTCATTTGATAGGGATCATGCCATTACTATGGTGTCTACCAGGGCGGTAGATTCAGCTGTCATGACTGTACTATGAATCTGAGGATTCAAGTCCATGATATACTGATTGACCTTCATGGCTTCCGAGGTCACCATGTGTGGTGATAGACCTGATAGTTCGTGGAATCGGCTTGAGTATGCTTAATGTTCGTCATCAATCACAGTTAGATTCCATAACTCTGGATGTATTTCACTCTCAGGGTAGTATCCTTTAACGAGTAGAGTTTTGAGCTCATCCCAAGATATTAAATTTTTAATGTTGCTGCCTCGGGTTTGTACGTGAACATTCCTTCATGCTAATGCTTCACCTTGCAATGGACGGGTAGTGTCCCTTACTTTTTGGTTGTTAGAACATCCACTAAAATCGTATCTTACCTATTTGGGTTGTTTTAGTGATTCCTTTCCTTCCATGAAAGTCCTTGGGTTTATAGGATAGAAAGGTTCCATAGGAACATACTTTCTCATACGTATGAGTAGGGGTTTACTAGTCACCATTTGCTGTCCTTCCGATACTTCGGATGGCCTCAATGATTTGTGTACTAAGGGTAGAAAGCTCATATATCATTCCTTGTATGACGAGTGGATCCACGGATGGCAACTCGTCCTCCGGGTCAGGTTCATTTGCTCATTGGGGGTGACATATTCTCTAGGTATGTCAACGTACTGGTGCTCATGTCGTACTGAGCACGTGGATGAGGTAGTAATAAATTTAAGTCTATTACACTCTTGTTTGTACCTTGAAGATCCTTTGATTCAATACTTTCAACTGTCAACACGAATAGTCTGGTATAAGGTTTCTTGGGTAACCATGGCATAAGACTATCATCATAGTCGAATGGACAATCGGAGTGTAACCCTAATGTCTAGAATCGATAGGGTGCAATAGGATAGGCACGAGCCTAATTATGTGTGTCTGGCCTATAGATAGGCTAAGACAGAAAGAATATGGAATTCGTTCGTCGAATGTCCATGCTAATCCCGATAACATTGCTCCGGGCCACTAGGTTGTACAAGTCAAAGTCCTTACTCCATTATGTGTCTCGTTTTCCTGTCTAACGACCATATCTGGAGATCAGGTCCTCCTCGTTGGTTGTGCGTTCCATTACTTCCCGTTGATAGTAGAGATGAGTACTATGTATGCGTGTTCCAACTCTTATGTATTTCCAAATGTGTCACCATTTCCGTTCCACGTACGAAACTATGATGGTAGTGTTGTCTTATCAAAGACGCGTTGGGATGGTATGATGGTTTACTATATAAACCTTGTCCGCTTCACTAGCATGATTTCCAATTGTAGTATCCTTTCAGGTACGGAGGGTTAGGAGTCAGAGTTTGATTCTTACTACTATCGGGAAAGGAACTGTTACCGAGGAGTTCTGATAGTTCTTTCGCGTTGTGTCTTGAGAAGGAGATCAGTTGCGAAGTCGGTGACATAACATAGGTAGATACGTTAAGTACCTAAGTATATAGGTATACTATATATATATATATATCCATAGTTCCTGTATGTCAAGTTTAAATGTATGGTATGATATGTAATGCACTCAACTTCCTATGATTTACTAACTTGTACCGACTGTCATATATTAGACGTAGTTCACACAACAGGATTCTCCAGAAATCATGTGTATTTAAATTTACCCTTACGTTACGCACCCGTAAGTGTAAATTTACTTACATAATCATTCTAGCTTTTCCTATAATGTGTTTCTTAAAGTTCCAAGGGTTCGAGCTTAAGGTTATAGTCTAGGCTCACTAATGCAACCTAGTTCGCTATAACCAAGGCTCTGATACCAGTCTATCACACCCCGCCTAGGGCGGAAACACGGGGCGTGATGATCCACGGTGTTCATAGCCTTTGATTACATTGAACGACTTCTAATAACATTAATAATCAAAGATTCTAAGTTGTTACAAGGAAACACAAATTGTTTCCAAGATATTACATGCCAATAGTACCGTGCTTAAAATCCAAAGCATACAGTGTTTCATACAACAAGTTTGTCGGCTAAGACCTAGATGTCCCTAGGTTATACCGAGTTGACTTCAAAAAGATGTTGTACGTGCGTGCATGTCCATGTACCATGATTCTAGTTACCTGAGAAATACATTCTAAAATGTCAACATAAAGTTGGTGAGTTCACAGGTTTAAGTAAACAGTAAGATATGATTATTTTGGACTACGAGATTTCCCAGTATGATTAGCATTGTTTATCAAACAATACTTATGTATGAACATGATACCATGAGCTACCATAACCGACACTTGACGTTTAAATAAGATGTACCCATCATTTGACTGTGTACAGATGATGCCCCGCCCACTGTTCTGTCAAGCAACATTGTAAATATGAAAATGGACAGTATGCACCCGCTTAAAACTCCAGTCAAAGTTAGCGCGACTAACCACGGGTGGGGGTGTCAACCCAAATAGATCTATTCATGCGTTCCACGTCTAAACTAGCTAACGGTTAAAGTATTCCCGAGGACTTGATATGACAGTAAGAAACTCATGCAACAATCAGTATGTACTCGTATCCAAATGTGAGCTATGTATTCTCCCCCGTATGTTTAAAAATAATTTAAAACAAGTAAAAGTAGGGTCGTGAGACTTACCGTATCAACTGAAGTGGTGAGTGATGAGGTATGATGTGAGTCCAACGAGTGTCCGACCTATTCGTGCCCTAGATTAATTTAGACACCTTAGGTCCTATGTAGTTGTTTATGAAGTGTGTTGGTTACATGACCAATACCCGAAGTATTGACTCTTGCATTGTAATAACTTACAAGGGTCCGACCCGATCGCCGTAGGTGATACGACTTGTTGTTCAAGTTATTATATTTATTAAATTCTTTAATAAATATTGTAACTCAGTCTTTTGTTTATCCAAAACCTTGTTTAAATTGATCCTTATGAAAAATGTATTTAACATATATATTTATTACGATGGCCGTTAATTAATAAGGTGTCATAAAATAATAATTATATTATTTTAGCATTTTAAACTTTTTATGTCCTCATGTATATAAATATGTATGCGTATAATTATCCCCTATAATTATATATATTTATTAAAACGTCTTAAAATAGTTATATTATTTTATATTTCTTTTCAACCCAATAATCCACACACTTATATATATTTATGTATATATACATATAAGAATATATATGTAATTAAGATTTTTATAAACTATTATATATTGACATAAGGAAGTATATTTATAAATATAATTTTATAGAAATCTCCTTTTTACATACAAAATCATTTATATTCATACATGTGTATTTGTAAACATACCATTATTAATTCTTCACAAAATTAATATATGTAATAACTTATAACATCTTCCATGTCTATAATTGTACACACAAAATTGTTATTATGACATATGTCATTATTATTTAAGGTTATACTTAAAATATTTTTAGAGAAAATATTAATAATCATCATTAAACTAAAATAACACTTAGTGTTTTTATAATCTTTACCCGTTGATTCTCACGTAAAAATACGTCTTCTCTATATTAATTAAAATAAGAATCGGGTATAATAATATCACCAACTATGATAACTAACGTAAAATAAGTCGAGTGCTCACGTAAAAAGTCGAGATAGAAGGTTGCGGAGGCAACGTGAGACCCGGTTTCTCCACTTGGTGACACTAGATCCTTGAGTTCTTAAACTTGTATCGAAGGAAAGGAAACAAAACAATTATATTTGTTTTGTTGGTCGTTGAACAGAAGAGCCAAAAAGCGAATGAGATTGTTTGATTTTTTTGAATGGTAAGTTTGAAAATAAAATTCCAATGTGTGTGAATTGCCAGGATCAGGGAAAGAGTGGAAGAGGTTGTGTGGTGGCTTCAAGCTAGTGAGATTTGCCTTGTATTTATAGAGACTTATGGTGTGTATTAATCCTTGTGTAATTGAAAAGTGGGAACAAAATATGAGTTGACAAGGCTTGCATGGGAGACATGTTATGGGAATGGGGTGGTAGGCGCCGAAAGGAAAGAACGTGGAGTGGGTGTGGAGTTGCAATGGTCATATCTTGCCTCTAGCATTGGGACTTGGTCATTGCAAGGTCAAACCATCAAATTAATATGTGGTGCATGTTGGTTGTGGGAAGAGGCTCACAAGAAAAGGGATTTTCCATTAGGACTAGCTCGGTCGAGAGAAGTGACACCACGAGGGGTAGGGGGTAGGGGGTATGGTAGGTAGTGGTGTGGAGTGTTACCCGCCAGTTCAAATCCGGTATAATACCCGCGAGGTATTCGGTTTTTAAATAGTCGTTACGTGTCGGTACGGGTCGGGTATAAATTATATAAATAGTTTTTGATATGATACGAGTCTGTGTAACATGTTTAGATTTAATATCCACATAGTCGGGTATTCTTTAATTAAAATAAAGAGAATCTTTTGAGAGGTTTATATTATTTTTAGTATATCTCCAACGTGATATGAAATTCGATGTGTTTCGAAAATCTCTAATATTTCATGTGTAGTTGTGTAGGGATTAAACTCTACTGCAGTGGGTTAGGCCTAATTAATTAAAATTAGTCTAATAGACGTGGTCTCGTATAATTATATTTAAATAGTTATGTGGTAAAATTATCGGTCGTAACATGTCGGCTCTGGATTCTCCCGGTTGGGGTTTAGTCGTTTGAGGGTTATACGCCATTTGGGACACTTGTCGGGCAATGGTTGGTTACGTTGGTGGACCTAATAGCACTTTTCCATTATCGCGGAGCCGGCTGTGTGTGCCGGATCAACCGAGATGGTTACGTGGCTTCTTCCTATTGGCTTGTTTTGAATATATATATTTTAGTATGAAAAAAAAGTCAATGTATATATTACAAAATTCTTCGATCAAAGTATTTAGAATTAATTACACGGATGGTCCCTGTGGTTTGGTTAAATTACGGTTTTCGTCCCTAGGATTCAAAAATTACGATTTGGTTCCCACTGTTTGCCAACTTGTTGCACTCATGGTCCCTGACATGGATGGAGGTTAAATATTTCTGTTAAGTGGGTGTAAAAAGACGAAAATACCCTTAACAATTACAGGGGCCATTTGTGTATTTACTTAAACTATATTTCCTCTTCTAAAACCCTTCCTCCCCACCCAAACCCATCATCGGCCACCACCTGCACCGCCCCTTCACCTTCAGCCACCACCTGCACCGCCGCCTTCATCTTCGGCCACCACCTGCACCATCCCCCCCAATTTCCAAACCCTAAAAACTCGTTACTTCAACGGGGCGGAGGAGGGGACTGCAGACGGCGCGACGGGATACAGATAATGGATGCGGTGTTTTCCGGCGAGGTAAGGAGGTTCCATGTGAGTTCCTCTCTTGTTTACGTGCCATTCTCGTTCCGATCTACACACCTTTAATGTTATACTGCAGTTTTGGCCTTCGCCGGAATCGCGAGCACCATAACACCTCGTTCGCCTCTGTTTCTGTCGTGAAATCACCATTGTCGCCGGATTTGCGATGTGTCCGTTCCGGATATCCACGTCCCGGATTTGTGGCCCTCACCACCGGAACGCCTTTGCCGCCCTCTCTTGTCTCCACTCGAATGCCGCTGCCGACGAAAGGGAGGGACGCCGGAAACCCTGTCGATTTTGTGTCTAGATCAAGAGCGCCATCTGATTGATCCAAATCAGTGGTTTTTTCCCCCAATCAGATCGCTAGATATGTGGTAGACCTCCATCAGATCGAAAGGGAGGGGGCGGCAGCCTTTTGAAGAAGAAGAACCATCTCCGGCTAAGATGGCGGTGGGGTGAGTTTGTGATACCGAGTCTCCGGCTAAACCTCCATCTCCGGCTAAGACGGCGGCCACGGTGGTGGCAGCCATGGTGGTGATGGTGGGGTGATTGTGGGGGGTGTCTAGGGTTTTAGAAGAGGAAATATAGTTTAAGTAAATACACAAATGGCCCCTGTAATTGTTAAGGGTATTTTCGTCTTTTTACACCCACTTAACAGAAATATTTAACCTCCATCCATGTCAGGGACCATGAGTGCAACAAGTTGGCAAACAGTGGGGACCAAATCGTAATTTTTGAATCATAGGGACGAAAATCGTAATTTGACCAAACCACAGGGACCATCTGTGTAATTAATTCAAGTATTTATTTTGGTGATTTCCCTAAAAAAAAGGTGTGCCATCTAGACAGGAGGGGTTTTTTCTCACATTCACTATCATATGTAATAGTTTATTAAGGGTGAGTAGATTTTTTAATATATTTTATTAATTGTTTTTTAACAACTAATATTAATTTTTTTTAAACAATTACTTATTAATCAAAGCACGTGCCAATACCGTATACGAGACCAAAAATACTTTTTTTAAACAATTCATTTTTCGTTAAAATTTATATTGAATATTCAGTAAAAAAAATGTGTATTTTTTTTAAGGTAACGAATACAAGTCATTTGAAAAAAAAAAATAGATTAAATGTTAAATGAAATATTATAACAAAAAATTAAAAAAAGAATCATATGCTTAGGTGTCTTTCTATCATTAGCTCGATTGAAGAGTGGAAGTTGCCCTCACGCTCCCACCGCTCACGGCCCGATCACATATGAGGGGCACGGTGTTCCCGTGATAGTGAGCTGATGTAGTTTCCTTCCATCTCAAGCACACGAAGTGTTACATATAGTCTAAAGGTGTCTTTAGATCAATTATTCGAAATCTAAATTTAAACTTATGGTGAGGGTTGGCTTGACGAAAAAGTTTACGGAGGACACTAGTATTGTTAGAGGTGGGTAAAGAGCGAGTTAATTAACAAGTCAAAATTAAGGTTCGATGGAAATGTAATCATATATGATAATAAGCAAAACTATATAAACTAATCGACTATAAAAAAACTTAATTCTTATTATTATTATTATCAATGCTCTTAAAAACAAGTGTCGGTGGCAACCCCTCAACTTTGATTAAATGTTAAAACTCACCCCAAACTTTGTAAAATGTCAGTTTGACTCTCCCAAGTTTCTAAATTTCGAGTGTATCCCCTGTAATTAGAGGTGTAAACGAACTGAACGTTCAGCGAACAGTTCATGAACCGTTCGGCAGGAAGTTCGTTTACGTTCGTTCATTTAATAAATGAACGAACATGAACAAGAAATTTCGTTTGATTAACTAAATGAACGAACATGAACAGATGTCTCGTTCGTTCAATTGTGTTCGTGAACGTTCGTTCACTTACGTTCGTTTATGTTTGTTCATTTTCGTTTGTTTAAGATGTTCATTAAGATTTTTGTATATTTATGTTTTATTTTATCCAAACATTTTATATTCTTTAATTTTTTTTATTACCCTAACAATTAACCAAGGAAAGTAGAAAACCGTGTTCTTATTTATGCGTCATTTCCCTATCCACTATTACTCGATTAGGGCTTGTAAGTTCTCAATTCTAAATAATGTAAGTTTCCCTCAATCTAAATCATATAAGCATTAGGGTTAACATCAAAAGTCATAAACAACGCTTCGTTCGGTAATGTTCGTGAACAAACCCATTTCCTTAATGAACGAACATGAACATGAAATTTCGTTCGGTTAGTGTTCGTGAACAAGTTCAATGCTTAACGAACGAACACGAACAAGGCTTCGATCGGTTCGGTTCGTTTACAACCCTACCTGTAATATATATAATCTGATTTTTCCTTAAAACTTTCGTATTTGTTTGCTTATTTTTTTTCTTGACGTTTTGGTATAATTTTTTTAAAGGAGTCATACTCAAAATAACGTATTTTTTAGGTATCGTGGGTTATATCGACCGATGGTGACGTGCTGGTACCATGAAGAATGAGATTGGCACCGACTGAAAAACATCGGTACCGTTATTTAACTGTTTTTTATCTATGTTTCGATCTTCACAACCGACTCGCCGTAGCTTCATACGTTTCTTTTATTTATTTAACTACGATTTTTTTTGTGCTTAGCCACGTTAATGTCACCGCCTCAACCGTTTAAGATGGAGCAAAATTTATTTAACCACGTTTCGTTTTGTGCTTAACCACGTTTATCACCGCCTCAACCGTTTAAGATTCACTTCCCGGCGTGAAGCGCGGGGCAAAATTTCTAGTCATATATAAATTGTAAAACAAAATATAAATAACAAAAATAGAACTTTTGTTACAACTAGTTTTTTTACCCGCTGCGCGTTGTGGCGTCGCTAAACACGACGTGATAAAGGATAGACTATAAGTGACCCGACTCATTTCCGAACAAAATTTACATCGCTTATACCGTCGAATGAAAACGTATTATATTTGACCAACTCATTTCCATGTAAATTTACGTCGAAATCAAAAACGTATTATATTTGACCCGACTCGTTTTCTAACAAAATTTACGTCAAAACGTAGATGACGGTGACACTAACTTGCTTAAGTACTGAATTTTAGGGGCTCTTTTTTTGAGATTGAAGCATAGAAAAAAAAATATTATGCCTACAATTTAAAAAATAATAATAAAAACTAAAGAAAACAACAGAACTAAAAAAAAAAAAAAAAACCCACAAAAAAATTGGTTGGTGTGCTAGGATTGAACCTGCAACCGAGCAATTAAATTAATATTGAAATGAGAAATGAAATATATGGATAAAAATTAAAAAAAAAAGTTACTGTCCAGTTACAAAGGTTTTTTAATATAAAAGAAAAGAGAACGAGGCATATATAAATCAACCAATAGTTTGTGAACACGTTGGCCTCCATTGATGCGGCTGTGGATTTATGCGGAGTGTGGAGGTTGACATTGGGAAAGCGGTCAAAAGGAGGAATGTGGATGGTCCCTCTACGGACCACTCAACCCACGGGTCTGACCCGGGTCATGCCGCAGCCTTTCAGATTCATTTTTTTTAACGGCGAACATTGAATGTTGTGACGTCGCACCCTCATCATATGGGAGAGCCTCGTACAACTCCGGTCAATATGTTGTCTTAACCGGGCCCACTTGATGTCAGAGTTGGAGAGCATCCAAGGAAAAATTCCACTCAATACGGCCCCTTCCGGGCATGAGGGAGAGCCGAGGCTCGTACCCTGGATCGGCGTGGGTAAAACCCTGTATATCAGCCTAAGAACTATGTCTCTTTTGCATGCCTCAGAAATTAATGGTGATGGCAAGGATTGAACCCAAGTCCCTTGATACTTCAGATTTCACCTCAACCACTACACCACAACTTCTTTGGCCAGCCTTTCAGATTCTGAGAAGCCGCTTCTATTTCTATTTCTATTTCTTTTTATTTTTATTTTCTTTTTCTTTATTAACAGAGTTTTTTTTTTCCGTTTTTTTTTTTTTTTTATTCAATCGGAATCCATAAATCGAATACGAGATGACCGCCACAATTACAAACTAATGGCAGGTAGACGGGCAACAAGCTGCAAAAACATATGGTCACTTTAATGGCGGACTCGACATCTTTGCTACTTGCTCCTAACCCCGCCATTTTCATTCGAATCCATTCCATATCTTTTTCATTATTTCATATGTATTTTTTTAAAAGATATAAACGAGCTGGGCCGAATCAGACCTCGTCTAGGTTCAAGCGCGGCCCGTTTAATTTAAGAGAGGTCGAACTCGGTTTGTTTAGAGCTCTATCACTCGAGCTCGACTCAGACGCAGCTCGTTTGTTATTTATCAATTATTTACGTTACATATTTTTGTAACTAAAATTTTTTATATATGATATAATGTATATTATTTAATAATTTTATTAAAAAATTATATATATAATAATAATTAAACTATAAATATATACATTTATATATTAAAGAAAATAAAAGGCTAATTTAAGTCTGTGGGTATGCTCGAGTTCAATATGTGAAGCTCGGACTCGAGCTCGTTTATTAAATGAGCCCCAATAAAAACTCTAGCTAGTTTGAGCTCTGCTGAATGTGAGTTTTTAACGAGTCGATCTCAAATAATTTTTCAGTAGTTTCACTCATTTATACCCGTGATTTTTTATTTCAAAAATCGGAATAGTTAATTGGAATGCTTAATCATTAATTTAATATATTTATAATTTGGTACCCATTTATATATACATTGTATTTTTATTTGTATATTTGATTTTATAATTTATCTTAGCTTTCTTATTAGGTTAATACTTTTAGCATAATAAGTCAGTTTATGGGCTTTAACCCATTTAGCTTGTCAGGCTTAGCCTACCTATTTAATGTTTGTTTTCTCTTAATTATAACTTAATCTTCACTTGAATAATATTGAGCCTTCATTTTTCTCTTTACATGTTTATTAGTTAACATGGTATCAGAGCTGGTTCGATCCATGCTTGATTGAAGACTTTTGTTGTCTTTTCCGCTCCGTTGTTGATTTGATCGTTTTGGTTTGTTCGTTGTTGAAGGATTTTTTTGTTGATGTCTTGTTGTTGCTGCTCACGCTAGTTTGTTGATTTGTTGTCTTCATGTTCGTCACCTTCGCATTCGTCTGATTACTGAATCTATGCCGCCGTCATCAAAACTAAGTAACCATAATTTTTTATCTGTTGTCGAAACTACCCTATCGAAACTACCCTATAGAAACTACCCTATCGAAAACTACCCTATAGAAACTACTATTTTGCTTGATTCTATTGTCGTTCTGATTTGATAAGATGGCTGGGAAAGATGACTCTCTTCAGTCCATTAGTACTCGCCTGGATGGTAAAAACTACGCCTACTGGAGTTGTGTGATGAAAAACTTTCTTTGAGGGAAAAATATGTGGGGTTATGTCACAGGTACTAAAGGAAAGCCTACTGATAAGTCTAAGGCTGCTGAATATGCCTTAGCTCTCAATACATGGGAAATGGATAACTCTAAAGTTATCACTTGGATCAACAACTCTGTAAGTCGGTCCATTGGTATTCAGTTGGCTAAGTATGATACAGCTAAAGAAGTTTGGGATCATTTGAAAGGCTGTATACTCAGTCTAATTTAGCCAAGCAGTATCAGTTGGAGTTTGATATCCGTGCTTTTCAACAGAATGAGATGAGCATTCAAGACTTCTATGGAGCTATGTTGGATTTATGAGATCAATTGGCACTTACGGAATCCGTAGCACTGGAGGTGTGTTAAACCTTATGTTTCTAGAAGAGAGGAACAACGTTTGGTACAATTTTTTATGGCATTACGTTCAGATTTTGAAGGACTGCGTGGAACGATTCTTCATCGTTCCCCTCTTCCAACGGTTGATTCAGTTGTTCACGAGTTGATTGCAGAGGAAACTCGGTTAAAATCTCAGGTTGATAAGGGTCCTAAAGTAACTACTACTCCAGTTGTGTTTGCCGTTCCCCCTAATTAGTCTAGACAAGGTGCTAAAGTTGCTTTTGATGAATGTGCATTCTGTAAAGGGAAAAATCATTGGAAGTTCAATGTCTGTTATTACTTAGCAGAAAGAATCCAAACTTGCAGAAGCCCCCTCAACATAACAGATCAAGTGGATAATTTTCGTATCGCTCATCTACTTCTGCCGGTTCATCTGGTCCATCTTCATGGACATTTACACCACCCCTGTTTACTGCTACTGCTACACCACCATCTGTAGAAACTGCTAAACCACTGTCTGCTTTGGATCCACAGGTTTTTGAATAGTTTAAACAGTTTCTTGCTGCCAACCCTACCGCCAAGTCTGTTGCGGGGTTGTCTTCATCTGGTATCTCAAGTATTTTGTCATTATTATGGATTTTGGATTCTGGTGCTTCACATCATATGTCTCCCTATCTGTCTTATTTTATTCCTGTCTACTATTTCTCCCGTTTCTGTAACGTCTGCTAGTGCTACATCTATGTCGGTAAAGGGTGTTGGCTCTGTGTCTACCCCTCATGTGTCTCTCAATGATGTCTATTATATTTTGAAGGTTGCCTTAAATCTTGCTTAGATCAGTCAGTTGTGTAAGTCTAGAATTTGGGTTTTCTTTTGTGACTCTGTTTCTGTTGTGTAGGATCAACACACTCAGAGGGTGATTCAGATCGGCCGTAGGGTGGGAGATTTATATGTCTTAGAAGAACTCAAAGTGCATGCACCTGGTGTTGCTGCCTCCAATGTTGATTTATCTTCTTTTCGTATAAGTCCTTTGTTTAAAATTTATATTTGGCATTCTCATTTGGGACATGTGTCCGCATCTCGTTTAAAATTTTTGGTTTTCACAGGTGTTTTGGGTCAGTTGAACACTTGTGATATTTCTGATTGTAGTGGTTGCAAACTTACTAAATTTTCTACTTTACATTTTAATAAACTTCTAGTTCTGTTCCACCTTTTGATATTGTTCATTCTGATGTGTGGGGACCATCACCGGTATCCACTAAGGGTGGTTCACGTTATTATGTTTTCTTTATAGATGATTACACTCGTTATAGCGGGGTGTACCTTATGAAACATAGATCTGAGTTCTTTGACATTTACAAAACCTTTATGGCCTATGTTCAGACGCAACATTCTGCTATGATAAAGTGCTTCAAGTGTGACTTAAGGGGTGAATACACCTCTAATTACTCAGTTGCTTGCATCAGATGGTACCATACACCAATCGTCTTGTACTGACACCTCTCAATTGAATGGTGTTGCTGAAAGAAAACACCGCCATCTTATGGAGACCGCTTGCTCATTTCTTTTATCTGTTGAGGTACCTAGTTTCTTTTAGGGAGAAGCACTCCTAACCCCGCAACATGTGATTAATAGGATCTCTACTTCTTACAATGATGGGATGTCTCCGCTTGAAAGTCTGTTTGGTGAACGCCAGATTATGGTGAGTTACGAGTTTTTGGATGTATTTGCTTTGCTCTCCGTCCTCATGTTGAACAAGATAAATTAACAAATAAGTCTTATGTGTTTTCTTAAGATATGCCAGTGGTCCCAAAGGATATGGTATGGGATAGAAAGGATATCGTTGTTTTGATCTTGTAAGTCAGAAGTTATATGTATCAAGGCATGTTGCCTTTCTTGAACATATTCCCTTATATTCGATTCCAGCTAAGTCACATGATGTAACAAAGTCAGATCTTCTGAACATTGATCCTTTTGCTAGCAACATTGATGTCTCAACCTCTGATGTTCCAGATTCGTCTGTTGATCCTAATATGTCTGTCCCAGATACGTCTGTTGCACATGATGTGCTAGCTAATGAACCATCCACGTCATCTGGTACTACTGCTGATCCTCCGCCGGTTGAAACTAGAAATCATCCACCTCTGAGAAAGTCTACTCGTGAATGTAAGTCTACCTAACTACCAGACTTTACATACTCTGCTTACTCTGCTTCTGTTGGTTCATTTATCGCGAGCATTCATCATCTGTCTGAACCAGAATTATATAAAGAGGTTGTCTCTAACCCTCTATGATAGAATGCTATGGCTGAAGAGCTCACAGCTCTTCATCAGACTCACACATGGGATTTGGTTCCACTACCACCAGGTAAACATAAAGTTGGTTGTTGTTGGGTGTGTAAGATTAAAACGAAGTCTGATGGGTCTGTTGAACGATACAAGGCCAGACTTGTGGCAAAAGGATATTCGCAAATGTATGGTATGGATTATGAGGAGACTTTTGCCTAGTGGCAAAAATGACGACATTTCATACTTTAATAGTTGTTGCGTCCGTTCTTCAGTTGAAGATATGTCAAATGGATGTTAAAAATGCCTTTCTAAATGGTGATCTTCATGAGGAAATTTACATGACTCCACCCCCGGGAATAGCTCATCAGCCTGGAGAAGTTTGTCGGCTTCGAAAAGCTCTATATGGGCTCAAACAGGCTCCTCGTGCCTAGTTTGAGAAATTCTATACAGTCATCACTTCCCTTAGTTTTCTTCCAAGCAATCATGATTCAACATTATTTGTTCGATGTACGAATGCTGGACGCATTCTCTTGTCTTTTTATGTGGATGATATGATTATTATAGGCGATGATTATGATGGCATTGAGTCTTTGAAACGTGACTTGGCTCACCGTTTTGCTATGAAAGATTAGGGATTATTACGGTATTTTTTGAGGATTGAGGTAGCCCAATCTAAAAAGGAATACCTTCTCTTTCAGACGAAGTATATCTATGATCTATTTCAACGTGCGAGACTCTCTGATAACAGAATTACAGACACTCCTCTTAAAACCAACGCGTGTTACTCTCACACTGATGGTGTTCCTCTATCTGACCCAAGCCTATATCGTACCATTATAGGCAGTTTGGTTTATCTTACAGTTACTCGCCATGATATCGCTCATGATGTTCATGTGGTTAGTTAGTTTTTTAGCGCTCCTACTTCTGTTCACTAGGGAACTGTTCTTCGTATTTTGAAATATCTTCGTGGCACTCAGTTTCAAAGTCTTATGTTCCCTTCAACATCGTCTCTGGAATTGCATGCCTATAGTGATGCTGATTGGGATAGTGATCCTAATGATCGTAAATCCACTACTGGTTTCTGTATTTTTCTTGGTGATTCCTTAATCTTATGAAAAAGTAAGAAACACGATGTTGTTTCTAGGTCCTCTACTGAGGCTGAATATCGTGCTATGGCTGTGACTACATGTGAAATTGTTTGGTTACGATGGCTTCTGACAGACATGGGGGCCGTTGTTTCCTCGCCTACCCCGTTACATTGTGATAATCAAAGTGCTATGCAGATCCCCAAGAACTCTGTCTTTCATGAACGGACAAAACATATTAAGATAGATTGTCATTTTACTCGTCATCATATTCAGCTCGGGACCATCTCGCTTCCATTTGTTCCATTAGCCTTGCAGATTGCAGATGTTTTCACCAAGGATCAATCGGCATCTCGGTTTCGTTTTTTGTGTGACAAACTCTCAATGTTTATTTCTGTTGCATTGTGAGTTTGAGGGGGGATGTTGCATAATAAGTCAGTTTATGAGATTTAGCCCATTTAGCTTTTAAGGTTTTGCCTACCTTTTAATGTTTGTTTTCTCTTCATTATAACCTAATATTCACTTGAAAAATATTGAGCCTGTATCTTTCTCTATATATGTTTATTAGTTAACAAATATATTTTATAATCAAATATCCAATAATTGTTTATTTTATTTTTTAAAAGTCAAGGGAATATATTATTTAAATACCAAAGTTTGAAAGAGTGCCTCAAGATTTAACTCGAAATGAAAAAACAACACAAATGGAAACCAGAAACGAACAAAAGACAAAGCTTCAACCCAAAATTCGAACTTGCACAAATAACCAAACAAAAGTAAAAAATTAATACATAAATGCGTAGATGAAGAGACACAAACACATAGAATTAAGCTTTTTTTGTTGTAGTATGGGCATCAGATGATGCATTTATTTACTAAACCTTAAAAAGAAAGGTCGATAGTTTTTTTCTTTATTTTATTCCTTCTATTGCTCATGTCTTATACATTTATCTTCATAACATTAACAAGTAGAGGTGTGGTGGAGTTGGTTTACTTTCTTGCCGGTGAGGGAATCGACTTTGGTTCGATCGTCACACCCCATTTCCTGCCGGATTTCTACCCCCTTTTTTTTTCGTTAACCTTTTTTTACAATTCTTTTATTTTTTTTTCTTTTTTTCACCGAACTTTGCGTTCCTATTTAACAACAGTTTTGTTACCGTTGCGTTATGCTTATTTTTATCGACGTTTAAACGTTATATTTTTAACGGTTTTGTTTATTTATAACCTTTCGGATATTATTAACGCTCTTTTAACAACGTGCGCACATTTGATTTTTTTATATAGAGTTTCGAAAACGTTAACTTTCTTATTCTTCTCTTTACCCACTTCACCACGTCAGTGTCGTTTCGAACTTTTAAATCTGGTTGTGACATGCGCTTTTAATATTGTTTACGTTGTTAAAGTCACCGCCGCAACGTACGTAATATTGTTTACGCCGTGACGTTCAATACATAATACTCTTTTCTATCTATGTTTCGATCTACAAAACCAAGCCGCGACAATTCATACATACCTTTTATGTACTTTACCACGTTAAAGTCACTGCCGCAACGTACGTAATGAGTTTCGTAAATGCGCCGCATCGCGCGGTCTTAATTTCTAGTTGAACTTACACTACCAAAAAACTGAAAAATTTGCGACAACGGATTTCGTGGGAAATTTGTCGGAACTGGCCGTTAGCGACATGTTTCCGACAAAGTCCCGACTAATTTTCCGACGAATTAGCGACAAAAGGCTTTCGTCGATAATTTCCGACAATATTCCGACGATTATATTAAATAAAAAAGTTAAATTATTTAATAACTTTGTCAGAAATTGTAGGAAATATTTTGGTTACTTTTTTGTTGTTGTTTTGTCGGAAAGTTGTCGCTAACTTGTAGGAAATTTCTTTTATTGGTAACTTATCGAAAACTTTTGTAGAAAATATACATGTTCACCAGTCGTATTAAAAGCAACGAATTTGTGCAAATTTTATATTTTGACCGATTACAATACCATAAGGTTTTTTGCGTTTTTGTTTCGGTAATCAACGCATGGCTAAATTTTTAATAACCAGGTCAAGTTTGTGGGTTGCCAGGTCGAATTCGACACAAATCTAAAATTTTACAAGAACTGGAACACGACATATGTATATGTGGGTTCACATGAACATGGTTGTTTAAGCCTAAAAATCTTATATTATATTTTTTATATATTAATACTCAAAAACTATAACTAAAAAAAATACAAATATGTATAAATAAATTAGATTTAAACTATTAGTTTATAAATGAAAATTACATTTTTAGAGTTTACACATGAAGATTGCGAATCTTTTTTTTTAACGGCGAACATTGAATGTTGTGACGTCGCACCCCCTGGTTATATGAGAGAGTCTCGTCCAACTCCGGCCAATATGTTGTCTTAACCGGGCCCACTTGGCATCAGAGTTGGAGAGCATCCAAGGAAAAATCTCACCCAATACGGCCCCTTCCGGGCTTGAGGGAGAGCCGAGGCTCGAACCCTGGATCGACGTGGGTAAAACCCTTGTGCATCAGCTTAAGAGCTAGACCTCATTTACATGCCGCAGAAACTAATGAGATACGCAGAGATCAAATCTTGGTCAAAAAAACACTAGGTCTCTCCTTTACCCCTTACGTTGCAAATCTTTTAGGAGGCGGATAAAGCCACAACGGTGACCGATAGTTTTCATCTTATCTTAATAAACAAATAATCGATCCCTCTGAAAATGGTATCCCAAAAGGACACGTGGCAAGTGAAAGCAAGTGGGGGCCAAAATTCTCACATACATGATGCATGCACAAACTTTATGGTCCTTTATTTTTCTATATAAATTACACTAGATTAAAATCTCGTATATTACACGAGTTGATAAAATATAATATTATATATTTAGTAATAAAAAATTTATATTTAAAAAAACCCGTATATTATACGGGTTGATAAAATGTAATTTTATATAATTAGTAATAAAAATTTTATATATCTTTAAAAAACCATATATTAAACGGTTTGAATACATTAATTTCTATTTAATATAATTTGACTTACATCACTATTTAGTTAAAAAAAAAGTTAAATAATTAAATTTTAAGGTTTCTTAAAATAAGAGATAATTTAAAATAAATATGTTTTATTAGTATAATTAATATTTTTCTTTAAATATAAATCATTATTAAAAAAGAGCTGTATTTAATAAAAGAGAGAAGCGAAAAAAAGGTGAGAAAAGATGTGGATGCGACACATGACATAAATAATTTTTATTTATTATATAGTATAAATATAGATTAGCTCATAAATATGAAGTTATGAAAATAGAGATACATGTATTTAAAAGAGTATGTTTTTTAAGATTTTACTAGTTTCTTGCTAGGGTTTATACAATACAATATGTTATTTTTTAAAAAAAGGAAAATTAATTTTCAAGACCGACAACATCGTACAACCTTGTCATTCCAACCTTTATATGCATCGTATGGCCCTATACGATGCGTATATGTTTGGAATGACATGATTGTATGATGTTGTTGGTGTGCCTAGTAACCTATACGCCATCGTATAGACCTATACGATGCGTATAGGGGCCAAAATTTGTATATTTAACCATGCACAATTCTCATTTAAACGTATCGTTCAAAATTTTCAAACATTTTCCTCAATAACGTATAGCAATGTCTTGGTGGCGGGATGATAACCCGCAAAGTTCTGGCGTTCAGGGTGTGAACCAGGAGGAGGTCTCGTCCGATGTTTATTCTAATCACTAGGTAAGGCTTCCAGATTTGAACGAGCCACTAAACAATCCCGAGTTTGTATACGGTGAACCCTCTTACCTTGCACAACCCACGGACGACTTCGTATACAGTGAACCCTCTTACCTTACACAACCCACGGACAACTTCGTATACGGTGAAGTCTCTTAACCGACACAACACACCGACGACTTCGTATATGCGGGTGAACTATCTAACCCGACACAACCGGCTAACGAGTCCGAAGACGAGGAACAAACCAATTCAACCGTGTCGTATAAAACTGACTAGGTATAACATTCCTACATGTATACACCTACATATAGTTTATTGTTTATTAATTTTAGCCGTACCGCTGTTGTAGAATTTTCAGTTTCGTGAACAGTTGATGGATTTGGCTGTCCGCAAAGGACGTGATAATGGTTACGTCATTGTATACGGTGAACCCTCTTACCTTGCACAACCCACGGACGACTTCGTATACGGTGAACCCTCTTACCTTACACAACCCACGGACAACTTCGTATACGGTGAAATCTCTTACCCGACACAACACACCGACGACTTCGTATACGCGGGTGAACTATCTTACCCGACACAACCGGCTAACGAGTCCGAGACGAGGAACAAACCAAATTAACCGAGGAGAAAAGGCGACGACTGGTGATTGTGTGTGACCATCATGGCGAACGTAAGTCTACAGCCACTGTTAGACGTGCCAATAGGAAGAAAATAGGTTGACCATTTAAATTGGAAGGAGACTACGAAGAAAATACTGGTGATTGGAAGTTAACGGTGATTGAAGGCAATCATAACCACGATCCTACTCAACATCTTGAGGCGCACTCGTTTGCCAGGAAACTGTCTCAGTCGGAATACCTTTTGGTGGCGAAGCTGTATTCGTAAAACATGTTGCCACGTAACATTCTGGCAACCATAAGTGAACAAAACCCAGAGAGTAGGTGTATTAAAAAAGACATTTATAATGCGATACAAAGGATAAAAACCGAAACGAGAGTCAGTGAAACTCCAACGCAGGTTTTGGAAAATCTGCTTTCTTCTAAAGAGTACGTCTACTATACTCGGGAGGATCCCACCACAAATGTCGTGGAGGAGGTATTCTTTGTTCACCCGGAATCGTACGAGATGTGGCGTGCGTTCCCGTACGTGTTGATGATCGACGCGACGTACAAAACAAACATGTATAGACTTCTATTTGTCCAAGTTGTCGGTGTGACCTCCACACACCAGTCGTTTTGCGTCTCTCATGCATTTATATCCAAAGAACGGGAGGAAAACTTCGTTTTGGTGCTACTGAAAATCAAAGGTATGTTACAAAAGTGTATGGAGCCGCGTGTGATAGTAACAGACAGGGACAAATCACTTATGAACACGTGTGATAAAATATTCCCGTATACTTCCAAGTACCTATGTAGGTGGCACATCCACGAGAATATATCAAAACATTGCAGGGCATCATTTACATACGAATACTTGTCAAATTTCAAGCATTCATAGGCGGTATTGTGTTAGTCTCCCACGCCAGATGTATACCAGTATAACTTCAACCGACTTTACGAACGACTGTTTGCAGCCAGACGAGTAAGTAAGTTTTTATTTTTACCTTATACATATTGTTTTTAGTTTAAAACATTTATTAGGGTTTAAATTATTTTTTCAGGAGTTATAGACTATGTGACCAAAAATTGGTTGAACCTATATAAAAAAAAGTTTGTATCAGCCTGGTACAACAGAAACCTCAATTTTGGTCAACGTACAACGAACAGAGTTGAGAGCCAACATTCTCTCCTAAAGAGCTATCTTAGAAATGCTGACAACTCGCTTGATAGACTTGTTGCGTTTGTTGATAAAATTCTAACAGATCGGTATATACTATTACAGTATGGGTTTGAAACAAGCCTGATAAGAAAAATGGACAGCGACGAAGCTATTGAATTGTTTAATAACCTACACGGTAAAGTTTCACTTAAAGCTCTAGATTGGTTAGAAAACGAGTGGTATAAGTTATCAATTATACAGAAACAAAAGCATGGTGTGGTTGCCAGCTTTTCAGTAGTTGTGGATTGTCGTGTGCTTGTCGTCTTGCAAAGATCGAAGCTACAGGTAAAAAATACAACCTTTTACAATTTATCTTGTTTCTTCTATTTCCAAATTGTCATGACTATCTCGTTTTAATACAGGTAACAGAATCCCGCTAGATGCGGTGGACGTCTTCCGGAGGAAGCTTGATTTAAAACCGTCATTTGTTGAGGATGAAAATGTAGACGTGGAAAAAGTACTTGGTCTTGTGAGAAATTAAATAATGTCACAACCCGATCAATTAAAAAAAAGTCTGTTGTCGAGAATCACAGTGGTGGTCTTTTAAAGCAAAACTAACAAGAAAGTGCATGTGGTACAAGAAGATACTCGTGGTTGTGACATCCGGCCTTTTTAGGTTATCTCCGTTAGCACAAATCCGTTATCTCTTAACCCCGTTAACTAAGTTACAAATCTCAGGGACTATTTCTGCCTATATTCAAACTCAAATACATGGAAACCACATGGATTAATTCGGTAATTAACCCAAAGTTAATTTGGTTGACTTTGCAAGTCAAGATTTCATGATTTAGCTCCTGTTTGACTTTTTGAAAGTCAAACCGTATGTTCTTTAGCCTAATCCGTGAATTATAGCCGATTTCTGTTTGAATTCGTAACTGAAATAAACCTTAGTAACAATTACAACCATCATTGAGCCTTTAATCCTCATTATTATATCGAATTAAACCCAATTATGGGTAATCAATCTATAACCGTCGACTTCATTGTTTTTACGCACAAATTCGTATCAATTAGATAATAATTCCTGAAATCAAACCTCTACACATCTCATTTGAGCCCCACTCAAGCCTTTGCACAATTCCATTTGGTTGGAGACGAAGCCAGGATCGTCGGAGACCAAACCATGCAAGTCGCGACTGTGACTTAGTCGAGCACCACCAATTCGTCATCAATTCTGGTAACTAATCACACCTTTAGTTTCGTATAAGTGCCTAGATTCAAAGCCCCATGCTAATTGAGGTTCATATCATCGATTCGATCACAAACAGTTACCTAGGGTTCATACGACTTCGGTTTAGTCGGACCCTATCACTTCGTTACGGGTTACATAAATTGAACACATCAGTAGACTCGCCATGATGTCTACATTGAAAACCCTATGAAATCTATGGTTTATATCATCAAATCGAAACCGGATCAAATCTAGGGTTCTTATGCTTCTCTGTTTAATCGAATCCATACCTACACCTGATTTAAATGAAATTAAACTATACAGACTGATTTGTAAACCATTAACAAGTAAAAGCCCTATGTTTTTAACTCCAAACATCACAAGATTTCATCAAATCGATCCCTTGTTCTTGATCTAGGGTTTCGGTCTCTATTTCTGCAATTAAACGATTAAAGACTTGATACTTTTCAAATTAAAACCAACTACAGGTTCGTTATGGACCGAATAACTAAACCCCTATGATCTTATAGTCGATCGTGGTCAAATTCGATGGTAATTGGACTGGTTTGGGTTCGGCTTCGATGGGAAGGAAGAACCCACTGGAATTAGATGTTAAAACAATTTGAAACCGGTTCCTCTTGCGAAACCCTAGCGAGCGGAGATGGTTAAAGTGTTTGGATGTGGTAGGAGAGACTCGGGTTCGAGTCTCTCCACGTGTTTTATTTTTAAAACATTTTTCAAGCATTATTTTAATATAAAAGCTATTCCTATATTATTATATTATTATATTAATGTGTTTTAGCCCGGGAAACCACCCGTAGGCTCGGGTTTGGTTTGTAATCTTCTTTCTTTTAAAAACACCCACTTTAAAATAATATATCCATATTATTTTCAAACCCCGACTTCGGATAAATAATATATTTATATTATTTTCAACCCGTGACTCCTATTATGAAATAATATATATTATTTCGCCTCGTTATTAATCTCGTGTAACATTTCAAAACTAATTAATTGTTTATATTATTTGCTCACGTTTATATACTCGAGTAAAAATAATATATTTATTATTTTTGCCACTTAAGCGATTATCGTATATTTTCTACGAGTTCAAAAATAATATAGTAGTTATATTATTTTCTTAGGCCATTGTTAAATGGTACAAGTGCACAAATTTATTTATTAATTAATATTATTCGTAATTAGAAACATTCGACACGAAACATATTTATCTTAATAAATATATTAAGAAACCCTTATTCCCGTGAACAGTTTCACCTACTCTTTAATCCTATGTATGCTTTAGGATGTTCAAATCTTCCGTATCGTCGTCACAAATCCCATTGTGTCCCTAACTATTATACTTGTAATTCTAGGGAATTCATAGACTGTTCACATGCAAATTCTTGTGGCTCTATTGCATCCTTTAGCGGTGTTATTTACTACGCTCTACTCAGACTCAGGTGAGTTTCACGACCACATTTTACTTGTTTTCCTGTTGGGGGAGAAACATGCATACTCACAAACATTATTTTAATTATTTTCCCGTTGAGGAGAAACATGCATACCCACAAACATTATTTTACTTGTTTTCTCGCTAGGGAGAAACATGCATACACACAAACAGTATTTCACTTGTTTTCCCGTTGGGGAGGAACATGCATACAAACGAATATCATTTTACTTGTTTTCCCATTGGGAAGAAACATGCGTACAAACAAACATCATCTTACTTGTTTTCCCGTTGGGGAGAAACATGCATACGAACAGGCATCCGTTACTTGTCTCCCAGCCAGGGAGAGACATACACACGGACATGGATCACATAGTATTTCATTACCACTTGTGTACCTAAGTGCAAACATAACATGCAAAGTCCTTACACACTCAGACCGTTAATATATGGAGTATATCGAGGAAATTTGAGTAGTACTACTGGGTTTGACAAACCCCACACGGGTTAGTCGTGCTAACTTGATTGGAGGTCTAACGGGTGTAAATTGTCCTAAACATTTACCAGTGTTGATGTTAGCAATGGCGGAAGGCATCTCAAACATAAACAGTCAGCTTCGGTTGCGAACGCTTAGAGTAACTTGTACATTGTCTAGCTAGCAATAGGTGTGACTTACGTATGTGGATCCAACAACACCCACACAGTTTATTTACATACATACCTGTGAACTCACCAACCTCGTGTTGACACTTTTTCTTACATGTTTCTCAGGTCGCTTTGGCATAAGTTGCACACTTAGGACATGCATGGAGTCCTACTGTCATATCATTCATTTCAAACAGTTTAAAGAGTTTTACTTACTTACAATAATTGACGCTTTATTGCGTGTAAATACTTTTGATTTCCTATTAACGTTTACGCTTTCGCATTAACTCTGAACTTTTATGACATTTCATTTATGTCCCTTATAGCGTCGTTTGATGTAACTAATGACTGAGATCCTGGTTTGTCACACACCAAACGGTAAAACTCCGTTAGTGGAATTTGGGGGTGTGACAGTGGTCATCCAACTTTGAAAAAGCAACAACAAAGAAAACAGGATGTCGTGAGAAATAGCTCGTTCACATAACCCCAAAAAAGCAGATGTGACCCTGCGAGACATAGCTCGTATAACCCGCACATGACTCTCGATCAGCGAGTTTAGTCGTAAAGTCGAATAAACCCGTCATGCAACACCGTCGTTCAACGACTAGTAAAGGAAAACAACCACATGATGATAACATGTTTCCATTGATGATGGGGGATGGTGCAGTTAACATTATAAATTGTTTTAAGAATTCCATTCCATCTTTGTTTCACCCCTACAATTCACATATACATGATGTAATGCCCGACGGTAACTGTGGTTTTTGATCGGTAGCTGTGGGCTTAGGGTTCAATGAAAAGCAGTGGCTTTTTATTAGACAACAGCTTCTACAAGAGATGGATGGTAAAGAAGATTGATGGAGAAGTGTTTTCGACATAGTCGCTTTTCAAGAGTATGAAAAGAAGATTGGTGGACGGTAAAGAAGATTGGTAAAGAACCCTCTTAGCTTACACAACCCACATACGACTTAGTATACGGTGAAGTCTCTTACCTGACACAACACACCGACGACTTCGTATTCACGGGTGAACTATCTTACCCAACACAACCGGCTAACGAGTCCGAAGACGAGGAACAAACCAAATTAACCGTGTCGTATAAAACTGACTAGGTATAACATTCCTACATATATATACCTACATATAGTTTGTTGTTTATTAACTTTAACCGTACCGTTGTTGTAGAATTTTCAGTCTCGTGAACAGTTGGTGGATTTGGATGTCCGCAAAGGACGTGATAATGGTTACGTCATTTTCACCCTACAACCGAGGAGAAAAGGCGACGACTCGTTGGCACCGGTTATCAAGGTGTGGCTTGTGTGTGACCATCATGGCGAACGTAAGTCTACAACCACTGTTAGACGTGCCGGTAGGAAGAAAATAGGTTGACCATTTAAATTGGAAGGAGACTATGAAGAAAATACTGGTGATTGGAAGTTAACGGTGATTGAAGGCAATCATAACCACGATCCTACTCAACATCTTGAGGCGCACTCGTTTGCCAGGAAACTGTCTCAGTCGAAATACCTTTTGGTGGCGAAGCTGTATTCGTAAAACATGTTGCCACGTAACATTCTGGCAACCATAAGTGAACAAAACCCAGAGAGTAGGTGTATTAAAAAAGACATTTATAATGTGATACAAAGGATAAAAACCGAAACGAGAGTTGGTGAAACTCCAACGCATGTTTTGGAAAATCTGCTTTCTTCTAAAGAGTACTTCTACTATACTCGGGAGGATCCCACCACAAATGTCGTGGAGGAGGTATTATTTGTTCACCCGAAATCGTACGAGATGTGGCGTGCGTTCCCGCACATGTTGATGATCGATGCGACGTTCAAAACAAACATGTATAGACTTCTATTTGTCCTAGTTGTCGGTGTGACCTCCACACACCAGTCGTTTTGCGTCGCTTATGCATTTATATCTAAAAAACGGGAGGAAAACTTCGTGTGGGTGCTACTGAAAATAAAAGGTATGTTGCAAAAGTGTATGGAGCCGCGTGTGATAGTAACAGACATGGACAAATCACTTATGAACGCGTGTGATAACATATTCCTGGATACTTCCAAGTACCTATGTATGTGGCACATCCACGAGAATATCTCAAAACATTGCAAGGCATCGTTTACAGACGAAAACTGGGCAAAGTTCAAGCATTCATGGGCGGTATTGTGTGAGTCTCCCACGCCAGATGTATACCAGTATAACTTCAACCGACTTTACGAACGACTGTTTGCAGCCAGACGTGTAAGTAAGTTTTTATTTTTACCTTATAGATTTGTTTTTAATTTAAAATATTTATTAGGGTTTAAATTATTTTTTCAGGAGTTATAGACTATGTGACCAAAATTTGGTTGAATCTATATAAAAAAAAGTTTGTATCAGCCTGGTACAACAGAAACCTCAATTTTGGTCAACGTACAACGAACAGAGTTGAGAGCCAACATTCTCTCCTAAAGAGGTATCTTAGAAATGCTGACAACTCGCTTGATAGACTTGTTGCGTTTGTTGATAAAATTCTAACAGATCGGTATATACTATTACAGTATGGGTTTGGAACAAGCCTAATAAGAAAAATGGACAGGCACTAAGCTATTGAATTGTTTTATAACCTACACGGTAAAGTTTCACTTAAAGGTCTAGATTGGTTAACGAGTGGTATAAGTTATCAATTATACGGAAACAAAATGCATCGTGTGGTTACTAGCTTTTCAGTAATTGTGGGTTGTCGTGTGCTTGTCGTCTGGCAAAGATCGAAGCTACATGTCAGAAATACAATCATTTATGATTTATCTTGTTTCTTCTAATTCCAAATTGTCCTAACTATCTCGTTTTAATACAGGTGGCAAAATCTCGCTAGATGCGGTGGACGTCTTCCGGAGGAAGCTTGATTTAAAACCGTCATTTGTTGAGGATGAAAATGTAGACGTGAAAAAAGTACTTGGTCTTGTGAGAAATAAAATAATGTCACAACCCGATCAGGTAAAAAAAAGTCTGTTTTCGAGAATCGCAGGGGTGGTCTTTCTAAGTAAAACTAACAAGAAAGCACATGTGGTACAAGAAGATACTCGTGGTCGTCCAACTTTGAAAAAGCAACAAAAAAGAAAACAGGATGTCGTGAGAAATAGCTCGTTCACATAATCCCAACAAAGCAGATGTGACCCTGCGAGACATAGCTCGTATAACCCGCACATGACTCTTGATCAGCGAGTTTAGTCGTAAAGTCGAATAAACCCGTCATGCAACACCGTCGTTTAACGACTGGTAAAGGAAAACAACCGCATGATGATAACGGGTTTCCATTGATGATGGGGGATGGTGCAGTTAACATTATAAGTTGTTTTAAGAATTCCATTCCATCTTTGTTTCATCTCTACATTTCACATATAGAGGATGTAATGCCCGACGGTAACTATGGTTTTCGATCGGTAGCTATGGGCTTAGGGTTCAATGAAAAACAGTGGCTTTTTATTCGACAACAGCTTCTACAAGAGATGGACGGTAAAGAAGATTGGTAGAGAAGTGTTTTCGACAGAGTCGCTTTTCAAGAGTATGATAAGCTACGTCACACGATAGATTGGCAGGAGGTGAAAGCCACACCCGTTAGTCGTTGGATGTCGATGCCATACACAGACTACTAATTGCTTAAAGATTTGGCATCATTGATCAACTTTTAAGCATCGCCGGTAGTCAAACATTTTTCCCATTATGGTTTTGCCCTAACGTTCACGCTTAACATCAAATCGTATCGTTTTTTCATGTCAACAATGCTCGTTTCATCCACGTCAAGTTAGACGGAGATTTTCCGATGCCCATACCAAATGCTCTTAGGGCTTTGCACCGAAATGATGTTACAACAGAATAGGAAAATAAATACAGTGATCGTATCAAACGGTTTAAAGAAGATAATGGCTACTGATACACATACAGTTCCACAAGACGTCAAGAATGTTGGATAATGTTTGTTTGTAATAAAATACATGTTTATAATAAAATACATTTCCACAGTAGTCGAAATGTTTATAATAACATACGCTACGTATTGGCCTATTCGAGGCGTATAGCCACCTGATATACACAGGAGGCCCCTCGTACAGTACCAAACGCCGCTAAACTTTTACACACAAACACATATGAAGCCTCCTTTGATTGAGATTGTCGGGTCCAAAATCTTCTCTTTTACTCATGAAGGTACGTATTCTAGACTCCTGTTCGATAATATATGCTTTATTTTGATTATTAGCCGTTAAAATAGCGTAGAAAAGGGTTTCGTTTGACTGAAACGAATGAACTATACGCAATGAAGCCATACGCCACGTATAGCGTTGTACGTTGCGCATGACTCTGTTTCTTGGTAACTAACCCTCGTATGGTCACTATTGGCCACGTATGGTCTATTTTACCCGGTAATAGCCTATACGCCACGTATAAATGTGGCGTATATGTATTTAAAACAAAAAAAAAACATTTTATTATTATTTAAAATTAAAAAACAATTTATTATTACTATTTAAAATTATTTTAAATAAAAAAACATTTAATTATTATCATTTAATATTATTTAAAATAAAAAACATTTTATTATTATTATTTATTATTATTTAAAATAAAAAAAACATTTTATTATTATTATTTAATATTATTTAAAATAAAAAAAACATTTTATTATTATTATTTAATATTATTTAAAATAAAAAAAACATTTTATTATTATTTAAAATAAAAAAAAAACAATTTATTATTATTATTTAAAATAATAAAAACATTTTTTTATTCTTTTAATATTATTTAAAATTAAAAACAATTTAATTTTATTTAAAATAAAAAAAACAATTTATTATTATTTTTCAGATATGGCGGATCACGAGTATGATATTGATATGGTGGACTTACACGATCTCGCTCACTACCCTTATCTTGATCTCCTGCCCGTCTCAGACTTGTTTAGTCGGTGCTAGAAGCTACGGGAGATGTCTATGGGCCCGGGGAGCTTCTCCAGGAGGTCGGAGAGGCGGAGCGGGCCAGACCATCATAGGCGAGGACACGCCATGGGATCGTTTGTTTGATCTGGCGTTCACCGAGACGTACAGAGAGGTGGTCGTCGAGAGTCTTTCGACGTTCATCTACTCAGTGGAGGGGCTGGAGCCTATCCACGGGGTGGAGCAGGCAGAGGAGCCGCGACAGGTCTTCTTCCGTATTTTTGGCCACGTTTACCTTCTGACCCTCCATCAGTGGGCCGTCGCGACGGGTTTGTATTTCGAGCTCTAGAGGGTCACGCCACTTTACACCGAGGCGGTGACGGAGGTGGAAAAGGAGGATCTCTTTGTTTTTTGAGGTCCGATTTCTGATATATTATTTAAAAGTCAAGGGAATATATTATTTAAATACCAAAGTTTGAAAGAGTGCCTCAAGATTCAACTCGAAATGAAAAAACAACACAAATGGAAACCAGAAACGAACCAAAGACAAAGATTAAACCCAAAATTCGAACTTGCACAAATAACCAAACAAAAGTCAAAAATCAATACATAAATGTGTAGACGAAGACACACACAAACACAAAGAATTAAACTTTTTTGTTGTAGTATGGGCATATCATCAGATCAGATGATGCATTTATTTACTAAACCTTTAAAAAGTAAGGTCGGTAGTTTTTTTCTTTATTTTATTCCTTCTATTGCTCATGTCGTATACATTTATCTTCATAACATTAACAAGCAGAGGTGTGGTGAAGTTGGTTTACTTTCTTGCCGGTGAGGGTATCGACTTTGGTACGATCGTCACACCCCATTTCCTGCCGGATTTCTACCCATCTTTTATTCTTTTTTTTATGTTAACCTTTTTTTTACAATTCTTTTGTTTTTTAAATTCTTTTATTATTTTTTTTTTCATCGAACTTTTGCGTTCCTATTTAACAGTTTTGTTACCGTTGCGTTATGCTTATTTTTATCAACGTTTAGGCGTTATATTTTTGACAGTTTTGTTTATTTATAATCTTTTGGATATTATTAACGCTCTCTTAACAATGTGCGCACTTTTGATTTTTTTATATAGAGTTTCGAAAACGTTAACTTTCTTATGCTTCTCTTTACCCACTTCACCACGTCAGTGTCGTTTCGAACTTTTAAATCTGGTTGTGACACGCGCTTTTAATATTGTTTACGCCGTTAAAGTCTCCGCCGCAACGTACGTAATATTGTTTACGTTGCGACGTCCAATACATAATACTCTTATCTATCTATGTTTCGATCTACAGAACCAAGCCGCGACAATTCATACATACCTTTTATGTACTTTACCACGTTAAAGTCACTGCCGCAACATACGTAATGAGTTTCGTAAATGCGTCGCATCGCGTGGGCTTAATTTCTAGTTGAACTTACACTACCAAAAAACTGAAAAATTTGCCAAAACGGATTTCGTGGGAAATTTGTCGGAATTGGCCGTTAGCGACAAATTTCCGACAAACTCCCGACTAATTTTCCGACGAATTAGCGACAAGAGCCTTTCGTCGATAATTTCCGACAATATTCCGACGATTATATTAAATAAATAAGTTAACTTATATAATAACTTTGTCATAAATTGTAAGAAATCTTTTGGTTACTTTTTTGTTTTTGTTTTGTCGGAAAGTTGTCGCTAACTTGTAGGAAATTTCTCTTGTTAGTAACTTGTCGGAAACTTTTGTAGAAAATATACATGTTTTGTAGTCGTGTTAAAAGCAACGAATTTGTGCAAATTTTATATTTTGAGCGATTACAATACCATAAGGTTTTTTGCGTTTTTGTTTCGGTAATCAACCAAACCAAAACAAACCAAACGTACCAAGTATAATCTCACACATAGCTAACGTTATTAGTAGGGTCTGGGGAGGGTGTGATGAGGGCAAACCTTACCCCTATCCCAAGGGATAGAGAGGCTGCTCCCGTTTAGACCCCCAGCTCCATGGGAAAGAAAAAGATAAAAATATAAATAAAATTAATGAGTAATAAAATAAAATAAATCTAAAAGTAATCTAACAATTAGCAGTGTATGACTAGAGTATATTAGTCACAAGAAACACAACACACCTACAAGAAACAAGACATATGCAAAATCTTTGCTAAACAATTCTACTCTCCCACACAACGGGTCACTCATCCTAAAACCCTAATACGACGTCTCCATGAAATCCTATCATTGATCATGTCCTCTGAGAGGTGTAAATCTAGCAAATCAAGCCTAATCCTCTCATCCCACGTTAATTTCGGTCTCCCCCTGCTCTTTTTCCCCTCTACAACGAGAGTTTCCACCGTTCTCACTGGATCTGTGCTCTGTCTCCTCTTGACATGTCCAAACCATCTCAATCTTCATTCTCTTATCTTATCTGAGATATATGTGACTCCCAATCTCTTCCGAACAACTTAATTTCTTATTCGGTCCTTTCTTGTGTGTTCACACATCCACCTCAACATCCTCATCTCAGCTACATCCATTTTTCGAGCTTGTGTCTTCTTGATGGCCCAACAATCGGTTCCATATAGCATCGCTAGGCGAACTGCTACCCTATAAAATTTACCCTTTAACCCTATTGGGAACCTCTTGTCGCACAAAACACCTGAGGCCGCTCTCCATTTGCACCAACCAGCCTGCACCCGATGGACTACATCATTGTCGATGTCCCCGTTACTCTGGATGACAGATCCTAGATACTTGAACTTCAGTGTCTTAGGGACAACCCATCCTTCAATAGAAATCTGGGTCTCCTCGTCGACGTTTGCACCACTAAAGTTGCAGTGAAGGTACTCGGTTTTAGATCGGCTTATCTTCAAACCTTTGTGCTCTAAGACCGTTCTCCATTCCTCTAGTCTGTTGTTCAATGTCTCTTTACTTTCTGCAATCAACACGATATCATCAGCAAAAAGCATGCACCATGGAATTGCATCTTGAATCGACTTTGACAACTCATCCAAAACTACTGCAAAGAGAAAGGGGCTTAGTGCCGACCCCTGGTGAACTCCCACTTCCACCGGAAAAAAGTCTGTATCCCCCACGGGTGCTCGGACGCATGTCTTAGCCTCATGATACATATCCCTAATTGCCTCAATATATTTACTAGGGATCCCTCTTCCCTCCAAACTTTCCCAGATCAATCTTCTAGGCACACTATCGTACGCCTTTTCAAGATCGATGAACACCATATGTAAATCATGTTTCTTCTCTCTGTGCTTTTCCATTAATCTTCTTAAAATGTGTATCGCCTCCGTAGTGGACCGGCCTGGCATGAACCCAAATTGGTTTGCTGTAACCTGGGTTTGTCGTCTAATCCTTGTATCTATAACTCTTTCCCATAATTTCATTGTATGACATAGGAGCTTAATCCCCCTGTAGTTAGCACAACATTGAGCATCTCCTTTGTTTTTATATAGGGGTACTAAGACACTACGCCTCCACTGATCTGGCACCTTCCCGGTTTTGAAGATATTGTTGAACAGTCTTGTCAACCACTGAACGCCTTCCTCTCCCATACACTTCCACGCTTCAATGGGTATGTTGTCTGGTCCGACTGCCTTAGCTCTTCCCATCTTCTTAAGAGCACTCCTCACTTCTTCCTGTGTGATATTTCGACAATAACAATTATTTCGTTGACTGGATTGAGTAGTGGGATTCTCCGTTATGGCTAGACTTGGTCTACAACTGTTGAAAAGGGTGTAGAAATAGTTTTGCCATCTCAGCTTGATGTCTCGTCCCTTTACCAAAACTCTTCCATCATCTTCCTTGATAAACTTCACGACCCCAAGATCTTGTCTCCTACGCTCCCTATTTTTGGCAATCTTAAACATATGATGCTCCCCTTCCTTGGTGTCTAGTTTTCTATACATCGTTTCATAGGCAAAATTCTTTGCCTCACTCACTGCCTTTTTAGCTTCCCTATTTGCCTGTCTATAGTTCTCCCGTAGTGTCATTATCTCCTCTCCATTACTGCACTGCAACATCTCTTTAAAGCGTTGTTGCTTGTCCTTTATCTTGCTCCGCACCTCCTCATTCCACCACCAAGACTCCTGATGTCCTCTTGTTGCTCCCAATGTGACTCCGAGGGTTTCCTTTGCTGCCTGCGTAACAGTGGTTGCCATAGCAACCCACATCTGGTTTGTGTCGCCATCCTTAGTATTTGTGTTCATCGCCATGACTTTATCTTTAAACAAATTGATGTTTTCGTCCTTCAAATTCCCCCATCTGATCCTTGGTTTATTTTTTCTTCTCCTCTCCGCCACCCTTTTTCTCAAGGTAAAATCGGCCACCAACAGACGATGTTGGGTCGCTACTGACTCTCCTGGAATTACCTTGCAATCCTTCCACCAATTGCGATCCCCTTGTCTCATCAGGAAATAGTCGATCTGCGTGTTGCGCCCCCCGCTACTAAAAGTAATCAAATGTGATTCCCTCTTTATAAAGAACGTGTTTATAATACCAAGATCATGCGCAAGCGCAAAGTCAAGAAGCTCCCTACCATTATCGTTTCTAACACCATAACCAAAACCTCCATGAACCATCGGAAAACCATCACTCTCCTTACCAACGTGACCATTAAAATCACCTCCTAAGCATATTTTCTCCTGTCTAGGTAATGACCTCATTACTCCGTCTAAACTACCCCAAAAATCCCTCCTTTCTTGGTCTCCTAGACCTACATGTGGTGCATAAGCGCTAATAATTGCCACAACTTCCTCACCAAGTACTACTCTCAACACCATGATCCTATCATTATATCTTTTCACTTCCACCACATTACCGTGCAGTTCTTTAGCAACTAGAAAACTCACCCCATTTTTTGTTTCATCGCAACCAGAATGCAACAGTTTGTAGCCATTACACTCACCCCCCCCCTTTGACCCTTCCACCTAGTCTCCTGAAGGCAAGCTACCTGAATCCTATATTTTCTAAGCACGTCTACTAACTCTAACAACTTACTAGTTAGGCTTCCTACATTCCAAGATGCCAAACGTAACCTATACCCCTTATGGTTAGCACTAGATGCACCCCTCTCCCCTGAACATGATCTCAAGGAGACATTATTCCACCTACCGTCTATGTTTGAAATAATACACAAGATGTATTTATTTTTATTTTAACCACAGTTAAGCAAATAGAATATTTATTTTTATTTTAACCACAGTTAAGCAAATAGAATAGACAAATTGCTCATTAATCAAACAGATGCAACACGTATATGCAACAGTCAAAACAAAAAAACAGGGTATGTCTCTCCCTGTGAATCAAGAACAATTGCTGGTCCTCCTTACCCAGACCAAGAATGCCTAAGCATGCAATTCGTGTAACAAGAAGGTAAAACGGACAGAAATAAAGGAGTTGGAACGAACTAACCCAATTGCGCCCAAGTTAGGGTACTCCTTCCTATTCCACCTTGGTATCACCGTCAGTAGAACTAGGGTTTTAGACCGCAGGTCTCCTCCTAGTCTTGAATCGAACTCGCAGCGGTGGCGATAATCGCGGTGCGACGGGGCTGATTTCAGACGACGGTGCAGCGGTGAGGATGATTTAGTTGATCTTTACTCCTTAAAATGGTTAGAATATGCTTCTTCTTTACTTCAATGAACCCAAAAGTGAAAACCCCCAAAATGAGAATCTAGGGTTCGTCACTTACACCTGTCTGTGAATAAGATCGTCTGCAAGTGAGTAAATCAACAAGTAGCCACACGATGTTCCAATAGCAATAACCCTAATATCATCAAACACCAGCCACTCAAGGGCGGATATATATTCTGCCTCAATCGGGGAAAGATTGGGTCGGATCTTGACCCGAAAAGAAGCAGGAGACGAAGGGTGAGACCAGTCGAGAACAAGGAGGAAGTAGCGGTTGGCGATTGCTTACAGAAAATGAAACCCTAGATCGAAATTTCGTGACCTTTGTTCCCTGAATGTTCAATCTGTTAGAACACCAGCAAAACAGAAGATCTATGAAACCCTAGCCGAAGACCCTAAGCAGATGAAGGAAAATATGAAACCGTAGACAGATCTGACCAAGACGATGAAACCTTAGACGGATCTGACCAAGACGATGAAACCGTAGACAGATCTGACCTAGGTTGGCGATTGTTTCGGTAATCAACGCATGACTAAATTTGTAATAATCGGGTCAAGTTTGTGGGTTGCCGGGTCAAATTCGACACAAATCTAAAATTTTACAAGAACTGGAACACGACATATGTATGTGTGGGTTCAGATGAACATGGTTGTTTAAGCCTAAAAATCTTATATTATAATTTTTATATATTACCCTTACTCTCAAATACTAACGTCCACGGCGAATCACAATTTTGCGTTTTTTTTTTATTTTCTAATGTGCACCCCTTTAATTTTCACATTTTCAAATAATAACTCTTAACTTTCTAAACTCAAATATAACTCTACAAAGATATTATTTTGTTTTTGTGTTTAATATTTTTTTCTTTGCGTCTCGCTATAAATTTTGTTTTACTCATTTACAACTACTTACCACAACTCCCTCCTGAAGTTTACAAAATGTCAAAATTATGTGTTTTTCCCCACCGCCACACCACATGTCACCTATCTGAAGTTTGCAAAACGTCAAAATTATGTGTTTTTTATGTACTTAATCACGTTTTTTTTTTGTGCTTAGCCACGTTAGTCACTGCCTCAACTGTTTAAGTTCCGCTTTCCGGCGCAAAGCGCGGGGTGCTAAAGTCACCGTATTTAACGACGTTAGTGTCACAGCCGCAACACGTATACCGAGATTCACAAACGCATGGACTTAATTATGTAGTTAACCATGTTAATATCACTCTATGACCCCGCCACAATGCGAGGATCATAATTTCTAGTTAATACTAAAAAACTATAATTAAAAAAAGATACAAATATGTATAAAATAATTAGATTTAAACTATTAGTTTATAAATGAAAATTGCATTTTTAGAGTTTACAAATGAAGATTGCAGATCTTTTAGGAGGCGGATAAAGCCACAACGGTGACCGATAGTTTTCATCTTATCTTATCTTTTTTTTAACGGCGAACATTGAATCTTGTGACGTCGCACCCTCCCGTCATATGGGAGAGACTCGTCCAACTCTGGCTAATATGTTGTTTTAACCGGACCCACTTGACGTCAGAGTTGGAGAGCATCCAAGGAAAAATCCCACTCAATACGGCCCCTTCCGGGCTTGAGGGAGAGCCGAGGCTCGAACCCTGGATTGGCGTGGGTAAAACCCTGGTGCATCAGCCTAAGAACTAGACCTCATTTGCATGTCTCAGAAATTAATAGTGATGGTAGAGATTAAATCCAGATCCCTTAGAAATTCAGACCTCATGTCAACCACTACACCACAATCTATTACGTAGTTTTCATCTTTATCTTAATAAACAAATAATTGATCCCTCTGAAAATGGTATCCAAAAGGACACGTGGCAAGTGAAAGCAAGTGGGGGCCAAAATTTTCACATACGTGATGCATGCACAAATTTTATGGTCCTTTATTTCCTATATAAATTACACTAGCTTAAAATTTCATATATTATATGAGTTGATAAAATGTAGTATTATATATTTAGTAATAAAAAAATTATATTTAAAAAACCTTTGTATTATACGGGTTGATAAATTATAATATTATATAATTAGTAATAAAAAAGTTTATATATCTTTAAAAACCCATATATTAAACGGTTTAAATACATTAATTTCTATTTAATATAATTTGACTTACATCATTATTTAGTTAAAAATAAAAGTTACATAATTAAATTTTAAAGTTTCTTAAAATAAGAGATAATTTAAAATAAATATGTTTTTATTAGTATAATTAATATTTTTCTTTAAATATAAATTATTATTAAAAAAAGAGTTGTATTTAATAAGAGAGAGGAGCGAAAAAAAATGGTAACAAAGACGTGGACGCGACACGTGACATAAATTATTTTTATTTATTAGATAGTATAGATATAGATTAGCTCATAAATGTGAAGTTATGAAAATAGAGATACAAGTATTTAAAAGAGTATGTTTTTAAAGGTTTTGCTAGTTTCTTGCTACCCTTTATACAATACAATATGTTATTTCTTAAAAAGAAAAGGAAAATTAAATAACACAAACATATTTTTGTGTGAGGGAGGGAGGGAGGGAGGGAGGGAGGGACAGAAGGGTCATTTTCAGGTACCGACAGGATAGTGATGGAGCGGGATGTATGAAATCTTTCTTTTTATAGAATTATATTACGATACAGCAGCAGCATGGTCCATGGGTATTAATCTATGTAGCCACCTGCATGCGATCTCTATTATAAATGTCTTCACACATCCCATCGTCCCATCATTCATCGTAGTATCACACTGGGGTTGATGGCCCAACGATAGAGGAAAATCTTCTAAAAAATATCACGATTTAAAGAGGTCATGGGTTTAAGTCCCACTCTCAACGGTAATTAAGAAAATTGCCTTTCAAAATTTTTTTTTTTCATCCTAGTATCATTTTTTTAAAATCAATATATTATTATTATTAATTAATTAAATCCACCTACCATTTTAATTAAATGTAGTATAATATGATATGATTTCATAATTACGACCAATTCATCCTGATACTTTGAGTAAATAACCTGCTAAGTTTCCTTATAACATGTCATTTAGTATTCGTTTTCATATATTTTATACATATTTGATATATCTATTTATTAAAACTCTTCCTAAAATAGTAAAAAGTTTATATGAATAAATAAATATATATCGATCATCAGTGGCGGATCCAGTAATTTTTTTCAGGGGTTCACTGTTTCTAGCTGTTTCAATTTCATAGGGTCGGACATAAAAAATTTCGGGTCGGTTCGACGTTTCGGGTAGGGTAAGGTTCAGAGGTTCACTGTCGGACCGGTCGGAGATAAAAAATGAGCTGACTTGAAACATAAGCATATATCAAAATAATTAAAAATTAAACTCTTAAAATAGTAAAAGTAATTTTTCAGAACCGGATCAAAGAGCTGACTCTAAAAATTATTCAATTTGTTTCATATGACAACTCTCTCTCATCCCATCAGAATTACAAGGATTTAAAAAATAATAGAAAGTTTATGATAGAAGGTTATATAAAATAGTAACCCCAAATTAAATAAAATAAATATAATCATTAACTAAATTGTCTATTCCTTAAAAAAAAACTAAATTGTCTATTTAATAAATAAAATAATACATCATAATTAATGAAAATTTTAAACTAATAAAATAAATAAATAATGAATATTAACAATTAATGAGCTATTAAAAGAGTAGTAGGGTGCAATGAAACGTCAGTCTTAGAAAGAACAAAAATAGTAGCTAATAAAATATTAGTTTTTATTTTTCAAAAAAAAACTTAAAGCATATTCTTCTTCATTTTCAAGAGCATTTGCAGAGCTTTCTTCTCCGGCTAAAAAACTCCGAACGGCCATGGATTTTAATCTTCCATTTTATCTTATCCGTCGTCGATGGAGATAGGGGTTCACCCCAGTTTTTTTATATAGCGTTCTACTATAATTTCGAAACTCGAGGGTTTCGATAAACCCCCTCCGCCCTACCTAAGTTCGCCCCTGTCGATCATTGAGGGTGGCAAATTTTCATTGTCGTTCATTTTAAAATTTTAAAAATAATTATTAATGTATTTATAGGTGGAAGCACGTTTTCTTCTGTATACGAAAACCTTGGATGAGGTACATTAGTGGACCTCTTACGTGTGTATGCGCATCGTTATCCATTCATGAGTAAAGATCTACACTCTTTAATATGTAAATAAATTTAATATAATTATACGCATTAATAAGTACCTATTTCAGAATAAATTATATATAGCTTTAGAGCTACGAGATACACCAATTTAATTTGCATATTTACTTATATGTATCAATAGATACACAAAGATAAATTTGGTAGATAGAATGGTTTTACATGTTTCATGACCTTTTTATCGGATGTAAATGATTATAGCAATCTAAGGTATAGGAATATAAAGTAAATACATTTATACTATAAGTTTATAATCTATGTTACATATATACTAATGTATATATATATATATAAGCGTCCATGGGGCAAGACGAGAGGGAGAAGAAAAACATAAAAGGGATGAGGGGGTAAGAAGGGAGAGAAAAGTAGAAGGCAAGAAATTAAGGTTCTGGTATCATATAGAATATTGAAAATCTCGTAAGATATTATGTATTATTAATCAACTATATATATATATATAATAAGAAAATTTATAAAGAAAATAGAATCAAATCATATTTCTTAATTATGGTAATTATTTTGCAATAAAGCGTAACTAATATATTATCTCTAATAAAGAGCCGACGCAACGATAAGCATCTGATTTCTCTCTAGTAGAGGTCTTAGGTTTAAATCATTTTTTCACTTGTTTCTGGACATAACTTTTTAAAAGACACATTTTTTAGAACACTAACTCACACACTCATCCACTCCTACTACTAAACCACATCAATTCCTAATCTACCTCATGCCGGATTTGAACCCTTATCTTCTCCAAAGGGTATTTGACTCTAACTACTGGGCTACCAACTTAAATGGCTCTTAAAAGACACCTACCAAGTGCAAAATATGACTTACTTGATCCCGTTGGTTAGAAGGGTATTGATGGTGTCCCATAAATTTTTCGATAACAGATTCTCATGGTTAAATATTTTTTTTTATTTTAAAGAAAAAATAACAAAAGACTGATAATTAAATGATTTGAGACCCACAGTAGCTAATTACCCAAAAATTATCACTATGATTATTAAACCGTTGCATAAATCATGAGCACCTGACTAGTATATAATATTATACACACATACATACATGCATATATATTGCATTGGAACTTTAATATTCAAAATTTAAATAAAGTGTCATGAAAATATGTTGGGGTTGTATAATGCTAGTGCTACAGGCCCATCCTCACCATTAACACAATGTCTCCTATCCCCACCTCAATTAACTTTGGTTCCCATACATGATACATGAGTAATCTTTGGTTACAACTCTACACCCTTGTAATTAAATTAATCTTGCATTGCTTGAAACTTGATGTGAGTTTCTATTTGTCCCAATATATTTTGGTATGGATCAGAGAATGTTTACCATTGTTTTACGAAGTAATCATCTCAACAAATTACAACATATAAGTGTTTGTATACTTCTTTCGCTAATATGATATATATTCTAATGTGAAAAGCTTTTATAGGTAAATAAATCACTTCAATTTTCAAAACGAACTGTTAAATTAGGGAAACAAGTAACTTTGCAAAACGAAACTAACTCATTATAGTTGATCTCATACTCAAACTGTGATTTTTCTGAAAGCACTTTACTTTTAAAAAATTTGACTATTATTTGATTTTGTTAAATATTTACCTCAAATTATTTAGTTTAGAATTAACAACTTAAAAAACGTCAAATTAACCATTTATTTGGAAAGTATTTTCAAATAATTTTTGTATGTTTTTAAGTAAAACTTTATACCAAATGCCTAAATAATTGACTGTTTAATCAAAGCATGGACATTATCAAAATCACCATCATAGGTATTGATAACCGAGCCCATAGACCTTGTTCAGCCCAAGCCTATGAATCCCAACTCAAGCAAAAATCTAAAGAAATTTTGGAGTTTCACAAAGACATTGGGCACGACACCGACGACTGCATCCAGCTACGAAGACAAATTGAGTCGGCGGTCAAATCAAGGAAGCTCGTGCATCTACTTAAAGATATTAAGAATGGTGCTCGTACTACAGATCCAAAGCACGATGACGGACTCATCAAGAAGAAGATCTAATACTTGAACATGATCTAAGGAGGTCCGCGGAAGGGTCATGCACTACACTAAAGACCAAATGAACAATCAGAAGCGTGGAGAGAGCAACAAGTCATCTTCCCACGAGTCAGGGGAGACCCGACAAAAAGAAGACCGCTGGTAATCAAAGCTCTAATGGGGCATTACCAATCCAAATGTGTATTCATTGACGGCGACAACTCAACGGACATCATGTACGAGCAATACTTCCGCCAGCTTGACGCGAAAGATCAGGCACGACTCGAGCTAGTGGACGCACCCATCTCCGGGTTCTCAAACGAAGTAGTACACCCCATCGGGCAGATCTCTTTCCCTGTGACACTCTCAGATGCGAAACATGCGAGAACAGAAATGGTAGAGTTCCTTGTGCTACCAGTAAATTCGAAGCATAATGTAATCCTGGGAAGAGATGCACTAGCAACTTTCAATGCGATACCGTCCACCGCGCAATGGGTTTCCCCACACCCACATGAGTAGCATTAATCTGGGCGGATAGAGAATGTGCATCCATAGGAGGATTCAGACCCGCAAAAGCTCTCAAACTGTCGAAATGCGATGTCCGAGAGAAATGGATCCCGAACCCAAGATTCCTGGAGCAACCGATTGTCATTGGTCCCGTGATTTCCGGGAATATCAGAGATCACTTCAAGCAGTTGTTGATTAGGTATGCAGACGTTTTCGCGTGGCAACCCTCAGACATGAAAGGAGTCCCGCGATTGATGGCGGAACACCGTTTGCATACATATAAGTCAGTTGAGCCGGTAGCCCAAAAGCGCTGGAACATGGAGGTGAAAGGAGTAGAGACCTAGAGAAGTAGGTCAAAGAACTATTAAAGGCAAGAATCATCCGCGAGGTTAGATACCAAACATGGGTAGCTAACCCAGTGATGGTAAAGAAGGCATATGGCAGTTGGCGCATGTGTGTTGATTACAAAGACCTAAACAAGGTATGTCTAAAAGATTGCTACCCACTCCCAGAAATTGATTTGAAAACCGACTCCCTCGCGCCTTATAGGTTTAAATGCTTCCTGGACGCATACAAAGGCTATCACCAGATTCAAATGGCCATTGAAGCCGAAGACAAAACAACTTTCCATACCAACATCGGCATTTTTCACTACACCAAAATGCCATTCGGGTTAAAAACGCGGGCGCCACTTATCAAAGGCTAATGGACAGGGCTTTCTCCCACCGGGTGGGGAAGAACCTAGAGGTCTACGTAGACGACCTAGTCATCAAAAGCAAGGAGGAAGACACAATGCTCAAAGACATCAAGGAAACCTTTGACCGGCTGTGCAACATCAACATGAAACTCAACCCCGTCAAATGTTCATTTGGCATGGAAGAAGGTAAGTTTTTGGTAGTAATGGTTACCAAGGATGGTTTTAGACCTAACTCAGAGAAAGTCTTGGCAATCACGCGCATGCCATCCCTATCATCCATCAAGGAGGTTCAAACACTCAACGACCGATTGGTGGCAATCAACAGGCTCCTGGCCAACCACGATACTAAAGCATTACCATTCACCGCGATGTTGAAAAACGGCCTCAAGAAGAGCCAATTCCGCTGGACTACAGAAGCTGAGGTCGCATTCCAAGAAATGAAATACTATCTGATGAACCTCCTAACCCTCACTGCCCCAACACCAGGAAAAACATTGATCCTGTATCTGTCCGCGGCTGACAAGGCGTTCGGCGCGGTCCTGATGGTCGAAAGGAGAGGAATACAGACACCGATTTATTACGCCAGCAGGGTGCTAATCGGTCCCGAGACACGATACTCAATACGGGAAAAGTTGGTGCTAACACTAGTCCACGCATAGCGCAGATTGAACAGATACTTCCAGGCACATTCAGTAACGATACTGACAAATCACAAGCTCCAAAACATTTTGCGAAGGCCTGAGATGTCAGGAAAGTTGGCACAATGGTCCATAGAGTTAGACGAGCATCAGCTAAACTACAAACCTAGGCCAACAATCAAAGGCCAGGTCCTGGCGGATTTCATCATGAAAATCACAGAGGAAAAGGCACATGAATGTCTCCGCAATGAAGAAGAGCATCTGGTGAAGAAAGAGCACAAACGTCCGTGGTCCCTATTCATAGACGGGGCATCCAACGAGAAAGGCTCCGGTGCAGGATTACGTCTTTTAAGCCCGGAGGGCGACGAATTCACTTACGCGATACGCCTAGAATTCAAAAGCACTTACAACGAGGCAGGATACGAAGCCTTATTAGTAGGGCTTCGAATCGCAAAAAAAAATGGGGGCCGATAACGTGGAAGCACATGTGGACTCTATGCTTGTCACAGGATAAATAAACGAAGCATATGATGCCAAAGATCCCACAATGATCTTGTACTTGGAACAAGCTAAGGATCTTATGCGTAGGTTCTCATCCTGCAAAGTGATCCATATTAAGAGAAGCGAGAACAAACCAGCGGATACTTTAAGAAAAATGGCATCCACAAGCTTTAATCATCTAGCCAAAGAAATCCATGTTGAGGTTCTAAATACACTATCAATCTCGCGGAAGCAAGTTATTGTGATCCAAACAAGTGGGAGGTCATGGATGACTCCTATCTTAACATACCTCACCTCGAGCGTTTTGCCAGAGGAAAAATCTGAAGCCAGAAAATTGCAACATAAAGCTCTGCACTACCAAGTACAAGACGGCATCCTCTACCGACGATCCTACCTGGGACCCTCTTACGGTGCGCCGATGCAGAGTATTCAAATTACCTAATAAGAGAGGTTCATGAGGGCATCTTTGGCATGCACGCAAGACCAAGAATGGTGGTCACAAAGGTAATGAATGGCTGTTACTATTGGCCGGGGATGCACATGGACGCGGTCAAAGAACTCTGCAAATGCAACATATGCCAACGACACGCTCCTCGTACCTTGCGACCCAAAAACAACCTGATACCCGTATCTGTGGCATGGCCCTTTCAAAAGTAGGCAATTGACATCGTTGGTCCCTTCCCATAAGCCCAAGGCGGGTCAAATTTCTAATAGTAGTCGTGGAGTACTTCACAAAATGGGCGGAAACAAAGCCACTTGCAACCATCCCAGCAACTCAGGTGAAAATGTTTTTAGGGAATTCATAATATGTCATTTTGGCCTACCATGCACCTCGTAAGCGACAATGGAACATAGTTTGCGGACACAAAGCTAAAAGAATGGTGCGCAGAACTGGGCATTATACAAATCTTCACCTCGGTATATCATCCACAGGGCAATGGTCAGGTAGAACGCACTAATCGCACCCTGGGGGAGGGGATAAAGGCACGCCTAGATCAATGGGGGCATTCATGGGTTGACGAGTTGCCACACGTGTGTAACACCTGCCATGAAAAATTCCAAGATTTGTCTAAGGTATAAACTATAGGGACTATAAGTATAATCATTCCATAGATCAAGGATCAAAAAGTGACAAACTTAAAATTAAAACGGTAACGGACTGTCACGGACGGTAACGGTCCGTTACGGGTTGAGCACGTGAACAATGATGACGTGCCACGTGTCAAGTGACTAATGGGCAAAAACTAACGCGTGGAAACCCTATAACGGGCCATCATGCCTGGTAACGGTCCGTCACAGCCGTAAAACCATCTGGGTGCACCACGTATCACTTCGCAACGGACCGTCACGCCGCAAAATGACTAGAGGGTGACTCGTGTCCTATGACTGCACAAGCCCTTATCTGGTGACCGGTCGTCACCAACCGTAACGGTCGGTCACGGGTCCAGAATTTGCCCTATAAAAGGATGGTCGGGTTCATTCGATTTTCTCACAACTCAAACGTTCTTCACTCTCAAAATTCATTCAAGGAGATCCTTAGACGACTTCCGACGATCTTGGTCCAATTCCCGCTTGTTTTAGCGCCTGATTTAAGAAGAAACGCTCTTAGAAGTGTCGAAACGCTAGAGAAACAAAGATAAGAAGTTGATTATTTAATTTCCAACTTAGAGACTCATTCCTATTATCAAGGTGAATACTTTATCTATTTCAAAACTTGTGTCAAACATTTTCGCTTACGAAAATGCCCAAATAAAGGTTAAGGGAATAATGCTCAACATTCTTCTACGAACAAAGCATTCAGACCATATGTATACGTAAAACTTGCAAGGGATACACGGGTCTCGGGTGAAAGTCCCGGATTGAGGCTGGTGCTTATCTTATAACAAATTCGGAGGCGTAGACCTGTCCGTTGTTATAAGGTATGACGCCATTGTATACAGTGGTGCGTATGATCAAGAGATAAGGGCCTGCTGAATATGTAGAATGAACACAAAGTTGTGATTATGAAATTAATACTTGTTTGTGCTAAATGATTTTCCTGTCAAGATAATTGTATTCACCGGTGTTCGCGCTGACGTTTTATTTTCAAAATGTTTTCAGGCAATGAATAAAATGGAAAGGAAAGGGGATACGGGTAGACGTAAGATCTGACCTAGGATTGAATGTTGAAACAGGATAAATTGCATGTTGGATTCTCAGGCCTCGTGCATAAGAAATCCTAAAAGATGAAAAAGGAGATAGGACCAAGGGACTGATCAACCTTAGATAGTACTATTTCCAATGGCTTGAAACTTGTCCAAAGGAGACAAGAAATGTATTTGGTTTCAAACTCTGTTTTGTAATCAAATGAATAGGGTATTTAATTCCCTATATTTATGAAATAAATACGAGACTTTTGTTTTCCAACTAAGTCTTGGTGTTTACAAAAACAACCCTTGAGGTTGAACAAAATAATGAAACGATCCTTGTGAAAAAGACTTCCGCAGTGTTTTATAAAAACTCTGAAATCAAAACAGGTACTAATCGTGATCACCCTCTTCCAGGGGGTGCCTGAGGCGGGGTGTGACAAGGTTGGTATCAGAGCCACAGGTTTTAGCGAATTAGATACTTGGATTTAGTGTTTAAGCTTTAACCATAAATTTATTTGATACTTTAAAATTAAGATAAAGAAACAAGGTAACCTTCTGACCGGTATGTAGTTATCTGACAAACGAAATGTTCTGTATAAAGGAAAGAGTGGTGTATAAATCTCTACTAGAGCCGTCATTCTTTCCTGGGAACATCTTTGTTGTAGATACTGCTCTATAAAGATAACCATCCTTGTAGAGCTTTAGTTAAGATAAGGATACTAGCCTTAGTGTCTAAGTCTTGATCCAAAAGAATAAGATAAGTACTAAATTCGTAGAAGTCTGGAGATAACTCTGTTCCTGTTTATTATGATCCCAATCGTCCAATTAAGCAAGAATCACATGAATATCACCAATTAGGTTCACAAATGAATCCCATTTCTTCACCCTATTACAATAACGATCCCTTTGCTATCATTCTGGATGACGTTAATCCCGAATACCATTCCCAATCTTATGATACCTCAAGCCAATAGATGGATGCTGGATCAAATTTCAGCAATTTGAATACTGTTGTAGCTGAATCTAGTCAAGCTCCGCAGAATGTGTCAACTGAGGAGGACCTATCTGAAAAATCTCATCATTTCGAACCTGCTTCTGAAAACCCCGAGGACTACCCATTTTATAATAATCCTGAATCCCTTATCATGTACGATCCTTACATATTTCTTGAACCAGTTTACCATGGTACTTTTGAAACCTATTTCCAACCTCCTCCAGATTATCAAAATGCTTACAACGATATTATGGTAGGACTCCGTGAGCCCCCGCCAAAATACGGTTATGAGCATAGTATGCCTTCTTCTCCTATTTAATGCCTAGATCGTTCGATGCGCCAAACGGACGAGGTAACACGGGAGAAAATCATGGATAAGGTAAGAACTCAATTTTATGGAAAACAAGTGTACGAATATGGAGAGGATTTGATGACTCTTGGAAAAGAGTTGATGAAGGATTAAAATCTTATGTATATTTTGTTTCCTTGTAATATATTTTTAATAATATAATAAAGTTCGTTTTGATTTATTGTGTATACAGATATGGTTAGAAAAGGCAAAGGTCTTAGTTTCTTCCGAAAATTTGCCCCAACTAATTATCATGAACGTAAAATGAATGAAACTACTATAAAAAGTAATGAGGAAACTCAGAAGCCTCGGAGAAATAGGAAACCTTAATGTTCCCTATAATCCTTCTATAAGTTTTCTTTTTACTCCCACTGCTGGAAGCTATAATATCACTCCAATATATTCATATAACTTTCATGAGGGATACGTTGAAATGTATTATGAGAATAGATGTGATCCTGAAGAAGAAGAAGGAGCTGATTCTAATGTATCGTACGTTCCATACTATGGGATTGTTCCTCTCCCTGGTCCTCATATAAATGAGAATGCATCGGGAAGTGAAAGGAAACAAATGTTATTGAATCGGATAGTTGAACTGGAACAAGAGAAAGCTGAAGTTAAAGCTCAGAATGCTTTGTTGGTTCAAGCTCTTAAAGAAAAGAATTTTAGAAATTTCTAGGAACAATGATTTCTATATGTACTCTTTTCTTGTATATATTTTATCAATAAAAATTTCTGTTTTTAATTCCAATCTTATTTCTCTTATAGCATGTATAAACAAACTGGACCTTTTCACAATACGAGAGGTAAGAAAAACAGACGGTAGTTGAAAACGCTGCTGAAGTCCCTGATTCTCGTAAAGAACTCTAGAAAATGATTACGGAAGGAATCAAGGATTCTCTTCCAGTGATCTTTACTGAGATGGAAAAGAGGCAAGCTGATAAATTAACCGCCCAGCCATCAATTCCAAAATCTGTCCATTCTCAACCCATAACTCAACATACCCGAACCATTACTCAATCCAAACCTGAAGGTTCTGCTACTCATCCAACCAAGAAAATTGAAAGAGAAGAATATTACCATAACTCTTCTAAAGATAAGGGTATGGGTAATAATTATGGCCATCTAGAAAAGAAGAGGAAGATTTCTGGTTGTACATACAAAATGTTTCAGGATTGCAAACCATATAACTTTTCTCTGAGAGAAGGAGGAATAGCCACACCGAGGTGGATTGAGAAGACTGAATTTGTGCTGGAAATCAGTAAGTGTGCCGAGGAAGATAACGTTCTTTATGCTTCCAATCTATTCAAAGATCAAGCTTTGAAGTGGTGGAATAATATTATTGCCACCAAAGGAAGGGATGTAGCCAATGCTATGGGCTGGAATGCCTTCAAGACAAGAGTGGAGAAGAAATATGTTCCCCAGAATATAAGGGAACAAATCGAAGGAAATTTTTGGACTCTGAAGATGATTGGAACAAATCATCAAGATTATTCGACTAAACTCCTCGAGTATGCTCGAATAGTTCCTCATCTTGCTACCCCAGAATCTAATCTGATAAAGATATATATTTGGGGTCTGATCGGAGAAATTCGTAATATGGTCAAGGTTGCTAAATGTGAAACCCTTGACGATTCTATGGATCTGGGAGCCTCCTTAACTAATAGTTTAATCAGAAATCTAGAGGAGGGGAAAAAGAAGAAAGAAACAACTAGGCAAGGTCCAAGTGGTTCTAAGATGCCAGGAGCAAGCTTCAGCTCTAGAAATAACAACTCTTCCATTCATGAATGTCCAAAGTGCAAGAGAAGGCACTTGGCACAATGTCGATCTGGAATTTATTGCAACTTCTGCAAAATGTCCGGGCACAAAACGGAGGATTGTTACAAGAAGAAATCAATCACTTGTTTTGAATGTGGTGAGGCTGGCCACATAAAAATTTATTTTCCCAAACTGAAAAAGCCTGAAGGGACATGTCCTAAGCCTTCTGAGGGATAAAGAAGATTGCACGAGCGTTCATTCTCAATACTCATGAAGCAGCGGGTATGCCCGACGTCATTACAGGTACATTTCTTGTCAATGATATTTATGCTCGAGTTCTATTTGACCCTGGTGCAAACCAAAGTTTTATAGATCATAAATTCTATAGACTGTTAAATAAAACTCTAGCTAAATTAGACAAGAAATACATGGTAGAAACTGTCAATGCGGACCTGGTCCATATCTCAAAAATTCTGAACGATTGTAACATCACACTATCAGGACATGTTATTCCTGCACAACTGTTGCCAATGACTTTGGCAGGATTTAATATTGTCCTAGGAATGGATTGGTCAGCCTCTAACCAAGCCCATATCCTGTGTGATAAGAAAGCCATAGAACTTCGTTCACCAAAAGGTGATATCCTAACTATAAATGGTGATAAATTATCCAACACTGTTGGAATAATTTCCATGTTAAAAGCCACAAAATATCTACAAAAGGGATGCTTAGCATACCTTGTATCTGTGACCACCGACACTAAGAAGAAGAATGAAGATGTGCCGGTTGTGGCTGAATTTCCTGATGTCTTTCCCGACGAACTTCCTAGAATTCCACGTGAGAGAGAAGTGGAGTTCAGAATTATCTAGTACCCGGTACAGCACCGATTGCCAAAGCCCCATACAGGTTAGCTCCAAATGAAATGGCAGAATTAAAGAAGCAGTTGGATGAATTACTAGAGAATGGATTTATAAGATCAAGCTCATCGCCTTGGGGAGCTCCAGTCTTATTCGTTAAGAAGAAAGATGGTTCAATGCGCATGTGTATTGACTATCGTGAGCTGAATAAAGTCACGATTAAGAACCGTTATCCGCTTCCTAGGATTGAGGATCTTTTTGATCAACTTCAGGGAGATCAATGTTTCTCGAAAATCGATCTTCGTTCTGGCTATCATCAATTGAAAGTTCAGGAAGAAGATATTCCCAAAACAGCCTTCAGAACTCCATATGGTCATTATGAGTTTACGGTAATGCCGTTTGGACTCACTAATGCACCACCTGCATTTATGGATATGATGAATCGATTATATAAACCTTACTTGGATAAATTCGTTATTGTATTCATCGACGATATCCTTATTTACTCCAAAAGTAAGGAAGATCATACAAGTCACCTGAAAATCTTGCTAAATTCTCAAAATGTGAATTCTGGTTGTCAGAAGTTCAATTTCTTGGACATGTCATTACCGCTAATGGTATCCAAGTTGCTCTAGTTAAAATTGAAGCAATATCCAAATGGGAAATCCTGAAATCTCCGACTGAAGACCGAAGTTTTCTCGGTTTAGCTAGTTATTATAGGAGATTTACCCAAAACTTTTCTCGCTTTTTTGTTCCATTAACTTCTCTGACTCGCAAGTCAGTTAAGTATGAATGGAGTGTCACACCCGTAACACAGGATAGTTGTCTAACCAGAGTAGTACCTCCAACATAGATGTTCCCAGGAAAGAACGACGGGTCTAGGAGAGATTTATACACCGCTCTTTCCTTAGACAGAACATTCCGTTTGTCAGATAACTACATACCTGTCAGAAGGTCGCCTTCTAGTTACTGTGACGTTAATACCATAAACACACAGCGGAAGACTTACAAGTTATAACTATTTCATTCCATATATAACATTGTTTTACAATAAGGACTGACTGGTAAATACAACATAAACTCTAGACTTATAGCTCACGAAGAATCATGCCATCCAATCAGGCCTCACGGTTACATAAGAACCTGCTCTCAGTCATCTCTATCTCAAAATACTTGTACATCTCCTGGAATGCCAACTACAAGCTAGTAGTCACATGTGCTAAAAAACATTTGAAAATATTTTGGATCAGCATAACGCTGGTGAGTTCATAAACAAAATCTTATTTTCACAACATGTATCCATGATACAAGAATGCCCCATCTGGGTCTTATAATCATTCCCTCCCAATCCATCACCCAGTAACCTCACATGGATTCTGAGTCTATAACATACATATATACGGGCGACTCCCTGGCTTCCGGATACAAGTTCGGCCAAATACGAAAGGATCAGTTCTCGCCCGTTAGTCTCCCCAATTTTGGCCTTAATAAGTACTTATTATAGGATATATGCACGGATAGTATTGGGATCTCAGATCAAAATCATTTACAAAACATTTTATAGAGCACAGTTTAGAGGAACTCACCTTAAGCAGAACCTCCGTCTGAATTAATATAATAATCAATACCTTGACCGAACCCTAAATCATAACTGACATCATCATAAACAATATCCATATCTTAGGTTTACACAAAGGAACCTTAGGGTGTTCAGAATCCTTACCTCGACACAATCTACGGCAAATTTGCTTATGAATTGCGAGAAACCGGACCCTCGTATGCGAACCGAAGCTCGGGAACGTCTTCTCAGAAGTTTTTGTGTGTAATGGAAGTGTGAAAGGTTTGAGAACATGGCTGGGCTCATTCAACTATTTATAGGGCAAAGGTTAGGGTTGTGACGGACCGTTACCACCGGTGACGGTCCGTCACCCAATTATGGGCGGCAAGCGTAACGGACCGTTACACGCGTCATAATTGCCCCGCTAGTCAACATACACGTGTCATTCCCTAGTTCATTGTCGTGCTGAGCCCGTAACAGACCGTTATGTCCTGTGACAGTCCGTCACCATCGTAACAGACCGTTATCTACTTGTGACGGTCCGTCACAGTCTCAAATTCCATTTTTCTCATTTTTGGTCCTTGAACTTTTAGGACTTTACACTTATACTCCTTGGACTTATTCTTTTAGACACTTTTAGCTTCTAAACTACTTGGGAATTATCTAGGTGTTAAATGGGGACCTAAGCAATCTGAAGCCTTAAAACTCTGAAACAGAAACTGACACAAGCACCCATACTGGCTTTGCTAGATGGAAATGAAGGCTTTTCAATCTATTGTGATGCTTCACACACCGACTTTGGTTGTGTGTTAATGCAAGGGAGCAAGGTTATTGCTTATTGATGTAGTGCAAAGCACACATCTTTATTCCTAGTGTTTTGTGCGCTTCTAGTTAGTTTTATCTTTGTTTTGAGTCATTTTTGTATAATATTGAGTCTTTGTCTTGTTTGCAGTTGCTCGTAATAAATACAAGTGAATACGTGAAGAAATCGAGCAAGAGAATGAAAGCCGGAAGAACAAAAGAAGAAAATGTGAAACTTATGCCTCTCGCGGTACGCGAGCGAGTAGAAGGAAAGCTCTCGCGGTACGCTAGGAAACTCAGAGAGGAACCCGACTATTGTGGCCCTCGCAGTACGCGAAGGGCTGGACCATGTTCTCTCGCGGTACGCGAGAAACCGTAATGCCGCAAAACCCTAGATTTTCAAATTAAAAAGATTTTGATTGCCATTATGCAAGGAGTTCGAATTATTGCCGTCCATAGAAGGGTTTAGGGCGATTTTGAGGAGAAGGAAGTCAATCGGAGTGAAAAGGTGAAGGCTTTGAGATCGGTGTTCGTTGTTTAAGCTTTTCTAGGTTTCAAGATTTGAATCTTTACCTTTGATTTGAATGTTTGATACCATGAATCTTGTTTATTATTTCTGTTTGAATGTTTTAAGCATGATTCTAGGCTAAAATTTATATATTGCCTAGGTCATATGATGAATACTTGTTAAAGTTTCGATTTTTATCGGTTGTGGTTATTTTGAATGGACTAATGATTTTGTAAACAATCTTTGAGTTGATTATTGTGATGTTTTTGCATGTTTAGATCTGATTATGTGGTTGATTTCAATTTCTTGCGTTGATTGTGATTGTCTACCAGTTTGATTAGCGTATCTTGGTCATAGATCTTAGGGTTTATGATTAGGGTGGTTTGCTAGACGTAGTAACCATAGGAGTTGTCATTGATTGCTGATTAGAATTAAATGTGTATCCTAGTTCAATACCCGAGCGGTGAGAATTAGCCGTTTGGTCTTCGTCATTAGGAATCCGAGTGTCAGCTGTCAGAGAGGAAGCCAGTATTAGGTGTCTAGTGATTGTTTCTATTCATGTCATAGTTGTTAACTTGGGATTACCCCATGCATTCTTCGAGTGTATTGGTGGACGGAGAGACTGAGAAGTAATCTGTCTATTAGGGTACTTTATCATACTTGGAAATACCTGAGAGGTGATCTAACCATCTGGTGAGTTGAGTACACTTTAGGTAGCTTAGTTGGTGACACCCTGAGAGTGATTAGGGATCCACTAGGTAGTCTTTAGTTGTCATCTTTAGAAACTCAGATCCATCATAGTTTCCAGAACTGATAGAAGTTTTTGTTTTCAAGTAGAATTCTGACCTAGGTGATAATCTTCCCATTCTTGACTTTACCTTTGTCCTTTGTCTGGTTAGTTGAGTCGATCTTAGTTTATTGCATTATTAGTTTAGTATTTAGTGTAGTCAACCCCTCAAACCAATTAAATCTTTAGTCCATGTCAGAGTCTAGTATTGGTATTCAGTGTCTCTAGGGTTCAATATTCCGGTTTACCTTTAAGTTGTGCTACATTCGACAGGTACACTTGCCTGTCAGTGCGGTTTAGTTCATAGGTATTCCTATTATTACTTAGGAGTCTAGGTTAGGTTTTGTTAGTTTTTATAGACCGTCTGGACGACACCACGTCCATGTCAGAGTCTAGTATTGGTATTCAGTGTCTCTAGGGTTCAATATTCCGGTTTACCTTTAAGTTGTGCTACATTCGACAGGTACACTTGCCTGTCAGTGCGGTTTAGTTCATAGGTATTCCTATTATTACTTAGGAGTCTAGGTTAGGTTTTGTTAGTTTTTATAGACCGTCTGGACGACACCACTTATGCTTCCAGACAATTAAAAACTCATGAAAAGAATTATACGACTCATGATTTAGAGTTGGGCGCCATAATATTCGCACTGAAATTATGGAGGCACTATCTCTATGGAGTCAAATTCACCGTATTCATTGATCATAAAAGCCTAAAGTATATATTTAGTCAAAAAAACTGAATATGAGACAAAGGCGTTGTATGGAAGTCCTGAATGATTATGAGTGCGAAATCTGCTATCATGAAGGCAAAGCCAATGTTGTAGCTGACGCCTTAAGTAGAAAAGAACATGAGAAACTAAAACGAGTTCGTGCTTTAAGACTCGATCTTCAAATTGATCTTATTACTCGTATTAAGGAATCTCAAAAATTTGCTTTACAAGAACCAAACCTTTTGAAAGAAGGTTTGAGAGGCATGGTTGACCAACTGATCAAAGGTGACAATGATATTCTTAGAATGAATACGAGAATCGGGGTTCCTATACATGGAAATGTACGTGAAGAAATTCTTGAAGAAGCACATAAATCTAAGTATACGATGCATCCTAGAAGCGATAAAATGTACAAAAACCTAAAAGCCAATTACTGGTGATAGGAATGAAGAAACATATTGCTATCTATGTTGCAAAATGCTTAACCTGCTCTCAAGTTAAAGCTGAACATCAAAAGTCGTCTGGCTTGTTACAGCAACTTGATATTCCTATCTAGAAATGGGAGATGATAACCATGGATTTTATTACGAAACTTCCCCGAACCAGTCGAGGAAATGATACCATCTGGGTTATTATTGACAGACTTACTAGGTCTGCTCATTTTATTCCCCTTAAAGAAACGTTCAGTATGGATAAGTTGGCAAAATTGTACGTTAACGAAATCGTGTCTTTACACGGTGTGTGATGTCGCCCAGACGGTCTATAAAACTAAAGAATAAAAACCTAACTAGACTCCTAAGTAATAAAAGGAGTACCTTCAACTAAACCACACTGACAGGCAAGTGTACCTATCGAGTGTAGCACAGCTTAACGGTAAACCGAGTTATCGAACCCTAGAGACACTGTATAACTATACTAGACTCTGAATCGGACTAAAGATTAAATTGGTTTGGGGGGTTTTACTACACTAAATATTAACTAATGAATGCAATAAACTAAAAACGACTTAGCTATCAAGAACAAGATCTAAGGTGAAATCAGAAGATGGGAAGGATACTACCTAGGTCGGAATCCTACTTGCAAAGAACAACTTCTACCGGTTCTGGAAACTGTGATGGATCTGGGTTTCTAAAGATGACAACTAAAGACTACCTAGTGGATCCCTAATCACTCTCAGGGTGTCACCAACTAAGCTACCTAAAGTTGTACTCAACTCACCAGATTGTTGGATCACTTCTCAGGTATTTCCAAGTATGATAAAGTACCCTAATAGACAGATTACCTCTCAGTCTCTCCGTCCACCAATACACTCGAAGAATGCACGGGGTAATCTCAAGTTAACAACTATGACACGAATAGCAACAATCACTAGACACCTAATACCGTCTTCCTCTCAGACAGCTGACACTCGGATTCCTAATGACGAAGATTAAACGACTAATTCTCACCTCTCGGGTATTGAACTAGGATGCACACTCAATTCAATTCAGCAATCAATCACAATCCCTAAGGTCACTACGTCTAGCAAACCACTCACAATCACAAACCATAAGATATATGACATAAACACGCAGATCAAACTAGCAGACAACCACAATCAACGCAGGGAGTTATAATCAACCACACAATCAAACATGAGCAAACATATTCATCACAATTATTAACTCAAAGATTGCTTACAAAATCATTAGTCTATTCAAAATAACCAAAACCGATAAAAATCAATACTTTAACATGTATTCATCATGTGACCTAGGCAATATCAAAGTTCTAGCCTAGGATCATGCTTAAACAACCAAAACAGAAGTAAAAACACAAAACCATGGTACCAAATATTCAAATCAAAGGTAAAAATCCAATCTTGCAAACCGAATACGTAGAACTACAAACACGGAATACAAAGTTGCAAGCTTTCCTCTTCAATTGGCTTCTCCAGCCTCAAAATCGCCTCTAACCCTTCTCTGGACGGCAAAAGATCGAACTCTTCTCATAATGGGAATCAAAATCTATTTAAAATCGAAATCTAGGGTTTTTGCGGAAATTCCTTCCCTCGCGTACCGCGAGAGGTTTGGGGTGGGTTCCTCGCGTACCGCGAGGAACAAAATAGTCGCAACCGGATTTTCTTTCCCTCGCGTACCGCGAGGCAATTCTCTCTTCTCTCTCGCGTACCGCGAGAGCTTGAAATTCAACATTTTTCTCTTTAACTTCCCGGCTTCACTTTCTTGCTCGGTTTCTTCACATATTGACTTGTAATCTTCACGAACACCTACACACATAACATAGACTCAATAAGTATACAAAAACGACTCAAAACAAACACAAAACTATCTAAAACGAACTAAAACAATGGAATAAAGATGTGTGCTTCGCACTACATCAAACATCCCCACACTTAACCTTTTTTCATTCTCAAAAAAGTCTGCAAATGGAATCATAACTCAGATCTAACTTAACAAACATCAATTACCAATTAGCAAAACATACTCACGCGTTAAAAAGCAATAATCAGTATTTCTGTCCGATTAAACCCAACACCAACTTTTCAAGACCTCGTTATGTGTTCTATTATTCTTTACCAAGCATATCAATCAACCTATGTGACTCACACTTAGAAGCTACAGCTCTACCTAATCCCGTCTCATGGTTATGTTTAGGTACGGATCAAACCATATAGATTTACCCTTCCACATTAAACTAAAATTTATAGGTTTTTCGAAATCAGATGAAATCATGAATGAATGATAATGAGCATAATTAAGCAAATTAAACTTCATCTAGAGGCGTTTCAACCAAGTCACTATCCCGGAAGATAACACATAGACTAAGTCTAAACAATAAAGCATATAAGAATCACTTAGGGATGTATCCTCTAAGTCGCCATCCCAGAGGGAAACACATAAGCAAAACTCACATTTCAAATCAAATAAGCTCGTGAATTATGGAATTTATGGATGCGGGCGCCACAAAAACTCAGATTTATTCTCATAAAAAGAGAATGGTGTGTCATGAAATTTCAAAAACCTCTAAATTTTAACTTAACGTGGTACGTATCACCCTATTTTGACAGTTTTAGTATTACTGACACTCTAAGATAAGTACCCACAAGATATCATGATTTAATTCAATTATTAATCTTATTTAACACAAACAGGATATTTAAGCTTTACTAGCTGGCTGGGTCTACCAAAACATCACTAATTAAACGCGTTTTCTATTATTTAATCATTTAAAATCAACAAGCAGATCTAGTTGTACTATCATTTTCCATTTATATGCAATTATTTCCAAGGACATTTTTCAATTTTTTTTAATTTTTTTGTATTTTTGAATTTTTATAAACAAGACAAAGTAGACTCAACGAAACACTCACATCCCCACACTTGAAAGACACATTGTCCTCAATGTGAAGCAAAACACAACTAAAATAAAAATAAGCAAAAATAAAAAAAAACAGGAAGCGACTTAGCTGGTAATGTAGCAGTAATATATCCAACTTCCTCTTCCACGTTATGTGCACCGTATAGCACAAACTGCTATCGGGTTGCCTTTACAAACTTCATATAAGTGATAATCGACCCCTCCCAGATGGAGATTGAGTACGGACGGAGCGATAAAACCTGCAAAATAAACCTCACAACAAACTCGCAGCATTAAACTGACTCAAATTAAAATAAAGACTCGACTGACTCAAACTGAAATTAAAGACTCAAGATAGATAGCATGCAGAAAAACATACTCAATGGGTGACAAACATATAGACATGAATGCCACAGCAAAGGCGGTCAACGGTTATGAACGATTTCAATTCCCCATGGTAATGGTATGAATGGATGATGGATAATGATAGAGGTGATGTGAATGTTAGTGGTAGTATGGTGATGGGTGGTGGTTGATGGTTAGTAGTGCTGAATGACGGTGTGCGATGAGGGATACCATGGAAAACAAGGAAGAAAGGCACTTCCAGGGGTGCCCCGCGTACCGCGAAGAACAGGCGGCCACTCCTCGCATACCGCGAGGAAGTGGCATTTAAGCCGACAATGTCTTTTGTCTCTCGCGTACCGTGAGAAACCCCAAACACACCCACGCGTACCGCGAGGGACCCCTGGTGACAGAAAGTTAAGGGGGGGTTTTATACTTTGAAAAATTTTCACCCCTTAACTTCTTCTCACCCAAATTCCAATAAAAACCTATTCCAAGCATAAACACAAATGTAAAAATACCTTGAACTTCATTCATGATGATTTTCCTCACCGAATCAAGCGCGAATCCCTGCAAGACACGACACAAACAAAACACACACACACACATCGAAAAACACAGAAAAAACACGGACTCAAACCAAGTAATGCAAACAAACTCTACATCCTGAGCACTTGCCCGAGACTCAAACAAGCCTATCAGGAGGCTTCTCCTTGATCCTAACCAGTACCGCCTTCATCCTTCATGGCCTCCCGATTCTCCAAAACCTCAACATACTTCTATTTCTACCAAACTTCAAACTTCTACTATGTCTATCACTTCGATCCTTCCACCATATCTTAAACTTACCAGGTTCAAAGATAACCCGGTTCAAGTATTTCAGCAGCTTATCTCCCCTAGACATCCCCACACTTGGAGCTTTCAATCTCTCTAAATAAGATGAATCTATCAAAGCACGAGTTCTCTTCCGGGGTGGCCTAGACCTAGGAACACTAGAACTAGGGGTCGGATCAATGATTCTCCCCTCATAAATCACAATGGTGATGGGTAACGGTTTAGGAATGGGATTTTCTATATGTGGGACCTCTAAACCTTCCCCTGGATCTTCAACACTCTCCACCATGGGTGCATCACAAACTATTTTCTCTACTTGTGCTAATATGCCACTCAAACTGTAATCATCATCGTCAGCACTTAAGAATGAGGACCCTACTAATTTCTTTTCAAACTCTTCCAACCAATCCGGAGGCTCTTCAATCTTTCCTTCTTCATCCCTTTCAACATCATCCTCTCCTGGATTAGAGTCTCGTTAGTAGTCTGTGAAGATATCAAGCATGCACACGGAGTGGCTATGCTCTCCAACATCCTTCGTGGACTCTATAGCATCGAATGTAATATACTCATCCCCCACACGAAGTGTGAGTTTCCCGTCGAAGACATCGATCATCGCCTTAGCGGTACGTAAGAACGGGCGTCCTAGGATGAGCGGGACTTTGTCATCTACCTCCATGTCCATGATGACAAAATCCACGGGGAATACAAAATTACCTACTTTCACTAACAGATTCTCCACTATTCCCCGTGGATACTTGACTGGACGGTCAACCAAGGATATGCTCATGCGCGCCGGCTGTGGATAACCAAGGTCTAGCTGCTTGTATAAAGAATAGGGCATCAGATTGATGCTAGCACCTAGGTCGGCCAACGCGTGGTACAAGGGCAAACTGCCTAGGAGACACGGAATCGTGAAACTCCCTAAATCTCCCAATTTCCTGGGCAGCTTGTTCTGCACCACCGCAGAGAATTGCTCACTAAGTGAGACTTTAGAGACCTCCTCGAGCTTCTTCTTGTTGGAAAGAAGATCCTTTAGAAACTTGCCATACTTTGGCATATGCTGGAGGACCTCTATGAATGGGAGATTGACCTTGAGTTGTTTAAACATATCAAGGAAGGTACCGTATTCCCTAGCGTTCTTATATAGCAGTACGCGCGCTGGGTAAGGAATACGACTCAAGTCAACCCCGGTGGACTTCATCACCACCCCCTTCTTCTTCTCCACTGCCCTCTCGGAAGGCTTCTCAATCTCTATCTCTTCATCCACCGGCTCTTCTTCTTCTACAGCCGGTGGGGTTTCCTTCTCTTCTGCCCTATGACTTCTTGTCGACACAGCTTTTGACTCATACTCCTCTAGCATCCTAGCATCGATCTCAGCAAATCGAGCTCTCCAGTCTACCTTCTTCACTTCCTCTACCGAAGGTATGTTATACTCAATGAAGTGGGAGTCATCCTCTACAACCTCTTTCTTTTCCACACTCCTAACTGACACGGCCATCACTGAAGCATGGGAGCTTGAAGATGGGCCTCCCTGTCGATCTTTCAAACTCTTAGCGATGTCCTCAACCGTGCGTTACAGATCCTGGAATCCCGACTGCTGATTCTTCAATAGGGTATCATGGCTATCCAATCTCTGCCTAGCATCCCTGTCATTTAGGACCAGGTGGGCAAGAATTTGTGTCTGGTTCTCAATCATCTCCTCTATCTTCTTGGTGTTGACACTGCTTCCCGAGCTAGCTCCTCCTTCTCCTCCTTGCCGATGCTGGCGGCCATTAAACCCAGGCGGGTTATTTCCAGATCTTCATCCCGAGCCAAATGAATTGTTGTAGTTGTATCCTCGGTTCTGGTATTGGTTGCCAGCAAAACTCACGTGCTCCTGATTATTAACTGGGCAGTTCCTGGTGTCGTGGCCTCCCCTGCACACTTGACATCGCTGAGCACTGAGCTTCAGCTCCTTGATCTCGTTAGCCATTGAGGGGAGTGCAGCAGCCACGCTAGAATCAGGAGTGACCTGATGCTCACCTCTAGGAGAAGAGGAAGTTGCCCTAGTACTAGGAATGGAAGTCCTAGTAGATGGATACTGCTGTTCGGCTTGAGCGAAGCTCGAGAACATTTCCTCGCACTCATCAGGCTCGAGTCTCTCCATGATATGGCCTCCCACAACTGTATTAAACAATTGTTGCTTCTCGAAGGTGAGACCATTGTAGAACTTCTCCATTAGCGCCCAGTCGGAAAGACCGTGCTGAGGACATCGGCTCAACAGCGCGTTGAACCGCTCCCAGGCCATGTGATGAGGCTCGTCAGGATCCATCCGGAAGGAGTGGATTTGGTCCCTAAGGCGAGCGGCCCTAGAAGGTGGACAATACTTCTTGAAGAACTTGGCTTCAAGATCCTCCCATGTGGTGATAGAATTGTCTGGGAGAGTGTCGAGCCAAGTAGATGCATGACCAGAGAGGGAGAATGGGAAGAGACGCAAGTAGATTGCGTCCTTAGACACACCAGTGAGATTGAAAGTATCACACATGCGCGCAAAGCGGGAGACATGTCCGGGTGCATCCTCATCCTCTAGGCCATGGAGTTGAGTAGCATGAGTGATCGTACTCATGACATGTGATGGGATCTACCATGTATTGGTGTTCGATATAGTGGGGCGTGTGATCGAAGATCACGCACCCGTGACCCCATCACTGGCCCTCTGTGTACTGTACGCCTCGCTGGTGGCTCAACGTCGCCCATAGTAGGAAAAGGGATAGGGCTAATAGGACGTACCTGGTTGTTGCACAATTGCTTTAAACGCTCCCGAAAGTCACGGGTGCGCTCGTGAAGCTATCGCTCGGGCTCTAGAAAAGCAGAATTAGGTGCATACAAAGAAAGACTCAATAGGAAAAATAAATAGAGACTCAAAGACAGAAGGACTCGATTCTAAATTAGACACGCAAGTAAGCACAGAAGACAAGCACACAGAACAGACTCAAATAAAACAAAGTAAACCAAAAATCAAACAAAGAACTAATCAAAGCTAGTATTGCTATTGCCAAGTGTCCCCAGTAACGGCGCCAAAAACTTTGATGTCACCTAGACGGTCTATAAAACTAAAGAATAAAAACCTAACAAACTCCTAGGTAATAAAATGAGTACCTTCAACTAAACCGCACTGACAGGCAAGTGTACCTATCAAGTGTAGCACAGCTTAACGGTAAACCGAGTTATCGAACCCTAGAGACACTGTATAACTATACTAGACTCTGACTAAAGATTAAATTGGTTTGGGGGGGTTTACTACACTAAAGAATAACTAATGAATGCAATAAACTAAGAACGACTCAGCTATCAAGAACAAGATCTAAGGTGAAATCAGAAGATGGGAAGGATACTACCTAGGTCGGAATCCTACTTGCAAAGAACAACTTCTACGGGTTCTGGAAGCTGTGATGGATCTGGGTTTCTAAAGATGACAACTAAAGACTACCTAGTGGATCCCTAATCACTCTCAGGGTGTCACCAACTAAGCTACCTAAAGTTGTACTCAACTCACCAGATTGTTAGATCACTCCTCAGGTACTTCCAACTATGATAATAGACAGATTACCTCTCAGTCTCTCCGTCCACCAATACACTCGAAGAATACACGGGGTAATCCCAAGATTACAACTATGACACGAATACCAACAATCACTAGACACCTAATACGAGTTTCCTCTCAGACAGCTGACACTCGGATTCCTAATGACGAAGATTAAACGACTAATTCTCACCTCTCGGGTATTGAACTAGGATGCACACTCAATTCAATTCAGCAATCAATCACAATCCCTAAGGTCACTACGTCTAGCAAACCACTCACAATCACAAACCATAAGATATATGACATAAACACGCAGATCAAACTAGCAGACAACCACAATCAACGCAGGGAGTTATAATCAACCACACAATCAAACATGAGCAAACATATTCATCACAATTATTAACTCAAAGATTGCTTACAAAATCATTAGTCTATTCAAAATAACCAAAACCGATAAAAATCAATACTTTAACATGTATTCATCATGTGACCTAGGCAATATCAAAGTTCTAGCCTAGGATCATGCTTAAACAAGTAAAACAGGAGTAAAAACACAAAACCATGGTATCAAACATTCAAATCAAAGGTAAAAATTCAATCTTGCAAAACCGCGTACCGCGAGGAACAAAATAGTCGTGGCCGGATTTTCTTTCCCTCGCGTACCGCAAGGCAATTCTCTTTTCTCTCTCGCGTACCGCGAGAGCTTGAAATTCAACATTTTTCTCTTTAACTTCCCGGCTTCACTTTCTTGCTTGGTTTCTTCATGTATTGACTTGTAATCTTCTCGAACACCTACACACATAACATAGACTCAATAAGTATACAAAAACGACTCAAAACAAACACAAAACTATCTAAAACGAACTAAAACAATGGAATAAAGATGTGTGCTTTGTACTACATCAGAGTGCCACTATCTATTGTGTCAGATAGAGATAGTAGATTTACTTCTCGATTCTAGCAAAGTTTTCAAAAAGCCCTGGGTACAAAATTAAATCTTAGCACTGCCTACCATCCTCAAACGGTTGGGCAGAGTGAAAGAACTATTCAAACCCTGGAAGATAAGTTAAGGGCTTGTGTTATTGATCTTGGAGGAAGTTGGGATGACAATAGCTATCATACGAGTATACAGGCCGCTCCTTTTGAAGCCTTATACGGTCGTAAATGATGAACTCCAATATGTTGGTCAGAAATAGGAGAAAATCAGTTATCTGGGCCTGAAATATTCCTAGAAACAACTGAGAAAGTGATACAAATAAAAGATAGATTAAAAGCGGCTAAAGATCGTCAAAAGAATTATGCTGATAAAAGACGAAAGTCGTTAGAATTTAACGTCGGTGATAACGTTTTATTGAAAGTTTCACCATGGAAAGGTGTTGTAAGATTTGGAAAGAAAGGTAAATTAAGTACTAGATTTGTAGGACCATTCAAAATCTTGAAAGGAGTTGGGCCTGTGACCTATCAACTCAAATTACCAGAAGAAATGAATGGAGTACACGATGTATTCCATGTGTCAAATCTGCGCCAATGATTGGCAGATAAATCTCTAGTAATACCCCTATAAGATGTAGAGGTAAATGAAAAGTTGAAATTTGTAGAACAACCTTTGCAAATCGAGGATAGGCAGTAAAAGAAATTGAAAAGAAACAAATTGATAATTGTGAAAGTGAAATGGAACCCCAGACGTGACCTGAGTACACGTGGGAATTGGAGTCCGAAATGAAAAAAGAAATATCCTCACTTGTTCGAATAATCTCGAGGATGAGATTAAAACAAGGTGGGGAGGATGTAACACCTGCCACGAAAAAGTCTAAGATTTGCCTAAGGTATATACTATAGGGACTATAAGTATAATCATTCCATAAATCAAGGATCAAAAAGTGAAAAACTTTAAATTCAAACGGTAACGGAACGTCACGGACGGTAATGGTCCGTTACGGGCTGAGCACACGAACAATGATGGCGTGTCACGTGCAGTCACTAATGGGCAAAATCTGACGGGGGGAAACCCTATAACGGACCGCCACGCCTGGTAACGGTCCGTCACAGCCGCAAAACCTGGGTGCGCCACGTATCACTTCGTAACGGACCGTCACGCCTGGTAACGGTCCGTCACGCCGCAAAATGACCGGAGGGTGACGCCTGTCCTATGACTGCGCAAGCCATAATCTGGTGACGGACTATCACCACCAGTAACGGTCCGTCACGGGTCCAGAATTTACCCTATAAAAGGATGGTCGGGTTCATTCGATTTTCTCACAACTCAAACGTTCTTCACTCTCAAAATTCATTCCAGAAGATCCTTAGACGACCATTGACGATCCCGGTCCAACTCCCGCTTGTTTTAGCACCCGGTTTAAGAAGAAATGCTCTTAGAAGTGTCGAAACACTAGAGAAACAAATATAAGAAGCTGATTCTATAATTTCCAACTTATAAGATCATTCCTATTATCAAGGTGAATACTTTATCTATTTCAAAACTTGTGTCAAACATTTACGTTTACGAAAATGGCCAAATAAAGGTTATGAGAATAATTCTCAACGTTCTTCTACGAACAAAGCATTCAGGCCATAGGTATACGTAAAACATGCAAGGGTTACACGGGTCTCGGGTGAAAGTCCCGGATTGCTGATGGTGCTTATCTTATAACAAATTCGGAGGCGTAGACATGTCCGTTGTTATAAGGTATGACGCCAGCGTATACAGTGGTGCGTATATCAGGAGATAAGGGACTGCTGAATGTGTAGATTAAACACAAAGTTGTGATTATGAAATTAATACTTGTTTGTGCCAAATGATTTTCCTGTCAAGATAATTGTATTCACAGGAGTTCGCGTTGACCTTTTAGTTTCAAAATGTTTTCAGGCAATGAATAAAATGGAAAGTAAAGGGGATACAGGCAACGCAACCAGGATTGAATGTTGAAAAAGGATAAATTGCATGTTGGATTCTCAGGCCCCGTGCATGGAAAATCCTAAAAGATGAAAAACGAAATAGGACAAGGGATTGATCAACCTTAGATGGCTTGAAACTTGTACAAAGGAGACAAGAAATGTATTTGGTTTCACACTCTGTTTTGTAATAAAATGAATAGGGTATTTAATTCCCTATATTTATGAAATAAATACGAGACTTTTGTTTTCCAACTAAGTCTTGGTGTTTACAAAACAACCCTTGAGGTTGAACAAAATGATGAAATGATCCTTGTGAAAAAGACTTCCGCTGTGTTTTATAAAAACTCTGAAATCAAAACAGGTACCAATCATGATCACACTCGTCCAGGGGGTGCTCGGGGCGAGGTGTGACAACGTGTTATGGGCTAGTCGCACACATCCGAAAATAAGCAACATGGAAACCCCTTTTAGCCTCACTTATGGGTCAGAGGCCGTAATACCCGCGAAAATTGGTGTACTATCAGCGCGAGTCTCGATGGCCAATAAAACTGATAACGACGCGGAAATGCGTCTCAACTTGGACCTCTTAGATGAGAGACGAGAAGAGGCCACGTTTAGAGAGGCTAGGTATAAAAAGAAGCTGGAAAAATATTATAACTCCCAGGTGAAGATATGCAAGTTCGATGTAGGCGACTATGTTTTCCGAGACAATGAGGCAAGCAAAGTTGAACACCCAGGGAAACTCGCGCCAAATTGGGAGGGACCATACCAAATATCCGTAGTGCTGGGTAAGGGTGCCTACGCTCTGACAAAGTTAGACGAGACACCAATCCCGATCTCATGGAATGTTGCGCAGTCAAGGAAATGTTATATGTAATACCAAGTACTCAATTGTAAACAAAGACCAATGGTCATTTAACAATGTTAATATAAAGCATCATTTTGAAGCAACTAATGGTAATAACTAAACCCTAAGACGCGTAGGCGTGCTGCCTCCCTCGCGCAGGTTATAGCAATACCCTAAGACGCGTGGGTGGCATGTCCCCCTCGCGCAGGTAATAATTAAACCCTAAGACGCGTAAGTGGCATGCCTCCCCTGCGTAGGTTATAACAATGCCTTAAGACGCGTGGGTGGCATGCCTCCCTCACGCAGGTAATAACCAAGCCCTAAGACACGTGGGTGGCACACCACCCTCGCGTAGGTAACAATTAAACCTTAAGACGTGTAGGTGGCATGCCTCCCCCGCCAGGTTATAACAATGCCCTAAGACGCGTGGGTGGCACGCCTCCCTCGTGCAGGTAATAACCAAGCCCTAAGACACGTGGCTGGCACACCACCCTCGCGCAGGTAACAATTAAACCCTAAGACGCGTAGGTGGCATGCCTCCCTCGCGCGGGTTATAATAATCTAAGACGCATGGGTGGTATGCCCTCTTAGCGCAGGTAACAATTAAGCCCTAGGACGTGTGGGTGGAATGCCCCCCTCACACAGGTAACAATTAAACCCTAAGACGCGTAGGTGGCATACCTCCCTCGCGCAGGTTATAACAATACCCTAAGACGCGTGGGTGACATGCTACCCTTGCGTAGGTAACAATTAATCCCTAGGACGCGTGGGTGACATGCATCCCTCGCGCAGGTAACAATTAAGCCCTAAGACGCGTGGGTGGCATGCCTCCCTCTCACGGGTAATAATTAAACCCCTAGACGCATGGGAAGCACGCCTTCCCCGCGCAGGGCACATTTCAATAAGGATGAAGATACAACAAGTTTAAAGAAAATTAAACTAAAAAACCACAGTCAACAGAGCAAATCCAGCAAGCAATTTTAACGGCATACACGCCAAAAGTTGCAAAGTAACTACCTATTATAGGGCCCAGGCACCATACGCGGCACGCAAGCCGGATCACTCTTCAAGCATTGACATCACCACCTCCTTGATCCCGACTTAATCACCACTGTCACCATAATCCATAGCTTCCTCTTCTCCATCACCCCCACGATTGGACGGACCTGCCTCATCTTCATCTTCGACAAACATTGCGCGGAGAGTGGATAAATCATTGTGGTCGGCATAGTTAGTAATCTCTTTAAGTATGGAAAATGACATATTCTCGAACTCGACGGCTTTTTCCTCTATACCTTCCTTACAGTTTACATCGTACAATTCGAAGGCAGTCTTAGGAAGTCCTTCCTCCGAAAAGCGGTACCCCTAATCAAACCCTTTCTAGCGTCCCAAAAACTTGTTTTCCATAAGGAGCTGGGAAAAAACCTGCTGGAATTCAGGGAAACCTTTATTCATGTTAATAGTTAGTGGGAGGAACTCGGATATAAACCACCGACGGACCACGTGAAGCTCGTGTATGTCGTTCTCCATCACCAGCCGATGAGTGGCCTCATTGTCCCTGGCCTCAATTGCTTCCTTAAGTTGGGCACGCAGGCTGGTGATTTCAGCATCTCTGGCAACAAGTTCAGTGTCCTTCAAAGCTAGAATATCAATAAGCTCCTTATTATCCGCCTCTAGAGTGCCAACCCATGTCATGGCCTAGCGCCCGCACTCCACGGCTTTGGCCAATCCACTCCGCGACGACCTTCTGATGCAGCTCATTGACACAGGCCACGTCCTCTCGGGACGCTGACAACTCCTACTCAAGCTTTTTAACATGCTCAACACTTTGCCAACTGCTTTCAACCTCACGCCTAAGCGCATCATAGTCCTTTCGCTCAGCATGAAGGAATTCCCATTCCCGTAGCAATTTCGAGACTGTGGCCCCCGCCCCCGCCATGTTTGTTGAAGCACTTTTGTGTGACAAATCTGGATAGTGTCTTAGTTTATTGTACTTGTCTTGTATGTTTTGTCTTTGTATTGTAATGTCTATTTGTATTAGTTATCGAGTTGTAATTTCTAATGCATGTCATTGTTGTAATTTTTCTCTAAGTGTTTTGCGCACTTAGCATGTGCGCATGAATTAGTTCCTGCGTACTTAGCAAGTACGCAAGAATACTCTGCGTACTTGCTAAGTACGCATGAACAATTTGCCCTGCGCACTTGTTAAGTGCGCAGAGATCAGGTCTTGTATAAATAGAATAGGTTGACAGAAGATAAGTGCACAGACATTTGCACTCAGTATTTTCTCTCTGTAACTGTTCGAGTTTATAATAGAAGGAACTTTAAAGTGATTTCTTTGTCGGTTTACTTTGTGTTGTTTGATTCTCCACCTAGTCATGGGTATTCCGCACCCAGTCCGACTAGTCACACACCCACACGTAACGATTCGAGACACCCAGGGACCTACAATTTTCACAGCCACTTGATTCTTCAGTTGGCCTCGGGGACGATGCATTTGAAATAAGCGCTCCGCTGGAGGCGGGCCTAGCTAAGGATGTTGTGACAAATAAGCGGACATTCCAGGCGCATGCAACCGGGTGGACGGTGGAGGATCAGCTTGACCAGTTTTACCACCTTGGACCCCAACGGGAGCTGAGGGGGGCTGACGAGGGGACGTTCAGGATGAACAGAGCCCTGCTCCGGCGCATTTGGGTCATCTCTTGCTGACCCTTCAGGACGTGTGATGTCCAGTCCCTCAGATTCATGACCCAAGGCCTCGCCCATTGACTCATAACGTGCTGATACCCCTGTTTTGGTTATGAAAAATTTGGGAGATAGCGTTGATACGTTACCACCTGTCACGGCCCCTGATGAGGGTGCAATCACCGGTGGCCTTTGTGACAAGCTCGTTGAGATGGGAAGACAACATCAAGTGAGAAGGAAAAACAACACAACAAAGGAAGCATAAATCACTGGGCAAAGGAAACACATACCCAAGGCGGCCTCCTCAACCAATTTAAGAGAATCAGACAGCTTCTACTTTTTAGCCGGCTGATAACGCAAAGGATTCTCTGCAGGTGAAGATGATTTCTGATTCACGATTAGCTTTTTCAACTTCCCGCCAACACCGCTACCACCATCACCACCTTCAGAACCCACCGTGGTAGGGCCTTCATCCTCTCCTTTGGTGCCTTGACCTGCTCGATGCGTACGTCGAATCAGCAAAGTCCCTCATCTGAAGAGCCTGGAGACTCATCACAAGATAATATCACACACGTCTGCCTGGCGGAACTAACATAATTAAGAGGCCTAGGGTTACAAATATAAGCCACACCTGAAACCTCATGACGGATGGAGTTACTATCAAAAGCCCGCGGATACAGAAAGTTGTCCGCCCACCTCTCCAAAATAGTGGGCTCGCCCGGGGCCGCTTCAGTCCATGACATTTTCCTATTAGGATCACCAAAAAGGTCACCATACACGCTGTCTGTAGCTGCAAGAGAAACAGTTAGGAAACGGTCTGCGCAATCAGAAGAAAAACAAAATAACGACAGGCATGTACCTTGACCACCAACGGAGTAATGAGAAACCCTATTCTTATACTTCCACACTCGGCTCATGCCCACCTCCACCAGAGCACTCCTGCGGAGGAATTTAATCTCCAGGAATTTAATCTCCAGGAATTTAATCTCCACAGGGTTCGCTATCAGAGTGTTATACCAATACATGCCCTTAAAATCTTCAACCTCGGGATCTACAATGGAGTCAGAGGCAGAACGAATGTCCATCACAAGCGAAACAACCTCCTTTTTAATGTAAAATAACCTCTTGCGCCATTCATGGAAACTGGAAGGAGCTTCGGTGATATGATTCTTTACCTTCCTGCCCCTTCCGATGAAAGAAAACCAACTATCACGCAGCAAAAACCAACTATCACGCAGCACCATCCGGTAAAAAAACGTTAAACCTCCCACACGTCGGCTCCACGCCCTAGGCCCGACAACTAAACTCAAAATGAGTTTCCCGGCAGAGACCCATCGGGTGCATATGAGATATATGAACCTGGTAAGTTCCCAATAAACTTCGTCATCGGAAGATGAAAGTTACAATGGAGAAAGAAAGCAGCATACAAGGTTATCTTCCCATCAGAACATCAGTTGTAGTCATCCCAGAGGCAGGAAACTCGGCTTCCCGTTCCTTATCAAAACAGAGCATATCACAGATCTTCTCAAACTCCTCACGATTCCACTTGATCTGAATCGTTTCAATGAGGGACGCCTCGTAAGAGCCTTTGCCTCCTTTTCCTTTGCCTTTGAGGTAATAGACGCCATTAGAGAGAAAAAAAAAGGGAGATACAGCAAACCAGAGAAGAAATAGGGAAAGAAAAGATGAAAGAGCAAGGTAATCTTCAAGAAGAAAGGGAAGGCCTTTTATTGGCTTCGCATTAAATGCAGAAGCAGAGAAATACGAAAAGGCGTGCACCATGTGGGGCCCAAATTGGCCACAAAACGACACGTCACGCGGGAGGTGACTAGCTACAAGCCTATGGTACGTCGTCGGGTCCCACTCGCCTGCAAATGGATAAAGCAATCATGACAGACAGGGGCACAACATCACCCGATGAAGTCAAACGTCTTGTTAGCCACCAAAACCCACTTCCGCAGAAGCGGGAGATCGAAAAATTCAAAATATGAGGCGCAAAGGGGCACTTAAAAAGTCTAATGCCACGCGCGTATATTGTACACGCATAGCTTTGGACCGGGGGGATTTGAAGACGTAGAGTCCTCACGGATAGAATATGCCGCGGACAGGAACCAAGCCACCCCACGCCTCACAAAAGACAAAAGCACATGCGCGTACGAAATACAGGGACCACAACATCGTCAGGGATGTCACAGGTCAGACAAAACTATCACTACTAACGGTTACCACCTGGGGGCCCACAGGGATATTCCTGATAGCGACGTCCCGCCAATAGCATTCCCGCCAGGTCATTGCCGTGATAGCGACATCATGGTACACCCCTCCGGCTATAAATAGGAGCACCATCCCCAGGTATGAGCATCTTCTTCCCCACATCACTTTCACTCCGATACCTGATCATTCTCATACAAACACTTATGCTCACGCCGGAGGGTGGTCACGGGGAAACACCCTTCCTTGTGACGAGGCTAATAGCGTTGTTCATCTTGCAGGCCCAGTGGCATTACTTTTAACTCACGGTGACCCGAGAAGCCCCACCAACTCTGTGGATCCTCAGTCCAAGCCCTCTTTCAAACTGGTGTATCTTCAGTTAAGTTCCTAAGACTAACAAATGTTGGAAAGCCCCTTTGTTGAAGATTATTCCAGTCAATACTTTTAACAAAATACTTCCAAATATTTCAAAAAAAAGCTTAAAATATATACAAACTTTTGATCAGTTAAAAAAAAAATCCTCAAATGGTTGTTTTTTTTATAAAAGTTAATATTTATAAAAATTCTATTGATTTGATACAATTTTTTCTCGTGATCATTATAATTCTTATCATATTTGGCAAGTCCCAGATTAATTTGGTTATATGAAAAATAAAAGAAGGAAATAAATTAACAAGAGACACAAAATAATCAAAGATCACACTTGTATGTGTAATGTGTTGCAAATTAATGGGGGGAATAGAGCCTAGCAACAATCAGCATAGAACAATTTAAATGGAGAGTAGGGTTGTGTAAAAAGCTCGTGGTTCGGAGCTCGTTTAAATTGGTTCGATATATTAACAAGCCGAGTTTGAGTCAAGGATGGCTCGCTTATTTGCTCGGCTCGGTTTGGCTAGGATTATTTTACTTTTGTTTTATTATATATATAAAGTGTAGAAAGCCACCAGGACGCGCCACGTCCCAAAGGTAGAGGGTAATTGCGTCTGACAAAACATAAAAATATGACATCGATTAAACACGCATAGACGCTCTATGTAAATTCGGGGCGCCCCGTTAAAAAAAATTGGTTAAAAACAAGCATGATTGGTATGAGTGGGATTAATGAACCTTGTTTGGAAAGTATGGAACTTTCACAAACATTATTACACAAAGAAGAGTAATCATTTGATCTTATGTGTATAATGAATTTGATATTGATATTTGATACACACAAGAGTAATGGAAAATTTGGATGATTATGTGTTTATATGTTTGTACTTCATGTTATGGAATCAAGATTAGCATTTAAGAATGAACTAATATGATTTTGGATGTGAAAAATGGGAAGTTACCCAAAGGTGAGATCCAGTGGAATTAGCTCTTGACTATTCAACGCCTAGCCAATGATAAAAGGACCCAGAGTTGGCAAACGTTGACCCCAATGCTGAGGGTGTTTTAAACTTATTTTGAACTTGGTTTTGTGTAAAGATGGATACCAAAATGAAATGTATCCAGATAGGATTAGCTAATTGTTTTATATTAAAATGTTCTTCAGGAAAGACACCCCGTTTGATGAAAGGGATTGAAGGAGGCTCCGGAATTTGCATCAAGTCATGGTTTTGAATGAACCCTTTTATATTAATAAACTAGATGGGTTTATTAGTACTTTATGGTGATGTAAGGTTGACGCTCACCAAGATATTATAAGTATTGCTTTTGGTCCCGATCATTCCGTTGTTTGTCTAAGCCAGAATGATACAGATGAAGAACTTTTTGATTCGGAAGAAGTAAATTTGTTCCGAATGATATCAAGAATTTGTACAAGTGTGTATTTGATCCACATGAAGACTTGGTCCGGACAAGAAAAGAAAGAACATGTCCAAGGAAATTTGATTCGGAAGTGGACTTTGATACGGATGACAGATTGGACTGAATGATCAAAAGGGCCCGGATGACCATTTTTATCCGGATCAAAGTTGATTTTTTTTCAAGTGTAATTACCACAGATGAAGACATAATTGTTACGTATGAGGAGTTCGCTACGGAGCTCAACGAACTCTAACTAGTCTAACTCAGAGGAGTTAGTTATGCCAGCTGACATATCACTTAGACTTAACTGTTATATGTTTCTTTGTATATCCAGTTCTATAAATAGTAAGTACTTGTACTTGTAATGTAGCTCTTGTAACTGAATGTATCGAACAAGCATTTATGAATACAAAGCAAGGTTTATCTACTATATTCTTGTTTGATCGATCTTGATTGTCCGTGATTGATATTGTGTTTTGTATTCAATATGTTGAATGAATTGATTGATTCCGTCTTTCAATTTATACACACAGAGTCAAATTCTTGTTAGCATTGATATCAAGAATTTGTACAAGTGTGTATTTGATCCACATGAAGACTTGGTCCGGACAAGAAAAGAAAGAACATGTCCAAGGAAATTTGATTCGGAAGTGGACTTTGATACGGATGACAGATTGGACTGAATGATCAAAAGGGCCCGGATGACCATTTTTATCCGGATCAAAGTTGATTTTTTTTCAAGTGTAATTACCACAGATGAAGACATAATTGTTACGTATGAGGAGTTCGCTACGGAGCTCAACGAACTCTAACTAGTCTAACTCAGAGGAGTTAGTTATGCCAGCTGACATATCACTTAGACTTAACTGTTATATGTTTCTTTGTATATCCAGTTCTATAAATAGTAAGTACTTGTACTTGTAATGTAGCTCTTGTAACTGAATGTATCGAACAAGCATTTATGAATACAAAGCAAGGTTTATCTACTATATTCTTGTTTGATCGATCTTGATTGTCCGTGATTGATATTGTGTTTTGTATTCAATATGTTGAATGAATTGATTGATTCCGTCTTTCAATTTATACACACAGAGTCAAATTCTTGTTAGCATTGATATCAAGAATTTGTACAAGTGTGTATTTGATCCACATGAAGACTTGGTCCGGACAAGAAAAGAAAGAACATGTCCAAGGAAATTTGATTCGGAAGTGCACTTTGATACGGATGACAGATTGGACTGAATGATCAAAAGGGCCCGGATGACCATTTTGATCCGGATCAAAGTTGATTTTTTTTCAAGTGTAATTACCACAGATGAAGACATAATTGTTACGTATGAGGAGTTCGCTACGGAGCTCAACGAACTCTAACTAGTCTAACTCAGAGGAGTTAGTTATGCCAGCTGACATATCACTTAGACTTAAATGTTATATGTTTCTTTGTATATCCAGTTCTATAAATAGCAAGTACTTGTACGTGTAATGTAGCTCTTGTAACTGAATGTAACGAACAAGCATTTATGAATGAAAAGCAAGCTTTATCTACTATATTCTTGTTTGATCGATCTTGATTGTTCGTGATTGATATTGTGTTTTGTATTCAATATGTTGAATGAATTGATTGATTCCGTCTTTCAATTCATACACACAGAGTCAAATTCTTATTAGCATTTGCTAATATTCGATCCTGATAGGTGATATAAATTTGTACCCAACATTTGAAACTTAAATAGTTGTATTGTAAATATCGTAAGCCATAGTATGCTTCTATTTGTGTTTTTTTAATAAAAAAAATGGACATTTATGGTAAAATATTATGAAATAGATGAATATAATATAAAAGGGTTTACTACTACATGTGTGTTATTAAAAATTCCTACAAAGCATACATAGTTGTATAGAGATAAATGTCTAAGAATAGAACATTCTAGATTAGGATTACTCATATAAATAAATGAAAGCCTCCTATGTTAGCGAAAGAACACATTGAGAGGCTGATAGAGTTCTCTTAAATAGAAATCAGTCCTTGTCAGCTATAGTGGTACCGACGGCCAAACAAGTGGCCAGAGAAGTCATAGTCACCCTTTAGCCCATAGTTGCTAAGCCAAGATGCCACCAAGGAACCTCTAAACTACCTCAAAACCATCATTAAAAACTCTCTTGTATTATGTTCTCAAAGAAATATCATTCTTTGCTCATATAATCTTACGTTCCTCTCAAGTCGTTATAGAAGTTGCGAGTATTGGGGAAAAGATGAAACTTAGTCGAGACTAAATGCCGCTCAGAAACTTGGAATGACGACTTTATGACGTTAGGCAGATTAAATACACATCGCATCATGTATCGTATATTTAAAGATGTTTTGACTTGAGAAATTAAAATTCAACATGTTTGATTTTTCTAGACATGACATGGTTGCGCCTTCCACAGATCGACCGTGGTTATTCTATAATCGATTCTTCAAATTTTATTAACTATTTTCATGGCTGATATGTTGTCGTCATGCATGGAACTGCCTTGACCTTCATGGTTGATTCATGACTAGACTGTGCCTCGACCATTCGTTTATTATACAATATTTGTTTTGCCTGTTTGATCTCTTGGACATATATATTGATGATTTAAAAGTATAAGTGTACGAGGACATAAAAAAATATTCACCATTTATATCAAATGTCCAAATTGTTATTGTTATCAAAATAAGAAGAGTTGGCTAACGAAGAATCTCTATGGAAATATCATTTGCGGTTTTGTTTACAACTTCGAGAAGTTACATCCACAATTCCCACCCTTTACTCAGTTATAACATTTTTGGTCTTTGACACTAACTAACGTTAAAAACTTTGTTAAGTTTTTGTGAAGTTACTACTTTACTCTTTACATTGATGATTTAAAAACTACATTGGGCACTTATGTTGATGATTTGAAAGTGTAGGCATATAGGGACATAGAAAATAATTATTCACCATTTGTATCAAATATCCATATTTTTATTGTTATCAAACTATGAAGAGTTAACTACACGAATAGTCCCTATGGTAAGATCACATTGTTGTTTTGTTACCAACTTTGAGAAGTTACATCCACGATCCCTCACCCTTTACTCAGTTATAACATTTTTTTTGTCTTTATAATAATAATATATATATATATATATATATATAAGTAAAATATATACATAGTTGGGTTCAAATGTTAACCTCATTTTTATGTGATAACCATTTTTAACCAATCAAATAATTTACATTAATTAATATTTATATTAATCAACAAGGGTGTTTATGTAATTTATCACCATTTATAGATTTGGTAAATTTTTCATATTTCAAAATTACGTAAATTATCTCCCATCATTCACGATATCCTCCCAAACAATTCAATTCACCTATAATCCCATTTTTTATTCAAAACTTTGTATCATTCTTCAAATTCACGGTTACTCCCATTTTTTATAATAGACTATCCTCCCAAACAATTCAACCTGTTTTATTAATATTTCTTCCCAATACTCATTTAATCTTCCCCTGTTTTGAAGCCCCAAAAATCCCGTCCCTCACTTTCAATCTTAATCAGACGAACTATCTTGATCTTCTCTCTCCCAACTATTTTCATTCAAACAATCTTGAAAAAATCCCAGTAAATCAAAGAAGAACAAAGATGCGGCCTGTATTGATGATGAACTCGATAAACAGTATTGATGATGAACAGATGATGATTAGAGAAAAAAAGGTTTTACGACAGCAAAAAACAAAAGGAAGAAAAGTTTGGTTTTGAAGTCGGCAATTGAAAGGGAGTGGCGATCAAAGGAGGAAATCGAATGAAGCAAGCACGTTAATTTCTTTCAGTTTTTTTCGTTGTTCAACATATACATTGTGGACAGATTTGAAACAAGCAGGTTAATTGATGTTGACTAAGTTGTTTGGGTTTTTTTTGTTTTTTTTTTGTTTAACATATAGAGCAACAACATATATTTAGTTTTTTCAATTGTTTCTTTCATTGATTTTCAATTGTTATACAGTAGCAACCATTAATTGTTTTTAATTTTATTCAATTGTTGAATACATTCTTTAATTTTTGTTTAACCTTTTAGATTAGTTTAGTTTATTATTCAATTAGAGATGCTCATTATCAATTTAGTACGTATACGTAACACAGTTGATACGTATACGTAACCCTCCAATAAATTAGAATCGAGTGACGTGTTCTTACCAAATCAATTTGGTACGAATATGTAACACATGTGTTATACATATGTAACCAACTAATTCGTGTGTTACATATATGTAGTAAACGTGCCCTTCATGTTCGTCTGTAGATTATTATGTTTTTCGGATTTATTTGTTTTTGTATCAAAGTTATGGTATTTTTTGTGATTATTAAGTATATATGTTATTTGTTTCGGATTTATTAGTTTTTGTATCAAAGTTATGGTTTTTCGGATTTGATTATCATATACGTATCAATTCATTATTCATATTTGATTTTACATATACGTATCAATAGGTTACTGATTCACAAATAATTTTATAATAATTTATGTTTTTTTAATCAATGAAATATGGATATGTTATCAATTTTCAAGTTATTTTGTGTAATTTAACTAATTAATTGATTTTCATAAGAGAGAGATAGGAGAGAGAGAGTGAGTAATATTAGGAAAATAATTAATTGATTTGCAAAGTAATTTCCTATTGTACCCTTTTGCAATTAATATAAATTAATTTAAATTTAAATAATTACAAATTTGTCACTAAAGTATATCAACCATTGATCAAACAAGATCAATGGCTAAGATTTAGTTTATATGGTTAACATATAAAATAGGGTTAGCATTTGAATCCTACCATATATATATATATATATATATATATATATATAAATTACTCACGACCCTAGCCCGAGCTCGGGCTAGTTATTAATTAATTATTAGTTATTAATTAATAACTAATAAACGAGTCAAACCCTAGCCAAACTCGAGCTTGAAAAACTACTCACGAGCCGAGCCCGAGCTTTAGAAATAGAGCTCGAATCAAGCCGGACTCAAATTCAAGCTCATAATAAGTTAAACGAGTCGAGCTCACTAAAACCAACGTAATAACATAAGCCTCCAAAACCGACATAAAATCCACTATTATGGTTGCTCTAACAGTTAAATACATTTATTTTGTTAACTTATATTGATGTGAGACCATAATTTGGGGTTCAAAAGGGAATAGCGGTATTTGCAAATTTTAGGCAACAAAAAAGTCCTCCTTTAGTAAATTTAAAGCACAATGAGTTTGATGACGTAGGAGAGTAATCTCCAATATGCAATCGTTAATTAATAAGAAGAAGACCTCTTCTTCAAGCAAGCCAATAAAACAACAACACAATAACCGAAGAGCACCCTCGCAAGAAACCAAGCCCTGAAGAATTCAGCGAAGAATGTGTTGACTCGGTAAGAGGGACAAACGAAAGAGTAGTTCTTTGCAGGAAGAGAAGTCAACCTCTTGTCTGAAAAGAGAATGGACAGGAATCTGCTAAACGATCATGTCAGAAGAGAAAGGATGGAAGGTGTGGCGGTGAGGCTCTCCTACAAAGAGGAAGCAGGTGACGGCTCCGGTAGCACCCCGTCCCAGCAAAAAGGACAATAGATACAGCAGCTAAACATCTCCACCCCCAAACACAACCGCCTCCGGGCAACCAGGAGCTATCCCATACCCAACGTCTACGCTAGTCATGGGAATAGTATCACGAGGTCCAACCTAGACGACCCTGAAAAACACCTTTGTCCCTGCACAGCAAGGGCCGACCCCAACTTTGCCACAACTCCCGATGAGTCAGCTCCTGGCTGCGTAAAATATCCCGTACTTTCCATACACTTCATACTATCCCTGGTAGAACATGGGGATGGCAGCTACCCCCTTACCAAACTGGACCATCCGTCCTTTCCAACCCGATACCGCGTAGTGCTGGGAGAGGCATACCACAGTTGGAGAATGACAGAGTGATCTTACAGACTAAAAGCGACGACCTCCGAGATGAACTCCTAAAGTCATACAGACCGGAAGACTCAAATAAGTTTAAAAAAAGGATCGTCGAGTTCAAGTTTCCCACCAAAACAAAAATGTCGTCCAATCTAAAGATGTACGACGGGACCGGAGATCCCGACGACCACCTACAACTCTTTTCTGGGTCCGCCAAGGTAGAGCAATGGTCCATGCCGTTGTGGTGCCAGATGTTTGTCCAGACCCTCACAAGAGCAGCCCGCGTCTGGTACAATGACATCCCTGAAGGGAGCATCGACAGTTTCGAAGACCTTAGCAAAAGCTTCCTTACCAACTTTATGCAACAAAAAATGTGTCAAGGACCCCATTTCCTTACACTACATTAGGCAGAATGATGACGAATCCCTCGAGGAGTTCATGTAAAGATACAAGAGGGAAAGTCCCCATGTAGGGAATGCCACGAAAAGAATGAGGGTATCCGGTTTCGTTCATGGCATCCGTCCAAAACAGTTCTGAGAGGAAAGGAAGCCCTACAGGCCAGAGAGGGTCGCCTCAAAACCGACGGAGGGAAACCCTCTTTGCTCTCAATATACCGTCCCAGATCGTCGTACGTAGATAGGAGAATAGCCAGCTATCGATCCGACAGACGCCGAAGATACGAAAAGGCTCCCTACTCTCACCCCGAGAGAAGGGAAAGAACTCAAGAAGGGTCCCGGGGAATCCAGTTCACGGAACTGACAAAAACACCAAGGGAGATTTTAGCCATTGAGGAAGCCCGCTTCACTTTCAAGCCTCCAAGGCCCATGACCAGGCAAGGAAAAGACAAATCCAAGTATTATGAGTTCCATGGTGACAAGGGTCACCACACAAACGACTGTTTCCACCTAAAGAAACAAATCGAGGACACCATAAGATCAAGAGAGTTGGCCCACCTTCTTAAAAATATTCGAGATAAAAGAAAGCAGGGAGGAGATAAAGAAGATAAGTCGGCCAGAGAAAAGACAATATACATTATTGGAAGCTCGAGAACGGGTGTCCGGGAAAGAACGAAAGATCAAGGGGCTCAGCAAAGAATCGACTTCCCTCCCCTTCGAACGAGGGAACATCCTTCCTTTCCAATGGTCATAAGAGCCAAGGTCGAAAAGCAGGAGGTAAGCCGATTCTATATCGATGGGGGCAGCGCATCGGAAATCATTTACGAAAATTGTTTTCTATAGATGGGAGAGGAGGTGAACAAAAGGCTCAAGGGCTCGGACATCCCCATGGTTAGCTTCTCTAGGGAAAGATCTTACTCGTGGGGGAAGTGGATCTAAAGGTAACGTTAGGTAGAGGACAACGGCCCGGACCGAGGTATTAACATTCCTTGTGGTGAGGTCCCCCTCCATCTACAACATCCTGATTGGACGCCCAGGCATTAGTGCCTTTTGGGTGATAGTGTCCACCGCTCATTCCCTAATGAAGTTTCCTACCCGAGGAGGGGTCACAACAATAGCATCAGATACCGAAACAGCAGGAAAAACCCCGGATAAGATCGGGAAAAATGCAGAAACTTATACACATGACCTAGTATCAGAAGGCCAAAACGAGCAATTACTCCCCTAAGACATTGAAAGAACATGTAAGAACAGGAGGAAGATCAACAGAAAACCAAATTCTGGTAAGAAGGAAGGCACGCCTTTAGGACACCTGGTGTCCAAGCAGGAAATGAAGGCCAACCTCGACAAAGTCAGAATCAGGCAGGGGATGACATCATCAAAATCAACAAAAGAAGGGCAAAGTTCACATGATAGGCTGAGGACATTCCACCGATTCCTCTTCAGATGGACGAAAAGGCAGCTCCACTTCTTCAATTAGAAGGAAGGTCTCAAAAACTCAAAGTTTGAACAAGCTGAGAAAGCAAAAAATACCTCTCAAGATATGAAGTCATATGAGGAAGCCACTCCCATGAAAGGTGAAGAGTTGTAGTTACGCCTAGCAGCGGAATACAAGGCTTTGACTATGGAGCTACGAACAACAGAGGAGCCAAAAGTATAAAAGCCGGTAGTACGTATGGACTTGCTCTTAGAAAGAAGCCAAGCCAAGGGGGTGTACAAGGTAAAAGAACCGACCATGAAAGAATACCGAAACAAGACAGGGCAGCTCCTCAAACAGTCAAAAATGTCCCAACCGATATAGGCCACGAAAGCACAAGGAGAGAGGGCTGTCTGTAACAAGATATGCGAGAAGGGAACATTTCAAACTGAAGACATAATACTCTGAAGGAATGAAGCAAGCTGCAAGAAAAACTCCGGCAAAATGGGGCCAAAATGGGAGGATCCCTGCACAGTCGAGGAGAAACACGCAAAAGGGCCCACAAGTCAGAAACAATAAATGGGAAGGCCGCTCCAGGGAACAGGCACAACGGATATCCCCTGGACGCTCCAAAATAGGAAGAATAGGGCAAGGCCCTTCCTAGTTACCTGCATTTTCTTTTGTTTATTAAAAAGCTCAAGGCCTAAAAAGTGCACGAGATGTAACAGCCTTTTGTGAACATCGTAGTATGTTTGAAAGAAATGAAAGTACACTTTCAATTACACTCTGAACATGCCTAAATGGCAAGCAATCGCCCTGTTAACGGTCCTAACCAAATACGGGCACAAGGGAAAACAAAATCCCAAAATGGAAAAGTAAAAGCTTGTCTAAAATGGTTGGTTCGAACTATCAGTTCATCATACCAGGGGCTGATCACCCTACAAGACAAAACACACATTCCATAAAAAGCAAAGTACCATGCAAAATCAAAGCATTCAAAACATGTTTAATGACAAACGTTATCACCAAAACATACAAACATTGTCTAGCGAAACATATTGTTCAAAAACAAGCACCCATCCCACGAAGGGACCTAAGAAAGCAGGTAAAATGTTTCGAATTACATAAGAACATAAGGGCATACCCCTCGCTTTAAACTTCTCCTTGAGCAGCGCCGAGAGCTCCTCCTCCTGCCTCAGATAAAGTCTCCTATGCAACACTTGGATCTTCTACTCCACGTTCCTCCGCCACCAAAGCAGACTTGGCAACATTAGGGGAGGTAGATGGAAGAGCATCTTAACAGTCACAGAAGGAGTCTCCATGCTAGCACTGGCCTGGCTATTTTCGCAGCTACCACTTTTGCACATAGTGATCCATCACAGAGCCTTCTCCTTGTTCAGACCATGTGGCTCCAGCTCAAGAATCTTCGTAACTGATTTGTCGGCACAAGAGGCCAAGGAAGAGAGGTAGGGATAGGAAGTCTTCTCATAAGAACGGAAAACCTCTATCAAATTCTGTTTGGCAAAAGGATCATGACCCTTAATAGAAGCGAGGGGAACCTGTTTTGACGTAGCCGCATGTCCAACGGACACCCCCTCATGCATCCTCAAAGCTCAAAAAGACCTCTGCACCGCAGATAGAGGACCGACAAACTGGTTGCTCCGAAGCAACTATCCCACAACATGCGCAAAGCCATCCTCAATAAGCCAGCATTTTGCCTTCAGAAGATTGGCTACCTGATCCTTCAAACCCCTTTCCTCCTCTTCAAGCAAATCCTTCTCAACATCCAAGGAGGCAACAGCCCCCTCCAAACCCACAACCTTTCCTCTCAGCACATTCACCTCCTCGGACTTCGCTCTCATTTATCAACATGGCGAAGCCACAAACAATTAAGATCCTTCAAGACATCCTAATGACAAGCCTCCAGAAGCTCAGCTTTCTTCTTCATTGATTTAACCAAGGCGGCCTCGGTAGCATAATGACCCTGCCAAACAACTACGCGAGACGCACGCCTATCCTGGTTACTCTTACAGGCAGAGGTCATGTCATAAATAACAGAAAGAAGAGAGTTTACCTTGGCTTGATGTTGGTAAATATCCCTAAAGAGGGTATCCAAAGGTACTCCCACGAAGGCCAGTTTCTCTACAGGAGTGGCCAAGTGGCGAATCAACTGACGACAGACGGAAGGATCCGATAGAGTATCCTTGTTAGTAATAGACCAGGAAGGAACAAACTTTACACCATCACAAGCATCGCCAACCTCCTTACCAAAGCTAGCGGCCGAACCTAGATCGTACCTATGAGGGGACTCCATCTCGCCCTCTTCAGACTCAAGAACTTTCAAATCAGAATCAGAAAAGCCAGCCGCACTAGCCCGCTTAGCCGAAGATCACGTTCTCTTGGATGGTCCAACGGTAGAAACCTGCTTCTTCCTTTTGCTGATCCTCTTAATTGAACCAACAGGAGGAACCTTCAAAGACACAGAAGCCCTTGGAACAGAACCACTTGGAGCCAAGGCGTTCCTAGCAGAGACAACTCCGACAGCAGCCCCAGCAGCAGGGTGATCGGGAATATCCTCTCCACCTACCCCTGCATGGATGCTGGAAAACTCTCCACCACTAAAAAAGGATGCATCATAAATCTTCAATGTAGGTTTCTCCTCAGCGACCAAAGGACGAGAGGAATACCCCACCCCATCCAGACTTTTATATGACAATGTCTCCAACAAACTCATCTCTGCAAAAAGGAAGAGATAAAATCAATATAACAAGCAAAACACATATATACACAATACCAAAGCTTCAAGAACTCACCTACACCTTCCCTCGAGATAACCGGCACCTCACCCGAAACGGGCCAAAGACGGATAACGCCAGCCTTAACAAGAATGTGTTCCTCATAGGATCGGGCATAAGTGAGTGGCTCTTGAAGCTTGGTGAAAACAACTTCATCATAAGAAGAGTCCATAAGAGCAGGAAGTTCAAGAGGACCCAATGGGTCACGAGCGGTCATCTCGAACGGCACCACTGAACCTTTTACCCAGAAGAAATTCTCCTTCCAATGTTTCAAGGACGGCTTGGTACGATATATGCAACGAGGACTTCCATCCTTAAGCATCTCAATGGTAAGCCAGTCCCCATTGCGCGCAAGGCGAAAAAATTGATGAAATAAGGGGACAGAAGGAACAACGCCATGGGAATGACAAAGCATCTCAAAGTGTGTAATTTTGCTAATCCCGTACGGCGCAAGTTGGCAAATTTGGAGCCCTAATGACTCGATCACTCGAAGAAAAAAGAAGGTGAAGGGTAACCGAAGGTTGGAAAATTCAAAATGGGCGGTATACAGGCCAATATACCTAGTAGGTGGACCATTAACAACCTCGTTGTCCGACTAAAGCATCAGATCAGACTCGCTACCAATACCGTAGCGAGAACATTGCTCATCAAGGGAATGACGGTTAAGTTTAGAGTAATGAATATGCATATCATGTTTCCCACCCATACTGACTGAAATCAGAGCAAAACGGAGCGATCAAAAGAAGAAATGGGAGGAAAAAACTAACCTGAAATTGGAGTGCAAATCGGTTCAGAGAGGATAGCATGAAGGAAATGGTGCAAGTGGGTAGAAAATTTGAATTTAAGTAAAACTGTTCGGTAACCGTGCGTGATGGGACATCTAAATGACAACAGCGTAAGCAGCGGCGGCTAGGTATGACGACCCCCCTTAACTACGAAAAGGACAGAAAATATATGAAGGAGGATCGGCCCACCGAAAAAACTCCACCACAATGATACACATAAAGACATAACAAAGAGTACGGCCCATTAGCAAAGAACGTCTTCGCTAAAAGCCTGCACTTGGGGCTGATGACGTAGAAGAGTACATCTCTAATATGCAATCGTTAATTAATAAGGAGAAGACCTCTCCTTCAAGCAATCCAATAAAACGACAACACAATAAACGAAGAGCATCTTCGCAAGAACCAAGCCCTGAAGAATTCAGCAAAGAAAGCGTTGACTCGGTAAAAGGGACAAAAGGAAGAGTAGCTATCTGCAGGAAGAGAAGTCAACCTCTTGTCTGAAAAGGGAATGGATAGGAATCTGAAAGAAGGAAAGGTCTCTGAAGAACTTCCTCTTCTGGAGAAATCACAAGACAAGATAAGAGAATGAGCAATCCGTCAAAAGCACTATAAATACAAGTCCAAGGCCTCATTCAAACACACACCGGGTGTTAAACATCAGATACTACATAACCTCATCATCTCCTATTTACCTCTCCTAGTTCTCCTGTAGCTTCCCCTCATAATCAGTTGCTTCCCCTTATATTTGATTTACTTCTCCTGTAATCTCTTATAGTATATTCTTGTACTTGTCATAAAGATTACACCACTTAGCCTTGGATCACCAAGGATAAGTGAGTCATTATATTAACAAAGAACATTTACCCCTATCGCATTATCATTGTAGCAACATAGTTATACCAGCCCAGTGAGTTACCCGACTCGTTAAATTTCCCCATCCCTGTTAAGAAAATTATTAAGGTGATCTTTGTTGGATGCTTATGGTACATTTAGAAGACAAGGAATGATAAGGAGTTTGATAACAAAAATACCTACCCGCAAAAGGTTGTAGAAGGGATCAAAGTTGTCACATTTATTTCGATAAAGAACCCAGCAAGAGCAAAAGATCTAGAGCGGTCTAGCGGGTGTTCTAACGCTTTATATTTTTTTAATTGGCTTGGTTGTGTATTCCTCTCTTAGCTAGTTTCTTGCTAGTGTTTTCGATATATTTCGCGGTTCTAAAAAAGCTACAATAAAGCAGTTAAATTGCACAATTAAGTAATTTGTTATTTATTTTCTGATTAAACTCTTTATAATTGGTTTTAGTGGTCAAAAGTCAAAACCCAGGCACAGTGGTATGAAGTATTATCAACGCCGTTGGTTTTACTTTTATTTGTTTCTGGAACCGTTGGTCATTTGGTGCAATAATAGCCCAAAGATTTCTTATAGATCTTGGTTTGAATCTTGGCCACAGAAAAAAAAAGGGTATATGGTCAGGTCATAGAGTTTTACCCGGTTGGAGGTTTACCTAGTTGTGTCACCACCTCATCTTCGCAAAATTTCTCGTCAAAAATGGAGAAATCGGAAGTTATTTGCGGCCAAGAAGCATTGGAATTGCTCAATTGTGTCACCACCTCATCTTTCGATCAGGACAAATGCATCACTCTCTTGAATTCCCTACGGAAATGCGTTTTAGACAAGGTTAAATCTCTGTCCCCTAATTTCATGATTTTTCGGGTGCTTAGGTGAGATCTCTCGAGCCTGATGCGAATTATTGTTGTGTTTTAGTTATTTAGGGTTGATTTTAAGTTGAATTGATGTGGTTTAATTTTAGTTCTACGTCAGCAAAGTGATATGTATGTGCTGTTTGCATCAAGTGATGGATTGTTTCAAAATTGGGAGCTAGATTGATGATGATTATTGTGTGGCCTAAATCACAATGACTAAATTAACCAAAATTAATGTACAGTTTTTAAAATCAATAAATTACATATAATCATTATCAGTTTTCCTTAGGGTTTCCCCATTCCTCACTAGATACATACTGAAATTGATTGTGGTAGGCATAATTTCAAAATCGACACACGAAAGCTCAAAGAAGAGAATGCTCTCTCAAGACCATTCTTTAAACCACCTCATTCGAAAAATCACTTGACTCGTTCCTCTAGTTTAGTAGCAGTGTAAAAGTTTACATTGCTGCTGCTAGTTTATTACAAATGTAACTAGAGATGTGTTTAAGCTTCTGTGATGTTGGTAACCTTTAGTGTCACCAAGTTTTAGATTGCCTAGGTCTAATGAGCATCTTCCAATCTGGTTTCTATGTTCAAGCGGTGCTCTTATATTTAAGATTATATAAGAGCATTGTAGTAGTTAATTTTCTCCATGTTGTTAGCATATCGTAGTTACGTGGATCAGTGATCTATAGTTCATTTCATTATAGGCATCATTTTCTTTGGAAATTATTATAATCATTCTAGATACATTTGTGAGATCTGAAATCCTTTGGGCTAAAAGTTTCTTCACTTCTTGTTTGAAGGAAACAGGCCCTTGTTTGATGTAGAAAGAAAAAATGTTCTCTTGACGCGTCTATTAACATGTTTCGACTCTCTAGGTTTCATGTCAATTATACTAGTAATGTACTTGGGAAATAGCTATTGCAAAAGAAAAGAAATATTGACTTCATATCTGGTTAGGTGAGTCTGTTGAAACTGGAAAGCATATACCCCATGCCTACAATAAATTTATATGGGTCGACTCAAATCACTAACAGAATTAAACTCGTTTTGCGAGTCTTCAGAAACGAGTTTTCCTATATATTTTTCATATAATGAAGACTCATTTTCCCTTACTTGTGGATGTTGCCTTATTGTTGTGTGATTATCTTTTGTGTTTGTTACCTACCACAATGCCATTGGCTATTTACCTCGCGTATCTTTCGTCTTTATTGTACAGAAAGTGAAGAAGTTCTCACTGGCAGAAGGGAAGCCAGCAAAGATTCAGGACACAGGTAACAAACAGGGCTGACATGTTATCTTTAACTAGACATTAATGAAGACTAAAATATAAATGATTTAATCATTTTTATTCTATTCAACATGTTATAACCTGATTACAAATGAAATTATAATAACAAAACTTGATTACACTCGTTAACCGTTGGATTAGCTCATGCTCACCTTCACTCGGTAGTCGATACTTGCTGGTTGACTTGATTGTGTGAATGCATCCATGTGACCAACACTAGTATGTTGAAAAACCATTGTTGGGGGTATATTCATTCTCTTGGTTATAGCTTCCAGTCAAGACTTGCAATCTAGGCACATAGATATAGAATGTGTGTTAATAAAATGCTATTGTGGTGTAAAAATTAATTTATTTAATTTCTAAATTATCTTTCGTTCTTAAATTAAGATATTTAATGTTACAGATGAACTTACGAAATTAATGTGGATTTCCAAGATATTTTAAGGGGAGGTTTGAATAAATTTATTGCCGAGTTTTCTTTATTTTTATAAAAGTTACAGTTGAATACTCATGATTTTTTAGTATTTCTAAACTGTCTTGCAAACAAAATAGCAATATTCATGGTTGGAGTCTAATTAATTATCAAAAATAAATAGTTCATATTAATACAAAATGGTATTGTAAAATATGACGTTTATTTTAGTGTAACAAAATTGATACTTTGCGGATGTTTTTGGCTCCACGGACGTGTAGGTGGCTATTTTTTTTTCCTTTTTCTTCATATGTATATTTTTAAATTTTTATATAATATAAGTTGTAACTTATAAATATATAAATATTTATTTTTTTAAACTTTATTGAAATAATTTTTTTAAAACTTTGAAAAGGTTAAATCTCTCCCTTATTTTCAAAATTTCAAACTGTTACATTTCCCTCCCCTCTTTTAAAAAAAAACCATTATAAATATCTTCCAAATTTTCAAATGGTTAATAAATTTAAGAGTAAATTTTGTTTTTGTCCCTTATGGTTTGGCCTGTTTAACCCTTTTAGTCTAAAAAATAATCTTTTAACATATCAGCCCCTGTGGTTGTATTTTTGTAACTATTTCAGTCCATGACACTAACCCTGTTAACTTTTTCTGTTAAGTATAGGACATTTTACTCATCTTATTTTTAAGTGAACTAGTTAACCTTTCAATCCAATTAAAACTTTTTTTAGGCTTTTTCATAAAAAAAAATTTCTACTTTTTTAAAATCGTTTTTTTTAGTTTTTTTCCGTAAAAACATCTTTTTTAAACCTTTATAAAAACGTTTTTTTACTTAGCTAAAAATATATATATATATATTTTTTCATAAAAAACATTTTTTTAATTTTTTTATAAAAACGTTTTTTTAGCTTTTTCATAAAATGTTTTTTTAACTATTTTAAAAAAACGTTTTTTTTGTACTTTTTTAAGTGAACTAGTTTTTAAAATAGTGAACTATTTAAAAAATATATTTTTAAAATAGTTAAAAAATATTTTATGAAAAAGCTAAAAAAGTTTTTATAAAAATAACTTAAAAAATGTTTTTAAAACCGTTTTTTTATGAAGAAAAAATTAAAAAAAAAATTGGAAAAGTTAAAAAATGTTTTTAAAAATGTTCAAAAAAGACGTTTTTACAGAAAAAAAAAACTAAAAAAATGATTTGAAAAAAGTAAAAAAAAAACGTTTTTAAAAAAGTAAAAAAAAAATTATGAAAAAACCTAAATTTTTTTATTGGACAGAAAAGGTTAAACTAGTTCACTTAGAAATAAAATGACTAAAATGTCCTATACTTAACAGAAAAGTTAACAGAGTTAGTGTTATGGACTGAAATGGTTACAAAAATACAACCTCAGGGCCTGATATGTTAAAAGATTTATTTTTGGACTAAAAGGGTTAAACAGGTCAAACCACAGGGGCCAAAAGCGAAATTTACTCTAAATTTAATAATGTTATATTAAAAAAAATGACTTATTATAATACATAAATTAGCTATGAAAAATAACTGTAAAATGTAGCGATCCTGTGGACATGAAACAACGTTTATAAAGAAAATGGCATTATAGAGGAAATGAGTGTCTTTGAAAGATGAATGTTTTGCAAATATGATATGTGACTAGAGACGTTTTTAAAATATATGTTATAAATCTCACAAACAAACACATACACACCCACAAGTATATAAAACTTATAGTTTAACGTCCGTTAAAAAGTTACATTTATGATTTATTTTTCAAGGTTGTCGTGTAGCTTAGTACTTGGATTTGCCTAACCATGTCATATGTTACACCGAAAAGAATTCATCTGTGAGTCGAGTGATTACATAATAACAGAATTTTGTTAAATCAAATAATCGTCACAGGGTTGAGGATGAATGATTCGACTAACTTGATGCAATGTGATGCCAAAACGATGAGAATGTATAAATAGCAAACCGTTAGACTTGTCACAGTGAGAAGGGATTCCTTCATGTGATCAAGTTCTGACGTGAAGATAAGTATTTGTCGAATAATAGATTGTCTTAACCTGATATGCAATGGAATGTGGAAAAGATAGTCTTAATCTATTTTGACACCAACGTGATGAAGTAAACAACCTATCATATAAATCTAAACAATACTCGCTTTACATATAACCCTTAGAATACAAAACAAACCAAATTAACACTTAAACTTATATTTGAACTCTGAATTTAAATGTTATTTTTAACATCCCATTGAATTCTAACCGCAGAAATATATATTAAACTCAATTTGTCACACAGCATACTGAGTTGCGTTATATATACCCACGGGATGTTTCCACTAAAAAGTGGTTTTTCGCTAATAAATCCTAAGAAGTGGGTCAAACGAACTCCGATTGAGCTCATTCCAGCGGCGTTGTAACCGTCTCATCGAACCCTAACCCGGACCCAAAAACCTAAACCCCCCTCCACCCGCACCCCCAAAAACCTAAACCCCCCCTCCAACTCCACCCTGAAAACCCTAAAACCACCATCCCACCCCACCCCCAAAAAACCTAACTCCTCCCCACCCCCACCCAAAAAAAAAAACCTAAACCATAAAATCTAACCCCTAAAAGCTAAACCATAAGGCTAAAACCCTAAAAATCAAACATAAAATCTAAACCTTAAAAGCTAAACCCTAAAAGCTAAGATGGTAGAGTTCGACGAGACGGTTCCAACGTCGCTTAAATTAGCTCAATCGGAGTTCGTTTGATATCGTTTCTTAAGGTTTTTGTCATTTCTTAGATTTTTTAACGAAAAACTACTTTTTATTTGAAAATCCACCGATATACCCAATCCTTTTCTTGAAATATCTGCTACTTGATTTCTAGAATCAGTTTTAACCATTTTAATAATATAATAATTAGATTTTTCTTTGATAAAATGTAACCCTCAAAATGTTTTATCCTATCATGAAATATAGGATTTGAATTATAAAAATAGTAGCCTTGTTATCACATACAAGCTCAAAACTAATGTTGAGTTCTTTATTCTGCTTCTACTGAAGAGTTGGAAATAGTCTAACTTCCCAAAAATTTTTGTACAGAATCTACTTACTAACGTTGTGGTAGTTTAGTTTAGACGCTTACCCTAAGGAAATATATTTTCATAAAACTTCATATCTATTGAAAAAAAAACATTTCTTTTTTTAAAATTCGATAACTGTACCTCTTTTTATTTGAATATATCCCATCAAAACGCACTTATCGGCATGATTTTCAATTTTGTTTCAATTATATAACATAATGGAAAAACACAAACAACCAAAGGCAAGGTTTAAAACGAAACATTGTTTTATAGGGAGATTTTCCTAATAGCACAGAAAAAGAAATCATGTTAACCAAATATGTAACAGTTAGAACACATTCCAACCAAATATTTATTGTTTCTTTTAAATTGATTTTTAATCAATTTACATAATATTTTAACATCATACAAGTTCATCTATCGACTTTGATTAAAAAAAAACCCACCTTAAGTACACACAATAACAGTAACACCTCCATATGAAGACACTCAAGGTGCAAGTGAAGTATAGTTAAAAGTACAAACCAAGACTAATCGAAGTTAACAAGATAATTAACAACACAAACATGCATCCATGCAACTAAGCCTTATAGCAACCAACTTCTACTTTTATCTGAAAATAGTTTGAAACAAAACCTTGCTCATAGTCTAAGTATCCGGTTTAAGTACTCAGTTGACGCTGTTTAGACACGAGCTTGCCGTAGAAGGAACTTCCTACGAGACAAGAAGTAAATGAGTGCACTTCTTACAAGATTTATTTACCTCCCTCTTATGCAGTGGACTCAACACGCACAACAGACCGACAACCATGAATGCGAACAACTGATAGCCAGGGTTACGCATCACACCAAAAGGTACCGACCACCATGAATACTTAATCTTTCCTTTCTATGTGAGAAAATCGAGTGACTATACTTGAATCAGGGAAATAACAATGGATACCGAATGAAAAAGGGATGAGCAACTTTCCAGATAAAAATGTTTACCTCTTAACTCAAATCAATTCGAACACACAGGTTTCTTAGGTTTTTGAAATTGTAATTAATCAAAACATGAAGAACTACAAGTATGTTATAGCAACAAACAAAAACACAGCACACACTCTGGAAATTAGAGAACTCGTATTACGCACACGGAAATGTCTAACTAATGCAATGTAAACAATTGATCCTATATAGTTGATGTGAAGTCTTCATATCTTTTCGTGACACAGCTCACCCTTTTGGTAACCGTCTGTGACAGTGCACTCTATCATGCACCCATAGGCTTTACACATGGAAGGAAGCGTATTCTCAATATCGAGCCGAACAGTGGCCGAGGAGTACATGCCCATCTGTACTTACGCAACCTCTATATCAAAAATAAAACGACCTAAATAAAGATCTCATCCAAAAAATATGTTTTAACTGTCGCAGCGAATGGACCACACTGGTATGAAACATTTGTATTATACAATGTAATAATTTATGTAAAACAAGGAATGAAATGGCTCTACTTTGAAGATGAAACATGGCTAAGTCATGAGAAGTAGGTCTGACTAAAAGAGAACTGATTACAGTTTCCACAACAGGGACAAGTCACAGAGCAGTAGATCAAATGCATAATGAAATGGTAAAAAGGCAAAAAAGCGTACACGTATGCTTGCTAATCATCAATATCATCATCATCATCATCATCATCATCATCATCATCATCTGAAGCCACCTTTTGCTTTTTCCATTTGTATGCTAGTTCCAAGATCTTCAAATTGGATGCTTGTGATTCCTCTGGGAATAGATAATCTATGTATTCCTCATACCTGCAATTTATTATATTATTTAAGCATCATGATTGTTCTAAAAATGCATTTTACAGTTGCAGAGATTCAATGACCAATGCAACCAAGACAAATATAATATACTTGTCTATCAAGGCACTAGATTAATGGTCAAACAATATTTATAAAACTAACTTTCATGAGAATAAGGAGAATATGCAAAAAGTCTTACTTAAGCACACCACTATAAGCTTGTTCTGGATGTGCGCTTCAATGAACACAACTTTTGGCAAGGAACTATAGGTGGCAATTTTGATCCATTTATTTATGAACAAGAGCTTGTTTGGGTAGTGTTTTATTCCAAAGGGGTCAAATGGGCAAAATAATTGTTTTTAGCTAAAAGGGAAACATGTTTAATTGGTTGTATAGGGTTGGAAGTCTCCAAAAGTCTATTTCTAATGCATATAGTCTCCTTAACTTTCTTACTCAAAACTTTACATTATTATCGTAATAGTATTGTTTTAATCATAATTAATACTTATTTATAAAAAAAAATATAAAATGGATAAAAAGAAGCTTTTAAGGGTCAACCCAACCCATCTTTGACCCTCACGCTAAATTATAGCGATACTAAAAAAGAGATCATAACAGTGAGTTTATTGACATACCCAGCAGCACCATCATCGATTTCAATCTGTCTTCTCTTCTTTAGTTTCTTGGGCAGCTTAACACGCACCAGTTCAACGTCACCCAACTCGCCTAAGCTGCTCTCCATGTTTAACCACTCTTCTAGTAACATGGCCCTCTCTTCTTTAAGCTCAGGGGCCGATGTTCTGTAGTAGTTTATTGCATTTTCAAATACTCCTGATCACAAAGGAAATCAACGAATATCAGAAACAGAACTTCGAATAACTAGCTTAATAATAAAAAATAGCAAGTGTGAGTAACAAGATTAGATGGTTACTTCTGGCACGTTGAATGCAAAGTCTCCTCTGTTCCAGAAGGACATCTTCAGGTAGCTCTTCATGTTGCTCTGCTTCTTCAATGGCAGATGCTTCAAACTTTGCATAGCTGATCCACACCTTTAAATGCTTTGTGCGGTCCAAAAGCCTCTCATAAAGTTGTCTTGTTCTTTCAAACTCACCTTCTGCTATCTCGAAGTCAATGTATGCCTGCAAAAATTAAATGGGTCAGGTCACAAAGGTTGAAAGTCATCTGAATTGTATTCAAATGCATATAGTCCTTACTCGCTTATTTAAGACAGAATTATTTTTGTAATAATATAGCCTTTATAATCATACTAAAAAGTAAAAACAAACTATATTAGCACAAACCCAACGTCACATGTTAACGAACCCGCATGACCCACATCTCTACCCTAAAAGGAACTCTAGAAACAAAGGGACTGTAGACAGACTTGCCAGCATTTAAGCTACATAGGATGTTGTAAACAAGGAATTCATACAGTTCGTCAGTTCATCAAAGTAAATGATATATAGGGAAGAAATGATAAGATGCTAGATATCATATCACACTGCATATGATCTCTACTCAAGTAGCATAAAATAAATATACCATATTTTTTTATGCTAGAAGCTACTAACTTTAAGCTTAAAAATCACAAAGTATTTTAACTCGTTGCTATATACCAGTAACAAAAGGTAATGACCTGTTCCTTTTAAGAAAAACAAGATTTTGCTAGTACACTCATTAACACAATCTCGAATTTCTGTCTAAAAAAACAGATACAAAAGATCTAAAACTCTGAATGCAAAGTCAAAACAAGACCAGTGTATTTTGTTTCAAGCTTAATATTGAGGTGTTTGTTCGATTAAAACCACATAAAAGATACCTTAGCCAAAACATGTTTTATGACCTAAGGGAGATAGAGAAGTATTTACCTTCCACAACAACTCCGGCATGTCAAGTGCAGTTTGTGCAATTGCAAGCTCAAAAATGGCTCGGGCCCGGTCTGTTTCACTCAAAGATCTTTCCAATTCAGCATACTTGCTCCAAGCATAGCAATTTTCAGGTGACCACTCCAGATATTTTTCGTATAGCTTCCGACAACGATCTATGTTACCAAGCTGCAGCTCAATCTCAATGTACTTCTTAAAAATCTGTTTGTTCATTTATATTAAAACAAGGTCAAACCAAGATCATGATAAGAAAAAGTCAACAAGAATAATTAACTCAAAGTTTTATACTATACCTTATCTTTAGGAGCAATTCCAATTGCATTTCCAAGAATTGATCGTGCACCCGAGAGATTTAACTGTCTGATTTCAAACTGAGCAGCCAACAACCAAATCTTGGCAAACGAAAACTTCTTGTGTGGAATCAATTTCAAACACTCACTATAAACATCCTTAGTTCTGGAGACATCTTGTGCTTCGAGTTCTTCATATAGAGCATAATTAATCCATAAATAAATGTATCTTTGCCAATATCTTTTCTCATCAGCAGGAGGAACATTGGCAATTGCTCTCTCATAAACCTCTCGAATCCTCGATTTGTTACCCACACTCTCCTCAAGTCTAATATAGTCAAACCATGAGTCATAATTCAGAGGATTTTTTCTAACTTCTTCCTCATATTGAAACCTTCTTTTCCCAACTATTGCATCTTCAATGCCCTCTCTATCACCATACTGTTTCTCAAAAGCAACAAACTTTCTGTATAAATCCTCAGCCCGCCCCTTTGGTATATGGTCTAAAGCAAATTTATAAATACATCTTGCTCTCTCAGTTTCTTTACACTTTTCTTCAAATTCAGCAAAGGCAACAAATAAATTCTCTGCTTCTTCATCATCTGCCAGCTTATCAACCGCCCTTTCATAACAATTTCTGGCTCTACCAATCTCCCCATTTTTCATCTCAAACTTGGCATAGCGAATCCACGCACCAACTTTAGGTATGCATTGAACAAATCTCTCATAGATAGCTCTCGCTCGCTCAATCTCATTGTATCTTAACTCAAACTTTATATAAGAAAGCCATGCTTGTTGGTCAGGCTCCCAACTCATCCACCTTTCAAATATTTGTCTGGCACCTGCAAAAAGTTATTGATGTGTATAAAGATGGATTATATATAAAAAAAACTAGATTACCAAATGAACCTATTGACATATCTAACAGATGTAAAAGCAAACATCACAAGATCTGCTACCATCTGAATAGTGCTTACTTCTTATCCTCAGTTAAGTTACAATTTAGCACTCTTAAGCTACTTACTAAATTAAATTAATCGATTTAAAGCATGTAATGAATCTTGTGTTAAAATAACTAGCAACTTCTAATTCTAAAACAAGGTTCCTAATGTCTTCTTGTAAAGTATGTCCCCTAACATAATAATAATAACAATTTCATATAATGATATCGAATAATGTCATAAAAATGCTTGAGATACCTGCAACATTTCCAAGCATCTCCTCCATATGAATATACTTATACCACAACTGATCCACTCTCGGCAGCAAAGTAACCGCTCGATCCCACACGTTACGGGCATGATTAATAAACTTATTCTTCATCTCAACATCGGCATACTTGAGCCACATTGTGTGATCTCTGTAGTCAACATCAAGGGCCCTTTCCCATACGGACCTCGCACGGTTGAAGTCCTTCTGGGATTCCTCCCATTTGGCATACTTCACCCACACACTCTTGTTCCACCTCACTCTCCTAATTAGGTCTTCGAACTCCTTACGTTTACGGAGACGGTAGTCTGCGAGCTCTGTAAGATCGGTGATCTTCTGCTTCGGTGGTCGGATTTCAGCCTCTTGACGCTCCCTGGCTTCACGAAGAATTTGTTCGGCGGTGATTTGTATAGGAGCTGGAGTCTTGTTCTTAACCCTAGTTGGTCGGGGAAGCTTGACCTCAGTTTCCTTCCGAGTGAGATACCCTAACGACGGATCGCCCTCGCGATTCGCCATAATTTAATTCGAGACTGTTACCGCAAATTAGGATATCGGAATCTGTGGCTGTCCGTCGTATCGGAGCCGTGGTGGAGGAGGAGCGGTCGCAATAACAAACCCTAGGTTTACAAAACTGCAATAAACTATCCACTCGAACCCAAACAAACACCCCTAAATTGTGAAAGAAAAAGAACAGGTTTATGACGGCCTATTAAAAGTTTAAAATTATAAAAGAAATAGTACTTCGACGAAGATTATAATACAAAGATAATTTCCATATAAGTTTAAATTGATAACTACACATCTCAATTATTTGTTTTACTTTTTTTAAAGGCAAATTTTGAACCCATTACCTACTATATAACCTTGGTATACTTTATCAACCCCAATGATTTTACTCCTATGTTCATCATTTAAGTTTAAATTATTTTGACTTTTAAATCAAATTTGTAAGTTTAGTTTCTTCTATGTTAGAGTGTGACATCCAATCTACTTATCATTTAAGTTGGTTTTTAAGATTGTGTAAATGTTTAACCGAGTGTGAAAAAGTGGCTGTCAAGTTACTGTCACGTAGATAGTGGGGCTCTCACTAACTAAACTCTCAAAAATATGTAATGGTTTAACTATTTTATTTATAGATTTTAAAATAATTACATTTTTTTATGTAGCCAACGGGTGAATTTGTCTTGGAAATCCCCATCACTCTTCTTCACGCCCGTTAACCCCACAACCCCCTCCCTCTTGGCGCCCCGGATAACGCCCCGTTGGCGCGTGTTTAGCTCCCGTTTTTTTGTGGGGTGGCAAGTGGCGTCAAATCAATACACATGGTCCAACAGGGCTAAATGTATTCACTTTATTGATTTGACTGATGTTGATTTTTTTAATAAAAAATGGCAAAACTCCTGTTTAAGACCAGTTCCGTGTATTTAAACGCATGTTTAAGATCAATTCCGCATGTTTAAACGTCCGGTTTAAGATGCTTTGCTAATATAAACGCCCGTTTAAGACCGGTTTTAAACACTTATTCAAAGGGATACATTGAATAAAAACATAGGTGGGTGCATTTACATATATCCTCTTCTTAAGTTTCTTTATAAATATGTAATTGATTTTTAGGATTGAGTAAATATATAATTAAAAAGCTTAAGAGGGAGAAATATGTAAAAAAACCAATAAAAATTATACGTATTAAAAATCTAACCTATTTGAAAATATTGTAAACAAGCCCATTTACTACAAAACTTTATTCATCTTATTTAAACCTAAAACCAGAAAATAATACTTTCCATAAACTTACCTATTTACTCCTCCGGTGACTAATTTGTTATCATATAAGATTTCGTAACTTAACTTATTTAGTTGTTTTTAACTATTTGAAAACAAATAAATAGTTGAGCATCTTACCTTTATGTGTGTTTTTTAACGTTTGTTTGGTTTTTTTTTTTTTTACTTATTTTACATGTTTTAAATTTTGTTTTCATTTTCTTTAAGGTAAAGGGTTGTTTCGAAATGAATTTTTTATCTAAAGTTTTCAATATTATCAATGCCCCTCCATAATGTATGAGGAATCAACGTCGTTGCAATGCGCTAATCTTAATACTAGTTCAATCAAAAGTCTATGCAGCAATCAAAGTATAAGATTTCAAACTTAAACTATAAAATATTCGATATAAAACGAATCAATCTAAACATGAATCAAAGTGGGTGTTGCTTCAGTTTCGATTATGTATATTATACATAAAAAAAATTATGGGTGTTTGGTGTCAAATAATCATTGGTCATGAAAACTTTTATGGGTGTCAGGTGTCATAAAATATTGGGTGTCGCTTGGGTTTCGATTATGTATAATGTGCATAAAAAAGAATTCACGAGTTTCGGTTGACACCCCATACCCCCACTCTAGGTCTGCCAATTTGTTTAGTTAAGGTCAAAATGGGTTATGATCAATAGTGGTTCAAGTTGGAAAAATTTGTTTTAGATAAAAAGTTGCAAAATGGATTCACCCACTATATTTATTTTTATGGTAGTTAATGGTGATGACGACGGAGGTAGCGGTGATGGTGATAAAGGTAAAGGCAATGGTGACCAGTAGGCGGTGACGCGTGGTGGTGGTTAGGGGTGTGCAAGTTTTGAGCTGACCCGTTAAAGCCTGAAGGCCAGACCGTGAAAACACGGCCCGACCCGTGAAGCTAATATATGGTTCGGTCTTCGGTCCCTAGAATACACATAATTACCGATACAGTCTGGTTCGGTCAAAGCCTGGTTACTTTCTTTTATTTAATTTATTTAAACTTTTTAAGATTATTATTATTATAAAACTTTTTCTTTAATAAACATTTATAACTTTGATACTTTTATTTAATTTGCTTAATTTTTTATTCGTTTAACTTATAAATTGTAGAGTGTTAATATATTCAAGATTTTCTTTAATATTTTAAATTTTTGTTAGTACTAACTCGATAAATTTGCAATTAACTTAATAACATTCTTACACATCAAATTTCTTTCAAAATTTTATATGGTCAAAATGTTATTAGTTATTGTTTATGTTATTTAGCGTTTTAAAATCCAGTTATTTCAACGACAACCACATTAATCTAATGTATATGTAATATTAAATATATCATTCAAGTTTTTTTTTTGAACAGCAACACCTAGATATTCTAGGATAATTGGGTTTCCCGGGGCAACACCGAGAACATTCAGGGCAGCCCACCATAGGAGGAACCTCCCAACTGGGTAAACCCCATGACCTGGTCACAGACCCCCTTTTTTGCTGTTGCCAGGATTCGAACCCAAGACCTTCACTATGGGAAGTCTTGGGGTTACCATTACACCAAATGGCCAACGGTATATACCATTCAAGTTAGAAACATATTTGTTGAGTGATAAAAATGAAAACCGTAAAAGTACTTTGACTGTACAATCATTTTTGCATGAGGTACAATCACACACATGGCCTCATTTATATAAACTGTTTTTTCTTAGGCTTTGATATTTACATCCATTAGTATAGTTATAGGGTTGAAATAAAATCCTTAAAATAGAAGTGAAAATAAGGCTGGGGATCCAAAACCGGTTGAATAAGTACTTGGGCTTCTATGTTAAAGCCTGAAAACAGACCAATGAAGGCCCGTAGAAGCCCGAACCGACCAATCAACAAATGGTCGGTCCTCGGTCCCCATTTCACCCAATTAACGGTCTTGGTCTTGGTTTGGTCTGGTCCGGTTTGGGTTGGATCGGGTTTGGCTCGATAATCACCCCTAGTGATGGTGGTTGTGTCAACAACAACTTTTAGGTGGTTGCGGTGGAGATGGTTGCAATTTGTAAGTAGCAGCGATGATGGTCGTGTCGACAACAACGGGAGATATATGCGGTGGTGATGAAGGTGGTGGTGGTCGGGCACCAACATGTAGTGGTAATGGTCATGTTGGTGTCGGTGGTGGTGGGGGTGGTTATGGCTACGAGGATGGTGGTGACGAAAACGAGTAGGTAGGTGGTGGTGGCGATTGTTAAGTGTGGTTGCGGTGGTGGTTGTCATTTTGGTAGCTGTGATGAGTAGATGGTAGCATCGGGCAGTGGCAACGACGTCGATGACAATGGTCGTGTTATTGGTTGTTGGTGGTGGTGGCGATGGCGGATGAAATAGTAGCGTTTGTGGTCATGGAGGTCTTGTTAGCGATGACCGATTGGTGGAGGTGACAGATAGCGTGATGTAGAAAATTCTAGATGATTCGTGTATTTGTGATGACCGGGATTCTCTGATAATTGTGAAAGTTCACTTTCACATTGAATTATTTCCAGTGTACACGAATATTCAATCGGATAAGAATCGGAAATTACAAGAACGAAAATGTGAAAGACTGTTAAGAATTTCGCATATTTGATATTGACCAAAATTTACTTCTACATAGGGGTAAGCATATGCAATTAAATGTCATGATGGTTTTTGGTTGAAAACCGTCAATCTTTTACTATTGTTTCAATTTGGTCCAGATGACCAATTTGGTCTGCATGACCAAATCTAGTCTGGATGAATAAATCTATTTCGGATGAACAATCTGCTCCAAATAAGTAAATTTAAACAGTTTTCATTTCTGAATCAAATTTGAATGCGTAACAAAACATGAAAAATAAAAAAACTTCCAAGCTGATCTGGAAGCTTAAACCCATCCAAGGTGTTGCCCCTTAGACCCTACTAGGGGCTGCCGCCTCTAGGACCCTGCTAACTAGGGACGCTGCCGTTGACCCTCGTTTAGTGGGCTTCGCTCCCTTGAAACAAAAATGTGTCTTTAGCACCAGAAATCATAAGACATCAAACAAGTGTATACTCCATACTTTCCAACTTGCTTGATGTTGCATTATAACTTCTCATTTGATCATTAAATAAATCCAATTACATAAAATAGATAGATGGTACTAAAATCTCCATGTGATGGATGTTACATAAGAGTGAGCCCGATTAAATAATTTAAGTAAATTCATATCAACTTATCAAATAAAAGTTGCTTAAAAACCAACTTTTACTGCTAGAAGTAGTTATAATTGTATATAAAATTGTTCACAAATATATTTTTTATTTCTTTTTTAAGGTTTGAGAGAGTGAATGAATTCATGCTTTTATCGAATTACACAAATAGCGCGCATGTGGATAGCATTCGTGTTAAGTACTCATGAATGTTGACTTTTAATCTTTTATGGACTTTCTTTGTCAATGCGCGCCTAATGAAGTTGTCTGATGGAGATGTAATAAGAATACTATAAGAAAATCTTATAAGATTTTTATATTCTAAAATTTATAATAGATTTTTATATAATAAAATATATGATATGTTTAGGCATGTTCATGTTCTGATTTTAACATGATTTCTAGGTCTCGATTTTGATAGGATTTTTAGAATTAGGGATCAAGGGTAAACCAACCATTTGGGTTGGTTATATCAGTCAAAAACGGTTTGGTATAGCTATTTTTGTCTCTTCTTTTTAGTTTTTATTATTTTTAAAGAACTAATAAAGTGGCTTATGGTTTATTATTTATATTTGGAGAGTGAGTTTCATAAGAAAACCAAAGTTCAAAAGAAAACCGAGAAAACTAATTAAAACCATTGATCAATCAATCAATGGTTTAAATGCATCACGTGTAAATAAATGAGAACTAATTAGTCTTAAATAAAACCTATAAGGATATCTCGAGGAAATCACATCTTTTTAAATTAGGAAATTGTTGTAATCATTAACAAAATCCCAAAAAATCTTGCTCTCTCGCTCTCTCCAGTCTCATCCAAAATACGGTTTGAATCCAAATAAAAAACTGCTTAAGATGCTTTATTCTTATAATCAGGAAATCAAAAGGCAAAAGGTTGAAGAAGAAGATGATGAAGAACATGCCTAAAAATTGATTCTCTTTTTGGAATTTTTAAATATGTTTTCATATATGTAAACGGGTTTGCGAATAAGCAATTGATGAAGAACACAGATTTGAAAATATCAATTTGATAAAACCGGTTGTTGATGAGAGAAAAATCATGGATTTTAATAAAAAAAATAATTTCCTGAAATAGTAGGGTTCACATTTACTAAAATGTCCTTTAAATAAAAATAAAATAAAATTTTAAGTTATGTGATTGGTTGATGAGAGTTTTGTTACCTTTCTCATAACTTATGAGTTTTCTTATGATATGTATGCGTGTTGGGGGAGGGGGGGATCAAGAGAAAACTTTATCTCGATAAGAAACTAGAAACTCCTCCCCAAAATTTTTAAATATTAATAGTTTTTTCATACGTTATTTTTTTAAATTACACCATAAAATTAACCATTTTTTACCTTTAGTGCGAGTATAATATTGTTATATTAAAAAAATTAACGTGTCAGAACTTACTCGATACTACATATATATGATATCACGATACTACATATATGTACCATTAAATAAGCTCTAACACTTTTTTTTAATATAGCAGTATTATACTCAAATTAAAGATAAAAAATATTTAATTTATTGGCGAAGTTTTTTTAATAATAACATATGAAAATGTTATTCATGTTTAAAATTTTGAGGGGTGAGTTTTCTAGTTTTTTCATGAAGATGAGCTTTTTCATTTACCATGCAATATATATAAGAGTTGTATCATTAGTAAACCCTCTCTTAGTGTGTAAACTTAAGAAAACTTATTAAGATCAATTACATATACACTCTATAGTTACAATTTACACATGCGTAAATTTTTTAACACATGTGAATTTACACATATACATAAAAGAGCATAACTTTATGTATACGTAATTTCACCGAAAAGTTAAAATTTATGAATTATATCATTTTCATTATTCAACCCGTATAATACATGTGTTTTTAAGTCAGTCTTCGGAATATGTAAATTGAAGAAAAGTATACACATATATATATATATATATATATATATATATATATATTAGTTGGTTTTTTTTGCCAAACTCTACTGTTCTCATACATAATAGATGAAAAAAGCTAAGTTGTTTTATACTTTTATCAATCATAGGTGATCAAGCAATTACCCTTATTATCTTAACGAGTAAGTCTACCTAACTTTGTAATCCGTTATATAAAAGCTTGGACATATTTAAAAGAAATAAAATGATTTTGATTTTACATCACCTAATTGGAAGAGTGAGACGAAGATCTGAATTCCCTTCATTGCTGAGTTCTTTCTTGATTTTACATCAAGATTGTAAATGCTAAGATGGTGATAGGGAGTTATGGGTTTGTAGATTATAATACATACACGACACCTATATAGGTGAGATAGTGACAACCTCACCGGAGAGGCAAGTGGTTTTCTTATGATACGGTGGATGGTTTTAAACCATTTGATTTCATTTAAATTTTAATATATTATATTTTTAATATTTTTTGTATCTACTTCTAGTTTTTTATAAGATAATTTATATAATTTTATGTGTTAATTATTAAGTTTATATCTGGTTTTCAATTTTTAAAACCGGGTGAACCAGTCCGACCAATGAATAGGTAGAGCGGATGGTTCGATGTCCGGTCTAGTTTCAAAAACAGTGTAAAAGGTTTGAAACTATAGATGTCAATGGGCTGAGTATGAGAGTATGAGATAGGTATTGGAAATGCCAGTCCCATACTCGGTTATAAAACTGTACCTCATACCCTCCAGTACCCATTACTTTGTGGTTAACTTGCTTGTATTGGGTATACCAATTTATGGTCGTACATGGTTAAACGTTACTCGTTGGAATACCTATTACCCAAAATTTGATCTTAAACTCAACTTAAAAATTGACTTGAAATGTAAGATATTCAACTATACTTCTTAAAATTATAATAATTTCAGGTTTATGAACATCATACTACTATTTGTTATATCTTTTAAGGTTATATAATATATTAATATATTCGGTTTTGATATGGGTAAATAGGTTCGAGTAATCGGATCGGTATCACCTTATATCATACCCGTCCCAACTCGTAAGCTTTTTTGAAACTAATCTCATATCTGGTCACATACGCAAATAACCGCCCATTACGTGACCAAAATTTTTCTTGGTTTCAGATTTTTCCAGCAAGTTCAGATTCGTTTGTCATCCATATTTAAACCCATGACCTACATCTTCTAATTCATCAACTACAACTTTTGAAGACTGTGATGAACTGGAGTATGTATACATAGATAAGTTTCGTATTTTTTACTTTCTTCCCCAAATTAAGGAGGTCGCACCGGGCAACAACGGCGGAGGAAGACGATGATGATGGTGGTGGCGGCAGCGGTGATGGGGTATTGGTTCTTGGCGTTCTTGTTGGCGGCTGTAAAGGAGAGAGAATCCAAAACGGTGGTTGTATCAACTTTTTGTCGAATCAGACTCATTTCTCCGACGACTCCGCGTTTCTCTAGCGATTCCGCGTTTTTTCGTGAACAGTGGCGCTATGGAAACGATAAGTGATGATTGAATCATTGAAGTTTATGAAAGTTGGTGAAACTTTGGGTTACATATATGTAACCCGATTAGTAACTTGAGTTACATATATGTATGTAACCTGATCGCAACAGAAGCAGAAGTCGTCTTCTTCCTATTGTTTTGGTTACGTATATGTAACTATGAGTTAAATATGTAAAACTATGGGTTACGTATATGTAACTCATACATAACCCGTAGTTTTACATATGTAAATCGTAGTTACATATAAGTAACCAAAAGATTTTTAGTATCTTCTTACATATTAGTTCTCAGTTCTTCTTCACGTCTTTTCATTCTTAGTTTTTTTTACAAATTGTTTTTACATATACGTAAACAAAGCATTTACAAAACATGTAAATCTATGCTTACATATACGTAAGCACGTGGATTAAACAAATGTGAACATATTTGAAACCTTGAAAAAGGTGAGTCGATTATTAGGTGTGTTCTTTGTCATCATCTTCTTCAACTCTTTTTCTTTTGATTTATAGATTATACTAACATCAATAATGATGGAAAAAAATCGTGAATGGGGTGAGATATGAGAGAGAATGCATATTTTTAGGAGATCAAATAATTGTGAGACATTTTTCAAAGTCAAACCAATTTTAGTATTCCTTAAATACCCTTGGAGTTTTTAATTAAATTCTTTAAACACTATTTGTTTACAATTTTGCCATTGTATGATCTCAACCATAGATTAAACAAATCAATGGTGAATTAGTTGTTTTCTTGATTTTTGTCTAAATCTTGATTTTCGCCTAAATCTTGATTTTCTTTGAACCCTCCATATATATATGGGGAGGTTCAAATAAAAATGTCATTTTGCCTAAAAAGGCTAAAATTGATTAACATATAACACGTGACAACTCTAACGCTCAAATTTAACTCATTCCAGGAGCGTTAGAACCGGCTCGTCGAACTCTACCATATTAGCTTTTAGGGTTTAGAAATTAGATTTTAGCGTTTAGCTTTAGGTTTTAGGGTTTAACTTTAGGGTTTAGGGTCTAGCTTTAGGGTTTAGGGTCTAGCTTTAGGGTTTAGGGTTCGACGAGCTGGTTCTTACGCCGCTAGAATGAGTTAATTCGGAGTTCGTTAGAGTTGTCGCGTGTTATTTTTCTAATCATTTTTAGCCTTTTTAGGTAAAAAACACTTTTTAGGGGAACATTCTCATACATATAACTATGTCGAATGAGAAGTTGTTATGTATACATAAGATTATGTTACGATTTTGATCCATACCCTTATATATGTGTGTGTTTGTGTGTGTATATATATATATCTATACTATCTAATAAATAAAGGTTGTTTCATGCCACGTATCGCCTCCATATTCATTTTCATCATTTTTATCCCGCTTCTCTCACATTAAATACATCTCTATCTTTTAATAATACTATATTTTTAAAGAAAATACTAATTATACTAATAAAAAACATTTATTTTAAATTATCCCTTATTATAAGAAACTTTGAATCGAATTAAGTAACTTTTATTTTCAATCAAATAGTAAATGAAAGTTAAATTACATTAAATAGTAATTAACGTAATTTTGAAACCAAATTATATATTAATTTTTACATATTTTGAATTTTGTTTTCTATCCTTAGTATATGTGATACATTTTTACACCTGTAAAATATATAAATAAAGATTTAAGAATTTTATGTACAGATATTTTTCACCTCGTGTGTATTACACGGGTTCTAAGATATATATATATATATATATATATATATATATATATATATATATAGGGTATGGTTCAAATGATAACCAAGTTTTTAAAACCATGATAACCACATCTCAACCATTGATTGAGTTTGATCAATGGTTGATTTCATTTAATGGCAAAGTTGTAATTACTAAGAGATAAAAATGAATTATATTTAATTCAAAAGAGTAATTTGGGTAAACCAACATAATTTAATTTAGGTAACTATTAATTAGTCAAGAAGATAATCCTTAAAAATCTCTCTCTCACACACACACTCTCTCTCTCTCTCCTATCAAACCATCTAATCGATTTCTTCATTCTCATGTCCTTTTTTCAAATCAACCCAAATATCTCATTAAAACTACAAATACGATGAAAAAGCAATTGAAGAAGATGATTGAGCATTATTTAAAACAGAACCATTATAGTTTTACAACAATATAACACACAAAAGATGAAGAACAAGATAATTAAAAAACCAAATATATATATACAGTTTACAAATGTAACTTACACAATTTTACGAAAACAAGATACTCTCTTCTTGTTACGTATATGTAACGTATACGTAACACAGGTGGACAAAGGTGTAGATTTAAGAGTAGAATTAGTAGGTGTGTGAGTTAGCCGTGCCATACCTACTCCAACAACACATCGAACAATACCAATTGCAAACATTCACACTGCAAACATTTCACAGCATTAGAGTCTGAAGCCTGGATTTGACTGACTACGTCCCCACACCTACTGCAACAACACATCGAACAATGCCAATTGCTTTCAGGTAGCTCCTGAAAAAAAAAACACAAGCACAAAATGAAGTAAGAACTCCACCAATCAAAACATAAAAATAATAAAATAAAGCAGGCTAATTAATAGGTTGTGCTTATTTACTCATATTCACATGTATATGTTGTTCAACAATAAAATGCAGAACAACATGAAGCCCAACCAAACTCGAATGTTCAATCAGGGTGTATTAGAGGTGCACAAATTGGGTTTTCTCAAGAACCAGTTCCGGTTCTTACCGGTTCCGGTTCTTTCCGGTTCCAGGTCCGGTTCTTGGTTGAAAAATCGGACCCTATGTAACGGTTCTGGGTATTTAAGAACCGGTTCCGGTTCTTACCAGTTCCGGTAATTAAAGGCGGGTATTTCAAGAACTTATTTCCGGCTATTCGAAAAACAAAGGCAATCTAGATTTTTTTATATAATTTATTTATGTTTTATGAGTTTATGTTTTAAATACTTCTCTATTTTGTAACATTTTAAGTTTTTAATGTTATTAGACTTTTGTAAGTTAGTTATTTATATGTTTAATTAATGTATTTATATGACTTATTAGACATTTTAATATATATATATATATATATATATATATATATATATATATATATATATATATATATATATATATATATAATCGGTTCTGGAGAGAACCGGTTTCGATTATTTTTAAAACCGGTTTTGACTAGAAATTTTGGAACTTATTCAGACCCTACGGGTAGGGTCGGTTTCGAAAGAACCGGTTTTCGAGAAGAACCGGCTCCCGTTCCAGTTTTTTTATTCACCTCTAGGGTGTATGTGACTTTGAAATTAGGAGCATGACAATTACATACATCTATATAAAAATTCATGAAATCATTGTTTGGCAACCTAGAAAATACTAACCAGCCAATAAAACGAGAATTTCAACTGAGGGGAGTTTCAATTAATAACCCATACTTTGAAAACCTAACAAATATCACCAACAGAGGGGAATTTCAATTCCTTCATAAATATGGGTAAACTATTATATTTTATTGCTAACTAGATGGTTATACCCGCGCTCCGCGGCGGGTGTCGTGTTTATTATCGTCGAAAACCATAAAATCGAATACCGATATGGGTTCCGATAATATCAATACCAACAATGATGTTGGTCGCTCATAATATGTTCGAATCGTCACGGTACCACAACGGTAACGGCACTCGCTATACACAACGATACGAAAAAACTCCATTTTGAATACAACTCCGTTTTAAAAAAAAATTATATCGGAACATTGAAAAAAAAAACTAAAAACAGACGCACACTCTGTATTCTGGAAAAAAATTAACGAACGAAAGTTATTAAAGGAAAACGAAATTAATAGAAAATGAAACGGACTAAAAGCGTATATTATATATAGTATACGGGTTGAAAATGAAAATATTAAAAAAAAAATTTAGGTGTTAGTTGTTGAATGGATGAGCCACTATTCAAATTTAAAAAAAAAAAAAATATATGCATTGTTTGCTTGTACTATGTGTTGTTAGACTTGTATATTTATGAATAGTGGATTTTTGTGAGAGGAGGGGTTTTGATAATTAATACGTAGTGAATGGTCAGATGGGTATAATTACAAAATCTAAAAATAGAAACAGGTCAAACCATATAGAAGTCGCCCAAAACAGCCTTAGTTGCTTTACTAAAAAGGAATGAAAATTCATAAAATAATGATAATTTTGTAATCATATTTTATATAGTATGAAAGACAGACCTGTGTAGACTACACCATGCTTGAACACATAATCATCACTTCATTGACACAAATAACCCCAAGATCTATCAACCGAGATAATACTGTTCTGACCCCTAACCCAGTACGTTTTCCAGAACTGCGTGGCGGCAATACTTTCTTTTAACAAGTATACGTAACTAGTACCGAAAAGGTAACCTAGAACATGATTCTTGATACGTATTAACACCTGTGTTACATATACGATTTCTGTACTGACATGAAAAACACAACAAAGTATCTTCGACGGAAGGTTATACACCGGCATCTGCTGGTCCGCCACCTGATTGGTTGACGCCTCAACCTGTTTGACATCAATCAACACTCACGCTCAAGTATCTCAGAAGAAATTGATTACAACTTCAATAAGTAAAAGTATAATTCTCCAAAAGGTAAAATAATCATTTAAAAACATTTAGCAAACAGGGGGTTAAATCTATGGAAGGACCAAAGATATTACAAGCTTCAAAAGTAAGAATTACTCTTTTAATTTAAAAGTAGAAAGAACATATTATTATGTAACCATATTCACTCCAGAATTATAATATTCAAAGAAAAGAAATTGAAGAATGAAGGGAATATGGACATAGCACTTAGCAGTCACGAAATTTGCTATTTCAATTTTCAAAGAAACTAATCAGCATCCTATGTAGTCAAATCTTACAAGTACAATGATCAGGGATATGCAAAAAGGTGCTTGATCACGGGGGACGACTCACGCTCAACCGAAGCCGCATCTCAATTCCAGTATATTGTTGTTGATGCCATAGTCTTCGTCATTCAATCCAATACAAGACTCCCAAAACCAATCAGAGGGAATCCCGATCAACCAAGGCAGAGGAAGATGAGTGCTATCTCCATAAGACTAGATTCGGCTGGAAACCCTAAGCGCCACCCCCGACCTTAGACGAACTCAACCTCTTTGAAATCGCTAACACACCTCTCAGATCGATGGAATAAGCAAAAGATTTGAAGCAAATGAATTGAAGGTTATCAGATCGATGGAATAAGCAAAATAAGGGCAAACACCACATATTAGTAAAAAAGTTTCAAAACCGTTTCAATTAGGTCACTTAACATAGTATACTCGAGGTGTATACTGTGTAAAATGCGTATTAAGTGACCTAATTAGAACACTTTTAAAACTTGATTAATATTCTACAAAGTTACCCCGCAAAAGAATTAAAGGAATTATTTTGACTTTAATCATGAAAGATGGAGAGAAATAAGGAATTGTATTTAATAAAAAAAAATTACCTAATATAAAATGTACGGTCAATTACCAAAGCACCCTTTCTAATTAAAAATAATGATATATAATATAAATTATTTGATTGGTTGGATGGTGGTTTTTATGGTTATCATATATAATTATGTGGTTATTATTTGAACCTTCCTTTTATATATATATATATATATATATATATATATATGGTTAGGTTCAAACAAAAAAGGTTTTTAAACTAAAAAGGGTGAGAATGATTGTAGATCAAATTGAGAAAGAATTAATAGTTAAGATCAAATTGTAGAAGAAAAATTTGTTTAAAACGAACGTTTTTTATCTTTAAAACGAGTATCGTGTCGTTATATACAAAAACGAAAAAAAATTACGTTTTCCAGCTCATTGTGTAATTTGCTCGTCATTGTGTAATTTGATCGTCATTGTGTCTAATGTCAGGTCATTGTGTTTAATGTCAAGTCATTGTGTCAAATATTTTTCATCATTGTGTTTAATGTCAAATATTTTTTCTAATGTCAGGTCACTGTGTCAAATATTTCCATCACTTTGTTATATATAATACATAAAAAGCAATGACAAAAATAACATGAAGATATCTAAAACGTAAAACACAATGATGAATACATATAACACAATGATGAAAAATATTTGACACAATGACCAAACCTGACATTTGACACCATAAAAACGAGCGTTTTTTTTATCTTCAAAACGAGTATAGTGTCGTTATATACAAAAACGAAAAAAAAAATTACGTTTTCCAGCTCATTGTGTAATTTGCTCGTCATCGTGTCTAATGTCAAGTCATTGTGTCAAATAATTTTCATCATTGTGTTTAATGTCAAATATTTTTCTAAAGGTCATTGTGTATAATATCAATTCATTGTGTTAAATATTTTTCATCACTGTGTTATATATAATACAAAAAAACAATGATAAAAATAACACGAAATTATCTAAAACGTAAAACACAATGACGAAAATGAGCATTTTTTATCTTTAAAACGAGTATAGTGTCGTTATATACAAAAACGAAAAAATTACGTTTTCCAGCTTATTGTGTAATTTGCTCGTCATTGTGTCTAATGTCAGATCTGGTCATATTGGTCATTGTGTCAAATATGTCACGCCATTGTGTAATTTCAGGTCTGGTTATTATGTAATTTCAAAACACGGGATGTTACAATATGTAACTCAAGTTGCTAATCGGGGTACATATATGTAACCCATAGTTTCACCTGCGTTCATAAACTACAATCGATTCAATGATCACCGATCGGTTTCCTTTTATCCTTTTATAAAAAAAAATCTAAATTTTCTGATTGATTGAGATTGATTTTCACCTAACTTTTTGGTTTCATTTGAACATCCCCTATATATACATACATATATATATAGATACAGATATTAGTTTCACCTAATTAATTTTCATAGTTATCACCTAATTTAATAACGAAAATAAGTTTTCAACCACCATCCATTATTACATTTATTTGTGGATTTATGGTTTTTTAATATCTTTTGTATTTTATTTTATTAAATATGAAAATAAACTATAATAATTAGTAAGTAGATTCAATACTATGTTATATATAATACAATTTGAATGCCTTCAAGAGGTAACCCCTAATTCAACAAAACGGGAGCTATATAGCTCCGAACAAGAACGTTGTCTAGACTACGTATATTACAGAATTGGAGCATGTAGTTGTAGTCGGCGGTTGCTATTAACTATTAAGCCATGTCTTTAAAACATACAACCATAGAAAAAGTAAACGGGCATTAAAGTTAAGTTTGTTGTACGCATATCCGACCCGATGATTCCAATCATACAAAGATCTCTCCCTTTCTATGACGAGACTAACCGTGTTAGTTGTGAACACTATTGTTTCTTTTTGTACCAATACTCTAGCAATTACTTTTTGTATTTCCGAAATGAAGAATATGTTTTGTCCTCCTGGTCCAAGCGCCTATTGTTGACTAACACGAACCCAGAAAGAATTTCACATGTGTGCAAAATATATCCTTTTTTTGGCATACATGTTTTGCTCAAATAAAATTTATTAATACTGATTCAACCGTTGCAATTATTGCCATCTTGCACATGTTTGATAACGAACGATTTTTTTTTTCTTTTTTCTAAGAAAGAGGGTGATTATTATCCTTATATATTTGTTTTCCCTTTTTAGTGTTGGGATTATATTTATAAAACTAGTTTTTTTAAAAGCAAGATAGTTTTTAAAACAGTTAATAAAAAGTTTGGTAGGTTTGTAACCCAAGTTTCTCTCTCTCCAAACTTAAATTTGATATTTTAATTTTTTTATATACTAATTTTTTTATCTAGTATTTAATATTTACTACGTAGTATAAATTTAAATTTAAATATAGAGTAATACACAAAAATATCTGATTTTTGATTTAACTTTGTTTTTAATAAAATTTATTCTAACACGGTGAAAAAAATCTGCATAAAATGTATATTTAAATTCATATCAAATATTTAAATTTATACTTTATTTTTGAACTCTTGATCTTGATCATGTATATTATAAAATAAAGTTGACTTTTGAAAAATATTAAAATCGAATATAATTTTACGACGACATATAATTATATCTATCTATAAGTATATGCTATATAATAAATAAAAGTTTTGATTTGACATTTGTCATTCTCTTAACTTTTTTTTTCGTCTCCCTCTCCTACTAATTATACAAATTTCTATAACTATTTTTATAACTTTTTGTTTCCCACCTCTCTCTTCTATTAAATAATAATGATTTCTATAATTTTTTTTATAAATTTTTTTTTATAAATATGTAATATGTAAATATTTATTACTAAGTATATATAAATTGCCTTTATTTAACCCGTGTAACCGGGTTTCTAAAGTTTAATATGAATTACTATTTATCAGTTACATAAAAAAATTAATACCTAGCTAAAAAAATGTTTTAAAAATTAACTTAACAGAATTTATAACCGTCACATAAAATTTTATTTAACCCGTATAATATACGGGTTTTTTACGACATAAATTTTTTATTACTAAATATATAAAATTATATTTATTGAACCCGTGTAATACAAGGGATTCTATGATAATACCCATAATAAATATCCAGATCTGTATCAACTCTATTGCATCTCGTTTTCAACGATAGCCTTAAATGCGTAATTAATTTTATTCAAGATATATACGTCTCTTTCTTTAGATGTCACCCAAACACACATACAACATCATGTTCACACTTACAAAATATATATCCTATATCAAAATAAATCATTATAAATTTATAATATTACGTTCATACATCCTTCTTGATGCCAGAGGCTCCTCCGTCACTGGTAAACGAAAGATTCCGGAAGGAAGATGCGGGTGCAACCTTCGTGCTTGAATCAAAAGGTGATTCTTTTTGTTTTTATTTTTTTTAACGGCTAACTCCTAGTACTGTCGTGGTACCGGCAAAATTCCCTTTATCGGTATTCGAATCCATGACCTCCTGGGAGGAACCTGACCAGAAGGCTTTTTTGTGATGTTGTTGTACTGTAGGTGAGTGGTATCATGCTGGGTTTCACCTGACCACCGCGATAGTGGGACCCACTATACTGACCCTACCCTACGCGTTCCGAGGGCTGGGATGGGGTCTTGGGTTCTTTTGCCTGACGGTCATGGGGGTGGTCACTTTTTACTCTTATTATCTCATGTCGCTTGTTCTTGAGCACTGTGAGAAGGCGGGTCGACGACATATCCGTTTTCGGGAACTCGCCTCAGATGTTTTGGGTATGTTTCCTTTTCTCCTTCGGGATAACGAATACGACTGCATGAAAAGTTAAGTTTGTTGTACCCATATCCAACCGATGAGTTGAATTGAGTTATGTTTTATTTATAGCGAGTCAAGGCTAAATGAAAAATATAGCTTAAAAGAAAACCGGTCAAAAGTGTTAAAAAGCTCTTAAATGTATCATCATTTATTTCCAAAAGAAAAAAATTATTATTGAAATAATATAATTATTGTAATCATATATGGAAATATTTAAGATTTTGGTTTAAATTTGGTTCGGGTCAATCCGATTTCACTTGTGTTAAAAACTTACACTTTTTGACACGTTTAATAATCATGTTGTGTTTGATGTTAACTTGACGTTTTTAACTTTTGTACCTTGTTTTTCTAGGGTCTGGTTGGATGTTCTATTTTGTAATTTTTATACAAACAACTATAAACACTGGCATAAGCATAGGGGCAATCTTGCTTGCAGGACAATGCCTTCAGGTATGATAATAGCTCAACACATAAGCATTAATCTTACTCAAAAACACTTTTGATTATTTCGTTAAATTTTGTTTAATTTCGTTTAGATAATGTATTCGAGTGTTTCTCCGGACGGCCCCCTTCATCTATGGGAGTTCATAGCAATGGTGACGGTGGTGATGATGGTTCTTTCTCAGTTGCCATCTTTTCATTCTCTTAGACATGTCAACTTGGCTTCACAATTCTTGAGCTTAGCCTACACATTCATCGTTGTTTACGCGTGTATCCATGCAGGTATAAGTTTCACCCGTGTCTAAAGGTGGCAAAATAAGCAGGTCAGGCAGGTTGGGCAACAAGCCAAATTTGGCCATTTATAGTAATTATCAAAGGGGTCGGGTCGGGCTCACCACAAACAACTATTGTTCAAATTTTGTATAAGTAATAATACACTTTGGGATATCTGACCCATTTGCCCTGTTTCCTTTTAAGCTAATATTTTTTATTACAGGGCTATCGAAAAATGCACCTCGAAGAGATTATTCATTAGAATCTTCAAAGTTTTCTGTGGTTATGAGTGCGTTCACTTCTATATCTATAATCGCAGCCATATTTGGGAACGGAATTGTTCCTGAGATTCAAGTAAGTTCATTGAATTTTGATATTTTACCAATTTATGAGTTTAAAACATTTGTTTGAAGAAAAGGAACTAGACCATTTGTTGGAATACAGGCTACATTGGCTCCACCAGTAACAGGGAAGATGTTAAAGGGGCTTATGATGTGTTACTCTGTGATTTTTATAACATTCTACTCAGCTGCAGTCTCTGGGTACTATGTGTTTGGCAATAAAGCTAGTTCAAACATTCTTAAGAGTCTCATGCCCGATGAGGGGCCTGCCTTAGCCCCGACTTGGCTTCTGGGACTCGGTGTTATTTTCGTGCTCCTTCAACTCTTTGCCATTGGACTGGTAGAATCTCTTACCTTTTTAAGTGTTTGATTATGTTTTTTTTGATAACATACTTCATAAAAAACGAAAAATAATCTTCCCAGTCCGTCAAATACAGCTAATAGGATTCTCTTATTGTGAACCGTAGAGGTGGCACAATGGGCGGGTTGGACAGATGGGTAACAGGTCAAAAATGGGTCATGACAAAAACAATCTTTCCAATATGTCAAATTCAGCTAACATGATTCTCCTATTGATGATCTGTTGAGTTGGCACATTGGGCTGGTCGGACAGTTGGGTAACAGGTCAAAATGTGTTCACGTTAAAACTGCTAACTTAAAGAATTTATTTTAAAACAGGTTTATTCTCAAGTAGCTTACGAGATCATGGAAACAAAATCTGCAGACGTGAAGCAAGGGATGTTCTCAAAACGAAACTTAATCCCAAGAATGATTCTCCGGTCAGTCTACATGATATTTTGCGGGTTTTTTGCTGCGATGTTGCCATTTTTTGGTGACATTAATGGCGTTGTTGGAGCCATAGGTTTCATTCCGTTGGATTTCATCCTTCCTATGCTTCTATACAACATGGCTTACAAGCCATCAAGATCTTCATTCACATATTGGATCAATATTATTATAATGGTGGTTTTTACTGGCGTTGGCTTGTTGGGTTCGTTTTCTTCTATCAGAAAGTTGGTTCTTGATGTGAGTAAGTTCAAGCTGTTTAGTGATGACGTGGTTGATTGAGGACAAAGTACAATGGTTGATGCATGTTGTACACTTTTTGATGCAGGGGCTGAACCCTTATTTCATACAGGAAATTGGGTTACTACTACTTCCAATGCAATTTCACACCATTTAAACATGACACCAAAGATATAAAATATGAGGTTTTGAGTTCTCTTAACCCGTTTAATAATCAAATAATGTTTAGGCTAACTTGTTTGATTAAACTGCCCGTTAACTATGTCTTATTGTCTTACCTTTGTTTACGACTTGGTTGAATTAGTTGAACAACCAACACTAATGAATTAGACTAACCATTGCACACTAAGAAGCTTCCCTTTTAACTTATATAGGTTTTAACTATGAGAATTCATTTATCGAAAAACTCACGAGATCTATCAATACTGGCTAACCGAATGAGATCAGGTAAACCACAGTTGGCGCTAAACATGTGGCCAACGAACATATAGTTGATTAATGATCAAAGCGTTTTGTATAAGCGTTTTTCCTCGATCAAATCATTATAGTATAAATGACTAAGAGCTGACTGGTTTATATTTTTGCTTACATGTAATTATGATTTTGTTTAATTGTAAGGGTGGAATCATTTATTTTAAGTGGCTTTAATGTGATGAATTGTATATAAAGTTATCTCCTTATGTTTATCATGCCTTTGCTTTCGCCTTTAGTTTTACATGTTTTAATGATCATCATGCCAAATATTTTTGGTGTTCTACAACAAGTGGAGTTTGTTGGAGGAAAAGCATTGCTTAAGTGTGAGGATAATGATAAAATCATTTAAAGTCGCAAGTGTTATGACCCTATTTAAGTGGAATTTTCAAGCTAATACTTTGAGACAACACTTAGGGTATGTTTGGTTTATAAAATTCAATGCAATTTAATGAAATTGAAATCTGAATTTTACTTGTCAATATCTTTGGTTCGTAAAATTTGCTGGAATTGAAATCTGAATTCCATTCTTAAGACTATGCTTAGTACATCCGTGAGAGTGAGGGCATGGTGCCACCTCACCCACCACAGGCGTGGCACACCGCGCCGGACCCGGGTGAGGATGGGCGTGAGAGGTGCAGGGTGGTGCTGTTCACGAGGGGGGGGAGAAGCCAAGAAATGGATATTTTTTAGGGTGAAAATGTTATAGGCTCTCACCCCACCATTACACACCCGGGTGAGGGTGAGGGAAGTCATGGTCTACGTGGCGCCAAAAATCCACCAATTTCACCCTATCGTTGTCTAACGTGTTTGGTTAAGAAAGGATTTGAATTTGAATTGGATTTGGAATTAATTTTCTCAAATTCCTTTAATTAAAGAATTCCAACATTCCTTCCGAATTGTGAAAGAATTCAACAAAAAGAATTGGAATTTTGGATTATTCACCGTTGTCACATCCCCCACACATCCGATACCCCATCCACTGACGTCGTCGTCCCCCCGCCCCGCCCCACCACCGACCACCGATGTCGCCCCTGCACCGGCTCCATGACCAACCACCGACGTTGTCGCCACCGCTACCAACCACCCGCCACCATTGGATTTAAAAAGACATCATAATTAATTAGTCAAATTGTTGGATTAATAAATAAACCATTAACCTAATAAATCTGATAGAGCTATATTTATTGAGATAACATGGGGCTCGAGCTAGAGACAATTAGGGTTTTCATTAGAGGATTATAAATAGGGATCAATTGGTGAATTAAAGTTGTACCAGTTTTAGGAATGAGTTGAGACTAATTAAAACCCTTATTACTTCTGTACGGTCGCCGCCCCCTCGCTCCTTCCTTCCGTTCGTCGCCGGTTGAGAGGCTACCGACACTGCCGCTGCTATCGGCCTACGCTGACGCCGTAGTTAACGCCGGTTCCTGCCGTCGCTGTCTTCAGAGATTATCACCGCCGCCACCTTCGGCTGTTGGCGTCGTCGTCGCCGTCTCTCATTCTCTCCGAGCCGCCGATCAAAGAGCAAGAATCAGCCAAGATTACTGGTTCAGTTTTTTATCGAGTCAGGTCGTGATCGAGGATCAAGAACGAGGGTTTGTGTGATTGAGATCATGTTATTTTGAATTTACAAGACGGACTAGAATCCCATTAATTTATCACGGTGATTGATCGATACATTTTAAGTACACTTTTCTTTATGTTAATTATTTGATGTATGTGTCGAAATAATTACAAAATGTTCTATTTTATTTTGTTTGAATATTTTATAGGTTTTCATATATAATGAATTAAAAAGAATAAATTCATATAAACTAAATGAGAAAATAATTAAACTAGTCTAATTAATTAAACTCTAATAAATAAATTATTGTATGATCATAATTTTATTTCAAACTAGAAATTGTTCCCGCGCTCCGCGGCGAAAAACGGATCTTAAACGGTTGAGCTGGTGACATTAACGTGACTAAACACAAAAAACTCGATGACACAAACTTCTTGTCTTGATATTAACACTTGAAGAAAATCCTCAATTACAATGACAAGATACATGTTCTAAAATACTTAATACGCAAAGAATCGCGATAGTATGCCAACAAATCTGGGATGCCTAGAATAGATTTGTCGATGATGAATGTACTATTACAGAAATCATGTTGGCATCAATGACTACAGAACTTGAAAAATACTTCGAGGGTGAGCCAGCATATGATATGATTGGAAAGTTGAAGAAGAAATTCCATCAATAATATCGACCAAATCCTTATGATGGGATAAAGGCTTTGGCTTAATATTATACGAAGGTAGATTTTCCATATTATAACACCACCATCTAGGACTATAAAGCAAGATTCACATGACTAAAGGGTTTGCGAATCCCTTGCCGATAACTCAAACAAGGTCCTTAAATCTTAATTGTCCAGAGAGGTGCATCCAAAAAGGATAGGAAGTCTTCAGAAAGTGTTCAAATAACAGAAGATACCTAACAAGTACTGATATGATAAACTTTATCGTTATGATAACAAGTACTGAAGACCTAATTATCAAATGTAGTCTATATATAAGAAGTGAAGAATATGAAAGTTTCACACTTTAAGCGTAGAATATACAATTTTTTTTAGGTTTCTAAAAATCAAAATATTTAAATACAAAAATTGAAAATGTCATCATACATTCAATGTTATGTATCAAGGATCATCAACGCGGTTACAGAGTTTTCTTCATCATACCGCAAATATTGAGTCAAAGTTTTGTTTCACATATACGCAAGTGATTGTATACCAACCACGCAAGTCAAAAAATCCATTCACAATATATAATATTCTACACCTAACTTCACACCACATAATTTGACTTGATCAACAATTAATTTAATATTTCATTTCTTGAAAACCCATTTAATACCAATATTAATTATTGATCAATATCATATTCTTTAAGTTAAACCCTCAGATTAAAGTATAATACATGATCATATACTTATGAAAGTATTTAACTAAAAACCTTCTAAAAACAAGAAAGAATTAGTTATAATTAATTAATTACGTGTATAAACGCAAGTGTGTGTAATAATTGTCAAACACATGATATACCTAGAGAAGCTGGCATAAACCGATCCGATCGAGTTCTTGTCACCAAGGACTTCATATCCGGCGACAGCTTATCAAACTCCGTCACCGTCTCAGGCAACTCCGGTATGGTGGAAAGAGCACTAGAGGTGTCATACACGTAAAAAGCTTCACCTCTTGATGAACTATGGCTATGTCTCGGCCGGAAAACTGCTCGAAGGAGCTTGTTGAGGGAGCGGATGAGTCTTGACTGTTTCTTGGAGGTGGGTTTGTCGTGGGAAGGTGGTGGTTGACGGAGGACGGAGGAGGAGGAGGAGGAAAGGTGGGGCATTGACATGGTTCTGGTGGATATCGCAGAATCAAGTTGTCGTTCAAAAGATTTGAGTTCAAAAGAGTCGTAGAGAGAGCTTTCACAGTCCCATACTTCACGTTTAAGTTTGGCTTTTAGGGTTCGTGTTTCTTTCTCCATTTTTTCTATCTGTATTTCTTGAAAAGTTGTCACCTTTAGAGATAGAAAGAGAAGTAGATAAGTCCTTTTTCATGTTAATTAGTTATATATAGAGAGAGATAGAGAATAGGAGAAAATACTCGTGGTGGGGTTTTGTTATCTTGTCATATATTAAATTAACGAATTAGGTATACTAATAAGGTTTTATATGGTTAATTATCTTTTTTAGACGTAACTGATTTTATCCAGTTTCATTATCTTTTTAGATTTTTATCTGGTTTTATTTTCTTTTTAAACGTAAATAGTTTTATATAGTTCATTGTTACCACAAAGATACTATACCGTAAAATATAAAATCGAGCATTTTTTTTTCTATTTAGTTCGAGTATGATATTGTTATATTTAAAATTAAAGGTGTCATGTGGGACAAAAAAGAAGCTTAATTAAGTGGGAATTGAGATCCTTTACCCATTAGCTGTACAATGTTGTTAGTAAACGTAGAAATGAGCTAAGTAATCATTAGTTAATGTTGTAAATCCTAATGATAAATGACTCCATCCCCCCTTGTTTTCTGATCTTTCGACACCCTTGACATTTTCGATACCCCTATCTATACTATCTAATAAATATAGGTTTTTCATGTCACATGTCACCTTTATATTCACTTTTATCATTTTTTTTTCACATCTCTCTCCTATTAAATACATTTTCATCTTTTAATAATAATAATAATATATTTAAAAAATACTAATTATACTAATAAAATACATTTATTTAAATTATCTTTATCATTAAAAACTTTGAAACATAATTATTTAACTTTTATTTTTCAAACAAGTAGTAAATGGAAGTCAAATTATATTAAATAGTAATTAACGTATTTTCAAAACCCAATTATATTTTAATTTTTACATCATTTGAATTTTATTTTTTTATCCTTAGTATATGTAATAAATTTTTACACATTTAAAATATATACATATATATATATATATATATATATATATATATATATATATATATATATATATATATATATATATATAAAGATTTAGGAATTTTATTTATGATATTTTTCATCCCGTGTGTAATACACGGGGTAAGCTAGTTTTCTAATATAAAAGGCGATGTAGTTAGTGAGTCGTACCAAGTAATAAACTTTGGTTTAACATTCGGTGGGTTCAGGCTCTCGTTTTCCATTATTTGTAATCCTTTTTAGAGTTACATGTCTATCCACCTATTTTTATATACAAAATTAGAACATCGGAAGTACCAACGGGTCGGATCAAAACTAAATCATGTGGGGGAATAAGAACCTTTATCCTTTGTTATTACAACTTTGGTAACGATCGTAAAAAAATCTTAATGAGCTATGTATTCTTCTTTAACTTGCCAAGTGTTGAAAATTTATCAAATTTTCTTAAGTAAAAGGAAAAACATGTCCTTTTTAAGAATAATATAGAAAGTTGTTATTGAGAAGATGAAAACTTTTTATAATAATTTTTAAAATAGTACAATTAAAAGAAGTCGGTACTAGTTAAGAAACCCGGCTGACCTTTCTGATTAGACTCCCATAAATACAGTCCAGTTGATTTTCCGGATTATATATAACACCTATTTTTAATGAGGTTATTATTTTAACCGACATATACTAATGAAACTACACCCATTTAATGAAATCAATGAATAGATTTCTTTTTATTACACATTTAAAAATATCAAACTTTTTTTATAATAACATTAATTTGTGGGTAGAATTATGTATCCCTCTATTTTCAACCCTAATTACATATATACCCAACCCAGAAGTTAAATTACATATATCTCTATCTTTTATAAAACCTTACAAGAAATACGACTATTCTTATTCCATTGATCCCAACCCTAACCTTCTGATTCCCGCTTCCAATCGATTCCAACATCCATCGTCGCTTCTGATCAATTCCATCATTCAGTTGAGTATATATTTAATTAATGAAGGGGATATACGTAAATAAAATTTTGAGCTGAGAATATATGTAATTAATGAAGTTTTTAGGATGATATATGTAATTGCCCCTTAATTTGTGTGTATACCCGATTCGAGCCGGAATGTTAGTTTTCTTGCTTACAAGAAGAGTTTATTCACATTATGAGCTAGGAAACAACATTGAGGAGCTAATATCTAAACTTATGATTTATAAATTATTGTTAAGAAATAAAAAAAAGGGGATTACTAACCACACACGAAGAATGCTAATCGGACTTGGCCATATACGCATCGTATAGGGCAATACGATGCGTATAGCCCTTCACAATTTCCCATGCCCGATATTCTCTTACAACCTGGACATTCAAACCTCGTATACGCATCGTATAGGGCAATACGTTGCAGTTTAGGGTACGATGTACCTTCTGCCACTAGTCACATCACCATGTACCCTATACGCATCCTATTGGGCTATACGATGCGTATAGAGCCCAAATTTTGTGTATTTAACCATGCAGAATTCTCATTCGAACCGAACGTATGCTTTAAAAAAAATTATAAACATGTCTTGGTGGTGGGATGGTAACTACGGTTTTCAGGTATATTCTAATGAGTCGGTGGAAAACAACCCGCAAAGTTCTGGCGTTCAAGAGGTGAACCGGGAGGAGGTGTCGTCTGACGTTTATTCTCATCAACGGGTAAGGCTTCCAGATTTGAACGAGCCACTGCGCAATCCCGAGTTCGTATACGGTGAACCGTCTTACCTTACACAACCCACGAACGAATACGTATACGATGAAGTCTCTAACCGACGACTCCGAAGACGAGGAACAAAACCATCAAAACGTGTCGTATAAAATTGACCAGAATTTTCAGTCTCGTGAACAGTTGGTGGATAATGCGGTGGATGTCTTCTGGAGGAAACTTGATTTAAAACCGTCGTTTGTCGATGATGAAAATGTATACGTGGATAACGTACTTGGTCAAGTGAGAAACAAAATTATGTCACAACCCGATCAGGTCAAAAGAAGTATGTTGTCGAGAATCGCAGAGGTGGTCTTTCCGAGCAAAAGTAACAAGAAAGCGCATGTGGTACAAGAAGATACTCGTGGTCGTCCAACTTTGAAAAAACAACAACAAAGGAAACAGGATGTCGCGAGAAACAGCTCATTCACAGGATCCCAACAAAGCAAATGTGACCCTGCGAGACACAGCTCGTAAATTGCGTCACAAGAGTCTATACAAGCGAGTTCGGTCATTCAACATCGTCGTTCAACAAAGGGTAAAGAAAAGCAACCACAAGATGATAACGCCTGTCTTGGGTTTCCATTGATTATGGGGAAAGATGCGGTTAACAATATAAATTGTTTTAAGGATTCGATATCGTCTTTATTTTATCCATACATTTCACATATACAGGATGTAAATCCCGACGGTAACTGTGGTTTTCGATCGGTAGCTTTGGGCTTAGGGTTAAATGAAAACCGGTGACTTTTTATCCCACAACAACTTCTACATGAGATGGACAATAAAGAGGAATGGTGGAGAACTGTTTTTAACAGAGTCGCCTTTCAAAAGTATGATAGGCTACGTCACACGATAGATTGGCAGGATGTGAAATCCGCACCAGTTAGTCGTTGGATGTCGATGCCATACACAGGACTCCTAATTGCTCAAAGATTTGGGGTGATTGTTTATCTTTTAAGCATCAACGGTAATCAAACATTTTTTCCATTGTGGTTTGGTCCTATGTTCATGCTCAACATCAAATCGTATCGTTAGTTCACATAAAAAATGCTCATTTCATCAACGTCAAGTTAGACGGAGATTTTCCAATTTCCACGCCGAATGCACTTTGTAATTTGCACCGAAATGATTATGCAGCAAAATGGGAAAATATATACAGTGATCGTATTGAACGATTTAAGAAAATAATGGCTACTAATAGATCTAGATTTCCACAATACGTCACGAACCACGGATGATGTTTGTTAGTTCTAATTAATTATTAATTAAATATAATTAATTTTATTTGTCATTTTAATTATTTTAAATTAATTTTACTTAATTATAATTAATTTTTTATTAGTTTTAATTAATTATTAATTAAATATAATTAATTTTAATTAAAAATTAATTAAAACGCCACGTATAGAACTATACGTGGCGTATAGACTTGAATAAGAGGGAATTCAAACTTTTCAAATCTGAGATATTTTAAAGGCTATACGCATCGTATAGGTCAGATGATATACCAAGAAAACGCATCGTATAGTGCCAAACGAACCAAAAAACCACACACAAACCCATACGCGACCCGACAAGAAAACGCTCGTTCATTTGGATTGTCGTCTCAAAAAAACTTTGTAAAGGTACGTGTCTCAACCCGCGATTATTAATGTTAGGTTTATATTGAATATTAGCGGGTAAAACTGAGTAGATTAGCGATTTTTAGGTTGAAACTTAAGAACTATACGCCACGTATAGGGCCATACGTGGCGTATAGTTCGTCTGAGGAAGACGATTAAGCCATACGCCACGTATAGATCTATACGTTGCATATGGCCCAGGTTCTAGGCAACTTGGACCGCGTATGGCCTGGTTGCCCGCGTATGGCTTAGTTGCGTATGACTTGGTTTACCCGGTAACAGCCTATATGCCACGTATAAAGCTATACGTGGCGTATAGGTTTTAAAAAAAAAATTTATTTTATTATTTATAATAAAATATATTATTATTATTTAAAATAAAAACAATTAATTATTTTATTATAATAAATTATTTTATTATTTATAATAAAATATATTATTATAGTCATTCCCCCTGTCCGATTAGACCGTCGCACGCACCGATTCTCGTAGGGCCTTCGGTTCGTAGGGGCCGTCCAGGACCATGTTTGGGTTCCGGTGCTGTTGTCGCAGATGCCTGGACAGGGGGACCCGCCTATGCCTCATCCGCTACAGGGTGTGGCGATGGAGGACGGGCCGCCGCACGTCGAGCCCATCCACGACCATCCGCCACAGCATCCCCGACACGTACGTCGGTCTGTTAGGCTGGAGAGGGCTACCCAGGCATTGCTTGATGGCCTTGTTGCCGACTCACGACGACAGGGTCGTCAACTCGATCGCATGGAGGACCTGATGATGTGGGCGGTTGGACAGCTCGTGGATCTGTCACGAGCCGCCGGCATCGAGCCACGCCCACTACCACCGCCACGTCATTACCCGGACGACCCCGTTCAGGATGAGGGCGGGGCGGGGCGGGTCAGGGTGACGGCGGAGCCGGTTAGGTTTAGTTCTTTTATTTGTATTTTGTTTCATTCGTTGTTATGTATGTAAAACATTTTGAAGTATATATTTAATTTTTTGATGTAATGTATATAATGTTTAGTTTATTTTTTTGGTTGTAATGTTTAATATTTTGTTTGGTTGTAATGTTTAGTATTTTGTTTGATTGTAATGTTTAATATTTTGTTTGGTTTGTAATGTTAAATATTTTGTTTGATTATACTGTAAAAATATAATAAATGTTTAAAAAAATATAAAATATATAAAATTTATAAATAGATAACAAACTTATATTAAAAAAATTATATAAATAAAAATAAAAATAAACCAAATATAAATAAAATAAAAAAAATATAATTAAATAAAAATACCTATCCGTGGCGTATAAGTCAATACGCCACGTATAGGTCAATACGCCACGTATAGGATTCATAAACTCCAAAATCTTCCAACTTTTGAAGCAAAAATATAACCCGTGCCTCATACGTTGCGTATAGATCAATACGTCACGTATTGGACCAGCCGCCAGACAGAGAATGACACGTGTCATTCTGTTGTCAGTGACTGAACTCTATACGCCCTCGTATTGCCCTATACGAGGGCGTATAGTGTGGCGGCGGGTCCAATTAGCAATATTCCGTGTGTGGTTAGAATCACCCTAAAAAAAACATAAAAAATAAATATAAGTTAGTTTGCGTTGAGTGGAGTAAAGGGCATTAGAGGTCACGGGGTTGGAATAGGGACCAGTAAGTTGTAAATGTATCAAGTAGTATGTGGGAAGTTTTGGTTTGTTTATTTTCATGTCTTAGGTGATCCATTTAATGGCGATGGAGAATTGTAATAAAGAGGCCCACGTTCCTCATTTTTTAGTTCAATGCTCTCCATGATGTTATTATTTTTATTATTATTATTATTATTATTATTATTATTATTATTATTATACCATTGTAGTTAGGGTTCATGACATTACTTGTTTAATGGAAGCGGTCTACTACAAAACATGTCATTACGAACGGCTTAAAACCTGAGGTTAACGCATGAAACAAAAAGAAAAAAAAAGGTTTGTACATGCAATATCACGTTACGTCACGAAAACAGGCTTTTTAAGTATTTATGTATCGTGCAAAACTTTTGTGAACACGCGTTACACACCGATGTATGTCGAGGACTCCTACTTGAATTATTCCTCTTACCACTATGAATTAAGTCTTGGTATCTATTTACAGAGGGCATGTGTTAAATCAAAGGTCTAATACCAATTTATTAAACTATTTCCCTCACGCCCGCGCCCTTTGGTGCCCTCATCGTGGTGTTTAACGTACATCTTATTTGGCTGATATGTACGTGAACGTCAGCCAACTACACTCAATCTAAACTTATCTTGTGGTCTATATCTTGTTGATCAATCTCTTTATGGTAAACTTATCTTGTTGTCTATATGTTGTGCAAATTGAAAAACATAACTTTCATAGTGGTGGCATTTTTTTTCTTCTCTGGTAACATGGATAGTACTTGATAAATTTTATTAATATATATAGGGGGAATTTCAAATAAGTGATATTTCAATAAGAAGCCCAAGAAATGACAAATGTTAGATTTTATGGACCGACCTGATGGACAACGCGGCTGACCGAGCTATGACTCGTAAGAGTTACACCTAGGGCAACGAATATTTAAATCCACTTAACCCGCTTAACTGGTAATTACGAACTATTAGCGAGACGATATATTTTATATATATTCGTTACACGGGATTTATTATTTATACATGTTTATAAATAATAATTTATATTTATTTGTTTTAATCTTTTATTAAAACAAATTAAATGGTTTTTGGACTTTAATATTAACTATTGGGTTTAGGCCCGGTATGATTTTTATTAGGTTAAAAGGATTACAGTAATTAATATATATATATATATATATATATATATATTAAAATCCAATTGAGAATCGTAAGATGAAAAGGAGCCGCCGTTTTTTCCCTTTTTCTTTTTGATCGAGGAAAGCAGAAAAAAATGGTCATTCGTTTGGTGATTTCCGGCACCACCAAACCAACCCAAGCCGGACCCTGCCCCGCTGCTGTCCCGTTTTCGGCCAGTCCCGGCGCTACTCGTCTCTCGTGTTGTCAGTTCGTGATCTAGCATCGATTAGTTGTACATCGGTGTCTCGAGCGGTTATTTATTAACCACTAAGGTATAATTAATCTTATCAGTAGATTAATTGTTTTTTTGTGTTTGCGTGTTCATAACCAGATCCTGTTCGGTTTGTCAGTGCTGTTAAATAGGTTATGATTTTATTTTCCGATGCGTATTCATTAATTAACTGAATTAATTATTTCTTTGTCAAAACCTGTTTTTCCAAAAGTCAAACTGATCACCACTGAATCCCAACAGACAAAAACCTTAAGAAACATTTGTTACGAATTCCAATTGAGCTCATTCCAGCGGCGTTGGAACCGTCTCGTCGAACTCTACCATCTTAGCTTTTAGGGTTTATATTTTAGCGTTAAATTTTATAGTTTTAGCCTTAGGGTTTAGATTTTTTTTTAGGGTGGGGGGTTTAAGTTTTGGGAGGTGGGTTGAGGTTTTTAGGGGGGTGGGGGTTTAGGTTTTTGAGGGTGGGGGTGATGGATTTAGGCTTTTCGAGGTGGGGTTGGAGATGAAGTTTAGGTTTATGGGGTGCAGGTGGAGGGGGGTTTAGGTTTTTGGGTCGCCCCACCCTAGGGCCGACCCTTACCAATACACATCGTGCTAATAATTCAATTAAACTATTGAGTTATCAAAGATTTTAAATAGTTTAAGATGATGCATCTACGAGAAACAACTTTTTTTTAGTGTTTTCTATTATTTCATAAATAATAAAGAAGAACGATTGTAATAAAATGGCGGGTAAATGGGCAACAAGCTGCGTCGCAACCCCCTTTGGATAGGAAAACCGATCCTACTATAAACAAAACTTTGTGTCTTATGGGCCAAAAAATTACTATGCATGACCCGCTAAACCTTGTTCAGAAATTCCACAGCCTCCAAAACTAGGAAATCAAAAGTATTAAAAGCAATAGGGATAAACACGTGTTGATTCTTTAAACAAAATTTCTCGTGTTTCCATGATAGCAAATAATCATTGCAAATTGAAAAACATTATTTTCTCGTGTTACCAATTTTTTGTTTTTTGTTTTTGTTTTTTTGTTAAAAAGGATAGTACCCTGATAAGTTTTATTAATACATATATAATGATGATTTGAATGAGATGAATGTTGGTTCGAGAAAAAATTATAATGTGATTATTATGTTACCATATGGTTATTAGTGTAGGAACCGTCCACCAAAATATAAAAGACTAACACTTGTATAAAACCGAATTACAATACAATAAATTAAAAAAACAGTAAATTTCAGTACTTTTACAAAGGAAATGAAGGAAAAATACAAAACAGAAAACGAACACTGAATTCGTGATCGAGGTTTCGTGTTTAATAGGGGTCCTTAAAATAAATTCCGAGTCTCCCAAGAGAACTCAAATGTTTCCCAGAGTACAACGGTCGAAGCTGTGTGTACAACCAGGGAGGACTCTAAACCTGAAAGAGTACCTCGAGAAGAAGAGAGTAGAAGTTAGAGATTTCCTACAAAATTTTTTGCTATAATTTTTGGTGTGTTGAAATGCCAAGCATGTCTTGGTATTTATACAGAAATGAGAATCGTAACATCTAAAAGAATTTAAAAACGAAAATAAAGAGAATTAAACATCTTCAATGCTCTATATTTGTAATCCACAACTGTCAAATTCTTAACTCAGAAGAGCTGGTCAATAAGAAACTGTTCATCAGTTACAGACTGCTAATGCAGTGGGACGCCAAAGTTAGCCATCAAAACACCACATTGAGCCCGTGACCGTGCCCGTGCGCGTTAGGTGCTCCGCACCCCTGGTTCCCATTGAGTGTCATTCCTTATAAAGTAACAATCCTAAAGGAGTGTTCCACCTTATAACCCACTTAAAGGTTTCTCATCCCACCTATGTGGGACAAGTTTCCCCACTTTTCTACTCAAGAAAAGTTGAATTTTCACAGCTCTAAATACCCAACTTTTAGTATCGATATCTCATCTCATCTCATTTTTGGACACGGTTTGTTTCCTAGAGAAGGTCTCACGTAAGAGAACACAAAACCTGAAAAAATAAGAATATTAACATCAATTACATATATTTATTTCTGTCAAGAATTGACAAAAAGTCATTTTACAACTTGATGAAAAAACTCATTTTTGACCAAAAACTCCAACAATTAGATCATAAACTTAATAAATCAAGCACCATTGACATATATTTTAGAGTTCTAAAATAATAGCTATAACTATATATCTAAAAAGATAAAAATCATGCTTATTGCTTCAAGTAATCATGCTTATTGCTTCAAGTAGTGTTCTTTATCTTTAAAATAATTTCACCCTCACCAGTCAATGAAACCTCGTTTGTTGGGTTTCATAATTCATGGAGAATCTTTTCTTAACATACAAGCTAGGAAGTAACATATGTAAAATACTTTATCAACAATAATACACCTCGTGTTGATTATTCAATTAAACTACTGAGCTATGAAAGATTTTAAATAAAGATGATACATGTACAAGAAACAACTTTATATAAATGACAATATGTGAAGTTTTTTTATTTATGGTATCAACTAAATTTAGCAACAGCTTGAGCTGTTGTTAAATTAAATATTTCAAAAACAAAATTAAAGTGAGTGATTAAAATCTAAATGTTGCTAATTAATTAAATCAAAGTAGCAATGATTATTTTTCTTTGTTCACTTAGTTTCATTGTTAATTTTTTTTAGAAATGCGATATAAGAAGGCTACATATGAGTTCTATATCTTGATATTATACATACATACCTTGATAATTACAGTCGAAGAGATGACTAGTCTACTAGAATTTAGAACTAAATAAGCCAATACTTAGTAAAACCTTGCACAACCACCACACATCATAGAATTACAACCACATGCTTGTATGAAAACCATCAATTTTCATTTAAAAAGATAATGGTCCCATTCTTCTGTATTCTAGGACTTGAGCCAAATTCATGGAATGAAAGTGTGTGTGTTTTTGTCCTTTGGCATAAGGGCGCATGGAATGAAAGTTTGTGTGTTTTTGTCCTTTGGTACAATACCCTTAGTAGTTAATTTATTGAAGAATTCATAACTATGAGAATGAGATATAACCGGATATCTAAATAACTTATCTATACTTAACAATTTAAATATAAATATAGTTAATAAAGATAGATAAAATTCTAAATTCACTCAAAATGAGATATATAATACAAAGTTTGTGAAATAAAGGATAAACAACTAAGAATTATGCAAATTAAACTATGAGGTTGTAAAGTGTATATTATGCGTCTTTTTTTTTCCCTTAATGGAAGGAGATTAGAGCATTCACATTAGTATTTTTATCTCTATCTCCATATTTATTATTTAGAGTTTTCTTTTATTTTGAATCTAAATCAACATCTCTATCTTTAAATTTTATAGTTTAGTAAATAGAGATTGTCTAAATAAAGAGATCTATTTTCTTTAAACTCTATATTTTTTGTTAGTGTATAGGAAAGAGAAAAATTAATAAAATAAGTGTTTGTGAATGAAATAGATATAGAAAATAAGATATGAGAGGTTAAAACAAATTTAAAGATAAATTTAAAAACATATAAAATTTAATTAAATTATAGAGATGGAGATGAAGAAGATGATATGAATACTCTTAGACATCTCAATTAATGGAAACCATTAAAAATACAAAAGTTGGTGGGATGTCTTCGATCTCATAAATAACCAAATTAAATGAATTTGACAACCACATCAACTAACCAACCTTCAGTAAACACCATTTATTTCAGAAATACTCTTTTTTTTTTAATTCCTCCTAAAAAAGTCCACGGATATATTCATGATATTAATTAAATATATGGTGTTTACTGAAGGTTGTTAGTTACACCAATGACTAACATGTTGTCATACCACCAATGAATATTTTATATGCATAATAAATATAATAATAGCATGTACTCAAAACCTTAAGTACCTTTCAACCTCATAGAACTCATCACAATTTGACCTTTAACATTTAAACTCCTTAACATAAAGCACTAGTAAATACCATAAGCTATCCACCTTATCAACTCTTAAGCTAAACAACAATAACCCACAACTTCTCTAAAGTTTTCATATTTTCTATAAAAAAGCATGATCGTACCGTAAACTATGTAGTTGTTTTTGTTAATCACCCTTTACTGTCAAAAAGCAAGGTCATACTTTTCTTTAGGGTCCATTTTAATTCAACATCCCGTCGTCATTTATACGCCTCGTATAGCCCTATACGAGACGTATAGACCCTAACCTTAAAAGTCAGAGCTGCATTGCCTGCCGGCTAGTCTATACACATCGTATAGGGCCATACGACGCGTATAGACCCTGTGAGATTTTTATCTCCAAGGTTGGGAGATTTTTGGTTTTCATTGCCTATACGTGGAGTATAAGAATAAGAATTTTTTTTAATAATACCAACATTTTTATACAATATTTATGGTTTTAGATATAATTTTGTTAATTAAATTTGTTAAAATTAATTAAATAAATATTTTTATAAAATAATTGCTTTATTAATTAATCGAAATTAAACTGTCGTATGATACGTAACCAACCAAACAAACTAAACATTTTAAACAAACATAACAGATATAAACAATTGTTATACTTGAGTATGTGGGTTAAAGTTGGGAGGGGTTTTGAACGAATTTGAAGAAATTGGAGAATTTACTCTTTGAGTATATCGATCGAACAAATTTGGAGAAGTTTATAGAGGTTGTGAATGAAGCTATACGTCTCGTATAGCTCTATACAGGGTGTATAACTTTCTTAATATCCAACAAAAGACATCTTACAAAAGGTATATCGTACCCTATACGAGGCGTATATAGGGTGTCAAGATAGGGATTTGGGTGTCCGCATAGTAGGACCCCTTTCTTTATGTGTGCATCCATGGATGTTACCGAATATTTAACCCAATACAACCAAACTTAATTTTTGAACATTCAAAAGCTAAAACTTATTTTCTTTATACGTTATTACAAGAAAGTTTCAACACCAAACATCAACATAGTCGTTCTTGTTACTCACATAATTTTCAACCTCATCACCCTTTACATTCAAAAGACAAAGTTACACTTCTCTTCATATGTTCAACGATGGATGTTACCAAAAATTTAACCCAATACACCCAAACTCAATTTTATTCAAAAGTTAAAACTTATTTTCTTTATAATGTTATTAAAAGAAAGTTTTAACACCAAACATCAATGTATACTAATGATTCATGGCCAAATTTACCCAAGTTAAAAATCAGTTTTTCCAAGAACTCAATTTTTAACCCAAATGCGTGTTTAAATCCGATTACCCACAAATTTAGTGAATAAAGCTAAACAAGTTCTTCATTTAATCCCAATGCCTGTGCTCTCTATCTAGTGCTTTAGCTCCGAACACAAACACTTAGGCCTAGAGGTTCAAGGTAGAAATGAGATGTATCTCAAAAACTTTTACCCCCTCATTAAATCAAATTTACCTTTTTTTTAACGGCAACATCTAGATATTCTAGGATAATTGAGTTTTCTCGGGGCAACACCTAGAACATCCAGGGCAACCCACCACAGGAGGAACCCCCCAACTGTGTAAACCCACTGACCTGGCAACATACCCCTTTTCTACTATTGACAAGATTCGAACCCAAGACCTCCACTATGAAAAGTCTTAGGCTACCATTGCACCAAATGACCAACGGTAATCAAATTTACCTACTTAAGTACTTTTGACTTTGATTGAAGTATATTACTTTATATCAAATTTCACTCCATATTGCTACAATTCAATATAAATGTCTCCATTTTATTTAATAAATAACCAATATACTCTCTTTTATTTTTCATAAAGTCCATCAACAAATTTTTGCATATAAAAAACCAATATACTTTTTGGTTTTTCTCACAAAAATCTTTCGACAACTATTTATTCTAGCAAATGAATAAGTAGAAGCAAGACAAAAGAAATCGACCGACAAATTCATTCTATACAGAGATTATTTGTAATCAAATTAAATCCATTATGTAAAAATATTTACAAAATTTGTGAAAGCATATAAACAATCAAATCGTTTTGTAACCGAATCGCTTGCTTTGATCTTGCTTCTGTATGTCAATTTCCTTTGTCTTGCTTTTGTCAATTCATTTGCTACGGTAAATGGTTGTCGAGGGATTTTTGTGCAAAAAACAAGAAAGTATGTTAGTTTTTTATTTAAAAAAATTGTTGAGGAACTTTTGTGATGAAAAAAAGAGTATTTTGGTTTTTTATGTCTAAAAATTTGTTGAATGACTTTTGTGATAATAAAACAGAAAGTATGTTAGTTTTTTATGGTATTTACGCTTTTATTTATCCATAAATTATTTTGTAGATTTGCCTTTACTGACTAAAAATTAAATCACTTAGAAGTGTCTTTTAACTTTATACTATGTATGGGATGAAAACCCTCTCAAGTTGTGAAAACTTTGAAAACTCTTCAAAAAATGGGTTTTTACAAGGTTTTTTTTAGAAAAGTTTTTATATGTAATTTCAAAACTTTTTATAAAAAAAAATCAAAAAAGCGCCGACCATGTGTTTTTATAATTTTTTTTAAAATTCTGCCAAGTTGTTTAACATATGTAACATGTTGTGTTACTTAAGTAACAAGATTTTTTTACACAAAAAACGGGGATTTTTGTCCATTTTTTTTATAAAAATTGGCTCGGCGTTTTTTTTTTTTTTTTTTGATGAAAATCTTATAAAAGTTGGTTAGAATGATTTTCAATTTTTTTTAAACATGTATAAACACGTTTTTTTGGAGAGTTTTCAAATGTTTTCACAACTCAAGTGGGTTTTCAAAATATCCATCCCCTATATATATATATATATACACACACACACTAGGTTAGAGACCCGTGTATTACACGGGGTTGCATAATGGAAAAATAAAAATACAATAATGTGTATAAAAGTTTACAATAATGTGTATAATAGATATTATATAATTCTAGAATGTGTATAAAAATTTACAATCACTTAAATGTAAGATGTTACCATTATCTTATTAATTCCAAATAATAACAGATTTAAACCAGGTCAACGGAAACACTCTTGCTGACAATTGACCGAACACTTTACCCATACTTCCTATCTTCAACATCATTTTTTATACGATGGAGACAATATAAGTTTCCCTAGATTATTATCCTTCAAAAACCTTTTTGTTACATCTCCACCAAAAGAGAGACCAACACCACGCTTGCTTGGTCCTTTACCAGGATTAGGCTGTGGATCACTCCATAGTATCTCACACATCAAACCTAAAGCAGAACAACATATTAGTACTTTGTTACACCAATAAAATATATTTTTCTTCATCAAAATACAAAACTAAATAAGGAAAAAAAATACATTTTCAGAAAACTCATTCAGAACATAGTGACGGCGGGGTGGGGTGGGTGGTGGCGGTGGCAGGGCCGGTGTGGGGTGGGGTGGGTGGGGTGTGTTGCGGCAGCGGGCGGAGGCGGTGGCAGGCGGGGCAGGGTGGGCGGGGCGGGGCGGGTGGGGGTTGGTCGGGTGGGGAGGGGTAGGGTGTGTGGCGGCAGCGGGCGGTGGCAGCGGCAGGCAGGGTAGGCTGGGTGGGGCAGGTGGGGGTGGGGTGAAGGTTGGGCGGGGTGGTGGGGGGCGGGGTAGGCTGAGTGGGTGTGGGTGGGGGTTGGGTGGGTGGTGGGGTGAGGGGTGGGGGTGGGTGGGTTGGGGGTTGGTGGGGTGGGTGTCACACCCCCAATTTCAACTAACGGAGTTTTACCGTTTGGGAAGTGACGAACCAGGATCTCAGACATTAGTTACTTTGAATGACTCTGCATGGGACTCAAAATGAAAATATCATAATAATCAGAGTTTCAATGCGGAAGCGTAAAGAAAGTAAATACGCAAAACACACGCGCCCAAAACAAAAGTCCAAAACGTCCAACCAAACCAAGTACAATACAAAATAATCCAAGCAAGTATAAATAAGTCATAGTCAAAATAGTTGAATCCCATGCATGCCCTAATGTGCACCTGTGCCTTATCTTAGCGACCTGAGAAAACATGTAAGAAAATATGTCAACACGAGGTTGGTGAGTTCACAGGTTTCAATATATGTAAATAAGCGTTTACCAGATTTATGTTCATTCAGTATGTATCTATAGGTAGCTAACCTATGCTCATGTTTAACTCAAGCGCTCGCAACCGAAGCTGACTGTTTGTTTATTTGCCTCCTGCCAGGTCTATCAACACTGGCGGTGTGAGTAGGCTAACATTCCACCCGTTCGATCTCTAATCGAGTTAGCGCGACTAACGCGGGTGGGATTTGTCAAACCCAGTAGTACTACTAAATATTACCTCGCTAAGATCCATATTAACGGTCCGATATAAGTTGAGGACTTTCTGTGATAGCGTGTTACGCTTAGCTTTAACATTGATAACATATGAATTTGCAAAATCTCAAAATAGTTTAATTATGTTTTCTCCCCCAGATTAAAACAATAAAAAGGGGTCGTGAAAACTCACCTGCATGCGTTGTAGGTAGTATCACACAAATGATAAGTTGGAACCACGTGTGCAAGTCTCAAACGACTTACGAATGCCCTAAAATTATAAACACATAAGTTAGGGACATATGTGATTTGTGACGACGATACGGAAGATTAGAACGTCTCAAAACATTCTAAGGATTAACGGGTAGACGAACGTGTCTACGGGAAATTAGATTTCTTAATATAATGATTAAGATCAATGGGTTACGTGTCGAACGTTAATAACGAATAATACTAATTAATAAATAAATTCGTACGTTTGTAACATTTAACAATTGCTTAAGAAAATAATATAGTTTATTATATTATTTTTGAATTCGTAAAAATATACGAAAATCGCTTAAGTGGCGAAAATAATAAATATATTATTTTTATTCGAGGATATAAACGTGAGTAATTAATATAAATATGATTATATTATTAATTAGTTTGAAACTTTATACGAGATTTATAAACGAGGCGAAACAATATATAAATATATATTATTTTATAATATGAGTCACGGGTTGAGAATAATATAAATATATTATTTTAAAAGTGGGAACTTATACTAAAAATGGGTTATGAAATCTAACCCGAGCCTACGGATGGTTTCCCGGGCTAAAACACGTTAATATATTAATATAATAATGTAGGGTATTGATTTTATATAAAAATAATAATAAAAACGATTTAAAAAAAAAGGTGTGGAGAGACTCAAACCCGGGTCTCTCCCACACACGCACACAGCTTTAACCAGTCCCGCCCGCTAGGGTATCGCAACACACACCGGATTGGAATGTTTTTAACATATGTGTTCCTGTGGTTTTCCTCCCCTACACAAGCCGAACCAAAAACCAGTCGGTTTCTCATGAATTCGACCACGAATTGATTCAAATGCAAAGGGGTTTTGATAAACTGATAATCACGAACCTGTGTATGGGTTTAATTGCAAAAATGATAAGATTAAAGTCGTTTAATTACTGAAAGAAGGATCGAAACCCTAGTTTATAAAGTCAGAATCGATTTGAACTATTTAGATGATAGAACATGTTTAAATCATAGGGCTTTTATTAATTAAGGTGTTGCGAGACTGCTGATGTAGTTTAATTTCATTTCAAACGGGTGTAGGTAGGAGTTTGATTAAACAGAAATATGCATGAACCCTAGGTACGATTCAGGTTCAATTAGATGATGTAAGTCCTGGATTTCATAGGGCTTTCCATCCAAGCATAGAGACGACTCTAAGGATGTATTCAATTTCAATATTTGTTATCGGATTGTTAGGGTTCGACTAAAACGAAGTAATATGAACCCTAGTTATTCGATCGAGTTAAATCCAATGATGTGAACCCTAATTAGGTTAGGGCTTTCATTCTATCGACTAAAATGAATCAGAGGAGGGTTTCAATTCCCAGATTGTATGTCGGGTTGATAGTGCTTGACCAAAACAGGTGCCAACCGTGACTTGCTTACTCTCCGGTGGCTTCTGGTGCAAATTCAATCGAATAAACGTGTGCAGAAACTCTAATGAGGATCGTTTGAAGTGTGCAGGGTGTTTGATCGAGAGAAATTTGATCGAATAGCCTGAATTTGATGGATATTCGTTGTCGGTCGACGGTTACGACTTGAAAACCCATTATTGGGTTTAATTCAATATAATTACGAGGATTAAAGGTTCAATGATGGTCCTAACTGTTATTAAAGATCAAATCCGTTACGAATTCGAATGATATTCGGTTGTGATTTGTGAATTTGGGTTCAAATTTGCGATGTTAACTTTATAAAGTCAATAGGAACTAATTTCGATCAATTTTGACTTTGAGAAGTCAATGGAACATGTTTTAGGTATTTACATAACTAGTCCCTGTGGTTTTAATTCAATTATTGACAGAATTAGTCCTTGGGGTTTAATATTGAGTTAACTGGGTTAGGTTTTAACAGAAAACTTAACGGAATTTCTAACGGGACTAACTGAAAAGTCCGGATTGTCACATCATCCTCTAGTTGAAAGAATTTTCGTCCCGAAAATTAAATAATAATAATAAAAAAAATTTCCCAGGATATCACATCATCTTCTAGTTGAAAGAATTTTCGTCCCGAAAATTAAATAGTACCTTAAGAATTTGACACGGAGTGTTTGAACAGATTAGGATATTTGCACATCATCTGATCCTTGTGCTCCCATGTGAATTTCGGTCCGCGTTTCGAGTTCCAACGAACTCTGACGATAGGGATTTTACTGTGCTTTAACGTTTTGATTTCCCTATCCATAATTTCCATGGGTTCATCGATGAAATGTAACTATTCATCAATGTGTAGTTCCTCAAGAGGACCTGCGAGTGATTCGTCTGCTAGACATTTCTTCAAATTTGAGATGTGAAAGACATCGTGTACGCCACTAAGTCCTTCCGGCAGGTCCAGTTGATACGCTACTGGACCAATTCTCTTTACTATCTTGAAAGGTCCAACATAACGAGGGTTAAGTTTACCTCGCTTCCCGAAGCGAATGACACCTTTCCAAGGTGAGACTTTGAGTAAGACCATGTCACCTATTTGAAACTCTAAGGGTTTACGACACTTGTCGGCATAGCTCTTTTGACGATCACGAGCTGCCGCCATACGATTTCAGATTTGGACGATCTTTTCGGAAGTTTCGAATACAAGTTCAGGACCTGTAAGTTGACTATCCCCAACTTCGGTCCAACAAATAGGAGAACGGCATTTCCGTCCATATAGTGCTTCAAATGGAGCTGCCTTGATGCTAGTGTGATAACTGTTGTTGTAGGAGAACTCCACCAATGGTAGGTGAGACTCCCAAGTGTTACCAAAATCAATCACACAAGCTCGTAACATGTCCTCCAAAGTTTGAATAGTACGTTCCGTCTGGCCATCAGTCTGCGGATGGTATGCTGTGCTCATATCTAGACGTGTGCCTAAAGCTTTATGTAACGACTGCCAGAAACGGGAAGTGAATCGTGTATCACGATCCAAAATGATAGAGATTGGCACCCCGTGCCGAGAGACTATTTCTTTCAAGTAAGTACGAGTAAGCTTATCCATTTTGTCGGTTTCCTTGATTGCTAAGAAGTGAGCGGACTTTATTAAACGGTCAACAATCACCCAAATGGTATCACATCCGGTAGGAGTTCGTGGTAAATTTGTGATAAAGTCCATGGAGATTTGTTCCCATTTCCACATGGGAATTTCTGGTTGTTGGAGAAGACCAGATGGCTTTTGATATTCAACTTTGACCTTTGCGCAAGTCAGACACTTACTCACATAGGTGTCTATATCGGCCTTCATCTTCGGTCACCAATATAGCATCTTTAGATCATGGTACATCTTGTCGGAACCTGGATGTATAGAGTAACGCGATTTATGAGCCTCATCCATGACTAGTGTGACATCTGGAAATTTCAGGTTAACTCCGTTAACTCAAACCTCGTTAGTTCAAACATTATTCATTGCAAACTCAGTTAGTCACACCTGCATGACATTTAATTAAGTTAATTAAATGTGTCAGTTAGTTCACACACGGCGAATCGCACTCGAGTCTAACCCGGAACATTGGTGATTAATTAAGATAAATATTACAAATATTTAATAATTTATATTTAATATAAATTATGTGAATTTTATGTGATTACGTGAATTTACGTGAATTATGTGAATATTATGGTTATCGTACGTGCTTATCGTGTATTAATCGTACTTAATATTTTTATAAATATTAGAGTTTTATAAAACTAAAAATCAAAAATTGTTAATTATTAATTAAGTGTTATTTAATTAATTAGAGTTTATGTGTCTTAATTAAACCCGAATCCCAACTTAAAAACCCATTAGTGCATGCATGTATATAAGGAACTTTAAAAAAAATTAACATAAACCCTAACCACCCTAGCCGTCACGATCGATCCCAACCCCCCACTCCTTGGCCGAGATCTTCAAAGCACCCAAACCCACATCGATCGAGCTTCAATCGTGAAACCGGAAGTGAATACGTGCTAGTCTAGGCATTCCTAACATTCCTACGTAAGTTATTTTATTGAATTCCGTCATTATTTCATTATGATTTTTATGATCGAAACCCTAGTTCATCCAAACTTGATATTTTTGAAATATATTAATGAATTGGTTAATTGATTTGTAGTATTGTATAGATTTAGTGATTTTATGGAAATATGTGAAACCCTAGTTTCCATACGAGGTGTAAATTGAGATTTGTTGATTATGTGAAGTATAGGAATTGCATGCTAGACGTGAATTATGATTAATATAGTTATAATTATATTAGTTGAAAGATTTGAGATTGATTAGACGTGTTAATTGTGTAAACAAAGCGTGTAATGTACAACTTACTAAAAGAAGAAACTTTGTTGAAAGATGATTTTTGAATGTGAGGTTTCTTGACGTGCATGACAATATTAAATGATACTAGTATGTTATTATGAAGGTAATGAAGCTTGTTAAAGTGTTGTTGGATACAAATAACATGTTTAGATCATAGGTTACTAAAAATAGAAACTTTGTGATTTGGAACTTGATGTCTAAACTTAATGATGTGTGTTATGGTAACCTATTATGTATTAACATGTGTAGATAGACATGGAATGATGATACGAACATGTTATAAATAATGTGATTCATTTGAAAGCAAACATGAGTTTATATTATTTTTAAAAAATAATAAATTAATGTAACGTGTATTGTTGACGTAGTTGCCATGCTAAGTTAGTTATGACTTAGGTAGCATGAAACGTGAATTATTTGTGTCCTATGTGTGTTGTTATAGAAGTCAAACATTTAATCACTAAACGGGTCACCAACGGGTCCTCGAGTCAAGCTTGGTCAAACTTAGTCAAACTTGGTCAAACTTAGTCAAACTTGCAAAACTTTTCTAAACACTTAAACAATAGTATTGTTTGGATACTAAGGGTTCGTATCAACTTGCACAAACACACACTTATAAACCGGTGTTTATAGGTGGCAGTTAGTCGTCAAGCATTCTAAGTTCGCTTTCTTTCGCACGCACTCTAAGGTGAGTTTCATGGCCCATTTTCTTATGATTTAAACTTGGGGGAGAAAACATGGGTACGAACATTTAGATTTTACATTTCAATTATATCACTTGTTGTACTAAGCGCAAACATATCATGCAAGTCCTTACATATCGAAACGTTTAATATATGGGATAGCGAGGTAATCTTGAGTAGTGCTACTGGGCATTGACAAGCCCCACCCGCGTTAGTCGCGCTAACACGACAGGTAGTCGAACGAGTGTAACATTGACCTAAACATTTACCATTGATCATGATAGTCATGGTAGGAGGCAGTTCAAACATAAACAGTCAGCTTCGGTGTCGAAACGCTTTAGTAACATGTAACTAGGTTATCTACCTATGATATAAGTTGTAAATGGTTTTATCTAGTAAACTTTACAAACATTGAAACCTGTGAACTCACTAACCTAGTGTTGACACGTTTTAGCATGTTTTCTCAGGTCATTAAGGTACAAGCACAAGCTAATGCATGCATGCATTCGAAATCCATCATTTTCAAACTCAAGAACTATTTATTTAGTTTATTGTTGAACTATTTATTTTTGGAGCGACTATTTTGGCGCATGCTTTTCATTTAACTTTTCGCTTCCGCAGTCTTACATTAAATAAGTGTTTTCATTACTAGTGTTGCATCGTGACTATGAGCAATACTAGTGGTTTTTCTTAAACTCATATAGAGTCGTTCAAAGTAACTAATGACTGAGATCCTGGTATGTCACGTTCCTAACGGTAAAACTCCGTTAGTGGATTTTGGGGGTGTGACAGATTGGTATCAGAGCCATTGGTTTTAGAGAACTAGGAAATGCATACTATACTATAACCACGTACATGCATTAGTTACACAACACTTACACTCATACATGACACTCACTCATCCCGTTACAGGAAATGTCGACCCCCTTCTAATTCACCCGCATCTCCAGTCGTTCAGGAGCACGATGTTCCTACCATACCTTTGCTAGAGCCGAGGAGACGTCGACTCAACCCGATCAATACCACTGTAGGGTATGGCGAGCCTATTCATGTGCGTGTCAGAGGCAACACGCAGGACTGGGATTGGTATCCCGATAGGATCAGGAACTGGATCCGCGAGGAGGAAGTCCCACCTCCACTCACTACTGACATTGCTTCTTCTTCATCATCTTCTGTGCGAGCTTTGCCACCATTGCAGTACCCCTTTGAGCAGGTGTTAGCTGCATTTGTATCTAGGATGGACCGGGAAATCCGAAACATGAGGGACGCAGCAGGGGAGATTTCTGGCATATTAGAGCGACAGATTCTGATGAATCAAAAAATTGACAAACTGACTTCAGATTTAGCAGTCACTGATAAAGTCCATGAGAATTTGGCAAATGGATGTGTGGATATGGAAGACCGACTGAACATTGCAGAGTGGAACCTAGATATACTCCACACCAGGATTGAGCAAGTGGAGGCTTGACTTGCAGCTGCTGAAGCAGCAGGAGTTGCACCAGAGGATGCACCTGCAGGAGACCAGGATGAGGACGATGATGCAGCATCCGATGTTACATCAGCTAGAAGTGGCATTTGATATCTTATCTTCATTACTTATTTTTGTCTTTTCTTTTGAACCTAGATGGGCAGGGTTGTTCCCATCCAACAGATGTTTCTAGAATTTTGATGTTTGGTTGAATTTAGTTGTAATCGTTACAATTTATTTTTATCAAGTATTACTATTATTGAAATATTAGATGTTGTGGTTTGAGTTTCTTTTGTTTACTGGTACTTGTATGATGATAAAATGCGATGTATTTTTCTCATTATTGTATGTGGTGAATGTAAAGATAATGTCTGGAAGAGGAAATGGACGTGGTGAACGCGCCGGAGGACGCGGTGGTCGCGGAAACATTAACATGACTGCAGCTGAGCTCGCGGCACTCATAAACGAGCGTGTGGCTGAAGCGGTAGCAGCTAGTCAAGCCGCTGTTAATGCTGGAGGTAAAGAAAAATATTATCGACTCTAGTGAGTCATCATTCATCCTAAAGTTAAATTCGAATACGGTATCCCTAAGCACATTCTTGTTTACAATTCAGGTCAGCACAACCATCAGCAAGTTTGTACTTTCAAGGCGTACATAGATTGTAAGCCTCACTCATTCAGTGGAGTCGAAGGGGCTGTTGGCTTGCTCCGCTGGATGGAGAAATCTGAATCCGCTTTTGCAATGTGCAATTGCCCGCCGAACAATCAGGTGAAGTATACATCTGGCACACTTGAGGGTCCGGCCCTTACTTGGTGGAACTCTCAAGTGCAAATGCTAACTCTTGAGATGGCAAATGCATTGCCATGGGACGAATTTAAGACTATGCTGCGAGAGGAGTATTGTCCCCACGATGAAGTGCAGAAACTTGAGGGCGAGTTCTGGAACCTCAAGATGGAGGGATCTGAAATTGAAGCCTACACTACTCGTTCGCATGAACTGGCGAACTTGTGTCCGCAAATGGTAGCACCTCCCTATAAGAGGATCGATAAATTCATTGATGGTTTGGTCCAGCAAATTCAGAGCATGGTGACATCTTCTAATCCTACTACAATCCAGCAAGTAATCAGGTTGGCTCACAGGCTAACCGATCAGGCAGTCGCTCGGGGCACCCTACCCCCTAGAGGTGCGTTATCAAAGACAACTGACAACAAGTGGAAGTTTGACAGTTCATTCCCCAAAACCTTCCAGCCAAACCCACCTTCTCAGCAACAGCAACAGCAACAGCAACACCGTAAGCTTGAACCATCAAAGAACAACAATCAGTCTAACTCTTCTCAACAGAATCAGAGTTCTTATATTGGCAAGTACCTGAAGTGCAACAAATGTAACTTCCACCATCATGGAGCGTGTGACCGGTACCGTTGCCACCGGTGTGGAAGGATGGGTCATTTGGCCAAAGACTGTAGAGTGGATCTGCAGAACAAACAGACACCACCTGGAGACGCACCCAAAGGCTGTTTTGAGTGTGGTAAAGAAGGGCATTTCAAGAAAAATTGTCCGCAGTTGAGGAGAAACAGAAACGGGAATGGAAATGGCAACAATCATCAGGGCGGTAATGGAAATGGTAATAACCACCAGGGTGGAAATGGTAATAACAACGAAAATGGTGCAAAGGGTCGAGCATTTGTGATTGGATCGGGAGAAGCTAGGAATGATCGGAACGTTGTTAACGGTATGTTTCTTTTAAACGATCATTTTGCTTCTGTACTTTTTGATACTGGCGCCGATAGAAGTTTTATATCTAGAGAACTTAGTAGTCGGTTAGGAATAAACCCAACTTTACTAGAACATCATTATACCGTAGAGATAGCAGACGGTAAACTAATCGAGGCAACCCACATTCTCAAGGGATGTAAGTTAGAACTATCTGGTCACAAAATCGACATCGATCTCATGCCAGTTACACTTGGCAGTTTTGACATAATTGTGGGTATGGATTGGTTGTCTAAAAACCAAGCCGAGATCATCTGTAGTGAGAAGATCGTTCGTATACCCCTTCCTAGTGGAGAGATCCTATCCGTTCAGGGCGAAAGAAGTGGTGCAGTGATGGGCATCATATCTTTCATGAAGGCTCAGAAGTGTCTACGTAAGGGTCATACCGCGATATTAGCTCTTGTCGCTGACAAGTCTACCGAGGAGAAAAAGTTAGAAGATATCCCTATCGTTCACGAATTTCCAGAAGTATTCCCTGAAGACCTACCTGGTCTTCCACCTCATCGTCAGGTCGAATTTCAGATTGACCTAACACCTGGAGCAGCGCCTATTGCTCGAGCACCCTATAGACTGGCACCAAGCGAGTTGCAGGAGCAATCTACACAACTGCAAGAGTTGTTGGATAAAGGTTTCATCCGACCTAGCTCATCGCCATGGGGAGCTCCAGTCCTATTTGTTAAAAAGAAAGATGGAACTTTCCGCATGTGCATTGATTACCGAGAGTTAAATAAGGTAACAGTCAAGAACCGCTACCCACTACCCCGCATTGACGATCTATTCGACCAAGTTCAAGGGTCAAGTTTCTACTCAAAAATCGACTTAAGATCTGGATATCATCAGCTGAGAGTTCGAGATGAAGATATATCCAAGACTGCATTCAGAACCCGGTACGGCCATTTCGAATTTTTGGTCATGCCATTTGGATTAACCAACGCACCCGCGGTATTCATGGACCTCATGAACCGTGTGTGTAAACCTTACCTGGACCAATTCGTCATTGTCTTCATTGACGATATCCTCATATACTCTAAGAGTCGGGAAGAGCATGAGGATCATCTGCGTTTGATCCTTGAGCTACTGAAACAGGAGCAGCTGTACGCTAAGATTTCCAAATGCGATTTTTGGATTCGCGAGGTTCAATTTCTAGGACATGTGATCAATGAGAAAGGAATACATGTCGATCCAGCCAAAGTGGAAGCTATCAAGAATTGGGCAGCACCAACAACTCCAACCGAAGTTCGGCAATTTCTAGGATTGGCTGGATACTACCGTCGCTTTATCGAGGGATTCTCAAAAATTGCCCAACCTCTCACCTCCTTAACCCAAAAAGATAAACCCTATATTTGGAGCGAGACTCAAGAATCAGCATTCCAGCTACTGAAGCAGAAACTATGTAGCGCACCCATCCTATCTCTACCGGAGGGAACAGATGACTTCGTGGTGTATTGCGATGCCTCCATCCAAGGTCTTGGTTGTGTGTTGATGCAACGCGACAACGTTATCGCATACGCTTCTCGACAGTTAAAAATCCACGAAAAGAATTACACGACTCACGATTTGGAGTTAGGAGCCGTGGTGTTTGCACTCAAGATATGGAGACATTACTTGTACGGTACCAAGTGCACCATCTACACCGATCACAAGAGTCTTTAGCATATTTTTGAGCAGAAAGAGTTGAACATGCGTCAACGTCGTTGGATCGAGTTATTAAACGATTATGATTGTGCAATCAAGTACCATCCGAGCAAAGCTAAGGTGGTAGCCGATGCCCTAAGCAGAAAAGAAACCAAACCCCGACGAGTTAGAGCATTACAACTCACTATTCATACAGGACTACCCGAACAAATCCGCAATGCCCAACTCGAAGCCTTAAAAGAGGAGAACTTATCATTGGAATCCACTCGTCATATGGAGAAACAACTTGAGGTTAAAGCAGATGGTATTCATTATTTCGCGGAACGAATATGGATACCAGTATATGGAAAACTAAGAGATCTAGTCATGGATGAAGCTCACAAATCCCGATACTCTATCCATCCGGGATCCGACAAGATGTATCACGATCTCAAAGTTTTGTATTGGTGGCCGAACATGAAAGCTAACATAGCCACCTACGTGAGCAAGTGACTGACTTGTTCCAAGGTCAAGGTGGAGTACCAAAAGCCATCCGGATTACTTCAATAACCGGAAATCCCGATGTGAAAATGGGAGCAGATTTCTATGGATTTCATAACCAAATTACCCCGAACCCCTACTGGACGTGACACAATCTGGGTGATAGTGGATCGCCTAACCAAATCCGCTCATTTCCTTGCTATCAAAGAGACCGAAAAAATGGAAAAGTTAACTCGCCTCTATCTTAAAGAAGTAGTATCCCGTCATGGAGTGCCAATCTCCATCATTTCCGATAGAGACGCCCGATTCACCTAACGTTTCTTGCAATCATTACAGAAAGCTCTAGGCACGCGCCTGTATATGAGTACAGCGTATCATCCTCAAACAGATAGCCAGAGTGAACGTACCATTCAAACCCTAGAAGATATGCTACGAGCTTGTGTGATCAATTTCGGTAACAGTTGGGAGACTCACCTACCTTTAGTGGAATTCTCTTACAATAACAGCTATCATACTAGCATCAAAGCAGCACCGTTCGAGGCTTTGTACGGGCAAAGTTGGAGATAGTCAACTTACGGGTCATGAACTTGTGCATGAAACCTCAGAGAAAATCGTGCAAATCCGAAACCGTATGGCGGCAGCTCGTGACCGTCAAAAGAGTTATGCAGACAAGCGCAGAAAACCGCTAGAATTCCAAGTGGGCGACAAAGTATTATTAAAGGTCTCACCGTGGAAAGGTGTGATTCGTTTTGGAAAACGAGGAAAGTTAAACCCGCGTTACGTTGGACCATTCGAGATAGTGAAAAGCATCGGTCCAGTAGCATAACAACTGAACCTACCTGATACACTCAATGGAGTACACAATGTATTTCATATCTCACACCTAAAGAAGTGCCTATTAGATGAGACACTTGTAGTTCCACTCGAGGAGTTGGAAAGTGATGAACAACTACGTTTCATTGAGGAACCAGTTGAAATCATGGACCGAGAGGTCAAAACTCTCAAGCGCAGTAAGATACCTATTGTAAGGGTTCGCTGGAACTCGAAGCGTGGACCAGAGTTCACGTGGGAGCGAGAGGATCAAATGATGAAAAAATATCCTCACCTTTTCAAACAGTCAACGACAAACACGGAAGGTACTAACTAAATTTCGAGACGAAATTTATTTCAACAAGGGGATGATGTGACAAACCTAAACTTTTTGTTTCAGACGTTACCGACTTCGTTTAATTTTCGGGACGAAAATTCTTTCAACAAGGGGATGATGTGACATCCGGCAATTTCAGGTTAACTCCGTTAACTCAAACCTCGTTAGTTCAAATATTATTTATTGCAAACTCAATTATCTCAGTTAGTCACACGTGCATGGCATTTTATTAAGTTAATTAAATGTGTCAGTTAGTTCACACACGGCGAATCGCACTCGAGTCTAACCCGGAACGTTGGTGATTAATTAAGATAAATATTACAAATATTTAATACTTTATATTTAATATAAATTATGTGAATTTTATGTGATTACGTGAATTTACGTGAATTATTTGAATATTATGGTTATCGTACGTGCTTATCGTGTATTAATCGTACTTAATATTTTTATAAATATTAGAGTTTTATAAAACTAAAAATCGAAAATTGTTAATTATTAATTAAGTGTTATTTAATTAATTAGAGTTTATGGGCCTTAATTAAACCCGAAGCCCAACTTAAAAACCCATTAGTGCATGCATTTATATAAGGAACTTAAATTTTTTTTTTAACATAAACCCTAACCACCCTAGCCGTCGCGATCGATCCCAACCCCCCACCCCTTGGCCGAGATCTTCAAAGCACCCAAACCCACATCGACCGAGCTTCGATCGTGAAACCGGAAGTGAATACGTGCTAGTCTAGGCATTCCTAACATTCCTACGTAAGTTATTTTATTGAATCCCGTCATTATTTCATTATGATTTTTATGATCGAAACCCTAGTTCATCCAAACTTGATATTTTCGAAATATATTAATGAATTGGTTAATTGATTTGTAGTATTGTATCGATTTGGTGATTTTATGGAAATATGTGAAACCCTAGTTTCCATACGAGGTGTAAATTGAGATTTGTTGATTATGTGAAGTATAGGAATTGCATGCTAGACGTGAATTATGATTAATATAGTTATAATTATATTAGTTGAAAGATTTGAGATTGATTAGACGTGTTAATTGTGTAAACAAAGCGTGTAATGTACAACTTACTAAAAGAAGAAACTTTGTTGAAAGATGATTTTTGAATGTGAGGTTTCTTGACGTGCATGACAATATTAAATGATACTAGTATGTTATTATGAAGGTAATGAAGCTTGTTAAAGTGTTGTTGGATACAAATAACATGTTTAGATCATAGGTTACTAAAAATAGAAACTTTGTGATTTGGAACTTGATGTCTAAACTTAATGATGTGTGTTATGGTAACCTATTATGTATTAACATGTGTAGATAGACATGGAATGATGATACGAACGTGTTATAAATAATGTGATTCATTTGAAAGCAAACATGAGTTTATATTATTTTTAAAAAATAATAAATTAATGATGCTAAGTTAGTTATGACTTAGGTAGCATGAAACGTGAATTATTTGTGTCCTATGTGTGTTGTTATACAAGTTAAACATTTAATCACTAAACGGGTCACCAACGGGTCGTCGAGTCAAGCTTGGTCAAACTTGCAAAACTTTTCTAAACACTTAAACAATAGTATTGTTTGGATACTAAGGGTTCGTATCAACTTGCACAAACACACACTTATAAACCGGTGTTTATAGGTGGCAGTTAGTCGTCAAGCATTCTAAGTTCTCTTTCTTTCGCACGCATTCTAAGGTGAGTTTCATGGCCCCTTTTCTTATGATTTAAACTTGGGGGAGAAAACATGGGTACGAACATTTAGATTTTACATTTCAATTATATCACTTGTTGTACTAAGCGCAAACATATCATGCAAGTCCTTACATATCGAACCGTTTAATATATGGGATAGCGAGGTAATCTTGAGTAGTGCTACTGGGCATTGACAAGCCCCACCCGCGTTAGTCGCGCTAACACGACAGGTAGTCGAACGGGTGTAACATTGACCTAAACATTTACCATTGATCATGATAGTCATGGTAGGAGGCAGTTCAAACATAAACAGTCAGCTTTGGTGTCGAAACGATTTAGTAACATGTAACTAGGTTAGCTACCTATGATATAAATTGTAAATGGTTTTATCTAGTAAACTTTACAAACATTGAAACCTGTGAACTCACCAACCTAGTGTTGACACGTTTTAGCATGTTTTCTCAGGTCATTAAGGTACAAGCACAAGCTAATGCATGCATGCATTCGAAGTCCATCATTTTCAAACTCAAGAACTATTTATTTAGTTTATTGTTGAACTATTTATTTTTGGCGCGACTATTTTGGCGCATGCTTTTCATTTAACTTTTCGCTTCCGCAGTCTTACATTAAATAAGTGTTTTCATTACTAGTGTTGCATCGTGACTATGAGAAATACTAGTGGTTTTTCTTAAACTCATATAGAGTCGTTCAAAGTAACTAATGACTGAGATCCTGGTATGTCACGCTCCTAACGGTAAAACTCCGTTAGTGGATTTTGGGGGTGTGACAACTAGTTCTCTTAAATTTCCGAATACTGGAATCCATATTCGCTCGGCGAAGTAGCGAATACCGTCAGATTTGAATTCAAGTTGTGCTCCCATACCGCGTGTACCTTCCAGCGGTAGGTTTTTCTCCTTTAGAGCTTCGAGTTGAGCACTACGGATTTTGTCAGGTAATCCGTGGTGAATAGTAAGCTGTAATGCTCGAACTCGTTTGGGTTTCGTTTTCTTTCGACTTAGAGCATCAGCTACAACGTTAGCTTTACACGGGTGGAACCGGATCGCACAGTCATAATCATTTAAGAGTTCGACCCAACGACGCTGTCGCATGTTCAACTCTTTCTAGTCGAAGATGTGCTGAAGACTCTTGTGATCGTTGTAGATGGTGCATTTGGTACAGTACAAGTAATGTCTCCATATCTTAAGTGCGAAAACTACAGCTCCCAACTCTAAGTCATGAGTGGTGTAGTTTTTCTCGTGAATCTTTAGTTGACGTGAAGCGTATGCGATCACCTTTTCGCTTTTGCATTAAGACACAATCCAGACCCTGAATAGATGCATCACAATACACCACAAAATCATCGGGTCCTTCCGGAAGAGCTAGAATAGGTGCACTGCAAAGTTTCTATTTAAGATGTTGGAATGCTGACTCTTGGTTATCGCCTCAGTTATAGGCTTTACCCTTTTGAGTTAAGGCAGTGAGAGGTTGTGCAATTTTTGAAAATCCTTCGACGAATCGACGGTAATATCCAGCCAATCCCAGAAACTGTCGCACCTCAGTTGGAGTCGTCGGTGCTGCCCAATTCTTGATGGCTTCTATCTTTGATGGGTCGACATGTATTCCTTTCTCGTTAACCACATGCCCTAGAAACTGAACTTCCCGGATCCAAAATTTACACTTGGAAAACTTAGCATACAGTTGCTCTCACTTGAGTAATTCCAAAATTAGGCGTAGATGTTCCTCATGTTCTTCCTTGTTCTTGGAATAAATGAGGATGTCGTCGATGAACACGATGACGAATTGGTCAAGATATGGTTTACACACACGGTTCATGAGGTCCATGAATACCGCAGGTGCGTTGGTTAATCCGAAAGGCATGACCATAAACTCGTAATGGCCGTACCTTGTCCCGAATGCAGTCTTAGAGATATCCTATTCTCTGACTCTTAACTGATTGTAACCGGACCTAAGATCTATTTTGGAATAGAAACTTGATCCTTGGAGTTGATCAAAGAGGTCATCTATGCGAGGCAAAGGGTAGCGATTCTTGATTGTGACTTTATTCAGCTCACGGTAATCAATACACATACGGAAAGTTCTGTCCTTCTTCTTGACAAACAGGACCGGAGCTCCCCGTGGCGTTGAGCTAGGTCGGATGAAACCTTTATCCAACAATTCCTGTAACTGAGTAGATAGCTCTTGCAATTCACTGGGTGCCAGTCTGTAAGGTGCCCGAGCAATCGGTGCTGCTCCGGGTGCTAGATCGATTTGGAATTCAACATGACGATGCGGTGGCAGACCAAGCAGATCCTCGGGAAATACTTCCAAAAATTCATGAACGATGGGAATATCATCAATCTTCTTCTCTTCTGATGGCTGCTCAGCAACGAGAGCCAAAATAGCCGTATGCCCCTTTTGAAGGCATTTTTGTGCTTTCATAAAAGATATGATGCCCATGACTGCACCAACTCTTTCGCCCTGAACGAAAAGGATTTATCCATTCGGGAGAGGAATACGAACAATCTTCTCATGACAGATAATTTCAGCTTGGTTTTTAGATAGCCAATCCATGCCGACAATTACATCAAAACTACCAAGTGTGACCGGCATAAGGTCGATATCAAGTATATGTTTAGCTAGCTCAAGCTTACATCCCTTAAGAATGTGAGTTGCTTCAATTATTTGGCCATCAGCTATCTCTATTATATACTTAGCTTCTAACAGAGTTGGAGTTCCTTTTATCATATCACTAAGTTTCTTAGATATAAAACTTCTATCAGCACCAGTATAAAAAAGGACAGAAGCAAAGTAATTATTTAAGAGAAACTTACCGGTGACCACATTATGACCATAACGAGCTTCTCCAGATCCTAGCACGAAGGCTCATCCCTTCGCACCATTTCCTTCACCATTGCCGTTGTTACCCCCATTGATGTTATTATGGTTAGGTCTGTGGTTTCCATTACCCTCTTTCTTCAATTGAGGACAATTCTTCCGAATATGTCCTTCTTTTCACACTAAAAACAACCCTTTGTAAATCCAGGCTGTTGGAAAGGCTGTTTGGCTTGTAATTCACCCCTACAATCCTTGGCAGCATGACCTATTTTGCCACACCTCTGACAACGGTTGCAAAACCCGAAGTGATGGAAGTTGCACTTGTTACACTTAGGAGACTTTCTCGTGTACCCACCCTGGTTTTGACCTGAAGAGGTCGACTGGTTGAAGTTCTTAGTAGGCTCAAACCTACGCTGCTGCTGCTGCGGTTGATTAAACTGGGGTTGGTTGGGTTGGGGTCCTTTGGAGTGAGAGTTGGAGTGGTTATTGGAGTGGTGGTCAAATTTGCGTTTATGATTATCGGTGGATTTAGAGACCAAACCTCTCGGAGGTATAGTCCCTTGAGTCACAGCCTGGTCGGTTAACTTATGGGCAAGTCGGATAGTTTGCTGGATAGTGGTAGGGTTGGATGAAGTAACCATGCTTTGTATTTGAGGCACTAGACCTCCAATGTATAGTTCAATTCTGTTGTAATTAGGGGTCACCATATGCGGGCACATAGTAGCAAGTTCATGTGAACGTGTGGTGTAGAGTTCAATTTCAGAACCCTCCATCTTTAGGTTCCAGAACTCTCCCTCTAACTTCTGGATTTCATCGCGAGGACCGTATTCCTCCTTCATCATTGATTTAAACTCTTCCCACGGGAGTCCATTTGCCATGGCCAGACCCAACATTTGGACCTTGGCGTTCCACCATGTGAGAGCCGGGCCCTCCAAAGTTCCGGCGACGAAACTTTACCTTATTAGCCATGGGGCAGTTGCACATGGCAATCACTGATTCTACCTTCTCAAAACAACGAAGTAGTCCAACGGCTCCTTCAGCTCCACTAAAGGCGTGGGGCTTACAATCCATGAATGCCTTGAAGGTGCAGGCTGGTTGCGGGTTTTGTGGATCTGGAGTTAGAAACAATATAGGATTGGAATTATAGTGTTTAGGACATGCTTTTTAAGAGATGGATTGACATCATTAGTCAATAGCTAAAGCATTTACCTGCAGCATTCTGTGCTGCTAGAGCCTCCGCCACACTATCGTTTATTAGTGCCGCTAGCTCTGCTGCCGTCATGTTAATGGTACCTCGACCACCGGCACGACCTCCGCGTCCTCTCCCTGACATGATTCTTCACAATCACAAATGAAAAACAATGAGAAATATATCGCATATTAAACATTATTCATGTATGAGTAAGAAGATACAACATCTAATATTTTGAAAATTAAATAAATTGTAAGGCTACAAAATAAATAACTCAAACATTAAACTTATCATGCTTTTATTGAATGGGAACAACCTTACCCATCTAGGTTTGAAAAGAGAAATAACATAAGCAAAAACAGGCATGAAAAGGAAGATAGAATAGGAAGATCATCAAACATCTTCGTTATCGGAAGAAACATACGATTGTGCATCGTCCATCTCCACCGGTTCTTCTTCGGGTGGCTCCTCCTCAAAGGGCTCCTCCTCGAAGGGCTCTTCCTCAAAGGGATCCTCTTCAAAGGGCTCCTCCTCGCCATCAGAAAGTGGAATCTCCTCAGGAAACAGAGCTGCTTGCAGTTGGGCTTCCAAGTGAGTCACCCTCTCTTGAACACCTTCAGCAGTATTGTTTGCTACATGTAGCTGAGCTTCCAGGGTAGCCACTCTTTCTAGAACTCCTCCCATATCATCGTCCGATGTGTCCACCCTCATCTCCAAATGTGTCACACGATCCACCAAAAGGTTATGGACCTGGTCCGTTACTGCTAGTTCAGCAGTCAAAAGTTCTATCCCTACCTTATTCTCCTCTATTTGAGGCTCTCTCTTCAGAATGTCAGGTATTTCATTAGTAGCAACTTTCACAATGCTCAACTCCCTAGACATGTAAAATACAAAGGCTGCAAAAGCTTGTTCCATAGTGCATGGCAAGCTAGGTAATGTAGATGATGAGGAAGTAGAACCAAAGTAAGGTGATGGGACATTTCCCATTTCGATCCATCTTTGGATCATTTACGGGTATGCGTTCCAATTGCGAGGAAGATTCATTGCTTGCGCGCTGATCGTTTCCCCTTGGTCAACTGAATAGTCACTGGAACTAGTCCGGCGCCTTTTGGGCTCTGGGGATGATAGGATAGGTGCCTTATGTCCTGGTGCCTTAGGTGATGGAGGTGGAGTTGACGACATGTTCCTGTAACAATATGTATAAGTGCCAAACATCCAAATGACATGTAACTAATGTGTGAGGCTATAGTCTAGTATGCAATCCTAGTTCTCTATAACCAACGCTCTGATACCAATCTGTCACACTCCCAATTTCAACTAACGGAGTTTTACCGTTTGGGAAGTGATGAACCAGGATCTCAGACATTAGTTACTTTGAACGACTCTACATGGGACTCAAAATGAAAATATCATAATAAACAGAGTTTCAATGCGGAAGCGTAAAGAAAGTAAATGCGCAAAACACACACGCCCAAAACAAAAGTCCAAAAGTCCAAAATGTCCAACCAAACCAAGTACAATACAAAATAATCCAAGCAAGTATAAATAAGTCATAGTCAAAATAGCTGAATCCCATGCATGCCCTAATGTGCACCTGTGCCTTATCTTAGCGACCTGAGAAAACATGTAAGAAAATATGTCAACACGAGGTTGGTGAGTTCACAGGTTTCAATATATGTAAATAAGCGTTTACCAGATTTATGTTCATTCAGTATGTATCTATAGGTAGCTAACCTATGCTCATCTTTAACTCAAGCGCTCGTAACCGAAGCTGACTGTTTGTTTATTTGCCTCCTGCCAGGTCTATCAACACAGGCGGTGTGAGTAGGCTAACATTTCACCCGTTCGATCTCTAATCGAGTTAGCGCGACTAACGCGGGTGGGATTTGTCAAACCCAGTAGTACTACTAAATAATACCTCGCTAAGATCCATATTAACGGTCCGATATAAGTTGAGGACTTTCTGTGATAGCATGTTACGCTTAGCTTTAACATTGATAACATATGAATTTGCAAAATCTCAAAATAGTTTAATTATGTTTTCTCCCCCAGATTAAAACAGTAAAAAGGGGCCGTGAAAACTCATCTGCGTTGCGTTGTAGGTAGTATCACACAAAGGATAAGTTGGAACCACGTGTGTAAGTCTCAAACGACTTACGAATACCCTAAAATTATAAACACATAAGTTAAGAACATATGAGATTTGTGACGACGATACGAAAGATTATAACGTCTCAAAACATTCTAAGGATTAACGGGTAGACGAACGTGTCTACAGGAAAATAGATTTCTTAATATAATGATTAAGATCAATGGGTTACGTGTCGAACGTTAATAACGAATAATACTAATTAATAAATAAATTCGTACGTTTGTAACATTTAACAATGGCTTAAGAAAATAATATAGTTTATTATATTATTTTTGAATTCGTAAAAATATACGAAAATTGCTTAAGTGGCGAAAATAATAAATATATTATTTTTATTCGAGGATATAAACGTGAGTAATTAATATAAATATGATTATATTATTAATTAGTTTGAAACTTTATACGAGATTTATAAACGAGGCGAAATAATATATAAATATATATTATTTTATAATAGGAGTCACGGGTTGAGAATAATATAAATATATTATTTTAAAAGTGGGAACTTATACTAAAAATGGGTTATGAAATCTAACCCGAGCCTACGGGTGGTTTCCCGGGCTAGAAGACGGTAATATATTAATATAATAATGTAGGGTATTGATTTTATATAAAAATAATAATAAAAACGATTTAAAAAAAAGGACGTGGAGAGACTCGAACCCGGGTCTCTCCCACACACGCACACAGCTTTAACCAGTCCCGCCCGCTAGGGTATCGCAACACACATCGGATTGGAATGTTTTTAACATATGTGTTCCTGTGGTTTTCCTCCCCTACACAAGCCGAACCAAAAACCAGTCGGTTTCTCATGAATTCGACCACGAATTGATTCAAATGCAAAGGGGTTTTGATAAACTAATAATCACGAACCTGTGTATGGGTTTAATTGCAAAAATGATAAGATTAAAGTCGTTTAATTACTGAAAGAAGGATTGAAACCCTAGTTTATAAAGTCAGAATCGATTTAAACAATTTAGATGATAGAACATGTTTAAATCATAGGGCTTTTATTAATTAAGGTGTTGCGAGACTGCTGATGTAGTTTAATTTCATTTCAAACGGGTGTAGGTAGGAGTTTGATTAAACAGAAATATGCATGAACCCTAGGTACGATTCAGGTTCAATTAGATGATGTAAGTCCTGGATTTCATAGGGCTTTCCATCCAAGCATAGAGACGACTCTAAGGATGTATTCAATTTCAATATTTGTTATCGGATTGTTAGGGTTCGACTAAAACGAAGTAATATGAACCCTAGTTATTCGATCGAGTTAAATCCAATGATGTGAACCCTAATTAGGTTAGGGCTTTCATTCTATCGACTAAAATGAATCAGAGGAGGGTTTCAATTACCAGATTGGATGTCGGGTTGATAGTGCTCGACCAAAACAGGTGCCGACTGTGGCTTGCTTGCTCTCCGGTGGCTTCTGGTGCAAATTCAATCGAATAAACGTGTGCAGAAACTCTAATGACGATCGTTTGAAGTGTGCAGGGTGTTTGATCGAGAGAATTTTGATCGAATAGCCTGAATTTGATGGATATTCGTTGTCGGTTGACGGTTACGACTTGAACACCCATTATTGGGTTTAATTCAATATAATTACGAGGATTAAAGTTTCAATGATGGTCCTAACTGTTATTAAAGATCAAATCCATTACGAATTCGAATGATATTCGGTTGTGATTTGTGAATTTAGGTTCAAATTTACGATATTGAATTTATAAAGTCAATAGGAACTAATTTCGATCAATTTTGACTTTGAGAAGTCAATGAAACATGTTTTAGGTATTTACATAACTAGTCCCTGTGGTTTTAATTCAATTATTGACATAATTAGTCCTTGGGGTTTAATATTAAGTTAACTGGGTTAGGTTTTAACAGAAAACTTAACGGAATTTCTAACGGGACTAACTGAAAAGTTCGGATTGTCAAAGTAGGGGTGGGGTGTGGGGTGAAGGTTGGGCGGGGGTGGGGGTGGGTGGGGTGGGGGTGGGGGTGGGTGTGGTGAGGGGTGAAAGTTGGGTGGGGTGGTGGGACGGCGGCGGAAGTGGGTTAGGTGGGGTGGGGGTGGGTATAGTGGGTGGGGTGCGGGGTTGGGCGGAGGTGTTGGGACGACGGAGGAGGCGGGTTGGGTGGGGGTGGGTGGGTTGGGTGGGGGTGGGGTGGTTTGGGTAGTGGGTGGGGGTGGGTGGGGTGCGGGGTTGGGCGGAGGTGGCGGGACGGCGACGGAGGCGGGTTGGGTGGGGGTGGGGTGGGTTTGGTGGGATATGTGCCGGCGGTGGCGGTAGCAGGCGGTGACAGTCGGGGCAGGCTGGGTGGGGCGGCTTATTGACTAATTTAAGGTGACCCAAATTAACAAATTAAATATTTGAGGTGACCCAAATTGACCTGTTGACTAATTTAAGGTGACCCAAATTGACCCGTTAACTAATTTAAGGTGACTTAAATTAACTCGTTGACTAATTTGAGTTCACCAAAATTGACCCGTATTCAATTGCTTTTTTACCCAAATGAACCTATTTTTTTAAGAATAAGTCAAGATTACCACCCCTAATACTAACATGGCGAAAGGGCATGAGATCAACAGGTTGTTTGCATCTTCATTTGAGCTATTGCAGAATCCACACAAACGGGTTGCTTTATTTGTTGAAATTATATTTAAAGCGGCCTTCCATGTCGAAAAATTACCTTAAAAGGAATTAACCTTAACCGATTGAATGCAAAAACATCCGGTTTGAAAAGAGCTTCCTCGATTGATAATATAAGTGCTTGACCATTTTGCAGTTCCTCCATTTCCAAGACACCGGTCGGGACCCTTTTATAGTTTCACTAATCCATTACCTTGCTGTCACAGATAGTGGCGAATCTAGGAAAAAAATCCAGGGGTATCGGTCCATTTTTTTTTGGTATATTCAAGTAAATAAAACAAAAAAAAAAACATAATATTACAAGATGATAAAGAAATACCTCATTACAAGATGATATTGCCGCAAATCTCAACAACAATGTACTATCAAATGTTTCTCTTTCGATCGCACATACTAGAGCATTATTCAAAAATTCATCACCCATTCGATTGCGTAAATCCGTCTTGATAAGCTTCATTTTAGAAATATATACTTTCGTGGTTGAAAAGCCTTTTTAACAAGATAATGTCTTCTTACTTCATATATTTGATTAGGGTGATAGCTAGCAATAGGTGGCCTATCAACGGGATCTGAAGGAAGATCTTTCAAATCAATTATATTTGGACTTCCATCAATATCAACATCATGAATTATTGTACTTTCGTCAATATCAACATTAGGAATATTTGGACTTCCATCAATATCAACATCATCTTGGAATTTTCTTTTAAAAAATTTGTCAATTTGAGCTTGTTTAGTTTGTGGTTTCATCTTTCATATAATCAAAATATCAAATACACAATAACAACTAAAAAAAGCAACTAAACTCTAACTTAAAGTCCAATTTCACCTAATTGCACATTTATACACAAATCCTAAAATTACATATAAACCCTAAATCAAAATTAGTAAAATACCTTAATGAGGATTGAGAAATTGATTGGAATAGCGGATGCCGGACGGTTGTGCGATGGTGGTGCCTGTGGTGCGGTGGTGAGCGATGCACGATGGCCCCTGGTGGTGCGCCTGCTACTGCTGTGCTCATCCTCGTCTCAGCCTGAGAACAAGTCTGCGCCTTTTTTTTCGGTCGATTGTGAATAATGAAGATGGATTGGATTATTGGAATATGGATTGGAATTTGGGTATTTGGCTTTTGGGATTAGATTATAATTAAAATGTTTCTTGGGTTTTTATAAAATTTATATAATTAAAGCCAAATTGCAAATTTAATTAGTAGAATACTTTTTTTTTAATTTCTTGGGTTTTTATAAAGTTTATGATTTTAATAAAATTTTAAGGTTAGTGTTGGGATTTGTAAGAAAATTTTAGGGGTATCTAAAATTTCGTTCAGGGGTATCGGAAAACATAAAACGGTAAAAAAAAAGAAAAATTCCCACTACGTGTCGAAAGTTGAGGGGTACCCCCTTAGCCTAAATTCGCCCCTGGTCACAGATTTACGTCCTCTTTGCAACCGTATAGAATTTCTGATGCTCAAGGTCGAGGAGGTTAGGAAATATCTCTTTGAGTAAATGCCCCTCCACCCATTTGTCTAGCCTGAAGGAGATGTTATGGAGCCTCCATCAAACCCAAGACATTTATATTTAATTCTTTCAGATCCGACACCGATTTGAAGATATTCTTCCTTGTGTCTCCTAATGAATGTTTAACATGAATGGTTTTCCATGATCTCCTGCTAAAATGAAAGCTTCTAATAATATTAACCATAAGTTAGAGTCTCCCGTTTTGCATCTCTGGAACCATTTTGCTAGAAGAGCTAAATTAGTTGTATGAATATTGCCAATCCCGAGGCCTCCCAAATCTTTAAGGGCCAATATTTTCTCCCAAGTGATCCAATAGATTTTTGATCTTTGATATGTGCCACCCCAAAGGAACTTCATTCTAATGCCTTCAAGTGGCCTAAGTTGATGAAAGGGAAACTTATTGGGCGAATCTTGTCATAGTCTAATATTCTAGGAGGTTTGGTCGAAAATTGGAATCAAAAGTGTTTAGTTCTAGTAGGAGTCTGATGCTTGTTTATTTTATTATTTGTTTATTGTTTGGTATTATCTTTAAGTATGTGAGTAGGATTAAAAGACTTGGTTAACAAGGTTTATTTTAATATAAATAGATGGGTTATGAATCATTGTAAATGTGTCAAGAATTATAATATTAATAAAAGAGTCGATCTTGGTTGAGATCAAATTCTGTGTTCGTGTTCTTGGGCCTGATTTTCAACAATTGGTATCAGAGCTTGGTGAAAGAGAATGCCGTTTTGAGAGTCGTTTTATAGGAAGGGAAAGGGGAGCAACCCCCCTTTGGCTGTAGGGCTGAAAACGAGAAAGAAAGGGAAGTCCGCAGCAACATATTTTGAGGAGTCTTTCACGAGAAGAAAAGCAAGTGATCTGATCTAGTTGTCATAAGACAGCTTCAATACTTGATCAATCGACCCGGTCCTTCCCGCCAAGGATAAAAACGGAGTAACCAGGGTAGGTTGTTTTTTTTGGCATAGGATATCCGATCGAATTTGCGGGTAGACGGACGGAAAAAGATTCGTTAAAGCATGAGACTTTGAATCTAGTCTTGCTTAGTAGGTAAAGAAGAAAAACGAAAAAAGAAGCAGGATAGCGGACTTGTATTTTTCTTTGATCGGTGGTCAAGAATAGGGTTGTTCTGGTGACCTGAGAAGAGAGAGATCGATAGTGGTCAAGTAGGTTTGAAGCCGTGAAGAAGAGGAGATAACAATGATGTATGCAAAGGATAAAAAACATGTGTGTGAACATTGTGGTTGTGGAAGTTCAAGTCGAGAAGATCTTGGACGAGGCCAAGGAAAGAGTCGTGGGACTGGGAAGGGTCAAGACGGTGAACGGGTCCAACGAGATAAGAGCCACATTAAATGTTTCAAGTGCGGTGACTTTGGTCACTTTGCGAATGAGTGTCTAAAACGAGGAAAGAAGGAAGAGGCTAACTTGGCGCAGTATGAAGAAGACAATGGACCAACTTTATTTTGAAGAGAAGTGCATGACAAGATTAGGGGGTGATTATTAGGCTAATCTTGTCATAGTCTAATATTCTAGGAGGTTTGGCTGAAAATTGGAATCAAGGGTGTTTAGTTCTAGTAGGAGTCTAATGCTTGTTTATTTTATTATTTGTTTATTATTTGGTATTATCTTTAAGTATTTGAGTAGGATTATAAGACTTGGTTAACAAGGTTTATTTTAGTATAAATAGATGAGTTATGAATCATTGTAAATGTGTCAAGAATTATAATAAAAAAAAGAGTCGATCTTTGAGATCAAAGTTCGTTTTCTTAGGCCTGATTTCCAACAAAAGTATCTGATTGACATTGGAGAATCCTAGCCATACTATCATTATGGTCTTCATCCACCCCAACACCAAATAATTTACTTTTACAAAAGTTAAACTTTAAGCACATATGCAAGATAAAAATACCTTATAATTCTAGCTAAGTTTTTAAAGTTAGCTATTAACCAATTTCCGTAAAAATCACATCATCGGCATAAAGTAAATGGGATAATACCGTCCCGTTGTTGGGTGTTTTGATACAATAAAGGATGCCCATGTCGCAACCACGTGAAATGCTTCCACTGAAATTCGAAAGTAGTAGTCCTGTTTAACAAGATTGAGGATATAGCAGATGTTAAACAGTGTGCGCCCACCTTCTCCTCCAGTTCGAGAAGCCCATCTGCACCATAATTGACCTAAGAAAATCCCATCTTAGAGTGTCAAATGCCTTCTCGAAGCCAACTTTAAACAACATCGCTTTTTTACTTTAATCTTTTGAGCCATAAATGAGTTTCGTTTAGAATCATCGGATTTTTAGTCTATCTGCCAAAGTTTTTGCAGTTACTTTGTAAATACACCCTATAAGGTTAATTGGCCTGTAATTAGGGAGAACAACGAGATCATTTACCTTTGGTATTTATTGGATAAAAGAAGAATTGCATCAGCGACTAATGGAACCTGAAACGTAAATTTCATCCAAAATTTTATTGAAATCCCATGCGGGTTCATTCCAAAAAGCTTTGAGAAACTTAATGTAACACTTGGAAGAAAGGCACGTGCGTGTCTATCTCTGTGCACAGCCTTGCATCTGAATTGGTCATAACAGTTTAGTGCGTTTAAAAATTTAGCCCATATATGTATTTCCACTATCTCACCCCCTATTGTTGACCTCGAGTCCAGATTTCATTCCATTTCCATTTTTCATCCAAATCCTCTCAAACTCTCCTAAAGCCATAAATCTAATGCATCTCAAGGGTTGTTGTCGTTTTGATGCTTAAACTTGATTCCAAAGCTGTAACAGATTCTCAATTTAGTTGTGATCTCAATCAATTCGTTTTGATAAGTGATTCTAGCCCTTCACCTTGAAGTTTTTATTGATTGTAAGTGTTTAATGGGTTTTGATGTTGAATTATATGAATCAGGAGAATTGAAGTTTGTAGGGAATTTGATCATCATCTCTGATTGTTCATATTGTATTGGTAACTGAATTTGAGTTGGGATTATGATTAGGTTGCAAAACTCGGAAGTTTTTATAAAAAAAGGATTTTAATCAGAATTTCATAGCATACTTGTCAATAAAAGTAGTTTTGAGGTATAAAATGAGTTACACAAGGATTAACGGTCTTAAATGAGAGACTGAATATGATTAACCTTAAAGCATTAGAGTTAACTGGATTATTGAGTTAGACTATTGTGACTTTAGTTAATGTCTAGTAGCCATGTTTTTTGTGATTATAGGCTCGTTGTGCACTCGAAGATAGGGAAAGAGTTGTGCTTGGTTTAACGGATAGATGAGTTCCTCTAAACTTTTAAAACGAGATGTGTGTTCTTTAATGTTTTTAACACACACACACACACACATATATATATATAGGGGACGGTACCACTAAAAAATGGTTTTTCGCTAATAAATACTAAGAAGTGGGTCAAACAAACTCTGATTGAGCTCATTCCAGCGGCGTTGGAACCGTCTCATCGAACCCTAACCCGGACCCAAAAACCTAAACCCCCCCTCCACCCGCACCCCCAAAAACCTAAACCCTCCCCCCCTCCAACCCTACCCCGAAAAGCCTAGAACCACCACCCCCACCCCCCAAAAACCTAAACCCCCCCCCCCCCCAAAAAAAAAAAAAAAAAAACCTAAACCCACCCACACCCTAAAAAAAAACCCTAAACCCTAAAAGCTAAACCCTAAGGCTAAACCATAAGACTAAAACCCTAAAATTCAAACGTAAAATCTAAACCCTAAAAACTAAGATGGTAGAGTTCGACGAGACGGTTCCAACGCCGCTGAAATTAGCTCAATCGTAGTTCGTTTGATATCGTTTGTTAAGCTTTTTGTCATTTCTTAGATTTCTTAAAGAAAAACTATTTTTTATTTGATCCTCCCACAATATATATATATACATATATATATATATATATATAAGCCTAAGTATCTCAGTTCTTCATATTATATCCCAGTAGATAAAGAAAATCTCCGTTGTGCATACTTTCTCTATAAAACTCCTCCCTCCGCTCCGTCGTGTTCATTCATATATCTCTACACCATCATCGTAAGTATACCTCCCTTTTATTTTTTAAAAATTTTCACTCGTACCCCTCCTTAATGCACATCGGAGATTTTTTTTATCTACTGAGATATAATATGAAGAACCGAGAGACTTAGGCTTTAAAGGTTAAATAATAAAGATGGAAGGAAGGATTTTAGTGTGCCATAGGGATATTGAAAAATCTTGATATATTGAATTTTTCGGTGTGTTTACAAATGAACTGAATGCCTCATTATATAGGCATGAAAAAGTATACTATACAAAGCGTGTTCTATTTTGATGCGCACTAAAAAAGAAAAAGCAACAGAGATATGACTTAAAGAAATAAAACGACAAAACTAAATTTACAATTATTTGTTCTTTGTGGGCCATAGATTCCTTCCCGTGAAACTTTGTTGAGAGCATTATTGCTTTGTAGGCCATAGATTCCTTCCTGTGAAACTTTGTTGAGAGCATTATTGCTTTGTAGGCCATAGATTCCTTCCTGTGAAACTTTGTCGAGAGCATTATTGTTGTTGTTGTAGTTATCTTGTCTCAGGAAAAACGTCATTGCTTACGTTTTTCTAAAAATCCCTATGGATACTGTCAATAGTTGGTGTTGAACCGGAGTCATCTGCCTCAGGATCGATACTGAAATCTTCCATGTTTATAATGTGTTTTAGCTCTAGAGATTCTCCTTCTCCGATGAATGGTAGAAGCATGTTCCAATTTTTATGGGGCCAGATTTGTATATAGTGTCCGTCAGCCAGAAGATGATAGTTTTCCCAATGAAAACTAGTTGGTAAATCCGGAGTGTTTTGATTTTTTGTGGTAAAATGATTTGTGTCCTTACCTTGTAAGTTTGAAGTAACTTTGAATATTTGTAAGGTAAGGTTCTCGATCCAGTATAGATCAGAGAATTGTATATCTTTTTGTATGGCTAAATTTTTTAGGTACTCTTTTCCCTTAGGGTTATGGCTAATAAATATCATTTTTCTTGCAGTTCTGTATGTGTAGTCATTAGTGAATGGAAAGGAAGCAAAAGTAAAATAGTAGATTTAAAATTCAAAAACCACGATATCACAATTAAAACATCCAACATAGAATATAGCCCATTAGATAAACACGAATTTAAAAAACAGATACCAGAAATGATAAGTAAAGGGTTAATAAGAAAATCAGATAGTCCACACAGATCAGCAACATTTTTATTGAGAAATCACAACGAAATTTAAAGAGTAAATACAAGAATAGTTTATAACTATAAGCGTTTAAATTATAATACAGAGGACGATGGTTATAATATTCCTAATAAAGACAGTCTATTAAATTTAATACAAAAGAAAAAAGTTTTTTTCAAAATTCGACCCAAAATCAGGATATAACCAGTTACATCTTGAAACGCCCCAAACCGGGTACGTCTCATAGTTGGCACAAAACATATCAAACATAGTTCTTAAACCGGAAATCAGAATCTATTACATCGGAAGTTTTTTAATTTAAAACTTTCATCAAACGATAATGTAAAACATTGTCTATGATTTGAACTATCAGGATTGGAAATGTCAGTATTCAGTGATGTAGCCCGTTGTCCATGCTATCCAGCCCTCTCGGCTCCTTTACTTCACTTTCTCTTTACCCTTTCCTACCTGTCATGCATACTAAAAGTCAGCTAACGCTGGTGAGTTCTATCTTTACTTTAAACTGTAAAACTTTCTTTTAGGTAGCTTAATTTTATAAAAATAAAATAAGCTTTACTTTAACTTTCTTTGAAAACACTTTGATCTTTACTTTAAAACTTTGCAACGTGAAAATTTATAAGACTGTCACGTTATATCTTTCGTTTAAAACTTTACTTTTGAGGTGACCGTTTAAGGTATCCTCCTTTACTCTTTGTAACTTTACATTTCACTCGTATAGGACAAGTGACTATAACATACTTTAACTATCACACATGAATCATTGCCCGAGGGCAAGATCCCTTTGCTCACTTACACCTCAGGGTAAGACTTTTACTTTGCTGTGCCCATACCTCAGGGTGGGTCTTTCTCGCTTACACCGAAGTTAAGACTCCTTTGCCTGCTCACACCTCAGGGTGAGACTTTCTACTTTGCTTGCTTGCAGGACTTTTTACTTTGCAACTACAATGCGACTACTATGCAATTATACTATGTCACATAATATAAAGCTATTGAAACACATAACACATAGACAAATAACACATATTAACACATAAGCATATAATATGTCACTGTCACTATCACTGTCAAGCTGCACCGAGATGCAGCTTCTTTACCATTCCTTACTTTGCTTTACTCTCTTGAAATATCATTTCAAAGATAGTACTGTTCTCTTTAATCACATTGCATTTCATTTTATAAAAATAACATTTTATAAAATACTATGCTTTGTCTTTCATTTTATAAAAATATATAACTCTTATAAAATATTCTTTAACTTTGAAAACTATCTCTTTAACAGTATGCATGCCAGCCCAAAACCATTTAAGAAAAATGGCAATAAGAACTCACTTGACTTATATGGAATTTATCTCACTTAGCAAGGAACTTCGTGCTAGGTGGGATGCTAACAAATCTGTCAAGGGGTCACGAATGGAACAGGGTTATAACCTATATGTTTCATCCGAAAAACTATCTGTCCGAAATCTTTTTCGACCGGTCGAATTTTTTTCGACCAAACTATTTCGACCGAAAACTCTAGTGTTAGAACTATCCTCTATAAACGGCTTTTTCGTTCGAAAACATCTATCCGAAATCTTTCCCTGTCCAAAATACTTTTAGATCGAAATGTCATGTCCGAAATCTTGTGTGTCCGAAATATCTTGCCCGAAAAGCTTTCCAATCGAAACACTTTTCGGACGATTCAAAGTTTTCGGACTATTCATCGAGATTTCGGACAGTTCAACTGTTCTTGATCAAATTCTTCGTTTTTGATCCAAGTTCCATCCTTTTTATGTCCAAAACTTTTACCTAGCTTCCATGACGCTAGATACATACTTTTTAGAGCAAATCCAACGTAAAAATCCCGACTTTGGTTTAAAAACCCATATAAACCCTAAACCCACTTTTAAATTCTAAAAATCAACTCTGAGATCTAGTTGGTACCTGTTATGGCTTGATTCCTTCTTCTTTGATCTTCTGTAACGTGTAGCAACGATCTCGGGCTCAAACGAGGAGATCAACGGGTGAGCTCTGAAACTTTCTCTCTCTACCTTCTCTCTCTAGATTAGTTGGTGAAGATGATGAATGTGGGGGGAGTAGAGAGGGTGGCTAGGGTTTTACCCCTCCCCCCTCTTTGCGCCACTTACTCTCGGCCCAAGGCCCGGTCCGCTCGAGCCCACTTATTCTTTCGTTCTTTCTTTATTTTGTTATTCCATAAGCGTCGTTTATTCTTTATCGTAAATTTCGGGATGCTATAAGTCTACCCCTCTTACAAAAGGTTTCGTTCTCGAAACCTGTTATAAGTCAAACAGGTGCGGGTACGACTCTTTCATTTCTGCTTCGGTTTCCCAAGTAGCTTATGATCCTTTATGATGCTTCCATTGTACCTTAACCAACTGAATTACTTTACTCTGCAACTGCTTCTCCTTTCTGTCTAGTATGGCAACCGGTTCCTCGATGTAATTCAGGCTATTATCAACCTCGATGTCGTCAAGTGGCACGTGTGCTGATTCGTCAGCCAGGCACTTGCGCAAGTGCGACACATGAAAGGTCGGGTGAATTCCACTCAACTCATCAGGTAATTCTAACATGTAAGCGACTTCTCCAACCCGCGTCAGTATTTTGAAAGGTCCAACAAATCTTGGACTTAATTTCCCTCTCTTTCTGAATCGTATAATTCCCTTCAAGGGAGACACCTTCAATATTACTTGATCCTCGACATTGAACTCGATCGGTCTCCTCCTCTTATCCGCGTAGGACTTTTGACGATCCTGGGCAGCTTTTATTCTGGCCTTTATCCGGTCAAACTTTTCAGAGGTCGCTGTGACTACCTCTAAACTTCCCAACTCTTTTTGTCCTATCTTCCCCCTAACAGACTAGGGTTCGACATTTCCTACCATACAACATCTCGTATGGTGGCATACCAATGGTGGTGTGGTAGTTGTTGTTGTAGGAGAATTCCGCCAATGGTGGGTGACTATCCCAACTGCCCCCGAAGTCTATAATGCATGCACGGAGCATATCCTCCAACGTTTGGATGGTCCTTTCTGACTGACCATCCGTCTGTGGGTGATAAGTCGTGCTGATGTTCAATCTCGTACCCATTGACTCATGAAATCTTTTCCAGAACCTCGATGTAAATCGTGTGTCCCGGTCAGATACAATAGAAAATGGGACGCCATGCCGAGACACAATTTCATTGATAAATACTTCTCAGACGAATGCGTTTCGCGAATCGGCACAAATTGGGCACTCTTTGTCAGACGATTCACTATAACCCAAATCGTATCATGGCCTTTAGCTGTGCGGGGCAGCTTTGTAATAAATTTCATGGTGATACGCTCCCACTTCCATTCTGGTATTTCCAGTGGCTGGATCTTCCCATATGGTTTCTGATGCTCTGCTTTAACCTGTGAGCAAGTCAGACACTTGCTCACATAATCTGTCACATTGTTCTTCATGTTAGGCCACCAATACTCTTTCTTCAAATCCTGATACATTTTCGTGGTTCCCGGGTGGATAGAATATCGAGACTTATGGGCCTCGTCGAGTACTTTGGCCCTAAGCTCTCCGCCCTTCGGTACCCACATACGACCACATCTTGTCCTCACTCCATGAGTGTTTATCTCTAACTTTATCTGTTGACCGACCATTCTTTCTTTATTTATGCTCTCTTCCTTTAGTGCTTCTGTCTGTGCTTTTTCTAGCTCTGTCATAAAATCCGGGGTTATCACCAACCGGTACACTTTCACCCTAATAGGAGAATGAGTCTCCTTATGACTTAAGGCATCAGCGACCACATTCGCCTTTCCCGGGTGGTATAGGATTTCACAGTCATAATCTTTTAGCAATTCCAACCACCGCCTTTGTCGCATATTCAGGTCCTTTTGCTCGAAGAAATACTTCAAAATCTTGTGATCCGTATAAATTATGCATTTCACCCCGTAAAGGTAATGACTCCAAATCTTTAACGCAAAAACAACTGTCGCGATCTCTAAATCATGAGTCGGGTAGTTAACCTCGTGAATCTTTAGCTGTCGTGACGCAAACGCGATCACCTTTCCTCTCTGCATCAATACACACCTTAACCATTGTCCCAAAGCGTCAGAATTTACCACCAAGTCCTTGTTACCGTCGGGTAGTGATAACACTGGGGCTTGGGTCAACTTCTTCTTTAACTCTTCAAATGCCTTAGACTGGGCCTGACCCCATTCGTACTTTACTTCTTTACGTGTCAAATTTGTCAGAGGCGAAGCTATTTTTGAGAAGTCCTGAATGAACCTTTGATTGTAGCCTGTCAATCCCAGAAAACTCCGAATCTCGGTTGGCGTCTTCGGGATTTTCCATTTTTGTACCGCCTCTATCTTAGTCGGGTCAACCATAATATCGTCTGCGTTAATAACGTGACCTAAGAATTGGACCTCCTTAAGCCAGAACACGCATTTAGAGAACTTGGCATACAACTTTTCTTTCTGTAGCGTCTCCAGTACTTCTCGAAGATGACAAACATGATCGCCTTCACTCTTTGAATAAACAAGTGTAACATCCCAAAAATAAAACGATCGTTATAATAACGGAATAAACGAACGAAGTATGACGGTCCGAGCCGCATGGGCTAGAAGGGGAGCCTCCCCTATAAATAGCCAAGAATCATCACCATTTTCTCTCATTTGCAACATCTAGAGAGAGAAACCGTAGAGAGAGAAATGTGACAATCCGGACTTTTCAGTTAATTCCGTTAACTATTCCGTTAAGTTTCTTATTAAAAACTTAACCCCGTTAATCAAATCTAACCCCGGGGACTGATTCTATCACAAATTCAACTCAAAAGTACAAGGACTAGTTGTGTTAATATGCTAAATCAAATAAATTGACTTCTCAAAGTCAAAATCAGCAAAATTGGTTCCTGTTGACTTTCAGAAGTCAAATCCGTGACAATTTGATCAAAATTCACAAAATAAATCCCGAAATCCGTTGGAATTAGAACCGTTCGTGCATGATAATGATCATAACGATCATAATTGATCCATTAAACACCTCCAATTTAATCGAATTAACACTAATAATGAGAATTAAACAAGTAACCGTCGACCCTATGTCTTACTCAATCGAATTCGACTGTAATCAGTTACCAATTTGCAAACCAACACACTGCACCCCTAAATCGAGTCTTTCTGAAACCTTTGCACTCGTCAAATTGATCGGATTCATAGCAAGAGCCGCCGGGAATCGAACTAGTCATCGTCGGACCTGTTTTAGTTGATCTCCACCGTCCCGACACCAATCCAGGTAACTAGATACATCATCAGCTTCGCTTTTATCTTTGAAATGAAAGCCCTAACCCAATTAGGGCTCACATTATCAATTCGATCGAGTTCTTGATCCTAGGGTTCATCATCTGACTGATTTAGTCGAGCCCTAATCTAGACCCAATGAAAATGAAATTAACCTATGCAGGAAGATTCGCAACACTCTTTCTACTGAAAGCCCTTTGCCAATTTCAAGTTTTAATATAAAAATCTCTGTAACCCGTAATTAGGGTTCATGTGAACTCTATCTGTCGAATTCAATTCTAAATCGTTTTTAAATCAAATTAACCTACTCCATTAGATTCGCAATCGTCTGTAGAGTGAAAGCCCTATGAAACAACGGGCTTCCACTATCGAATTGATCATGAACCCGTAATTAGGGTTCATATGCGTTCTAATTTGGGGTTTTCGATCTTAAACATAAATTTGATACAATTAAACCATATATGCAGATTCGCAATCCTCTACTCTACAAAACCCCTATGAATCCTGACATTTTCATTATAAGAATTAATCAAATCAATCCAAAATCAAAACTAGGGTTTTCGGTCCTAGTTTCTGCAATTTAACGATCAAAATCCAATTGTTTTTGTAATTAGCTTTCACCACAGAGTCGTTTTGAGTCGATAATCAAAACCTCTATGATCTTTTGTTGAATCGCGACCGAATCTGAGGGTAATTGGACGGGTTTCGAACCGGGTATGCGTGGGGGAGGGAAACCCATTCGAGTTACTTGATAAAACCAATTCAATCTGGATCATGTTGCGATAGCCTAGCGGCCGGGACTGGTTAGATCTATGTGCGTGTGTGGGAGAGACCCGGGTTCGAGTCCGGGCTCCCACAATTATTTTTAAACATTTTTCTGTTAATATTTAATTAATAAAAATCAAACCTTTTAATATTATATTATTATATAAATGGGTTTTAACCCGGAAAACAACCCGTAGGCTCGGGTTTGAATTATTAACTTATTTTTATATATTATACCCACTTTTATAAATAACTTAGTGTTATTATCCCCAAGTGAAAACAATATGTCTATATTATTTTTAAACCGTGAATTCATATAAAATAATATATTTATATTATTTTCAAACCGTGACCCGTATTATTAAATAATATATATTTATATTATTTCAAATCAATTTATAACATCGTGTGTCGATTGAGACTAAATAATAATATAATTGGTTATACTATTTACTCGTATACATATATTATTATTTTCTTAATTTTTGTGAATGACAAAACACCCGGTTATAATTATTATTAGTCGTGTCATTCGTCGCGTAAAGTAATTCCTAACTCCGTGGACACTTTCGTCCACTCTTGAATATTAGAGCGTTTCTTTAGGACGCTTCTCAATCCGTGTCATTGTCACATTTCCCATTTGCCTTTATCCCTAATTTATGTGTTTATAATTTTAGGGCATTCGTAAGTCTTTTCAGACTTACACACTTGGTTCCAACTTTTCCCTTGTGTGATTCAAATCCTTACTCAAGCTCAGGTGAGTTTCACGGCCCCTTTTGTTTACTGCTTTTAAACTGGGGGAGAAAACATGATACAACTCTTTTGATTTTTGTACTTCATTTTATATCAATTGTTATGACTATGCGTAAACTCTATCATGAAAGTCCTCACATCGAACCGTTTAAATATGAATATAGCGAGGTATGTTGGGTAGTACTACTGGGTTTGACAAACCTCACCCGCGTTAGTCGCGCTAACACGATTGGATATCGAACGGGTGCAATATTGACCTAAACGTGCACCGTGGTTGATAGACCTGGTGGGAGGCAATACAAACAGTCAGTTTACGGTTGCGAGCGTAATAGTAAACAATGAACATGGGTTAGCTACTCATTTGGTATTTGTGTTGATTGTACAATAAATCTGGTAAACGTTTATTTATATATTGAAACCTGTGAACTCACCAACCTCGTGTTGACACTTTTTCTTACATGTTTTCTCAGGACGCTAAGCTAAGACACAGGTGCACGTTAGGGCATGCATAGGATTCAACTGCTTTGCTTTGTGTCTATTTATGTTGATTGAATTATTTTAATGTACTTTGTTTGGTTGAACGTTTGGACTTTTGGACTTTGGTTTTGGGCGCGTGTATTTTGCGCATTTACTTTCTTTACGCTTCCGCATTGATACTCTGATTTAAAAGGATATTTTCATTTGAGTCCCATGTAGAGTCGTTCAATGTAACTAATGTCTGAGATCCTGGTTTGTCACTTCCCAAACGATAATACTCCGTTAGTGGAATTTGGGGGTGTGACAAGAAAGTTGGCGGATTGACCCGAGATTTTAGCAAAGTGTTACTCCATAGCTCGTGATAAGAACCTCCGGACCAGAAGCTCGATTCAGGTAACGATCCGACCTAAATCTGAGTTTTAGTTCGTTTTTGGGTTTTTCGGGTTTTTGGTGACATTGAATTCTTGTCTTATAGAACAAAATGGCAAGAAGAGGAAACGGAAGGCGTGGTGGGGGCCGTACCGATGGTCGTACCGGCGGTCGAAATGGTGGGTGTGGCAGGACCCCTGCGCGCCAAGAGTATAGTGAAGAAGGAAGTGTTCACACTGAACCAACGGTTAGTGTGCATGGAACTGAGCAGACACTGGTTGAGGAACAACCATTCACTTTTGAACCAGAAGTGAGAACAGCTATAGCTCGAGAGTTCATCGAGCTGATGAAGACTTCTCTGCCAGGTCTTTTAGCTGAAGCATTGAAGAAGGTTAATGGGGAAAGTGGGTCTAACACGGCGGTTGACACCCCGAACACAAAGGCAATCAACGCACCGCTTAACCGTGGTTGCGACTATAAGTCCTTTAAGGCATGTGACCCACCAGTCCTGACTGGAAAGAAAGACGCGGTAGCTACGTTTGACTGGATAATCCATATGGAGGCCGCCATCCGTCTCAGCGAATGCCGGGCAGATCAAGTGATGAAATTTGCTGCTAACTCCTTGAGAGAAGAAGCATCCCATTGGTGGGAAGGTGTACGTCAGGCAAAAGGGAGCGAGGTTGTGAATGCGTTGATGTGGGCTGACTTGAAAACCTTGGTGATTAAGAATTTCTGCCCAAGGAACGAGATTGAGAAAGTAGAGAGGGAATTTCTGGGTTTGAAGGCCGGGAGCATGACGCACCGGCAATACACAACCCGATTCAATGAACTGGCACGTCTGGTGCCACACCTTATCACGACAGAGGAAAGAAAGATTTCCTGTTACATTCAAGGGCTGCCGGACCAGGTCCGTACCTATGTTAAGGCAAACGCCCCTACTACCTATGATTCGGTAGTAGAATTGAGCGGCGTGGTATTCGATGATCTGGCGCTGAATGTCGTTGCCATTGAGGAACCGAAGAAGAGACCAAGCTTCTCAAACAAGCGAACTGGTGGAAAGATGCTTGGGACTCGTGATAAGAGGGCTCGGGTGGATGAGCCGACTGTTTGTAAGAAGTGTGGAAGGGAGCATACCGGTGAATGTAGACTGAGATCTAACTTGTGCTTTAAGTGTGGCAAGACCGGGCACTACTCCCGTGACTGCCCACAACACTTCAAGTGCTATTACTGTGGAGATGTCGGTCATCTAAGTAGGGAATGCCAGAAACCGAGAATGGGTGAAGCCGGGAAAGGGAAAGGCCCGGAAAGGAAAGAAGAGAGGCCCCGAGCAGAGACTCATGCGTACGCACTGACGCAAGACCAAGCTAGGGCAGACCCCGATGTGGCGTCAGGTATGTTCATCCTTGACAACACTTTTGTTTCTGTGTTATTTGATTCGGGTGTAAGTAAGAGTTTTATATCTGCGACTTTCTGTAAACGAGTGAAGTACACTGTCAGTAAGCTAGAAAGGGCCTTTAGCGTAGAAACCGCTGAGGGAAGAACTGCGAGAGTGACCGATGTAGTTGACAACTCCACGATAAAAATAGAAGGTCATAGGTTCCCTATCAGATTGTTTGTTATGGTTTTGGGTGAGTTCGATGTCGTGTTAGGTATGGATTGGCTAACTGCCAATGAAGCACAAATTATATGTAAACGAAAGATAATCCGACTCAAGGCTCCGGACGGTAGCAAAGTCGAGGTTCTTGGGGATCGTGACGCCCCGATGCCAAACGTCATCTCGATGATTAAGGCAACAGATTACTTGAGGCGCGGATTCAAGGCTTTCTGGTGTACGTAATTGACGAGTGTAAGGAAGTGAAGGAGCTAGACGATGTACCCGTGGTACGCGAGTACCCGGAGGTGTTTCCAGAGGATTTGCTTGGGATACCACCCGACAAAGAGATCGAATTTCGAATCGACTTAGTACCAGATGCCCAGCCCGTGGCTAAGGCTCCATATCGACTAGCACCAGTGGAGATGAAAGAGTTAATGACACAACTAGACGAGTTACTTGAGAAGGGATTTATCCAACCGAGCATCTCGCCGTGGGGTGCTCCGGTGTTGTTTGTGAAGAAGAAAGACGGTTCGATGAGAATGTGTATTGATTATCGCGAGTTGAATAAATGTACGGTGAAGAACAAGTACCCTTTACCAAGGATCGACGACCTGTTCGATCAATTACAGGGCGCAAGTTGGTTCTCAAAAATCGACCTTCGATCCGGGTACCATCAGTTGAAGGTGAGGGAAGAAGACATACCGAAAACTGCATTTCGCACACGTTATGGACATTTCGAGTTCCGCGTAATGTCTTTTGGATTGACGAACGCCCCCGCAGAGTTCATGGATTTGATGAATAGAGTTTGTCGACCAATGCTGGATCGATCGGTAATCGTGTTCATCGATGATATCCTTATCTACTCCAAGAATGAGGGTGATCATGCGTGTCACTTGAAGGAAGTATTGGAAGCTCTGAAGAAGGAAAAGTTGTATGCTAAGTTCTCCAAATGCGCGTTCTGGCTTAGGGAAGTCCAATTCTTAGGTCACGTCATTAACCCGAACGGCATTATGGTTGACCCAGCAAAGATAGTGACGGTAAGAGAATGGAATATTCCTAAGACACCAACTGAAATCCGTAGTTTCTTAGGATTGGCAGGCTACTATCGGAGATTCATACAAGATTTCTCGAAAATAGCTTCGCCGTTGACAAAGTTGACTCGAAAAGAGGTTAAGTATGAATGGGGTTCGACCCAAGATGAGGCGTTTAAGGAATTGAAGAAGAGGCTAACCCAAGCTCAAGTCTTGGCCCTTCCCGAGGGCAATGAAGACATAGTGGTATACTCTGACGCTTCAGGTCAGGGATTGGGATGCGTGTTGATGCAACGCGGAAGAGTGATCGCGTATGCGTCACGACAGTTGAAGATTCACGAAGCTAATTATCCGACTCACGATTTGGAACTTGTTGATGTCGTATTCGCATTAAAAATCTGGAGGCACTACCTGTACGGGGTGAGGTTTACTATTTAATCTGACCACAAAAGTTTAAAGTACTTCTTCGAACAAAGAGAGCTTAATATGAGGCAGAGACGATGGTTGGAACTCCTGAAGGATTATGACTGTGAGATCATGTACCATCCTGGAAAGGCAAACGTGGTGGCTGACGCTCTAAGCCGAAAGGATGTGCCTACTCCTATTAGAGTGAAAGCTTGCCAGTTGGTGGTAACATCGGATGTGATGAGAGAAATTGAAAAGGCTCAAGATGAGGCACTTAAAGAAGAAAACATAAAGAAGGAAAGAATGGTTGGCTAACGGGACAAGTTGGAATATAACACCCTTGGTGTTAGGACACGTTTTGGACGGGTATGGATACCAATGGGTGGCGAGTTTAGAACCAAAATCTTGGATGAGGCTCATAAGTCTCGATACTCTATCCATCCTGGCACCAATAAAATGTACCAAGATCTGAGAAAGGAATACTGGTGGCCTGGGATGAAACATGAGGTGGCAAGTATGTAAGCAAGTGCTTGACTTGCTCACAAGTAAATGCCGAACATCAGAAACCGTATGGAAAGATCCAACCGCTTGATATACCGGAATGGAAGTGGGAACACATTACCATGGACTTCATAACCAAGCTACCTCGCACAGCTAAAGGTCATGATACCATTTGGGTAATTGTGGACCGTTTAACGAAGAGTGCTCATTTCCTACCTATTCGCGAGACGTTCTCGTCAGAAAGGTTAGCGGAAGTATTTATTAAAGAAGTAGTAGCATGGCATGGGATGCCTTTGACGATCGTATCTGACCGAAACACACTATTCACATCGAGGTTCTGGAAAAGATTTCACGAGGCAATGGGCACGAGGCTTAATATCAGCAGGCGTACCACCCACAAACGGATGGTCAGTCCGAAAGGACCATTCAGACATTGGAGGATATGTTTCGTGCTTGTATTATCGATTTCGGTGGCAGTTGGGACAGTCATCTGCCGTTAGCCGAATTCTCCTACAACAATAGTTATCACATGACGATAGGCATGCCGCCTTACGAAATGTTGTATGGGAGGAGATGCAGGACCCCGATTTGTTGGGGTGAGATTGGACAAAACGAATTAGGGAGTCTTGAAGTAGTAAGAGAAACGTCAGAAAGGTTTGATCAAATCAAAGCATGAATGAAGGCCGCACAAGATCGTCAGAAATCCTATGCGGATAAACGACGAAGGCCTATTAAGTTTGATGTTGGGGACAGAGTAATGTTGAAAGTGTCACCCTGGAAGGGAATAATACGATTCAGGAAGAGAGGAAAGTTAAGTCCGAGATTCGTCGGACCATTCAGGATAACGGCGGGGGTTGGTGAGGTCGCTTATCGGTTAGAGTTTCCTGATGAGTTGAGTGGGATTCATCCTACCTTCCATGTATCACACTTGCGAAAGTGTTTGGCGGATGAATCAGCTCACGTACCAATTACCGACATCGAGGTCGACAACAGCCTTAATTATATCGAAGAACCCGTGGCCATCTTAGACAAGAAGGAGAAACGTTTGCGTAATAAGATTATCCAATTGGTTAAAGTCCAATGGAAACACCGAAAGGGATCGGAAGCCACTTGGGAAATGGAGAAGGAAATGAGGGAGTCGTACCCTCATTTATTTGACTTATGATAGGTTTCGGGAATGAAACCTATTGTAAGGGGGGTAGACTTGTAACATCCCAAAAATAAAACGACCGTTATAATAACGGAATAAACGAACGAAGTATGACGGGCCGGGCCGGATGGGCTAGAAGGGGAGCCTCCCCTATAAATAGCCAAGGATCATCACCATTTTCTCTAATTTACAACATCTAGAGAGAAACCGTAGAGAGAGAAAGTTGGCGGATCGACCCGAGATTTTAGCAAAGTGTTACTCCATAGCTCGTGAGAAGAACCTCCGGACCAGAAGCTCGATTCAGGTAACGATCCGACCTAAATCTGAGTTTTAGTTCGTTTTTGGGTTTTTCGGGTTTTTGGTGAAAATGTAACATTTTAACGGATGAAACTGAAGGATAAACATAGATTTGAGTTCCTTAATGGAAAACGAACGTTTTGAATGCAAACAGGTTCGGGATCTTGACGTGATCAGACCTGAATGAGAAAGTTAGGGTTTTTGCGAAGAACAGGTCGTGCGCACTTATCAAGTACGCACGGAGCAGGTCCTGTGTACTTATCAAGTACGCAGGAAGAGAGCACTGCGTACTTATCAAGTACGCAAGAAGAGGAACCTGCGTACTTATCAAGTACGCGGGAAGCAGGGTCTGCGCACTTGCTAAGTGCGCAGGCATCAGATTGTCTAAGTAAAGTTAGTATGTTTAGAATGGTTAAACCATTAGAGTCAGGATTGAGTCTGATGTGTATTTAATTACCTAATTCAGATCGTACGTGACGTTGTTGGGCCTTTGTTTAGGACAACTAAGACTAGCTTAACAGGTGAGTTCTAAAAGCCCTATTTTAAATGTTTTATATAATGTTTTCGGGCTGGTGTGCATACATATGAAATGATGTTTTTACGAAACGATGTTTATGAAACTATGTTTATAAAATGATGCTTATGAAACTATGTTTACGAAATGAAATGATTTGGAATGAACGGTTTATGGAAAGAAAGTTTATGAACGGAAGGTTTACGAACGAAATGTTTATAAAGAATTGGTTTAAACTAGAGGTAAAGGGTTTCGAAAATGAATGAAAGGTTTTATGAAAAGAAAAGAAAAAGGGCAAAGGTTTTAAAGAAGTCATTACAAATATAATATGTCGAATGATTGGAATTGACGAACGAATGGAATTGACGAACGAAGTCTGGGAATGAGATTCACAGCCTTGTGGTAGATTATGGACAGTGAGCCATTGTTGCCGTAAGAGCAACAGGGGCAGTGTCTTGGTGGCCTGCCAATGGTTTGATGTTGTACAACTGGTAAGGGAGTAACGACGGTTACTCGGGTGATGACGATAATCCTAAGAGAATGAGGTAAGGGGAAATCAATGACGGCGATACGTAACGGTTGATTCCCAAAGGAAAGATGCGTGTTGGGCAATGACGGCGATTCGTAACGGTTGACCCCACGTATTGAATGGTTGTGGCAATGACGGCGATACGTAGCGGTTTCCCACGACATGCAAGGTTCCTTCGGGGACACAGAGACGCTTAAAGAAAGATACAGATTGTAGATAGTAATGTATGACTTAAATGAATGTTAAAAGTTTTAAACGAACGATCCGTTCAAAGGCGTTTATGATGATGATAAAAGGTTTTAATGTTTTAATGATGAATGAAAGGCCCTGTTTTCTTATACGCGATGTTAAACCCTAACGAATGTTTTGAATGATGAACAATTTCTTAAATCGAACGAAAACTAGAACTCACCAGCGTAGCTGACTTTTTAGTATGCACATTCAGGTTAAGGCAGGTATGGATGATAGACGGTGATGCTTGGCAAGCGAGAAGAGTTACCCGGTTGATCATGAAGACTGGCATCTCGTTATGATTAGTTTATGATATGTTTATGTAATAGACTAGGTTACGCTTCCGTTGTTAAACATTGTAATGGTTATGTTTTATTGAAGTATTTTCCGCTGCGTTATTTGATAATCAAGTTTAAGAACTGTTTGTGAATGAGTAAATCCAACAAGTGAGGCCTCCCGGGTTTGGGGCCTTACAACAAGTATGTTGTCTATGATTACTATCACCGACCTGTCCAACATCGGTCTACACACTTGGCTCATCATACTCATGAATGCTGCTGGAGCATTGGTCAAACCGAAAGACATCACACGAAATTCATAAAGCCTATACCGCGTGTGATACGCTATCTTAGGTATGTCCTCTTCCCTTACCTTTAACTGATGATATCCCGACCGTAGATCGATCTTGGAGAACCATCTGGCACCTTGTAGTTGGTCGAACAGATTATCGATCCTTGGTAGCGGATATTTGTTCTTTACCGTATGTTTGTTCAACTCTTTATAGTCGATGCACATTTTCATGGCACCATCTTTCTTCTTTACAAACAGAACCAGAGAACCCCAAGGAGAAATGCTCGGTCTGATAAAACCTCTATCCAGAAGTTCTTCCAATTGTATCATTAGCTATTTCATCCCCAGAGGTGCAAGTCGGTACGGTGCTTTAGCCACGGGCTGGGCACCTGGCACTAAGTCTATCTGGAACTCTGTCTCCCGGTCAGGTGGTAACCTAGGAAACTCCTCAGGAAACACCTCCAAAAAATTACATACCACTGGTACATCTTTCAACTCTTTCACCTTTAAATCATTGTCTATCAATAGGCCAGGTAGGCCTCGCATCCACGCCCTATATACTTCTCTGCCTTTATCATCGATATGACGTTCGTTAACGAACCGCCACGATCCCCGTAAACCAAAACTTCACTACTGTCTGCGGCTTTGAGCTGAACTATCTTTCGTCTACATACAATCCGTGCTTCGTTGGCAGCTAACCAATCTATACCCAAAACTATATCAAACCCTCCCAAGGTCATAACATATAACCTAACTGGGAATCTATGGCCAGGTATCTTTATCGTGCAATTATCTACTAATTCATTTACTACCCTGGTCTTGCCCACTACAGTTTCCACATTAAAGGCATGTTCTACTTTTATGACTTTACATTTCATTCTTTTACACTTTAATGATGATATGAAACTCCTACTGGCACCAGAATCAAACAATACTGAAACGTAAGTGTTGTCAAGGATGAACGTACCTGACACAACATCTGGGTTTTCCCTAGCTTCCTCTTGAGTCAGTGCATACGCTCGGGTCCTTGCCATTAGCTTTTCGGCCTCTTTACCCTTCTTGGTTCCAGTAGCTTTGGGTCTCCAGCAGTCCTTGGCCACGTGGCAAGGTATCCCACAGTTATAGCATGACGGTGCACCCGAACATTCTCGAGAGTAATGCCTCGTCTTCCCGCATCGATAGCAAATGTTCAAACCCACACGGCACTCCCAGAGTGCTTTCGTCCACACTTTGCACAATCATTCCCATCCTCTATCCTCAGCTTCTTCGCCTCTGGGCCCGTCCACTCTTTTGCTGGCCGTTTAACGACATTTGTCACTTTCCTTTCAGTAGGCACTGGGTCCGCTGATTCAAAGTCATCATAAACTATTCCAGCAAGTGATACCACAGATTCAAAGCTTGTTGGAGTATTAGCTTTCAAGTGCACACGGACTTTCTGTGGTACTCCCTTGATGTAGTACTTGATCCTCTTTTCCTCAGCGTCCACCAGATGTGGAACCAGCTGAGCCAACTCTTGATATTTAGAGGTGTACTGGCGATGAGTCATACCACCAGCATAGAGCCCCAGAAACTCTCTCTACTCTGTCAATCTCATTCTGCGGACAGAACTTAGTGATCAACAGCTTTTTCATGTCATCCCATTTCATCTTTTTCATTTCAGCAGAAGACTTGATTCTTTCAATCGACCTCCACCAACTCAATGCCTCATTAGTGAATAAGTGAGTGGAAAACTTGACCATTTGGTCATCACAGCACTCACTAATGTTGATCATCCCATTCATCCTCTCTATCCACTCGAAAGTGGCAACAACATCTTTCCGTCCATCAAACTTCGGCGGGTCACACCCCCGAAAGGACTTATAGTTGCAAACCCGATTTGCCATTTCACAATCAGAATCTTCACTATCAATGACCTCAGTTCTCTTGCTGCTTTCTTCTTTCTTCTCTTTCTTCCCTATATCAAACTCTTTAAGTGCCTCGCCTAGTGCTTCCGGTAGAACTTTCTTCAAAATTGAAGTAACCACTGTCGCGATAGCTTCCTTCACAATCGGTTCCAACTCAAGCGCCTCGTTATGGGCATCGTCATGAACCGACACATGGTTCCCACTGTCATTATGCTCCACGTGCACTGATTCAGTCTCATTGTGAGATTGTTCACTTTCCTCATGACGGTTTCGGTTACCTGGCGGTCGGCCTCGACGACCAGTAGGACCCCCAGTGCGGCCACCTTTCTTTGCTCTAGCCATTAGTGTCTACTGCGAACAAAGATAACTCGTGTTATCATGATAGGTAATAATTTAGAACACCTCGAGTAATGTAAATTACTAATTACAGAGACCGGTATGAAATTACTAATTTACTTTACTACTCGGGTTCTGAACATCTCCTTTCAGAGTAACATTTGCATTCAAGTTTGGAGTTTCTACTATAAGACACATACTATCTACTGGCTGTGCTAAGGCATGTACTATGTATTATTTATGCTAAAGTATTTACCTTCTACTATCTGTCCTAAGGCATTATTATCTATGTTCTATGTAAGGACATTGACTACCTTCTATCTACTATCGTTCCATGGACGGGCTGCTCTGACTGACATTCCTTTCCTTTCTTTTCTTTGTCCCATTCTCAGTTTAAGTTCAGACATTATTGCAAATGTCTGAATCTCTCAAACTATGGCTCTGATACTAACTTAAAACGCCCCAAACCGGGTACATCTCATAGTTGGCACAAAACATATCAAACTTAATTCTTAAACCGGAAATCGTAATCTATTACAGCGGAAGTCTTTTAATTTAAAACTTTCATCAAATGATAATGTAAAAAATTGTCTATGATTTTAACTATCAGGATTGGAAATGTCAGTCTTCAGTGATGCAGCCCGTTGTCCATATTATCTAGCCCTCTCAGCTCCTTTACTTCACTTTCTCTTTACCCTTTTCTACCTGTCATGCATACTAAAAGTCAGCTAACGCTGGTGAGTTCTATATTTACTTTAAACTGTAAAAATTTCTTTTAGGTAGCTTAATTTTATAAAAATAAAATAAGCTTTACTTTAACTTTCTTTGAAGACACTTTGATCTTTACTTTAAAACTTTGCAACGTGACAATTTATAAGACTGTCACGTTATATCTTTTGTTTAATACTTTACTTTTGAGGTGACCGTTTAAGGTATTCTTTTACATTTCACTCGTATAGGACAAGTGACTATAACATACTTTAACTATCACACATGAATCATTACCCGAGGGCAAGAACCCTTTGCTCGCTTACACCTTAGGGTAAAACTTTTACTTTAATGTGCCCACACCTCAGGGTGGGTCTTTCTCTCTTACACCGAAGTGAAAACTCCTTTGCCTGCTCACACCTCAGGGTGAGACTTTCGACTTTGCTTGCCTGCAAGACTTTTTACTTTGCAACTACAATGCTACTACTATGCAATTATATTATGTCACATAATATAAAGCCATTGAAACACATAACACATAGACAAATAACACATATTAACACATAAGAATATAATATGGCATCTGTCACTGTCAATGTCAAGCTGCACCGAGATGCAGCTTCTTTACCATTCCTTACTTTGCTTTACTCTCTTGAAATATCATTTCAAAGATAGTACTGTTCTCTTTAATCACATTGCATTTCATTTTATAAAAATAACATTTTATAAAATACTATGCTTTGTCTTTCATTTTATAAAAATATATAACTCTTATAAAATATTCTTTAACTTTGAAAACTATCTCTTTAACAGTATGCATGCCAGCCCAAAACCATTTAAGAAAAACGGCAATAAGAACTCACTTGACTTATATGGAATTTATCTCACTTAGCAAGGAACTTCGTGCTAGGTGGGATGCTAACAAATCTGTCAAGGGGTTACGAATGGAACAGGGTTATAACCTATATGTTTCATCCGAAAAACTATCTGTCCGAAATCTTTTTCGACCGAAATCTATTCCGGTCGAATCTTTTTCGACCAAACTATTTCGACCGAAAACTCTAGTGTTAGAACTATCCTCTATAAACGGCTTTTTCGTTCGAAAACATTTATCTGAAATCTTTCCCTATCCAAAATACTTTTCGATCAAAATGTCATGTCCGAAATCTTTTGTGTCTGAAATATCTTGCCCGAAAAGTTTTCCAATCGAAAGACTTTTCGGACGATTCAAAGTTTTCGGACTATTCATCGAGATTTCGGACAGTTCAACCGTTCTTGATCAAATTCTTCGTTTTTGATCCAAGTTCCATCCCTTTTACGTCCAAAACTTTTACCTAGCTTCCATGAAGCTAGATACATACTTTTTAGAGCAAATCCAACGTAAAAATCCTAACTTTGATTTAAAAACCCATATAAACCCTAAACCCACTTTTAAATTCTAAAAATCGACTCTGAGATCTAGTTGGTACCTGTTATGGCTTGATTCCTTCTTCTTTAATCTTCTGTAACGTGTAGCAATGATCTCGGGCTCAAACGAGGAGATCAACGAGTGAGCTATGAAACTTTATCTCTCTACTTTCTCTCTCTAGATTAGTTGGTGAAGATGATAAATGTGGGGGAGTAGAGAGGGTGGCTAGGGTTTTACCCCTCCCCTCTTTGCGCCACTTACTCTCGGCCCAAGGCCCGGTCCGCTCGAGCCCACTTATTCTTTCATTCTTTCTTAATTTTGTTATTCCATAAGCGTCGTTTATTCTTTATCTTAAATTTCGGGATGTTACACTTCTAGAAGAAAGCTTTAAACCTTGGACAACCTTTACATGTTTAGAAGGACAATATGAATGGAATGTACTTAGGTTTGAATTAAAAAAACGCTACATCTATTTTTTAAATATTCATGGATAGTATATTTTTAAAATACAATTTCTTCTTGGTTCAAAATTTGACCTAAAATCAGGATATAACCAGTTACATTTAGAAGAAAGCTTTAAACCTTAGACAGCCTTTACATGTTCAGAATGACAATATGAATGGAATGTCCTTAGCTTTGGATTAAAAAACGCTCCATCTATTTTACAAAGATTCACATACAGAATATTTTTAAAATACGATTTCTGCTTGGTATATATTGATGATATTCTTGTTGCAAGTGAAACTGTGGAGGAACAAGAAAAACACTTAAAACATGTATTCGAATAAATAGAAAAGCATGGTATTGTAATTTCAAAAAGAAAAATGGAATTGTTCAAAAGAAAGATATCTTTTCTTGGCCTAGAATTAGGAAATGGAAAGGTAGAATTACAGTCACATATTTCAACAAAAAAATTAGATTTTTCAGAAAAATTTGAAAGTTTAAAACAAATAGAAGCCTTTTTGGGACTAGTGAATTATGCTAGAAAATTCATCCCAAATTTGTCAAAATTAGTAGGTTCTCTATATAATAAAACCATAAAAAATGGGCAACGACATTTTAATACATAAGACATTAAATTAGTCCCAAAAATTAAAAAAAGCTGTAAAAACTATAGGACCATTAGAATTACCATTAGTTACAGATTATATCATTATTAAAACAAATGGATGTAAAGAAGGATGGTGAGCTGTCATTCTCTGTAAACCAAATAAATATAGCCTAAAATCAGAAGAGAAAATTTGTGCATACTCTAGTGGGAATTTTCAAAATAAAACTAATTGGGCAAGCATAGATTTTGAAATACAAACATTGATTAATGCGTTTGAAAAGTTTAAAATTCATTTAAATAATGAATTCACAGTCAGAACAGATTGTGAAGCAATTGTGAAGTTTATCAAAAATGACCAAAGTAAATAAAAATAAACAGAACCAGATGGGTTAATTTACAAAATACTATTCAAGGTCATGGATATAATATAAATTTTGAACATATTAAAGGGAAAAATAATGGGATAGCTGATATGTTATCTCAAAATATTAATAAATTGTTTTTTCCAGATGGAAAAGAAAGATAAAGGTAAGGCAAAAATTATACATCCAAGAAAGATAGTTTTTCTGATGAGTATCTCATCAGAAGATGAACAGACTGAAAAGCTTATGAGCCAAGCTATAAAGGCAGACAAAATACACAGTTCTAGAAAGTTGCCAGCATCAATAACGGGACTAGATACCGTCCTTCGGTATTATAACCCAGCATACACCCCAGGGTCCTGCCAGTGCACGACCAAAAAATATACAGGCTAGACAAAGGTATGATGCATACACAAACCGTACACAGAGCTCGGTCATTACATTTGGAAACTATGGTTTACAACAATGTAATGATCCAAATACAAAGTTTCATCCAATTATTGGAATGAAACTAACAGATAAGCAACAATGCTTGTTAGACAACCTTTGGCATATTCAAAACATGCCACAAGCCTTAACATTTAAAGTACAGGTTTTAAATGCTTTGAGCGTATATTTTCATGAGAAAAGCTCAAAAACCCCTTAAAAACAGCAGTCCAAATTCACTCACTATATAATTTTTAGGGGAACAAAAATTGACATTTTTAATAAATGGGAGACAGTTGCAAAGTTTATATAGTGTCCAGGACCAATATACAAAGGTTTTCACAGCTTCTCTGAAGCCTTAAAGACAGCCCGAGAACATTTTGGTATAAACAATTTTTTCATTGAACTAGAAGAGGTTCAAACTTTTTCTCAAATTGCAAAAACAAATCCTGAGCAAATAATCAAAGCTCAAGAAGAAACAATTGCAAAACTACAAGAACAGCTTATGCAGCAAGGAAAAAATACACAGTCTATACAATGTTATGTTGAAATATTATTCTAAAACAAAAAGCAGGAATCCTCGAAGCAAAATATATACAATTGTTACAAAGGCTCGAGAAAAAAGAAGAAAAAACTAGATGCTTTGATGCTTTCAAAGCACAAATTCTAGACACACCCTGAGGCCTTGTCTTCAACCAGTTCTTGATAGGTTTACAGAATTCGAACAAATGGTGTCTCAAAAGATTTGCACAGAATTTCCATTAGTTCTATATGAATTACAGCTTAGACTCATGATGATTGCCCTTAATGAAGAAAAATTCAAAGGAGTCACAGTGGTTGAAAGAACAGATGATAATGGAGATGGGACTTGTCTTCTCCTTCTTTAGATAAACCTCAAACAAACAGATATGCCCGATGATCTAATTATTCAATTTTACCACAATGATATGATTGATTATATTGAATTAGATCTAAATTCTAAAATAGAAAGCATTATAAATCTTTTCGGAGAAAAGTTTATAATAACTACAGGAAATATCTCTACACATATCTTTCCTCCATATATTGGTTGCAAGATTTTTGCTTCCTTTCCATTCACTAATGACTACATATACAGATCTGCAAGAAAAAGAATATTCATTAGCCATAACCCCACGGGAAAAGAGTACCTAAAAAATTTATCCATACAAAAAGATATACAATTCTCTGATCTATACTGGATCGAGAACCTTACTTTACAAAATTTCAAAGTTACTTCAAACTTACAAGGTAAGGACACAAATCATTTTATCACAAAAAATCAAAACACTCCAGATTTACCAACTAGTTTTCATTGGGAAAACTATCATCTTCTGGCTGAGGAACACTATATACAAATCTGGTCCCATAAAAATTGGAACATGCTTCTACCATTCACCGGAGAAGGAGAAGCTCTAGAGCTAAAACACTTTACCTTTTTCAAGTTCATGACTTAAAAACTCTGTTAGTAGTTTTATGCTTTCATTTTCTATTAAACTTTGTGTGTAGTGATTTTGTTTTAAAAATTCTAAACTTCCATTTTTTCCTTGTTTTTGTATGACATATGTTGTGTTATTATACCTAAGTGTTGAGAATGTATATATGTGTTTGCTGAGTGTTATAAATTTTTTTGTTAATGTAATGGCTCCATTTAGTCCTAGTAAGAAATTCAATCCTAAAACAAAGTCTTTGGATTTTATATGTTGAGGATTTATGTTTATTTGTGGTATTTCATATTTTATACTATAATTTTTTGAGAAATCTAAGAATTGTATTCCTACTGGTTCTAGATAGTGTGTAATTGAAATTAGTCTATCTTACTAATTGATAAATTAATTTTTTATGGTATTGTATTGGAGCTATACTATATGATATTAAACTTTTAGTGGCTCCTGTATCCACTAATGCTATTAAATCTATAAATTTATTGTGGTCTAACCATAATCTACACTGTATATTTATCAGGTTCATTGATCCTTGTGTTTGTACATATACTGGCTCATTTTCTGGTTGTTCTTCTATAGACATTTGCATTATTTCGTGTTGAGCTTCTTTCTTCTTTTTGATGTGTTCTTCTAATTCTTTTATTTTGTTATCCATATTTTTTAGCTTAAGATCATGTAATTCTATTGTTAATTCTAATTTTTCTATTTTTTTCTTCTAATTTTTCTGTATTAATATAATACTTGTACTTGTTTTTATTGCCTCTTCTATGTTTTCAATGTATATCTTTTTAAGACGTATACAATATATTTCTTTGAAATATTTGTTATATTGTAATCTTTTTTTATACTTGGATAATATCTACAGTTGTAACATTTTATATGATTATTGCCTTTTTGGCTTTTTCAATTGTGTATACATTCTTCTGTATTCATGTAGGTATATGTAACTTTTGTTATTGGTTGCTCATCTTTGCTATAAATGTTGTAAACAGATTCGTTTCCCGAATCGTCTGTTTTTATAGTTTCTATCTCATAATCATTTAGTTGTTCTATTAGATTAGATCTTTCTGTATTTTTATTTTTGTTTGGGCATCTATTTGCTAGATGACTCTCATCTCTACAAATAAAACATTTACATTTTCTTGTCTGTGGTTTTCTGACGTATCTATTTTTATAATTAGATTTGTAATTTTTATTATATATAGTAATTTTTCTTAATTTTTTTCTTTTATCATAGAAACCATAAGCTTGTGGAGTGTAAATTACTGTTTTATAGAATGAATAAGCATTTCGTTTTAATTGTTCTTGTAGGGCTACTTCTTTGCATTTATCTTCTAATATTCCGAATTTATAAGTTATTCTAGGTCCTATTCCTAAACCCTGTTATGTACCATATGTTGATTTCCATGATTCATGTATACTTCGTCCTACATCTCCTGGTAATTTTATAAAAAAAATATCATATAAATTATCGTCCATTGCTTGTCCTGTTTGTGATAGAAGTCTTGTAAAGTCTAATGTGAATTCATTTATATATTTCATGTCGGCTATATTTAATTGTTCTAAGTTTCTAATGGTTGTATCTTGTATTAGGCTATTATTCTTGGCTAGGTCTACTCCTAGAATAAGAGTCCTAATTTGAGATGTAAAATTATATGGGTTATCACCTAAGGCTTTTAATGTGTTTATGCTATCTGGATCTTGTGTTTTTTTACTTTACCAAATACCTAGAGCTATTGGTCCTAATTTAGTTTCTAAGTAGGCAAACATGTCCATACTATCTTTTTTGTTTGTTTCCCACATTCGAACTGTAGTTTGTTGCCATGTTAAAATGTCGTCTACCCAAAGCTAACATGACTCCACTATGTATGTGTCCTATTGGTAACCTACTACCTTTGCCTTTGTAGTTAGATTCTTGTTGGTAATTTATGGTCGGGGGAAACCATGGATCTCTTCCTGTTGTTTCATATGAAGATTCACCATCTGTTTGATTCCACCTTATTCTTTTTAATGGATTTTTCATATCTTGATCCATAAAAGATTGTTCTTGTTTATAGAATTCTGCTAACATTATTTTACCTTGTAAAATGTCTTCAACTAGTGGTAAATTGTAATAGTTTTGTAGTTTTTTATAACTTTCTTCATAAGTCATTCCTAACTCTATTATACACTCTATTATCATATTATCTACTTCTTCTTGAATGTTTATTTCATTGAATTTTTTGTCTATGATTTGTTCTATAGTTTTATTTGTTTCTTTTGTTTTAAAGGCTGTTAATTCGTCTTCTTCTAAATCGTCTAGATAGTCTATTATACTATAATCTGCTTCTTCTTGTTCAAACCGTAAGAATTCTATGTTTATTTCTTCATCTTCTTCTGTTTCTGTATCGTATATTGGCTTTTCATCATTTTCTATTTCTATATTCATGAAATTATGATCTGTAGTGGTTTCACTGCTATTTTCTTCATTTACTCTCTGATTAAAATCTGTAAATCTTATACTTTGTAATCCGTCTGATCCTTCATAGATAAGACTTCTTTTTGGTACTAAGACTGCGTTGTCGTTTTCTTGTAGATCATTAATATCCCATTCTAATCCTACTAATTCTTCAGGATTAATTATAAATGGGTCTATCGTTTGTATAGATTTTGATGCTATTGTTTGTATAATTTCTTCTATATTTATTTTGTATTTCATTCTTGATCTGTTACTAGCTCTTCCTAGTACTCCTATGCTTATAACTATATTATTTCCTTCATAGTTTTCATAACCTTTGGTTTATAAAGCTATTTTGATATTTTATAAATCTTTAATGTCTTCTAAAATTTCTAGTGTACAGTAAAATAAAGCCGTATTTTGACTAAGGTCAACTTTCATTCCTGAAATTATGGCCTTTTTTAATTTTGTTTTCTAATTTTTGTCTAGTATCAGAGCTAATGGTTTTGTGCCTATGTTTTTCCTTCCTAAAACTTTTATTCCTATAACTATTAATCCTGTATGTACGAAGTTTTTTTCCAGATTGTTTAATTTTTTGTATAGTTTCTAGTGAAATTAAATCTATCGTTACTGTCTTATCTATAACCCTTAGATTTTCTTCTCTACTACTTCGTATTAATGTTGTATTTATATTTAATATTCCTGTTTGATATAGTATTTTAGGATTTAAGATGTCTAACTGATGTTGATTGTATAGATTTATATTTTTGTTTAAATATATTTTTTCTTCTATTTGTACTATGTGTTATGTACTATTGGATCCTAATCCTCGTCTAATTAATCTGTTTTGTAAAGTATCTTATGTTATAGTATCATGTATATTACTTGTAGATTTTCTAGCTTCTTGTAACGTTCTACTTCTTCCTAAAAATCCCATTTCCTTGTTTGCCAATGTTTATATGGCTTTGGTTTTCTATTTATTTTATTCTCGTATAAACTTAACTTGTTTACAGATTCTGTGATTTTAGCTATATCTTCGTTAGCTTCCTATTTTCTTTGTTTCTCTTTTTCTATAACTTTTAAGCTTTTAATAATTTGGTTATTTTGATCTTTAATATAATCTAGATTGTCTATATATTTTTTGTATTCTTCTGTTTTATTGTTTACAGTTGTTATTAATTTTTCTAGTATTTGTTTATTAGTAACATAATCGTTTTGCAAATTTATTCCTATATTTATTACTAAATCAGTTAAAGCATTTAAGTGTATATTATCTGTATGTAAACTATGATTATAATTTTCTTTTATTCGACAAACTAGATCGTAATTGTTTGTCTTAATGTTTTTGTTATGAAGTTTATCACTGAATTCTATATTAAGAAAATCAAGTCGCCTTTTCTGGTTGTTTGGTGAACCTATGTTTGCGAAATTCCGACTCTTTAGTCTAACTTCTTAAAACCTATTAGTCTTCCCTTTAAATATTTTCTTATATCCCAGTAATATTAAAGCGTAAAAGAAACATTAATTTAACAGATATGTGGACCTTTAGTCCTTCTTGTTATCAAAGCAATAACAATCCCATAATCTTCACCTAAGCGGGTTTTCATATAAAATAGGACTTAAGCAACCATGCTGCCTGAATATAGACATGTCTCGGTCTTTTATATTTTAAGAAAGCCTATGCTCTGATACCATTAAGGAGGGGCACCGTTGAAAATTTTAAAAAATTGAAAATTTTAAAAAATAAAAGGGAGGTATACTTACGATGATGGTGATATATATATATATATATATATAGGGGATGGTTATAATAAAAACTCACTTGAGTTGAAGAAACCCTGTTTTACATATGTAAAAAAAAACTTTTATTTTTGGGATGTATTCTACATTCAATTTTATCACTTTTGGGGAAAAAATTATAAAAAAAACGTCGAGCGGTTTTTTTTAATTTTTTTTTAAATCTGACGTTTATTACATATGTAAACTCAAATGTCTGACTTTATTACATATGTAAATGCTGACGTATTGCATACGTAAGCAAAAAAACGCTGATTTTTGTTAATTTTTACATGTTTTTTATTTCTTTTTTTATTCGGCGTTTATTTATTTATTTTTTACGACTAAGCTTGTTTTTATATAAATAATCAACCACAAATTTAAAAAAAAATTATCTAAATTTTTCAAACTCAAGTGGGTTTCCATTCTATATATATGTATATATACGATTAGGTTCAGGTAAAAAGGATTCTAATTCTAAGAAGAGTGAGAAGTATTTAGAGCCATTAGATCAAATTGTAAAAAATATTTAATAGTTGAGATTAAATTATAGGAGAAAAAGTTGTTGGAAAGGTATTTTAGTCTTGGCCACTTTTGTTGACTTTTTATCAAGTTCCCCCCCTCATTTTTAAACGTTCATAACTTTTACATACGACGTTATTTTTTTAAAAAAAATTACACCATAAAAATGAGCGTTTTTTTATCTTTAAAACGAGTATAGTGTCGTTATAAACAAAAAAGAAAAAAATTACGTTTTCCAGCTCATTGTGTAATACAAGTTCAATGTGTAATACAAGTTCATTGTGTTATATGTATTTATCATTGTGTTTTACGTTTTTCAGCTTATTGTGTAATTAGTCAGGTTATTGTGTAATACAAGTTTATCGTATAATACAAGTTCATTGTGTAATACAAGTTCAATGTGTAATACAAGTTCATTGTGTTATATGTATTTATCATTGTGTTTTACGTTTTTCAGCTCATTGTGTAATTAGTCAAGTCATTGTGTAATACAAGTTCATCGTGTAATACAAGTTCATTGTGTAATACAAGTTCAATGTGTAATACAAGTTCATTGTGTTATATGTATTTATTATTGTGTTTTACGTTTTTCAGCTCATTGTGTAATTAGTCAGGTCATTGTGTAATACAAGTTCATTGTGTAATACCACGTCTGGTCATTGTGTAATTAGTCAGGTCATTGTAATACAAGTTCACTGTGTAATACAAGTTCATTGTGTAATACAAGTTCACTGTGTAATACAAGTTCATTGTGTAATATTTGGTCATTGTGTAATTAGTCAGGTCATTGTGTAATACAAGTTCACTGTGTAATACAAGTTTATTGTGTAATACAAGTTCACTGTGTAATACAAGTTCAATGTGTAATACAAGTTCATTGTGTTATATGTATTTATCATTGTGTTTTACGTTTTTCAGCTCATTGTGTAATTAGTCAGGTCATCGTGTAATACAAGTTCATTATGTAATACCACGTCTGGTCATTGTGTAATTAGTCAGGTCATTGTGTAATACAAGTTCATTGTGTAATACACGTTCAATGTGTAATACAAGTTCATTGTGTTATATGTATTTATCATTGTGTTTTACGTTTTTCAGCTCATTGTGTAATACAAGTTCATTGTGTAATACAAGTTCATTATGTAATACCACGTATGGTCATTGTGTAATATCTGGTCATTGTGTAATACAAGTTCATTGTGTAATACAAGTTCATTGTGTTATATGTATTTATCATTGTGTTTTACGTTTTCCAGCTCATTGTGCAGTTAGTAAGGTCATTGTGTAATACAAGTTCATCATGTAATACAAATTCATTGTGTAATACAAGTTCATTGTGTAATACCACGTCTGGTCATTGTGTAATACAAGTTCATTGTGTAATACAAATTTATTGTGTAATACCACGTCTGGTCATTGTGTAATACAAGTTCATTGTGTAATACAAGTTGATTGTGTAATTAGTCAAGTCATTGTGTAATACAAGTTCATTGTGTAATACAAGTTCATTGTGTCAAATATTTTTCATCATTGTGTTATATGTTTTTAGCATTGTGTTTTACGTTTTCCAGCTCATTGTGTAATTCGCTCATTATTGTGTAATTCGCTCAAATATGCCAAGTCATTGTGTAATATGCTCATTGTGTAATATCAGTTCATTGTGTAATATCAGGCCTGATCATTGTCTAATATCAGACCTTGTATTACACATTGACCATTATGCCCTCACTTTAAAAACAATAAAATGACACATGTCAAGCTTAGAATCCTTCTTGGCCTTCTTATTTTTAAAACCCTTTTTATTATAACCTAACTCTGTATATATATATATATATATATATATATATATATATATATATATATATATATATATATATATGTGTGTGTGTGTGTGTATATATATATATAAATATATATACTAGGTTAGAAACCTCGTGTAATACACTGGTTGAATAAATACAATGTTACATATTTATAACATATTACATAGTTTTTTTAATACAAATTTTAGAAACGTTACATAGTTATTTATTAAAAATGTTTTACAAAAAGAATGAAAGAAATGTTCAATTTATAAAAATGTTTTATAAACAAACCTATTTTTTAAAAATAAAATATGTTTTATAAAAAGAATTATAAAATTCATTATCATTAATAAGAGAGATAGGCGGAAAACAAAAAAATTTAAAAACAATTAAAGAAATTTGTATAATTGGTAGGAGAGAGGCGGGGGAAAAAAATTGAAAATGCATAGAAGAGTGACAAGTCTCCCACCAAAACCTTTATTTGTTAGAGAGTGTGTGTATATATATATATATATATATATATATATATATATATATATATATATATATATATATATATGCTGATGGTAATAGTATACTTGATAATTGTTTGCATATGTCTGAGTCTATGACTACTTACCCGTTGATACTAGCACGTGGTCGCGATATTTGAGTTTGATGTGTTATAACTGTGCATATCTCTGAGTTTATGACTGATTGCCCGATGATGCTAAGTATGTGGATGTGGTATTTGAGTTTGTTGTATTTTCTATTACTATTAGTTAGGAGATATCTGCTTGAAGTTATGTTATTTAATTTTTTATTTAGTTTTGAATGGAGTCTATTTATGAACTCATCAACTTTATATTGACCCATTTTTATTTTGAACTGTGTACATATCTCTGAGCTTTTGTACTCGTTAAATGCAGGATTTGGTCAATGACATGTAGCTAATGGATGTTTTAGCTAATGCGAAGGAGTTCTCTTTTGGTTTATGAAGCTCGTAGATCTATGTTGTGGTTAGTCTTAGTTAAATGATGTTATGTTAGCTTGTTGGACAATAGTTTGGCTTTAACTTTTTTGCATTAAGTTTACTTTTAATGCGATTAACTGTTGTTTAAGCTTTCATTGCTATTTTCACTGCGTGTGTTTTGATTCAATCAGTGACGTTTAACCCGTGCTTGGACGAGGATGTGGCACTTAAACGTGAAACCCTCGGGGTAGGTGGGGGGAGGGGGATTTCTCGCTCCCACAACTCCAAACTGCCTCTCTAATTTCCTCTGCTGAAAACGATGAAGTTAATATGGTTGCCTCCACCAAAGATAATCTCTTTAAATCAGAATTTACAAGTCTCAGCCTACCATGCATAGGCTCATCAAATTTCTTTGGAAAATAATACACCACTTCTGTTTTGATCACCTCCGGGTCGTCATACAGAATTCTATTTATCAATAAACCATTGATTTTCACCTTCGTGTTTCTGTTCTTTATAATGCCATAAAAAAATTTAGAGTTGTAACGCCCTGTTTTCCAGTTTTCCATCAGTTGTATATTTGTGTGTAAAATAGGGGTAAAAAGGGGCCATGTCTTGTTTTTGAGGACCTATTGCGAAGATAGAGGAAACTTAAGGTCTATTATTGATGAAGGAAAGAACTAGAGAACCATATTGCTCATCCTTGATCTAGGAGGGGGCCTTATGCAAATTATGGAACTTAAAAACCCACCCCCCGTGAAAGAAACCCTAATCGGTACTTACGATCGTTACCACCGGTTCTTGGCCTCGCGATTGTGCAAAAAAGCAACCTCCATGGCTACCCCCGATTGAGGACTCCACCCATCTTATCTAGGTACAATTCTCTTTCCCCTCTCTCCCTTATATCGTTCTCTGTTCAATGGTCCCACTTATGCATCAAACCGTACGGGATTGTGAAGCAGATTCTTGCGGGTGTCCAGAAGAATTCAGATCAGTGTAGGGCTGTCGTACTCACGTTTACCAGGTAGCCTACTGATCCCTACACCTTATGATAACAAATGGCTCCTCAATCCATCCCTCTTAGTTCTCACGGTACGTTTTAGGGTTTTGCATCAAGGTTCCAGTGTGTGTGTGTGCGTGAAAAGGAGAAACCAACAACCATATTGCTGGTTGAATTCTCTAGTATGAGCCTATCATTGCTCCTGAATTTGATGGGTCCAACATGTGGGTTAGGGTCATGGTTTAGGTGTTGTTTGATGGTGACGGTATTTGGTTTGTTGTGTGTTTATGGATTGAACCGCACCCTTTGAAAACTGTGGCTGAGAGTTAAAATAAATTGGGTTAGGGCTCATGTGGGTTACGGCTTTGATTTCGGGTTGGTTAAACATGTCAGATTTGGTCAAGTATTGTTAAAATAAATTGAGTTACAGAGTGGTTTAGGAAAGGTGACCCATGTAGGAAAACCGTTCATAAAATAAAAGAAATTTTTTATTAATTAATCATTCGAATTACAATATTGTACAGAAATTGAGTTACAGAGTGGTTTAGGTATCCAAAACTTCATTAAAATTGGGAGGTCTTGGGTTCAAGTCACACTTGTGACAAAAAGGGGTTTCAGGTTGGGTCAGACGGTTTTCTAACATATAGTGGGTTTCCTCCTGAGGGTGGTGGAGATGATCGGGTGAACCCATAGCCCGTCAGCGATCCAAATTGCCGTTAAAAAAAAAAGCAAGACAAACAAAATAAAAAAATGGGTATGGTGGCTGAGGATTTCTGTTCAACGGAGGTCCTTTAAAATAGATTTCCGGTCACTCAGGTGAAACCCGTCTTTCTCCCAGGGTACAACGGCTGGAGCAGACGTACTGCCGGAATTAACCAAACACCCGAAACAGTAACTGAAACGAGAGTGTAGATGGCAGAAAATGCCGGATACTCTTCTTCTTGTGTATGTGGTTTCTGAACTATGTAGGTTTTCAAGTGTTAACTTTTCTTCTTTAGTCCAAGATTTCTTGTCATAAAAAACAAGGCGCAAAGCCTTCTTACAAAACCAAGGGTTCAAGAAGAGTCTAAACTCAATTATGGACATGAAGAGTAGTTTAATCTCCATTAAGTACATTAAGAGTTTAACATTTCTTAGGCAAATGAAGAGACTAAGTTAATGAAGAGTCTAATCGAGAGTTTAATCTTTAATTAGGGACTTCAAGAGCTCTACTCCAACCAAGAGTCTAAGAAAAACAAGAAGGTTCAAGATATCACATTACCCAATTTCCGACAATCCCCCACATGAATGGAGATCGATCTATACACTCAAGTGTCAAGATACAGTTTCAGCGGTTGAGTAATGCAGGAGAAGTAGGTGTTCCCTTTGAACCCTCATTTGTGAAGTATACTTAGTCTCCTAGCGGTTAGTAGATGTGGTGTCCTTGAACCAACCACTTTTGACGTATACATTATTACACTTCAGACAATACTCTTTCTGGTCTGATTAACCCCTCATTGTCGTGTCCGTTATGGTCATGCAACACTAGGCTGGTTCTGCGAGAGCTCTAGGATTTGTGCCCCCACAATTCTATTCAAAGCGACCCACTTCTCTCTCGCATAGGTGAATTTATTCAAATCATTAAAGGCAATATGCTTAACCTCCTTTGATATCACTGATTTGTTATAGGACTAGACTAAGAAGTATGCAACTCCCTTCATATGTTGGGGTACACCCCCATAGTGGCCCAAGTTCGTACAATTAGGTTGTCTTATTGAACCTAGATAATGGGATCTCCAATCTTCTAGGATAGGTTTTCCTTTGTACTAACTTAGTCCAAGGGCTTTAGTCTCATTCCTCACGACGACTTATATACTGCCTCTCTGCTTAAGCCTTTTGTAAGCAGATCCGCAATGTTATCCTTTGACTTCACATAGTCAATCGAGATAGCCCCTGTTGAGAGCAGTTGTCGTATCGTGTTATGTCTACGTCGTATGTGCCATGATTTGCCATTATACATTGCACTTTGAGCTCTACCAATACCCGATTGGGAATCACAATGTATGCAAATAGTAATAATAGGCTTTGGCTATCGTGGAACATATTCCAAGAATTGACGTAGCCATTCTGACTATTCTCCAACTTTGTCTAGCGCGATAAACTCATATTCCATGGTGGATCTAGCTATGAGAGTTTGCTTAGATGATTTCCAAGCTATAGCCGCTCCTCGAAGGGTATACACATAACCACTCATGGATTTGGAATCTTTTATATCAAGATATCCGGTTAGCATCACTGTATCCTTTCATAACAGCTGGATCTTGGCCTTAATACAGTCTATAATTCCTCGTGTATCTTAAATCCTTAGTAATCTTGTCATCCTCTTCCAATGCTCAAAACTAGGATTACTAGTATATCTACTTAGCCTGCTCACAACATATGCTAAGTCTGGCCGAGTACATGTCATGAGATACATAAGACTGCCAATTATCCTTGAATACTCCAATTGAGCAACACTGTCGCCTCTGTTCTTCGACAAATGGTGGGTTGTGTCAATGGGAGTTTGAGCTACACTCATGTCCTCTGCATTGAACTTTTCAAGGATCTTGTCCACATAATGAGTTTGATTTAACACAAGACCATTTTTAGGTTCTAATGATCTTCACACCAAGAATCACATTGGCTAGACCCATGCCTTTCATGTCAAATCTTGCTTTCAACATGTCTTTAGTAGATCTAATCATGTGATCGTTACTCCCAATGATTAGCATATCATCTACATAAAGACATAAGATCACATAACCTCTAGATGTATCTTTCGCATAGACACACTTGTGTCCTTCGCATTGAACTTTTCAAGGATCTCGTACACATAGTGAAATTGACTTACCACAAGACCATTGTCATTATGCGTTCCTAACTTATAAGTTATTGTTGCCCATTGTATGCCTTTAAGACTATAATCTTAGATCTTGTTCCGGATCTAGTCATAATTTCATCTTAGAATTATACATTTTCTTTCTCAAGGCAAACATAACTCCACTCTGCTTTGCTTTTGATATAGAAATCTAGCTGGATTCCGAGTCGTACCAATTAGTATTTGAGTCTCATCAAGATAAAACTCTCCATGACCATTGTGTACTCCACTCGATCAAGTGTTTGCAATACTAGTTTTGATTACCAAAATCCTTATTGCCAAATATTCCCATCAGATGCAAGCGACCTCACATTTTTGTGTTATTAGATAAAATCAATCCAACACATGGTAGAGGTACAGGCAGGTTACACGGATTGAGAAACTTCTCAAATACCGTTTTAAAAAAAAAACCTAAATGGTTGTTCCTCAAACGAATCCTTCCCCCACATTGCTTGCACTTTAATAATCACTTATGATTATGATGATATTTATACACCATGATTAGACAACATATATCTAGATATTTGTGTTATTGAATACATCAAAGTATGATTTCTCAACACAGAGTTCACTTGAGCACACGTGCTTCTGAGGTATCTAAAGCAACACATGCCTTAGGGTTTAAGCTAACTCTCTTTATAAGTTCTACTCGTATAAACTAGATTATCATTATTTGTAACATCATTAAATGAATTAGTATCTCATTTTTGTGTCCACACATATTTGAACGGTTAGTGTTAATTACTCTCCGCAGAGCAACATATATAATTAACAAGTACTAGTCTAGCGTGCTTTAGACTATAATACTCTAGGATATGAACATAAGATGCATCATTCTGAGTCTTCATAGCCTTAAGGAATAACACACTATCCCTTTTTCCCACATTCATCCGTCGATTTGGACACATTATCGGATTTACACTCCATCCTAAAACCTCAGTTTTTAGGCGAGTGTTTGTATGTTACACAAACATATATTCATAGCTTATAAAAATCTCCAGTGTTTTACTGTTTACTAAGGTCTTACATATAAGTCTTTGGTTGAACTACGTGGATGAAATTAATAAATCTCTCAAGATTTATAATAACATATATTGTTTTCACTTAGTGATTCATTCATGAATTTCCAGGGATTTAAATATCTCATTAATACATATGTTATAATTCACACTTAGTGAATTTCCAAATGTATAAATTCCTCATTAACATATATTAATTCATATGTTATAATTCACACTTAATGAATTTCAAGGACATGAATGTATCATATATATGTATTTCCTCTCCGTATATTTATGACATTTGACGTATTATTTAGTCAATGTAGCAACTCGCAAGTTGTGCTCATGCAAATCACTTCATGCACTATTCACTTTTAAATTATATGTTATAAAAGTTTATTAAGGCATGTCATGCTTAGTTAATGTATGTGTTATCCTAAAATATTAAACACAAACACTAATACACAAAAGCAACTAAAACAATGAAATGCAAAACATTTATTAATAATTATTTTAGCGGATACATGATTAACCAAATCATAGTATCATATAGTGTTGCTATCGCCAACACTTTCATCATCAGATACATCAATAACGCCTGACACCTCATTCTATAGAGTTAGTCGATATATCCCACCAGATATGGTTCCAACCACACGGAAGGATTGGGATCTCTTTTGACGAAACATACGCCACTTATCTGCGCATGAAAATAACATCAAGTACCCCTCTCTGTTCAACTTGCTGGCAGATATTATATCCTTATTGATGCTAGGGACATGTATAACATCTTTCAAGGTTAGGGAATATCCTGTAGACATCTTTAGTTCCATAGTCCCAATCCCTATTGCTTTTGTCTTATGTTAGCAACCATTATCATGCTTCTTTCTATAGCATTATAGTTCTTAAGTCCGGACCGACTAGAACACGCATGAATAGTGGATCCAGTCATTAAGAACCAGCCACGACAAGCAATAACTCCCGGTTTGAAACCCCACGGTGTTAGATGGTAATTAAGTATTTCCATAGGAATTGCATTATCATTCATGTTTACCAAATCTTCTTCTAACACTTAGTTAGAATCACACATGTTAAACTACACATTTCTCGCAAGTAAGATAACGAAAGTTATCCATAAAATGTTTACCCAAAACATTTAAATAAATACTACATAAGCATTTACATAAAGTGTTTTAGAAATGACCACAAGACTTCTAACAAATGTTAGAAATTACACGTTCACAGAAAACGTTAGGTTTTAAAAAACCAAATGAAATGAAAAGGTTTGGTTTACAAAAAAAACCAATTAACAAACTTACACAAAAGTTTGTAAACACTAATTGTTTTAAAATTTTCTGAAGTGTTTGCAATCTTTTGTGTAAGTTTGTTAATTGGTTTTTTGTAAACTACACATTTTCATTTCATTTGGTTTTTTGTAAACCTAATGTTTTCTGTGAAGGTGTAATTTCTAACATTTTTTAGAAGTCTTGTGGTCATTTCTAAAACACTTTATGTAAATGCTTATGTAGAATTTATTTAAGTGTTTTGTGTAAACATTTTATGGATCACTTTCGTTTATCTTACTTGTGACAAACATGTAGTTTAACATGTGTGATTCTAACTAAGTGTTAGAAGAGATTTGGTAAACATGAATGATATGGAGAAATACTTAATTACCCATCTAACATCGTGGGGTTTCAAACTGGGAGTTAACTACCTTATAATTTCATATTAACTTTGCAATAAATATGAGTTTGCCAAACTTATGGAGTGATATATATTAAAATATTGAGTAGATTATAAATGGAAGCAACTTTGTTTTGTTGTAAACAATTTGAATTGATCAAATGATTTTACTTGTGTGAACTTTCAACTTGTAGTTGTCTCGTTTCAGATTTGTGACTATGAAACGTGGACATGATGTTATTAGTGCATGGAGTTCCACTAAGGGAGTGCCTCAATGTCACACCCCAGTCCCCAAATAATGGTTACAGTGACGTTGATACATAAACATACAAGGGAAGACTAAATCATAACTTTTTATTATCAAAATAACATTGTTTTACAAAGTAGAATTGACTGGAATGCAAAATACGGTTCCTAACAGGAACCTACAAGACGGACTTATAGTTCCAAGAACATGCCACAAATCCAGGCCTTATGGTCCCACATGAACCTGCCCTCAGTCAATCGAAGTCATTAGAACCTTGCACTGTACATCACTTGGAATGCCAAACTATAAGCTATCTGGTGTTCACATGTGCTCAAAAACCTTTGGATGAGCATAAATCTGGTGAGTTCATAAACAAAATCACGTTTTCACAATCATATCCACAATACGAAACGACCATCCATCCCAAATCCCCACCCAGTAGCCACACAATGACTCTGGGCTTTTATTATTATTATTATTATTATTATTATTATTATAATTATTATATATATATATATATATACTAGTAACTCCTTGGCCACTGGCATCACAAGTACCAGTCAGTAACGAGAGGATCAGTCTCGCCCGTCAGTCCCATCCAACTTGACCGTAATAAGCGCTATTCACGGGTATATATACATGGAATTCAAATAGGGATCTGGCTCGTTTCAATAAAAAATAATAATTTGAAAATGTTTTATCATAAACACAGTTTAGAGGAACTCACCTTAGAGCACTTCCTTCTGAATCACAACAAAAATCAACACTTCGAGTATACCCTAGATCATATCCATACTATTATAATCAATACTCTTATCTTAGGTTTGCATAAAGGAGCCTTAGGAGATTCAGAAATCTTACCTCGGTACTATCTACGGCAATTTGAGGATGATATGCTAGAAACCAGACTCTCGTATGCGAACCGTGGCTTGGAATCGACTTCTCAGAGATGTGTGTGTGTAAAGTTGGTGTTTGGAATGTGGGAAATCAGCTGAGCTTGACCATCTATTTATAGGACAAAATTTGGGGTCGTGACAGACCATTACCGAATGTGACGGTCCGTCACTCAATTCTTGGCGGCCACGCTCTTGTGGCCTACGTAACGGACCGTTACGCCTCATGACGGTCTGTTATGGGTAACTTTGCGGCGTGATGGACCGTTACCCACAGTGACGGTCCGTTATAGGGTTTCCAAGCGTCAGAATTGGACGGTTAGTCAGCAGACACGTGTTATTCCTGGAATCATTATCGTGCCGAGCTCGTAACAGACCGTTATGACCTGTGACGATCCATCACCGTCCGTAACGGACCGTTATCTTCTATGACGGTCCGTCGCCTTCCCAAAATCCCAAATTTTCACTTTTACTCCCTGTATTTTGATCTATTGACAACGTTTATCCTTTATTTACTTGGGACTTTTTGTGGTGTTACACACAAGACATGCTTGAAGAAGATAGCATTGGGATTATTTCGGGTCTATGTGAAAAGGCACGAGTTATTGCTTGTCGTTGTTGGTTCTTAATGACGGGATCCACTATTCATGCGTGTTCTAGTCAAAAGAGATCCCAATCCTTCCATGTGGTTGGAACCATATCGGGTGGGGTGTATTAACTAACTCTCTAGAATGACGTGTCAGGCGTTATTGATGTATCTGATGATGAAAGTGTTGGCGAGAGCAACACTATATGATACTATAATTTGGTCAATCATATATCCGCTAAAATAATTATTAATAAAAGTTTTACATTTCATTGTTTTAGTTGCTTTTTTGTATCAGTGTTTATGTTCAATATCTTAGGATAACACGTACATTGATATAAAGAAGTAAATTAACTAAGCTTGACATGTCGTAATAAACTTTTATAACATATAATTTAAAATGGATAGTGCAAGAAGAGATTTGCATGACTACAACTTGCGAGTTGTTACATTGACTAAGTAATACATCAAATGTCATAAATATACAGAGATGAAATACATAAATATATGTCTTTGGAAATTCATTAAGTGTGAATTATAACATATGAATTAATATATGTTAATGATGAATTTATACCTAAGAAATTCATTAAGTGTGAATTATAACATACGAATTAGTATATGTTAATGAGGAATTTATAACTTTGAAAATTCATTAAGCGTGAATTATAACATATGAATTAATATATGTTAATGAGGAATTTTTACCTTTGGAAATTCACTAAGTGTGAATTATACCATATTATTTAATGAGATATTGAAATCCTTGAATATTCATGAATGAATCACTCAGTGAAAACAATATACGTTATTATAAATCCTTGAAAATTCATGAATGAATCCACATAGTTCAAATAATATTATAATGTTTATTTAGTTATTATTAAGTTTCTAAATTCAGCTATATTGAATCAATATCTCGTGTTTTATGAAAGATAAAAAAGAAAATCTTACATTATTTTAAGTTAACTAGTCATTCTAGGCAGAATAAAAATGTATCAATAAGTAACAAATATGATACACTGATTACCGTCGTTTGAGTAATGCAAAATACTAAATAACCTAGATAGCTAGAGTAAGCAGGGTATCATATCCACGAGGAGCAGGTTATCGTATCCATGAGAAGCATGTAGTCAATGTTATAAGTTCTGTTTGACTAATCTATCCTAAACCTAATTAATCTAAGTAAAACTGATTTAGGTTGTGGTTGAATTGCAAAGAACATAAACTCGAATAAACTGATTTAGCTAGAGTATTGGTCTGCGTCATTCTTACTGGTCCAAGCAGTAATGTACAAGTGAGGAAGCATGTGGTATAAACTGGAGGAACGATATATATATATATATATATATATATATATATATATATATATATATATATATATATATATATATATATATATATAGGGGAGGGTTCCAGAGAAAACCACAAGTTAGGCGAAAACCAAGAAAACCACTAAAAAAACCAATTTTACCCAATCATATAATAATTTTTATTTTTTGTTTTAGTTTATTTTTATTTATTTTAAAAGAGTATCAATGAAATATTAAACATTTTTACCAAAAAACATGTTTACACATAGTGTTACGTATACGTAAACATAAAACAAAAAAATTACGGTTACGTATACGTAAATCAAAAAAATTGTTTTTGGATACGTATACGTAAATAAAAAAATTGCCTAAAATGATATGGTTTTCTTGGTTTTCGCCTAACTTTGTGGTTTTCTCTTGATCTCTGCCCTATATATATATATATATGTATATATATATATATATACTTAAATACAAGTTTTAAATCCTAAGGTACAACCATTTAAAATACATGGTTGACTTTTAAACCAACTTCCCCTCATGATTTTTAAACGGCCGTAACTTTTCATATGTTAATATTTATAAAAAAAAATTACCCTATAAAATTGAGCATTTTGTTATCTTTAATCTAATTAGGGTATTGCTATAGTTTTTTTAATTTTAAAAAATAATAATACGTGATTATGCGTTTTACCAGTGTGTTGTGTTTCCCGATGCATCACGTGGGCACCCCTCTAGTGTGTGTGTGTGTGTGTGTGTTGTTGAGTAAATTACAAATATTGTCATTTAGTTATATATCAAATTACACTCTATGTCCTTTGTCTTTAATAATTACAGAGATTGTCCTTTTTTGAAAAATGTTGCACACATTTCGTCCTTTCCACTAACTGGTGTTAAATTTTTCTATTAACTATAGACATGTGCCTTACACATGAGAAACATGAGGATATAGTGGTCTTTTTACCCACTAAATGACTATTTATGTAATTCACCATATCATCTCTCTCTCTCTCTTTATATCTGATTGTACACACGCCTCCACATTCCACCATCATCCATCACCTGCTTCTACTCTAGGGTTTTTTCTTCCCTTGTAACACCCTAACCCGGGATAGGGCTGACGTGTCACTATTACAGAGTCAGAGGCAAAAAGACATATTATATATAAATATCCGAAAAGAGTTTACAAAACTTTTAGTCCTAATAATTTAATATTTGTTACAATACATTAATAACGATCAAAAGCTACACTGATAACTACGTTGATTTTTAACTCTCTTCACACTTCCCCTTTAGCCCTGAAACCTGTTACACAAAAAGAAATGCGAAGGAGCAAACTCCAAATGAACGTATAACAATAGGGAAAGAAAACCGATAATCATAATAATGCATATACAGATACATGACGGATTTCAAGAATATATCAAGTTATAAAGAAATACTCATCGAGCCCGATACATAACATAAACAGAAACATGCAGAACATGATAGCTACCCCTGAACCGATGTGAGATGGTGTATGGGCATCATACAATTCAACCACCATAAATAATAATATCCTAGGATCGATCCATACGCCTCGAAACATATAACCGGTATTTTTCAGATAAACAGGCGAGACGTCGTGAATTAGGCTCACTGTTATGGTCGGTGCCACGCCATCGATGCCACAAGTAGAGACGTGCTTGGGTATTAGAGTACAAAGGTAATAACATATAATATATTAACGGTGACCAGATAAAGTTTCTATCACGAATATACGATAATGAGTACAATCTGATTAAATAATATTGCATGTAATAAGATTTCTAAACAGAGATTCAGGTTCAAGATTTATGATAATAATGAATTTAAAAAGATGAATGGTGAATATGATTTTGAACAGGAACATGATGTCAAATGAATACGTATAATATCATGTAAATGAGATAATAATTTATAGAGCAGAGAACAATGAATGAGTTTAGAAATCCAACCATGACAAATAGTAGGGTAAGAATTCACACCTTAATTAGTCATGAAGTTCCCTAAATGATGCTAAATTCTTTCACGCCCTTTCGTAAGAATCTACAATTTTTAAATTACATTCCAATTAGATTTGTGTTTGAATCCTTGATATCTATTTTAGTTTTCATTGGTGAAGTTAGAGAAAGAAAATTATCAATTATTTAACATGGTAAAACATTTTAAATAGTTTCTTCATTTAGTTGTTGCAAAATAATATATGATTATTTAATTCTCTTATTTATATATATATATATATATAGGGGAGGGATCAAGACAAAACCACAAATTTAGACGAAAACCACTAAAATAATGTGTAATACTATGGGTTACGTATACGTAACCGCAATTTTTTTGAATTTTTTGGTGTTCTGTTTACGTATATGTAACACTATGGGTTACGTATACGTAAGCCAATATTTAAATGATTTTTTTGATAAAAAAAAATTGTAATATTACATTGATACTCTTACAAAGAATAAAAATAAAATAAAATAAAAAATAAATATTATTATATTATTGGTTAAAATTGGTTTTTTTAGTGGTTTTCTCGGTTTTCGTCTAACTATTGGTTTTTTCTGGAACCACCCCTATATATATATATATATATATATATATATATATATATATATATATATGTTTATTTACTTGTATATATGTTCACTTGTATACGTTATTCAGTTTTCTTCTTTTAAAAAAAAATCCATTTTTATAACAAAAACAAATAAATAAATGAAAAGATTACTGGTTTTATGGAACAATGGCTAAAATGAAAAAGGTGGGTTATGGGGTTCGAACCCCTAACTTCTTCTATGCAGGAATACATGTCTAACCAACTGAACTAGGTAATTAGATGTTTTCCTTACTTCAATTAAAATTCTAAAACCTACCTGAAGCTCTTCTTCTTCAACTTATTTGTCTGAAAAACGGTTAGTCGTCGGAAAATGTTTTGAGCTGGTCGACGGGTTTTAGTACGCCTAAATATGGTCAGTTAATTGTCACGAAGTGGAGATGGGTAGTGGTGTTACTCGTTTAATGTTTCGATTAGTCTTTGGCTCGCCTGAGAATACCGATCTCGCCGGGAAAACGTGAGTTTTAGTATGAATAGTGGGGAGCGAGAGATTATTTTCGTGAAAGTGAGATCGTGAGGTCTAGAGGTCTCTAGCTCGGCTTTTATAGACGAGTTTTCTTCCAGGCGAAGGAGTTAGTAGTTGCCGGTGGTGAGCAGCGGGAGACGACTCTACTTATAGCATTAGCATGATGATGATGGCACAGGTCTCGTGGCGCAATTTAACTCGTAAAAATAAGAGTTGTCATGTGAAGAATCGTGGAAATCGACGAGTACGGCGGTGGCGGTGGCGGTGGCGGTGGCGGAGACCGGCGCACCCGTCTGTTCACACGAAAATTTCCTATTCTTCAGAAGCTTCTGAATTCTATATTAATTGCTTTTGTTTGTTTGTGAGTTTTAAATGATTTCTTTCCTTTTTTTTTACTACTATATATAATAACTAGATTAAAACTCTTCTATCACACGGATTAAATTTGTAAACATGGTATAAGTTATTACAAAACGTGTAACATTGAAAATAATTTAAAAAACTTTTGTAAAGTAATAAGTCACAGTTATAAAATCTATACTATCCCTCTTTTAATAAAAGACTAAGTATTTTGTTACTTTACATCACTACAATCAATCTCACCCTACTCCCCACCCCACCCCAAACCACTTAATACTGATTTGTCTATTACGCGGATCTATAAGAACCGTTTCTTTAAAATTCGCGGGTCATAACCCGATATAATGAATCATAATTATTTCCATAATTAAGAATATCAGTTAGTTAAATTATTAATATTTGTAGTCAAACTTTAATTACAAGTTATAAATTTCAAAATTAGTTATCTATTTAATGTCAAAACTCTAACTATTTAAAGTCAAACACAAATCACAAACTTTAATTATTTCCATCACAATTAATTAAATTCGACTACAAAAACAAATACCATAATCAAAATGTTACAATAATTACGAATTAAGAATTTTAATCTCAAATTGCAAACTTTTCATTCCATCACAAATAATTAATTTGATTAAAAAAAATACAATAATTGAAATGTTACAATAACTACGAATTAAGAATTTTCATCTCAAATTGCAAACATTAATTCTTTTCATCACAAATAATTAAATTCGTTTAATAGTTAATGGTTACTATAATTACGATTTTCAATCTTAGATTTTCAAGTCAAATTCAAATTTTAAAATTTTTACATTTCCCATTATAGTGCACCATAATTACAGATGGAGTTATAATTATGTCACACATATTTTTGCCATCTAATTAATTAATTTCCGAATTAAACTATTGTCATTTTATATATAAACTCACTGAATTTTTTATTTAAACAGTTTTTAAAAGCGTTACTTGTGTGTTCATAATCATATGAATTATTTATGTGTTATACGAAACTGAACCACAACGGCAATCATAATCTTTCAACAGGATCATTGCTTCAAATATGTTAACCCCTATTATCAGTTTACTTAACCGTAGTTCGATATCCATGTACATACTTTTTTTATACTTTGTTTAGTGGTTAAACAAATATGTATTAATATATAATAATGAATTCAAAACATTGTTATTTGAATTATGTTTCTTTTTTTATTTGCAAATCATCTATTCAATCTATTAATGCCTATATGCACACGTATTGAAGAGTGGTAGGTAATTTGATGAGTGTACAATTCGTTATTGTGTCTGTGTACAAGTTGCCAAGTTGGTAATGCGGGTTTTTGATATTTTTGCACATTTATTTGGCGTTGGTGAAGATGTGCTTTTTGATAGGTTTGTGCTGCAATTTTGGGTTTTTAATTGTTTTATGGGATGCAGATTGTTGTGCATAGCACCAACTCAATAATAGGAATGCAAAATGATTAGAACAAGAAATCAAGTTTTTTTTTCTTTTTTTTTAAATTTTCTGCTTAAAAATTGTTTCATTAAACCCTCACATTGCACATTTTGAGAATTTAATATTTATTTATTTATTTCGTGAATTTGTGTAAATATGAATTGTGTCATTTCAACGTGTATAGTTACAATAAAAACACATATTGCATGGCGGACTTAAAGGACAAGGTGAGTAGGTAAAAACGTATTGCTACTGCTCTCATGTAGCGAATGTAAGTCCCTCTTTCGTATTATTAATTTCTTTTTTCTTTTGATTAGGTTTAGGATTTTCCAGCTTGGGTGTGCCGTTGCATAGGCAGTTGTAACCTATGTTGACGATCATTGTGTAGGTTCTCGGATTTTGGTTCGGAGCACGTTTCCTGTCCGAATTTGGCTGTTATCACTTCCTGCTTCTGTGCATAATTGGTATGCGTTTATGTTTTTTGTTTGTGTTTTGAGTTTTATTTTGTGCCTGAAAATGTATGCCCTATTTATAGGTCCATTAGTGTGGTTAGGTTTTTTGATTAAAATAAAAAAAATAGCAATTTTTATTGTCTGTTAGTAATAAATAATGATTTGTAAAAAAGACGATAATAACAGAATTCGGGTTTAGTATTTAGATATAGCTCGGTTTCTACTATAAAAACAGGTTTTGTATAGTTATATATGGCTTTGTTTTAGTGACAGATTGGGTCCCAACTGTTGGTAAAAAATATCAAACAAAATTTAACTCGGTTTTGTATGAACAGTTGTGTTCTCTTTGTCGACAATAGAATATTGGATCGTAAAATAGAGTTTAAATATGGTCTTTTGTTATAAATTATGTTCTACTTAGTGTAGAAACCTTTTGCAAATGCTACTCAGCAGGAGACTTTATCGTGGTTGAAGAATTTGAAGGTATCGTGTTGCAAATCACATTTTCTACTTAGCTTTACGACAAGATTATTATTTCTATGCCTATTATAATTAGGCTTTGTTAGTTTGACGGATTGAAACAAAGATTTTTATGTCTACTCTTTTCTGTTTTGTGTTTGATTATGTATTTAGATTTGGAACCTAATCAAGACCAAACTGATTTTAGTCTAGAGAATAATCAGCAAGGAAAACATCAGAACAAAAACTCCAGATTAAAATTTCTTAAAATAAATATCAAAGGTACCATAAACAAAATAATATTCTCAATAAAACCACTTTTTCTTTAAGTATTTCATCATGGTGTTTTTTTTTCTCTCATAAAGATTCCTGCTGAATATTTTGTTCCTAATTATCAAAGCAACTCCCCTAATTTCATTATGGTATTTTTTTTATTTTTATTATCCTTCAAATTTCTATTCATCTTTCTTGCAAATACTCTAAGTATTCAAACTAGCATGTTGATTCATTTGTAAAATAATGTATATATTGCCTAAAATAATTGTTTTAACAAAACAGGGAGAAAACTCACTTTGCACGAGCACGACAAGAATATAAATTCGGTGGCCAAAGTATGAATTTTACAATTTGGAAATAATAGAAGACTAATCCAGACCCCTCCAAGATTCTTAAGATCCCCAGGAAACGAATCCCTTGGCATTAGCACACGAGGTATGTACATCATTTTAACTCGCAATTATTTAATCAAAATTTTTTATTTTATTTTTTTATAAAAAAGACACCAGACTAAGCGAGTTCGCTAATTTTTTTAATTTGTGTTTTAATAGGATCAGATGTCATAAACGGAAACACTTCGATTTATCAACAAAGTTCCTCCACTTTGCATGGCACCCAAGTGAGAACTCTATCGCGTGTGCTGCTTCAAACACTTTATATATGTATTATACATGAACAGGGACAGTGACGTAGTTGTAAATATGCTTCTTTTTGGATTAAACGAATAGTCGAATATAAGCTCTCCTCCAACCAGAAAAACGAGGCCATCCGGTAGGGGGAACCAAGGTTTATTTCTGAATTGGAAGGAAGAAGTTGTGTTGTGAATCAATCATGTTTTAGACTCGGATTTAAAATGTATATTTGTTATATTTTAGATTTTGAGATATTGTGACTGTTGTTTTGTCATGCCGAGATGTCTTTTAATTGCAAGATTTAAAGTATGTGCTACATTCATGCATAATGTACAAGTAATTACTGCATTCTTTTGGTTTGGGCTCCTACTTTTATTTATGTTTGTAGTACTGACTTTTGAATGAATTAGGCTTCATTCATTATTTGCAGTTTCCTATTTAGACCATGAGTAATGGTCTCACACCCCCCCCCCCTCCACATCAGCCCTCTGGGGCGTGAAACATTGCCCCACATAGGCGTTGATGGGGTGTTTTGGGCAGATGCGTTGTTTGAATGACGGCACATTCTCAGTTTAAATTTTAAAAAAGAAACAAATTAATAGTGGATAGTGAAACTATTACACACATTTTTTATTCTGTTAAGTGATTGTTCTCTTGCTTACGTGATGAGACATTTTTCATTTTTTAGCAAAAATATTACACATAGCCTTAATGTAACCACACCCGTCCTCATAAAAGATTTACCTTCACATTTCTCCGTTTTAGAAAGTTTCTATACTAAAATTAGTGACTTGAACATATTTCTTTTGTGGCAACTTTTATTATATTGCCAATTTAGGATGCATCATGATGGTCATAGGGTTGGTTATGAAAACGATATAACCGAGCCACCACAATACGCGGGAAGTAAATACTAGTTTTTATAATCACACTTTTCTAAAACTTCTTATAATTTTCATGACCAGCCTCGAATTTTAAGGATTCAGATTCTTATATGCAATGTTTTCATCACCGGATCAGTTTGTCGTATCAGAAACTGGATGTCTACCGACCAGTCATCCATATTTGAACCCATTCAAAATTGAAGTCGTTTCATATTTTGTTTTAAAATATATATACATATATATAGTTATAATTATTGTAATATTTATGATATGGTCTAGTTTTTAAATCCGGTCTGACCGGTCCGACGATTGGACCGATAAGCATATATTATATATAACCTCTTATAAAATATTTAAAATTCAAAAGTATATACATTTAGTTTACAATTAAAAATGTTTAATTTAACAACTTACTTAAATTTATGCTATCTAATAAATAAAGGTTTTTTCATGGTATGTATCGTCTTCATATTCATTCTCATTATTTTTTTTTCGTTTCGCTTTCTTATTAAATACACATCTATCTTTTAATAATAGTATATTTAAAAAAAATACTAATTATACTAATAAAACACATTTATTTTAAATTATCACTTATTATAAGAAATTTTGAAATCTAATTATATAAATTTTATTTTCAATCAAATAGTAAATTAAAGTCAAATTATATTAAATAGTAATTAAGGTATTTTCGAAACCCAATTATATATTAATTTTTACATTTTTTGAATTTTGTTTTCTATCATAATTAATATATGTAATATATTTTTACACATGTAAAATATATATATATATATATATAGATTTAAGAATTTTATGAATTAATATTTTTCACCATATGTGTATTACACAGTTCTAAGCTAGTTAACTTATATATCATAGAAAAACAATCATAAGGTTATGTGTGTATGATTAACAAGTGTGAGCCAAAAAGTGGACTTTTAAAAACATTAATACATTTTATTAATTATTTTTAAACATATAATATTAATTTCTTAAAACATTGACTTATCATTCGAAATATCGGTTGAAACACATGTCAAAATCATTTACGAGATCAAAATTATTTTTTTGTAGAAACAATTTCATTTACGTTCAAGATCATGTATTTCAATTTTTTAAGAAACTAGCGAGTGAAAATTATTTAAAAAAAGTCTTATATTAAATTTTATAATCTATACTATATAATAAATAAAGGTTTTTGTATGCCACGTGGCGTCACCATATTTAATCTCATCATTCTTTTCCCGCCTCTCTCTCTTATTAAATGCATCCATATCTTTTAATAAATTACTAATTATACTAATATAACACATTTATTTTAAATTATTCTTTATTATAAAACAACTTTGAAATCTAATTATGTAATTTTTATTTTCAATCAGATAGTAAATGAAAGTAAAATTACATTAAATAGTAATTGACGTATTTCCGAAACCCAATTATATATTATTTTTTACATATTTTGAATTTTGTTGTATATCCTTAGTATATGTATAGTAATACATTTTATACCTATAAGATACATAAATAAAATTTTAAAAATTTATGTATTGACATTTTTCACCCGTGTGTATTACACGGGGTCTAAGCTAGTAAAATATATAAAAAGGATAGGGTGAGGCGTCCTTCATTTAATTGGTCATTCCAATTTTAAAGAAATGTTGAGTTCCAAGCTGTGTTTCACCTCCGTGAACAGCCCTCGTGGAATGCATCCCTCCTCACATGAGGTATATCGGGCGTGAGTGTCTCTATGACATGGTGTGTGTGTGAGAACATCGCTCCCTATTATGTGAGAAAGTGTGATGTAAGACACGGTTTTATTATATGTCTCTTATAATTATTTATTTAATTATTAAATGATCAATTGATTTAATTATTTATTTATTAACCTGTGGCTAGTAATTAAGTTGATGGGTCTAATTACTCTTAATGGGTCATTAATGTGTTTCCCCTTGAGTGTACATATATAAAGAGAGATAATTATAGGGAATTTACTTATGATTATTCAATTACTATCACCACTAAATTGTCCCTCTCTCTTCCGTAACCGTTCGTGTAACTCAACTTAGCCATCATAACCGTACACCCTAAACGGGAACCCGATCTTCCTAGCGGATCATGACGTCTTCCATTTCTATTGTTAGCTTATCAGGTATGAATTATATTATTGTTTTCCCTTATCATGTTCAAAATTTGATCGTGAGGCACACGCGACCGGTGAATTTTGGCATCGAGTGATGTGAGGGTGTGAGAACACCACCCTTTGTGTAAGAGGCATGAGTGACCTCACATAGTCGCATCATATAACTAACTTCACAGCCTTGGAAGTACTATAAATATGTAGATCGATAAATGGTGAAGTCATGATTTAATGCTAGATTCAATAATGGAAGCTCACATTGCCATTTTCCCCAGTCCAGGAATGGGTCACCTCATTCCACTCATTGAGTTAGCACACCGACTTCTCCTCCACCGCCGCCTCTTCATCACCTTCATCATCCCCACCGCCGCCGGATCTCCGGTCAAACCCCAAAACGACATCCTCAACGCCATGCCGGAAAACATATCTTCCATTTTCCTCCCTCCTGTAGACCTAAACGACCTCCCACACGATACCGCCTTAGAAACTCGGATATCACTCACTGTAACTCGTTCATTACCCGCTCTACGTCAAACCCTAACCGAGTTAACCAGTGACCCCATTAAAAAAAGCCCCTCAGCTTTGGTGGTTGACGTTTTTGGCCCTTTTAGTTTTGAAATTGCCAAAGAGTTCAATATTCCAGCCTACATGTTCTGTACGGTTTCTGCTATGACATTGGTTGCTACCTTCCATGCACCGATTTTAGACCAGATGTATGCTTGTGAGTATAAGGACTTGCCTGAACCGGTGAGGCTACCCGGATGTGTTCCGGTTCAAGGAACCGATATGGGTGATTCGGTCCAAGATAAGAAGAATGAGACGTATTCACGGATGGTGGAGTTAGCCAAAATGTTTAGCATGTCAAAGGGTATAATAGTCAACAGCTTTGTCGATCTAGAACCGGGTGCTTTTAAGGCCTTGGAAGACGGTGGCTGGTGTAAACCGGAAATTTACCCGGTTGGACCGTTGATACGGTCTGGTTCAGAGAACCATACCGGAACCGGGTTTGAATGTTTGAAGTGGTTGGATAAGCATCCGGTGGGGTCAGTTTTGTTTGTGTCATTTGGAAGTGGTGGTACACTGTCCCAAAAGCAACTCAGTGAGTTGGCATTTGGGTTGGAACAAAGCGGTCAAAGATTTCTTTGGGTTGTAAAAAGTCCACATGGGAAATCAAATGCAAGTTATTTCAATGCACAAAGCCATCTTGACCCGTTTGGGTTTTTACCCGACGGGTTTGTGTGGCGGGTTGAGGGCCGGGGTCTCGTCGTGTCAACTTGGGCCCCTCAAGTTGAGATCCTAAGCCATGGCTCGACCGGTGGGTTCTTGACGCACTGTGGGTGGAACTCGATACTAGAGAGTGTGGTTTGTGGAGTGCCTATGATCGCGTGGCCACTTTTCGCGGAGCAGAAACTGAACTCGGTTTTAGTGACGGATGGTTTGGGTGTCGCTAATCGGGTGAAAGTGGACGAAAATGGAGTGGTGGGAAGAGATGAAGTGAGTAAGTGTGTGAAGGGTTTGATTGAAGGTGAAGATGGGCGTAAGATGAGGTTGAAAGTGAGTGAGCTCAAAGGTCTTGGTGCAATGGCATTGAGCCCTGATGGTTCGTCGACTAGGTCGCTTTTGAATGTGGTTCAAAAGTGGTGTGACTAATTGCTTTTATGTTTTTATTTAGTGATTCAAATAAAATCGAACGACTCAGCTCGTATTATTACTGGCTCGAGTGCAAGTTATTATTGACTTGCGTCGTGAACAACCTTATCCATGATCATGGAGTAGTTCTCTTTTACTTGTTTTAATTATATGAACCCTTATGGGGATTACTAGATTTGTTTAAAGCTGAGATTTTTATGGGTTTTGCAATTTTGTTTTTAATCTTGGACTTAACTGCACGTATTCCTTGGACTTATATTGTTGATAGTGAACAAAGATACACATAATTATACATATATAACTAAAGAAAATTACGAGTTTGCTTGACGAGGGCTTACCTAAGATATGTTGAAAATAATTATAGATGTTTATGATAGAGAAATTTTCTATTTAAACCGATGCAACTACCGTTGTCATTTGGTGCAATGGTAGCCTAATACTTCCTATAATACAGGTCTTGGTTTCGAATCCTGGCCATAGCAAAAAAATGGTCTGTGGCCAGTTCAGAGGTTTACCTAGTTGAGGGTTCCTCCTGGGGTGGGCTGCCATGAATATATTCTAAGTGTTGCCCCGGAGAAACCCAATTATTTTAGAAAATCTAGGTGTTGTCGTTAAAAAAAACCGATGCAACTAGCTAGCTTCATGGTTCTTGTTAAGGTAATGCATGGCTACTTATGTTATGAATACATCTCTCTTCTTAATTTTATTTGTCTTTTACCGAGTTAATGTTTATGAAAACGATATGTAACCTTCTCACTATAAACAAGGCCACAGGCATTAAAGGTGATGATCAGAAACCGCTAAGAAATTTACGTCACGTGTCCGCACTCCATGAGTCACGAGATGGGACATCTATTCTCATTGCACTGTAAAAAAAAAATTTTTACCTTCACTAGGTAATTACTTGACTTATTTACTCTCTAGTTTGATTGTTACAAAGAAGTGAATTCTATATTTTGTTTATAACTAGTATTAAGACCCTGCTTTACAGGTGTGTAGAACCGTGAAAAAAAATAATGTCAAAACATTGTCGCGAACCTGTGTGTTGTGTTTGCGCGCTAATTTTAAATGTAACATACATCGAAATGTAGATAAACATAAGGACGACGAAATCACGAAAAAAATCATGTTGTTCTAAACAAGTTTACGACCTTTAAGAAACTATTCAATGAACTCAAAGAAAACCATTTAATGAAAAATCAAACAGTAAATAAAAAAACATAAAAAATAGTAAAAAAAGGGTAAAAAAAAGTTAAACAAAGGTAAAAAAAAGTACTTTAAAAACCGTCGTTGTCTGGGTTAGAACCTGCATCAGGCGGGTGGGGTGATTAAAACCCGCGCATTGTGGCGTGTTAAACCGCGTAAAAAATAACATATTCGAAACTTTATATGAAAAAACAAAACCTTTACGTGTTACAGCGCGTTAACCCGTGAAAAAAATTAACGTCTTAGAAACATAAAAATCCCGCGTGACGCGGCGGGTTTTCGAACCTCGTTGCGCATGTTGCAGTGGTGACAATAACATGACTAAGTACATAAAATAAACGTATGAAGTTGCCACGAAATTACGAATTACGCAAACTAGTATTTTTCACCCGCTTCGCGGCGGAAGTTCGGTCTTTTTCCCCCGCGTCACGCGGCAGTAGTTTGGTCGTTATTGATTGGGCTCGTCGAAAACCATAAAAAATAATACCAATACCGGTAACAGTATCGTAACAGCACTTGCTATAGCCTACGGTCCCAAGAAAATATTCGATTTTGAATACAACTTTGTTTTCAAATAAATTTATATCGGAACGTTGACAAAAAAATAAAGACAAACATGCAATCCGTTTTTTAGAAAAACTTAACGAGCGAAACTTATTACAGAAAAACGAAATTATTAGAAAATTAAACGGGTTAAAAACATATATTATATATAGTATGAGGGGGGAGATGAAAATTATGTAAAAGTTTGGTGACCAATCTACAAAAGCATAAAAACTTGGTGGTCAATCTACAAAAGCATAAAAGCTTGGTGGCCAATCTACAAAAGCATAAAAGCTTGGTGGCCAATCTACAAAAGCATAAAAGCTTGGCGTCGATTGCTCTCCCCTGGTCCATCTTCATTCATTCGCATGACTTTGTGATTCGACATCGTCGCCTTATTCATTACGTGATTCTAGAAAAAATGAATGGCATAGAGCTCCCAATATGCTTCGAAAAAGGCATTTCCAGATGGAACTATATATTAGATTTAAGCACTAGTATCTTTAAACGGGAATTGTAATTGTTTGTTCAGTTAGTTGATTTCTTGTGATTTTGTAATATGTTATTGTTACCTAAATTAAAATTTTGGGTAGAGCTTTAAGACAAGCAGTTCCAATCTTAAATAGATTTTTGTTTTTATATACTTGATCTCAAATCATTTAGCCTACTATTTTTTGTGGTATGCCACTTGTCAAGATCAAGTAACATTGAAAATTTTTCTTTAACCGTATAAAATAAAAATAACATGTAATAAAAACATGAACATCAAAGAATTGAAAACCTACATAAGATTGATTATGCATAAAGTTACAAAAATGCATATACTAAAGATTCCATCGTCATGGACAATGGCCTTAATTTCATGTTTTATCATTAGGGTTAATTCACTATATTTTGAATTGTTTGATCCGTTTCATTATAATTCTTAATATTTTCAGTTTTCACCCGTTTAATATTAATTCATGGTTTTGTTGGTTTCACCTTTCTTTGCAGGTGGCTTGATGTTCAGTGACGAAAGGTTATTTTCTCTTCCTTCCTTGCTTAGGTTACCGTTTGAATTGGGTCGTTTACTGTGTTTACAAACAGCGTGATGATATTGGATTTTTTAACTGTTTATTTTGGGTGTAAGTATCTGTAAAGAGTTTATGTGTGTGTGTTTCTGCTAGAATCTATTTTGATTTGGATTTTGGGTTCGTTTACTGCATTTACATACAGCGTGATGATATTGGGTTTTTTTTTATCTGTTTGTTTCTTTGGGTGTAAGTATCTATTTTGATGTGTTTGTGTTTCTGCTTGAATCTATTTTGATGATTTTGGGTTTATTCATAGGCTTTGTTTGGGGATTTTTTATTGTGTATGCTGCAGTGAGCATGACAGAGGATAAGGCCAAATTTGTAGACATCCATGTAAAATATCCATAAAGCTACTCACTTCCATTTAATATGCTTTGCAATTACTAACAGGATACTAACATAACTATAGGGAGATGATCCGTTTATTCAACTCACAGTCACAGATGAGACAGAAGGACTTCTATAGAATCCCCATCTACATTCACATTCGATTAGTAGGGAAAATTAGATATATCTTTAGCTCGTATATAACTAGTCAATATCTAATATCACATATACATGTCTTTATTCCACATCATCTTCAATTCAATTTTATAAGGATGTGTCTAACCCTTGACAAGAGTTAACTTATAGCCATTCAATTCCGGGACCAATGCTACGAGCTTCCGGAATACAATGGGATATTCGTAAAGTTGATCATTATGAGTGTTATGATGAATTTGATTGGGAAGTCCAATGGCAAAAAGAAGGGGATTCATTAGCTCGTTATTTAGTACGAATTAGTGAAATGACATAATCCATAAAAATTATTCAACAGGCTCTAGAAGGAATTCCGGGAGGGCCCTATGAAAATTTAGAAATCCGCCGCTTTGATAGAGTAAAAGATACTGTATGGAATGAGTTTGACTATCGATTCATTAGTAAAAAATCTTCTCCGACTTTTGAATTGTCGAAGCAAGAACTTTATGCGAGAGTCGAAGCACCAAAGGGAGAATTAGGAATTTTTCTGATAGGAGATAAGGGTGTTTTTCCTTGGCGATATAAAATCCTTGGAGCAGAAGCTATTTGTTTGGCCTTACATCCGTCCCAAGGTATCATTTCTAATACATCTGTATGACAGGCTCGGACACATTGAGTACACCCGATACATGTATCATAAATCTTTACTGAATGCGACATTGGATCTATCCATTTTTGAACGTGATAAAGTTTCAATCTAGTAAATTGATAAATGAATTATATATTTAAATACTAGTACTAGATGAATCGATGAGTTCCCCGAGTTTTTTTATTTATTTATTTCTAGATTGACAGTGGCAAAATACTTTGATTTCTTATCTTTGTGATAACATGATCATATCTTACGTGGCAGACATGCTAATTTGAATCATATGCTTCGACCCGCATTGAATGCTGGGCCATTCGTTGAAGATAAAAGTATATCGAACCCATATGAAGTTTTACCATGAGCAGATTGTATCCATTGAGCAAATATAGGTTCGATTAAGATTTGTTTATTCGGAGTACCAAAAGCAAGCATGACATCATTATGAACATAAAGTCCCAAGGTATAGAAACCTAAAAAGAGGCTGGCCCAACTTAAATGAGATATGATAGCTTCTTTATGCTCTAACATTCTTGCCAATACATTATCCTCATTCTGGATGCTCGTCAAATCTGAAAAAAAACCAGAGGTTATTTGTATTCCTCGGAAGCCCCCGCCCACATCACCATTCAATATTTCTTGGCCCACTATCGGCCAAACCACCTGGGTTGCTCCCAATTTTTATGAAATACAAGATGCTCATTGAATGATAAAAAACTAATCTTCACTTCTACAATTCTATAGATTCAAAGTTCTATTCTAGATTAAACAGAGTAATTGAAGTCTCGTTTGTATTATGGTTTGTATTTTTATTATGTATAGAATAAAAAAATACAATAAAATTAGGGATTCATTGGGATTCTCAAATTTAGAAAATACTTAATGAATATGTATTCATATCAATTAATTGGTAGAATAGAGACTCATACAAATGAATCATGTGTCAGGGACCAGGACCAGCCAAATAAACCAAACCAAACGTACCCAGTATAATCCCACACATAGCTAACGCTATTAGTAGGGTCTGGGGAGGGTGTGATGAGGGCAAACCTTACCCCTATCCCAAAGGATAGAGAGGCTGCTCCCGTTTAGACCCCCGGCTCCATGGGAAAGAAAAAGATAAAAATATAAATAAAATTAATGAGTAATAAAGTAAAATAAATCTAATAGTAATCTAACAATTAGCAGTGTATGACTAGAGTATATTAGTCACAAGAAATACAACACACCTACAAGAAACAAGACATACGCAAAATCTTTGCTAAACAACTCTACTCTCCCACACAACGGGTCACTCATCCTAAAACCCTAATACGACGTCTCCATGAAATCCTATCATTGATCATGTCCTCTGAGAGGTGTAAATCTAGCAAATCAAGCCTAATCCTCTCATCCCACGTTAATTTCGGTCTCCCCCTGCTCCTTTTCCCCTCTACAACGAGAGTTTCCACCGTTCTCACTGGATCTGTGCTCTGTCTCCTCTTGACATGTCCAAACCATCTCAATCTTCCTTCTCTTATCTTATCTGAGATACATGTGACTCCCAATCTCTTCCGAACAACTTCATTTCTTATTCGGTCCTTTCTTGTGTGTCCACACATCCACCTCAACATCCTCATCTCAGCTACATCCATTTTTCGAGCTTGTGTCTTCTTGATGGCCCAACACTCGGTTCCATATAGCATCGCTAGGCGAACTGCTACCCTAAAAAATTTACCCTTTAACCCTATTGGGAACCTCTTGTCGCACAAAACACCTGAGGCCGCTCTCCATTTACACCAACCAGCCTGCACCCGATGGACTACATCATTGTCGATGCCCCCGTTACTCTGGATGACAGATCCTAGATACTTGAACTTCAGTGTCTTAGGGACAACCCCACCTTCAATAGAAATCTGGGTCTCCTCGTCGACGTTTGCACCACTAAAGTTGCAGTGAAGGTACTCGGTTTTAGATCGGCTTATCTTCAAACCTTTGTGCTCTAAGACTGTTCTCCATTCCTCTAGTCTGTTGTTCAATGTCTCTTTACTTTCTGCAATCAACACGATATCATCAGCAAAAAGCATGCACCATGGAATTGCATCTTGAATCGACTTTGACAACTCATCCAAAACTACTGCAAAGAGAAAGGGGCTTAGTGCCGACCCCTGGTGAACTCCCACTTCCACCGGAAAAAAGTCTGTATCCCCCACGGGTGCTCAGACGCATGTCTTAACCTCATGATACATATCCCTAATTGCCTCAATATATTTACTAGGGATCCCTCTTCCCTCCAGACTTTCCCAGATCAATCTTCTAGGCACACTATCGTACGTCTTTTCAAGATCGATGAACACCATATGTAAATCATGTTTCTTCTCTCTGTACTTTTCCATTAATCTTCTTAAAATGTGTATCGCCTCCGTAGTGGACCGGCCTGGCATGAACCCAAATTGGTTTGCTGTAACCTGGGTTTGTCGTCTAATCCTTGTATCTATAACTCTTTCCCATAATTTCATTGTATGACATAGGAGCTTAATCCCCCTGTAGTTAGCACAACATTGAGCATCTCCTTTGTTTTTATATAGGGGTACTAAGACACTACGCCTCCACTGATCTGGCATCTTCCCGGTTTTTAAGATATTGTTGAACAGTCTTGTCAACCACTGAACGCCTTCCTCTCCCATACACTTCCACGCTTCAATGGGTATGTTGTCTGGACCGACTGCCTTAGCTCTTCCCATCTTCTTAAGAGCACTCCTCACTTCTTCCTGTGTGATATTTCGACAATAACAATTATTTCGTTGACTGGATTGAGTAATGGGATTCTCCGTTATGGCTAGACTTGGTCTACAACTGTTGAAAAGGGTGTAGAAATAGTTTTGCCATCTCAGCTTGATGTCTCGTCCCTTTACCAAAACTCTTCCATCATCTTCCTTGATAAACTTCACGACCCCAAGATCTTGTCTCCTACGCTCCCTATTTTTGGCAATCTTAAACATATGATGCTCCCCTTCGTTGGTGTCTAGTTTTCTATACATCGTTTCATAGGCAAAATTCTTTGCTTCACTCACTGCCTTTTTAGCTTCCCTCTTTGCCTATCTATAGTTCTCCCGTAGTGTCATTATCTCCTCTCCATTACTGCACTGCAACATCTCTTTAAAGCGTTGTTGCTTGTCCTTTATCTTGCTCCGCACCTCCTCATTCCACCACCAAGACTCCTGATGTCCTCTTGTTGCTCCCAATGTGACTCCGAGGGTTTCCTTTGTTGCCTGCGTAACAGTGGTTGCCATAGCTACCCACATCTGGTTTGTGTCGCCATCCTTAGTATTTGTGTTCATCGCCATGACTTTATCTTAAAACAAATTGATGTTTTCGTCCTTCAAATTCCCCCATCTGATCCTTGGTTTATTTTTTCTTCTCCTCTCCGCCACCCTTTTTCTCAAGGTAAAATCGGCCACCAACAGACGATGTTGGGTCGCTACTGACTCTCCTGGAATTACCTTGCAATCCTTCCACCAATTGCGATCCCCTTGTCTCATCAGGAAATAGTCGATCTGCGTGTTGCGCCCCCCGCTACTAAAAATAATCAAATGTGATTCCCTCTTTATAAAGAACGTGTTTATAATACCAAGATCATGCGCAAGCGCAAAGTCAAGAAACTCCCTACCATTATCGTTTCTAACACCATAACCAAAACCTCCATGAACTATCGGAAAACCATCACTCTCCTTACCAATGTGACCATTAAAATCACCTCCTAAACATATTTTCTCCTGTCTAGGTAATGACCTCATTACTCCGTCTAAACTACCCCAAAAATCCCTCCTTTCTTGGTCTCCTAGACCTACATGTGGTGCATAAGCGCTAACAATTGCCACAACTTCCTCACCAAGTACTACTCTCAACACCATGATCCTATCATTATATCTTTTCACTTCCACCACATTACCGTGCAGTTCTTTAGCAACTAGAAAACCCACCCCATTTTTTGTTCCATCGCAACCAGAATACAACAGTTTGTAGCCATTACACTCACCCCCCCTTTGACCCTTCCATCTAGTCTCCTGAAGGCAAGCTACCTGAATCCTATGTTTTCTAAGCACGTCTACTAACTCTAACAACTTACTAGTTAGGCTTCCTACATTCCAAGATGTCAAACGTAACCTATACCCCTTATGGTTAGCACTAGATACACCCCTCTCCCCTGAACATGATCTCAAGGAGACATTATTCCACCTACCGTCTATGTTTGAAATAATACACAAGATGTATTTATTTTTATTTTAACCACAGTTAAGCAAATAGAATATTTATTTTTATTTTAACCACAGTTAAGCAAATAGAAAAGACAAATTGCTCATTAATCAAACAGATGCAACACGTATATGCAACAGTCAAAACAAAAAACAGGGTATGTCTCTCCCTGTGAATCAAGAACAATTGCTGGACCTCCTAACCCAGACCAAGAATGCCTAAGCATGCAATTCGTGTAACAAGAAGGTAAAACGGACAGAAATAAAGGAGTTGGAACGAACTAACCCAATTGCGCCCAAGTTAGGGTACTCCTTCCTATTCCACCTTGGTACCACCGTCAGTAGAATTAGGGTTTTAGACCGCAGGTCTCCTCCTTGTCTTGAATCGGACTCGCAGCGGTGGCGATAATCGCGGTGCGGCGGGGCTGATTTCAGACGACGGTGCAGCGGTGAGGATGATTTAGTTGATCTTTACTCCTTAAAATGGTTAGGATATGCTTCTTCTTTACTTCAATGAACCCAAAAGTGAAAACCCCCAAAATGAGAATACTTTAAATTAATCATCACCCTGCATTCATGTTACACCGTTGACAAATATGTGTCAATACCATCACGAACATACATGCCTGTAGTTCAGCACAAGGCATAGCTAAGACTAGGTGAAAGGGCAACATTTACATGAAACAGATGTTCCCACCTACTACTATAACTTTGCAACCTGCAGAGACCTACCAGCAAGAATGGAATTACTAACAGGTACATAAAAATAATACATAACCAAGAATATGATATTTCCTTAAATTCTTTAAAAGTAACAGCAATCCTTCACCGCCAACAGATTATATTTTAACATGTTGGTCATTCTGTTGCACCAAAAAACAGTGGCCAATTTTCACCAACTATACTTGCCAAATGGATCATTCTACTACCAATTTAAATATTGTATCTAAATAAATGCAAATCTAGTCAAAAGATAAAGAGATTATAAGTGGATAATTAAGGGTGTGTTTGGTTTGCGGAATTCGTTGGAATTTAAAGGAATTGGATTTGGAATTGTAATTGTCCAAAGGATTCCATTTGAGTGGCAAAATGAAAAATATATTAATTCCCTTTTCAACACTAAGCTTAAAACTTTTCTACATTACAGATCCGGAGTCATCAAGCAAAACACCAAGACACTAGGCAACGACAACACTGACTAGAACATTAACATCTTTTGTAACTTCAAGCAAGGCTACACAGGCAATTTTTGTAAGCCTATACACAAAGCCATAGCAACCACTTTTGTATATCTGTTAATACATGTAGGCTTGAAAAAACAAGTTCGCCAAAATACTAGCCATTATATAAATCAGAATATGTATAAAGTTAACAAACCGGTTTTGTTGTATAACCACGTCCCAACAACATAAAACACAACATGTACAAAAGAAAATTGGAGGTAGCAGCGCCACAACGTTCGGGTCACTTTCCTAGTTTCAACTAAAATTGTAAAAATTCATTAATTTCAAAATATTCTATTCAAAGTGATCGCATGGCTAGTGGGCAATATAAGTTATAAACGTGTACATAATTTTTATACTAGTGGATGTATATCAAGGAAAACATAATTGTTAACTAAACGTAATATTTTGGATTTACAATATTTTTATTTTTATAATAACACTTTTATTTATTTATTACAAAATAGAAACCATAACTTCACTAGCTTGGAAATACTATAAATACTTAGATCAAAGGCGAACTCATGGTTTCAATAATGGAAGCTCACATCGCCATTTTCCCAAGTCCCGGAATGGGTCACCTCATTCCACTCATTGAGTTAGCCCACCGGCTTCTCCTCCACCGCCGCCTCTTCATCACCTTCATCATCCACACCGCGGCCGGATCTCCCGTAAAACCCCAAAACGACATCCTCAACGCCATGCCTGAAAACATATCTTCCATTTTCCTCCCTCCCGTAAACCTGAACGACCTCCCACAAGATGCCGCCTTAGAAACTCGGATATCACTCACTGTAACTCGGTCATTACCCGCTCTACGTCAAACCCTAACCGAGTTAACCAGTGATCCCATTAGAAAAAGACCCTCGGCTTTGGTGGTTGACGTTTTTGGCCCTTTTAGTTTTGAAATTGCCAAAGAGTTCAATATTCCACCCTACTTGTTCTGTATGGTCTCTGCTATGACATTGGTTGCTATCTTCCATATACCGATTTTAGACCAGATGTATACTTGTGAGTATGAAAAGTTGCCTGAACCGGTGAGGCTACCGGGATGTCTTCCGGTTCAAGGAGCCGATATGCCTGAACCGCTCCAAGATAAGAAGAATGAAACGTATGTACGGATGGTTGAGTTAGCCAAGATGTTTAGCATGCCAAAGGGTATATTAGTCAACAGCTTTATCGATCTAGAACCGAGTACCTTTAAGGCCTTGGAGGACAGTGAGTGGTGTAAACCGAAAATTTACTCGGTTGGACCGTTGACACGATCTGGTTCAGAAAACCACACCGGCAACGGGTTTGAGTGTTTGAAGTGGTTGGATAAGCATCCGGTGGGGTCGGTTTTGTTTGTTTCATTTGGAAGTGGTGGCACACTGTCCCATAACCAACTCAATAAGCTGGCCTTTGGGTTGGAACAAAGTGGTCAAAGATTTCTTTGGGTGGTAAAAAGTACACACACTACAAGAAAAAGACCCTATGCCGACGACATTTGTCCTCGGCATAGGTCACCCTGTGCCGACGACATGTCGTCGGGATAGGTTAATCACAAATTTTGAGAAGTGAGACCCTATACCGACGACATATCGTCGGCACAGAGTTGAGCCGTATGGAGGGAAAATTAGCGCCCGGTGAAAAATTGGGGAAAACCCTATACCGACGACATGTCGTCGGTATAGGTTAAATTCTATTTTTTTTTTGTTTTTTCTTTTATTAAAACGTTTTCGTCAGTGGGGTTTTTTTTTTTAATTAAAAACAATTTTGGGAAAACCCCGGTATAGGGCATTTACTTTATTGACCGATCAAAACTCTAAGAAGACCTATACCGACGACATGTCGTCGGCACAGGATCCTATGGCGCCGATTATCTAGGCTATACCGACGACATGTCGTCGGTATAGGTCTCAGCGTCCCCTAACCCAGCAGACAGGTTTCTGCTTCCCATTTTCACCCAAAAACAAAACAAAACTCTCTCATCTCTCTCTTTGGCGATTTCGCGTTTTTGAAGTGTTTTGTGGTGCAATTTTCACTAATCTCTCGGTTTTTAAGGTTAGTTAACATATATGTTTCAATTTTGACAATAAAATCAAAATTTTTGGGTATTTTGGTTAATTTCTTTGTTTTTGGTTAGGTGTTTGAAGATTTGACAAGTGTTTGAGCATTTCAAGCTACTTGAAGATATTTGCAAACTTGGTTAGGGTTTTTTTGCAAACTTGAAGATATGTACATGGGAAATCAAATGCAAGTTATTTCAATGCACAAAGCCATCTTGACCCATTAGGGTTTTTGCCTGACGGCTTTGTGTGGCGGGTTGAAGACCGGGGGCTGGTTGTGTCAACTTGGGCCCCTCAGGTTGAGATCCTAGGCCATGGCTCTACTGGTGGGTTTTTGACACACTGTGGGTGGAACTCGATACCAGAGAGTGTGGTTTGTGGAGTGCCAATGATCGCGTGGCCGCTTTTCGCGGAGCAGAGAATGAACTCGGACGGGTGGTTTGGGTGTCGCTAATTGGGTGAAAGTGGACGAAAATGGATTGGTGGGAAGAGATGAAGTCAGTAAGTGCGTGAGGAGTTTGATGGAAGGTGAAGATGGGCGTATGATGAGGTTGAAAATGAGTGAGCTCAAAGGTCTTGGTGCCACGGCATTGAGCCCTGATGGTTCGTCTACTAGGTCGCTTTTGAATGTGGTTCAAAAGTGGTGTGACTAATATTATTTAGTGTTTTTAAGTAACTTAAAGTTGTTATTATATATGTTTATAATAAATAAATAAAAAAGTCTAGTTTGATACTAACAAAAATTGCATGCACATGTGTGATTAAACATTAATGATTCATAACAAGATTGGTAGCTAGGGTCATACCAAGCATTCAAGGTGACGATTAGATGAACCCTCCATACAATAAAGAAAGCCAATAAAAAGTTATGTCAAGTGAGTTATTTACCTTGACTCGGTACTTAACTCCATCAAATTATATGAATAATACATAATGTTTTTTAAAATCGAACCGGCTATCAAGTGACCACATTATCAGTTAACTTGGGATAAATCATGGTGTGTTGGGTGACCGAAAAAATTAACAAAATAGGTATTACCTTTTGTTCTTGTCAAACACTTAATGAGGAGGGGGGACAAGGAATGGCAAGACGTCGTCGGAGGCCGCAGAAGAAGACAAGGGACGAGAGCAGAAGAAGGTGGCGGTGAGAAACGGCATATAACAAAGTTTTTTTGTTTCAAACCTACCGGAGGTGTGCAGTCGGAGAAACATGGAGGAGGCTTTCAATATATACGGTGAGGTTGCCGGCGTGTATATTGCGAGGAAAAAGGATAGCAAGGGTAACACCTTTGGCTTTGTATCCTTTAGGAATGTGAAGAATGGGATGGAACTGGAGAGGAGTCTCAAAAACGTGTGCATGGGAAGTTATAAATTAGATGTGAACATTGCGAGATTTGCGGCGGAGAATGGGCAGCAGAATCAGGCAAGGAATAATCAGGAGGTTCCTAAGCGTCTCTCCAAAAGGAATAAAAGAGAGACGGTCGGGGCAGATAGAAGTGCAAGGGGAGTGTCTTTTCGTGATATTTTATTAAACAAACAACCGGAGCGAACCGCTACGACGGAAACGAAGGGAGAGGTCGTTGAGGTGTCTTATGATCTTATGGCGTTTGAGAATATTTTCGGCAGGGCATTAGTGGGGAGAGTGATCGATTTTAAAACATTGAGATCATTGAAAGATATTGCAGGAGAAGTAGGGTTAGTCGGTATGAAGATTCATTATCTTGGTGGGTTCTTTGTCTTGCTTGTTTTCGAAGATGTTAACCAGGCTGCCCAGGTGTTTGAGAATCATGGTACTTGGAAGGGTTACTTCTCCTCCCTCGACAGATGGGTTGGACAGTCATTACCTTTTAAGAGAATTGCATGGCTTAAAATCCTTGGAGTTCCTTTACATCTCGTCGAGAATGTGGTGTTCGACAGCATTGGTGAGAGGTTCGGGAAAGTGGTTCATTAGGCGCAGCTTCATTGGGACGATGGTGATTTATCGGTGGTCAGACGTGTGGAAATTCTGGTGGGGGATGGGGTCAAAATCAATAAGTGTGTGGATTTGAAATGGAAAAATAAGACCTTTAAGGTTTGGTTATCGGAGGAGATGGGAGATTGGGTGCCAGACTGCATTGGTAGGGTGGAGCAAGCTTGCCCCGACGATTCAACCGGTGTCGGAAAAGCAGAGGATAGAGAGGGTGGATCGGGTGGCTCCGGGGAGCTAGAAGATGGAGAGATAGGTGGGGCCCTGAATGATACTCAGGTTGTCGAGGTGGCGCCACAAGGGGAGTTGTTGGCTTCCGAGAATAATGAGTGTCTTGATACAAGGAATGGTGGGCGGCAATTTGTTTCTTTTGAGGCAAATCATAATGGTAATAAGGTACCCCACAAGAGGGCTTTAAAAAAAAGAGTAGGGACTTAATCAAAGAAGGAAATTCTGTTGAGAAGGTAAGGGCCAAAAAAAGGCCCAGATATAGTGCTTCTGACCCTTTTGGGCTTAATGAATTACTTGGGCTCCACTCCGACTTAGTAATTGTTAATCATAACCCCGAAGAATCTCGCAATATCCCGATCGCAGAGAAGGTTTTTGACCTAAATATGTGCGCGTCGACAGGTTCGGATGAGGGAGAGGGGTGCTCGATCGGGGCCGCCGGGGATCCGACTGTTGAGGCCATGAGTGATTCCGTTGGCTATGTGGGAGATTCGGTTCAAGAGGAGGTGTTAGGAACGGTGGCGGTGGGCCAGATGGTCGGTGCGCATGTGGGAGAGTTCCAGCATCAGGTTCGTCAATCTATTCTCGGTTTCGGTATTGACGGGGTGGATCAATGAATTTGTTATCCATCAACATTAGAGGGATTAGGTCCAATTCTAAGGCAGATTGGGTCAGAAAGGTGAAGCGGGAAGAAAATATTTCTTTTATGGCGTTGCAGGAAACGTTGGCTGGTGATCTGAGTGAACTCGATGCTTTCAATTTCTGGGGCAGGTCGGAGTGTGGTATGGATTTTGTGGGGGCTGATGGGCGGTCGGGGGGGCTGATTTGTATTTGGGACCCTAGAGTCTTCGTCCCTTCTCAGACGATAAAGGACCAGAACTTTATGTTAATAAAAGGGAAGGTTAAGGGTTGTGATCAGATGTTCAACATCATGAATTTTTATGCGCCTCAAAGCGTGGTGGCTAAGAAGGTTTTGTGGGATAAAATTTTGGAGGTGAGACTCGCTTCCCAGGGGTTTTGGATCTCTATAGGGGATTTCAATGCTGTCCGGTGGCCGGAAGAAAGACGAAATTCTATGTTCAATTCGCGCGCTGCGGGGGATTTCAATGACTTTATTTCTTTGACGAATCTTACTGAGTACGCGATGAAGGGGAGGAATTTTACTTATGCTGTGGGCAATAAGATGAGTAAAATTGATAGGCTCCTTGTTAGTCAAGAGGTGGTGAATAAATGGCCGAATGCGTCTCTTAGGGTGTTGGGGACTAGCCTGTCGGATCATAGCCCGTTGATTTTCATTACTCAAGACTGTAATTTTGGTCCAAAACCGTTTAGATTCTTTAACTATTGGCTGGATAGAGATGATTTCGATAAGGTGGTTCGTGCCTCTTGTGAGAAATTCTCCTTTACGGGTCGCCCGGATGAGTACTTAATGAAAAAGTTAAGATTCATTAGACAGGAGTTAAAAAGCTGGTGGAATAAGATCAAAGAGAAGGAAAGGGGAATTGGAGGCTTGTCTGTCAGAAGATTGTAATAAATTTGAGAGCATTATGGAAGATAGAGATCTTAATGAGGATGAGTTGCGGTCGAAAATCGAATGTAAAAAAGCTATGTTGGAATTGGATGTTTTTAAAAGGAAGGATTCTAAGCAGAGGTCTAGGTGTAGATGGGTTATGGAGGGGGATGACAACACTGCTTTTTTTCATAGTGTTTTAAACAACAGGAGAGGGAGGAACTCCATACCCGGGCTTGTCATTGACGGGAATTGGACTTCAGAACCTAAAAAAATTAAGAAAGAAACTCTTAGGTTTTTTCGGTCTCGATTCATGGAGAGTATGAAAAGAAGACCTCCTTTGTTCTGCTCGAATATTAAGAAGCTCTCAGAAATTGAGGTTTCTATACTCGATAAAGAGTTTACTATGGAGGAAATAAAGGATGCTGCTTTCGAGTGTGGAGATGATAAGGCTCCAGGGCCGGACGGTTTCAATTTTAGATTCATAAAAAGATACTGGCATCTTTTTGCTTCGGATTTCTTTTGCATTATGCAGTCGTTTTACGACCGTGGGGAAATACAGTGTGGCTGCGGTTCGTCGTTTATCGCTCTCATCCTTAAGACGGCGGACCCGGTTAAGTTAAACGACTACAGACCGATAAACTTGGTGGGCGTCATTAGCAAGCTAATTTCTAAGGTCTTGGCGTCACGGATTAAGAAAGTTATTTATTCGGTAGTTTCGGACACGCAATCTGCGTTTCTATCGGATCGCTCGATTCTGGATGGGCCTCTGATGGTGAATGAGTTGTTTTCTTGGATTAAGCACTCGAAGAGGAAAGCGCTATTTCAAAAAATCAATTTTGAAAAAGCTTATGACAATGTCAACCGGGATTTTGTCATTAGCATCTTGCAGCAAATGGGGTTCTCGGAGTTGTGGTGTAAATGGGTGTATGGTATTCTCGTCTCTGCTAGGTCTTCGGTATTAGTGAATGGCTCTCCGACGTTTGAATTTAAATGTCACAAAGGTATGCGCCAAGGCGATCCGTTATCTCCCTTCTTATTTATTTTAGTGATGGAAGCCTTCTCGTGTATGATTAATAAGGCGTATGAGGTGGGGGTTTTTAACGGGATTCAAACCCCATACGGGGTACCGTAGATTTCCCATTTTCTGTATGCGGATGATGTAATAATTATGGGGGATTGGTCTATGTTAATGCGAAGAATGTTGCTAGGATGCTTAGATGTTTTCACTTATGCTCGGGACTTAAGATAAATCTTCAAAAGTCTGATCTTTTTGGGTGCGGGGTCGATTCGAGTGAGGTGGAGGATATGGCCGCCATCTTGGGGTATTCTCCGGGTCTTTTTCCTTTCAACTATCTAGGTCTTATGGTGGGGGCTAATATGAATAGGATTTGCAATTGGGACCCGGTTATTACTACCTTTCAGAAGCGCTTGGAGATGTGGAAAGCATCCTCTCTATCGATTGGTGGGAGGGTGACTCTTATTCGTTCCGTCCTCGAATGTCTCCCCTCGTATTACTTGTCTTTGTATAAAGCTCCGAGTAAAGTTATCGATCGTTTGGAAGGTATGATGAAAAGGTTTTTATGGGGTGGATCTGAGGTAAATGGTAAGATGCACTGGGTGGCATGGGAGAGGGTGGCTTTGCCTAAACATTTGGGTGGGCTGGGAATAAACAGAATTGGTAGTATTAATCAAGCTTTGTTATCGAAATGGGCTTGGAGGTTCAAGACGGAGAAAAGAAGCCTATGGAGAAGGGTCATTGACGTTTTACACGGGAGAAGTACGGGCTGAGGTGTTGTTCCTTTCAACAAATATTACTCCGGGGTTTGGAGGAATATAGGGGCCTTGTTATCTAAAATTAAGTTAGCATGGGTTAACTTTGTGGAGTTCTTTAGAGGTATACATGGAAATGGGGAAGACATTAATTTTTGGGTGGATGTTTGGAATGGGGATACGCCTCTTTGTGAGAAGTTCCCAAATTTGTTTAGATTGGAGAAAAATAAGCGTTGCAAAATCAAGGAAAGGATAAGATGGAGAGAAAATTTTGTCGAATGTTCTTGGGAGTGGTCGCGCGAGCCAGAGTCGAGGGTTGAGTTGGAAGAGTGGGAAACTATTTTCGGTTTCTTAAGCTCAGCCCGGGGTAATGGTGGCAGAGACGGCTGGAAATGGATGGGGGAGGAGTCGGGGTTGTTCTCGGTTGCCTCGGTAAAAAAATTGATGCTCTCTGATTTGGATGTGAGTAACATGCATGTGATGGAGTGGTGTAAGTGGATTCCAAGCAAGTGTAGTATCTTCATGTGGAGAGCCTTGATGAATCGTCTTCCAACCCTAGAGGCTCTTAGTTCTCGTCACATTCAGGTGGATGCGATCTCTTGTGTTCTGTGTGGTGAAGGGGATGAGTCAGTTGATCATCTGTTTTCAGCGTGCGGGGTGGCTTCGATAGTGTGGCAGGGGATAAGCAGGTGGTGCTCGGTGCCGCAGATTTACGGCTGCTGTGTTTGGGACATTGCGAAGATGCATCAATATAGTGGTTTGGACAACAAAGCTAAGGAGGCCTTCCAAGGTATCGTGGTTATTACATGTTGGCGGTTATGGAAGGCTCGGAACGAGAGAAGATTTGTAAATAAGGAAGCCGAGATCCATGTGATAATTGAAGACGTTAAAGTTTTAAGTTTTCTGTGGTATAGCAATAGATCTAGCATAAAACGACTGTTTGGTCGGATTGGTTAGCTTTTAGATTTGTGTAATGTAGTGCGGGTGGTTGTTTCGGGTCGCCCGGTCTTTTTGGGCGGTCTGGTGTTTGTTTTGTTCTTGTGTTATAAAATTTGCCTTTAAAAAAAAAATCAGTTATTTCGGGATTGGGGGGGGGGGGGGTTTTCCTAGTGGTAAGAGGTGTGCCCAATAATCAAGAGGTTGTTGGTTCTATCTTTACCCAAGGAAAAATTTATCTTAGAAAAATTCTAAATGTTGCTGAAAAAAAAAAATTAGTATTTAAGTATTACATAAAAAATAAAATATATATATACTACTTTTTAACATAAAGAAAAGACAGAATAATAATTTTTTTTTTTTTTGAGAAAAGAGCTTTTAATTTGGTCTAAATATAACATCAAGAATTTCCTAAACTAGTAAAGATGTTTAATTTAAATTAGTTGACATAAATTACATTAAATTAAATTTAGGTTGGTCTAAATATTACATAAATTATATTGATTTGATAAAAATGTTTAAAAGAGCTGGAAGTCTACTTAATTTAAATTAGTAAGCGAAAAAAATAAAGAAAATAGTTGAGAAATGAAATATTGAATAGTTGACAACAGTGTTTTGAAACTCGGACCGGACCGGTCGGTCGGACCGGGAACCGGTGGTCTGACCGGTCCGGTTACATATGTTGAAACGGTCCTGCAGCGACCCGGCGGTCGGACCGGTTGGACTGGTGGTCGGACCAGTTTTTTATTTTATTTTATTTCATCTCTTTTAAGTTTATTGGATTCATATTTCGTAACTAATTGTTAGTTTAAAAGTATTAAAATTGACTTGTTGGTGGTTTTTGAAGTACTAATGGTCGTTTGAATTGATTTATTTTTATAGTATTTATGATGTCGTCTGGTTCTTAAATCCGGTCCGACAAGTGGACCGGTAAGGAGACCGGTTCGACGTCCGGTCCGGTTCTGAAAACATTGGTTGAGAAAAAGAAATATTAAATAATTGAATAAAGGAAGTATTAATAAAAGAAGTATTAAATAGCCGAGAAAAAATAAGTAGAAAAAAAAAACTTAAACTCATAGAATTGTGACATGCGCAACAATCAATTACTTATTTATTAGATTTTTTTAACGGCACTTCTTTATTAGATATAAAATATAAAAGTTTTCAAGTTTAGATTTTTTAATCTATAAAAATATAATTTTACTAAAAAGATATATTACTCAAAATCTAACGAACTACTAAACCGATTTACCGGTTAACCATCACTCATCATAAACCGACCAGCCTAACCGGTGACGATTCAACCCATCAATCTATCAAGATTTCTAGATCCCTATCCAAACGGTTTGGTTTTTAAATATTGATTATACATCTTTGATTGTGACATAACATTATAATTTCTTAAAACTGACCATGTTTTATATTGAAAACGAAAGGTGGGCACGGTTTTGTTTTACGAACTTGAACGCGAATTCGTTGAAGTTAATTTCAAACCGAGCTTGAAGATAGATTACGTATGTGGCCAAGGGTATAGTGGTCAACAGTTTCCGCACTCAGTTTGGTTTGTACGGCTTAAAGAAGACGAATTAGTCAGTCTCAGAGATGAGAATGTTTGAAGGATACATCCATAACTATACCTAAAGAGCTATTATTTTCTAGTATAGAATTTAATAAAATGTTTTATTTTTATTTAATCTCAAAAAATAGCATTTGAATCTATGTGCCTAAATTTAACATAAATTAAGAAAATGTCGATTGTCGAATGGAACAGAAAAACATATGAAATCGATTACACATAGTTTCGATTAGGTTAACAGAACGGAAACACTCAAAATTAAAAGTTTCGTTTTGCACATGTTTGATTGAATGAGTGACTGAAAGAACCAAATCATGACTTCATATGTGATATGTCAACATATGTAATATGTGTAACTAGAAGAAAAGGGTAAGAATTAAAGAAAAAGTTTTGTTGTGGAACAAAAGGAGAAAGAGTACTAGGGATGAAAATGAGACGAGTATTTGTAATCCTAGTCCTATGCCTGATTTTAAAACTGTTGCATATCCGACGTAATTACCCTCGGGTATCAGTTATAACGGTTAGTTTGTTAAAATTATATGTTCGGATTATTAAATACATTTCTTACTATTTTAATTTTTATATACTTTTATTACCAAGAAAACTAGAAATATAAAAACTAAAAATGAGAGGGTTAGTTTCTATTACCCAAGGACAAATAAAAACATAAAGAAAATGTTTACGGGTATGGTTCGGATAAACGAGAATGTATGTTTTAGGTAATCAGGTTGAGACTCACCTAATACCAAACTCAACACATACCAACGAAATTTTTTAAAACTAATCCCATACCCGTCTAATTATCCCATCCCGAATGTTTCAGAGTTTTTGAGTTTCCCCGTCGGGTTCGGGTTCGTTTGCCATCCCCAAGAGAGGTTAACTTGGCAATTGGCTCCCTTTTATAAAGGATAGCCAGAGGTATTCCCCCAAACATGTTGTGCCAAGAATTCCGCAGCGATCCCACATTAAAATTTATAAAAAAAATAAAAAATATATTATTTCAATTCTATCATGAGATTGAAGTGTAAGGGTCATGGAGTGATCATCTTGTGGGCTTTGGAGACATTATCCTCTCTTGCTTTTTGAAATCTCCCGGATTGTTGTCCCTCTCACTTCCTTGACAAGGAAATCTCTTAAATATGAGTGGAGTCCGAAGCAAGCTGAAGCTTTTGAAACTCTTAAGCTGAAACTGACGCATGCACCAATTCTAGCTTTGCAAGATGGAACTGAGAACTTTGTAGTTCCCTGTGATGCATCACACACCTTCCTCGGTTGTGTGTTAATGCAGAGGAACAAAATCATAACATATGTGTCACGACAATTAAAAAACTCATGAACGGAACTATACGACTCATGATTTAGAGTTGGGTGCCATAATATTTTGCGCTAAAATTATGGAGACACTACCTCTACGGAGTTAAGTTCACTTTGTTCACTGACCATAAAAGTTTGAAGTATATTTTTGGTCAGAAATAATTAAACATGAGGCAGAGAAGATGGTTAGAAATTCTAAGTGACTACGATTGTGAAATCTGCTATCATGAAGGCAAGGCAAACGTAGTAGCCGATGACTTGAGCCGTAAAGAAAGAAAAAAGCCAAAAAGAGTTTGTGCCTTGAGACTCGATCTTCAGATTGATCTCATGAAACAAATCAAAGAGGCTAAAAAATCAGCCTTGGAAGAAACAGATGTTGAGAAAGAAGGAATGATACGTGCCCAAGTCCACATAACCATCATCCACGTCCCTTATTTTGCAATTTCAATTACTAAATCACGATCCCAAGTTTTCATTTGCAACGTGTGTTGAAGTCTAAGTAGTACTAGTGGTTCTTCTCCTAATTATTAGAATAGTGGGTTTGTTGTTTTACTTCAAGTCTAGTTCAATTTTCTTAGTCCTATAAAAGGCTCGTTGGATTGTAGAATGAATCATGAATGAAACATTATGAATTTAGTCTAAAACTCTCTCTTGATTTCTTTTGGTCATCTCTAATCCCCATTCTATCCATCTCAATCCAAGTGGTACACATCACTATAAAGATTCACATAACAAAAACCCAAAAATACAGAACCACAAAATCTGGTTTGAAACATTCACAGTTCGATTATTTTGTTTGCAATCTTCACATAACCAAAAGATCAAAGACAAACCCAGAAATAGACCAACGTACTTTGAAGAAATCGACCAACAAACTTTTATTTAATAGTTCGACCAACCTGAAAACAAAAATTAATGGAGTAAATCTCTGGGTTTTTTGGGACCCAGGAAACACCCAAAGCAAATCAGTTTTGGATAATTTCTAGAAGATATGGAGAGCTCACCTGGAAAACGAAAGCGAATGGGATAAACGGAGGTGAATCTCGAAATCTAAAATGGGTGTTTTAAGGGTAATTTTCTCATTTAACTTTTCCAACCAAACAGATTATCACTTTTGGTTGGAATTAATTCTAATTCATTCAAATACCAATTCCAATTCTAATTTTCCTTTAAAAAATTTTCGGTAAACCAACTCATATCATCACTTTTGGTTGGAATCAAGGGAACAAAAAGTGATAGTATTATCACTTTTGGTTGGAATTAATCCTAAGTCTATGGATCGAGAATTATCAACTCATCTATATCCAGTGGCGGAGTTTGGAAATTTTCGCAGGGGGGCCGGTAATTTTTTTTCATATAGGGGGGCCGGAACTATAAAATTTTCGGTCGAATACATATAAATTAACACTACTGAGCGAAAAATCGGCCGAATACGTATATTAACACTTCTGAGAGAAAAATCGGGGTGAGCGGGGCCCCCTCGGGCTCTTTATATCCTCCGCCCCTATCTATATCTATTAGGGGTGTTCAAAAAAATCCGAATCCGAAACCGAACCCGAATTATCCGAAAATCCGAATCCGAATTATCCGAAAATTCGGATATCCGAAATTTCGGATATCCGAAATTCGGATATCCGAATTTTCGGATTCGGATTCGGATAGTGATTTTCGGATATTTCGGATAGTTCGGATATCCGAATATCCGAAATATTATATTTATATATTTTTTTTAATTGTTTTTATTATTTAAAAATAAGAAAATTTGAATCAAAACCCGATATATTATATTTATATATTTTTATATGTATATTTTCTAATGTTTTTTAAGGTTTTTAATTGTTTTTGTAATTTTAAAATATTTTTTGTATATATTTTTTTATTTTTTTTATATTTTCGGATATCCGTTTCACTATCCGAATGGATATCCGAAATTTCGGATATCCGAATTTCGGATATCCGAAATTTCGGATACGGATTTGGATAGTGAAATTCACTATCCGAAATTTTCGGATATCCAAAATTCGGATATCTGAAATTTCGGATATCCGGTTTTGAACACCCCTAATATCTATCTATCCTATATAACAAACAGGGACATTTGGCAGCTCCATATTTCACCTGAGGTTTTTTTCCCGCTCAAATCACAAACTACCCGTTTAATAAAAAAACGCGGATCTAAAGCGGATCCGGATCCGGATCTAACATCTTGGATACTAATATCTTTTAACCCGCTTCCACCCTTCATTGCTTCATTTCTTCTGTTCCTGAAACCCTAATAATCGTCTCCTTTCTTCATCCTCCTCAGGCACCATCGCTGATGCCGACGCCTCTGCCGCGTCATCGGACAGATGTAGAAGGCGAAGGACAGGTAAAACCGAAGCGATCAAGTCAAATCTACCCTAGGTATTGCATTCGTGAACTTTGATCTGTATATTAGTAAGTCGGTGCTTAATTTCTGTTTAGTTTTTTGCAATTAAGTCCAGCATTATTGTTAATTTTATGAGCATTGAGTCCAATTGGTGTTCTTTAGACAAATTAGGGATTTTGTGTGATTTTACTTGAAATTGATGTTAATTTGACTATTAAATTGCTTTCAGTGGTTAAATAGGGTTTTAATTTATTAAAACACAACTCCCAAAGGGAAATTACATAGAGATAGAAGGCAAACTGGCAACAAGCTGCTCCGCCAACCCTTTTTGAATAGCAAAACCAAGTCTTTTAAAAACTACATCTATAGATCTTGGGGTCATAACATTACTATGCATGACCCGCTGTACTCGGTTAAGTAACTCCACGGCCTCTGGTGCAAGGAAACCAAAAGTGTCGAAAGCAAATGGTATAAACACGTGTTGGTTGTCAAGACACGCTTTCTTGTGTTTGGTCACTTTGCTCGAAGCAGCTTTTAGAGCAGCCTGACTCACCGTGAAAGCACTAACTCCCAAGCCCACCAGAGGGGAGACCCCTGTTAGATCTACACACGCATGTTTCCCACCTATCCACCCAAAGACCAAAATGTCAGCGGGTCCAAGTGTTGATCTTCCTTCCAATGGGTCCATCAAGAAATTCACTGGGGCCTCTTTCTTAGTAGAAACCCCGGCACGCCTAAATATGTCAAAAAGAACATCCCTAACCAAGTCGTGTCGGTACTTGAACCCCGGGAGCTCTCTACAATGAACCGCATGCTCCCCATAGGAGTCTAAACACGCCTTACGGCAAACAGGGCATAACTCGTCAACCGGGTATAGTGGTTAAATCGCTTGAAATTATATGGTTCTGATGGATTTTTGAGTTGTCGATGTATAATATGCTGAAGGTCATATGAATTTACATAAATATGTGCCAAATATGGTTGATAACTGTAGGGAAGATAACTTAAGGCATTGGAGGAATGGGATCTTGAGCTTATCTGCTGAAGCCCCTGGTCCACCTGGACCATCCGGTGCAATTATGTTGGCAGGTTCCAGAACAAAGAGGCCGATGTTTTTAACTGGTTCAGGCGATATCATGGTGGATATGACATTACTGATGAGCATTATTGGGTAGTAAGCTTTCTTTGTTCAATCTTGATGATTCATGCTTTTTTAATTTATTATAATTTCAAATTTATCTACCTAATCATCATGATGGAATGTTTTGAGTTTAAGTAATTAGATACTCACAAACAGTGATTAAAAATTGGTGACTGCTAACTTCAAATTCCAATACATGTCTAAATGTCCCCTTTTTTATTTAAGTCTATTACCGGAGCAGATCATGTTAGGGGCGTAAATGAGTCGTGTCGAGTATTTATGATTTTGCAATGTGCAGCGCAATCTGCATTTTAGTACTATCCATAGTAAGTATTTATGATTTTTATTTTATTTTTATTATTGTGGATATTAACCTTCATGATGACATATGAGTTGGTTTTTTCTTTTGTTTTGTAGATGAGACATATCATGGGACTAGCAATGAGTTAAGGGAGTTACTTGCATTAGAGTTATCAACACTTCCTAAAATACGTAAGGTTCATAGTTAAATGCAAGTTTACTTTTTTTTTGCCATTGGGATTTCAAAACCATGTACTTGTATATTTGAATTTGTTTAGTGAAGCTGGTCTTGATTGGTTTTTGTGTTGCAGGTTGTGGTCGACAGTAGTGTTACACATCAGTTGTCTGTAACAGAGCTAATACTGCATGATGTATGTTATTCTTATTAGTTATTACTCAAGAATAATATAACGGATTGTATTTATAAAATTCCATGACAATTAATAGTAGTATTCTTTTTTAGTAATTCTATTAATCTAATGCTTAAATCAATGATGTTAACCATAAAATTTCTTCCGGAAATAATAAAAAGATAATTAAAGTAAGAGATGTGTATTGAGCGGTAGTGTGTTGTAGTAAAAAGTAAAAACCTTACTTTCTCTCCAGTACTTATTTTTTCTGATTGTTTTGTTTTTTCCCCATCTCATCCTTTTACTGATTTTTCATTTTCCTTTTATTTTTTATTTTTTTTCTTTTCTTTGATTGTGAGAAAGCTTAACTGGTTACACTTTAAGTTTGTTTGGTATATTTTAAGTATGCTTTTAGAAAGCTTAACTTATTTAAAACCTCTAATCAAGTCTGGAATCAACCTAAAAAAAGCCTAAACTAGCCTTAAACAAGCCTAAAACAAGTCTAAAACTCCTAAAAATGGTATTCTTATACTATGCGCCTAACGTAAAAAAACGTCGCTTTTTTTTCGCCTGGCAGGCTCCGGGCTCGGCCTATGCGCCTTGACAACTGTGTTATTCTTATAATTTAATCAGTATAGAAGTTATTTTAACTATCATATATTCAAACACTGATGCAACTTCATGTAGGAAATAGTAGTTACATGTTTTAAAGAATGGTCTGTTTTATTGCAGAAACTGAGCAAGGAGTTGCACAGGCAATTATTCGATCTGTTGTAGATTTCAAAAGGGATCCTTGGCTCAAGTATATGATAGTGCAAAGGATCTTGTCAAGAAGATGCTCAATCCTGACCCGAAGTTACGTCTTACTGTTCAAGAAGTTCTTGGTAATGTCAAAATCCTTTATTTTTGGTACAGGTGGTAACAAACCCGATTTTGGGTAACAAGTTGAAACAGGTGGGCCCATTTGAGTAACAGGTCGAGACGGTTCGAGTCAGAAAGGGGTTGGGTATGGGGCGGGTAGGGTTGATGCTAAACACATTTTTTTACCAAAATTTCAAATTTTTAATAAACATATGGTATGCCATGTATGATTACAGAAGTGTAATTAGTTTAATAACAGTATATATTGTTAATAAAAACACAGTTTGGGGGACTTTCTACGCGGTCCATTTTAGCTACATTTTAAGTGATTTTTACCCATTTAAAGAAAAAATAACCCAATTCATAAGTAAATGGATAAAGATGGCACCTCTACTATCCGGTTATCGTATGTTATTCTTTCTTGATATGTTCTGAGTATTTCATGATCTTTTTTATTTTTACTTCTTATTACGAATCATCCATGGATACAAAATGCCAAAAAGGATCCAAATGTTTCTTTAGGGAAACCGTCAAGCAGTTCTCTATAATGAACAAGCTCAAGAAAAGAGCATTACAAGGTACTTTAAAAATTCATTATCGTGCAGGTTTTGTTTTGTGTCTTTTTTTTGTGTGTGTGTGCGGGTGCCATACTAAAATCCTTCTGATAATAAAGTTTACAGGTGATTGATGAGCATTTATCAGCTGAGAAAGTGGTGGTAATAAAACAAGTATTTGATCTGATGGATACTAGCAAACAAGCATAGATGAATATTATTGAGTTGAAAGCTGGTTTGCAGAAGCTTGGTCAACAAATCTCTGATGCAGATCTTCAAATACTTATGGAGCTGTAAGTAATGGAGAGGTAAAGATAAATAGTTTTTAGTATGTGTGGGGTCAAAAGGATAATATTTGTGCATTTTTTATTTTTGTTTTGTTATTTTAATAAATATTAAGCGTTATACTTGGTTACAGAAATTATGCTATTAATAGAATCTTAATTTGGATTTTTCAATAAAGTGATTTAGGTGGTTGCGTATGTTTTAAAAGTACACTTTAGTCAATTTTTGACAAGTTTCCGTTTTAGCTAATATTTTTTAAGTAATTTTTACTATAGGCCCAGTAAAAAAGGGTAACATGTCTGCATTTTCAAATTAAATTTCATTTGAATAGTTTTTGGTATGGTCAGGTCAAAAAGGGTAATATATGTTACGACAATGATAAAACCGATGAAAGAAAAATTTGTTAAATATTTTAAAGAAATATTTTAAAAATTTGTTAAATTTCATTTGCATTTTCAAATTAAATTTCATTCAAATTAAATTTCATTTTCAAATTAAATTAAATTTCATTCTAATGTGTAACAAATTAGCCGAACTTGAAAATAAAAATACTCTTTTTACGACAATGATAAAACCGATGAAAGAAAAATTTGTTAAATATTTTAAAGAAATGCCTCCGGTTATAACTTGTGCCGCCGCATTAAACCCTACAATTAATGTTTACGGTGTTGAAACCTTGATTGATAAAATAACTTACGATTTGGATTTGAATTCCGAAGATATTCATTTTTCAACCGTAACAAAAACTTATTTTAACAAATGTTTGCAAGATTTGTTTGATATTTATTTACATAAATATGGTACAACACAAACCCCACATGATACGATGGGCGCGGGCGCATCAAGTAGCAGCTCGAGGAATGTGAACTTAAATTTGTATAACGAAATGAGAAATGAATTTACTAAACGGGCTAGAGGGTCCATCCCGAGTAGCGAACTCGGAAGGTATACGGGAACAAACTTTTTATCATTTATGAGTCCGGATGTTTTTGAGGACTTTGATATTTTGGCTTGGTGGAAAGGAAACGAATCTACTTTTCCGGTCCTTTCCGCCATGGCCCGTGATTTACTAACCGTCCAAGCTTCCACGGTAGCTTCGGAATCCGTTTTTTTTTCTTAGTGGCAGGGTTTTATCTATTCGAAGAACTAGACTCACTCCCGCGGCAATGGAAATGTGCATTTGCTTGAAAGACCATTTGGATGCGGTAGATAGGAGACAAGATAGGGCTTCGCTTGAAGAAGAAATTGAAGTTGAAGAACTCATACACGAATCTGAGGTTAACCAAGGATTGGCGAGCCCACTTACAAATGAAGAACTCGCCGAAGATGATAGACTACGAGGATCCACTAGTAACTCCGAGAATGACGGCTAATATTAAACAAAAAAACTCCAAAAAATAAAAATATATATATTTTTTTCTCGTATTGTAATGTTTAATATTGTAATGTTTTGTGATTTCCGAACCCCTACAATATGAATAAACGTTGAACTATATGTTTTTCTTTTTCTCGTATTGTAATGTTGTAATATTTTTTAATTTATTTTAAATTTTTTTTAAAAAAAAAAAACCGGTTTAAACCGGTTCACCAACCCGAACCGGTCCAGAACCGACATGAACCGGTTCAATAGGTTCGACATTTTATACTTGCAAAACCGGTTTAACCCGAACCGGTTTGGGTCAAAACCGGTTTAGTGTTTGCGTTGACCAAACCGGTTCGGGCCGGTTCGAAACCGGTTCGGTTCAAAAACCGCCTTTTGTGCACCTCTAAATATATGTGCATTTTGTAGTTTTTTTAATAAATAGTTGAGCATTATATTTTATTATCTATATCATTGATATAGTTATGATCTGAATTTTTAAATAGAGTGACTTAGGAGGCTGTGTATGCACTAAAAAACATGTCGGTCGGTTTTGACCTATTTTGCTTTTAGATAAAATATTTCTTTTACCCATTTTTAATTCAATAAAAACATTAAAATTTCAAATATTTGTGCATGGAGCCGTTGACAGAGACGGGTACTTTGAATTATGGAGAATTTGTTGCAATTTCAATTCACTTGAAAAAAATGGGAATGATGATCATCTTAAATATGTTTATTGTATCTTTTGATCGAAATAAAAGTGGATATAGTGAGGATGAAGAACTAAAAAAGCCTTAATTCAACAATTTAATATTTCATTTCTCAACTGTCTTTATTAATTTTTTTTTTCTTATTACTAACTATTTAATATTATTTAACCGTGTAATATATGGGTAATATTTTTCACACCTTTATTCTAAAAATTAATTTGACACCTTTAGACAAATAAATTCCTTTCAAGCTGCAAAGAAAACAATTTTCGCTCTCTGTTTGTTTTGTCATGAAAATAAATAAGAATCATGACCAATCACAATTAAGGATTGGTTTGTTCTTGAAACAATTGGTTTTCACATATAGCAACTATATGTGACAATTTCTAGAGTTAAAACTTTTAATCTTAGATAGGGTTGAAAAAATTACAAATAAAACATCCAACGTTATAAAGAAATATTACAGATTTATTAATTATATTCAGCATATTTTATTCATTTCACATTGTATCGTTTATTCAGTCCTCATATAATACACGGATTCTAACACTAGTACTATATAATAAATAAAGGTTTTTCATACCACGTGTTGCATCCATATTCATTCTTATCATTTTTTTCCGTCTCTCTCTCTTATTAAATGCACCTCCATCTTTTAATAATAATATATTTTAAAAAAAATATTAATTATACTAATAAAACACATTTATTTTAAATTATCCTTATTATAAGAAACTTTGAAATCTAATTATGTAACTTTTATTTCAATCAAATAATAAATGAAAATCAAATTACATTAAATAGTACTTAACGTATTTTCGAAACCAAATTATATATTAATTTTTACATATTTTAAATTTTATTTTTTCTATCTTTAGTATATGATACATTTTTACACCTGTAAAATATACATATAAAAATTTAATAGTTTTATGTGTGTAGTACACGGATCTAGAGGTGCACAAACCGGGTTTTTTGAACCGAACCGGTTCCAAACCGGCCCAAACCGGTTTGCGTTGACCAAGCCTTAAACCGGTTTTGACTAAACCGGTTCGGGTTAAAACCGGTTTTTAACATATAGAATCCCGAACCTGTTGAACCGGTTCAGTTCGGTTCTAGACCGGTTCGGGTTGATCAACCGGTTTAAACCGGTTTTATAAAAAAAAATTAAAAATAAATATTTAACAAATAAAAACATAAAGTTCAACGTTTATTCATACTGTAGGAGTTCGTAAATCACAAAACATTACAAAATTAAACATTACAATTCGACAAAAAGAAAAATATATTTTTTTTTTGAGTTTTTTTGTTTAATTTTCGTCGTCATTCTCGGAGTTACTAGTCGATCCTCTTAGTCTATAATCTTCGGCGAGTTCTTCATTTGTAAGTGGGCTCGTCAATCCTTGGTTGACCTCAGATTCGTGTATGAATTCTTCAACTTCAATTTCGTCTTCAAGCGAACTCCTATCTTGTCTTCTATCTACCGCATCCAAATGGTCTTTCAAGCAAATGCACATTTCTATTGCCACGGGAGTGAGTCTAGTTCTTCGAATAGATAAAACCCTGCCACTAAGAGAAAAAACGGATTCCGAAGCTACCGTGGAAGCTTGGACGGTTAGTAAATCACGGGCCATGGCGGAAAGGACCGGAAAAGTAGATTCGTTTCCTTTCCACCAAGCAAAAATATCAAAGTTCTCAAAAACATCCGGACTCATAAATGATAAAAAGTTTGTTCTCGTATACCTTTCGAGTTCGCTACTCCGGGTGGACCCTCTAGCCCGTTTAGTAAATTCATTTCTCATTTCGTTATACAAATTTAAGTTCACATTCCTCGAGCTGCTACTTGATGCGCCCGCGCCCATCGTATCATGTGGGGTTTGTGTTGTACCATATTTATGTAAATAAATATCAAACAAATCTTGCAAACATTTGTTAAAATAAGTTTTTGTTACGGTTGAAAAATGAATATCTTCGGCATTCAAATCCAAATCGTAAGTTATTTTATCAATCAAGGTTTCAACACCGTAAACATTAATTGTAGGGTTTAATGCGACGGCACAAGTTATAACCGGAGGCATTTCTTTAAAATATTTAACAAATTTTTCTTTCATCGGTTTTATCATTCTCGTAAAAAGAGTATTTTTATTTTCAAGTTCGGCTAATTTGTTACACATTAAAAATATTTGTTTAAGAGCCAAAGGACTTGTGGGGTAATAAACCCCGGATAAAAAAGTAGTGGCGGTTTTGAAAACTTCGAGCAATTCGGTTATATTTTCAAGAATGTCCCAACTCGTAGACGGAAAACTTTGAATTTTACGACGCGGTTTTGAGGAAAGCATATCATGAAAAATTGATAAAGTATCTTTTTGTCGTATAGCACTATGAAACATTTTATAAGTTGAATTCCATCTTGTTGGGAGGTCCCAATTGGGACCTAAGCAAATCAAACCCGTATCGTTACATAATCTAATATATTCATGGTATCTTTTTTTACTACTACTAAAAACGTCTTTAAGCATGACTCGAAATGCATTACTTAATTCAATAACGGGTTCAACCGCAAGCCCGTCTTGCACGGCTAAGTTGATGATGTGTGCAATACATCGACTATGGAAAAAAAGCGCCGTTGCAAATCGGATTATATTTTAATATTAATTTTTGAACCACATTTGTATTATTTGAGGCATTATCAAAAGATATTGAAAATAATTTATTTTGTAATTTAAAATCGGTTATCACACCATCTAAAATGTGAAATAAATTTTGACCCGTGTGAGGATATTCAAACATCTCAAACGCGATTGTACGTTTCATCATTTGCCACGTATTGGGATCAACCCAATGAGCGGTAACGCAAATATATGAGTCGGGAATACCATGTGGAGCCGACCAAACGTCGGTGGTTAAGTTCACACCGGTTTCCAATTTTTCAAAACCTAAAATTAATTCTTTTTTTGCTTTTTTCTACATTTTTAGACAATCACGTCTAAGTGTACTACGACTTACTTGATGATAACGTGGTTGAAGGGCTTCTTGAATCATCCCCGTCACGAGCGGGTTGTCGAAGTGGTTGAACGCCAAACCTCTTTGAATAACTAACTTCGCCATTCTATCTCGAACAATATTTGGATCGAAGTTCCAAATTCCACCCTCGCTTGTCATAGATGCTTGACCCTCACCCGGAATATTCTTCAAACTCGGGCACGATTTTTCCAGATGAGTTTTTAGAGTAGAATTTGATTCCTTTTTAAAAAAACCACCACAATTTTTGCAACGAGCACATTCCAACCCGTTAGACAACTCACATAGATCGTAGTTTGACAAAATTGCGGGGTTCCTCGTTGTTGGTATGATTTTCACAACGCTAACTTCGTTAGAGGAAACACCAAAACTTGAATCTGCCATAGCGTTTTTTTGAGAGTTTTTTTGAGCGTTTTCGAGCGTTTTTTTATAAACGAGAGTGTAGAGAGCGGGTTTGAGAAGTGTGATTTAACCAAAACACCCACTACCTATTTATAATGTGTTTGTGTGTTAAAATAGGTGAAAAAAACGGTCAAAAAATGGGTCTAACGGTCAAAAACGGCTATATAGCCGTTATCCCAACGGTTATTTTTCGAAAATTAATGTTAAACCGGTTTGGCAAACCAGTTAAAAAAAACCGGTCTTAATTATATCCATGTAAACCGGTTCAAAACAGCCGGTTTAAAACCGCCGGTTCAAACCAGTTTGAAACCGGTTCCACCAAAACCGGTTTTAAATCGGGTCGGGTTTCGATTTGAAACCGGTTCAACTATTCCAAACCGGTTTTTTTGCCCACCTCTACACGGATCTATCAAGGGAACAAAAAAAAAAACTTTCAAATTGATGGAAAAATTGGGTCAAGAGAAAAGGACCGGTCTAGTCTGGAGTTGGACCGAGCCCAGCCCACAAGGCCTTTAACCAGGAAATACAAACAGATCATGCTTTATAAAAACAGGGTAAAAAAAGACCAAAAATTTAATGTACCACCAACATCAATCAACTCTCTTCAAACTTTTTTCAGTAATTTAACTACTTGTTAGCAATAGCATGCCATGGAGATTGTGTAAGTTTATACTTCTTATTGATAAAATAATTACTTGTTAGCATAACATGAATCTAGGTGGAGTTGTCACCCTCCCGCTTCTCCCCACGGTCGGCGACGTCTAGCGAAATATGATAGGAAGAGCATCAATTGCATTAGGAGACATTATTATTATTATTTTTTGAAATCCAGTTGTAGTATTGGGTCAACTGTTCTTCCCTGGTATTGGTATTGGGTCTTCCCCAGATTCAGTAATCTCTCTGCTCCATCAATCGATGCACACTTCGAAGCGCGATCCCCATTCCTATCACTCCAATCGAAGCCGAACCAGAGCAGTTTCACGGCCAACTGTTCTTCTACTGATAGCTCAAAAGACGAAACCCCAAAATCTTCAAAATCAATTTTACAACCTCAACCCTTGAACTCCGGCAAGCTCTCCCCTGTTTGAACTCCGGCAAGCTCCACCGTCATCGTTTTGGGTACCGATTCGAGATTCAGCCCCTGTTTGAACTCCGGCAAGCTCCACCGTCATCGTTTTGGGTACCGATTCGAGGTATGTAATACCCCAATGAACTCGTTTTTGAATTCTGAACAAAAGCCCTAAGATTTTGATTTGCAAACCGTACTCTTGAGGATCGAATTTTGATTTAAAAATCTGAGAGCGCCTAGGGTTTGTTTGGGGAAGAAGATGAACCGCAGCCTCCTGTTTAAAAACGTTTTTTTCTGGTTAAATAAATCACACGATTAGCAACCGATTGGTTTAATTTCAAATTGGGATCTGCCACAGTTAGCGCACTCATGACGTAGCTCTTTCTTGGTGGGGTGTCTGGGAGGGTGAGCAACTGTAGGTTGCTTTCCTCTCCTTCGTTTCTTGGGTGGGTTGATACCTGGCTTCCTACTCACCTCGAGACGGCGGACTTGTTATCACTTCTTGGTTTTGTTTGTTTCCAATGGGCTCTGCCAAGGGTAGGAGCATGGCATCCAGTGCCTCTGAAGGGGATGTTGGCTCCACCTCGTCCAATGGAGTGTGGCTATGCCCCTTTAGGAATTTCCACGAGTGTAAAGACGGCAAGCCTGGGTCCTCTGGGTATAACAGATTGGTCGCGCATTTTCAGCAATTTCATTTTAAAGATGATCGTAAAGAATCCCTTCAGGATGCACTATCCAAAGATTTAGACTTGTTTTCGAATGTTGGGGAAACCCTGCGGGTTTTTGGATATTGGTTGTGTGGGAGGTGCATGAAGACACACGCACTTAGTAGGGGGTGTCATCATCCAGATGGTGTTTTCACGTTCTCTAGGAAATCCGGGTCTGATGAGGATTTTGTCGTGGGGATCCCAAGGCCCCAAGATCCTGGGATGGTATTTGAGATTAGGACCCCGCAGGGAGTGATGGGAGATGTCGCTCTCCCTGAACGTGTTTTCTCCCTTTCGGTTCGAACTGTTAAGAGCATCCCCCCAAGCTGTCGTTTGACATTTGCACAAGCTTTGACAGGTGCCATCCGTAAAGTAGTAGCTTCCCCTGGGACTGTTGAAAACTGGGTCAAACTCTTGCTCTTACCCCGTTGTACCCTTAAGGTGGTTAAGCCGTCTGCCAGGCAGGAGCGAAGGTCGGGTAATCGAAAGTCCTTGCAATGTGATAGTATTTTGCGGGCCTTAGCTATGTGGAAGGAGGGCTCTGGTTTTGAGGTTTTGGTCAATTCCCTCCTCACCGATAGTGGAGAAGGGGTCGTGCGTGGGGGGAGGCACACCGGGAGATAGCTGAGGAGGTTAGCCCCAACATCAAGCAATGTCTCAGGAAAGTGAGTGATGGTCACTTCAATGCTGCAGTTAAGGTGTTGTGTTCCAGTGGGGTTGCTCCCCGGGGGGAATCTACCATGCAAGCCCTTATCGACAAACATCCCTTCGCGCCGCCCCCGAACCTCCCTTCAATTCCTCTTTCCCAACCTGCGTTATCCGTGGATGAAGACTGCGTTCACAGGTGTGTGAAATATTTTCCGAAAGGGACATCTTGTGGGCGTGATGGCCTCCGGGCCCAACACCTGTTGGACGCTCTTAGCGGCGAGGGGTCGGCGACTGCCTCGGGACTGCTTACTGCCATCACTGAAGTGGTAAACCTTTGGCTAGGGGGGTTATGTCCTAGGGTGCTTGCGGATTTTGTTGCTTCGGCCCCCCTAACCCCTTTGTTGAAGCCTGATAATGGAATTCGCCCCATTGCTGTGGGGGCAATTTGGAGAAGATTGGTCTCCAAAGTAGCCATGAAGAAAGTTGAGAAAGAAGCTGTTACGTACTTGGGGGACTATCAATTTAGGGTGGGGTCCCCAATGGTGCGGAGGCGGTGCTGCACAGCGCTAACAGGTTCCTTAATTCTTTTCATTCAGATGGCTCGCTGGCCATGCTTACGGTTGATTTTTCCAACGCCTTCAACTTAGTTGACCGTTCGGTTTTGCTTCGCGAGGTCCATCGCCAATGCCCCTCCATATTCCCGTGGGTTCAATTTCTGTATGCCCAGCCTGCTAGGCTATACATGGGGAATGACCGCATCGGGGCATTCACGGGGGTCCAGCAGGGGGATCCCTTGGGACCTTTGCTTTTTGCCCTAGCCTTACACCCCTTAGTGCTTCAGGTGCAGGAAAACTGCAAACTCCCCTTCCATGCTTGGTACTTGGATGACGGGACGGTTATCGGGGACGCTGTTCAGGTTGCTAAAGCTCTTGACATCATCGGTTCGGAGGGTCCAGCCTTGGGGCTACGGCTTAATATTAGAAAAACTGAGGTATTTTGGCTGACATGTAACGGGGTGAAGGTTCGGCCAGGGCTTTTCCCCAGTGAGATTGGGAGGCCGGAGAGAGGTGTCAAACTGCTAGGAGGGGCAGTCAACTGTGATGCCAGTTTTATTAGTGGTCCAACGGCTAAGAGGGCAACGCGAGCTGTTGACATCATGGGGCACCTTCCCTTGTTGCGGGATCCTCAAAGCGAACTCCTCTTGCTTAGATCTTGTATGGGGGTTGCAAAGTTGCTATTTGGTTTGCGAACTTGCCAACCCCTTTTTGTGGATGATGCGGTTTCATGTTTTGATAAAGGTCTTCGAGAGGCAATAGAAGACATTGTCGTATGTGGGGGCCCTTTTTTTGGTGAACTCCAGTGGCGGATCGCGACCTTGCCGATGTGGCTAGGTGGGTTGGGCCTTCTGTCGGCCCGGGATGTGGCTGCCTATGCCTTTGTGGCTTCCAGGTCTCAATCTTGGGAGTTGCAGGACCACATCTTACGCAACAGTGGGGTTGCTACCACTGACCCGGATTATGCCAGCGCCCTGGATCGATTGCATGAATCTCTCCCTGATTTTGATCTCGGCGGTTTCTCTAACAAAGACACCGCCCCCAAAAAACCACAGAAAACTTTGGCGAATACCCTTTGTTGTCGAATCGCACAAAGTTTGGGAGAAGATTTCCTTTTGTCCCCTCGCCAGAAAGCCGTCATTGAATGCTTACAGAGGCCTCACGCCCAAGATTTCTTAATTGTTATTCCTATTGAAGGTCTGGGTCAACGTATGTCAGCGGTGGAGTACCGGTCAATCCTTAAGTACCGTCTGATGATCCCCATGTTCCCGAATGATGAAACTTGCCCAGTCTGCCGTAAAGCATGCCTGGATAAATACGGGGAGCATGCGTTACACTGTAGAGAGCTGCCGGGGTTTAAATATCGCCATGATTTTGTTCGAGACGCGTTAATGGATATTCTCAGACGAGCAGGGATCTCGGCAAAGAAAGAGGCAACGGTTAATTTTCTTACGGACCCGGCGGAAGGGAGGTCCACCCTACGCCCGGCGGACGTGCTAGTTTTTGGTTGGGAGGGAAACATGCTTGTGTCGATCTCACAGGTGTATCCCCCCTAGCTGGGTTGCGGGAAAATGGGTTTGTGGCGGGGCAAGCGGTTATGAAAGCAGAGTCAAAGAAGGTGGGAAAGCACGCGAAAACTTGTGAGGATAATCAGCATGCCTTTGTCCCCTGGCGTTTGACACGTTCGGCTCCTTGGCGCCGGAGGCGGTTCGGTTCTTGGCTAGAGTTCAGCGTGTGGTCCACAACAACTTTACGACTCCTCAGGGGCGAGGCTTTGTTTTTAGTAGATTAGGGTTTTCCATTCAGAAGGGGATGACGGCGCAGTTTGTTGCCCGTCTACCTGCTATCCTTATGTAATTTGCCTTGTTGATGTTAATACATTTTGAATATTTCCTTTAAAAAAAAAAAAAAAAAAATTACCATCCAAAATGAAATTGCATTCAGAAATGATAGTGATACATTGAATCAAGATGTTCCCTTGGCTATAAAATCTTATATATCCAATCTATGCTTCTTAAATGTAACCTTCTAAAAGAGAGAGTTCATAAATTCAAAATCAGAGTCTACATCTGCTGGACCAGTTAGGAGATCCAATGATGATGAACTTCCCCACTCTGTGAAAATATTTGATTCTGAGGTAGCTGGGGAGATGAACGGTGGTGAATAGACTCGCAATGAGTTATAGAAATTTGATTCCGGGGTGGTAGCTGGGGAAATTAATGGTTCCAGATTAGCCGGGAAATCCAATGATGGTGGACTACCCCATTCTGTGAAAAAGTTTGATTCAGGGGTAGCTGGGGAGATAACAGCTTGTGAATAGACTTGCCATAGTTCATCATCACAATGATTTGGAAAATGAAACTGGTGGTGATCTTCCATGAGTCCAGATGATGTTGAAGGGAAGGAAAATGAAGATGGAACAGTGTCAGTGTAACCACCTAAATCCGAGGTGTTTACACGCAAGTTGGCTCTGAGATTTGAGAGCATCTCACCAGGATTCGGCGGTGATAGTTGGTGGAAGGTAGGCGTTATTTCATGGTTTTGAGGCGAAGGTGACAGTGGTGGTGAAGCCGACTGGACACCAAGGATGCACGTGTGTTTTCCTTTGTATGCGATATCAAATACGGTTGAGTCTTCGTCTTTTCTCTGTACTTGTTTTTTTGCGAAACATTTCTGTGAATTACAGTATGAGCATTTATAATAGCTCCTGCAAGACATAACAAAAATAAGCATCTAAAATTAAATTTAAGTGCAGAGACTGTGGGACCTATTCTGTTATAAATGGGTCCCACAGGCGGCGGCGAAATCAAGTAATACAATACAAGTTTACCTTGGAAATTTAGCACCCAAAATGTCTTTCTGCCCATACTTCCTCCAGTTGTAACCATCGTCAATGTTATCCTCTAACCTATTGCCACTGCATATTATTACGTGATCTTCCAATGTCATGGACCCCTTTCTGTGACCAAGCAAGAAAACAAAAGATTTATATTTTGTACATTCACAAAGTTATTATCGCGCAAGTGAAAATACAAGAATTTCAAGATACCTCTTTTTGGAGGTGACATTTTGGCCCTGTTGACCGGAAAAAGGTCGGTCAAACTCGAACTCTTCACTTCCTGGGCTCCTAAAGGATACCGAGGACTCAGGTTCCCGAGGCTGCCCAGCATAGACGCCCGATTGGAGAACCAAAAGAGCGTTGTCATAAATCGATAATATCTTTTGTATCAAGAATTCTCTTGTTTCAGGTGAATGCAGATTAACCCTTAGACTTTCAGCCAATTGTAGCCCTTGAGTTAGCTCATGAATGAGCGTCTTCTCTTCATAAACACAAGCACTGGCCATATCTTTGTGGTACAAATCTAGATGCAGGAGGTACAAGCTGGACTGGGTTGATATTTAAAGTCAATGCAAGTTCATCAGATGTGCAAGAGCTTGTATGATATGGAGATAGGATGGTGCAAGTTAAATGAAAGGAAGGAGTAGAGATGGTGTATATATAGGGAGTTAGATTATTATTTGGTGGGAGAGTCAAAGATGGACCGAAGAAACCGAGTGAATGTTTTTAGTTTCCGACGTGGACCAGCTTTTTTAAGTCTTAATCAATGTTTTTAAAACCGGACCGGCCGGTCGGACCGGGAACCGTGACCTCCACCGGTCCGGTTACATGCTCTGAGACCGTTTGCTGGTTGAACCGGGCGGTTCAAGCGATTCAGCGGTCGAACCGCGAACCGGTGGTCGAACCGGTGGTCGAACCGGGTAGTTTAATTTAAAAAAAAAAATTTAATATTTTTTATCTTTTTTATCCTATAATCCTCCTACTTAATTCTATTTACAATTTTAACTCAATTTGGCTCTTTCCTTTTAACTTATACGCTGCCACAGGTCCTCCAAAACCCAAATCAAAATTAAAATTGAAGATTCAAAAGAATTAAAATTCCTACAACCCTCGTCCTTGACTCAAAATTGTTTAAATGGTTGTATATGTAGTATTTGGAATTTTTATATTTTTCTATATATTTTTATGAATATTTATATTATTTATTGAGTCATCCGGTTCTTAAATCCGGTCCGACCAGTGAACCTCTAAGACGTCCGGTTCATTGTTCGGTCCGGTTCCGAAAACATTGGTCTTAACCAATGCCACTGGAAGTTAATTTATTCATAAAGTCATGACAAATTTTTTTTTGAAAGGCGAACATTGAATGTGTGACGTCGCACCCCCCGTTACATGGGAGAGCCTCGTCCAACTCCGGCCAATATGTTGTCTTAACCGGGCCCACTTGGCGTCAGATTTAGAGAGCTTTCAAGGAAAAACCCACCCAATACGGCCCCTTCCGGGCTTGAGGGAGAGCCAAGGCTCCAACCCTGGATCGACGTGGGTAAAACCCTGGTGCATCAGCCTAAAAGGCCTCATTTGCGATGGCGCATAAATTAATGGTGATGACATGGATTAAACCCGGGTCACTTAAAACTTCTGGCCTCACCTCAAGTACTACACCATAACTTCTTTAGCTATAAAGTTCATGACAAGTTGACAACACTTCCGTACTGCTCTCAAGAAATAAAAAAAGATGACTTATTCGGTAATAAATTAAAATTTATTCCTAACAACGCGTCCTGTTACTCGCACACACGTGATGTAAAATAGAGTTGGCCAATTCATATTCAACTATAAAACCAATTAAATGTTTTTATTTACTTTTTAAAAACATTATAAATAGTTTTTTTTAAAACGTTTCTTTTAATTTTCTATAAAAAGTTTTTTTTATAGAAAGTGTTTTTAAACTTTTTATTTTTAAATATAATGATTTTTCAAGGGACAAATATGATGAGTTTTAATGTGATTGTTCAGGAAGGGGATACGTATAGCTTGACCTTTAATTAAATGATCGGTTATTTAGGTCGGTTGATAAAGTAATTTACGCATATACTTAATACTTGGTTAAAAATAACAATTAGGTGTAAATGTTACTTAATGATTCATAAGACATGAACCCAGTAATGTATAAATGTATGCTACATTTTTTTTACAAGATTAAGTAATTATTTACACCGTTATTACATTTACGTGGAGTTAAAGTTTTAAATCGCATAGCTAGTAGGGTCGCCAGGGTGTTCCGCTATCCCTAATCATGATGTGTACTTTAACCGTATTACTATAGGGTGATTCTAACCGCACACGGAATATTGCTAATTGGACCCGCCGCCGCCTTATACGCCCTCGCATAGGTCAATACGAGGGCGTATAGAGTTCAGTCACTGCCAACAGAATGCCACGTGTCATTCTCTGTCTGGCGGCTAGTCCAATACGTGGCGTATTGACCTATACACAGCGTATGAGGCACGGGTTATATTTTTGATTCAAAAGTTGGAAGGTTTGAGAGTTTTATGAATCCTATACGTGGCGTATTGACCTATACGCCACGTATAGGTATTTTTTATTTAATTATATATTTTTTATTTTATTTATATTTTGTTTATTTTTATTTTAATTTATATAATTTTGTTAATATAAGTTTGTTAATCAAACAAAATATTAAACATTACAAACCAAACAAAATATTAAACATTACAAACCAAACAAAATATTAAACAATACAACCAAAGAAATAAACTAAAATTATATACGTTACATCAAAAAATTAAATATATACATTAAAATGTTTTACATACATAACAAAGAAATGAACAAAATACAAATAAAAGAACTAAACCTGACCGGCTCCGCCGTCACCCTGACCCGCCCCGCCCTCACCTTGAACGGGGTCGTCCGGATAATGACGTGGCGGTGGTAGTGGGGGTGGCTCGATGCCGGCAGCTCGTGACTGATTCACGAGCTGTCCAACCGCCCATATCATCAGGTCCTCCATGCGATCGAGTTGACGACCCTGTCGCCGTGAGTCGGCAACAAGGCCATCAAGCAATGCCTGGGTAGCCCTATCCAGCCTAACAGACCGACGTACATGTCGGGGATGCTGTGGCGGATGCTCGTGGACCTGCTCGACGTGTGGCGGCTCGTCCTCAATCACCACACCCTGTAGCGGCTGAGGCATAGGCGGGTCCCCCTGTCCAGGCATCTGCGGCAACGGCACCGGGACCCAAACCTGGTCCTGGACGGCCCCTACGAACCGAAGGCCCTGCGGGAATCGGTGCGTGATGCGCATGCCGCTCGCCGTGCGACGGTCTAATCGGACAGGGGGAATGGGCGGTAATATCGCAGGCTCATGGTCGTCAAATGGTATGACCAACCGCATGATATGCGTGATGAAAGCACCGCCATATAAAAGTCCGCGCTTTTGTCGAATATAGGCAGAAGCAAAATAAAGCGCCATGCTCGTAGACAGGTCGCACCGCCTCCCAGTAAGCAGGCAGAAAAGGAAGAAAAGATCTCTATCAGTGCACCACTCACGGCTTTTCAGACGCGGTGCGATCGACGTCGAAATAAGCCGGTGCAGATATCTATACAAAGGGTCTCTAATACCCGAGACCCTCCCCTTGGTACCCAACCAAGGACTATCTGAAATCAAGCCCCAAAAAACAAGGACTTCCTCCTTGTCCACCTCCGTCACCGCCTTGGTGAAAAGCGGCGTGACCGTCTCAGGCTCGTAGTATAAGCCCGTCGTGACGGCCCACTGACGGAGGGTCTGACGGTAAACGACCCCAAAAATAGAAAAAGAAATACGATCCGGATCAATATCCGGCGCCTCCCCGGGTAGAGGCTGCAGCCCAGTCTCTGAGTAGATGAACGTCGAGAGAAACTCGACGACCAGCTCTCGGTATGTATCCTCAAAAGAAAGGTCAAAAAGACGCGACCATGGCGTGTCCTGACCGATGATGGCCCTAGCTCGCTCGGCCTCTTGCACCTCCTCGAGGAGGGCCCAATCCACCGCCGTACCTAGACCCATCTACACTTCCCGGAGCTTCTGGCAACGGGAATAAGCCTCCGTATCGGGCGTAAAATCTAGAAAAGGGTAGTGCGCAAGATCGTCTAGCTGATCCATCTCAATATCATCATCATGATCCGCCATATCTGATAATAATTAATTGTTTTTAATTTTTTAATTTAAATAATAAATAATAATAATAATATATCGTTTAAATTTTAAATAATAAATAATAATAATATATTGTTTTTAATTTAAATAATAAATAATAATAATAATATATTGTTTAATTTTTAAATAATAAATAATAATAATAATAATTTTTTTTATTTTAAATATTAAATAATAAATAATAATAATAATATATTGTTTTTAATTTAAATAATAAATAATAATAATATATTGTTTTTAATTGAAATAATAATATATTTTTTAAATTTTAAATAATAAATAATAATAATAATTAATTTTTTTTATTTTAAATAATAAATAATAATAATAATTATTAATTTTTTAAAAACCTATACGCCACGTATAGGCTTATACGTGGCGTATAGGCGGTTGCGGGGCAAAATAAGCCATACGCAGGCCAATTAAGCCATACGCGGGCGAGTTGCCGGGTAAACCAAGCCATACGCGACCCAAACCAGGCCATACGCAGGCAAGTGACCGGGTAATCCTAGCCATACGCAGCGTATAGACTTATACGTGGCGTATGGCTTCATCGTCTTCCTAAGACGAACTATACGCCACGTATGGCCCTATACGTGGCGTATAGTTCTTAAGTTCAAACCTAAAAATCGCTAATCTACCCAGTTTTACCCGCTAATATTCAATATAAACCTAACATTAATGATCGTGGGTGTAGAGACGTACCTTTTCGAAGTTTTTTTGAGACGACAATCCTAATCAACGAGCTTTTTTGTCGGATGCGTATAGGTTTGTGTTTGTTTGTTTTGGGTCGTTTGGTTCTGTACGCTACCGTTTCCTGGTATATCAAGTGGCTATACGCCGCGTATAGATCAATACGTGGCGTATCGCAATCAACTTTTGGTATTCTGTACGCCGCGTATTGCCCTATACGTGGCGTATAGAATATTAATATAAAATTAGTTATATTTAATTAAAATTAATCAAAAAATAATAAAATATTAATTATAATTAACTTAAAATTAATTTAAAATAATTAAAATTACAAATAATTAAAATTTAAAATAATTAAATTGACCCTATACTTAAAATTAATAAAAAACTAATAAAGCATCATCCGTGAGTCGTGAAGTATTGTGGAATTGTAGATCCATTAGTAGTCATTATTTTCTTAAATCGTTCAATACGATCACTGTATATATTTTCCCATTTTGCTGCATCATCATTTCGGTGCAAATTCCAAAGTGCATTCGGCGAGGGAATCGGAAAATCTCCGTCTAACTTGACGTGGATGAAATGAGCCCTGTTGACGTGAACTAATGATACCGTTTGATGTTGAGCGTGAACGTTTGGACCAAACCACAATGGAAAAAATGTTTGATTACCGGCGATGCTTAAAAGATGAACAATCACCCCAAATCTTTGAGCAATTAGGAGTCCTGTGTATGGCATCGACATCCAACGACTAACTGGTGCGGCTTTCACATCCTGCCAATCTATTGTCTGACGTAGCATATCATACTCTTGAAAGGCGACTCTGTCAAAAACAGTTCTCCACCATTCCTCTTTATTGTCCATCTCCTGTAGAAGTTGTTGTCTGATAAAAAGCCACCGGTTTTCATTTAACCCTAAGCCCAAAGCTACCGATCGAAAACCACAGTTACCGTCGGGATTTACATCATGTATTTGTGAAATGTACGGATGAAAGACAGACGGTATCAAATCCTTAAAACAATTTATATTGTTAACCGCATCTTTCCCCATAATCAATGGAAAACCAAGATAGGCGTTATCATCTTGTGGTTGCTTTCCTTTACCCTTCGTTGGACGACGGTGTTGAATGACCGAACTCGCTTGTATTGAGTCTTGTGACGCAATGTACGAGTTGTGTCTCGCAGGGTCACATTTGCTTTGTTGGGATCCTGTGAATGAGCTGTTTCTCGCGACATCCTGTTTCCTTTGTTGTTGCTTTTTCAAAGTTGGACGACCGCGAGTATCTTCTTGTATCACAGGCGCTTTCTTGTTAATTTTGCTTGGAAAGACCACCCCTGCGATTCTCGACAGCATACTTCTTTTGACCTGATCAGGTTCTGAAATAATTTTGTTTCTCACTTGACCAAGTACTTTATCCACGTCTACATTTTCATCATCGACAAACGACGGTTTTAAATCAAGTTTCCTCCAGAAGACGTCCAACGCATCTAGCGGGATTCTGCCACCTGTAGCTTCGATACTTGCCAGACGACAAGCACACGGCAACCCACAACTACTGAAAAGTTGGCAACCACACGTTGCATTTTGTTTCCGTATATGTGATAACTTGTACCACTCGTTTTCTAACAAATTTAGAGGTTTATGTGAAACCTTACCGTGCAGGTTATCAAACAATTCAATAGCTATGTGGCTATCCATTTTTCTTATGAGGCTTGTTCCAAACGCAAACTGTAATTGATAATATTGATCTGTTATGTAACATCCCAAAATGTCGAGAAATAAAGTTAACGAGTTCAAGCGGGCCGAAGTCGGGCCGGGTCAGTCGCGAACCGGGCTTGGGGAGGTCTCCCCTATAAATAGCCAAAGTCACCACATGTTTCTCTCATTTGCAATTCTAGAGAGAGAAAAACCGTAGAGAGAGAAAGTGTCGGAATCGCACAATATTGCACCCGCTCGTGTCTTCTGCACTCGTGAAGAGAACCTCCAAAGCGGAATCGTCATCCAGGTAACCATTCGAGCTAAATCTGAGTTTTAGTTCGTTTTTGGGTTTTTCGGGTTTTGGGTGAAAAGGTAAGGTTTGAACGGATGAAACTGAAAGATAATCATGGATTTGAGTCCCTTAAGGGAAAACAAACGTTTTGAATGCAAACGGGTTCGGAATCTTGACATGATCAGACCGAATGCGAAAGTTAGGGTTTTTCGCGAAGAACAGGTCGTGCGCACGGAGCAGGTCCTGCGCACTTGCTAAGTGCGCAGGAGGAGGAACCTGCGCACTTGCTAAGTGCGCAGGAGAAGGAACCTGCGCACTTGCTAAGTGCGCAGGAGGAGGGACCTGCGCACTTACTAAGTGCGCAGGAGGCAGAGTCTGCGCACTTGCTAAGTGCGCAGGCAGTAGGGTCTGCGCACTTGCTAAGTGCGCAGACATCAGACTGGTTAAGCAAAGTTATTATGTTTAGAAGGGTTAAACCGTTAGAGTCGGTAATTGTCTGATGTGTATGTAACTACTCAATTCAGATCGTACGTGAAGTCATTGGACCTTCGTTTAGGACAACCGAGACTAGCTTATCAGGTGAGTTCTAGAGCCCTCTTTTAAATGTTTTGTTAATGTTTTTAGGCTGGTGTGCATACTTACGAAATGATGTTTAACGAAATGATGTTTAACGAAATGATGTTTAACGAAATGATGTTTTAACGAAATGATGTTTAACGAAAGGAAAGGTTTTGAAATGTTGAAACGATGTTTACGAAAGGAAAGGTTTTGAAATGTTTTTGCCAAAAAGGGTTACGAATGCTTTATGAACGGTTTAAATGAGGAAATGTTTAATGAGAAGAGAAAGAGGTAAAGGTTTTAAAGAAGTCATTACAAATCTAATCTGTCGAATGAATGGAATTGACGAATGAAGTCTGGGAATGAGATTCCCAGCCTTGTGGTAGATTATGGACAGCGAGCCATAGTTGCCACAAGAACAACAGGGGCATTGTCTATGTGGCATGTCAATGGTTATGATGTTGTACAACTGGTAAAGGGAGTAACGACGGTTACTCAGGGGTTAACGTGACCCTATGTAAGGTTAAATTATGATCCGACGGTGTCATTGGCCGTGAGCCGTGGCCGTCGATGGAAGTTGTCGGTTTATGGACATGAGAGCCATAAGGGCAACTTAATGGGTATTGTCGGTCCTCGTGTAGTTAGCCTTGGGGGCAATACCAAAAAGGGAATTGACGGAATGTATGGTATTGTCGGTCTTCGTGCAGTTAGCCTTAGGGGCAATACCATACTAAATGACGGAACGAAGGGTAACACAGATTTAGATAATAATGTATGACTTAAATGAATGTTAAAAGTTTTAAAGAACGATCCGTTTAACGGTGTTTATGATTATGATGTTGATGATGATATGGGTACGAAACCTTTTTAAAGATCTTATTATTACATGCTTTTGTGAAAGGTTTTACTAAATGAATGATACGTTTTTGGCAAATGTTAATGTTAAAGTTTTTATGAAATGCTAGAACTCACCAGCGTAGCTGACTTTTTAGTATGCACATTCAGGTTAAGGCAGGTATGGACGATGGACGGTGATGCTTGGCAAGCGAGAAGAGTTACCTGGTCGATCATGAAGACTGGCATCCCGTTATGAGTTGTTTATGTTAAGTTTATGTAATTATGTTTTAAACAATGTTTACGCTTCCGCATGTATGAACAATGATGACGTTATGTTTGAATGAAATTTTCCGCTGCGTTATTTGATATTCATGTTTAAGAACTGTTTGTGAATGAGTAAATCCAACGAGTGAGGCCTCCCGGGTTTGGGGCCTTACAAGTTGGTATCAGAGCAATAGTTTGAGAGATTCGGACACTCCCAGTGTCTGAACTTAAACTGTGAATGGGACCGAAAGCGGATGCCAGTACGGGTAACTCGAGCCATAGCATCAGGTATGAAAAGTAGAGTATGTGTATGTAGTATGCCTTAGAAAGGGTTATGAAAGGACTTGTGTTCGGATGGAATCACAAAGGTGGTCAAATAGAAATCGAAAGGTAGTGTAATGGTTAATTGCAGATGGCCAGTGTATATTAACATCTTACAGTACTTATTGAATTTTATTTGTTAACTAGCGTGATGACATTGGATTTCTTGTCTTATAGAACGAAATGGCGAGAAGAGGGAACGGAAGGCGTGGTGGCCGTACCGGTGGTCGTACCGGCGGTCGAAATGGTAGGCGTGGCAGGATTCCTGCGCGCCAAGAGCACAGCGAAGAAGGAAGTGTTCACACTGAACCGACGGTTAGTGTGCATGGAACTGAACAGACACAGGTTGCAGAACAACCTTTCACTTTTGAACCAGAAGTGAGAGCAGCCATAGCTCGAGAGTTCTCCGAGTTGATGAAGAATTCTCTGCCAGGTCTGTTGGCAGAAGCATTGAAGCAGGTCAATGGGGAAGGTGGGTCTAACCCGACGGTTGATACCCCGAACACTGAGGCAATCAACGCACCGCCTGCTCGCGGATGCGACTATAAGTCCTTCAAGGCATGTGACCCGCCAGTCCTGACAGGAAAGAAAGACGCGGTAGCTACGTTTGACTGGATAATCCGTATGGAGGCTGCCATCCGTCTCAGCGAATGTCGAGCGGATCAAGTTGTGAAATTTGCTGCTAACTCCTTGAGGGATGAAGCATCCCATTGGTAGGAAGGTGTACGTCAGGCAAAAGGGAGCGAGATTGTGGATGCGATGATGTTGGTTGACTTGAAAACTTTGGTGATCAAGAATTTATGCCCAAGGAACGAGATTGAGAAGGTAGAGAGGGAATTTCTGGGTTTGAAGGCCGGGAACATGATGCACCGGCAATATACAACCCGATTCAATGAACTGGCACGTCTGGTGCCACACCTTGTCACTACTGAAGAGAGAAAGATTGCCTGCTATATTCATGGGTTGCCGGACCAGGTCCGCACCTATGTTAAGGCAAACGCCCCTACTACCTATGATTCGGTAGTAGAACTGAGCGGCGTAGTATTTGATGATCTGGCACTGAATGTCGCCGCCATCGAGGAACCAAAGAAGAGACCGAGCTTCTCAAACAAGCGAACTGGTGGAAAGGTGTTTGGGGCTCGCGATAAAAGGGCTCGGGTGGATGAGCCGACTGTTTGTAAGAAGTGTGGAAAGGAGCATGTAGGTGAATGTAGACTGGGATCTAACCTGTGCTTTAAGTGTGGCAAGACCGGACACTACGCCCATGAGTGCACACAACACTACAGCCAAGGATGGGGGAAACCGGGAAGGGAAAGGGCCCGGAAAAGAAGGGAGAGGGATCTCGTGCAAAGACTCGTGCGTACGCGCTGACGCAAGACCAGGCCAGAATGGACCCCGACGTGGCGTCAGGTACGTTCGTCCTTGACAACACTCTTGTTTCTGTGTTATTTGATTCGGGTGCCAGTAAGAGTTTTATATCTGCGACTTTTTGTAAACGCGTGAAGTACACTGTCAGTAAGTTAGAAAGGGCCTTTAGCGTAGAAACCGCTGAGGGTAGAACTGCAAGAGTAACCGATGTAGTTGAAAACTCCACGATAAAAATAGAAGGTCATAGGTTCCCTGTCAGATTGTGTGTTATGGTTTTGGGAGGGTTCGATGTCGTGTTAGGCATGGATTGGCTAACTGCCAATGAAGCGCAAATTATATGTAAAAGAAAGATAATCCGACTCAAGGCTCCGGATGGTAGCAAAGGCGAGGTTTTTGGAGATCGTGACGTCCCGATGCCAAACGTCATCTCGATGATTAAGGCAACAGATTACTTGAGGCGCGGATGCGAGGCTTATCTGGTGTATGTGATTGACAAGTGTAAGGAAGTGAAGGAACTAGACGATGTACCCGTGGTACGCGAGTACCCGGAGGTGTTTCCAGAGGATTTGCCTGGGATACCACCCGACAGAGAGATTGAGTTCCGAATCGACTTAGTACCAGATGCCCAGCCCGTGGCTAAGGCTCCATATCGACTAGCACCAGTGGAAATGAAAGAACTTATGGTATAACTAGACGAGTTACTTGAGAAAGGATTTATCCAACCAAGCATCTCACCTTGGGGTGCTCCGGTGTTGTTCGTAAAGAAGAAAGACGGTTCGATGAGAATGTGTATTTATTATCGTGAGTTGAACAAACGTACCGTGAAGAACAAGTACCCGTTACCAAGGATCGACGACCTGTTCGATCAATTGCAAGGCGCAAGTTGGTTCTCAAAGATCGACCTTCGATCCGGGTACCATCAGTTGAAGGTGAGGGATGAAGATATACCGAAAACGGCATTTCGCACACGTTATGGACACTTTGAGTTCCGCGTAATGTCTTTTGGATTGACGAACGCCCCTGCAGCATTTATGGATTTGATGAATAGAGTTTGTCGACCCATGCTGGATCGATCGGTGATCGTGTTCATCGATGATATCCTCATCTACTCCAAGAATGAGGGTGATCACGCGTGTCACTTGAAAGAGGTATTGGAAGCTCTAAAGAAGGAAATGTTGTATGCTAAGTTCTCCAAATGCGCGTTCTGGCTTAGGGAAGTCCAATTCCTAGGTCACGTCATTAACACGAACGGCATTATGGTTGACCCAGCAAAGATAATGACGGTAAGGGAATGGAATACTCCTAAGACGCTAACTGAAATCCCCAGCTTCTTGGGATTGGCAGGCTACTATCGGAGATTCATCCAGGACTTCTCGAAAATAGCTTCGCCATTGACAAAGTTGACTCGGAAGGAGGTTAAGTATGAATGGGGTTCGACCCAAGATGAGGCGTTTAAGAAATTGAAGGAAAAGCTAACTCAAGCTCCAGTCTTGGCCCTTCCCGAGGGCAGTGAAGATTTGGTGGTATACTCTGACGCTTCGGGTCAGGGATTGGGGTGTGTGTTGATGCAGCGTGGTAGAGTTATTGCATATGCGTCGCGGCAGTTGAAGGTTCACGAAGTCAACTATCCGACTCACGATTTGGAACTTGCTGCTGTCGTATTTGCATTAAAAATCTGGAGACACTATCTGTACGGGGTAAAGTTTGCTATTTACTCCGACCACAAAAGTTTGAAGTACTTCTTCGAACAAAAGGAGCTTAATATGAGGCAGAGGAGATGGTTGGAACTCCTGAAGGACTATGACTGTGAAATAATGTACCATCCTGGAAAGGCAAACGTGGTGGCTGACGCTCTAAGCCGAAAGGATGTGCCTACTCCTATCAGAGTGAAAGCTTGCCAGTTGGTGGTAACATCGGATGTGATGAGAGAAATCGAAAGAGCTCAAGATGAAGCTTTGAAGGAAGAAAATATAAAGAAAGAAAGGATGGTTGGCCAACGGGACAAGTTGGAATATAACACCCTCGGTGTTAGAATGCGTTATGGACGGATATGGATACCTATGGGTGGCGAACTTAGGAGCAAAATCTTGGATGAGGCTCATAAGTCTCGTTACTCTATCCATCCCGGTACCAATAAAATGTACCAAGATCTGAGGAGGGAATACTGGTGGCCTGGAATGAAACGTGACGTGACGAAGTATGTAAGCAAGTGTTTGACTTGCTCGCAAGTAAAGGCCGAGCACCAGAAACCGTATGGAAAGATTCAACCACTTGATATACCGGAATGGAAGTGGGAACACATTACCATGGACTTCATAACTAAGCTACCTCGCACAGCTAAAGGTCATGACGCCATTTGGGTAATCGTGGACCGTTTAACGAAGAGTGCTCATTTCCTATCTATTCGCGAGAAGTTCTCGTCGGAAAGGTTAGCGGAGGTATTTATTAACGAAGTAGTAGCACGGCATGGGATGCCTTTGACGATTGTATCTGACCGGGACACACGATTTACATCGAGGTTCTGGAAAAGATTTCACGAGGCGATGGGCACGAGGCTGAATATCAGCACGGCATACCACCCACAAACGGATGGTCAGTCCGAAAGGACCATTTAGACATTGGAGGATATGCTCCGTGCTTGTATTATTGACTTCGGTGGCAGTTGGGACAATCATCTGCCGTTAGCCGAATTCTCCTACAACAATAGTCATCACTCGACGATAGGCATGCCGCCTTACGAAATGTTGTATGGTAGAAGATGCAGGACCCCGGTTTGTTGGGGTGAGATTGGACAGAAGGAATTGGGAAGTCTGGAAGTCATAAAAGAAACGTCAGAAAGGTTTGATCAAATCAAAGCTCGAATGAAGGCCGCACAAGATCGTCAGAAATCCTATGCGGATAAGCGACGAAGGCCTATTGAGTTTGATGTTGGGGACAGGGTAATGTTGAAAGTGTCTCCCTGGAAGGGAATCATTCGATTCAGAAAGAGAGGAAAGTTAAGTCTGAGGTTTGTCAGACCGTTCAGGATAATGGCGCGGGTTGGGGAAGTCGCTTATCTGTTGGAGTTGCCTGACGAGTTAAGTGGGATTCATCCTACCTTCCATGTATCACACTTGCGAAAGTGTTTGGCGGATGAATCGGCTCACGTACCACTTACTGACATCGAGGTCGACAACAGCCTTAATTACATCGAAGAACCCGTGGCTATCTTAGACCGAAAGGAAAAGCGTTTGCGTAATAAAGTTATTCCATTGGTTAAAGTCCAATGGAGGCACCGAAAGGGATCGGAGGCTACATGGGAAACAGAGGCGGAGATGAGGGAGTCGTACCCTCAATTATTTGACTTGTGATAGGTTTCGGGGACGAAACCTATTATAAGGGGGGTAGACTTGTAACATCCCAAAATGTCGAGAAATAAAGTTAACGAGTTCAAGCGGGCCGAAGTCGGGCTGGGTCAGTCGCGAACCGGGCTTGGGGAGGTCTCCCCTATAAATAGCCAAGGTCACCACATGTCTCTCTCATTTGCAATTCTAGAGAGAGAAAAACCGTAGAGAGAGAAAGTGTCGGAATCGCACAAGATTGCACCCGCTCGTGTCTCCTGCACTCGTGAAGAGAACCTCCAAAGCGGAATCGTCATCCAGGTAACCATTCGAGCTAAATCTGAGTTTTAGTTCGTTTTTGGGTTTTTCGGGTTTTGGGTGAAAAGGTAAGGTTTGAACGGATGAAACTGAAAGATAATCATGGATTTGAGTCCCTTAAGGGAAAACAAACGTTTTGAATGCAAACGGGTTCGGAATCTTGACATGATCAGACCGAATGCGAAAGTTAGGGTTTTTCGCGAAGAACAGGTCGTGCGCACGGAGCAGGTCCTGCGCACTTGCTAAGTGCGCAGGAGGAGGAACCTGCGCACTTGCTAAGTGCGCAGGAGAAGGAACCTGCGCACTTGCTAAGTGCGCAGGAGGAGGGACCTGCGCACTTGCTAAGTGCGCAGGAGGCAGAGTCTGCGCACTTGCTAAGTGCGCAGGCAGCAGGGTCTGCGCACTTGCTAAGTGCGCAGACATCAGACTGGTTAAGCAAAGTTATTATGTTTAGAAGGGTTAAACCGTTAGAGTCGGTAATTGTCTGATGTGTATGTAACTACTCAATTCAGATCGTACGTGAAGTCATTGGACCTTCGTTTAGGACAACCGAGACTAGCTTATCAGGTGAGTTCTAGAGCCCTCTTTTAAATGTTTTGTTAATGTTTTTAGGCTGGTGTGCATACTTACGAAATGATGTTTAACGAAATGATGTTTAACGAAATGATGTTTAACGAAATGATGTTTTAACGAAATGATGTTTAACGAAAGGAAAGGTTTTGAAATGTTGAAACGATGTTTACGAAAGGAAAGGTTTTGAAATGTTTTTGCCAAAAAGGGTTACGAATGCTTTATGAACGGTTTAAATGAGGAAATGTTTAATGAGAAGAGAAAGAGGTAAAGGTTTTAAAGAAGTCATTACAAATCTAATCTGTCGAATGAATGGAATTGACGAATGAAGTCTGGGAATGAGATTCCCAGCCTTGTGGTAGATTATGGACAGCGAGCCATAGTTGCCACAAGAACAACAGGGGCATTGTCTATGTGGCATGTCAATGGTTATGATGTTGTACAACTGGTAAAGGGAGTAACGACGGTTACTCAGGGGTTAACGTGACCCTATGTAAGGTTAAATTATGATCCGACGGTGTCATTGGCCGTGAGCCGTGGCCGTCGATGGAAGTTGTTGGTTTATGGACATGAGAGCCATAAGGGCAACTTAATGGGTATTGTCGGTCCTCGTGTAGTTAGCCTTGGGGGCAATACCAAAAAGGGAATTGACGGAATGTATGGTATTGTCGGTCTTCGTGCAGTTAGCCTTAGGGGCAATACCATACTAAATGACGGAACGAAGGGTAACACAGATTTAGATAATAATGTATGACTTAAATGAATGTTAAAAGTTTTAAAGAACGATCCGTTTAACGGTGTTTATGATTATGATGTTGATGATGATATGGGTACGAAACCTTTTTAAAGATCTTATTATTACATGCTTTTGTGAAAGGTTTTACTAAATGAATGATACGTTTTTGGCAAATGTTAATGTTAAAGTTTTTATGAAATGCTAGAACTCACCAGCGTAGCTGACTTTTTAGTATGCACATTCAGGTTAAGGCAGGTATGGACGATGGACGGTGATGCTTGGCAAGCGAGAAGAGTTACCTGGTCGATCATGAAGACTGGCATCCCGTTATGAGTTGTTTATGTTAAGTTTATGTAATTATGTTTTAAACAATGTTTACGCTTCCGCATGTATGAACAATGATGACGTTATGTTTGAATGAAATTTTCCGCTGCGTTATTTGATATTCATGTTTAAGAACTGTTTGTGAATGAGTAAATCCAACGAGTGAGGCCTCCCGGGTTTGGGGCCTTACATGTTACAATTTCATCAACAAACCCAACAAGTCTATCTAGGGAGCTGTTAGCATTTCTAAGATAACTCTTTAAAAGCGAATGCTGTCTCTCGACTCGGTTCGTTGTTTGTTGACCAAAATTGAGGTTTTTGTTGGACTAGGCGGATACAAACTTTTCTTTATACGGGTCCAACCAATTTTTACTCACATAATGTATAACTCCTGGAAAAATATTGAATAAATAGTTAAATATTTAATAATTATTCAATGTTGGGTATAATTTTGAGACTGATGCTGTCAATCGAAATTACAGTATCGAAACTACTAGTTTCGGTTAAACTTTTGTTCAATCGAAACTACTAGTTTCGGTTGAACTTTTCTTTATACGGGTCCAACCAATTTAGGTCTGCTCAGGACCTACATTCAATACTGAAAATATTAAATATTCAAAACTTACTTCCTCGTTTAGCAGCATACAGTCGTTCGTAAAGCCGGTTGAAGTTGTACTGGTATATATCTGGCGTGGGAGACTCACATAATACCGACCATGAATACTTGAAATTTGCCCAGTCTTCGTCTGTAAATGATGCCCTGCAATGTTTTGCGATATTCTCGTGTATGTGCCACCGACATAGGTTCTTCGAACAATCCGGAAATATTTTATCACATGCGTTCATAAGAGCTTTGTCCCTGTCTGTTACTATCACACGCGGCTCCATACACTTTTGCAACATTGCTTTTATTTGCAGTAGCACCCAGACGAAGTTTTCCTCTCGTTCTTTTTATATAAATGCATGAGCGACGCAAAACGACTGGTGTGTGGAGGTCACACCGACCACTTGGACAAATGGAAGTCTATACATGTTTGTTTTGTAAGTCGCGTTGATCATCAACACGTGCGGGAACGCACGCCACATCTCAAACGATTTCGGATGAACAAAGAATATCTCCTCCACAATATTTGTGGCAGGATCTTCCCCAGTATAGTAAACGTATTTTTTAGAAGAAAGCAGGTTTTCCAGAATCTGCATTGGAGTTTCACCGACTCTCGTTTTGTTTTTTAACTTTTGTATCGCATTATAAATGTCCTTTTTAATGCAACTACTCTCTGGGTTTTGTTCCCTTATAGTTGCCAGAATGTTTCGTGGCAACATATTTTGCGAATACAACTTCGCCACCAAAAGTTGTTCCGACTGAGACAGTCTCCTCGCAAAGGAGTGCGCCTCAAGATGTTGACTAGGATCGTGGTTATGACTGTCATCCTTCACCGTTAATTTCCAATCACCAGTATTTTCTTGGTACTCTCCTTCTAATTTAAAGGGACAACCTATTTTCTTGCTACCGGCACGTCTAACCGTGGCAGTAGACGCACGTTCGCCGTGACGGTCACACACAAGGCACACCTTGATAAACGGTTCCGTCGGATCGTCGCCTTTTCTCCTCGATCGTCGGGTGACAAGGACGTAACCATTCTCACGTCCTATCCTGACCGCCCAATCCACCAACTGTTCACGAGACTGAAAATTCTGGTCAGTTTTATACGACACGTTTTGATGGTTTTGTTCCTCGTCTTCGGACACGAATTCGTCGGTTTGTTGTGTCGGGTATGAGACTTCACCGTATACGTAGTCGTCGGTTTGTTGTGTCGGGTATGAGACTTCACCGTATACGTAGTCGTTCGTGGGCTGTGTAAGGTAAGACGGTTCACCGTATACGAACTCGGGATTGCTCAGTGGCTCGTTCAAATCTGGAAGCCTTACCCGTTGATGAGAATAAACGTCGGACGAGACCTCCTCTCGGTTCACCTCTTTAACGCCAGAACTTTGCGGGTTGTTTTCCACCGACTCGTTAGAATATACCTGAAAACCGTAGTTACCATCCCACCACCAAGACATGTTTATAATTTTTGTGAGATTGTTTGGAATTTTCTTTTGAAAGTATACGTTCAAATGAGAATATCGTGTTTCATTAAATACACAAAATTTGGGCCCTATACGCATCGTATAGGCCAATACGGTGCGTATAGGGTACGAGTTATACGCTGCGTATGGATCTATACGGAGCGTATAGCGAGTTGATGGATGACTAGTTGCAGAAAGTACCTCGTACCCTATACGCATCGTATAGTCCTATACGATGCGTATAGGATTGGAATGACCAGGTTGTACGAGGATGTCGGGCATGGGAAATTGTGAAGGGCTATACGCATCGTATTGACCTATACGATGCGTATATGACCAAGTCCGATTAGCATTCTCCGTGTGTGGTTAGTAGTCCCCTTACTATATTAGAATGTATTTTTATAGGGGGATTCTATTAACACACAGAATATTGCTAATCGGACACGTCGCCACCCTATACACCCTCGTATAGACCAAGTACGAGGCATATAGGGTTCAGTCTCTGACAACAAAATGCCACGTGCCATTTCCTGTCTGGCGGCTGGGTCCCATACGTGGCGTATTGAGCTATACGCATCGTATTGAGCTATACGCAGCGTATTGGTCACGGGTTATATTTTTGCTTCAAAAGTTAGCAGATTTGGGATTTAAGAATCCTATACGTAACGTATTGCCCTATACGCCACATATAGGTTTTTTTATTTAATTATCTTTTTTAATTTAATTTATATAAGTTTGTTATCTTTTTTAATTTATATAATTTTTACCTATTTTATAATTTATATAATTTTTATTTTTTAAACATTTATTATATTTTTCATTTATAATTTATCATTACAACCAAACAAAATATTCAACGTTACAACCAAACAAATAACCAAAACATTATATACATTACATCAAAAAATTAAATATATACTTCTACATCAAAAAATTAAATATATACTTCAAAATGTTTTTACATACATACATAACAGAAGAAACAAACTGAAAACAAATAAAAACAACTAAACCTAACCCTGATCCTGACCCGCCCCGCCCTCATCATGAACGGGGTCGCCGGGATAATGACGTGGCGGTGGTAGCGGTGGTGGCTCGATGCCGGCGGCTCGTGAAAGATTCACGAGGCGACCAACCGCCCACATCATCATGTCCTCCATGCGGTCGCTATAACGAGCCTGTCGCTATGAATCGGCAACAAGTCCATCAAGCAATGCCTGGGTCGCCCTGTCCAGCCTAACAGACCGACGTGCGTGTCGGGGATGCTGTGGCGGCTGGTCGTGGATGGGCTCGACGTGCGGCTGCGGCAATGGCACACCATGTAGCGGGTCAGGCATAGGTAGGTCCCCCTATCCCAGCATCGGCGGCAACGGCACCGGGACCCAAACCTGGTCCTGGATGGCCCCTACGAACCGAAGGTCGAACCCCGGGAATCGATGCGTGATGCGCATGCCGCTAGCCGTGCGGCGGTCTAATCGGACAGAGGGAATGGGCGGTAACAACTCAGGTTCATGCGCATGCCATAGTGTAAGAGTACGCATGATCTGAGTGATGAAAGTGCCGCCATACAAAAGCCCGCGCTTCTGCCGCATATAAGCAGACGCAAAATATTTCGCGAGGCATGTGGATAGGGCGCACCGTGTGCCTGTAAGCAGGCAGCAGAGAAAAAAGAGGTCTCTATCGGTGCACCACTCACGGATTTTCAGACGCTGTGCGATCGACGTCTAAATAAGCCGGTACAAATATCTATAGAAAGGGTCTCTAATCCCCTCGACCCTCCCCTTGGTACCTAACCAAGGGCTATCTGAAAGAAAGCCCCAAAAAAAAGGAGATCCTCCTTGTTAACCTGCGTCACCGCCTCGGTGTAAAGTGGCGTGATCGTCTCGGGCTCGAAGTACAAACCCGTCATGACGGCCCACTGACAGAGGTTCAGACGGTAAACGTGGCCAAAAATACGGAAGGAGATCTGATCCGGTTCTGCTGTCACCGCCTCCCCGGGAAGGGGCTACATCCCCTCCTCTGAGTAGATGAACGTCGAAAGAAACTCGACAGCCACCTCTCGGTAGGTCTCGGTGAATGAAAGATCAAAAAGACGATCCCATGGCATGTCCTCGCCTATGATGGACCTGGCCCGCCCCGCCTCCTGGGCCTCCTGGAGAAGCTCTCAGTCCACCACCGTCCCCGGCCCCAACCTCACCTCCCGTAGCTTCAGGCACCGGCCAAACCACTCCGAGTCAGGCGGAAAATCCAAAAACGGGTAGTGCGCGAGATGATCTAACTCCTCATATCAATATTGTACTCGTGATCCGCCATATCTAAAAATAATAATAAATAATATATAATAATAATAAAATGTGTTTTTAATATAAACCAGATATGGTATGCGCAAATGAAAATGGTAAAAAGGCAAGGAATGTGACAGCTAGGTCCTTTTAAAGGAGGATGGTATTTTCCTTTTTAACCATTTAGTCCCTTTAACCTTATTTATTTCATTCCAAGCTCAAAATTATACCTTGGGATTTTAGGATGTTTCATGAAAGCGGTTTAATATGATGGTAAACAACTGATTGCTATGATAAGAGGTGGGTTCAAGCCTTGTCCAATGTCCAGGGAAAAAAAGAAAAAAAAATCATCGTTAAAAAATGTGGCAAAACAGACATGTTGAGTAACGAGTTCATGTCAAAACAAGCAATTTTTAATGTATGTGACAATGGGTTTTGGGTTGGTTGGGGAGACCCTTGGGCAGTATTTGTCCAAATTTTTTTATTGAATAGTCCAAACACTTAATTGTGGTACATGTTATTACAATGACCGCATCGTCAAAATAATATCTACTTCCGAGTAGATCAATTTAGGAGGTTGAAAAAATTCAGATAATACTTTGGGCAAATTTCAACCCTAATTTTGTTAGAATGTTTTATTTTTCCTTTAGTTTAGTATTATTTATTCCATATTGTTAATTTGTTATAACTTATTTTTAAAAACAATTTAACACCCTAATTTTCATATAATAATTTTTTTTTGTGCCTTTGTGGAATCCATTAATGAAAAGAATGACGATTACAATAAAGTAGCAGGTAAACGGGCAACAAGTTGTGCTGCAACCCCCTTTTGAATAGCAAAACCGATCCTACTAAAAACAAAGCTTTGAGTCTTAGGGGCCGAAATATTACTATGCACGACTCGTTGAACCCTGTTTAGAAATTCCACTGCCTCCGGCGCTAGGAACCCAAAAGTATCAAAAGCAAAAGTGATAAACACGTGTTGGTTCTCTAAACAAGCTTTCTCGTGTTTAACAACTTTGCATGATTCCGCCTTTAAAGCAGCATGACCCGCCACAACCACATTGTCCTGAGCCCCACAAGAGGGGACACTCCTGTAAGGTCCACACAAGCGTGTTTCCCCCTGCCCAACCAAACACAAGAATATCAGCCGGCCGTAGAGTAGACCTCCCTTCAAGCGAATCTGTCAGAAAGTTTACGGGGGCCTCTTTTTTAGCAGAAATTCCTGTCTGTTTGAGAACATCACAAAGAACATCCCTAACCAAATCATGCCTGTATTTAAACCCGGGTAACTCTTTGCAATGGACCACATGCTCGCCAAAAGAATCCAAACAAGCCTTGCGGCAAACTGGGCATGACTCATCAGTCGGAAACAAGGGGATCATTAGCCGATACTTAAGGATAGCCCGGTACTCCACAACCGACATATGCTGGCGTAGTACTTCAATGAGGATAACTGTTAGAAAATCTTGAGCCCGAGGAGCCCGGAGACATTCAAACACCGCTTTTTGACGAGGTGATAAATCAAACTTTACTCCCAAATTCTGGACGATTATGCTAAATAAGGCATTCGCCAAAGCATGTTGGGCTTTAGGGGGTGGTGTCCTTATTAGAGAAACCGCTAAGATCGAAATTAGGAAGGGACATGCGCAAGCGATCCATCGCACACCCATAATCAGGGTCTAACCCATCAATATCACAATGAAGAGAAATTCCCATCATTTTAGTGTTGGGATTAAGTGTATAATTTATGTGTAAATAGTTACATAAAAGTCGGCAAATAGGTTATAACTAGATCTCGCGCGTTGCGACGGAAGTAAACATTCTCGAAAACTTATAAAAATAAAAGCAAAAACCTTTACGTAAACTCACCATGTGCGAAAAGAGCGTATAAAATTTGTGGTTATAAATTAAAAGGCAAGAAAAAAGAAGGATGTGTCGACGAAGCGGTAAACTGCGGGTTTCAAACCCGCGTCGCCGCTGAAATGCGGAGACCACTATGCTAAGCTAAGTACTTTGGTTAAAAGCCAATATTTAAATATAAACCTCGCCTGAGAAAATAGGAAAAAAAGTAAGATTGCCTCACAACCCATAGTTGCCTTTTAATATTATATTTAATAATATAAAATAATAATAAATTGTTTTTTCTTTTTAATTTTAAAAATAATAATAAATTGTTTTTTAATATAAATAATATAAAATAATAATAAATTGTTTAATATAAATATTTTTAAAAATAAATAATAATAAATAGTTTTTTAATAATAATAATATAATGTTTTTTAATTTAAAAAAAGATTTTTTTTAAATACCTATACGCCATGTATAGCATTATACGTGGCGTATAGGTTGTTACTAGGTAACCAAGCCATACGCAGGTCAGTTACCGGGCAACCCAAGCCATACGCAGGCAACTTCAGACCATACGAAGGTCGTTACCGGGCAACCTAAGCCATACGCAGAGTATAGGCTTATACGTAGCGTATGGCTTCATTTTCTTCCTTAGATGAACTATATGCTACGTATAGGGGTATACGCAGCGTATAGGTCTTCGATTTCAGTGTTTAAAATCCTATTCTACACAAATTTAACAGCTAATACTCTAAATTAAACCTATATTATCGAGCGGGAGTCTAGAATACGTACCTTTACGAGTAAAAGAGAAGATTTGGAACCCGACAATCCCAATCAATCGAAGCTTCGTATGTGTTTGTGTGTAAAAAGATGGGGGTCGTTTGGTTCTGTACGAAGGGTGAGTCTGTGTATATCAGAGGTTTATACGCTTCGTATAGGCCAATACGTAGTGTATAGCCCCTGACCTTTGGTATTCTATACGATACGTATAGGTCTATACGAAGCGTATATGCAATAAATATCTTACATTTGAAAATTTCAGGAATTCCCTCTAATAAAGTCCTATAGGCCACGTATAGAACGTATAGTTCTATACGTGGCGTATAGTATTTTTTTAAAAATCTTTTAAAACTAATTAAAATCAATTAAACGTAATTAAAACTAATTACACTTAATTAAAACTAATGAGAATTAATAAAAACTAAATAAAAATAATTTAAATAAATTAAAATTAATAAAAACTACTTAAAATTAATTAAAACTAATTAAAACATAATTAAAAACTAATTAAAACTTCATCCGTAATTCATGAAGTATTGTGGAAAAATATGTCTACTACTAGCCATTATCTTATTAAACCGTTCGATACGATCACTGTATATATTTTCTCATTCTACTGCAGCATCATTTCGGTGCAAATTCCAAAGTGCATTCGTCATAGGCATTGGAAAATCTCCGTCTAACTTGACGTGGATGAAATGAGCATTGTTGACGTGAACGATCGATATGATTTGATGTTGAGCGTGAACATTAGGACCAAACCATAATGGGAAAAATGTTTGATTACCGGCGATGCTTAAAAGATGAACAATCACCCCAAATCTTTGAGCAATTAGGAGTCCTGTGTATGGCATCCACATCCAACGACTAACTGGTGCGGCTTTAACATCCTGCCAATCTATCGTGTGACGTAGCCTATCATACTCTTGAAAGGCGACTCTGTCGAAAACAGTTCTCCACCATTCTTCTTTATTGTCCATCTCCTGTAAAAGCTGTTGTCGAATAAAAAACCACCGGTTTTCATTTAACCCTAAGCCCACAGCTACCGATCGAAAACCACAGTTACCGTCGGGATTTACATCCTGTATACGTGAAATGTAGGGTTGAAACAAAGACGGAATCGAATCCTTAAAACAATTTATATTGTTAACTGCATCTTTCCCCTTCATCAATGCTAGCTCTCGACTCGGTTTGTTGTATGTTGACCAAAATTGAGGTTTCTGTTAGACCAGGTGGATACAAACTTTTCTTTATATGAGTACAACCAATTTTTGGTCACATAGTCTATAACTCCTAGAAAAATAATTTAAAACCTAATAAATATATAATATTGAAAATAATTTAAACCCTAATAAATATTTAATATTCAAAACTTACTTCCTCGTTTGGCTGCATACAGTCGTTCGTATAGCCGGTTGAAGTTGTACTGGTATACATCTGGCGTGGGAGACTCACACAATACCGACCATGAATACTTAAAATTTGTCCAGTCTTCGTCTGTAAACGATTCCTTGCAATGTTTTGAGATATTCTCGTGTATGTGCCACCGACATAGGTTCTTGGAACTATCCGGGAATATTTTATCACATGCGTTCATAAGTGCTTTGTCCCTGTCTGTTACTATCACACGCGGCTCCATACACTTTTGCAACATACCTTTGATTTGCAGTAGCACCCAAATGAAGTTTTCCTCCCGTTCTTTAGATATAAATGCATGAGCGACGCAAAATGACTGTTGTGTGGAGGTCACACCGACCACTTGGACAAATGGAAGTCTATACATGTTTGTTTTGTACATCGCGTCGATCATCAACACGTGCAGGAACGCACGCCACATCTCGTACGATTTCTGATGAACAAAGAAGAGCTCCTCCACGACATTTGTGACGGGATCCTCCCGAGTATAGTAGACGTAATCTTTAGAAGAAAGCAGGTGCTCCAGAACCTGCATTGGAGTTTCACCGACTCTCATTTTATTTTTTTTATCTTTTGTATGGCATTATAAATGTCCTTTTTAATGCAACTACTATCTGGGTTTTGTTCCCTTATGGTTGCCAGAATGTTTCGTGGCAACATATTTGCGAATACAACTTCGCCACCAAAAGTTCTTCCGACTCAGACAGTCTCCTAGCAAACGAGTGCGCCTCAAAATGTTGATTAGGATCGTGGTTATGACTGTTATCATTCACCGTTAATTTCCAATCACCAGTATTTACTTGGTACTCTCCTTCCAATTTAAAGGGATAACCTATTTTCTTGCTACCGGCACGTCGAACCGTGGCAGAAGACTTACGTTCGCCGTGACGGTCACACACAAGCCACACCTTGATAACCGGTTCTGACAGGTCGTCGCCTTTTCTCCTTGATCGTCGGTGACAATGACGTAACCATTCTCACGTCCTCTGCGGACAGCCCAATCCACCAAATGTTCATGAGATTGAAAATTTTGCAACAATGGTACGGTAAAAGTTAATAAACAACAAACTAAATGTATGTATATATATATATATAGGAATGTTATACCTGGTCAGTTTTATACGACACGGTTGGATGGGTTTGTTACTCGTCTTCGGAGTCGTTAGCCGGCTTGTTCCCCGCGTATACGAAGTTGTCGGTTTGTTGTGTCGGGTAAGAGACTTCACCGTACACGTAGTCGTCCGTGGGTTGTTTAAGGTAAGAGGCTTCACCGTATACGAACTCGGGATTGCTTAGTGGCTCGTTCAAATCTGGAAGCCTTACCCGTTGATTAGAATAAACGTCGGACGAGACCTTCTCCCGGTTCACATCTTGAAATCCAGAACCCTGCGGGTTGTTTTCCGGCGACTCGTTAGAATTTACCTGAAAACCTTAGTTACCATCCCACCACCAAGACATGACTATAATTTTTTGAGGGAAATTGTTTGAAAAAATTTTGAACGATACGTTCAAATGAGAATTCTTCATGGTTAAATACACAAAATTTTGCCCCTATACGCATTGTATAGCCCTATACGATGTGTATAGGATACTGGTCAAACCGACAGCCTCGTACAAAGTGGTCATTCCAACACCTATACGCATCGTATAAGTCAATACGATGTGGTTTAGGGTACGAGGTACCTTTTACAACTAGTCATCCATCACATCTCTATACACCACGTATAGACCTATACGCGACGTATAGCGATGTAATAAATGACTAGTTGTAGAAGGTACCTCGTACCCTATATGCATCGTATTGCCCTATACGATGCGTATAGGTATTGGAATGACCACTTTGTACGAGGTTGTCGGGCATGGGAAATTGGGAAGGGATATACGCATCGTATTGCCCTATACGATGCGTATAAAGCCCGGTACAAATAGCAATTCTCGTGTGCGACTAGTAGTCCCTTTTTTATATCGAACATTAGAATTTAGAAGGTTAAAAAAAGTAATTACTTATATTTAAGGAGCCTAATTATAGTTATAATTAATATACTAATAGTAACAAGGAGTGATGAATAGTAAGTTACAAATTGTTGAAGTAAATCACGTAAACATACAAATTTTTAAAACTTTTCTTTTATTTTAATGTTATAATTGTTATTTTAATCTTATAGTTAATTTTTACGATATTTTGTTTTTCACTTATAACTTTTATAATATAACGTTTTAGAATATTCTGAATACACCTTTGTTACGTACTTATTTTCATCTACATTTTGATATAAATTTTATTCAAAAACGAGCATTTTCAAATATAATATATTTTTACTTTTTAAGTTCGATTTCATGTTTGTTAACGCTCATTTTCACAATAACTTAATGCTTTTCTTAAATTCCGGATATACGGTTGCTACATGCTTATGTTTACCTACGTTTACATATAAATTTTATTCAAAACGAGTCGCCACACGCAAACATATCCACTATTATTAATCAACAACGTGTATGAATAGTGAAGCAACTTATCAGACTGCTACACCTAACAAGTAGGTTGAATATATTTTTTTTCATTTTCACCATTTATAGTAGATATATTTTACGCGCTTTTAACATGTTTAATTATGTATTAGTTTCGTTTTTCTATAATAACTTTCGTACGTTAACTTTTTTTTAAACGGGATGCACCGTTGTTTTTTTTGTCAACGTTCTGAAATTAACTTTTTTTTTTAAAACGGAGTTGAATTCAAAATCGAGTATTTTTTGTTATCGTAGCCCATAGAAAGTGTCCTACCGTTATGGTACCGTGACGACCCGAACTTATTATGAGCGAACATCGGTATTGGTATTTCGGAACTTGTGTTGGTATTCGCTTTTATGGTTTTCGACGGCTCTAACCAATTACGACCAAAGTCTTGCCGCGTGGCGTTGGCAAAAAACGACAGACTTGACGAAGCGCAAGTGTTCATTTATACATGCTTATTCAACTATTTTTTTGTTCCACGTGTATACATCCCGCCGCGAAGCGCGAGGGAACCAACTATTTTATTTAAATTTTACTAATTTGAACATTTTTTTTCTTCAAATATACCATCGTGTATTTCTTTATGTGGATACATCCTGCTGATAAAAACAAAGATGTGGAAGTCGAACACCTACAAGCGTTATTTTCCATTTAAATATTTTATGTCTAACATTGCTAACCAACAAACGTTGAGTGGGTAGATCATTTAGGTAAATGTAACACCCCAATTTTTAAAGAAAATGAAAAGTCCAGAGGCTAGAGTGCAATTACCCAAAGTTAAAGGACTAAAATTACAAAAAAATTGAAAGTTGAGCCGGTAGCGAACCGCTACCGGGCTCTGTAACGGTACGCTACGTGTGGGTTAAGGTAATAATGAGGGAATGACACATGGCAGACGCGTGGTCTGCTGACTCAGCCCTATAGCGGACCGCCACCAGGGTGTGTAACCGTCCGCCAGCCGCAAACGGGTCCGGATAACGAGAGCGTGACGCATGAGAGCTGACTCACATGAAAGAAAAGGGTAGCAGACTGTTACCCAAGACCATAACGGTATGCTACGTAAGCAGCACGTCAGACAGCTTGGCAAAGGGCGGTAGCGGACCGCTACTACCCTACGTAACGGTCCGCCACCGGTGCGCGATCAACACTATAAATAGGTTCAATTGCCTGTTCATTTTGAAACACAAACCTCACACACCACCTCTTATATACCTCGGAAGGCATGCAAGAAGCCGGTGCGACGCATTTAAGTGCGAGTGCGTGCGTTAAAATTACGAGCAAGGTTTGGAGAGGAACTAAGTATAGAAAAGAACTAATAATAATGTAAGTACACTGGACCCGTACCTTAGATAAATTTTTATATGTGATTACGTATTATATGTGGGACTAAGGTACGTGGGAATAATGGGGATTTAGTCTAGACACTAAACTGGAATAATGGAGTATCCAAAAGATATTAAAAGGGTGGTGGGGGGTGGGTATACCGCTGGTACACACTATATATAAACATATTTGATACATCGGGGTGAAACCATTATGAAGGTTTAGGGACATAGACTAAGAATAAATAGCATGACACGAATGCATGCTAAATAAATAATGGAGGGCTTAAATCCAAATAAAAGAATATCTATGATATGTTAAAGGGGTGGTGGGTACGCCACTGGCACACCTTATATATAAACCTTTTTAACATATTATGGAGAAATCTTTATGAGGAGTTAGAGCAAGAGCTGGATAAAAGCATGAAGAGATCATGCTATTAAATAAAAGGGGAATAATATTGGGAAAAAGCTTATTTCTAAGTAAAGGAGTATTCATGAGACGTTAAAGGGGTGGTGGATATGCCGTTGGTACTTCCTATATATAAACCTCTAATTTAACGTAATATGGAGAAACCTTTATAAGGAATTAGAGCAGGGATGAGTATGAAAGTATGACAAGAGGTCATGCTATGCAAACATGTAATGTGTGCTAAATATGAATATGTGAATGCATGATACCCTGCTGAGTGCATTTCAAAGAAAAGATCGGTTACAATTGAAGAACTAGTTGGGCCTCTGTTGACACCCCAAAAACTTTTTTCGCACCACCTCAAGGAATCCGAAACAAGGGATGCGGGACTAATCGAAGGCTTGTAGGACCTGGTGAGAAAGCTGTTGAAAGAAGCAAGAACCCCAGGTTGTGTCGTATGTGCAAACAATGGGCTTTTGATGACTCGCGCAATTGCAAGCATAAGGAGTCCCCTGTTGCATCTTCCTCGCACGAGTAGCGTGTTTATTTACATCTAATTACCATGAATATCTTTTTTTTTGCGCTTGACATTGAAGATCTCATGTTTTTTGGGTTTATTATACATGAGATCGGCTTTGCATGGGAATTAGTAGTTAGCGTGTATCTTTTATAATTCTGTACGTCTTTGTTGTGTCTCATGTACTAAGGATTTTATGTTGTTTTTTTACCCTGATGTACCTGTTTAATATTAATCCTATTAGCACTTATGTGAAGAACTTAAGTACACATGCGTATGTGTTGATTGAAAACCAGTACATTCAGTCTTTTTACGACATGTGTTTAAATGTTTTGTTGTATTCTTTACCCAGATTGTAGCGTCCCGTATCCCCACCAAAGGGTAAAGGATAGATGTTGCTCTTTTCTAGTATCCCCGGAAGGGTACCTACGTCACGTCTCACCGTTAGCCTCGTCACGGGGGATCCCGATGGGCTCCTCATGACTGTACGGAGTCAGCTCCGCCATCTCCTTGAGTCTTGATCAAGGCTGCATCCACAAGAAACGCTCGTTAGAGGGCCCAGGGGGGTTGCCCTCGAGGGCACTCCGACGCTCAAGTCAGTATCATCATCGAGATATGCATATATGTGCCCCTCCATATATTAGAGGTAAGGAGGTATATAAGGGAGAACGAGTGTAGTGAGAGGGGAGTTAATAACCTGCTGAATGAGGGAGGCTAAGTGCCTATTTATAGGCAGAGGCTGCTGGGCCTTTCAAGTGATGGGCCTTCTCAGAATGGGCCCGTCTTCTTTGGGCTGACAATTGATGTCATTGAAGGGGGTATCTCCTACAAGTCACTCTAGTTCTTTGTGCTTGTTATTTATGACAAGGATGAAGGATTCAACCTGTCCATGCTATATCAGAGTCTATATATGCTTTTATTCTCGTTATCCGGACCTCATCGCCGGCCCACTGACGGGGGATAGGCCTACAAGTTTGGCATGGTCAAGCATCATGTACTCCAAGCCGCATTGTGTTAGACTCATCAGTTTTGTCGTCATCGGGTGCCGCGTGGGGATGCATTATTAAGCCCCCCCAAGTTCGTTACTGGTCTATGCAATCTTGACCTATGTTTATGTCCTGGATGGACCATTGTCACGATGTCTCTTGATTTAGATATTTGTGAGTTCCTTACTTTTGCCATGGAATATTATCGTTTTCGCCATCTTTCAATGTTGTCAATATCCAAACCATCTTTTCCTTCTATCTTTGCTATGAGAGTGCATATGAAACCTTTCGAATGACCTACGAGCCCCTGTATCACTTCTTACCGAAGGTGGATAAGGTGGATCTGACCGAGGTAATGCTTGAGGACCATGATTGTAATGATGGGGTATATGGGCCTTTCACACAACCTACGAGTCCCTGTATCACTTTTAACCTAAAGGTGGATAAGGCGGATCTGACCGAGGTAATGCTTGAGGACCACCCATACGCACACCAAACAATCCTCTTTGATATGAACAATTATGTATATAGATCCATTGAGGGAGGGGATGAGTTTACTTCTTCCGATATTTAGGGTCATCCGGAAGGTCTTGATTATGTATGTGATCGGTAAATCTCATTCCTTATGACACAATGCATCATGCATCCTACTCGGTAATCTTAAATAATCAACTATTGCCTTGATGATGCTAATATAGTCATACCATCTAGCCCCCCAGATTAATATTGTAAGATCTTGTATTATTAAACTAGTAAAAAAAGTGAAAGCCTCAAATTAATAAGCTGAGGCTTTTATGACGAGATCCTTCTATTCCGTCACGGGGAGTGGTAAGCTGAGATCCCTAGTAGATGTCTTTTTAGACCGAAAATGTTGGTTCGGGTCCTTCTGGCATACCCTTCTCCTTATTTAGAAAGACAATATCAAGTAAAGCCTCTCTTGAAGGAAAGAATCGGTCCAAGTCTCTATGGAAGAAGAATATTAGTTTGGTTCCTTCTTGAAATAGAATATTATTTCAGCTTCTTCTGGAAGGAGAATATTAGTTTCAGCTTCTTTTGCAGGGAGAATATCATTTCAACTTCTCGAATGAGAATAATAGTTTCAGCTTTTTCTGGAAGTAGAATATTAGTTTCAGCTTCTTCTGGAAGGAGAATATTAGTTTCAACTCTTTCTGGAAGGAGAACATTATTTCAGCTTCTTCTAGAAGGAGAATATTCATTTCAGCTCCTTTTGGAAGGAGAACATTATTTCAGCCCATTCTGGGAAGGAGAATATTCGTTTCAGCTCCTTCTGGAAGTAGAACATTATTTCGACCCATTCTGGGAGTAGAATGTCATTTCAGCTCCTTTTGAAAAGAGAATATCAGTTTTGTTCCTTCTGGATGACTTTTCTTTATTTCCTCCTGAAGGTTTATTTCTCCCCCATCTCATCGGATGGGAGTAGAGTTGTGCTTCTTCTTGAAAGTTTGTTTCTCTCCCATCTCATCTGATAGGAGTTTTTAGTTTGTTTCTTCTTGGGAAATTATAATCTCCACCACCTCAAGGGGCAGGAGTTTTTATCCACTATCTTATGAGATAGTATTTTATAATACTCCCCTATCCTTCGGGATGGGAGTTGTCTTCTCCATCTTGTGAGATGGAATTTTCATCCACTATCTTATGAGATAGTATTTTATAATACTCCACCATTCTTCGGGATGGGAGTTGTCTTCTCCATCTGGTGAGATGGAATTTTCATCCACTATATTATGAGATAATATTTTATAATACTCCACCATCCTTAGAGATGGGAGTTGTCTTCTTCATCTGGTGAGATGGAATTTTCATCTACTATCTTTGGAGATAGGATTTTATAACGCTCCACTATCCTTAGCGATGAGAGTTGTCTTCTCCATCTGTTGAGATGGGAGTCGTCTCCACCATCTTATGAGATGGGAGTTTTTATCCACTATCTAGTGAGATAGGATTTTATGAATCTCTACCATCCTTCAGGATGGGAGTTGCCTTCTCCATCTAGTGAGATGAAATTTTCATCCACTATCTTATGAGATAGTTGTTTATAATACTCCATCATCCTTAGAGATGGGAGTTGTCTTCTACATCTGGTGAGATGTAATTTTCATCTACTATCTTAGGAGATAGGATTTTATAACACTCCACCATCCTTAGGGATGGGAGTTGTCTTCTCCATCTGGTGAGATAGGAGTCGTCTCCACCATCTTATGAGATGGGAGTTTTTATCCACTATCTAGTGAGATAGGATCTTGTGAATCTCCCTCATCCTTCAGGATGAGAGTTATCTTCTCCATCTGGTGAGATGGAATTTTCATCCACTATCTTATGAGATTGTTGTTTATAATACTCCTCCATCCTTAGAGATGGGAGTTGTCTTCTCCATCTGGTGAGATGGAATTTTCATCCACTATCTTAGGAGATATGATTTTATAACGCTCCACCATCCTTAGGGATGGGAGTTGTCTTCTCCATCTGGTGAGATGGGAGTCGTCTCCACCATCTTATAAGATGTGAGTTTTTATCCACTATCTAGTGAGATAGGAGCTTGTGAATCTGCACCATCCTTCAGGATGAGAGTTGTCTTCTCCATCTGGTGTGATGGAATTTCATCCACTATCTTATAAGATAGTTGTTTATAATACTCCACCATCCTTAGAGATGGGAGTTGTTTTCTCCATCTGGTGAGATGGGATTTTCATCCACTATCTTAGAAGATAGGATTTTATAAAGCTCCACCATCCTTAGTGATGGGAGTTGTCTTCTCCATCTGGTGAGATGGGAGTCGTCTCCGCCATCTTATGAGATGGGAGTTTTTTTCCACTATTTAGTGAGATAGGATCTTGTGAATCTGGTGAGATGGGAGTCCCACGGCGAGATGGGAGTCCCACGGCGAGATGGGAGTCTCACGGTGAGATGGGAGTCCCACGGATGGCTCCAACGTAGCGTCCCGTATCCCCACCAAGGGGTAAAGGATAGAGGTTGCCATTTTATAGTATTCCCAGAAGGGTACCTACGTCACGTCTCACTGTTAGTCTCGTCACGGGGATCCCGATGGGCTTCTTCATGACTATACGGAGTCAGCTCCGCCATATCCTTGAGTCTTGATCAAGGCTGCATCGACAAGAAACGCTCGTTAGAAGGCTCAGGGGGTTTCCCCCGAGGGTAGGGGTGTTCAAAACCGGATATCCGAAATTTCGGATATCCGAATTTCGGATATCCGAAAATTTCGGATACTGGATTTCACTATCCGAATCCGTATCCGAAATTTCGGATATCCGAAATTCGGATATCCGAAATTTCGGATATCCGTTCGGATAGTGAACTGGATATCCGAAATCTGGAAAAAAAATTTGGCAGAGTTTTGTTTGAATTTTTAAAAAATAAACCTGTTCAAATCCCAACAAATACAAAGTTTCAAACTAAAAAAATAACAATCCATTAACAAATTTACATTATGCAAATCTTATTTGACTAAGGTATTTGACTAAATTTGTGCCTATTGTGTTTTTCAAACTGATTTTGAGATTGCTTATTTCAAACTGATTTTTATTCAAACTGAGATTGCCTATTTAATAAGCAGTTTGAGATTGCTTATTTCAAACTGATTTTTTTTCTAATGGATTCAGAATTTAACTCTTTCCATTTAACTCTTTTTTATAAACTGAGATACAACAATACATACAACAATACAACAATCGAGATTGCCTATTAATTTCTTTCCATTTAACTCTTTCCATTCAAACTGAGATTGCCTATTTAAAAGCTGGACATACAACAATACATACAACAATACAACAATCGAAAAAATCTGGACATAAATCGCTAGAGGTGCATAAATAATCTGCAAATCTAAGAAATTCGGAAAAAAATCTAGACATAAATCGCTAGAGGTGCATACCGTGAGGATTACCTTGTTTCAAATTGAACCGATCGATGGCGGAAGAGGCGGCGGAAGAGGCGGCGGAAGAGACCGATGGCGGAAGAGGCGGCGGCTGAGGAGGTGGATGGCGATGTCGATGCTCGATGGCGGCTGAGGACTCGAGGAGAGGAGGCTAAGATCGATGTAGAAGAACTTGGGGAGAGGAGAGGAGGCTGAGATCGATGAATTAGAAGAAATGAAATGAAAGTGCAAAAAGGGGGCGGGCGTATCATATTAGGGTTTTAAATAATAAAAATAATCAGAAAATATATTTCGGATATCGGATATCCGAACTATCCGAAAATTTGTAAAATCAATATCCGAATCCGAATCCGAAAATTCGGATATCCGATTTTCGTCGGATATCCGAATTTTCGGATATTTCGGATTCGGATTTTCGGATAATTCGGATTCGGTTTCGGATATTTTTGAACACCCCTACCCGAGGGCACTCCGACGATTAAGTCAATATCATTATCGAGATATACATATATGTGCCCCTCCATATATTAGAGGGAATGAGTTATATAAGGGAGAAGGAGTGTAGTGAGAGGGGAGATAATAACCTGCTGAATGAGGGAGGCTAAGTGCCTATTTATGGGCAGAGGCTGCTGTGCCTTTTCAGTGATGGGCCTTCTCAGAATGAGACCGTCTTCTTTGGGCTGACAATTGATGTCATTGAAGGGGATATCTCCTACACAGATGTTTTCGTTAACTGTTCTTTTGTCCATACCCATGAAAAAATGTGTACTCTGCTACATAAATTATTTCTCATTACATTGTAGGATCAGTGAAGTTACGATCAGTCATTTTTTTAAATACCAATGAAAAAATGTGTACACTGCTACATAAATTTATTTCTCATTGCATTGCTAGTAAACTCTCCGATCCATCCATTCGACGACTTGTTGTTTGTATGCTTGCATGTACACACCAAGAGCGGTACCATGACAATTAAGTTGATTATTTTTAAAGACATACACACGAGGTAGATTGCTTTGAGCTCCTCCACTTAGTATGATGTAGGACTTCCCCCTAACCGGTGCAAATGGTTTACCATGTGGAGTTCAAGAGACCCAAGGACTATCCTCCATGTGGTTTTACTACAATGAAAGATTACAGTGAAAGAGGAACAATTACGAATAACATGTGGTAAAGATGTTACGATAAAAATATAAGTACAAAAATAAAATATAAAAGATGAAAAGATATACATGATAAAGATGATAAGATTGCTTCAAACGATACACACGACCTTAGGATGACTTGTTTAGTTATATTGTGTTGAGTTGAATCTTTAATGGACCAAAAGCTCTTGGCATGGCTTATATGAGCTAAGTTATACAAGTGAATTCATCCTATAGAATAAATTAATGATCATTCAAAATGAAATTGCATTCAGAAATGATATTGATACATTGATTCAAGATGTTCCTTGGCTATAAAATCTTACATTTTACTTTGTCAAACACAGTTCTCGCAATGCAGAACTTGTTTCTTATATATCCATTCTATAGTTCTTAAATGTAACCTTCTAAAAGAGAGAGTTCATAAATTCAAAATCAGAGTCTACATCTGTTGGACCAGTCAAGAGATCCAATGATGATGAACTTCCCCAGTCTGTGAAAAAATTTGATTCAGAGGTAGTTGGGGAGATAAACGGTGAACAGACTTGCCATAATTCCTCATCATAATAATTTGGAAAATGAAATTGGTGGAGATCTTCCATGAGTCCAGATGATGTTGAAGGGAAGGAAAATGAAGATGGAACAGTGTCAGTGTAACCACCCAAATTCGAGGTGTTCACACTCAAGTTAGCTCTGAGATTTGAGAGCATCTCACCATGATTTGGCGGTGATAGTTGGCGGTGGGCAAGTGTTGGTTCATGATATTCAGGTGAAGGTGGCGGTGGTGGTGAAGCCGCCTGGGCACCAAGGTTGCAGGTGTGTTTTCCTTTGTATACGGTTTCAAATATTATGGGGTCGTTATAGTAGCTTCTGCAAAACATAACGAAAATAAAGGTTAGAATGTTTTGTTAGCATTCTTAAATTTAATCTAAAAGACTGCTGGACCTACTTTGTTACAAAATAGGTCCCACAGACAGGTAATATAGTACAAATTTACCTTGAAAATTTAGCGCCCAAAATGTCTTTCTGCTCGTTCTTCCTCCAATTATAACCATCATCCGTGTTATCCTCTAACCCATTGCCACTGCATATTCTTACTTCATCTTCCCATGTCGCGGATCCCTTTCTGTGACCAAGCAAGAAATGAAAAGATTAAGATTTGGTACATTCACATACCAAAGTGAAAATATAAGAATTTCAAGATACCTCTTTTTGGAAATGACATTTTGGCTCTGCTGACCGGATAAAGGTTGGTCAAAAGCGAACTCTTCATTTCCTGGACTCTCAATGGATATCGATGACTTAAAAGGCTGCCCGCCGGACTGGAGAACGAAAAGAGCGTTCTCATATGAAGATAAGATCTTTTGTATCAACAAGTTTCTTGCTTCAGGTGAATGCATATTAAGCCTTAGCTGTTGAGCCATTTGTAGCCCTTGAGTTAGCTCATGAATGACTGTCTTCTCTTCTGTGACACCTGACAAATCCTGATTAACCCCGTTAACTCAGTTAAGAATGACAAGGACTTATTCTGTCATAAACCCAAACTTAAACACATAAAACTAAAGGGACCAAGGCTGTAATTAACCAAAACTTGATACTTTGACTTTTGAAAGTCAAAATCAAGCTTTATTCGGTCCAAATCCAATCTGTAACATCTAAGTCGGTTCGAATTCGTAATCAAGACTCGTGGCATTGCTCATCTCGAACGTACCCGATCAGGTTCCAAGCGTTTTCATTGATAATAATTGAGAATTAATCGTAATAATACTCATTAAACTTGAAACGTCTAACTTGCCACATGAGACCATCAATTCGATCATTTGGTAAAGCATTTGTGAAATCAAACACTCCCCACACCTTAATAGCACCATTCTAAGCATTCTGCATATTCTTTCTTTCAATCAAAACAATCGTACATATAGGAAGAGAACGAGATAAACAAGGGATAATCTAAACAAACCATAACAAACTATTCTAGAATAAGAGATAACGAAAGGGATAAGCATTATCAACATCCAACACTCCCCCTCAAGTTGGAGCGTGTAAATCCTTCATGCCCAACTTGATAAGTAATTCTTGCAGCTGTTTCGTTCCAAGCGGTTTGGTAAGCAAGTCCGCAATCTGAAGTTTTGATTCAATGTACTTCGGTTCAATTTCCTTTGATTCAACTCGTTCTCGCACAAAATAACAATCCATCTCAACATGTTTCGTTCTCTCGTGAAAAACCGGGTTATTGGCTATATGTCGCGCAGCATCATTATCACAGAACAAGGTAGTGCCACCATGTGGCGACTCACCAAGTTCTGTCAACAGCCACCGAACCCACAAAATCTCGCTAACGGTTGCCGCCATTGCCCGATATTCTGCTTCCGCTGAAGATCGAGAGACTACCGACTGTTTCTTGGATTTCCATGAGATTGGAGCTCCTCCAAACAACAGTAGATATCCGGTCCTAGACCGTCTTGATAGAGGACATCCCAGCCAATCAGCATCACAATATGAAACAAGTCTAGTTCCTCCTTCTTTTGGTAAGAGAATTCCTTGACCTGGAGTTGCTTTCAAGTACCTTAAAACTCGGATGGCAGCTTCCATATGAATTTGGCGTGGATCAGATACAAATTGACTCAATATGTTGACTGAATAAGTGATATCCGGTCGAGTAGCCTGTAGGTACAGCAGCTTTCCTACCAAGTGTCGATATCTATTCGAGTCGACCTTATGTTCTTCCTCCCCCTTTCCAAGCTTCAAGTTGGACTCCATGGGAAAGGCACTAGGCTTGCAGCCTAACAGACCACTGTCTTTTAATATGTCAAGTGTGTACTTTCTTTGGCATAACACAAGACCTTCTTTTGTTTTGGCTGCTTCAATCCCCAAAAAGTACTTTAACGGTCCAAGGTCCTTGATAGTGAAGAGCTTGTGAAGATGTGCTTTTGTTCTTTCGATTGCGTGCATATCGTTACCAACAATAAGAACATCATCCACATAGATAAGGACTGCCATATGTACCGATTCAATGTCATACAAGAAAAGCGAATGGTCTGCCTTGGACTGAATAAAACCGACTTCCAAAAGAACAGCAGTGAACTTATGATACCAGTTACGAGAAGCTTGCTTGAGTCCATAAATAGATTTCCTTAACCGACACACTCGTGTTTCATTCTTGGTCGAGAAACCTTGGGGTATTTTCATGTAAATTTCTTCTTCCAGATTTCCATGCAGAAAGGCATTGTTAACATCCAATTGGTGGATGATCCAATTCCGTTTTGTCGCCAAAGCAAGGAGAGTTCGCATGGTAACAAGTTTGGCAACCGGTGCGAATGTTTCATGATAATCTACTCCTTCCATTTGTGTGAAACCTTTGGCGACTAATCTTGCCTTGAATCTTTTGATGCTCCCATCAGGTTTATACTTAATTTTGTACACCCACTTGGAATCAATCGGCTTCTTTCCAGGTGGCAGCGGTACAAGCGACCAAGTTTCATTCTGCTCAAGAGCATGTATCTCTTTTGTCATGGCTTCTCTCCATCGTTTGTCCTGTGAAGCTTGGAAAAAACGTTTTCGGCTCATCATAACGTGTGATGGCCGCAAGGAATGCCTTGTGATTAGTGTTAAATTTGTCATAAGAGATATAGTGGGCAAGAGGATGTACCGTAGTGGACGCTTGATTGGAAGACGGGTGTGCATGGTCGATGGAAGGTGGAAGCTGCACATGGTAATCATCCAAATATTGTGGTTGTCGTCTGACTCTTGGATGCTGCTGTTCCATTTCAGGTTGAACCGGGTTTTGTTGGTCATTGTTGATGCCCTCATGTACCTCGGTTTCAATGGGGGGTTCTTGAGTATCATTGTGAAGCTCTTGCACAGAAGATGAATTGTCAACATGATTGTCTTCAACTTGTTCATCATTCATTGTGGGCCCCTGTGTTGCATTTGTTTCCCCTTCACCATTCGAAGGAATTGAATTGGGCCTGTTACCCTCAAAATAAAGTTGGTATTCCTCAACTATTTCCTTGTCTCCTTTGGTTGTAGGAGGCATATTTAAAGAAAAGGGAAATATGTGTTCAAAGAAATATACATCTCGAGAGATAATAATTTTTCTTTGTTCCAGATCGTATACCTTATAACCTTTTGTACCAAAAGGATAACCCAAGAATACCCCAGCCCTTGCTCTCGGCTCAAATTTGTCGCCCTTGGTGTCGGTGTTACGAAAATACGCCAAACAACCAAACACTCTCATATGATCATACTTTGGCTGTTTTGCGAACATGATTTCATAAGGCGTTTTCTGGTTTATAACTTTGGATGGGAGTCTATTAATAATATACGCTGCCGTGAGCACACATTCTGCCCAAAATTTGATCGGTAAGTTCGCTTCAAACCTTAGGTCCCTAGCGACTTCAAGCAAATGCCTGTGCTTTCGTTCCACCACCCCATTTTGTTGTGGGGTGTGAGGGCATGTGGTTTCTAGTATTATTCCTTTGTCGCTATAGAAGGCTTTCATTTTGTTTGAAGTGAACTCCCCCCCATTATCACAACGGATACGTTTTATTTTCTTATCAAATTGGGTTTCAACCATGTTGTGGAAACTGATTAAGCAATCGCTTGCTTCATGTTTGTGTTTGAGCATATATATCCATATTGCTCTACTAAAATCATCGACCAAAGTGAGAAAATAACTCTCGTTTGAAAACGATGATGTTCTATATCCTCCCCAAATATCACAATGCACCATATCAAAACGTTCTGTTGTTTTTATTAAACTAGTTGGAAATGGTAACCTAGTTAGCCTCGCTCTAACACAAGAGTCGCAAGGTCCTTTTATTGAATTAAAATCAACATCACTTAGAAAACCAATGTGGGAGAGTTTGATACTGGATGGATGACCGAGCCTTTTGTGCCATACATTTGTCGTTGTGACTGCCATAGCCCTTGGGTTCCGCTGGATCGTTTCCATCAAGTAATGACCACCTTTGCACCTACCCGTTCCAATCAAGGTCCTCGTCCTCAAGCCCTGCATGACAAAAAAATCCAGGAAGAATGTAATAGCACATTGTAAATCCCTCGTTAGTCGACGCACAGACAAAAGGTTGCACTTAAAACTTGATACAAAGAGAACATCTTTCACTTTAACCCCCCCTTTGAATGTAACCATTCCTTTTCCATTAACAGGAATGTTTTCCCCGTTAGGTATTATGACAGGTAATTCATTTGGATCCATTTTAAGACTTTCAAAGAGTTCTTGCAAATGTGTCATGGATTCGGTTGCCCCGGAGTCCATTATCCAATTAACGTTTTCATCAAATCTACCTGCCATGTTTGCTGCTGGTGCACCATTCGTTTTCTCTTTCTGTTCATCTTTCTTGCCAAAGAACTTCATGAACATTCCGAATTGCTCATCACTTAGCCCCGGAATTGGGCTGGTCATTGTCTCGGCTGTTGCTGCCTTTGGTCTTGCTCCCTCCTTTTTTCCTTTTCCAGGACACCAATCTGGGTACCCTATTACCTTGAAACATCCTTCACGTGCATGGCCATCTCTTCCACAGAACGTACAATGTTCTACCTTGTTGTTTGATTGCACCTTCTCACTTTTCTACCATGCTTTCTTTTGAGGCTGCGCATTTGGTTTTCCTTGCTGTGAGGCTTGGAAAGCCATTGATCCCGGCACAGTTTTCTTCCCAGTCGTGATATTCCTTTGTTGTTCATCTTCTGCAACTAGGTGATAGGCTGCCCCAAGCGTTGGCGTCAGTTTCATGGCTAGAATATGCGTTCTAATGACCGTGAAATCGGCATTTAGACCCATGAGAAATTCATACAAGCGCTCCTTTTCTTTCAGTTCGACCAGCCTCTTTCCCAAGTCGCATCTGCAGCCTTCACACTCGCATTTAGGCACCGGCAACACAGTGTCTATCTCGTCCCATAACCCACGCAACTTCGTGAAATAGGCTGAAACCGTGAGTCCTTCTTGTCGTGTCATGGTGATCGCTTGTTTGATCTCGTAGGTTCTTGGAGCGCTTTCTTTTCCAAAACGTTCTTGCAGGTCCTTCCATATTTCAGCGGCTGTGTTCGCATACTTTACACTCGTCCTTATTTCTTTCTCCATTGCAGTCGTGAGCCATCCCTTTATCATAGCGTCACACCGCATCCAATGCATATATTTTGCATCGGTCTTTTCCGGTTTCTTCACAGATCCATCCACGAATCCTATTTTTTTTTTGGCAAATAGGAAATTCATCATCTCTTGGATCCAATCATTAAAGTTATTTTATGTGAGACTCTCATTCACCTGCATCTGCTTCGGATAGTCGGAAGGATGTAAATAGAGCGGCGAATTGATGTCGACTGTGTCGACACTTCCACCGGTGGAACTTCCTTCTTTATCGTGGGCCATTTTGTGATGATTGGGGATCTTAATTTTGTCGAGCCTGCTCTGATACCATGAAGAAATCGAGTATCAGAGAGCTGCAACTCTCTTTTCTATTCTTTCTTTCAATCAAAACAATCGTACATATAGGAAGAGAACGAGATAAACAAGGGATAATCTAAACAAACCATAACAAACTATTCTAGAATAAGAGATAACAAAAGGGATAAGCATTATCAACATCCAACAAATTTCACCGAAGAAGCGATGGAAACCACCGGGGTTCAACCCGTCGAAGACACGATTATAGCCTAGTCGATCTTCATCAATTCTACATCAATCCAGGTAATTGAACATTCATATAGCTTCGTTTTTATGCCTAGAATAAAAGTCCTATGCTTTTAATGATCCATTCGATCGATTTCCAATCCAATTTTAAGCAAAAACGATCTAGGGTTTCGGGTTATCTTTTTTTTTATATCAAAATCATGACAGATCAACACCATAGTTCAATTAAGATACACATACAGATTCGAAATCCCTTTATTTTCAAAAGCCCTATGCTTTATTAATCAATTAAACCACTTACAATCAAATTCGGATTGGGGAAGAACATGATCGCGTGTTACAATCAAAATCGAATTAGGCTGATCAATGTTCACAAACGGGACAGTAGGCTGACTGGTTAAAGTCTTGTGATAGGGGAGAGACCTGGTTCGAGTCTCTCTAACCCTATTATTTTTCTGAGCAACTTTTTACATTATATTTTTATATAAAAACCTCTCCCATATTATTATAATGTTATATTAATACGTTTTGAACCCGGAAAATACCCGTATGCTCGGGTTAGGATTTATAACTCATTTTAATTTTATAATCCGTATTTAATATCTTTTTCTCACATTTAAATAATATATTTATATTATATCTAAACCCATAACTCCAAATAAAATAATATATATGTATATTATTTTCACCGTGTTAATATTTACCGTGTCACGCTTCAAACTTATAAATAATATAATTATTTATATTATTTAACCACGTTTATATTCTCGAATAAAAATAGTATATCTATTATTTTTACCACATAAATGATTATCTTGTTATTTCTTTGAACTTAAAATAATATAAAGAGTTATATTATTTTCCTAAACCATTATTTAATTATGCAAACGCATGAGTATAATTATTAAATATTATTATTCGTAATTAGAAACGTTCAACACGAAACATATTTATCTTAATAAGTATATTAAGAAACCCTTATTCCCGTGGACACGCTCGTCTATTCGTAAATCCATAGAATGTTCTAAGACGTTCAAATCTTCCGTGTCGTCGTCACAAATCCCATGTGTCCCTAACTATTGTACTTGTAATTCTAGGGAATTCATACAGGCAAATTCTTGTGCCTCTGTTGCATCCTTTAGCGATGTTATTTACTACGCTCTACTCAGACTCAGGTGAGTTTCACGGCCCCTTTTTACTTGTTTTCTTATTGGGGGAGAAACATGCATACACACAGACATTATTTTTACTTGTTTTCCCGTTGGGGAGAAACATACATACAAATGAATATCATGTTACTTGTTTTCCCGTTGGGGAGAAACATGCATACAAACAATCATCATCTTACTTGTTTTCCCATTGGGGAGAAACATGCATACGAACAGGCATCCGTTACTTGTCTCCCAGCCAGGGAGAGACATACACACGGACATGGATCACATAGTATTTCAATACCACTTGTGTAACTAAGTGCAAACATAACATGCAAATTCCTTACACACTCGGACCGTTAATATATGGAGTATAGCGAGGAAATTTGAGTAGTACTACTGGGTTTGACAAACCCCACCCGGGTTAGTCGCACTAACTTGATTGGAGGTCTAACGGGTGTAAATTGTCCTAAACACTTGCCATTGTTGATGTTAGCAATGGCGGAAGGCACCTCAAACATAAACAGTCAGCTTCGGTTGCGAACGCTTAGAGTAACTTGTACATTGTCTAGCTAGCAATAGGTGTGACTTACGTATGTGGATCCTGCAAGCACACAAACAGTTTATTTACTTGTATACCTGTGAACTCACCAACCTTGTGTTAACACTTTTTCTTACATGTTTCTCAGGTCGCTTTGGCACAGGTTGCACACTTAGGACATGCATGGAGTCCTACTGTCATATCATTCATTTCAAACACTTTAAACAGTTTTACTTATTTACGTTAATTGACTCTTGTTGCGTGTAATTACTTTTGATTTCATTCTAATGTTTACGCTTCCGCATTTAACTCTGAACATTTATGTTATGACTTTTTAAGTCTCATATAGTGTCGTTTGATGTAACTAATGACTGAGATCCTGGTTTGTCATGCTCATAACGGTAGAACTCCGTTAGTGGATTTTGGGGGTGTGACAGATTGGTATCAGAGCCATTGGTTATAGAGAACTAGGATTGCATACTAGACTATAACCGTACACATGCATTAGTTTCACGACACATACACTCATACATGATACACACAACATCCGGACATACATTGCATTGCAGTCATGTTGACATCATTCATATTACCCTATGCTGACGAGAGACACATCATTTGCATTGCATCATCATTCCCAGTGGCAACACTCGGGGAATCACCAGAACATCATCCACTCCCGTCCGAGGGCAGCGATACAGAGCTTTCGGAGGAGTCAGTTACATCACCATCACCTGTTGGGTATGGTGGGCTTTCTCAGGTCCATATTATGGATGACACTCAGCACTAACGCATATCTCTTTGGGAGTTAGGATCGTCGGAGCGAGTCCCTACTGTACCCGCCAGCAACAATACGCCGAATGAAGGCAGACCGTTACACGTATTATTGCAGAATCCATTGACACATAGATGTCATCACTTTCCCGAGCCATGGGCTCGCGTCTTTGGTCGATATTCTGTTGAGAATAGATTAACCACAAATCTGAGAACGCATTGCTCAATGCATACTCAAACCCTATCTTGACTCAGTTGAAAGGACGGCTACCTTGCTACTTCCTGTAACTTGTATTCATGAATTAGTTTCATTTCTCGAAGCCGCATTTCATGTACATGTTTGTTTCATGTGCATGTTCCCATCTATAATCCATTGGATTGGACTCTCGTATTGTGTCTTCAACTCGAGTGAATACTCGGATCAAACGACTTTCGACTACTCATCCTAACATAAGTCCTAGTTGATCAACTTGTGGTTGATGACTAAGCTTTTCGATGACTTATCATCTCTAACACACTCTGAACTCAGTAATAAACTGAGGGACATTTTGACACAAGACAGGGAGAATTAGGGTGAGCATGCAAAGCAAATTATCATTACGGGTGCACACGTAATAGTAATTTGAGGTGCATGTAAGTCCTGGTGAAACCTAGTGTGTGGATAAATGGTCCTAATCTGTGATTTACAGACTTAAGTTTCCGCTATCCGTGGAAATCCTCGTAATCCGCTCAACGATTAATTGGTATCATTAAATCTGTTCAACAGTTGATAGACGCGACTATCAGGTTGAAGATGTTTACGGACATACTGAACTATCGTTTAATGGAATCCATCATGTTATTTGCACTCATGTAAAAGTCTTAGTGACTGTAAGACTCTCATTCAAACTTGATCAAGGAAACCATCTTGATTGAAACTCTAATTGAATCTCATGGCAAACTTATCGACTCCAACTATGTAAGTGGAATTTGAGGAGTTCATTCTAAGCTAACACGTTGGTTCTTACATTCCAAGAATAAATTTCATTTGACCCTATTACCTTATCCTGTGACTAATCATCAGCCTAATTTGATTTATACCCCAGGATATCCAACTCTGTAAACATACTTCTTTCTTCACAAAATAATCCAGTTGTTCTAATGACATTAGAAAACAGGGATTTAATCTAACAAACCATCACTGGAACGCGATTACTTAAACAGACATCCCATCTTTTATGTTACTGGAATCTATAGCTCATTAAACTTATTTTCCCTTGGTCTTTGCATTGACCGACGCTTATCTTATAAAGAAGTCTCAGCATGACTTCACATACTTCATGTTGGTGCGGTCATACTCCAACTCTATTGGAAGCCAAGTATACTATTGAGATAGCAGCCAGTTAGAAAATCGAATCAACTCACATTCTTAAGTGTAAACTAGGATTGGTTTGTCATAAACTTGACATTGACCCCACTCCAGTTACACTTGGTAGCTTTGACTTAATCGTTGGCATAGATTGGTTATCTAAGAACCAAGCCGAAATCATTTGTCGTGACAAAATCGTTCGCCTTCCTCTCCCGAGTGGAGAAAACCTTTCTGTCCAAGGTGAAAGGAGTGGTGCAGTCGTTGGCATCATATCCTACATAAAAGCACAAAAGTGTCTTCGAAAAGGTCATATTGCTATTTGGCTCTCGTCGCCGAGTAGCCATCTGAGGAGAAGAAGATTGACGACATCCCAATTGTACGTGACTAACCGAAAGTATTTCCCGAAGACTTTCCTGGACTTCAGCCTCATCGTCAATTCAAATTTCAAATTGATCTAGCACCCGGAGTGTAACATTTCTGATTTTAGTATTCCTATTTCAATTCAATGTAATGCAATTTCAAGTTCTATACTCGTGCAATGTCTCATTATTTTCTCACCGTAAATTTAATGCAGTAATTCTATACAAATTCGCAAGTGTTACTCGGTTATATACATTTAAACGCTATACAAGAAACTATTTTATTCAAACTTATCAAATCTGAAAAGTCAAGGACTAAAATTGAAAAATGTCATCAAACCCTAGTCTAGCACGGTCGTGCTTCGTCCTAGCACGGTCGCGCCAGGTGCTTTGGCACGGTCGCGCGACCTGCTTTGGAACGATCGCCCCCGGTGCCTAGGCACGGTCGCGCCTATTTTGGCACGGTCGTGCCTGCGTAACAGTCGAAACGTAAATGTGATTTCAAAACGCTCAATCATTCGAAATTCAAATCCGATTACGTTTCTTCTTCCATTAACGTGAGTTATACCATTCTCAATTATTCAACACCTCAGTTTCATACCATCAATCTCGAATTCTCTCTCAAACAATTCAAGCAAAACTCGAATCCAATTCTGAGACGCAAATTCCACCGATCAAGAAAGGATTACGCATCTCCCGGATCTCTCCAAGACTCTGGACTCTCTGGCCTAGCCGGAATTGCAGCCGAAGTCGCCGGAAGCCGTTTTCTCCGTCGCTGGAACTCCCTTCTACCGATCGTTACCAATTCCTTCCTGTTTTAGGTAAGTATACTCTCCATATCTTTCGTTTCAGTATCATCATCAAAAGCCCCCTATTAATCTGGGCTTTCATTACAGAAATCGTTCGAATCAGAATTGTTATTTTAAATAAAAAGGATTTAATCGATTCCACTCTTAAACACGATGTTCATGCAATTAATTTATATTATTAGACTCGTAATATCTCTTTAATCGAAAGCCCTATCAATTCCATCGTTATAAATACAAGAAATTGTCAATTCGTGTCTGACTTGGAATAGACACGGTCGCGCTAATCATCTAGCGCGGCCGTGCCTCATTTAGCGCGGTCGTGCCGATTAGCAGCGCGGTCGTGTCCTCCTGTCCAGACCTTGTCATGCCCTCTGGGCTAGTCTCTGTTGTGTCTAAAGATCATAGACACGATCGTGCCTGGTCAAGGCACGGTCGTGCCTGTTGTCTTGTCTAGATTGTGCCCCTGTTGATCAACCCGGTCGCGCCCCGACTAGCGCGGTCGCGCCCGTGGCTTGAGCACGATCGTGCCCTTCCGAGGCACGGTCGTGCTAGACTCAGATTATTTTAGCAGAATTATAATTTTTATATTTAACCAGGAAATGTTTCAGATTTTATAAAAATATGTGTTCTGTATTTAAAAATGGATTAAAAGTTTAATCTTGGCATAAATATAATTTATTTAAAAGTTTATAAAAATTAAATTTATATTTAATTAAATGATGTTTTAAATAATTAAGTTACAAAATTTATAAATAATGATTAGTTATTTAATTTACATTTTAAATCAAAATCATTTATTTATTTATACTTAATTACAATTAATATTTACATTATTTCATAAACTATAATTATATATTTATTTATTTATTCAATTCAAACCTAATCAAATTATTTCAAACATATTTTACTTCAAACTCTATATATCTTATACAAAGCAATAGTTTTATATATACAAATTCAACTTTCACTTTAGACCTAAACTTTGTACATCTATTTGATTCTATACACATTACTCGATAGGTTAAATTGTGCATTCCAAGGATCATAATTGCTATCTATAATCTGTGTTAGCTACATCTTCATATCAAGTGAGTATTCACAACCCCCTTTTACTCTTTTACACTTTTGGGGTGGAACATGAACTTTATACACATTACACATTTCACAACTACATTTATACAAACAACACAAGTGCAATATCCTACATACATATATGTGTGCAAAATTTGAGCTTTGTGCCCGAGTGCTAGTTGTGCTAGTCTTTGTGAAAACTATGTGCAATCATTAACTATACAAGCCGACGGTTTTCAATGATAGATCTATTGAGTCTGACAAACCCACCCAAGTGGAGGTGATTGATACCGACAACACAATTTACATACTAGTTACTAAGGTTTGATTGTACTTGATTACACAATAGCAGCTCCCCATAAATGCCTTATTTTTCATGTCTTGTAAAGGATTTGTTTTACAACTATATGCTATCTATACACAACTGTGTTATACTCACCAACTTTTTAGTTGACTTTATTTTATTCATGTTTCAGGCCCTAATATGTGAGAATGATTCAAGACGTGCTCAATATAGGATTTGGACTTAGCAATATTAAATCAAGAAGTTTATGAGTTGTTTTATTTTCTTGTTTGGATTTGGTTTGTACTTGGATTATTTGTAATGGAAATTTGACTTTAATATACTTCAATTTAGTCAACCTTGTGCTATGAACAGTCTTACATGTCCCGCCCCGATGATTCCGCCATCGGTCGGGGTGTGACAGATTGGTATCAGAGCCTTGGTTATAGGGATTTAGGTTATTAGACATCTTGACCTAGACTATAACTTTAGGACACCCACTTATACTATGCTTCATGATTTTGTGCTATGTGTTATATGCTATGTGCTACATGCTTACCATGATAAATTGTTTATTATATTTGGTACCTTACTTGTTAGAAATTCATGACTTATTAGGATCTTCTTAAATAATACCTTTCCTATATCCTAAAATCCCATGATATTTCTACCTTCTTTTCTATCTTTATTCTTTCTAAGCATGTGGAAAAAAAAAAAAATTTCTTGAAGCAAAAATCTTTAAATTTTTTTTTATTTTCTTCGTTAAGGTTTTTAAACTTGTTAAATTATTTGAGGACACGTGCAATATGGAAGGGTGACACCTGTATTTTGGGTTTTCTGTCTAGGAAAGCATTTCGCATAAATCCCAATCAACCGAGGGACCCGTATGCTTTCCTGGGAATTCTCGAGATGAGTGTTTACCTATAGGCTAAAGCATGTCTCCTTGAAAATTATATAAGTTTAAATTAACCTTAATGTGCCTTAGTATTCAAGTGATTTTATCACTTTTAAGTACAATCCAAACTATGAATATCTATCTTTTATTTGGTTTTCTCATTCTATTAAATCCTAGCAATTCTCATAAGTTCTTACAATCTTTCTTGTCTTGTGAAAATCTGTAGAATGCCTCCTCGTCGTGCTCCCGCCGCCAACGCCAACACCGACATTGCTGCTATTCTCACCCAATTAGTGACACAACTCACCCAAGCCAATGGTGCCACAAATGGCAATGGTGGAAATGGAAGCAATAGTGGTAATAATGGTGGTAATGGTGGAAATGGTGGAAACAATCCATCTCAATGCACCTTCAAGCACTTCAATTCGTGCAATCCCCTAAAGTTCTATGGTACCGAAGGAGCTACTGGACTCCTTCAATGGTTTGAAAGCATTGAGAATACCTTTCTCAATAGTGACTGTCCCGACAACCTCCGTGTTCGTCATGCTACAAGTGTCCTACAAAAACGGGCACTTACATGGTGGAATGGGGAGAAAAGGAATAGGGGTGTTGACATAGCTATGGCCTTACCTTGGGATGAGGTCAAAAGGCTTATGACCGAGGAGTTCTGTCCTCGAAATGAAGTGAAAAAGTTAGAAGCTGAATTTTGGGATCTTGCCCAAGATAGTGGGGAAAGCTTAGCATATACAACTCGGTTCCATGAGTTGAGTCTTCTAGTGCCCCACATGGTCACTCCTTTAGCCCGTTGTATCGAAAAGTATATTGGTGGGCTACCAAGACAAATTCAAGATACTGTCTTAGGTAGAAATCCTGCTACTTTGGAGGATGCCATCCGCCTGTCTGCTACCTTAACTGATAATCATGTTAAAGCTGGAACTCTTACCAAAAAGGGTTCTAAGAAAGTTGCTGAAACCGTAACCCCTCCTGCCCACAACAAAGAAGCCACAACTGAACCCTCTCGCAATAACAAAAAGAGGAAGGTTAGAAACTTTGCTGTGGTTACTCCTGCGGTGCCCGTTAATCAAGTTGCACCCGTAGTTCAAGCACCGGCTAAAAAGCCATATGTTGGGATTTATCCTCTTTGTGCCACCTGCAATTTTCATCATCCTCAAAATATCCCATGTCGCCTTTGCACTCATTGTGGGATATATGGTCACACTATCAATATTTGTAGGGCCAAAGCTTTTGAGGGTCAAGTCAATCCACCGAACCAACCCAACCCGTGAGTGGCTAATCAAGGTGCTCCCGCCATTGCTAATAGGCGTGCTTGCTATGAGTGTGGAGACCCGAACCATTTTCGTAATCTATGTCCAAGACTTGCAAATGCTAGACAAGGTGGAGCTCGTGGGCGTGCGTTCAACATAAACGCCAATGAAGCTCAAGCCAACAACGACGTGGTTAATGGTACGTTCCTTGTTAATAGTCAATATGCCTCCATTTTGTTCGATACTGGTGCCGATAAAAGTTTTGTGTCACTAAATTTTGAGCCTTTACTTGCAAAGACACGATCCCAATTAGAGAAAACCTTCACCGTTGAAATAGCAAATGGTGACTCCCTTACAATTGAGTCTATTATCTATGATTGCTCTTTAGAACTTAATGATCATGCATTCCCAATCAACCTTGTTCCAATGCCACTAGGAAGCTTTGATATTATCATAGGTATGGATTGGCTATCAAATCATCATGCCGAAGTCATTTGCTTTGAAAAGTGTATTCGAATTCCGCTACCATCGGGAGAAACCTTAAGGGTTTTTGGTGAAAAGCCTTGCAAGGGTCTTAAATTGATGTCTTGTACTACCGCTCAAAAGTACTTACGAAAGAAGTACATCGCCTTCCTAGCTCATATTGTTCAAAAGGACGTCAAGGAGAAGAGTATTCAAGACATTCCTATCATTAGGGATTTTCCCGAAGTGTTTCCTAAAGGTTTATCCGGTCTTCCTCCTGTTCGTCAAGTAGAGTTCCGTATTGATCTTATGCTCGGAGCTAACCCCGTTGCTAAAGCTCCTTATCGTCTTGCACCTTCCGAAATGCAAGAGCTCGCAAGTCAACTTCAAGAACTCTCCGATAAAGGTTTCATTCGCCCAAGTCATTCACCGTGGGGTGCACCCGTCTTATTTGTTAAGAAGAAGGATGGATCATTTCGTATGTGTATTGACTACCGCGAACTCAACAAGCTTACTATCAAGAATCGTTATCCTTTGCCTAGAATCGATGATCTCTTTGATCAACTTCAAGGTTCTACTTGCTTCTCGAAGATTGATCTTCGATCTGGTTATCATCAGCTCCGTGTTCAAGAAGATGACATTCCTAAGACTGCTTTTCGAACAAGGTATGGTCATTACGAGTTCATGGTTATGCCTTTCGGGTTAACCAATGCACCCGCAGTTTTCATGGATCTCATGAACCGTGTGTGCAAACCGTACCTTGATAAATTCGTGATCGTTTTCATTGACGATATCTTAATCTATTCCAAGACTAAAGCCGACCATGAAGAACACCTTAGATTGGTTTTGGACCTGTTAAAGAAAGAACAACTATATGCCAAGTTCTCCAAATGTGAATTTTGGTTAAAAGAAGTTCAATTTCTTGGTCACATCGTCAACGACAAGGGTATTCATGTTGATCCTGCTAAGATTGAAACGGTTAAGAATTGGAATGCCCCGAAGACTCCTACCGAAGTTCGTTCATTTCTTGGCCTTGCGGGTTATTATCGTCGTTTCATCTCAAACTTCTCAAAGATTGCTGTCCCTCTTACCGCTTTGACCCATAAGGGTAAAACTTATGAGTGGGGACCGAAACAAGAAGAAGCTTTCCAAACTCTTAAGCATAAGTTGTGCAATGCTCCCATTTTGACTCTCCCCGATGGAAATGATGATTTAGTTGTCTATTGTGATGCTTCTAACCAAGGTCTTGGTTGTGTCCTCATGCAACGAGGAAAAGTAATCGCTTATGCATCAAGACAACTCAAAATTCATGAAAAGAATTATACGACGCACGATCTCGAGTTGGGTGCGGTCGTATTCGCGTTAAAGATTTGGAGACATTACCTATATGGCACAAAATGTGTGGTATTCACCGACCATAAAAGTCTTCAACATATCTTCAACCAAAAAGAACTCAATATGAGGCAACGACGTTGGGTCGAACTCCTTAACGACTACGACTGCGAGATTCGTTACCATCCCGGCAAAGCGAATGTTGTAGCCGATGCCTTGAGTCGAAAGGACCATGTTATGCTTCATTGTGCCCGTGTTCAAATGGATATTCAAACCCGTATCTTAGAAGCTCAACACGTCTCGGTAACCGAGGGTAACATGTATGAAGAAATGTCGTGTGGTGTTGAACTTCTTCTTGAATCAAAACCCAATGGCTTACTATATTACTTGAACCGTATTTGGGTTCCCGATCGCGATGATCTCCGTGCAATTCTCATGAACGAGGCTCATAAGACTCGTTATTCTATTCATCCTGGTGCGGATAAAATGTAGCAAGATCTTCGCCAACTTTATTGGTGGCCCGGTATGAAGAAAGACATTGCTCTTTATGTGGCCAAATGCTTAACTTGCTCCAAAGTCAAAGCCGAACATCAACGTCCTTCTGGTTTACTCAAACAACCAGAAATTCCCGTGTGGAAATGGGAGAATTTAGCTATGGATTTCATTACCAAGCTCCCTCGCACCTCGAGTGGTTATGATAGTATTTGGGTGATTATTGATCGACTCACCAAATCTGCCCACTTCTTGCCTATTCGTGAAGACTTCAAAGTGGAGAAATTAGCCCGAATTTACATTGATGAAATTGTGAGCCGTCATGGTGTTCCCTTGAACATAATATCCGATAGAGACGCTCGGTTCACCTCTCGATTTTGGCAATCTCTCCAAAAGGCTATTGGTACTTGATTGGATTTGAGCACGGCTTACCATCCGCAAACTGATGGTCAAACCGAGCGAACAATCCAAACTCTTGAAGACATGCTTAGAGCTTGTGTAATCGATTTTGGTGGCAAATGGGATTTGCATTTATCCCTTATTGAGTTTTCTTACAACAATAGCTACCACACAAGTATCAACATGGCTCCATTCGAAGCTCTCTATGGTCGCAAGTGTCGTTCTCCTATCTGTTGGAGTGAGATTGGTGAAGCACAAATCACTGGTCCCGAGTTAATTCAAGAAACATCCGACAAGATTATTCAAATCCGTAACAATATTCGAGTAGCGAGGAGCTGGCAAAAGAGTTATGCCGACAAACGTCGAAAACCCTTGGAATTCCAAGTCGGTGATCTTGTTCTTCTTAAGGTGGCTCCTTGGAAGGGTGTGGTCCGTTTTGGAAAGAAAGGCAAGTTAGCACCTCGTTATGTTGGTCCATTCAAAATCCTTGAAAGGATTGGGAAAGTGGCTTACAAGCTCGAGTTACCTCCATCTCTCGGCAATGTGCATCCTACATTTCATATATCTAATCTGAAGAAGTGTCTCGCCGATGAAAATCTCCATATATCGCTCGACGACGTGCGCATTGATGAAACGATGCACTTCGTTGAGAAACCGGTAGAAATTATGGATCGTGAAGTCAAGCAGCTCAAGCGAAGTCGCATTCCTATCGTTAAAGTTCGTTGGGAATCTAAGCGTGGTCCTGAGTTCACTTGGGAACGAGAAGACCAAATGAAGCTCAAGTACCCTCATCTTTTTACTAATAATGTTGTTTCCTCTAGCTAAATTTCGGGACGAAATTCTTTCAACATGGGGAGACTATAACATTTCTGATTTTAGTATTCCTATTTCAATTCAATGTAATGCAATTTCAAGTTCTATACTCGTGCAATGTCTCATTATTTTCTCGCCGTAAATTTAATGCAGTAATTCTATACAAATTCGCAAGTGTTACTCGGTTATATACATTTAAACGCTATACAAGAAACTATTTTATTCAAACTTATCAAATCTGAAAATTCAAGGACTAAAATTGAAAAATGTCATCAAACCCTAGTCTAGCACGGTCGTGCTTCGTCCTAGCACGGTCGCGCCAGGTGCTTTGGCACGGTCGCGCGACCTGCTTTGGAACGATCGCGCCCGGTGCCTAGGCACGGTCGCGCCTATTTTGGCACGGTCGCGCCTGCGTAACAGTCGAAACGTAAATGTGATTTCAAAACGCTCAATCATTCGAAATTCAAATCCGATTACGTTTCTTCTTCCATTAACGTGAGTTATACCATTCTCAATTATTCAACACCTCAGTTTCATACCATCAATCTCGAATTCTCTCTCAAACAATTCAAGTAAAACTCGAATCCTATTCTGAGACGCAAATTCCCCCGATCAAGAAAGGATTACGCATCTCCCGGATCTCTCCAAGACTCTGGACTCTCTTGCCTAGCCAGAATTGCAGTCGAAGTCGCCGGAAGCTGTTTTCTCCGTCGCTGGAACTCCCTTCTACCGATCGTTACCAATTCCTTCCTGTTTTAGGTAAGTATACTCTCCATATCTTTCGTTTCAGTATCATCATCAAAAGCCCCCTATTAATCTGGGCTTTCATTACAGAAATCGTTCGAATCAGAATTGTTATTTTAAATAAAAAGGATTTAATCGATTCCACTCTTAAACACGATGTTCATGCAATTAATTTATATTATTAGACTCGTAATATCTCTTTAATCGAAAGTCCTATCAATTCCATCGTTATAAATACAAGAAATTGTCAATTTGTGTCTAACTTGGAATAGACACGGTCGCGCTAATCATCTAGCGCGGCCGTGCCTCATTTAGCGCGGTCGTGTCCTCCTGTCCAGACCTTGTCATGCCCTCTGGGCTAGTCTCTGTTGTGTCTAAAGATCATAGACACGATCGTGCCTGGTCAAGGCACGGTCGTGCCTGTTGTCTTGTCTAGATTGTGCCCCTGTTGATCAACCCGGTCGCGCCCCGACTAGCGCGGTCGCGCCCGTGGCTTGAGCACGATCGTGCCCTTCCGAGGCACGGTCGTGCTAGACTCAGATTATTTTAGCAGAATTATAATTTTTATATTTAACCAGGAAATGTTTCAGATTTTATAAAAATATGTGTTCTGTATTTAAAAATGGATTAAAAGTTTAATCTTGGCATAAATATAATTTATTTAAAAGTTTATAAAAATTAAATTTATATTTAATTAAATGATGTTTTAAATAATTAAGTTACAAAATTTATAAATAATGATTAGTTATTTAATTTACATTTTAAATCAAAATCATTTATTTATTTATACTTAATTACAATTAATATTTACATTATTTCATAAACTATAATTATATATTTATTTATTTATTCAATTCAAACCTAATCAAATTATTTCAAACATATTTTACTTCAAACTCTATATATCTTATACAAAGCAATAGTTTTATATATACAAATTCAACTTTCACTTTAGACCTAAACTTTGTACATCTATTTGATTCTATACACATTACTCGATAGGTTAAATTGTGCATTCCAAGGATCATAATTGCTATCTATAATCTGTGTTAGCTACATCTTCATATCAAGTGAGTATTCACAACCCCCTTTTACTCTTTTACACTTTTGGGGTGGAACATGAACTTTATACACATTACACATTTCACAACTACATTTATACAAACAACACAAGTGCAATATCCTACATACATACATGTGTGCAAAATTTGAGCTTTGTGCCCGAGTGCTAGTTGTGCTAGTCTTTGTGAAAACTATGTGCAATCATTAACTATACAAGCCGACGGTTTTCAATGATAGATCTATTGAGTCTGACAAACCCACCCAAGTGGAGGTGATTGATACCGACAACACAATTTACATACTAGTTACTAAGGTTTGATTGTACTTGATTACACAATAGCAGCTCCCCATAAATGCCTTATTTTTCATGTCTTGTAAAGGATTTGTTTTACAACTATATGCTATCTATACACAACTGTGTTATACTCACCAACTTTTTAGTTGACTTTATTTTATTCATGTTTCAGGCCCTAATATGTGAGAATGATTCAAGACGTGCTCAATATAGGATTTGGACTTAGCAATATTAAATCAAGAAGTTTATGAGTTGTTTTATTTTCTTGTTTGGATTTGGTTTGTACTTGGATTATTTGTAATGGAAATTTGACTTTAATATACTTCAATTTAGTCAACCTTGTGCTATGAACAGTCTTACATGTCCCGCCCCGATGATTCCGCCATCGGTCGGGGTGTGACACGGAGCAGCACCTATTGCTCGGGCACCGTACAGACTTGCACCTAGTGAGTTACAACAGTTATCTACACAACTGCCAGAGTTGTTGGATAAAGGTTTCATCCGACCTAGCTCATCGCCCTGGGGAGCTCCAGTCCTATTTGTCAAGAAGAAGGACAGGACTTTCCGCATGTGCATCGACTATCGTGAGTTGAGCAAAGTGACGACCAATAATCGTTATCCACTACCCCACATAGATGATCTATTTGATCAAATCCAAGGATCAAGCTTCTATTCCAAGATATATCTTAGATCTGGTTACCATCAATTGAGAGTCTGAGATGAGGATATCTCTAAGACTGCCTTCAGAACTAGGTACGACCATTATGAATTTATGGTCATGCCTTTCGAATTAATCAACGCACCTGCGGTGTTCATGGACCTCATAAACCGCGTGTGTAAACCCAACCTTGATCAGTTCGTCATAGTTTTCATTGACGATGTCCTCATCTATTCCAAGGATAGGGATGAACATGAGGAACATCTTCGTTTAATTATGGAATTGCTGAAACAAGAAGAACTATATGCAAAACTTTCCAAGTGAGAATTCTGGATTTGTGAAGTGCAATTCTTAGGACATGTAGTCAACGAGACAGGGATACATGTCGACCCATCTAAAATAGAAGCAGTCAAGAATTGGGCAGCACCGACAACGCCGAATGAGGTGCGACAATTTATGGGATTGGCTGGATATTACCGTCGATTCATCGAGGGATTTTCAAAGATTGCATAACCTCTCACTGCCTTAACTCAAAAGGGTAAAGCCTATAACTGGGGCGATAACCAAGAGTCAGCATTCCAACATCTTAAGCAGAAACTTTGCAGCGCACCTATCCTAGCTCTTCCGGACGGTACGGATGATTTTGTGGTGTATTGTGACGCATCCATTCAGGGTCTGGGTTGTGTTCTAATGCAACGAGAAAAGGTGATCGCATATGCTTCGCGTCAACTAAGGATTCATGAGAAAAACTACACCACTCATGATCTAGAGTTGGGATCTGTAGTTTTCGTACTTAAGATATAGAGACACTACTTGTACGGTACCAAGTGCACTATCTACACCGATCATAAGAGTCTTCAGCATATCTTCGAGCAGAAAGAGCTGGACATGAGACAGCGTCGTTGGGTCGAGCTCTTGAATGATTATGACTGTGCGATCCGGTATCATCCGGGTAAGGCTAATGTTATAGCTGATGCCCTAAGTCGAAAGGAAACCAAGCCCAAACGAGTTCGAGCCTTACAGCTTACAATTCACCCTGGATTACCTGACAAAATCCGAATTGCTCAACTTGAAGCCCTGAAAGAGGAAAACCTACTGCTGGAAGGTACACGCGGTATGGAAGCACTACTCGAGGTCAAATCTGACGGTATTCGCTACTTCGCTGAGCGAATATGGGTTCCAATATTCGGAAATTTAAGGGAACTGGACATGGAAGAAGCTCATAAATCTCGTTTACACGCGGTATGGAAGCACCACTCGAGGTCAAATCTGACAGTATTCGCTACTTCGCTGAGCGAATATGGGTTCCAATATTCAGAAATTTAAGGGAACTGGACATGGAAGCTCATAAATCTCGTTACTCTATTCATCCAAGTTCTGACAAGATGTACCATAACCTAAAGGTGTAGTATTGGTGCCCAAGGATGAAGGCTGATATAGCTACCTATGTGAGCAAGTGCCTGACTTGCGCGAAGGTCAAAGTTGAATATCAAAATCCTTCTGGTCTTCTCTAACAACCAGAGATTCCCATGTGGAAATGGGAGCAGATATCCATGGACTTTATCACGAAATTGCCATGAACTCCTACAGGATGTGATACCATTTGGGTAATCGTTAACCGTTTAACAAAGTCCGCTCACTTCTTAGCAATCAAGGAAACAGACAAGATGGAAAAACTTACTAGTATTTACTTGAAAGAAGTAGTATCTCGGCACGGGTGCCAATATCTATCATTTCGGATCGTGATGCACGATTCACCTCTCGTTTCTGGCAGTCGTTACATAAATCTTTAGGCACACGTCTAGATATGAGCACAACATACCATCCTCAAACTGATGGCCAGACAGACCGTACTATTCAAACCTTGGAGGACATGCTACGAGCTTGTGTGATTGATATCGGTAACACTTGGGAGTCTCACCTACCGTTGGTGGAGTTCTCCTACAACAACAGTTATCACACTAGCATCAAGGCAGCTCCATTTGAAGCACTATATAGACGGAAATGACGTTCTCCTATTTGTTGGGCCGAGGTTGGGGATAGTCAACTTACAGGTCCTGAACTCGTACTTAAAACTTCTGAGAAAATCGTTCAAATTAGAAACCGTATTGCAGCAGCTCGTGATTGTCAAAAGAGCTATGCCGATAAGCGTCGTAAACCGTTAGAATTTCAAGTATGGGATATGGTCTTGTTAAAAGTCTCACCTTGGAAGGGTGTCATTCGTTTTGGGAAACGAGGCAAACTAAATCCTCGTTATGTTGGACCATTCAAGATAGTGAAGAGAATTGGTCCAATAGCGTATCAACTGGACCTACCTGAAGGACTTAGTGGTGTACACAACGTCTTTCACATCTCAAACTTGAAGAAGTGTCTAGTAGACGAGTCACTCGCGGTTCCTCTTGAGGAACTACACATTGATGAACAGTTGCGTATCATCGAAGAACCTATAGAAATCATGGATAGAGAAGTCAAAACGTTAAAACGCAGTAAAATCCCTATTGTTAGAGTTCGTTGGAACTCGAAGCGCGGACCGGAATTCACGTGGGAACGCGAGGATCAGATGATGAGCAAATATCCTAATCTGTTCAAGCACTCCACGTCAAATTCTTAAGGTACTATTTTAATTTTCGAGACAAAAATTCTTTCAACTATGGGATGATATGACATCCGGAAAAAAAAAATTATTATTTTAATTTTCAGGACGAAAATCATTTCAACTAAGGGATGATTTGACACCTGACAAATCCTGGTTAACCCCGTTAACTCAATTAAGAATGACAAGGACTTATTCTGTCATAAACCCAACCTTAAACACATAAAACTAAAGGGACCAAGGCTGTAATTAACCAAAACTTGATACTTTGACTTTTGAAAGTCAAAATCGAGCTTTATTCGGTCCAAATCCAATCTGTAACATCTAAGTCGGTTCGAATTCGTAATCAAGACACAAGGCATTGTTCATATCGAACGTACCCTATCAGGTTCCAAGCGTTTTCATTGATAATAATTGAGAATTAATCGTAATAATACTCATTAAACTTGAAACCGTCGAACTTGCCACATGAGACCATCAATTCGATCATTTGGTAAAGAATTTGTGAAATCAAACACTCCCCACACCTTAATAGCACCCCTCTAAGCATTCTGCAAACACCAATTTCACCGAAGAAGCGACGGAAACCACCGGGGTTCAACCCGTCGAAGTCACGACTATAGCCTTGTCGATCTTCATCAATTCAACATCAATCCAGGTAATTGAACATTCATATAGCTTCGTTTTTATGCCTAGAATAAAATCCCTATGATTTTAATGATCCATTCGACCGATTTCCAATCCAATTTTAAGCAAAAACGATCAAGGGTTTCAGGTTATCTTTTTTTTTTTATCAAAATCATGACAAATCAACACCATAGTTCAATTAAGATACACATACAGATTCGAAATCCCTTTATTTTCAAAAGCCCTATGCTTTATTAATCAATTAAACCACTTACAATCAAAATCGGATTTGGAAATTGAATTGGGGAAGAACATGATCGTGTATTACAATCAAAATCGAATTAGGCTGATCAATGTTCACAAACGGGACAGTAGGCTGACCGGTTAAAGTCTTGTGCTGATAGGGGAGAGACCCGGGTTCAAGTCTCTCTAACCCTATTATTTTTCTGAGCAACTTTTTACATTATATTTTTATATAAAAACCTCTCCCATATTATTATAATGTTGTATTAATACGTTTTGAAACCGGAAAATACCCGTATGCTCGGGTTAGGATTTATAACTCATTTTAATTTTATAATCCGTATTTAATATTTTTTTCTCACATTTAAATAATATATTTATATTATATCTAAACCCATAACTCCAAATAAAATAATATATATGTATATTATTTTCACCGTGTTAATATTTACCGTGTCACGCTTCAAACTTATAAATAATATAATTATTTATATTATTTAACCACGTTTATATTCTCGAATAAAAATAATATATCTATTATTTTTGCCACATAAATGATTATCTTGTTATTTCTTTGAACTTAAAAATAATATAAAGAGTTATATTATTTTCCTAAACCATTATTTAATGGTGCAAACGCACGAGTATAATTATTAAATATTATTATTCGTAATTAGAAACGTTCAACACGAAACATATTTATCTTAATAAGTATATTAAGAAACCCTTATTCCCATGGACACGCTCGTCTATTCGTAAATCCATAGAATGTTCTAAGACGTTCAAATCTTCCGTGTCGTCGTCACAAATCCCATGTGTCCCTAACTATTGTACTTGTAATTCTAGGGAATTCATACAGGCAAATTCTTGTGCCTCTGTTGCATCCTTTAGCGATGTTATTTACTACGCTCTACTCAGACTCAGGTGAGTTTCACGGCCCCTTTTTACTTATATTCCTATTGGGGGAGAAACATGCATACACACAGACATTATTTTTACTTGTTTTCCCGTTGGGGAGAAACATGCATACAAATGAATATCATGTTACTTGTTTTCCCGTTGGGGAGAAACATGCGTACAAACAATCATCATCTTACTTGTTTTCCCATTGGGCAGAAACATGCATACGAACAACCATCCGTTACTTGTCTCCCAGCCAGGGAGAGACATACACACGGACATGGATCACATAGTATTTCATTACCACTTGTGTACCTAAGTGCAAACATAACATGCAAAGTCCTAACACACTCGGACCGTTAATATATGGAGTATAGCGAGGAAATTTGAGTAGTACTACTGGGTTTAACAAACCCCACCCGGGTTAGTCGCACTAACTTGATTGGAGGCCTAACGGGTGTAAATTGTCCTAAACACTTGCCATTGTTGATGTTAGCAATGGCGGAAGGCATCTCAAACATAAACAGTCAGCTTCGGTTGTGAACGCTTAGAGTAACTTGTACATTGTCTAGCTAGCAATAGGTGTGACTTACGTATGTGGATCTTGCAAGCACACAAACAGTTTATTTACTTGTAAACCTGTGAACTCACCAACCTTGTGTTGACACTTTTTCTTACATGTTTCTCAGGTCGCTTTGGCACAGGTTGCACACTTAGGACATGCATGGAGTCCTACTGTCATATCATTCATTTCAAACACTTTAAACAGCTTTACTTATTTATGTTAATTGACGCTTGTTACGTGTAATTACTTTTGATTTCATTCTAATGTTTACGCTTCCGCATTTAACTCTGAACATTTATGTTATGACTTTTTAAGTCTCATATAGTGTCGTTTGATGTAACTAATGACTGTGATCCTGTTTTGTCATGCTCATAACGGTAGAACTCCGTTAGTGGATTTTGGGGGTGTGACATCTTCAAAAACACAAGCACCGGTCATATTCAAATCTTGAGGGGTTGATTTTGAAAGTCAATACTAGTTCATCAAAGGTTAAGGAGCTTGTATGATATGAAGATAGAAGTAGGATAGTGCAAGTGAAATGAAAGGAAGGAGTTATAACTTATATAAAAACTACAAGGAAATGACCATGTGCCGACGTCGCCTATACCGACGACACTTGTCGTCGGCATAGGTCACCCTATACCGACGACATGTCGTCGGTATAGGTCAAAACAAAAATTTTGAATGGGACACCCTATAGCAACGACATGTCGTCGCTATAGGGTTTAGGCAGATTGGAGGGAAAACTGGCGCCCAATGAATTTTTGGGGAAAACCTATAGTGACGACATGTCGTCGCTATAGGTTAATTTTGATTTTCTTTTTGTTTTTTTATTTAATAAATTTCCGTCGGTCAAAAAAAAATTTTTAATTAAAAAAAAATTCTGGAAAACCCTATGGCGACGACATGTTGTCGGGATAGGGTTTTTACCTTTATTGACTGGTCAACATCCTACGAACCCTATACCGACGACATGTCGCCGGTATAGGGTACCTGTGCCGACGACATGTCGTCGCCATAGGGTGCAGCGTAAACAAATAGGGAAAACAAACGGCAGACATTCATTTCTGCCTAAAATCCTCCAAAACTCCCCCAAATTGTTCTCTCCGGCGATTTCACGGTTTTTGGGCTTTTTGGGAGCAACTTTCACAAAAAATCTCGGGATTTAAGGTGGGGTAACATCCGAGTTTCATATTTTAGCTACTTTCTCAAGATTTTAAAGTTTTGTTTGTTTATTTTGGTTAGGTTTTGGAGAAATTTCACCATTTTTTGGATTTCTAGCTTTGTGAAGGTAAATACTCGTTTTGATTACTAATTTGTGATGAAATTTTGTTTAGATCTAAGATTTTTATGATTTTGTATGTATGTGTATGCATGTATGTTTGTATGTATGTATGTTTTGTTTGTATGAGTATGTATATTTGTATGTATGATGGAACTATTAAATTATGATTAGTTTAGGTCATTTGGTTTAGATGTGTGATTATTTTATATATATATTAGTTTATGTAAATTAGTGTTTGTATGTATGTGTATGTATGTGTGTAATTTGTGTTTATGATGATTAGTTTGAATGTTTAGTTTGTATGTGTATGTATGTGTGTAATTTGTGTTTATGATGATTAGTTTGGATGATTAGTTTGTATGTATGTGTGTAATTTGTGTTTATGATGATTAGTTAATATGAATGTATATATGTGTATGTATGTTTGTGTGTATATGTTTGTAATTATGTAATTGGACATTTATTTATGTATGTATGTTTGTATATATATGTTTGTAATTATGTAATTGGGCTTTTATTTATGTATGTATGTATGTAATTGTGATGTGTAGGTATATAAGAGGGTATTTATTGGGAGCAACTTTCATAAAAACTCTTAGGATTTAAGGTGAGGTAACATCCGGGTTTTATATTTTAGCTACGTTTCCAAGATTTTGAAGTTTTGTTTGTTTATTTTGGTTAGGTTTTGGAGAAATTTCACCATTTTTTGGATTTCTAGCTTTGTGAAGGTAAATACTCGTTTTGATTACTAATTTGTGATGAAATTTGGTTTAGATCTAAGATTTTTATGATTTGTATGTATATGTTATGTATGTGTATGCATGTATGTTTGTATGTATGAGTATGTATATTTGTATGTATGATGTAATTATTAAATTATGATTAGTTTAAGTCATTTGGTTTAGATGTGTGATTATTTTATATAATTTATTTTATGTAAATTAGTGTTTGTATGTATGTGTATGTATGTGTGTAATTTGTGTTTATGATGATTAGTTTGAATGTTTAGTTTGTATGTATGTGTGTAATTTGTGTTTATGATGATCAGTTAGTATAAATGTATGTATGTGTATGTATGTTTGTATGTATATGTTATTGAACATTTATTTATGTATATATGTTTGTATGTGTATGTTTGTAATTATGTAATTGGGCTTTTATTTAAATATGTATGTATGTAATTATGATGTGTAGGTGTATAAGAGGGTATTTATTCATATGCTTATGTATGTTTGTATGTATATGTAACTTGATTTAATTTTGTTACAAGTTTAGAACTCATTGCGGTTGACGAGAGGAAGAACGTCGTACGCATAATCAACAAATGCTTGAAATGCAACGACAAATGGATGAAATGCGTCGAATGTGGGATCGCCGAACTAGCAGCGATGATAATTAGCTTGGAGTTGTTGAGCCTTTGCCTTTGTTGTTGGTGTTTGTCTTCAATAATTTGCTTATTTGTGTGTCGAATAAGTTTATGTTTTGAATGTTTAATTTGTCGGACAAGTTTGTGTGTCAAAAAATTTGGATGTTTGGTTTATGTTTCGGATATTAGTTTTTATCAGATTTGAACGTTTGAATGGTTTATATTTAATGATTTGCAGGTTTTTGTTTTTAGAAATTTAATATTTCTAGATAAAATATTAAAAATTAAAAAATATAAAAAAACAGAAAAGATCTACACCGATGACTTGTCGTTGCTATAGGCCTTTTTCAAAAAATATAAAAAAACAAAAAACCCTATACCGACGACATGTCGTCGGAATAGGGTTAACCTATACCAACGACATGTCGTCGGTACAGGTTTGGACTCTATACCGACGACATGTCGTCGGTATAGAATTTCTTTTTGAATTATTTAATTAGACCATATAGCGACGACAAGTCGTCGGTATAGGCTGACCTATCCCGACGACACCTATCCCGACGACAATCTTGGCTATTGGGACAAGGCAATACCGACGACATCTATACCGACGAGATGTCGTCGGTATAGGCTATCCCGACGATAAGTCGTCGCTATATGATCAAAAAAAATCGTCGACATAGGGTGATATGAATTGTGACTATTTGGTGGGAGAGTCAAAAGTTGAACGAGGAAACCGAGTGATGTTTTTAGTTTCCAACGTGGACCAGCCTTTGGTCAAACAGCGTGCTCTATTTCAGTCTTAATACTTAAATACCCAATTCCACGTCAAACTTAAATTATTTCTATTGAAATAAAAATAAATAAATAAGAAAAGAAGAGAGTCAAAAACAGTATTCGGTAAGAAAATTAAATTAACGTCCAGTTACTCGCACACACGTGATGTAATCTTTAAATAAAACAAGAACTCCAACTGAAACTTCCTATTGTCAACGAACTCAATAGCCATTATTCGTAGCTGACTGACATCAATCTTGAAATTAAACACCATGCAGTTGGAGCATCGGAACACAATGATAGGGAAGTTGATGGCGATAATGGCGGAGTTGGTTCTAACAGAAAAGCAGCTGCCGGAACAGAATCATGGCCACGGTAGTTTCGGCTTTCGGGCTTTTTTATTGGATGCTAATTTACAGGGTCGTCCCTAAGATTTCGGGTGTCATGTGCAACTTGAAAAAATGGACCTCTAAATATAAAGTTAAATATGAAAAAAAAACATTAATATGACGATCGGTTTTTTTGGTTCGATCGATTGAAGCCCTAATAGATCGAGTAACTGCCGATTGAAGTCCCTGATGGCGTCTCCTCGAATTATATTTTCTTATCGCTAATTTTTTCTAATTTGGTTTAAAAAAATGTTTAGTTTTTTAATTGGATTAAATGAGTTTACAATTTTATATGAGTTAAATGAGTTTTGATGGGTCAAAACTAAAAAAAAGATGTTAGGTTAGTTTTAAAAAAAGTTTAGTGGGTTTTAAAATTTTACTGTTTATAAACTTTATATGTTTTTGTTTTAAAATAAATTTAAATATGTATTATATAAAAAAATTAAAAAGTTGGGCTCCTGAAAAACCTACCCCTGTGCAATCGCACATCCCGCACCCCTAAAGGGCCGGCCATGCTAATTTATTATTATGACAATTCATATATACCACTACAAACTGGTAAAATAACATATATACCCAACTAAAACTGAGATTATCATATATACACATTTATAAACATGTAAAAATATCATATAAATATACACATTTCATTAAAAACAACTTAAGAAATAATCATTTTACCCTTATTTTTCTAAAACTTTAAAATTTCACATTTATCCATCTTAAACTTAAAAATTTCATATTTACCTATTTGTAACTTAAAATTTCTTTTACAACTTTTATACATCATATTTAAAGGAATCAACTTTCTTTTATAACAACTATCATAAACGCAATCGAACTAGTAATGAACCCGCAATCGACGATGTCTTCTAAATGAGTTTGGAGAATCATGATGGTCACTATCTCTTTCACATATGAGATAAAACTAAAAAATTATGTTATAAAAAATCATATAATCGATGAGGGTAGAATGACCATAAAGTAAAAAAAAATCATTTAAATTGGGTGTATATGATATTTTAGTTTTGGTTTGGTATATATGATATTTACCCATCATTTATTATTTCATGTGGGTTAAAGTTAACGGGTCATTAAGTAAATATTGTAAACTTGAATGTTTAGTGTCATTTGTGTAAATATTAAGAAGTCAAGGGTTAATTATGTTTAAACCAACCCAAAGTTAGGAAAAGTCACGATGGTTCAAAATAGGGTTATAAAAAATTAAAAACCCATGAACGAGTTCTAAATTGGTGTTTATCATTGTGATCTTGAGCAACAATTGGTATCAGAGACTCTTGAAGATTCAAAGTTTGTATACATTTATGGAGATAAGAACCACGTTTCTGTGATTAACTACTGTGGATGATCACAAAGGAGGATTGGTCCTTACATCAAAACATTTGGTGTAGAAGATTATTGACGATTTGAAAGGAGGCTGGAAAAATCGTTTCTTGGTGGTAACCTGTTGCGTCGGAAGGTACCAAGAACAAGGAGTAATTGCACCATAAGGTTGTCCTCTGTTGGTGAACACATGTAAGTTTTTCGTTTTTTATTCACGCCAATAGGAATCAAAACTGGTTTCTATTGTTACCTATTATCTCGATCAGAAAAAAAAAGACAAGAAAGATTGTTTCTGGTGTTTGTTTTGTGATAAAGAAGGAAAAAACAAAATTGCATTTGTTTTGAGATCGGTTGCGTAAGAAGAAAACGAGACCAGTGAGGGGTTCTCGGCAATTAGAAGGCATTCACAAGTCAGAGATTGCTTCCATTTGTGCCAATCAGAACCGAAACCAAGGGTACGTGTTCGGTGTTAAAGGCAGTCACGAATCAAAGGGATTTGTTGGGACTGTTCAACAGAAACAAAAAAATTCTTTGTTGTTGAATTGCATGTGTCGATCCTTATACTTAACAACTTTTCCCAAGTTATCTTTCTTGATCTTGAATACCCATTTTAACCCAATGGGTTTGTGACCGAGGTAGATCAACAGGCTCCCATTTGCATATTTGTTTGATCGTATCAAGCTCGTTTCACATTGTTTTTTCTCCTTTCTTCATAAGATGATGCTTCTTGGTAAGTTGAGGATTGATCAAAACCAACAAGAAGCAATTCATCTGGTTCCAATGGTTCGGACCCTTCATATATTTCATGTAATGTCCAATACCCTGTTAGCCTGGTTTGGTTTCAACTAAATAATCGGTTGAAAATGAGTTTTAGGAGTTATTTTGGGTTGAAATGTTGGCTGAATTTTGAGGATTGTTTTCGAAAAGGGGCTATTTTCAAGGCTGTATCAGTTTCGAAAACGTTGGTGTTTCATGGATGTTTCCAGGGCTTTTGGGGGACTGTTTTCGGGCGTAGAATTGATTTCAACACGAAACCCGTCACCTTTGCCATGATTAGCTTATTGTCTTGCTATTATGAATATATATGATTTGCTTTGTTACCATGATTATGTTGTTTTGTCATGATGAACATATGCATGATATGATATACATGAAATGAAACAAACAACACTAGACTCAAAACTTGTAGGAAAAATACATATTAAGGGCCTTAAATATTAAAGAAAGACTTAAGAAAGATAAAGAATTAAACCATAATGAATACACCAGATTGAGAGTTAATAAACTATTCGCTGGATCCATCACACAATTTAGTGTTTTAATGCTTGCATTGCATGCACACACCCGGAGCGATACCCACGAGCCAAACCATGAAGTAATTGCTCGATGTTGTCAACGAATGACGGCTAACGACGGTATAGACTGCTTTGGTGCACTTAGTCGGATGTAGTGGGCTTTCCACCAACTGGTCTCTGCCCGATTCAAATGGTTTACCAAACAGGAGGTTTCGATTCTAGCAAACTTTAATGAACCAAAAGCTATTGCCATGGCTCTTGTGAGCTCAAATTACAATTGGATTCATCCGGTAGAATAAAATAGTTACCATTCACAATGAAATTGCATTCAGAAACGACAATGGTACATTTATTCAAGATGATCCTTAGCTATAAAATCTTGCATTTTACTTTGTGAAACACAGTTCTCGCGATGGAGAATTTATTTCTTGTATATCCATTCTATATATAGTTCTTAAGTCTAACCTTCTAAAAGAAAGAGTTCATAAATTCAGAATTAGGGTTTGCATCTGCTGGACCAGCCAGGAAATCCAATGATGATGAACTTCCCCACTCTGTGAAAAAATTTGATTTAGACGTAGCCGGGGAGATAAAAGGCGAACAAACTTGCCATAATTCATCATCATAATGATTTGGAAAATGGAACTGGTGGAGATCTTCCATAAGTCCAGATGAAGTTGAAGGGAACGAAAATGAAGATGGAAGATTTTCAATGTCACCACCCAAATCCGAGGTGTCCACGCTCAAGTTGGCTCTGAGATTTGACAGCATCTCATCAGGATTTGGTGGTGATAATTGGTGGTGATAGGGTGGTGTTATTTCATTTTTTTTAGGCGAAGGTGGCGGTAGTGGTGGTGAAGCCGACTGGGCACCAAGCTTGCAGGTGTGTTTCCCTTTGTATGCGATATCAAACACTGCAGGATCATCATCTGCTCTCTGCACTTGTTTTGTTGCCAAACATTTCTGTTCCTTACTGTATGAGCATCTATAATAGTTTCTGCAAGAAATAATAAAAATAAGCGTTAGATCGAATTAATGTTTTGTTGCGAGCGATGAGATCAAGTAATATAATACAAGTTTACCTTGGAAATTTAGCACCCGAAATGTCTTTCTGTCCGTACTTCCTCCAACTGAAACCATCATCAGTGTTATCTTCTAACCCATTGCCACTGCATATTCTTACATGATCTTCCCATGTCGCGGACCCCTTTCTGCGACCAACCAAGAAAATAAAAGATCAAGATTTCGTACCTTAACACAGATATTGGTTAATGTAGAAGTTAAAATATCAAAATACCTCTTTCTGGAACTGACATTTTGAATGGAAAAGGGTTGGTCAAACTCGAACTCTTTGCTTCCTGGGCTCTCAGATGATTCGGGCAGACTGGGTGCTGGAGGGGCAGGTGCAGGATGCGGAGTGTCAAGCGATTGGAGAATGAAATGAGCGTTGTGATATGAAGATAAGATCTTTTGTATCAACAAGTCTCTTGCTTCGGGTGAATGCGGATGAACCGTTAGCTGTTTAGCCATTTGTAGCCCTTGAGTTAGCTCATGAATGGCTGTCTTCTCGTCATAAACACAAGCTCCGTCCATAGTTTTTGGTACTAGATGAATTGAGTTGACTTTGGAAGTCATTGTTAGTTCATGTGAGGTGCAGGAGGTTGTATACTTGTATGATATGGAGATAGAAGTGAAATGATAGGAGGGAGAGGAGGGGCTGTATATATAGCCACAGGAGGTTTCCTTAATTATTGGGTGGGAAAGTCAAAGGTTGACCGAAGAAACCGAGTAGCATTTTTAGCTTCCAACATGGACCATCTTTGGTCAAAACACTGAGCTCTATTTCAGTCTTAATACTTAATTAGTACCTAATGCCACGTCAAAGTTAATTTATTCCTAGAATTCATAACAACTAAGTTGTTTTGGCGTGGGTCGGGTTAAAACATGTTCAGTTAATATGGACTCAGGTCAAAATAGACCATCTTAAAAAGATATCAATTTGGTTTGTGACAAAACGGATTTTGACCAAAATGAATTGAAATGGATAAAAAAAGGATCAAAATTGGTTTACCCGTTAAATTTGCTTTTAACGCGGCTAGTGGCACCGTATGGTAGCATTAGAGGTGGCGGCGGCTGCAATGGGGGCGTTAGCAACAATGGTGGAGGTGCCGGCTGCAGCTGGGGGTAGGGGTGTCGTTGTTACCTGAACCCAAATACCGAACCCGAATCCGATTAACCCGATTAACCCGAACCCAACATTTGTTATTTGATTCGGTAAATGGTTTTAGAAAAGGTTAGTCGGTTTAACCCGAATAAAAATAATAAAAAATATATATCTTGACTTTTACTATGGGTTATAAGTCTACTATTCATGTTTTAGAAGAAAAGTTTCATATTAGAAAATTCTTACTATTCATGTTTTAGAGAAAAGTTTCATTCCAATCGTTAATTCTACTATTTGTTAATATTTCTACCAGAAAATTTGTCATGTATTAAAATTAATAAAAAACGAGTTTTCATATATTCAATTTCTTTTCTATTCAATTTAACTATTGGTTGTTTACATGAACAAAAGTTATCTTTTTATTATAACCTTTAAAGATAAATACACATCCAATCGTTTGCATATATATAATTACATATGTTGTTATATGAAATCGTTGGTTGTTTGAGTGACTAAAAAGGTTTGGTTTGTTGATCATAGGTGTCATAAACGTATGCATTGCAACTTGTAATTAGAAACTCGAATAGAGAATAACCTAAAACCGAATAACCTGAATCTTATTTGAGTCGGTAAACAGGTAGGATTTCTATAACCAAAAACTCAAATAACCCGAAACCCGTTTAAAAAAGCCAAACAACACCCCTACCATGGGGGATGATGGGTAAGGTAGGGGAGATGAAAGTGGGAGAGGGGATGCGGCTGTGGTGGCGACTGGCGACGATTAGCAGGTAGTTGCGACACACAATGTTGGCTGGTGATGCTCGTCCATTTGGATCCATTTTAGTTAGCAAGTATTATATAAGTCAACCCAAATTAACATGTTGTATGATTTTAGTACAATCTAATCGACTCATAAGCAAAAATATTTTAGTCAAATCAAACCATTTCTCAAGGGTCATAATTGTTGTCCTTAAATTAACAATGTCCATGCTAAAGAAATGAAAAAAAAAAAACGAGTCAAAAACGGTATTAGTTAAGAAAATTACAACTTATTCCTAGAATTATTAACAGGCCTATACTACTCAGTACACTTATAGTTATAACTTATAAGTAATGTTTTGAAAACTAGATGGAATTGGTTGTTCTGACTAATTAAACCAGAACTTTCAGTGTTGTCAGTTCCAATTCAATTACGAGCTAATGAATCAGACACATGAATCAAACAGTTTTGAGCGAACGAAACAAAATTGGTGGAACCCACATGTGCTTTCCTCCTCCTTTTACTATCGGTTCGGTAATCGTTTTCAAATTAGTGTTAATAAGAAACTTACAATTTAAATCGCAATGGACTTATTAAATTGCTAATTAAAAACAAGTCTAAATGGGTTAGCACCACCCACTACCACCGTCTATCGCCACCAACATCCGCCGTCACTATCTACCAACACCACCTACTAACCATGGTCACCGCCAACCCCGCCTCCACCACACTATTGTCGCCCTCGCCACTTGGCACCATAAAAACATTTATAGCCGGTGAACGCATTTTTATAATCTATTTTTCTAAAGCAATCTGTTTCAACCTGAGCTCATTTTGGTTAAAACCTGTTTTGACCTTAACCCAATTTGATTCAAACTCGTTTGACATGTTACTCAACCCGACCCGCCAAAAGGCTTGTGGTTAGTGGTACAAGGTATGTAAGGAGCATCCACAGGTTTATATGTGGGTTATTTGTTTGGTACCCAGTTCGACCCGGGGATCAATCCGATTAGCGTTGGAGGCGGCGGTGGAGGAGCTCAAGATGGAGAAGATTTGATTAACATAATCTTTTAAATCATTTTAAATTATTTATTTCCTGTTTTTTTGGATTTTGTTTTCTATCCAAACTATGGTTTATCCCTATAAGATGGGATCTAGGTTTTTGTTTTGGTTGGTTGAATTAATTTGAATATTTTGTTCTTTTGAAGAACTTTTGATCCAAGCATTCGACTTAAGCTTGTGATTAAAGCTTTTGATTATTCTTGTGTTTTATTGTCATTTGATTGTGGTTCTATTTGCATCAAGTGGTATCAGAGCTAAGGTTAATCAAATGGCTGGACACGGAAGAGGTCGCCCTCCCTAACGTATAAAAGCTAAAAGAGGCAACCAGGGAACGATTCAAATCCGCGTGATGAGGAGATCACATAGTTGCAAGAGAGAATCAGGGAGTTGGAATTGGACTAGGATCATATGGAAGAAACAGAGACGGACACGATTGTGGAGTAATAGGATATTGATGACGAGAACCCATTCGAGGTTTTTCATCGAGACGGCCAGGCCCCTCATCATCCCAATACACTATGGGGTCTTGGTCTCAAGGTGGAGATTTCGAACTTTGATGGGAGTGTTCAGGCAGACGACTTCATTGATTGGATCAGCACCGTTGAACGGGCTTTTGATCTCAAGGATATCCCTGACCGGTTGAAGGTCAAACTGGTGGCCATAAAGTTAAAGAAATCAACTCCCCTTAGGTGGGAGCATGTTAAGAGGCTAGGAAAAAAGAGAAGGCAAGTCACAGGTAGGAACATAGGCAAAGATGAAGAAATTGTTAAGCCGAAAGTTTCTACCGCCCAACAACCGTTAGGAAGCTTTCTTAGACTATCATCAGGAAACACAAGTTACGATGTTGGTTGAAGAATTCATTGCTTCCTTTGACCTGCATATGCGTTGTGTTGTAGACAAGGAGGAAGAACACATGTTCACGAGATATTTGGGGGCTATCAGACCCGAGATCTCGGATGTGGTAAAACTGCAGCACTATTGGTACTTCAATGATGTGTGCAGGTTAGCATTGAAATTGGAAAAACAACCTAAGGGTAAAACAAAGGTGACGGGAACTAAAACGGCGACGAGGACACGGGCACCGGCAATGGCGCCAACACCTGCTGCCCCTAAGGTTGTTGTTAGTAGCAATGCTCCCAAAGCATAAAAGCCAGCCATAGGTCCGTCTACGCGTCGTTCCATTCGTTGTTATAAGTGCAGTGGGATCAATCATGTGTCACGAGACTGCCATAATAAATAGTTAGTGAAGCTTGTCAACGACACTCCCATGGTATATAACATCCCGAATTTTCATATACGGGTTATTTGAATTAATGGGTGACCCTAACCTCTTCTTTATGCGACGGTTAATTAGGGTTTTCACGTGAAACTCTATTTATGAAATCTAAAGGGGCCGGTTAGCCAAAAGAAGAATGGACTGTGATCGGAACGAATGAAACGGAAACGCAGGAACCAGAAACGAAAATGGTAGCTATTTAAATGACACTATAATGCCCAACCCTAAGCCATTTTGGCTAGGGGGCTCGCAACGGCAGTATCGAGAAAGATGAGAGGGAGACGTCGGGAAGGAGGAGACCTGTAGCGGAGGTTCATGGCGGTATCGAGCAAGTAACTTCACGCGTAACTAAGGTAATCCACGTTTATACTTGTTCCGCGTTTACACTTGTATTGTGGTTAGAGAAACCCGATTAGGGTTTGAATAGCTTGGTCGTGGCTGACGGCAAGGGTGGAGACGAAGGTGGTGACCGGTTGTAGTGGTAGCGACGTGAGACGTTAGCGGCAATCAGGGGTGGTCGACGGAAGTAGGTGGTCTCGAGTGAGAAAGGACGCAGCGAGGGGGTGGGAAAGACAATGAAGGTGACGGTGGCAGTAGTGGTGGCAGTGTGGGCGGAGGCCAACGTGACGCATGACAGTGATGATTGGGGGTAATAGGCTAGGGTTTCAACCGAAGAAGAAGGTGGTGGCTTCGGATACGTAGACGGAGGTCAGGGAAGGTGTTAGTGGTTCACGGTAGTGAACGGGGAGTCGGGATTACACCCGATAAGGGTTTTGTTGAGTCTAGGGCTTGCATAGCGTGGTTTGGACGTGCATGGAAAGCTCATCTCGTGTACGAGTGACCCATGAGGCTAGGATGTTTGCATGGCACATGCATGTGAGTGCATGTGGGTTCTAAACGGGTCTAGGGTAACCTGGTTCGAGTGAACTCGTGGATTAGGGGTTTTTGCATGGTAAAGGGGTTGTACGGATGAGACGAGTATCAGGAACATTTATCTTTTTCCGTAGTGACACATGTTTAGGATGAACGCAGACTATGTGATCATACGTTAACAGGTTCGGGCTTGTACGAAGAAACCGTTGCAGTACTAGAAAGCTGGATCTTCATATCGGTGAGTTTTTAATCCCCTCTTTTAAGTGTTTTTAACGTCTTGGGGCTATTGTACATACTTTTGAGACGTGTTTTATTACCTTAAATGTATATCGAGCTTTAGGGTCTAAACCGATGAGTTTACGAATTTAATTATTTAAATACGGGGCTAAGGGACTATGTGTTGTCCTTGAGAGGTGTAGGTTAAAGGTGGGTATATGGTCGTGGGTCGTATAGTGACCTAATGGGGGTGAGTCGGGATTGTATTTACAGGTCATATGGATACGACTAGGAGGTGTCACAGGGTGTGCATGTACGTAGAATGTGCTTAGATAACGGGACATAGTAACCATAGGTGTGTTGCTATAGTAGTAGTGTATTGTGTTATGTGTTAGTCGGGGTGGGTCGGTATATGAGTTAAACACTTATGAATACGTGTAGGATACCTTATCCTAGAGCTATGTGTGAGGTGCAGGTGCAGCTAACGAGTCATGTACATAGGATATAATGTGGTGTGTTTATGCATATGTTGTGTGTGTTGTGTCGTTGTCCATGTGACGCGGCGGGAATTACTATTGTGTCGTTGTCCTTGTGACACGACGGGTATTGTGTTTGTATTATTATCGTTATGATACGGCAAACAGGATTGTGGAGGACTAAGTCCTTCGGAAGGTCACCAAAGGTTGCAAGTTCTGAGCATGTTAACGATGAGCTCGGGGTGTGTCGAACGCCCTGACGAGGGTGCAGTAATGAGGTACGTGTTTGTGTTCTTATACATTTGTGTTAAATTGCATACAAGCGTTGAGTTATATTTATTGTGCATGAGATAGTATTAATGTGGTGAGTCGAGTTAGATTGACCGTTGTGTCAAGATTATGATGTGGTGTTTACAATTGTTATGTCAGTTGGTTTGTGAGAGTCTTGGTTAGGGCTGGTTTAGCCGGTGTCTAGAGGGTGGTTGAGATGACCAGTGTGTGGTTAACATGTGTGGTAAACTTTGAGTTGTCAGAGTGATAAGTTCGATCCATGTCAGAGAAACTTACTGGGTTAAGAAGGTGGGGTGAGTCTGGGGGTGGTGAATCCTTTAGGGATATTGTAAGATAACGGGGGTTATCTATTTATTAATAAATGACAAATCTACTTTCTAAAGACAAGAGGGTCTTGAGTGCAAATAAATATTTAATGAGACGAGTTAGCTTTTGTTTAAATTAAACCATTAGCACTCACTCAGCATAGCTGACTTTGTGTGTACGTTAGATTGTGTTGCAGGTGAGCTATGGAGTTGACGTATCTTGGCTTGGGAACGGTGCTACTCGGTTTGGTGTGCAGGCAATCATGAGGTAAGCTTAATAACATTAATAACCTTAAAGAGCAATAATTAATTTAGAAAGACTTCCGATGTACGTTTGTTAAATAAAACAAGCACTTTTAAAGAGTATAACCTGTTATGAGGACCAATTGTAGAGTGCCCGGATTGGGGGCCTTACAAGTTGGTATCAGAGCTGAGGTTTAAGAGAAAACTAGTGTTTTTAAGCAAATAAAACGCCTTAACTTAAACTGAAAATGGGACGAGGGTGAAACGAATGCCACCACGAGTAACCGCGAGCCAAGAGGTACGTCTTTCTAGTTGAGAAGTTATTGTTAATTATCATTTGTGTAGTGTTACACTAGATGAAGGAATTGGTATGAGTAAATGATTTATGGTTCCGTGCGGGATCATGCTGTGTGATATGTTTTGTAGTAATATGTAGAACTACGTGGAGTTGTTTGGTGTGATTAAATGAGACTATGACGTGAGTTGAGTAATGTGGAGTAGCATTAATTGTAACTATGTGAGATAGTTTGTGTGTCGATATGATTTAGTGATTGTGTGTGTGTAACTAAGTGTGGTGTGAAGTCGTGATAAATATGATGACTTGCTAGATAAATGTGTGGTGCTATGTGAGTTGTGTGGGATGCATGTGTATCCGGTGTGTGTGAAAGGTAGAAAGTTAGTGTGAGTATGACGGGAAAGACTTAGAATCTGAGTAGTAATGTGGACCACCAAATTGCATTTGATCACCGTGATTTGGCAGTCTATGATTACCCTCATATTCTGAATTTATGCACATAGTAACCACTCCAACGTTCTATCTTGAGTAGGATTAGGTGGCAAAGACAAAGCGTACGAGATTGGGCAAGCGTGGAACTCTTACTAAGAGGGACGCGGATCGACAGGTCAAGCCGACGCCTGCCGTAGATGGAGCTGACAGTGAGGTGGGGGTGGTGTTGGCGCTTCCCGGGCCAAGTATGAATAGAGCTTGGGATGGCAACATGCCGCATGGTGCGGTGACTGGAATGATCGAATGAATAAGGAGGGTGGTTTCGGTGGTACGTGATTTCCCTCCAGGATGTGGATCTGCATGGTCGAGAGATCGACAACTTGCTACGGCTATGAGAGCTCTATGACGAGGAGGACACGGCAGAGGCACCTGAGGTGGCCTAGTAGTGATCTTGTGGGCATTGTTAGGATGCTCGATTGCTTGATTATTAGATGATGTGGCAGTTGCCATGAGAGATTTCGGGGTGATTTGACGTTATGACTGATTGGACGTTCACGTGGGGTGATGCTCAATTCAACTATTGATTATTTGATTTTGACATTTATTGTGAGTCTTACCGCATGGTGATTTGAACATAATTATTGATAATTGTGTTTGTGACGGCGTATGATTGTGTTACAGTAGTGGAATATGTGCGGTATGGTGTGATTGTCTGATTGCATTCTAAATGGTGTGAGTTAGCATTAAAGGTGATCTTTGCTGTGATAACTAGAGCATGGTTGATTAGATGGTGTGAGTAGACTTGTATAGACACGAGTTTTGAATTCGTCTGTGTTTACGGTCTTAATATAGTGTCACCTATGTGTTAAGGTCGAGGTGATGTTTGAAGTGCAATGGGTGCATTGCACCTTGTGTGAGTGTTCAGGACGACGTCCTATGGGGAATTATGATTATACATCCTATGGAAAATTATGATATTTTTTTATATCTTATGTGTATAAATGATTAGGGTGATGTCTTGTGTCTAGACTTAGTAGTGTGTCATCCTGAACCATTGGTACGACCCGTGTGGGATACGACCGTGTGAACTCGGTGTGAGTATGTCATGACGTGTGGCAGGGGCTACCATTGTAATGAATAGAAGGTGGGGTTCAAGAGTTTGTGTGTCTATAAATGACGAGGTCATATTGTATACACGTAGATTTACTCAGGTCTAGCTAGTTTTGTGTGCACTTTGTGCGAGCTAGAAGGCTGGATCACTAGTACGTATGTAGAACATTGTGTGTTATGTAGTTATGTGTGTCGGTGTGTGTCCTTGTAGTACATGCTTAGCCATGTATAGGACGGATGGTCGGGTGTCCAAGTATAGTGTTTCTATCTTAACGATTTTCTCGACAATGATACATCGAGGTGATGCGAGAATTTTTCACGTCTTTCTAGACGATCGGTGGGGTGCTCTTGTGAGATGCCTATGTTTATATCTCGAGAATTCAAAGCACGAAGCCAATGGGTGGAGCTGTGAGAGTTGATGATGAGGGCGTTACGTGGGCGCTTGATCGGAGATAGTTATGACCAGATCAAGAGGACGACGTTGAAGATTCCAGCACGAGGAAAATAAGGTGACGGAAGGGTCTCCATGGAATACGTTCCATATAGAGAATTCTGTCAAGGTAAGACATATGAAACGTCTACGCTGGTAAATATATGACTAGTTTAAGGCAAGTTCCTCTGGAGCGTCAAGTGAAGCAAATGCTTTGCTTCCGAGGCGGGCATAATGGTGATATGTGGACTTTTGGGAATCAACGGGAATCGATGATTATAACTCTAGTCTGGAGTACTATGAGCTTACTTAAGGGGCATATTAAACACGTGATAACGAGGTAAAGAGATATGTTGGTAGAGTAATTTTATGGGGACTAGTGTAGCTTGCACAAGCTCCTGGAGGTTATCAAAGGAGGACAAGGGAAGTACCTTTACGAGCAAGGTAGTGGTGCCTGAGTTTCGAGGAGTCATTGCTAGATGGCGATTAGAGTGTGAGACGAGAAGGACAACGAATGATCCTATTTATGAAAAGCAAGGAGCCCTACTTAGGGATGACCATCGGAATGACGAGGTCATCAGAGTTATAAAAAGGAGTGGCGTCATGTGTGTTGTGAGCGGATTAGGGAAATGAGATAATTGAGCAAGTAATTGACGGTGTTGTACCGTCTGAGTAAAAGTGGAGGGACAAACATAAAAGAACATGTAGGTGGGACCTATCAGTCCCAAAGTTGGAAGCAAGCAATAGAGAGGAGTTCTTTGAACACCAAGAGATGTAACCGGGATGTAGTGTAAAGAGACCGTGTTGATGTATACAGTGAGTGAATGACACCTAAGGGTTTTTGTGCACAAGTAAGAATGAATAGGGTGAGTTGTGTTGGTTTGAGCCGACGTAGGATTGGAGGACGAATACTCTTTTAAGGAGGATAGACTTCTAACATCCCGAATTTTCATATACGGGTTATTTGAATTAATGGGTGACCCGAACCTCTTGTTTATGCGACGGTTAATTAGGGTTTTTGCGTGAAACTCTATTTATGAAATCTAAAGGGGCCGGTTAGCCAAAAGAAGAATGGACTATGATCGGAACGAATGAAACGGAAACGCAGGGACCAGAAACGAAAATGGTAGCCATTTAAAAGCCACTATTATGCGCAACCCTAAGCCATTTTGGCTAGGGGGCTCGCAACGGCAGTATCGAGAAAAAGGAGAGGGAGACGCCGGGAAGGAGGAGACCTGTAGCGGAGGTTCACGGCGGTATCGAGCAAGGAACTTCACACGTAACCAAGGTAATCCTCATTTATACTTGTTCCGCGTTTACAATTGTATTGTGGTTAGAGAAACCCGATTAGGGTTTGGATAGCTTGGTCGTGGCCGACGGAAAGGGTTGTGACCGGTTGTAGTGGTTGCGACGTGAGACGTTAGCGCAATCAGTGGTGGTCTCGGTTGAGAAAGGACGCAACGAGGGGGTGTGGATAACGATGAAGGAGACGGTGGTAGCAGTGGTGGCAGTGTGGCGGCGTGCGGCCGAGGCCAACGTGACGCATGATAGTGATGATTGGGGGTACTAGTGTAACACCCAAAAATCCAACCCAATTTAAACTTTTAAAAACAACGCGGAAGTTAGGTCCCAAAACGACGTTTAACGTATCCACACGTTAAGTTTTATAACACGGATTAAACTAACATAATTTCCACAAAATTAGTTTAAACAAAAGATAAATACAAGTCATCCACAACTTGTAACAACCCCAAATAGTTTGTAAAGACTCTATACGAGAAGAATAACAAAATCCAATGACAAAACATTTTCACGAGAATCCAATCCACTTGATCCGAGATCCGAGATCACACCGGAGTTTTCCCTACATTCAAAACATCAATTTGAACATGGTTAGTAAAGATAAGTAGCCGTTCTCTTATCTGCTGGGCCGAGGTTGGGGATAGTCAACTTACAGGTCCTGAACTCGTACTTGAAACCTCAGAGAAAATCATCCAAGTTAGAAACCGTATGGCAGCAGCTCGTGATCGTCAAGAGAGCTATGCCGATAAACGTCGTAAACCGCTAGAATTTCAAGAAGGGGATATGGTCTTATTAAAAGTATCACCTTGGAAGGGTGTCTTTCGTTTCGGGAAACGAGGAAACTAAATCCTCGTTATGTTGGACCTTTTAAAATAATAAAGAGAATCGGACCAGTAGCATATCAACTGGACTTACCTGAAGGACTTAGTGGTGTACACAACGTCTTTCACATCTCAAATTTGAAGAAATGTCTAGCAGACGGCGGTTCCTCTTGAGGAACTACACATTGATGAACAGTTGCGTTTCATCGAAGAACCCATAGAAATCATGGATAGAAAAGTCAAAACAGTAAATCACAGTAAAATCCCTATTGTTAGAGTCCGTTGGAACTCGAAACGCGGACCGGAATTCACTTGAGAGCGCGAGGATCAGATCATGCGCAAATATCCTAATCTGTTCAAGCACTCCGCGTCAAAGTCTTACGGTACTACTTAATTTTCGGGACGAAAATTCTTTCAACTAGGGGATGATGTGATATCCCGGGAAAATTTTTTTCTTTTTTATTTAATTTTCGGGACGAAAATTCTTTTAACTAGGGGATGATGTAACAACCCGACTTTTCAGGTTAACTCAGTTAGCAATTCCGTTAAAAATCCTATAGAAAACTTAACCCCGTTAACTTACCCAGTTAAATCTAACCAGAGGGTTTAAATTCAGTCATTTCTTAACCTCAAACTCCAAGGACTAGTTCTGCCAAGTTCCACAACATAATTCGTTGACCCTAAAAGTCAAATTGGCAACAACTCAATTCGGTTGACTTTTAAAAGTCAAATTCGTAACCAACTGACAAAATCACGATCGTTTCTATGGCAATTTGTAACCGATTATGCATTGATGGTCATAATCGATCATTACTAAGACATTAATCTCAGTTATTAGGTCAAATTAATACCAATTATGAGATTAATGGCCGTAACCATCAAACCGTCGACTATGCTGTCAAATTCGACGGGTTCTCGCATTGTCTTTCACAAATTGAACGTTCAATCATCTATACCGCAACCAGTGGAAGCAGTCTCACACGCCAAATTGGCCGAAGCTAAAGCCGGAGTGGTCGGAAGCTAGGATAATCGAAGTCGGAACTCACGCTAGTCGGGAACCCTCAATCCATCATACATTCTGGTAATTGATTTCATCTCTAGTTTCGTTTACCTTAATGAATCAAAAGCCCTATGGTTAATTGGACTCACAGTATCGAATTGATGATGAACCAATTCTAGGGTTCATCATGTTTGCGATTTAGTCGATTTGCACCATAGACTCGATTTCAATCAAATTAAAACATACCAACAGCTTCGTAAACCCTTATTTATTGAAAACCCCATATCAATCTTACCAAGAAACATTGAATTTTACTCAACCCGTAATCTAGGGTTTGTTCTTTAAACGATTTGGGAATTTTTATCTTAAACCCGTTATTAATCAAATTAAACGATTCCAGTAGGTTCGCAAGGGTTGATTTAGTAAAAACCCCATGAATTCGATGGCTAACAATACCGAATTCAACGAAATTGATTCTTGGTTCTTAATCTAGGGTTTCGGCCCGTGTGTGTACGATTAAACGATTCAAAACATGAAAATTTTGCAATTAACCATCACCTCAGATTCGCATATACTCGAGTGTCAAAACCCCTGTGTCAATTCGATGAATCGTGGACGAATTCGGTATTGTTGGGAGGGAATCGATCGCGAATTGATTGGGGGGAAGGGGACTCTCGGTAATACGTGATTAAAAGCATCTCGGTTCGGATTCTATCGCGATTGCCCTAGCGGGTGTATTGGTTAGATCTGTGTGTTGGTGTAGGTGAGACCCGGGTTCGAACCTCACTAGCACCATTTATTTTTCTAGCCACTTTTGAGACTACATTTTTATATAAAATATATTCTAATACTATTATGATAATATATTAAATGGTTTTTAGCCCGGGAAACCACCCGTAGGCTCGGGTTTGATTTAAAAACCATTTTAACATTATTTCTCCACTTTTAAATAATATATATACTATTTTCAAACCACGACTCCGAATAAATTACATATTTATACTATTTTTCAACCCGTGACTTCCAAGGCAAAAATAATATATATTTTATGTTATTTCCTCGAAATTTATAAACTCTATGAAACGTTTTCAGACTAATAAATGATATGATTTTATTGTATTATTTGCTCATGTTTCATCCTCGATCTAAAAATAATATATTTATTATTTTTGACACAAATGATTATTTATAAATCTTGGAAACTTAAAAATAATATATTAAATTATATTACCTTCCTAACCAATTTAAAAGGCACGAACGTACGAATATAATTATTTATTATTATTATTCATTCGACACAAAACGTATATATCTTAATTATCAAATTAAGAAATCCCTATTACCATGGACGCGTTCGTCTACTCGTTGTTTCCTAAGCGTATTTTAGGACGTTTCAACTTCTGTGTCGTCGTCACATATTCCCATTTTTATCCCTAATTTATGTGTTTATAATTTTAGGGCATTCGTAAGCCTTTTGAGACTTACACACGTGGTTCCAACTTATCCTTTGTGTGATACTACCTACAACGCAACGCAGGTGAGTTTCACGGCCCCTTTTTACCTGTTTTACTTTTGGGGGAGAAACATGCTTACACACAAACGTATTTTACTTGTTTTCCTGTTGAGGAAGAAACAAACATGAAACACCAACTATCATACTTTTACTTGTTTTCCCCGTGGGGGAGAAACAGGTACGCAAGAAAATATTGATTTTCCCGCCAGGGGAGAAAACATGACGCAACTATTTGATTATGGTACTTTATATGATATCACTGTTGAGACTAAGCGTAACACACTATCACAGAAAGTCCTCATCTTATATCGGACCGTTAATATGGATCTTAGCGAGGTAATGTTTAGTAGTACTACTGGGTTTGACAAATCCCACCCGCGTTAGTCGCGCTAACTCGATTGGATATCGAACGGGTGAAATGTTAGCCTACTCACATGTGCCAGAGTTGATAGACCTGGCAGGAGGCATATAAACACAGTCAGCTTCGGTTGCGAGCGCTTTAGTAAGACATGAACGTAGGTTAGCTACCTATAGATATGCATATTGAATGTACATAATCTGACAATCACACTCTTATTGTAAACTTGAAACCTGTGAACTCACCAACCTTGTGTTGACACTTTTTCTTACATGTTTCTCAGGTCGCTTTGGCACAGGTTGCACACTTAGGACATGCATGGAGTCCTACTGCCATATCATTCATTTCAAACGTTTTAAACAGTGTTACTTATTTACATTAATTGACGCTTGTTGCGTGTAATTACTTTTGATTTCATTCTAACGTTTACGCTTCCGCATTTAACTCTGAACATTTATGTTATGACTTTTGAAGTCTCATATAGTGTCGTTTGATATAACTAATGACTGAGATCCTGGTGTGTCACCTTCCAAACGGTAAAACTCCGTTGGTGGAATTTGGGTGTGTGACACATATCATACGCATCGGGCGTATGATGCCCTGGCAGCAGGTCAAACATGCCCCAAAATTGATTTTCAGCCAATGCAACCCCCCGTCGACTGACCTGTTTACATATTTAAGCATTTAACAATCATAAACTCATGTTTAAACTACATGTATGATCACCCACATATTCTAACATGAATTGTTTAGTAATCCACCCCAAAACCCGAGCACCACTACTCGTTTTCCACTCTTGAAGTGTTTAACTTCAAGTTCTATCTTTTTATTATTTAGGCATACAACAACCTACAATTTAAACATGTGTTAACTCCATACAAGTCCTACATTATATCATCCATTAACTTAACATATCCACATGTCTAATGCGAGAACCACCCCTCGCTTTACACATGGAGTATTTGACTCCATGTCGACCCATGAAGTATTTGACTTCATATTACCCGTGAAGCATTCAACTTCACTTACACCCGTGAGGTACTTGACCTCACTACCACCCGTGAAGTATTTGACTTCACGTAAAACACTCCATGAGGTATCCTCACTTCATAAAATCAATCAATTTACCGTTTTACCATAAACGGTTGACTTTTACCACATTAAGTCAATTTTAATCTAATGTTACCACATTATATATTTTAGTTGACTCTTGACCACATTGGGTCATTTACACCATTTAACCACATAAGCACATTCAAGTTTGACTATTAACCACATAGTCTAATTACACCTATTTACCACATTTGCACATTCAAGTTTAACTATTAACCACATAGTCTAGTTACACATATTTACCACCTTTGCACATTCAAGTTTGACTATTAGCCTCATAGTCTAATTTCACATATTTATCACATTTGAACATTCAAGTTTGACTATTAACCTCACAGTTTAATTACACATATTTACCACATTTTCACATTTCAAGTTTGACTATTAACCTCATAGTCTAATTACACCAAATTAACATATTAGTTTGACCCTATACCACTAAGTCAAATTACACCAATTTCACCATTTTCCACGATGGTATGACATATGCCACTTTAGTCGAAAACAACATACGACCTGTAAATATGATTTACCACATTTTACCCGTTAGTTGGACTAATCTCCTCATTAAGTCAACTACACCAATTCTACTAAGTCACACTTTAGTTTTTCCATATACCACATTGTCAGAACAACATACAACATGCAAATAGAATTACCACATAATCTACTTACATGTAAACTATTTATCTACTACTAAGTAAGTGCAAACCACTTACCTTTGCCAATGAAGATTCCAATCGGTCTTCAAAGCTAACATCATTAACACCTTGATCACCTAAACATTCCACATGTTTTAGTAATCCAATTTACCCCAATACAAACACCAATTGAAGTTAACTCCCACCCAAGATCTTATGATCTTCACTACCATCTATTCTTGGTTACTAAGCCCCATACAAGCTTTTAACCATTGTTTATCCAATTCTACCCATTTTGACCCGTTAAGGTTTTCACCCAATTTCCATAATTTCATCCAATTCATAATTCACCAATTCAATTGAGTTTTATACTTGCAAATGTGTTCATATTACACCATAAACACTTATCCATACTCAATTCACCATTTAAACACCTCCAATCATAAAACCCCCCAAATTAGGTTCTCAAGAACCCTAATTTCCAACTAATCAAATTGATTGAGATTTCTTATCAATTAATGTATCTATTACCAATATAAACACTTACCAACCCTCAATTCATCATAAAAACACCCCCAATTTGAAAACCCCCAAATTTCCCTCAAGAATCCAAATTATTGAATCATCAAATTGGATGTTTTCATGATGTTAATCAAGCTAGATTATCACTTTTATCAAGTTAGTAATCGCTTACAACACCTAAATCAGTCCCATTGCTTGATTTCATGTAAACCCACCATGAACACCATAAATGGTGGATTCAAGAAATGAAAGAGAGCTTACTTGTTGTTTGGAAGGAATTGTAAGAATCAACACCTTCCATTCAAGCATGCAGAAATCGTTCTTTATCAAAGCTCCTCTTTCTCCCTCTTTTCTCCCTGATTTACAACACACACCCACACACTTTATGTGTGTGGGTCGCCATTTTTATTTCTCCACCAAATCAACTTTGAGCTAAACACAAGATCAGTCCCTGCACTTGCATAAATGACTCCTTCTCTCAAAATTAGTTAATTCCACCTTTTAAGTGACACCCATCAACTTTCTTTTATTTTAAAACACCCCCTACTATATTATTAATATATTATAGGGCAAACCCGAAAGTTGGTTCGTTACAAATCACTCCCCCTAATTTTGGGTTTCGTCCCCGAAACCCGATCCACCAAAGATTAGGGTAACACTCGAATATCTATCGACAGATTCCCGAGTTGCTTCCGCCCCCGTATCTAATTATCCCAATGAACCAACACTTGGTTAATCCGCTTATACCACAAGCGTTTCACCTAGCTACCTAAGGTAGCAACCGATTCCTCTAGAATAAACATCCATCATCTATTGCCTTAATACCGCTATGAGAAGAAACATCCACTTCTCTCGCCATACATTCTCGTAGATTAGCCACGAGGAATGTATCATGGAGTCTACATGACCCCCCGAGTAACTCCTAACGGAATACCACTTAACAACTAAAGTGAAGTCTGAACGGTCCAACAAAACTGGGACTTGGCCTCCCACGTTTCCGAACCCAATACACCCCCTTTATAAGGGAAACTTTTATATCGTCAAAGTTCCCTATTTGAATTTTGATACACCTCCTCCCTAATTCCACTTAGAGTTTTTCTATCCACCTTGAGTGGATTTTTCAATCACACTCAATAAACAAGATCTTTCGAGCTAAGTCTTGAATCATACCATAATTCTTAGTCTCATGACATATAATACTGGCCAACCAAACGGTATTCAACACCGTTCACCATTTAGTAATTTCAATTATCGGCATATGAATACTCAAATGGTAATTAAGATGACACTATCCTTCAACCAAAGGTATGTAATCACCCGATTTCCTCCTAATCGAAATATGAAACTAACATCTCAATCCGACTCAATAGGTACAGGTGTACTATGTCGTATCACACACTTCTTGAACCAAAGTTCTCCGACCACTTGGAAGAGCATGTTCACTTTTGGTATTCGGCCTTAACCCATAGGCAAGTGAGACACTTATAACCACACACTAGATTGTGCCTCTTTTCATCCGTAGCCACCAAAAGTTAAGCTCCAAAACAACCATACAATAATCCACGAGACTTTTAAGTCTCATTAATCACCCATGAAGTTCAAAGACTTCAAGTTAACTGTTGAATTTCGGGGACTTCAACTCAACCTTCTAATGCTTGCCCTTAAATAGATTCATCAATTCCCAATCCAAGTTCTCTCATTTAGTTGATATGATGAGGCCCACAACTGACTAGGAGAATATGCGATACTCCTGCCTCGTTGCATATAGACATAACCAGGCACCAAGACAACCAACAAGGCATATGGCCTTCTTATGGAAGGACACGTCAAATGCCATAGTCAAATCCTTAATCCTAATTTTAAAGGGCGGATCCTTATCTGATCCAAACACCCTATTAATTCCAACGACTTCAGCGTAAGTCATCCTTTGATATTCAAGGATCTTAATCTTAAAATCCCCCTTTGAAGTTTGAAGACTTCATTTTCAATCACCGGTTGTGAAGTTCTAAGACTTCAAACACCATTTACCCTTGATTACTTCAATCATTGCCGGGTCAACATATATGTCTTTAGAATTCACCGCCTTATCCAATAATTGATTACCATCGAAACCACAATGGCACACCAAATCATTCCAAAGAACGGCCTCTCTTTTCAGGGAATTTCAGGAAGCTCACGAAGATAATAAGCGTGAATGACTTTGCTTCAAAGATAAAAATGACTATCATCGAATAAACGACCACCGTATTAGCATACATGGATCTACACACCTTTCATACTGATCCACATAAATTGCGTAACTTCTAATGAGTCAAGAAGTTACCACCATAATCCCATAGTATACATAACAGAAATGATATTATTCATGGGATAACGTTCTCCTCTACCTTCATAGTTGAACTAGGACTTAGACACATGTTCAAACCTGACAATGTACGTATACAGTCCTCCATTCTTGTCACACCCCCAATTTCAACTAACGGAGTATTACCGTTTTGGGAAGTGACAAACCAGGATCTCAGACACTAGTTACATTGAACGACTCTACATGGGACTCAAAATGAAAATATCTTTTAAATCAGAGTATCAATGCGGAAGCGTAAAGAAAGTAAATGCGCAAAATACACGCGCCCAAAACCAAAGTCCAAAAGTCTCAAAAGTCCAAACGTCCAAACCAAACAAAGTACAAATATAATAATTCAACCAAACATAAATAGACACAAAGCAAAGCAGTTGAATCCCATGCGTGCCCTAACGTGCACCTGTGTCTTAGCTTAGCGTCCTGAGAAAACATGTAAAGAAAAGTGTCAACACGAGGTTGGTGTCACAGGTTTCAAATAATTAAGTAAGCGTTTACCAGATTTATGATCATTCAATATGTATCTATAGGTAGCTAACCTATGTTCATGTTTTAGCTCAAGTGCTCGCAACCGAAACTGACTGTTTGTTTATTGCCTCCTGCCAGGTCTATCAATACTGGCCATGTGAGTAGGCTAACATTTCACCCGTTCGATATCTAATCGAGTTAGCGCGACTAACGCGGGTGGGATTTGTCAAACCCAGTAGTACTACTAAACATTACCTCGCTAAGATCCATATTAACGGTTCGAAATAAGATGAGGACTTTCTGTGATAGCATGTTACACTTAGCTTTAACATTGATAGCATATGAAATACAAAATCTAAAAATCAGTTTAAGCATGTTTTCTCCCCCAAGTTAAAAGCAGCAAAAAGGGGCCGTGAAAACTCACCTGCTTGGCGTTAAAGGTAGTTTCACAGTAGAAGTAAATTGGAACCACGAGTGTAAGTCTCAAAAGACTTACGAATGTCCTAAAATTATAAACATATAAATTAGGAACGATAATGGGAATTGTGACAGTGACACGGAAAGAGAAACGTCCTAAGGAAACGTTCTAATATTCAAAAGTAAACGAACGTGTCCACGGGGTATAAATTCCATAATTTATAATTAAGATATGTATATACGTTGTGCGACGAATGACAAAAATAATAATAAATATAATCGAGTATTTTGTCATTCACAAAAATTAGAAAAATAATATAATTTAATATATTATTTTTAGATTCGAAAGAATATTTTATTTACTCATTCGTGGTACAAAATAATAAATATATTATTTTTATTAACGTAACAAATACGGGTAAATAATATAACTAATTATATTATTATTTAGTTTCAAACGTTATACGAGGTTGTAAAACGATACGAAATAATATATATATATATATATATATTATTTAATAATACGAGTCACGGTTTGAAAATAATATAAACGTATTATTTTATACGAATTTGTGGCTTAAAATAATATAAACATATTATTTTTACTTGAGGATAATAACAATAAATTATTTATAAAGTGGGTATAATATATAAAAATATGTTAATAATTCAAACCCGAGCCTACGGGTTGTTTTCCGGGCTAAAACACATTTGTATAATATTATAATATTATAGGGTTTGATTTTTATTAATTAAATATTAACAGAAAAATGTTTAAAAATAATTGTGGGAGCCCGGCCTCGAACCCGGGTCTCTCCCACACACGCACACAGCTCTAACCAGTCCCGGCCGCTAGGCTATCGCAAACAAACCCGAGACCCATTGCTTTTAACACCCAGGTCCAAGTGGTTTTCTTCCCCAATCCATTCGCGATCGAAACCCGTCCAAAGACCCTCGAATCCGGTCGCGATCCAACAAATTAACACAGGGGTTTTGTGAATCGAGTAACCACGAATCTGTGGTGATGTTTAATTTGAGAAATATCGAGTTTTAGGTCGTTTAATTCCTCTTTGAAACCGTCAAAACCCTAGTTTTTGGATACGAGTCAAATCGATGAATTTGTATATTAGAATTAGTTGAAAATATAGGGTTTTTATTAAACGAAGGATGTCGAATCTGACCATGCGGTTTAATTGGATTTATACAGCTGTTAAGATCGAAACCCCCAAATCCCATTATGAACAAACCCTAGTTATATGATCATGTTAAATTCGATGATGATTGAATCAATTTATATGGGGGTTTCAAAGAGTGACAAGTTTCGAATCTGGTGGTATGGTTTAATTTGATTAAAACAGTGTTTGAGACCAAAATCCCCAATTCGTTTTTATGAGTAAACCCTAGATCCAGATCTTGAACAATTTGATGTTGTATGCTTAAATAAACATGGGGCTTTACAGAGTTACTGTTTGCGATTCTAACCATGAAAATTAATTGGATTTCGATTGAGTCTAGGGTGGGATTCGATTAAGCCGTATATGTTAAGAACCCTAGAATTGGTTCTTGATCGGATCGATGATATAACCCTTAATTAGCATAGGGTTTTCGATCTATGAATAAAAACGAAAGTAGGGATGTGATTGGTTACCCGAATGTGAATCGAATTAACGGTGTACGACTAGAATGGCCTCCGACCTTGCTTGGTTTGATCTCCGGCATGCAAAATTCTTCACTGATCGAATTGGTGTATGAAACAGTTTCGGTTTGATGTGATTAAAGTGTGAGAGTGTTCAATTTCAGAGAATAATGATTTGGCCTATCGAATTCGATGGTTTTGTGATTATACTCGACGGTTTATGGTTTAACACTTAATAATTAGATTAATTAGTCATATTAATGCACAATAATGTTTTAATGGTGAACGTTTATGATGATGATTGTGTATTTCAGTTACATTTGGGTAGCTAATCGGTTAGGATTTCGAATTCAAGCCAAGAACATTCCGGGTTTGACTTTTTAAAAGTCAAATAGCAACAAACTTAATCAATTTTGACTTTTTGGAGTCAACATAAGGAGTTTAGGGTTATTACAATTTTGATCCCTGCAGTTTGAGTTCAGACATTGACAGAATTTGACCCTGTGGTTAGATTTAACTGGGTTTAGTTAACGGGGTTAAGTTTTTCTTATAGGAAACTTAACGGAATAGTTAACGGGGTTAACCAAAAAGTTGAATTGTCACATCATCCCCTAGTTGAAAGAATTTTCGTCCCGAAAATTAAAATATATAAAAAAAATTTCTGGGGTGTCACATCATCCCTTAGTTGAAAGAATTTTCGTCCCGAAAATTAAAATAGTACCTTAAGAATTTGACGCGGAGTGCTTGAACAGATTAGGATATTTTCGCAACATCTGATCCTCGCGCTCCCACGTAAATTCCGGTCCGCGTTTCGAGTTCCAACGAACTCTGACAATAGGGATCTTACTATGCTTTAACGATTTGACTTCCCTATCCATAATTTCCACAGGTTCTTCGACGAAGCTTAACTGTTCATCAACGTGTAGTTCCTCCAGAGGAACTGCGAGTGATTCGTCTGCCAGGCATTTCTTTAAATTTGAGACGTGAAAGACGTTGTGCACACCACTAAGTCTTTCAGGTAGGTCCAGTTGGTACGCGACTGGTCCGATTCTCTTTAATATTTTAAAAGGTCCAACATAACGAGGATTCAGTTTGCCTCGTTTCCCGAAACGAATGACACCTTTCCAAGGTGAGACTTTGAGTAAGACCATGTCACCTATTTGAAACTCCAAAGGTTTACGACGCTTGTCGGCATAGCTCTTTTGACGATCACGAGCTGCCGCCATACGGTTTCTAATTTGAACGATCTTTTCGGAAGTTTCAAATACAAGTTCAGGACCTGTGAGTTGGCTATCTCCAATCTCGGTCCAACAGATGGGAGAACGACATTTCCGTCCATAAAGTGCTTCAAATGGAGCTGCCTTGATGCTAGTGTGATAACTGTTGTTGTAGGAGAACTCCACCAACGGTAGGTGAGACTCCCAAGTGTTACCGAAATCAATCACACAAGCTCGTAGCATGTCCTCCAGAGTTTGGATAGTACGTTCTGTTTGACCATCGGTTTGAGGATGGTAAGCTGTGCTCATATCTAGACGCGTGCCTAAGGCCTTATGTAACGACTGCCAGAAACGAGAAGTGAATCGTGCATCACGATCCGAAATAATGGAGATTGGCACCCCGTGACGAGATACTACTTCTTTTAAGTAAATACGAGTAAGCTTTTCCATCTTATCGGTTTCCTTGATGGCTAAGAAATGGGTGGATTTTGTTAAACGATCAACGATTACCCAAATGGTATCGCATCCGGTAGGAGTTCGTGGTAATTTGGTGATGAAATCCATGGATATTTGTTCCCATTTCCACATGGGAATTTCTGGTTGCTGCAGGAGACCGGATGGTTTTTGATATTCAACCTTGACCTTCGCGCAGGTCAGACACTTGCTAACATTGGCTATATCGGCCTTCATCTTCGGCCACCAATATAGTACTTTTAGATCATGGTACATTTTATCGGAACCCGGATGGATGGAGTAACGAGATTTATGAGCTTCATCCATGATTAGTTCCCTTAAATTTCCGAACATTGGAATCCATATTCGTTCGACAAAGTAACGAATTCCGTCAGATTTTACTTCAAGTTGTGCTTCCATGCCGCGAGTACCTTCTAACGGTAGGTTATCTTCTTTCAAGGCTTCAAGTTGAGCACTACGGATTCTGTCAGGCAATCCAAGGTGAATAGTAAGTTGTAATGCTCGAACTCGTTTGGGTTTTGTTTCCTTTCGGCTTAGTACATCAGCCACAACGTTAGCTTTACCCGGATGATACCGGATCGCACAGTCGTAATCATTTAAAAGTTTAACCCAATGACGTTGTCGCATGTTTAACTCCTTCTGCTGAAGATATGCTGGAGGCTCTTGTGATCGGTGTAGATGGTGCATTTGGTACCGTACAAGTAATGTCTCCATATCTTAAGTGCAAAAACTACTGCTCCCAACTCTAGGTCATGAGTGGTGTAGTTTTTCTCGTGAACCTTTAATTGACGTGACGCGTATGCGATTACCTTTTCGCGTTGCATCAAGACACAACCCAGGCCTTGAATGGATGCATAACAATACACCACAAAATCATCGGTTCCTTCCGGAAGGGCTAAAATAGGTGCACTGCAAAGTTTCTGTTTGAGGTGCTGGAAAGCTGACTCTTGGTTATCGCCCCAATTATAGGCTTTTCCTTTTTGAGTTAGGGCGGTGAGAGGTTGAGCAATTTTGGAAAATCCTTCGATGGATCGACGATAATATCCAGCCAATCCCATAAATTATCGCACCTCAGTCGGAGTCGTCGGTGCTGCCCAATTCTTGATGGCTTCTATTTAGGATGGGTCGACATGTATCCCTTTTACATTAACCACATGCCCTAGAAACTGAACTTCCCCGATCCAAAATTCACACTTGGAAAACTTAGCATACAGTTGTTCTCGCTTGAGTAGTTCCAAAATTAGGCGTAGATGTTCCTCATGTTCCTCCTTGTTCTTGGAATAAATGAGGATGTCGTCGATGAAGACGATAATGAACTGGTCAAGGTAAGGCTTACACACACAGTTCACGAGGTCCATGAATACCGCGGGTGCGTTGGTTAAACCGAAAGGCATGACCATAAATTCGTAATGGCCGTACCTCGTTCTGAATGCAGTCTTAGAGATATCTTCTTATCTGACTCTTAACTGATGATAGCCGGACCTCAGATCTATTTTGGAATAGAAACTTGATCCTTGGAGTTGATAAAAAAGGTCATCTATGCGAGGTAAAGGGTAGCGGTTCTTGATTGTGACTTTATTCAGCTCCCGCTAATCAATACACATACGGAAAGTACCGTCCTTCTTCTTGACAAATAATACCGGAGCTCCCCACGGTGATGAACTAGGTCGGATGAAACCTTTATCCAATAAATCTTGCAATTGAGTGGACAGTTCCTGCAATTCACTAGGTGCCAGTCTGTAAGGTGCCCAAGCAATCGGTGCTGCTCCGGGTGCTAAATCAATTTGGAACTCAACTTGACGGTGCGGTAGCAAACCGGGCAGATCCTCAGGAAATACTTCCAAAAATTCACGGACAACGGGAATATCTTCGATCTTCTTCTCTTCTGAAGGCTGCTCAGCAACAAGGGCCAAAATAGCCGTATGCCCCTTTCGAAGACATTTTTGTGCTTTCATGAAGGATATAATGCCCATGACTGCACCAACTCTTTCGCCTTGGATGGAAAGGGTTTCTCCATTCGAGAGAGGTACACGTACAATCTTCTCACGACAGATAATTTTGGCTTGGTTTTTAGATAGCCAATCCATGCCAACAATTATATCAAAACTACCAAGTATGACCGGCATAAGGTCGATATCAAATGTATGTGTAGCTAGCTCAAGTTTACATCCTTTAAGTATGTGAGTTGCCTCAATTATTTTACCGTCAGCTATCTCTATTGTATACTTATCTTCTAATAGAGATGAAGTTCCTTTTATAATATTACTAAATTTCTTAGATATAAAACTTCTATCAGCACCGGTGTCAAAAAGGACAGAAGCAAAGAAATTATTTACGAGGAACTTACCGGTAACCACATTATGGTCGTAACGGGCTTCTCCAGATCCTAGTATGAAGGCTCGTCCCTTCGCACCATTTCCTCCCCCATTGCCATTATTACCACCATTACCATTGTTATTGTGGTTAGGGTTGTGATTTCCATTACCCCCTTTCTTCAACTGAGGACAGTTCTTCCGAATATGCCCTTCCTTTCCACACTCAAAGCAAGCCCTAGTAGATCCCGGTTGTTGAAAGGGTTGTTTAGTTTGTAATTCACCCCTGCAGTCCTTAGCAGCATGGCCTATTTTACCGCACCTCTGGCAACGATTGCAGTGCAAGTTACACTTGTTACACTTCGGGGACTTCCCCGCATAACCACCCTAGTTTTGGCCAGAAGAGGTCGACTGATTGAAGTTCTTGGTAGGCTCAAACCTACGCTGTTGCTGTTGTTGCGGTTGGTTAAACTGGGGTTGTGTCACACCCTCGCCAAGGCGGAAACGCGAGGCGTGACGTAACATGGTTTCCAAAGCATATGATTACCGCAAACACATACATGATAAATGGATACATAAACAAGTTTAAAGTTTTACATTCCAAAATGTAAATTGAGTTTACAAAAAGTGAAGATTCCGCAAATATGACTCTATTACAATGAGTTATACAAGAGAAATCCCCCAAAAGTTGTATCCATCGTGCATGCATGTAATCTACATTGCTAACCTTGCGATCTCGTTCAATTTCCTGAAAAACATACTTAAAATTGTCAACACTAGGTTGGTGAGTTCACAGGTTTAATCAAATAGTTCTTTGTAAAATTCAATTGTTCGTAAATAGTTTCAGGTGCATGTGATAAAATGAATAAGAATTGTTGACCCATTTGTAAACTAGCTAGGAATACAAATAATATGTTCATACATGAGGCGTAACCAAACCATGACAATTGTACACGCCCCTAATTTTGTTATCCGGTTCTATGCGGCCATAAATCCTCCAGATTGTGGTTAGCGCGACTAACCATGACTGGGAGACGTCACTCTCCATAGTACTATTCATAGGACCCTAGGCTACAGTTAATGGTTACTACGTTGTTCCAGGGGACTTTAGCGGCCTCACTTGTTGTTCTCATCTCATGTAAACATAAAAGTCGTGCCTTATTCTCTTGTTATCCCATAAAATAGTTGTAAGTATGTTTTTCCCCCAAATATTGAAAACAGTAAAAAGGGGCCGTGAAACTCACCTTGTTTTTGTGTATACTTGTAATGGTACAAACTTGACTATTCGTACCCTAAATACCAAAGGGTAAATTGTGTTAAGACCGAACGTCTTATATTGTAAATTGTTCACCGACTTTGTAAATCTGGTTGTTTTTGTTTAAAATATCCTCTTAGTGGTTTAACACTTTTTTCGTTATAAAAACAGTTCCAAGTTACTGCCTAAAGGGGACTGACACCGGTATCGAAACTACCTAGTTTCGATTGGGCAATTGAGTATCGAAACTTCCTAGTTTCGATTGAGTAGTTGGGTATCGAAACTACCTAGTTTCAATTGAGTATGACAGTTGTCGAAACTTCCTAGTTTCGATTGACAAGAAGGATATCAAAACTACCTAGTTTCGATTAAACAACTAATATCGAAACTCCTAGTTTTGATTGAGTAAACACGTATCGAAACTCCTAGTTTTGATTGAGTAACAGGTATCGAAACTCCCAGTTTCGATTGAACAATAGGTATCGAAACTCCTAGTTTCGATTGAGCAATAGGTATCGAAACTCCTAGTTTCGATTGAGTTAACCGGTATCGAAACTATAGTTTCGATTACTGGACTTCTGTTTGACAGAATCAGTCCTGCATATTTTTATGTTTTAATCTTGAATTTGACACACTTTTCTTGTTATCTTACTTGCTTTTGAATACTTTGTATGTTTAGCTACGGTTTTAAAGAAAATAATGTAGATAGTATTGAGTTTTTACCTCCAAACAGTGACGACGATTTTGAGAGAAACAGAAGAATGATCTTGAGTTCCTTAGTTTGATTCTTGAGAAAAACACTTGGAACTCTTCTTATAGCACTGAAATATGGTGGATTTTGCTTTAAACCGGACTTCAACTTGGAGAGGATTGGGGAAAATTTGTCGTAAGAAATGAGAAATATGACAGAGATTGTGAGGTTGAGACTGAGGAGGTATGGGTTTTTCTAAATGTGAGTGAAGTAGGAAGTGGGAGGGATGGTCTCTTCTGAATTTCGGCCAAAAGTCAAGGGAGTGGTTTGTTTAATAATAATTAGATTTATGATTTAACCATTATATTATTAATGGTATTAATATCAATTAGAGTTTTAAAAGGGGTAATTTAATTCGGTTTAGATTCTGCACGGTATTGTGAATTTAGCAAGTTTATGGCTTGCTGATGAAAAATATTTAAATCTTGGATTGTATAATTCGTTGAGGTGATTATTTGTAGGTATAAATACCTAAAGGTGACGATACGTTGTAACGTCTTCGAAAGGGTTCGTTATTTTACTTTTACTTATACCGAATGTTTTAGTCTAAAAATAAATTATTGACCAACGTAAAGTTTATGTAATATATATGTATATATATTTTTCTGGTTATTTAATTTAACCACTAACGTTCGTATTAGTCGGTTTATATGACACGTGAACCGGTAACTCCTAGAATTACCAAGTTATGAAATGAGACAATGTTTGGTTTTTGTTAGACCTTTATGTCTTTGTTTGTGAAATTAAATAAACCACAAAAACAATTAAAATGTAACTTGTTTAATACATGTACGAATATTGACCTGAAATGCCGGGTGTCACATTCTCCCCATGTTAAAAGAATTTCGTCCCGAAATTCAATTCGTGTCATCTTGAACTGGTGTATCCTTAAACAAGGATGGGTACTTTGTTTTCATTTGATCCTCTCATTCCCATGTATACTCAGGACCACGTTTTGAGTTCCAACGTACTTTAACCAGTTTGATTCGACTGCGTCTCAGTCTTTGAATTTTCCAATCTGAAATCTCAATCGGTTCCTCGATGAAATGCAACCTGTCGTCTATGTGAATCTCTTCAGGTGGTATAATTAGCGTCTCGTCTGATAAAAACTTCTTGAGATTTGATACATGAAACGTATCATGTACATTGCTTAGTTCTTGTGGCAACTTGAGTTTGTAAGCTACAGGGCCAACCCTAGCCAGTATTTCAAACGGTCCAACGTATCTAGGGTTGAGCTTACCACGGTTACCAAACCTTGCAACGCCTTTCCATGGTGAGACTTTTAACATTACTCGGTCACCAATTTGAAATTCTAATGGTTTCCGTCTGTTATCAGCATAGCTCTTTTGTCTATCTCGGGCCGCTTTCAGACGGTCCTTAATTTTGAAGATCTTATCAGTGGTTTCCTGGACAATCTCAGGGCCTGTCAAATGTTTTTCACCAACTTCCGCCCAACATAACGGTGAGCGGCATTTATGACCATATAGAGCTTCATACGGAGCTTCTTTAATGCTCGTGTGGTAGCTGTTATTATAGGAAAACTCTGCCAACGGTAAATGAGTATCCCAATTACCTCTGAAATCAATTACACACGCACGTAGCATATCCTCTAAAGTTTGAATGGTCCTTTCGCTTTGACCATCTGTTTGTGGGTGATATGCCGTGCTCATGTCAAGACGTGTGCCCATGGCTTCTTGTAATGATTTCCAGATTCTAGACACGAATCTGCTGTCTCTATCAGAGATAATAGAAATTGGCACTCCATGCCTAGCCACAATTTCCTTGATATAAAGCTTTGCAAGTTTCTCGGTTTTATCTGTCTCCTTGATAGGTAGGAAATGAGCTGATTTTGTTAAACGGTCAACAATTACCCATATGGTATCATAACCACTGGACGTCTTGGGTAATTTCGTGATAAAATCCATAGAAATTTGTTCCCATTTCCATTGAGGTATCTCGGGTTGTTGTAACAATCCCGACGGTTTCTTATGTTCTGCCTTTACCTTTGAACATGTCAGGCATTTACCGACATAAATAGCAATTTCTCCTTTCATGTTCGGCCACCAATAGTGTTCTTTCAGATCCTTATACATCTTATCTGAACCTGGGTGAATGGAGTACCTGGACTTGTGGGCTTCGTCCATAACCAACTCCCGTAAATTACCAAAACATGGCACCCAAATTCTATTTGCAAAGTATAAAGTATCGTCTGATTTTGGCTCTAACTGTCTGGTCATTCCTCGTAAAGCTTCACTCTGAATGTTTTCTTCTTTGGTTGCCTCCCGTTGTGCCATCCGGATTTGAGTCGTGAGACTCGTATGAATTGTCAATCCTAGGGCACGAACACGGAGTGTTTTAACCCGTTCTTTACGACTTAAGGCGTCTGCTACGACATTGGCTTTACCAGGGTGATACTTGATATCACAGTCGTAATCATTCAGTAGTTCTACCCAACGACGTTGCCTCATGTTGAGTTCTTTCTGATTAAAAATGTGTTGGAGACTCTTGTGGTCTGTAAAGATAGTACATTTTGTACCGTATAAGTAATGTCTCCAAATCTTGAGTGCGAACACAACTGCGCCCAACTCCAAGTCGTGGGTCGTATAATTCTTTTCGTGCACTTTTAGTTGTCGTGAGGCATATGCAATGACTTTGTCTCTTTGCATTAACACATCACCAAGTCCATGGTGTGATGCATCACAGTATACGACGAAGTTGTCGATTCCCTCAGGAAGGGATAAGATCGGTGCACTACACAGCTTCTGTTTCAGTAATTGAAAAGCTGATTCTTGTTTATCAGTCCAATCAAACTTTTTGTCCTTCTGAGTTAACGTGGTCAAAGGCAAGGCTATCTTTGAAAAATTCTCGATAAATCGCCTGTAATAGCCTGCCAAACCCAGAAATTGACGCACCTCAGTCGGAGTTCTTGGTGCTTCCCAATTTTTGATCGCTTCTATTTTAGATGGATCAACGTGAATTCCTTCCTTGTTGATGACATGTCCAAGAAAATGCACTTCTCGGATCCAAAACTCACACTTAGAGAATTTAGCGTAAAGATTCTCGTTGCTAAGTAGTTCCAAAATTAATTTCAGATGATGTTCATGATCCTCCTTGGTTCGTGAATATATTAATATATCATCAATAAATACTATCACGAATTTATCCAAGTATGGCTTGCACACTCGGTTCATGAGATCCATAAAAACAGCTAGTGCGTTCGTCAAACCAAATGGCATAACTAGGAATTCGTAGTGGCCATAACGAGTCCTAAATGCCGTCTTTGGTACATCTTCTTCTTGGATTCTTAGTTGATGATACCCCGAACGTAGATCGATCTTAGAGTAGAAGCTAGAACCTTGTAGTTGATCGAACAAATCGTCTATTCGAGGAAGTGGATATCGGTTTTTGATTGTAAGCTTGTTTAATTCTCGGTAATCAATAAACATCCTAAAGGTTCCATCCTTTTTCTTTACGAATAGGACCGGAGCTCCCCAAGGTGAGAAACTCGGTCTTATGAAACCTTTATCAAGCAACTCCTGGAGTTGATTTGATAATTCCTGCATTTCAGAAGGTGCTAATCGATACGGTGATCGCGCAACCGGGGCAGCTCCTGGTACTAAGTCGATTCGGAATTCGACTTGCCTCGGTGGTGGTAATCCAGGTAAGTCTTCAGAAAAACTTCGGGGTAATCCTTAACGATTGGTATGTCTTCAAGTCGACGTTCCTCGGGTTTCTTCTCGACGACGTGCGCCAGGAACACGCAATAGCCTTTACGTAGGTACTTACGAGCTTTCATGCAGTTTATCATCCTCAATGTCACTCCACTCTTCTCACCTTGAACCGAAAGAACTTCTCCGTTCGGGAGGGGAATATGAACAATCTTCTCAAAATAAACAATCTCGGCGTGATTTTTCGACAACCAGTCTATACCAATAACAACGTCAAAACTTCCCAGATCAACGGGTAACAGGTCTATACTAAATGTGTGGTCTTTCAAACATAGAGTACAACCCTGAATGACTTCTCCAGTTTTAATTAATTTTCCGTTTACTAATTCAATTGTATAATTTTGGTCTAGTTTGCTGGGCTTAATACCGAGTAGGGACTTAAAGTCATTTGACACAAAACTCATATCAGCACCTGTATCGAAAAGTATAGAGGCATAGTGATTATTTATCGGGAACGTACCAGTGACAATGTTCGGATCTTGTCGTGCGTCACCAGCCCCCATCACAAATGCTCTTCCACGGGCCTGATTGTCGTTTCGGTTCTTCAACTTTGGACAGTCTTTTCTAAAGTGCTTTGGATCTCCACACTCAAAGCATCCCTGATTCATCCTTTCTGTTCCTGGGTTGACCTTTCCTGCTTCTTGATTGATCTTATTAGGGTTCGCATTGTTCCAACAGTTATGGGCTAGATGCCCATGCTTTTTACACTTTCCACATTGGGTACACCTTCCACTGTGATGATACCCACATTTGTCACACTTCGGTAGAGTTCCCAGATATCCTTTTTGTTCCATAGTGTTGACAGCATAGGCTTTCATAGTTCCAGATCTCTTGTAAGTTTGATTCTTGTTTTGATTACTTAGTTTTCCAAACCATTTCCTCTTTTCCCCAGACCTTCCTTCCTCGGTCTCCTTCTTCTCAAACGAACCATCACGCATAGCATTATCCCTTAGCTTGAATGCTAGAGTTATAGCGCTCTTGGCATCCATGGGGTTTGATGAAGTCACCATGCTTCGGATTTGAGGTGCGAGACCCCACAGGTATCTTTTAACCCTCTTGTATTCTGGGGTAACCATATGTGGAACTAAACTTGCTAGCTCATTGAATCGGTCAGTGTAACCAGCCACATCATCTCCTATCATTTGAAGGTTCCACATTTCAGTTTCGATTTTCTGCAATTCATTTCGAGGACAGTACTCCTCGATCATCATGGCCTTTAGATCATCCCAAGATAGCTGGTAGGCAGTCTGCCTTCCCAAGGTTTTCATCTAAGAATTCTACCAGGTTAATGCTTTGTCAGCAAGTGTGCAAGTGGCATATTTCACCATAAAGTCAGCTGTGCATTCACTAATATCAATTACAGATTTCATCTTCTCAATCCACCTCATCAGGCCTACTGCACCCTCGGTGCCATTGAAGTTGCGAGGGTTGCAGGATAGAAAGGCCTTATAAATGCACTTCTTGTTCGAAGCATCTGTATGGGTCACAAGTCAATATTTTAATAATGTTGTTAACTTAGATCGCGACTGTGATACAGAGGTGTTTACACATCCTATTACCTCCAGAACCTCCAGTAGTGCCACTGCCTCCTGCACCTCCTCCGCTACCACTACCATTTCCTCCACCGTTATTCCGATTGGCTTCGTACTGCTCCAAGGCGGCGGCTACACGTTGTGATATGAGTTGCTCAACTTCTGCGGAAATCATCGTGTTGTTTTCACCAGTAGTGTCACGCGGTGTCCTTCTTTTGGGTGCCATGGGTCTGAAGTCGAAATGGGGTTAGTGTGTGATGATATTCAGTGTCTACGATATCCGTACAATAGGATGATAAGTTATGAAATGCATATGCAATGAAAGACGTCTCAATGAGTCATTTAAATTATATACTAGGTTCGATTTTTAGACTCCTAGTTCGCTATAATCAATGGCTCTGATACCAATCTGTCACACCCTCGCCAAGGCGGAAACACGAGGCGTGACGTAACATGGTTTCCAAAGCATATGATTACCGCAAACACATACATGATAAATGGATACATAAACAAGTTTAAAGTTTTACATTCCAAAATGTAAATTGAGTTTACAAAAAGTGAAGATTCCGCAAATATGACTCTATTACAATGAGTTATACAAGAGAAATCCCCCAAAAGTTGTATCCATCGTGCATGCATGTAATCTACATTGCTAACTTTGCGATCTCGTTCAATTTCCTGAAAAACATACTTAAAATTGTCAACACTAGGTTGGTGAGTTCACAGGTTTAATCAAATAGTTCTTTGTAAAATTCAATTGTTCGTAAATAGTTTCAGGTGCATGTGATAAAATGAATAAGAATTGTTGACCCATTTGTAAACTAGCTAGGAATACAAATAATATGTTCATACATGAGGCGTAACCAAACCATGACAATTGTACACGCCCCTAATTTCTTTATCCGGTTCTATGCGGCCATAAATCCTCCAGATTGTGGTTAGCACGACTAACCATGACCGGGAGACGTCACTCTCCATAGTACTATTCATAGGACCCTAGGCTACAGTTAATGGTTACTACGTTGTTCCAGGGGACTTTAGCGGCCTCACTTGTTGTTCTCATCTCATGTAAACATAAAAGTCGTGCCTTATTCTCTTGTTATCCCATAAAATAGTTGTAAGTATGTTTTTCCCCCAAATATTGAAAACAGTAAAAAGGGGCCGTGAAACTCACCTTGTTTTTGTGTATACTTGTAATGGTACTTGTTGTAGTCAAACTTGACTATTCGTACCCTAAATACCAAAGGGTAAATTGTGTTAAGACCGAACGTCTTATATTGCAAATTGTTCACCGACTTTGTAAATCTGGTTGTTTTTGTTTAAAATATCCTCTTAGTGGTTTAACACTTGTTTCGTTATAAAAACAGTTCCAAGTTACTGCCCAAAGGGGACTGACACCGGTATCGAAACTACCTAGTTTCGATTGGGCAATTGAGTATCGAAACTTCCTAGTTTCGATTGAGTAGTTGGGTATCGAAACTACCTAGTTTTGATTAAACAACTAATATCGAAACTCCTAGTTTCGATTGAGTAAACATGTATCGAAACTCCTAGTTTCGATTGAGTAACAGGTATCGAAACTCCCAGTTTCGATTGAACAATAGGTATCGAAACTCCTAGTTTCGATTGAGCAATAGGTATCGAAACTCCTAGTTTTGATTGAGTTAACCGGTATCGAAACTATAGTTTCGATTACTGGACTTCTGTTTGACAGAATCAGTCCTGCATATTTTTATGTTTTAATCTTGAATTTGACACACTTTTCTTGTTATCTTACTTGCTTTTGAATACTTTGTATGTTTAGCTACGGTTTTAAAGAAAATAATGTAGATAGTATTGAGTTTTTACCTCCAAACAGTGACGACGATTTTGAGAGAAACAGAAGAATGATCTTGAGTTCCTTAGTTTGATTCTTGAGAAAAACAATTGGAACTCTTCTTATAGCACTGAAATATGGTGGATTTTGCTTTAAACCGGACTTCAACTTGGAGAGGATTGGGGAAAATTTGTCGTAAGAAATGAGAAATATGACAGAGATTGTGAGGTTGAGACTGAGGAGGTATGGGTTTTTCTAAATGTGAGTGAAGTAGGAAGTGAGAGGGATGGTCTCTTCTGAATTTCGACCAAAAGTCAAGGGAGTGGTTTGTTTAATAATAATTAGATTTATGATTTAACCATTAATTTATTAATGGTATTAATATCAATTAGAGTTTTAAAAGGGGTAATTTAATTCGGTTTAGATTCTGCATGGTATTGTGAATTTAGCAAGTTTATGGCTTGCTGATGAAAAATATTTAAATCTTGGATTGTATAATTCGTTGAGGTGATTATTTGTAGGTATAAATACCTAAAGGTGACGATACGTGGTAACGTCTTCGAAAGGGTTCGTTATTTTGCTTTTACTTATACCGAATGTTTTAGTCTAAAAATAAATTATTGACCAACGTAAAGTTTATGTAATATATATGTATATATATTTTTCTGGTTATTTAATTTAACCACTAACGTTCGTATTAGTCGGTTTATATGACACGTGAACCGGTAACTCCTAGAATTACCAAGATATGAAATGAGAAAATGTTCGGTTTTTGTTAGACCTTAATGTCTTTGTTTGTGAAATTAAATAAATCACAAAAACAATTAAAATGTAACTTGTTTAATACATGTACGGATATTGACCTGAAATGTCGGGTGTCACATGTTGGTTGGATTGTGGTCCTTTGGAGTGGGAGTTAGAGTGGTTGTGGGTGTTGGAATGGTGATCGAACTTGCGTTTGTGGCTGTCGGTGGGTTTAGCAACTGAACCTCTTGGAGGTAAAGTTCCTTGCGTCACCGCCTGATCGGTCAATTTGTGAGCAAGTCTGATGGTCTGTTGGATGGTGGTAGGGTTGGATGAGGTCACCATGCTTTGAATCTGAGGTACCAAACCTCCAATGTATAGTTCAATCCGTTTGTAATCCGGAGTCACCATGTGTGGGCACATGGTAGCAAGTTCGTGCGAACGGGTGGTGTAGAGTTCAATTTCTGAACCCTCCATCTTAAGGTTCCAGAACTCTCCCTCTAGCTTTTGAATTTCATCTCGTGGGCAATATTCTTCCTTCATCATTTTTTTGAATTCCTCCCACGAGAGTCCATTTGCCATTGCCAGTCCCAACATTTGAACTTGGGCATTCCACCATGTTAGGGCCGGGCCTTCTAAAGTTCTAGCAGCAAATTTCACTTGGTTAGCCATGGGGCAGTTGCACATGGCTATTACTGATTCAACCTTCTCAAACCAGCGAAGTAATCCAACGGCTCCTTCAGCTCCACTAAAGGTGTGGGGCTTGCAGTCCATGAATGCCTTGAAAGTGCAGGCTGGCTGTTGGTTTTGCTGATTTTGCTGGCATGGATTTAGAAATACAAATTGAATTGGAATTATATAGTTTTAGAAAGATGTTTTTAGGAGAAGGATTGACACTATTAGTCAATAGTTAAAGCATTTACCTGCAGCATTCTGTGCTGCTAGGGCCTCTGCCACACTATTATTTATCAAAGCCGCTAGCTCTGCTGCCGTCATGTTAATGGTACCACGACCACCGGCACGGCCTCCTCGTCCTCTCCCAGACATGATTCTTCACAATCACAAATAAAAAGTAATGAGAAATATATCGCATATTAAACATTATTCAGGTACGAGTAAGAGATACAACATCTAATATTTTGAAAATTAAATAAATTGTAAGGCTACAAAATAAATAAATCAAATATTAAACTTCTCATGCTTTTATTGGATGGGAACAACCTTACCCATCTAGGTTTGAAAAGAGGAGTAACATAAGCAAAAACAAACATGAAAAGGAAGATAGATTAGGAAGATCCTCAAGCATCCTCGTCATCAGAAGAGACGTATGACTGTGCATCATCGATCTCCACTGGCTCTTCCTCAGCTGGCTCCCCCTCTAAGGGCTCCTCCTCGAAGGGCTCCTCTTTAAAGGGCTCCTCCTCAAAGGGCTCTTCCTCAAAGGGTTCCTCCTCATCGTCAGATACTGGAATGTCTTCCGAAAATAGGGCCGCTTGCAGTTGGGCTTCCAAGTGAGTCACCCTCTCTTGAAGGCCTTCAGCAGTGTGGTTTGCCACATGTAGCTAAGCTTCCATAGCAGCTAGTCTCTCCAGAACTCCTTCCATATCATCATCCATAGTGCCAGCCCTCGTCTCTAGATGTGCCACACGATCCACTATAAGGTTATGGACAATGTCCGTTGCAGCTAGTTCGGTAGTCAAATGTTCTATTCCTACCTTATTCTTCTCTACTTGGGGTCCGTTCTCCAGAAGTTTAGGTATCTCCTCGGTGGCATCTTGTACAAAACTTAATTCCTTCAACATATAAGATACGAATGCTGTGAAAGCTTGTTCCATGGTGCATGGTAAGCTAGGTAGTGTAGATGATGAAGATGCGGATCCAAAGTACAGTGATGGAACATCTCCCATTTCGATCCACCTTTGGATCATATGTGGGTATACATCCCAATTAAGAGCCTAATCCAATGCTCGTGCGTTACTCGGTTCGCCTTGGTCAATTGAGGTAGTCCGACGCCTTTTGGGCTCCGGGGATGAGAGTACAGGTGCCTTATGCCCTGATGCGTTAGGTGATGGAGGTGGGGTTGACGACATGATCCTGCAACATTATGTATAAGTACCAAACATCCAAATGACATGTAACTAATGTGTGAGGCTATAGTCTAGTATGCAATCCTAGTTCTCTATAACCAATGGCTCTGATACCAATCTGTCACACCCCCAATTTCAACTAACGGAGTATTACCGTTTTGGGAAGTGACAAACTAGGATCTCAGACACTAGTTACATTGAACGACTCTACATGGGACTCAAAATGAAAATATCTTTTAAATCAGAGTATCAATGCGGAAGCGTAAAGAAAGTAAATGCGCAAAATACACGTGCCCAAAACCAAAGTCCAAAAGTCTCAAAAGTCCAAACGTCTAAACCAAACAAAGTACAAATATAATAATTCAACCAAACATAAATAGACACAAAGCAAAGCAGTTGAATCCCATGCGTGCCCTAACGTGCACCTGTGTCTTAGCTTAGCGTCCTGAGAAAACATGTAAAGAAAAGTGTCAACACGAGGTTGGTGAGTTCACAGGTTTCAAATAATTAAGTAAGCGTTTACCAGATTTATGATCATTCAATATGTATCTATAGGTAGCTAACCTATGTTCATGTTTTAGCTCAAGTGCTCGCAACCGAAACTGACTGTTTGTTTATTGCCTCCTGCCAGGTCTATCAATACTGGCCATGTGAGTAGGCTAACATTTCACCCGTTCGATATCCAATCGAGTTAGCGCGACTAACGCGGGTGGGATTTGTCAAACCCAGTAGTACTACTAAACATTACCTCTAGGGTTGTAAACGAACCGGACGTTCAGCGAACAGTTCGTGAACCGTTCGGCGGGAAGTTCGTTTACGTTCGTTCGTTTAATAAATGAACGAACATGAACAAGGAATTCCGTCCGATTAACTAAATGAACGAACATGAACAGAGGTCTCGTTCGTTCAATTGTGTTCGTGAACGTTCGGTAACGTGTTCGTGAACGTTCGTTTATTTACGTTCGCTCGTTTATGTTCGTTTACATTCGTGTTCGTTTGTTTATGTTGTTCATTAAAGATTTTTGTATATTTTTATTTTATTTTATCTAAACCTTTTATAATCTTTAATTTTTATTTTACTTTTTACCCTATCGATTAACTAAGTAAAGTAAGTTCGATAGATGTACATAAAACTTGATATTAAAATGATTTTATTAAATGTTCATTTTGGAAGACATTAGGGTTGACATCAAAAGTCCCAAACAAGGCTTCGTCCGGTTTCGTTCGTGAACCGTTCGTGAACAAGTCCATTTCCTTAATGAACGAACACGAACATGAAATTTCGTTCGGTTCGTGTTCGTGAACCGTTCATGAACAAGTTAAATGTTAAACGAACGAACACGAACAAGGCTTCGTTCGGTTCGGTTCGGTTCGTTTACAGCCCTAATTACCTCGCTAAGATCCATATTAACGGTTCGAAATAAGATGAGGACTTTCTGTGATAGCATGTTACACTTAGCTTTAACATTGATAGCATATGAAATACAAAATCTAAAAATCAGTTTAAGCATGTTTTCTCCCCCAAGTTAAAAGCAGTAAAAAGGGGCCGTGAAAACTCACCTGCTTGGCGTTGAAGGTAGTTTCACACTAGAAGTAAATTGGAACCACGAGTGTAAGTCTCAAAAGACTTACGAATGTCCTAAAATTATAAACATATAAATTAGGAACGATAATAGGAATTGTGACAGTGACACGGAAAGAGAAACGTCCTAAGGAAACGTTCTAATATTCAAAAGTAAATGAACGTGTCCACGGGGTAGAAATTTCTTAATTTATAATTAAGATATGTATATACGTTGTGCGACGAATGACAAAAATAATAATAAATATAATCAAGTGTTTTGTCATTCACAAAAATTAGAAAAATAATATAATTTAATATATTATTTTTAGATTCGAAAGAATATTTTATTTACTCATTCGTGGTACAAAATAATAAATATATTATTTTTATTAACGTAACAAATACAGGTAAATAATATAACTAATTATATTATTATTTAGTTTCAAACGTTATACGAGGTTGTAAAACGATACGAAATAATATATATATAATATATATATATATATATATATATTATTTAATAATACGAGTCACGGTATGAAAATAATATAAACGTATTATTTTATACGAATTTGTGGCTTAAAATAATATAAACATCTTATTTTTACTTGAGGATAATAACAATAAATTATTTATAAAGTGGGTATAATATATAAAAATATGTTAATAATTCAAACCCGAGCCTACGGGTTGTTTTCCGGGCTAAAACACATTCGTATAATATTATAATATTATAGGGTTTGATTTTTATTAATTAAATATTAACAGAAAAATGTTTAAAAATAATTGTGGGAGCCCGGCCTCGAACCCGGGTCTCTCCCACACACGCACACAGCTCTAATCAGTCCCGGCCGCTAGGCTATCGCAAACAAACCCGAGACCCATTGCTTTTAACACCCAGGTCCAAGTGGTTTTCATCCCCAATCCATTCGCGATCGAAACCCGTCCAAAGACCCTCGAATCCGGTCGCGATCCAACAAATTAACACAGGGGTTTTGTGAATCGAGTAACCACGAATCTGTGGTGATGTTTAATTTGAGAAATATCGAGTTTTAGGTCGTTTAATTCCTCTTTGAAACCGTCGAAACCCTAGTTTTTGGATACGAGTCAAATCGATGAATTTGTATATTAGAATTAGTTGAAAATATAGGGTTTTTATTAAACGAAGGATGTCGAATCTGACCATGCGGTTTAATTGGATTTATACAGCTGTTAAGATCGAAACCCCCAAATCCCATTATGAACAAACCCTAGTTATATGATCATGTTAAATTCGATGATGATTGAATCAATTTATATGGGGGTTTCAAAGAGTGACAAGTTGCGAATCTGGTGGTATGGTTTAATTTGATTAAAACAGTGTTTGAGACCAAAATCCCCAATTCGTTTTTATGAGTAAACCCTAGATCCAGATCGTGAACAATTTGATGTTGTAGGCTTAAATAAACATGGGGCTTTTACAGAGTTACTGTTTGCGATTCTAACCATGAAAATTAATTGGATTTCGATCGAGTCTAGGGTGGGATTCGATTAAGCCGTATATGTTAAGAACCCTAGAATTGGTTCTTGATCGGATCGATGATATAACCCTTAATTAGCATAGGGTTTTCGATCTATGAATAAAAACGAAAGTAGGGATGTGATTGGTTACCCGAATGTGAATCGAATTAACGGTGTACGACTAGAATGGCCTCCGACCTTGCTTGGTTTGATCTCCGGCACGCAGAATTCTTCACTGATCGAATTGGTGTGTGAAACAGTTTCGGTTTGATGTGATTAAAGTGTGAGAGTGTTCAATTTCAGAGAATAATGATTTGTCCCAACGAATTCGATGGTTTTGTGATTATACTCGACGGTTTATGGTTTAACACTTAATAATTGGATTAATTAGTCATATTAATGCACAATAATGTTTTAATGATGAACGTTTATGATGATGATTGTGTATTTCAGTTACATTTGGGTAGCTAATCGGTTAGGATTTCGAATTCAAGCCAAGAACATTCCGGGTTTGACTTTTTAAAAGTCAAATAGCAACAAACTTAATCAATTTTGACTTTTTAGAGTCAACATAAGGAGTTTAGGGTTATTACAACTTTGATCCCTGCAGTTTGAGTTCAGACATTGACAGAATTTGACCCTGTGGTTAGATTTAACTGGGTTTAGTTAACGGGGTTAAGTTTTTCTTATAGAAAACTTAACGAAATAGTTAACGGGGTTAACCAAAAAGTCGAATTGTCATAATTCTTCTTTTCCTCAAGAGTACGGTTACACCCCAAGAAGTGACACTCAGGTATAGAACCCTTATGAACTTCTTCACGACTGGAACATCAAGTATTCCATTGCTCCGGTTGGTGTTAATGGCCTAAGTCAGGCATACACCAATTCTTGTGCCATGTGTTTCACCATTTCTAGGCGAGAACGGGTCGACACATTACCCTTTAGTCATACACGACATCGATATGGTTACTAAGTAACCCCACAATTTCCACTACAATCTTTGGACTACATTCCATGTGATTGTTTCACCCGCATCTTTCGATTATTAACTCATACATTTGTCAACATTATCAAATCTGCAATGTTGATCACCTCCAAATCCACCGGTTCATAAATAATCTCATCCAACAATTAAGCCAAAAGGCTTTGACCCCCTCTTTGGTAGTTAGAAATACTCGGCTCAACAGCCTTCAAATTTATATTTTCTCCCCCCTTTCATTCGTATGTTTTAACTCAGGACATTCACTTCGAAGGAGTCCCGACTTATAACCACCGTAGCATCCATTATTAGGACTAGTACACTATGGATTAGTGTGTCCCATAATTCCACTTATGTAAATTCCACACATATGGCAACAACAAGTTTTGCCTTCCTAAAGGATTTCTAGCTCGGCTAGAATATTTGGCTAGTCGATCTATCTTCATTCCTTCCGATACTCCAAGATTTGGGCAAGACTACACTCCGTCATACGACATGCCCACAATCCCTTGATTAATCCACCAGTCTAACACACGTGAAGAAAACTCCCAATTACAAGATCCACAACGGCTTGTGGACAAGCTAAGTCAAGAACGTCTCTTGAATTCACCACATTGCATTATCTTCATGCCTTTAAGCCTTTAATCCTACGGAGAATTATCAAGTTACTCTCTGCCATAAACCAGAGATGACTCTCCGCGACTAGTACTCCATCCGTCCATCACAATGGATTGCTTCAAAGCCAATACCATTAGTGTTGTATCGTCTGTTAAACAATGAATAAACTCCCACCATTTTACTCATTTGGCTCGCACGCCACGAACCCCTTGTGAAAGCAAGGTTTCCTTCCTATACCTATTCAACTACGTTTGATCTTCCCGCCCTTAAGGCTTCATGCGGTTCTTCAAAGTACCTCCTCAATGAGCTCCTATCTTCCTTGAAGGAAAATTGACATGACATCACAGAAAGCTTTAGCCATCCTCTACTAGAATGTTGCTTTCCATTTCTCCTGACTAATCCCAAACTTATCCCCATCCTCGTGGTGATACACCCATAGACTCCATCACACGTGAGCCTTTAAATCGACTTTTATCTACAAAATCCACCCACTAAGTTATGTTTCTCCCCAGTCACCCCTGACAAGGTAATAGTAAGTTTGTAGGTGTTCTACCTACTTAAAGGTCTCTAGTCTTACTCTATAAAGCACTACCACTTCCTATGTGTATATTTATTTCCTTCGTATAATCATTTATGTCCATAAACATAACATATACATATACACATATAACCACCTTCACTTACTCATTGTCGGTGTTCATCATCATATGGTTATCGATAAGGTATTCGGACATGTTTCATTAAGAACCATACTCGCCGGGCATGATCAATAATGTAATATGCCCAATTACATTCACTATCTCCATATAACGAATCCCTTGACAACTTTCGGCACAATTAGTTCACATTGGACACCAATTATAACAAACAACACATAATAATCAATACTAACCTTGCCACCTTAAGCTCCGTGTCTCGGTCACGCCATCATTGGATTCTCATTTCTCCGACCGTATCAAGAGCATTATAGGTTTGAGTTCGGTGTCTCACACTCCAAATCCCTCAAATCATTGCTCTGATACCAAGTTGTAACACCGAAAAACCCAACCTAATTTAAACTTTTAAAAACAACACGGAAGTTAGGTCCCAAAACGACATTTAATGTATCCACACGTTAAGTTTTATAACACGAATTAAACTAACATAATTTCCACAAAATTAGTTTAAACAAAAGATACCAACAAGTTATCCACAACTTGTAACAACCCTAAATAGTTTGTAAAGACTCTATACGAGAAGATTAACAAAAACCAATTACAAAACATGTCCATGAGAATCCAATCCACTTGATGTGAGACCCGAGATCACACCGGAGCCTTCCCTACATTCAAAACATCAATTTGAACATGGCTAGTAAAGATAACTAGCCCTAGGGACCTCCTACAAGTCCCTACAACAACATGCCAAGACCCCAAAAACCCAAAAATTCCAGCGTCTACCAGACCCAAATGGGCGTATCATACGCTCCGAGCGTATGATGCGCTGCCCGGGCGTATGATGCGCTGTAAGCAGGTCAAACATGCCTCAAAATTGATTTTCAGCCTATGCAACCCCCCGTCAACTGACCCGTTTGCATATTTAAGCTATTAACCATCATAAACTCATGTTTAAACTACATATATGATCACCCACATATTCTAAAATGAATTGGTTAGTAATCCACCCCAAAACCCGAGCACCACTACTCGTTTTCCACTCTTGAAGTGTTTAACTTCAAGTTATATCATTTTATTATTTAGGCATACAGCAACCCACAATTTAAACATGTGTTAACTCCATACAAGTGCTACATTATATCATCCATTAACTTGACATATCCACATGTATAATGCGAGAACCACCCCTCGCTTTACACATGGAGTATTTGACTCCATGTCGACCCATGAAATATTTGACTTTACATTACCCGTGAAGCATTCAACTTCACTTACACCCGTGAGGTACTTAACCTCACTACCACACATGAAGTATTTGTCTTCACGTAAAACACTCCATGAAGTATCCTCACATCATAAAATCAATCATTTTACCGTTTTACCACAAACGGTTGACTTTTACCACATTAAGTCAATTTTAATCTAATGTTACCACATTCTACATTTTAGTTGACTCTTGAGCACATTGGGTCATTTACACCATTTAACCACATAAGCACATTCAAGTTTGACTATTAACCACATAGTCTAATTACACATATTTACCACATTTGCACATTCAAGTTTGACTATTAACCACACAGTCTACTTACACATATTTACCACCTTTGCACATTCAAGTTTGACTATTAGCCTCGTAGTCTAATTTCACCTATTTATCACATTTGAACATTCAAGTTTGACTATTAACCTCATAGTCTAATTACACATATTTACCACATTTGCACATTTCAAGTTTGACTATTAACCTCATAGTCCAATTACACCAAATTAACATATTAGTTTGACCCTATCACTAAGTCAAATTACACCAATTTCACCATTTTCCATGATAGTATGACTTATGCCACTTTAGTCGAAAACAACATACGACATTTAAATATGATTTACCACATTTTACCCATTAGTTGGACTAATCTCCTCATTAAGTCAACTACACCAATTCTACTAATTCACACTTTAGTTTGTCCATATACCACATTGTTAAAACAACATACAACATGAAAATAGAATTACCACATAATATACTTACATGTAAACTATTTATCTACTACTAAGTAAGTGCAAAACATTTACCTTTGCCAATGAAGATTCCAATCGGTCTTCAAAGCTAACATATTTAACGCCTTGATCACCTAAACATTCCACATGTTTTAGTAATCCAATTTACCCCAATACAAACACCAATTGAAGTTAACTCCCACCCAAGATCTTATGATCTTCACTACCATCTATTCTTGGTTACTAAGCCCCATACAAGCTTTTAACCATTGTTTATCCAATTCTACCCATTTTGACCCGTTAAGGTTTTCACCCAATTTCCATAATTTCATCCAATTCATAATTCACCAATTCAATTGAGTTTTATACTTGAAAATGTGTTCATATTACACCATAAACACTTATCCATACTCAATTCACCATTTAAACACCTCCAATCATAAAACCCCCAAATTAGGTTCTCAAGAACCCTAATTTCCAACTAATCAAATTGATTGAGTTTCTTATCAATTAATGTATCTATTACCACTATAAACACTTACCAACCCTCAATTCATCATATAAACACCCCCAATTTGAAAACCCCCAAATTTCCCTCAAGAATCCAAATTCTTGAATCATCAAATTGGATGTTTTCATGATGTTAATCAAGCTAGATTATCACTTTTATCAAGTTAGTAATCGCTTACAACACCTAAATCAGCCTCATTGCTTGATTTCATCTAAACCCACCATGAACACCATTAATGGTGGATTCAAGAGATGAAAGAGAGTATACTTGTTGTTTGGAAGGGATTGTAAGAATCAACACCTTCCATTCAAGCATGCAGAAATCGTTCTTCATCAAAGCTCCTCTTTCTCCCTCTTTTCTCCTTGATTGGTGACACACCCCCACACACTTTGTGTGTGTGGGTCACCATTTTTATTTCTCCACCAAATCAACTTTGAGCTAAACACAAGATCAGTCCTTGCACTTGCATAAATAACTCCTTCTCTCAAAATTAGTTAATTCCACCTTTTAAGTGACACCCACCAACTTTATTTTATTTTAAAGCACCCCCTAAAATATTATTAATATATTATAGGGCAAACCCGAAAGTTAGTTCGTTACAAATAGGCTAGGGTTTCAACCGAAGAAGAAGGTGGTGGCTTCGAGGACGTAGACGGAGGCCGGGGAAGGTGTTAGTGGTGAACGGTGGTGAACGGGGAGTCGGGATTACACCTGATAGGGGTTTTGTTGAACCCAAGGCTTGCATGGAGTGGTTTGGACGTGCATGGAAAGCTCGTCTCATGTACGAGTGACCCGTGAGGCTATGATGTTTGCATGGCACATGCACGTGCGTGCATGTGGGTTCTAAACATGTCCAGGGTAACCCGATTCGAGCGAACTCATGGATTAGGTGTTTTTGCCTGGCGAAGGGGTTGTGCAGATGAGACGAGTATCGGGAACATTTATTTTTTTCCGTAGTGACACATGTTTAGGATGAACGTTGACTATGTGATCATACGTTAATAGGTTCGGGCTCGTACGAGGAGACCATTGCAGTACTAGAGAGTTGGATCTTCATATCGGTGAGTTTCTAATCCTCTCTTTTAAGTGTTTTTAACGTTTTGGGGCTATCGTACATACTTTTGAGACGTGTTTTATTACCTTAAATGTATATCGAGCTTTTGGGTCTAAACAGATGAGTTTACAAATTTAATTATTTAAATACGGGGCTAAGGGACTATGTGTTGTCCTTGAGATGTGTAGGTTAAAGGTGGGTATATGGTCGTGGGTCGTATAGTGACCTAATGGGGGTGAGTCGAGATTGTATTTACAGGTCGTACGGGTACGACTAGGAGGTGTCACATGGTGTGCATGTACGTAGTATGTGCTTAGATAACGGGACATAGTAACTATAGGTGTGTTGCTATAGTAGTAGTGTATTGTGTTATGTGTTAGCCGGGGTGGGTCGGTATATGAGTTAAACTCTTATGAATACGTGTAGGATACCTTATCCTAGAGCTATGTGTGAGGTGCAGGTGCAGCTAATGAGTCATGTACATAGGATATAATGTGGTGTGTTTATACATGTGTTGTGTGTGTTGTGTCGTTGTCCATGTGACACGGCGGGAATTAGTATTGTGTCATTGTCCTTGTGACACGACGAGTATTGTGTTTTCATTGTTGTCGTTATGACACGACAAACGTGATTGTGGAGGACTAAGTCCTTCGGAAGGTCACCAAAGGTGGCAAGTTCTGAGCAGGTTAACGATAAGCTCGGGGTGTGTCGAACGCCCTAACGAGGGTGCAGTAATGAGGTACGTGTTTGTGTGCTTATATATTTATGTTAAATTGCATACAAGAGTTGAGTTATATTTATCGTGCATGAGATAGTATTAATATGGTGAATAGAGTTAGATTGACCGTTGTGTCAGTATTGTGATGTGGTGTTTACAACTGTTATGTCAGTTGGTTTGTGAGAGTCTTGGTTAGGGCTGGTTAAGCCGGTGTCTAGAGGGTGGTTGAGATAACCAGTGTGTGGTAAACTTTGAGTTGTAAGAGTGGTAAGTTCGATCCTTGTCGGAGAAACTTACTGGGTTAAGAAGGTGGGGTGAGTCTGGGGTGGTGAATCCTTTGGGAATATTGTAAGATAACGGGGGTTATCTATCTATTAATAAATGACAAATCTACTTTCAAAAGACTAGAGGGTCTTGAGTGGAAATAAATATTTAATGAGACGAGTTTGCTTTTGTTTAAATTAAAATATTAGAACTCACTCAGCGTAGCTGACTTTATGTGTACGTTAGATTGTGTTGCAGATGAGCTGTGGAGTCGACGTATCTTGGCTTGGGAACGGTGCTACTCGGTTTGGTGTGCATACATTCGTGAGGTAAGCTTAATAACATTAATGACCTTAAAGAGCAATAATTAATTTAGAAAGACTTCCGTTGTACGTTTGTTAAATAAAACAAGTACTTTTAAACAGTATAATATGTTATGAGGACTAACTGTAGGGTGCCCGGTTTGGGGGCCTTACATGGTATATGGCGATTAAGAAGAGTACGGGGATGGAGACGAGTTAGTCGTAGACAATGAGGTCATTGGTCCTGATCATGGGGAGGCCCTTGTTATCTAGCGAAGTCTCGATACTTCACCAGTGACCACTACAGAGAGTGACTCGTGGAGACGTAACAACATCTTCAGACCAAGTGAACAACAAACGGTAAGGTATGTACTGTGATTATCAATGGTGGCAGTTGTGAGAACGTTGTCTGTCTTAATATGGTTTAGAGAGTCGAGCTAAAACAAGAAAATCATTTGGATCCATATCAACTTGCATAGTTGAGGAAGGGAAATACGGTTCGAGTTGATAAGAGGTGCTTGGTTAGATTTTCCATCAGGTCCAAATACAGTGATGAAATTTGGCGTGAGGTTGTTCCGATGGACGCTTGCCACCTTTTGTTAGGCCGGTCGTGGCAATATGATAGGAAGACGGTTCACAACGGGTTCAAAAACACCAACATGTTCCGGAAGGATGGGGTATGCATTACCTTATTACCATGGAATAGTCGGGGCGAGAAGAAGGATTCTTCGACCTTGAGTTTGCAACGGGTTGATGTGGAGGGTGCACGAGTTGATCATCGTCATTATGATTTTTATTCGGTTAATCTACCCGAAGTGGCGTTTCACATGGGTCCTAGAAGGTTACAAATGTTAAAGTATCAATGGTCGATGAGCTGTGGGGTGAACTGCTTTGCCGATGGTGGGGTTGTGACTAGACCGATCACCCGAGGGTCTGGGCTAGCAACTGCAATAGCGTTTTGGGTCCATTTTGTTCTTGTGGGTTTGGACGAGAATTGGGTGTGTTATTAGGCTTTATGTCCTTCTACCGTGGGCTTGCATGAACCAATTACGGGCGTAATGCTGGTAGCGTTTATTAGGTTTGTTTTTTTGGATTGGTTAACAACATGGTGGTGTTGATGATTGGTTTCACGGGTTGTGGTCCAGCGGTTACGCTTGAGCTTTGGTTTTGTGGACGTGTGAGATTGATGGGTGTTTGGTGGGTCTCTTCTATTATGTGGATCTTACTGAGTTATCGGGTGTTGGTCGATTTTTTCAATGTAGCGGGCTTCCACCAGGGGGTGGTATATGATGCAGGAGCATCCACAGGTTTATTTGTGGGTTATCTGTTTGGTACCCAGTTCGACTGGGGATTGATCCGGTTACCGTTGGACGTGGCGATGGAGAAGCTGAAGATGGAGAAGATTTGATTAACATAATCTTTTAAAATATTTTAAATTATTTCTTTCCTGTTTTTTGGGTTTTGTTTCCTATCCAAACTATCCTATAAGATTGGATCTAGAGTTTTGTTTTGGTTGGTTAAATTATTTTCAATACTTTGTTCTTTTGAAGAACTTTTAATCCAAGTGTTGCGAATAAAGCTTGTGATTAAAGCTTTTGATTATTTCATGTGTTATTGATTGTCATTTGATTGTTCTTCCGTTTGCATCACACCCATTTATCCAGCTTAAGTGTAAAGCTAGTCGTAACGGCCCGAGAAAGTGTTCTACCATCCCTATAAAATCCATTGGTAACTTCCTTCTCTTAAATAAGGCCTTTTTTTGTATTTAACTACTATAACTTTCCTAGTAGTGGTTGGCCATCATGATGATCGAATCATTGTTATATAGATTGAGATCGAATATCCTGTAATCAGATATATGAATACGTTAGAAAGTCAAAAATGTTACGAGGATCTAAACAAACACCACAAAATGGTCGATGCTTTCCCATTTATGTTCCTTCTAGAAATAAATTTGTCCTCAACCATTTATCCTTCTAGAATTAAAAAAGTAGACAAGCAAACCTCGCTATCTTAGTATATGTCAACCGTTTTAAGGCATAAGAAAATGTTCGAATTCATTCATATAATATTCCATTTGAATGTTTTGGATATATTTAATCTTCAATCATGCATGTTTGAATATTTTATATTTGAGAAAATATGGGATTAGAAAGTGATGGGTTTGTGATGTTTCTACGGTGAAGCATTGGACACAAATCTCATCTCAGCATTCAGCAATGATGTTGGGTGTTTTGAATAGTTTATTAAAGGAGTAGTTGAAATTAAGTAAAGACGTTTGAATGTTTGGATAGTGCTTATATGAAAGAGTTTGTCGGCTTGTGGAGAGGTAGGAACGAGGAAGTATCTTTTCAAAAAGTTAATTGAAAAAAGAACTCGAAAAAAGTTGATTAAAGGCTTACTACAAAATACATGATATTCAAATATTTCAAGACTCCAAACTAGCTTAAAAATAACTTGAAAAAAAAACTAATTTTAAATTAACTCTTTTTTTTTTGTAAACAAGTTAAGATGAGATAGCTCGATTCGTAAACAAGCCAACCTCGAGCTAAAGTTAGCTCTCATTGACTTGCACGAATAATTTTAGTTATAGTTTTATTTAATTTTATTACAACTTTAACTTAATATTAATCCCAATACCTAATTCAGCCCACCCAATACACAAAATCCCTCTTTCTCTCACGGTCTATTTCCACTTTCACTCTTTCTCCCTCATGATTAGTTTCTAGCCAACGACTACCATCCGTCTCCGAACTCCGACCACCATCAACTGCTCCACCGTAGTCCGCTTCTTCTTCAACTTCGACTTCCCTAGATGGTGACGTATGCTCCCTATCCGTTTGATCATATATCTTTCGTGGATGATCGCATCTCTCTTTCATGTTGATAATTGGGATTCAGTTGTGATCAGTTTGACTTTTTATCAAAAACGGGTTTTGTCAGATAAATTAATTAATTCAGTTAATTAATAAATACGCAGCGAAAATTAAAATCAAAACTTTTTAACAACACTGACAAATCGAATAGGATCTTGTTATGAACATGCAAACACGGAAAAAGAAATTATAAAAATTAATCTACTTATGAGATTAATTTTACCTTAGTGGTTAATGAATAACCGATCGAGACACCGAGGTACAACGAACCGATGCTAGATCACGAACCAACAACGCGAGAGACGAAAAGCGTGGGGTTTGGCAGGAACTTGCAAAACAGGATCAATGCCAAAGAGTGAATCGATTCCTGTTTGCTTGCTTCTTGTTTGGCGTTGACCGAAAAAGCCTAAAGGAGAAAAACAATAATTTCCTCACTTTTGCGGCTGGCCAAAATTCACGTATGAAACCACAAATAGGATTAATATATATAATAATAATTATAAACCCTACTAATATTTTCCATGCCCAAATTCCAATACGAGATAAAAAGCCCGAACCCATTTAATTGTTTTAATAAAAGATTAAAACAAATAAATATAAAATTATTATTTATAAATCTGTATAAATAATACGTCTCGTGTAACGAATATATCATCTCGCTAAAAGTTCGTAACAACAATTAAGCGGGTTAAGTGGATTTAATGTTCGTTGCCCTAGGTGTAACTCTTACGGGTCACAACTCAGTTAGCAGCATTAATTAATCGGGATCGGACATATAATTCCAAAAGTCTCCCACTTGAACGGTCCACGATGAATCAACGCAGACAGTCAGCGGCGCTCTAGCTACACATGGTTGTCCCCAACAAGGTATGACGCTTTAAAGTCATTAACCAAATATCTTGGTGTTAGTAACAGCTAACTAAAGCAAGACAATAGACTTATGGCAATAGTTGTCATTCATCCTTTCCGTATAAGACATCAACTGAATTAATGAGACATGGATTTAGTTCATTCTCATATGGCGTTCAATTATTATTGTTCTCGGTCAAGAATCAAAGTGGTCCAATCAAACACACAGTAAGTTTGGGTAAGGCCTTACACTTCACCAGTTTGAATCAACGAGGGCGTCACGATGCCTATCTGTTACATATCATGTAAGAGAACAGAATCCCTTATTGACTATATACAACTCCCACTGAACTTTAGAATTGTTCCTAATCAATGTCTTTATGACTGGCAGTTACGCGACAGCGTTTGACAGTGACTAAAGAATGGTTCTTGGTAAACGGCAGTTCTAGTACGTATCTCAGGTCAAAGGATACTAATAAGTATACCAATAGCAAAACATCTTATAACAAAGATCCATGAAGATGATTTGATGCGGGTTACATCCAACGTCATTCAAAATGAGGCCTTCACAAAATGAGGCCTGTGAAGTTCGGAGTCAACTCCTTGATCCAAAGTTCATAATAGTCTTAATTCAGAAACGTTCCCACGAGTCTGACCGACTACAGATAATTAAGAATACAAGATTCATGGATTAAACGTATTAAAATCGAACACAGTTATAAGAATTCAGAATTGCATTTAAATCAGTAAACCAAAAAGAATTCAAAGTACAACTGTTTAAATGTTCGCACATTCAAAATACTAAATCAAAACATATCACTAGGAAATCTAAGACCAATAGCATCTCTGTGAAGATCATGCTTGTCCTCAGTCATGGGCTTAGTAAACGGGTCCGCTAGGTTTTGATCTGTGTCTACTTTGCTTATCACGACGTCTCCACGTTCCACAATTTTCCGTATATAGTGGAACTTCCTTTGAATGTGCTTGGCTTTGTGATGAGTTTTGGGCTCTTTGGCTTGAGATATAGCACCTGTGTTATCACAAAGTATCTCGATTGGTTGGCGAATACTCGGAATCATATCGAGGTCAGTAATGAATTTCTTCATCCAAGCAGCTTCCTTAGCAGCATCTGATGCGGCTATATACTCAGATTTGGTGGTTGAATCCGCCACTACACTCTGCTTGGAGCTTTTCCATGAGACAGCTCCTCCATTAAAAGTGAATACAAAACCTCACTGTGAGCGAAAGTCATCTTGGTCAGTTTGAAAGCTAGCACCAGTGTAACACCGTACAGTGAGCTCCTCTTTCACTCCTCCAAATATTAAGAACATGTCTTTGGTCCTTCTTAAGTACCTCAGAATGTTCTTGACTGCAGTCCAATGGGCAATGCCAGGACTTTGCTGGAAACGGTTGGTCATGCTTAAAGCATACAAGACGTCAGGTCTAGTGCACAAAATAGCATACATGATAGAAACAATCGCTGAGGCATATGGAATTGCTTCCATTTCAATAATTTCAATGTCCGTGGAAGGAGATTGCGATTTATTCAACACAGTGCCTTTAGTCATCGAACACCTCCTTTCTTGGAGTTTTCCATCCTAAAGCATGTCATCATTTTGTCTATATAAGTACTCTGACTTAGCCCTAGAATCCGCTTAGATCTATCCCTGTAGATCTTGATTCCTAGAATGTAATCAGCTTCTCCAAGATCCTTCATTGCAAAACATGATCCTAACCATTGTTTGACTTTGTCAAGCACAGGGATGTTGTTTCTAATGATCAGTATATCATCCACATACAAGATGAGAAATGATATAGTGCTCACACTAGCCTTTCTGTAAACACAAGGCTCATCTTCATTCTTGACAAAACCAAATTCTTTGATTTTCAAGTCAAAACGAAGATTCCAGCTTCGAGATGCTTGTTTGAGTCCATAAATGGACTTATTCACTTTACACACCCTATTAGGATATTTTGGATCAACAAAACTATCAGGTTGTACCATATAGACATCTTCAGAGAGATGTCCATTAAGAAAAGCGGTTTTGACATCCATTTGCCATATCTCGTAGTCATAGTACGCGGCTATGGCAAGCAATATCCTGATCGATTTGATCATAGCGACGGGAGAGAAGGTTTCATCATAGCCAATACCTTGAGTTTAAGTGAAACCCTTTGCAACTAGCCGTGCTTTATAAGTGTGTACATTTCCAAGCATGTCTGTTTTTCTCTTGAAAATCCATTTTCTCCCTACTGCCCGAGATTCAGGAGGTAGCTCAACCAAGTCCCAGACTTGATTGTCATGAATAGATTGCATCTCAGCGTTCATGGCTTCCAGCCATTTTGCAGATTTTGGATCTGAAATAGCATATTTGTAGTTAGTAGGTTCATCATTAGACTCGGCTACCAATAGGACATTGGTAGCCTCAAGATGCCATAGGTATCTGTTAGGTTCTTTACGAGTCCTTACACTTCTGCGAACGCTTGTGTACATGTTTGATTCATCAGCAACAACTTCTTGTTGTTAAGATGCTCTGACTTCATCAGTGGTTGTTTGTGGCTCTCGAATTACTTCAAGATCCACTATATTATCTCCAGTTCCTCGTTCAAGAATTTCTTTCTCAAGGAAGTGTCCCTTCCTTTTGATGGAAATAAAATTTGCATCAGGATGGTAGAAATAATATCCGCTTATGTTATAGTATCCGACGAAAACAACCTTTTCACCTCTAGGATCAAGCTTGTCATCAGAATCGTTGGTGACATATGCATCACATCCCCATACTCTAAGGTAAGACATATTGGGTTTAGACCCATGCCATATCTCATATGGAGTCTTGTTTACCTTCTTAATCGGTGCCAGATTGACAATGCGGGCGGCGGTCATAAGAGCATAACTCCAGAAGGAGTGAGGCAAGTTTGTTCTACACATAATCGATCGAACCATATTAAGTAGGGCTCGATTTCTCCTCTCGCTCACGCCATTAAGTTGGGGTGTGCCAGGTGGAGTGGGTAGTGAAACTATTCCACGCTCCTTGAGATGATTGATGAACTCTGTGCTGAGATATTCACCACCTCGATCTGATCGAAGTGACTTTATCATTTTACCGAGTTGGTTTTCCACTTCGTTTTGAAATTCTTTGAACTTTTCAAAAGTTTCATGCGTGTGTTTCATAAGATAGACATAATCATATCGACTGTAATCATCGATGAAGGAAACGAAGTATCTTTCATGATTTCTAGACGTGGTTCTGAAAGGGCCACATACATCAGTGTGTATGAGTCCTAGCAGATCCTTGGCTCGTTCACCGATGCCGGTGAAGGATCCTTTAGTGAGTTTGCCAACTAAGCAAGACTTGCAGTCTTCAAAGGAGTCATGTCCGGTGAATTCAATGATCCCTTCGGATTGGAGCCTTTTCATGCGGGCCTTGCTTATGTGACCAAGTCTACAGTGCCATAGAAATGTATCATTAATGCTAGATTTGATACATTTAGAAAGATTGTATATGTTATTATTTGTTTGAACATCAACCTCATAAATACCGTTTCGAGGTTTAGCCTCAAAATAGAAAATATCATTTAAGTAAGCAGAAATAAAAATTCCATTGAAAACGTACTTAAAACCTTGTTCAAACAATAAGGAAACTGAAATAATGTTTCTGGTTAAACCAGGTGCAAACAAACACTTATTTAAGATAACTACAAGGCCAGAAGGACATGAAAGGTGAAATGTTCCAGTTGCAAGAACCAGTACTCTCTTCCCATCACCAACGATGAGTTCCATGTCGCCTTGTTTCAGCTTCTTCCACTTTACAGGCTCGTGCAATACATTAACGATGTGATAAGCACATCCGGTATCAAATACCCATGTGTCGCTAGAGATAGTGAAAAATTCAATAACATAAATAGAAATACCTGAAGAGGTGCCTTCACCATTGGCTCTCTTCGATCTCAGCTTAGCCGGATATTCAGGGCAGTTACGTTTCCAGTGCCCCATCTTGTTGCATTCAAAACACTGACACTCCTCGGGATGGGGGTGCTTTTGCAACTTGCTTGTTATTGTTGGTGGCATGCTTGGCAGCAACAACAACTTGCTTCTTACCTTTGCTGTTATAACCCTTTTTCTTGGTTTTGGGCTTGTTAACACCAGCAGATTTGACCATCAACTCTTGATTAGTCTCACTTGATATGCTCATCTCGATCTTCTCCTGCATACCGTGCAGTTCGGGTATAGTCTTCTGCCATGTGTTCATATTGAAGTTCATTACGAAGTTGTCATAAGAACTAGGGAGAGAGTTCAAGATGTGGTTGGTGTCATTCAGTTTTTTATTCTCAAGCAAAGACTTGATAGAGAAGGAGGAGTGGGATTCTTTTTCAGTAGACATCTATTAAATAAGCAAATTAAAGTTAATTAGTCTTTTAGATGTAATAGATTCTTATATTAATTACCCATGGAAATAATAGAATAAGAAAAGAGAATCTGGTTATATCAATTAGTAATGGAGGATGTGGCACGCAATCATTAGTAAGTGATTTAGGCAGACTGACAATAATTGCCAATTGTGGAAAAAATGCACAATTCTCGAGTATGAGGCCGCTAAGACAACTCTTGTTTATGCATTGATACATTTAGCCTCATCTATGCCTACTTTTAGTCTCCATACAACTGGGGCATGTATAAGAGAGAAAAGTAATAGTTGACCTAGTACAGGTACATGTGGAAAGGTCGGATGTGTCAACGAAACCCTTGCACCTTGGAGGGATAGACTACATACCAAGTGCGGTGCTGTGGCTCCAAACACTGGTGTTTCGCGTTATGCCCCAAGTGTTCCTTATAGTAGGATGGCATAGACTAAAGATTTTAAATATGAGATTTAATTTTAGTGTTTTACCGAATAGGGTCAAACACAACGAATGATAAATCATACGTGTGTTGTAAAAGCCAGTTTTAATTGGTTAATTACATCGCGACAAACTTAGTTTTAATAGGTTATTTAAAATTAAGTGTCCTAAGAGATGAAAGGGTTCATCACGTTGTCACGATCGAATATATAGTAAAAATGGTTCAAATATTAACCAACTTTTTATGTGATAACCGTGCTAACCACTATAAAACAATCACATAATTTACAAATTATTTTTTCTTTAAATTGTTAAAATAGTATTTAAGTATCTTGAATAAATATTTTGAACATAAATACGGAAATGATGAGTCTTACGTATACGTACCAAATAATGTTACATATACGTGACACATAGTGTTTACATATATGTAAGATTAACATAATGATAATTGTTACATATACGTAACACTATGTTTGAGGGTGGTTATCATGGTTATTACATAAATATTGGTTAGCATTTGAACCTCACCCCCATTAGTGACTGATTTAGCTAGATTCTCACTCCTTATTCTAATTTTTGTAAGCGGGTTAAGTGGATTTAATGTTCGTTGCCCTAGGTGTAACTCTTACGAGTCACAACTCAGTTAGCAGCGTTAATTAATCGGGATCGGACATATAATTCAAACAGTCTCCCACTTGGACGGTCCACGATGAATCAACGCAGACAGTCAGCGGCGCTCTAGCTGCACATGGTTGTCCCCAACAAGGTATGACGCTTTAAAGTCATTAACCAAATATCTTGGTGTTAGTAACAGCTAATTAGAGCAAGACAATAGACTTATGACAATAGTTGTCATTCATCCTTTCCGTATAAGACATCAATGAGACATGGATTTAGTTCATTCTCATATGGCGTTCAATTATTATTGTTCTCGATCAAGAATCAAAGTGGTCCAATCAAACACACAGTAAGTTTGGGTAAGGCCTTACACTTCACCAGTTTGAATCAACGAGGGCACTCTGATGCCACTGTTGGGATTCAGTGGTGATCAATTTGACTTTTTATCAAAAACGGGTTTTGTCAGATAAATTAATTAATTCAGTTAATTAATAAATGCGCAGCGGAAATTAAAATCAAAACTTTTTAACAGCTCTGACAAACCGAACAGGATCTGGTTATGAACACGCAAACACGGAAAAAGAAATTATAAAAATTAATATACTTATGAGATTAATTTTATCTTAGTGGTTAATGAATAACCGATCGAGACACCGAGGTACAACGAACCGATGCTAGATCATGAACCGACAACGCGAGAGCCGAAAAGCGCGGGGTTTGGCCGGAACTTGCAAAACAGGAACAATGCAAAGAGTGAATCGATTCCTGTTTGTTTGCTTCTTGTTTGGCGTTGACCGAAAAAGCGTAAAGGAGAAAAACAATAATTTCCTCACTTTTGCGGCTGGCCAAAATTCACGTATGAAACCACAAATAGGATTAATATATATAATAATAATTATAAACCATATTAATAGTTTCCGGGCCCAAAGTCCAATACGAGATAAAAAACCCGAACACATTTAATTGTTTTAATAAAAGATTAAAACAAATAAATATAAAATTATTATTTATAAATCTGTATAAATAATGTCCCGTGTAACGAATATATATAAAATATATCTTCTCGCTAAAAGTTCGTAATAACCAGTTAAGTCGATTTATTGTTCGTTGCCCTAGGTGTAACTCTTACGGGTCACAACTCAGTTAGCAGCGTTAATTAATCGGATCGGACATATAATTCCAACATGAACAACCCTAGTTACTTTCTATAGTTGTTTTTCATTGCTAAATTATTCTAAATTCAAATAAAATGATTTAATCCTTAGGATTTCACTAACGAGTTAAATATGTATTTTTATAAAAATATTATTATTACTCTAGTTATTATACATGTTTATTGTTAAATACTAAAGCAGATACTCACATCCTTACCATAAGGCTATCCGTAATGATCACGCTTCACTTTTCAGCATTAAGCGTCATCTCAGTGTCGCATCAACATCTTTCACTCCATCTTTCATATATGTAATGAGTTTGCTTCACTTTAACCTACTTTGTTTTAAAGAGAGAGAAGATATATATATATATATATATATAGAGAGAGAGAGAGAGGGAGAAAGAGAGAGGAAGCGTGCGATGAGAATGGATGAAGGAGCGGCGATGATCACAATACACCAAAAGTGCGGCGTCTTCGAAGATGGGGCGGTGTTGCCACACCCTCCACCTTAGCTTCACATAATGTGCAGCAAAACCATAACGGATAGCCTAAGAATTTCCAAACCACCATCATCCACCCTCCATCGGTAACTCACCACAACACCAACACCTCGCAAAAACACACGCCTACACCCTTGCTTGATTACTAAGAAAAACAGGAACATCCACTGTCTTAGAAAAGCACACATACGCATCTTTTGCCACAAAATTCAACCTACAAATCTAAAAATGAAACTAAATTAAAGTGTGACATGTGATTGTTGGCGCATTATTGCCAGCTATGATGGCCACCACTGAGTTCGACCTTAAATCGAAGAAACTACCCCCTTTCATTAAATGGGAGTAGCATGTTTACAATGGATTTGGTGATTGAATGTCAATAAAGGTTAAGGGTTTTGATGTTATATGGGTTATTCTTGACCGAATCACCAACCTCTAGTCGAGTTTTCATATAATAACATCTATCCAACGAGCATGAAAATGTATCCATATGAGGTGATCTATAAAGAGTGTACAGCCCCTATTTTGAGGGAGGATGTTTGTCAAAGAGATTTAGTTAGTACCATAGTTGTCCAAACAAGTACCGTCTACCGACAACATTGATCAAATTCTTGAAAGGCTAAAACATGTACAAGATCATCATAAATCTAGCTTATGCAAACATGTGGAGACAGCCTATTAAATCCAAAGTGGGAGACCATGTTATGTTGAAGGTCTCACCTTGAAAAAGAATTATTTATTTCCAAAAACAGTGTAAAGTAAGCTCAAGATTCATTGGGTAATTTAATATCATGGCAAAAGTCAGTTAGATTACCTATGGTTTAGAATTATTTGAAGATTTGAATTGGTTCACCACACTTTCCATGTGCCCCACTTATGAAAGTGTGTGGTCGAAGGTGTGACTTACGTAATGTTTGATAATATCGCAATCGGAGACAAGTTCAATTGTATACAAGAATCGGTTGTTATTCTAGGCTTTAAAAGAAAAGTCTACGAAATAATGAAATCGACCTAGTGAAGGTCTAACAAAGGCATCCATGTGGATTCGACATCGCATGCGAGTGAAAGAAGAGATGGAAAAATTATACCCCTCTCGTATAACTAGAATTCAAGAACGAAATCCTAAATTAGTAAAGCGTTTGTAACTTTATAGATTGCATTGTGATAGTATTCTCAAGATTGCTATCATTTAGCATAATGGATCAATTTATTATTATTATTATTATTATTATTATTACTGCTACTACTACTGCTAATGCTGCTTCTTCTGCTGCTACTGCTACTGCTACTGCTTAAATTATATGTTTTTAGTTTGTAAAATGACTTATAAGTCAACAAAAGTTAAATTGTTGGAACAAATTTGACTTTGGTATTTAATGAATTAAGAAATAAAAGTTAAGGACCGTTTGTAACACAACGTTTTAAATTTTGGAATAAGTAGCTCATTTTAATTCTTTAAGGATCGTCATGGCCCTAGTAGCTCACTTTAATTTAGAGCTACATCAGATGGACATCAAGACCGCTTTCCTTAACGGCGACTTGAATGAAGACGTGTTCGTGAGAAAGCCCGAAGGCTTTAAACCTCAAGGTCGGGAACATGTAGTCTGTAAGTTGAAGAAATCCATATAAGGGTTGAAGCAAGCATCACGTCAATGGTACCTAAAGTTTGATGAGACCATGAAGAAACAAGATTTCATTAAGAATCAAGTGGATCAATGCACCTACCTCAAGATGAGTGAGAGCAGCTTTACTATACTTGTCCTTTACGTAGATGACATTCTATTGGCAAGTAATAGTTTAGACATGTTGCATGAGTCGAATCGTTTACTCTCGCGTAATTTCGATATGAAGGATCTCGGAGAGGCTTCTTATGTTATTGGCGTCGAAATACACCGAGATAGATTCAATGGGATCTTAGGATTATCTCAAAAGGCTTACATTGAGCGTGTCCTCATACGTTATAACATGTAGCACTGCTCTCCTTCTGTAGCTCTAGTAGTTAAAAGAGATGTTTTCGGTTTATTCCAATGTCCCAAAACAGATGTTGAAAAGGAGAAAAATGAGAATGATACCTTATGCATCAGTAGTTGGAAGCCTTATGTATGCTCAAGTCTGTACTCGTCCAGATATCGCTTATATTGCTGGAATGCTAGGCTGTTATCAGACTAATCATGTTCTTGATCATTGGAAAGCAGATAAGAAAGTGCTTCGATATCTGAAAGGGACGAAAGACTATAAACTGACCTATAGAAGAAGTGATAATTTAGAAGTGGTTGGCTATTCTGATTCTGACTTTGCTAAATGCAAAGATGATAAGAAATCCACTTCCGGGTATATCTTTATTTTAGCCGGCGAACCTATCTTATGAAAGAGTCATATGCAACAGTTGACTACAATATCCACTATGATGGCAGAATACATCGCTGTTTATAATGCGACCTGTCTTGGAATGTTGCTAAAGAATCTTATGACTGGACTCAAAGTAGTTAATTCCATCTCTAGACCATTGAAGCTTTACTGTGATAACTCAACTGCCGTTAGTTTCTCGAACAATAACAGTTCGACTGGAGCTTGATTATATCTTGATACAAAGTACTTGTTCTTTCGTGAGCGAGTTGAGGAAAATAATCTTTGTATTGAGTATATAAGTACTAAAATTATGCTTAGGGATCCGATGACTAAAGGTCTCCCTCCTAAAGTATTCGAATAACATGTTTCGAAGATGGGCTTTTCTAAAGACCTTATTTAGTAGCATAATGTACTTACTTACGTTTAATAATGAAATTTCCTCACTTATTTGAATTTGTTTATCTCTGAATATGTCTATGCATGCCTAAAGACATATAAACAGTAATTATACAAATCAACGTTAAGGGCTTAATTGTCAATTTGATCCTAAGTTTATTTAAGTTTTAAATTTGGTATTGTAGTATGATTAATAAGGGTCTTGAATTGAATGTTGATTCAATGACTGTATTTCTCTGCTACAGTTTCAATATAGAACTAAAATGAGTTTTAAAAATCTGGCCAAACTTACCTAGTACTCATCATAAATGATCACTCGGCCAAGTGAGAGAATGTAAGACTCACTTTAATTATGCGATCTTTATTATCATGTATTTGATATCATGTCGACTTCCCTTACCACGGTTACTGGATTATCATGTATACGTTTATTTTATTATCTTGTTTTCCATCACATGTAAAAGAATTGATCAACAAGTTGTCCAAACAACTACCGATCGACAACACTGATCAAATTCTTAAAAGGCTAAAACATGTACAAGATCAATATAAATCTTATGCAAACAAGTGGAGACAGCCTATTAAATCCAAAGTGGGAGACCATGTGAAGTTGAAGGTCTCACCTTGAAAAGGAATTATTTATTTCCAAAAACAGTGTAAAGTAAGCTCAAGATTCATTGGGTAATTTAATATCATGGCAAAAGTCAGTTAGATTACCTATGGTTTACAATTATTTGAAGATTTGAATTGGTTCACCACACTTTCCATGTGCCCACTTATGAAAGTGTGTGGTCGATGGTGTGACTTACGTAATGTTTGATAATATCGCAATCGGAGACAAGTTCAATTGTATACAAGAATCGGTTGTTATTCTAGGCTTTAAAAGAAAAGTCTACGAAATAATGAAATCGACCTAGTGAAGGTCTAACGAAGGCATCCATGTGGATTCGACATCGCATGCGAGTGAAAGAAGAGATGGAAAAATTATACCCCTCTCGTATAACTAGAATTCAGGAACGATTGTAGCTTTATATATTGTATTGTGATAGTATTCTCAAGATTGCAATCATTTAGCATAATGGATGAATTTCTTCTTATTATTATTATTGACTTAAATTATATGTTTTTAGTTTGTAAAATGACTTATAAGTCAACAAAAGTTAAATTGTTGGAACAAATTTGATTTTGGTATTTAATGAATTAAGAAATAAAAGTTAAGGACCGTTTGTAACACAACGTTGAAGTTTAAATTTTGGAATATGTTAAGGTTTACAAGTCTCCGTTGCAAGTTGCAACATCCCAAGTAACTTCTTAGAGAGAGGGAGATATGTGTCGGCATGTAGAGCTAGAAAGAGTCTCTCCAGGAAATTGCTAAAAATGAAGAACAATCATTGATTTATTGCTGCAAAAATCTTCAAATTTTTTGAAAAGTCAGGTTTTTCAATGTGAACATCGACTTTTTAAAGTACACAAAATGTAAAGTACTATTCCGGAAGAAATGTCGACAAAAGGGAAATGAAACGTTGACGACGTAGACCCATGAAATTATGACGCACACGTAGAGTTTCGTATGAAAAGGTTAACTTTTCCACCGGCAATAAGTGAGTTTAGCCTCTAGTTCTATAAAGAAAAATGTGTGTATGTATGTACTAGTTCATGCATGTGTGATCTTTTCATGGAAACGGTGAGTTTTCCCTCTAGTTGTTAGCCTTAATTGTCATATCCAAGTTAACGGGTCAAGAATGTAATTAGTGTAAAGTCAAGTTTAGAATCATTTATGTATATGTTAGTAGTTGGGGGGTTTGTATGTCATCTTTAGAAGTTAGAAACTGACTTCTAAAGTAAACGTTGCGTCTTTTTGGTTCTAGGGTTATAAAACCTTTGTACGTATGTAAAAACAGTTGTTGGTTCTTCATCGTCCTCGAAAGTTTCTTTAGGGTTAATCCCGTCTTCCATCTTCATCATGTTCTTGTTTGTTTCGATTGTTTATGGGATTGCAAACGGTTTGCCATACTAGTTCTACACAAAAAATGTGTTTTAACCATGTTTGTTTACATATGCTTACAGTCACCATTAATTCTGTTTGGATGATAATCCTAAAAACGTGTTCAACTACTCAACCACTATTTAAAAGCTTTATAATGTCTTTATCGAATATTCAATCAAAAGATTTGATAAAAGTAATTGATAAAACTTAAACTTTTGTATAATAGTGACAAACAGGTTAAACAGATTGACTTTTGTAAAAAGTTTAATTTTAAAGCAAACCCCGCATTAATGTATTTACTATTTAGGATCCACAAGTGAAATTAAATGAAATTGTCAAGGACCGATCAAGTTAGGATTTTTGGTCGATTAATCCGAACATGTACAAATAGGCACGAAGTGACGAAATAGTGGTTTATTGATGATCTTAGCCATCCTTATGTGCTTGGTAGAAACATGGCAAGGGAGTGCCGATCATTCGATCAAGGTTCATAACTGATTGTGTCAGTTTTTGTGAGATGAAACATGAACAGTACCCAAACCAAATTGATTAAACCTAAAAAACTGTCAAAGTCACAAAATGATTTAAACAAACTGAATACAATGAAATCAGAACAAATAACAACTCAGATCATCACAAGATGATGTGAATCAAATACTCGCTCAAGAATATGAAAAACACACGAAGATCAGATGAAAATCATATAAGACGAAACCCTAGATAAGATATAAAGATGAGAGCGTCTAAACTCGGAGAGGTGAAAAGGCAGGTGTGTCCCTCTTTTTTTATATTAAAACTCACGCTCTCTCATCTTTAACTAGTAACATAGAGGAGCTGAGAAGGTCAAGCCCAATTATCCAGCCCACTTGAGAAGGTTAAGCCCAATGATCCATCCCACTAAGTCTTTAACCCAGCCGCACTCTTCTTACTGCTACAAACCCAGCAACAAGCAACTCCAACTCATTTAGCCCACAATATATGAAAAAAAAATCCACAAAAAAAAAGTTAATCAACAATATAATGCAATGTGTTTTACAATGAATTAATATTTTCAACAGATTGTACTAACACTAAACCAACCTAAGGTGAGTATATGGTGTTTATAAACAATGTATACATCAAAATTTCCGTTCATATACAAGCATTCACTATTGTTAGTTATTTGCCTATTTAATATGACAATATTGCTAATAGTTGGTTGTGTAATATGGCTAATCTCTACAAGCAGTGTCGTCCCTAACATTTCGAGTACCATGTGCAAAAAAAATTCATTAATACGATGATAATTGTTATAACAATAAACAAAACCAAATTATTGAAAGTAATTATCTGGTTTTTTTGATCGATTGAATTATTGAAGCGTTTGTCTGTTGTCTCGAAATCCTCGAATCTTGATCGAAGCCCATGGACTCACGACGTCTCGAGGTCTTCTCAATATATAGTGATTGCTGCTAATTTTTTTAAAATTAGGTTTAAAAAATATTTAATTTTTTAAATAAGTTATTAAAATGGTTTACAATTTTAGGTGGGTTAAATGGGTTTAGATGGGCTAAAACTAAAAAAAAGAAGTTGGGTTAGTTTTTTAAAATAGTATGTTGGGTTTTAAAATGTTATTAGGTTTTATACTTTATATGTTTTCGTTTTAAAATAAATTTGAATGTGTAATATATAAAAAAAATTAAAAATTTGGTCCCCCGAAGAAACGGGCAATGTGCAGTCGCCTATCTGGCACCCCACAAGGGCCGGCCATGTCTACAAGCCATCGTTATATTCACTTGTTTCTAACCAAATTTAACACGAGTTGTATGACCCAACAACTTGCCAATGTCATTTGCTATAGTGTTTCTATTAAAAGAAACGATATTTGAAGAAACTTGAAGGGTGATTTGGTAAATCTTATGGGGGTGGCTTGGAGGAGATTTAATTATCAATAGTTTAAGTTTTAAATTTAAAGTTTATCTTTTAAATTTAGTTTATTATAAATTTGTATACTTGTTTGAGAAGGAAAGAAAACAAGCAGTAGTAATTGAGTAGGAATAGGAGTCTTTGTGAGGGTGTTATATAAACTCGTTAGTTCTAGTTTTTAATTAAGTTCTTTTCTTTGTTCTTGTTTTTGTTTCATGTGTCGAAGGTTTTAATAAGAAAAAGAGTCGCTCTATGAGTTGAGCAAGAACCATGTGTCTAACGTTTTGTGGTTGATTATTGCGAGTCGTGTGTCGGCTAAATCCGGTTTTGATTTCACTTGTAAACGATCTAAAAGTTTAACAAGTAGTATCAGAGCCTACTCGTTCATCAATGGCGGATTTCCAGGTGGTCGGTGGAGTCAAGAAACTTAACAACATGAATTACAATGCATGGTCGACCTGCATGAGTTCGTATCTGCAAGGCCAAGATCTGTGGGATGTTGTTCAAGGAACAAATATCGTTCATCATAGAAATGATGTGAACGAGGGGTCATCAACAAGTGGAAGATAAAAACGGGAAAATCAATGTTCGTATTAAAAACGAAAATCGAAGAAGACTTGTTAGAACACACATGTCATCTAGCAACACCTAGTGAAGTCTGGAACGTACTTGCGACCCTCTTTTCTAAAAAAAATGATGCCAAACTCCAACTTTTGGAAAACAAGTTGTCATCAATCATCCAAAGGGATCTCACAATAGCACAGTATTTTCATAAATTGAAAACACTATGTCGTGAGATTGGAGAATTGGATCCTCAGGCACGAATAGGTGATGCAAGGATGAAGCAAATTCTAATTCATAGTTTAAAGCCAGAATTTAGGATGTTTGTGGCAGCAATCCAGGGCTGGCCAACTCACCATCACTAGTTGAGTTTGAAAACCTACTTACGGACCAAAAAGCCTTAGCCAAACAGATGGTTGAAGTAACAGTAGTCGATCCCGTCAAGAAAGAAGAATCAGCAATGTACGATGAGAAAGAAAGAGGCAAATTCCGGTTAAATAAGAGTCAATGGTAGAAAAGATATGGTGAACAAAACAAAAGGTTCAGCAACCAAAAGCATCATGACCGAGACTCCACCTCAGAAAACGATGACAGGAAGAATCTGAAGCAACCGGGTAAAAGTTTTCCCTAGAAGTGTTACAATTGTGATAAACGAGGCCACATGTCAAAGAACTGTCCCGACAAGAAACCTGAAGAAGGCAATGCAGCGGCAACGTATGAAGAACCTTGGGACGCCGAGGCCTCTTATGCAAACGAGGAGTAAGTCTTGGCCCTGACTGCTACAACCGAAGATCAAGATAACACGGTTGATGATTGGATAATTGATTCAGGATGTTCTAATCACATGAAAGGGGACAACGGAAGCTAAAGGATCCAAAGAAGTATGAGGGCAGTCGGTTTGTAGTGATAGCAGACAACTCAAGGCCTAATATCGCCCATGTTGGAGATGTACAGTTTCAGTCAGATAAGAAACACCGGTTTAGCCTTGGTAATGTTTATCACGTTCCCGGAATGAAGAAGAATCTCCTCTCGGTACCACAGATAACTGAGACTAGCAAGTATGTTTTGTTCGGGCCAAAGGATGTCATGGTGTTTGACGAATTTGAAACCAAGTCCAAACCGGTGTTACGAGGTAGAAGGAACGAAACTGTGTATGTTCTATCAGCAGGGACGGCGTATGTAGAAAAGGTAAAATCAAACCAAGGTATTGATGTATGGCACTGACGTCTCAGCCATGTGGGGTACGACAGATTAGAGCTAATGATTAAGAAAGGTTTGGTAGTTGGGCTACCAAATGTAGAGGTTAAGAAAGATGTGAGTTGTGACGGGTGACGGTATGGAAAAGCCCACCGGCTGCCGTATGAAAGCTCAAAACTTTAGTCAACTAAACCTTAAGAGTTGATACATTCTGACGTGTTCGGGCCAGTCAGACAGTCTTCTATCTCATGTATGAAGTACATGATTATACAAGGTTCTTGTGGGTCTATTTCATGAAGGAAAAATCGGAAGCATTGAGTAAATTCAAAGAATTTAAAGGTGATCAACGGTTTGAAAAGAAAGAAAGCAAAATAATAATAAAATGCCGTTCAAAAAAAATGTTGATAGTTTTTCTAAAAGGTAAAAGTTTGTTGTTATATAGTTGTTTGTTAGAAATAAAGTGAGAAACTATAATTTTAACTTAACTATATGTGTTATACATCTATCATAAGGTGCAGGGTGCTGAGATGGAAGATGGATAAAACACATGGTCTAATATGGTTATTTAGCTACTTAATTCACTTTCTTCCTCTCTGCGTATATATATGTTTATGTATGATTTTTTCGAAAGCTCGGCTAGTGAGAAAAAGTTTTTGAGACAAAAAACGCTATGTGTAAGTGTTTCCCATTATTATTTCATGACAAAAAAATTCCTTATAAAATCCTAGATGGTTATAAAAGTATAAAACTAAATCTCACTTTTACAAAATGCTTAAAAAAAAACTTTATATTTCGGTTTTGCACCATTTTAAGGCATGAAATCGTTAAAGAATTGATAATTTTGATTTGATATTTTTCAAACCAAACCTACTAAATATGTCTGATTAACCGCATCGTCAAAAGTTATTTTCATTCGGCTTGTTTGATGGTTTGGACCGGATGACGACCATCTATGATAAAACGGCAAAGGAGGAGTATAGTGGTGGAGATTGATCGAGAGGGGGAAGAAGGAGCAACTCCACAAGCAAAAGAAGACTTTGAAAGAGAATTATTTTAATTAGTACCAATAATCAAAGTTCGGTCGTCTTAACGATTTAAAAACTGAGTGGACTAGTCGGATCAGTCGACTTGAATTTAAAAACTGGATGACTTCACAAACAATAGAATACTTAAAACAATTAACTTAAACAAAACATGACAATAGCATAACTTTTAATGTGGATTTGAAATTTTGATAAACTATAAAGATCTTTAACAAAATAAAATATGAATCATAGAATATTAAATTACTTAGAAAATAAGATTTAGAAAGTAAAAAAATAAAACAAATAAATCAAATCCGTCAGGCCACCCGTTCCGGTTCATCCGGTTCAAACAGAAGCGACCCAAATAGGTATAAACGGACCAATTTTATAGTCGGTTTTCGGTCCGACATTTCTGGTCCAGTTCTAAAAACACTGATTAGCAATTAGCACCTTTGTTTGTATGTATATTATTATTATTAAATAAACATAAATTATGGTTAGTAAGTGTTTCTCTTCTTTATAAAACAAATATATAAAAATGCACAAACTATTTACATAAAAGATGCCTAGTCTTGTGTATTTTGTAATACAATTCAAGATTCTCACTTCAAATTTCTAACACTAGAATTGCCACCATAATTGAGATAAGAAGGAAGAAAGAACAAAAAAAATCGATCGTGCTTGACTTTTATATCTCAAAACAGGTGTTGACAATACGGAACGAACGTCAAATATGCAAAAAATAGTAAGATACCATTGCCACTCAAAACTAGCATCAAGGAAGATCGAGAATGTCAAATATTACAAAACAAATGAAAATTTATGTAATGTTTATATTGATTTTCTAAATGCAAGGAATTACATCGCTAATTTTATAGACTACATGTTAACAAAACTAAGAAATGTGAGCCTTGAATCAACTGGTAAGGCTGTTGTTTTATGACATTCAGGTCACGAGTTCGAGCTGTGGAAACAGCCTTCTACACAAAGTGTAGGGCAAGTCTTCATACATCATATCGCTAAATAATCCGGACCCTCCCCAAACCCTACGCAAATGCGGGAGCTAAATCAAGCACCGGGTAAGCCCTTTATGTTAACAAAACTAACGATAATTTAATCGTTATTCACTTTGACTAATTAACCAACTTAATTAACATATTGACATATGTTTATTTCACTATATGACAAGATGTTCAAATATTCATTACGTGCTTAGATATGGATTTTAGATTCTTTGTTTTAGTGGATTGAAATTTTAGTGACTTGTCATTTATCCCAAGGGTCATGGACATTCTTGGTGGTAGTGGAACATCTTCAAGTTTCCAATTTTCCCTTTAATTTGCTTTCTTTTTGTATAATTTAACGGAATTATTCGTGGTCCATGGAAAGAGTATGGAAAAATGACATGTCTTGAAACAAATTAATCGTTTTTAGTACAATCTAGTAAAAGATAAGACGTTTTTAAAATACAACAAGCATGGGCGGCCAAGTGTCCCTCTTTACTTTAATCATCATATAATCGTTTAGTCTTATCTTTAATCACGACACTTGTATCATTTCTAAACTTGCTATAAACTAAAACCATACTAATTGTAGGGTTCATGTATTAAGTTATTCGATTTGAAACCATACTAATTGTAGGGTTGATGTATTAAGTGATTTGATTTGAATGTATCATGTATATTTTCTTCAAATACTCCCAATTTATCTTTTTATTTGTTTTTTTTTTCGTTATCACTACTTTTGTAACAAATGATTATATGGTTCTTCATGCAATATTGCAATATACTTTGTTCTCAAGAAACATAATGAATTGAATAAAATACTCATGCTTATTTGTGGGTAGATATGCTTTACCAACACAAATCTTATCTTTTTTTTTGTTTTATAGTCCTAGCAAGATTCATTGGTGGCACTAAATGAAAAATGTCAAAGATATGTAAGACCCCACCAATTTTTTTAGAAAAAGTTGTTCTATCTATTTGGCAATAAACCCATCTTTTGTTAGCTTATAAAAGGGGTTCTTAACCAATAAGGTTTATCAAGTTCTCAATACCAATACGATGAGAAGTAACATCTAAAGTAATATTTTTCGAGTCATTGATTGTTCGCTCTCCCTCAAGGGCTTCTAGCTTTACCCTACATGTAATATTTTTGTAAAAACATGTATTTAGAGTTTAGCTGGAGACCTGGGGAGATCGAAAAGTTATTTTCTTGATGTTACACATTGTTAACGAGTCAAAATGAGATGAGAAGGGATATCTAAAGAACTTGTTTCAAGGCTTTGATTATTCGCTCTCCCTCAAGGGCTTCTAGCTTTACCCTACATGTATTACTTTTGTAAAAGCATGTATTTAGAGTTTAGCCGGAGGCCTGGGGAGATCGAAAACTCATTATCTTGATGTTACACATTGTTAATGAGTCAAAATGAGATGAGAGAGGAAACTTAAAGAGAATTTTTTTCCTCAAGGCATTGATTGTTCGCTCTCCCTCAAGGGCTTCTGGCTTTAGCTTGCATGCATGTAATACTTTTGTAAAAGCATGTGCTTAGAGTTTAGCTGGAAGACTTGGGGAGATCGAAAGATTATTGTCTTGATGTTGTATAATAAGTCAAAATGGATATGACAACATGAAGAAACCGATGGCCTCGAGTATCAACTCTTTCCTTTCTCAAGAACTTGCTATAGTTTTTTGTAAGTTGAAGATAAAAGTGTCTATTATTTCTTTATATGATCCCAAAAAGGTTATTTGATACCTAAAGTTGACATATATGTCAAGTGTCACATTATGTATCAAGTTTAATCCCACTATACAAGCAATCAAGTTGACTAAAAATATCAAACCTCTAAGATCTTACCCACAACCTAGACCATTTACAAACATTGAATACACATTAATAACATAGTTTATAATACTTTTCATGTACTCTAATGATGCATATGAACATACTTGTTATTTTACGAAATTTAGTATCATGTTGTTTTGTTATTTTTATGATTTTTTTTTTAAATGGATGCATTTTATTATATGAGGAATCGGATAGGTCATTTGGATGTTATGACTAAAAAAATGGTTTATAAACTATAAAGACTTGTTTAAATTAATTAAATTCAACATCTATGTGTGAGAAAGAAAAAAAATTATATTTCTTGAGTCACCATACTCCTACTAATAACTAAGGTTTCCAAATCATCATATATCTATATCAATACATACTAATAAATAAAGGTTTTGGATTGTCACATGTCACTCTCTCATGCCTTCCTACATTGGTTTTTCCGCCTCTCTCTCCTAATAAATGCACATATATCTTATTAAATAATAATGATATTATAAATATATTATTAAAGAAGAATAATAATTATATTAAATAAGAATATATAATAAGAATTCAAAATATAACTAATTAAAGAAAAATACTAATCTATACTCCCTAATAAATAAAGGTTTTTATAAAATGGTTTTCCCACCTAAAGTTTAATTATAATTTAAGATTTTAAACCTCTCACAAATAATAAATGCTTAACAAATATAATTGCTAAAATTATTTAATATCATTTGACTAGAACTTAAAAACCTTTTTATTTGAAAATTTTGAACTTTGTATTATTTAAATTATAACAAAATCAATAAATTAACTCTCGCAAATTTACTATAATTAGAGAATTAAATTGACAATTTTTTAAAAAAATTAACAACTTATCTTTGTTAAGCAAATAACAATTAATCAAAATCAACTTTCTAGAATCTAAAAAATTTACCTTATGTAATTTGGTTTTGTGAATGTAATTGTAATTTTATTTTTTTTCACTATGTAAAGTAATTTTTATTTAGACACTTATGAATAATATATGTTTCTTTTTATTAACCGTGTAATACACGGGAACTAACCTAGTATACTAATAAATAAAGGTTTCAGATGGACACTTGTCACTTCCTCGTGCCTCCTCACATTGGTTTTCCCGCCTCTCTCTCCTAATAAATACGCATGTATCTTATTAAATAAAAATGATATTATAAATATATTATTAAAGAAAAATACTAATTATATTAAATAAGAATATATAATAGAAAATCAAAATATAACTAATTAAAGAAAAAATACTAATTTGTTATATACACACATTTTCACTTGATATATCTCGAGACTATCATAATAGTCTGACAAATTAGAAAATATTTACAAATTTATTAGTTATATCGTTTTCAATATACAACTCGTGTAATACACGGGATTCTAACCTAGTTTGTATATGTATTCGTTTTACGTTTAATATTATATTATATGATATGCATATTTATTATTTGCTAAGGAATTTTTTATATAAAAACAAAATATATAATAATTTTCGTGGAAGGAGAAATTTTGGACGAAAAAGAAAAATCTGCAAGATAGTTCAACCACGTGGTGGATAATCCATACCTCCTGTTGCCCGTATTGACCCTGCAGCCTGCCCGTAATAACCAGCTTTCTAATTTAGTAATGTTTTCTTGATCGGACTAGAACCGGATGCCTAACCAGTCCGATTAGCCTATTTAAATTGTTTTTCAATCAAACCGTTTGAACCGATGAACCGGACCAGTATAACTAAATTTTAGTTAATTTTTTCTTCAATATCTGTATCAAAATTCAAAACATTAAATATTCTCATATTTTGTTTTAAATTAGATATATATTATTAAAACTAGGTTAGAAATTTATGTATTACATGGGTTGAATAAAGACAACTTGTTGTAAATCAACAGTTTTTATGAAAATTTGTATGTTGGATGTTATCAGTCATTGATGAAATAAGAAATAATGATGATTTAAGATTATAAATAACAAATAATGAAGATTTAAGAATTATATTATTATATTTAAAGATAAAATATAGTTGAAACCTTCTTATAATTTAGTAAGTTTTAATAAAATATTACAATAAACTTTAGATATTTAATTATTTAAAATTATTATTATTTAATATGAGAGAGAATTATTTAATATGAAGGAGAAGCGGGAAACAAAAATATATATTTCACCAGAAATCGACACGTGACAGATAAAGTTATTCATTTATTATAACTAGTGGGGTGCCCGCGCGATGTGGCGGGGAACACAACACTTAGATTGGTGATTTTAGGGGTGTGCGGGGGCGGTTCGGTTCGGTTTTGAACCATAACCAAAACCAAAATTTTCGGTTAAGGTATTTCAAAAACCGATCGTTTTTTATTATTTCGATTTTGGTTAATCAATTATGAACATTGGGTCGGTTTGGTTTTCGATTAATAACCGAAAATTTAACTTCAGTTGAAAATGTTGACTTGAGTTGAAGTACTCAAGAAGAAGAACCCATTATTATTGGTTTATGTTTTTTCTTATTGTCCACTCCTATAAGTCTTTTATAAGCAAGACTCCGGGCAATGTTTTCTCTTCCTTTTGATGTGCGATCAGTTTTCATATAAAATTTCTCAATGAACACTTTTCTCAACCTATGATGTGGGAGAAACCTTGCTCATGGAGAGAACTTCTTAAACGGTAGGTTCATGCTAGGCATCAGTCGGGCCGGGTTGGCCTGAACCACGATTGGGTTGGATCAATGTTTACCGGTGTTTCAATTTATAAACAAATAATTGGCTCAAAGTTTGAAGTTGCATCGATGTGGGACAAGGAATACTTAATATATAGAAAAGGAGAACTTCAAACTTTAGAGTTGGACATGATGTGGGAATGATTGAAAATCACTTTGTAAAAAAAATAGTAGAAAAGGAATAAGCACATTAAAATTGAAGGTGCTTGGAGTCGAACTAAGCATCTCCCACATAATAAATATTGATGTCATATACCATCTCATCTACGATAACTTGCGTTTATAATGATATGTGTATTACTTTAATAATTCACGAAACTGCTCATTTAGTTGTGCAAATAAGGTTAAATGCTTACAAACACATTATTTTACATGTATAATATCACGCTACATATTATGTAATCACATAGCAATATTTTAAAAGTGATATAATTAGATAAAAAAAAGGCATATAATCATTTTTTAGAAATAGTTTAACTATTAAAAATTATTTTTTTTATAAATAAATATAGTTATTTTATTTTGATACACCCAACCATGTGCCACTTTGACTATTGAAAATTGAAAAACATAAACATTCATAAACTCCTTTGAAGTTACTGAGTCAAGCCAAGGCTAGCTCGAGCTCGAATCGAACTTAAAGGCTGTTGACGAGCCGAGCTATGTCGAGCCAAGGCTAGCTTGAGCTCGACTTAAACTTCATACTGAACTGGCTCGGCTCGAAACTAAAATCGAGCTAGAATTTTATAAAGTTACCAGGAGATCTAGGTAAAAATATACATGAAGAATGGAAGAAACAGTATGGGAACTTAGAACACCTAGGTATAGGACCTAGAATAACCTTCACCTTTAGCATACTAGAAGAAAAATGCAAAGAGGTTGCATTACAAGAACAGCTAAAGAGAAACGCGTTTGCTTTCTGCAAAACCGCGATTTACACACCACAAGCCTACGGATATTACGATAAAAAGAAGAAAATTAGGAAAAGTACTTCTTACAGGAAAGAGTACAAACCATACAAAAAATACAAAGACAAATATGTTAAAAAACCCCAAACTAGAACATGTAAATGCTTCATATGCGGAGATCCGGAGCATTTAGCCAATAAGTGCCCAAATAGACGTAATAATATGGAAAGAAGCAATCTTATAGAACAGCTAAATGATTATGAAATCGAAGCTATAAACACAGATAATACTGATAATGAATCAATATACAGCATCTACAGCGAAGAAGATGAGCCTATAGCAAAAATAGCTTACACTTACACAAATACAGAAGATTGTAAACACGAGTGGAACCACAGAAAGGGTAATAATTACATAAAATGTTACATATGTGAATACTATCCTAGCATAGAAAAAAGATCACAGTGCAATGTTTGCTTCAGAGAAATATGTCATATATGTCTAAAACATGTATTCTCTATAGAACCAGAAGCCAGCACTAGCAAAAATAAAAACAGTAGCGAATATGAGGATAAGTTCGAAAAAATAGAACTAGCCATAGAAGTTAACAAACTAAAAATAGAATTGCTATACAACAAAGTCAACAGGTTAGAAGATGTCATAGAAAAGAAAAAAGGAATTGAAATTCCTGAAATAAATAACATGGCCACAGAACCTGAACAACCTGAACAAACCCTAATACAGACTAGTGGATCAATAAATATGATAAATATACAGTGTAGGTTATGGCTTGATAACAATACACCTATAGACTTAACAGCTCTAGTTAATACAGGAGCCACAAAGAGTGTAATATCACATAGTTTAACAGATGAAAGATTTCACAAACCACTCACATACAAATTAATGACAAGAACAGTAGAAGATAGACTGATAAACATAACACATTATTTAGAACCTACAAGTATACAATTTCTTGATTTTGCAGGAAACTATAGTATTAAATATGACATACCACAGATTAATATAAATCCTAAACATATTAAATCTAGAGATTTTGTTTTAGGATTAAATTTCATATTAGGATTAAATGGTGCTATTACCATTACTAAAAACTTCATAACAATTAGTAAACAAATTTATAGTTTTCCTACCCTCAGGTACAACAATATGGCTAAAATTGCTAATAAAAGAGGAGAAAAAGGAAACCTAGAATTCTTAAACAAAAATAGAAAGAAAAATCAAATAGAAAATGAAGCCATACAGTTACTTACAAGCTTCATTTACAAAGAATTAGAAAAAGGACAGGATGTTACTAAGAGTATAAACCATCCTACCATCCTCCACCTTGAGAAAATAGGTCTTATAGGAGAAGACGTTACACAGTCTAAAGTAAACTATGTCTGTAAATTTAAGATCAAAAATCCAGACATAACTATAAGAAATATAAACATAGACTATAGTCCCCTTGATAGAGAGGAATTTAGAAAACAGATCACAGAAATGATTACACAAGGACTAATTAGAAAATCAGAAAGTCCACATAGGTCCTCAGCATTCATAGTAAAAAACCATAGTGAAATAAAAAGAGGAAAACCTAGAATAGTATATAATTACAAAAGGTTAAATGACAATACAGAAGACGATGGATATAACATTCCTAATAAAGACAGTCTTATACAGCTTATTCAAGACAACAAAATATTTTCAAAGTTTGATTTAAAATCAGGATATAATCAACTTCATTTAGAAGAAGATTTTAAAAAATGGACAGCCTTCACATGCTCAGAAGGATTATATGAATGGAATGTTCTTAGTTTTGGACTAAAGAACGCTCCATCGATTTTTCAAAGATATATGGACAGTTTATTTCTTAAATACAAATTTTGCCTTGTATACATTGATGATATACTTGTCGCCAGTAAAACAATTTCAGAACATGAACAGCATTTACAACAGGTATTTGAAGAAATAAAAAAGAATGGGATAGTAGTATCCAAGAGAAAAATGGAGCTTTTTAAACGAAAAATTTCATTTTTAGGACTCGAGATTGGAAATGGAAAAATCGAGTTACAGCCACATATTTCTACAAAAATTCTGGACTTTCCAGAAAAACTTACAACTTTAAAACAGATTCAAGCCTTTCTGGGTTTGGTCAATTATGCTAGAAAATTTATTCCAAATTTGTCTAAACTAGTTGGTCCTCTTTATAGTAAGACCACTAAAAATGGACAGAGAAAGTTTAATCAAGAGGATAGCATTTTGATTAAAAAAATAAAGGAACAAGTGAGAAAGATAAAACCATTAGAACTACCGCTTGTTACAGATTACATAATCGTAGAAGTTGATGGATGTAAAGAAGGATGGGGAGCCGTCCTCCTTTGCAAACCAAACATACACAGTTATAAAAAGGAAGAAAAAATATGCTCCTACTCAAGTGGAAGCTTTAAGACTGGGACAAATTGGACCAGCCTTGATTTTGAAATACAGGCATTAATTAACGCCTTAGAAAAATTTAAACTATTTTTACACAAAGATTTTACAGTCAGGACAGACTGTGAAGCAATAGTTAAATTTATAAAAAATAATCAAAGTAAGAAAATGAACAGGACAAGATGGGTATACCTTCAAAATATAATCCAAGGATGTGGTTATACTATACAATTTGAACATATAAAGGGAAAGGATAACGGGATAGCAGATTTATTATCTCGAAACATAAACAAACTTCTTTTTGCAGATGGACAAAAATAGAGGAAAAGAAAAAATGGTCGTTCGACCAAAACAGTCCAGACAGAGCCCATCTCCGATGAGCACTTCATCGAATGAAGATGAAAAAACAGAGAAATTGCTAAGCCAAGCCATAACAGCCAGTCAAAAACAAAGTTCTAAACAGATATCACAACACTTTTTCTACACCCAACCTCCACAAAATCCTATACCACCATCTTACTTCCTCACACAACCTCAACCATCACAAAATCCCACAATCTTCCCCAAAACACCCAAAAAACCTATACCCCAAAAACCTACAACAGTACCCAAACCTTCAACCATATCTTTTGGCTCTTATGCCTTACAGATTTGTACAGACCAACATACAAAATTTCGCCCTATTAGTGGCATAAAACCAACAGATAAGCAGCAATGCTTGTTAGACAACCAGTGGCATGTGCAGACTATGCCTCATGCCTCTGCCTTTAAAGTACAGATCTTAAATGCTTTGAGCATTTATTTTCATGAACAGCAGGCTAAAAGCCCTGAAACACAGATTACAAAGCCAAAGTTTACACACTACTTCATTTTTAGAGGAACCAAGATTGGTATCTTCAATAAATGGGAAACAGTTATAAAGCATATACAGTGTCCAGGACCTATTTACAAAGGCTATCAAAGCTTCTCTGATGCTTTAAAAACAGCCAGAGAACATTTTGGTATAGACAGTTTTTACATAGAACCTGAAGAAGTTCAGACGTTCTCACAGATTACACAGACTAGCCAAACACAAATTATAAAGGCACAAGAAGAAACAATTGCAAAAATGCAAGAACAGCTTCTTGAACAAGGAAAAAATATACAGTCTATACAAAGCCTTGTTGAAATAAACATTCTTAAACAGAAAGTTGGCATCCTTGAAGCCAACAATACACAGCTTTTACAGAAACTAGAAAGAAAAGAAGGAAGCTCTAGTAGCTCTAGAAGCTATGACGCCTTCAAAGCCAGAATGATGGACACTCCCTGGAAGACTTGCCTTCAAACCTTGATAGACCAGTTTCCAGAATTTGACAGCATAGTATCACAAAAAATCTGCTCAGAATTTCCCCTTGTGATATACGAACTACAGCTTAGAGTAATGATGATTGCTCTAAATGAAGAAAAATATAAAGGAGTTACAGTGGTAGAAAGAACAGATAATGAAGGAAATGGAACCTGCCTTCTTCTCCTACAAATAAACCTGAAAACCACAGACATGCCACAAGATCTAATCCTACAGTTTTACCATAACGGAATGATAGATTATATCGAAATGGGTTTAGATCCAAAAACAGAAAGCATTATAAACCTTTTCGGTGAAAAATTTATCATTGCCACCGGAAACATTAGTACACACATATTCCCTCCATATATTGGATGTAAATTCTTTTCTTCCTTTCCTTATGCTAATGATCACACCTACAGACCCGCCAGCAAAAGGGTGTTCATCAGCCACAAACCCTCCAGAAAAGATTACCTTAAACAATTAGCAGTTAAACAAGAAATTATCTTCTCAGACTTATATTGGGTCGATAATTTAGCCAGCCTACAAACCAAAGCCACAAACACTAAAGATACTAAACATTTCATTACCCAAAACCAACAAACCCCATATTTACCTTCAGGCTTTCATTGGGAAGATTTTCATCTCATAGCAGAAGGACATTATATACAGATATGGACACACAAAAATTGGAACATACTCATCCCCTTCACCGGAGAAGGAGATACCTTGGAATTACAACACATAATCAATACAGAATGGGATCACGACATAGGTGATTCAGACGACACAGGAACGCCACCATCACTACCAGATACACACAGAGACTTCTAGACAAGAAAAGTACGTAAGCAATGACGTTTCTGTCTCAATAATTCGAAGAAACGTAAGCACTTACGTCACTACACACTACAGACGCGTCTGGCCGACAAAAGATAGTTTCTGGCCGACAAAAGTTATAATGATTTTCTTTTACTGTAGATGAATAGTGTAAAGAAGTTTTGTTTTTAGTCTCTTTAAATTAGGACCGTTTCTTTTTCTTTTGTTTGTTTCTCTTTCTCTGCCTATAAAAGGGCAGACGATTTCATTTGTAATTACACCGGAGAATTATCATTGAATGCAATCTAGTTCATTCATGAGCAACTAATCTCTCTCTTTCTGGTTTCTTAAGAGTTAGTCCCTTATCTTCATAGTTCTTCAAGCCCTTCATATTATATCCCAGAAATATAAAAAAAAAAAAGTGTTCTTAGATTCAGACTTCTGCAAATATTTCAACATTTCCGCTGCAATCTTCTGCAATCATATTGTAAGTATCTTTCATGTTGGTTGCTTTAAGATAAAAAAAATTAAAAAAAAATATATATATATTTTTGGTATATAGCCTGGAAGCCTCTAACCTGCTATGAAATCATTCGTGATTCGGACCAAAAGTCTAGGCAACCCTGAGTGAAACGAAGGCTCGTACCATCTTTATTTTTTATTTTTCTAAAAAATTAATGTATTTTTAATTTTAGAAAAAATTCTCTGATTACCTCCCAAAAGTTGGTATCAGAGCAAAGGCTTTCCTAATGTCTAAAAGACTTAGACAGGTCCATATCAGGCAGCTCGATATGCTTAAGTCCTATTTATGTGAAAACCCGCTAAGGTGAAGAATAGGGAGAAATTTTGCTTTGATTGCTAAATTTTGTCAAGTTATCAAAAGAATTTTATAAATTACTCTGTTTATATATGTTTGATGATTATGTTTATTTTATGATTATGTTATGATTATGCTTATTTTTATGCTTTGATTAACTGGGATATAGAAATATATTTAAGGAAGAACTTTAGAAGATAAGTGAAAACCTCTGAGAAACCAGATTTTTCTAAAAATATTGATCCGTCAAAAATCTTTAAGAAGCTAGATTTTTTAAATCTCGAATTTTCTGATAAAAGCGATAATAAGGAAGTTAGTAGTAATTATTATAAACATGCCTGTAGATTTAAAGAATTACACACACATAGTTTGCATACAGAAAATACACACTTAAATAGTATTACAGATCTTATTATAAACCTTGGCTTTAGTTTACAAAAAGAAACTACCTACAGTAAACAGTTATTAGAAAAAGTTATACATCATATAAATAAAAACACAGAAGAAATTAAAAAATTAGCTGAAAACTTAGATTATATACGAGAACAAAATCACCAGATTATTTTAGAAATTAAAAATCTTAAAAAAGATAAAAACAGTATTAATACAGAGGATAGCTCTGTTGGAATAGATAGTATTATAAACAAGTTAAAAACAATACATTTAAGTGATAATAGTCCCAAACCTTATAAACATTGGCAGCCTATTAAAAATGAATAGACAAACTAAGCAAGAAGCTAGAAACTCTACTAGCAATATTAGAGACATAATTACATCAGACAGTTTTATAAATAAAATCTTTAGAAAAGGATCTTCATCTAGAAGTACACCCCAAACTATACAGTTAGAAGAAGAAATAGACGTAGACAGAAACATCACGTTATATAACCAACACCAATTAGACATATTAAACCCTAGAACTTTATACCAGACAGGAAGGCTTAATGTAAACACAACACTTATACAAAGTAGTAGAGAAGAAAGCCTAAGAGTAGTAGATAAAATGATAGAAGTAGATTTATTTTCACCAGAAACCATACAGAAGATTAAACAATCAGGAAAACAGTTTATACATACAGGTCTTATAGTAATAGGGATTAAAGCCCTAGGAAGAAAAGATTTAGGAACCAAACTTTTAACCTTAATATTAGATAAAAGTTGGAAAACAGAAATGAAAAAAGCCATAATTTCAGGTATGGAAATAGACTTGAGTAGTAATTCAGCTCTGTTTTATTGCACACCCGGAATATTAAAAGATATAAAAGATTTACAAAAATTAAAAATCTCCCTACAGACCAAAGGATATGAGAACTATGAAGGAAACAACATAGTAATCAGCGTAGGAGTCCTTGGAAAAGCCAGTAATAGGTCAGGGATGAAGTACAAAGTTAACATAGAAGGAATAGTTAACACCATAGCTTCAAAATCTATACAAATGATAGAGCCAATAAGAATAGATCCTGAAGAATTAGCAGGATTAGAATGGCAGATAACAGATTTAAAGGAAAAAGAAAGTTCAAACTTAGTCCCTAAGAAAAGTCATATATATGAAGGAATAGATGGGATGCAAAGCCTTAGATTCACAGATTTTAAACAGGAGGATAGGTATGAGGAAAGCACCTTACCCGACGACCAAACAAATTATCAAGATGATACAACCACAGAACATCATAGAAATGAAAGAGAATATAATTTCATGAACATAGAATCAGATGATGAGTCTGAATATGGGTTACCCATATACGATACAGAGAATGAAGAAGACAGTGAAGATGAGTTAAATTTCGAATTTTTAAAGTTCGAACAGGAAGATATAGATTACATTTCATACGACCTTCAAAGTTGTGAAGAAACCAACACGTTTAAGGTAGAAGAAACCAATAAAACCCTTGAACAAATAATAAATAGAAAATTTACAGAAACAAATATTCAGGATGAAGTAGATGACATGATAGTAGAATGCATGCTAAATTTAACCATGACATATGAAGAAAGCTATAATAAATTACAAGAAATCTTCAATTTGCCTTTAGTTAAAAGCATAGCAAAGGGAGACACGATGATCTCTGATTTCTACAAACAAGAAAGTATATTCGTAGACCAAGAGTACGATACAAAACCAAAAAGGCCATACGTAGATACAAATGTAGGAAATACAAAAGAGTCCATGGGAAGAGAACCTTGGACAAAACCAACTACAAGTTATCAACAGGAATCCAGTTATAAAGGAAAAGGTAGTAGAATGCCTATAGGACATATTTACAGTGGAAATATGTTACTATTAGAACAACAGAAACCACAGTTATGGGCTGACGAAGTCCTGACATGGGAACAAACAGTTGTTAGAATGTGGGAAACTAATAAAAAAGAAAGCATGGATATGTTTTCCTACCTAGAAACCACATTAGGCCCAACAGCCTTAGGAATATGGCAGAGTAAAAAGGCCCATAATCCAGACCAAATAAACAGGCTTAAAGCCATAGGAGATAATCCTTACAACTTCACTTCTCAAATAAGAGTCCTTATTTTAGGAGTTGATCCAGCGAAAAACAACACTTTAATCCAAGATACAGCTATCAGAAATCTAGAACAGCTTAGTATAGCAGATATGAAATATGTGAATGAATTCACATTAGATTTCACTAGATTAATAGCACAGACAGGACAAGCCATGGATGATAATCTATGCGACAAATATTTTATAAAGTTACCAGGAGATCTAGGTAAAAATATACATGAAGAATGGAAGAAACAGTATGGGAACTTAGAACACCTAGGTATAGGACCTAGAATAACCTTCACCTTTAGCATACTAGAAGAAAAATGCAAAGAGGTTGCATTACAAGAACAGCTAAAGAGAAACGCGTTTGCTTTCTGCAAAACCGCGATTTACACACCACAAGCCTACGGATATTACGATAAAAAGAAGAAAATTAGGAAAAGTACTTCTTACAGGAAAGAGTACAAACCATACAAAAAATACAAAGACAAATATGTTAAAAAACCCCAAACTAGAACATGTAAATGCTTCATATGCGGAGATCCGGAGCATTTAGCCAATAAGTGCCCAAATAGACGTAATAATATGGAAAGAAGCAATCTTATAGAACAGCTAAATGATTATGAAATCGAAGCTATAAACACAGATAATACTGATAATGAATCAATATACAGCATCTACAGCGAAGAAGATGAGCCTATAGCAAAAATAGCTTACACTTACACAAATACAGAAGATTGTAAACACGAGTGGAACCACAGAAAGGGTAATAATTACATAAAATGTTACATATGTGAATACTATCCTAGCATAGAAAAAAGATCACAGTGCAATGTTTGCTTCAGAGAAATATGTCATATATGTCTAAAACATGTATTCTCTATAGAACCAGAAGCCAGCACTAGCAAAAATAAAAACAGTAGCGAATATGAGGATAAGTTCAAAAAAATAGAACTAGCCATAGAAGTTAACAAACTAAAAATAGAATTGCTATACAACAAAGTCAACAGGTTAGAAGATGTCATAGAAAAGAAAAAAGGAATTGAAATTCCTGAAATAAATAACATGGCCACAGAACCTGAACAACCTGAACAAACCCTAATACAGACTAGTGGATTAATAAATATGATAAATATACAGTGTAGGTTATGGCTTGATAACAATACACCTATAGACTTAACAGCTCTAGTTGATACAGGAGCCACAAAGAGTGTAATATCACATAGTTTAACAGATGAAAGATTTCACAAACCACTCACATACAAATTAATGACAAGAACAGTAGAAGATAGACTGATAAACATAACACATTATTTAGAACCTACAAGTATACAATTTCTTGATTTTGCAGGAAACTATAGTATTAAATATGACATACCACAGATTAATATAAATCCTAAACATATTAAATCTAGAGATTTTGTTTTAGGATTAAATTTCATATTAGGATTAAATGGTGCTATTACCATTACTAAAAATTTCATAACAATTAGTAAACAAATTTATAGTTTTCCTACCCTCAGGTACAACAATATGGCTAAAATTGCTAATAAAAGAGGAGAAAAAGGAAACCTAGAATTCTTAAACAAAAATAGAAAGAAAAATCAAATAGAAAATGAAGCCATACAGTTACTTACAAGCTTCATTTACAAAGAATTAGAAAAAGGACAGGATGTTACTAAGAGTATAAACCATCCTACCATCCTCCACCTTGAGAAAATAGGTCTTATAGGAGAAGACGTTACACAGTCTAAAGTAAACTATGTCTGTAAATTTAAGATCAAAAATCCAGACATAACTATAAGAAATATAAACATAGACTATAGTCCCCTTGATAGAGAGGAATTTAGAAAACAGATCACAGAAATGATTACACAAGGACTAATTAGAAAATCAGAAAGTCCACATAGGTCCTCAGCATTCATAGTAAAAAACCATAGTGAAATAAAAAGAGGAAAACCTAGAATAGTATATAATTACAAAAGGTTAAATGACAATACAGAAGACGATGGATATAACATTCCTAATAAAGACAGTCTTATACAGCTTATTCAAGACAACAAAATATTTTCAAAGTTTGATTTAAAATCAGGATATAATCAACTTCATTTAGAAGAAGATTTTAAAAAATGGACAGCCTTCACATGCTCAGAAGGATTATATGAATGGAATGTTCTTAGTTTTGGACTAAAGAACGCTCCATCGATTTTTCAAAGATATATGGACAGTTTATTTCTTAAATACAAATTTTGCCTTGTATACATTGATGATATACTTGTCGCCAGTAAAACAATTTCAGAACATGAACAGCATTTACAACAGGTATTTGAAGAAATAAAAAAGAATGGGATAGTAGTATCCAAGAGAAAAATGGAGCTTTTTAAACGAAAAATTTCATTTTTAAGACTCGAGATTGGAAATGGAAAAATCGAGTTACAGCCACATATTTCTACAAAAATTCTGGACTTTCCAGAAAAACTTACAACTTTAAAACAGATTCAAGCCTTTCTGGGTTTGGTCAATTATGCTAGAAAATTTATTTCAAATTTGTCTAAACTAGTTGGTCCTCTTTATAGTAAGACCACTAAAAATGGACAGAGAAAGTTTAATCAAGAGGATAGCATTTTGATTAAAAAAATAAAGGAACAAGTGAGAAAGATAAAACCATTAGAACTACCGCTTGTTACAGATTACATAATCGTAGAAGTTGATGGATGTAAAGAAGGATGGGGAGCCGTCCTCCTTTGCAAACCAAACATACACAGTTATAAAAAGGAAGAAAAAATATGCTCCTACTCAAGTGGAAGCTTTAAGACTGGGACAAATTGGACCAGCCTTGATTTTGAAATACAGGCATTAATTAACGCCTTAGAAAAATTTAAACTATTTTTACACAAAGATTTTACAGTCAGGACAGACTGTGAAGCAATAGTTAAATTTATAAAAAATAATCAAAGTAAGAAAATGAACAGGACAAGATGGGTAAACCTTCAAAATATAATCCAAGGATGTGGTTATACTATACAATTTGAACATATAAAGGGAAAGGATAACGGGATAGCAGATTTATTATCTCGAAACATAAACAAACTTCTTTTTTGCAGATGGACAAAAATAGAGGAAAAGAAAAAATGGTCGTTCGACCAAAACAGTCCGGACAGAGCCCATCTCCGATGAGCACTTCATCGAATGAAGATGAAAAAACAGAGAAATTGCTAAGCCAAGCCATAACAGCCAGTCAAAAACAAAGTTCTAAACAGATATCACAGCACTTTTTCTACACCCAACCTCCACAAAATCCTATACCACCATCTTACTTCCTCACAAAACCTCAACCATCACAAAATCCCACAATCTTCCCCAAAACACCCAAAAAACCTATACCCCAAAAACCTACAACAGTACCCAAACCTTCAACCATATCTTTTGGCTCTTATGCCTTACAGATTTGTACAGACCAACATACAAAATTTCGCCCTATTAGTGGCATAAAACCAACAGATAAGCAGCAATGCTTGTTAGACAACCAGTGGCATGTGCAGACTATGCCTCATGCCTCTGCCTTTAAAGTACAGATCTTAAATGCTTTGAGCATTTATTTTCATGAACAGCAGGCTAAAAGCCCTGAAACACAGATTACAAAGCCAAAGTTTACACACTACTTCATTTTTAGAGGAACCAAGATTGGTATCTTCAATAAATGAGAAACAGTTATAAAGCATATACAGTGTCCAGGACCTATTTACAAAGGCTATCAAAGCTTCTCTGATGCTTTAAAAACAGCCAGAGAACATTTTGGTATAGAAAGTTTTTACATAGAACCTGAAGAAGTTCAGACGTTCTCACAGATTACACAGACTAGCCAAACACAAATTATAAAGGCACAAGAAGAAACAATTGCAAAACTGCAAGAACAGCTTCTTGAACAAGGAAAAAATATACAGTCTATACAAAGCCTTGTTGAAATAAACATTCTTAAACAGAAAGTTGGCATCCTTGAAGCCAACAATACACAGCTTTTACAGAAACTAGAAAGAAAAGAAGGAAGCTCTAGTAGCTCTAGAAGCTATGACGCCTTCAAAGCCAGAATGATGGACACTCCCTGGAAGACTTGCCTTCAAACCTTGATAGACCAGTTTCCAGAATTTGACAGCATAGTATCACAAAAAATCTGCTCAGAATTTCCCCTTGTGATATACGAACTACAGCTTAGAGTAATGATGATTGCTCTAAATGAAGAAAAATATAAAGGAGTTACAGTGGTAGAAAGAACAGATAATGAAGGAAATGGAACCTGCCTTCTTCTCCTACAAATAAACCTGAAAACCACAGACATGCCACAAGATCTAATCCTACAGTTTTACCATAACGGAATGATAGATTATATCGAAATGGGTTTAGATCCAAAAACAGAAAGCATTATAAACCTTTTCGGTGAAAAATTTATCATTGCCACCGGAAACATTAGTACACACATATTCCCTCCATATATTGGATGTAAATTCTTTTCTTCCTTTCCTTATGCTAATGATCACACCTACAGACCCGCCAGAAAAAGGGTGTTCATCAGCCACAAACCCTCCAGAAAAGATTACCTTAAACAATTAGCAGTTAAACAAGAAATTATCTTCTCAGACTTATACTGGGTCGATAATTTAGCCAGCCTACAAACCAAAGCCACAAACACTAAAGATACTAAACATTTCATTACCCAAAACCAACAAACCCCCTATTTACCTTCAGGCTTTCATTGGGAAGATTTTCATCTCATAGCAGAAGGACATTATATACAGATATGGACACACAAAAATTGGAACATACTCATCCCCTTCACCGGAGAAGGATACAGATATGTAATTCCAAGGTATCTCCTTCTCCGGTGAAGGGGATGAGTATGTTCCAATTTTTGTGTGTCCATATCTGTATATAATGTCCTTCTGCTATGAGATGAAAATCTTCCCAATGAAAGCCTGAAGGTAAATAGGGGGTTTGTTGGTTTTAGGTAATGAAATGTTTAGTATCTTTAGTGTTTGTGGCTTTGGTTTGTAGGCTGGCTAAATTATCGACCCAGTATAAGTCTGAGAAGATAATTTCTTGTTTAACTGCTAATTGTTTAAGGTAATCTTTTCTGGAGGGTTTGTGGCTGATGAACACCCTTTTTCTGGCGGGTCTGTAGGTGTGATCATTAGCATAAGGAAAGGAAGAAAAGAATTTACATCCAATATATGGAGGGAATATGTGTGTACTAATGTTTCCGGTGGCAATGATAAATTTTTCACCGAAAAGGTTTATAATGCTTTCTGTTTTTGGATCTAAACCCATTTCGATATAATCTATCATTCCGTTATGGTAAAACTGTAGGATTAGATCTTGTGGCATGTCTGTGGTTTTCAGGTTTATTTGTAGGAGAAGAAGGCAGGTTCCATTTCCTTCATTATCTGTTCTTTCTACCACTGTAACTCCTTTATATTTTTCTTCATTTAGAGCAATCATCATTACTCTAAGCTTAGTTCGTATATCACAAGGGGAAATTCTGAGCAGATTTTTTGTGATACTATGCTGTCAAATTCTGGAAACTGGTCTATCAAGGTTTGAAGGCAAGTCTTCCAGGGAGTGTCCATCATTCTGGCTTTGAAGGCGTCATAGCTTCTAGAGCTACTAGAGCATCCTTCTTTTCTTTCTAGTTTCTGTAAAAGCTGTGTATTGTTGGCTTCAAGGATGCCAACTTTCTGTTTAAGAATGTTTATTTCAACAAGGCTTTGTATAGACTGTATATTTTTTCCTTGTTCAAGAAGCTGTTCTTGCAGTTTTGCAATTGTTTCTTCTTGTGCCTTTATAATTTGTGTTTGGCTAGTCTGTGTAATCTGTGAGAACGTCTGAACTTCTTCAGGTTCTATGTAAAAACTGTCTATACCAAAATGTTCTCTGGCTGTTTTTAAAGCATCAGAGAAGCTTTGATAGCCTTTGTAAATAGGTCCTAGACACTGTATATGCTTTATAACTGTTTCCCATTTATTGAAGATACCAATCTTGGTTCCTCTAAAAATGAAGTAGTGTGTAAACTTTGGCTTTGTAATCTGTGTTTCAGGGCTTTTAGCCTGCTGTTCATGAAAATAAATGCTCAAAGCATTTAAGATCTGTACTTTAAAGGCAGAGGCATGAGGCATAGTCTGCACATGCCACTGGTTGTCTAACAAGCATTGCTGCTTATCTGTTGGTTTTATGCCACTAATAGGGCGAAATTTTGTATGTTGGTCTGTACAAATCTGTAAGGCATAAGAGCCAAAAGATATGGTTGAAGGTTTGGGTACTGTTGTAGGTTTTTGGGGTATAGGTTTTTTGGGTGTTTTGGGGAAGATTGTGGGATTTTGTGATGGTTGAGGTTGTGTGAGGAAGTAAGATGGTGGTATAGGATTTTGTGGAGGTTGGGTGTAGAAAAAGTTTTGTGATATTTGTTTAGAACTTTGTTTTTGACTGGCTGTTATGGCTTGGCTTAGCAATTTCTCTGTTTTTTCATCTTCATTCGATGAAGTGCTCATCGGAGATGGGCTCTGTCTGGACTGTTTTGGTCGAACGACCATTTTTTCTTTTCCTCTATTTTTGTCCATCTGCAAAAAGAAGTTTGTTTATGTTTCGAGATAATAAATCTGCTATCCCGTTATCATTTCCCTTTATATGTTTAAATTGTATAGTATAACCACATCCTTGGATTATATTTTGAAGGTTTACCCATCTTGTCCTGTTCATTTTCTTACTTTGATTATTTTTTATAAATTTAACTATTGCTTCACAGTCTGTCCTGACTGTAAAATCTTTGTGTAAAAATAGTTTAAATTTTTCTAAGGCGTTAATTAATGCCTGTATTTCAAAATCAAGGCTGGTCCAATTTGTCCCAGTCTTAAAGCTTCCACTTGAGTAGGAGCATATTTTTTCTTCCTTTTTATAACTGTGTATGTTTGGTTTGCAAAGGAGGACGGCTCCCCATCCTTCTTTACATCCATCAACTTCTACAATTATGTAATCTGTAACAAGCGGTAGTTCTAATGGTTTTATCTTTCTCACTTGTTCCTTTATTTTTTTAATCAAAATGCTATCCTCTTGATTAAACTTTCTCTGTCCATTTTTAGTGGTCTTACTATAAAGAGGACCAACTAGTTTAGACAAATTTGGAATAAATTTTCTAGCATAATTGACCAAACCCAGAAAGGCTTGAATCTGTTTTAAAGTTGTAAGTTTTTCTGGAAAGTCCAGAATTTTTGTAGAAATATGTGGCTGTAACTCGATTTTTCCATTTCCAATCTCGAGTCCTAAAAATGAAATTTTTCGTTTAAAAAGCTCCATTTTTCTCTTGGATACTACTATCCCATTCTTTTTTATTTCTTCAAATACCTGTTGTAAATGCTGTTCATGTTCTGAAATTGTTTTACTGGCGACAAGTATATCATCAATGTATACAAGGCAAAATTTGTATTTAAGAAATAAACTGTCCATATATCTTTGAAAAATCGATGGAGCGTTCTTTAGTCCAAAACTAAGAACATTCCATTCATATAATCCTTCTGAGCATGTGAAGGCTGTCCATTTTTTAAAATCTTCTTCTAAATGAAGTTGATTATATCCTGATTTTAAATCAAACTTTGAAAATATTTTGTTGTCTTGAATAAGCTGTATAAGACTGTCTTTATTAGGAATGTTATATCCATCGTCTTCTGTATTGTCATTTAACCTTTTGTAATTATATACTATTCTAGGTTTTCCTCTTTTTATTTCACTATGGTTTTTTACTATGAATGCTGAGGACCTATGTGGACTTTCTGATTTTCTAATTAGTCCTTGTGTAATCATTTCTGTGATCTGTTTTCTAAATTCCTCTCTATCAAGGGGACTATAGTCTATGTTTATATTTCTTATAGTTATGTCTGGATTTTTGATCTTAAATTTACAGACATAGTTTACTTTAGACTGTGTAACGTCTTCTCCTATAAGACCTATTTTCTCAAGGTGGAGGATGGTAGGATGGTTTATACTCTTAGTAACATCCTGTCCTTTTTCTAATTCTTTGTAAATGAAGCTTGTAAGTAACTGTATGGCTTCATTTTCTATTTGATTTTTCTCTCTATTTTTGTTTAAGAATTCTAGGTTTCCTTTTTCTCCTCTTTTATTAGCAATTTTAGCCATATTGTTGTACCTGAGGGTAGGAAAACTATAAATTTGTTTACTAATTGTTATGAAGTTTTTAGTAATGGTAATAGCACCATTTAATCCTAATATGAAATTTAATCCTAAAACAAAATCTCTAGATTTAATATGTTTAGGATTTATATTAATCTGTGGTATGTCATATTTAATACTATAGTTTCCTGCAAAATCAAGAAATTATATACTTGTAGGTTCTAAATAATGTGTTATGTTTATCAGTCTATCTTCTACTGTTCTTGTCATTAATTTGTATGTGAGTGGTTTGTGAAATCTTTCATCTGTTAAACTATGTGATATTACACTCTTTGTGGCTCCTGTATCAACTAGAGCTGTTAAGTCTATAGGTGTATTGTTATCAAGCCATAACCTACACTGTATATTTATCATATTTATTGATCCACTAGTCTGTATTAGGGTTTGTTCAGGTTGTTCAGGTTCTGTGGCCATGTTATTTATTTCAGGAATTTCAATTCCTTTTTTCTTTTCTATGACATCTTCTAACCTGTTGACTTTGTTGTATAGCAATTCTATTTTTAGTTTGTTAACTTCTATGGCTAGTTCTATTTTTTCGAACTTATCCTCATATTCGCTACTGTTTTTATTTTTGCTAGTGCTGGCTTCTGGTTCTATAGAGAATACATGTTTTAGACATATATGACATATTTCTCTGAAGCAAACATTGCACTGTGATCTTTTTTCTATGCTAGGATAGTATTCACATATGTAACATTTTATGTAATTATTACCCTTTCTGTGGTTCCACTCGTGTTTACAATCTTCTGTATTTGTGTAAGTGTAAGCTATTTTTGCTATAGGCTCATCTTCTTCGCTGTAGATGCTGTATATTGATTCATTATCAGTATTATCTGTGTTTATAGCTTCGATTTCATAATCATTTAGCTGTTCTATAAGATTGCTTCTTTCCATATTATTACGTCTATTTGGGCACTTATTGGCTAAATGCTCCGGATCTCCGCATATGAAGCATTTACATGTTCTAGTTTGGGGTTTTTTTAACATATTTGTCTTTGTATTTTTTGTATGGTTTGTACTCTTTCCTGTAAGAAGTACTTTTCCTAATTTTCTTTTTTTTATCGTAATATCCGTAGGCTTGTGGTGTGTAAATCGCGGTTTTGCAGAAAGCAAACGCGTTTCTCTTTAGCTGTTCTTGTAATGCAACCTCTTTGCATTTTTCTTCTAGTATGCTAAAGGTGAAGGTTATTCTAGGTCCTATACCTAGGTGTTCTAAGTTCCCATACTGTTTCTTCCATTCTTCATGTATATTTTTACCTAGATCTATATATATATATATATATATATATATATATATATTTATCATGTGTAATTTTTGTCAGTTATTTATTCATAACCTATTAATTAATTAATTTATATTTTGTTTTCTTATATAAATTAATCTATTTTACAACAATTAATGACTCATTATACATGTTACACAATTACATCAAGAATGTTTTATTTATTTAAATTTACAATTACACCAAAAAAAAACTTCAATTAATTTTTCTAATTTTTATGACATTCAATAAGGATTTTTGAAAAGACAAAAAAAATATGAATGCAATTAACGAAAATTTTAAAATGTATATTCTGTCTAAAACAATTATAGAAATCCAATATAGTCAACATTTGTTTAACATGTAATCGTTCCTGTTTTTTAAAAAGATGTCAAGATTATGATGTAAAAAAGCAAAACTTTAACAATATGTTCATTATTTATTTTTTAAACTGATTAATTCAATTTATATTAGGAAATAAATGAAAGTTTAATACGGTATACTTTTGAAAATTATATACTAATTTGAATTTTATCAATCAATAGTTAATACTTTTATTTTTATTAGAAATTACTAAAAATAAGTCTCATTATTGAAATTTATTAAAAAAAATTAACTATTGGTGTAACAGACATATTATGATCTAAAATTTTCAAAATTACATATATTTGGTCAAAACTTCAAATTTAATTATAATTTAATAAAACATCATGTAAAAAAGGCAACCTTTGTCAATTATTCAAAACTTTTGAAAGATTTCAAAATTTAAATTTTCACTATTAATTTAAATTTTCAAATTTAATTTTTTATCATGTAAAAAAGGTAACCTCATAACCCCGTATAATACACGGGTTCTAACACTAGTCTTGCATTTATAGAGTATGTTGTTCCTCCACTTTTGTTTCTTCACCGATGTGGGACAAATGAATAATGAGTAATGCTTGAACTTTAAACAAAAAAAATAATTACTATATGATTTATAGGATTGTAAAATGTGTTTTAACACTTGTAATTATTCAACTCTTAATTTTTATGTAAAATTACTTTTTTGTACTTTTCATATATATTATAATCTATACTATATAATAAATAAAGATTCTTACATGCCACGTGTTGCCTCCATATTTATTCTCATCATTTTTTTTCGGCTCTCTCTTATTAAATGCACCTATATCTTTTAATAATATTATATTTAAAAAAAACAATACTAATTACACTAATAAAACACATTTATTTTAAATTATCTCTTATAATAAGAAACTTTGAAATCTAATTATATATTTTTATTTTCAATCAAATATTAAATGAAAGTCAAATTACATTAGATAGTAATTAACGTATTTTCAAAACTCAATTATATATTAACTTTTACATATTTTGAATTTTGTTTTCTATCCTTAGTATATGTAATATCTTTTTACACTCGCAAAATATATATATACATAAAGATTAAATAATTTTATGTATTGATATTTTTTAACCTGTGTATAGTACACAGGTTCTAAACTATTATAGTATAGATAAGGATTTTGATAAGATTTATGACGTCATTTGAATATTAAACCCGGTCCGACCGATTTGAGCATTGATAACACGACCGGTTAGATGTCCGGTCCGGTTCTGAAAACATAGGACTTTAGTTTTGTGTACACCGTAAACTAACACCACCGAAATCGTGGGCAACGGAAAAAACAACAAACGTTCCAACACCGCCTACGAATTTATACATATTCCATCCTACCAATGTCACTTCCAAGTCAGACCTCCTCACGAACCAAAAGAGATTGGAACACATAGTCGGAAGCACTAGCTATATAGGATCCCACGGACGGAGATCTCCGATAGAAAGGACGAGATCACAGTCGGAAGAACCGATAATTACAAGTCAGAAAGTTATCGTGGCGGAGTTCCGTCGAATTTTTTGCATGTCAAGCACCATTGCGATTCTCGTCTCCACCAAAACAACCACCGCGATAAAGTTCGGGGAAAACCTAAACAGTTTGATAAGCCGCTCGTATTTTGTACCACTGATCAAGAATTTACGGTGCAAAAGATAGGAATATCACATTTGAAATCATAAAAGATCACTAATTTGTCAATTTGAATTCGTATATTAAAATACTAGCTTAGAACCCGTATACTACACATGGAGTGAAAAATATCAATACATAAAATTCTTAAATCTTTATGTATATATTTTACAGGTGTAAAAATGTATTACATATACTAAGGATAGAAACAAAATTCAAAATATGTAAAAATTAATATATAATTGGGTTTCAAAAATACATTAATTACTATTTAATGTAATTTGACTTTCATTTACTATTTGATTGAAAATAAAACTTACATAATTAGATTTTAAAGTTTCTTATAATAAGGAATAATTTAAAATAAATGTGTTTTATTAGTATAATTAGTATTTTTTTAAAATATATTATTATTAAAAGATAGATATGTATTTAATAAGAGAGAGAGGCGGGGAAAAATGATAAGAATGAAGATGGAGGCGACACGTGACATGAAAAAACCTTTTATTTATTAGATAGTATAGATAATACAATCATAATTTATGATATTATCCAACATCTTCTTCACACGAACACTCGGGATGAAGAAAAACAACTCAAGGACAAACTCTTTGTAAAAATGTTAGCAGGCTAATAAGTTGATGCATGTAACACACGGATTTGTCCGGTGATAAATATTTCTCCTACAAATTAACATGTTTGGTACGTTGGTGTTGTATAATGTTACTTGACAAGTAAACCGCAATGCATTATCACATAAAACAAAATCGATTTGAAGAGAGGACAATATAGAGTAGACCTATTTTTATTAGGCTCGGCATACGATGTGTCGGCCTCATCGTATCATACGCCGGCTGGGCGTACGGTGGTGGCGTATGGCAGATCATCAACAGGAACTCACAACATGCCTATCATACGTTGGCCTTGGCATACGATACGCCCAACCTGCACCAACTTCATTTTTTCTTATTTTCCAACCTTTACTTGATGATACTAAATCATTCATCATCCCCTACAACTCATACATTTTACAACTTGTTAATAATGGAGTAATAGTATCATTTACACATGTTTTCTAGTACTAATTAAGCAATTCATCCGATCATTCTACAACGATTTATTTAACTCAAGATCCATTTCAAGTCTTGCTACTTTAATCTCTTCTAATTCCACCTATTGGGTTAACCTTCACTTAACATAAGTATATGCTAATTAAAATGCAACTTGGCATGTCTACAACATTAGGCATAAGGAATCATTTAATCTTTCAACTATGGTAAAATGCAACTAGAATTGCCACTACTAAAATAACTAAAAATAATATTCAACCATTATGATTAATAGTATATGAAGATTAAGCATGAATAACTTACCTATTTATCTTCACTTCCATGAAAGTGTTATCTCATTATAGGTTCATGTATAATCTTCATTACTATATTGATAGTTTTACAACATTACTCCAACTTAGTTAGCTAAAACCTCTTAATATTCAACCACAACTCAACCATTCGTTAGTATCTTGGTTTAAAGACTTTTTTAAGTATCATTTACACTAGATACATCCACTTATTTCTTATGAAAGTGTACGATACACTCATTGGCGGACTTACATGGGTGCCGACGGGTCGGCCAACACCTATAAAACTTTTTTTTTGTTATATATATATGATATATTTTCGAGCGACCCCCATAAAATTTTGACACCAACTCCCACTAAATATTTTTTAGGATTATAGATTTCATAAATAAAAACCAATTAAACCAAACATTTAACCCTATAATAATTGACCCATAACTCATTATATCTTATAAATCTCTTAAACCAAACTTTTAACAGTTTAACTCAATAATCTTTAAACAAAATAGACTCAAATAACACATAAGAGGGAAGTTCATTTCAGAACAAGAAAATTTTGCGAGAACAGAGGGAACAAACCTAAATTATTTAATTTTTTTTATCTATGATAAAAAATGTTAAAATCTTACACTTCTTACATACAAATATGTATGTTTATGTACATAAAAAACCATTAAACTAGTTTTTTCATATGTTTTTATATATTTAAAAGTTTCATACACATGTATAGGTTATATGTAGGTAAAAAAACATACACATGAATTACACATGTGTATGTATGTATACAAATGAAATTTGTTCTTATTTTGTTTTGTTTGAATTTCATGAAAAACAAATAAACATTACATCTATATCATTTTCTTATATTTTAAAACTTTTTAAGATTGAAAAAGTGAATGATTCGTTTTGTTTCGTGTGTTTTCGCAATATTTAGTGTTATGAATTGAACTCTCCCTTAACACATAAACCCATAAATAAACACAATATACATTTAAAATTTTTAAACCTAATTAACTATTGAAAAAAAAAAGCGGCATTGATTTGACAAGATTTCTCCGTGAGGGTCGAGGGAGGCAACCAAGCGACTGAACATATCATAATTTATAAGCAATTGAAAAATGAAAGTGAAGTTGGAATCATGGCCAGGAGTATTTGATTAGTAAGCAGGTTAGTCTCATTTCACTCTATCTAAGAAGTAAGAAATTGAATGGAATTTATGTATTAATTGAATTTATGTGTTAATTTAATTTATAGGTTAATTGAATTTATATGTTATATGTGTATTTGATTAGTGATTAGTCAAAATGTGAAACTTGTTTGTTAATTTGGGTTTAATTTTTCAATTTTATGAATATGAATATTGAAAGTTTTCTTAAATGATAAGTTGGGTCTTCAAGACATCCGCTTTCATAGATTTGGATAATCTTCCATAGGATCCCATCGAACGACCACCAATTTCATCGTATCACCCTAATCAACGAGACGAAATTAGAAGGACTTACCTAATTAAATGACCATACCAACCAAAATGTCATGATTTTATGGTTCAGTTTCAAAAAATAAAAACTCGTAGAGAACGATTATAGGGATATTGTTTTTTTATTATGCATTTTTAATGACAAACATCGTATTATTATTTTTCATTTATAATTTTGTTTGTTTTAATCGTTTTATTGTGTGACCGACCCGACCCGACTTAGGCCGAAAAAATTAGTATTTAATTATTGACAATCGACCCCAAAAAATCTCCAACCCCCATGAAAAAAAATTCCTCGGTCCACCACCGGATACACTTACCCATTAGCCGTAAGAATTCTTTAATAACCTTGTCACCCATTTTGACTCGTTAACTTCTAAGCTTGATAATACATAGTTTATTTGCAAATAAACATACAAAATTTAGAATTCATAATATGAAATCCAACTAGGACTAGCATTTTTTTACACGGATCTGTTAAGACGACACGACACGTAATTAACATGTACCGTATTTGACCTTAACAGGTTTCGTGTCTTAACCAGGTCGACAAGTTAATACACGGTTAAATTCGTATATAAAAAGGTTAAAGACATGTTAACCTGTTAAGACCCGTTATTGACAAGCTAACACTTAACATTCTATTTGCATCTAGATTCTAGGCCCAGCCCAAGCCCAAACACCTAGAACCTGTGTCGCCCACTTGCCCGGGTCCATCAGTTACATCTTTTGATTTTGAACCTTGCAATTTGCGTCTGACTCCATCATTCCATCTTTTGACCTAATTTTTTAAACTGCCATCGTCCTCGTCAGTCCTCACCCCTTCTCCATCGTCCTCGTCATCTACGTCTCCATCGTCAGAGGTAACTGTTCGAATCGTAATCTTCGGCCTCTCCACTCAGAGGTAACTATCTGAATCGTCATCTTGATGTGTATTACTTGTGTGTATGGCTTCTAATTCTCCAATATATTATATGATTAAGTGATTATTTGCTCGTAATTTGTTATTGATTTGTTATAGATGGATTCTGAACGGGTTTCTAAACAGGTCCCTTAACAGGTGACCTGTTTCTAAATAGGTCGTGTTCGTGTTTGGAAAAAATGACACGATTAGTTATCGTGTCGTGTTCGTGTTGAACACAACAGGTCATCGTGTCGTGTCAGACAGGTTATGCCAACCCTAAATCTAACCAACCCAACATTGATACTCCATAATATTTCCAACATACATTTCATCTATTATTCAAAATCAAAATAAATTTCTTTCCATTATCCAATCCGTTTGTGCAAACACTTGCATACCCCGTTTGCAAATATTTTAGACACTTTAACAGCACTTACTAAAATATAACTAGTATTTTTGCCTGACGCGTTGTAGTCGAAACAAATGCATAACAAAAACAGCCAACTTATATTTGGTTGGAAGATTTTAAAAGAACTTTATTTGCTACAACATAACCTATAATAATCAAATAACACACTTATACACACACGGAATTTTATTACAAATTGTAAGTGGAGTAAAATAAACAACATTAAATTACACTAATATTTTTACATGAACGACAAAGTAATAACATAACCAAGTATGGTTGGACATACGAATGAAAATGTGGTTTAGTGCATACAATTGTTCATGGAATTGAAAAATAAGATTGTTGTTTTGATCCCCTTTTCTTTTTGATAGTTGATGAAACACGTTAGTATTTGGTCTTTCTTTTCGCCGGTTCTTGATTTGTAGTACCTGAACTTGAAATTGAAATAAAATTATATTAATTAGTTCAATGAAAGTTTTAAATCGACAACGAAAAAAATAGGTTATTTGTAGGCAAAATGAATAATCAATGTTACTTAAAATTAAAAAATATTGTAAATGTAGTAATGTACCTTGTGATAGGTATGGTCTTATTTTCGGATGTTTTGTCAGATGTGGTGTAGGTTGAGACGCAATCCCTTTGTGAGAGGTTGTTGAAACGGGAGTGTGGTTGGCATTGAAGACGTGGTTGACAGCTATGGTACCGTCTGGTTTTAAGGTGATTTGCATTAATTTTGGGATATCTTTGATTGAAAGTATTAGAATTTTTTGGTTTGTGTGCCCATGATTGATAACCATGTCGTGACAGTTAATGTCTAAAATGGTATTCATTGCGTCGTTGAAGAATACGACATTGACGCTTGATGTATCGTCGGCTATTGTTGCATTTACACAATACCTATAATTTCAAATTAGATTGAGATGTTGGAAAATGATGAAATGGTACTATGATTCATGTTAAATTATTTGATTGCAAAAAGAATCTAGCAGAGAAGTATAATATAATAAATAGTAAACATTAATGTATCTTAAGTTCGTGTAATAACTCACATGTGTTTTGACGAGTTTATTGTGCCATGGTCCTCGCACACCAAATCTTCTTGTTTCGGATAAAGTTTCTTTGGGCAATCGAAACAAAGAGCATAATACCATTTTCGGTAGTTGAAAATATCAATGACGCTTGCCAGACATGCAAATCTTGTTTGCTGCATTTATAAAGTTGGAAACAATTTATGTGATTTATGGTTTGTTGTGTATGGGAAAAAGCAAGTGGTAATACCTTATTGTGCGCGGGAATTATCTCTTATAGCTCTGCAACTTTTATTTTATTTTTCTAAAGGTTTTATTGTTGTAATATTTTTTAGATGCTTCAACCTGTGTAAAATAGATGGAATAAATCAAAGATTCGCAAATATTTGTTAGAAATTATGTATAGTTTGTAAATAGCTGTTAACATAAGTCTTTAATCTGGAATTGGTGGGTTTATGGTTATGCAGGTTGCAGGTGTTGATTCAAGTTGAAGAGTGTTGGATTTTATGGACCAACCCGATGGACAACGCGGCTGACCGAGCTATGACCCGTAAGAGTTACACCTAGGGCAACGAATATTAAATCCACTTAACCTGCTTAACTGGTAATTACGAACTGTTAGCGAGACGATATATTTTATATATATTCGTTAGACGGCATTTATTATTTATACTCGTTTATAAATAATAATTATATATTGTTTTAATATTTTATTAAAACATTAAAACGGGTTCAGGCTTTTGCATCTCGTATTAGATTTTTGACCCGAAAACAATTAGTAGGGTTTATAATTATTATATATAATTATAATCTAATAATGTTTTTTTGACCTACAACTAATTGGAGCAGCAAAAGGAGCCGCAAAAGTGGAAGAACACATTTGTTTTCTTCTTTGGTCTTTTATTCGGTCGACGCAAAACAAGAAGGAAAACATAAATCGATTTCTTTTTCTTTTTCTTTTGCAAATTCCGAAGCAGCTAGCAACGGGTTGCTCCTGTCTTTGCAAGTTTCGATCAGCCCCGGCGTCCCGTTCTCTCGCGTTCGGTTCGTGATCTAGCATCGTTTCGTTGTACCTAGGTGTCTCATCCGGTTAATCATTAACCACTAAGGTATAATTAATCTCATCAGTAGATTAATTGTTTTTTTTGTGTTTGCATGTTCATAACCAGATCCAGTTCGGTTTGTCAGTGTTGTTAAATAGGTTATGATTTTATTTTCCGCTGTATATTTATTAATTAACTGAATTAATTAATTTCTATGTCAAAAACCCGTTTTTACAAAAGTCAAAACTGATCACCACTGAATCCCAACAGTGGTATCAGAGCAAGGTTATAACACGTAAATCGGAACCGGTCTGGTTTCACCAGTTAGATTAATCACAAACTTTAACTATCTTGAAGTTTCTGATCTGATCTGTTTTTTTTGGGAAATTTTTTTATTTATTAATTTGGTCGATTTTTATTTTTTTTGACCAAATATACTACCCGTATGTGATTGTGTTTAATATGTAAATCTGGCTCGACCCATGTGATTGAGTTGTTTGTGTTTATTATTCAGTTTTTGGTTTTATGGTTTTGGCCCACTTTTGATGGCTCAAAGTTGTAATAGAATAAGTTTTTTTTATGTAATGTAATAAAAACCCGAAGACAAATCTGAAGACGCAACAGGAATCATGGATTCAGTGGGAGTCATCCGAGACGACTAGATGCACGGAAGTCCATCCTTGTGGTTGTTTTAATTTTGTGGACCTCGTGACCCGTTTGGTCTTGCTAACTGGCTCTAGCAAGTTCAAACAAACTTGGCCCTAAAAGATTTACATATTTATTTGCTTTATGGTTGCTTTTAATTTTTTATAACTTAAATTTATTATAAACCAACCAAACACCAAACGTTTTAAAAGGAGTTTTAAAATGTCACAATCTGTCACCACAAGTTCTAATTTTACAAATTGTAGAATTTTATAAAAATAACAACTGGCTTGTTTTTATAAAATAAATAACCGCTAAAGTTTTGCAATTTAAACTAAATTTAATTTCAAAACTTATAACTTAATAGTTTTCAACTATTAACTTTAACTGGTTATTCAAGTCGCGATAAACTTACTTTTAATAGGTTATTTAAAATTAAGTGTCCTGAGAGATGAAAGGGTTCATCAAATTTGTCATGACTTTAAATAGTAAAACTGGCTTTTACAACGCACGTATGATTTAATCATTCGTTGTGTTTGACCCTATTCGGTAAACAGTAAAATTGGAACCCATATTTAAAACCAATGGTCTATGACATCCTATTATAAGGAACACTTGGAGCATAAAACGAAACATCGGTGTTTGGAGCCACAGCACCGCACTGGATGCGTAGTTTATCCTTCCAAGGCGCAAGGGTTTCGTTGACACATCCTGCCCTTCCGCAAGTACCTGTTTTAGGACGATTATTACTTTTCTCTCTTGTTACATGCCCCAGCTGTCAAGAGATTAAAAGTGGGCATAGATGAGGATAAACGTATCAATGCATAGACATGTCTTGTCTTAGCGGCCTCATACACGAGAGTTGTGCATCTTTCCACAATTGACACTAATTGTCAGTCTAGTTACCCACTTACTAATGTTGTATGCCACAGCTACCATTAGTGACTGATTTAGCTAGATTCTCACTCCTTATTCTAATTTCTGTAATTGGGTCATAAATTAATAAGGACTTTTCACTTTTTTATACTAATTTATTTTCTTTGCTTATCTTGACAGATGTCTACTGAAAATAATAATACTAATAACTCATTCGCTCTCAAGTCTATCCTTGACAATGAAAAGTTGGATAACACCAATTTTCTCTCGTGGCAGTGCAATCTGAGAATAGTTCTCAAGATGGCCAAGAAGCTCTATGTTCTCGATGCACCGGTCCCTGAGGCACCTGATGGTAACACGGCTGCCGCTTGTAAGACCTGGGAAAAACAAAGAGATGATGCCACTGAGGTGGCCTGCCTTATGCTAGCCTACATGTCCCGTGAGCTCCAAAAGATCATGGAGGACCTGAGTGCCTTTGACATGATTGAGCAACTTAAGGGCATGTTCCTGAAACAAACCCGACAAGAACACTATGAAACCATGTCTCAGCTCATTTGTTGCAAGATGCAAGAGGGCACGCCTGTTAGTGCTCATGTACTTAAGATGAAAGGGTACATCGACTAGATGAACAAACTTGGATATTCCATGAAGGATGACATGGCTACTGATTTCATCTTAAACTCTCTCCCGAGCTCCTATGCTCAATTCGTAATGAATTTCAACATGAATGGCTTGGAGAAGACAGTAGCCGAGCTACATGGTATGCTCAAAACGGCCGAGATGAATATCTAAGGAAAGAAAAATCAAGTTCTGATGGTCAGATCTGCTCGTGTTAAAAAACCTAACCCCAAGAAAAGAGGTTATAATAGCAAAGACAAGAAGAAGGTTAATGTTGCTGCCAAGCCTGCCACCAACAATAACAAGAAAGTTTCAAAAGCACCCCCTCCTGAGGAGCGCCAATGCTTTGAATGCAACAAAATGGGGCACTGGAAACGTAACTGTCCTGAATGTCTAGCCAAGCTGAAGCTGCAGAGGGCCAGTCGTGAGGGCACCTATTCATGTATTCTCATTTATGTTATTGAAATTTTTACTGTTTCTAGCAACACATGAGTATTTGATACTGGATGTGGATACCACATCATTAATGTCATGTAGGAGCCTAAAAGTTGGAGGAAGCTGAAACAAGGCGACATGGAGCTCATCGTTGGTGATGGAAAAAGAGTACCAGTTCTTGCAATTGGAACATATGTTGTTTTGAACAATTGTTTGTTTGCACCTGGTTTAACCAGAAACATTATTTCAATTTCTTTATTGTTTGAACAAGGATTTAAGTACGTTTTTAATGGTATTGCTATTTCTGCCTACTTAAATGATATCTTTTATTTTGAGGCTAAACCTCAAAACGGTATTTATGATATTGACGTTCAAACTGACAATAACATATATAATCTTTCTAAATGTATCAAATCTGGCATTAATGATACTTTTCTATGGCATTGTCGACTTGGCAACATAAGCAAGACACGCATTAAAAGACTCCAATCTGAGGGAATTCTTGAACCTACCGGACATGACTCATTTGATAATTGCGAGTCTTGTTTAACTGACAAACTCACAAAGGACCCCTTCACTCATGTTGGTGAACGAGCCAAGGATCTGCTAGGCCTTATACACACTGATATGTGTGGCCCTTTCAGAACCATGTCTAGAAATCATGAAAGATACTTCGTTTCATTTATTGACGATTATAGTCGATATGCTTATGTCTATCTTATGAAACTTAAGCATGAAACATTTGAAAAGGTCAAAGAGTTTCAAAATGAAGTAGAGAAACAACTCGATAAATCTATCAAGACACTTCGATCAGATCGAGGTGGCGAGTATCTCAGCTTAGAATTTCTTAATCATCTAAAGGAGCACGGAATTATTTCTCTGCCCACTCGTCCTAGCACACCCCAACTTAATGGCGTGAGCGAGAGGAGAAATCGAACCCTACTTAATATGGTTCGATCGATGATGTGTAGAACTAACTTGCCTCACTCCTTCTGGAGTTATGCTCTTATGACCGCCGCCCGCCTTGTAAATCTGGAACCGACTAAGAAGGTGGAAAAAACCCCATATGAGATATGGCACGGGTCTAAACCCAATTTGTCTTACCTTAGAGTATGGGGATGTGATGCATATGTCACCAGCGATTATGATGACAAGCTCGATCCCAGGCGAAAAAGTTGTTTTCGTCGGTTACTACAACAAAAGCGGATATTATTTCTATTATCCTAATGCAAACATTGTTTCCATCAAAAGGAAAGGATGCTTCCTCGAGGAAGATCTTCTAAATCGAGGAACCGGAAATAATATTATGGATCTTGAAGAAATTCGAGAAACATAAACAACCGCTGAGGAAGTCGGAGCGTCTGATCAACAAGAAGTTGTTGCTGATGAATCAGACATAAACACAAGCGTTCGCAGAAGTAGCAGGTCTCGTAAAGAACCTAATAGATACCTATGGCATCTTGAAGCTTCTAAAGTCCTGTTAGTAGCTGAGTCAAATGACGAACCTACAAACTACAAATCTGCTATCTCAGATCCTGAATCCGAGAAATGGCTTGAAGCCATGAACGCCGAGATGCAATCTATGCGTGATAATCAAGTCTGGGACTTGATTGAGCTACCCCCCGGTTCTCGGGCAATAGGGAGCAAATGGATTTTCAAAAGAAAAACCGACATGCATGGTAATGTACAAACCTATAAAGCACGGCTAGTTGCAAAGAGTTTCACTCAAACTCAAGGTATTGACTATGATGAAACTTTCTCACCCGTTTCTATGATCAAATCGATCAGGATACTGCTTGCCATAGCCGCGTACCATGATTACGAGATATGGCAAATGGATGTCAAAACCGCTTTTCTTAATGGACATCTCTCTGAAGTTGTCTATATGGTTCAGCCTGACGGTTTTGTTGATCCAAAGTATCCTAGTAGGGCCTGCAAACTGAATAAGTCCATTTATGGACTTAAACAGGCATCTCGAAGCTGGAATCTTCATTTTGATCAGAAAATCAAAGAATTTGGTTTTGTCAAGAATGAAGATGAGCCTTGTGTTTACAGAAAGGCTAGTGGGAGCTTGTTGGATTTTATGGACCGACCCGATGGACAACGCGGCTGACCGAGCTATGACCCGTAAGAGTTACACCTAGGGCAACGACCACTAAATCCACTTAACATGCTTAACTGGTAATTACGAACTGTTAGCGAGACGATATATTTTATATATATTCGTTAGACGACATTTATTATTTCTACTCGTTTATAAATAATAATTATATATTGTTTTAATCTTTTATTAAAACATTAAAACGGGTTCAGGCTTTTGCATCTCGTATTAGATTTTTGGCCCGAAAACAATTCGTAGGGTTTATAATTATTATATATAATTATAATCTAATAATGTTTTTTTGACCTACAACTAATTGGAGCAGTAAAAGGAGCCGCAAAGTGGAAGAACACGTTTATTTTCTTCTTTGGTCTTTTATTCGGTCGACGCAAAACAAGAAGGAAAACATAAATCGATTTCTTTTTCTTTTGCAAATTCCGAAGCAGCTAGCAACGGGTTGCTCCTGTCTTTGCAAGTTTCGGTCAGCCCCGGCGTCCCGTTCTCTCGCGTTCGGTTCGTGATCTAGCATCGTTTCGTTGTACCTAGGTGTCTCAACCGGTTAATCATTAACCACTAAGGTATAATTAATCTCATCAATAGATTAATTTTTTTTTTGTTTGCGTGTTCATAACCAGATCTTGTTCGGTTTGTCGGTGTTGTTAAATAGGTTATGATTTTATTTTCTGCTACGTATTTATTAATTAACTGGATTAATTAATTTCTCTGTCAAAACTCGTTTTTACAAAAGTCAAAAATGATCACCACTGAATCCCAACAAAGAGAACCTATGAATTTTATAATAATGAGGTAAAATTTAATCTAATATATATAGGAGTGAAAGTTTCTACACACCTTGATACTCGGTTACCATTGCAGCCGTGATGGCTAGTATTTGTTTGATTGTCGTGCTTGAATCAACTTCGAAAGACGTTTTATCCCATAATGTGACCTCTATCATGTTCTCTTTGTATATAAGAAGTTGTATGTAAATACGTTGGAGTATTTTAGAATTGGTGGAGAAGTATGATTTTGTGCTTACCTCTCGTCTTGAAGGGAAATCTTTGTTAATATTTTTGAATTTTTGGTTTCAATGATCCTAACATTCTCCACACGTCCGATATAATCTGTTAAAAAAGGGATAATGTCTTGGTTTTAAAAAGCGAGAAGCGCAACGAAGCGACGAGGTCAAAATTTGAAGCGCAAAAGCGGACCGATTTTCGTACGTGAAGCGTACATGTTTAAATAAATCTATAAATTATATATAAAGCACTTATAACACCTGAAACACATTAATGTAAACATCTAAAACACCATAATATAAATATATATCACCTTAAGTAGGAAAAACCAACCGAACCGAACAAGAAACTAATAATAATATTGTACTAAGTAGGAATAGATAATCAAAAGAAGGTCGCTTAAGTGTTTGCAACTATGGTAAATAGAAATATGGCTAAACGCCTAAACTAGTCGTTTTCTTCACTATCTCCATCATTATCAACATCAGTTCCAAGTACCATATCTTCCCCCCGTCTCCACTCACGCCAATGTCCTCTTCCGTCTCTTCATCATCTTCATCAATCAATTCATGCAATCTTTTAGATGATGTTTTTTCTAGAGTAAGTCATAGGAGTAGGGGTGGTGGAAGAAGAAACACCCTTTCCTTTGGATTGATGGGCATTTGATCTTGTTGAATAAATCGGTTCAGATGCCCCGGAAGCCTTGTCAACAGCACGCCATGTCAATCCATCCCCTTCAAACACAAACTCTGAAGTATCTTCATCCTCATCACTATCCATAATACCAACGACCCACTCATTCCTTTCATCAATTTCTTTTAGAAGTATAGGATCGGTGGTGTTCCTTCTTTCATACCGTTGTTTCAATCCACGATTAAACTTTACATACACCAAGTCGTTTAATCGTTTTTGTGCCAATCGGTTTCTTCTCTTGGTATGAAGCTATAAAAATAATAAATTTTAATTAAAAAAATTAACTAAATAATAACTAGAAATAATAAAGTCAACTTACTTGTTGGAAGACACTCCAATTTCTCTCACACCCCGTGGCACTACATGTGAGACTAAGAATCCGAATGGCAAACTTTTGCAACTCTGGAGTATCGCATCCAAAGCTATCCCACCAATCCGCTATTAACAGATGAAAATCCATGAGTTGTCTTTAAATAAGTTGGGAATCATAAAACAAAGTTGTTTTTTTTTACCCGGAGATCTTGTTTTTCTTTGTCGTATAGCCATTGGATCGCCAAAAAGACCACCTGCATCTTGATATAAATCCAACTAGCTACTTATTATGTCTTGAGTTTCTAGATCAGCAACTAATCTTCCAATGCATGCAATCATACCTCGCATAACCGGTCCAGACTTTGCTTTCTCTTTATTGTCATAATAGAACTCAGGATTCAAAAAAAATCCTGCAGCATGTAAAGGCCTATGAAGCTGACATTCCCATCTTTTGTCAATGATCTCAAATGCTTTTTTATACTCATCTTTTCTGTTCAAGAAACTAGCTGCAATGGCGTCCTTAGCCCTTGTCATAGCTTCATATATGTACCCTATGGCTGGCTTCTTATCTCCATCAACAATCCTAAGGACTTTAACAAGCGGTCCTGTCAATTTGAGAGCATATACAATGTTTCTCCAAAATCTTTCTTAAAGAAATGTAGATTCTACTTTCTTCCCACCTACTTCCTTCGCCCACTTTCTACTCTTTCACTCATCAGACACGATCATCCTTCGCAAATTATTCTTTTGCTTGTGCATTTGTGCAAGGGTGATGAACGATGTTGCAAAACGAGTTATCTCGGGCCTATGCAAATTTCTTTGATTTGTGAATCTTCTCATCATGTTCACAAGTCTAGTATGATTGAATATATAGCCATTCGTGAACATTGCGTTTTTCAGACAGTCATTGATCTTTGTAATCTTTCTTATATCCTCTAACATGAGATCAATACAATGAGCACATGGTGTCCAATACAAATGCTTTCTTGAAGCTTCAAAGTACATACCTATGAAGAACAATAGAAGAAAATTGACATCATACAAACATAAGTCTATAACATATTAAATATCATCATGCTTTGTTATAAGTTACTTACCCGTCAATTTATAATTAGATGCATTATCCGTCACCACCTGCACTACATTCTCCTCCCCAACTCCGTCAACCATGTCTTCAAGCATCGCCAACAAACTTTGAGCATCCTTCGTAATCTCTGATACATCCATTGACTTCACAAATACCGACCCTTTTGGAGAATTGACTAAAAAGTTAACAATGTCTTTTTGAACCGTGGAATCACGCCATCCATCTGATAAAATAGAACATCCTTTGACAGCCCATTCTTTTTTGTGATTATGCATCTCCAATGTGGTGTCTTCTACTTCTTTGGTAAGTAAAGGCAACCTCAATTCATGCATAGTTGGTGCTTGAAATCCCGGACCAAACTGTGCCACATTTACCAACATAATTTGAAAGCTATCATAGGTGGCCGCGTGAAAAGGAATACCCGCATCGTAGAACCACCGACCTATCTCCCTGCAAACTTTGGTCCTCAATTCTTTTTTACATATTTCATTTATGGTTTGTTGTCTTCCTCTTTTCTCACTTTTCCTACCTTTTAGTATGGATGCGGGATTTTGAGTAAAATACATATCTATAATCCCTATTTGCCTTGGCTTTTTTGGCACAGGTGCTTGGCTCGAACCACTTGACTTCTTCACCTTTGTTACCACACATTCTTCCTCTTCGTCACCCAAATCATAGTCATCAACCATGGGGTCATATGCTTGTTTAGACTTAGCTTTTTTCAACATATATTCCTTCATCTCTTGTCGTACGTGTTCGGGACACCTACCACATGCTAAAACATCCCTAAATCCACCAACTAAGTGTTGCTTCAGCCGGTATACCCCACCGGATGATGGTTTTCCACAAAACTTGCAAGTCCAACGATTTTTGTTTATCAGGTCTTGTGTGCCATATTTTCTACTCGGTTCAACCTTAGTAGTTGCTTGAACACCTTCACCACCATCAGTAGCCATTTAACTAAACACAATAACACATGATACATACATGTCAAACTACTGTTTAATGAATTAAGCATTTAAAATATTGTTTGACTTTTCAGGTCAAACTAAACACAAGAACCTAATTAGACAGTATAATTGAACACAAAAACATAATGTAAATCTGTTGACATATTCTTTTATAGAATCTGTTTATCTGTAATCTTTTCCACAAAACTTGCAAGAACATAATAACACCACACCTAAATACATAATACAAGAACACAAGTCACAACACCACAAGAGACGATCGGACTATAACATATAATATGAAGAGGCAAAAGAAAAAAATAACAGTATAACACATTTAAACTACTGTTTTAGAACTACTGTTGAAAAAATAACAGGACAACAGAAGATCAGAAGAACAGGACATTTAAGATAAACTACTTGCTTAAGATAAACTACTTTTTTAGAACAAACTTTACAGCATGAAACGAAAAAAACATGAACAGGCAACAGAAGATCAACAGAGAGAATCAGAAGAAGAAAAAAAGAAACATGAAAAGGAGAATCACCTTGCAATTTGGATGTGGACTGGAGGAAAGGGAGAATCGCAGCTTGGAACCCCTTGATTTTACCGCCGAATGAGAATTAGGGTAAGAATTGGGAAAAGTACGGCCTGATTTTACCGCCATTCACTTCAGCAGATCTATCGGGCCCTATCGGGCCTTTATTTACCAAAATAATAAGCCTACTAGATTAAAAACACCCACCAGCCCACTATAACCAAGTCATGTACATAAATCGGCCTATTCTATCGCTTCATGATTCCTCGAAAAGCGACCAACTCGCACGAGTCTTGTACTGTGTTCGAGTTGTGTTACAAGACTCGCAGAAACTGGCGCCCCAAGTCGAGTTGCGAGTTACTCGCGAGTACGCGCGATTTTTAAAACCAAATGTAAATGTAGTTGCAATCAGATGGAATAGTAAATAATTATACTTAACGGTTAGTAGTTTGTGGTTTCTCTTCCGGCTTTCCAACTCATTATAGGTTGCAAAGTTGTAATTATAAGTCGGTATCTTCTTGTGGAGGAGTGGTACAAATGATGCTCTCTTGCCAATTCTAAGAGATGCGGTGTGCGGCACAACGACCATATAAGTCCTTGAGGAATTGATAATTATGATGTTAAAATATAACATGACTGAATTTTGATTATGGAGTCGAAGTATTCCTCTTCATTTGAATCAACAATTGCCTCAATTGCATCACCCTGAGAAGATAAATTAAATCATATCAGTACAAAGTGTGTTTGACATCATCTAAGGTATATGTAAAAAATATTACATTAATATCCACTAATAGATAACATAAATCTGGCTTTTTGGAGTGTGGCTTCCATTTTTTAATAACTCTAACTTCAAGTGGGTCATGCTTGTCTTCGGGGTTAATGTCGGAGATCCTTTTGCAAGACATCAGATTGATGAATTTCTGCTGATATAGAAAGACAATGAAAGTGAATAGTAATTAATAGTTTGAAGAAATCATGTACAAAAGCAATGTTTGTAGAAAAATCAATTTCAAGTTTGGTAATAAAACAACCTTTTGTTAAAGTTTGATTTCATTTAAGAAATCCGAGTAGACGATATTTTTTTTTACGTTGTTTTCCTCGTTTTCTAGTGGGACTGTTAGAATTTTAGTGCATTCCTCTAGAAAAGGCTACATATAGTTGTCCGTGTCCGAAAACTGGTTCTGGTAAGTAAACCCCTATTTTGTTTAACGATTGGCCTTGGCTTTTGTTGATTGTCATTGCATAACATAACTTTATAGGGAATTGTTTTCTTTTGAAAGAGAAAGGCAATTCTTTATCGTTATGAGTAAGATTTATTCGTGGTACGTATACACGATGGCCAATTGATGTCCCAGTCATAATTTGTGCCTCAACAATTCTCGGTAATAGTTGTGTACCTATTAGTCATGTTCCGTTACATAAACCGGCTGTTTGATTTAAATTTCGTAGTAGTATGATTGGAGCATTAACCTTTAATTCAAGACAATGAGGTGGAAGTCCATTAAAATTTAGTAAATTTAGGTAGTCTGTAGGATAAAGCATTTCAGTGTCACCATTAGCTCCTCCATGAGGGATTATTGAATCCGAGCTTAGGTGCTTTGTGGTTGTACCAGGTGTCATATTAAGAACCATAATATTGATTTCATCCACTGTGTTGTTTTTAGGGCATACAATTGCCTTCGTAGAAAGCGTTGTAGCAGATGGGTTTTCTATATTGTGGTTGTCATAGATGAACCTAATAATCTCAAATAGTGCGTTCTCTTGGAAAGGTATTACGTAAGTTGATGGTATATGGATAAGTCTTGTGTTTGTGGTTCGTCTTTATCAGGTGTACCAAGAGTACCGTCACCCACATCAAGCAGCCAATATGAGAAACTTGCAATCTCTGCCTTATGTTTTGGAGCAAGATTTGGTTTATGGAGCCGCATGTTTTCAGTTAATTTTTAAATTTTAAAATATTTCCATAAGTATGACCGTGGGAGCGATGAAGCTAAGATAGTTGTTTTTGATGCTTTAGGTTTAATCGGGAGCGTTTGTCTAAGATCACCTCCAAGTAAGACTGACTTACCTCCAAATGGTTGCTTTTGGTTATTAGAAAGGTCTCTAAGGCTTCTATCCAATGATTCAAAGCATTTTCGATCGTTCATTGGAGCCTCGTCCCAAATAGTTAATGTAGTTTCGGTTAATAGTTGTGCTAGATGGGGGCCTTTTTTAATGTGACATATGGAATCATCTGTTAAGTCTAAAGGAATTTTAAATCGAGAATGAGCGGTCCTTCCGGAGGGTAATAATAACGAAGCTATGTCTAAAGCTGCGACGACTAAAACAATCTTACCTTCTAAACGTAATGTTGAAATTATTGTAGACCACATATATGTTTTCCCAGTGCCACCATGACCATACACGAAAGTAGTAGTTGTGCATTAGAAGCTAATGTAGTTGTGACAACCTCATAAATGGTTTTTTGGTTGTGGGAGTAGATGTGAGCGTAGTGAGTCATGTTCTATGGCAAGTCTTTGTTTGTCGTAATTTTTTTCTTCCATAAGTAATTTATTTCTTAAAGTTTCAAGTAGGTTTGTTCGTGGCATTGGAAGGCCATAATCAATTAATGACGACCCTGAAGGTCCTGATCAAAGGAGGAATTCAATTTCATAAAGCACGTAATGTTTTATGTCTTCATTGTTCATAGGTCTAAATTTTTGTATTGCATCATCACTCATTTTATGCCATTGTTTGTCCCATAGTTGTTTCGGATTTTATATATCACAGTATAAAAGCATGTGAATGAATAGAGAGCGTAATTCAGTGGCAGTTGCCCAAGTGGCAGCCTCCTCAAATGTGTGAGACCATTCTGCATCGTCTTCAAGTAAACCTAGTTTCTCACATGCATTGCGAAATGTGGGACATATTTCGCCTGAGATTGTTCGAATGTCATCAAAGGTTTGGCAGCCTCGCTGGTGAGCTAATAACATTCATAAGTAGAAAGTTTCATCACAACTTGGATGTATGTATATAAGTCTTCCGACTGCCGGTGTTCTATTTGTTGATCTTCTAATCCAACTTCTAGTCCTATTATCCCATTGAAATTCTAAAAGGGAATCAATGTATCGAAGATGACGACCATTTCTTGAAATTGGTTATTACGAAGCCATTCAGTCAAAGTTCGCTTTATGAATAGGTTTGTTACAATCGTGTCTAGATTTTCAGTATCCTTGAAACTTATATTCTGCATGTTTTCTAGATGTACATATAACACTTGAACAGGAGGAGTTCTATCATGAATTTGAAATTCAAATATTCTCTAAGATGCCTCATGTGGACAAATGAAGCGTCCATCAACAAAGTTACTGATTTCATCAATATCGCAATTGGAGTTGTTTTGTGCATAAATTGTAGTAGGCTCTTTCGTAATTTTATATCGCATATGATCGGCGCCTTTTGATATGTATTTAAATAGGTACTTGATTAGCATGCTCCAGTCACAATATTCAACATTGATATGAGCTTGGTAATGTAGGAATAGAACTTTATTATACGGTACAACATAGGAATTGTCTAATGCAATTCCTTTCTTAAGAACGGAGTTTCTATTTGATCGTCTGCAGTAGTCCACGTACCTGTTATTGTCAAATGAAGTTGTTGGCTCGTAATCCTTTGGAAACTTCTTTGAGCATGAACCTGTGGTCATGCATGGTGCGTTAGGTTTGACGATTCCACACGGGTCGTGCATCATCAGTTATGTTACAACTTTGTACAACTGTGGTTCCAATACGGGGTCTGAATTTCAGCTGAAATGAAGTTATCAATTTCTTGTGCATAACTTATTCTATGTGATTGAGTTACCCATAATAACAAATGGTAATGAGGTAGGCCTCTTTTCTGAAACTCTATTGTGTATAAATCTACACGAATAAATGCATAGAATTAGAAGAATAATCGATTTAGAAATTGAATTTGTAACGAAGATATATAGAACTTAATGGATTACCTGCAGCTACTTGGCCAAAGGGTTTTGTAGTCTTTAGGAAATTGATTAATGAATTTACTTTAATTTGAAATACCCTGGCAATTATATCCGGACTATCTTGCGCTTTAAGTGAAGGAAATTGAGCTATATATCTTTCAATTTCTTTCCATTTGACATTACACATGAAGGTAATAAAGTATTATGGATTTTCGTGTACTCGACATATAGCTAGTGCATCTTGGTAGTGCTTGTACATATAGCGTGGACCTCCTGTAAAAGATGATGGTAAGATTGTTCGGTTGCCAATGGAACGACCCTCAGTGTCACCTCGACGAACTGCGTCATGAATGCCTTCAATAATTTCTATTTTAAATATATTCTGATTCATTTTGATATAGTCAAGGCGGTTTTGTTCAATGCAAATTTTTTGTAACTGTAGAACATGTTCATGGTCAAATTTTTTTCGCGTTCTTCACCATGGTTTTGGAAGCGTAAGTCAAGAGACAATCCACTCTCGCCATATATGTATAACAAAGGATATTGCAATGCCATATATAAAGGGTGCATTTTGTTTATTCTTTGTGGATAGCCATCTTTATGTCGAATGACTATGTCATAGTCATTAGCTGTAGGATCATCCTCGCAAACAATTTCACCTAGGGAGCCAGGTGAAGGTCTATCGTAGCACATTGTATTGTGAGAATTATAAAGACGAATAGCAAAATTAGACATATCGGTTGATTGGCATAGTTCCTTAGCTGTGTGAAAAATCTTAACTAATTCATTACTGTTATCTAGCACGTTAGTAAGAGATGTAACAATTTCGGTTGTAAGTCTTGATCGTGTTTCAGAATTAAAAAATCGAAGTCTGTTAGTAACTTCATTCTCCGTATCGTATATATACATTTGCAAAAGGCGAGGACTTTTATCTGGTGGAGGGCATAAAGAGCTTAGCCAGTGGTGAACCTGACCTTCAATTTTAAAAACATAAGGGCCCGAATTGTTATTAATAGTATCGCCAACTTTTGAGCCAAATGAGGTCATAGAAACACATAGAGTTGTATGTGTCGAGTATGAAGGCTTTTAGGTCAGCCGGCCCTAAGGTCTGTCGGGTTTTGGGCTGGGCCCCATCTGGGCCTGACTTGTTGGTTAAGCTATTAACCCTAGACTATTCTCTATATATATATGATGCAATAGCCTTATAATTCTTTGAGCACCTAAATATAATACACCCCTAATTACAGCAAGTGGACGTAGGTCATACCGGCCGAACCACTATAAATCTCGTGTCGTTTATTCATTTTAGCGTGTTGCGTGTATTGTGTTCGTGTGATACCTAACAACTAGTATCAGAGCTTGGCTCTTGATCGTATCACACTCACAGCCGCTCCGGAGTAACTAGGGTTTCTGACCGTCGCCGCCGTCATCGTCGAAATTAGGGTTTCAGCCCTGAAGTTGTTCTTCGTCGCTGTTACAGTTGGAATCGGTCTAGGATTCTGATTCTGTGGTAGCCGACATCCTTTTTCGATTAGTTTTAGCCGCCACAGCCTTCGTCGGAGCTAGGGTTCCGCCGCGCCGCTGTCGGAATCTTATTTTCAGGTTCTGTCTTGATTGATTTTGCCTATTTGAGGTTCAATTTCAGTCTAGATCATCGAAAACAGCCTTTAGTCACCGGAATTTAATATTCCAGCCGGGTTTTGTCGCCGGAATTGTGACCTCAGCTGTTTCAGTCACCGGAAAAGCTACCAACCATCATCATCTGCTAGGGTTCAGCCGTTTGCTGCCCTCCAGCCGCCTGTTCAGGCCGCTACTGATGTCCATCACTGCCCACTGCCGCCAGAACAGATTAGTACTCGTTTCTGTTCTTGTTTTCGCTTCCACATATACAGTTTGTTACTGTTTTTTAATTATACGAACTCGGTTGTCACCAGTTTCTTAGAGTCTTGATTAGGACGGTGTTCAATAGAAGAGTTAACAAGTTCAGGCACCGGCCACTGCTGTGTTTGTTCACTGTTGTCAGACTCTGATTCGACTCGTTACAACCTTGCAGTTTGTTTTAAATGGCAGAGGACCTGGATTCTGTGCTAGAAACACCGCCCGCACCAATAGCACCAGCTTAGTTAGCTCTTGATTAAAAGGCTAAGTTAACGATTAGGCTTGCTCTGTCTATGAATGTTGACTACAACATCCTAGATGAAACCATAGCACGTGGAATAATGGAGGCGTTTTCCAACATGTATGAAAAGCCTTCAGCGGCAAACAAAGTCTTTTTGATTCGGGAGTTGGTTAATACGCGTATGAAAGAGAGAGGTTCTATCAGTAATCACATCAACCTCTTTAACTCCCGTCTGAGACGTTTAGCGTCAGTTAAATTCAAAATTGAGGATGAATTACAAACCTCCTTACTCTTATCTTCATGACCTGACAGCTGGTCAGGAACCATCACTGCAGTCACTAGTTCAGTTAATTCTAACGAGTTAACTTTCAGTAAAGTTCGTGACTTGATTCTAAATGAAGATTCTATAAGAAGAAGCATCGGGGAATCATCTAACTCCTTGTTAAGCACTGAATCAAGAGGAAGGAAGAATGACAAAGGGAGGAATAGAGGTAGGTCTAAATCCAGAAAAAGAGGCCAATCAAAACCAAGGGCTGACATTGAATGCTGGAATTGCAAAGAAAATGGTCATTTTAGGAGCCAGTGTCCTAAACCCGCAGTTGCTAAGAACAATAAAGAGGTGAACAACGTAACAGGCGATGAAGAAGAAGTAGAAGATGATGCTCTCATTTGCCGCGTTGAAAATACTATCGAGTCCTGGATCATGGATTCAGGAGCTTCTTTTCACGCCGACACTTGACATTGCAGGGATAGGTGACGTTGATCTAAAACTCACACTCGGAACCACTTGGACATTGAAAGATGTCATAGTAATTCCCAACTTGAAGAGGAAATTAATTTCAGTTGGTCTGCTGGATGACCAATGTCATGGGGTTTTCTTCGGGGGTGGTCAGTGGAAGGTTATCAAGGGCACTCTCGTGATTGCACATGGAAAGAAGAGGGGGACACTGTACATGGTGGAGGTAGGGGTGTTCAAAACTGGATATCCAAAATTTCGGATATCCGAAAATTTTGGATAGTTGATTTTACTATCTGAATCCGTATCCGAAATTTCGGATATCCAAAATCTAAAAAAAATTGTAGAGTTCGGTTTGAATTCATCATAAACTACTTGTTTTCAAACAAAAGTGACTTCCAAATTGAATTCAGAAACATGAATAGCTGAATACTTGTTTTGGATTTAACATCAATAACCCCATTTTCCCAAACACTCTTCAACAGTTCAACTTCAACACACCCCTCTCTGCAAAAACCTTTTTCACATTTTCTTTCACTTTTTGCAAAAACCCTTTTCCTAAAATGAAAGTTAAATCAAACTCTAAACTGATGTTTGAATCATAATTGGAGATTTGAAACAACTATTAGTAATTACCTTTCAATCGTGGAACACATATGAGTCGGCCGACTAGCGCGGAACGTATAACGCAGGCGGAGTTGAGGAGCGTGGAACGCGGGTGGTCGGATTTGAGGTCTGAGGAGCGAAGCGTGGCGTCAGTTGGCAGCAGTCGGGGTTGGATTGGAGGTCTGGGGCTGAGGAGCAAACTTGGTGGCTGCGATGTGAGTGCGTGCTTCTGTTTGAAGAAGTCTGAATGGACTTTAGGGTTTGAAGAAGTGGGATATGTTTAATTATTTGTTTGTATTAAATAATCAAAAAAAAATATTTCGGATTCGGATATCCGAAATATTCCAAGATTAATATCCGAATCCGAAAATTCGGATATCCGAATTTTCGGATAGTTCGGATTCGGAATTTTGGATAATTCGGATTCGAATTTTTTGAACACCCCTAGGTGGAGGTACCCGCCGACGGTGTTAATGCCATGACTTCGGGTCTGAGTCCATCTAATTTGTGGCACCAGTGACTCAGACATATGAGTGATAAAGGTTTGAAAATGTTGGCCGATAAGGGGAAGTTTCCAGACTTAAAGAAAGTTAAAACCGGATTCTGCGAACCATGCGTTCTCGGTCAACAGAAGAAAGTCACATTCTTGAAGACAAGTCAGGCACCAAAAGCTCAGAAACTGGAGCTTATTCATTCGGATGTTTATGGACCTACTTCAGTCCAATCGGTAGGAAGGTCTTCCTATTGAGATTAAACACGATCACACACGAACGCACACACACGAAAGCAGTAATGAACACAGGGTTTAACGTGGTTCGGTCTAAACTGACCTACGTCCACAGGGGTCAACTAGGATATTCTTTATTAGAGGTGATACAAATTACAAGTACAAAGCATTTTATTTATAGAGACTAAACTAGAGTTAGGAAACTTAATCCCCAAGTAAACCTAATTACGGCCCAAACTAAATTAGGCTTAGCAACCAGGCTAGGGTCGGCTGCCCTAAAAGGCCTACTAACCAACAATCTCCTACTCGAAGGCTTTGAATGCTTTCGTCTGCTCTCTCAAATGTACTTATGTAATCTATCAACAGAACTTTATGCTCCTCCTCCTAGTTACCACAGCCTTCTCAACAATTAACATGAAGGCTCGTTGAAGCTCCCCTAAGCTTTAACTCATCAGTCACAACTGGTGACTCGTTCTCTGTCTCTGCCTGCTCCCACTATAACCAACCCGTTACACTGCTGGCATCTGAAACAAACTGAGAACCCACACTCTCCATCATAAGCAAGTAATCCAGTGGAGAGACTTTTTCGGTCGAAATGTTGGTCTTCTTTACCCATTGGAGCACTGGAGCTATAACTGAAACACGACATGTGCTCCCACTGTCACGATGCCCTCTACCTAGTTTAACCTTCCGAACTCGTTCTTCCTGAATCTACACTTTGACTCCGGGTTGCTCACTTGCAAAGCAAACCCTCTTCTACCCATGAGATTCTGTGAACTGGACTTTGGTTTCTTTTCTGAACCAGGACAACCTCTCCTTCAGACGGTATACTGACCATAGAAAGCTAACCCCTCTTTCTTCCTAGAGCCATGACAAGATTACTTTTAACCACCTTCCACTGACCGTTCCCAAACTTAACTTCGTGTCCTTGTTCATCTAACTGTCCGACATAAATGAACCTTTTCTTCAAACTTGGAATTACCTTGACATCCTTCAAAGTCCATGAACCGGCTGAAGTCTTCAGATCTATGTCACCCATTCCCGTAACCTCAAGAACATCATCGTTCTCCAGTCTTACCTTCCCAAAATCCCTTTCTTTCAGATTCCGCAATGCTTCACTTGTAACATCCCGAGTTTTAGAGCACGAGAGAATTCACGAGGAATTAAAACTTAAATAGAAAGAAAGGAAGCGGGCTTGGGCCGGGGTGAATGGGCCGAAAGGGGAAGGGTTTGGGCCCTTATAGGCCTCAAGAGCAACCCAAAGGCCCCATTTCCATCCTCATTTCCGGATTCTAGAGAGAGAAAGTGAGAGAGAGTCTAGAGAGAAAGTCCCGGTTTTTGGATTAAAGCTTCAAGGATCGTTAGTAAGAGTCTCGTGAGTGTTTAGCAACGAAAAGGAAGTGATTACAGGTAACCGATTCTCCTAGATCTGAGTTTTAGTTCGTTTTTGGGTTTTTCGGGTTTTGGGTGAAAAGGAGATGTTAATCGGATGAAACTGAAAGATAAGCATAGATTTGAGTTCCTTAATGGAAAACGAACGTTTTGAATGCAAACAGGTTCGGGATCTTGAAGTGATCAGACCCGAATGCGAAAGTTAGGGTTTTCGCCAAGAACAGGTCGTGCGCACTTGCTAAGTGCGCACAGAGCAGGTCCTGCGCACTTGCTAAGTGCGCAGGAAGAGGAGCCTGCGCACTTGCTAAGTGCGCAGGAAGAGGAGCCTGCGCACTTGCTAAGTGCGTAGGAAGAGGAGCCTGCGCACTTGCTAAGTGCGCAGGAAGCAGTGTCTGCGCACTTGCTAAGTGCGCAGGCATCAGGACTGATTAAGTAAAGTCAGTATGTTAGAGTGGTTAAACCGTTTAGCGTCGAGTTAAGTCTGATAAGTATCAAATTGCTATGATTGTTCAGATTGTGTGAGATCCAGTAGACCGTTGCAGCTTAGATACCAGGTGAGTTCTAATCCCCTTTTTGCCTTCTTTAGGGGTGGTATGCATACTTAGTGTAAAGCGTTTATTATATTTTATATATTATAAACTGAAGTGAAAAGCTATGTTTAGTGTAAAGTTTAAAAGAGGCAAAAGTATGTTTTCAGTAACGTAAGATATATCATTTGGCAAGCGTTTACTATATTTTTATATACATAAACAAAGGCATGATATATGTGCTAGTATGTTTTCAGTAAAGTAAGATATATCATTTGGCAAGCGTTTACTATATTTTCATATACATAAACAAAGGCATGATATATATGATAAGCTATGTTTCAGAAAGTAAGATGTATTTTATGATAAGCTATGTTTCAGAAAGTAAGATGTATTTTATGATAAGCTATGTTTCAGAAAGTAAGATGTATTTTATGATAAGCTATGTTTCAGTAAAAGCAAAGATATATCATTTGGCAAGCGTTTACTATATTTTTATATACATAAACAAAGGCATGATATATGTGTTAAGATATATTTCAGTAAAAGCAAAGATATATCATTTGGCAAGCGTTTACTATATTTTTATATACATAAACAAAGGCATGATATATGTTAAGTTATGAACAAGATTTACAGAAAGTTTTATGAACAGTAAAGTGAACAGTTTTCCTTCGGGAATATGTACCAGCTATAAAGGTCCTTGGGACAGATGTTACTTGTACAAGATGTCAGATATGGGTTCTACCCATTAGTAAGAACCTTTGGGTTCGTTAACGGTTATACAACTGGGATGAGTGACGGCGGTTGCTCGGGAGGTCCACGCAACCTCCCCTTAGCGGTAATGTCGGTTCATGGACGTTAGCCATGGGGGCATTGACCAGGTACTCGTCGGTTCATGGACGTTAGCCATGGGGGCGGTACAGTAGTAACAAAAGGAATTGACGGTTAAGCGGTAATGTCGGTTCATGGACGTTAGCCATGGGGGCATTGACCAGGTATTCGTCGGTTCATGGTCGTTGACCATGGGGGCGGTACAGTAGTGACAAGGAATTGACGGATAAGCGGTATTGTCGGTTCATGATCGTTGATCATGGGGGCATTGACCAGGTACTTGTCGGTTCATGGATGTAAGCCATGAGGGCAGTACAGTAAAGAGGAATTGACGGTTTATAATACGTTTTAAACTGTTTGAAAAGTAAAGTGTTAAGTTAGCCTTAATGGCAGTATATATGTTTGAAAAGTAAAGTGTCAAGTTTAGCCTTAATGGCAGTATATGTGTTTTAGTAAATCCTTTGAAAAATTGATTTAAAGTAAACGTTAGAACTCACTCAGCGTTGCTGATTTTTAGTATGCATATCAGTTAAGTGCAGGTTAGTTGACGGATGTGGATGCTTGGTTTAGAGAGAAGAGTTACCCGAAGATCAGTGTCTGGCATCCCGTTTATGTTTTATGTAATGTTTCTTTTGATTATGTTGATTAAGACAAGTTTCAGTTGTAATTGGCTAGTTAAGTTTTGACATGTATGTTTCCGCTGCGTATGTTGAGATTTTAAAACGTTTCCGCTGTGTTAATGAATGTCTTATGTTTAAAAGTGCTATGTGTTGATGAGTAAATTCAATAAGTGAGGTCTCCCGGGGTTGGGGCCTCACAAGTTGGTATCAGAGCCATAGTTTGAGAGATTTGGACATCCCCGATGTCCAGACTTAAACTGAGAATGGGACCAAGTAGCGGATGCCAGTACGGGTAACTCAAGCCAAAGCATCAGAAGCGTATAGTAAGTAAAGTTTACCTTTTAGAGTGTCAAGATAAGAATAGAGGCTTTAGTGGAATCATGAAAGCGAATAAATGGAAAACGAGAAGTGATGTAATGGTTAATTGCAGATGGCCAGTGTATATTAACATCTTACCTTACTTATTGTGTTCTACATATTCTATAGCATGATGAAATTAAATCCTTTTGTTCTTTATCTTCCAGTTAGAAATGGCTAGACGTGGAGGAACTAGAGGGGGTGGAGGAGGAAGACGTGGTGGGAGTACAGGCCGCCACGGTGGAGCTAGCACAAACCAAGTGATTGAGGGGAGTGTTCACACTACCCATACTGATACAGTAGTCAGCCAACACAATGCTGAACATGTGGAAGGAGATGATCAGACGTTTGAGTTTGAACCAGTAGTACAAGCAGCTCTCGGTCGTGAGTTTACCAGACTGCTGAAGGAAACCTTACCGGTTATACTAGACGAAGCGTTGAGGAAGGCTAAGGAGAACTCCAATGTAATCCCAGCCCCTGAAGGGCCAGTGGTGCTTCCAGCTGCGGGAGGACCAATCTTGGTGGAGAATGTTGCACCGCCTACCCGCGGATGCGATTACAAGGCATTTCGTGGTTGTGATCCCCCTGAGCTAACTGGGGAGAAAGAAGCAGCATATACTTTAGATTGGATCAATGGCATGGAATCCACCATCAGCCTCAGTGACTGTCGACCGGATCAAGCGGTCAGGTTCGCAGCTAAGTCACTAAAGGGAGAGGCAGCACACTGGTGGGAGACTGTGAAACAAGCGAAGGGTGACCAAGCGGTCGAGCTAATGAGGTGGAATGATCTGAAGGCGTTAGTAATTTTGAAGTTCTGCCCTAAGAATGAAGTCCACAAGGTGGAGAGAGAGTTCCTGACTTTGCAAGCCGGACTCATGACTCACAGACAATATACTTCCAAGTACAACGAACTGGCACGCCTGGTGCCTCATCTTGTAACCACAGAAGAGAGGAGGATTCATTATTATATTCAAGGGTTGCCTCCAAAGATACGTACATTTGTAAATGCCAACACACCGAGTACCTTTGAGTCGGTGGTCGTTCTGAGTGGAGTTGTCTACGATGACATTGCATCTGAAGTCATTTCTAAAGCGCCTATGAAACAAGCGGCTAAGCGGACTGGGGAGGACCTTCAGGGTCCTAATGATAAGAGGTCAAGGTTAGAAGCGGAGGGTTTGTGTGGAAAATATGGAAAAAGGCACGGGGGAGAGTGCAGAGCTGGGCAGGTAGGATGTTTCAAGTGTGGCAGGTTTGGACACCAATCGCGGGACTGCCCGGAAAGGCCAAGATGCCATAACTGTGGGGAACAGGGACACAGGAGCCGAGATTGCAGGAAACCCAAGAAAGCGGAAGCGGGAGGATCCGGAAAGGGTAAGGCTGCAGAGAAGGAACCTTACATCAACAAGGCCACAGCAAGGGTTTACCAGATGACTCAGTAAGGTGCGTTGCAAGCTCTTATTTGTTATATGGCAAGTTTATATTATTATTTCCTTACAAAATTAGTTAGCCCCATTAGTCTAGATGCCTTAGAATTTGAGATAGCCCAAGGTCAAGCCCTCAGTGGTAGTTAATCACAATGGCCTTCATGACCGAGCTGCCTTGCATAGCTATGGTTTATGCCACCCATTCTGTGATTAGCTATCAGTATAGCTTATGGCAGGTTTCGAGGACGAAACCTATTGTAAGGAGGGTAGACTTGTAACATCCCGAGTTTTAGAGCACGAGAGAATTCACGAGGAATTAAAACTTAAATAGAAATAAAGGAAGCGGGCTTGGGCCGGGGTGAATGGGCCGAAAGGGGAAGGGTTTGGGCCCTTATAGGCCTCAAGAGCAACCCAAAGGCTCCATTTCCATCCTCATTTCCGGATTCTAGAGAGAGAAAGTGAGAGAGAGTCTAGAGAGAGAAAGTCCCGGTTTTTGGATTAAAGCTTCAAGGATCGTTAGCAAGAGTCTCGTGAGTGTTTAGCAACGAAAAGGAAGTGATTACTAGTAACCGATTCTCCTAGATCTGAGTTTTAGTTCGTTTTTGGGTTTTTCGGGTTTTGGGTGAAAAGGAGATGTTAATCGGATGAAACTGAAAGATAAGCATAGATTTGAGTTCCTTAATGGAAAACGAACGTTTTGAATGCAAACAGGTTCGGGATCTTGAAGTGATCAGACCCGAATGCGAAAGTTAGGGTTTTCGCCAAGAACAGGTCGTGCGCACTTGCTAAGTGCGCACAGAGCAGGTCCTGCGCACTTGCTAAGTGCGCAGGAAGAGGAGCCTGCGCACTTGCTAAGTGTGCAGGAAGAGGAACCTGCGCACTTGCTAAGTGCGCAGGGAGGGAAGCCTGCGCACTTGCTAAGTGCGTAGGAAGAGGAGCCTGCGCACTTGCTAAGTGCGCAGGAAGCAGTGTCTGCGCACTTGCTAAGTGCGCAGGCATCAGGACTGATTAAGTAAAGTCAGTATGTTAGAGTGGTTAAACCGTTTAGCGTCGAGTTAAGTCTGATAAGTATCAAATTGCTATGATTGTTCAGATTGTGTGAGATCCAGTAGACCGTTGCAGCTTAGATACCAGGTGAGTTCTAATCCCCTTTTTGCCTTCTTTAGGGGTGGTATGCATACTTAGTGTAAAGCGTTTATTATATTTTATATATTATAAACTGAAGTGAAAAGCTATGTTTAGTGTAAAGTTTAAAAGAGGCAAAAGTATGTTTTCAGTAACGTAAGATATATCATTTGGCAAGCGTTTACTATATTTTTATATACATAAACAAAGGCATGATATATGTGCTAGTATGTTTTCAGTAAAGTAAGATATATCATTTGGCAAGCGTTTACTATATTTTCATATACATAAACAAAGGCATGATATATATGATAAGCTATGTTTCAGAAAGTAAGATGTATTTTATGATAAGCTATGTTTCAGAAAGTAAGATGTATTTTATGATAAGCTATGTTTCAGAAAGTAAGATGTATTTTATGATAAGCTATGTTTCAGTAAAAGCAAAGATATATCATTTGGCAAGCGTTTACTATATTTTTATATACATAAACAAAGGCATGATATATGTGTTAAGATATATTTCAGTAAAAGCAAAGATATATCATTTGGCAAGCGTTTACTATATTTTTATATACATAAACAAAGGCATGATATATGTTAAGTTATGAACAAGATTTACAGAAAGTTTTATGAACAGTAAAGTGAACAGTTTTCCTTCGGGAATATGTACCAGCTATAAAGGTCCTTGGGACAGATGTTACTTGTACAAGATGTCAGATATGGGTTCTACCCATTAGTAAGAACCTTTGGGTTCGTTAACGGTTATACAACTGGGATGAGTGACGGCGGTTGCTCGGGAGGTCCACGCAACCTCCCCTTAGCGGTAATGTCGGTTCATGGACGTTAGCCATGGGGGCATTGACCAGGTACTCGTCGGTTCATGGACGTTAGCCATGGGGGCGGTACAGTAGTAACAAAAGGAATTGACGGTTAAGCGGTAATGTCGGTTCATGGACGTTAGCCATGGGGGCATTGACCAGGTATTCGTCGGTTCATGGTCGTTGACCATGGGGGCGGTACAGTAGTGACAAGGAATTGACGGATAAGCGGTATTGTCGGTTCATGATCGTTGATCATGGGGGCATTGACCAGGTACTTGTCGGTTCATGGATGTAAGCCATGAGGGCAGTACAGTAAAGAGGAATTGACGGTTTATAATACGTTTTAAACTGTTTGAAAAGTAAAGTGTTAAGTTAGCCTTAATGGCAGTATATATGTTTGAAAAGTAAAGTGTCAAGTTTAGCCTTAATGGCAGTATATGTGTTTTAGTAAATCCTTTGAAAAATTGATTTAAAGTAAACGTTAGAACTCACTCAGCGTTGCTGATTTTTAGTATGCATATCAGTTAAGTGCAGGTTAGTTGACGGATGTGGATGCTTGGTTTAGAGAGAAGAGTTACCTGAAGATCAGTGTCTGGCATCCCGTTTATGTTGTATGTTATGTTTCTTTTGATTATGTTGATTAAGACAAGTTTCAGTTGTAATTGGCTAGTTAAGTTTTGACATGTATGTTTCCGCTGCGTATGTTGAGATTTTAAAACGTTTCCGCTGTGTTAATGAATGTCTTATGTTTAAAAGTGCTATGTGTTGATGAGTAAATCCAATAAGTGAGGTCTCTCGGGGTTGGGGCCTCACAAGTCTACTATGGGTAGCATGGAATGAAGCACCAGAATCCATCACCCATGAATCTATAGCATACTCTACGCAACAAACCAGTTCGTCCTCTACTACAAGCTGATTCACCTCGTTTCTATCATCCTCTTTCTTAACACTCGGACACTGATTTCTAAAATGTCATTGTTCCTTACAGTTCCAACAAGTTATATCATTACGAGTCCTAGACTGACTCCTCCTCCCGCTCCCACTACTTTTGTTATTCTTTCTTCCACTACCAACATTCAGTAATTCACTCGATGATTTACCCGTGCTTCTCCTTCTAGAATCTTCTTTCAGAATCAAATCACGAACTTTGCTGAAAGTTAACGCATCAGAATCGATTGAACTGGTGACATCAGTGATTGTTCCTGACCAGTTGTCAGGCAATGAAGATAATAGTAAGCAAGCTTGCAATTCATCATCAATTTTGAATTTTTATTGACGCTAAACGTCTCAAGTGAGAGTTAAAGAGATTTATGTGATCAGTTACGGAACCTCCCTCTTTCATGCATGTATTAACTGACTCTCGAATCAGAAACACCTTGTTCGCTGCTGAAGGCTTCTCGTACATGTTCGACAACGCTTCCATGATTCCACGTGCTGTGGTTTCATGTAGGATGTTGTATGCAATATTCATAGACAGAGCAAGTCTAATCGTTGACTTAGCCTTTTTGTCAAGAGCTAACCATGCTGGTGTAATTGTTGCAGGCGGTGATTCTAGCACCGAATCCAAATCCTTCTGTATGAGCAAATCCGTGATTTGCATTCTCCACCATCCAAAATTCTGACCATCGAACTTCTCTATCTTGGTCTTTCCTTCTTCAGCCATTATCCAATTGAGTAACGATAACTGGTTTGTGGTCTCGTTTCTCTGATCTTCACAAACGGCTTTCTGAAACACGCTGGTCAAACTGATCTCTACGCAAAACCAAAAAAAAATCAGGAACGAAACAGCAAAATGTTGTTTGACTTTCTGTTGACTGGTCAACGTTGACCAAAGTTGACCGGCATGGTCAACAACAACTTCCGGGGCAGATCTGTGTTTTTTACTGTTCGCGGTACTGTAGCGGCGGCGACACTGTAGCGGCGTATTGTAGCGACGGCGGTACTGTTCACGACGGGTACTGTAGCGGCGGAACCCTAATCTGGCGGCGGCAAACAGTCAACGGTTCGTGTGATCTGATCTCGAGCCAAAGCTCTGATACCAGTTGTTGGGATTAAACACAAACACACCCACACGAAAGCAGTAATGAACACGGGGTTTAACGTGGTTCAGTCTAAACTGACCTACGTCCATGGGTTGCAACTAGGATATTCTTTATTAGAGGTGATACAAATTACAAGTACAAAGCATTATATTTATAGAGACTAAACTAGGGTTAGGAAACTTAATCCCCAAGTAAACCCAATTAGCCAAATTGAATTAGGCTTAGCAACCGGGCTAGGGCCGGCTGCCCTTGACCTGTGCCTGCCCTAAAAGGCCTACGAACCCAACACTTCCTACTATGTGACATTCATTGACGATGCAACGCGAAAGGTATGGGTTTATTTTCTCAAAAATAAATTTGAAGTCTTTAATACCTTTAGGAAATGGAAAATTGTTGTTGAAAATGAAACTTATTTGAAGGTCAAATGCCTGAAGTCGGACAATGGTAGAGAATACATCTGCAAAGAATTCATTGATTATTGTGTCGATCAGGGAATCAAGATGATCAAGACAGTGCCAGGAACTCCTCAGCAAAATGGAGTTGCAGAACGAATGAACAGAACTCTTAATGAAAGGGCGAGGAGCATGAGGTTAAACACGGGGCTCCCCAAAATGTTCTGGGTTGTGCAGTTAACACTGCAGCTTATCTGATTAACCGTGGACCATCTGTTCCTTTGGGTTTCAAAATACCAAAGGAAGTGTGGAAAGGAAAGGAGGTTAGTCTCACGCATCTGAAGGTATTTAGTTGTTTCGCTTACCGTTTATTGGGTGACAAGGATAAATTGTATCCAAAGGCCAAGAAGTGCACATTCATTGGCTACGGGTTAGACGAGATGGGTTACCGGCTTTGGGACTCTGAAAGCTGGAAGGTAATCAGAAGTAAAAATGTCACGTTCAATGAAGCAGAGCTGTACAAAGACAGGAATGCAACAAAACCAGAAGTTCAGAAAGAGTATATCGTTGTTGATACTGAGACAGATAATACCGGTGACACTGAAGCTCCAGAAGACATTCAAGACAGTGGGAGCTCAGAGGTTGATACTCAAGATGATTCTACCGACAGTGACAGTTCTGAAGAAGAAATTGAAAAACCATCACTAGCTACCGCTCCCCCTGGGACTCAGTGGGTCTGGAGATCTACTAGAGCTACTGTGGGTCAGGAGATCTACTAGAGCTACTGCAGCGCCTGAGAGATATTCTCTATCTGCTAATTTTATGTTGTTAACAGAAAATGGAGAACCTCAATGCTACACCGAAGCCATTCGTCTGAAAGATTCATTGAAGTAGGAGATAGCAATGAAGGATGAAATGAAATCTTTAGAGAAGAACAGAACTTGGGTTCTAATAAAGCTTCCTTCAGGGAAGAAAGCATTGCATAACAAATGGGTATTCAGGATCAAAGATGAAAGTGATGGTTCTAAGCGTTACAAAGCCAGATTGGTAGTTAAGGGGTTCCAACAGAAACCAAGGGTTGATTACAATGAAATCTTCTCTCCGGTTGTGAAGATGACTACTATCAGGTTGGTCCAGAGTATCGTTGTTGCTGAGAGTCTTCATCTAGAGCAGCTAGATGTCAAGACAGCCTTTCTGCATGGTGATCTTAATGAAGACATCTACATGGCTCAACCAGAAGGTTTCCAGGTTAAGGGCAAAGAAAACTTGGTCTGTAGATTAAAGAAGAGTTTGTATGGGCTGAAACAAGCTCCAAGGCAATGGTTAACAGGTATACAAGATGTGAAATGGATCATTGTTTCTACGTCAAGAAGTTCATTACATCTTATATCATCCTTCTCTTGTATGTGGATGATATGCTAATCGCGGGTTCTGATATGAAGAAAATAAAGAAACTGAAGAAGCAAATATCCGAGGAATTCGAGATGAATGACCTAGGTGCTGCCAAACAGATACTCGGGATGAGTATCTCCGGGAACAAAGACGGATCTCTAACACCATCTCAAGAAAAGTACATTGGGAAAGTGTTAGAGAAATTCAAGATGAAAAATTCCAAGTCCCGAAGCACTCCTTTAGGAAGTCAGTTTAAGCTTTCAAAAGACCAATCACCTGAAACTGAAGAAGACATAGCCGAAATGGCTAAGGTTCCTTACGCATCAGCTATGGGAAGTCTTATGTACGCAATGGTGTGCACGAGGACCGACATAGCACAGGCCGTGAGGGTAGTCAGTCATTATTTGTCTAATCCAGGAAAAAAACACTCGGAGGCAGTCAAATGGCTGCTAAGATACTTGAAAGGCACTTCAAAGATGGGGTTACGTTTTTCAGGAAAAGACATTGTTCTGAGAGGATATACGGATGCTGACCTTAGGGGTTGCAAGGAATCGTATAAAAGCACAACCGGGTATGTTTTTTCAGTGGGAGGAACTGCGGTTAGTTGGATATCCAGATTACATAAAAGCGTTGCTCTTTCAACTACTGAAGCTGAGTATATGGCTTGTGCTGGAGCCAGTAAAGAGTTGATTTGGTTGAAGAATTTTTCGGAAGAACTTGGGAAGAAACAGCCAGATAGCCCGTTGTTTTGTGATAATCAAAGCGCTATTCATCTAGGTGTTTCATGGAACAACGAAACACATTTAGCTTAGGTATCACTTCATCAGAGATTTGATCAGTGATGGTACATTGAAGGTTGAAAATATTAAAGGAACGGAGAATCCCGCGGATATGCTTACTAAGGTGGTAACCTTAGAGAAGTTGAAGCTATGTATAGCTTCAACTGGCCTTCGGGAATAATGATGAGAAGGCGTTGCAACTAGAGGTGGAGAAGTTACAAGACTACATTGAAGACGGAGACAGTTTGAAGTTTATCAAAGCCTCTAAGTGGGAGATTGTCGAGTATGAAGGCTTTTAGGCCGGCCGGCCCTAAGGTCTGTCGGGTTTTGGGCTGGGGCCCATCTGGCCTTGACTTGTTGATTAAGCTATTAACCCTAAACTATTCTCTATATATATATGATGTAATAGCCTTGTAATTCTTTGAGCACCTAAATATAATAAACACCCTAGTTGCAGCAAGTGGACGTAGGTCATACCGGCCGAACCACTATAAATCTCTTGTGTCGTTTATTCATTTTAGTGTGTGTTGCGTGTATTGTGTTCGTGTGATACCTAACAGTATGCACGTATGTTGGAAAGGAAGTCAGATTGTTCAAATAATTGTACCATTGTTGGATGAGGAGTTGTTGGAAATTGAAGTTTTACACAACCTCCCTTACAACATTGGTTATATTTAGGTTGTCGAATTGTGGATGATCTAAGAGTACGTTCGTCAAACCAAAAGCAGGCGTTACAGTATTCACATACATGGTTGCAATCACCGATATCTAAATAGAGGGATCTAGTAGAACTGCATGATGAAGAGGATTTATTATTTGACTGTCTTGTTGTTTGATAACCAACGTAATCGGATTCCGAAAAGTGTTGTTGTATGACAACATTAGATTCACGCCTACGTTTTATTGAGTTAGACATATCTTGGTAAAGTGAATCGAGAATGGAGGTAATGGTTTTTAAAATGTGTGGAACCTATATGTTATTCTACGGTTTGTGACATCTAAGTACAATGTGAGAAAAAAAAATGATATGATGATTTAAATAGAAGTAAAAATACTTACATGTACAGATGTATTTGCTTTCCCCTTGCCACGGAACAATTGATACTATTGTAAAATGTAAATTGACTTGTAATAGGTAATACTTACCTGATAGTAACCGAAAAGGAAACATGATTATAACTCAACCTCCACACTATTGATAACTTGTAAATGAACATATAACTCAACCTCCACACTTAGAGTTTTGATTATAAATGTATGTTTAAATTAAAATGTCAGATCTTCTGATAACTTGACTATATAAAAAAATGTAGTTTGGAAGACACAAAAATATGTAAAAGATCACAATTTGTGAAGATTAACATTAAAATTCATACTGATATCTTATTTAATTGATCTTCTGTCCAGAAATATTATAATCAAATTTGAATATCTTAATTCTTTAAACTCAATTTTTAATTTGAAAGATAAATGATTACTATATAAAACCTACTGTTTGTTAAGATAAACCCTAAAAATCACATAGATATTGCTTCTTGTAATCAAACATATGAATCTGTAAACAATCTGTGTTTATTCAAAGGTGGAAAACCAACTAAACTTTTTGCAACACAATACTCAGACTATCAATGAAGAGAGGAGTCAATTGGCGTAGAGCTTCGAGTATAACTATGGCGGTTTTATTCCGATTTTGAAGCTGTTTTGAGAGGGTTATTTGAATCTATGCAAGGAAGTTAAGGAGAAGAGGATGTCTGCTCAAGGATTATTTTGTTGATGAACGGATGTAAGTTTAATTATTTCTTCTTTAATTTCACATTAAGTTTTAAATTAGTTTGATCTATTTATTGAATTTATGATCATCATCAGTGAACATAATTCATTCATTTGTTAAATAAAATTAGCAGGAAGATGGGAAGCACAAAGAGGATGGGCAATAACCAATTGAAATATGCAATTGATCATATTCTTGAAGATAATGAAGATACTGTATTTTACATTGTTTCAGTAATTAGCTCCTTTGAGGAGCTGAAGTCTCGTGCCCAAATTAATGAAGATGTCAAAGGTGCACTGAGGTAACTTAAAACAATACAAAAGAAAATTAACACTCTTTGCATTTATTCTAATTTTCTATTATTTTTTAAAATACAGATTAAATTATTTATTAAGAAATGAAGGAAAGGTATGTATGTTACATACTTTGTTGATGTCCTAAGCAATTCAAAGACCATAAAGTGGTTACTGTTAGTAAGATTGCTTATGAACTTACAGCAGATTATAGATGACTTAATACGGGCATACGGCACTGATTAATTGAAAGTTTTTTCATGCATAAGTATAAGTGTGTATTTGCATTTTGTTAAAGTAAATGGATTGTGGCAACAATGAATGAAACAAAGAACACAAATGTTAGCAGGAGAATTGGGAATCCCAAACGTCATAATTTGATTCTATAAAACTATATGCATTCCATTAAGAAACGAAATATGGCAATTTGCGCTTATAAAATTGTAACTTTTATCACTTTCTAAACGTACTGCATCATCATGACGACGACGACGACGACGATGGTTATTCTAGATTTCTTAATAGCTAAATTATTAGAAAACTTATAAAGCCCTAAACAATTTGAATGTGCTATGATTTCCCTAATTACCCATATCTTAAATAGAGCAAGTTTTTGGATGTGCCCCAAAGTTCCTAAATTCAAACCGCAAATGCAACATAAATGTGCAGTCTAAATGAGAATTTTTTTGGATGTGATATTATTTCTCTAATTACCCAAATATTGTTATATTAACATGAATAATCATAGTTTACAGATTTGTGGCATCAATATCAGTTTAAGTGCATGGAGTTCATACTCTAATAATTCCTACCTTGAGATTGCAACATCATTGAGTGGCCAGTGGGTTTTGATTTCAACATTATATCAAACAATAATAAGTTATCACGTAATTATAGTCAAGTATTAAGACCCAGTCTTTTTATTTCAATTAATCGAGGATAAAAGCTTATTCAAAATTAAACCCCAAATGGAAGCACAACATATGGAAGGAGCAAAATGAACCCCATGCAAGAAAAAACAGATATAATTTTTGTTAATTGTCATGTATACTTTATAAGAAGAAACCACAGTAACCTTGAAACTGATTAGAAAAAAAGATATAAGGTTATAATAACTAGTATTTTTACCCCGCGCGAAGCGCGGTCTTTTTTTCTTCGCATTACATGTCAAGAGTTTGGTCGTCATCGTTTCGACTTGTCGAAACCATAAAGGCGAACACCGATACCGGATACGATAATACCACAACACTGTTAATGATGTTGTTCATTCATAAGCGATTGAGTTTGTCACGACATCGCAACGGTAACATCGCTTACTATAGCGTACGACACAAAGAAAATATGCTCGATTTTGAATATAACTCCGTTTTAAAAAAAAATTATACAGGAACGTTCACAATAAAAACAAAAAAAAAACTCGCGTTCCATTTTTTTTAGAAAGTAACGAACGAAAGTTATTGGAGAATAAAATTATTATTAGAAAATTAATCGGGTTAAAAACATACATTATATATATTATAAGGGCTAAAAATGAAAATTAAAAAAGTTAAATTAAGTTGACCAATCAATTGAGATCACATGGCCTAAACGATCAATCATAGGAAAAGACTGTTCATCCCAGTTGTTTTTGTATAGCTTATCTAGAACTATTCAATTAAAATCAACATTTCTTGTTCAGCTCATGGGTATCCAACAATGTTTTTAAGACCGGACCAGATCGGCCGGTCAGACCAGTCCAACCAGGAACCAGTACTTGACCAATGTTTTGAGACCGTTTCACAAAGAACCGAGCGGTTTAAGCGATCTTTCGGTCGAACCGTGAACCGCAGACCGGGTTGCACCCGTCTGAACCAGATTTTGGTTTTCTGAGGAGTTGGTTTCTTTTATAGAGGAGTGACTCTTAGCATTTTAGCTTATGGGAGCGATGTGGGACAACCAACTTTGAAAAATGAAAAGTATGAGTTCTTTGGGAGTCAAAGAGTAGAAACTAAAATATTATTAGAATAGTTTTTAAAACCTGCATGTTTTGAACTCACGACCAAGTTACCACATATTTGAAGGTTTAATATTTGCCAACTCAATTAAAGTAAATTGTTGTCAATTTTCTGATTGTTTATTATGTATTGAATTTGGATAGGAGTTAGAAGTCTTTAACAGCTTAAAAAAAAATATATTCCAAATTTCTCATATCCTTTGAACCTAAAAGAATTAAACATTCAAATAACAAATATTAAATAATTATACATTCAAATAATAATATTTAGATTAAATTCATTATTTATAGTTGAATTACAAAAAAAGTTTAATATCATTTAAGATTAAAAACTAATAGCAACTATCATTTTTATTATTATTGAATAAATTATTATCAAGCTAGACTACATTTTGTTATGAAATTTTTTTAATATATATTTTATTTTTAATTTAATTATAATATTATTCGGTTCTTAAATACGGTCCGACCGGTTCGACCAGTGGACCAGTAAGTCGACCGGTTCGATGTCCGGTCCGGTTTTAAAAACATTGGTATCCAATCAACCATCTTATTCAAATTTTATAAAACTTATTTTTAGTGCTACACTTAATGTTTTAAAGTTGTTCACGTCCGTTTTTGACCCATGTGAAAACTGAATTGGTTCAACATGTTCAAAGGTGGTTTGTAGTAAACTAAACTAGATTTTCAACTCAAAAAGAATCATCTTAATCGGCGTTTTCTAGGATTTTATAAAAACAGACCACTAACAAAATTAATTCCAATCAACTTTGTTGCACTTTCATTTCTCTAACATTAGACGTGAGTCTGATTTTTTTTAACATGCACCATGTAGGATTTGAACCTCCAACCTTTTGGTTGTGAGGTACACCACTTAACCATCAAAATATCCCGTCTGTGTATTATAGCATATGCACCTCTTAGGGCATTCACATCTCATTCTCTAAACATATTTTATCTCTAAATTATATAGAAAAATATAACAAAAACACATAATTTACCCCTAGATCCCATTCTCTAAAATAGAGATATGTTTTAGAGAATTTAAACTAATTCTCTATTTATAGAGAACCAAACTCAAATCTCTATAATTTATTGTGAGTGTATGAAAATGAAGAAAAGATTGAAATTAAAATCACCTTCAAAACTTATACGAACCAAATTAAAATCACCTTAAAAAGGCATACAAATCAAAAAACTCAAATAGTTCTCCATGGACTTTAAAGATCCGACTATTAGTTTTAACATCAAAGAGGACTCATTGCAAAATGATAAATTTCCAACTTGTTTCCACTTCCTTTCAATTCTCTCTTTAAAAACGAAACGACTCGGGAACACAGCGTAAACATGTAATTAGTTCGAAGAATGGCTTATAACTTTCCCCATCATAGTGTAAAACCAAAACTTTTAGCCCCTCATGGTTTTAGGAGTTTCTTAATTTACAACTTTGTCCCTTGTTTCTACATTTTCTTTCATTTTGGTCCTTTTCCTATGTTGTCATCTCCAATATATTTTTTCAATACCCTTTCTTTATCTTATATCATAACTGATGGACCCAAACAAATCATATATTAATTGCAACAATACTTACTTAAAAGTTGAAGTTATGACAAATACATTCAGAAAGGAATAGAGCATACACTGGTTTGACTTTGGCTGATAAGCTCCGAACACGGTGATGGGCTAACTTGAACCGCACCACCCCTTACATCTGAGCAAGTCCACGGACCATTTCTCGAACCACTTGACCCACTTAGATGTATATTAGCAAGACAAATGTCTGTGAACGGTGAGTTCTTCAAACCCTTGATCAAACCAGCCTGCTGGACCTTTTCACCCCACACATTTTTAATCCTTATATGTTTCATAACTGGCAATGCATTCGGGTTGTAATTTTCATCAGGATGGTCACCTACATCACCGGCTATTTTGATTCCTCTCCGGACGTTTTCCATGAAAACATCGGAAATAGTAATGTTTCTTATGATCCCACCCCTCCCGATGTTTGTTTTCAAATGGATTCCGATCCCGGTGTTGGAAAGGGTTATGTGTTCTGCTAATACGTTTGTTACCCCACCGGAAGTTTCACTTCCGACTGCAATTCCGGCAAATGGAGACGATCCGGTGACTCGCCGGATTGTGATGTCGTTACTAGGACGACCGTAAGCTATTCCGTATTGATCCCATCCACTTTTTACAGCAATCAGGTCATCTCCTGTTGAAATGTAGGAGTCCTCTATGCAAACATGGGAGCTTGAATCTGTATCAATATCATTTGTGTAATTGTATTTGACTTGCTAATATGCATCTACAGATAGATGGTAAACAAGTAAATAAATATTGTAGTTTTTTTGGTATTGTGTACCTGGATCAATTCCATCTGTGTTGGGAGAGTCGGGTGGAGCCAATATTGTGACATACTGAATGACAACGTTGCTGTATATAGACAAAAGAATATATAAATAGATTAAAATTTATAAAAAAAAAGGATTAGTCAATTAAATTCTCACCATGTATAAGATGTGTGGTGTGATGACAAAATGAATTGCATATTGGCAGTTTGTAGGATATTAGTGGATAAACAACTTCATTAGAAGTGGCAGTTTCAACCCATTTATTTATAAATGTGTCAACTTAGGTAGTGTTTTTATCTCATCGACTCAAATGGGTCAAATTTTTTTATCAGCCCAACCCTTTTTGACTAGTTACTTTGCCACCTCTAAATCTTTTCACCATGTTTATATAATACCTGCAGTATACAGGATGAATGTTCCAAAAGGGTGAATTCTTGAAGATCACATTAGAAATGATGATGCCTCGAGAATCTTTAAACTCAACAAGATTTGGTCGAGTGAACTGCAAGGTTCTCTGTCTCCACATGTTCCACCACACATCCCCTTGGCCATCTATCGTCCCATTTTCACCTGATAAATAATGTTTAGATCAAAATAATATTCAAAGAATAGTGCATTTGATGCAAAAACCAAGCTTAATTAAAAGGTCATTTAAAGAACAGGTATGTTATTTATACATACCAGTAATAATCACATCATGGAGACCGTCTCCATGGATGAAGCTTATGTACCTTCCCCCTGGACGTTCTCTCCCTCTTCCATAAGAAGGCAATGGAGCAATTAGAGGCCAGTTTGATGTGTCCTGAAGCATGAATGAAAACATACATGGTAAAAAGTAAAAAACCACTGGAATATGGTAGATTCTAGTTAATCTGCTCATGGCTTCAAGAATTAGTGAGAATTAATCCAATTTAACTACTCCATACGTTTATCTACCCATTGGTGTCATGACACTAATAACAATTTCAATTTATGAATGTAGTGTAAACATAGTAACATTTCGTTTTTTTGCAAGTTGTCAAGAAAAGATTACTAGTTTACCTATCGCCAATACTACCACTTGTTAGTGGCTAGTGCCACTAGTTGTCGTCTACAAGACTTTTTGTTGTCAACTTTTCATGCAAACATTGAAGACGTACGGCAAGGAGTCTTTTATGCTTTGCTTGTATAAACTTACGTTGCACTAATATACGTGTGAGGATACATGGAAGTGTAAGATAAAACTAAGAAAGAAACAATCATGGTTCATATGTTATACACACACACGTACATATTGTGGTTAGTTTAAAAGAGAACCATTGAGTAGTAAATATTTAGGAATCATTCTATTCACCGGTGAATGCACTATGATATTTTAATTGTTCTACAAATAGTGTATTCACAGGTCAATATACTACACTAATTCCTCATGGTTTCAACAACTGTATTCACCGGTGGATAAAATGGTTATCATTTGAACCCACCTCAATATATATACACATATATTATGCCTCTTTTCTTTTCTTTTTTCACTCTTGTAGCCATAGCGAAGATGTTTATTTTCAGTCTTTTTTATCTCTTTCTTATTTTATAACATGTGAATCTTAATATGTTTATTGTGCAATGTGTAAATTTCAAAGTTAATTGCTTTAGGGACAAAAGGACCCGAGAGCTTCCAAGTCCAAAATTTCTTAAATCAATGCAATTTGATAGAATTGCCAACTTCTTCCCAGAGTTAATTTAAGTTGATAATTTCTTTTCTTTGAAGAAGCAAATTCTGGTATATTTTTCCATTTTCAAAATTACATTTAATTTTTGCAAAATTCACAAATTATTAAATGCTTAAAAAGAATTAAACTATGAAAAGAAAATATTGAGAAAATTTTGTGGACTACAATCAACTTTAACGGTATATTGGAGTATTATAAAATCCAAAATCTATCCTTATGAAAAGCACATGGCATATTTTTAGATAATTCATAACAATAAGGATGCTTTAATGGTGGGACTAAACTAATAATGCCATCCTTTATATAGCTGTCGACATTTATTTCCCCAGAATGCAACAAGTCATGCACATGTTATTGGTCCCGCATGCAAATATAGGAACCCACTAAACTTACTATCATTCATCCCCTTCTATGGCTTATTCAGAAATAAGCTCACTTCTTTTTATGTTTTGTGGGTCCCTAATCAATTCATTACGATGAGCAAAGTATTATTCTATCAAACGCAATATTCCCCACTCATAATACTAGCTTCAATTAGCAACAATGCAGAATAATTTATGGAAAACTATTTAAGAGTAGCACCTCCAATTAGCTACAATTCAAAATAAATACAATGTGTTTTTGGCATCTTATATAGATAGCATGATGTTCTTTGTAGTGATCAGCAATAAACAAATAGGTAGTTTTGAATCAAACCTCAACAGCTTTTGATCATCTCCAAAAGAAAATTGCATTGATTTTGAACAAAAAGAAGATACTGATTCTGCATTTCACTTCTAATGAGTCCAATAATTGGAATATTGTATTGGCACGGATCTATTTTAATGTGTAGCAAGTGACATGCTTGTTTCTATAAGCTAGCAAATCCAAATATATATTAACAAATAGTTGTACTAATCTCATGTGTGAAGCTACAATCCCAACATCAAAAGTTTGCTTTTAAATTTGCATAAATTGTTATTTTCCTTTTGTTTTATAGCAAAAATTAGGCCGTTAGCACAAAACTCAACAAAGTACACAATCACTTCACAAAATCAAAAAATTGTTCATCATTCAAAACAAAACAAAGACTGAGAAGAGACAAATTATTGCAATGAACCACATTTTAAAGTATTCTAGAGGTTGAAATTGTAATGGATTGAGTACCTGTGTAGCTTTGATAACAGCACCTTTAGCTAGATACAGAGTCATTCGACTAGTAAGATTGAAGCTCTCTGTTAGAAAAACACCAGGAGGTATGTAAAGAAGCGTTCCTCCTCTCCTCTTCAAATGCTCAATCCGGTAAATCGCCTCCCTGAATGCTTTCGTATTCAACGTTCTTCCATCTCCGACCGCGCCAAAATCAGTAATAGATATCTTATCGCTCCGGTATACCATCGGCACGATTCCGGAGCAAGTAACCGCTCCGGCCGCCGCGCAGTAGCATTGCAGGAACACTAATGCTACGGCGAGCCACGTCACCAGATTCCAAACGCCTTCCTTCATTTATTGCAGAGATTTAGGGCTTTTTAACTGTTTTAATGACTTTAGACCTAAAATTTAGGAAAGTAGATTGTTAAATCGCAAAAGTGAAGACATTTTTGTAGCGTGAATGAGTAGATCTAGGAATATTACAATGAGAAGTGTCTGCAACTCTACGATTATTAATAATATCAGTGTGAGAGATTCGAAACAGCAAATGTAATATATTCGAGGAAATAAGAATAGATGTGGATAGAGAACAGGAAGAGGCTTTTCTTACGGTGGTGAGACCGCGGAATATGACGGTGGTGCGGTGGAGCTACCAAGCAGAAGCAGTGGCAATCAGCTGGTTTGTCTGCAAGTATTCGTCTACTCTCCTGCTATTAATTTATTGTTTACGAAAGGGGAGAGTGATAGCAACCGACACGAGGCGCGTGACCTTTACCGTATTGATTGCGTGATAGCGCGTGGCCATGTATTTATTAAAGCAAAAACCGAGTAACGTTACAATTTTCATCTGTAAAACTATAATTTCCGTAGCGCGATGCTCCGGTTACCGACGGTTAATTTATTTTCTTTTAGTTTTTACTTTTTACGACATAACGATCGTATACATGTACGAGCAAAGTGATTAAAAAAAAGAAGATTATTTTAAATTATATTCTTAAATTTATTTTTGTTACTGTAGTAAGAGTAAATGGTATACCCAAGTGATGGGGTCTCAAGTGATAGAAAAGTGTACGCCACGCCACATCTTTCAATTATCACATCATCCATCACTTAACAAAGGAAATACTCAAATAATTGAGGTGGTGTGATTTTACAACGGTAATGTTGCCGTTGAACAGCTAAATTGGCTTCAATTCACGCGTAATTTTTATCACGCCAACCATCATCACGCCGCAAGGGGGCGGTGTTCCCATGGCTATCATGTCGTGATTCTTGCTTCCACATCGGATCACGCGGTAATTTGGGTTGGTATACCTAGGGGTGTTCAAAGTCGGATATCCGAAAATTTCGGATAGTGGATTTCACTATCTGTATTTGAATCCGAAATTTCGGATAGTGAAACGGATATCCGATTTTTTTTTAACTTAAATATATTTTTTAAATTAAATCTAAATATATAAAATATACTAAATAAACATCATCTTTATGAAATAATTAAAAAAAAAACCAATTTTTTTAGTAATTTACGAAATTACGACGCGAATACGTTTTATTTTTAAAAAAAAATAAGAGGGGTAAACACATAACATAAAAACCATATAGTTTATATATATTGTATTCATTACACTTTCTAAGAAATATATCTTAAAAAAATATATTTTCGGATATTAGGATATCCGAATATCAGAAATTTTTGAAAAATGTTATCCAAATCCGAAAATTCGGATATTCGAATTTTCGAATTATTCGGATATTTCGAGTTCGGTTTCGGATACGAATACTTTTGAACACCCCTAGGTATACGCATTGCTCTAAGAAAAACTCATGTTGATCTATGGTCAAAATCGTTGGAATTTGGAAGACAAAGAGTCTAAGACTTGGCACAATAATTAGCGGGGTTGAAATATCAATAAAATAGCAATGATGATAAAAAGAATTTGAATAAACAAATAAATTTATAAACAATAATAAATAAATAAATTTTGTAAGTTTGATTAAGTTGTGAAATTAAATTAATTAAAAATCAGTTCAAAAGATACAAAGACACAACCCTAAGTATCTAAAGTGATCCTATCAATAAAGTGTGTCACCTCATTTTTACCCAAAGTACCCAAATTGATAGGACACAACCAAATACTCTAATGGTAGCCTATGACTTTTCACAAGAACTCCCTTCCTTTTGTCTCACAGGCACTTACACCCAAATCATGTACCCGCAAGAGGTACCCGAAGGCTTTGTGACGGTGTACCCGAAGTACCCGCACTTCCCAATGGCCTTACCCGATATCCGCCCCCAGTGCCCTTATTAGATTATCAAGTGTTGTCATGTTGGCATAATTATGAGAACACGTGAACTAAAATAATATACAACTAGCTACCCATCTTTATACCGGATGAAAATCCAACTTGTTGTAAACCAACAGTTTCTAACTTTCTATGAAGATTTGTATGTTGTATGTCATTAGTCATTAATAAAATAAGAAGTAATAAAGATTTAAGAAATTATAAATAACAAATAATGAAGATTTAAGTATATTATAAAATTATATCTTAAAATAAAATATAACTGAAATCTTCTTATGATTTAGTAAGTTTTAATAAAATATAAAAATAAATTTTAGATATTTAATTATTTAAGATCATTATTATTTAGTAGGAAACAAAGTTATTTAATAGGCGAGAGAAGCGGATAACAAAAATGTAAACTTCATTAAAAGTCGACACGTTACAAATAAATTTATTAATTTATTATAATAAGGATTGTTTAAAAATAAACTAAGGAAGGGATATCGATACACCCTAATGTGTTATATGTAGGGGTGAGCATTCTGCATATCAGACTCGTCAAACTCGTAGGACCCGACCCGTGTGGAACCTTATAAGTTAATTATGGTACGGGTTCATGATTCTAGTTTTTAGCATTAAATGGATCTGGGTCGGGTGCGGTTCTAGAACCGTACCGTCCATATTAGAACCGTCGACCCGCCATATCTATACTCCTAACAAATTTATTTGAAACTATGTGCAGATTATGTATGGATATGTGTATATTTTTTTTTATAAGTTTAAAAAGATGTTAGAATCAATGATTAAAATTATAGATAATTTACCATCCAAATACAAATCCCACGTTTTAATCCCCTAATCGTAAGACTTCCGTTCCATCCCTATCACAAGGCTTCAAGGTGACAGACTTCACGCAATTCATAACCACCTCTGACTGTGCATACGGGTCACCCAACTTCATCTCCGTAATTAGGCAGTTCGCAAGCCATCCTTATCGCAAGGTATATGTTTTACTATGCTTACTTGACCCATATGTAAACTACAACTCCGAAAGCCATCTTTATCGCATATGACAATGCTTACTTTGTTGAAGTGTGCAACACCCACGCATGCATGGTGCGTGCCAAACGGGTCCATACATGTAAACGGGTACAAACCCGTGAAACCTTACTCGTAAACCCGCGTACCCTTATCTTTAGAGCACGGTTCACGGCTATGAGACTTTGCCTTAAAACGAGTCCAGGTCGAGTACGGGTCTACCCGTATGGTTCGGGTCTGACACGTATACACAAACCTAGTTACATGAACAACCTAATCATTACGAATAATACGGGTCGTATTGCACAATACAGCTCATATGTGTTCAAATAAAGTCACATCAGTCAAATCCTGCTCCATAACGCGCAGTATATATCAAATACGGGCTTGGGTCATACGAGTCGTATGGCTGTATACAACCCGTATTCTTTTATATCCTTTTTAAGTTTTAATTGCTTTTTAAATTATTTGACACAACGTATTATTCCTCGAGATGCGCGCCAATTATTTGACCTGACATAAAATTCCATCAAAACTTAGTATATATACCATTGTATGTTAATTCATTTAATCGTTCAATTCTTCCGTTTACAACGCATCGACGTTTCACCAAGTAAAATTAAGATGTTGTCTAACGGAAGAAACGAGAGAAATGTAAGAAGAAGAAGAAATGGAAAGGCGTCAGAACGAGTCATATTCTAATGCACCCGTCATGGCTGACAACATTCCGGCACCAGTAGAGAACCATGCTTAACATTTTCAGACTGGTCTCGAAATGTTGTTGAGTTCTTGTACAACGAAGATGCCCCATTTTGTTGGGTCTATTATACGGGCCTTACACCACTTCACGGAGAATTTTAGGGTTTCGTGGAAATGGTTATATATGATCAGTTGTAAGTTTTACCTTTTAAAACACATAACCGTCGTATTAATGTATTTCAAATGATAATATTTGTTATTTTATTTTACAACATGTTCGGTCTTGGACAAACATACTTATTGCTTTACGTCGTATTAATGTATTTCTATGTAATTAAAGAAATTAATAATAGGTCAACATTAATTGTTTTGTTTATATTACAAAAACTCTATTTGTGCTCCAGAGCGTGTAGTTGAAAGAGACCTGACAAATGACATCAACAATTAACTGTTAAATCCCTTTAAGATTTCAAATTTCAAAAACCCGTTATTTCTTTGCAGCTATACATAAAAAGGTAGAAATTAAAAAGAAAAATTATGAATACAAGCTTATTTCGATTGTTTTTAAACCTCATTATTTCCACTTTTAGAACATTAAACACAACCCACATATAATTCTACTATTAAAAGTACATCATTGTCCATAATGCCTCGTTGAGAGGGAAACTTAGAGGAGCTCCAACGCTGCCTTACGGATGGATACGTGGACATCAAAATTCAAAACGACTCGTTGGATGGGGTTGTCTGTGGGTGCATTAGTCCGACCTCATCTGAAATTCCAAACACAATTTAGTGGCCACCCTCTCACACATACATTACGGATGGATACGTGGACATCAAAATTCAAAACGACTCGTTGGATGAGGTTGTCTGTGGGTGCATTAGTCCGACCTCATCTGAAATTCCAAACACAATTTAGTGGCCACCCTCTCACACATACATTACGGATGGATACGTGGACATCAAAATTCAAAACGATTCGTTGGATGGGGTTGTCTGTGGGTGCATTAGTCCGACCTCATCCGAAATTCTAAACACAATTTAGTGGCCACCCTCTCATACATACATTTAATTTTATTGTTTATTTATAAAAGACGGGTGCTATAAAAAAATATAATGTTAAAGTAAAAATAAATGTTTTTAAAGGAGGAGTGAAAGATATTCTTTGTTGCGTCGTGGTTAAATGTGCTCTTATATACACAACCATTGAAGTACAAGCCTCTTGTAAAATAAACCCTAAAAAAAATATTTGACAACCAAGGGCATTTTCCCGCCAAAAATGTATCGCGAGTCTATATCCTTCACTGTTTGGCGCCAATTTTATCCAATCGCCTCTGCACTTGAGATCCCAAAACAAGCATTTCAGGTGTTAAAGACGTTCTTTTAAGTTTTACCCCCTCCCACCGTCGTCTCCCTGCTTTTAGGCGCTCTTCCCTCCGGCCGGCTGCTACATCTCAGGTAACTCGTAATTTTTTTTAGGTGTGCATACTTATGTTGTGAAATTCAGTGTTTAGATGCTTTTGTTTGGAATTGTTCAAAGTTACTTAGATCTAGGGTATCGATTGTTAGTTGTAGGTAGGAAAGTTCTTGAAACTTGAAAGGTTTTAATTTCGTAATTGGAGGTTATTTTCAGTTTTCTTTTATTATTCTGATTTGTGATTATCTCGTTCTAAAGAAACATCTAGTTCATCTTGAATTATCTTAGTTTTAAGAAGTTTCAATTTAACTTTATAATTTATTTGGTGTTTTTCATGCTTTTTGAAATACCACACACAATGTTCCTTTGGAATGTTTGATTTGATTTGGAAATTGAAATGTGTACACGAGCAGCAACCAACCCAACAAATGCAAGGCTTACCAGGGACATTTAAGTTGAATTGGTCTCTGCAGGTCATTTTTTTGCTCTAAGTTGAATTGATTTATGCAATCTAGCTTCTGAAATTGAAACTTGTACAACAGCTACCCAACAAATGAATATGGAAATCTTGATTTTTGTAATAAAACTAGGTATTAAACTAGCGCGCATTGCGGCGTGCAAAATCGTGAAAATCGAGTCATAACGTGGGGACTTTGCTACGATTTAGTGTAATTTTTTTACCTCAACCCCTGTTCTGACCTAATACGTTACGTGGCTCATTTTTTGCATCCGCTGACAAAAAAATTCTGGATCCGCCACTGGACTCCACCGTTTATCAATTGCTGAATATTCTGTTTAGGATATTTTCTAAGCTAATTGCTTGCAGGTTTGTGTCATTACCTGTTTTATTCAATTTTTCTCTTTAGTTTAATTAATTCGTTGATTTTGTGCTAATAGATATTTGAATTGAATTTCTGAATTTGAAACACTACTTTTTTTTTCCTTGAAATTGATAGGCCGTAAAAAAATTCAAAACCGAATAAACCAAACCGATTAAACAGAATAAACCGTTAACCGAACCGATGAGCACCACTAGTTCAAAGTTCAGCAAACACTTCAATGGAAAAACCTAATTGTTGATTTTGTGAATTTGTTGACTTGTACCTTTTGCTAGTTCTTAGGGTTCTAACCAATATTTAAGTTCTTATCTGAACCTTCCCCTACACACATATATATTGCAATTGATCCGTCCAACATCATGTTTGCTCTGTTAATAGATGTTATATACATGAAAAACGAAGCACACATTAAGAAGTATTGTAGATGTATAGCTGATAACAGATATCATTTTGTATGTTGCAGATATCAAAACTCAGCATGATTCCACTGGTTTATGTCATGAAATGACATATGTTATAAATTAGTAGCATTCTATAATGGTTTTGCAACCAAAATGATAAATAGCATAGTAGCAACAGGTATGATAATTTACTAAATAGCTATCCCCCAAAATCCTCTACCTTTCATTTAAATAGAATTTCAAATGGAAAACTGGTCCCAAGCCCAGATAAAGGGCCCCGGATTTTTACTTTGTTTTGGGCCTCCAAAATGGTTGAGCGTTCCCTGGTTCAATTGATAACATACGTAATATATTATATGAGTCATTTAGAAGAAATTTGATTGCCATATAAGTTAATTAGGAGAAAGCTCTTGGTGTAACTGTAAATGTCCTAGAAATCTGGAATTAATTAGTCGTTAATGTGCTTGATTGTAAGGATTCACAATTTGAAATTATTAATCTTTTACCATCAGTGCGTTGATTGGCAACCAAATCTGCAGGTTTTGCACGAATCTCCTTTATATTATTCTTTTCTATTTTAGGGATTTCATAGCAGAAAAAAATAGATCAACAAAAAAACTTGTTGATTAAGTGAGTGGTATTAATGATATATCAATAGGTTTAGTAAGACTTGTAAACATATACTGAAAATTTTGGACAAAAAATGGTGCATTATTGTTTTATGATAATGTAGTTTGGAGTACAACCGTGAGTTTTAATGTTGGCAGCTAAAAACTCTAATAAATTTAGGAAAATTTAGTGACTGCATGCTCAATAATCTGTGCTCGTCATCAGGGACGCTCCAGATGCAAAAAAATCAGTTCTTGATCAATTGTGATAGTCACAATCGACATACCGGATGCAAAAGAAAGCGGGCTTCGTCACTTGTGCGAATTTAGAACTTAAGATAGTTAGATGTTATTTTGATGAGAAAAGTACTTGATTTTAATTGTTACATTGTTAGTTATGACTTATGAGAATATTGATTAAAATTATGTGAATATGAAATTATTTGATTTGAACTGAATGTTTAGCAATTTTATATTAGATTCTTAGTTATGAGAATATGAACTCTAATGGCATGGTATTTTTATTATGTTACCCGACCGAACCGAAAATTTTGTAAGTTGAGTTGATAGACATCCGAACACCAGAACTTAATGATTTATGATCCTGGTGAAAAAAAATCCGATGTCCGCTGCTGGTTTGAGCCTGACAATGAGTGGTTCTTTGTAGTAATATTAGGGTTTTACAGCTAACTGTATTTCAACTTTTTGTTGTTCATTTTATTTTGAAGTGCTGAAAGATCTTTGTTCAATTGTACCTTTTTACTGATATAGTATTTTTAACCCTGGACGGTTTTGTTAGGGTTTGAGAAAAAAGTTTTCGGTTCAAGCATGACGAAAGAAGAAGCAGAGAACGGAAGAGATGACATGTTAATTGACAATCCTGAGCCCCAAGACAAGGAGTTAGATGCTTTTCCTGAAGGATTTAGTTCTAGTTACCTCAAACTTTATTACGGTAGCTGTTCATGACTTAAGCTTTATTAAGATGAATGAATATATGAACAATTGGCCCTTTTTTGTTATAAATCTACCCTTGAACAACAGGGTCATAAAATAAGTTTCTGACTTAATGTGCATTTTTATAATTTGCAGGATGGCTTTTCCCTCATGCAGACATGTCCAAATGGATGGCATACGGAAACGGTAATCATATTACATAGACATTTTATTGGAAGAGCTTTAATAGATCTTGATTCAAGGTTCATGATACTAACCACACCATGTATACTTTGGGCAATAAATGTTACACAATGTTATTCTTGTTTTCAGATTGTGAATATTTCAGTGACCAATTATATTGATTATTTATGCAGATGGGAAACATCCGGCATGTGACCAGTCATATTTTGGGCGAAGAGAATTTTCTTTTACATTGGATAATGATATATATGTGCGGTTCCAGTCGTTCAAAACTGCATATGATCTGGAAAAGGCCATCAAAGAACAATGTCCATTCAAAATCGATATCGGTCCCGTTTATAGTGTTGATGTAAGATTCTTATATTTATTACTGTTGAAGGAACTTATTTTTTGTGCAGCACATGCCATGAGTTGTTAGGATTTGTATGTTTTATTTGCTTTGTGCTTATTTAATATCTAACTAAATCCTTTCCCATAATTTAGTGAATTTTTAGTGTTTGCTTATTGGTACATGTTTCTTGATCTTTTAACAGCCTGCAAAGAGGCATGCATACTCACAATCTGGGGACAATGTTTTCACTCCTGTGGAAAGAGAGCTAGTGTTTGATATAGTAAGATTGTTTTGCTTATTAATGAATTCTAATCTAAACACTCAATAGTCTAAGTGCAAATCTTTGATTATTTAACATGATTAATGATTGCTTACCAATTTGTTTTCAGGATATTTCAGATTATGATGATGTCAGATATTGCTGCTCTGGCGCAGACGTTTGCTTGGACTGCTGGCCTCTGATGACCATTGCAATTAAAGTGATTGATACTGCTCTTAGAGGTATATGCACCAGTTTTAGCCTTAAGTATTAATTTTACTGTAATATATAAGCTTACACTAGTTACATGTCTGATTTGTTCAGATGATTTTGGATTCAATCATATCCTCTGGGTATACAGTGGGCGTCGTGGGGTCCATTGTTGGGTTTGTGATACAAAAGCAAGAAGGTGATACTGCAAAACTTGTAAAATGATAGTTTAATTCTTTCTACACTTGCATCATTACATGTTATGAGACCTTGACTTTAATGTATTGAATCTTTAGGCTAAATAATGAACAAAGGTCGGCTATTGCAGACTATTTCCGCGTGTACAAGGTTGATTTTAGTTGTTCATACTGTATGAATCATACATACCATGCAATTGTGCAAGATCTTATATCATGAAATCCTTCATTATCATTTCTTGCTTTTCAGGGTAACAGTAACAGTAAATCAAAGGTCTCTCTTGTAGGCCCTGCACTTCATCCTTTCCTCGTGTAAGTATCTAAAATTGTATAATAAATTACTAACCTTCTTAAAAACCAACGTCGGTGGCCAATCCAAAGCCACCGACATACGCCCACTTTTCTGTTATATATTTAGTTTTGCAAACTTAGATAATGATAAGGCCTTGGTGAGTTGGTTAAGTTGGCTTTGTTAAGGTGGGTTCCAAGTTTTCTTGGCGCAGGATCAAATCCTTCTACAGCCATTTTTTTTCCTCCTTTTAGTCCAGCCATTTTTTTTTCTCCCTTTAGTCCTCCTCCATCCAACAAACACATGTAATGTTTTTAATTTGAATTCTTCACTTATTAATTCTCATAACTATTATTTCTTTTTTTTGGGGTTGTTTTTTTTTTCCTTTTAGAGTTTTTACTTTTTTCTTTTTTTTATTATTTTTTTTAAACTATTAGGCCGCTATGTGAGAAGCGCAATATCCTTTTCTATCTATGGTTCAATCTTCAAAACTGAACCGCCTCAAATTCGTACGTATCTTTTACGTACTGAAGTATGTTTGTGTGGTTCGATCTCCAAAACTGAACCGCTTCAAATTCGTACATTTCTTTGACGCACTTCAGTACATCGACTGACGGTAATGTGATGGTACCGTGAAATATTAGACCGACACACCCGAGTCGCAGTAATTTTATACGTGTACTTAACCACGTTTTTTTTGTGTTTAGCAACGGTAATGCCATCGCCTCAACCGTTTAAGATCCGCCTCGCGCCTCGGGGCACGGGGGCCTCCCGTCACGACCTTCATGTTTCAAAATTTTCAAATAATAAACTTCCACTTTCATATACAACCCTCATGTTTCAACATTTTGTTCTACAAGAAAACTGAACCGCCTCAACTCTATACGTTTCTTTTATATACTTAAGGATGTTAATGTCGCTGCTGCAGCACGAGTAACGATGTTCGCATACATGCCGCATCGCTCAGGTTTAGTTGTGTACCTATCCACGTTAATATCACCGTACCGGCCCGCTGCAACGCGTGGGTCTTCATTTCTAGTTAATAATCATTCACTATTAACCCCGATTAATATTTTTGCACCTCGTGTCATCTCTGCAGGAGATCATATAATGTTCTGAGTGACTACTTTGAGAGGAAGTTACTTTGTAGCCAACAGTTACTTTCAGATGAGAGATATGAGAATATACTGGACATGATTTCTGATGAATGTATGAAATCTGGATTACATATATCACTACATTGTGTCTTACTTGCTTTCTAAGAAATGTTTTATAAAATTTGAAATTATTTTGCAGCCGCAGCCTCAGAGCTTAGAGGCAAGTGGCAAGGCAGTAGGCGCTCTAATGCAAACGATATTAATCTTGTGCGATGGGAGCAACTAAAACATCAATGTACCAGAAAAAAGGTATGCCAATCATACTAAATAATTTTCATTGAATAATTGATAAAATGCCATTAGCACACACCCTTATAACTTAATAACTTTTTCTATTCTTTGCCGAGCTCTATTTTTTATGCTTGGGACTAAGTTTTATGTTTTTTAAACTAAAAGAGCATCATGAATCGATTCACTTTGAATTTTTGTTTTTCTTCCACATGTCAGACACCTGGGCTTCGGAGGTGTGTTGAGGAGATTGTCTTTTCGTACACTTATCCTAGGATTGATATGGAGGTCAGTAATATGTCTTACTCTTCAGCATATTAGTAGTTGGTGGTTTTTTATTTTTACTTTCATCCTCAACTTATTGTAATAGTTGGTATTAGTAATGTTTTTCCATCGTAGTTTACTTTATGCATGAGATATATTTGGAATTTTGTGCAATTAAGTACATATAAGATTATACTTGAATTCATTTGAGGTTCACATCTCAGGTTTCAAAACACATGAACCATTTGCTGAAGTCACCTTTTTGTGTACACCCCAAAACAGGTTAGTAATCTTTGATGTCCATGATGTAAAAATCAATTGACTTTTTGATTTATTTTTTCTAAAATTCTATGCTTAAATGCTAAACTTTTTTCTCTAGGCTGTGTTTGTGTTCCCATCAATCCAAACCTTTGTGATGAGTTTGATCCTACCAACACGCCAACACTTTCCAAGGTAATTTAATCTGTTAACAAACTATTTATTGAACTCTTTTTTTGTATCAGTATACTGCATTTCTGTTTAGTCTTTTTTTTCCACCTAAGCATAAGATGCTCTTTGTTGAATCTCAGCTTCTGAGAGAAATGAACATTGGAGGCTTGCAAGCAGAAGGCGAGAAAGGTACGCTACTCAAAATATCATAACAACTAATCAATAATTAGATTAAATCTATTTTAAGGATCTTATATATGTTTCGGAACATGCATGAAATTTTTCATTCATGTATAGTATTGACTCATCATGTTATCCTAAACCAACAATATTTTTGTTTGTGGATTGATGCCAGTATGGGATAGAACCTCAATGGGGAAGTCCATCAGATATTTCAAAGAATCATTCTTGCAGCCGTTGCTGAAATCTTGCAAGGTAATAAGATCCGTTTTTGGTCCTTCATAGTTCAAAAGATTAACGTGACAGCCGTCTATTTATAATTCAGAATGTAGATTGGTACGTATAGGATTCAGTACAGGTGGCTAAATGGATGGCTCGGGCGGGTTGGGTAACGGGTCAACTTTTTTTTTGTCCGCCTCTAAAATCAGAAAGCGATAAACAGTTTGTGTTACATATTATTACAAACTATGTGATTACTATAAAATAATTTAGTAGGTCGTATGCATTACAAAATGCACTTTGGGGAACTTTTGACACGTTGACGATTTTCCCATTTAGCCAAGTAACAATTCACTGTTTTTGCAGGAAGAGATGGAAGCCTCATATAATGCTAAAGTTCAGCAATCAAAAAACTCTTTGGGCTGGTAATGCCTACAAGATTATGAGTGACAAAATGTTTTCAAATTTGTTCGAGGAGAACATATTTGAGTTTAATATATATTATGGGTCTTTTTTCTAAGTTTGGTTGCAATGTGAAACTGACATGTAATGTTTGTAAGATTTGAAGTGTGACAGCTTGAATGATTGAAGAAGTCAAAACAAAATTTAATTAGGAAGAGATTACAAGTATGGGCAGAGCATTGGTTCTTTTTTCCCCCAAGCATTCATTGGATTTATTTGAACATATCTTCTACAACTAAACTATGATGTGAATTCAAATCATCTAAAAATTAAAGAGGTTTAATTTGATTTCTTGAAGCTAATAAATTAAAGATAAATAGCTTAATTATAAATAAATTTATGGAAATTGTTATGTTGTAAAATATTAAATACGCCCACTTTTAATTTATTTTAATTATTGCAAGTAGTTTGTCTCATTTGCTTGATCAAAGTGGGTTGCTATTAAAGTGGACTATTTCATATGAAGGTTTATTCAAGATCGAGTTCCGGTATTTGTAAATCTTCAAAAAAGAGGAATCACTTTAGTGTAGTAAATGGTGTTACAAGAAGCTAAATCGGTGGGTCATTGTTTCCTTTCCTGCCCATTCGCTACTGACACATGGGCCAATATTTCTAAATAAAGTGAAGGGTAGTTTAAGGCGAGTTCTTCATCAACGAGTTGTTGCAGGGAAAAAAAATCCGAGCCCGACGGGTATACCTGAAACCTAAAACATCCGGGGCGGGTATACTCGAAACCTGATGGGTATGGTATTAGTTTTAATTTTTTTTTACGGGTATGGGATTAGGTGATACCTGGCCCGATTATCCGAAATCACATACTCGTTTACCGGAATTATATAGGCGAATCATATACCTGAAAATTTTTAATTTTATGTTTTATTTTTCCCTTAACCCTTGCCTATTGATGTTCATTTTAGTTGGTTTATTATGTGAAAATATAGTTTTTCTTTTATGATATTATTTATATTTTGTATATTGTGAAGTATATACATGAAACTATATAAAAACTATAGTGATATTATTTATTTATGATGACGTTTATATGTATGTATTTTATTATATTTTAATTTGTAATAGTTGCTATACAAATAAAAAATACAATAATTATAATGCTAAAAAAAAGAAATCTACTTGGAAATTCCAACGGATACTTTTTTAACAAACTAACAGGTATACCCGGTACCTGATTGGTAATTACCCGACGGGTAGCCATGTATGGGACTGAGATTACCAATATCCAGACTGAGCTCGACCCATTGTCATTCCTATTACCCCCTCCCCCTCTAAGGTTAGAAAAAAGGTTTATACTCAGCACTCTCTTATTCAACACTATGGTTCTTATGGAAAACTAGGAATGTAAGGTGTATTGGAATGAAAACTCCCCCCTCTGTAGAGGATTTCGAGTAAAAAACCTAGATGATCTGAGAGTCGTGATACCACTTTCAGATCAAAACATTTCAGTGGTTCCCTTGAATTTAATGATCGGATAAAACTCAGATTTTGAGACAAGAATTGAAGTATGTATTTGTATGGAATTTCTTGAACCAGAAAATTTTGAGAGAGATGACCAAATGATCCAAAATTCGTATTTACAGGGTGAGAGTCAGAAACTGCCTTTGACAATTATAAATTCGAAATTCGAATTACTTCAAAAAACCGCCCAATTGTTAATGTGAAATTCCAAAATTTAAGATTTTAATGAATTTTCACATAACAATCAAAGTAAAAAATTTTCACAACTCGAAATTTTTTAACGAAATTGTTGATTACGAATTTCACAGCTCGACCCCAGCCTGGGGCCGGGCCCCCGCCAAGGGATGATCCCCCTTGGAACCCCAATTACTTAAGGGTTACGACCCTAAGTGTCATTTAGGTTCTTAAAATCATAATAAACTCAAACAAGTCTGCACTCCGTACCTCATAACTTATTTGATGATTATTATGATTCACATTGGTCATACAAGTTAATCCAATTACACTAAAATATCAACACCCTAAAAAATCGGTGAAGACATCAAAGTTCATTTATTTTCTTGGATTAATCATCGGGCCACACCGGTCCGGTTAGATCGGGCATATGGAGTGGAGATCTTTTATCTTGTTTCTTGTTCTTAACTAGTGGGATTTCTTCGCGCTACGCGACGGGAATTCAGTTGGTATATGTTCGGTTCTTTACATTACCGATACGGTACAGACACTCGCTATAATAACCGAAAGAGAAAACTTAAAAAACAAAGTTGTGATATGTCTAAAAGGATATTGATATGTTATTTACATAGATCGAAAACCATAAAAGTAATTACCTGTTCCGATAACACCGATCCCTATTTTAAGACCCCTTAATTTTTTTCTTCGATTATTCATTTACTTTAATCTTAATTATTAAATAATTACTTTATAAAGTCGATATTAATACCAATATTCTTTTCCTAGGAGACAGGGTCATAAAATTTTTGCTATAATTATATAAAAAAAGCTTAATTTTCAAATATTAAGTAAGAAATAGACGGCGATTAGAATTAGGTAAGAGTTTTTGATAAATAACTAAGATATGTAAAGGAATTTACATAATGATGGATTTAGAAAATAAATTTAATGTTTGAGACTTTAAAATAACAAATTAAAAAAATATAGCTAAAAGTATTCTAACTTGTAAAATTATTGTAGGGGCATTATAGTAATATTGGATGTCCATATTCAGCAAAAACGTAAAGAAAGGTGTAGTGGGGTGGAGTTCGAACCGGTAACCTCTTTTATTAACATATCTTAACCACCGAGGCAAAGCTTTCAACTGTTATTTGTTTCATACATAAAATATTTAAAGTATAAAATAAGTTTGATTTTTGCACAACAATAAAATGTTTATTTAGGCTCGTGAGCATGCTTGAGCTCAACACGTGAAGCTTGAGTTCGAGCTCATTTGTTAAACGAGCCTCAATAAAAACTCAAACTCGTTTAAACGGGACTCAATTCTAATTTTTAGCAAGACGATCTCAAACCGCTTATATACGACTCAACTCGTTTACACCCTTGTTACCAAAAGATGACGAGTGAACGTAAATATAAATAGATCCAAACCATTCATCAACTACCATATTCTATTATTCAAGATGGCTACTTATTTGGACACTATGCAAGAAAGCCACGTGAGATTAGTAGTTTATATAAAAGTAAACAAATTGTTTGTTAACTTTTTGTTTCACCTATATTTTAATAGTTGTATATCAATACTAATAAATAAAGGTTTTCTATGTCACGTGTCGCCTCCACATTCATTCTCATCATTTTTTTCCCGCTTCTCTCTCCTATTAATTACACCACTATCCAATAATAATATTAATATATTTTTAAATAAAATAATAATCTTTATATTAATAAATCTTATGACATATTTTGACGAGGGTATGTATTAACAAACTGTATTGTATTTCACGGGTTTATTCAACCCGTGTAAAACACGAGTTTTTAAAAAATAATTTTTTTATTACTTAATATATAATATTATATTTATTTAACACGTGTAATACACGAGATTTTAACCTAATCTATACTATATAATAAATAAAGGTTTTCTAGCGCCACGTGTCGCCTCCATATTCATTCTTACCATTTTTTTCCCACCTCTCTCTCTTATTTAATGCACTTCCTTTGAATAATAATATATATTTAAAGAAAATAGTAGTTATATTAATAAAACATATTTATTTTAAATTATCCGCTATTATAAGAAATTTTAAAATTTAATTATATAACTTTTATTTCAATCAAATAATAAATAAAATTCAAATTATATTAAATAGTAATTAATGTATTTTCGAAACTCAATTATACATTAATTTTTACATATTTTGAGTTTGTTTTTATCCTTAGTATATGTAATATATTTTTACACATGTAAAATATATATATAAAAATTTTAAAATTTTATATTTTGATATTTTTGACCCCGTGTGTAAACACGGGATCTAAACTAGTCTAGAAATTAAACCACGTTATTTAAGAAAAAAAAGCTTACATTATATTACAATTCCTTGAACAAATATACCAAGTTAATCACTCTTTTTAATTTTTTTAGAAGTTTATACTCTCGACCTTTTGCATAGAGGAGAGACACCTTATACCAGGATGTCGCTCTAACTAGCTAGTACTTCCCAAATTAAATCAAAATCATAAGAGGGCATCCTCGCGAGTGACCAACCACTCATCTCCGCCTCCTCCACCACCGCCACCTCACCGGAAAACGAATAACCCGAAGAAAAATTCTCCCCCATCCAAAACCCGTCTTCCGAAACACTCGACGACCCCACATAACTGCCGCTGCAACTCTCGCCACCACCTGACGCCGCCGCTGTCGAACTTCCGACCACCTTAACCCCCTCTCTCTGCGCCCTCTTCTTATTCCTCTCTCTTTTAACCTTCTGACAAATCGCCTGAATTTTGGCATCCACGGCGGCCATCAGAGCAGTCAACTTACGTTCATCTCCGATCACCGTCCAGTCCTTCACGTTCGGAAAATTCAAACGCGCGTATTCCCCACGTAATTTATACGCAGCTCGATCGTAAGCATAGGCCGCCATCTCCAGCGACTCGTACGTCCCTAACCATACTCTCATCCTGTTCTGCGGCAGTCTGATCTCCGCCACCCATTTCCCCCATTGTCTCTGCCTCACTCCTCTGTACAGCTTCTTCTTGGCCAATCCAATTGGGGATTTTGTGTCGAAATTGGTTGGGAATTTGAGGATGAGATCTCTCTGTTTGAGATAAATTGAAGACCCTGATGATGATGGGGGACGATGAGAGAGGATTGAATCCAAGGTGCTTTGATTACTACCTGTTAAGATCAAATCTGATAATGAAGATCGAACTGAATCACTGATTGAATTAAAAACGAAAGGATTGATGGTTTTTTGTTGCATGATTATGAATTTTGGAAACAGGATAGTTTAGAGGGAAAGTGAAAATATTGAATATTTCGTTTGGTTCTTCATAGGGTGTATTTATAGGCAAATTCTTTCTCTTTCTTTTTTATTTTTTGAAAGTATTTTTGATTTGGAATTTTCTGAAAATGGCTTGAAATGGAAATGACTTTCGTACCCCTCAAGGGTATAATGGTATAAGATCGACAAAAGTTTGTTTATGGGGAAGTTAAAGAAAAAAAGATGACCTGGTTTTAATAATCTAAATTATGGTTTATTGACTGATATAATTTAAACTAAAAGTTTGACTGATGATAATCATAACTTTTACTTTTGTTGTTAATGACAGTCCCAGTAGCATAATCATCATAGATTTACACTCGATTTCGCTTGTACGTTTCTCCATTTAATTTAAAATCGTCATTTTGAGCAAAAACAAGTGTAAATCTATAATGATTATGCTAGTGAGACTGACATCGACAACAAAAGTGAAAGTTGAGATTATCACCAGCTAAACTGTTAGTTTGGATTATTATTATCCAATGAGTCAAAGTTTGGATTATTAAAAACCAATTTGCTAAAAGAAAAATATTATTTGTTTTATTATTTATATTAGAGTTAATTACATATATCGTCACTATGGTTTGGGTAAAATGATAAAATTAGATACTAACTTTGAAAAGTTGCAAGTTTGGGGTTTGTGGTTTCATTTTAGTAACGTGTTTGGGTTTTAAGTCTAACTTTCGTTAGTTTTTCTATTAAATTTATGTAAAATAACAAAAATACCATTTTACTATTTATAACATGGACTATTTATGTAGTAACTCTATTCTAAGAACTGTTTATATAAATAACTAAAACAATAATAAACCACACCCCACCCCTACACCAGTCGTTTCCCACACCTAAAACCACCCCCCTTGGATTGCCATATTTCTGTCGGGGAGGAAGGGAGGGAGGGATCACCATTCCAATAGTCACATTTGTTCAGCAGCCTGCATCTCACTTCTGGTTACACTTGTTTGCATCACTAATCTCCATCTCCAATCGAAATCGAAAGAAATAAGAGAAAGTTCTATTTGATAAATATTTAAAAAGTGTTAAGAGTGAAAGGGGTGAAAAATTAGTGTGGTGTGACATTGGTATTTATATTAAAAGCTGAAAAGTGGTAAAAGACATTCTGTAGTATCAACGATCGATCTAGGGTAGACCATGGGCCTACAGTGCACACTTTTCAGTTTTGGTTCTATATGTTGTCATTTGTCCAAAACCACATACTTTAGTCATTTCTATTTTTTTTTTGAACAAACAAGCTTGCGATTTATTTCAACAAAAAAAAAAAAACATACAACACCTCCTAGCTAGACGCTAGAAGGGGCACCCAAAACACCTAGGACACAAACGACGACCTACATACAAAAGACATTAAAACAAATTAAAATCGAATTTTAACCATCTATCAATGCTTAAACTCTTCCATCTAGCCCTTTGCTTCATGCAGAGAAACGTATCCTCCTTTATGTCTTCTACAACCTTTGAAGTAGCCGTCCCCTTCCTTTTGTAGATCCTTTGGTTTCTATCGATCCAAATCCTCCAAAGGGCTGTCATGATGATGGCTAGGATTGCTTTCTTCCTTTTAGCATTCACTTTCAGATCAGTCACTGCCAAGAACAACTGTTTGATCGACCCACTTGTAGCTAACACCGGAACCTCCACCCAAACCCCAACAGACCCACCAAATAGATTTAGCCGAGAGACACGAGACTAGAAGGTGGTCTACCGTCTCTATACCATACCCACATCTAGCGCATCTTTGATTATTAGGATTCACTCATCTCCTTTCCAGTTCCACTACCGTCGGAATTTTACCATCAAGGGCTTTCCAAGAGAACATGTTGGCCTTCGATGGCACCCAATTACACCATTCTAACACATGTCCAACCGGGGACGCCATGTTAGCCTTCATCAGATCGCTTTTTACTATTTTAACCGAGAAACTGTCACCACCATCCGAAAGCCAACCCCATTTATCCTTTGAGTCATTTGCTTTAATATTGTTTAGGGACGCCATTAGACTGAAGTATTCCCCCCACTCGATCGGGGAGGCTGGATAATTAATCCATTCCTATTTGAGTAAACTAGATTTTAACTTCACCAAAACATCTAATTGACCCATATCATGAATATTAGTAGCTTCTTTCACCAAAATGGAAAGATTTGCCTTTTGCAAAAGAGATACCTTCCACATCATATTTCAATATCTTATTATTATTTTAGAAAACCTTTTTGATCATTTTGATTTTCTCATTCCATATCATATTTCTATTTCAATGTCTTGACTGATCCATATCACGTGTCGGGCTTTTTGTTGATTTTATCATCAATCCTTGATTATCATCATTCACTTGTGATGTGTTGGCTTCATGTTAATATTTATACCGATCATTGATCATTTATAACACGTGTTGTTTTTTTATTGATTTCGGTAACACCCAAAAATTTCAACCGATTTTAACTTTCAAAATCACGTGGAAGCGGTCCCAAAAACACTCTTGCGACAAAACAACATATGTTAATTACATTGAAATGACAATGACATGGTTTGGTTTAAAACGACCGACCAAGATCCCAAAACTACAAAGAGTTTTTGAATTAACAAGTCAACTACTACATTTGACTTAAACCATGCTTAGTTGATGACAATTTCAAAACGTAAGTTTTACCATCTTAATTACATCTATTTATACATTCAAAAGGTTTAAGCACTCATGGGGATGCTTAAATATACAACCATTGTACCAAAAGATCTTCCAATGAGAATCCGAAGCTTGAAATATGACCCTAGACTAGACCAGAGCTTTTCCTACATCCAAAACACCACAAAATAAATCATTAGTAATGATAATCAACCCTTAGGGCCACCCCCAAGTTAATACCTTAACTTTGGCCCAAAAGTGACATTTGCACATTTTATCAGCGCAAAACATAGGGTTTTCAGCGCAAATTGCGCCGGCTGCAGACCTGCCAACGCAACATGCTCTGATTTCAGCGCAACATGCTCTGGCTGCAGACCAACAATGCCAAATTTTAGTTTTAAATACATTCCGACCCTCCCGACTCGACCCCTTGGTGTTTTAACAACCCCACAACATTATACCACCAATGTAAACACCTTTTAACGCTTCTTTAACACTTTGTGTGGATTTCTTATGAATCCAATCAATTAAACATCTATTCAAGTTTTAAGTAAAACTAAATAAGTTACCATTGCAAAGCTCAAGGCTTTAAAATGTCAACACACCCTTGTGAGGCTCGAAACCTCAAGTTATTTTACTCCCATGTGAGATTCTTAGATCTCAAACTCCAATCACAATTGTGTGGTTCTTTTGACCACAAACTCAAACCACCCTTGTGAAGTTATTAGACCTCAATTACAAACCGTCCTTGTGAAGTTCATGACTTCAAACAACATCAACACGAATGAAGTTCATGACCTCATTTAACACATGTGAGGTTCTTAGACTTCAACACCGACCTTAAACATACAATGAGTGCACACACACAAGTTACTAACCATTCCTATAACCCATACATTATACCCGACATGGGGGGTTCAAGGACCCCAATCCCTAATTCCAGTTGTGGAATTTAAAGACTTCAACGATAATTCACCCTACCTTACATTCAACAAAGACATACAATAACGCCATACAATTAATAAATAATTCTACAACTCTAATCACCATACGACATTGTGAGGTTCATAGACCTCAAGCACCCACCCTTTTTGCATACATACACCATATGCAATTTCACCAAATCAACATACACATAATTGCACATATGATAATCAACAATATGAACAAGTATATCAAGCACATGTATTTACTACCGCATATCATTACTAAGTAAGTGCAAAACACTTACCTTTTGCTAAGAAGGATCCCACTTGATCTTCAAGTTAGCTCCAATAACGCCTTGATCACTTAGCAATCAACTTACACTTAGAAATCTTATGATCTCAATCCATTCACCAATTTTGAGATTCAAGACACACCTATGATCTAAAGATCAATCCCCTAACTTAATTTGGTTATCACAATATTAACCAAACCTTCAACACCCAATTCAACCTTTCAATCAGATTTGTAGTTTTTACAAAACAGCCCCTACACTTCCAGATTTGACCCCCTTTACCCAAACTAGCTAAAATGCACCATTAAAACAAATTCTCTACTTTGTTTTATTCAACTTTCACCCTTATAATATTATTTTAGGAAAATAACTTTATATTTTGGATTTTGGTTCGTTACAATTTATTCACCAGATCTTGATGTCTTGGCATCGTTGATAACCCAAGACAACCTAATGGTCAAATCCTTCCAAAAAACCTACTTATTCGGTTACCATGGCTACATCAACAACACCGATGACTACCACGCACCACCACAGACGACCACCCTTCTTCATCTACTTCACCACACTCTTAAGACTATGTGTTATATCCCCACCACATGGTACGTTGAGGGTGATGTGGAGTCGCGGCTTGTAGCGGTAACACCGTCCCCTTGGGATGCGGCACCGCACTTGGACAAAAATGCGGTAATGATCCATCACACCACACAATCAACCTTGCTCCAGTGTTTTGAACGTTGGGCAACGAATCCAATTATAAAGTATCTTATAAAAATTAAATTTAACCTATATAAATACCATTTTACTCTAATAATTTTTTGCACATCTTATTTTTCTACACATCTCATATATTATCTTTATTTCTCTCTAAAAAAATTAACACAAACAATCCGTTCAATGCGCCCATGTTTCAAAACATGCGGTTAGGATTTGTCGGGTGGTCCCAACCCAACTTTTAACCTTTCCAACCCGATCCCCAACCCGATTCCCAACCGAAATCCATCCTCGAAACCCAACCGATTAAAAGCTCCAAAAGAAAGTGCTCTAAAAAGCCGACACTAGTCAGGTCCCGCACCGGTTCAACCATGTACTATCGATGAGGATCTGGCTTGGCCCATGCTTGGGTCGATGTTTGGAGGACCCCATCACCAGTAATATTTTAATTTTTGTAATATTTACCTTTTTATTATTATACAATATTTTAATCTGGTAATATTTACCTTTTTATTATTATAAAATATTTTTATTTTATAATAATGTTTTATTTTATTTAGGTAACTCGCAAATTTTAGCCATTTTTGGAAGATCGTGAAAAAAAAATTTCACACCGCAATGGTACGTGAAGAATATCAGTCTCACCATCAACTTAACTTGAAGTGGACGTCTATGAGATGGAAGTTGTTGAAGTTTAGCGGCCAATCACGTGTTAAAAGTCGTTCACGAGACGAAAAATTATTTTTTAAAAGAACTCCGTTTTCAATAAAATTTATACCGAGATTTTCAGAAAAAAAAAATAAACAAGACTGTGTATTTTTATTTTTTTTAAATTAATAAATACAAATTATTTGAGAAAAATCAAATCAAATATTAAAATGAAATATTATACTTAAAAACTAAAAAAATAAACACAATTTGTTGTCACATGCTTATTGGTGGATGATTTTTGATGTACGTTGCTCACATCGTGAGCACACTCATGATTACATGCCCTGTGACCCGCTCAAGGGTGAGGGGAGCGGTGTTTCCACGAGCATAGGTGACTCACGGCGCCTCCTCACAAAGTATACCGCATGCTCTAAAACATAGGTTGAAGGTTTAATCTTGATTAAATATATAATTATTAATATTAGTTTATTAATTCTTTGGGTGAGTTCATCTTAATATAGTAGTGGGTTTGTTTATTTATTTGATTATTTAATTGAGTTAAAGTTAGGTTAGGATTAATATAGGTTTTGTATAAATAGAGAGTTAAGGGATCTTTGTATTGTGTGGTTTTGATTTCAATATTAATAAAAGAGTCGAATATAGTTTGTCCAAGATCATGTTTTGGTATGTGCGTAAATGGCCTAATTTCCAACACAGGTAACAATTATAAAAAAAGGCATAGATATGCACAAATATTGATGGCTAATTGATTAGATCAGGAAAAGGATCACGGGTTTTGGTAAAAATAAGTAGTTTTCTGTGTTTAATTCTAAGAGCATGTGGTATACATGTGTGAGAGGGTCTCGTAAGCATGGCTCACAGTGTGAGAGGGTATGCAACACCACCCCCTTGATGGTGTGAGAGGGTGGGTGAGACTCCACTATGAGAATCTTCACGGGAAGGAGAGGGCATCAACCACTCCAAATCTATTTTGGTGTGTTGTACCTTGTGTTTGTACAATTGTATCATTTATATAAAATTAATATATAATTATAAAATGCATTTAATGCTTACACCACTCTCATTCACTTGGGTATTTCCCTTGCCAAGTGAGGTTGATGTGAGAGTTGAAGAATAAGACGTGGCGCCACGTGTCAACCACTTTTCCCTCACTAAACACTCACTTACTTGGGTATACCACATGCTTTAAGAGTGGTGGGAGTGGAACCCTCCAACCCAAACCACCCTCCTAAAATAAACAAATAAGAAGATAGCAACTCATTTAGCCAAAGTACCCTCCTAAAGTACCCTATATGGTGAGAGTGGTACCTTTCAACCCACCCCATTTTTTTAAATTAAAACAAATTAATAACCAAATTTAAAAACTAAAAATTTAATTAATTAAAAATACATAACAATAAATAAAAAGACAATAAAAAAATAGTTAATAAAAAAAATTCATATAGTCTTCGTCCAAATTCGGGGTGTTTCTCGCAACATGTTCCACAAGATCAAATCAAAGTCTAATATGTGTAGCTACATCGTGCAACTCCGAAAGGACGTTATCGTCAATAACTGGTTCGACTGTAGGATCCCTTATGTAGGCCGGTGATATTGCATTTCCGTCATCTTTTAAGATCATATTGTACAATATCATGCACGTATATATCTCGTTCCTAATCTTCGCCAACTTAATATGTCGGTTTGGTCGAAAAAGTATACCCCATTCGTGTGTTGGGTTTTCGTCGACGAAATAAACTTTTACTAGATTCTGTAGAGCCTGTTCACGACCACGGTGTACATATGTCCTTGATGATGTAGCTGTGTCTTCCACTTCGGCTTGGGCGACAACATCACATAGAAATTGCATACTATCGTCGCCGAACACGAAGTCGAGCGTATCATCCGATGAATCCATATTTTGGGTGGGGGTGGGTACAAAAAAATGGTTTATATATCAATGGTATGAGATATATTTAGAAAGAATGTATTTTTTGTGTATTGAGTAGGATAATTGGTAATATATTTATAGGGATTAAATTTATTATTTTTTTTTTAATTTCCAACGCCTCTTTTAGCCGTTCAACGGTCCAATATTGAGCTTCTTTCAGCAGCTTTTGAAACCTGCTCACCATACTCGCCTCTACCCGCCAACTGTGTGACGGTGTACCCGCCCACCCGACCTCGGGTACCCTTCTACCCGCTTTCCACTCCTCCCACCCTAATATTTGTATAGATAAACAAAGATTAGATCAAGAAAAAGATAATGGGATTTGGTCAATAGCTTAATTGTTTCTGAAAAAAAGAGAGTAAAATATGGACTTTTGAAAGTCATATCTACTCATAAAATATCAAATATATAGCATTTTAAATTCACTTAAAAAGGTTTGAATAAAAAGTTGTAGCATACTTTTGCATTAAAATTTTGTAGCTGTAAAGAGTTGTTTAATCAGTGAATGTCAAAAAGGTGCTTTTTAGGACACGTATTGAAACTGTAAAAGGGAATTGCATTAATTGTTCATATGCCACAATTGTTAAATTAAGGCCAGAGTTAATGGTCAATGAGTCTTAGATTAAATGGTTTGGGAGGAGACATTTCCATGTTAAGAAGACTCCTACGTATAAAAAACAGGAAACCAATGATTTTTAGTTCAAGTGGTTGAGGTGAGGTATCGAAGACTTCATTAAAATAGGAAGGTGTTGAGTTCAAGTCCCACTTGTGACAAAAAATGGGTTCCAGGTTGGGTCAGGGGGTTTTCTCACCTATTGTGGGTTTTCTCCTGAGGATGATAGAGATTATCGGGTGGACCAGTGACCCGTCAGTTATCCAAATTGTTATTAAAAAAAGTATAAAAAACAGGACACATAGAAGTAAGAAATATCTTTCCACTGTGGTTCAATTGATGAGCGATCCTATCTCGGACATATAATATAATGTTGGAAATATTAAAATCGATTATTTTCCTTTAACATAAGCAGGTTTAACAGTTTGGCACTTAAAATAATAAAACCGATTATTTTCTACGTATTAGATCCAACTAATTGTATTTTATGTTTTTATAATCAGTAAAGTAATAAATGTAATTTCAAAAATATTGTCTTATGATTAAATAATATAATATGTTGATAAAGCAATCTTAATATGTTTTAAGAAATATTAATATAATTTTTAACTTATTCCTTTTCTATTTTTACGAGTTTTTTTCAAAAAGGTGTTGATGGAAAAAATATTTATCAAAATGGGTGATTTAAAAAATATTTACCAAAATGAGTGTTTTTCTTTATTTATTTGTTTTTAACTAATCCATTATATTTCTTTTCTTTTTATTTTTATTTATCCAGTCTTTTATCATTTTCTTTAGTTTTCTTTTTAATCAACTCGCTGTACACAAATTATATCTAACCATTTTGTTTTTCTCACCCTTTTTATAATTTCTTTAATTTATAAATTATTTTAGAGATTATAAGTTTTACTTCTAAACTTCACTCCTTTTTTCCCTTTTTATCTTAAAATCATATTTTTCTTTGAATCTGTTTGTCTCGATTATTATAATTAGTTATATTATTGTTATTACAAAAATAACATCATAACTCATAAACTGCCGTCGGGTATTTTAAATAATTTATTTTATTCAGTTTAATAAGTTTAACGTTATGAAATATCCTTTTTTACAAATTCCCTAATGGTTGATAATTGTGTTAAAACAATCAAAACAATTTAGAAAGAAGGTATTTTTTACGACACTATTTAATTTTTATAAAATCTCGTCAATAGATTTAAACCGAATCAAAACCATAACTTTAAGATTTAATTAGTATTTATAAATCATATAGAGATTTATAAAATAATAAAATAAATCTTAAGTTTTTTAAAAGTCGTCCTGCTTCTTTAAAATAAAAGTTTTCTAATTACATTAAATAAAAATGTCAAACAAAGTCGACTCGTTAGAGGTCTCAATATCAATTACAAATTAAAAGAAAATTGTCAAAATAAATCGACCCGTTTAAGCATCCATTATTCTAGGATGAGAGTATTGTTTTAACATGTTTCTTTTAATTTGTATTTGATATTGCGCACCGATTTTATTTGGAATTTTTATTTTTGTTTGTATTTAATATTGAGACCGTCACATTTTAATGTTTGTTTAGCTTTTTTATGCTTCATATTTTATTTTAAAGTTTATTTAGATGATTCTTATAGTTGTATTTAACATGGTTTGATTAAAAAGTAAAAAAAAAATAATAAGTTAGTTAAAAAAAACTATAATGAATGATTGAAGAGAAAAAAAAATGATAATAGGTTGATTGAATAAAAAAAATAAAAAGAAAAGAATTATAATAGATTAGTTAAAACTAAAGAAATAAAGGAAAAACACCCATTTTAGTAAATATTTTTCAAATCATCTATTTCGATAAATAATTTTTCCACCAACATCCTTTTAGAAAAAAAAAACTCCTATTTTTACTCAAGGTTTTAATATTATATAAGAGAAATGAAAGTCAAATTTGAATAAATAAATAGAAATTTGACATTGACTTGGTAGAAGATAACACTATATCTAATGCTAGTGTTAAGGTGAGAGCACACCCCGTGACACGTAGACAATGTCAGAACTTACCCTCACATTCATCCAGGTGTGTAATGGTGGGGTGAGGGTGACCAGTTTTGTAATAATTATTATTTTAATATTTAATAAAACAACATAATATTAAAAAAATATAATATTAAAAAAAACAACATAATACTAAAAAAACATAATATTAAAAAAAATAACATATGTAACATCTCAGAAATTCGAGAACTAAGTGAATCGGGTTATTAGTTGAACCGAGCCTCTTTCAAATAGCATGAGCTATGTGGCTTTCACGTAAAGCTCGGGTTACCGAACTTTGAGGACCCGATTAGTCGTTATCTTTGAAAGTTCGGATAAGAAAAACATTAGATGGATATTGAAGGACCCGGGTTGAAACTTAAAGTGGTATTTAAACCACCTAAGCAGCAAACCCTAGGCCATTTGGCTAGGTGTGAGTGACGGCAAGGAAGCAAGTCGCGAGGAAGGGAACTCGGCGGAGGAAGAGGACGGAGGCGCGACGACGGGTACGGCATTCGCATGACGTGAGGTAACATTCAGGTCCATACTCTTTCCTTTTTCTTAATCGTTTGCAATGGTGCGTGGGGACCCGATTAGGGTTTTACCCTTGCTAGGGTGACCGACTGTGGAGGCGGTGGTCACGGGTGAAGGTGGCTACAGGAAGCAAGTCGGCGAAGGCATATGGGGGTGACATGCAGCGGTGATCGGCGGCAAGGGAGAGGCATGGGGAAGACCCGTTTGGCATGGTGGACGGCTGTGGAAAGGGAAAGAGAGGGTGGAGGCGACTGCCGAGGGCAGTGGAGGTGGTGATCACGGTGAAGGAAGCAAGTACATGATGGTAAGATGGAGCCAAGGGCGGTGGTGCCATTATGGTGCATGGCCGATTAGGGTATTTCTAGACGGAGAGGGTGATGGTGGCGCGTGAAGGTGGTGACCGGCTAGGGTGGCTGGTGAGGAAGACGAAGGCAAAAGAGACGAGGAAGCACGGGACGGGCTCTTACAGGGGCTCAGTCTGAGTTGTTGCATAGCATGCATGCATGGGAACCCGACGTGGTTCACAGGGTTAAGGTTCTACTGTGCATGGCGGTGCCTCGTGCACGCATGGAACCCGGTTTATGTATTCGAGTTCTTAGCGGGTCAAGAACAGTCTTACTCGTGTACCCGTGGAGCTAGGGTTTTATGGTTCAAGCGACAAGTGGTTACGACGAGATGTGGAGTTTATATTTATACGTTATTCAACGTAAGCTTAGAAGGTGTTCTAATCACGTGATCAAACGTTTGGCAGGTACGGGGTTTGAACAAGTAATCGGGGTGCAGAGCTAGGATTTGGACTCGGTATAACCGGTGAGTTTCTAATCCCCTCTTTTAAACGTTTTACTGTTTTGGGGCTATTGTACATACTCGCATGTTTTATTATACGAACGTATTACGAGTTATGATTTAAACTGAAAGTGTTTTATGAGATCATTAAGTATTAATGAAGCTAAGGGTCGTTGTGGGGTCCTTAGGGTGGGTGAACAAGAGTTGGGATGATCTTTGTATGTCATCTTGTGAGTTAGTCGGGATGAGTCGAAAAATTAGTTAAACATGTGATGGTTTTATTGTAACGAACCAAAATCCGGGTTTCGTCTTCAAATAATTAAATATTTATATTTAATATTATGGTGGAAATAATATTGTATAAATAAGTTGAAACAAGTGGGTTTCAAGTTTGTAATGGGATATGTTAGTTTTAACTAACTATAGAACGAAATGGGTAAAATGGAAGTTAAGGGACTGAAATGGTAAATATGGCAAATCTGCCATATTTGACCATATGAAAGTCAAAATTCAGCATTTGGTCTTGTTGGGGTCGTTCATATCAAGAAAAAAAGAGAAATCAAGTTTGAAGCTCAAATCATGCAATTGAGGCTTGTTTTGTGAAGGTTTTGGCTCACACAACACCTTCATAACATCAAGTAAGTGATTCTCTTCCTCTTGATTCCACCATGTATGTGTTCTTGGTGGGTTTTGGGTGAAACCCGAAATTTTGTATGCATGTGATGAAATGGTGTTAGATTATTGATAATCTAGCTAAACTAAAGTTAAAGAATGATGGTTAACATCCTAGAACCCTTTAATTTTGATTATGAGAAGTTAGGGTTCATATGGTGAAAATTGGGGGTGTTTGGATCATAATGCTAGAATGTTGAATTATTGATGATTAGGTGTTTTTATGATGTTAAACACATAAACAAACCCCAAATTAACTTAAAGAACTAATTTGATGAAAAATTAGTGTCAAGGTATTGGAAGGAGAATTCAAGAGGTTGAGTTCTTGGTTTAAAGGGAGTGTTTGGATGTGTGAATAACCCAAACGGGTCATTTTGGGTGGAAATGGGAAATTGGGTTGTGAACTCAGTTTTAAAGTGATTTTTATGTATGTTTAGATTACTGAACTAGGTGTATATGTTTAGGTAATCAAATTGCTAAACTAGAAGGAGGTGCGGGATCTTCAAATCCGCAAGGTAAGTGCCTTTGCACTTACTTAGTAATGTGATATGTGATGTATGTGTTATGTTGTGCATAGTATGAATGATACATGAAATGAATTGATTATGCATAAGTGTATGTATGAATGTGAATATGGTTATAATACTATATCTAATATGTGGAGGTTATGATCAAAGAATTATAATGGAAAAGGGGAGGTTATGGTCAAAGAACCATAATGGAAATGTGGTAAGATCTTGGTCTATGTACCAAGATGAAGAATGGAAAGAAAGTTATGACCTTTGTGTCATAAATGAAATGATAATGTAAAAAGTAAATAAAACTTGTAGGTGAAATACAAGTGGTATGCAATCAAACATCAATTTGAATGTTAACGGGTCAAAAGGGTTAAATGGGTGAAATAAGTAGAAATTACTTATTGTTATGATATATATCTCAATACTAATGGTGATATGTTTATGTGGTTGTAGGAAAAGCTCCGAAGTAGTCCAAGTCAAGTCCAAGGTGATCGCGGGTTCTCGTATATGTTTTAGGTGCATATTTTTGAAGTAAACTGACTTTCCCGTAAAGGATGTATATTTTGAATCTAGGAATCGTGTTTTTGGTGTTAAATTGGTGGTATAAGTGTGTGTTCAAATGCCCAAGTGTTTGGGATTTTATGTTTAGATGTATTGGTGAAAAATGTTGGAAAAATGGTTAAGTGTGAAAAATCGGCCACTTCCCGTTTTTCCGGTGATATTCCGGTAGGGTTCTGGCGAGATTCAGGCAGGTTCCGGCGACTTTCAGGCAAATTTCCGGCGATTTTCAGTTTAGTTCTTGTAATTTCCAGCTTCTTTAAAAAATGTGTGTGTGTATATATCTAATTTTGAAAATTACATATAAAAATGTGTATATATATAAAAAACTGAAAATTACATATAAAAATTCCAATCCGATTAATCCCGCCTAGGCCCCACCCCACCGCCCGACTAGCGCCTAGCGATTTTTACAACCATGGGTGGCGGTTGAGTCTCCGGTACACTGTCGGGTGACGGTTGAGTCTCTAGTACAATGTCGGGTGACGGTTGGGGGTTACATAGTCTTGTATATAGTCGGATAAAAAATCGGATGTAGAAGGATTTGAAGTCGGGTAATGACTCCAATTTGCAAACGTCAAGAACGGGTTCGGATCCGGGGGTTGTGGAACGTACCCCCCCATCGGGTTGTTCGTGTGGTTCGGGCGGTTTGGGTTGTTCGGGCGGTTCGGGTTGCTCGGGTTGTTTACAAATTGCTATGAAAGCATTTTTGTAAATTTTATAAAAAAATAGGGAGGAGAATGAAGAAATATTGTGTAGATTATTAGTTCTTTTGGTTGGTATTTAAATAGGTTAAATTTAAAAAAAAATCTTTTTTCTTTTTATTAAATGCAACCCCAACAGCTCCAACCCCCAACGGTCACAAATTTGAGCGCCCACGCCGTGAACACCACTACCTTCAACCCACCACACCCCCCTCACCCACCAGCGGCGCGATGTTTCACGCCCGTGGTGGGGTGAGGTGACACCACAAGAAATGTCACCTTTCTTCCAACAAGAAAGCCAAGGAGAAAAATATAAGACCTTAAAGAATTTTCAATTAAAACCAATGTTTTAAAATCTAAATGGTTACATAGATTGACATTTTTAGTTAAACCGGTTTATAAAATTCAAATAACGCTATAACTAATTTAAAAATTAGAAAAAAAAACAGAAATAAAACAACTACATAGATTAAAGAATCATTTAATTTAAAAAACATAATCAATTTGATATAAACAATTAAAAACTAAATACAAAGATTAAAGAATCATTTAGTTTGTTTTACAAGATTTCATTTCAGTTTGTAAGAATTTATTTTGTAAACGTTTTATTTTAAAATTTTATAAAAGTTTTCAAATGATTTTTGTATCATTTATCATATCTCTTTTTTTGATCTTGTATTTATCACTTGATATTTCATCGTTCTTGAACTTTACTTTGTCGATTACAAAAATCTTCGAATTCTTCACGGATAATCCCATGGTCGATAGTGTTTCTATTGCATGGATCTTCTAGTTTGATACCCATTTTAGTATGGTCGTGATCAGAGGCATAAACCGTCATGTTTTTGTAAAATACCTCTTGATTCTTTTGATTTCATTGCAAGACTATTTTGCTTATGAGGATAAATTATAAACATATGATCATTATTAAGTAATACTTATATCACATTTTTTTATATTTGTCATCATAGAAAATGATGCATTTATAATAATCACCATTTATGTGCTAATACTTTTCTTTTTCATGTAGTTTATTTAATTCAAAATATCTTTAAAACAAAGTTTGTAAGGAAACAAAAAATACAAAATATTATCACTTTATTTTCTTTAATATCTATTGTTTTTGTAGGTTTTTTTTTATTTTTTTTATATGGAGTTATGGTTTTGTCATATGTGGCGTATGGCGAATGTTTGAGTGGCTATATGGAGTTTAAAAAAATCGAAAAAAAGAGTTATAAAAGAGATTCATTTGTTATCGTGAATGATCTTATCATTTATCTTCAAGAATTATCATTTACGGTTAATTTCCAAGGCACCTACATACACAAATTTTTTATAACATTTTTTTTGTTCCTTTGTTCATTAGCAAGATGATGAAAAAAAGTTAATAAAAAATAAGCCAATATAAATAGCAAATAAAAATGACTTAAAATGATAATTAAGTAAAAAATAAAAATAAATTCAAAAAAGCCAACAATACGACCCGTATTGAGCCATACCGCCCGTATTATACTATACTGCCCATATCATCTGGTCAATCAACGAGAATAACTGACACCGTATTGTACAATACAGTTTATATTAACTCTCAATTGTGACTAGTTATATTATGTCAGTGGTGTATTTTTTTAATGATGATTACATTCCTATCATAGTTACTCGTTAATTGAAAATTATAATATTAATCAATACTTTTGTGGTGGTTAGCGCAACCTAGTAATTAATATTATTGAACTCACTAGTTAATTGAAAAGTCACTACCGGTCATTTGGTCAAGTGGTAGCTCAGGAGCCTCACCATTTGGAAGGCCACCGGTTCGAATCTCATCTAGAGCAGAAATGCTCTGGGTGAGTCAAAGGGTTTTCCCAATGATAAATTTCCTTCTGAAACACGAGACCTCCCTATTCTTCGGATGAATTCGATTAGCTATGCCTTTAAAAAAAAGTTAATTGAAAAGTCTTGGTCATGAAATGAAAAATGTAAATTCTGTAGTCTATGAGGGTGCAAACGTAATTTGAAACCTCAAAAAAGTAGTATTTTGGCAGTATTAGGAGGTGCACATGCAACAAAACGCCGACAAACACAGGTGGGCCCAGTAGTAAGGAGGACACGTCACAACCATATGTAGATTGGCATATACCTCGTGACCAACTTGGTGTGGTCCTTCCTACTCATACAAGTGGTTTGATTCCACCAATATTGTTTTTATATATTTTTTAAGAGTAAATTATAAATTACATTCTTTTAACTTTATAAAAAATTACAGGTTATGTCCTTTATCTTTAAAAATTACACTGAGTATCCTTTTTTGAAAGCTTTGCACGTATTTAGTCATTTTTACTAACTATTGTTAAGTTTTTCTATTAAGTACAATCATGTGCATTGCATATTAGGACAATATGATCATTTTATAACAAAAGACATAACTCGTAATCTTATACTAATAAATAAAGGTTTAAGGTGGACACTTGTCACTTTCTTATGCCTCCTCACATTGATTTTCCCGCCTCTCTCTTCTAATAAATGCCCATATATCTTATTAAATAATAATGATATTATAAATATATTATTAAAGAAGAATACTAATTATATTAAATAAGAATATATAATAGGAAATCAAAATATAACTAATTGAAGAAAAATACTAATTTGTTATATACACACACATTTCCACCTGATATATCTCGAGACGATCATAATAGTCTGACAAGTTATTACGTATTTACAAATTTATAAGTTTTATATTTTTTAATATACAATCTAATGTAATACACGAGATTGTAACATAGTTTACTAATAAATAAATAAACCCCAAATACCTCTCTCTTTTTCTTGGGGGCCATTAACCCCATTACTCATTTACTCACCAAAACTGTCCAATAGAATTTTGCCACCTCAAAACTACTTATTTACTCATTTACCCAGATTTCATTGGAAACACCTACTCATTTACTCACCCACTTTTTAAAAAATAAAAAATAAATAAATAGAAATGGTGTGAGTGAGAGTGGTGGGGTCCACTAGAGAAAGAGTGGAGAGAGGGTGGCTTCATCCGAGTAAATATACTCGTTCCATACTACTCGGCTATTTAACCCGCCTCTACTCGATTCATTGGGGGCGGTGTACCCCCACTTACCCGGTCCCTCTCACATACTCGATCATACGCGGGTATCCCGCCCCCAACACCCTAAAAGAAACCCAGAAAATTGACAAAGCTAAAGAATCAAAAACTTCAAATGAAATGATTTCACCCCTGCCGATTTCTTGAGCACCACCTCCACCACTCCATCTACAGCAACCACCACATCATCAACAATATCCTCCTAGAGAGCATATGAATGAGCATATTATAAGTAACCTGCTCTATCCTTCACCTGAAACTCCACCTGCGAAACCGGATGAGCTACCGGCGCAACAATATGTTCGTTCTAGACAGGATATTGCGAGTTAGAAATCACGCGCGTCGTGCAACGGTGGCTCCGGTGAGGCAGGCGCTAACGTACGAATCACTCGTAATTACCTTGTGGTTGCGTTTACGTTTTTCGACGATTTACACAGATGGAAGACTTTTAAGCAACGTCGCACTCGTTCCGTTGGTAGATCCATGTTCGGTAAGCACCGAGCTTCAAATATCGTTAACTCTAGGTCTGTGTGAAGAAAAATTGACGAATCTGGATCGCAGATTGCCATCGTTGTTGCACCAGGTAGGAATTTGTGTTTGCCGGAGTGATTATGACGGTGAGAAGGTGGCGGTGCCGTTGGGATCTCCGGCCATTTTTTGAGCGCAAACTTGTGAAGGCTTTCAAACTTCGAATCAATTGTCTCAATTCATCTTGGATATTTGGATTCCACTTCGACCTTAAATCAATTAACCTACAGACTCCCTTCACCGATGGATGCCTAATTTCATCTCTAAATATCGTTTTCCCCCTCTTGAAACAGGCGATTGTGAAGAAATCAAACTCGCCTAGTCTAAGGAAAAATGGTTGGAGAAGAAAGTGGGAAGATGAAGTGGGTTTGATAGTCCACGTGCTTTAAGTATATTATTATTGTATTTTTTTAGGTAAATGGGGTAAAATGATCATTATACCCTTATGTGTAATGCACATGAGAAAACTTAACAGAAAAGTTAACTCCAGTTATTAGAAAGGAATAAATGTGTGTAAAAGTTTCAAAATAAGGACATCCAGTGTAATTTTTGAAGCCAAAAGACATAACCTGCAATTTTATGTAAGGTTAAAGGACATAATTTATAATTTACTCATTTTTTAAATGTTAGGTTATACGGACACTCCTCATATACAACCCGTATAGGCTATATAATAGGCATAATACGACATGTATAGGACTATACGAGGCACAATACGACTTTTATAGCACCAATATGAGGCACAATACGGGCCGAATGTGACTGAGGTGACATGTCTGAACGTTATCGGTTTAACTTTTTGGCTACACGACTCGTATTGGTGTTATACGTACGAATCGTATAGCTGGTGTACCCTTAACATCACCCTTTTTAAAGAGATTCGATCTATACTTATTGAAATTGTTTTTAGATAACAAGTATGTTTCGAAGTGTTACATTTTTATCCATTTCGCCTCTCTTTTAAAAACATTCATTACATAAATACTTTTTGTTTGCTTTCAATGTATATTTATAAATATGAATCACAAGCACGGGCTGAATAAAGAAATAGTAATTAGTAATGATGATTTAGAAAATTACAAAACAATTGAACAATTTAACTGACAATTAACAAAATTTTGAATTAAAAAATTTATAAATAAAAATTGAAACGAATTATTAATCTAGTTGTCTAAAATAATGTAGTTAATTAAAATATAAAAACAGTTTTGATGATATAATAACTATCCATAATACAAATTTATTCTTTGAAATTGATAAGTAATGACATAAATCATACGGTTCCCTTCTTGAACATAAAGTTAAATGGTGAATCAACTATCAAGTATCATTAAATGTGATCCACAAGTTTCTTAAGGGATTCCTAGTTGACATATAATCTACCTAGTTGGGATTATGACCCATTTATGTTATAATTTATGTAATCATGATTCATGATATAGGTAATATGGTAATAGAATTTGAATTGTTCTTAATGGAGAAGATATAACTTGTTACAAAATTAATTTTCTTGCAAATATGATGAATAGTGATGTGTTCCAAAGTACACATACATTTTACATACATTTTCCTATAATTTGAGTTGCTTTTATAGCAAATCTGATAAGAATAGATACATAATCATGTTTTCTATGGATTTGTAGGTTTTGATTGATAATGAAGATAATTGGAAAATCGCCAGAGGAAAAAGTCAAATCAAGGAGGTATGGACCGTACGCCCCTAAGGGTACGTCTGGTACATGCATGTTGAAGCTCGTACTCACTTGAAGGAGCACGGCGAGCGAAGACTTAGGTACCCGTATGTCGGCTAGAACAGAAACCCTACTCCGTGGTTATTTAAGCAAAGTGACAGCCACAAGGTTTGGGATCGCGAATCGGAGGCTGTGAAGACCTGTTTGGAGCAGAGAAGAAGATTTTGATCTGAGGAGGCTTGAGGATTGAATATTACCATGTCTGGCTAAACTCATATAGCCGTTTGGATTGAGTTGATTCCTCGTACTCACTTGATGATTGTGTGATTATATAAAGTTTATTGCTTTGATCTTATGATGTATCTGTTTGCATGTTAATACGAGTTATTGATCTGATTTAGCATATGCAACAAGCCTTTAAACCCCTCGGTAGCCCGAGTGGACGAGTTTAGTCTCGTGAGGGTTTCTAGAGAACATACCCACAACGTTCATTTAACTAGGCATGAAAATAAAGTTAACTAACCTTAGGTGGCCTCCTAAGAGCGCTAAGGTTAACGTCTTCAGTCAGACGCGGTGTACCTCATTATGGTTAAGGATTCTTCAATACAATCCATGACTCTTCAATGAAATTGATATCCGCTGCTTCCAGGTATGGTGTCAACCTGTGGCCATTGACTACCTGCCTCAGATGATCGTCAAAGTCTTCAATCTCAATGTCCCCATAGTTACCTACCCGTGTAATCAGGTACGGGCCAATCCACTTGCTTTTTAACTTTCCTGGAAACAACTTGAGCCTAGAGTTGTAGAGCCAAACTTTCTGCCCCACTTCAAACATCATCTTCTTCAACTTAGCGTCATGCACTTTCTTCATCCGATCTTTATAAGCAGAAACACACTCATATGCTGCATCCCGTAACTCTTCCAGCTTATTCAATTGTAACTTCCTTTCCATACCCGCAACATCATAGTCAAGGTTAACCTCTTTGACTGCCCACAATGCCCAATGTGCAATCTCAACCGGCAAGTGGCAACCCTTGTCATACACCAATCTGTACGGTGTATTGCCGATTGGAGTTTTATAAGCGGTGCGGTACGCCCACAAGGCATCATCAAGCTTCCCTGACCAATCTTTCCTATCTGATCGCATTGTCTTCTACAGAATCTCTTTGATCTGTCGGTTGGAAACTTCGACTTGCCCACTGGTCTGTGGGTGATATGGGGTGGATATTCTGTGATCTACGCCATACCTTTTAAGTAATCTCCCAAATTGTAAGTTCTTGAAATGTGAGCCCCCATCACTTATGATTGCACGAGGGATTTCAAATCGGGAGAAAATGTTGGTTTGCACAAATTTGCACACCACTGCATGGTCGTTTGTCTTTGTTGCTATAGCCTCTACCCACGTGGACACGTAATCCACAACCACTAGAATATAGAGATACCCACAAGAGTTCGGAAATGGCCCCATAAAATCTATGCCCCATACATCAAACAAATCCATAACCAAGATTGGCTGCAATGGCATCTCGTTCCTCTTTGAAATACTGCCCATCTTCTGGCAGTTCACACAGTTCTTAGCGAACTCAAAAGCATACTGAAAGATGGATGGCCAAAATAGGCCTGCTTCGAATACCTTTCGCCCTGTCTTTCGCCCACTGAAATGTGCTCCACACGCAGATGCATGTACTGGACTTAACACACATTGAATCTCTGACTCTGGTATACATCTTCTAACCAGTTAATCTGCGCGCACTTTAAATAAGTCTGGTTCATCCCAGATGTACTGGCGCGCCTGTGCAATGAACTGGTGCCGCTTCTTCTTAGACCAATGTTCCGGAATTGCACCTATAGCCAAATAGTTAACAATGTTAGCAAACCAAGGAGTAGTAGAAACTGATAGTAATTGTTCATCAGGGAATGTTTCATTAATCTCTCCTTTAGAATCACTTTCATCCTGCACAATGCGTGACAAATGATCTGCCACAACATTTTCACACCCCTTCTTGTTGCGGATCTCTGAGTTAAATTCCCGTAATAACAAGATCCAACGGATCAACCGAGGCTTGGCATCCTTCTTCGCCATGAGGTACCTGTCACACCCCCAAATTCCACTAACGGAGTTTTACCGTTTTGGAAGGTGACAAACCAGGATCTCAGACATCAGTTACTTCAAACGACACTATATGGGACTTGAAATGTAATAACATAAAATATCAAGGTTCAGAGTAAAAGTTGCGGAAGCGTTAAATAAAGTAAATGTGCAAAACAACGCGCCCAAGATCAAAATACAATAAACATAAAGATTATTCCAAGGTAGTTATTTCAATTGCAGTCCACGACACATGCATGACTTAACGTGATCCTTAGTGCCAACCTGAGAAAATATGTAAGAAAAACGGGTTAACACTAAGTTGGTGAGTTCACGGGTTTCGATCGTTTCAAAAAAAGCGTTTGAAGTTTATTGTACATTCAATATATATATATATATATATATATCAAAAAGGTAGCTAACCAATATTCATGTATACTAATGGGCTCGCAACCGTATATTGACAGTTTATGTTTGAAAGCCTCCCACCAGGTTTATCAACCATGGTGCATGTTTTAGGTCAATATTACACCCGTTCGACCTCTAATCGAGTTAGCAAGGCTAACGCGGGTGGGGTTTGTCAAACCCAGTACTACTACTCAACATACCTCGCTATTCTTCATATTTAAACGGTCCGATGTGAGGACTTTCATGATATAGTTTACGCATAGTCATAACAAGCGATAATATATATGAATTACAAAAACCAAAAGTGTGTGAATCATGCTTTCTCCCCCAAGTAAAACAGTAAAAGGGGCCGTGAAAACTCACACAAGAGAAAAGTTGGAACCACAAGTGTAAGTCCCAGACGACTTACGTTTGCCCTAAATTTATAAACACATAAATTAGGGACAAGTTGGGATTTGACACGACAACACGGAAGATTGAGCGTCTTAACACATTTTAAGGATTAATGAGTAGACGAACGTGTCTACGGGAATATAGATTTCTTAATATAATTAAGATCAAAGCGTTACATGTCGAATGTCAATAACAAATCATATTAAATAAATAAATAAATTCATACGTTTGTATCATTTAATAATGATTTAAGAAAATAATATAACATATATATTATTCTTGAACTCGTAGGAAAACACACGATAATCATTTACGTGACAAAATAATAAATTTATTATTTTTATTCGAGATAATAAACGTGAGTAAATAATATAAACAATTATATTATTATTTAGTTTGAAACGTTACGCGAGATTAATAAACAAGGCGAAATAAGATATATTATTTGTACTAGGAGTCACGGGTTGAAAATAATATAAACATATTATTTTATACGAAGTCGTGGTTTGAAAACAATATAAATAATATTATTAAAAGTGGAAATACTATAAATATAAGTTATAAAACCACACCCGAGCCTACGAGTCGTTTCTGAGTTCTAAATATCATAATATAATATTCAAATATCGTTTAGAAAATATAAGATTGTTAAACAAGAATCTGCCAAAGAATTAACCTACACACGACCGTGCCTAGGCTACTGAGCGCGACCGTGCTGGTCTGGAGCGCGCCCGTGGTTGGTTCGAAGGCATAACCGGGGTCTGTTCATCAGGTACGACCGTGCTCGTGACCCGCACGACCGTGTGTGTGGTTTTCAGGGCATGACCTTGTCTGGCTAGTAGGCACGACCAGGTCAGGTACGGGGCACGATTGTGCTCGGAGAGGCACGGCCGCGCTAGAAGATTAGTGCGACCTTGTCCGGTCAATTTCAGAAACAAAATTGCTCGAATCTTATAAGATTAATGTTGGAAATCATAGGGCTTTTGATAAATAAGGTATTGCGAACATAACCATGTATTTTAATCGGGTTGAGGTTCTGTCTAGGCCAGAGTTCGATTAAAATGAAAACTATGAAAAACTTAGTTCTGATTCGAGTCCAATTCAGTGATGTAAGCCCTGAATAAGTTAGGGCTTTCAATCTAAACGCTAAAACGAAGATAAGGATGTGTTCAATTACCTCAAACACTGACGAATTGATAGAGCTCGACTGTGATGTGTTCCGGCTTGAATTCTGGCGACTCCGACTTCGTCTCCGGACAAATTGGAATACGCGAGAGCTTGACAGAGGTTCGTTTCATTCAGTTATCCTATTGGAACACAAATGAGTGGATTAGGCATCAATTATTATCATATTGTCTCTAATTGTGATGATTTCGGGGATAACCATGAATGCAAAACATGTATAATTTACGCCATATCAGTTACTTGAAAACATTTTGAAAAATAAAACGTTAGCGCGAACGCCGGTGAATACAATTATCTTGACATTAAAATCATTTGGCGCAAACAAGCATTAGTTCATAATCACAACTTTATGTTCAATCCACACATTCAACAGGCCCGTCCTGTTCAATCGCATCCCAGTATACACTGGCGTCATGTCTTATAGCAAGGGATAGGTTTGCCTCCGATGTTGTTATAAGACAAGCACCAGCCGCAATTCAGGAATTTCACCTGAGACCCGTGTATCCCTTGCAAGTTTTACGCATACCTATGGCCTGAATGCTTTGTTCATAGAAGAACGTTGAGCATTATTCCCTTAACCTTTATTTGCCCATTTTCGTAAAAGTAAATGTTTGACACATGCTTTAAAAGAGATAAAGTATTCACCTTGGTTTATAGGAATGAGCCCCTAAGTTGATAGCTTAAAGTCTATCTTCTTAACTTGATTCCTCTAGTGTATCAACTCTTCTATGAGCATTTCTTCCTATATCGGGCACTACAACGAGCGGGAATCAAACCGGGATCATCGGGAGTGAGTTAGATGGTCTCTGGAACAAGAAATGGAAGTGATAAGTAGTTTTGGTGTGAGAAAATCGAATGAGCTTGACCATCTATTTATAAGGCTGATATAGGGTCCATGACGGACCGTTACGGGTGGTGACGGTCCGTCACCAGTTTAGGGTTTGCGAGTCATCAGACACGTGTCACCGTCTGGTCAAATCGTGGCGTGACGGACCGTTACTAGGCATGAAGGTCCGTTACGGAGTGATACGTGGCGCACCCTGGTGCTTTCGCGGCTGTGACGGACCGTTACAAGGCGTGATGGTCCGTTATAGGGTTTCCACGCGTCCGATTTTGAGTATGAGTCACTCGACACGTGGCAAGCCATCAAGGTTCACGTGCCCAGCTCGTAACGGACCGTTACCGTCCATGACGGTCTGTTACCGTTGATTTTTCATGTTTTTCACTTTTTGAACCTTGATCCATAGGTTAATTACACTTATAGTCCTTGTGGTTTGTACCTTTGTCAAATTTAGGAAATTTTCGTGGCAGGTGTTACATCCTCCCCAACTTGTTTTAATCTCGTCCTCGAGATCATTGGAATAAGTGAGGATATTTCTTTTTCATTTCAGACTCCAGTTCCCACGTGTACTCAGGTCCACGTTTGGAGTTCCATTTTACTTTCACGATCATCAATTTCTTTCTTTTCAATTTCTTTTTCTGTCTGTCCTCGATTTGCAGAGGTTGCTCCACGAATCTTAATTTTTCAACTACCTCTACATCTTGTAGGGGCATTACCAGAGATTCATCTGTCCAACTTTCTCAGTCGTTTCTAGGACTATTTCAGGTCCGGATAACTGATTTTCTCCTATTTTGAACCAACAGATCGGAGTTCGACATTTACGACCGTATAATGCATCAAAAGGAGCGGTCTGTATACTCGTATGATAGCTATTATTGTAGGAGAATTCCATTAGAGGTAAGTGGTCATCCCATCTTCCTCCAAGATCAATAACATAAGACCTTAACATGTCTTCAAGAGTTTGAATGGTTCTTTCACTCTCGTCTGTTTGAGAATGGTAGGCAGTGCTAAGATTCAATTTTGTACCTAAAGATTTTTGAAAACTTTGCCAGAATCGAGAAGTAAATCTACTATCTCTATCTGACACGATAGATAGTGACACACCATGTAATGATACAATTTCATTAACGTATAATTGTGCCAACTTATCCATGCTGAACGCTTTCTTTCATGGGAAGGAAATGAGCAGATTTAGGAAGTCTGTCAATAATAACCCAGATTGTATCATTCCCACGACTGGTTCGGGGAAGTTTAGTAATGAAATCCATGGTTATCATTTAGCATTTCCATACAAGAATTTCAAGTTGCTGTAATAAGCCAGAAGGCTTTTGGTGTTAAGCTTTTACTTGGGAACATGTTAAACACTTTGCAACATAGATAGCGATATTCTTCTTCATTCCTATCCACCAATAATTGGCTTTTAGGTTTTTGTACATTTTATCGCTTCCAGGATGCATGATATATTTATAGTTGTGGCCTTCTTCAAGAATTTCTTCACGTACGTTTCCATAGACGGGAACCCAAATTCTTTTATTAATTCTAAGAATTCCATCATTATTACCCTTGACCAATTGGTCGATCATTCCTCCCAATCCTTCCTTCTCAAGGTTGGGTTCTTGCAAAGCAAGTTTCTGAGATTCCTTAATACGAGTGATAAGATCGATTTGGAGTTCGAGTCTTAAAGCATGAACTCGTTTAGGTTTCTCATGTTCTTTTCTGCTTAAGGCGTCAGCTACAACATTATCCTTTCCTTCATGATAACAAATTTCACAATCGTAATCATTTAGTACTTCCATCCAATGTCTTTGCCTCATATTCAATTCTTTCTGACTGAATATATACCTTAGGCTTTTATGATCAGTGAATACAATGAATTTGACTCCATATAGATAGTGCCTCCATAATTTCAATGCGAAGATTATGACGCCTAATTCTAAATTAGGAGTCATATAATTCTTTTCATGAGTTTTTAATTGTCGAGAAGCATAAGCAATAACTTTGCTTCCTTGCATTAACACACAACCAAAGCCGGTGTGTGAAGCATCAAAGTATACTAAAAAGCCTTCGCTTCCATACTGGCTGGGTCAGTTTCTGCTTTAGGGTTTTGAAAGCTTCGTATTGCTTAGGTCCCCATTCATACTTAACTGGTTTGCAAGTCAGAAAAGTTAATGGAACAGCAATTCGAGAAAAAATCTTGGATAAATATTCGATACTAACCAGCCAAGCCGAGAAAACCACAGACTTTTGTTGGAGACTTCGGGATTTCCCATTTAGATATAGCCTCAATTTTAACTGGGTCAACTTGGATGCCATCAGCGTTAATGATATGTCCAAGGAATTGAACTTCTGATAACCAGAACAATATTTTTAGAATTTAGCATAAGGCTTATCGTTTCTCAAGAGTTTAAGCAAGATTTTCAAATGATTAGCATGATCTTCCTTATTCTTGGAGTAGATAAGGATATCTTCAATGAATACGATAATGAATTTGTCCAAGTAAGGTTTGCAAACTCGATTCATCATATCCATGAAAGCTGCTGGTGCATTAGTAAGTCCAAACGGCATTACCGTGAACTCATAATGACCATACTGAGTTCTGAAGGCAGTTTTGGGAATATCTTCTTCCTAGACTTTCAATTGATGATAGACAGAACGAAGATCGATTTTTGAAAAGCATCGAGCTCCATGTAGTTGATCAAAGATATCATCTATTCTGGGGAGTGGATAACGGTTCTTGATCGTGACTTTATTCAGTTCATGATAGTCGATACACATGCGCATCGAACCGTCTTTCTTTTTAACGATCAAAACTAGAGCTCCCCAAGGCGACGAGCTTGGTCTTATGAATCCTTTTTCGAGCAATTCATCCAACTATTTCTTTAATTCTGTCATCTCAGTCGGAGCTAATCTGTATGGGGCTTTGGCAATTGGTGCCGTATCGGGTACTAGATTAATTCTGAATTCCACTTCTCTTTCATGTGGTATTCCAGGCAGTTCATCGGGAAAAACATCAGGAAATTCAGCTACAACCGGCACATCTTCGATCTTCTTTTTAGTGTCGGTGGTTACAAATACGAGGTATGCTAAGCGTCCTTTTCGTAAATACTTTGTGACTTTTAACATAGAAATTATTCCAACAGAGTTGGATAATTTATCGCCATGTATAGTCAAGATTTTTCCCTTTGAACAAAGTTCTATAGCTTTCTTATCACATAGGATAAGGGTTTGGTTAGAGGCTAACCAATCCATTCCTAGAACAATGTCAAAACCTGCCAAAGTCATTGGCAACAGTTGTGGAGGAATAACATGTCTTGATAGTGTGATATTACAATCGTTTAGGATTTCAGAGATTTGCACTAGGTCCCCGTTGGCAGTTTCTACCACGTATTTCTTGTCTAATTTAGGGAGTTTTATTTAATAGTCTACAGAATCTATGATCTATAAAACTTTGGTTTGCACCAGAGTCAAACAAAACTCGAGCGTAAATATTATTGACAAGAAATATACCCGTAATGACATCGGGCATACCTGCTACTTTATGAGTATGAAGAACGAATGCTCGCGCATTCTTCTTTACTCCATCTGCAGGTTTTGGACCTGTCCCATCAGGTTTCTTTAGTTTGGGACAATTGATTTTGATGTGGCCGGCTTCACCACAGTCAAAGCAAGTGATCAACTTCATTTTATAATAATTTTCCGTTTTATGTTCAGACATCTTGCAGAAGCTGCAATATGGTCCGGATCGACATTGTCCTAAATGCCTCTTCTTGCATTTTGGACATTCAGGAATGAACGAATTTTTATTTCGAGAAATAAAGGTTGATTTCTTGGATCCGCTTCGGCCTTACCCATCTACTTCCTTCTTCTTCTTCTTCTTTCCTTCTTCTTGGTTCCTGATTAGACTGCTGGTTAATGATGCTCCCAAATCCATAGCATTATCAAGATTTTCACAATTTGCGACTTTGACCATGTCGCGAATTTCTACTCAAGAATTTTCCTTCTATCTGTTCCCTCTCATTTTGAGGAACGTACTTCTTTTCTACTAAGGTTTTGAAAGCACTCCAGCCCATTGCATAGGCTGCTTCTATTCCTTTGGCAGCAACAATATTGTTCCATCATTCTAATGCTTGGTCTTTGAATAAGTTCGAGGCATAATGAACCTTGTCTTTTTCTGTACATTTGCTGATAGCCAGCACGGATTCAGTCTTTTCTATCCACCTCAATGTGGCAATTCCTCCTTCTCTACCAGAGAAGTTATATGGCTTGCAGTCCTGAAACATCTTGTAAGTACAACCAACTACTTTCCTCTTCTTCTCTATATGACCATAATTATTACCCATACTCTCATCTTCAGAAGAGTTATGATAATATTCTTCTTTCCCAGTCTTCTTGGTCTTATAGGTTGCAGAACCTTCGGGTTTCAGAGTAATGGATAGATTTTGGATTTGATGGTTGAGTAGAAAGTTTATCAGCTTGTCTTTTCTCTATTTCAGTAAAGATTCTCGGAAGGGAATCCTTGATTCCTTCTGCAATAATCTTTTGGAGTTCTTTTCGGGATTCAGTAGCAATATTTTCAATTGCTGTATGTTTCTTCTTTCCCCTGGTGTGATGTGAAGATCCGGCATTTTTCGACATTCTATATAGAAATGAGATTGGAATCAAAACAAAATCTTTTTATTGATAAGAATATATTACAGAGGATGATACATATAAAAATTATTGTTCCTAGAAATTTCTAAAATTCTTTTCTTCAAGAGCTTGTATTAGCAAAGCATTCCGAGTTTCAACTTCAGCTTTCTCTCGTTCCAATTCAGCTATTCTTTTCAGCAACATTCGTTCTCTTTCACTTCCCAATGCATTCTCATTTATATGAGGAGCAGTGATAGGAATTGTCTCATAGTATGGAACGTAAGGTATATTAGAGTCAACACGTTCTTCTTTTTCAGGATTATTCTCATAAGGTATATCGACGTATCCCTAATGAAAATTTCGGGAATATAATGGGGTGACATTATAACTTCCAGCGGTAGGAGCAGAATGAAAACTTATAGAAGGATTATAAGGAACACTAGGGTTTCCTATTTCTCCGAGGCTTCTAAAAGTTAGACTTTCAGTTTTCTTATTATTTTCTATAGTTGTTTCATTGGTTTTTTGTTCATGATAACTAGCTGGAGCAAATTTACGAATAAAGCTAGGACCCTTGTCTTTTCCGACCATTTTGTAAAATAAACAAAACGAAATTTATTATTATAGAAATATATTACAAAATACAACAAAAATGATTATAATCTTTCATAAGCTCTTTTCCAAGAGTCACTAAGTCCTCTCCATATCCATATACTTGTTGCCCATAAAATTTGGTTCTTGCTTTGTCCATTATCTTCTTTCTTGTTACTTCATCTGTTTGAAACAAAGAACGGTCTAAACATTCGATAGGAGAAGAGGGCATACTTTCCGCATAACCATATTTAGGCGGGGGCTTACGGAGTCCCATCATAATATCATTATAAGCATTTTGGTATTCCAGAGGAGCTTGAAAATACTCTTTGAAAGGGCCATCAAATGGAGGTTCAGGAAACATATAGGGATCATATAAAACAGGAGTTTCAGAATTATAAGATTGATAGTCGAAACTATTTGAAACAGGATTATTGAACGGATAATCTTCAGGGTTTTCCGAAACAGGTTCATATTGATGGGATTCTTCAGATGGATCCTCTTCTATTGAATTATTCTGTTGGATATAACTTGATTCAGCTTTATTGTTTCCTTGAAGTTGTTGGATATTCGTATTCCACTTGCTGAAGTTAGAACCAGCCTCCATCCATTGACTAAAAGAGTTATAAGATTGAGGGTGGTATTCGGGAGAGTTGTTATTAGGGAGAATGTCAAATGGATCATTGTTATAGTAGGGCGAAGAGATAGGGTTCATTCGAGATCCTAAGGGATGATACTCAGGTGTCTCTTATTTAATTGGACGATTGGGGTCATAATAAATAGGTACAGAATTATCTCCAGATATCTGCAATTTTAAAATATTAGTACTTATCTTATTTTGGTCAAGACTTAGATACTAAGGCTAGTATCTTTATCTTAACTAAAGCTCTACAAGGATGGTTATCTTTCCAAAGTAGTACCTCCAACAGAGATGTTCCCAGGTAAGAGCGACGGGTCTAGGAGAGATTTATACACCGCTCTTTCCTTAGATAGAACATTCTGTTTGTCAGATAACTACATACCGGTCAGAAGGTTACCTTCTTTTGCTTATCTTAAAAGCATTGGTTGAAGCCTAGATACTATATCCAAGTATCTAATTCGCCAAAACATGTGGCTCTGATACCAACCTTGTCACACCCCGCCCCAGGCACCCCCTGGACGCGTGCAACCTCGATTGGTATCACCTGCTTTGATTTCAAAGTTTTTATAAATACAGCGGAAGTCTTTATTAAAATGATCGTTTCGTCATTTGTTCCAACCTCAAGGGTTGTATTTGTAAACATCAAGATTCAGTTAAAAATAAAAAGTCTGGTATTTATTTTATAAACATAGGGATTTAAATACCCTTTTTATTTTGATTACAAACAGAGTTTGAAATCAAATACATCTCTTGTCTCATATGGACAAGTTTAAGCCACCGGAAATAGTACTATCAAGGGTTGATCAATCCCCCGGTCCTACCTCCTTTTCTTTTCTTTAGGATTTTCTTTATACGAGTCCTAAGAATCTTACGTATAACTTATCCTTTTCACTTTTCTTGGGTCAGATCTTATGTCTTCTCGAATCCCCATTTTCATTATATTTTATTCGTTACCTGAAAACATTTTGAAAAATAAAACGTTAGCGTGAACGCCGATGAATACAATTATCTTGACATTAAAATCATTTGGCGCAAACAAGCATTAGTTTATAATCACAACTTTATGTTCAATCCACACATTCAGCAGGCCCGTCCTGTTCAATCGCACCACAGTATACACCGGCGTCATGTCTTATAACAAGGGACAGGTTTGCCTCCGAAGTTGTTATAAGACAAGCACCAGCCGCAATTCGGGAATTTCACCCGAGACCCGTGTATCCCTTGCAAGTTTTATGCATACATATGGCCTGAATGCATTGTTCGTAGAAGAACGTTGAGCATTATTCCCTTAACCTTTATTTGCCCATTTTCGTAAAATTCAATGTTTGACACAAGCTTTGAAAGAGATAAAGTATTCACCTTGGTTTAAAAGAATGAGCCTCTAAGTTGATAGCTTAAAGTCTACCTTCTTAACTTGATTCCTCTAGCGTATCGACTCTTCTATGAGCGTTTCTTCCTATACCGGGCACTACAATGAGCGGGAATCGAACCGGGATCGTCGGGAGTGAGTTGGATGGTCTCTGGAACAAGAAATGGAAGTAGTTTTGGTGTGAGAAAATCGAATGAGCTCGACCATCTATTTATAGGGCTGATCAAGGGTCCGTGACATACCGTTACGGGTGGTGACGGTCAGTCACCAGTTTAGGGTTTACGATTCATCAGACACGTGTCATCGTCTAGTCAAATCGTGGTGTGACGGACCGTTACAAGGCGTGACGGTCCGTTATGGAGTGATACGTGGCGCACCCTGGTGTATTCGCGGCTGTGACGGACCGTTACAAGGCGTGACGGTCCGTTATAGGGTTTCCACGCGTAAGATTTTTAATATGAGTCACTAGACACGTGGCAAGCCATCAGGGTTCGCGTGCCCACCCCGTAACAGACCGTTACCGTCAGTGTTTGCAAACTTTGTGTAAGTTTGTTAATTGGTTTTTGTAAACCAAACCTTTCTATTTCATTTGGTTTTTTGTAAACCTTAATGGTTTTGTGAACGTGTTATTTCTAACATTTGTTAGAAGCCTTGTGGTCATCTCTAAAAACACTTTATGTAAATGATAATGTAGAATTTATTTAAATGTTTTGTGTAAACATTTGAAAGATAACTCTCGTTATCTTACTTACGAGAAATGTGTAGTTTAACATGTGTGATTCTAACTAAGTGTTAGAAGAAGATTTGGTAAAAGTGAATGATTATACAATTCCTATATATACTTAATTTCCATTTAATACGGTGGGGTTTCAAACCGGGAGTTAAACTACCTCGTAGTTTCATACTAACTTTGCAATAAATATGAGTATTTTAATATCAAAATCTTGAGTAGATTACAAAAGGAAATAACTTTGTGTTGTTGTAAACAGTTTGAACTGTTCAATTGATTTTACTTGTGTGAACTATCAACTTGTAGTTGTCTCGTTTAAGATTTGTGACTATGAAATATGGACATGATGATATTAGTGGATGGAGTTCCACTAAGGGAATGCTACAAGACATGCTTGAAGAAGAAATCACTGGGATTATTTCGGATCTACGTGAAAAGACATGAGTTATTGTTTGTCGTGGCTGGTTCTTAATGACGGGTTCCACTATTCATGCGTGTTCTAGTCAGTCCAGACTTAAGAACTATCATGCTATAGAAAAAATCGTGATAATGGTTGACGGACATAAGAAAAAAGCAATAGGGATTGGAACTATGTAGCTGCAGATGTCTTAAGGATGTTCCCTAACCTCGAAAGATGTTATACATGTCCCTAGCATCAATATGGGTATAATATCTACCAGCAAGTTAAACAGTGAGGGGTACTCGATGTTATTTGGATCTGCATATGAGTGGCACATGTTTCGTCAAAGGGGATCCCAATCCTTCCATGCGGTTGGAACTATACCGGGTGGGATGTATCGACTAACTCTATGGAATGATGTGTCAGACGTTATTGATGTATCTGATGGTGAAAGTGTTGGCGATAGTAACACTATGATTTGGTCAATCTTGTATCCACTAAAATAATTATTAATAAAAGTTTCGCATTTCATTGTTTTAGTTGTTTTTTTGTATTAGTGTTTGTGTTCAATATCTTAGGATAACACCTACATTTGATATAAAGAAGTAAATTAACTAAGCATGACATGTCGTAATAAACTTTTATAACATAATTTTAAATGGATAGTGCAAAAAGAGATTTGCATGAGTACAACTTGCGAGTTGCTACATTGACTAAATAATACATCAAATGTCACAATATACGGAGAGGAAATACATAAATATGAGACAGTCATGTCCTTGAAAATTCATCAAGTGTGAATTATAACACATGAATTATACGTGTTAATGAAGAATTTATACCTTTGGAAATTCACTAAGTGTGAATTATAACATATGAATTAATGAGATATTTGAATCCTTGAAAATTCATGATTGAATCGCTAAGTGAAAGTAATATATGTTATTGTAGGAAACTTGTAAGATTCGCTCCGAGAGATCTACATGTAGATGCGTCTTTCACCTTAATGTTGTTAGAACTATGTGAAGGAATTTACCTTCGTTTTGGGAGAGTATCCTAAATACATATAACTTCAAGGAAACAACAAGGCAAGTGTGCAAATCACTTAAAGACAAATGAGTTGAATGTCATGTTGTTAAGTATCAATCTAATTGATTTTATCTCAACATAAAAGTGATTGTACACTTGTACAATTCAACCTTTTGTTGGTGATAAATGTGTTCACCAAAGTTACTCGAGTTAAGACTTATGGTTAAGTGCTTATGAATTAATGGTGAAGCCTTTGAGATTAAAGGTAAACATGTTATGTTCCTAACTTGAATGAAGAATAAGTCTCATGACTTGTCTAAACTGAGGCATGAATGTTGACAAGGAATATTGTGATATCCCTTAAGGCTGTGAAGAATCAGAATGATGCATCTTCTGTTCACATGCTTGAGTATTGTAGTCTAAAGCATGCTAGACTAGTACTAGTTAATTATGATGCTCCGAGGAGACAAATTAACTACAAACATTCACTATGTACTTAGACACAAGAAAGAATTTGTGTATGGATAAAAAGATTATCTTCATTCAATATAAGGAGATTAATATAACTTATGAAAAACTTGATTAACTATATCGTGGTAAATTATGTTATCTAGCTTAATGAGGAGAACTCATACTGACTTAGAATCTTTCTAAGTATGTGACTTATGACAATGTTAGTTACATTAGTAAGTGTTAGGAGCTTAAACTAAGTGATGTTTTGCTTTGGTTAGCTCAGAAGCTCTTGTGAGCTAATGTAATTTGAGTTGAAACAATGATGAACTCATTAATACAAAGATGTATATCTTTTCATGAGTGTCTAAATGTCGTCATAAGTGAAGTTTGATCAAATAGCAAGAAATGTGGGGGAAGAAGCCAATTAAGAAACTACCCTTCAAGGTATGCTTGTGTGAGAAGTTTTCTCAACCACATGTAGAAAGGGAGAACATTTTATTACCCCATGTGGATGTTATCCAATAACACTTAAATGTGGGGGTGACTTGCATTTGAATCTGGAAAGTTTAGCTATAACTATTTGGTAATCCAAATTGATATTGCAAACGCGTGACCAAGTGGAGTACAAAAAGGCCATAAGGAGTCTATCTAATGTAACTAGTTACATGGCTCCATGCCAATTGGCTAGAATCTTGCTAGATGTCTGATACCAAAGGCATAGTGGAGGTCTGTTCGCCTTGAGAAAGAAAATGTATAATTCTAAGACGAAATTATGACTAGATCTAGAACGAGATCTAAGATTATTGTCTTAAAAGCATACAATGGCAACAATAACTTATGAGTCAAGAACACATAATGACAACGGTCTTTTGGTAAGTCAATTTCACTATGTGGACGAGATCCTTGAAAAAGTTTAATGCGGAGGACATCAATGTAGCTCAAACTCCCATTGACACAACCCATCATCTGTTGAGAACAGAGGCGATGGTGTTGCTCAATTGGAGTATTCAAGGATAATTAGCAGTCTTATGTATCTCATGACATGTACTCGACGAGACTTAGCATATGCTGTGAGCAGGCTAAGTAGATATACTAGTAATCCTAGTTCTAAGCATAAGGTATTTGAGATACACGAGTAGTTATGGACTGCATTATGGCCAAAATCCAACTGTTGTGGAAGTATACTGTGATGCTAACTGGATATCTGATATAAAAGATTCCAAATCAACGAGTGGTTATGGGTTTACCCTTGGAGGAGCGGCTATATCTTGAAAATCGTCTAAGCAAACTCTCATAGCCAAATCCACCATGGAATCTGAGTTTATCGTGCTAGATAAAGCTGGAGAAGAGGCAGGATGGCTATGTCAATTCTTGGAATATGTTCCAGGATGGCCAAAGCCTGTTATGGCTATTTGCATACATTGTGATTCCTAATCGGCTATTGGTAAAGCTCAAAGATCAATGCATAATTGCAAATCAAGGTATATACAAAGTAGACATAAAACGATACGACAACTGATCTCAACAGGGGTTATCGAGAGTGACTATGTAAAGTCAAAGGATAACATTGTGGATCCGCTTACAAAAGGCTTAAGCAGAGAGGCAGTATATAAGTCGTCAAGAGGAATGGGACTAAAGCCCTTGGACTAAGTTAGTACAAAGGAAAACCTATCCTAGAAGATTGGAGATCCCATGATCTGGGCTCAATAGGACAACCTAATTGTACGAACTCGGGTCACTGTGGGGGTGTACCCCAACATATGAAGGGAGTTGCATACTTCCTAGTCCATTCCTATAATAAATCAGTGATATCAAAGGAGGTTAAGCATATTGCTTTTAATGATTTGAATAAATTCACCTATGCGAGAGAGAAGTGGGGTCGCTTTGAATGGAATTGTGGGGGCACAAATCCTAGAGACTTCGCAGAACCATGCTAGTGTTCCATGACCATAACGGACACGACAATGAGGGGTTAACCAGACCAGGAAGAGTATTGTGTGAAATGTAATAACGTCTACGTCAAAAGGGGTTGGTTCAAGGACACCGCGTCTACTAACCGCTAGGAGATTAAGTATACTTCACAAAGGAGGTATCAAAGGGAACACCTACTTCTCATGCATTAATCAACCGCTGTAATTATATCTTAACACCTGAGTGTATAGGATCGATCTCCATTCATGTGAGGGATTGTTGGAAATTTTGGATATAAATAGTTATTTGTATTTGTTACTAATATAATTATTAATTAGTATGTGTGTGTGTTCTACTATGTGAGAGGATCACAACGAACTAAACCATGTACAAAATGGAGCTAAGATAAATGAGACATCGATGCTTCAAATTGTGTGTTTGAAACTTAATGTAATGTGGACGGGGACGGGGGCGATGACTCGCATCACCGCGAGTTCTTGAGAGCCGCCTTAATAATTTTGACCCGTGTCGCATGGTCAGATAGCTAGTCGAGACTGTGGCTATATCTCTTGAAATTCCATCACTTAATTCGAATTAATAGAGTATTAATTCAACTAAGTGATCATTTAAATCAGATTAATTGAATATTAATTCTATTAAGTGAGACCCTTCATCAGGTCTAAATTTCGTGTACAAATACGATGCTTTTGAGCCTTGTTGAGCCGACCCGGAAAATTTGTTCACATGTTTCAGAGATCGCACAAACAATCAATCACATTTCCTTCGGTCGTGGACCTTAACATGCTTATTTCAGGTATAGTTCGGGTGTTTGGTTAACTCCGGCAGTGCATCTGCTCTGGCTGTTGTTCCCTGAGAGACAGACGGGCTTCACCTAGGTGACCCGAAATATGTTTTAAGGGACCTCTGTTGAACAGAAATCCTCAGCAACCATACCCGGTGTTTTTTGTTTGATTCATTTTGTTATGCTTCTTCTCCCTTTCTGTACTGTATTCTAATTCGAATTATTGAATAATAAAGTTCTCTTTTATTTTATGAACGGTTTTTCTACAAATTATGAAAAAATAATTTTCCCAATATTGTGAAAAACTCATTTTCATAAACTTTCCAACACCATGTTGTATCTTATTTGTATAACGCATCTATAAATGATATAAACACTCCCTATAATTCTTCTCTTGTCACTTTTCTTTTAGTCGTGTTTTACAACAAAATATAGCTTATAAATAATATATTATATCTTATAAGTTTTTTATTATTATATAAAATTAAGATTTTGAAACATATTTTTAGCATCATCCACATAAAATCTCATAGATATATCATAACCAAATAAATTGAAAATTTTGATTTGTAGATGTGAAAATACACTTGATGATAGAAGGAGAGATTGTGGGCCAAAATGAGACCGTCCTTGGATGAGTATGGAATGTAGAAGAAGTCTAGAGAAAGGAGATGGTCGGTTTGACAATTTTGAGTTGTGAAATTATTGGCCGGACTATATAATATTACTAGTTTAGATCCCGTGTTTACACACGGGTTAAACAATATCAATATTTAAAATTTTTAAATCTTTATCTATATATTTTACAGGTGTAAAAATATATTACATATACTACGGATATAAACAAACTCAACATATGTAAAAATTAATATATAATTGGGTTTCGAAAATATATTAATTACTATTTAATGTAATTTGACTTTCAATTACTATTTGATTGAAATAAAAGTTATATAATTAAATTTTAAAGTTTCTTATAAGAAGAGATAATTTAAAATAAATGTTTTTATTAGTGTAATTAATATTTTCTTTAAATGTATATTATTATTTAAAGATAGAAGTGCATTAAATAAGAGAGAGAAGCGAGAAAAAATGATAAGAATAAATATGGAGGTGATAAATGATACTAAAAACATTTATTTATTATATAGTATAAATATTCAAAGGTCATTGGGGGAGTCCATCTCGCATTTAAATGAAGACTTTTTTTTTTTTTTTTTCATTTCAGAATGATGGTTTAAAGGTCAACTAAGTTGAGTAAGCATGTGAAAATGTTATGGGTAAGCATATGTTTATTTTCGGATAGTATTGTGATGTGTTATTTAAAAATATAAAATAGTTAAGAAAATAGGTGTTCGTTTTTAGGTTACAGAATGAGTGAACCGAGATGGAAACACAACTATAAAAAGGTATTATTTGTTTTCCAAATATAAGTATATTAGTATTTATGTAATAACGGGTATTAAAACTCCCGCGTTGTGGGGTTGTAAAACTGTGAAAAAATCTAATATCGAAACGTTGCCTCGAACTCGTCACTCGTGCGCTGAAGGTAAAAAAGACAAAACTCACGTGTCGTTGATAAAATTCAAAACTTTGTATAAAAAACGAAACCGTCACAAACATATGCGTTGGGGCCAAACCGTTGATATATTTGGAACTTTATATAAAAAACCGTTAAAAAATTTACGCGGAACGTTGATAAAATTAAACACGTCGCAACGAAAAAAACCAAACGGTTAATAATATTAAGGATGATAAAATAAGCACGTACAAATTTAAATTTATAAAAATCATATTTCAAAAGTTCGAAGAAGAAAAAGAAAAGAAACCTACAAATTTGGATTTATAAAAGTCATATTTTATTTATTTTTTTTAATTCAATATTTACATTTAGATTAATTTAATTTTTTTCTCAAATAACTCATGATTGATAATTATTTAAAAAAACGAAATACACACGTTTACTTTTTTTTTCTGAACATCTCGGTATAAATTTTACCGAAATCAAAGTTGTTTTAAAAAAAATCATTTCTGGTCTCGTAAGTGGTTATTTATTTAAGAATGTATTTTTTATTTGTATAGTTTAGTTTTTTATTTATTAAAAATGAAATTTAGTTATTTATTAAAAAATAAACGCGGGGCGTTAAACCAGTGCGCACCTTGGTGATTCTGTCCGGTGATTTCTCCTGTGCTGATATGGTGTAAAGCCCCAAACCCGGGAGGCCTTACGTATTGAATTTACTCATCAACACATAGCTCATAAACATAAGACATTCATTACTTAGCAGCGGAAACGATTTAATCATTAACATTCGCAGCGGAAATACATAACATGTCTAAACATAAATTGTTTGATACGAAAGGAAACTTGCCCTAAAACAACTGAAACATAAACAAAAACGGGATGTCAGATGCTGATCTTCGGGTAACTTTTCTCGCCAAGCCAAGCATCCACATCCATCCAAGGCCACCTACACTTAACTGATATGCATACTAAAAATCAGCAACGCTGAGTGAGTTCTAACGTTTACTTTAAATCAATTATGTAAAAGATTTACTAATACATACACACCGCCCTTTAGGCAAAACTTTACATACTTTACTTTTCAAATCAGTTTAAAACATATAATAAATTGTCAATTCCTTTACACTGTACTGCCCTCATGGCTCTCGGACATGAACCGACAAGTACCTAGTCAATGCCCCCATGGCCAACGGCCATGAACCGACACTACCTCTTAACCATCAATTCACTTGTCACATACTGTACCGCCCCCATGGCTCATGTCCACGAATCGACGAGTACCTGGTCAATGCCCCCATGACTCACGTCCATGAACCGACAATACCGCTTAACGCTAAGGGGAGGTTGCGTGGACCTCCCGAGCAACCGTCGTCACTCATCCCAGTTGTACAACCGTTAGCGAACCCAAAGGTTCTTACTAACGGGTAGAACCCAGATATGACATTTTATACAAGTAACATTTGTCCCAAGTACCTTTACAGCTAGTACACATTCCCGTAGGAAATCTATTCACTTTCTATTCATAAACTTTCTTTAACTTGATCATAACTTTAACATGTATTGTGCATTTGTTAATGTATATGAAAATATAGTAAACGCTTGCCAATAATACCTTTGCTTTTACTGAAATATAGCTCAACACATATATTATGCATTTGTTTATGTATATTAAAATATAGTAAACGCTTGCCATAATATAGTTATACTTTACTCAAAACGTACATTTGTCGCTTTTAAGCTTTACACTATAACATAGCTTTTCACTTTGTTTATTAATACAAAATATGTAATAAACGCTTTACGCTATGTATTAACACCACCCATAAAGCATGCAAAAAGGGGATTAGAACTCACTTGACTTTCTTAGTTAACTTTTCTTTAAGGCTCAACGATCTGTTCGAGTGGTCATAAACGAAACGTGTTAGCTCCGAGTCATAACAAAACTATTCGTCCGAAATCTACAAGATTAAAAACTCTACTGTTCGAAATCTCCTTTCGATTGAAATCAATTTCGGTCGAAATGTCTTGTCCGAAAACCATTTCGTCCGAAAACTAATTCGCCCGAAATTTCTTTCATCCGAAGACTTATTCGTCCGAAAACGAGTTCGTCCGAAATCTTTTGTCCGAAATCTCTCTTCGTCCAAAATACTTTTCGAACGCTTCGAAGTTTTCGTACCATTCAACGACTTTTCGGGCGACTCATCTGTTCTTGGCTAGATTCTTCGTTTTTGATCCAAAATCCCAACTTTTTACGTCCAAACTGTTCTAATCTTAACCATGAAGCTAAATCTATAGTTTTTATTCAAAAACATACGTAAAAATCTAATCTTTTTGAAGAAAACTTGTTCAAACCCTAAAAACCCACTTTACATAAAAACTCAGATTCTGGACATGATTCGTACCTCTAACGAAAATGGTGATGAAATGGAGGTTTAGGGCTAGTCTTGAGGATTATAAGGGGCCCAACCCTTGCCCTTTTTGGCCCATACACCCAAGCCCAAGCCCAAGCCCAAGCCCAAGCCCAAGCCCAAGCTCGCACCTCACATCCTTACTAAGTTTTAAATTTTTGCTAAGTATTCCATGTTCTAAAACTCGGGATGTTACATATGGCAGTGACGTGGCAGGGCGTACGGATGGCTAATTGCAATGTTTTCAGGAAAGTACCGAACCGGACGTCGAACCGGTCTCCTTCAGGGGCGAAGCATAGAACGGGCCAGGGGTGGCCCCGGCCCCTCCCGTTTTTTCCGTTAGTAGTGTAAATTTTCGCGTTTTTGTCTTAAATATTTTATATGTATTGAGCCGCCCCCCCCCCCCTTATTTTTTCCTTAAAAAATTCTTGGCCCCCTCTGATTTTTTATCCCTAAAAATTTCAGTTCAATGCTCTATTGAGATTTATTCGATAAGTTATCGGTACGAAATAAAAAAAAAGTTTGTGGATTTAAAAAATAAAAGTGTAAGTTTAGGGGGGGAAATGAAAAGTTAAAATCATTCACCCTAATTGAAATCCCCTCCTATGCCTTTCGTCGATCAGTCCCGCCTCCCCCAAAATTGAAATCCCCTTCACCGGTTCACTCCTTCCCCACTTCAGTGCCTCTCGCCGCCGCTTAATTGCTTATCTTATGGTGAAATTGTGTTTAAATAAGCAAATCCCAAACACCCAGAAATTGTGTTTTCTTGGTCATTGTTGTCCCAATTGAGGTTTCTTAATGTTTTCTCTTTGTGGGTGGTTATTTTTTAGGTGTTTCAAGTTCGAGTTAATTTTGAGAAGGATGAGAAGAAGGCAGAAGCAATGTGGGTAAGTTTTTAGAAAACCTAAGTAATTTTAAATTTTGGCCGTGTTGGTCCCTCTACATATTGGAATAATTTAGTAATTTAATCATATTGACACACTGATTATCTTTTTAAATTTAAATTTGTTAGGTTGCTCAAATTCTCGGGAAGGTCGTCGAGCTAAGTTGTAATTCTTCTTCCAGATACTTACCATTTTTCTCTAGCATCATAGATAATTAGATATTTAGAGTTATTTATTGTTGATTTGTTTGACCCGACCCGAATTGAATCGCCGACCCGAACATGTAACCCGAAACATTACGATAGGAAAAAAAAATTTGAGTCTCGTGACTTTCGGCCTCCGCTACTTATTTTTTCAAGCTCCGCCACTGGTCTCCTTACCGGTCCACTGGTCAGACCGATCGGACTTGATTTAAGAACCGAACGATGTAATAAATATTATACAAATAAATCAATTCAAACAACCATTAATCCTTCAAAAACCACCAACAAGTAAATTCCAATAATCGTAAACTAACAATTAGTTACGAAATACGAATACAAGAACATAGTAATCCAAAAGCATACCAATCCAAACTTAAAAGAGATAAAAAAAAACATCTAAATAACCAACCAGTCCAACCACCGTGTTTCCGGTTCGACCACTGGTTTCCAGCCCAACCGGCCGTGTCGCTGCAAGCCCATTTAAACACATATAATCGGACCCCCAAGTTTCCGGTTCCTGGTCCGGGTTTGAAAACACTGCCTAATTGTTTACTCAACCGTTATAAAAGGGAAATTTCGACTTAACACATTTAAGTAAGAGGTTGATTATGGAATGTAACAAACCTTTTGTTTTCATCTTTCAATTTAATCGTTCATTTTGTTGCCATAGTTAGATAGTTTCAAGAAATTCGCCATTCATAAAAAAAAGATAGTTTGAAGTTGCTTAAATGCGGACCAAAATTTCAATTTACTACATGTATTGAACCGGACTGAAACCGAAAAAAAATAACCAGATTCTTAGTCGGTAATTCGGTTCGTTTGAAACCGACACCAAGTAACCAATTCGGTTTTCGGTTCTACAAATTCTGAATTCGGTTAAAACTATAACTTATATTAACCGATTAACCGAATATCCCAAAAAAAATGTCATATATGATATACACAGTACTTCACAAAAAAATTTCTTGATCGTATGTTTGAAAATCCCAACTCCAATTTTTTTATATTAACATACTTAATCTTTGTACTATAATTTAGTATAATTAAACTATTTACCCAATTGGAAAGGTTATACCAATTTATCCAATGCAACTCTTAGAGGAACCTAGTCAATAGTATATTTCAATATGGATCGTCTTAGAAATTTTTATAGTGCCTGTTAATAAATGAATATTACAGAGAAAAGATGGAGGCTCTCTATTACTCAAATGAATATTAGCTCATAAATAAAAAAGAAAGCAACATTAAATAGAAAGATAACTGGGTCTGTGCTAAGGCCTATAACAACTTATTATGCTAACATTCCCATCAAATTCACAATGCAATAAAAATAAACATTAAGAGTTTGTCACATAAAAAACGAAACTGAGATATCGATTGAGCCTTGGTAAAAATATCTACAATCTGTAAGGCTGATGGAACAAAGGGAAGTGAGATGGTCCCGAGCTAAAGATGATGGTGAGTAAAATGACAATCTATCTCAATGTGTTTTGTTCGTTCATGAAAGACGGAGTTCTTGGCGATCTGCATAGCACTTTGATTATCACAATGTAACGGGGTAGGCGAGGAAACAACAACCCCCATATCTTCCAGAAGCCATCGTAACCAAACAATTTCACATGTAGTCACAGCCATAACACGATATTCAGCCTCAGTGGAGGACCTAGAGACAACGTCTTGTTTCTTTCTTTTCCATGACATTAGGGAATCACCAAGTAAAATACAGAAACCAGTAGTGGATTTACGATCATTGGGATCACTATCCCAATCAGCATCACTATAGTCACGCAATTCCAGAGAAGACGTAGAAGGGAATATAAGACTTTGAAACTGAGTGCCACGAAGATATCTCAAAATACGAAGAACAGCTCCTCAGTGAACAGAGGTAGAAGCGGTAACAAACTGACTAACCACATGAACAACATGAGCGATATCAGGGCGAGTAACTGTAAGATAAACCAAACTGCCTACAATGGTACGATATAGGCTCAGATCAGATAGAAGAACACCATCAGTGGGAGAGTAACGTGCATTGATTTCAAGAGTAGTGTCTGCAATTCTGTTATCAGAAAGTCTTGCACGTTGAAACAGATCAGAAATATACTTCGTCTGAGAGAGAAGATATCCCTTTTTATATTGAGCTACCTCAATCCCCAAAAAATACCGTAATAATCTCAAATCTTTCATAGCAAAACGATGGGCCAAGTCACGTTTCAAGGATTCAATGCCATCATAATCATCGCCTGTAATAATCATGTCATCCACATATAAAGACAAGAGAATGCGTCCAGCATTCATACATTGAAGAAATAATGCCGAATCATGATTGCTAAGGAGAAAGCCAAGGGAAGTGATGACTATAGAGAATTTTTCAAACCAGGCACGAGGGGCCTGTTTGAGTCCATATAGAGCTTTTCGAAGCCGACAGACTTCCCAAAAAAATACCGTAATAATGAAGTTTATAGGAGAATTTGTAGAGTAATACATAGTTTTAAGGGTTGTATTACAACGATCACGAAGTTTATTGGGTAGTATCTATGAATATAAGTTTATGTATGTAGTTTTTAAGTATAATCTTGTAAGAGTTTCTCCTTGAAGGTAACTCCTTCAGGTCATGACGAGTAAGCATGCTGTCATGTGACAAGACGGGACTTTAAGAATCATAGAATAAAGATTATGGAGGAAAGTTTTTGAATCATGAATTTATGAAGTATATAGTGTTTGAGGTAGTACTCGTTTAGTGCATATCACTAAGTAAGTACTTTGACATATCAAGGGAGATCTAAGCTCACTAATGTTTTAGAGAAGTCATGCATTCCTATAAGTGAATACTCATCCCAAGAATTCCCAGGAAAGCATACGGGTCCAACGGTTGATTTGGATTTATACGAAATGCTTTCCTTGACAGAATTTCCCAGAATACAGGTATTCACCCTTCCGGTCCGCACAAGTTCTCACACATTATCTAGAACTTAAATATTCTTGACGAGAGTTTAGTGGTGGCTTAGCCTTAAAGCCTAAGAACGTGTCCTTGATGTAGTAGCCTCTTGTAGCACGTAGAAACGTAAAATCTCCAAGCGTTCACGTATAAGAATTAAGAATAGAATGAGGAGAAAGTTCCTAGTAAAGGGGTCTCCTAAGTTATAGTCTAGGTCATGTGTCTAATAACCTAATTCCCTATAACCAAGGCTCTGATACCAATCTGTCACACCCCAACCGACGACGGATTATACGTCGGGGCGGACACGGTTGTTCAATAGCACAAGGTTAACTATTAAAGTTTCGATATTTCATAAATGAATAATTTAAGATTCAATACAAGGAAGAATAATACGAATACAACATTTAATTTAAGTAGTCTAGGTCCAAAGCATCCTATGTGATCACGAATAAGTCTCATGACGTAAAACCTGAAACATGTGAAAGAATCTGTCAACTACAAAATAGTTGGTGAGATACAAAGGTTTTGACACCGTTTAACAAGTATTTGAAAAGAGTTACAATTCACTATGATATATGCATTCTATAATGTAAGTATGAGAAAACAAGTATCTTAAACATTGTGCACATTCAATCCTCCAACCAAGTTTAGGCATAACCCGCAGGTTATAAGTCTCAAGTCTCAAAGTTTTGGTTTAGTAACAAACACCAAGGGGCTCCCCCCGAAGGGTCAATCAATCAAGGTGGATTGGTCAAATACAATAGATCTATCATTGTTACCATAGGCTTGATCAAAGTTAATGAATATGCAAGTTTTAAGTTTAATCTAAGCATACAAGTCTCAAGTTTAACATAAGAATAAGCGTCTAATCATAGTTTGTACAAGAATTGTATAAGTTTGAAGTTTGAACATGTTTCACCCCAAAAGAATGTAAATGAAAAAGGGGCTAAGTATACTCACTTGGATGATGAAGAGTATCCGGTGAGAGTAAGTGTTTGCAAGACTTTGAGGGAGAATATCCTCACGATAAGCCTAAGAATACAAGTCTAAAGTTTCAAGTTTACTCCTACAAGTCTAAGGCAAAGGATCTAGGATTTCAAGATTGACTAGGGTTCCAAGTAGGAGATGGGCATGATTGTGCTTTGTAAAGTTTAAACAAAAGTTTCAAATAAAGGTTTTGAATGAATGTCACAAGATTTAAATATCGAAGTTTAATAAGCGTATGGTCTAGAATAATTATTTATAAAAGTAATTGTTTAACATGTTTAATTATTAATCACACAAAGTATGCAATAATAGTTCAAAGTAATTTCCTAGGTATCTTATCAATAGAGTTGTAAGGATAAATAATGATTTAAGGGTTAATAACAATTATTTAAAATGAATAATTATTAAGAATAAACAATAATTATTTAAGAATAAATAATTGCTAAGGACAAATGATTATTCAAAAGAATGAATCATTCGAGTTTTGAAGTGTTTAAGAATTAAGTATTTGTCTTACGACATAATTTGTAATTTAATAATGTTTAAAATGTGGTTATAAGTTTAAATAATAATAGGCATTTATAAGTTTATAAAACGTTTTAATATTAAAGCTTCTATCTAAGTTTTATAAGGCTTAGAAAAATGTTTGTTTTTCAATGAATACAAGTTTTTCTGTTTTCTATAAAACATGGGTTGTACAAGTTTATAAGTTTCTGTTTTTCTAAGTAATATATAAGTTTTATAAACTTTTATGATTTTACGAAAATTATATAAGTTTAAGAGTGTAAATTAAAGATTTTTATAAGAGAATTCTTTAAAATACAAATAATAATAAAAGTTTACTTTAAATGAATAGCTTTCGTATGACTACAAGTTTTATAAAAGTTTACGAGCATTTATAGTTCTTAAATATTTAAAAACTATTTTTAATGGTTAAATATTATGAGTTTTAACAATAGTTTAATTAAATAACATAGTTATGGAATGTTAAAGTGTAAATAAAAATAAATTTTAAGTTTATAAAAGCATCAGAAGATTTATAAAAATAATCAGAATTGTACAAAATGGGCGAAATAGTGTTAAAAAAATGCAGTGCCAAAACCCAGGCCGGCCGGACTCGAACCCGCGCCCTGCCCTGGGTCGCTGATGCACAAACACACTAACCAATCCGGCTACAGCTCATTAGTGTTTATACTGAAAAGGAATTGTTTTTAAACAGAAGCTCAAAGCACTTCCCCCTTTTCCCTTATGAACCCTAGAACGTGAATCCAACAAATGCATATTGATTAGCCCTATGTTCATCAAATTAACCATAGGGCTTCTGATCTATGCAAGATTTTGAGTTGATTGACCATAAGAATTACCTGAAATGGTATCAAATTGAAGGAGTACCAGTTTGGTCTTGTCTTCGGCTGTCGCGACTTCAAACCGGGAAATGCGGGTATGCTTAGATCGAAATGAGTATGGAGAGTGTTTGTGGATGGTGTCATATCCCTAATGGTACCCGTATTTATACTCGATTCCATCGATTAATGGCCAAATTAGGTGGGAGTTTACGGGTGAGCCGAAGGAGTTAATTCGCGAAGCACGCGGGTGCCAAGCTCGAAATTAAGCCTTGAATGTCCTTGAGTCTCGGTCGCATGCGTGAAGGGAGATCGAGGTTCGGTGAACCTGGACGTAAACGTGTTTTCGAAGGGGAATGGCTGAAAAATGGGACTGGGGGGTTTCGAACTCGGGACCGGTTTGGGTCTCGGGTGTTTAGGGGAATGTCAGAACAGGTCCTTGTAGTTTCCCAGTTTTAACATTTTATGTTTAAAAGGTATTTCAAGTTTAGAATAAGTTTCCGAAAATGGCAGTTTTGGTCCCCGAACTTTTGTAGAAATAAATATGTTTTATTTTTATAAATTTCTCTAAAGTCTCAAAAGTTTTATTATTTTATAACTTTATAACATAATTCATTAGTTTATAAGTTTTCCTTTTTGTTTTTAGAATAAGTTTATAAATATAATTATAAACTTATAAAGTTTTAAGGTTTTAATACATTTTATAAAACCCATATTTCTTTTTAAAAGGAAAGCCATATATATATATATATATTAAAGAAAATAGGTTTCAAATAAGTTTTCAAGGTTTATAATACGTGCAATGATTAGGAAAAATGGGGTGGAAAAATCCGGGACATTACAGGTGGATTCATGTAAACCTTCTCATGAAGATCACCATTCAGAAAAGCATTTTTGACATTCATTTGACAGACTTCCATTGTCGAACGGACGCAACAACAATTAAAGTACGAACTGTTGTCATTTTTGCCGCATGGGCAAAAGTCTCCTCATAATCCATACCATACATTTGCGAATATCCTTTTGCCACAAGTCTAGCCTTGTACCGTTCAACAGAGCCATCAGACTTTGTCTTAATCTTATACACCCAACGACAACCAACCTTATGTTTACCTGGTGGTAGAGGAACCAAATCCCAGGTGCGAGTCTGATGAAGAGCAGTGAGCTCTTCAGTCATAGCATTTTGCCATAAAAGGGTCAGAGACAGCCTCTCTATATTAATCTGGTTCAGACAGATGATGAATGCCCGTAATAAATGAACTAAACGAAGCAGAATATGCAGAGTATGCAAAGTCTGGTAATTGAGTGGACTTGTATGCACATAGACTTTCTCGGAAGTGAAGGAGAATCAACATTGGTTCCAGATGACGTGGAAGGTTCATGAATTGGCACGTCATGAGCAACAGAAGTATCTGGAGCAGGCATATTAGGATCAACAGACGAAATGGGAACATCATCAATGTTGCTAGCAAAAGGATCAATATTCTGAAGGTCTGACTTTGTTACATCATGGGACTTAGCTGGAATCGAATAGAATGGAATATGTTCAAGAAAAGTAACATGTCTTGATACATATAACTTCTGACTTATAGGATCAAAACAACGGTATCCTTTTTGTCCCGTGCCATATCTTTTGGGACCACTAGCATAGCCTAAGAAAACACATAAGGCTAACTTATTTGTCAATTTGTCTCGTTCAACATGAGGACGGAGAGCAAAGCAAGTACATCCAAAAACCCGTAATTCACCATAATTTGGGCGTTCACCAAAAAGACTTTAAAATGGAGACATCCCATCATTGTGAGAAGTAGGGATCCTACTAATCACATGTTGGGCGGTCAAAAGTGCTTCTCCCTAAAAGACACTAGGCACTTCAGCAGATAAAAGAAATGAACGAGCGGTTTCCATAAGATGACGATGTTTCCTTTCAGCAACACCATTTTGTTGAGGGGTGTCAGTACAAGATGATTGGTGTATGATACCATCTGATACAAGCAACTGAGTAAAATCATTAGAGGTGTATTCACCCCCTAAGTTGCACCTGAAGGACTTTATCACAGCCGAATGCTGCATTTGAACATAAGCCCTAAAAGTTTTATAAATGTTAAAGAACTCAGATCTACGTTTCATAAGGTACACCTAGGTATAACGAGTGTAATCATCAATAAAGGAAACATAATAACGTGAACCACCCTTAGTGGATACTGGTGATGGTCCCCACACATCAGAATGAACAATATCAAATGGTGCAACAGAATGAGAAATACTTTTAGCAAAAGGTAAAGCAGAAAATTTGGCAAGTTTACAACCACAACAATCAGAAATATCACAGGTTTGCAACTGACCCAAAACAACTATGGAAACCAAAAATTTTAAACGAGATGCGGACACATGTCCCAAACAAGAATGCCAAATATAAAATTCAGACGACAAAGGACTTAAGCGAAAAGAGGATAAATCAACGCTGGAAGCAGCAACACCATGAGCAGGCACTTTGATTTCTTCTAGGACATATAAATCTCCCACCCTACGGCCGATCCCAATCACCCTCTGATTGTGTTGATCCTGCACAACACAAACAGTGTCACAAAAGAAAACCCAAATTCCAGATTTACACAACTGACTGATTGAAGCAAGATTTAAGGAAAGCTTCAGAATATAATAGCAATCATTGAGAGACACATGAGGGGTAGACACAGATCCAACACCCTCTACCAACATGGATGTAGCACTAGCAGACATGACAGAAACAGGAGAGACATGAGACAAAGAAAGAAAAAAAGACAGATAGGGAGACATATGATGTGAGGCACCAGAATCCAAAATCCATAATGATGACGAAATACCTGAGCTACCAGATGAAGACAGTCTCGCAGCAGACATAGCGGTAGGATTGGCGACAAGAAACTGTCTGAACTGTTCAAATACTTGTGGATCCAGAGCAGATGGTGGTTTGTTCATTTTTACAGATGGTGGTGTAGCAACAGCAGAAGTGGACGTGCGAGGCGGAAATTGTCCACCTGATTTGTTCTGTTGTGGAGGCTTCTACAAGTTAGAATTCCTTTTGCTAAGTAATAATGGACATTGAGACTTTCAATGATTTTTCCTTTGCAGAATGCACATTCATCAAATGCAACTTTAGCACCTTGTCTAGGCTGATTAGGGGGAACAGCAAACACAGCTGGGGTAGTAGTTACTTTAGGACCTTTATCAACCTGATATTTTAACCGAGTTTCCTCTACAATCAACTCGTGAACAACCGAATCAACTGTTGGAAGAGGGGAACGATGAAGAATCGTTCCACGCAGTCCTTCAAAATATGAACGTAATGCCATTAAAAATTGTACCAAACGTTGTTACTCCCTTCGATCAATATAAGGTTTAAACACCTTCAGTGCTACAGATTAACACTCACGCCCCATTTAACTCTCACCTTTTGTTTTATGTCTAGTCGTGTGAGATAATCCAATTCAAGCTTCCTTTTAAGTTTTAAGTAAGTCTTTCCTTTTTTTTTCCTTCTTGGTTGTGAAAAGCAACCTATTTTCGGCCATCAACTCGATCTTATCTAGATTGGCTATGATCTCCCTCGTTCCCCGTCTTCCAAGCTTCTTACTTTTGATCTCAAATCTTTAATTTTCGATTCGAGATGTTTCGGTTTCCAGGCTAACCTGATGTTTCGGTTTCCAGGCTAACCTGATGTTTCGGGGCCTCCAGTACCGACCTCCCCCCAAGCTGATCTATCGAAAGATTCCACTGCAAACTAACAAATTATAAAAATCTAAAATGGTTAATTTTAAAAGACTATAAAAAATTATAACGGTTAAAATCTCACTAGTGTATTGCAATTCGAGTCTGAGTTTGTTGTTTAAACCTTAAAGAAAGTAATAACAATTAATATTCTTAACTAGATTAAATTCAATTATAATAATTTAATAAACCAAGTTCACAATTTACAGATCCGACAAAATTAAAACGCAACGAAAAGCAAAGGATTAGGACGACATGCACAAATAGATATACGGATAGTTGTTGAACTGCTATTTAGTACCCTGATCAATAGGGCGACTTGAAATCCTAGTCAACATCATTTGACTTAAAGTACCAAACATGTACACTTCAATGTGCACGTGACACCTTATTATTGGACCGTCTGTCTAGGATCAACGTTACAAAAATAATGATTTGACACGTATTCATATAAAAAGGGAGAATTATATATATGTATATATATATATATATAAAACTTATATATATATATATATATATATATATAGGGTTAGGTTCAAATGATAACTTATAAATACTTGATAACTCGTGAGAACTCGTCAAAAAACCATTTTTTTTTGTTTTCGCTACCTTTATTATTAAAATATAACATAAAAAAATGATTTATCTATTCAATTAATTCATCTATTCTATCTAAATTATCCTTAAAAAAAATTATATATATGTGTAAATGGTAAACACTTACACATGTGTAAGTGGTAAACTTACAAATGTGTATATTTTTTAATATATGAAGACATGTAAATTTACATATATAAATTTATTTTTTATTTTGTATTCTAACAATAAAGATAGTAAAAAAAAAATGGTTTTGATTGCTTTTTGACGAGTTCTCAAAGTATTTAAAAGTTCTCAAATGATTCATTCCCTATATATATATACTAGGTTATAAACCCGTGTAATACACGGGCTGAACAACCAAAAAGATAAAAATGACTCAATTGTAATATAATAATAAGATTATTTAAATTGCATATCGATAGATACAATAATGAACAATGTAAAAGTTACAACAATATTTCATACATTGCCGAATACTTCTTTATATACGACATTTGTTGTTTTGTTAGTAACTTTCCCCTCTTTATCAATTATTAATAGCTTTAAACCTTCTCTACTTTTAACCCTCGACAATGCAACATACAACTGACCATGGGTAAACACCGGATGTTTCAAATACAATCCAACCCTGGATAATGATTGTCCTTGACTCTTGTTTATAGTCATGGCGAAACATACAGCTAGTGGAAACTGTCTTCTTTTAAACTTGAAAGGAATCCTCTTGTCAGAAGGTGTCAAACTAAGTCGTGGGATAAAAGTGCGGGTACCAATATTACTGCCAGATATAATTTCCGCTTCTATAACCCGGTTACCAAGAGAAATCATCTGTAGTCTAGTGCCATTACATAAGCCACATTTCTGGTCAATGTTTCTTAGTAACATTACTGGAACACCAACTTTCAAAACTAACTTATGATTTGGCAAACCTGATAGTTTAAGTCCATTTAAAACATCAGGTGAGTATAAACTTTCATCAAAGTTATCTTGAACAAAATCTGACTGGCAAATAGTATCACTGCTTAAGTACTCCTTTTCCTCCCCAGGAAATAATGATAGCAACCTATCATTAATATCTTGAACAACTTCATTTGTCGGTGCCAATATTGCTCTTTCTTGAAAGAAATTTAGATTTTTGAAATTTTCAAGAATTGAAGGGTAGATAAAGTCAATTAAAGCAGATATAGGATCAACTGAATTAGTAATTAGAATATCTTCAGGTATATCGATAATTGACTCACCATCAGTAACATCACCAACTTTTCCTTCTCCCAAATCCAATAGCCAGTTTGAAAACATCTTTGTTTGTTCAATATTGGATGCTTCGCTACCTATACTTAACCTCATGTTTTTTGTTAACTTAAGAACTCTACATGTTTTCCAAATGTAGGAGGAACTTAAGCAGGCATTCACAATTTCATTTCTGCTTCCATTTGGAATCACAGGTAGAATTTGTCTAAAGTCTCCTCCGAAAACAACCACTTTACCTCCAAACATCATTTCAGAGTTGTTTTTCTCATCAGACATTAGTATGTCCTTCATAGTTCTGTCCAAGGCTTCGAATGCATGCTTATGTATCATTGGTGCTTCGTCCCAAATAATCAAGCTTGCTTGCTGTAGCAAATGGGCAACGTCGCTACCTGGCTTGATATAACAAAGAGAATCCTCATTCAAATTTAATGGAATTAGAAATCTTGAATGTGCTGTCCTTCCTCCGGTCAATAGCAACGATGCAATGCCACTTGAGGCAACATTTAAAACTATCTGACCTTTACATCTTATTGCTGCCGATAAAGTCCTCCAGAGAAACGTTTTACCAGTTCCACCATAACCATAAACAAAAAAAACTCCTCCTTTATTATGTTTAACAGCATTCATGATTTCCTCAAATACACTTCTTTGTTCATCTGTTAATGAAACTAAAAGGCTATCAAATTCAGTCTGCAAATTATTTCTGTCATAAGATAGCTCTTCAGTAATTAGTCGATTGTTTGAAGATGATATTGAATCATTATCAGGATAAGGCATTGATGGAAACCTTCGAAGGCTTGAACTGTTACGAAGTAAAAGCTTTTCAATTTCAAACAAAGTCAGATTTTGTATACGATCGTCGGTTAGTGATAAACCTGTAAATTGTAAAAAACAATTAAAAATAGTGACATAAAGAAATAACATATCATAGTGAATCAACAAACATAGTAGATTATTAAATTTTAAATTAATGTGCAGCATGTTAGATAAAATAATAGAACACATAGTTTTAAGTAAAAAATATTATTTGTTAATGACGACATAAAGATCATACCAGGATATTTTAAAAGAAGTTGTTGTTTGTAAAGAATACCATCTGATAAGAATTTCCATGTATTTTGCCATACGAAATCCGGTCGAGAAAGACTTCCAGAAAGGAGCATCGTGGCAAATAAACTGCGTAAAAAATATCCGGATCCTGAATGACTTGCTTCTTCGATTGCTTCAATATATTCCGTGTCATCATCTAAAAGTCCAAGCTTATAACATGCATCTCTAAAAGTAGAACACTTATGTCCATTCACTGTGAGTATTTCTTCAAATGATATTGGACCTCTTACTTTGTTTAAAAGTATTCTTAAAAAATAGGCTTCACCAAGAGAAGGTGAAACTGAATGAATCCGACCTATCGAGAAGCCTCTTCTCCTTGGTTCCCATGATCGCTCTTTTTTCTTCCAAACAAACTGTGTAGGGAATTCCACATAAGTGAGTTTTCTTGCTTTATCATTAGTTGCATTACACTTCATCCAAGACAAAAACATTGATGAAGCAACAGATTCTTTTGTAAGGACATTCTCAATATCATCATCTGCACCATATACAACTTGTTGTTGTCCTGGAAGATGAAAAGGAAGCCTCATAACAGAAGGAGTTCTATAATGAATATCGAATGAGAATATACGCCATGTTGCTTCACATGCAGATAGATATCTACAATCATAATATTCTTGTATCTCATCAACAACCTCATTATTATCATCTTCTTTGTTACTTTGTTCAAGTAAAAGAGTAGCTCTATCAGGTCCTTTGTTAATATATTTGAACAAATATTTAATGGAACCAGCTTGATTGCACCACTCAACATTGATATGAGCTTGATACCTTTTTAAAAGCAACTTGTTATATGGAACAACACTTCTGTTGTCTAATTTCACCCCAGACTTTTCGACAAACGTACCATAATCTCGTCTTCGATAAACAGGAAAACCATCTCCATCAATAGTAGTATTAGCACAAAATCTCTTAGGAAACTTTTTTGAGCACTTATTATCGATCATGCATGGACAATTCAAATTGTGATTACCACAAGGTCCATGAATCATGAACTCCTTTACAAGTGAATATAGTTCTGGATCTTCATTTTTTTCCGGAATTTCAGCTGAAATAATTGGATCAATATATTCAACTGTTGGAAGCTTATGGTCGGGGTGCATAAACAAACACACATGAGCATGTGGCAATCCACGCTTCTGAAACTCGACTGTATAAACAACTACATAGATAAAAAAAACCTTCTTGGTCAGCTCTTAATATTTTAAAAAAGTATATAAGTAATAGATATAAAAATTAACATACCTGCTTGAACTTGACCCAATATCACATTCTCCTTTAAATCTTTAACAAATGAGTCAAGTTTTATTTTAAACAGTCTGCATAATATATCAGGCCTGTCTTCCGGTTTGATTGTGCTGTCTTTTAGAAACCTTTTAACCTCTGGCCATTTTGGGTTACATGTTATTGTTATGAAAAAGTCTGGATATCCAAACCACTTGCATAGAGACATGGCATCTAAATAGTTTTGCATCATGTACCGCGCACGACCAGTAAAAGAAGAAGGCAATATGACACGTTGCCCAACGTTAGAAATATCGGTATTTCCATTCTTCTGTGCATTACGAAGATTCTCATATGATTCACATCTGAGAATCTGTTGTTGCCTACGGATGAAGTATAATCTCTCGCTTTCAATCATTGTATATGCATCAACTAAAAATTGTTGAAATAGCCTTCTTGCATTTAAGATCAACGAAAAACTATTAACTCTGTCTTGAATTCTGTAAGCAAAGAATTCCCTCATTGTACAGTTTTGTCTTTTACCTTTCATTGAATCTGTTACATCTCTATGGGGAATGTCTACTCTGTAACCATCATCACTGTACGGAAACAACAATGGATACTGAAGAGCCAGATACGAAGGATGCAATTCACTTATACGTTTTAGAGCTCCAGATTGAGTTTTTACAATTATATCTCGGCTCTCAAATGAATCGCCAATGTCTCCGACTATTAATGCGGCAACTTCAGAAGCAGTAGGCAGATTATATGTCCGTCCGTCTTGCTGCCTTTTTCCAATTAGTCGTAGCTTTAAGTCAACCTGAGGGTTGTTATGAAAACAATCTCTTACCATCCTGTAACTTTTAACCAACTCATTTTCCGAATCTAACATAACCTTCAGTTCGTGTATAATTTGAAGATCTAAAATTTCTGAAGTTGATGTAGTTCCATTTTTTGATTGACTGTAATATAATTTAACAAAATTGACAAATATTTATATATTAGTTAATATTTAACGAATGGAATGAAATAAAATGATATGAATAGTTAATGATTGTGAAGACATACCCAACAGCGATTTGCCTATTTGAAATTTCGTTCTCAGTATCATATATGTAGAGCTGAGAGAATTTAGGTTTCGATCCATTTGAAGGTAGAAGACTTCCCATACAATGGTAATTTTGACCGCTCAACCTGAATATGGATGGAGTGCTACCTCTGTTGATTGATCTGTCAATCTTGCCACCCATGGATGTGAATGAGAAAATTGAATTGTAACGGCGAATGCTCTTGATGAAGAAATTGCTTTTAGAATCTCCAGAGCGATAAAGGTTAATCAAGTTTGTAGGCGCTTGTTTATATTCAGGAAGCTGAACTTTACCATAAGCACAACACAAAGAATAACTTGATTTATGTGCAGGTTTTGCCCCTTTAACGACTTCATCTGACCATAATTTAGCATTACACATTTTACATATAACACTTTGTTCTCCATGATCCAAGTAATCTGTGGAAATATTGATTTATAAACATAATTAGTTGTTATACTTTGAATTTTGTTATTCTTATAAATAATAAACAAAACACTTCAAAAAAATATAATACTATTGTGTACCTTTTGATATTGCTGCAAAGTTGTTTTTAATAATTTGACCATCAATAACTTCTTCTTGAAGTGTTAAGTCCATATTAGGAAAAGGAGGTATGTTTAAAGTATTTCTCTTTAACTTCCGAGTTCTTGACGGTCGCGTGCTCGATGCTGAAATTGGAGTGAATGTAGAGGTATTGCTATTTGACAGTACTTTAGAATGATTGTAACAATGTAGGATGTCTGATTCATTTGTTATTCTGTTGCCATTAAAAGTAGACATATCTGAAACACATTCAAATAAAACACGTTATAGGTAATCAAATTAAGCATAAACACTTTGTTTATTTATTAGGAATAACAATTACAAAAAATACGTACCGATAGTAATGTTTGATAACGGACTTCGCATGTCTCTATTTCTATCGATAAACTGTACGCCATGATTTGGATAGGGTATGGATATATGTGTGGTGACATTTTCTTTGTCAAACACAATTGGCGTTGCATTATCAATTAACATCGACTTTCGCTTAACATTTCCTGCACCTGCTGCAGAATAGAATAATAATAAAATACTTAATGCCGCTTAATTATTTAGCTAAGTAAGGTTTCATATTTATTGTTGTTTAATAATTGCGTGATAAAAATAATAAATCTTACTATTGAGTAATGTAGACTGGGTGTTAGATTTTTTCGAATCTAAATATTGTTTTCTTAATCTCCGCCTGTCTTTAGCGTCATTATAGACCATGTTGATATCTGAAGTTGTAAAACAATTAGAAAAGATAAAAGTAAGTGTAACAGCAAATGTAGTTAATTTATCAAACATATATAAGAATATATATTGAATATTAACAATACAAAAAATATTCACATTAAATTGGAAAAGAAGTCAAATATAAAAATATTATATATCTTGAAATCCAATTAAGATTTAAAAATATTATACAGGGTGGTTTATTCGAACCATGTTTGATATCTTGAAGTTGCATGGTTGATGAAGATTCAATTGTGGATAGTGTAGAGACGGTATTCCTTGTTTTTTTGCTATCCAAATATTGTTTCCTCAAATTCCGCTTCTCTTTAGCAGCAGTTTTTGAATAGTTTGTATTGGAAACTGAAACGTTGATTAAAAAATGTAAGTATTCAAATAATGTCATAAAATAAAGAATCTTTATTTATTTAAATGCAATTTGTTCATACCATTGGAATAATTGGAAAACGGTATTCCTTGTACACCAACTACAAAGGGAAGTTATAAATTATTCAAAGAATGTGGAAATTATAAATTGCATCCATAAGTAAGTTTTAATATTACAAATGACATAGCAGTAGGAATAAATTAATATTATTAGAAAAAACTTACTATTTGAATTTTGTTTGATGTTTGGATGGTGAAATGTAGTTAAACATGTAAGAACCGGTGGAGTACCGAGATGCTTCATTTTCCTCATATCTAAACATTGTTTTCTTAGGTTTCTTGTCACAGCAGCATCATTAACTAAAATATTTGCATCTGAGTGATTCATGAAATAATTTTTGTAAGATGAAGATAAAATCATAAAAAAATAAAGTTAATAATATATGTTGGTTTTAAAAGGGAAAGAAATTTCAAGTTTGTATATAAGAATCAATTATTGTCGAAGATCTAATAAAAAATTTATAACATGTAAATGTATAACATTGTCTTAATTCGATACGGCTAAAAATGTAACAATAATATTATTAAGCAACAATAATTCAATTAATACCAAAGTGATTAACAATAAGCAATAGTTGTCATCCATAGAAAAATCAAAATTCAACAAAACACAAACATGGAACAAAGTTCAAAAACACAAATAAATATTTGATGAAAATGAAAAAAGAATTATTTCTCTAACTTTGGGGTCAAAAGTTTAAACTTGCCATCTTGTTTGAGACTGGCACTTGAACTTGGGCGAGCTTTCGTAGCTGAAAAGCTAACTTCTTCATCAACGTCATAAATATGACAGAGACTGCGCTTTAACTCGTTATCAGCTTTGAATGTATCCTTCTTTTCATTCAAACATGGACGCTTGCCTGGGTTTTTGTCAAGATCGGATATCGGTGTGCCGTTATCACCACAGAAAGAAACAACATCCTAAAAATAAATTCCGGTAAGTTGTTAGTAATAAATTCGTAAGAGTAATGCAAACAGTTAAGCACGTGTAATTTTAAAAGTAATCAAAATATATATTTTAAAAAGATATTAACCGTTTCTTGTGATTGCACATCAACTGACATAGCATTCATTGAAGCATAATCATCAACCTATATTTAACAATAAAACAATTAAATATGACATATTCCAATGTTATTTATTTAATATGCAATAGCTAAGCTTTAAAAAAGGAATAGAATGTTATTAATTACCTCGTTTGAGGTAAAAAAAAATTTCCAGCTCTCCAATAATTGATGAATCATCTGTCATTTTAGCAATGGTGTAAACTTGCTTACCGGTCAATAGATTGAAGTCAGTGATTTCGATCTTGAAAGCATACTTCTTATCCATCAAATCATAAAATTCATCAGGCAATAATCTATTATAACCACCCTGTAAATGACAAGATTATAAATTATATTTAAAAAATAATATTCAAAACAATAATTATATGAAAAAACAGAGAAATAAAAAAAATACCTCCAAATACTTTTCAAGAAATTCTTTAGTTGATTTTCGAAAAATTCTGTTAGCCTCACCATCAAATAAAGTAAGAGATATCATTCCCGTAGCATCTTGGACTCGAATGCCAAGCTTAATCCTTTTAAGGGAAAAAAAATGAAATTAATATTATTTTATAGCATTATTAAATCTTCCTTTTTGAATAGACTAATAAGAGAGACAAAGGTGAAAATATGATTTTAAAACCTTGGTTCAGCAGATACAGCTTCTTGTGCACATTTAGGAGTTAGACATTCAAAAACATTTTGTTCCTCAAACTCATCTGAGCCATCACCTTTGGGAATAGTAATTACTTTTCTTAAAACCTTCTTTGAACACCTAATGCATGCCTCATAATACCAATCAAAATGTTGCTCCACGTACTTGATTGTCGCAAGAATTACCACAGACTTTACCTGTATAGCGTATACAATATTGTTAGTATTTAATGTTTTAATATGTTTATTTTAAATTATACAAATATTTAAAATTAAAACAAATAAACACACTTCCACAATTTCAATGACTTCTGCAACTTTCTTGAAATCATTGTTATTAAGAAACTCGTCACGCAATGAATAGAACAATGATGAACTTGCACGGCGAGAAGTTGATGATGTTTCTTTTTCAGGTTTGTCAAGTAAACTGTTAAACAAAGAGTAATTTATAAGAATTTTAATATTAAAGAAATTATATATAAATAGAATATAAATAATATTTAAATAAAATAAAATAAGAATACCTTTTCTTAAATAAGTTGATTTCATCAATATCATCATTAACGAAAAGTCTAGTAACCTTGTAAGTATTAGAAACATAAGGCTTACCTAAAAGAAAAAAATAGAAAAAATGAAAAAAATCTATATATAATAGATGACAAAAAAAAACACCACAATATATTGATTTAAATACAGCAACTGAAGTACCACCAAACCACTGCAATCTCCCAAACTGTAGAATGATAACAATTGTTGTAACATCTTTGTTTTCTGATGTGTATTTCGAAAACTGTTCTTCATACTCATCAAATAAAGTAACATATATAGAATTTCCCCTGTAACAAAATAATTTAGTAAGTTGAATAACAAGCAAATAAAAAAATTAAATTAAATTTAAATAATAGATTGCAAACTCTGGATCCTCAATTTGCATAGTCCTTCTCTTGCATTCCATTCCATGAAACCCAACTTTCTTAGCAGTATCGAAACACCTTACAACAGACCCGATAACATCTATAAAAAATTAAAAATATTTAAATATTCATCCTTAAAAAACGAAACACTTATATACAGTAATAATATTTAAAATTTAAAATAGAGATATGCACTAACAATTTTGTAATTTTTAAGATATAATAAATATACACTAACCGATTGTTTCGTTTTCAGGAGCAGATTTATCCTTAATGGATGTGAAATGGGTGAATCGAAATCCATAAAATGATCCAAACAAATCATCGCATTTAACGATTTTTGTTTTGTTAAAGATGCAAAGTTTGTGCGGATTGTCGATGAACTTAAAATTAGCAAAGTTCGAACCAAGAGTTGGACATTGTATTTTTAAACAGGCTCCTTGTTCAAAAAACTTCTCAAAAACACTAAACCATTTACTTTGGCAAGTTGCATGCATTCTTGTACCCTGAAAGCAAGTTATTGAGAATCTTTAATAAATAATAATCCTTTTTTTACTAATAATACATAAAATAAGATTAGGAAAAGAGAGAAAAAAATTATGAAATAGAATAACCTGTTCATCAACGACAATCATCTCGATTGAATAAGAATCTTTGAGATTCTTTTTATTGACATTTCTCCACATTCTTATTACGCGAACTTTTATTGTAAAATCATAATCTTTAGCATCCAGTTCATTCAACATGGTAATCAAATTTGACTCCATTAAGCTGTTAAGAAAAGACGAAAATGGTAGAATTGTATGGTAAACCAATAAGTAGTTTTTTTTTAATTTTACTAAGTGTGTAAAGCAAGTTATACATTACTTTTTTTGTTAGTGGCCCTCAAAACAAAAATTAGTACTTGCGTGGAGAGCAACTTCTTTTGTTGTTAGTGCCCCACAAAGAAAACAGAATAAAAAATCCATTAATTATTGAAAATTAACATTTTAGGCGTTGAATAGTGTAAATTAGTCAAAAGTTAACATTTTTTTGTGTTTAAGTTAAACCAACTGACTTTTCAAAACTTTTAGAAAAATCTTTTTTTATACACCTTTTTTGACCGTTCAAAATGTTACATGGATTTATACTTTTATCCATATACTTTCAAGAGGAGCAATGAATAAAACAGGGTTTGACTTCTTCAAAATCATAAAACAGCTACCGATGTTTCATGTTTTTTTCTTCATAAATCACCAACTGAAAAATCATGAAGTGCAAACCCATACACATGTTGTAATCAAATTAATGAATAATATAAACTTACTTGACTTGAAGAGAAAGAAAGCAAAGGCGTTTTCGTCCGTCAACCGATAATCCTTGTTTTGAAGAACAACAGACCGAAAGAATTAGAATTGCTAATCCTTAATAAATACCCATCGTGGTAAGAGTAATTTTAGGGTAAGATTTTCGGGATGATTGAGACAGACCGTTACTTACCATGTTTAGACGAAAATTTGAATGATTTAGATGAATAAAAATATTCATGTTTATGCTGAAGATTGAAACAGATTGATTGAATCGTATCCTTTACAGAAATCAATTTTACCCTAAAATAATCATTGTTAATTAGTATCTGCAAAAGGAAAGAATCTTTATCAATATATAACTAAATGTCCCAAACACGTACTTATATTGTAATTAGTATCCGTAATTAATGGATTTGAAAGTCAAAAAAATAAGTCAAACGAAAAGTTTGAAGTTACATAGTATCCGTAATTAATGATTCTGAATCTCCAATCACTATAATGACCTTCAAAAATCATCATCCATCTCCCCAAAATTGTGAATCATGAAACATGAGAACTTGTCCTGCTTCAATATACACATTCATGTGGTGTATTACCTTTGTATTAGTTTCAACCAGATTATTTTTAAATTTCAAAATCAAAAAGATTCGTCCGATGTTTAGACATACACATGAAACAATAACAATAATCAATTAACCAAAGAAATAAGAACAATTTGTTGATATTACCTTGATGAATCATATACATCGGACGAGATCGTCAGAAGTAGAGTTAGGGCAAATCAATTTGTTGATATTACCTTGATGAATCAGATGCAGCTTTACCAAATCGTCAGAAGTAGAGTTAGGGCAAATCATTTTGTTGATTTTAACATATTTGAATCAGATGCATCCGACGAAATCATGAGAAGTAGAGTTAGGGCAAATCAACAGGTCAAATAATAGGTTGAATCGAGTTGGTATAGTTCTTGAACGGATGGAGCGTCGTAATAGTAAGATAGGTTTGGAACGGAGGATGGATGGAGCGTTCGTACAAAGCTATTTTCAAAGTAAAAACCATCCATGTGTGGAACCGTGAGGGATGAGATAAAGAAATGGATCTGGATGAAGCTATCTTCAAAGTAAAAACCATCTATGTGTGGAAACGTGAGGGATGAGATAAAGAAATGGATCCGGATGAAGTTTCAAATGGGTAATATGACCCGCGAGTTAGTATTTGGTTGACCCGCGAGTTAGAATTAGGTTGGTTAATAGCGTGACACGTGGCAATGGATGCCTTAAAAAAGGCCACATGGCAAAGTAATATGTTCCTTTATTATAATAGGAAGATATATATATATATATATATATATATATATATATATATATATATATATATATATATATATACAGGGGACGGTTCCACTAATAAGTGGTTTTTCGCTAAGAAATACTAAGAAGTGGTTCAAACGAACTCCGATTGAGCTCATTCCAGCGGCGTTGGAACCGTCTCATCGAACCCTAAATCGGACCCAAAAACCAAAACCCCCCTCCACCCGCTGATTAGAAGACTTAGTGTGTTCTTTACCCAGGCGTGACCCCCTTTGCGTGTGAGCCGCGACCGGTGGCTGTGACTGGCCTTGTTATTCTACCGGTCACGGTCTTTAATCAAAGAGGATCCCGTAACCTGTGCCGCGGCTGGGGGTCGGGACAGGGCCTCGTTCCTTGGTTTCCGTTGCTTTTTCCGTTTAGTGACTGGTTAAAATCTATCAACGGAGGTGGTCGGGACAGAGCATGTGCCGAAGCTGCGAATCAGGAGGTGATCGGGATTGGGCCTAAGCGGTGACACGTTACTAGGATACCGGGACTGGGTCTACACTGTGACCTGTTGCTAGGCCGGGACTGGGCACGAGCCACGGCTCGTTCCTTTGCTCCATTCCTTTTCAATTGAGTACCCAGTTTAGCAAGCCCTAAGACTGTCAATACCTTGTGCCGCGGCTGGAAGATGGGACTGGGCTTATTCCTTGGTCTCGTTATGACTAGCTTGTTACTCATGGTATTAGTCGTTTACCGATCAATACCCATCACCCATTATTCCCCAAAAGAAGTTCCTCCTTATCCTTTCCAATGTATCAATAACATTATACGGGGCTTTGAATAATGAGAAGAAGTAGACCGATAAGCTGTCCAAAACCAATCGTATAAGCACTACTCGGCCCCCAATGGAGAGATTTTTAGCCTTCCACCCCGATAGCCTTGCTTCAAATGTATCAATAACTGGCCTCCAGATTTTTTTTTTCTAAATTCATGTTTGCACCTACCGTTAAGCCAAGATAAGTGTACGGAATCGAACCAACTTTGCAACGGGCCTTTCGGGCCAAATCACTCACGTTGATGTTAGGAACATGTATACCCATTAAAATGCATTTGGAGGTGCTTATTTCCAGCCCTATGACAAGGTAAAATCATCTCATAATACGGATTAAATTCTGGAAATTCATGGCGAACCATTCTCCAAAGATGATGACATCGTCCGCGAAGAAGAAATGTGAAAGAATTTGGCCATTATTTGGCATTTGGATACCCTTAAAGATTTTGGTTGACCCGACTCTATTAAGAATGCAGTTTAATGACTCCATAACTATGAGGAAGAGAAAAGGTTATAGGGGGTCGCCTTGCCTAACATCTTGAGAGTAAGTGAATTCCTTGGAAGGCGACCTGTTGACCAGTACCGAGGCCTTTGCCAAGCCAAGGAAGTTCATTTGAAGTGGCATAAATTCAATGAAGTCCAATGAAATTGTATTGAATTCTTTGTTGAAGTCTATTTTAAATAGAAGGCCTTGATACTTATACTTTTTTAACCAAGAGATTACCTCATTCACCACGAGAGGCCCATCAAGAATATTTCTTTTGGCGAGGAATGCAGTTTGAGAGTCAGAGATCACTGAGCCGATTACGTTCTTCATTTAGTTGGCTAGTACCTTAGAAGTTACTTTACTAATGCTCCCGATTAGGTTGATGGGACGGTAATCGTTGAATAATGATGGATATTTGGTCTTAGGGACCAAAGTGATGAAGGAAGAGCTACATGCTCCACTGATGATGCCATCATGATAAAAATTGTTAAGGATCCCAATGAAGTCATGTTCCAATAGTTCCCAAAAGTTCTTTATGAAAGTGAAACTAATCCGGACCTGGGGCTTTATCTCCCCCACAATCCCATACCTCCCTATTGATTTTGGCAATGGAGAAGGGGGTGAATAAGGTATGTTGCATCAGATTCTGTGAGCCTTTTAATTCAGGTGCAATTCACGTTTGGACGGACCTCTGGTTTCTTTGAATCGTTCCCCAACAAAACGGCATGCTTCGTTCTTTATATCTCTAGGATTGTCTGACCAAACCCCGTTTATTAAAATTCCATTAATCCTATTGTTAGACAATCTTTGGTTGCACATCCCATGGAATTTGTATATATATATATATATATATATATATATATATATATATATATATATATATATATATATATATATAGGGGGGAAGGTTCCGCTAAGAAGTGGTTTTTCGCTAATAAACGCTAAGAAGTGGGTCAAACGAACTCCGATTGAGCTCATTCGAGCGGCGTTGGAACCGTCTCATCGAACTCTAATCCGGACCCAAAAACCTAAACCCCCCTCCACCCGCACCCCCAAAAACCTAAACCCCCCTCCAACCCCACCCCGAAAAGCCTAAAACCGCCACCCCACCCCCCAAAAACCTAAACCCCCCCACCCCACCCCCCCCCCCAAAAAAAAACCTAAACCCACCCCCACCCACCCCCAAAAACCTAAACCCACCCCCACCCCAAAAAAAAAACCTAAACCCTAAAATATAAACCCTAAAAGCTAAACCCTAAGGCTAAACCCTAAGGCTAAAATCTTAAAATTCAACGGTAAGATCTAAACCCTAAAAGCTAAGATTGTAGAGTTCGACGATACGGTTCCAACGCCGCTGGAATGAGCTCAATCCGAGTTCGTTTGATATCGTTTCTTAATGTTTTTGTCACTTCTTAGAGTTCTTAGCCGAAAACAACTTCTTATTTGATCCTTCCCCTATATATAGGGGTATGTTCTTTTGAGAACCAACAATATGTTAAGAACCGTGAGAACCGCATTAACTCTTCCTCTATTTATAATATAAATTGACTAGAATTCATGTACATTTCAATATGTTTAAGGTTTAGTTTTAAAAGACCTCGAATTTATAGTCGTTTTTTTAAATGCATATATGCACTCACACTATATACACAAATGAATGCATATATGCATATTTTTATACTTTTCTTAAAAAAATTCAGGAGAGAGGAGATAAACTCAAACTAAGAGTGGGAAGAGATAAATAAAACATTGTTGTTGAATTTTACCTTTTTCACTAAAGCGATATGTACACGTTTTATGTGGTTCTTTCGGTTCTCAACATATGGTTGGTTCTCAAAAGAACACACACACACACACACACACACATATATATATATATAGGGGGAGGATCAAATAAGAAGTTGTTTTCGGCTAAGAACTCTAAGAAGTGACAAAAACATTAAGAAACGATATCAAACGAACTCGGATTGAGCTCATTCCAGCGGCGTTGGAACCGTATCGTCGAACTCTATCATCTTAGCTTTTAGGGTTTAGATCTTAGCGTTGAATTTTAGGATTTTAGCCTTAGGGTTTAGCTTTTAGGGTTTAGGTTTTTTTTTTGGGGTGGGGGTTTAGGTTTTTGGGGGTGGGTGGGGGTGGGTTTAGGTTTTTGGGGGGGTGGGGTGGGGGGGGTTTAGGTTTTTGGGGGGTGGGGTGGTGGTTTTAGGCTTTTCGGGGTGGGGTTGGAGGGGGGTTTAGGTTTTTGGAGGTGCGGGTGGAGGGGGGTTTAGGTTTTTGGGTCCGGATTAGAGTTCGATGAGACGGTTCCAACGCCGCTCGAATGAGCTCAATCGGAGTTCGTTTGACCCACTTCTTAGCGTTTCTTAGCGAAAAACCACTTCTTAGCGGAACCTTCCCCTATATATATATATATATATATATATATATATATATATATATATATATATATATATATATATATATATATATAACCTATCTTGAGTGCCAAAAGTTGTAGCTCTGTTCATAAACCTGCATTGATCTCGATTGGTGGATTGATTTCTTTATTGAACATGGGCGGAACCAAGGGAGGTTAAGAGGGTCCTATGACCCCCTGGTCACCAAAATTTGTCAATTTATATATATAAAACTTGGGTTATTTAAGAAAACACGAGTTAGACCATTTAGTCGTAGTCATAGTCGGTAGAGAAGAGAACCTTATGATAACCCTCAGACATAGAAGTTTTGGCTTCGCTACTGGTATCAAATGAACAGCAAAATAAAAGAACCTTGAATTATCAGCATTCATCTATTGTCAAACTAATTACATGTGAGCTAGTAAGGCCATGCTCGTGTGTTGCTTTACTCTTGCTTTATAGTATGTCATGATAGATAAGGGTAAAATAGTTATTTTATTAAATGTTATAATAATATTGCAGCACAACTACAAGATAATGGCTTATTTGAAATACAAATTAAGGGTGTTCAATTCTATGAAGAAACCAAAATTCAAACTGAACCAAATTAAATTTTATATTTTAAATTCGCGGTATTCATTATTCAGTTTGGTTTAGAGAACAAACCAATTGCAGTTGTTGGTTGCGGTTTGAATTAACCCATGAAAACTGCGGTGAACCGAATTAACCGGTACGCTTTTTAACAATCAAAGCGTTTGTAAGCCAATCGCTCGAATATAAAAAACAAAAAAAAGAATCATCAGTTACAAGCCCGTTTTAAAATACGTAACTGAACCGAACTAAACCGGTCCATGTTGACCCGAATTCTAGCTATTGACACAAGACATGCATTCTGGTGGCCACCTGCCGTAATTATAAACTAGCTATACAAACTCAAAACCCTTTAGATCGCTCCAAATGGATTCAAGCCAACACAAATGACCCTTTAGTCAGCCCACTTCATGTAAGCCCTAAAGAGTAAAGACCTAAACTAACTCGTCAATTTACAAGCCCAAAACCTAATCTATGTTAATGGACCACTTATAACTCTGTCCATCACGTGTCAGACTCAGGGTACACAATACATATGGCCTAAATTTAAACAATAAAAGCCCAAATATTATTGGGCTTTCCTTCTTTTTCCAACAAAACACACGTCCTTTGCCCAAGATAAAACCTAATATTTTTTTATAAATTAGGTTTGTTCATAAAACATTTTTATAATTTAAACATTTCTTCATTCTTTTTATAAAATTTTTTTAAAAAATAACTATATAACATTTTTAGAATTTACAAATCTTCATAAAAACTAATATTTTATAACAAGTTTTATTTATTCAACCCATGTAATACATGGGTTTTAACCTAGTTAAAAAATAAAAAAAATATGTAAGAACCATTTTAACATGTGTACACAGCCTAATTTATGCTACTTAAACAAAGAATGAAATAAAGAAAAAACGGATATTAAGGGTATTTGACCCTAGGCACACTATATCAACTACATAACTACTCTTTTTTTTCTCCATCTCACTCTCTCGTTTTATACATATGTTGATATATGTGATTTTTGTCTCTGAGAAGTAGTTTGAAATAAACAGACTAAATCAACACAACTATAGAATATGTATAAGTACGACGATTCTCACAGTTATCTGCATATTTAAAAACTGTTGAAACCAACCACACTAAACCGAGCTAAATCAGTCAGTTTGGTTGGTTTAGGAGTAATACGGTTCGATTTATGGTTTGAAACGGTTTCATTGTTTGGTTTACGGTTTACGGCTTGGAACTGGTCAAGATATTAATAAAAAAAATATTTTTTTAATCTATATATGTTTAATAAAAATAAATAAATTTATTAATCTATATAATTTTAATGAAAGTAAAATAAATTTTTATCACGTGTGTGAATCTAACAATTACAATACAAATAAGTATTTATAATTATAATACGTAAAGATTATTAATTTAACCGAATTCATTTTGTTTACTTTTTTCGTAACCCTTTAATGCTTAAAAGATAAAACGTTCGGTTTTTTTAAACCTACCATTTTACTGAACTTTTAAAAATCAAATAGTACGATTTCGTGTGAATTGAAAACAAAAAAAACATGCAAAACCGCCAAACCGTCAAAATCATACTGTTTTGACCGGCCAGATGACCTAGCGACCGGCCGGTTTGGTTTAGTTTCATTAGTTACCGGTTAGACCCAGAAATCCTGTAAAGCAAGTCAAACCGAACCATGATCATCATCCCTATATATGCATATGTTGACGGTTGACTAGAGGGGTTAAGTGTTTGACTAATTTAGTTTTAGTATGAAGTAATTTTTAAGTTGTTGAATTGTGGGGAAAGAAGAAAGGGGATGGTTTTATTTAGATTCACTAAACTCTCTTAGGTTTCTTTTAAAACCCGCTTCTCCCATTATAAAATTTAAGTTAGTTTTTATGTCTATACTCAAAAAAATTTAACTGGTATGACCGAGCTCGAGTCAAACATGGATAGCTCGATAAAGACGATAAACTTATAACCCCATTTAATGTAGAGTTACTAAATCTTTAATTAAGTTTTTCTTTTAACGGCAAATTCATACATTCTAAATCTACTCCATTTGCTCATCACAAGACTATAACTCATAACCTTTAGAATTAAGTCAAATGTCCTTTGGTCTTTAGTTAAGTTATGTGTTTATAGAAATAAGATTTTATTAATCTTGGAAGCACCACATGAGTGTAGTCCAAGAAAAACTAGTGATGTTTTGTGTGACAACCAACCAATTCAATTTCTCTGGCCATGTGTTGTGTTCTTCTTGGTTGTCATTTTTTATTGTTCATCTGTATCTTCTATCTAAATCATTAAATGTCACATCTATCATATTGAATACTTAGAATGTGTTCATTATTAAGCTTTATGATATGATCACTCTCACACACCCAATATTCTTTATGACACCCATTTTTCTTCTGCTTCACTTTTATTGTTAGATGTAATTTAGCAATAGGAATATAGTAGATTTTTAGAATTTATTCAGGACCTCTTATTTAAAAAGGGAAGTGTCCATTTTTCTTTTGCCTCAATTTTATTTGATCCTTGTAACTTTTATTGTCTTTGTAACTTTTACTGTCTCAAACTAAATACAGTACAAGAATATTTATGAGCCATCTATAAAATTTCCCTGATTAGTAATATTTAATTAGATTAAAATAGAACCCAATGAACAGTTCCCATACCATTCACAAATTGACACCATTTTTTTTATATTTTCATTTTCAACCCTTATACTATATATAATATACGCTTTTAACACGTTTCATTTTCTATTAATTTCGTTTTCATTTAATAACTTTCGTTCGTTAACTTTTTTCAAATACGGAGGGCGCGTCTGTTTTTAGTTTTTTTTTTTGTCAATGTTCCGATATAATTTTTTTTAAAACGGAGTTGTATTCAAAATCGAGTTTATTTTGTATCGTTGCCTATAACGAGTGTTGTTACCGTTGTGGTACCATAACGAGCCGAACATATTATGAGCGAACAACATCATTATTGGTATTGGTATTATCGGAACCCGTGTTAGTATTCGCTTTTATGATTTTCGACGACCCGAACCGGTAATTTTTTATTTTGTTATTTTTTTTCTTTTTTATTATTTAGTTTAATGTTTCTTTTTTATTAACATTGTTTTTACCGTTACGCCTACGTTTTCGATTAAATTTTATTAACGATGGGCCCGACACCGCCGCGAAGCGCGGGTGTAACATCTAGTTTCTATGAAAACACCACTCCCTAAGTCCACAAGAACAGAAACCTCTGTTAGATTCACACACACATGTTTCCCTTCTATCCATCCAAATATCAAAATATCAGCTGGTCTGAGTGTTGATCTTCCTTCCAACGGGTAGGTCAAGAAATTCACCGGTGCTTCTTTCTTAGTAGAAATCCCGACACACCTGAATATGTTAAAAAGAACGTCCCTAACTCACCGGTGCTTCTGTCTATATTATTTCTTAGATAGCCCAATCATCATGCTCAATCTTGAATTTACAACCATCAAAGAAATATGTTAGATCTTTTTAATATTAAAATTTTTCTGATGTTGAAAAGTAACTTAAAGTCACGTTTAGTTTGTAAAAAAAGATTAGAAATAAATACATGTTTGGAAAAAGAAAACGAGAAAGTAAATTTACGGTTACTAAAAATATCATTTATTTAATATATTAGATTAGTAAAACGTTATCATGTTTATTTTAATATTTGATTAATAAAAGTGAATATTTCCAAGTAAAAAAAAAAAGAAAAGAGATGGAAAGGGGAGGAGAGTAGAGGTGTACAAACCGGGGTTTTTTAGTTAAACCTTACCAGGTTGTAACCCGAGTTGGTTTGGTCAAACATGGTCAAAACCGGGTTGAACCCAAACCGGTTCGGGTCGGGGTTGGTTTGGGGGTAGGATGAAGCCGACCCTATCCAATGCGGAGTGGGTAGGGCTTGGACCGACTCGGGTCGGGATGAAACCGGTTTTTCCAGAAAGCTTTATTTTATTTTAATTATTAAAATACAAATAAAACAAAATAAACTTCAAGTTTTTATTAAATATTTTAAAAAATACAAAAACATAAATTGAAATACGTTACAAAAAAAATATATATTCGTCGATACTACTAATAAAAAACTAATAAACTTTGATGAGGTCAAAATGGTTAAAATACAATCAATATCTATTTATACCAACATAGGGAGGCAAAATGGTTAAAAAATTTAGAAAAAAAGGGTCAAAAGGTGGCTATATTAACGACTCTTTTTATTTATAAACGTTATATATCGGTTTGAAACCTGTTTGAAACCAGTTTCATTGCCAAACCGCACCAGGTCGGGTTCCAAACCGGTTTCACCTTCCAAACCGCATCGGGTTGGGTTTGAAGTCGGTGGTTTTAAAAAAATAAGAAACTTATCCTAAACCTACGGGTTGGTCGGGTTCTAGACTGGTTTGCCTCAAGTCGGTTTAGACACCAAGTCGGGTCGGGTTTGAACCCAGTTCACGGGGCCTAAACCGATTTTTTTGAACATCTCTAGAGGAGAGCAAACAAGGTGTATTTATCGAAGGGTTAGTATTCGAACCTATTTGAAATCAAATAGTTCAAAACCAATTCGAATTCAAAAGTTTGAATTCGGGTTGATTCGAATACACCCAAATTATGAAACAAAAATATATAATTCGAATAATCGGGCCGGTTCTGTTCGAGATTCATTTATTCGAATTTGATTTGAAAATCGAAATTGAAATTCAATTCGGATAAGGACCTAATTCGAATATTCAAAGCCTGAATTCAAATTTTATTTGAAATTAGTTCAAATATAATTTCAATTTTTTGAGTCCGATTCAAATAATATATACCCAAGACAGTTTGTGTCTGATTCAAATAATATAAGACAGTTTGTGGTGTAGTGTTTGAGGTAAGGCCCGAAATCCCAAGGGACTCGGGTTCGATCCCTGTCACCACTATTAATTTCCGCGGCATCGCAAATGAGGTATAGTTCTTTGGTTGATGTACCAGGATTTTACCCACGTCGATCCAGGGTTCGAGCCTCGGCTCTCCCTCAAGTCCGGAAGATGCCGTATTGGGTGGCGTTTTTCCTTGAAAGCTCTCCAACTCTGACGCCAAGTGGGCCCGGTTAAGACAACATATTGACCGGAGTTGGACGAGGCTCTCCCATATGACGGGGGGTGCGACGTCAAGAGAGAAAAATATATATATATATATATATATATACACCCGAGACAGAACTCTTGAAAATGAGATAAATGTATTTTAAATTTTAATTCTTATGTTTGCAAAAGTAGCTATATGATTGATCATATAGAAAGATATCTAACTTTAGGTCTATTCTATCCTGTATTTTATCTTTTGATTTTAAAAGTATATTTTGATATTCAAAATTTTACCATTTGATGTAAAACTAGAAATGTTACCCCGCACTCCGCGACGAGAGATGGATCTTAAACGGTTGATGCGGTGACATTAACATGGCTAAGCACAAAAAGAAACGTGGCTAAATAAATTTTGCCACTCGTTCCGCTGCGGGAGGCGGACCTTAAACGGTTAAGGCGATGACATTAACGTGGCTAAGCATACAAAAAAACGTGGTTAAATACATAAAAGAAACGTATAAAGTTACTGCGACTCGGTTGTGGATATCGAAACATAGATAAAATACAGTTATATAATGGTACCAATGTTTTCAGTTAGTGTCGGTCTCATTTTTCATGGTATCAACGCATTACCGTCAGTCGATATAACCTACGATGCATAAAAAAATACTTTATTTTGTATACGGCATAGTTTTTAATAAAATTTATACCGCAACATCAAGAAAAAAGTAACAAACTAACTAAAATTATTAAGAAAAAATCAAATTATATATACTACAGGAGTAAACTTAAAACTTTAAAAAACATAAGGGATGTTAAAGTGACATTTTTCAAAATTAAAAGGTTATTTTTCATATTTATAAAGGTGATGGGCTAAAGTTAAATTAAGTAAAATGGACCGACACTTAGGATTAAGGTTATTGATAATACGTAAAATGATATAAGGTTAACATATTTTTAATCAAAACGTTTAAAAAATAGTATATAAAAATGTAAGTTTTATAAATTAATGTGAAAAGTTAATTTTAAAAGTCAGCAAAGTCAATACCTTTTCTTTAGGGGTGTTTAAATTCGAATATCCGAATTTCGTATATCGAAATTTTTGGATAGTTAACTTCACTATTCGAATCCGTTCGGATAATGAAACGGATAGACGAAACAAATAAAAAGACAAAAAAATATATAAATATGATGTTTTTAAATTATAAAAGCAATTAAAAACCTTAAAAAACAATTAAAAATATAAATATATAAATATAGTATTTTGGGTTTAGATTCAATTTTTCTTATTATTAAATTATAAAAACAATTAAAAAATATATATAAATATAATATTTTGGATATTCAGATATCCAAAAAATCCGATTTTTTTTTAAATCACTATCTGAATTCGAAATTTCCGATAATTCGGGTTCGAATTTTTTTAACAACCCTTAAAAAATCTCTTTTCTTAAACCATTACATATATTAGTTTTTTTGTCAACGCATTCTAACCAATATTTCTCTAAATTTAAAAAATAATTCCAACATCAAAATTCAACTACCTCTACTAGGTTAGACTCCCGTGTATTATACGGCTTTAATAAATGTAATGTTATATATTTAATAATAAAAAAATATTTTCTTTAAAAGCTCGTGTATTACACGAGTTGAATGAAATATAATGTAATATATTAACACAAACGCTCGTCAAAAATATGTCTTAAAAATATATATTTTGATGTAATGGTTAGAAATTATGTTAAGTTAATTTTTAAAACATATTTTTCAACTGGGTATTAATTTTTTTATTTAACTGATAAATATTAGTTCATATTAAATTCATTTGACTAATGATATAATAAATATCAATAATTAAATAATAAGTATCCATAGTTAGATTTATATTAAATATTTTAAAAAAAATAATATAAATATTTTATAGGAGAGAGAGGCGAAGAAAGTTTAATAAGAATGAATTATAAAGTGACATATGTCCTATCAAAAACTTTATTTATTAGTATAAATTTATTATGTTACTTGTAAAATTATGCACGAGAAACCACATGATTGAAACCCCACACATTAGATTATGAATGGACGAGTGGTCATGGTTGACAACATCCATTAAGCCCCGGTGGCGTGTGGCCACTACAGTACTACACTCCCTACCGCACGGTGGTGCCACCTTTTTGTTTATTTTAAAAATAAAAACAATTTTATCGTTTATTTTTTTTGGAAGGCATAGAATTTTATTAAAGAAACAAAAGAATGTAATCTTTAAGTGGAGTAAATGGGTACCGCTCAAAATTAACATTTTTTTCTTAGGGTGCTGGACTAGACCGGATCCCCACTTGAAAAACTCTAATCCTAAGGAAAGCCAACCTTGAATCGGAACTGTGCCCCCTCTGCCATGAATTAGCTTAGACATCGGAACACATTTTCACATTGTGTTATTACGCATCCATGTTGTGGGCATACATTAGTAATTGGTGTTAACTACCTCTTATTTACGCCTTTTCAGTAAGGGTATTCTGGACCTGATCAAATCAGCCTCGACACATTATTTTTTAAAGATTTCAGATAATGATTTTAATCAAAGTTCATCATGCCAATGGATTCAACTGGATATCTGAATCTAGCTTCATCAAAGGCTTTTGTGAATACGTCAGCATACTGCTCATTGGTATGAACTTTGGTTAAAATAATTCTCATTTTCTCTGCTTTATCTCTAATAAAATTATACCTGATGTCAATGTGTTTTGTCTTGGAGTGCTGCACAGGATTATTTGTAATTGATATGGCTCTCTTGTTGTCAATGTAAATGGGAGTTGTCATGAAAGTCATTCCATAGTCCAGCATTTGATTTTGTATCCAGATGACTTGTGCACAACAACTGGAAGCTGCAATGTATTCTGCTTTGGAGCCTTTGGAGGATGAGGAATGATATTATATTTGGGAAACAGAAAGCATTTGTTAATCGGCTACTTAAAGATCTGAAGAGTACCAATTTCCTTTGGGTAAGAAGTCGAACTAAAATTGGGTCTCTAGATTAGCATCAGTGATGCAGATTCCAAGTATAGACTTCTTGGCCTCCTTATAATGTATGATAAAAGAAATTACACGGATCATCTCGATGTGGAATGTCAAACTTTCACATTTAATTCCTAACTTTTAGAAATTACTTTTTGGTCGTTGATTTTGCTCAATCATCACGTTTTATGTCCCCAAGGTGGATGATGTTAAAACTTTCTATCAAGCTAGTATAAAATGACTAGTTCGCTCATTTAGTTATAAAAGGGAAAAAAACAAATACCCACCCCGACGTTTCTCCTCACCCTTACTGTCAACAACTCCAACCCTCTTGCTCCTTCACATCGTCTCCACTCAAAACTGGCGGTATCTTCTTTGTTCCAACGCTTCATTGTAGGAGCTTGTTTCACCATATACCGACGACCCTAACCTTAACGAATGTTGATCGGTGTCAATTTTATCTACATATTTAGTTATTTTTATCATAATTTTATAAATAATAATAATTATTATGTAAATATATATTTAATATGTCAAATAATATATATATAGGGTAGGGTTCAAATGCTAACCACATTTTATAAGATAACCATGATAACCTAATATTAACCATTGATCTTGTTTGATCAATGGTTGATATACTTTAATGACAAATTTGTAATTATCTAAATTAAAATTGATTTATATTAATTACAAAATGGTACAATAGAATATTACTTTGCAAATCAATAAATTAGTTTCCTAAAATTTCTCACTCTCTCTCATATCTCTCGCTCTCTCTTATGAAAATAAATTAATTAGTTAAATTACATAACATAACTTGAAAATTGATAATGCATCCATATGTCATTAATAAAAAAACATAAATTATTATAAAATTATTTATGAATCAGTAACATCTTGATACGTATATGTACAATCAATCTGAATAATGAATTAGTACAGTGGATTGCATTGTACCAAACAAACTTGTACAACCTATTGATACGTATATGTATTCAAATCCGAATCCCCACAGAAAAAACGTATATATGATATAACATATGGCAAAACCTCATTGAATATTGATAAAATATAACCAAATGGCAAAACCCCACTACAAATCTAAGATAACAAAAATGCAAAACTTCATGGAATTTCCTAAGCGGTACATATGTGTAACATAAGTTGGTACGTATATAACACATGTGTTACGTATACGTACCGATGTGCGTTACATATACGTAACACGTACCTAAATTTTAAAACATTCTTTGACTTTAATTTATAATGTTTCAATCTTATGATCTTATCCTTTAATTTATTGCAGTCCCTAAATCTTATTTGTGGAGCTTTCACGCTTAATTAATCCTTAAATAGGCACAAATAATTTATAAATTATATCTCCAAGCCTTGTGCTTTTGTGTATATAAATCAAGGAATGCCTAAAAGAGTTTTAACCCATCACCCACTGGATCAATTCATCATACACCCTGCAGTTTTTAAATATTCGAATACATAAACAAAACGAATGAAAAACTATTAATTGTTAAAACAAATCTTTGGAGCAAGAAATTTGAATCAAAATTCAAAAACCAAAATGAGCCAATATAGTAGTTGCTAAAACCAACCTGTGGACCATATGACGTTTTAGTCAAATTTCAAGAACATAGATCCATCGCCGCCCTAACCACCGGATATAAACACTGCCATCGTTTTCACCGTCAAGATTTGGTCGGAAAAGGAAGAAGATGATGCATCGAACCTTCTCGCTCCTGCCCTCAATCGATTATGATGAAATCGTTTTTTTATGAACTATTCAATCGATTATGATGAAAAAAAAATTTGGATGAAATCGTGGATATTATGAATTTTTGAGAATCGTCGATGACCTTCTCGCTTCTGCCCTCAACAACAAGTTTTTATTATGAACTATTCAAAATTATGATGAATACCTTGAATGTGGTTGTAGGTATTATGAACTTTTGACAATGGTGGATGAAAAAATCGTGATTGATCAAAAATAATTTTGAAATCTTGATTAAACAATCTTTGACTATAATCAATGTTAAATGAGAAAAATAAGGGGTTGATGGTTTAAAATAAATATATAGCTAATATAAAATGGAAAGACATTTACTAAATCACCCTTGTTGATAAATAATAAAATAATATAATCTAAATTATTTGATTGGCTTAAAGTGATTATTATATAAAAAAATTGGTTATCATTTGATCTCAACCCTTATATATAGACACACACACATAATGTTTGTTTAGGCTCGCAAGCCCAGTAAAGTGTGTAATTTTATAAATAACAATAACTATTATGTAAATATATATTTAATATGTCAAATAATATCTATATCTATATCTATACTATATAATAAATAAATGTTTTGATATGACACTTGTCATTCTTCTATTCATTCTCATCATTTTTTTCTCGCATCTCTCTCCTATTAACTATACAAATTTCTTTAATTGTTTTTATAATTTTTTGTTTCCCGCCTCTCTCTTCTATTACATAATAAAGTTTTTTATAAAACATTTTTTAGTTTAAAAAAATTTGTTCATAAAACATTTTTATAAATTAAACATTTCTTTTATTCTTTTTATAAAACATTTTTAAAAAATAATTATATAACGTTTCTAGATTTTGTATTAAAAAACTATGTAATATGTCATAAATATGTAATATGTAAATCTTTATTACTAAGTATATAATATTGTATTTATTCAACTCGGGTAATACACTGGGTTTCTAACCTAGTATATATATAGAGTAAAGTGCCATTTTCGTCCCTGTGGTTTGGCCATTTTAGCCACTTTCATCAAAAAAAAAATTTAGCTTTTCCGTCCCTGACTTTTCAAAATCTAGTCATTTTCATCCAATTGACTAACTCTGTTAAAATTTTAACATTAAATCAGGGATAATTTGGTCTTTACAAAAATCCTTTTTTAACCCTTTTATTTCCCTCCTTTTCAAAACCTAATCAGACTATTTCCCCCATTTGGCCAACACCAAATCTACCGCCCACCACCCAACACCGGCGTCACCCTCCTCATCTCCGACGCCATCCTCGCCCTCCTCACCGGCGTCACCATCACCGTGGCCGTCGTGGGCTTCATCTTCTATGCACCCATCATCATCCTCACCAGCCCCATCGCCAACATCACTCCCTCAACTCAATCGCACATCTACACTGCTAACACCACTCCCTCTTTTTGTTAAAGATTACTAAGAACTTGATGAGTTGTGAACCTAACAGAACTTGTTGAGTTGGATATGGAGATTCGCCATTGATGTTGAGATTATTTTCATCATCATATAACAATAGGTCTAACGACGCTTACCCCGGTGGTAGACCACCACCATCGATGCTCCGGCGACGCAAATCACAATCCTTCTTCGTCTCGACTTTCTGGATTCATCGACGATAACAATAGAGATCGAGGACACGAAGAGGAAGAACGGATTTTGACTCCAATCGAAACCTAATTTTTCAAATGATAGTAAGTATAGACCTAGCAACAGAGCATCACCGGAATTAAACAGAACTATTAACAGAAAATCCGAAGGTTATAACTCTTATGTCCCATTTGATGATGAACAAAATCCCAAATTACTTCTATAAACCCTAATCGATGAATTAACGATAGTAAGATTCACCAAGCTAACACCTCCTTTGTCAGTTCATTAGACCATTATCTGATTATACCAAATTGCCCCCATCCAAGTTGGTCTCGAATTTGATCATACCAAATTGCCCTCATCTCATTCTCTGATCATACCAAATTACAAGCTAACACCGCCCCAATTGGTCTCGAATTTTATACAGGGGATTAGAAAAAGAGGGTTAAAAAGGATTTTTGAAATGACCAAATTGCCCATGATTTAACGTTAAAATTTTAACGGAGTTAGTCAGTTGGAAGAAAATGGCTAGATTTTGAAAAGTCAGGGACTGAAAAGCTAAAAAAAAGTTTTTTTGATGAAAGTGGCTAAAATGGCCAAACCACAGGGACGAAAATGGCACTTTACTCATATATATATATATATATATATATATATATATATAGGGGACGGTTCCACTAAAAAGTAGTTTTTCGCTAAGAAATCCTAAGAAGTGGGTCAAACGAACTCCGATTGAGCTCATTCCAGCGGCGTTGGAACCGTTTCATCGAACCCTAACCCAGACTCAAAAACCTAAACCCCCTCCACCTGCACCCCCAAAAACCTAAACCCCCCTCCAACCCTACCCCGAAAAGCCTAAAATCACCACCACCACCCCCCCTAAAAACCTAAACCCCCCCCACCCCAAACCCCCCAAAAACCTAAACCCACCCTCACCCCCCCCACCCAAAAAAAAAAAAAAAAAAAACCTAAACCCCCCACCCCACCCCTAAAAAAAACCTAAACCATAAAATTTAAACCTTAAAAGCTAAACCCTAAGCCTAAAACCCTAAAATTCAAACATAAAATCTAAATCTTAAAAGCTAAACCCTAAAAGCTAAGATGGTAGAGCTCGACGAGATAGTTCCAACGCCATTGAAATTAGCTCAATCGGAGTTCATTTGATATCGTTTCTTAAGATTTTTGTCATTTATTAGCGAAAAACTACTTTTTATTTGATCCTCCCCATATATATATATATATATAGGGGTGAGTTCACTAGAAAACTCATTTTCATGAGAAAACCAAAAAACTTCTCATTAAAGATGCTGCATATGTGTATTACAATTAAAAGCCTAACCCTCACCCAAAAACCTTAACCCCCCAACCCACCCCCACCTAAAAACCTAAACCCACCCCACCCCCAAAAACCTAAACCCCCCACCCATCCCCCCAAAACCTAACATAAAAGCTAAACTAAACCCAAAAGCTAACTATGCTACACATATGTAGCAAAACGCTGAATTTTTTTTTGAAAGAGGACGACGTGGGGAACAAGGTCTCCGAAATGGTTTTTTAGTTTTTGATTTATATTTTGAGTTATGATTTTTTTTAATTTTTTTAACTTTAATAAATAGTTTTTTGGTTTTCTCATAAACAATGAGTTTTTTTATGATTCTTCCCCTATATATATATAGCGGTTTTTTAGTTTTTTGGTTTTTTCATGAACAATTAGTTTTCTTATGATCTTTCCCCTATATATATATGGGTGAGTTCACTAGAAAACTTATTTTAATAAGAAAACCAAAAAACTCCTCATTAAAGGTGCTGCATATGTGTAGTACACCCAAAAGCCTAACCCCTTACCCAAAGCGGTTTTTTAGTTTTTGATTTATATTTTGAGTTATGATTTTTTTATTATTTTTTTTACCTTTAATAAATAGTTTTTTAGTTTTCCTACGACCTTATTTTAAAAAGAATTACACCATAAAATCGAGCGTTTTTTTACCTTTAATTCAAGTATAGTATTGCTATATTTGTTTGTAAAAACAAAATCGATACTTAATGAAATTGTGCTACTTTACGTAAATGTGCTGATTTATAGTAAAACAGCACAATTAACTGTGCTGCATGTACAAACATAACAATTAATTGTGTTGTTTTACAAAACAACACGGTTAATTGTGTAACTTGCTTTTCTTAGCCAACCAAGCATAAACAAACCTAGCACAACAAAACTAGTATATCAAACCAGCACAAAACAATATTTTGATCCATAAGCTTTTTTATGCCTACCGCTAAACCGTTTTTTTGGTATATGGATGCTTTAAGTTTTATTTTTAAAGAATGCTACAAAATTAGGCACATAATAATTGACTAAAAATAGCACAAATTAAAGAGACCAGCACATTTACGTAAATTGTGTTGTTTTACCAGAAACCATCAAATTTTTAATGTGCTAAATTGTGCTGTTTTACTAGAAAACAGCACATTTACGTAAAGTATCACAATTTTATTAAGTGTCGATTTTGTTTTTACAAAAAAATATAGCAATACTATACCCAAATTAAAGATAAAAAAACGCTTGATTTTATGGTGTAATTTTTTTTTAAAATAATGTCATATGAAAGAGGTATGAACGTTTAAAAAAAGTGAGGAAGTTGAAAAAAGTCAACAAAAGTGACTATTACTTAAATAACCTTTCATCAATTATTTTTCTTACACTTAAATCTCTATCATTGATCATTCAATTGAATAGACGAGATTGCTTCTTAGGCTTCTTAGCCAAACTGCACTTATTATTTGAACCTCCCCCTATATATATAACATGTTTGTTTTGGCTCGTAAGCCTAGTAAAACCCGATTTGTAAAACTAGGGTTTAAACTTGTTTATTCTCCATTTGATACGAGTTTTTTTTACTTGTCTACACCCCTAATCGTTAATGGATTCCAACTTAATATTTATCTTGAGAACAGTTGCCCTTTTCGATCAACGTCACCGTCTTCAAATACATCGGAGAAGAATATTTGGCATTGAAAGGGGCGCCTCGATGTCCTAAAAATTTCAATAACGAGTGTTAATTGTCTGATTAACTGTGCGCCGTTGAATTCAAGAGCAGAAACCGATTTTGTTCTTAATAAAAATCGATTACAAGTACCGTATTCAGCACAAACGTAGGGATCTTGCCTGGAAATCCAATCTGGAGGGTGTTGCTCTTAAAACGCACAGTCGATTTAGTTTTTTACAAACAAAATATGCAATAAATTAAAGTGGTTTTAACAACCACAAAACATATCCCATTCTAACACTAATTTTTCAGTTAAAGATTTATACATCATTGTTTTTATTATATACTTCATTAAAATTTTATAATAAAATGTTTTGGTGGTATATAAATAAATTTATGTTTATAAATATTTTTATATATTCATGATGTGGATTTTTTAGGTTTTGGATTTCTTTGCCTTCAATCATAAGTCAAATTACATACATACATTTTACATATAAAATTTCAAACTTCAAAAAATTGTATATATAAACACACTAGGTTAGAATCCCGTGTATTACACGAGTTGAAAAAATATAATGTTATATACTTAGTAATAAAAAAATTATTTTCTTTAAAAACTCGTGTATTACACAAGTTGAATAAAATATAATGTAATCTGTTAACATATACATTCGTCAAAATATATCTTAAAAAATATACTTTGACGTGACGGTTATAAATTCTATTAAGTTAATTTTAAAATATTTTTTTTTCAACTGGGAATTAATTTTTTTTTATGTAATTAATAAATGTTAATTTATATTAAATTCATTTGGTTAATGATATAATAACTATCTATAATTAAATAATAAGTACCTATAATTAGATTTATATTAAATATTTAAAAATATATATTCTTTTAATATAACGATTTAATAGGAGAGAGAAGCGGAAAAAATATGCTAAGGGAGGTGGGAGTGGTAAGCGGGTAGAGGGAAGGTAGAAGGCGGGTTCGAGGGTACACCGCCGCAACCCAAGCGGGTTCAGCGGGTAGTGGGTGGCGGATTGGGTTAGCGGCTACTTATACCCGCTGAAACAATGTTTTGAAGCCATTGAAAATGGAAGAAATATAGCCGGTGAACGGCTATATGTAGCCGTTTAAAAAAAATAAATTAATTTACCCCTATACATACCCAATCATTTTATTCACTATACAAAAAAATACATTCTTTCTAAATATAAACCATTTCTATTGTATCCACTCAACCAAAATATGAATCGTACGTTATACTTCCCACCCGAATCATCGGAAGAATCGCTCGACTTCGTGTTCGGCGACGATAGTATGCAATTTCTATGTGATATTGCCGCCCAAGCCGAAGAGGAAGACACAGCTACATCATCAAGGACGTATGTACGCCGTGATCGTGAACAGGTTCTACAGTTTCTAAAAACATATTATTTTGACGAAAACCCAACACATGGGGAAGCGAGGTTTCGAGATAGATTTCGGATGTCGAAAAGGTTATTTTTAAAAATAGTTGGCGACGTAGAGGATAGGTTTGAATATTTTCAAGAGGGTGAAGACGCTAGGAACAATAAGAGTTTTACGGCGCTACAAAAATGCACATCGGTGATTAAACAATTCGCAACCGGTAATCCTCCCGACGAATTCGATGACTATTTAAGTATGGCTAGGAGAACCTCAAGTGAATGCCTATAGTATTTTTGTAATGCCATAATTCAAATATACGACAAAGAGTTCTTACGCAGACCGACAAGCCACGACATTGCACTTTTGTACAACGCACATAAAGTAAAACATAGTATTTCGGGTATGGTCGGTAGCATCGACTGTACAAATTTTTGTTTGGCGAAATTGTCCGACGAGTTTGTGCGGACAATATATGAGATGCGATCACCAATACCCGACGATCATGTTAGAAGCGGTGGCTTCAAATGATTTGTGGTTTTGGCATGCGTTTTGTGGTACACCCGGCTCTAACAACGACATAAATGTTCTCCAACAATCGTCACTTTTTACCAAGGAGGAGCTTGGAACCGCACCTAAGTGTCCATTTCTAGTTAATGGTCGACTATACAAACGTGGATACTATCTTACGAATGAGATATACCCTACTTGGTCTACGTTTGTTAAATCGTTTCCATATCCAACAATCCGTAAAGAAAAGGCATTCAAGAAGGTGCAAGAGTCGGCAAGAAAAGATGTCGAGAGAGCTTTCGGTGTGTTAAAGTGGAAAAGGGGTATACTTCGTCGACCAAATCGGCATTTAAAATTGGCGAAGTTTAGGAACGAGGTATATACGTGCATAATATTACACAATATGATCTTAAAGGATGACGAGAACGCAATATCACCTGTCTACATACGGGATCCTACAGTCGAACCAGTTATTGACGATAACGTCCTTTCGAAGTTGAACGATGTAGCTACACATATTAGTCTTTGATTTGATCTTGTGAAACATATTGCGAGAAACACCTCGGTTTTGGACGAAGACGAAGATTAGATGAATTTTTATTTATTGTCTTTTAATTTATTATGTATTTTTAATTAATTAATTAAAGTTTTAGTTTATTAATTTGATTTGTTTTAATATTTTTTTTAAATAAGAGGGTTGGAGGGTACCACTCCCACCTAAAAAGGTAGTTTGGGAGGGTAGATTTTCAAAATTAGATGGCATCTTGTGAGTGGTGGGTTTGAAATGATACTTTGAAGTGGTAGGGTACCACTCCCACCTCTCTAAGGATGCATCAAAAAATAATATGTGTTCTATCAAAACTTTTATTTATTAGTATAGATTTAAAGAAACATAATTTAGTCCCATGTGGATTTGATTATGAGTAGTCTACAATGCATTTAATCTTGAAACCCACATTTTAAAAATATTTGCTTACACTTTATAACTAACCATTTTTGTTCCTTTTCTAATCTCCAATTGGCTAATAGCTGTTATGGTGTTTTCTTGATGTGATGTGGTGTAGCCATGACGGTCCTGTCGCATGTTACATTTAATTTGACTTTCAACAAAAGTTATCATCCTTCTCTGCCACATGTGTGTGGTTTTAAATTCAAATAAAACTTAAATAATTGCCTAATTGATAAGTGTACTTAGTCTTTTAATGACATTAACAGGCTACCTTTTAATGGTTTAAAGCCTTTTAATGATTAAGAGGTAACCGTTAATAGGTAATCTTAAGTCTGAATGGTTAAGAGATAACATCTTAATAGTAAGTCCTCACAAGTTACATGACCCCTTACCTCTTAATCATTAAGAGGCTTTAAACCATTAAGAGGTAGTCTTTTAATGACCATAAGATGCTACCAAACAGCCCCTAAGTTATGCATAATAATATATTACACATTATAAATTCAAATAAATCAGTTACCTGAACTAGTCACTAGTTATAAATCATTAACCTGTTACTTTGATAATTGATATAGTATAATCATGCGGTTGGAGAAGATAATAGATGCTATCCAATTTGAAAAATGGAACAAAGAATGTTACCTTGATTTGTAATTTTCTTTAAATTTAGGTTCATAATTTTATTTATAGATAAACGAAATAAAAAGTAAAACTGAGAGGAACAATACTCTAATTCTATTGAACTGTCATGTCACGTGGCATTTGGTGATTGGTATTTTTACTTTTTGTTTTTTTTGAAATTTAACTTTTTTACTGCATATATACAGTTTGGTGCACACTTTAAACCAAAAGGGCTTTGGTATGGATAGTAGCGTGCTTCCTCTCTCACTTGGTGACCTGGGTTCGAATATGTCCCCCCCTCCTTGTTTTTTTTCTTTTTCCTATTCCGATTTATTTACCGTCACTTTTTTCAAAAAAAAAATAATAATAACTTTTTTCCATTTAATTAGTTTAACTGTTCTTGATTTTAATTAAAAAAAACTGGTTTATTGATGCCTTAAGGTTTTGGTACACACAGTTTGATATTTGGGATCGTGGCGGAATTCCATGTGTAACAGGCCGGGGAGAAAACCCTCTAGTTATAAATTAGTTAACGTTTTACACTAAGACTTCCGTTGTATGTTTTGTTTTGAACTTTGGTTTCTTGTGTAATTCCAATAAAGTTACATGTCCGGATTTTGAGATGTGACAAAGACGAATACATACACAATATAATTAAATGATTGGGAAATTAAAGCAACACTAGAATATTTAGATTATTTCTTTTAAAAGAACTTTAATTATGTTCTTAAAACCCAAAACAACAACGAATTAAATAAAAAAATACCAATTAAAACTAATTTGTAGACAAGTCTCAGTAATGCATGTATGTATTTAGACATGTAAGAATGAATGTAAGCATGTAGCAATACATAACTTGAATCATCTCGGGACAAACAAGATCGTTAAATCTTGCTTATATATTTAACCTTTACTTGCGTCAATTGTCCACGGCAACGCGCGGGATACCTCTTACTTGTGGTCGTACCTCATATAAATATTTTATAAGCAACTTGCATGTGCGTTTACAAATGAGGTGTAATTTATAAAAAAAATTCGTTTAATTAAGCAAATATTTGCACATAATTAATTTGTTATGGCTCATGCGGGTTCCATGCTAGTCTATACATGGAACATGTGATGTGACCAGCAACTTCTTTTATTTATTTTTGGTTTAATATTTATGTTAAATTCATTTTAGTTATTTTTGTATTTATTTTGACTTTTCTTTTACTCTTTTTTGGAATAAGGTGTGGGTCAACTCGATTCTTCTTAAGATAAACTGGGTGTGAACCTATCGAAGACATTTTGTCAGCTTAGGAGTCAAAGCTCAACTCCATGTGTGTGAGGTTAAACCATTTGTGTTTTCAACCATTTGGTGAGTTTGTTAAGCAAAGCTTTAGCTTAGCATTATCTTGAAGTGTAGAAATATAAAAACGTGTCTCTTCCGACCAGGGGTGGCTCTACAGTACAAGCAACTAAAACAACCGTTTTAAGCCCTCAAATTTTAAGAGCCTCAAAAATTGAAAAAAACTACTTGAATCTATATTTTAATGTAAAAATATGTGTGATAACTTATTAGCTTTTGTGTTAACATTATACGTTTTCATATAACATTTTAGTAATTTTTATATATTTAGAAACTTTCACAAAAAGCCACAATTTTGATGTTTGCTTTAGGCCCCAAAATATGTTGATCCGCCCTTACGGTGGACAATGGTGTAGATAGGATTATATTAGATTGCCGTTCAAACAGTGGCGGAGCTTGAAAGAAAAACGCAGGGGGCGGGATTTTTTTTCCTATCAGAGTGGGCCGGAGCTATAAAATTTTCGGCCGAATACGTATATGTTAACACTTATGAGCGAAAAATCGGGGGGGGGGGGGGGGGGAGGGGGCGGCAGGGCCGGCCCATTGGGCCTACGGGCAACACACCCGTAGTGGGCCTAACATTTCGAGGGGCTAAAAAAAATATTGAGCCTTTTTAAAGAAGTAATTTTCGAGGCTTTTTAAAAAAAAAATATTTGATCAAATATATCAAGAAAAAACAATTGAGCCTTTTTAAAAGTATGTTAGGCTTAAAAATGTTAAATGTGTTTAGGCCCATGAATCCAATCCAAACCAACACTTTATAATTTTATATTAGGCTTAAAAAAAATTATATTCTTAAAAAAAATGTTAAATGTGTTTAGGCCCATGAACCTTTTTTTTTCCGGCTCGTTTATGGCATTCGAATCCTCGGGACCGGCTCTGGGGGGCGGGCCCCTCAGCCCTCACTATCCTTCGCCTCTGAGTTCAAAAGAAGTTTAGTTTGTTAGAATACCACTCGTCAGTCAAAACCTAGTTTATAATAGGTTTACATAACGATTTGCCGATTTGAGTAACATGCTTGTTGCATTTAAATATAATGATTTTAGTATGCTACGCATAATTATAATGCTTGTCAAGTTTAACTATGATGTATTTAAAAAACAATGATATAACCTATACTTCTTGTCTATTATTTTAGTTTACTTTATCTTGCTAATTTGCTTTATATGTTACAGTAAAAAAAACCTGAAAGATACGATGAGAAGCTAGAGATTTGACTAACAAAAAGAAAAGAGTATTAAGTGAACTGACAGCTGTCATCAATTGCGGAGGTGTGATCTCTTCAACAGATGTAAGTCCATTGGGTATGGTCGGTGAGTTTTAGCTAAAAAGTATTGGCGCAAACATCACCTAACTCCGTCACTTTTCACTCGCTAGTGAGGGGTAAGATTAGTGTGTGTGATGGATTTTTTTAAAATAATTTATTAATTAATTTCAAACAAATAATTTAATAAATAAAATATTTAATTATTTAATAAAAATAACACATAAATAAACACTTAACTATTTAATAAAGATAAAACATAAATAAAACAATTCATTAATTAATAAAAATAAAACATAACAAAATCAATAAAAAAACGCAAACAAACTATTTTAGTGAACGCTCGTAAATATGATCAATCAAATTTGTTTTAAGTTGGTTATACATTTCTTGGTTGTGTATCTCAAAATGGTTTGCTTGCCTTTGATCCTCATTAAGTTCTACTAACGTCGTCTCCATTTCATCTTCACTATACTGACAATCGCTTGTCTTTTGTCTTTTAAAATCATATTATGTAAAATTATGCACGCATACATTACGTTCTTGATTTTGTTTGGTGACCAAGTTCGTGTCAGATGTTGCCCGATATGCCAACATTGCTTCAAAACATTGAATGCCAGTTCAGTATCCTCTCTTGTTGAGTCATTAGTTGATTTATACGTGATACCTCACCATGCGAGCATGTAAATGATTTCACAATTGTAGAATATTCGGGATACATTCCATCGACAAGAAAATACCCTCTGAGTACGAACAAAGAGTCTGGTGCAGTTTCATCAATCATATCGTTAAAATATGTGAATGATCCAAAACATTAATGTCATTGTTGGAACTGACAACGCTAAAGAATGTATGCCAAATTCATAGATCACATGATGCCACTGCTTCAAGCATTATGGATGGATGCGTATGATCACCACGCGTATACTGACCTCGCCATGCATTAGGGTGGTTTCGCCACTCCCAAACCAAATATTCCGAGAAAGCCGTGTCTATCTTCATGTGCCTTGTATAATTGTTGAATGTTGCGTGAAGTCGGTTTTCGTAAATATCTCTTGTCATATAAATTAATTATACCTTTACAAAAGTTGTAACTACATAACCTGATAGTTTATTCAGACATCTTCAAGTATTCATTGAATGAATCATTAGTGGTTCCATATCCTATTTGACGAATTATGGCGGTGCATTTTTGTAAGGCGGTAAAACCAATTCTACCTCTTGTATCAAACCTTTGTTGGAACCATGGCACCTATCTCTCGAAATCTTCAACTCTTTGAAGGAATAGTGCTCGTTCCATTAAAAAACGACTAATAATATCCTCAGGATAAGTGGGTGTTTAAACAAAATGGTCTTGTTGTAGAAGATTATTAGCAGCTTCACGATCCCGGTTGTGAGCTTTTCGGGTTCTTGGACGTGAAGCTTCGGGTTTTGTACCAAAAATATAGGTGAATAGGTATTTAGTGATTTTTTTAACATTTTTTTTCATTATTGTTTTTTACCGTTTAACGGTTTAAATTTTAAAAAGTTGGATTTTAACGAATGTGAGTCGACTCACGTGACCTTCTCATGGCGCTCTCACGATTGAGGGGAGCGATATTCCGTGAGCATGAGTGGCTCACGACGCCCCTTCACGAACCGTACCGATTGCTCTAAAGAGTTAAAAGATGAAGGGGGTGTTTTGCAATTATATAATTTCAACTTTAATAAAAGTGTAAAGTTGTGCACTTTAGACTCTTCTCTCCTCTTCTCTCCGTTGATTGCGGACTAAATCCGACAAAAAGTGATCCACTTTCTTTACACGTTTCTTCACCAAACTCTTTGTTTTGCCTTTTTGCGTTTAGTCCCTAATTTTATCAAAGATTTCAATTTCAACTACAAATCTTTTACGAGCTAACGAGTCTAGTATATGTAACCTTTGTTGCAAAATAATTTCCAGTTACTCAAGTAGTTTAATTTTCATTTGGTTGAAATAAAGTATAATAATCAACATATTTAATTCTTTTAATTATTTTATTCTTTACATTTTAAGCTTTTCTAGATATCTAATTATTAGTTTACAATACAAAAACACACAAGAGGTCGATGTAACTGGCAAAACTCAATATTTACATTATGAGCCCTTACTTTTCTAGTATATTTTAATATATTAAAGTTAAATATCATTGTCTAACAACATAGATATGGACTTAAGTTCCATTTCTTTTCTTGTGTTCACAACCTATTCTAACACTCAATGTAACACTCTACGGTCTCCACCCTTTTGTCAATAAATAATGTTTATCTTGCTCATAGAGCTCACGACTTTATTTATGGTTGTTCGAACGAATACTTCCAAGAAATCCACCTATCCTGAAATCACTGTCACTGAAGCATGCTTAATTGTAGAGTTCTTCTTTCATCCACAACTAATACGGTCTAAGCGCGTTGGTCGTATTTGAGCCAGGACATTCCTTATGACCTAATATCTCTCATGTGGATGGAACGATAAGTAATTTATCTTACGTGTCACAAACACTTTAAGCCATTCATGCATCTCTTAGTTGTTCGGGGTGGTGGGAAAAACCTTATTAAGGCGATGAACCCATAAAGGGGGGTGGGGGGTTTTATGATACCTTAGGAGAATCTTACATCGTTCTTTCCATAGGTGAGGTACTGGGTCATAAGGAATACCTCGTCTCGATTACCATCAACGCGTATTGGGCACATGCAGATGAGGGGATAACTCCGCAATTAAGGGTTTAGGTGGGAGTACTTCCAAGACGACTGATCTCTTGGCAAATCTCCACTCGAGCAACCATTAAAAAATTCGTAATCTCATAGTTTGCAAATTGGACAATATTGATTGGTAATGTTAAAATTGGTATTAAAGTCACCCCTATGCCTTTTGAGATGGTGGGGCAAACCTCGTCAAGGACAATAAGTTCTTGAGGGCGTTTGTTACGACTCATAGAATCCCACTTCTTTGAGTCGATTGAGATGGTGGGCAACCCTCATCGAGGATGGTGAGCCCATAAAAGGGGTGTTTTGTGGCACCTTAGGCAAATCCACATCGTTCTATCTACGAAAATAATATTGTGTCATATGGAATGTCATGTCTCAAATATCAACAACGCGTTTTGGGTGATTAGTTATGGATAAGAGGATAAATCTACAGTTAAGCATGCTTTTAGTGGGAGTAGTTCCAAAACGGGTTCTTGGAGTCTCTACTCTGACAACCGAAAACAATGCCATGTGCTTCTTGTAGGAAAAACAAACAATATTAATTGGCATAATGGGTCAAAAGTTACAGTAAATATTTGAAAAAAGAATATGCGGGAATGATGACATGTATTATAATAAATGAAAGTAGAGGAAGAAGGAGAAAAATAAATGAAGAGATAGAAACACTACTAAGTGCAAATCGCAACATGACAATTATAAGAGGAAGTAACATGCCAAAAGTTGTAACCTACTTATATATAAAAAAAACGTCATCTTTTTTATTGTTAGACATGAATACATGATAAGGTTTCAATCAGAATCCACCACGTAAGAGATAATGTCACCTTATTGTTAGTTATATATATAGATAGGGTGAATACACTTTTTGATTCTATTCAATGTTTAGTTATATTGTTGATTAATTAATATGAATTACATTACTTGCTGGATAAATAAGAATGTGTAAACATATTCTAAACAAGTCTTAATGAATAATAAATGGATAATCTGTGTGAGAGTTGGTATTCAATAATAAACCATAATGAGAGAATACAATTACTTAAATACAATAAAAGAATCTCCTACATTAATGGAGGAGATGATTCACTAAATCAATACTAGAAATATAAACAAATATACTACACAAATATACGATATTAGCTAATACCCCCTTCAAGCGAATAGGTGGTGGACCAACGCGAAGTAATGAGCGGAAGTGTTCAAACAACGGTCTAGGAAGACTCTTTGTGAAAATATCCGTAACTTGAAGCTTGGTGGGAATAAACTGAGTGTGTAGACGTCACGAGGAGACGAGTTCTCGAACAAAATGGTAATCTATGTCAATATGTTTTGCTCGTTTATGCGAAACCGGATTCTGACTAAGAAATAGAGCACTTCGATTATCACACAATAAAGTTGGGCGATCAGGTGGAAGTGCATGAAGTTCCCGAAGAAGATGAGTAAATCATATGATTTCAGCAGCAGTATTTGCCATAGCCCGATACTCCGATTCACAACTGGACCGAGAAACAGTGGGTTGCTTTTTAGCACTCCATGAGACGAGATTTCCATCCAGATATATGGAGTAGCCATATGTAGACCATCTAGTTTCAATGCATCTAGCCCAATCGGCATAAGAATAGCCAACCGGTTTTGTTTGAGACGGTTTGTCAAACGTGAGACCATAAGAGATTGTACCTTTAACAGAACGGAGAATGCGTTTAACATATTGAAAATGAGCAGTTGTTGGTGAGTGAAGAAATTGGCTTGCTTGATTCACCGCATAAGAAAGGTCCGGCCGTGTTATGGTAAGATACTGAAGAGCTCCAACCAAAGAGCGATATAACGTAGGATCATGAAAAGGAGTACCTTTGGAGGTGAATGTTTCGCTTGTAACCAAAGGTGTGCCAACCGGCTTTGCATCGAGAAGACCTGCTCGAGCTAAAACATCGTAAGCATACTTAGCTTGGCTAAGGAAAAGACCGGTGGTAGTGTATGTAACTTCGAGGCCCAAGAAATAGTTAAGTCGACCCAAATCCTTAATGGAGAATTCTGTATGTAAACGAGACATGAACTGTTGAATGAAAGTGTCATTGTTCTCGGTTAGGATTATATCATCGACATAGACGAGAAGATATATGAGAACCGAGTTGCTTTGGAAGACAAACAATGATGGATTGGCCCGACTACAGTGAAAACCGAGATGAACAAGGAACGTACTTAGTCATTGAAACCAAGCTTGAGGCGCTTGTTTAAGACCATAGAGCACCTTATTTAGCCGACACACATGTTGAGGAAGTTTGGGATCGACAAAACCCGGGGGTTGTTCCATATACATGGTTTCGGTGAGATTGCATTTAGAAAGGCATTTTTAACATCAAGTTGATGTAAATGCCGGTGATGAATAGTAGCGAGGGCAAGAACTACTCGAACGGTTGAGGCTTTAACGATCGGGCTAAAAGTAAGTGAATAGTCTAACCCGGGAATTTGAGTAAACCCTTGAGCCACCAAACGTGCTTTGTAGCGATCAATAGTGCCATCCGAATGATATTTTGTTCGATAAACCCATTTGGAGCCAACAACATTCACATCATTGGGTCGAGGAACAAGGCTCCATGTGTGATTTTGGTGGAGAGTAGTCATTTCATCACGCATGGCAGTTACCCATTTAGTGCTTTTGGAAGCTGTTTTATAGCCCTTCGGATCCTACATGGCAAAAAGTGCATGATGAAGAGAACTGGTGGTGTTAATAGCAATGTTAACAATATGCTTTGGCTTAAAAACGTCGGCCTTTGACCGAGTGGTCATGTGGTGGATAGGAGCGGTTGAGGAGGAAGATGTTGTATCGGTGATGGGAGCAACAGGCAGCGATGAGGTCTGGTGATGTGGGGAAGCCGGTGGTGATGTAGGGGGCTGCAAGGTGGTTGGTGTTGTAGATTGAGTAGGTGGAACTGAGTCATGAGGTGGTAAACATAATGCGCAAGGTTGGGTGGTTGTATGTGTACAAGCTGAATGTAGCAGTGGAGGTGAAGGAGAAAAAATTTGAGCAAGAGGTACAGGTGTGGGTGAGACCGAGTCATCAAAATTTGTAAATACCAGTTTTGCTTCATCAACCGAAGGTACGATGCCACTAAAAGGGAAAGTGACTTCATCGAATTGAGCATGACGAGTGATGTATACCCGTGAAGTTTTTGGATCTAAACACCGATAACCTTTATGTTTAGGGCTATAACCAATAAGAGATGCTACGGGGAGATAACTTGTGACGAGTATAGTCATGAAGGTAGGGAAAAACCTGACACCCGAAAGTTCGATGATTTGCATACAGTGGTACTGATGTAATGCAAAACACACATCTTTATTCCTATTGTTTAGTGCATTTTTACCTAGTTTTGTGTTCGTTTTGAGTCGTTTTAATGTACATTTGAGTCTTTGTCTTGTTTGCAGGTGCTCGTATGAATTACAAGTGAATACGTGAAGAAACCGAGTAAGAGAACGAAGTCGGAAGAAAGTCCAGGGATAAAAAGTGAAAAATGAAGAAAATGGGTCCTTCGCGGTACGCGAAGAGTGGAGACCAAAGTTCTCGCGGTACACGAGGGAAGCCAGATGAGGCCGCGACTATTTTATTCCTCGCGGTACGCAAGGAACCTGGCCATATTGTTTCGCGGTACGCGAGAGAGCTATTTTCCGAGAAAAAACCTAGTTTTTCAAATTAAATAGAATTTTAATCCCATTATGAGAGGAGTTCGATTTTTATTCGTCCAGAGAAGGGTTTAGAGGCGATTTTGAGGTTGGAGAAGCCAATTGAAGGATAAAGCTTGAATCTTTGGATCCTGGGTTTGTAGTTTTACGTATTCGGTTTACAAGATTAGATTTTTATCTTTGATTTGGATGTTTGAAACCATGAATCTCGTTTTTACTTCTGTTTTTGGTTGTTTAAGCATGATTCTAGGCTAAAACTTTGATATTGCCTAGGTCAATTGATGAATACTTGTTAAAGTTTGGATTTTTATCAGTTTTTGGATTCTAATTAATGGGTTTATGATTTTGTAAAAGATCTTGAGTTGATAATTGTGATGTTATTGCATGTTTGGATCTGATCTTGTGTTTGGTTTCAATTCCTTGCGTTGATTGTGGTTGTCTGCCAGCTTGATTAACGTATCTTGGTCATAGATCTTAGGGTTTGTGATTAAGGTGGTTTGCTAGACGTAGTGACCATAGGAGTTGTCATTGATTACTGATTAGAGTTGAATGTGTATCCTAGTTCAATACCCAAGAGGTGAGAATTAATCGTTTAGTCTTCGTCATTTAGGAATCCGAGTGTCAGCTGTCTGAGAGGAAGCCGGTATTAGGTGTCTAGTGATTGTTGCAATTCGTGTCATAGTTGTTATCTTGAGATTACCCCGTGCATTCTTCGAGTGTATTGGTGGACGGATGTCACACCCCCAAATTTCAACTAACGGAGTTTTACCGTTTGGGAAGTGACGAACCAGGATCTCAGACATTAGTTACTTTGAACGACTCTACATGGGACTCAAATGCAAATATCATATCAATCAGAGTTTCAATGCGGAAGCGTAAAGAAAAGTAAATGCGCAAAACACACGCGCCCAAACCAAAAGTCCAAAAGTCCAAACGTCCAACCAAACCAAGTACAATACAAAATAATCCAAACAAACATAAATAAGCAACAATCAAAATAGATGAATCCCATGCATGCCCTAATGTGCACCTGTGCCTTATCTTAGCGAACTGAGAAAACATGTAAGAAAATATGTCAACACGAGGTTGGTGAGTTCACAGGTTTCAATATATAAATAAGCGTTTACCAGATTTATGATCATTCAATATGTATCTATAGGTAGCTAACCTATGTTCATGTTTAACTCAAGCGCTCACAACCGAAGCTGACTGTTTGTTTATTGCCTCCTGCTAGGTCTATCAACACTAGCGGTGTGAGTAGGCTAACATTTCACCCGTTCGATCTCTAATCGAGTTAGCGCGACTAACGCGGGTGGGATTTGTCAAACCCAGTAGTACTACTAAATATTGCCTCACTAAGATCCATATTAACTGTCCGATATAAGATGAGGACTTTCTGTGATAGCGTGTTACGCTTAGCTTTAACATCAATATCATACGAATTACAAAATCTCAAAATCGTTTAATCATGTTTTCTCCCACAAGTTAAAACAGTAAAACGGGGGCCGTGAAAACTCACCTGCGTTGCGTTGTAGGTAGTATCACACAAAGGATAAGTTGGAACCACGTGTGTAAGTCTCAAAAGACTTACGAATGCCCTAAAATTATAAACACATAAATTAGGGATAAAAATGGGAATTGTGACAGCGACACGGAATGAGAAACGTCCTAAATAAACGCTCTAATATTCAAGAGTGGACGAAAGTGTCCACGGAGTTAGGAATTACTTTACGCGACGAATGACACAAATAATAATAAATATAACCGGGTGTTTTGTCATTCACAAAAATTAAGAAAATAATATATATATATATATATATATATACGAGTAAATAATATAACTAATTATATTATTATTTAGTCTCAATCGATACACGATGTTATAAAATGATTCAAAATAATATAAATATGTATATTATTTAATATTACGGGTCACGGTTTGAAAATAATATAAACATATTATTTTATACGAAATTACGGTTTGAAAATAATATAAACATACTATTTTTAGTTGATAATAACAATAATATTTTATTTATAAAAGTGGAAATAATATAAAAATATGTTAATAATTCAAACCCGAGCCTACGTGCTGTTTCCCGGGCTAAAACACATTTATATAATAATATAATATTATAGAGTTTAATTTTTATTAATTAAATATAACAGAAAAATGCTCAAAAAAATAGTTGTGGGAGCCCGGTCTCGAACCCGGGTCTCTCCCACACACGTACACTGACCCAACCAGTCCCTCCCGCTAGGGTATCGCGTTAGATACCCGGATTAAATTGTTTTAACATCCAGGTTCAAGTGATTTTCTTCCCAAATCCATTCGCGATCGAAACCCGGCTCTGATCCATCGATTTCCGGTGTTAATCGATCGAAACAGTAGAGGGGTTTTGATAATCGAGTTGAGGCGATCCTGTGGTTAAGTTTAATTGCAAAGTTTTCATGTTTAAGATTGTTTAATTACAGAAAGAAAAGTCATAACCCTAGTTTATAAACACTTAATCGATTTGAAATATTCTGATAATAAAAGTTGATAGAATCATAGGGCTTTTAATAAAGACGACATTGTGAATCTGATGTTGTGGTTTAATTGTATTTCTTTTGAGTTTAAGATTGAAAACCCCAAATCGTTTCCAGGTTGAACTCTACTTACTGGATCAAGATCAATTCGATGATGGAAGCCCGATATTTCATAGGGCGTTCACTCTACAGATGATTACGAGTCTAATGTTATGATTTAATTTGATTTAAATACGGTTTAGAGTTGAATTCGATAACTTGGTTTCATATGAACCCTAGATTATGGGTTACAACAATTTGTATAATAAAACATCGAATTGACGGAGGGCTTTCAAGGAAGATGGTATTGCGAATCAAACTGAATAGGTTAATTGTATTTTGATTGGGTCTAGACTAGGGTTCGATTAAACCGGTCTGAGATGAACCCTTGATTCTTGATTTCGATCGAATTGATAATGTAAACCCTGGTAATGATAGGGCTTTCATTCTATGGATAAAAACGAAAGTGTAGATGCAAACAATTCCCAGAAATGTTGCCGGATTGATGGTGATCGACCAAATGCAGGCCCGACTTCGAATTGCTTAATCCCGACGGTTCTGGTTGTGTCTCCGGTGAATTTTGTATGTGTAAAAGCTTCGCAGTGTCTTGTTTGTTGTGTGTAGGAGTTCAATTTGTGAAAATGATACATTGTTTTGATCAATTTGATGATCGGAGATGATAGAGGCGACGGTTACGGTTTAATACCTATTAATTCAGTTTAATTTCAGTGTAATGGTGATGATTAAGTCTTAATTAAGTTCGTTAAGGGTCTGTTTGTATACACCAGTTACGAATTTTGGTATAACATTGATCATGAATGCGAATTGGGATAAAAAATGTCACGGGTTTGACTTTAAAAGTCAACCGAATTGGTTTGTTCTTGATTTTGACTTTGAGAGTCAATAAATTGAGTTTAGGGATTTGGCATGATCAGTCCCCGACGTTGGAGATTAGGAAAAGGCAGAATTGGTCCTTTGGATTTGCTATCGAGTTAACTGGGTTAGGTTTTAACAGGAAACTTAACGGGATTTCTAACAAAATTAACTGGAAAGTCCGGATTGTCACATCATCCCCTAGTTGAAAGAATTTTCGTCCCGAAAATTATATAAAAAAAAAAATTTCTCCGGGATATCACATCATCCCCTAGTTGAAAGAATTTTCGTCCCGAAAATTAAATAGTACCTTAAGAATTTGACGCAGAGTGCTTGAACAGATTAGGATATTTGCGCATCATCTGATCCTCGCGTTCCCACGTGAATTCCGGTCCGCGCTTCGAGTTCCAACGGACTCTAACAATAGGGATTTTACTGTGCTTTAACGTTTTGACTTCCCTATCCATAATTTCCATGGGTTCTTCGATGAAACGTAACTGTTCATCCATGTGTAGTTCCTCAAGAGGAACTGCAAGTGATTCGTCTGCTAGACATTTCTTCAAATTTGAGAAGTGAAAGACGTTGTGTACACCACTAAGTCCTTCAGGTAAGTCCAGTTGATACGCTACTGGTCCGATTCTCTTCATTATCTTGAATGGTCCAACATAACGAGGATTCAGTTTGCCTCGTTTCCCAAAACGAATGACACCCTTCCAAGGTGAAACTTTTAACAAGACCATATCCCCTACTTGAAATTCTAACGGTTTACGACGCCTATCAGCATAGCTCTTTTGACGATCACGAGCTGCTGCCATACGGTTTCTAATTTGAACGATTTTCTCAGAAGTTTCAAGTACGAGTTCAGGACCTGTAAGTTGACTATCCCCAACCTCGGCCCAACAAATAGGAGAACGGCATTTCCGTCCATATAGTGCTTCAAATGGAGTTGCCTTGATGCTAGTGTGATAACTGTTGTTGTAGGAAAACTCCACCAACGGTAGGTGAGACTCCCCAAGTGTTACCGAAATCAATCACACAAGCTCGTAGCATGTCCTCCAGAGTTTGAATAGTAAGTTCTGTCTGGCCATCAGTCCGAGGATGGTATGCTGTGCTCATATCTAGACGCGTACCTAAAGCTTTATGTAACGACTGCCATAAACGAGAAGTGAATCGTGCATCACGATCCAAAATGATAGAGATTGGCACTCCGTACCGAGAGACTATTTCTTTCAAGTAAGTACGAGTAAGCTTATCCATTTTGTCGGTTTCCTTGATTGCTAAGAAGTGAGCGGACTTTGTTAAACGGTCAACAATTACCCAAATGGTATCACATCCGGTAGGAGTTCGTGGCAATTTTGTAATAAAGTCCATGGAGATTTGTTCCCATTTCCACATTGGAATTTCTGGTTGTTGGAGAAGACCGGATGGCTTTTGATATTCAACTTTGACCTTCGCGCAGGTCAGACACTTACTCACATAAGTGGCTATATCGGCCTTCATCTTCGGCCACCAATATAGCACCTTTAGGTCATGGTACATCTTGTCGGAACCTGGATGTATAGAGTAACGAGATTTATGAGCCTCATCCATGACTAGTTCTCTTAAATTTCCGAATACTGGAATCCATATTCGCTCGGAGAAGTAGCGAATACCGTCAGATTTGACTTCGAGTCGTGCTTCCATACCGCGTGTACCTTCCAGCAGTAGGTTTTCCTCTTTCGTGGCTTCGAGTTGAGCACTACGGATCTTGTCAGGTAATCCAGGGTGAATAATAAGTTGTAATGCTCGAACTCGTTTGGGTTTCATTTCCTTTCGACTTAGTGCATCAGCTACAACGTTAGCTTTACCCGGATGATACCGGATCGCACAGTCATAATCATTTAAGAGCTCGACCCAACGACGTTGTCGCATGTTCAACTCTTTCTGCTCGAAGATATGCTAAAGACTCTTGTGATCGGTATAGATGGTGCATTTGGTACCGTACAAGTAATATCTCCATATCTTAAGTGCGAAGACTACGACTCCCAACTCTAAGTCATGAGTGGTGTAGTTTTTCTCGTGAACCTTTAGTTGACGCGAAGCATACGCGATCACCTTTTCTCGTTGCATTAACACACAACCTAGACCTTGAAAATACGCGTCACAATACACCATAAAATCATCCGTTCCTTCCGGAAGAGCTAGAATAGGTGCACTGCAAAGTTTCTGTTTAAGATGTTGGAATGCTGACTCTTGGTTATCGCCGCAGTTATAGGCTTTACCCTTTTGAGTTAAGGCAGTGAGAGGTTGTGCAATGTTTGAAAATCCCTCAATGAATCGACGGTAATAACCAGCCAATCTCAGAAATTGTCGCACCTCAGTCGGAGTCGTCGGTGCTGCCCAATTCTTGATGGCTTCTATCTTTGATGGGTCGACATGTATTCCTTTCTCGTTAACCACTTGTCCTAAGAATTGAACCTCCCGGATCCAAAATTCACACTTGGAAAACTTAGCATATAGTTGCTCCCTTTTAAGTAATTCCAAAATTAGGTGTAGATGTTCCTCATGTTCCTCCTTGTTCTTGGAATAAATGAGAATGTCGTCGATGAAAACGATGACGAATTGATCAAGGTAAGGCTTACACACATGGTTCATGAGGTCCATGAATACCGCAGGTGCGTTGGTTAATCCGAAAGGCATGGCCATAAATTCATAGTGGCCGTACCTTGTCCTGAAAGCAGTCTTAGAGATATCTTCATCTCGGACTCTCAATTGATGGTAGCCGGACCTAAGATCTATCTTGGAATAGAAACTTGATCCTTGGAGTTGATCAATAGGTCATCTATACGAGGCAAAGGATAACGATTCTTGACTGTGACCTTATTCAGTTCACGGTAGTCGATACTCATACGGAAGGTTCTGTCATTCTTCTTGACGAACAGGACTGGAGCTCCCCATGGCGATGAGCTAGGTCGGATGAAACCTTTATCCAACAAATCCTGTAACTGAGTGGACAATTCTTGTAATTCACTAGGTGCTAACCTATAAGGTGCCCGAGCGATTGGTGCCGCTCCGGGTGCTAGATCGATTTGGAATTCAACTTGACGGTGTGGTGGCAGAACAGGCAGATCCTCGGTAAATACTTCTAAAAATTCACGAACGACGGGAATATCATCAATCTTCTTCTCTTCTGACGACTGCTCAGCAACGAGAGCCAAAATAGCAGTATGCCCTTTTCGAAGGCATTTCTTGCTTTCATAAAGGATATGATGCCCATGACTGCACCAACTTTTTCGCCCTGAACGGAAAGGGTTTCTTCATTCGGGAGAGGAATACGAACAATTTTCTCATGACAGATAATTTCAGCTTGGTTTTTAGACAACCAATCCATGCCGGCAATTACATCGAAACTACCAAGTGTGACTGGCATAAGGTCGATATCAAGTATATGTCTAGCTAGCTCAAGCTTACATCCCTTAAGAATGTGAGTTGCTTCAATTATTTGGCCATCAGCTATCTCTATTATATACTTAGCTTCTAACAGAGTTGGAGTTCCTTTTATCATATCACTAAGTTTCTTAGATATAAAACTCCTATCAGCACCAGTGTCAAAAAGGACAGAAGCAAAGTAATTATTTAAGAGAAACTTACCAGTGACCACATTATGATCATAACGAGCTTCTCTAGATCCTAGCACGAAGGCTCGTCCCTTCGCACCATTTCCTCCACCATTGCCATTGTTACCACCATTGCCATTGTTATTTTGGTTAGGGTTGTGGTTTCCATTACCCCCTTTCTTCAATTGAGGACAATTCTTCCGGATATGTCCCTCCTTTCCACACTCAAAACAACCCTTTGTAAATCTTGGCTGTTAAAAGGCTGCTTGGCTTGTAATTCACCCCTACAATCCTTGGCAGCATGACCTATTTTGCCACACCGCTAACAACGGTTGCAAAACTCGAAGTGATGGAAGTTGCACTTGTTACACTTAGGATATTTTTCCGTGTAACCACCCTTATTTTGACCTGAAACTGGTTGGAGTTCTTAGCAGGCTCAAACCTACGTTGTTGCTGCTGCTGCGGTTGATTAAACTGGGGTTGGTTGGGCTGGGGTCCTTTGGAGTGAGAGTTGGAGTGGTTATTGGAGTGGTGGTTAAACTTGCGTTTATGATTATCGGTGGATTTAGAGACCGAACCTCTCGGAGGTAGAGTCCCTTGAGTCACCACCTGATCGGTTAACTTATGGGCAAGTCGGATAGTTTGCTGGATAGTAGTAGGGTTGGATGAAGTCACCATACTTTGTATCTAAGGCACTAGGCCTCCAATATATAGTTCAATTCTCTTGTAATCAGGGGTCACCATATGCGGGCACATAGTAGCAAGCTCATGTGAACGCGTGGTATAAAGTTCAATTTCAAAACCGTCCATCTTTAGGTTCCAGAATTCTCCCTCTAACTTCTGAATTTCATCGCGAGGGCAGTACTCCTTCTTCATCATTGATTTAAACTCCTCCCACGGGAGTCCATTTGCCATGGCCAGACCTAACATCTGGACCTGGGCGTTCCACCATGTGAGAGCCGGGCCCTCCAAAGTTCCAGCGACGAACTTGACCTGATTTGCCACTGGGCAGTTGCACATGGCAATCAGTGGTTCTACTTTCTCGAACCAACGAAGTAGTCCGACAGCTCCTTCAGCTCCACTAAAGGCGTGGGGCTTACAATCCATGAATGCCTTGAAGGTGCAGACTGGTTGCGGTTTTTGCGGGCCTGGAGTCAGAAACAAAATAGGATTAGGATTATAGAGTTTAGGACAGGCTTTTTAAGAGATGAATTGACATCATTAGTCAATAGCTAAAGCATTTACCTGCAACATTCTGTGCTGCTAGAGCCTCCGCCACACTATCGTTTATTAGTGCCGCTAGTTCTGCTGCCGTCATGTTAATGGTACCTCGGCCACCAGCACGACCTCCACGTCCTCTTCCTGACATGATTCTTCACATTCACAAATACAAAACAATGAGAAATATATCGCATATTAAACATTATTTATGTACGAGTAAAGAAATACAACATCTAATATTTTGAAAATTAAATAAATTGTAAGGCTACAAAATAAATAATTCAAACATTAAAATTCTCATGCTTTTATTGAATGAGAACAACCTTACCCATCTAAGTTTGAAAAGAGAAATAACAAAAGCAAAACATGCATGAAAAGGGAAGATAGAATAGGAAGATCATCAAACATCTTCGTCATCAGAAGAAACATATGATTGTGCATCATCGATCTCCACTGGTTCCTCCTCAGGTGGCTCCTCCTCCAAAGGCTCATCCTCGAAGGGCTCTTCCTCGAAGGGCTCTTCCTCGCCGTCAGAAAGTGGAATCTCCTCAGGAAATAGGGCTGCTTGCAGTTGGGCTTCCAAGTGAGTCACTCTTTCTTGGAGTCCCTCGGTAGTATGGTTTGCTGCTTGCAGTTGGCCTTCCAGATTAGCCACTCTCTCCAGAATCCCTCCTACCTCAAAATCCGAAGTGTCTACCCTCGTCTCCAAATGTGTCACCCGATCCACCAAGACGTTATGGACTTGATCCGTTACTGCTAGTTCAGCAGTCAAAAGCTCTATCCCTACCTTATTCTCCTCTATTTGAGACTCTCTCTTCAGAATGTCAGGTATCTCATCAGTAGCATCTTTCACAATACTCAACTCCCTAGACATGTAAAATACAAAGGCTGCAAAAGCTTGTTCCATAGAGCATGGCAAGCTAGGTAAGGTAGATGATGAGGAAGTAGAACCAAAGTAAGGTGATGGGACATTTCCCATTTCGATCCATCTTTGGATCATTTGCGGGTATGCGTTCCAATTGCGAGCATAATTCATTTCTTGCGCGCTGCTCGTTTCCCTCTGGTCAACTGAATAGTTACTGGAACTAGTCCAGCGCCTTTTGGGCTCCGGGGATGATAGGATAGGTGCCTTATGTCCTGGTGCCTTAGGTGATGGAGGTGGAGTTGACGACATGTTCCTGTAACAATATATATAAGTGCCAAACATCCAAATGACATGTAACTAATATTTGAGGCTATAGTCTAGTATGCAATCCTAGTTCTCTAAAACCAATGGCTCTGATACCAATCTGTCACACCCCCAAATTTCAACTAACGGAGTATTACCGTTTGGGAAGTGACGAACCAGGATCTCAGACATTAGTTACTTTGAACGACTCTTCATGGGACTCAAATGCAAATATCATATCAATCAGAGTTTCAATGCGGAAGCGTAAAGAAAAGTAAATGCGCAAAACACACGCGCCCAAACCAAAAGTCCAACCAAACCAAGTACAATACAAAATAATCCAAACAAACATAAATAAGCGACAATCAAAATAGATGAATCCCATGCATGCCCTAATGTGCACCTGCGCCTTATCTTAGCGACCTGAGAAAACATGTAAGAAAATATGTCAACACGAGGTTGGTGAGTTCACAGTTTTCAATATATAAATAAGCGTTTACCAGATTTATGACCATTCAATATTTATCTATAGGTAGCTAACCTATGTTCATGTTTAACTCAAGCGCTCGCAACCGAAGCTGACTGTTTGTTTATTGCCTCCTGCCAGGTCTATCAACACTGGCGGTGTGAGTAGGCTAACATTTCACCCGTTCGATCTCTAATCGAGTTAGCGCGACTAACGCGGGTGGGATTTGTCAAACCCAGTAGTACTACTAAATATTACCTCGCTAAGATCCAAATTAACGGTCCGATATAAGATGAGGACTTTCTGTGATAGCGTGTTACGCTTAGCTTTAACATCGATATCATACGAATTACAAAATCTCAAAATCGTTTAATCATGTTTTCTCCCCCAAGTTAAAACAGTAAAAAGGGCCGTGAAAACTCACATGCGTTGCGTTGTAGGTAGTATCACACAAAGGATAAGTTGGAACCACGTGTGTAAGTCTCAAAAGACTTACGAATGCTCTAAAATTATAAACACATAAATTAGGGATAAAAATGGGAATTGTGACAGCAACACGGAATGAGAAACGTCCTAAAGAAACGCTCTAATATTCAAGAGTGGACGAAAGTGTCCACGGAGTTAGGAATTACTTTACGCGACGAATGACACAAATAATAATAAATATAACCGGGTTTTTTTTCATTCACAAAAATTAAGAAAATAATAATATATATATACGAGTAAATAATATAACTAATTATATTATTATTTAGTCTCAATCGATACACGATGTTATAAAATGATTCGAAATAATATAAATATGTATATTATTTAATATTACGGGTCACGGTTTGAAAATAATATAAACATATTATTTTATACGAAATTACGGTTTGAAAATAATATAAACATACTATTTTTAGTTGATAATAACAATAATATTTTATTTATAAAAGTGGGAATAATATAAAAATATGTTAATAATTCAAACCCGAGCCTACGGGCTGTTTCCCGGGCTAAAACACATTTATATAATAATATAATATTATAGAGTTTAATTTTTATTAATTAAATATAACAGAAAAATGCTCAAAAAAATAGTTGTGGGAGCCCGGTATTGAACCCGGGTCTCTCCCACACACACACACTGACCCAACCAGTCCCGCCCGCTAGGGTATCGCGTTAGATACCCGGATTAAATTGTTTTAACATCCAGGTTCAAGTGATTTTCTTCCCAAATCCATTCGCGATCGAAACCCGGCTCTGATCCATCGATTTCTGGTGTTAATCGATCGAAACAGTAGAGGGGTTTTGATAATCGAGTTGAGGCGGTCCTGTGGTTAAGTTTAATTGCAAAGTTTTCATGTTTAAGATTGTTTAATTACATAAAGAAAAGACGTAACCCTAGTTTATGAACACTTAATAGATTTGAAATATTCTGATAATAAAAGTTGATAGAATCATAGGGCTTTTAATAAAGACGACATTGCGAATCTGATGATGTGGTTTAATTGTATTTCTTTTGAGTTTAAGATTGAAAACCCTAAATCGTTTCCAGGATGAACCCTAATTACTGGATCAAGATCAATTCGATGATGGAAGCCCGATATTTCATAGGGCTTTCAGTCTACAGATGATTACGAGTCTAATGGTATGATTTAATTTGATTTAAATACGGTTTAGAGTTGAATTCGATAACTTGGTTTCATATGAACCCTAGATTACGGGTTACAACAATTTGTATAATAAAACATCGAATTGACAGAGGGCTTTCAAGGAAGATGGTATTGCGAATCAAACTGAATAGGTTAATTGTATTTTGATTGGGTCTACACTAGGGTTCGATTAAACCGGTCTGAGATGAACCCTTGATTCTTGATTTCGATCGAATTGATAATATAAGCCCTGGTAATGATAGGGCTTTCATTCTATGGATAAAAACGAAAGTGTAGATGCAAACAATTACCAGAAATGTTGCCGGATTGATGGTAATCGACCAAATGCAGGCCCGACTTCGAATTGCTTAATCCCGACGGTTCTGGTTGCGTCTCCGGTGAATGTGGTATGTGTAAAAGCTTCGCAGTGTCTTGTTTGTTGTGTGCAGGAGTTCAATTTGTGAAAATGATACATGGTTTTGATCAATTTGATGATCGGAGATGATAGAGGCGACGGTTACGGTTTAATACCTATTAATTAGTTTAATTTCAGTGTAATGGTGATGATTAAGTCTTAATTAAGTTCGTTAAGGGTCTGTTTGTATACACCAGTTACGAATTTTGGTATAACATTGATCATGAATGCGAATTGGGATAAAAAATGTCACGGGTTTGACTTTAAAAGTCAACCGAATTGGTTTGTTCTTGATTTTGACTTTGAGAGTCATAAATTGAGTTTAGGGATTTGGCATGATCAGTCCCTGACGTTGGAGATTAGGAAAAGGCAGAATTGGTCCTTTGGATTTGCTTTCGAGTTAACTGGGTTAGGTTTTAACAGGAAACTTAACGGGATTTCTAACAGAATTAACTAGAAAGTCCGGATTGTCATAACGGAGAGACTGAGAGGTAATCTGTCTATTAGGGTACTTTATCATAGTTGAAAATACCTGAGAAGTGATCCAACAATCTGGTGAGTTAGTACATCTTTAGGTTCCTTAGTTGGTGACACCCTGAGAGTGATTTGAGATCCACTAGGCTGTCTAGATTTGTTTCCTTAGAAACCCAGATCCATTATAGTGTCCAAAACCGATAGAAGTTGTGCTTTGCAAGTAGGATTCCGACCTAAGTGATATTATTCCCATTCTTGAGTTTACCTTTGTCCTTTGTCTGGTTAGTTGAGTCGACCTTAGTTTATTGCATTCTTAGTTTAATATTTAATGTAGTTAACCCCCCAAACCAAATCAAACTTTAGTCTGTGTCAGAGTCTAGTATTAGTATCCAGTGTCTCTAGGGTTCGATAACTCGGTTTACCATTAAGTTGTGCTACACTCGATAGGTACACTTGCCTGTCAGTGCGGTCTAGTTCATAGGTTTTCCATTTATTACTTAGGAGTCTAGGTTAGGTTTAATAGAGTTTTATATAGACCGCCTGGGCGACATCAGGTACCTGATCAAATAAGAGTTGAAAAGGAACCTTGGTGGGAAGACGATTGATAATATAAGTGGCCGAAACAAACACATCTACCCAAAGGTTTGCTGGAGCATGCGAGTTAAATAACATTGCAAGTCCTGTTTCAGTAATATGGCAGTGCTTTCTTTCCGCCCACCCATTTTGTTCGGGCGTGTACGGGCACGAAACTCGATGATGAATGCCATGTTGTTGAAGCAATAGCTGAACACGGTTATTTGTGAACTCGGTGCCACCATCGCTTTGGAAGCACTTGATCTTGCATGCAAATTGAGTATGCACGGATGATAAGAATGCTACAAACACAGTATAAAAATCTGATTTTTCTTTTAAAGGGTAGCACCACGTAAAGCGAGAAAAATCGTCAATGAACACGACATAATATAAATAACCATCCGTAGACATAATCGGTGCGGGACCCCATAGGTCACAATGAATCAAATCCAAAACACATAAGGAACGTTTGGGATTATGCATAAATGCTAAACATTTAGCTTTCGACAATTGAGAAGGAGTACAAATGCCGGGTTTTGGTAATAAAGAAGTAAGACATGAGTGACCAAGTTTGTTTAACAAAGAGATAACATGAAAAGAAACATGACCAAGTCTACCACGCCATGAAAGCCTTGTGCCCTTGCTTGAGGATGTAAAGGCCATCCTCACACTTGCCTCGTGCTAGGACCACCCGGGTTTTCGGTCCTAATCTACTGTTAAATCCATATTTTTTTTCGAAAGGCAAACTTTATTAGAAAACACTCCAAAGGCCAACCAAACAAGGAAAAATTACAACATAACTATACAAAATGAAAATTGCACCAATCTAACCAAGAGATTGATAAAGGTTTAAACCGGTTGTTAAACCAAAGATGACCAAGAGCCTTGATATCTTCCATTATTTTCCTAGGGGAGACTTCCTTGTTGGAGAAGAGAGATTCATTTCTTGCTTTCCATAAGCACCAACAAGCGATAACCAATATGCCATGAATAATATCCTTTTGGTAGTCCGCCTTAGGAACCTGTTTATATATTTCAAACAAGTCCCTAACCGAGAAGGAGAAGATGAGGGCAAGCTTACACCAGCTGCTGATATGTTGTCAAATGACCGAGGCAGAGTAACAAGAGGTGAAAATATGGTCCGCAGATTCCCTGGCTTCGCCTCATAGAGGACATGATAGCGAGGTAAGATGTACATTCCTTACTCTTAGGGCCTCAAGGGTGGGAATCCGGTTCATTTTCTCCCTCCAACCGAAGATGTTGCATTTATTAGGAACCCAATTGCCCCATTTGAATACAAACAGATCCTACAGACTATCATTCTTTGTAATCAGGAGTTTAACAGATTTAACTGAGAAGATTTTCGAGTCGGCTCCCTCCTACACCCACTTGTCTTCGCCATCAGGAGCTTGAACTTGGCCGAGAAGGATTTGGCAATGATGCCATTCAGCATGCTCAATAGAAGAAAGCGGAGGGCGAGTCCAGCGCCAATTCCAAGAGAGAGATTGGTTCTCCCAAATGAAGCAATCCCTGATCCTGCATTTTTTCTTTTTTCTAATCTAAACAGATTAGGAAAGATAGTTCGCAATGGGCCGTTTGTAACCCAAGGATCAAGCCAGAAACGAATCCTATCGCCCGAACCGAAGACACCTCTGATGTAGTTCTACAAAAGGGTACCGTCCAACTTTAAGTTTAGAACCAACCTGGAGATGTTATTCCAAGCTCCCGTGAGGGACTTTTTGAGCGGCACCATGGACCAAGAACGTCTAGAATTGTGGAAGGCAGAGATCACTTTACGCCACAAACTATGTTCCTCGGTTTTAAAGCGCCAAGCCCATTTGGCAAGCAAGGCTTTGTTTACGTCTTCCAGTGGGCATAAGCCCAATCCACCAAGCTTTTTGGGTTTAGTGACTTTGTCGCAAGAAACCCAATGAATCTTTTTAGAGTCTTCGCTTCCACCCCAAAGGAACTTCTTAAGGATAGATTCCAAATCATTAATAACTTTACAAGGGGCTTTGTAAAGGAAGAAATAATATGAAGGAAGGCATTCCAAAACTGATTTTAAGAGGGTTAACCTCCCTCCGATGGAAAGAGTTTTGGCTTTCCAAAGAGACAGTCTTTTTTCAAAAGTTTCCAAGACCGGACCCCACTTGCAAATTTTATTCATATTTGCTCCCACCACAATACCCAAGTAAGTAAAAGGAATAGAAGATCTTTTGCAACCAAGAGTGGCAGCCATTTGGTCAATCTCATCGGGAGCGAGTTCCACACCGTACAAATTGGACTTATTCAGATTAATCTTTAGCCCGGAGCAAAGGTGAAAGCAACGAAGAATCCTAGCAATGTTGGCCACATTGTTTTTCATTTCGTCGCCATTAATAATTGCATCATCTGCAAATAACATGTGAGAAAATGACCGGACCATCGTTAGGGGTTTGAACCCCGTGCAAGAAGCCCGCTTCACCCGCCTTGATCAGCAGACAAGAGAATACTTCCATGGCTATTAAGAATAAAAAGGGGGATAGGGGGTCGCCTTGCCGAACCCCCTTTTCACAACTAAATTCAAACGAGGGTGACCCGTTAACAAGGACCGACGAGCGGGCGGAGTGAAGAATCCCGTTGATCCAGGTGCACCATCTTTCCGGAAATCCCATAAGCCGCATCATCGAGATCAGGAATTCCCAGTTAACACTATCGAAAGCCTTTTCAAAGTCTAGCTTCAGGAACAGAGTTTTGGTTTTAGTCTTTTTTGCCCAGGAGATTACCTCGTTTATAATTAGTGGCCCATCAAGGATAAAGCGGCCATTCAGGAAACCTGATTGAGACTCGGAGATAATTGAGCCGATTACCGATTTGAGACGATTTGCAAGCACTTTGGAGATGACCTTGCTTATGGCCCCGATCAAGCTAATCAGCCGGTATTCATTTAGATTTGATGGGTCCTTACATTTGGGGATAAGAGCGATAAATGAGGAGCCACAACCATGATTTATGACCCCGTCCTCATGGAATTGGTGCATGAGCCGACAAAAGTCCACTTCAAGGATATCCCAAAAAGTCTTAAGGAATTTGATATGACCTTGTTAAATCCACCTAACATGCGTATTGCATGATTTGAACCCTCACCCTCAAATGAAGGGAGCACCTAATACACACACACACACACACATATATATATATATATATATATATATATATATTTATATATATAAATATAATCTATTATATAATAACTATACTATTTAATAAATAAAAATATTAGGGGACACTTGCGTAATTCTAGAGTCCCTCCATTTATATTTTCTTGTCTAAAACATTTTAGCCCATTACTTTAGGCAACTAAATTATTTTTTATAATTCAATATCATAATAAATTTACATTCCATCAATTATTTGATTAATATCAACATTATAAAACAAAATATTTCTTAAATTTTTTTTTAAATCAGTAATAAACATAGAAGTTAAATTGATATTTTCTTTCACAAAATCTAATAAAGTTAAGTAATCTGCTAGTTTTGGCCTTTTAAATTTAATAATAATTTATCAACATATAACGTATTTATTTATTGGATTCTCTTTATTATTCAACTCATGTAATACACGACAATCTAACCTAATGCTTCATTAAATATAAGACATTAATATAATGAAAAACTTAAAATATATTTGTACTATGTTTTTTTAGAATACAACAATATTTTTTTCACAATACGTTTAATATTCTAAGAGCCTATTTGGTTGGCAGTAAATCGTGAAAATTCACCGGAATTGGAATTTGAATTCCAATGGCCAACGTTTTTGGTTCACAGAATGTATTGGAATTCGAATTTCATTATTAACGTGTTTGGTTTGGAGAGCAATTGGAATTGGAATCGGAATTAATTCCCTCAATTTCCTTCAACTAAATGATTTCAAATTCCTTCCAAATTGTGAAGAAATTCACCAAAAATAAATGGAATCTCCGACCACTCATCGTTGTCGCATCCACAATCCCAACCCCGCCGTCGAAGACCGCCGACCCGACCCCCGTCGTCACCACCTCGACCGTCGTTCCCGGCACCTCCGCTAAGCTGCGCCTCCGTCAACCCTCGGCTCCGACCGCTGCATCCGTCGACCCTCGCCTCCGCCGTCGTCCCCGCCGACCACCATCACCACCACGTTCCAACCACTGATGTCGACCGCCACCGTCACCACCCGCCAAACGCTACCCTGAATGAACTTGATTTTTGTGATTAAAACATCAATAGTCGTTGTCGATCAACGTACAAAGGATCCAATAATATTATGTTTAATAGTTGATCTTTAACTGCATTGTCGAATTTCGTATTCACAAATAATCTAAAGGGGAAACAAATCAAGTTGTTGTCTACTTCAACAAATGCAATTAAACTCGGCGTAGATCGTAATCCAATTAAATGAACAAAAGCAATCAACACAAATGAAACTGATTATCGTGATTAAAGCAGCAATAGTCACGAATTGGTGGCGGTGTCGAGGAGCAGGCAACGACAATAACGGCGGCGACAAGTGGTTGGTGGTAGTGGGGTGGTCGGGTGACGGCAGGGCCAGTGGCGGGGTGTGGTCGGTGGCGGCGGTTGGTGGTGGGCCGACGACATTCAGTAGGTGGTGATCATGGTGATAGATTTCAATTTATTTATGATTGTTTTGTCACTTAAATGAATTATGAATTCAAATTCTTTTAAAAGATTCTAAATCTTTTAAATTCCAAATCATTCGGACAAATTATAATTTCAAATCTAATTCTTTTAAGGAATTCCAATTCCTTCAAACACATTTCACGAATGAAATGCGTCTTAAAAGTTTTGATTTCAAGTTATTTTTAGCGGGTTAATCTCAATGCTTTAGCGACAATTGATTAGTCAAAATGTTGAAGTCACGAAGATAGAGCCATGCTTGTCAAACATTGTGTGGCATTTGTAAATGACGAGTCATCCCTAGGAATCGCTCACACATAAAACACCTTTACAAAGAGTCAAGTGATAACTTGATGTATGTACACTTAACAATACACCAATCATATTTAGTAGCTATGTGGGCCGGTTATTAAATCAAATCTAATCTAACATTTTATAAAGTAATTAAATGTCAACTCAACTAAGTAAATACAGTTTACATATTTTTAAAAATAAAATCAGATTATTAAATACTTTTATATTTAGTGAACAGCACAGATACAATTACATCTTACATTTGAATCAAGTTATTTTCGAAATAACATATTCTTCCGGATTTTATGCAGCAATTCACTGCTATATTTTATAAAATAAACTCCAATTATAAAATTAAATTAAATTATGTTCCAACACCGATCCTTCGCAGGAAATTAAATCAAGCAAAACCCACATGCTTTTGTTCTGTCTCTCTCTTTACACCCAAAAATTCAAATTAGAACTAAATAAAAAATAATTTTTCAAAATGACCACCATTTATTGATCCAATACTTTACATTTTTTTTTCACTTTTCAAAAACCCATAATAACCGTTGAAGTTTTTCCTTTTAATATATAGCCAAAAGTTTCACAAAAGTTAGTATCATGTCTTTCTTACTTTCTCTTAAAATCTTTTTAAATTGCGTAAATGCCAACCAACCTCTATATTTACTTTATAGTTTTTAAAAATTTATAAATTACATAAGGTGTTTCCGGCTCATATACTGGGGTCATGTAACATGATGTCAGCAAATACTTGATTTTGTAAAATTTGAGAGACATATCATGTATTATATTATCAGTTTTGACAGATGTTTCGTTACCATAAATAAATCTATATCTATTATACATACTAATAAATCAAGGTTTTAGAAGGGACACTTGTTATATTTCTAGGCTTTCACATTCTTATTTTCTCGCATTTCTCTCCTATTAATAATTAACTCCACTATTTTAAACAACTAAATTAATTATTTGTTTCAATTTTTATCTATAGATTTTTAAATTTAAAACTGTGTTTATTATCAATTAAATTGTTCTATCATATTTTTATGAATTCTACAAACTAAAAACAATTTTATAGTCATCTAATATCCATATAAAAACTTTTTAATCATGTATTTATATATTCACATTGTTCCATTTTGACCAGTGTATGTGTTAACAGATTACATTATATTTTATTCAACCCGTGTAATACACGGGCTTTTAAATACATAATTTTTTTATTACTAAGTTAATATAACATTACATTTATTCAACGCGTGTAATACACGTGATTCTAACCTAGTTATTTAATATATGACAGTCAATTTTTGAAATTTGGTTTTTATCCGTATTTGCTTGTACCTTATCTCATTTTGTTTATAATCATAGTTGTTAGCAAAATCGAACGTAAACCTATGATGATTATGTTACAGACAGTGTTTTCGTTTGAACCGGCCAGTTACCGACTGGACCGAGTGGTCAGACCGGATTTCCAATTTTTTCTTCTTAAAAACTTGCATTTTTTAATTAATTCACTATTCCAAGTTACATATTTTGTTAATTTAAGTTTTCATATAATATTAAAACTACAAATTGATATCAAAACACAAAATATTTTTAAATTTTGTATCTATATACATCGTTTTAATATTTATATAATTTTGAAGTCATCCGGTTCAAACGGTCTAACAGGTCCGACTAGTGAACCTTTAGGCGGCCAGTTCGTTGTCTGGTTCTGAAAACAATGGTTATTGGGAATGCTTTAACAACAAAAGTAAAAGTTATTAATCTAATTGATCAATTTCAAAATATAGATTATCCTCGATCAATTAGCCAAAGTTTAACTAAAAAAAATCCAATTTACCTAATTATATTTCAATCACTCATAATCAACTATTATATTTTAACCATGTTTCAATCACTCATAATCAACTATTATATTTTAACCATGAAAATCACTTCTAATTATAACCTAACAATTTTCCAAAAATAAATAATTTTAGAATTTGTTAACTTTTTATGTAATTAGTAAAAAAAAAACATTATTACGGCTTAAATTATGTAAAAAAGTTATACGCGTTCATTCTCCTCCATATATACTACTCCCCTGCCTCATCTTCCTTCGCCAACTTCCCCCTCTTTATCTCTCCATCTCCCTCCGAATCGGTCTCACCATTTCTGGAAGTGGTTTATCAGAGAATTAAACCGATAAACCAAACCAGCATTGTCAATTTTACAAACCTAATTTCTATTCCGTCTCCAAATCGGATTTCAATGGCGAAATTCACTTCAATTGGAGAAACTACTCTGTTTCTACTCATTGCAATCGTACATTCAGCTTTAGCAGGCGGACATGACTACGGGCAAGCACTCTCCAAGAGCCTTCTCTTCTTCGAAGCTCAGAGATCCGGTTACCTCCCCGGTAATCAACGCGTTAAATGGAGAGGAAACTCCGGTCTGCTCGACGGTAAAGCCAGCGGAGTAAGTTGTACAGAGTTGTTTATAAATTATAAATTATAATTTATAAAATATGAAGTTACGTGTGAATTAATTTGGGGCTAATTTGACTAATTTGGTTGGGAAGGTGGATCTGGTTGGAGGATACTACGACGCCGGAGACAATGTGAAGTTTGGGCTTCCGATGGCGTTCACAGTCACGATGATGTCATGGAGCATTTTGGAGTACGGTTCGCAAATTGCTGCGAGCGGCGAACTCGGTCACGCCATGGATGCGGTTAAATGGGGGACTGATTACCTAATCAAAGCTCACCCTCAGCCTCATGTTTTATACGGAGAAGTAATTGACTAGTTTTGACTAAATTGTTCTTCGATTGCTGCGTTTTGATTCATTTTAGGGTTTTATTTGGTCACGTGATTGATTTAGGTTGGAGATGGTAACACGGATCATTATTGTTGGCAACGGCCGGAGGATATGACGACGTCGCGAAGTGCTTACAGAATTGACGAAAACAATCCTGGATCTGACCTCGCCGGAGAAACCGCCGCCGCCATGGCCGCCGCTTCCGTCGTGTTCCGTCGGGCTAATCCCGCCTATTCCAGAGAGCTCCTCAGCCATGCGCACCACGTCAGTTACTCAGTTTATTATTGTCTTTTTGTTTCTTTGGTACAAGCTTTAAAGCGTAAGGTACAACTAGAAAATATTTTGGTTATTTGGTAAAGCTATTTATGACTGTTAACTGTAGTAATATAATAAGCTGTAAAAAAATAATAATGTATAATACATAAGAAAAATCATTCTGAGCATAGGTGGCGTATGTTAGCAAAGAGAGGGCGTACGTTAGTGAAGCGGTTGAAATAAATACTGGCAGTTAAGGTTGTATGAGTTTAGTGTCAGGCTGGTAGTTGATGGTGTAAAAAAGCAGAGTTGCCATGGGATGCGTCTGTATTTGTATGTACAAGTGTTACTGCACATGGTACAAATTTTACCAATGACTTTACAATAGTTGTTCACATGGGATGTGTCCGTATATGTATATAAACAACTAGGTGTAATGATTTCCGAAATTTGTAGTTTTCTTGCATATAATCCAAATACTTTTTTCTTTTCTTTTTCCTTACGTAATTTATTAGTCTTAATTCTTTCCTTATAAAGTATTTTAATCAACTCATGGTTTTACTAACAAATAATCTTCTAAAATTATTATAATAATAATTGATCTATCTTTATTAGGTTGTTTTAAAATCAAATATGGTGTAACTTTATATAAATATTAACAAATTTGAAGTCAAAGTGACACAATTTAATTTGTTTAAGTTCTAAATAATGCTTTTTCGATTCAATTTGTCTCGATATTTGTAACTATTGACAAAATAACTATCTTTATTAAACTTGGTTTAGAATAACTACAATGGTTCTCAAAATTTTATAATTAAATATGTTTTGTATTAAATTATAATACATCAGCCAAAATAATTCATATAATCAATTTAAACAATGTCACTTTTAACTTTTATTTTTACTGTCAAGGACAATATTACGTGTATATAAATTATATTGTAGTCATTGTCGTCAACCACCAGGTTGGTAAAGGCAAAATCTTTTAGAGTACTTAGTTTGAAGGTCTTAGGTTCAAATCTAATATGATTAAAGAAATCCAACGTTAAAACCAAACAAAAAAAAAAGATAAAACAAAGAAGTCATTGCCGTTAATCACGGATGATGTGGGCACATAGTACACACTACTGAAACTCAAAAGTAAATAAATACCGTTTGCCACGTGACACCATTCACTGTCGGTGTGTTGTACCGTACACACCACTACTGCACGCTCAATCCCACTACACTTACACTTTTCCACATTCCTGTATTACCCCTATATATCTCACTAATTTACAACTCACCTTCTCCTACAGCTATTCGACTTCGCCGACAAATACAGGGGCAAATACGACAGCAGCATCTCAGTCGCCCAGAAATACTACAGATCTGTCAGTGGATACGCCGTACGTGATTAAAACTCTAACTTACTGTTATTTACATATTTGCCATTCCTGTAATTTTTATTAATCTTTTGATATGAACAATTGATCAGGATGAGTTACTTTGGGCAGCTGCTTGGTTGTACAAAGCAACAAATGAACCATACTACTTGGATTACTTGGGTGAAAACGGTGATGCCCTTGGTGGGACCGGGTGGGCCATGACGGAGTTCGGTTGGGACGTTAAATACGCCGGTGTTCAGACCCTCGTCTCAATGGTAATATTGATTATAATTTGAGAAGATTAATTGAACAATTTGATGACCGGTGGTTATAACTGTGTGCAGTTTTTAATGGGAGGGAAAGCCGGCAGTCACTCGCCGGTGTTCGGAAAATACCAAGAAAAGGCGGAGATGTTCATGTGTTCGACCATGGGGAAGAGCTATCACAATGTTCAAAGGACTCCGGGAGGTTTAATTTTCCGGCAACGGTGGAACAATTTACAATTTGTTACAAGTGCATCTTTCCTCCTAACTGTCTACTCCGACCACTTGACTGCTGCCCGGAAAGACTTGCAATGTCCTTCCGGCAGTGTTGCCCCCTCGGAGCTTCTTGCATTTGCCAAGTCACAGGTAGTTAAAAAAAGATTCAATTTATAAACTTCAATTTCAAAAGATTGTGTTAAAGATTGTTGATGAAAGTTTTGATCTTTTTGTTTGGTATTAAGGTGGACTACATTCTTGGAGACAATCCGAGGGCGACGAGCTACATGGTTGGATATGGGAACCACTTCCCGCAACAAGTTCACCATCGCGGTTCTTCCATTGTGTCGATTAAGGTTGACCCGTCATTTGTTAGCTGCAGAGGTGGTTATGCTACATGGTATAACCGACACGCAAGTGACCCGAATCTCTTGACTGGTGCCATTGTTGGTGGTCCGGATGCGTATGATAACTTTGCTGACCAAAGGGACAATTATGAGCAGACTGAGCCTGCTACTTATAACAATGCACCCTTTCTTGGAATCTTGGCTAGGTTAAATGGTGGTCATGCTGCAGCACATAACCAACTCCTTCCAGGTTAAATTCATCATAATTTTGTTATTTTGAAATGCCATTTATACCCTTTGGTTTCTGTCTTTATAACAACTTTGTTATCTTTCTGCAGTTGAAGTTCCTCTTCATAAACCTATCGCGGTTCAACCAAAGCCCCTATCTCCATACACAGGTACCAATTCCATTCATTTCAATTGATGTGGTAAATGATCGGGCTGGTTAAGTAAAACTACTGGTTTGACCCGTTTACAGCTAAATGGGTCAAAATTGTCACCTCTAATTTCATGCATTGATCTCATTGTTTTCTTGTTAAATTTTGGAAATTTGTTATTTTACAAATGAGTTGACTCAAGAATCATATTTTCTTTCTTTTAGATCCTATTGAAATCGAACAAAAGGCAACGACTTCATGGGTATCCAATGGAAAAACATACTACAGATATTCGGCTATAGTTACCAACAAATCGCGGAGGACCATCAAGAACTTCAATCTAACCATTTCCAAGCTCTACGGTCCACTCTGGGGACTCACCAAGACCATAGGTGGTTCGTACGGGTTCCCAGCCTGGGTTAGCTCATTACCAGCTGACAAAAGCATAGAGTTTGTGTACATCCATAGCGCTCCTTTTGCAGACGTCTCAGTTTCCAGCTACACATTGACTTAAAACACAAGATTAAGTTAAAAGAGACAGATAAACATATTCAAACATGCTGCGATTTTTGGGTTTTTTTTCCGATGTTTGAAATAAGATCTGAAGAATAGAGGAAGAAAGGAGTGGAGAGTTTATTATAACCAGTACTCATCCTCTTTCACCTCTTTTTCATTAGGTCTTGATTTTTCTTTCTAAATTTGGAAAGAGGGGGCAAATTATGCCTCTCAACCTGGTAAAAAGAGAGATTAGAGTCTGCTTATTATTATTATTATTATTTTTTTTTTGCTTTTGTTTGTGTTTTTTTAACTTCAAAAAAGGTTTGAAGTTTCTGTTTCTTTGTCTTATGCTGCTGTAAATTTGGCAACATTTCTTTAATTTGCAATATGGATATAGTTTGTGCAATTGGCTTTGGTTTTTGTTCTGTGTTCTGCTATTTACTTATTTATTTTCGAAACTAGTCTCGAATGGGATGACCGGTTGTTTCGAGTACTTTGAAATATATCTGGCATTATGACCCCAGCATTTAAGTTTGGATTAGTTTATCTGAACATAATTTTTGGGTCAAAATGGTTAGTATTGGGTTAAAACTTTGTTTTCTCATCAACACTTACATTAACAGAAAGTCTAATTTGATCACTGTCATAGTTGTCAAAGGCGAGACGTGGCCATACCACTTTGCGTCCATCAGGATGCTCAAGCGAGGATTCCGGCCAAAGCTGGACTGAAACATCTAGAATTGTCTAGAACATGTTTAAACTAGCCTAAACCAGCCTTAAACATGTCTAAAACCCTTAAAAATGACATGTTTATACAGTGTCTTGCTTAAAAAAGCCCTCACTTTTTAAGCGTTTAGGCCTAAGGCTCACTCTTTGCACTTTGAGTGTGCCTTGAGCCTGTACTATGATTACTGTTATAATAAGTTTTGTTCATCATAACCAACTCATTAACTATTTAAGGTTAAAAAGTGAAGAAGGTGTATGCGGCTCAACCTAACCTAGTCTTGGATGATTAACTGTTTGAAGGGCGATTTAAAAAAAAAAAAAAAAACTTGTAGCTGTAGTTCATTTGATGCAAACATCACCTAAATACTTTACTACCAAGTCATCAATTTTAATTTTTTTTTTCTTTTTTTGTTTTTATATTAAAAATACTCCACAAATGATATAGCAATATGTTAACACATTGCTATATCATTTAAGCTTATGTATTTACTACTAAAGACATTAAAACCCTTGTAAAAATTGAAGTCATTGCTTTCATCATAATTTCAATTTCAATACATAATCTTTGAATAATTAATTTTGTCTAATAACAGACCAAAAGGTTGAAAATATTGCAGAGCATAATTACTATCAATGCAGTTTAAGCTTCACTTCATATTCTTGTACATGTCATCAATCGTACTCTGCCAACAACAAACAAAAAAACAGACAAACGCGTGTTAGTTTGTTAAAAGAGATTAGGGCCAGGTTTTCAATCTCAAATGGATCCCATTCTTACTTACCTGATAATACTTCAGCATTTGGGGCCTTTTCTTTTTCAATGTCGGGGTCAGAAGATCACGTTCAACGTCAAAAGGTACAGGGTCAAGCTCAACCGCTTTAACTAACTCAAACCCTTTTAACTGCCAACACAAACAATCACACATATAACTCACTTATAAAACCTTACTATTCAAACTTTAAACCAGTAGTTATTAATACCTTTTTCTCTTTTCCAATTCTGTTTATCTCTCCTTGTAAGTATTCTTTAGCCTTCGGGTTGTGACATAACGAATCATAATCACCAGACACATCAACAGAACGGGCCCACTTTTCGATAGCATGCTTATTTGGGTTTACAACAGCAACAAGACATGACTCAAAACTATTCCCATACACCCATATCTGAAACACAGCCGCGTATCAATTTTCATGGATCATATAATATTATCAGAATGTATAAGAGCATACCTCATCAACAGCAGAGGCAAGTCCATAAACATTCTCCAAATTTTCAACTGCTACATATTCTCCTTGTGCCAGCTTAAAAATATTTTTCTTGCGGTCAATAACTTTCATGCTTCCATCTGGTTGCCACTCACCAATATCACCTGAAACATAGTATATGCTCCCTTCAATACAAAACCAATTTTAAGCAGAGAACTGTAAGAACTGCATAAATACCAGTATGGAACCATCCATCAACCAAGACCTCTTTTGTAAGGTCCTCACGTTTGTAGTACCCTGAAAATAAGGTATCACCCCTTATGCATATCTCTCCCTGTGGTGTACTCGAAAGAGCGTCATAATTCATTTCAGGAACAGATTCCAACCGCGCATCCAAATTTGGGACCGGTGGGCCCACTGTGCCCAACATGTTCATTTCATCTGGCAGTGAGACAAATGATCCAGCACAGGTTTCAGTCAGGCCTACATTGAGTTATACACAAATCATATTATGCGGATTGTTTATTAAAATATGTAATAATGGACAATAAAGTGTTGGCAGTTCAACCCAACTCGGTGTGTACTTCAAAATGACCCGTTTCAACATAAACATGTTTTTACAAGTTACCCAACCCGCTCAGTTTTCTATATAACTTGAGAAAGGGAAGAGTACCATATCCTTGGAGGACATGACAACATGCAACTACTCTCAGAAAACCTTCTATATGCGGAGCCAGTGGGGCCGCTCCAGATAAGATAATGCGTACCCTTCCACCTAACCCTTGCTTAACCTGCACAAAATGGGCAACATGATGATGATAACAGTCATGCCACCATTCGCATTAGAGGTGAAAAAATGGGCGGGTTGCATAATGGGTCAAAACGGGTTTGGGTTAGTCAAAAAAGGTTGATCCAAAACACCCTTTGTCCTAAAATTCTTCATTATTAATCTAACTTTTAAATAAAAGGATTCAGAAGGCATAAAAAACACAACTTGCTGCATAAATATCTAACCTTAGTGAAAACAAGTTTGTCGCTTAGTATAGATGCCTCTTCATGTTTACTCCCACCCTTCATATTATGCAACTTACTGCATAAATTTCCACAACCACATTCAAATATTATAAAAAATAATTAATGTGAATGATAATAATATGCAGGATAAAAAGTATCATTGCAAGCTATACAGCATATGATTGCAGATAATCATAAATTCAACACTAAGAAAATGAAGAATCTTGTTATTGGAACACTCACTATGAAAAGGCAAGATTAAACAATTTGTTTTTTAGAAAACTCCCAGAAGAAATCTTCTGCTGCAAACCTGATAAAAAAAGTAATTAATAATATAGTAAAATCATAGGGTAAAATTCACAGAATAGAAATGAACACCTGAATAAATTCTGTCTAAAACCCGAGGAACAGCACAGAAAATAGTAGGTTTTAGCTCCCCAATGTCTTCAATTAGTAATTTGACATCCTAAATATATTACAGGCCATAATAGTAAAACAATGCATTTATTGAGAATGAATTAAACAAGTTGTTAAGATATTACCCCGCGCCAAAATCCTATTGAAGCACCATGACGGATAAAACATTCTTCAATCACCCGACCAAATATATGTGCCAAAGGTAGAAATGAGAGGTATACATCATGTGCAGTCAACTGTAAAATGACAAGGTATAAGAAGAGCATTATAATTTGAATTTGCTGACATGGCACCAGTTTTCCATGTTTTATGCCATGTCATTGTCTACATGTACATTGACGATGACATGTAATTTAAAAAAATTTAATGAGTTTGTACGATATGAGACTCACTGACTCATTAGCAGACTCTAGCAAACGGCAAATACCAGATATAACTGTAACAATGCTGTTATTAGAAATTAATACACCCTTTGGATCACCGGTTGTTCCACTCGTGTACATAATTGTACAGATGTCAGTTTTCTTCTTCACTGGCAGATCAAACTGTTTGTCTTTACCCTGCAAGAGTAGACATTTCAGGAAAGTCAAAAGTCAAATGAAAATTTTCTTGAAAGTCAAAGTACAGTTAACCGGATTGCTAAAAGCTTACCAATGATAAAAACTCATCCCATGAGTACAATGCTGAACCAAAGTTTTTGAATTGTTCCTTCTGTTCAAGACTAACTTGCCCAAAGCTCACAATTGCTAAAAGAAGTATGCATTTTAGTATGTGCTGTAAATATTTTTTCTAAAATGGATAGGATAAGTGACTTACTTTTCAGATATTCTCCAGCTTTTGGGAATGTTTTGACCACCTGAATCGCCACAAAGATATTACTGATAAAACTCAAAAATTTACCGGCTTGGAGAATTTTATTGCACATTATTTTCTTGACAAACTAACAAACTTGCAAGAATTTTATAAAACCAAGAAAATTGAAAATAATATGTTCCCCGCGCTCTAAGTTACTTGGAATAAGTAATTACCTCTGGGATCTTTTTCTCTTCTACAAAAGCAATTTTAACCTCAGCATGACATATGATGAATTCTACTGCATTAGCACCTACATGAAACATATAACAGGAAAAGTTAATTTCATAAGTCCTATAATATAATGCATATATATTACTTAACATTAAATGGACATGGCTTTACTGAAATTTAAAAATCCATAAAAACAGTACTTACCTAAGGTATCATATAACGGTATGCAGTACAAGCCATGAGCATTACATGCCTGCATCAATTTACGAGTATTAGAACACAATTCTAAAAGCGTTGTAGTATATGTATATGTGTATGTATATGGATATGTAGGAGACGTATCAAGAGTAAACCCTCCCTTATTGTGTAAACTTGAGAAAACTCATCAAGATCAATCAAAATCATTATTTTTATTGTTGGAATATCATTATTACACATATACAACCTTATGTTCTTTTATGCATATGTGTAAATTCACATGTGTTAAAAAATTTACACATGTGTAAATTGTAACTATACAGTGTGTATGTGTAAATTGTGTAAACATAAATTACATAGTTGTAAATTTTTTAACACATGTGAATTACCACATATACATAAAAAAACATAACGCTGTATATGTGTAATAATGATATTTCAACAATAAAAGTAATGATTTTGATTGATCTTGATGAGTTTTCTCAAGTTTACACAATAAGGGAGGGTTTACTCATGCTACAACCCTGTATATGTGGTTAGTTTTCATCTTGCTAATAGATTTTAGTAGCAAGCAGTGATTATTAGAAACCTAGAAGGAAATAGAAAAAGTAATAAAGTACCTCCATGCTCATTATCCATTCTGCACAATTGACACCATAAATACCACATTTTCCTCCCTAAAATCACCAATTTATGTTTGTAATCAAGCATGAATCCACAAGTGAATGCAAAAAAAAGCAACAGATAACATTCATAAAATAGTCTAAGCAAGTAAAAACATCAGAAAGATAGTTTGTAATAATAGTTCAAAAAAATTGATTTTAAGGCAACTAGCTAAAATATCTGGTTTCAGAGGCAGATCATGCCCAACCCAAAATAAAAGTCAACACGGTCAACGTGTTATCGACAAGTTAGCTTCCATGTCACCATTTTTTACAGTTAACGGGCCAGATTACCATCGTTTTTACCTTTAAAAACAGAAATTGGACCTACATTGGTTGCCTTTTGATGCGGTTAGCCCATAGTTATGTTAAGGACACTTACTGGCTCAACTCCACAAGCACGGATAGAATTCCTGGCCTGTATCACTTTGCCATACACTTGTTTGTAAGTCAACCACTCATACTTCCCATGCTGCAAAATTACAAAGTTGGTCAGCTTAAAAGAAGAGCGTGCACGCACACACAAAGATTTAGCATAGGACCCTATTACAGATACACTAGGTGTAGGCATGTATTTACTGAACATGAACAATTTTTTTCATTTAATTAAATAAACGAACATGAACACGTGTCTCAACGTTCATTTATGTTCATTCATTTAAGTTCTTTATGTTCGTTCGTTTATGTTTGTTCGTTTGTTTTTGTTAATAAATCATTCAGGTGACGTCATCATACTGGTCGTATCGTTGGCAAAGAAAAGGTAATTCAGCCTGTATTGCATATGTTAGTGTTGTGCGCCGTCACATCAGTCCCTTCTGTGTCAGAAAAAACTATACAAGCTATAAGGCCCGTATAGCTTTCTACCATACGGCCCATGTGAGAGAAAAACATCTCATACGGCTCGTATAAAAAAATCACAAGCAATATGCCCCGTATCTCGTCTGGTGTCCGAATAAAATGGGGCTGGTGTCTGTATAAGATAAGCCTTTAACATATAGATTATGATGCATAGCAGGTGCCATTATACCTTTCCATCAACAAATTCACGGGTGCCAAGCATTTTGTTATCAGGATATTTCTCTGCAGAGAGGCTGCAATATGATCAGACAAACATTTTAGAAGATGCAACACCAATAACAAAATGAAATGCAGGATTAAAAGGATCACCGGAAAACATCCCAACAGGAATCCAAACCGTCAATCGGAGGAGGAAACCCGTCTTTAGCGAAGACGCTACGGTAAACCGGTCCCATTGATTGTCTTCCATCTTTGGCCTGTATCGCCGGTTCAACCTCTAGTATAAACTTCTTGGGCTCCATTGTAATCGGCGGCGGCGGAGAGAGCTAATGCAGCGCGGTTGAAGGTGGTGCCTGGTGGAGGAGGAGAGATTTTCTCATCATAACTGTTTTTTTCCGTGTATTTTGGAAAACGGATCGTAAAAAACTCACTTTTGTTAAATATATTTGACTTTGAAAATTACATAAAAAAAGTTTGTAATTTTAAAAAATTCAAGAAAAATGATTAGTTACCACAAGCTATCTTGAATTGTATCTAAGCCTAATTCGTGCTCAAAATTTTAACTCGGTTGAATGTTTTGAGTCAAGCCCTATCTCAAGTTGTTGTTAGCCGATAATATCAAGCGATATTATTGGCATGTATTTTGTAAATAAATTGTAATCACCAATTAGTTAGGATTGATTGTATTGCCGTGGATAGCTCCTCATTTATTTCCTTTGCTTGTATTATTTATAGAGGATTGTATCATTGTATGATTCAAGGAATATCATTAACTTACATGGTTTCACTCTCCTTGGCCTGATCTCGATCACGCCTCCATCCTTTCCTTCATTCTTTGTTTTCTCTTCCTGGCCGATAGATTATCATTCCTTGTCATCATGGGCACGGGCGAAGGATAGTGAGCGCCCCCCCCCCTGATTTTTCGCTCAGAAGTGTTAATATATACGTATTCGGCCGATTTTTCGCTCAGTAGTGTTAATTTATACGTATTCGGCCGATTTTTCGCTCAGTAGTGTTAATTTATACGTATTCGGCCAAAAAATTTATAGTTCCGGCTCCCCTCATATGAAAAAAATCCCGGCCCCGCTGCGTTTTTGTTTAAGCTCCGCAACTGATCATAGGCGACAAAACCGATCCCAAACCCCAAACCCTCCATCCCGTATACATAGTCACCAATATCCAACACAAAGTCCGTGTGCTCGACAGTGTTAAAGTTTCATACTCTTCATGGGTAAAACTTTTCATGCCCCATGCCACCGGGTATGATGTGGTTCATCACATCGACGGTTCGCCGGCCCCCGCCAAAATAGCTACAGACTACTCGTCTTGGAAAAAGATTGATGTAGTTGTCTTGCAGTGGATTTACGGGACTCTCACTGACGATCTACTCGGCAGGGTCTTAGAAGATCCATCCACTGCCTATGAGGCTTGGCAGTGAGTCAAAAGCTTGTTCTTGAACAACAAAGGCTCTCGAGCCGCGGCGCTCCAACATGAACTTACAAACTTGACCCTCTCTGCTATGCCCGACCTTGAGACATATTGTCAACGTATCCAATTAATAACACCCAACGAATTCTTTATCTCGTTCGCGGAGTGCCTCCTGAATATGACGTCGTCGCCTCGATTCTCAATCAATCGCTCCCCCCGTGGGAGAATGCTTGTGATCAGCTTCAATCTGAGGCACGACGAATTGCAGCCCGAGAACCGTCTCCCCTACTCTTCTGGTTGTCGCAGCCATCACATCCCAACCCGAGATAACCCGCGAGAACCAGCCTCTATCCAACAGGGACCACCAGTCCCGTCTCTCTAATAGTCCTCGACGAGACCTCAACAAAACCGGTCGGTCTAACAGCCATGGCCCAGGTCAGACCCAACACTGGCCATACTCGGCCCAACCACCAACATATGCTCCATATTGGGTTCCCCCTCCCTGCTCATTCCCAACCCATGCTTGGGTCAACCTTGGGATCCAAGACCCACTTCTAGGCCCAGCAACAACAATGTCGCTCAATCTAGGAATCAGTCGGCCTAGGCCCATTTAATAGAAACAGACCCACTTGAATCAACCCAACTGGCCAACGTTGTTCAGGCTCTATCCATGGATTCCGGTGATGATCAGTGGTATCTTGATACAGGTGCATCTTCTCATGTCACATATGACCCAGGTAAACTCAATACTTTTTCCTCATATTCACCAATATCGTCAATATTTGTAGATATTTGTAATCAAATTCCAATTTTGGTTCGGGATCTTCTACTATTCCCACATCATCTAAACCCTTACACCTAAAATTGGCCCTTTTTAACCCCAACTTTATTAAAAACCTTATCTATGTACGTAAATTCAATATTGACAATTGGACTTCCATTGAATTTGACCCTTTTGGATTCTCTATGAAGGATATCAAGGATGGCACGATCCTGAGTCATCACAACAGTACGAGTGATCTTTACTCGCTCACCTCCAATGTTTCCGCCACCGCGTGCTTTGCTTCAACTAAAGATTCTCCTTTTTGGCACAACCGACGGCACCTTGGTCAACCCATCATGGAGTTTCTTCATTCAAAGCATTTTATTTCTTGCAATAAAATTAAGTTACCGTTTGTTTGTCATTCTTGTCAATTATCTAAACACAAATGTTTGCCATTTTCAGATTCTACAACTCGTACTTTATTACCTTTTGCTATATTGCATTGTAATTTGTGGACGTCCCCTATTTTGAGACATGCAGGTTATAAATATTATATGGTTTTAACGAATGATTTCACCCAATATACATGGGTCTATCCTTTAAAATTTAAATCTGAGACATTTACTAAGTTTACCCATTTTCATCAATACGTTGCAACACAATTTCACTTGCCAGTTAAATCATTTCAATGTAATATGGGGGGTGAATTTGGCAACACCATTTTTAAAAACTTTGCAACCAAACATGGCATTCAATTTCGGTTTTCTTGCCCGCACACCTCTCAACAAAACGGGAAATCGGAACGCATGATTTGCCGCTTAAATGAAATCATGTTTGCCTTTCTTACACATGTATCGCTCCACCCCGTGTGTCTTCCTCGGATACTCGGCAACTATCGCGGTTACCGGTGTCTAGATATCTCAACCGGGAAAACAATTTTTTCTAGACACGTCACGTTTGACAAAGCACAATTTTCGTTCGTTAACCCTTCTCAACCCCCCTACTCACTCATTCCTAGACCCATCACCAATTATCTTCACCTAACCCACCACCATACACACTGCTCCCGGCCAACCAAACACCCAACACACTTCAGGTTTACCAAACATTCACGGCACGGCAGGCCCACACCCAAACTTATCCACTACTGCCACACCACTACTATCACACCCTCAAATTCCACCTGCGGGGTTGTACCGCGAGGCGCGTGACAAACCAGGATCATTGTCATTAGTTATATTGAACGACCACTATATGAGTTTAAAATACCAAGTTGCTCATTTACATGAGAACACACTGTTAAGTTTGAAAGTAATGAGGAATCGTAAAATATAAGCAAGTTCAAGATTGACCAATGCGCAAAACAAGGCGCCAAAAACCAGAGAAATTAAAGTAAGAAAAACGTGTTTAAAATTATTTGTTGAAAACCATGCAAACTCCGATGCATCCTATTCCTAACTTGTACCTTAGCGACCTGAGAAAGACATGCTTAAAGTGTCAACACAATGGTTGGTGAGTTCACAGGTTTGTAAATAAATAAATGTTTGATGTTCGCTAGATAATGTAAACAAAGTATATCAATAGATAGCTAGTCTGTGTTCATGCTGCTATAAGATATTTGCAACCGAAGCTGACTGTTTCGTTTGTTTGCCTTCCGTCATGTCTACCAAAAAAATGGATATGTGTTTAGGTCAATATTACACCCGTTCGACCTCCAGTCGAGTTAACGCGACTAACGCGGGTGGGGTTTGTCAAACCCAGTAGTACTACTCAAGATTACCTTGCTATGTTCCAATACTAACGGTTCGAGATGTAAGGATTTTCATGGTATGTTTGCACTATAGTACGCAAGTGATATAACAATAATACAGAATCCTAAAAGTGTTTGTGTGCATGCTTTCTCCCCTAAAAAGGAAGTAAGTAAAAGAAAGGGGCCGTGAAACTCACCTTAGTGTGCGTGCTAAACAACAAGAAATAAACAGGTGACCCGCTAACGACTACCTATTTAACATGAGTCTATGAGTGTGTGTTCGAGTTGGTTCATAAAACCCATTGCATCCAAACAATCCCATTGTTTATGTGTTTTGAAAAGAGTTAACTACTTTGACTCAAGTTTGACCAAGTTTGACCCGACTACCCGTTGTTGACTCGATGTATAAATTAATGTTCAGTTAGTATAATACTATCATATTATACAAATAAGATAATGCAGGTAACACTTAACAACAATTCCTTATTGTTCTAGCATGTTAGCACAGTTACCACATTTAGTAAGTTTTCATATTTAGAAGGTATGATCAAGACTCGTGTTTTCTGGAAACTATCATTGCCAACATGCTCATGAGACTAATCTAACACGTCCTAGATCATCACATCACATACTATATGTCTAGAACTCAACATGTAGTTCATAATCCAAATTAAAGTTTTCTTTTAAAGTAAGTTATGAACACAACTGTAATTTCAATGATTCAAAGTTCCTAATATGTTTCTATGTTCATCATAACACATATGCAAGCATCACATTGCACCAACCATTTCTAAAGATCACATCCCAAATTGCAAAGACTCAAAAAGTTACTATATATAGCAAGCTATGAATACCATGTGTGATTTCTAATATCTAGCACTTCAAAACATGTTATTATGTCCTAACTAACATAAAACTACCATCAAACTACAACATGCATGTCCAAATTGTAAACCATTGACGTTCATGACAAATAAAGTTTCTACTTTTAGAAACCGAGCTAGATACATGAAATCCAATTCAACAAAATACATTATCATGAATCAACTAACGTATAAACATCATCATATCACATCAACTACGTCTAACATGCAATATAAATAATCAATAAAGTTACTAATAATAGTAACCCTCGGTTTTCATACATCTAGGGTTTTTCCAACTACAACAAATCTATACAAATATCATAACAACACATAATTAACGTTAAAGTTAACACCTTTATTGATAAAAATCATTGTTTGGATGAACTAGGGTTTTACATAACCTGAAAAATGCAGAAGGCATATAAAAACGAATAAAAATCTTACTTGATGTGTTAATGGTGATGATTAGTACTTGTATTGATTAAAAACACCAACAATTGCATAATGGAAATCGATTTGAGAGTGGATTTGGGGTGAGGGGTGGTCGGCGGCTTCAAAGGGAGCAAGGGGAGGGGGTTTCGGCCAACATGGGAGTAAATGGGATTAGGGTTTTGCAAATTTTTATAAATAGTGGGGTCCATGGGCTCAGAATTGATTAAAACTTGGGTTTAAGTGGTCCATGGGTTATCTAATTGATCCATTAATTAATTTAATTAATTCAACTTAAATAAAATGATTCCTAATAATTTTTTTTATAAAAATTACTAATGCATAAGAGTCACGTTGTTATGCGTAAACGTACGCAGTTTCACGAAAGTTCACAAAATAAGTATAAAATCACATAACACATAATTTAACATAAATTATATTAAATATAATTTAATAATTGTTCGGAATATTATTTTGATTAATCACCAACATTCGAGGACAGACTCGTGTGATTCAGAAATTCTTCGAATTACCGTTACGTGAGTGTTTGTGAAATAACCGACACACTTAATTAACCCTAATCAAGTGTAATGCATGAATGAATGATTTAGATAACGAAGTTTGTGTTAACGATGTTAACCTGAAAATGCCGGGTGTCACAACTACAAGCATTTAACCCACCCACGTCGATGTCCCATTCTGATCACACTTCTCCCATCGCACCCCAACAAGACCCGATCCCTCCAAACCCACCACCCCCTCCTTCTACCACATCCACACACTCCATGCAAACCCGGTCCCAATCGGGAATCTACAAACCCCGTCAACCTCTATCTCTCAACACAGAAACCTCTCCCTCCATCTCCCGACTGCCTAAATCTCATCTCACCGCTCTCACAGACCCTAACTGAAAAGTTGTCATGACTAACGAATATGAAGCTCTATTGGCAAATAATACATGGGAACTTGTGTGACAACTGGTAATTTCACCACGTAATTATTTAAATATAATTACATGAGACTTAGCATATTAGACTAATTTTAATTAGTTAGGTCTAACCCATCCAGTAGAGTTCAACCAGTATGCAACTACACGAGAAATATTAGAAATTTTCGAGACACGACGAACCCCATATAGCGTTGGTGGTAGACTAAAAATAATATTTAAACACCTACAAACATTCTCTTTATATATTTTTATAGTAGAGAATACCCGCTCGAGTGAAAATATAATTTAAACACATGGAACGGACACGTATTTTATCCGAGTTACTAAACATATATATTTTTTTATCCGACTCAAACCCGACACGCAACGACTCGTTAAAAACCGAGTATCACACGGGTATTATACCGGACTCGAACTAGCGGGTAACGCACCACACCACTACACCTCTACCCCTACCCCCCCCCCCCCCTCTTCGCTTGCGTGCTTTCGGCCGAACTAAATGAAGGCATTCCCTTGGTTTGTTGTTCCCCCACCAACAACAAGACAACATTGTCTTGTCCTTTTTGTTGTTGTTTCCTTTGCTCCAACATACATGTCTCAAGAAGATATACAAACCACAAGGCATTAACCATCATGAAGCTTATATATACATGCATACATGAGGCAAATTAACATCACACAAGCTCACACTCACTCATTTCACCCTCCCTTCCTCACGGCAACAACCGAGAACCACCAACCTCCACCACCCTCCTTGCTCTCTCCCTCACGGCAGCCCTTCCCATCACCACCCTCATCACCCGCCACCTCCACCACCCTCCCTCTCGGCACCACCAAGCACCACAGAGCACCTCCCTGTTTCCCCTCGTAAACCACCACCTTCTTCCCCTCGTTTCCTTCTCGGATCCACAACACAGCAGCAACCCCACCCTCCTCAGCCACCATCGTGAAATACCACCACCAAGCACACTCCACCTCTCCTCCTCTCTCGGCTAACCACAACCAACGACCGACCTCCTCTCCTCTTTAGCTCTCGGCTCACAACAGCCGCACCACCGCCAACCCAACACCACCTTGCTTCTTCTCGGACACCACCACCTCCAACCGTTACAGCCCCGGGACTCCTCGCCAACTCTTACGGGTCATCGATTCACACCGACGTACACCGGGTTACGATTATACTAAGTTTACGGGTTATTTCGGGAGCTATCCGGGTGATACGGGATAATTCGGTAGCTAACCGGGTGATACGGGCTATTTCGGGAACTAACTAGGTGATACGGGACGTCACGAGGAGAAACCGGGTCTCGCGTAAACTCCGCCACCTTCCCTCGACTATTTACGTGAGCATTCGACTATTATATTTTAATGTGAAAATTTAGTTGGTGATATTATTATAAAATGGGTATAACCGGTTCGTATTTTAAATAACGTATCAAAGATGGGGGTTTTAACGTGAAAGACAAACGGTTAAAAATTATAAAAACCCTAAGTGTTATTAGTTTAATGATTATTATTAATTATTATTTTCTATAAATAATTTTAAGTATAACTTCTATATAAATAATAATGACATATGTAGTAATAATAAATTTACTTTATTATTATTAAATACAAGAAAAATGGACAAACAAAATTTACCTGTATAAAAGATTTTATAAATTATCTTTAGTTATACATATCAATCTTGTAAGGATTAATAATTATATATGTAAACATATATAAGTATAAATTGTGAAAACCACTAAAAATAAGTTTGAGAAAAGTAAAATAATATAATGATTATTTTATGACATTTTACACCTAATTATAATAAATATATATTATATATTTATTAGACATGAGAAACAACTTAAACTAGAAACGAGATATTGACAACTAAAAGTCTAAGACATAATATTTATTAAAGAGACTTTAATAAATATAACGACTTGAACGACAAGTTATATCACCAACGACGATCGGGTCGGACCCTTGTAGATTATTACAAGACAAGGGTCGAGACTTCAGGGTATTGGTCAGGTGACCAATCCACACTTAAACAACTACATAGGACCTAAGGTGTCTTAAATGATTTAGGGCACATATACGTCGGATACTTGTTGGACTTACTGCTTACATCGTCACTCACCACATCTTGACAGTTGTTCATTGTCGGACACATCAGGTGAGTCTCACGGCCCCACTTTTACTACTTGTTTTTAGATTGTTTTTAAACACACGGGGGGAAAACTTGCTCAACTTAACAACTGGACACAAGTACATACAACGATTGTTCGGGTGAATAACACACAATGATTGTTCGGGTGAACAACACAACGATTGTTCGGATGAACAACGTACAACGATTGTTCGGATGAACAACACACAACGATTGTTCAAGTGAACAACACACCATTGGTACCTCATTGGTTCGGGTGAACAATACCCAACTGATACAACGATTGTTCGGATGAACAACACACATCGTTCCGTCAACATGAAATTTGTTATTCGTTGCATGTGGTTATTTAAACATAAATTTCATGTTGACGTAACGTTGGAATGACACAACGCTAGACTTGTGGTTAATGATAAATAATTCGTGGGAACTTGTGCCGAGACTTGACAATGCACCTATTATTCGTTGCATGTGGTTATTTAAACATAAATTTCATGTCGACGGAACATTGGAACGACACAAAGCTAGACTTGTGGTTAATGACAAAAGTCATACCATGGGCATAGACTGTGATGAGACGTTCAGCCTCGTAGTTAAACCCACTACGATATGCACGGTTCTAAGCTTAGTTGTATCAAAAGCATGGCCCATCCATCAATTGGATGTTAAAAATGCATTCCTTCACAGGCACCTGAAAGAGACCGTCTATATGTTTCAGCCACTGGGGTTCACTTCTTCTTCACACCCTAAATTTGTATATAAGCTTAACAAGTCTCTTTATGGCTTGAAACAAACGGGCTTGGTATCAACGTTTTGTAGGGTATATCTCCAAATGCGGCTTCAAAAGCAGCTTATGCGACACTTCATTATTTATATATCACAAGGGTGACCATATGGCATAGTTACCTTTATATGTGGATGACATAATCCTCACCGCCTCTGATAACTCTTTGCTACGTCGCATCATCAACTCTTTATTTGCTGAATTTAACATGACCGACCTCGGTAACTTGCACCGTTTCCTTGGTATAGCCGTCCAAAAACAAAAGAGTGGTTTGTTCTTATCGTAGCCAACATATGCAACATATATTTTATCTCGTGCTAACATGTCCACCTGTAAACCCGCTAGCACCCCGGTAGAGGTTGGCTCCAAGCTTAGTTCCAATCATGGTGCTCTCTTTCCCGATGGTTCTTTATACCGAAGCTTGGTCGGTGTCTTACAATATCTTACCATTACCCTACCGGACATCTCGTATGATGTTCAGCAGGTGTCTCTTCATGCATGCCCCCCCGCGAACCGCATTTTTTATTGCTCAAACGGATCCTCAAGTACATCAAAGGTACACTATCTCAGGGTCTGCTCATCACACCCTCCCCGTCTACTAAATTGACAACATATTCGGATGCAGATTGCGGCGGGTGTCCCGAATCTCGTCGGTCGACCTCCGGCTACTGCATGTACATAGGCGAAAACTTAATTTCTTGGTCCTCGAAGCGCCAACCTACAATATCATGGTCTAGTGTCGAAGTCGAATATCGAGGGGTAACCAACACCGTAGCCGAAAATAGTTGGATCCGTAACCTCCTGCTCGAACTTAACGTCCCGGTTAGACATGCCACGATTATTTACTGTGATAACATCTCTGTAGTCTATCTAGCCGAAAATACAGTGCAACATCAACGAACTAAACACGTCGAACTGGATATACACTTTGTTCGAGAGAAGGTCCGGCTTGGCACTGTTATAGTGCTTCACGTTCCGACCGATTATGAATATGCAGACATATTCACCAAAGGGTTACCTAAACATTATTTCAACGCTTTCGATCCAATTTATACCTCCGCTCACCTACAGCTCAAACTGGGAGGACTGTTAGCCGATAACATCAAGCGATATTATTGGCATGTATTTTATAAATAAATTGTAATAATCAATTAGTTAGGATTGATTGTATTGTCGTGGATAGCTCCTCATTTATCTCCTTTACTTGTATTATTTATAGAGGATTGTATCATTATATGTTTCAAGGAATATCATTAACTTACAGTTGTATGTTAGTTGAATTTGAGCTTAAATTTTTAACTCGGTGGAGTGTTTCGAGTCAAGCCTTGTTGGCTTATTTATTTACGAGCTTGAGTTAGAGTTGACCCTCGCTTGGCTCGGCTCGGCTCGGCTCAGCTCGTGAAAAACCCTATATATATAGCCCTTTCTTGTAAATAATATTGAAGTGATTCTTGGTTGTAGTTTACTAGTTTTCAATAAATACACAAGTCATAAGAAATGCAATAACACTAATTTATACAAAATGTGTATTAATATTAATTCTAGACTTCTTTTTAAAAATTATTAATCTCATAATATAAACTTTTAACTTTTGTTTGTATAAGTTTGCATTCATATGCTTAAATAATTAAGTTCAACGGAACAAATTTCAAGTGTGTATAAGTCCTATAACATGTTAAAAAAAAAATATCAAATAATTTCACAAACTTTTACATAACATTTTTAATATATAAATTTCAAGAATTTAAGGTTACGAAAATGTAAAGTATATTTACTTTATTTTCATAGTTGTATTTGATGTCAGTTTTCCTCTACCATTTTTATTTTAAAGTGTTAGTTTAAATGTCGAATTTGATGATGAAAATAATCATAAATTGTCTTATTTACCTTTTTTCTTGCTATTAACTTATACCTATGGTGAAAACTAATTGCTAGTGTCTCACATGTTTGGGATTATTAACATCAAATATTCCTACTTTAATATATCTTGGAACAATTTTGAAGATTTTTATAGTTTATATGATTGTTGTGGAATTTTCTGTGTTTCTTAAGTAACCGTGGATAATAAGATGATTCAAAGTGTTTTTTAAAATTCTCATACCTATAAAAATTCTTTTTATATGAGTAAAATATGAACTTGATGTTGTTTGTAAGAGTTTCTTATAAAAGCATTTCTTTGATAAGCATAGTAACTTTGAATAAAAAAAAAAGTATATGTTCTCCTACAATTTTGTGTTTTGTATTGGGTTTTACTTTTTAAATCATGTTACTTTTGAATCAAGAGTTTCTTCATATTTCTTATTCTTATCTCTAGATGAGTAAATATCACTTTTAAAATTTTCTCCTTAATCTTGAGAGTGATTATCATTTTCTCGATACTAACTAATCTATTTTACAGTCCTTAAAGGGACATCCTGGTGATAAGATGTCCTCCCTCTATCCAAGAGGTGAAGGGTTCAAATTTTACAAAATGCACATATAGGTGGTTAATAAGAGTATATTAGAAGCCGTTCTAAAAAAAACTAATCTATTTTACATCTACTCATTGATTTTCAGCTAAAGTTTTACAATCTTTTCCCTAATCTTGATAGGAATCACCAATCTTTCTTTTAATAAACGTAGAGGTTAGTTTATCTAAAATTGCTATATGCTAAGAACCACCAACTACTTCTCTATAACAAAAGTGGAGATCACCTTAACAAATTCTCCCTAATCTTGATTGTGATTGGTGAGTATCCCACTCACAATTTACAACATAAGTGTTTGATAAGATATTACAACTTGAATTATTATATGAGAGTGTTTAGAACTTAGTACCACTCTTTTCTAAGTATTTGAAAGTTTTGCTTTCTAAGATGTTAAGTCTAAGTGATGACGGAAAGATTACTTACACATAAGCGGGAGGACCTTTTCAAAATGTTAGCAGATGAGGTCGAGTCGTCCGTCAAAATTTAAAAGTGTGAGAAACCTTTTTGTCATATACTACTTTTATATATAAAATTAAAACTATTTAATTCATGTGAAGGTTTTTATTTATATTGATTGTGTTGATGAATTAGGAGTTAATTATAAGAGGTCAACAACAAGGAGGAAGAACACTTCCAACCTAAGGATCAACGAGTAAATGTGAGTTTTACTCAATTTATCTATTTGTACATACACCATGTTATAATGTGAACTTTATTTCCTTGAATATATATGAGCATACGAACAATATATAGATCTTGAATGAATATTTCTGCTAAAATTTTCATGAGTTAAAGTTCCACTCAGGACTAAACGGGTTATAATGAATAACCCATTGAGTAAAATGACACACAAGGGAGCTCGTGGTCAATACGAGTAAAAATCTCGCCATAGAGAAGGTGGAAATGAGAATTCGTGAGAAAGTTGAGAAAGATTGATTTGAAGTGAGAGTGAACATGTAACGAACCAAAAATCCAATTATGATATTATTTTCTTAAATAATATTGTGAGGGGTGAAGTTAGATTAAATATATGAAATGGGTTTGTTTAAATGGTGCATTTCATAATTTTAGAACAAAAGGAGTCAAAATGAGAAGTTTAGGGGGTAAAAGTGTAAAATCAGCAAAGCTGATTATATGTTGGTGTAGGTGGTGCAACACACACTCAAGCTAATTATATGTTGGTGTAGGTGGTGCAACACACACTCATTTGAGTGTGTGTGCGTGTGTCGTGAATTGCAAAGAGAAGAGGAGAGGAGAGCCATGAACGAAAATTGAAGAATTGGTGGTGAAAATTCGTGGCTTTTGAGTGTTCAACTCCTTCTAAAACATCAAGTAAGTGTTATATCATCTCCTACATCCACCATTGTTAGTGTTCTTGAGGGTTTTGAGGAAAAAACGGTTTGGGATTGATTTGGGTGAAATTGATGATATATAACTTGTTTTAACTTGTTATCTAGCTTAACTAAGGGTGTTGAGAGATGTTTAACATCCTAGAATCACCTAATTTCGATTATGAGAAATTAGGGTTCTTGAGTAGTAATTTGGGGATTTTTTATTTGGAATGTTTAGATTATGATTTTGAGGTTAGATAAGTGTCTAGGGAGTTAATAGACACATAATTAAACATAAAACCCCAAATTTTATAGTGAATTGTAAAAATGAAGTTTTGGTGTAAATTGGGTGAAACCCAAACAGGTCAAAATGGGTGAATGTTGTCTTGGGATGTTTAAAACTTGTTTAAGGTGTAATTAATCAAGTTTAGAATGGGTGTAATCCATAAGGTTTAGGGTGGGTGTTAGACCTCAATTGGAATGGTGAAATTGGTGGTTTGGGAGTTTGACTTTAATGGGTCAAACTGGTCATTTGGGTTGAAGGGTGATACTTGGTGTTGGAGGTTTGGTTAAGGTAGTAGTAACCAAACTAAGTTGGAATCTTGATTTATAGATCATAAAGGTGTGTTGGGTGTCAATTGGTGATCTTTTGGATTACTAATTGTAAATGGGTCATATAGGTAATCAAGTGGTAAGGAAGCTAGCTTAGAGTATCAAGCGGGTCATGTTTAGCAAAGGTAAGTGCTTTGCACTTACTTAGTAATGATAGGTGGTAGTAAATTCACATACTTGATATACATGTTGATTTTGTTGATTATCATATGTGCAAATGTGTGTATGTAGATTTGGTGAATTTGACTTATGTGGTTTAGAGTCAAACAAACGTGGTAATTGACTTAAGTGGTTTATAGTCAAACAAATGTGGTGAATTTGACTTGTATGGTTTAGAGTCAAACAAATGTGGTAATTGACTTAAGTGGTTTATAGTCAAACAAATGTGGTGAATTTGACTTGTATGGTTTAGAGTCAAACAAATGTGGTAATTGACTTAAGTGGTTTATAGTCAAACAAATGTGGTGAATTTGACTTATGTGGTTTAAAGTCAAACAAATGTGGTAATTGACTTAAGTGGTTTATAGTCAAACAAATGTGGTGAATTTGATATAATTGAAGTCATTAAACTTCACAAGTATAAATGGTGAATTTGGGATCTTTGAATCCCACATGTTGGTGATAACGTAAGGGTTATAAACGTTGAATGGTGTCGTGTGTGTACACTTGTATGTATCTTAAAAGTCGGTGTTTGAAGTCTAAGAACCTCTCTCGGTGGTTAATTGAGGTCGTGAACTTCACTAATGTCGTTGTCGCTTGAAGTCTTTAAACTTCACTAATGTTGTCGTTGTTTAAAGTCTAAGAACCTCACACGGTAGTTATTTGAGGTCATGAACTTCATAAGTCGTTTGTCGTATTTGAAGTCTAGGAACCTCACACGGGTGTTATTGAGGTTATGAACTTCACATAGTCGTTTTGTTGAGTTTGAGGTCTTTAGAACCTCACAGAGGAGTAAGGTTGGTTAGTGGTGATTAACTAACTTATGTATCTAAGCCGTTTTATGTGTTATTTGAAGTTTTGGGTGCTAATTGGCATTCGGGTTGGGGTTAAACATGTATAGGCAATAATACGTGTTGTTAGAAAAAGCCCAAACTTCTTTTGAGTATATCTCAGGCTAGAAAATGAACCACGAAAGCCATAATATATGAAACTGGGGTGCCTCGAGGTAAGGAATCCAAAAAATGGGGTCTGCACTGGGATAGGCGTAATTTATGGCCCTTGGGAGTAAATTACAGTGGCCGGCGTAAATTACGCCCATATAGGGCTGTTTACGGTCACTTTTACGCCCAAAATGTTGAAATGTCGCTTTTAGTCGATTATTGTTGTAAGGGCCTGAGGGGCTCACATGGGGGTTGTATATCATTACTAATAGTTGTTTTATGGTGTTTTCTTGTAGATAAAGCTCCGGTTGAAGTCTCGGGTCACGCTTCGTGTCGGATTGGATTCTCGTTAGTTTTATGGTGGTTTAAGGTTGGAGTAGAACTCCTTTGGAGTTCATTAGTCTTGTTTTAAATTAAAATTTGTAGGTTTAAACTTGTCTTTATTTTGAGTTGTCGATTGTTTGTTTATAAAGAAAATGTGTCGTTTGTTGTATCATTGCTTTTGGTATGTGTCGTTTATTCAAGAGTGTTAATTGGGACCTATTTTCAGCGTGTGTTGAAAGTTAGAATTGGTTGAAAATTTTGGGTGTTACAACTTGGTATCAGAGCAATGGTTTGAGGGATTCGGGTGTGCAAGACACTGAACTCAAACTTATTTGCTCTTGATAAGGTGGGTGTAATGAGAATCCAACGAAGGCATGACCGAGACACGGAGCTAAGGTGGAGGTTAGTAATGATATTTGTTGGTAGTTTAATTGGTGTCGAAGGTGTTTATGTGTGCTGAAACTTGTCTTGGGAGTTATCACATGGGGACAAAGAATATACTTAGCCATAGTATATTACTAATCATGTCTGGCCAGGATGATTAGTAATGTAACATGTCTACGTGTCTTCATGGTGGCCATGTAATAATAACCATCACCAAGGAGTAAGTGAAGGTGATTATATATGTATTTAGATGTAGATATACTTATATACATATAGGAGTACAACTTAAGATAGATGCCTATAGTTATGCTTATATATGTATGACGAGTAGATCGTATTAACAAAGTTGGGGAATGACTGACGGAGACAGATGTTATTAGGTGGAATTATAGACGGGAGTTGTCTTAAAGACTCATGTACGAAAGAGTCTATGCGTTTATTCATCTCGGGGATGGTGAGGATCTCGAAGTTAATTGGGAGAGTTAGAGAGCATCATTCTAGTGGAGGACGGCTAGAGCTTTCTATCTTGTCGTGTGAAACTTCCTTCCAGGAAGATAGGGCTCTTCGAGGCGAGCCTTTGGAAGAAACATATGAATCCTAGGGAGCGGGAGGAACAACTTTGGCGAATTAAGGAGGAAGAAAACCTTTTTTCCACAAGGGGTTCGTGGCGTGCGAACCAAAGGAGTTAATTGGTGGTAGTTTATTCGTTGGTTAGTCAACGATGCATCATTATAATGGTATTGACTTCGGAAGCAATCCATTGTGATTGGTCGGATAGAGCACGATTCGCAGTGAGTCGACTCCGGGACATGGTGGAGAATTGGTTGAATTTCTCCATAAGGAGAAAAGCTTAAGGGCGTGAAGGCAATGCGTCGGGGTGAATTCAAGAGGCGTTTTTGAAATGTTTCTTTCCACAAGTTGTAGTGGATCATACTTCTAGAGAAATCCTTTATGTGTGGTAGACCGGTGAATTGATTAAGATTAAGGGCATGTTGTATGACTAAGCACAGTCTTGCCTAAATCTTGGAGTGTCGGAAGGAATGGAGATAGATCGGCTTCCCGATACTGTCGGTTGACGTTATAGAGTGGATTCTTCTGCATGGTGTACAACTTTGGTGGAGTTGATTATTATATATCGTAGGGAGATCAAACGCGGGAGACAGGTGGATCGTTAGGAGGATTTAGAGGTGGCTTCTAGAAAGCCAAATATTCTAGCCGAGCTAAAAGCCTTTTGGGGAGGCAGTACTTGTTACTGTCGTATGTATGGAAAGTAACTCGATTGTAGAATGATGGGACACACTATGCCATAGTGTTATAGTCCTAATAACGTGTTCTACAGTTGTTATAATTCGGGACACATTTGAAGAGAATGTCTTGAGCTAAAGCACAAGGGTGATAAATGGGAGAAAATAGAAATTTCAAGGCCTTCGAGTTGGGCATTTCTAACTACCAAGGACGAGACTGAAGTCCTTTGGTTTTAATTGTCGGGTTGCGAGTGAAACAATCACATGGAATGGAGTCCTACGATTGTAGTGGAACTTGTGTGGTTACTTAGTGATACCATTGTCGAGTGTGGCCAAGAGGAGACGTGTCGTTCTGTTCTTATCTAGAGACGGTGAAACACATGGCGTATGAATTGGTATGTACATGGCTTATGCCATTGACATCAACTGGTGCAATGGAATACTTGATGTTCCAGTCGTGAAGAAGTTCGTTAGGGTTTTATACCCGAGTGTCTGTTTTTGGAGTGTAACCATTCTTTGTAGAGTTGAAGAATGGAATAATGCGTTGTGCATTGATTTTCGGGGTTGAACAAAGTGACTTAGGTCTTATATTCAACCAATGAGTGTACACGAGGGTGATATCCCATAAATGGTTATGAAATCCATTGCGGATACTTTCAGATTGTGGTGTGCCGTTTCGGCTTTGGTGAAAATCCATTTTGGATAAGGTGGAAAATTATGAAGGCATATCTGTAGACCCATCAAAGATCAAGATAAACAAGGGGTAAGTAGTGTTTGAAGTCTTAGAACTTCACAAGTGGTGTTTGAAGTCTTAGAACTTCACCAACGGTGTTTAAGAATGAAGTTTTCTAACTTCAAAGGGGGATTGTGTGATTGAGATCCTTGAATCTCAAAGGAGGACTTATGATTAAGTCACTGGAGATAAACTGAGTGTCTGGGTCACGGATAAGGAGTTGTCTTTAAAAGCTGTGAAAGAGGAATTGGGTAAGGCAATTGTCGTGTCCTTACTTGGAGAAACCGTATGCTTGTCGGTTATTTTGGTGCCTCGTGAATTAGACTATGTTATGTCTTTATGCAACTAGGCGGGATTATCGCGTATTCTCCTAGACAGTTGTAAGCTTGATTGTAGCAACTAAAGGAGATAACTTGAGGGAAGAACGGGTGACTGTATACACGGGTGAATAATAGGTGGTTGAATTGAAGTCTTGAGCTTCAAAGGAGTGTTGTATGCAGGTGATGGGATCCTTGAATTCCAACAGTATGAAACAATTGAGAGCTTTAATCTCAATGGATGGATTGGTGTGGAGGTTATGAAACTTCTAATTATGAGGTGGGAGAAATGGTGTGATAGAACTTGAATTCCTTAGTTGTCAAACGTATTGACTACTCTTATAAGGTGATTCATAAATTCAAGTAATCTATACACACGGGGTGACAATAATACTTGGTTATAGATTATAAACTTTTGGTGGCAATATTTGGATGGAGACATAGTCGAGGATGTTGACAAATGTCTCGTTGGCTTATGGACTAAGGCCAAACGCTAAAGGGAGGTCGTGTGGGAAGCCTCGATGGTTTCATATACCTATGCGTAGTAAGAGAAACCTGTATTAGTTTGACTACAAGAGTATATGAAAAAGATGTAACATGTTATGATTTGGTTAAGTGGTGGGTCTTTTGACCAAAGAGTATACAATTCCTATTCTTGGAGGAAATCTACTCTTATGAATGATCGAAAAATGTCGATTTAGTGGAGGGTGTGATACGACATGGCATGTCCGTATCTTTTGAGTTAGATTGAAATGTCGGTTTCACTTGTCCAAATGAAGGAAGTCGGTGATTTTCAGCTATCATGGTGTGAAATTTAGCTATAGTTGGAGTATAGACAGCCAATGTTCGATTTACTAGATGGTGGATGGTGTCGAACACCCATTAATTTGGTGGAATTTTTTGTCGGGAGTTTAGAATCAATGATGTGATTCAAGACATAGTGTAGAAAATCTTATAAGTAAGCACGATCGGAAGTTCGCTCAAGATGCGACAGAAATCCCTAGTCGAATATAGGGAGGAGGTGTGTGGATATTCAAGTGGAAAACTTGGCGCTATAAAAGTGTTCCCTTGAAAGGTGGTGAATCGGGTTCAAAAAACGTGGGAGGCTATGTCCCCATTTTGTTGTACTGTTCAAACTTTATGTTAGTTTGGTAAATGGTATATTATTGAGAGTTACTAGAGGAAATTGAGTATACTCCATGAAACATTTCACGTGGTCTATTCACATAAATGTTTGGCTAGAAGTTGTGGTTTTTTCTCTTGGTGTGTGTAAGTTGTTGTTTTGAATCTAGTAGAAGAACTAGTGACCATCTTACATAGTGGAGAGAATTAATTGTGCAATTACGGATCTACCATGTATTATTCCAAGAAAGCAAAATGAAAGGTGGAGATGACCTTGAGAAAGTAAAGAGGAGTAATGTTGATTTGTTACCCTAAGTTGTATATGTGGTGGCGGGTTTCGGGGACGAAACCCAAAGTTAGGGTGATGATTTGTAACGAACCAAAAATCCAAATTATGATATTATTTGCTTAAATAATATTGTGAGGGGTGAAGTTAGATTAAATATATGAAGTGGGTTTGTTTTAAATGGTGCATTTCATAATTTTAGAACAAAAGGAGTCAAAATGGGAAGTTCAAGGGGGTAAAAGTGTAAAATCAGCAAAGCTAATTATATGTTGGTGTAGGTGGTGCAACACTCACTCATTTGAGTGTGTGTGTGTGTCGTGAATTGCAAAGAGAAGAGGAAAGGAGAGCTATGAACGAAAATTGAAGAATTGGTGGTGGTAATTCGTGGCTTTTGAGTGTTCATCTCCTTCTAAAACATCAAGTAAGTGTTATATCATCTCTTACATCCACCATTGTTAGTGTTCTTGAGGGTTTTGAGGAAAAAACAGTTTAGGGTTGATTTGGGTGAAATTGATGATAGATAACTTGTTATCTAGCTTAACTAAGGGTGTTGAGAGATGTTTAACATCCTAGAATCACCTAATTTCGATTATGAGAAATTAGGGTTCTTGAGTAGTAATTTGGGGATTTTTGATTTTGAATGTTCAAATGATGATTTTGAGGTTGGATAAGTGTCTAGGGAGTTAATAGACACATAATTAAACATAAAACACCAAATTTTATAGTGAATTGTAAAAATGGAGTTTTGGTGTAAATTGGGTGAAACCCAAACGAGTCAAAATGGGTGAATGTTGTATTGGGATGTTTAAAACTTATTTAAGGTGTAATTAATCAAGTTTAGAATGGCTGTAATCCATAAGGTTTAGGGTGGGTGTTAGACCTCAATTGGAATGGTGAAATTGGTGGTTTGGGAGTTTGACTTTAATGGGTCAAACTGGTCATTTGGGTTGAAGTGTGATACTTGGTGTTGGAGGTTTGGTTAAGGTAGTAGTAACCAAACTAAGTTGGAATCTTTATTTATAGATCATAAAGGTGTGTTGGGTGTCAATTGGTGATCTTTTGGATTACTAATTGTAAATGGGTCATATAGGTAATCAAGTGGTAAGGAAGCTAGCTTAGAGTATCAAGCGGGTCATGTTTAGCAAAGGTAAGTGCTTTGCACTTACTTAGTAATGATAGGTGGTAGTAAATTCACATACTTGATATACATGTTGATTTTGTTGATTATCATATGTGCAAATGTGTGTATGTAGATTTGGTGAATTTGACTTATGTGGTTTAGAGTCAAACAAATGTGGTAATTGACTTAAGTGGTTTATAATCAAACAAATATGGTGAATTTGACTTGTATGGTTTAGAGTCAAACAAATGTGGTAATTGACTTAAGTGGTTTATAGTCAAACAAATGTGGTGAATTTGACTTGTATGGTTTAGAGTCAAACAAATGTGGTAATTGACTTAAGTGGTTTATAGTCAAACAAATGTGGTGAATTTGACTTATGTGGTTTAAAGTCAAACAAATGTGGTAATTGACTTAAGTGGTTTATAGTCAAATAAATGTGGTGAATTTGATATAATTGAAGTCATTAAACTTCACAAGTATAAATGGTGAATTTGGGATCTTTGAATCCCACATGTTGGTGATAACGTGAGGGTTATAAACGTTGAATGGTGTCGTGTGTGTACACTTGTATGTATCTTAAAAGTCGGTGTTTGAAGTCTAAGAACCTCTCTCGGTGGTTAATTGAGGTCGTGAACTTCACTAATGTCGTTGTCGCTTGAAGTCTTTGAACTTCACTAATGTCGTCGTTGTTTGAAGTCTAAGAACCTCACACGGTAGTTATTTGAGGTCATGAACTTCATAAGTCGTTTGTGGTATTTGAAGTCTAGGAACCTCACATGGGTGTTATTGAGGTTATGAACTTCACATAGTCGTTTTGTGGTGTTTGAGGTCTTTAGAACCTCACAAAGGAGTAAGGTCGGTTAGTGGCGATTAACTAACTAATGTATCTAAGGTGTTTTATGTGTTATTTGAAGTTTTGGGTGCTAATTGGCATTCGGGTTGGGGTTAAATATGTATAGGCGATAATATGTGGTGTTAGAAAAAGCCCAAACTTCTTTTGAGTATATCTTAGGCTAGAAAATGAACCACGAAAGCTATAATATATGAAACTGGGGTGCCTCGAGGTGAGGAATCCAAAAAATGGGGTCTGCACTGGGTTGGGCGTAATTTATGGCCCTTGGGAGTAAATTACACTGGCCGGCGTAAATTACGCCCATATGGGGCTGTTTACGGTCACTTTTACGCCCAAAATGTTGAAATGTCGCTTTTAGTCGATTATTGTTGTAAGGATCGGAGGGGCTCACATGGGGGTTGTATATCATTACTAATGGTTGTTTTATTGTGTTTTCTTGTAGAGAAAGCTCCGGTTGAAGTCTCGGGTCACGCTTCGTGTCGGATTGGATTCTCGTTAGTTTTATGGTGGTTTAAGGTTGGAGTAGAACTCCTTTGGAGTTCATTAGACTCGTTTTAAATTAAAATTTGAAGGTTTAAACTTGTCTTTATTTTGAGTTGTCGATTGTTTGTTTATAAACAAAATGTGTCGTTTGTTGTATCATTGCTTTTGGCCGTTTAATCAAGAGTGTTAATTGGGACCTATTTTCCGCGTGTGTTGAAAGTTAAAATGGTTGAAAATTTTGGGTGTTACAGAACCAAAAAAATTTTGAAACTTTGTTATAGCATAGAGAGATGACTAGAACCAAACTTGTTGCATAAAAGAGTTAAAATAACAAGTTATATCAATTTGTTGCATGAATTAGTTTGCTTTGCATGTTTGAAACTCAAAATGGGCATATTTGACGTGTAACGGTGGACATACCATACTCTGGTCTGCATGTGAATACGCCAAGATATACTGATCTACACCGCCCCATGCGCACTTTGCAAAAAGCTATTGGGCGTATCAGTACACGGGACAGTTTTTCTCGTGGGTTGTTTTTGGCTTGAGAGCTGTTATGCGAATCTTGTATGTGTAATCTCATTTAGCTAATCGCTAGTAGTGTCACACCCATAACATAAGACAGTCGTCTAACCAGAGTAGTACCTCCAACAGATATGTTCCCAGGAAAGAACGACGGGTCTAGAAGAGGTTTATACACCGCTCTTTCCTTAGACAGAACATTCCATTCGTCAGATAACTACATACCAGCTAGAAGGTCGCCTTCTAGTTACTGTGAAGTTGATACCAAATACACATAGCGGAAGCTAACCCATTGATGTCGCTCGGACGGTCTATAAAAACTAATATAAAAACCTAACCTAGACTCTCTAGTTTTAAATTTATAAATCTAGACTCAATCTAATACTAGACCACACAACCGGCAAGTGTACCGATCAATGTAGTAAAGCCTAATGAAGTCCGGATGTCGAACCCACGAGACACTAGCAATAACCCTACCTAGACTCTGACTCAACTAACTAAACTGAAATATATTGGGGGATTTTGTGTTGTAACTTAATGTAAACTTTCTAACTAACGACACTCAACTATCAAGCAGAACTCTTTAAACGAATTCAAGAATAGGGAAGGCACTACCTAGGTTAAGAATCTTACTTGCAAAGTATAACTTCTATCGGTTCTGAAAACTATGATGGATCTGGGTTTCTAATGAAACAACTCTAGATAACCTAATGGATTCCTAATCACTCTCGGTCTCGGGGTGTCACCAACTCAGCTACCTAAAGCGTATTAAACTCACCAGATAATTGGATCACTTCTCAGGTATTTCCAACTATGACAAGTACCCTAATAAACGGATTACTTCTCAGTCTCACCGTCTACCATACACTCAAGGAATGCACGGGGTAATCTCAAGCTAACTACTATGATTCGGATAGCTACAATCACTAGACACCTAACACTAACGTCCTCTCAGACTGTTAACACTTGGATTCCTAATGACGAAGACTAAACGACTAATTCTCACCTCTCGGGTATTGAACTAGGACACACATTCACTTCTAATCAGTAATCACTTATGAATTCCTAAGGCTACTACGTCTAGACACCACTCACAATCACAAACCCTAAGATCTATGACCACGAAACGAAGATCAAACTGGCAGACAACCACAATCAACGCAGGAAATCATAAACAACCACACAATCAGCAGTAAACATGCACTAACATCATACATAATCAACCAAAGATCTTTACTAAATCATAAACCCATCAATTGAATTCAAAAACCGATAAAAATCAAATCTTTAACAAGCAATCATCTTAAACCTAGGCAGTATGCAAAATCTAGCCAACAAACATGTTCAAAACAACCAAAACAGAAGTCATAAACATAGTCATAGGTTCAATTAAACAAAGTAAAGATAAAAGAAGAAGAATCATAAACCGAACGATCACGAATAACCAATTCGGGTTCCAAAACTCCAACTCCTTGCTCCACTAGCCTTCTTCTTCCTCAAAATCGCCAAAAGGCTCTAACTTGACGGCTGGAATCGACTTTTTATAAGAATGGGAGAGTCCTAATCTATTTAGCCTTGAAATTAGGTCAAAATTCGCGTTCCTGGGGTCTCTCGCGTACCGCGGGAGGTTTCTGGCAAGTCTCTCGCGTACCTCCAGAGACAAAATAGTCGCGCAGGAAAACTGGTCCCTCGCGTACCGCGAGGGATTTGACCATCACGCCTCGCGTACCGCGAGGACATCCTGGAGATTTGAACTCCTCTTGTCGAGCCACCCCAAATCGATATATTATGGGCCCCGTAACTAATTTTCTAGCTCAAGATATGCCTCTTCTAAGGTTGGGCTCTTTCCCGACTTTTTCCGTTTTCATCCCGGGGTCTCGTGTGCTCGTTTCTTCATAGTTCTTGATCGTTTGAGCTCCAAAGTGACACGATTACCTACAAAACAATACATAACTCAATACTAAACATAAACGACTCAAAACGACTCTAAACCTATACAAAAACGACACGAACTACAAGGGAAATGCATGTGTGTTTTGCAACACATCAAACATCCCCACACTTAACCTTTTTTCGTCCTCGAAAAAGACCTTTACAATGGAATCACAACTGGAAAACACTTTTAACAATCTTATAAATTTATTAACACAGATATAATCACACGATAAAATGCAACAATTGATATTTCGTTCCGATTAAACCCAACACCAATTATTAAGCCCCCGTTTTGTTCTAAATCCAATTTATACAAGCAGATCAATCTATCTATTTGTCTCACACTTAAAAGCTACAGATCCACCTAATCCCGTCTCAAGGTCATGTTTAGGCACAGGTTAAACCGTATAGATTTCTCCCACCACGTTAAACTAAGATTTACAGGTTTTAGAAATCAAATGAAATATGGAATGAAATGTCAATGAGCACAATCAAATGTATGAATCAACCTCACCTAGTGGTGCGTCTCCCAGGTCACCATCCCAGAAGGTAGCACATAGGATGCAGTTTATCAATTAAGCACATAAGAAATCAACTTAGAGGCGTATCCACAGAGTCACCATCCCCGTGGGAAACACATAAATTAATCTTATTTATCCAACACGTTGATCACTTAAATCCCAACCCATGGGTGTATCAACCAAGTCGCGATCCCGGAGGGTAACACGTAGGTCAAAACTCAAGCTTTCAATCGATTAATTATACTCATTATATGGAATTATGGATTTAGGCGCCACCAAACTCGAATTTATTTTCATAAAAAGAGAGTGGTGTGCCAAAAATTTCAAAAAAACTCTAAATTTTAACTTAACGTGGTACCTATCACCCTATGTTGACAGTTTCAGTATTACCGACACTCTAAGATGATTACCCACAAGATTTCATGAATTTATCAATTAATTTTCCTAAACAACATAAACAGGATATTTAAGCTTTCAAAAAGGCTAGATCTACCAAAACATCACAGACTATACGCGTTTTCTATCATTATTTATTTTAAATTCTACAAGCATTTCCAGTTATACCTATCATCTTCCATTTTGCTTGCAAAAACTCTAATTCAAAGGACATTTTTTTCAAATTTTTCAAATTTTTACCTAAAAATACAAAAATAGACTATTTATAAAAGAAAAACAAACTAAACAAACTAGACTCAAGAGGTTTCCCATCCCCACACTTGAACGACACATTGTCCTCAATGTGAACTAAGAAACAACTAAAAATAAAATTAAAATAAAGACTCAAAAATAAAAGATGGTAAAGTGGAAGCGATTTAGCTGGTAATGATAGCAAGATTCTGTGCAGCTTCGTTCTTCCACTTGTGCAACCGTATAGCATTTCCTTCGCGGCTTGCACATCTCACTGACGGGTTGCCTTTACAAACTGGTAATGGTGATGATCAATCCTGCCCGAATGGAGATTGAGTATGGGCGAGATGATAAAACCTGCAAAATAAACCTCAAACATACCCGCAGCATCAAACTGACTCAAATAAAATAAAAAATAAAGACTCGAATGACTTACGAAAAACTAAAAGACTCAAGATAGATGGCATGCAGATAAACGTACTCAACGGGTGGCAAACACATAGACATGAATGCCACAGCAAGTAGATCACCGGTCACGAACAGTTTCTAGGTCTCCCATGGTCGTGGTGGATGATGGATGATGGTAGTGGTGGTCGGATTGTATGAAGGGGGTGGTGAATGATAGTGGTGATATGGATGATAGTGGATGGTGGTGGTGATAACAATGGATGTTGGATAGATGAGGTGGATGGGAGGTGTATGATAATGAAAATGGTGGTGATAAAAGAGTAGTAGTGTTTGTGGTAGTGGTGATAGTGGGTATGGAGAACCATGGGAAACAAAGGAGGAAGGGCAAATCCAGCATTTCCTCGCGTATCGCGAGAAGGGAGGATTCTATTCCTCGCGTACCGCGAGGAACAAAAATCATCGTCGGCCAGGAATTTTGTCCTTCGCGTACCGCGAAGACCTGGACAGATTTTTCTCGCGTACCGCGAGAGGGTGTTCTTCACAGAAAGTTTGGAAAATTTTCCAATTTTTATACTTAGAATATTTTTCACCCATTAAAATTTTTCATTACCCAAACTCACTAAAACCCGTCCCAAGCATAAAAACATATGTAAACATACTTGGAACTTCACTCCCGATGATTTTCCTCACCGAATCAAGCACGAATTCCCTGCACAACACGACACAAACAAAACACATACCAAAAAACATAAAAACAGACACGGACTCACACTAACGAATGCACACAAACTCTACATCCCGGGCACTTGCCCGAGACTCAAGCAAGCCTATCAGGAGGCTTCTCCTTTATGCCGCCCCCATCCGGCCCGTTTAGTATGATTGGTCTACCACCGATTTGACAAACATGGGTGGCAGACCTTAAATTTATTTTTAAAAATGTAAACGGGTCGGTCCACCAATATTTAAACTTACCTGGACCAAACCTGATACGGGGCATGTAGTGCGGTGATTGGTCATCTCCAGTATACTCCTTCCTATGGTCCTTGTATGACCATCCCAGGACCTTCATAACATGCCGGTCCATACGTCTTCTCGCCCTGTCCCGTGGTCGTGCTGATAAGGGTGGCGATCCACCATCTACTTCCTCCACGGGCTCTTGCCTCTCTCTATCTTGGGTGAAAAGTGGTAGGTCCGACACCAGCTCGGTTCGTGGTTCGTTGATAACCTCTTGCACTTTCACCTCTTCTTCTATCCCCACACTTGGCCCTTGATATAGCAAATCTTCAAGGAGCCTTAGATCGCCAAGTGGGTCAAATCCTTCTTCACTAGGAGTCGGCAGGTCCAACAACTCATCACCAAACTCATCCTCCCAGGATGGGACCTGTTCTCCTTCTATCTCCTTCTCTTTCTCTTCCAACTCTAGCAGACCCTCTTCACTAAACATCCATTCCATAGAGTTAGATAAATCCACATCTTCTCGTTCATCTTCATCTAATGACTCATCCTCATCACAGTCACTCCAAGAGAATTCATAAACGCCTGGCCGAGTTTGTTTAAGACCCTGCAGGTCCGAGGGTGGGACGAAGAAGTCCATTTTCGTCCTCGGCTCTGTTTGCAATTCTTGCATAACATCGTCCTCACTCCCAACCAATGGATCAACAGGCTGAGATTCCCTAACATCCTCTTCTTCGAATAAACCTGCCAATCCTTCTTCTAGACAATCGCCTTCAGTTGGGGTTTTAGGGATCTCTACTTCTTCTTCTTCAATCAACTCTTCATCTTCACTCCAAAAACTATCATCATCACTATCATCCCCAGAGAAATCATACACACCCGGCCGAATTTGTTTAAGACCCTGCAGGTCCGAGGGTGGGACTACTACGCCCATTTTTGTCCTCGGTTCCGGAGGTGCCTCTTCCTTTTGTAGCTTGATACTTTCTAGCTCATCCATGAGCCTCCCATTTTCTTCTAGAAAGTGTAATTGTTCGGCTCTAGTTATCAGGTGCCATTGAGTGTTCATGATTTCTTGCACCTTCCTTTGCTCTTCCTTGATTGTGTCTTCATCCCTTATTACCTGCATCAACTCATTCTCACAAGACAAGTGTAAAGTATCACAATGAACTATTTGCTCTTGTGTAGAAGACGACAAACAAAAATCAGTATTGCAATCAAGGTCAGAATAATTACCTGGAGGTGGGACTTGTGCTTCACCTTCTGTCACTGTGCTTTGCACGTCGTCCATTGTAGTCCCCAGTATTAACTCCCCCGATGCAGTTTCGATCCCAATTTCATTCCCCTCTTGATCGTATACCACACGATCTATATTTGTCGGCCGGTGTGATCCAATACGAGCCATCACTGCTTGGATATCTCTCTCATATTGCTCATTTGCCTCTCTACACCAGGCGTTCAACTCCTCTCGAGTCCTGTATTCCGCACGTGGCTGTACCTGCGGATAGGCATAATCATAGCAGTTTGCGGATTCCCGCGATGAATATGGGCAACGACAAGTAAAATGGGGTCCTCCACAGATTTCACACATAATAAAAAAAAATTAATAAAGAGAAAAAAAAATTAATTAAACAGACTCAAGATACAAGCTAGACACACTAAAACTTGATGCTCGGACGGTCACTCCAAGAGAATTCATAAACGCCTGGCCGAGTTTGTTTAAGACCCTGCAGGTCCCCGGCAACGGCGCCAAAAACTTGATGTCGCTCGGACGGTCTATAAAAACTAATATAAAAACCTAACCTAGACTCTCTAGTTTTAAATTTATAAATCTAGACTCAATCTAATACTAGACCACACAACCGGCAAGTGTACCGATCAATGTAGTAAAGCCTAATGAAGTCCGGATGTCGAACCCACGAGACACTAGCAATAACCCTACCTAGACTCTGACTCAACTAACTAAACTGAAATATATTGGGGGATTTTGTGTTGTAACTTAATGTAAACTTTCTAACTAACGACACTCAACTATCAAGCAGAACTCTTTAAACGAATTCAAGAATAGGGAAGGCACTACCTAGGTTAAGAATCTTACTTGCAAAGTATAACTTCTATCGGTTCTGAAAACTATGATGGATCTGGGTTTCTAATGAAACAACTCTAGATAACCTAATGGATTCCTAATCACTCTCGGTCTCGGGGTGTCACCAACTCAGCTACCTAAAGCGTATTAAACTCACCAGATAATTGGATCACTTCTCAGGTATTTCCAACTATGACAAGTACCCTAATAAACGGATTACTTCTCAGTCTCACCGTCTACCATACACTCAAGGAATGCACGGGGTAATCTCAAGCTAACTACTATGATTCGGATAGCTACAATCACTAGACACCTAACACTAACGTCCTCTCAGACTGTTAACACTTGGATTCCTAATGACGAAGACTAAACGACTAATTCTCACCTCTCGGGTATTGAACTAGGACACACATTCACTTCTAATCAGTAATCACTTATGAATTCCTAAGGCTACTACGTCTAGACACCACTCACAATCACAAACCCTAAGATCTATGACCACGAAACGAAGATCAAACTGGCAGACAACCACAATCAACGCAGGAAATCATAAACAACCACACAATCAGCAGTAAACATGCACTAACATCATACATAATCAACCAAAGATCTTTACTAAATCATAAACCCATCAATTGAATTCAAAAACCGATAAAAATCAAATCTTTAACAAGCAATCATCTTAAACCTAGGCAGTATGCAAAATCTAGCCAACAAACATGTTCAAAACAACCAAAACAGAAGTCATAAACATAGTCATAGGTTCAATTAAACAAAGTAAAGATAAAAGAAGAAGAATCATAAACCGAACGATCACGAATAACCAATTCGGGTTCCAAAACTCCAACTCCTTGCTCCACTAGCCTTCTTCTTCCTCAAAATCGCCAAAAGGCTCTAACTTGACGGCTGGAATCGACTTTTTATAAGAATGGGAGAGTCCTAATCTATTTAGCCTTGAAATTAGGTCAAAATTCGCGTTCCTGGGGTCTCTCGCGTACCGCGGGAGGTTTCTGGCAAGTCTCTCGCGTACCTCCAGAGACAAAATAGTCGCGCAGGAAAACTGGTCCCTCGCGTACCGCGAGGGATTTGACCATCACGCCTCGCGTACCGCGAGGACATCCTGGAGATTTGAACTCCTCTTGTCGAGCCACCCCAAATCGATATATTATGGGCCCCGTAACTAATTTTCTAGCTCAAGATATGCCTCTTCTAAGGTTGGGCTCTTTCCCGACTTTTTCCGTTTTCATCCCGGGGTCTCGTGTGCTCGTTTCTTCATAGTTCTTGATCGTTTGAGCTCCAAAGTGACACGATTACCTACAAAACAATACATAACTCAATACTAAACATAAACGACTCAAAACGACTCTAAACCTATACAAAAACGACACGAACTACAAGGGAAATGCATGTGTGTTTTGCAACACATCACCCATAAACTTCTTTCATTAATTACTAAATTGTTTTACATTATTAAACAAACTTCTATTACAAACTAACCAAACCAAAAACGTTAGTTCCTGTCACGGAACTCAAAATATCCACAAGACATCTCTATTCAACATGCCTCCGACTATCACAATTCTCTGACCAACAACTGACTATCCACATCTATTAGCTACCTAGAATGCCCCTAATAGATCCACATGCAACATCTTTTAAAAGTAACTGAGTCAACATAAGTTGGTGAGTTCATGAACCTTTACCATAAATGGTTGTTATTTAATCATCAGCATTCCCACATCCCACCCCATGCCACATTGCATGTGAGCTTTTTGGAATATATATATATATATATATATATATATATATATATATAATTGGCAACCTTTCTACGACTGGTCCTCCCACACCAGTATAATCTGAATAAACTATCCCACCTTACGGGTCCTCCCACACCCGCAAGATGAGATAATCCACCCATAGGTTCCATCCCATAACAGAACGTATAAAGTACTTATTACGCATTATATATACATGGAATAGGGTGACTATTTCAAATAACAACTGTGTAACAATACACATTAAGTTCAGAGGAACTCACTTGGACAGTAATTCAGCTTATTGTATCGATATTATGTCAAATACCTCAGACAGCACCTCAACGTATATTTAACTGCTAATATTTCTTAATTAAAATCTATCATAAACTTAATAATATATAATCCACACTTAATAATAAGTAACGAAGTTGCCAGAATCATACCTCGGTACTATCTTCCTAATTTTTAAAGGCGTAAGGCTAGAAATCGGACTTCTAAACGCGTATCGGAACCTTGATACGAATCCCTAGGCTAAGTGTGTGTGTAGGAAAGTGTTTTTGTGTGTGAATTGTGTCTCCACATCTCTAGCCGTCTAAATCTATTTATAGGGCAACCTCCGACCCTTAGCGGACCGTTACACAAATCCGTAGCGGTCTGCCACCCAATGAGGCGGCTTATCTGACGTAGCGCCCACATAGCGGACCGTTATCCCGTGTGGTAGCGGTCCGCCACCCAACTGGTTTCAGTGAGTCATTGGACACGCGTCCGCTCCTCGTAGTTCGATTCCAAATTGCGGTAGCGGACCGTTAGCCAAAGGCTTAGCGGTCCGCCATAGGGCTGAATCATTAGACACGCGTCTGATGACGTGGCATTCCCTCATGATTGCCTTTCTCTCCACGTAGCGGACCGTTAGGACCGTGGTAGCGGTCCGCTATCAACCGCTTTTCAAAATTTTTATATTTTTAATCCTCCAACTTTGAAATAATTGCCACTTAACCCCTAGAGTTTTAATTTCCTACATTTTTAGTCCTTAATTTCTATGGAAAATTCGAGGTGTTACAAATCTCCCATCTTTTAGGAAATTTCGTCCTCGAAATTTAGGATGATCATACTTAGAGCTAATAATTTATTCATTTCATAAGAGACGTACCTATTCTTCTCCTTCTTTCCTTCCTCCTAGGATGAATATGCGTCCTTTGGATCCACCACCTGTCTTTGTTTGATGTGTTTTTGGAAAATTACTTTTAAAATGCCCTAATTCGTTACAATTATGACATTTGATACTTGGGCAATTTCTTATGAAGTGTCGTACTTGTTGGCAGTTATGACATGTAATCCCTTATACACCTCTTCCTGAATTACCTTGTTCTTTTCTTGGGATTTTGTTAATTATGGTATCGTAGGTTGTTTTTTTCAAACTTCTCTTGTTGGCCATCTCCTAAGCTTCTATCTCATCATACATTACTGCACTAAGTTGTACCGCTGAATCCATAGTTTTAGGTGCATTAGTCTTTACTAAGGTACGAACTTGAGGGGGTAAACCTTGAACATAACACTTAATCCTCCTAGATTCAGGAGTCACTATATGTGGCACTAGCTTGGCCATCTCATTAAATTTGCTGGTATACTCTTGATGGGTGAGGTTTCCAGCTTCAAACCGGTGAAACTCTGTCTCAATCTTGCCCACTGCATTATGTGGACAGTATCTCTTTACTATCAATGCTTTCAAATCTTCCCATTTCATCCTGTCTATGTATTCCTCTCCTTTGGTTTGTTTGACCGATTCCCACCAATCAAGTGCATCTTCTTCAAATGAGTGCGTAGCAAATTTAACTGCTTGGTCAGGTCTGCATTCACTCATTTTGATTACGGCCTCCATAGAAGTTATCCACTGCATGGCTGCAATGGCATTCTTCTTGCCGTTGAAAGGTTTAGGGTGACAGTCACTAAAATTCTTGTAAGTGCACCATTGATTATTTCCACCTGTGCTCTGGTTTGTTATTCCAATAGTTTCAGGGGTTCGGGTTGTACTAATATTGTTTCCTACTGGGATAGTGTGGTGAGTATTTTCTGTATGAGGAATTGCACCACTTGCTCCTTCGGTTCTATTTCCATGAGCATTGGAATCCATCCTCCTTCTGAGAGCATCATCTAGGATTCCAGGTAAAGTATTTTGGAGCACTTTGGTGACCTCAGATGCCACCGCTCCCTGGAATTGTGCTTCAGTCATAATGACTTCTTCCACCGGTTGCTCGGGTTCAGCATTCATATTTACGTTCTTATTTGGATCTGGGTTTGTGTTTGCCGTATGGCGGGTACGAGACCTAGTATTGGGCATCCTACCCCTACATCTTCCCTGTCCCCTACCACGTCCTGCCATTTTTACCTACACACAGATGTATAACATCAGAATTCGTATAACTAGTAATAATCCAGAAAATCAGAAGTTAAAGACATTTGGCCAAGAATGCATTTAATTCTCTGTTTCCTTGATATTACCCGTTATATTCATACTGAAAGTCAACATCTCAACCTATGGCATTTATTATGGCATTCCAGCTACCTTATAGAATCCTAGTTTAAGTCTAGATACTAACTTCCTACTAGTATCTAAATCCCTTAAACTGATGCTCTAATACCAACTTGTCACACCCGTAACACAGGACAATCGTCTAACCAGAGTAGTACTTCCAACAGATATGTTCCCGGGAAATAACGACGGGTCTAGAAGAGATTTATACACCGCTCTTTCCTTAGACAGAACATTCCATTCGTCAGATAACTACATACCAGTTAGAAGGTCGCATTCTAGTTACTGTGAAGTTGATACCAAATAAACACAACGGAAGCTAACCCATAAACTTCTTACATTATTTACTAAATTGTATTACATTATAAAACAAACTTCTATTACAAACTAACCAAACCAAAAACGCCAGTTCCTGTCACGGAACTCAAAATATCCACAAGACATCTCTATTCAACATGCCTCCGACCATCACAATTCTCTGACCAACAACTGACTATCCACATCTATTAGCTACCTAGAATGCCCCTAATAGATCCACATGCAACATCTTTTAAAAGTAACTGAGTCAACATAAGTTGATGAGTTCATGAACCTTTACCACAAATGGTTGTTATTTAATCATCAGCATTCCCACATCCCACCTCATGCCACATTGCATGTGAGCTTTTTGGTATATATATATATATATAATTGGCAACCTTTCTACGACTGGTCCTCCCACACCAGTATAATCTGAATAAACTATCCCACCTTACGGGTCCTCCCACACCCGCAATATGAGATAATCTACCCATAGGTTCCATCCCACAACAGAACGTATAAAGTACTTATTACGCATTATATATACATGGAATAGGGTGACTTTTTCAAATAACAACTGTGTAACAATACACATTAAGTTCAGAGGAACTCACTTGGGCAGTAATTCAGCTTATCGTATCGATAATATGTCAAATACCTCGTACAGCACCTCAACGTATATTTAACTGCTAACACTTCTTAATTAAAATCTATCATAAACTTAATAATATATAATCCACACTTAATAATAAGTAACGAAGTTGTCAGAATCTTACCTCGGTACTATCTTCCGAATTTTTAAAGGCGTAAGGCTAGAAATCGGACTTCTAAACGCGTATCGGTACCTTGGTACGAATCCCTAGGCTAAGTGTGTGTGTAGGAAACTGTTTTTGTGTGAATTGTGTATCCATAGCTCTGGCCATCGAAATCTATTTATAGGGCAACCTCCGACCCGTAGCGGACCATTACACAAAGTCGTAGCGGTCCGCCACCCAATGAGGCGGCTTATCTGACGTAGCGCCCACGTAGCGAACCGTTATCTCGGGTGGTAGCGGTCCACCACCCAACTGGTTTCAGTGAGTCATTGGACACGCGTCCGCTCCTCGTAGTCCGGTTCCAAATTGCGGCTAGCGGACCGTTAGCCAAAGGCTTAGTGGTCCGCCATAGGGCTGAGTCATCAGACATGCGTCTGATGACGTGGCATTCCCTCATGATTGCCTTTCTCTCCACGTAGCGGACCGTCAGGACCTTGGTAGCGGTCCGCTACCAACCACTTTTCAAAATTTTATATTTTTAATCCTCTAACTTTGAAATAATTACCATTTAACCCCTAGAGTTTTAATTTCCTACATTTTTAGTCCTTAATTTCTATGGAAAATTCGAGGTGTTACAAGTAGTGTGTAAGAAATATTGCCTTTTTTGTAAATGTGTTATTCTATGTTTAACTAAACACTATATCAACAAACAAGCATAGGGGTAATATGTCTTTGTTAGAATGGTGCGACTGGTATAGCTTTAATTTTCTTTGAAGTTGTAATTCCCTTGTCTCGTTTCTTGCTTCTAGCTCATTGCCAGGTGCCTTTTAATGCAATTTCGTCGTTCCAAAAAAAATCAACAAACTAACAACGCACTTTTGTAATCACGCTAATGTGGATACCACTACTAAAAAACAGCAAGTTTTTTCTACAAAAATTTCCCACAAAAATTTCCTTATGGAAATTTTCTACAACATTCCCACAAAATTCTCACAAAGACGAAACCATAAAATTAGTAACGACTTTCCCACAAAATAAGGAGAACAAAAACGCTTGTGGGAAAACGGTCGGAAATTTCCCACAAAATTCCGACAAACGTATATTTAAAAATATTATTTTATTTTTATAAATAAATTTGTGGGAAAGTTGTCGGAAATTCCGACCGTTTTCCCACAAAAATATATATATATATATATTTATATTTATAAGCTTATATAATAAATATTTATTATATTTATAATATATATATATATAGTGTTTATAATATACTTTATATTATTTTCGGAAAGCACGTATTATTTTAGTTTTTTTTAATTTATTATTTCCACTATTAACATTTTTTTTTAATTTATATGTGTGTATAAGTAAGTGTATATGTATGTATTTATAGATGTATATATGTATGTGTCTCATTGTATTTACAAATATATATGCACACACTTATATAATAATAAAAGCTTGTTTAAAGTTATGTGTTTCGAATGGTATACGCATGAAGTCAATTGGATTTTTCATATGAATCCTTTAAATTCCAATTTCAAAGCATTTCGCGAACCAAACGCCCCTAAAGCTTCATATTATATTAAAATAACAAATCCAAAGCAAAAGATAAAGTAATTTTGTATTTTATTTCAAGTTAGTTATATCTATATAATTTTAATTTTAAATTATTTATGATGTAATCCGACTTTTAAAAACCAGTCAATTGGATGGGCCGGTAAAACAGTCGTTTCCATGACCGGTCTAGTTATAATAACGTAGTAGGAAACACAAAAAATCAAAGGTCAACAACGTACGTACTTCGCTAATAGAGTAGTAATAGACTAATAGTGAAGTTTGAATTTTCAAAGTGTATATTTCAATACTAAAATATTCAAATTTTATTTAAAGAACCATTAAATATACATGGTATAACAATTGAATAGTGTAGCATATAAAATATATACACGTAAATTGTATAAAGTATCAAAAATCAAGATCTTGGATTGGTTTTCTTCTATGGTGAATCAACCGAAGTCGTCGATGTTGAAGAACATGGTGTAACCATAGACGAACTTCCAGGTGAATTCCTGCAAACCGGACAAGTTGCATTCAATTTGAGCCACTCGTCTATACATTCCGCGTGAAAATAGTGATTACATTCTGGAATTGTCCTTAACGACTCTTTAGGCTTGTATTCTGAAAGACATATAACACAGGTACTATCATCATTAGGTAATCTACAACTCTCTCCAAGCATGATTTTCGGGTATGACTCGATTGTGGGCCCGTCTAGGCCCGTTGGAGTGGAGAGTGGTTGTGGGACAATGGCGATAGAAAAGAAGTCGATGCTTTGATGATGATGTGTTTCACTATTGTCTTTCAATCTAGAAGCAGCGTAGCATACGATCCCAATGATGCATACTAAAGCAGGCAAACCGATGCCTAAACTTAATCCATACTTAGCAGCCGTCGATATACCTGAATCAATTATCAAGAAATCAAAATTAAATTTGCCTATTTTTTTGAAAATTCATGCCAACAATGTTTAATCTTTTGTAGCATTAGGAAACTCATTTTGTACCATATATCAACTAATCAGCAATTCTGTCAAACTTTCAATGATGTTTAAATTTGGTTCATTATTATATAATTAATTTTATGAAGAAAATAAAAGGTTGCCTATCTTGACTTTCATGGTTGGAGAAGCCATTTATTCTAGCAAGAAAGTTACGATGATGGATGCAATTTTTTAATAGTTTTTTTAATAGCAACTTTTTACTCAAAAAAAAAAAAAAACATATAAACTTAGAAAACAAGAATTTTAACTTATACTGTTTTTACGAGGAGAATCGCCGATACCAGTAAATGTAAATTATAAAGTCATGGATAATCTATACTATATAATAAATAAAAGTTTTGATGGGACACTTGTCACTCTCACATACATCCTTAACTTTTTTTCCCGTCTCTCTCCTATTAATTATATAAATTTCTTTAATTATTTTTAAAAATTTTTTATTCCCGTCTCTCTCTCCTATTAAATAATAATAATTTCTATAATTATTTTTATAAAACGTTTTTTATAAATATATGTAATATGTAAATCTTTATTACTAAGTATATATAACATTGCATTTATTCAAGCCGTGTAACACATCGGGTTTCTAAAGTTTAATATGAATTAAAACTTATTATTTGCATAAAAAAAATTAATACTCAGCTAAAAAATGTTTTAAAAATTAACTTAACAAAAATTATAATTGTCATGTAATATTTTATTCAACCTGAGTAATACACGGGTTTTAAAAACATAAATTTTTTATTACTAAGTATATAACATTACATTTATTCAACCCGTATAATACACGGGATTCTAACCTAGTAGCTAATAAAGCAAAATAAAAATAACTTAATTTATAAAAAAATATAAATATGCTAAAACTTCCTGATATTTTAGTATTTTCTCTTTATTTTAATTGAATAAGTTAAAGAAATAAATTAATATCTAAATCAGAACTAATAATTCAATTCCGGCCGATTTAAGGTCAATTATTTAGTGTAATTTAGAAGTAGAAATATAGTAGATTTGCTATTAAAAAAAATTAAATTATTAATACTTCTATGTTAATTGACCAACATAAATAATCAAGATTTTCTAAATAATTGATTTAGGTTTAACGCAACAAGTTTCAACTTCTTTTCAAATTTTTATTATAAATAAACAATTATAATTATAATAATTAATCAATAAACGTCTATTCTAAAAAATTAAAAATGAAATTTCAAATTAGGAATATTAAAAGGTAAAGTGAAAGTGTAATCAACAAGAAATATGCTAGCTTTAATGATAGTACTCTATGCATAAAAAAGTGTACTGTAAGATTGAGAAACCTAACCACGAGAAGAACCATGGCAAACTGTCTCTCCATCTTCACTCTTCAATCCACAAGCTCGACCTTCAATTTCACAAGATCTGCAATACGGAGTGAACCACATCAACATCAATTCCACTCTAACGCCGACGTTCCAACGCCCGGGCACCTCAATCGTCTTCATAACCTCACAGCTTGAAGACACCGTTTCAGGCAACAACAATTCGCTCGGTACAGAAATCACCGAGTAATTCTCGCTGCTCAGGCAATAAAACGGCACCGCCGGATACATAAAACCGTAGCTCTGCAACGAGCAGTTGTAAAAAGTGAAGCTCCGTACGCCACCGAAATCGAACGGCGTATCGGTTAGATTGAAATCGGAGATTTGATTTCGCCGGCAGAAATCCGGATCTATGTTGATGACCTGTGAATCGTTTACCGGTTCTGATTATCGACGTGATTTAACATTTAAGCTACTTTTGAGTTTTGACCTAATTTTTTTGGAAACTGACCTGTGAAACGTAGTTGATTCTGTTGACGATGTATGAGCGGGATGACGGAAGTCGGATGATTGTTCGATTTTGTTTGTTACACGATAGGTCGAAGCCAGGGAATCCGCAGCTGGACGGTTGACGGCCGGTGATACGGAACGGAAATCGTATTTGTGGTTCGGTAGGGCTGCAGGAGGCCGGCCTGCAGTCATCGTCGTCGTCGTCGGCGGAGGTGGGTTTTAGCAGAAGGAAGGAGAAGAAGAAGAATAGTAGTAGAATTAGAATATGTTTCTTGTCCATGTGGTTGGTATGTCGCCGGGGAGGCTAATTACGAAAAAGGTTTCTTATATAATATTTGTTGAAGTATTTATAGCGCCAATTGTATTTGGTATTTTATTAAAACCTAGATGGTTATACCCGCGCTCTGCGACGGATGTCAGATACATCGTTAATAAAATTTAAATGAAAAACGTAGGCGTAACGGTAAAAATAATGTTAATAAAAAAAGAAACATAAAACTAAATAATAAAAAATAAAATAAAATAAAAAATTACCGGTTCGGGTCGTCGAAAACCATAAAAGCGAATACCGATACGGGTTCCGATAATACCAATACCGACAATGATGTTGTTCGCTCATAATAGGTTTGGCTCGTCACGATACCACAACGGCAACGACACTCGCTACAAGCAACAATACAAAACAAACTCTATTTTAAATACAACTTCGTTTTAAAAAAAATATATATCGGAACACTGAAAAAACTAAAAACAACCGCACCCTCCGTATTTTGAAAAAGTTAACGAACGAAAGTTATTAAAGAAAAACCAATTTAATAGAAAATGAAACAGATTAAAAACGTACATTATATGTAATATAAGGGTTTAAAATAAAATAGACCAATCAAATCAGGCCACGTGGACGAATGAGGCGATAGCACTATTCAACCCATTTGTTTTTGTATAGGTGCATAGAATATTATTTGTTCATATAGATTATAGAATGTCATTTTTTAAAGTTGTGAGTTATCAAGTTTATACTCCTTCGCTCGTATGTGACGTCAAGCTTGTTCGCTTTCTCGCTAAATCAGTACACACTTTTTATTGAGTGTGAGAATGGAATCATTGTTGTCTACGTAACAACACTTTTTGTTCACGCTCTCTAAACCAGTACATATAATCTTAACATTAAAAAAATGTACTTTAATTTATTTTGAAACAATTTTAAAGTTTTACGATTTTTATAATAATTAGTGTGAAAAGTAATTTTATTTGGTAAGCGGTAGAATTTAGAAATACTTCTGTAATGATATAAAATACGAAGTCTTTTAGGTTTAGATGCATATATATTTTTTTCTTAATCACATATTTAGAAAACATTAACCCCATGTTCCATGTTTTGATAATAATAGTGAGATTGTTTGGATACACTTGACTCTTTAACACTTCAACTTGATGCCATGTATGATATCTCTTACAAATATTTTTAAAAGTACTTGAATTTGTTAAATTTCTACCATCTTTCACACATGTAATGAGTTTCGTAACATTACATTCGATATTCCGATATTATTAGAAAACAACAACCTAAATGCGTAGCGAGATATTTTTTAAAATATTATACCATGAAAGTATATTACTATAGTATTTTTATTTAATTTTATAAATGTTTGTTCCTCATGTTTAAACATGTCACGAATCACAAGTAGGGCATCCTTGTGACGTTTTCTTGATGTTTCGCTAATCATTCACTTCATTCTAAAACATACATTTTGAGATTGGGTCGTAACTAGCCCTCATTGGTTATTTTGGGCGGCCTTATATATTTTTTTTTTCTGACAATGTTTTTCCGTTTATATTTTTATTCCATTAAAAAAGTATAACAAGAATTCTAGTTGGTCTAGTGGCTAAACCTCCATTGACCATGTTAAATAATACCCGGGTTCGAAACTTGGTTTCACTCCAAATCCTCTGATGAGTAATTCTTTTTTTCCTGTTATTTTTGTTTTTTTCCGTAGGTGTCTTTTTAGGATTTGTGTCTTTTTTTAAATACTTTAATTTAATGTTTTGTTTTATTAACGTTATTTTTAACATTGCGTCTGCGTTTCGACGGAGTAGTATTAAAAATCGAGTTTTTTTTTATCGTGTACTATAGCGAACGACGCTAATGTTGCAGTACCATTACAGACCCAACCGTTTTTTAGCGAACAATATCGTTGCCGCTATTTTGGTTTTTATCGTAACCGATACCGTTGTTCGCTTTTATGATCTTCGATGACCAAAATTAATAACGACCAAACTCTTGACACGAAATGCTTGAGGAAAACGACCACGCTGTCGCTGCGAAGCGCGGGTCCAAATACTAGTTATGAAACATACATTTCAAAATGATGTAAATAGTAAGGGCCTCTCATTTGTTGTTTTGGTCGGCCTTCGGTGCTGATTCGTCCACATGGTAATTGGTTTCATCTTTTTTTTTTCCTTTACGCTCCTTCAATTGCAAAATCAGTCCGATCATTGCCGGATGGTTTCAGTTATGGCAGCTCAAGAAACTCCTGCCGCCGAACCTGTTCCGTCAACCGGCGACTACGACACCGGAGAAACACCAGACGTTTCCGTTCTGTTTTCCGGCGACCCAGGTATGTCTCTCCGCTCGGGTTTTTTCTTTTTTTTTCAGCCTCGCTGCATATGTGTTTTATAGTTCTCCCGCACACGCCGTTTCCACTGTGAGTCTTTTAAATCCAATCACTGATTTTTCTTTTCTAGGGTTTCTTCTCAAGCTATTCGTTCCATTTTTGGAGGCTAACCTTTCGTAGTAGCCCATAAAGCTTGCTTTCGCTTCCAATCGTAAGGTATTAATTGTTTTTTAGTTAGGTTTGGTTCAAAATCGTTGAAATCATAGCTAACTGTTTAAGGTCTCTTACTATTCTTCGGTATTTATTGATTTCTCATTATACGCTTTTTGAAGCCTTCATTCTGCAATAAGTGGTTTGAGCTTTCTGATTTCAGATTATTATTCTTGCTATGCTAGATCTGGTATGTGTTCTTTAATTTAGGTTTTCATATTTTAAACGAAGTTATTGATTTTGGTTGGTCTTCAACACGAGCCTGCAGATTGTTTGAAGATAAAGCAAAGTAAAAAGTATTTGTAGTTGCTTTTCTACAACAACTTGTTTCCCTCTAAATTAATAAGATAAGCCACTCCATCCAAACTCCCTTTCTATTTCTTCAGATTGTTTGAAAATGACTTTGGATTGATACAGGTTCAGGTTCAACACCAATCTGAAGATAAAACAAGGTAAAAATGGTATTTTCATTTGTGTTAATTCCTTTCTATTTAATATACTTTGTATAATAAATCTGTTTGCTAGGCACAGGGATGAATGTTGTTTTCATTTGTGTAAATTAGGTTGATAAAACAAAGTAAAAAGTATTTGTAATTGCTTGGAATTGGTACAGATCCAATAATAGTTCTTCTTTTAGTTGCCATCTAAATGCAGTTTTCACGATCAGCTTAGGAAACGGGTCAAAACAGAGGCTGTCGAGAGGTACACAAATTTTGCTTTTGTGCTAAAAGCCGACACAAACATTTTGTCACATCTTTCATTCATGTTCGTTAAAAATAGAGGTGACAAAACACGCGAGTTAGGAAACGTGTCAAAATAGAGGCCGGTCAAAACATAGGCTGTCGGGAGGTACATAAGTGTTGCTTTTGTAGCTAAAAGCCGACACAAACATTTTGTCACATTTTTCGTTCACGTTTGTTAAAAATAGAGGTGACAAAACGAGCACGTGCCAAAACAGAGGAGGGTCAAATAGGTTCAGGTCCAAAGGATTATGATTCAAGTAGGGATCAAAACGGGTCAGGTCAGGCTGGTGTACACTTTGTGATTGCACTTTTTTTTTAACTTAGTAAGTATTGAATGTATTATATATGGTTACAAAAACTATAGTATTGAAATAATAATGTATTTTTTGAACCCGTGTTGACATTGTGATGGGACAAGAAGAAGATTTTGGAATTAGTGTGGAGGAAGAAAGTACCCAGACTGTTACAACTGCTCATGATACAGCAGGTACGATTAAGAAGCTCATTTCAAAAATTTAGAAAACTTTTGAAGCCTAAACAACCCAATACAAACTTCTTATAAATATAGTGTTTCCTGTAATTTACCTTGGGTTCCGTTCATTGCTTACTCTATGGTGTGCGCAATTGCGAAATCAGTTGGAACGTGCAATGTACTAATAACATTTATGCATTTTATAGTTTGTGGATATGATGCAAGCATAGTTGTGGTCCTAACTAAACGGAACTTGATATTGTTTTGTGTAGTTATTTGGGTAGTTTTTTTCTGAATGCAGCTTTTATCCAGATTTTCAATCCAAAGATACTTGCGCGAGTGAAGGTGGTGGTGCTGTTTTTAAACTGGACTACAAAAACCAACATGCATGTTTTGCACATTCACCTCAGTTTCACAAACAGATGGCAATATGTGGTGATCTTGGGTGCGTGATTGAGGTAGGTCATGCTTTTAAAGCTGAAGACTCTTATACACGGGCATTTGTGTGAGTTCACAGGTCTTGATGTTGAGATATAAATTAAGGAGCATTATTCTGAGGTATTGATGTGCAACTTTTTTAGTATAGCATAATTAATTTCAAGATTTTAAAAGATTCTGATGGATGGATTCATATATACAGGGGATAGATATAGTGAAGCGCCTTTTTTGTTGAAATGATTCATAAACTGAGTGAAAGATGGCAGAAAGATTTAGAAGATATTGGGGAGCAGCATCCCTTCAAACCTTTGAAAGTAAATCAAAAATCACTACAACGAATCCAAAGGTACATTATCAAACATACAATGCTGCTAAATGACTTGGGTCAAATTGGATTGACCTAAAACGCTTCTTTAAAGTTTGCGGGTGACAGGTTACTTCTTTTTCCAGTTTTTTTTCTTTTCCTACGTTTTAACGCTTTCATTTAGTATACAATACGTGTTTTGTTTCCTTTCGTACGTGTTAACGTTTTGATTTACTATACAATACGTCCCGCGCGGGTTTTAATTTCTAGTTAAATACAATCTCAAGTATGTCCTTTTCCGAGCCATCTTTTTTATTTTTTAAATTTTCATTTTTTTTTTAATTTTGCTTTTATTTAAGCTAAGCGCACATAAGTTATCATATTATCGTTTTAGCTCTTCATACTTGCCCTTCACCATAGGAAGTAGAGTTTGAAATTACCTCGTCTGTTTCAAAAGTAACGGAACATTTTTCCTCGTTTGTTTATCCGTCGTTTCTTCATTATTACTTATGCATAAATAGACAATATTTTTTAATAGTTCATCAATTTCTTCAAATATTTCTAAATCTTCCGACAAACATTTTGGTATAGAAGTAAAATTTTCATATGTACTTTCTTTCATTGAAGTTTGAATACATTTTAACACCTTATCATTTGATAATTTTCTTTGTAAGTCATAATTATCAATCTCATTTCATAATCTAATTATTTTAGATAGTAATCAAATAACATTTTCATGAAAATTCTTAATTCATCTTACTCAAATGATTTTAAAGACAAGTATGTAGGTTCTAAATCAAAACAACTTAAGACTACTTCCATTCACAATCAAACTCGATCCAAATATCCATTAGAAAACTAAATTTTTCTCTCTTTCACTTACACAACTCAACTAAACCTGACTTTTCACACACATTAAAATATGAAGGCTCCATGGTAGAAAATATGAAATCGAAAGAGGTTAGAAATAGATAATCGATATGGAAGTATATCAATATTATACGCTTTAAATAGTGAAAAAAAAATAGAATTTTGATACTTTTTATATTTTTTTAATCAGATAATATTAGATTTTTTAGTAGATAAGTTCTATCTAAAAATAATCTTACGAACCAATAGAATAATGACATGTGTCAAAGCCTCAAAGGTAATATAAAAAATTATTAAACCACTAACCAACCCTTGGTTGGTGGAACAACTTGTTGTCGAATATATTTGATTTTCATATTAAAATTTCACTTTTTCAACCATCGACTTGACTGTTTGGTTAGCGATGGGAATGAGAGCCCGAATGTAGCTCCAATTGTAAGAACATACATGTGATTGACTTGTTTATTTAATTTGAACTCTTAGTTAGACTTTATAAAAATTCTGGAAATGTTACAGGATTTGTAAGTAAATGTTACAGGATTACACATGATGTATAGTGGTTCAAGTGAATGTTAACAAATTTACTTTGCGGCCAGTTCTTGACCTCCAACCAAGAGTTATTTTTCATATATAGATCACCATTCGCAAGTTTTCTTTTCTAATATATACCGTTGAGATCACCAAGTGTTCTCTATAATACATCTCGGATAGTAATAACCAATTACCATCTCAATAATCCTATCATCGATCACCACTATATTCTCGTGCTAGTGTTATAAAAAATCACAACATATAAATAGGCGCTCGACAAGAAATATGTAGGTTTTTAATGGCAAAGATGTTAAGTTGAAAATAGTTAAGTCTTACATAAGCAACATATAACGAGAATAGAACACCACCCCCCTCATGCGTGAAGGGGGCGTGAGGGTTTGGCCGTGAGCCCTTTCTCGCGAGGAAGAGAGGGATAGAGCCGTTGAATGTATCCGTTGGGGAGGGGGTTTTGACCGTTGGAGGCTTGACTTGTTTAAAAAAAAAAACTACTATATATATAAACAAAATCATATACTAAATCATTATCTCTATTTCACCAATTCAAACACAAACTTAATCAAAATGGCATCATCATCTTCTTCTTCATCTTCAAGTGACAAAGCGGCTCAAATGATGTTCCGTACTTGGACATCCACAGGGATTACGTGGTGACAAAAAGCCGAATCATCACAAACTTTAACACGAAATGCTCGTCTAAACCGAGAACGGTCGACTGCTAATGCCCAACTACTACAAGACTACTTTAACGAAGGGTGTACGTATGACGTGGAGCATTTTGCTACCCGGTTTCGAATGAGCCGGAATTTATTTCTAAGGATATTAAATGATATATAGAGAGAGGTTCCTTGGTTCTGACAAGGCGTTGATACGAGAGGTCGGGTTGGTTTTACCCCGTTCAAAAGTGTACCGCCGCGGTTCGTCAATTGGCGTACGAAAGCGCTAGTGATTCGTTCGACGATTACCTAAAGATGTCTGTCCGAACAATCAGGTCATGCATGTATAAATTTTCTAGAGCTATTATTAGATTGTATGAAAGTAGATATTTACGTAAACTGTCGGCTAGCGACATTGAGCAGTTAAAGGCAGCGCATGAAGCTAAGCATGGCTTTGTCGGCATACTTGGAAGTATCGATTGTACGCATTGGGACTAGAGAAATTGCCCCAACGCATGGCGAGGTCAGTTTGCACGTGTTGATCATCCTAATCCAAGTATTATGCTCGAAGCAGTTGCATCAAATGACCTATGAATTTGGCATGTATTTTTTTGTGTTCCCTAATGTTTCTAAAACAATTGCCTATATTTGATGATTGGATAAACGGGACCGCACCCGACTCATCTTTTGAACTTAGGGGGACAATTTACCAGTGTGGGTATTATCTTGCCGATGAAATATACCCCGAATATGTATTAAACGTAATACTTATAAAAAAGCTCACGAAGCGGCAAGAAAAGATACCGAACGCGCGTTCGGTATGTTGAAGTGTAAGTGGCATATTATCCAACGTCCGGCTAGGTGTTGGTCACAAACAAAATTAGCAATATAATGTATGCTTGTATTATTCTCCATAATATGATTTTAGAGGACAACGGCTTGGCAATTTGTCACTATAACCCAGATGAAGAGGAGCCTACGTACGAAGAAATTGACGAAGATAAAAAGCGAAGCAACCGTCAAGAAATACGAAGCCGAGAAGTTCATCACGCTCTGAAAGCGGATTTGATTGAGCATATTTTCGAACGTTCGCAACATTAGTTTTTATGTAATTTTTTATTTATGTCATTTATGTTTTTTTATTTTATGTAACTTTTATTTATCTCAAAAATGAATATTTTATTTAAAAAATGCATTTAATGCTCACTTGACTTGGGTATACCCCTTGCCATGTGAGAGCCAAATGAGAAGTATACAAATCTGACTTGACGTCTAAGTGAAAGAAAAGATACTTTCACCTGAAAGAGCCAAATAAGAGTATACCTCATACTTTTATATCTATTCAGTCACATTTAATTTTCAAGTATTTTCCAACCATTCATATCTCGAAACCAACAAAGTTGATAACTTTTCTAGAAGTATTTTTGTATTTGTTTGACAACTTTTCTAGAAGTATTTTTGTATTTTTTTTTTTTTGAAAGACAGAAGATTGATATAAAACCAACTAGCAAGGAGCTATAGAGAACAAGAACAGAAACAACAGAAAAAAACAAGGCAACAACTAAAATTAAAAAAAAACACCAACTATCCCAATCTATAGAGCTGATGGAGGACCTGCTTTTCATCCACAAAAAACTTGAGCTCTTGAGATCTTCAATAAGCCAACCGAGCGAAGCCCTTTGCTCCCTAAAAACGACCCCGTTCCTCATTTTTCAAAGACTCCAGAAAGCAGACAACATTATCACCTGGACGACTTTGCTTCTGCTATTGTTGGCCCCAACTGATTAGAAAACCTCCAATAGGTCCTTGACAGAGAAAGCAAAGATAGAGGGAACATTGCACAAAGTGCTAACATACGCCCACAACATGGACGCGAAGTAACAAGCTGTGAAAAGGTGTTCCGCGTCTTCAGGAGCCTGACCGCATAAAGGGCAGAAAGTAGAGATTAGATCAACCTTCCTTTTGTCAGGGCAAGGCAAGTCGGGATCCGATCGAGTTCCGAACACCAAGCTAGAATATTTACTTTTAGGGGAACCCAATTACACCAAGCCATGACAAAGGAACTCGAAGGAGGGGAGGACCCATTTATGCAAAACCTCAGAGATTTGACCAAGAACCCACTTGGAGCCTCCAGTTGCCAGACCCAAGACCCATCTTTTTTTACCATCAGATCAGGTAATCGGATATTAACCTTGCGTAGGGCGATATCAAGTTTCTTAATATTCAACCACACCCCAGGAATATTACTTCTGCCCGGAATAAAGGCCAAATCATTCGAGGGTTGGTGGATACTCCTAATAACATCCTTCCATAACGAGTGGGTCTCAGTTTTATAGCGCCACCACCATTTTGCGAGAAGGCTTTGGTTAAGGGACTTAAGCGAACCAATCCCCAACCCGCCATTCTTTTTAGAAGCACAAACCCTTTCCCAACTTACCCAATCCCCACAAGAAGTTTCGCCTAATCTTTTCCAAATCGTTGATGACTTTGGTCGGGGCCTTGAAGAGAGAGAAGTAGAAAACCGGTAAGCTATCTAAAACCGATCGAATGAGAACCACCCGACCCCAAATAGAGAGATTTTTTGCTTTCCATACCGACAGCCTAGCCTCAAAGGCATCAATTACGGGCCGCAAATTTTTAGAGTAGTTCATATTTGCCCCAATCATAAGACCGAGATAAGAGAATGATATAGAACCCACTTTGCAATGGACTTTGGCAGCCAATTCATCCACATAGCCAGCAGGGACGTTAACTCCCATTAAACTGCATTTCTTTAAGTTTAAATTCAGACCCGAGACATGAGGCGAGTTTTAGAAATAATTTTGTATTAAGTGTTTTAAAAGATAACGTTTTAAAGTGTTCTTATTGGCTAAATTAGACGGTAGCTACAGTGAAAGCATTACAGAGGCGTACGGCAATTTATTAAAGTTTACATCCTTATACAGCGGTTCTATAAAATAATATTAGTTTGATTATCCAAACCGCTTTAATAGGCCAATACAGTGTTGCAGATCACAAAAGAAATAAATTGAATTTTCTATAAATTTAAATAATCTTTTAAATTAAATAATATTTAAATAAACAAACCGCTTTAAATGATGAAATTGAATTTTCTATAAATTTAAAAACTATTTAAATAAATAAACCGTAGAGTTCCTTACAAATTTCGTAAAAATCTATATTCCAATTTGAAGCGTATATACTTATTATAATAGAATTATGCATGCATAGGTACTAGAGGAATAGGCGATTTTCATGTGTTTACGATAGTAGAGGATTAGCCTATTTTTATATGTTTACACGAGTATTGAATTATTAAACATGTCTATAATTTCTAAAAACATAAGTAAATAAAGCTTTGAGTTAATTAGACGGATGATCCCTGTGATTTGGTCAAATTACGGATTTGATCCACAATTTTAAGAAATTATGAGTTTGGTCTCAAGAAATTTTCGTTAACTAATGTGAGACCCACACACACCCTACCCACCACCATCTTCTTCAATCACCGACACCCACATCCAATTGTTTCATTGTAATTAACGAACTAAATAAATGGATGAAATAAGTTTCATTTTTTAAAAATTGTTTCGTTGTTTAACGTGTTAAACGAATCGAGCCTAATATTTACAAAGTCGAGCCTAATATTTTTTAAAAATTGTTTCGTTCTTCAATCACCGACACCCACTGCGTTTGAAAATTTTTTTTTCAAAGTCGAGCCTAATATTTACAAATAGAACTATCTGAGTACAAAATTCAAATTTACTCCCGAGATGAGTTTTACAGATAAAGCATTAAACGAATCGAGCTAGAGTTTAGATAAGTCTGGGTCGGCTTATTTTACACCCCTAATTTTTTATTATTCTGTTATTATTTAATTACTTTTTATTATGATGTTATTATTTAACTAATTTCATTTTATTATTTACCTAAATCATTTTTAAATGCTTTAATAGTTTATTTAATTATAATAAGAACTTAGTTTTTAAATAATATATCTGGATCGGAGATAGTTTTACATGGTTTTATCTTTCATTAAACATTTTTTTAAATTCATTTTTTGTGTTTTCTTAACATTAATTTTTACGACATGATATTTTCGTGATTTCCAAATATACCATCGCGACGTGTTTTTATTTACGTTTCGATACTTAAAACCGGGCCGCCGTAACGCGCGGGTAACAGTTATTAGTTTTCTTTAAAATGCAACTTTCTTAGCTACAGGGCATGTTTTGTCTTTTTCGAAATCTGTATTTAATAAATTAATTTTTACACCAAATTTTAAACAAATTGGATGGCAGCTCAGTGGTGGAGGTTTTGCTGAAGCTGGTTCCCCAAGTTCGATTCCCACTTTAGTAATTTTGTTTTCTTTTCATGCGTACACTATAAATCCAAGCAAGTGTTTTTATTATTTAATTTTTTATTTATGTTATTATTATTTTTATTTACACAGCAAGCATTTTAACTATTTTATTTTTTTATTATATTAATATTTATATATAATTTACACATTTTTTCCCCTCTTATAGTTTAAAAATATTATATAATTTTTTTTCTTTTCATTACTCTTTTTAATTTATTAGGCGCAATGTGAGAGACATCCCTATGATTTTATCTTTCGTTAAACGTTTTTTTAAGTTCATTTTCGTTTTTCTTAATATTCATTTATACGACACGACACTTTCGTTATTTCCAAATATACCGTCGCGACGTGTGTTTTATCTACGTTTCGATGTTCAGAACCGAGCCGCCGCAACGCGCGGGTAACACTTAGTAGAACTCTTACACTATGCAATCTAAATATTGTATATTGACTTGCAAATTCGTTAAGTAAGTTAAAGCTTGGAAGTCAACGGGTTGGTGAAAGAATTCAAGATTTAGTCAATCCTACGGGTAAAGGTAATTAAACCTTACACATTCCTTATGAAACAATGTATTAACTTAACATTATATTTGTATAATCATTAGCAATAATTATGCAATAAGGTGGTGCTTGTGATTAATTTCTATGATTGTAAATGTAACATCCATGATTTTCTTAAGCTTTGTTTTGTGCAATAACAACATTTCAACTTCAATTTTGGTTAATTTCATTGTGTTACATTAACAATAATTACAAAAGTGTATTAAACTCAGAATTTCATTCATACAAATTTATCTTTTACCCTTACAAAATAAATATATATATATATATATGTATGATGTGACATCCGGCTATTTAGAGATAACTCCGTTAACTCAAGTTCTGTTATCTCGCACAAACACGATTAGTCCAGTTAGTCCAAGTTGTCCAATCACAAACCCCAGAGACTAATTCTTTCATTCCTCAAATTCAAACACCAAACTACAAGGATTATTTATGTATTTAATCAAAACTCAAGTAGACACGGTGCCAAGTGCCCAAGCACGGTCGTGCCTAATTCCAGGCACGGTCGCGCCTCATGCACAGTCAAGATGCAAACTCAATCTGTAAAGCCTCAAAACGTTCGAATTCGCAGCCATAACTCGACGTTGATTGTTTCGGACATCATTAGGCCGTTTCTAACCATTCATCGCTGCCAATTAACCCGAATTAATTCCAATTATGGTCTTTAAGTCATAATCATCGAAGCCCCCAACGATTACACTCGAATTCGCACCAACCCTCTTTTCATTATGCAATTAACCATCTGCACACCTCAAACGAGTTCCACGGAACCTGTAACATCATTCGATTTCACCGGAGAAGGAAACAGAGCCGCCAGAGAACAAGCCACTCAAAGGCAAACCTGCTTTTGCTCGAACTCCATCAATTCGATATCGTTAAAGGTAATTAAACATGTCCACAGCTTCGTTTTCATTCATAGATTAAAAGCCCTATGTTAATTGGGGTTTACATTATCGAAATTAACACAAACGAATTCTAGGGTTCATATTCATTCGGGTTTGATCGAACAACACCCTAGAATCAATCTAAATTCAATTAAACTATATGGACAAATTCGCCATCACCTACTCTTTGAAAGCCCCATGATTCCAGCATTCAACCTTATAAGATTTAACCAATTCATTTTCTGAAAAAGTTCAGACACGGTCGTGCTAATCGATTAGCACGGTCGTTCCTCGTGCCCAGGCATGATTGTGCCTCCTGGCTAGGCACGGTCGCGTCCCATGCCTAAGCACGGTCGTGCCCATACCCTAGCACGGTCGTGTGTCCCCTGATCAGTTTTTTTTTTAAAAAAAATCATTTTATTATATTTTGTTTAAACCTAAATTTCTTTATAAAAAATTATTTTATGAAAACCCAAGGCACGGAAATTGTTTTATAAACTCAACTATCAACCTGGGAATTTTAAACCATTTATTTGATCCTTTCTAGCGGATATAAAACTAAAAATTCTAAATAAAAAGTTTATATGATTATTTTATTCAAAACCTATACAAACTATTTATATACTAATATATATTTACAATATTTCTTGATACATTATTATTAAATGAATAAATGAGATAGGTTTATTTACTTAAACGCTAAATGAATTTATTTATTTAAATTAATTAAACATAAACCCTAAAGACAAATATTATTTTTCATATATACTTTGAACTTACAATTTTACATATCAAACTTTTCTCGACTTACATCCTGTCACATAAAATGACACAACCCTTGTACAAATCCACACATATCAAACCGATGAACATTTGATCATGACATAGACTCCGTACACATTTTTAATTCAAGATCATACATTCTCAATCTAGATTAACTTTGTGATTTACAAGAATCACTTTTACTACCTATTGTTCGTGCTATCTACACCATCTATACAAGTGAGTTTACATAGCCCCTTTTCCTTTTTGTACATTTTTGGGGTGAAACATGATTACTCAATAACACACTATTTACAATTACATACGTACAATTCTACAATATGATCATATGTGTTTATTTGTGCTTTGTGCTTGAATGCTAACTGTTAAGGCTACATAAACATGACATACTCATGTAATAATTAACACATTACATCAGGATAACATATGTTGTTATGCCCTACATTTACATCAGGATAACATGTGTTGTTATTTCAGTTACAAGATAACATTTGTGCAACTAGCTTAACTTAGATTCTCCATAAATGTTTTATAAACCATGTATCATATGATTTGTACACAAAACATTCGAACTTTACTTGTGGTGTCAAAACCTATTTATGCTTACCAACTATTTTTAGTTAACACTTTTTTCATCATGTTTCAGATACTAGGGTATGAGATCATATGCAAGATACTATATATAGGATTTTGACTTAGTAAACAAAGAAATTGAACATGTTGATGTATTTGATTTTGGTTGTTGATTTGAACTATTGTAATGAAATCTTGATGTAATTAATATATGAAACTTTAATTGATCATGAGCTTATGAACAGTCCACACGTCCGCCCCGAAGTATTCCGCCGTCGGTTGGGGTGTGACAGATTGGTATCAAAGCCTTGGTTATAGAGAATTAGGTTATTAGACACCTTCGATCTAGGCTATAACCTTAGGACACCCATCTATACCATGCTCTATGGTTATATGATATATGCTACATGCTATGTGCTTTATGTCTAATATATTATGTGTTAATTTATTTAATGCCTATTTTTTTTAGACTTCATAACTTATTAGACTATATCTAAATAATAAACTAAATAAAAATATCCACACCTATACCCTAAGCATCATATGCTTCTTACCTACTTCTATATCTTCATCATTATAGCATGTGGAACGTCATAATCATAAGTCTATTAAACATTCTTTTACACCTCATTAAAGTTTTAAACTTTGGTAATTAGTAGAGGACACGTGCAATCTGGAAGGGTGACACATGTATCCTGGGTTCTCTGTCTATGAAAGCATTTCATATAAATCCCAATCAACCGAGGGATCTGTATGCTTTCCTGGGAATTTCCGGGATGAGTGTTTACTTATAGGCTAAAGCATGTCTCCTTGAAAGTTATATAAGTTTAATTAACCTTAATATGTCATAGTATTCATGTGGTTATATTACTATATGAGTGCAATCCAAACTATGATTCCTCATATTTATTTATTCTCTTATTTCTTTTAATCCAAACATTCTCATAAATTCTTACCTCTCTCCTTATGTTGTTTAAATCTATAGCATGCCTCCCCGTCATGCCAACGAGACCAACAACAACATCACTGATCTCGCTGCTCTTCTCACCCAACTTGTGAACCAACTCGCTCAGGCCAACAACAACAATAGTGGTAGTGCTACTGGTGGAGGTGGTGGTGGTACCAACCCACCCCCATGCACTTTCAAGCACTTTAACTCGTGAAACCTCATCAAGTTCTATGGCACCGAAGGAGCTACGGGTCTCTTTCAATGGTTTGAAGGCATTGTAAACACCTTCCTCAACAGTGATTGCCCTGAAAATCTCCGGGTTTGCTATGCCACCAACGTCTTTCAAAAACGGGCGCTCACTTGGTGGAATGGTGAGAAGAGGAACCGGGGTGTGGATGTGACCATGGCCTTGCCATGGGATGAAGTTAAGAGGCTCATGACCGAGGAGTTCTGTCCTTGCAATGAGATGAAGAAGCTCGAGGCTGAGTTTTGGAATCTTACCCAACACAGTGGTGAGAATTTGGTCTATACAACTCGTTTCCATGAGTTGAGTCTTCTTGTGCCTCACATGGTCACACCACTGAATCGGTGCATTGAGAAATACATCGGTGGCATGCCCATGAAGATCCAGGATACTGTTCTAGGAAGAAATCGTACTACCCTTGAAAACGCTGTCCGCCTAGCTGCCACATTAACTGACAACCATGTGAAGGCGGGAACGTTAACAAGGAAAGATGCAAAGAAATTCACTAACCCAGCAACCTCTTCTAAACCCTCTAAGGAAGACAAACCCAAACCTCCTCACAACAATAAGAAATGTAACTTTGCTGTCGTTACCCCTGCTGTACCTATCAACCAAGTTGCTCCCCTAGTCCAAAACTAGAATAAGAAACCATATGTGGGCAACAAACCTTTGTGCAACACATGCAATTACCATCACTTCCCAAACATGCCATGACGTCTATGTGCCGATTGTGGAAGGTATGGTCATGTAGCAAACACTTGCTAATCCGGCCCACCTGTTAGTCAAGTCAACCAGGGAAACCGAGCAATCAGCAAGTTGCTAATCAAGTTGTACCGGCTATTACTAATGGGAGTGTTTGTTATGAATGTGGTAATCCAAACCACTTCCGAAACCAATGTCCAAGGCTAACCAATGCAAAGCAAGGTGGTGCTCGGGGGCATGCCTTCAACATAAACGCAAACGAAACTCAAGTCAATACCGAGGCAGTGAATGAGACCAACTGAAGCTAGTGCCAGATGGAGTCAAATAGAGATCTAATCTAGAATATTACGTTATCTTGTCATTGTTTGAACTATTTACACCTATTACAGTGGTCACCATAAATTCGAGCTTGCTAGCCAACTTCAAGAAGACGAATCAATTCACCATTAACCATTCGTATAAGCACTAATGAATTTAAAATATATATATATATATATATATATATATAACTCGACTACCCACATTATACATGAATACCAAACAACAAGCTTGTCCGCAACACTCGACCATCTATAGAATTCGATAGTTTACATTACTCATAAGATTCAATAGCTTACACCCGAACGTCCACAATACACATGAAACTCAGTTGTTTACAATATACATGATACATGATTGATTACATTATACATGAAACTCAGTTGTTTACAATATACATGATACAAGATTGATTACATGATACATGCAACTCAGTTGTTTACAATATACATGATACAAGATTGATTACATGATACATGAAACTTAGTTGTTCACGATACACATGATATTTAAATGTTTACATTATACATGAAAACTTGGTTGCTTACAAAATACATAAATATTAAATTGTTCACCTCATACATAAGACACATTGTTTACTATATACATGGTACTACACTATTCACATTATACATGGAACCTATTCGTTTACAAGGTGCATAACACTAGATCATATATGAATCTTGAGTGTTTACATTATACATGGGACTAAATTGTTTACAATTGTTACAATTGACTGATCACATTTTACGCAAGGCATGATCATACACTTTATTCACTAAAGTTGAAAGCTATAACACCTTGGAGCTACTCGGGGTTTGACGTATTCTTGTTCAAACACGAGGATGCTGCAACATTTTTAAACTACCCGAGGTTTGATGTATTCTTGTTCAAACACGAGTAAGCCATGGAACTTTAGGATATACTACATTTTTACTCCTTAGCTTTCCTGATTGACCTTACTATCTAGGGACACAGTTATTCATTAGCAACACATACGTGAAAACAATAGATACAAACTAAGAAATTTTGTGACCTCCCTTGACCTTCACACAATAGAACGATCTATACGGACCATGAGACGATTCGAGTAATTACGGGTGCACACGTAATTATGAAAATCGGGTGCACACGTAATTATGAAAATCAGCGCATGGGAAAACATAGTAAATTCTGTCGTGTGTAATGATCAAAAACCTATCGTGATATATAGCAACGGAACTAATGTGATATGACAAGGGCATGGTGGATACGCCGATGGTACTTCCTATATATAAGTGCTCTGTCACATTATCAGAAGTAGCGTTGTTTGTGTCACGTGAAGTTTTGACCTAGACCAATGTTTGTGAATTCCCTAATCCACTAACAATTCTTGAGCATATTAGACTACAATCTAAAACAAACCATAATCATCAAATTCTCATCAAATCCATTCCAAGTAATGCATTTCACCTTTAGGATCCAAATTATTATTCGACAAATTTTCTCCTTAAGTTCATTTCAAAACTAAATTCACAATCATCATTCATGCCTGACTTTGAGTATCATACCTAAACCTTATTATCAATCGTACTCCCCAAACCAACATTCAAAGTTCGTTGGGATTCTAGACGCGGTCCCGAGTTTACTTGGGAACGAGAGGACCAAATGAAGCTTAAGTACCCACATCTTTTCCTGAGACAGTAGCTTCAACTAGTTGAATTTCGGGACGAAATTCCCTCAACTAGGGGATACTGTAACATCCATGATTTTCTTATGCTTTGTTTTGTGCAATAACAACATTTCAACTTCAATTCTGGTTAATTTCATTGTGTCACATTAACCATAATTACAAAAGTGTATTAAACTCATAAGTACCCACATCTTTTCACGGTCGCGCAAGTGCACGAGCACGGTCACGCCAAGTGCCCGAGCACGGTCACGCCAAGTGCCCAAGCACGGTCGTGCAAAATTCCAGGCACGGTCGCGCCTCATGCACAGTCAAGACGCAAACTCAATCTGTAATGCCTCAAAACATTCGAATTCGCAGCCATAACTCGACATTGATTGTTTCGGACATCATTTGACCGTTTCTAACCATTCATCGCTGCCAATTAACCCGAATTAATTCCAATTATGGACTTTAAGTCATAACCGTCGAAGCCCCCAACAATTACACTCGAATTCGCACCAACCCTCTTTTCATTATGCAATTAACCATCAGCACACCTCAAACGAGTTCCACGGAACCTGTAACATCATTCGATTTCACCGGAGAAGGAAACAGAGCCGCCGGAGAATAAGCCACTCGATGGCAAACCTGCTTTTGCTCGAACTCCATCAATTCGATATCGTTAGAGGTAATTAAGCATGTCCACATCTTCGTTTTCATTCATAGATTAAAAGCCCTATGTTAATTGGGGCTTACATTATTGAAATTAACACAAACGAATTCTAGGGTTCATATTCATTCGGGTTTGATCGAACAGCACCCTAGAATCAATCTAAATTCAATTAAACTATATGGACAAGTTCGCCATCACCTACTCTTTGAAAGGCCCATGATTCTAACATTCAACCTTATAAGATTTAACCAATTCGTTTTCTAGAAAAGTTCAGACAAGGTCGTGCTAATCGATTAGCACGGTCGTTCCTCGTGCCCAGGCATGATTGTGCCTCCTGGCTAGGCACAGTCGCGTCCCATGCCTAAGCACGGTCATGCCCATACCCTAGCACGGTCGTGTGTCCCCTAATCAGTTTTTTTTTTAAATCATTTTATTATATTTTGTTTAAACCCAAATTTCTTTATAAAAAATTATTTTATGAAACCCCAAGGCATGAAAATTGTTTTATAAACCCAACTATCAACCTGGTAATTTTAAACCATTTATTTGATCCTTTCTAGCGGATATAAAACTAAAAATTCTAAATAAAAAGTTTATATGATTATTTTATTCAAAACCTATACAAACTATTTATATACTAATATATATTTACAATATTTCTTGGCACATTATTATTAAATGAATAAATGAGATAGGTTTATTTACTTAAACGCTAAATGAATTTATTTATTTAAATTAATTAAACATAAACCCTAAAGACAAATATTATTTTTCATATATACTTTGAACTTACAATTTTACATATCAAACTTTTCTCGACTTACATCCTGTCACATAAAATGACACAACCCTTGTACAAATCCACACATATCAAACCGATGAACATTTGATCATGACATAGACTCCGTACACATTATTAATTCAAGATCATACATTCTCAATCTAGATTAACTTTGTGATTTACAAGAATCACTTTTACTACCTATTGTTCGTGCTATCTACACCATCTATACAAGTGAGTTTACATAGCCCTACATTTACTCAATAACACACTATTTACAATTACATACGTATAATTCTACAATATGATCATATGTGTTTATTTGTGGTTGAATGCTAACTGTTAAGGCTACATAAACATGACATACTCGTGTAATCATTAACACATTATATCAGGATAACATGTGTTGTTATACCCTATATTTACATTAGGGTAACATGTGTTGTTATGCCCTTCAGTTACAAGATAACATTTGTGCAACTAGCTTAATTTAGATTCTCCTTAAATGTTTTATAAACCATGTATCATATGATTTGTACACAAAACATTTGAACTTTACTTGTGTTGTCAAAACCTATGTATGCTCACCAACTATTTTTAGTTGACACTGTTTTTTATCATGTTGCAGGTACTAGGGTATGAGATCATATGTAAGATATTATATATAGGATTTGGACTTAGTAAACAAAGAAATTGAACATGTTGATGTATTTGATTTTGGTTGTTGATTTGAACTATTGTAATGAAATCTTGATGTAATTAATATATGAAACTTTAATTGATCGTGAGCTAAAAAAATGAAAATCCTCACAAAAAATATAGTTCAATTAAACTACATTTTTTATATGCCAAAAAATAATGTTTGATCTATTACCTGTCAAATCTATACAAATGATGGCACATTTGGAATAAAAAAAGGAAATTTATAATGCATCTATTCTAATACAAAATCAATAAAACAAGGGCGTCTTGTCCAACATTAAGTCCAAGACGACCTTGTCCTAGCCCGTTTACCATATCCTTCCCATGACTAACCCGCGTAATCCGCAGGCAAAGGTTTGTTGTATACAGTCTCGATAGGGGCTTGTAAGAAAATGACCAAAGCGGTTTCCTTGAAGTCTTCAACATCTTTAGCCAACTTCGAAAGCTCGGGAGGCTCGGGAATTTCACACTCCGTGATGCTATCAACACAATCCCTTAACGTTATATCACCCGTACGCAAATAATATTCAATCATATCTTTGTTTTCTTCATCAACGGCTGCGATTAAATCCTTTACGTAACTTTTAATATCACTTAACTTTTCTTGACATGTTTTTAAGATATTCGTTGAAGACGAAGGTTTGGTCTTTTTGGCCAGAGAGGTGACTATAGGTATGAGCGATATGGAATTTCTTCGGTTAAGTACAAGAGTTAATTTAAAGGCGTTTTTCAACGCTTCATTATATTCCGTTGCACCACGCACCATTGTGTTGCATAACGGCTTCAATCTTGCAAATTGGCAAAAAGAGTTGTTTTGAGGGGTGGCGGTGCTGGTGGTCATCATCATGACCACCAATATCACCGTGGTTGTTGCCACCACGCAACTGTTATATATACCCATCGGGTTGATATTCAGTTAATTAACTAATTTAATGGGAATCAAAAGGAAGAAATTAAAAATAGTTTACATTTCTTCCTTATTCGATAAATTTCGAGATAATCTTATTTGTGATCCATGTAAATATATTAGATAATGAAATATTGTCCACTAATCTTATAACCTCCTCTATTTTCTCTAATTGCCGATGGTTCAATTGATTAATTGATGGTTTTAGAAAATTAAGTAAAAGAACGTAAAACTTATACTAAAAATTTCTTCTAATATGATGGTCGTTCTGATAAATAATATTAACTAGAAATTGTAACCCGCGCTTCGCGGCGGGAATTGAACCTTAAACGGTTAAGGCAGTTACATTAACGTGGTTAAATAAATTTTGCCTCGCGCTCCGTGGCGGGAGGCGGACCCTAAACGATTGAGGCGGTGACATTAACGTGCTTAAGCACAAAAAGAAACGTAGTTAAATACATAAAAGAAATGTATGAGTTACGACGACTCGGTTGTAGAGGTCGAAACATAGATAAAAAACAGTTCGATAACGGTACCGATATTTTTAGTTGGTGTCGATCTCATTATTCATGGTTGTCAGTCGATATAACCCACGATACCTAAAAAACACTCTATTTTAAATACGACTCCGTTTCTAACAAAATTTACACCGAGACGTCAACAAAAAAAAAACAAACAAATGCGAAAGTTACTGAGGAAAAAACAGATTATATATACTACCAGGGGGTAAACTTGAAACTTGAAAAACTTGAGGGGGTCAAAATTAAACTTTAGAAAGTGGAGGGGTGGCTTTTGCCATTTAACCAAAGTTTGGGGGAGAATATGTCGGTTTCGATCTCATTATTCATGGTTGTCAGTCGATATAATCCACGATACTTAAAAAATACTATATTTTGAATACCACTCCGTTTCTAACAAAATTTACACCGGGACGTCAACGAAAAAACAAACAGACGCGAAAGTTACTGAGGAAAAAACATATTATATATACTAAATGGGGTAAACTTGAAAAGGTTAAAATTAAATTTTATAAAATGAAGGGGTGACTTTTGTCATTTAACTAAAGTTTTGGTGGAGAATATGTCGGTGGCAAAACCACCGACCTTTCCATTTAAGAGTAGTTATTATTATAATAATTATTAACTATGGTATAGTGTGTTTTAAACTTTCATAATTTTATTCATGCATAAAATGTGAAGAAAGATATATAAAATAAAATATAGGTTTTGTGTGACACCCAGAAATTTTTTTAATTTTCGAGACGAAAATTCTTTCAACTAGGGGATGATGTGACAATCCGTACTTTTCAAGTTAACTCTGTTAATCAAGTCCTGTTAAAGTTAACCTATCTAACCCTATCTCAAAGTTCAAGGACTATTTCTGTCAATATTCTAAACTTTAACTCCAGGTACTAGTTGTGTATTATATCTAAACCTTATGTTGACTTTACAAAGTCAAAATTGAATTCCTGTTGACTTTTGATAGTCAAACTAACACACTCTTAACCCAAACTCAAACCCTAGGGATTGAAACTGCTAGTTCTTAAACTCACATGCATGAAACCTCAAGGACTAAATCTGTATTTAGCCCAATTCTGATTTCGTTGACTTTTGGAAGTCAACCCACATGTTCTAGACTCAAATTCGCATGGTATAACTGAAATTCGTTTGAACTAGTAACTGAAATGCATATTAACACCTTAATCGATCATCATTGAACCAATTAACTTCACCATTATGCGCAAATTAATTCCATTATGGGCATTCAAAGCCGAAACCGTCGATAACGTCCTTCATCCCAATCAAAGTTGATCAATCCGATCATTCACTCTACAATCGAACGTATGCGCACCTCTATCACACCCCTCAGAAGCAATCCCTCACCCCAACTTGATCAGAATCAAAGCTAGAAACGTCGGAGACCAAACCGTGCGGAGTCGGAACCCGAATTTGTCGTTCCTTATCAATCCGATATCGTTTCAGGTAATCAAATACACCTTTAGTTTCGTTTTCTGGTCTACAACTAAAGCCCTAACCTAATTTGGACACACAACATCGAATTAAGCACGAACCCGTACCTAGGGTTCATCTGATTTCGGTTTAGTCGAACTCTAATCCGGACACCACCTCAATCTAATTAATCTACACGTTTAGCTTCGTAATCAGTCACTCATCGAAAGCCCTATGTTTATTTTATCAATTAACACCGAATTGAACTCAACCCCGAATCTAGGGTTTGTTCATGTAGCGAATTGGGGTTTTTGATCCTAGACTCATTCTCAACTCAATAAAATTATGTGGTTAGATTCGCAACCTGTTACTCATTAAAAACCTCTATCAATTTAAATCGGACAACATCGAATTCAACTCAGTTCGTAACCTAGGGTTTGTTCTTGTTTAATTTGGGGATTTTGATCTTAATCGTAACGAAAATCAAATTAAACCGTGTAGATAGATTCGCAAACCTTTGTTGAGTAAATGCCCCATGTTTCCATCGAGTTTTAATATCAGATTTGATCAAATTTATCTCGTATTCATATTGTCGAGTTTTGGTTTTGCAAATAAAAAATTAGCGATTTTAACTTGTTATTTTGGCAATTAAAAGCGATCACAGAATCGCATTACTCTAATGATCAAAACCCCTATGATCCTTTGTTGAATCACGACCGAATCTGAGGGTATTGGGACGGATTCCGAACTAGTATGATTATGGGAGGGGGATTCACTGGACTTGTGAGTTAAACCCATTTTCGTCTATGATCTGTCGCGATGACCCTAGCGGGCGAGTTGGTTAAAGCTTTGGACACACACATAAGAGACCCGGGTTCGAATCCGGTCTCTTGTTTTATTTTTTTGGGCGTTTTTCTTGGATTATTTCCAAATAAAAATAAATCCTATATTATTATACTAAGGCGTTTTAACCCCGTAAAATCAACCGTGGGCTCGGATTTAGATTTTTATAACTCAATTCTATTATTGTTTTGCATTTGCATAATAATATATTATTATAATTTCGAATAAAACAATATCTTAATATTAATTTTAAAACCGTAACTTCAAAATAGTATATTAACATATTATTTTCGCCACGTTAATAAAATTAATATAAACGTTTGAAAATATATAAATAAGATATATTTATTACACACGTTTATGCTCTTGAATAAAATAATAGTTATATTATCTGACGCTTGTGATACTTGTTAAATCTAAAAATAATATATATATATATTATATTATTTTCTTAGACATTATGTAATGACGAAAACGATCGAATATATGTATTATATATTACCATTTGATATTCGTCGCAAATCGTAATTATCTTAATTAGTTAATTTAAAGATCTGTTACTCCCGTGGACACGCTCGTCTACTCCTTAATCGTTAGTGCGTCTTAGGACGTTCAACCTTCCGTGTCATCGTCACAATATTCCATGTTTCCCTAACTATTACGCTTATAATTCTAGGGCATACTTAAGCAGCTCACAGGCAAACACTTGAGGTTCCAAAATCTCTTACTTGTGTGCTACTACCTACAACGCAACGCAAATGAGTTTTCACGGCCCCTTTTTATTGTTTTACAATTGAGGGAGAAAACATGTCGTAAACATTTTTTGTTATGTAATTCATATATGTTATCACTTGTATGACTATGCGTACACATTATCCTTTAAGTCCTCACATCGGACCGTTAATATAAACATAGCGAGGTAATTTGAGTAGTACTACTAGGTTTGACAAACCTCCCGCGTTAGTCGCGCTAACTCGATTGGAGGTCGAACGGGTGAAATATTGACCTAATCATGCACCATGATGGTGGGAGGCATATAAACAGTCAGCTGTCGGTTACGAGCGCATTAGTTAACATGCTTATGGGTTAGCTACCTATTGATTTATATATTGAATGTACATTAACCTATTGATCTTTGTTGCAAACTGAAACCTGTGAACTCACCAACCTCGTGTTGACACTTTTCTTACATGTTTTCTCAGGACGTTAAGCTAAGGCACAGGTGCACGTTAGGACATGCATGGTGTCAACATGATGTATTCAATAATTGTCAATCTACTGATCATTTATTATGTTTCCTTTATTGTTAGGCTTGGGCGCGTTGTTTTGCGCATTTACTTTCTTTATACGCTTCCGCATTTAACTCTGAACTTTTACGATATTACATTTATGTCCCATATAGTGTCGTTCAATGTAACTGATGACTGAGATTCTGGTTTGTCACTTCCCAAACGGTAAAACCCCGTTAGTTGAAATTGGGGGCGTGACATTTTATTAGTTTGAGGTATATTAACTGGTGCTGGTAATTTCTGATACGGAACTGTTAACACGGCACGGAACGACATAGAGTTCACATGTTTCGTATTTGAGCTTAACATGTTTCGTGTATTAAATAGGTCGACACGTTTAAGACACGATAAAAACTGTGTCTTAATAGGTCAAAACTTGTTTAGACGCGATAACAAACCTGTTTGTGTTTTTAAATATTTTAAAAAATATAAATATTTATTTTTTTAGTTATTATAATATTATTTACTTTAAACAAAACCCTAGTTCCATACCATCGTCCATTTGCATCCCGCCTCCCTGTAAAGATACCGTCGTCTTCCTTCTTAGTTCTCGGCAACAAAACCCTAGCTCCCTCATCGTCCCTGCTCGGCTACTCCTCAGTCCTCACTCCCTCATGCGGCCGATGACCTTAGTTCCTTGCGTCCCTCATCGTCCCTGCTCCTCACTCCCTCATGTCGCCGACGACCCTAGCTCTCTCATCGTCCCAGCTCCAGCCCTTTTGATTAGTCCCGACGACCCTAGCTCCCCCATCCCTCATCGTCCCTACTCCCTCATCTCTTCAATCGGCGACCGATATGTAACCGGTGTTAATTTTTTGTAAGAAATCAGTGCTTAATTTTTTGTTTGAGTTTGTTTATGATTCGGATTCAATTCTTTTGTAAGAATTCAGTGGTTAATGTGATAAACAAATTTGTGTCCCTAAACAACTCTTATCGTGTAACCTATTTTTAAACAGGTTCGTGTCTGTGTCTAGAAAAAATGACATGATTGATTAGTTATCATGTCATGTTCGTGTCTATCACTTTAGGTAATCGTGTCTGACTTGTTATGCTAGCTCTGTTATCAACAACATTTTTGGTGTTATTCAACCCACACCACCGTAAATTATGAAGAAAGATAACATATAAGTTTTATTAACCAGTCACCTACTCATTTTCAAACCCAAATTTAAACTAAATTAAATCATAAAAGAAAGGCACTTTTTTTTAACTACGAAATTTTTTAAAAATCAAAATAGGGCACTGGCAAGGAGTTAGGCCCAAACAAACACCCATCATCAAATTACAACATGAAATAAAAAATTACACCAATTCGACCACGCGATACCATCAGCCTTCACCCTATATTTGATCATAAAAAGCTCATTGCCTTTATTTCCTCCAATGCACTCGTGACACAAACCTCTTTATTCTGAAACACCTTTTCATTTCGAGCTTTCCATATACTCCATAAAGTGACAAGAAAAATACCATGAAGAATTCTTTGCTTTTTATCATTTGAGGAGATTGCGAACATGAATTCCAAAAGAGTTTGAAGTGAAGAATTAGGGATCGTCGATACCTTACACCACATTTGAATAAGACTCCAAATCATACTGGAGAAGTTGCAATGAAGCATCAAGTGCACCAAAGTTTCAGGATGACATGAGCAAACCAAACATTGACCTAATCCTCCGCTGTTGATACCTCTTTTCACCAAAGTAGGTAACCTATCCATGGATAGCCTCCAACCAAAGAAGTTAACTTTAACTGACACCCAACCATTCCATTTGAACCACGTGTGGGGCAACTGATTAGTAGAGAATGGAATAGAACCCGTGATCCTCTCATGAAGATTTATAGAAATTTTTGCGAAGTTCCCATCAATAGAAAGAATATTTTTCCATGAACCCGTGATATTAGGCTTAAGAGGCAAATAAAACTGTGCACGGGAATTAAAATGGATAGATTCAATAACCTTAAACCATAAGGATGATCTTTCAACTTTCACCCTCCACCACTATTTTGTCAAGAGAGAAAGGTTCATATCTCTTAGCGAGCCAATCCCCAAAACGCCTTTACTCTTTGGAGATATAATCCTTTGCCAAGAAACCCAATGTACTTTAGCACTTTTACCTTTTTTTTCTCAATAATTAATTTGTGAATTATGATTTATTGTTGGAATAATATATCTAACAAAAAATTCTTTTCTTTCAAACCCTGTTGTTAAAGCATATTTTCCAACGACATGTGCATGTGAATATGAAATATGACAAAACTTAAGTTGTAGATTTTTACACAAAGACAATGTGCACATGTACATAGAATGTAATGCTATCTATTTTTCAACCGACACTATTTTGGTGTTATTCAACCGACACCACCATAAGTTATGAAGAAAGATAACAACATTAAGTTTTGTTAACCAGATGAGTCACCTACTCATTTTCAAGCTCAAATTTAAACTACAGTTAAATCACAAAAGAAAGCACTTAACTCGTATAATATAACATAATACATATCAATTTTATCTTTATTCTCGATAATTAATTTGTGAATTATGATTTATTGTTGGAATAACATATCTAACAAAAAAATCCTTTTCTTTCAAACCTGTTGGTTAAAACATTTTTTCTCACCCACAATGTACATGTGAATGTGAAATTATGATTTATTGTTGGAACCAATATTTGGATTTCTTGTATAATATGTTAAACATATTATAGAGGTGTAAATAAATGAAAATGAAAGTGGAGGGTTTGTTGTAAAAGGTGGACTTTCTTAGTTTTGAAAGGAGTCAAAATTGAAAGTGCAGGGACTAAAGGTGTAAAATCTTATAATCATATTAATTGGGGAAGGGGTTGGCGCATACACACACTCAGTGTTTGTTGTTTTTCATAGAGGAGAAAGAGGAGGAAGGAAGGGATCAAGAAGTTGATAAATTGCATGAAGAATTTAGACGATTTTAAGTGTTCTTATTCTTCAAGATTGCAAGTAAGTAGTTTTATTTTCTTCTAATTCATCATCAATGGTGTTCTTGGTGAGTTTTGGGTAAATTGAGTGTTGGGGCTGTTATGGTTGATTTAAATGGCTAAATACTTGTTAAAAGTAATAACCTAGCTTGATTGAAAGTAATTGGAGGCAGATAACATCATCTAAACATCTAATTTGATGATTCAAGAATTATGGTTCTTGAGGGTGAATTGGGGGTTTTCAATGTAATGATGTTTAAATGATGAATTGGCGGTTGAAAAGTGTCTATAGTGTTAATAGACACATTATTATGTAAGAAACCTTATCCAATTTCATGATTTGAAATTTAGGGTTCTTGAGGTGAAGTTTTGGGGTTTTTTATTGAGATTGTGTAAATAGTGAATTGGTGGCTGGTGAGTGTTTATGGTGTTAATAAACACTATATTTAGTAGAAATCCTCAATCAATTTGTTAAATCAAGAACCTTATGGAATTGGGTGAACTTGGATAAACCTTAAAGGGTCAAAATGGGTTGAAAGGTTTACTTTGGGTGATGGACGTTTGGTTAATGTTGTGTTAACCAAATTAAGTTGGGTGTTGATCTTTAGATCATGGGTGTGTCTTGAATCTCATATTGGTGTGTGGATTGAGATCATAGGATTGCTAATTGCAATTTGATTGTTTAGGTGATCAAGGTATTAAAGGAGCTAGTTTTGAAGACCAAGTGGAATCGTCTCTAGCTAAAGGTAAGTGCTTTGCACTTACTTAATAATGATAGGTGGTAGTAAATGCACATACTTTATATACATGTTGATTTTGTTGATTATCATATATGAAAATGTGTGTATGTTGATTTGGTGAAATTGCATATGGTGTATGTATGCAAAGAGTGGGTGCTTAAGGTGCTTGAGGTCTATGAACCTCACAATGTCGTGGTAATTATAGTCATCTATGGGCCATGCTACAACCCACCTTAACTCACACTGAAACACGTACTAAAACAGGTCAGCTTACGCCAGTCAATCTATTTCCCAAAACACTTTATTAAATGATTTAAATTGAGATATTTACACCCACTATACATACCACATCAATGTACCACACACACACATCACACTTACTTATTCACACCACATCACACCCACACTATTCATTAACTCACATTTCATAAAACCAAATGTTAGCTAACACACGGGTATTAGATATAGTTGAGCCCACACACACTATCATTGTGAGACTCACACTGATTTGCCACCGTTGTGGAATTCACACTGGTTTTACCACTGTTGTGGACTTCACACACTAGTCAACACGTTTCCCACATAGGGGCCACAACATCTCAACAATTTAGCTCAACATTTCTTTTGAAAGCCTTTAAAATACTTTTATCACACTTAGTTAAAACATTTGCTTAACTCACACCACTAATCACACACACATCCCCACACTTTTGGCAACTAACTTACATAGATATGGTTATGTAAGTTCATTCATGCCAGTACAGTTATAAAGGCTCATTCATGTGAACTTTCTCATATAGACTCCCTTACACAAAACAAATGCGTGTAACGTTATCTACACCAGTATATTCACACTAACTCACTAGTATAACCAAATCACACCACTCACTTATAATGCCAATTCTACCTAACCAATCATTAACACACAACTCACTGTTCACACATACATGCATATCATAATCAACACCAAAGATTATATCATGCAACAACACATTAAACATGCACTTCTGGTTATATATCATAACTAAACCCCACACCCAAACCTCAATGTTTATCATGCCGTAACATCACACTTTAACACAAACTGTTCGTATACCCGAACCACCACCATAACACACGTATTAAGCATAAACTAAACGCACATTCAAGGCTAATATACCCACTTTATAATTATATCTAAACCCACTTCCAAAACAACTCGAATCCCATACAATTCATTTTATTGATTAAAACTGTTTATCGCACGTTAACCGTTAAAACCTCTTAAAACACATACTGTACGTAAATCAGCCCAAAACACTTTAAAAACTTGAATAGGACATATAGAACTCACCTAAATTGTACAAAACAATCTCATGCTTTCCACATGCTTGTTTGACCTTGTTTAGGTCAAAACCACCAAACCACTACCGTGTAGCAGCCACCGGCCACTACTGATCGCTACCACCACCTGATTCACTAGAAACCTAATCCGGCTCCTCACCACCTTTTCTCTCTCTAGACCTCACACACACCACCATCGTCGCCTTACGCCGCCAGGAACCACCAACAACCCTTGACCGACTGTGGATTGGAACTACAAACAACCGCTAACCACTGCTGACCTCACTAGTGTGATAACCATAGACCATGACCTAGCTGCTGCTAGCCACCACGCCAATCACCTATGTCGCACACCACCTTACACCACCGCAATTCGTCTCCTATCTATGATCACTCTCTACTTTGTTTCAAGGTGAAGCCGTAATAATGAAGGAGAAGGGATGGATAGAATTGGATGACATGGTAGGATAGGGAAGAAGATAGGAGAGTTTAGTACAAAGCCAAGTCAAACCATTTGAAATTTGAAATTGGTTCTATCTCTTAATCATACTTGGTATTATTTACACATATTTTAATTAATCACTTAAAAACTAATTAATTACTATTTTATATAGTTATTTATATAAAAATTGGCCCAAACAATACGTATATACATACATATATACGACGCGCACACACTTGCACACATACACACTTTCACATGTGAAACAGATACACACTTTAATTTATTAAAAATTAACAACCCCTAAAACCGGGTGTTACAACATTGGATCAACCTATCATTTGACGAAGACTTGGCATAGGGTGTTTTACGGATATTTTGAGTTATATTTTGTTTATACAATTTGGATGGTTTTGTATTTCTTTTGTTAAGACTTTTGCCGTGTATTTGGTTTTGAACAATGGTTTCTCGTGTAATTCCAATAAAGTCACATGCCTTGACTTTTAGGTATGACATGTGACAATCCGGACTTTCAGGTTAACTCCGTTAACCAAATCCAGTTAAAGTTAACCTAATTAACTTAACTCAAACCTCAGGGACTAATTCTGTCATTATCTCAACTAAAACTACAAGGACTAAATGTGTAATTAGGCAAAACTCTATCCTGATGACTTTGGAAAGTAAAACAATCATATTCTTAACTCATCTCAAACCTCAAGGACCAAATCTGACATTATCTAAACCTCATTACACTTGAAACTACAGGGACTGATTGTGCAATTAATCAAATTTCAATCTGTTGACTTCTCAAAGTCAAAATCAAATAGATTTTGTTCCTGTTGACTTTTGGAGTCAAACCCGTAACCACATTCAATCCAATTCAAGCTCCACGATCGTTTTCGGTTTGACTTTGTAACTGTTTTGCAAATCAAGGTCATTAACGATTGTTATTACAGCTTTAATCATCCATCAATCGTGAATTAAACCAATTTATGGACATTCAAGTCAAAACCGTCGACCATTACCTTATGCGCACCAAATTCGTTTAAGTTCTGTGTTAATATCACAATTGAACAAACTTCACACCTTATTCGCACTCCCCTGAAACTTCTACACACATTAAACTCACCGGAGACGCAGCCAGGGATGCTGGAGGCTCGGCCATTCGAAGTCGAACCTGCATTTGATCGAACACAGTCAACCTGTATCCCATTCTGGTAACTAATCACATCTTTAGTTTCGTTTTCACTCCTAGAACATAAGCCCTTTCATAGTCAGGGCTTACATTATCGAATTAACCACGATCCGATCCTAGGGTTCTTGACACATTCGGGTTTAATCAAACTCTAACCTAGACACGATTTAAATCCAATTACTTTATATGGTTAGTTTCGCAAAATTAAATTAGGGGTTTTGATCCTAACGACCACCTCAATCAAATTAAACCACAGGGTTAGATTCGCAACCCTCTGTTTGTCAAAAGCACTATGATTCCAATCATTTCTATTATAAAAATCGACAGATTCGAATTCATGCTAGAACCTAGGGTTTTTGGGATTTCAGTCAAGTACTAAACCTATCTAAATCTGTTAGTTTTGCAATTAAACCCGACCTCAGGATCGCAATACCCCGTCAAACAAAAACCCTAATCTATTTTGTTTGATCAAAACACAATTCGTTGGAATCGGGGAGGATTTGTTCCGGCTATGCATAGGAAGGAAGAACTCAAGGAGTTTGGGTGTTTAAAATATTTGAAACTGAGTTACTGTGCGATGACCATAGCGGGCGGATTAGTTAAGGTGTTGGTGTGTGGTGGAGGAGACCCGGGTTCGAGTCCCTCCACCCCCCATGTCGTTTTTAATTTTTTTTTTATACATTATTTTAATATAAAAACAATTCCCATATTAATATATTAACATATTAATGCATTTTTAAGCCTCGAAAACCACCCGTAGGCTCGGGTTTGGTTTGACAACCCATTTTTAATGATTTTATCACTTTTTTAAAATAATACATTTATATTATTTTTGACCCATTACTGCTATTAAAAATAATATATTTATATATTATTTTCGCCTCGTTTATAAACCTCGTGTAACGTTTTCAAACTAATAAATAATATAATTATTTATATTATTTACCCCCTTTTATATCCTTGAACAAAAATAATATATTTATTATTTTTGCCACGATAATTATTAAATGTGAAATTCTCTAAACTTAAAAATAATATATTAAGTTATATTATTTTCTTAAGCCATTATTATAGGCACAAACGTACGAATTTATTTATTTATTTATATTATTCGTAATTAGAGACGTTCGACACGTAACGCATTTATCTTAATTAGTATATTAAGAAAATCTCTTATTCTCGTGAACAAGTTCGTCTACTCTTTAATCTGTAGTGCGTCTTTGGACGTTCAATCATCCATGTCATCGTCACAAAAATCTCATTGTATCCCTAACTATTATGCTTATAATTTTAGGGCATACGTAAACAGTTCACAGACAAACTCTTGTGTTTCCTACTTGCATCCTTGTGTGGTGCTATCTACTGATCGTACACAACTCAGGTGAGTTTTACTTATTTTCCTATTGGGGGATAAACATGCATGCACACAAACATTATTTTACTTGTTTTCCTGTTGAGGAGAAACATGCATACACACAAACAGTATTTTACTTGTTTTCCCGTTGGGGAGAAACATACATACAAACGAATATAATTTTACTTGTTTTCCCGTTGGGGAGAAACATGCGTACAAACAAACATCATTTTACTTGTTTTCCCGTTGGGGAGAAACATGCATACGAACAGACATCCGTTACTTGTCTTCCAGTCAGGGAGAGACATACACACGGACATGCAGTGTTGTAAAAATCGCGCATAGGCGCCGATTAGTTGCTAGACGGCTCGTTAACGACTAATTTTGGCCTAGTAGGTCCAAAAATCGCTAGGCGGTCCAAATCGCGCCTAGGCGGGCCTAGGCGGCCAGATTCCGGCGAAAACCTGAAATTTCCGGCCAAATTCCGGCGAAAACCTGAAATATCCGGCCAAATTCCGGAGAAAACCTTTGGTGTGGTTTAAAAATGAACATTTTTATAAAAATTACATATAAAAATCTGTGTATATATATAAAAAACTAAAAATTACATATAAAAATTCTAATCCGATTAATCCCGCCTAGGACCCGATTAATCCTGCCTAGGCCTAGGCCCTACCTCACCTACCGACTAGCGCCTAGCGATTTTTACAACCATGCGGACATGGATCAAATAGTATTTCATTACCACTTGTGTACTTAAGCGTAAACACTATCATGAAAGTCCTCACATCGAACCGTTAATATGGAGTTAGCGAGGTAATTTGAGTAGTACTACTGGGTTTGACAAACCCCACCCGCGTTAGTCGCGCTAACTCGATTGGAGGTCGAACGGGTGAAATATTGACCTTAACACATTAGTCAGAGTTGATAGACCTTGCTGGAGGCAAACAAACAAACACTGTCAGCTTCGGTTGCAAGCGCTTTAGTAAGACATGAACATAGGCTAGCTACCTATAGATATGCATATTGAATGTACATAATCTGGCAAACGCTCTCATTGCAAACTTGAAACCTGTGAACTCACCAACCTCGTGTTAACATTTTTCTTACATGTTTCTCTGGTCGCTTTGGCACAGGTTGCACACTTAGGACATGCATGGAGTCCTACTGTCATATCATTCATTTCAAACATTTTAAACAGTTTACTTATTTACATTGATTGACGCTTGTTACGTGTATTTACTTTCGTTTAACGCTTCCGCATATTTACTCTGAACCTTATACTTTTATGAAATGTTATTTGGAGTCTCATATAGAGTCGTTTGAAGTAGCTAATGTCTGAGATCCTGGTTTGTCACGTCCCAAACGGTAAAACTCCGTTAGTGGAATTTGGGGTGTGACAGATTGGTATCAGAGCCATTGGTTATACCGAACTAGGAATTGCTTACTAGACTATAACCCACACACATTAGTTACACGACACAGACACTCATACATGCTACACGTAGTATCTACACATACATTGCATTGCATGCATGTTGACATCATCCATATCACCCTCTACTGATGAGGGGCAAGTCATTTGCATTGCATCATCATTCCCAGTGGTGACACTCGTGGGATCACCAAAACAACATCCACTCCCGTCCGAGGGCAGCAACATGGAGCCTTCGGATGAGTCACTCACACCACCATCATTTTCACCTTTGTTACACCATCGGAGCCGAATATGACACCGGCTTGAGCCTATCGATGATACAATCGGGAATGGTGGGCCTTCTCAAGTCCGTGTTGGGGACGACACACAACACTAACACATGTCTCTTTGGGAGATGATTTCATCGGGGGCGAGTCCCTCCTGCACCCACTAGCAACTATATCCCGACCACACTAGCTTTACTCTACTTCAAGCCTAGACCCGTGGGCCTCGCTTGAGGTACGTCGTGTGAAGGCAGACCGTTGCACGCATTATTGCAGAATCCATTGACACATAGATGTCATCACTTTCCCGAGTCGTGGGCTCGCGCTTTGGTCGATATTATGTTGAAGAAAGATTGACCACAAGGTTGAGAACGCCTTGCACATTGCATACCCAAATCCTATCCTGACTCAGTTGGAAGGACGGCTACGTTGCCTCTTCCAGTAACACATATCCATGAACTAGTTTCACTTCTCGAAGTCGCATTTCGCGTGCATGATTTCATCTATAATCCGCTGGATTGGACCATCGTGGTGTATTTCAACTCGAGTGAATACTCGGATCAAACGATTCTTGACTACTCATCCTGATATGAGTTCTAGTTGATCAACTTATGGTTGATGACTAAGTCTCTCGATGAATTATCATATCTGACAACACTCTGTACTCGGCAATACAAACTAAAGGACATTTTGACACATGACAGGGAGAACTAGGGTGAGCATGCAAAGCAAATTATCATTATAGGTGCACACGTAATAGTAATTTGAGGTGCATGTAAGTCCTGGTGAAACCTAGTGTGTGGATAAATAGTCCTAATCAGTGATTTACAGACTTAAGTTTCCACTGTCCGTAGAAATTCTCGTAACCCACTCAACGACTAGTTGGTATCGTTAAACTTATTTAACAGTTGATAGACGAGACTATCATGTTGAAGGTATTTACGAACACACTGAACTATCATCCATAGGATCCATCATTTGATTTCACTCATGTAAGAGCCTTAGTGAACTTAAGACTCTCATCCAGACTTGATTAATGAAACCATCTCGGTTGAACCTCTAATAGAACCTCGTGCTAAAACCACCGACTCCAACTATGTAAGCGGAAATTGGGAATTCTTACTAAACTAACACGTTATTCCTTACACCCCAATAATAGATTCCATTTGACCTTGTTACCTCATCCTGTGACCAATATTCAGTTTAATTTGATTTATACCATAGGATATTCAACTCTATAAACGGGCTTATCTCTTCACGAAATGATCCAGTTGTTCTAATGACATTAGAAAACGGGGATTTAATCTAACCAACCATCGGTTGAACGCGACTACTTAAACAGACATCCTATCCCTTATGTTACTGAATCTGTATCTCATTAAATTTCTTTTCCTACATGTGAACCTCTTCCCTCAGCCTTTGTGTTGACCGACGCTTACCTTATAAGCGCAGGTCTCACTAGAAGTCTCAGCGTGACTTCACGAATTTCATGTTAGTGTTTTCGTACTCCAACCCTACTAGAAGCTAAGTACACCATAGAAATAGCTGATGGACAGATAATTGAAGCAACTCACATTCTTAAGGGACGTAAACTTGAATTGGCTGGTCATAAACTTGACATTGACCTCATGCCGGTAACACTGGTAGTTTTGATGTAATTGTCGGAATGGAATGATTATCTAAGAACCAAGCCGAGATTACCCGTCGGGAGAAAATTGTTTGCCTTCCTCTCTCTAGTGGAGAAATCCTCTCTGTCTAAGGCGAAAAGAATGGTGTTGTTATGGGCATCATATCTTTCATGAAAGCACAAAAAGTGTCTACGTAAGGGTCATACTGCTATTTTAGCTCTCGTCGCCGAGCAGCTATCTGAGGAGAAGAAGATTGATGACATCCCGATCGTTCTTGATTATCCAAAAGTATTTCCCGAAGACTTACCTGGTCTTTCACCACATCGTCAAGTTGAATTCCAAACTAATCTAGCACCCGGAGCAGCGCCTATTGCTCGGGCACCTTACAGACTTGAACCCAGTGAATTGCAAGAGCTATCTACACAACTACAAGAGTTGTTGGATAAAGGTTTCATTCGACCAAGCTCATCGCCATGGGGAGCTCCAGTCCTGTTTGTCAAGAAGAAGGACGGGACCTTCCGCATGTGCATCGACTACCGTGAGCTAAACAAAGTGACGATCAAGAACCGACATCCTTTACCCCACATTGATGACCTGTTTGATCAAATTCAAGGATCAAGCTTTTATTCCAAGATCGACCTTAGGTCCGGTTATCATCAATTGAGAGTTCGAGAAGAAGACATCTCAAAGACTGCATCCAGAACTAGGTATAGCCATTACGAGTTTATGGGCATGTCATTTGGACTGACCAAAGCACCCGCGGTATTCATGGACCTCATGAATCGTGTGTGTAAACCATACCTTGATCAGTTCGTCATTGTCTTCATTAATGATATCCTCATCTATTCCAAGAAAAGGGATGAACATGAGGAACGTCTTCTTTTGATTCTGGAATTGCTGAAACAAGAGCAATTGTATGCAAAACTTTCCAAGAGAGAATTCTGGATTCGCGAGGTACAATTCTTAGGACATGTAGTCAATGAGACGGGAATACATGTCGACCCATCAAAAATAGAAGCAATCAAGAATTGGGCGGCACCGACGACTCCAACTGATGTGCGACAATTTCTGGGATTGGCTGGCTATTACCATTGTTTCATTGATGAATTTTCCAAGACTGCTCAACCCCTCACTGCCTTAACTCAAAAGGGTAAACCCTACTACTAGGGTGACACCCAAGAGTCATCATTCCAACTTCTTAAACATAAACTCTGCAGTGCACCCATCCTATCTCTTCCGGAGGGAAACGAATGATTTTGTGGTGTATTGTGATGCATTAATTCAAGGTCTTGTGAGAAAGTCATTGCATATGCCTCTCGTCAATTGAAAATACATGAGAAAAACTACACAACGCATGACTTAGAGTTGGGAGCAGTGGTGTTTGCGCTAAAGATATGGAGACATTACTTGTACGGTACCAAGTGCACAATTTACACCGATCACAAGAGTCTTCAGCATATCTTCGAACAAAAAAGAGTTGAACATGAGACAGCGAAGTTGGGTTGAACTCTTGAACGATTATGACTGTGCAATCAGATACCATCCAGGGAAGGCTAATGTGGTAGCCGATGCCCTAAGTCGTAAGGAAACCAAACCCAAACGTGTTCTTGCACTACAACTCACTATACACACCGGATTACCTGACAAAATCCGTAGTGCTCAACTCAAAGCCCTAAAAGAGGAAAACCTACCATTAGAAGGCACCCGTGGTATGGAGGAACAATTTGAAGTTAAGTCAGATGGCATTCGCTACTTCGCGGAGCGAATATGGATTCTAGTGTTCGGGAATTTAAGAGAACTTGTCATGGATGAAGCGCACAAATCCCGATACTCCGTTCATCCAGGTTCTGATAAGATGTACCACGACCTTAAGGTGTTATATTGGTGGCCAAAGATGAAATCCGATATAGCCACCTATGTGAGCAAGTACCTAACCTGCTTAAAGGTCAAAGTGGAATACCAAAAGCCTTCTGGTCTACTTCAACAACCAGAAATCCCAATGTGGAAATGGGAACAGATTTCCATGGACTTCATAACTAAGCTACCCTGAACCCCTAGCGGATGCGACACCATCTGGGTGATCGTAGATCGCTTGACTAAATCTGCACACTTCCTTGTAATTAAAGAAACTGATAATATGGAAAAACTCACTCGAATTTACTTGAAGGAAGTAGTATCTTGGCACGGCGTGCCAATCTCTATTATTTCGGATCGAGACGCTCGATTCACCGCTAGATTCTGGCAATCTCTACACAAAGCACACGTCTAGACATGAGTACAGCATATCATTCGCAAACCGATGGTCAAACGGAACGTACCATCCAAACCCTTGAAGACATGCTACGAGCTTGTGTGATCGATTTCGGTAACAGCTGGGAAACTCACTTGCCTTTAGTGGAGTTCTCCTACAATAATAGTTATCACACTAGCATTAAAGCAGCACCATTCGAGGCATTGTACGGACGTAAATGCCGATCTCCTATCTGTTAGGCTGAAGTTAGGGATAGCCAACTTACGGGTCCTTAACTTGTGTTTGAAACTTCTGAAAAGATTGTTCAAATCCGAAACCGTAGGGCTGCAGCTCGTGATCAACAAAAGAGCTATGCCGACAAGCGTCGTAAACCCTTAGAGTTTCAAGTTGGTGATATGGTCTTACTGAAAGTCTCACCTTGGAAAGGTGTAATCCGCTTCGAGGAGTGAGGCAAACTGAATCCTCGTTATGTTAGACCGTTCAAGATAGTGAAGAGAATTGGCCCAGTAGTGTATCAGCTGGACCTACCTGAAGGACTTAGTGGTGTACACGATGTCTTTCATGTGTCGAACTTGAAGAAATGTCTAACAGACGAAACACTCACGGTTCCTCTTGAGGAACTACACGTCGATGAACAACTGCGGTTCGTTGAAGAACCGGTAGAAATCATGGATAGGGAAGTCAAAACGCTCAAACGCAGTAAAATCCTTATTTTCAGAGTTCATTGGAACTTGAAACGCGGACCGGAAATCACATGGGAGCGCGAGGATCAGATGATGCACAAGTATCCTCATCTGTTCAAAGCAATCCCCGTCAAACACTTAAGGTACTATTCTAATTTGAAAATTCTTTCAACTAGGGGATGATGTGACACCTCAGAATCTTTCTTTATTCTAATTTTCGGGACGAAAATTATTTCAACTAGGGGATAATGTGACAATCTGGACTTTCAGGTTAACTCCGTTAACCAAATCCAGTTAAAGTTAACCTAATTAACTTAATTTAAACCTCATGGACTAATTCTGTCATTATCTCAACTAAAACTACAAGGACTAAATGTGTAATTAGGCAAAACTCTATCCTGATGACTTTTGAAAGTAAAACAATCATATTCTTAACTCATCTCAAACCTCAAGGACCAAATCTGACATTATCTAAACCTCATTACACTTGAAACTACAGGGACTGATTGTGCAATTAATCAAATTTCAATCTGTTGACTTCTCAAAGTCAAAATCAAATAGATTTTGTTCCTGTTGACTTTTGGAGTCAAACCCGTAACCACATTCAATCCAATTCAAGCTCCACGATCGTTTTCGGTTTGAATTTGTAACTGTTTTACAAATCAAGGTCATTAACGATTGTTATTACAGCTTTAATCATCCATCAATTATGAATTAAACCAATTTATGGACATTCAAGTCAAAACCGCCGACCATTACCTTATGCGCACCAAATTCGTTTAAGTTATATGTTAATATAACAATCGAACACACTGCACACCTTATTCGCACTCCCCTGAAACTTCTACACACATTAAACTCACCGGAGACGCAGCCAGGGACGCCGGAGGCTCGGCCATTCGAAGTCGGACCTGCATTTGATCGAACACATTCAACCCGTATCCCATCCTGGTAACTAATCACATCTTTAGTTTCGTTTTCACTCCTAGAACATAAGCCCTATCATAATCAGGGCTTACATTATCGAATTAACCACGATCTGATCCTATGGTTCTTGACACATTCAGGTTTAATCGAACTCTAACCTAGACACGATTTAAACCCAATTACTTTATATGGTTAGTTTCGCAACACTCTAATTAGTAAAAGCCCTATGACAATTTTATCAAACATCATCGTTTTGATCAAGATCTTCAATCTAGGGTTTGTTCATAAATTAAATTGGGGGTTTTGATCCTAACGACCACCTCAATCAAATTAAACCACAGGGTTGGATTCGCAACCCTCTGTTTGTCAAAAGCACTATGATTCCAATCATTTCTATTATAAAAATCGACAGATTCGAATTCATGCTAGAACCTAGGGTTTTTGGGATTTCAGTCAAGTACTAAACCTATCTAAATCTGTTAGTTTTGCAATTAAACCCGACCTCAGGATCGCAATACCCCGTCAAACAAAAACCCTAATCTATTTTGTTTGATCAAAACACAATTCGTTGGAATCGGGGAGGATTTGTTCCGGCTATGCATAGGAAGGAAGAACTCAAGGAGTTTGGGTGTTTAAAATATTTGAAACTGAGTTACTGTGTGATGACCATAGCGGGCGGATTAGTTAAGGTGTTGGTGTGTGGTGGAGGAGACCCGGGTTCGAGTCCCTCCACCCCCCATGTCGTTTTTAAATTTTTTTTTATACATTATTTTAATATAAAAACAATTCCCATATTAATATATTAACATATTAATGCATTTTAAGCCTCGGAAACCACCCGTAGGCTCGGGTTTGGTTTGACAACCCATTTTTAATGATTTTATCACTTTTTTAAAATAATACATTTATATTATTTTTGACCCATTACTGCTATTAAAAATAATATATTTATATATTATTTTCGCCTCGTTTATAAACCTCGTGTAACGTTTTCAAACTAATAAATAATATAATTATTTATATTATTTACCCCCTTTTATATCCTTGAACAAAAATAATATATTTATTATTTTTGCCACGATAATTATTAAATGTGAAATTCTCTAAACTTAAAAATAATATATTAAGTTATATTATTTTCTTAAGCCATTATTATAGGCACAAACGTACGAATTTATTTATTTATTTATATTATTCGTAATTAGAGACGTTCGACACGTAACGCATTTATCTTAATTAGTATATTAAGAAAATCTCTTATTCTCGTGAACAAGTTCGTCTACTCTTTAATCTGTAGTGCGTCTTTGGACGTTCAATCATCCATGTCATCGTCACAAAAATCTCATTGTATCCCTAACTATTATGCTTATAATTTTAGGGCATACGTAAACAGTTCACAGACAAACTCTTGTGTTTCCTACTTGCATCCTTGTGTGGTGCTATCTACTGATCGTACACAACTCATGTGAGTTTTACTTATTTTCCTATTGGGGGATAAACATGCATGCACACAAACATTATTTTACTTGTTTTCCTGTTGAGGAGAAACATGCATACACACAAACAGTATTTTACTTGTTTTCCCGTTGGGGAGAAACATACATACAAACGAATATAATTTTACTTGTTTTCCCGTTGGGGAGAAACATGCGTACAAACAAACATCATTTTACTTGTTTTCCCGTTGGGGAGAAACATGCATACGAACAGACATCCGTTACTTGTCTTCCAGTCAGGGAGAGACATACACACGGACATGGATCACATAGTATTTCATTACCACTTGTGTACTTAAGCGTAAACACTATCATGAAAGTCCTCACATCGAACCGTTAATATGGACTTAGCGAGGTAATTTGAGTAGTACTAATGGGTTTGACAAACCCCACCCGCGTTAGTCGCGCTAACTCGATTGGAGGTCGAACGGGTGAAATATTGACCTTAACACATTGGTCAGAGTTGATAGACCTGGCTGAAGGCAAACAAACAAACACTGTCAGCTTCGGTTGCGAGCGCTTTAGTAAGACATGAGCATAGGCTAGCTACCTATAGATATACATATTGAATGTACATATTCTTGCAAACGCTCTCATTGCAAACTTGAAACCTGTGAACTCACCAACCCCGTGTTGACATGTTTATTACATGTTTCTCAGGTCGCTTTGTCACAGGTTGCACACTTAGGACATGCATGGAGTCCTACTGTCATATCATTCATATCAAACATTTTAAACAGTTTACTTATTTACATTGATTGACGCTTGTTGCGTGTATTTACTTTCGTTTAACGCTTCCACATATTTACTCTGAACCTTATACTTTTATGAAATGTTATTTGGAGTCTCATATAGAGTCGTTTGAAGTAGCTAATGTCTGAGATCCTGGTTTGTCACGTCCCAAACGGTAAAACTCCGTTAGTGGAATTTGGGTGTGTGACATGACAATCCAACAATATTAGAAATTTGAGTGGTTTTTAAACGAGCAGTCATATCGGTACACTAGCCCCATTTATTTCAGGCACGAGACGCAATAAGGGCCGTATTATCTTTTTCCCCTACAATTGGGGCCGTATGGGGTGTATCTTTCACTCATACAAGCATATATTACCTTTTCTAACCAATAAACAAGCAACTGATATGATACGTACATCACTAACTGATACAATACTATCTGTATTATCCTTTTCGCCAACCATACCGACCGTATGATAACGTCATTCAGTGTCTTGACGTCGTCAACCGAGGTAGCTATAACACCACCCTTTTAAATTTAACTTTTTAAGTTTTTTTTTTGAAAGACAAATTTCTTTATTCGTATAAGAGTGGGACTTGAATCCATTACCTTCTCAAGATGTTTCTAGAGAATTTTCCTCTACCACCAACCTCAGTGCCATTTAACTTTTTAAGTAATCTATAAGTTGAATAAGAGGCGGCGGTTTGTGTTCCGTTAGATTTTCCCTCTCATCAACTTACTTTCAAGAAACTTATAGTGACCCCCACAACTCTACAACTTTCAACTTAACCGCCAATCAACTTCCCTCTCATTAATCAGTTTGGCTTCCGTTGTTTTCGTCCCCATGTGCTTACTTACAAACCCTAATTTAATCCTTTATAATTCAATTTCAATGCTTATCAATTCACCACATGTCACCCTTCCGTCTCCTGTCGGCCATCACAATCCACCAAATATTCTATCTTCCACGCATCTCAATTTTTTAATCCCGGCCGATGGCGCCGCCCTTGTGCATATTAGTGACCGGTGGTGCCGGATATATAGGGAGTCACACGGTGTTGCAGCTGCTGTTAGATGGTTACAACACGGTGGTGGTTGACAATTTAGATAATTCCTCTGAAGTAGCCATCACTCGAGTTCGAGAACTCGCCGGAGATCGTGCACATAACCTAGCTTTTCACAAGGTATATTTTGCTTTATGTGTAAATTTTCACTTATTTAATTTATTTATTAGTTAGGTGCTTAATTGCTCCAATTTTTATATGAATTCCCCTTTTCGGATAGTATCGAATTGTAATATTACGTGTCTGTATTAGATCAATTGTAATTAGAGTTAATAGAAGTATATAACCTTCTCTTGTAACCTATTTGTTTAGACAATTATCAATACAACTCACAATTACACACACTTAAGCTGTTTGTAGCTTCAACTGTTCAAATTATATGAAACAGTATACCATGTCACTGGAAATATGTTTAATCATTTTTCACCATTATTGTTATTTTATTTTATTTAATCTGTTTTTTTATATATTAAACCAAGTAACACTAGAATTTCCAACTCTTGTGCTTCACTGCAGACGGACATCCGGGATAAGCCTGCATTGGAGCAGCTTTTTGCTTCTACAAAGTATGCATATCTTTTCACTAAAGTTATCTAACCATTGATTTGATTCTTGTTTTCTGCTGATTTATAACCCTTTTCGCAAGATTATTACATAATTCAAAATCTGAAAACACTCGAGTAAAACCATGTTCAAATAACCAACTTTGGCATCATTACCGATTCTGGTGGCAATATAGGATTGATGCAGTTATACATTTTGCTGGATTAAAGGCGGTTGGTGAAAGTGTGCAGAAGCCTTTGATGTATTATAACAATAATATCATTGGTACGATAACTCTCTTGGAAGTTATGGCTACCTATGGATGCAAGAAGGTATCTCAGTTATTCTTACTTGCTTATTGAACTTGCATTTGCTAAATTGACTCCCTCTTTGTGGGTCCTATCCAGTTTCTAGTTTCTATTTTCTACTAAATTGGACCCACACTGTTGCACACAATGTATGACAAAATATGTTGAAATTAAATCGTTTAAATGGATTAGAGAGTGCTAAAACATTTATATATCTATTATTTGAACATTTCAGCTTGTGTTTTCATCATCGGCTACTGTTTATGGTTGGCCAAAGGAGTTACCATGCACAGAAGAGTTCCCCTTGTCTGCAGCCAACCCGTATGGACAAACCAAGGTATTATATTCTTGATAATTTTAATTTTTAATATATTTTGAGGCGTAACTACTAACTGGTAGTTTGGTCAAAGTCAGGTGTTAATTTTAGCAATTGGATTCCATGCATTAGTTTAATATACATGACTACATGTCACATTACCTATATACCTTTTTGGCTCTTTTAAACTAAAGTTTGGATGATTTGTTAATTTCCATGGCAATGGTTTCTTTTTAGCTTAAGTTCTTGATTCGGCTCATCTGACCCGTTTGAGATAAATCCTATCCCAAAGCAAATCATTCATACATAAATTGATCAAAATTGCCAAGTTTAACTAATAAATTAAACCCCTTCAGCTTATGATCGAGGAGATATGCCGAGATATATATGCTTCAAATCCTGAGTGGAAATTCATATTATTACGGTATTTCAACCCTGTTGGAGCACATCCTAGTGGCCAAATTGGTGAAGATCCTCATGGAATCCCAAATAATCTTATGCCTTTTATTCAACACGTTGCTGTTGGTAGGCGACCTGCACTCCAATTATATGGAACTGATTACTCCACAAAAGATGGAACCGGGGTATGCTTTGGTTTCCATTCTATCTTTAACTTCTTTTACTTAAAAGGGTATTGAATTGTTAATAACATTTAATGGTTTCCTTGATGCAATTCTAATTTTGTCTACTAATCTTTTTTTTTTTTAATAATTATCAGGTACGTGATTACATCCATGTTGAAGATTTAGCAGATGGCCATAAGGCTGCGTTGACAAAACTTTCTGATCCTAAAATAGGTTGGTCTTTTAGCCATTTTTGCTGTCTGATAAGCAAAGTTTAAGTTGCACGCATCTATGCATAAACGGTGGATTCATGACTATAATCGCGTGTCAGCTTGTTGACATAAAGTTCCCTGGTTTTATTGTTTTTTTAGGTTGTGAAGTTTATAACTTAGGAACAGGTAAAGGGACATCAGTTTTGGAGATGGTATCAGCATTTGAAAAGGCTTCAGGAAAGGTACTGCACTTTTGAAGATTACTTAACTTTATTAGAGTGTTTTAGACTGATGTTTGACAAATAGTCAAACACTTGATTTGGACTGGACTAACTGCAAGTCAACTGTTGCAAATTTTGATAATTTATCTCTAGATTACATTAAATGTTATATGTTTTGATATTGATCCTCCAGAAAATCCCGTTAGTAAAGACCGGGCGACGATCTGGTGATGCTGAGATTGTTTATGCATCAACAGCAAAAGCAGAACACGAGTTGAATTGGAAGTAAGTGTTCATCTAGCAACTTCAAACCCATTTATTTTTAGTGTAATGACATATTTTTTAATAATATTTAATTATTTATAAAAAGTAATAATGGAAAAATTATATTTATGGGTAGCCAGGTATCCGATCTGACCCAAAACTATTTTGACCCGTTACCAGGGCCGGCCCCGAGAATCCTCGAAACGTTTTGGGCCCGGGACAAGTAATAAAAAAGCGGGCCTCAATAAAAAAATTTATATGTAATGGGTTTAAATATATACATTTTTGTGTCTTTTTTTGTTTTGGTTTAATACTTTAAACAATTATGGGTTTTTGTGGGACAACCTTTTAAAGAGAGAAAAAAAAAGAAGAGAAGAGAAAAGAATAAATAGGACACATGAAAAATAAATAGTGTTGTTGCCAAGACTTGAACCTGTGATCTTTACATTTTCTTGCAATGGTATTTCCAATTGCACTAAGGAAACTTTGATGTACACAAAATGGATGTATAAACTAAATATACTATTTAAAATATATACAAAATTTTTAAAAACTTCGGGTCTTTCGAAAGACCGGGCCTGGAGCCGTGGCCCACCCTGCCCATCCCTTTGGGCCGGGCCTGCCCGTTACCCAACTCGCCTACCTAATCAACCAACTTTACAAATTAGATTACATATCTCGATTTTTGAGGCGTTGGTTATGTATATATTGGGTTGTAATTGCAGAGCAAAGTATGGAATAGAGGAGATGTGCAGAGATCAATGGAACTGGGCCAGCAAGAACCCGTACGGTTATCAACCCGAACCGAAGTGAATGAATAAATGGTCATATGTTATGCTTTTAGTGGTTTTCATTTGCTTACACCTGAAAAATGTAAAAATAGAGTTTTATAGAGAACAAAAAGGAAATAGTTAAGATGTTCATATCCAGAACCCCCTCCCTTCCTCTGTTATAGCTTCTTGTACATGATATCCCAATGTTATCTTCAGGTGAAATAATTATATGTTTATGTTTACTTACATGTTTAATGTGATATTATTCTTGCTATGTATATTCTATGAAATATGTTTTTAACGGGTCTGATTCACTATTGATTACAACGGTTTGCAGTACACATGTTAATTGTTGTAAGTTTAAGGCGGCATTGTAATGGGTTTTGACGGACGTGTTTATATCGGTGTGTCTAACTTTGTAGGTTTGATGGACAATTGTAATGTGTTTAAGCAAACAAGTTTTATAATAGTAAGTCAAACTTAACAAAAGTTTAATTCATTATTGTAATAAAAATTTGATGTATAACTGTATAAGCATACAAGTTCAACTTCATAGGCTTGATTTACTGATGTAACAAGTTTATATAATGGGTGCATGTGTACCATTTACAGTAACTAAATTCTTGTGGTAATTCATTGGTTGGGTTCACTTCCTCTGTAATTATTTTATATTATTATAAACTAATCAAAATGATAAAACCTATAAAAAAACATACGGTCAAATGTAAAATTGTTAAAAGTGGTCAAAGTTTGTTGCTGTTGTTGGTGGCGTCAGTGGTGTTGGTGCTATCGGTCTTGTTCAGTTGTTGTTGTTAGTCATATAATTATTTTATAATACTGTGAACTTTTAAAAAAATTATAAAACTTTTAACATAAAGTATATTTTTTTATAATTGGAAACCTGTCATAAGGTGGAGTCCGTGGTTCACTCAAACATTTGGACGGTGGATAGAGATGACAGAAAGACTTGAACCTGATGAGGAAAATCGAAACCCAAAGCATTTGGGAGGATATGTAACGAGACAAGTATTTTGTTAAGGAAACATGTAGAGATTTATTAAAAAAAATTATTGGGTTTGGGTTTGGGCATGAGCATGGTATTATACATGTGAAACCAAATATATTATACTAGTGTTAGAACCCGTGTATTACACGGGGTTGAATAAAAATACAATGTTAAATGAAAAAATGATGAATATAATTCATAAATTAGTAAATATTTCTTTGTATACAACGTTGGATGTTTTATCTGAAAATTTTCCATCTTTATCTAAGACTAAAAGTTTTAACCTGTCTCTGCTTTTAACTCTGGAAAGTGTCACATATATTTGCCCATGAGTAAAAACCGGTTGACTCAAGAACAATTCAACCCTTGATAATGACTGACCCTAACTCTTATTTATTGTCATTGCGAAATAAACAATTATTGGAAACTGTCTTCTTTGTAGTTTGAAATAAATTCGTTTGTCTGAATGTGTCAAATTAATTCTTAGAATAAAGGTACGAGTTCCAATATTACTACCAGAAATTATCTCCGCCTCAATAACACGACTACTGAGAGATATGACTTGTAATCTAGTTCCATTACATAGACCATTTTTTGTCAATATTTCTTAAAAGCATTATTATTTAGTGCCAATTGAAAAGGCAAAACATCAATTATGAATTTGATTTTAGCTCTATAACCTAACCGAGCCGGCCCATTCTCACACATACAGTTGCAATGAGATTTAGATATTTCTTGAAAGCAGTAGCGGAGCCAGGAATTTTTTCTAATGGGTTAGTAAGACTAAGAAGTATTTAAGAAGTATGATAAGTTTAGGGTTTCATACACAACTCAATCATCAACCAGGCTAAGTTGTGAAACATAATTGATGTGGTCAAGACTGCAGTTAAAAATTTTCAATAAGACTACTTTGGTAGATGAAATGGATTCTTTGTAGAAACATATCCTAAAGACTTCAAAAAAAAATCAAGAAATAAAGGACAGTTGTTAAGTGAATTATTATGTACTTACATGAACCCACCATGCACATCAACATGAATGCAGTCAGTCTCGATACAACTTTGATATAAAGTTTAAAATATTTAAGATTTAAAACACATTTTTTGGTTTATAAAGGAGTAGTTAACCTCTTTATTAGTAACATAAACCACACTATTGCTTAATATAATTGCACCATGGCCTTTTTAAATTATATATTTTTCAAAAGTTCCATGTGGCAAAAACGTCACTTCATCAAGGAACCAATTTGAGGTCACTTTTACATCAAATAGTAATGAACTAAACATAAAATAGAAATTTTTGTTGAACTATACACTCTTCGAAAATAGCAATTGGCTACCTAGGGTATAAATCTGATATAAACTCCTCAACTGCACCTGTATCGTAATCATCAACATGGGTGCTCGTACTTTCTGAACGTTCTCTTGTAACCATGGCTTGCCTTTTCAACACAGGGAGAGCGAGAGATGAACTGTCAATCAACATGGAAACAACTTCCTCCATTGTTGGCCTATCCCGTGCATCTTCTTGAACACGGATTAATTATCATCTCCAATAAACTAGTCATAGAACTTGAATCCACATCAATTCTCGGATTAATTATATTTGATACTGCTTCTTCCAACTAATTTCTCTCAACCTAAAACAATTCATCATGTAAGTAATCATATAACAAAATGATCAATAACCAAAATGCTTTCCCATGAAATTGACAAGTCACATAAAAGGTATGTTATTAGTTGAAAACAAATTGGTTATACATGGATATTAAAACTTATGTCAATTATGTGTTTCTGAAATACCTGGTTTGATTTGAGAATGTAAGAATGCATATACAGGTTACACAAGCACAAGCACAAGCCTTGATGACCCGTAATCATACTTGCATATTCGAGGAGGGAAATATAATCATATGCACTATGCCGGTTATAGTTTCCAAAACCAACACACCAAGACTATAGACACCTGCCTTGGTCGACAAGACTCCATTCCGCAAAATACTCAGGTGCCCCGTTACCACTGTCACATTTTCAGGAATTAACCATGATCAACGATACAAATTATCAGAAAAAAAATATTATAGCAAAATCACTTAAGATGCTAACAATCTGAAGGAGATGATATTGGTCCATAACACCTACTGTATTATGCCACAGCCCCTCTAGATGCTACGAAACATATACAATATTCTTCAACTTTTAAAGTTCCTTTCATTTTGTTTTTGGAAGAGCCAAACAACCTGTAAAAAGTCACATATTACATTCTTATCTATTAGTGCTCATGACAAAACATATATTGATAGTATTAAAGTTAAAAAAATCCTAATAAGAAAATTAAAGAACAACTGCGGTCTTAAAAATTTTCAATAAGAGACTACTTTGGTAGATGAAATGGATTCTTTGTAGAAACAAATTTTTAGATTAATATGTTATTTTTTGGACAAAAAGTATTTGGTTCAAGCCAACCCTGACACGACCATTTTGACTGTTAACTATCTGAAACATAAATGAATATTAAACTAACATTATAGAAATCAGAAACTCAATTAGACCTTTAAGTGAACAGCAGCCTTGTCCTTGTCTGCGAAGACTCCAGTTGACTTGGCCACAAACTCAGCCCCAACAACGCCCCATGGGATCTCTTTTGGTTCTTAATAGTACAAACGAAACAAAACTCATTTTAATGAAAGGAAAGAATAATTCCCACAAGATGATTCTAACTTTCTAAGTCCTTAAACGGATTTTACCTGAAGCCAAAAACACTGACAGGCTTCGTACCAAACAGAAGGGTTTTCTCATCCTTAACCTTAAGTTCATGATGCTTCCATTGGCCATGAACAGTGTCATACTTGAACATATATGCCTGCAAGAAAATAAACTTGTAAATAATTGCACGAGGATAAAACCAAACACTTGCATCCTAATTGCACACAAATGAGCTAAAACATAAATTCTTATGACGAAATGACAACGAATACCAACAACTCTGCAATAATGTTTATCATTTAAATCATAGCACACCATAAAATTGAACAAACAGGTATCATAATAATATAATATACTATATGATTCTAAATCTTATAGCTTCCATGTTATCAAATTCAATATGATTCCAAAAATATGTTACACATACAAACAAAGATTGAAAACTTTATCAAGCCATGGACTCATGCTACATCTAAATTCAAGTAAGGTAAATAGATCTTGTGCACATACTAAATATTATTTCAAACAATATTGCAGAGCTGTAAATCATCTGAACACAAATTGACTTCGCGAAATACTAAATGCATCTGAACTTAACATTCACCACGTATGTAAATCAAACAATATTTTGAAATATTATTTCAACACTTTAGCTATCACTTACTCTTATCTTCTTTAAATCTGTCATAACATGGGGTTTGATACATAAATCGGCTTATTTTTAAGGTTTTGTAGCAGATATCCATAAACACTGAGATCAAGTCCAGTATAAAAATTACATAAATCGGCTTATTTTTAAGGTTTTGTAGCGGATATCCATGAACACCGATCTTCAATTTAAAGGTAAGTTATAATAAAATATATCGATTCAAAATAATCAAATCCACAAAGGAAAAAAAGGAACTAATCGAAAGAAAATTAACAAAAACCCGAATGAAACAGGTTATAACAATCGTTGATTTTGGATGAGCCGGTTAACATAGGGTTTTATAACCATTCAAATTAATCTAATCGAGAAAGGAAAAAAGAATGAATCAAAATAAAATTAACAAAAACAAAAAGTAAAATGGATATGAAATCTAACCTGTGCGTGGAAGATCCAGCAGCGGGAAAAACTAAGATTCTTAAATATATTTTTTTTAAATATAAATTTTTGATTCGACAATCAACAAGGCAAATTACATAAGGATAGCAGGTAGACGGGCAACAAACTGCGCCGTCATCCCCTTCTGAATGGAAAACCCTAATCTACTAAAAACAAAGTCTCGCCCCTGAGGAGTCGTAAAGTTGCTGTGGACCACACGCTGAACTCTAGCCAAGAACCGAACCGCCTCCGGCGCCAAGGAGCCGAACGTGTCAAACGCCAGGGGGACAAAGGCATGCTGATTATCCTCACAAGCTTTCGCGTGCTTTTCCACCTTCTTTGACTCTGCTTTCATAACCGCTTGCCCCGCCACAAACCCATTTTCCCGCAACCCAGCTAGGGGGGATACACCTGTGAGATCGACACAAGCATGTTTCCCGCCCTCCCAACCAAAAACTAGCACGTCCGCCGGGGGTAGGGTGGACCTCCCTTCCGCCGGGTCCGCAAGAAAATTAACCGGTGCCTCTTTCTTAGCCGAGATCCCTGCTCGTCTGAGAATATCCATTAACGCGTCTCGAACAAAATTATGGTGATACTTAAACCCCGGCAACTCTCTACAGTGTAACGCATGCTCCCCGTATTTATCCAGGCATGCTTTACGGCAGACTGGGCAAGTTTCATCATTCGGGAACATGGGGATCATCAGACGGTACTTAAGGATTGACCGGTACTCCACCGCTGACATACGTTGACCCAGACCTTCAATAGGAATAACAGTTAAGAAATCCTGGGCGTGAGGCCTCTGTAAGCATTCAATGACGGCTTTCTGGCGAGGGGACAAAAGGAAATCTTCTCCCAAACTTTGTGCGATTCGACAACATAGGACATTCGCCAAAGTTTTATGTGGTTTTTTGGGGGCGGTGTCCTTGTTAGAGAAACCGCCGAGATCAAAATCAGGGAGAGATTCATGCAATCGATCCAGGGCGCTGGCATAATCCGGGTCAGTGGTAGCAACCCCACTGTTGCGTAAGATGTGGTCCTGCAACTCCCAAGATTGAGACCTGGAAGCCACAAAGGCATAGACAGCTACATCCCGGGCCGACAGAAGGCCTAACCCACCTAGCCGCATCGGCAAGGTCGCGATCCGCCACTGGAGTTCACCAAAAAAAGGGCCCCCACATACGACAATGTCTTCTATTGCCTCTCGAAGACCTTTATCAAAACATGAAACCGCATCATCCACAAAGGGGGGTTAGCAAGTTCGCAAACCAAATAGCAACTTTGCAACCCCCATACAAGATCTAAGCAAGAGGAGTTCGCTTTGAGGATCCCGCAACAAGGGAAGGTGTCCCATGATGTCAACAGCTCGCGTTGCCCTCTTAGCTGTGACATTTCAAAAATTCAGTTATAATATTTTAACACGTAAAAATTTTAACATTTTATTCCAAATATGCACACGTGTATTTAACCAAGATTATACAAAAGGGTGTGTTTACAAATTTCAACTTATGTATTTTTTTTAAATTAAAGTCTTAAAAATATATGAAAAAGTATATCAATTAATTTTAATAAATTAAAATGATGGTATAAATTTATCCTGCATTTGTAAACAATTTAGATTCAATAATATACAAGTGCATTTGTTCAATTTATTGTGTTAATAATATATAAATTATGTATTTTTAATTTAAATATTAAAAATATTTGAGTTTTATAAAATACTATAAATTTATTTTTTTAAAATAAATGACTTTGTAAACAAATAAAATGATTTGATAAAAAAAAATAATAATAATAATAAAAAAATAATAATAAGTTGATTTATATAAAATAATTTATTTTAATAAAATAAGTTTATAAAATCATTTAAATAATATTAAATTAAATTGATTTAAAAGAAATTAAATTAACTTATTTAATAAAAGATAAGGGTCTGTTTTGAAACTTATTAAACTAAAAGGTTTCAAATAAAAGATAAGTCAAGGGGCTATTCATGGGCAAAGCAAACCACAAGGACCCATCCGTAATTTTCTCAGGGATTCAATTAAAACAAAAACAAACTCCAGGGACTATTCTTGCCAATTTCCAATTCACAAATCCGGTCACCTCCTTCATTATCCGGCGGTCCAAGAACTTTCCGGCGAACTCCGACACGCTTGTTCCCTGCCCCTCGACAGCCGAAAAAGGGCTCTCTGAGCTCGTCGTCTCCACGCAAACCTAAACCCCCGACCAATTTGCCTTTTCATCATCAGAATTTTCACGCGCATCAACTGACCCGAAAGTCAACGCCGCAATACACCCTCGTCGCTGTACCTCGACGCCAGTAAGTCAGCTTGTTAGCTTCGGCTTGTCCAGACGAGGGTCTAGGCACACTTGATTGCTTGTCCCACTGTCGGAATCGACTTCGGGTATAAAAGGCCATGACCGGTCCCTCTCGAGCTCGCCCTCCCTCTCCACCCACTCTCACTTCAAATTGAAGACGACATTGTGTTCGTCGCCTCTGAGTGAAGCTGTGACCAGATTATAAAGACCCAATTCATCCCCGAAGTCGGAATTCGTTACTTTGGTATTTTCGGACTTTGCCCCAACTCGTCGGACCTATTTACTCGGTAATACCAACTCATCTTCGTTCATTTGCTTTCGTTTTACCGCTGACGACCTAATGAACCATGTTTGCCGGGTTGGATTCGACCATTTCCGAGCAAACGAAGTGTTCCCGGTCATCTGGTCTGCGTATTGCCGAGAACCAGTGACCAGGACACTGTGTTGTTATGGTTTATTCAAGTCGGACATAGACAGCGATGGGCTTAGAGCCCGGCTGGTAAGGCTTGTGTCCGATGATCGATAGGTCCCGAGTTCGAATCCGGTTCCAACCATTTTTTTACACCCTTTTAAGGTTTTTGGAACTTCTGAATCCCCTCTGCCCGACCCGGTTACCCGTTGACCCGCGCCTTGCCTACCTGGGCCGACCCGATCCGACCTTTTTCCTATTTTATATATATATACATTATTATTAAGTATTTGTTAATTAACTTAATAAGTTTTAAAACCCCTTTTAAATTATTTCGAGCTCGTTAACTCAGCCCGTTTATTTTTAACCCAACTTTTGAGCATATTCAAATCCGTTAAATTTTATAAAATAATAAAACCGACGTTTTTCATAAGTTATTTAATTATTTAACCCACAAAAAAAATAAATAATAAAATAACATTTTTATAAATAAATAAAAATACGCGTTATTTAAAATATAATATTTTCACGAAATATAAAATAGGTAATTTATGATTATAAAATGCAAGTGTTATTAAAAATATATATTTTTTGAGAAGTTTAAATATTTAATTTGTAATTTTATAAAATTACAAAGTCTTACAAAAATTAATATTTATTTGTACAATGATTTTAAAACATATAATTTTTCGCAAAGGTTATTCCATTTACAAAGCAACATATATTTAAAAATATATATATATATATACGCGTACGCGAATACATGTTTGATACATATTCGTTTCCATAGGATTTCATCGTGTATAACAACAATACAAATATCACCAACGCGCGTGAAGTAAAACCCTCGCTACAAGGTGAGTTACATATCCCCTATTTACATTTTTATACATTTTGGGGTGAAACGTAATCTGTGCTTACTTACATACAATTCAACTTGTGTTTACATGCGTAGATTATTGTGCTTTTGTGCTTGATCACTTGTTATGCTATGAATACTTTTAGGATGGTTTAAATTATGTGTAACCCACATAGTCTTGATTCCATGCCTATCACTTTTAGGGTAGCGGTATGCTATGCCTATCACGTTAAACCTATATGCTTATATACATAATTACATGCTTACAATTGGTATACATATAGTGAATTCTCCACATTATGCCATATCATACCATGTCAAACTTTGGATTGTATAAACGTTTTAAACTAAACTTTTACTTTATTTAAACATATGTAAACTTACCAACTCTCGTAGTTGACACTTGTTTTGGATTACGTTTCAGGTGAAGATATGTGATTGTGTGACTATGTGTTGAAGGTGCTACACATAAGGCTTTTGGACCTAGTAAAATAATTATGTGTAATATTCTAGAATAGGGTGTTGTAACTTGATTTGTATTTGGATATTTGATATTTAAATCTTATTAATGAATTATGCAACCTTAGTAGATCATGTGCTTATGAACAATCATTCTAATGTCCGCCTCGATGATTCCGCCATCGGTCGGGGTGTGACAGATTGGTATCAGAGCCATGGTTATAGGGAATTAGGTTATTAGACACAATAACCTAGACTATAACCCTAGGACTCCCTTTTATGTGCTATGTGCTAAATGATTAAATGCTATGTGAATTATTTGTAGTTAGGTAATATTTGAATTTTCCCAAGTTTGGTACATGAGACTTATACACATACATACAAGGCTTAAATACATGATACATACTTTACATACACATTTGACAAACAAACTTATGCAAACAAATACACTACTTATCCTTATCCATACTCTTTCCTAATCCTTATAAATTGCAACACTCCTACACATTTTATATTCATAGACTCTCAAATCTATTAAAATCTTGAAAATCTCGTCAACGACTTAATTTCCTGAAACCAGTAAAAGACACGTGCAATCTGGAAGGGTGACACCTGTACATTGGGTTTTCTGTCTAGGAAAGCATTTCGTATAAATCCAAATAAACGGACCCGTATGCTTTCCTGGGAATTCCTGGAGTGAGTGTTTACCTATAGGCTAAAGCATGTCTCTTTGAAAGTTTCGGGAGATTAATTAACGTTGATAAGTCAATGTATTCGCAAGGATACAATCCGAACTTAAACTCAAATGTGGGGACATTATAGCAAGGTAGGAGGAACTAGACGAACATGCAAAACAAATCATTACTACGGGTGCACACGTAATAACGATTTGTAGTGCATGCGAATCCCGGCCATTCCTATCACGCGAATAATGATCCATGTTATCATATCCTCCTAGGAATAGATTTCATGGCTTATTTCCCCTATTCTTTAGTGTTATAAATTTTGAATGAATTATGTGATCAGTTTTAGTCAGAACTTACATACATTATCATGCGATATGATGAGTGTCATCTCGCGTTCCTGCTTACATTATTGTGAACAGTCTACCAACTGTGGCACATGTATGCCTATTTTGTTCGAAGTCTCATAAAATTTTGTCTTTTCTCGTGGTATTTTATAGAATGCCTCCCCGTCGCGCAGCTAATGCTAACTCCAGCAATCCCAACACTGACCTTGCTGCACTACTTACTCAACTAGTAGGCCAAATGATCCAAGCTAACAACAACAGTGATGGGTCTAATACGCAAGGGAATGGTGCAAACCCACCATACTGCACATTCAAGCATTTCAATTCTTGCAACCCCACCAAATTCTTCGGGACGGAGGGTGCTACTGGCCTTCTTCAATGGTTTGAAAGTATGGAGAGTACTTTCCTAAACAACGATTGTCCCGACAACCTCAAATTCCGTTATGCTGCCAGCGTCTTCCAAAAACGAGCACTCACCTGGTGGAACGGTGAGAAACGTACTCGAGGCAACGAATCCGCTATGTCCTTGTCTTGGGATGAAATGAAACGACTTATGACTGACGAGTTCTGTCCTCGCAACGAAATGAGGAAACTCGAAGCTGAATTTTGGGATCTCACCCAAGATAGCGGAGAGAATTTGGCTTACACCACTCGTTTTCAAGAACTAAGTCTGCTCGTGTCCCACATGGTTACTCCCTTAGCGCGGGGAATTGAGAAATACATAGGTGGACTGCCTATGCCGCTCCAAGACACCGTATTGGGAAGTAATCCCTCCACTCTCGAAGACGCTATCCGTTTGTCTGCTGTGTTGACTGACAATCACGTCAAAGCGGGTACCTTATTTAGGAAGGGTGCCGAGAAAGTGGTCAACAAAACTGCTACTTCCGTGTCCGTCAAAGACGAAGAACCCAAATCTTCCCATCATGATAGGAAGCGCAAGGCCCAAAACTTTGCGACCATCACTCCTGCCATACCTGTGACCCAAGTTACACCTGCGGGTCAAATTCTGAGAAATTTTGTAGGTTCATTTCCCCAATGCCCTACTTGCAAGTATCACCATGCCCCGCATGCTGCATGCCGTCTATGCTCAAAATGTGGACGCTATGGACACGTTGTTTCTACTTGTCGTGCTCGCACTATCGTTAATCAAGCTACTCAAGGAAATCATCCAGTGCCTCTCACTGTCACCTATGGACGGGCCTGTTACGAATGTGGAGAACCAAACCACTTTCGAAACCAATGTCCAAAACTTCAAAATCAAGGTGGTCCTCGTGGACGAGCCTTTAATATAAATGCTAAGGAGGTTCCGGCCAATGACGACACTGTCAACTGTACGTTCCTTTGTTCACTATCTTTATACATCCGTTTTATTCAACATTCAAAATTGTGTCTCTTGTTTTTAACCAACTATTTGCTGAACAACCAACCAATCTTGATAACTCGTATATCATGAAAATAGCTGATGGGAAATCCATTGCTATGAGTTCTATAACCCGTGATTACACATAACAGCTATGCTATCACCATTCATCTCATTCCTATACTTTTGTGAAACAAATCTATTATGTTTAAATTCAATCATTCAACTTACTAGCTCTATTAAAGTTTACTTAAATTGTTGAAGTTCTAAATCCTAGTAATTATGCACGGGGAATCCCCGGTATATCAAAGGGGTGGTGGGTTAGCCGCTGGTACACCCTATACATAAACCCACTTGATATAACGAGTATAAACCATGCATAAGTACTAGGAGGAGGATCGGTTTTTGAAAATGTTTTTGCAAAATTTGAAAATATGAACACCCATGGGGTGGAGGTTTAAAGGAAAATGCCATGTCACAAGATGATTGACACCAATATTGCTAAGTGTGGGTGCTAGTAGTTTACATTCATGCGTTGTATGAACAATCGTATGCATAAATCTCATTATGCTATTAGATCATTTAGTCGACAACTCGACTCAAATTAACATCGTCATCCGTTATCATACGTTATTTCCCCGCTAAATCTTTCTCTGGTGAGTAATTCCATTCTAAGTCTTGGCATCCCTTTTTTTTCAAATCAAATTTCGAGACGAAATTCTTTCAACAGGGGGAGACTGTGACATTTCAAAAATTCAGTTATAATATTTTAACACGTAAAAATTTTAACATTTTATTCCAAATATGCACACGTGTATTTAACCAAGATTATACAAAAGGGTGTGTTTACAAATTTCAACTTATGTATTTTTTTTTAAATTAAAGTCTTAAAAATATATGAAAAAGTATATCAATTAATTTTAATAAATTAAAATGATGGTATAAATTTATCCTGCATTTGTAAACAATTTATATTCAATAATATACAAGTGCATTTGTTCAATTTAATGTGTTAATAATATATAAATTATGTATTTTTAATTTAAATATTAAAAATATTTGAGTTTTATAAAATACTATAAATTTATTTTTTTAAAATAAATGACTTTGTAAACAAATAAAATGATTTGATAAAAAAAAATAATAATAATAATAAAAAAATAATAATAAGTTGATTTATATAAAATAATTTATTTTAATAAAATAAGTTTATAAAATCATTTAAATAATATTAAATTAAATTGATTTAAAAGAAATTAAATTAACTTATTTAATAAAAGATAAGGGTCTGTTTTGAAACTTATTAAACTAAAAGGTTTCAAATAAAAGATAAGTCAAGGGGCTATTCATGGGCAAAGCAAACCACAAGGACCCATCCGTAATTTTCTCAGGGATTCAATTAAAACAAAAACAAACTCCAGGGACTATTCTTGCCAATTTCCAATTCGCAAATCCGGTCACCTCCTTCATTATCCGGCGGTCCAAGAACTTTCCGGCGAACTCCGACACGCTTGTTCCCTGCCCCTCGACAGCCGAAAAAGGGCTCTCTGAGCTCGTCGTCTCCACGCAAACCTAAACCCCCGACCAATTTGCCTTTTCATCATCAGAATTTTCACGCGCATCAACTGACCCGAAAGTCAACGCCGCAATACACCCTCGTCGCTGTACCTCGACGCCAGTAAGTCAGCTTGTTAGCTTCGGCTTGTCTAGACGAGGGTCTAGGCACACTTGATTGCTTGTCCCACTGTCGGAATCGACTTCGGGTATAAAAGGCCATGACCGGTCCCTCTCGAGCTCGCCCTCCCTCTCCACCCACTCTCACTTCAAATTGAAGACGACATTGTGTTCGTCGCCTCTGAGTGAAGCTGTGACCAGATTATAAAGACCCAATTCATCCCCGAAGTCGGAATTCGTTACTTTGGTATTTTCGGACTTTGCCCCAACTCGTCGGACCTATTTACTCGGTAATACCAACTCATCTTCGTTCATTTGCTTTCGTTTTACCGCTGACGACCTAATGAACCATGTTTGCCGGGTTGGATTCGACCATTTCCGAGCAAACGAAGTGTTCCCGGTCATCTGGTCTGCGTATTGCCGAGAACCAGTGACCAGGACACTGTGTTGTTATGGTTTATTCAAGTCGGACATAGACAGCGATGGGCTTAGAGCCCGGCTGGTAAGGCTTGTGTCCGATGATCGATAGGTCCCGAGTTCGAATCCGGTTCCAACCATTTTTTTACACCCTTTTAAGGTTTTTGGAACTTCTGGATCCCCTCTGCCCGACCCGGTTACCCGTTGACCCGCGCCTTGCCTACCTGGGCCGACCCGATCCGACCTTTTTCCTATTTTATATATATATACATTATTATTAAGTATTTGTTAATTAACTTAATAAGTTTTAAAACCCCTTTTAAATTATTTCGAGCTCGTTAACTCAGCCCGTTTATTTTTAACCCAACTTTTGAGCATATTCAAACCCGTTAAATTTTATAAAATAATAAAACCGACGTTTTTCATAAGTTATTTAATTATTTAACCCACAAAAAAAATAAATAATAAAATAACATTTTTATAAATAAATAAAAATACGCGTTATTTAAAATATAATATTTTCACGAAATATAAAATAGGTAATTTATGATTATAAAATGCAAGTGTTATTAAAAATATATATTTTTTGAGAAGTTTAAATATTTAATTTGTAATTTTATAAAATTACAAAGTCATACAAAAATTAATATTTATTTGTACAATGATTTTAAAACATATAATTTTTCGCAAAGGTTATTCCATTTACAAAGCAACATATATTTAAAAAAAATATATATATATACGCGTACGCGAATACATGTTTGATACATATTCGTTTCCATAGGATTTCATCGTGTATAACAACAATACAAATATCACCAACGCGCGTGAAGTAAAACCCTCGCTACAAGGTGAGTTACATATCTCCTATTTACATTTTTATACATTTTGGGGTGAAACGTAATCTGTGCTTACTTACATACAATTCAACTTGTGTTTACATGCGTAGATTATTGTGCTTTTGTGCTTGATCACTTGTTATGCTATGAATACTTTTAGGATGGTTTAAATTATGTGTAACCCACATAGTCTTGATTCCATGCCTATCACTTTTAGGGTAGCGGTATGCTATGCCTATCACGTTAAACCTATATGCTTATATACATAATTACATGCTTACAATTGGTATACATATAGTGAATTCTCCACATTATGTCATATCATACCATGTCAAACTTTGGATTGTATAAACGTTTTAAACTAAACTTTTACTTTATTTAAACATATGTAAACTTACCAACTCTCGTAGTTGACACTTGTTTTGGATTACGTTTCAGGTGAAGATATGTGATTGTGTGACTATGTGTTGAAGGTGCTACACATAAGGCTTTTGGACCTAGTAAAATAATTATGTGTAATATTCTAGAATAGGGTGTTGTAACTTGATTTGTATTTGGATATTTGATATTTAAATCTTATTAATGAATTATGCAACCTTAGTAGATCATGTGCTTATGAACAATCATTCTAATGTCCGCCTCGATGATTCCGCCATCGGTCGGGGTGTGACATTAGCCGTTAGACCACTAATAAAACTGGCATCACAACTGACTGCCCCTCCTAGCAGTTTGACACCTCTCTCCGGCCTCCCAATCTCACTGTGGAAAAGCCCTGGCCGGACCTTCACCCCGTTGCATGTCGGCCAAAATACCTCAGTTTTTCTAATATTAAGCCGTAGCCCCAAGGCTGGACCCTCCGAACCGATGATGTCAAGAGCATTAGCAACCTGAACAGCGTCCCCGATAACCGTCCCGTCATCCAAGTACCAAGCATGGAAGGGGAGTTTGCAGTTTTCCTGCACCTGAAGCACTAAGGGGTGTAAGGCTAGGGCAAAAAGCAAAGGTCCCAAGGGATCCCCCTGCTGGACCCCCGTGAATGCCCCGATGCGGTCATTCCCCACGTATAGCCTAGCAGGCTGGGCATACAGAAATTGAACCCACGGGAATATGGAGGGGCATTGGCGATGGACCTCGCGAAACAAAACCGAACGGTCAACTAAGTTGAAGGCGTTGGAAAAATCAACCGTAAGCATGGCCAGCGAGCCATCTGAATGAAAAGAATTAAGGAACCTGTTAGCGCTGTGCAGCACCGCCTCCGCACCATTGGGGACCCCCACCCTAAATTGATAGTCCCCCAAGTACGTAACAGCTTCTTTCCCAACTTTCTTCATGGCTACTTTGGAGACCAATCTTCTCTAAATTTCCCCCACAGCAATGAGGCGAGTTCCATTATCAGGCTTCAACAAAGGGGTTAGGGGGGCCGAAGCAATAAAATCCGCGAGCACCCTAGGACATAACCCCCCTAGCCAAAGGTTTACCACTTCAGTGATGGCAGTAAGCAGTCCCGAGGCAGTCGCCGACCCCTCGCCGCTAAGAGCGTCCAACAGGTGTTGGGCCCGGAGGCCATCACGCCCACAAGATGTCCCTTTCGGGAAAGATTTCACACACCTGTGAACGCAGTCTTCATCCACGGATAACGCAGGTTGGGAAAGATGAATTGAAGGGAGGTTTGGGGGCGGCGCGAAGGGATGTTTGTCGATAAGGGCTTGCATGGTAGATTCCCCCCGGGGAGCAACCCCACTGGAATACAACACCTTAACTGCAGCATTGAAGTGACCATCACTCACTTTCCTGAGACATTGCTTGATGTTGGGGCTAACCTCCTCAGCTATCTCCCGGTGTGCCTCCCCCCCATGCACGACCCCTTCTCCACTATCGGTGAGGAGGGAATTGACCAAAACCTCAAAACCAGAGCCCTCCTTCCACATAGCTAAGGCCCGCAAAATACTATCACATTGCAAGGATTTTGATTACCCGACCTTCGCTCCTTCCTGGAAGACGGCTTAACCACCTTAAGGGTACAACGGGGTAAGAGCAAGAGTTTGACCCAGTTTTCAACAGTCCCAGGGGAAGCTACTACTTTACGGATGGCACCTGTCAAAGCTTGTGCAAATGCAAACGACAGCTTGGGGGGATGCTCTTAACAGTTCGAACCGGAAGGGAGAAAACACGTTCAAAGAGAGCGACATCTCCCATCACTCCCTGCGGGGTCCTAATCTCAAATACCATCCCAGGATTTTGGGGCCTTGGGATCCCCACGACAAAATCCTAATCAGACCCAGATTTCCTAGAGAACGTGAAAACACCATCTGGATGATGACACCCCCTACTAAGTGCGTGTGTCTTCATGCACCTCCCACACAACCAATATCCAAAAACCCGCAGGGTTTCCCCAACATTCGAAAACAAGTCTAAATCTTTGGATAGTGCATCCTGAAGGGATTCTTTACGATCATCTTTAAAATGAAATTGCTGAAAATGCGCGACCAATCTGTTATACCCAGAGGACCCAGGCTTGCCGTCTTTACACTCGTGGAAATTCCTAAAGGGGCATAGCCACACTCCATTGGACGAGGTGGAGCCAACATCCCCTTCAGAGGCACTGGATGCCATACTCCTACCCTTGGCAGAGCCCATTGGAAACAAACAAAACCAAGAAGTGATAACAAGTCCGCCGTCTCGAGGTGAGTAGGAGGCTAGGTATCAACCCACCCAAGAAACGAAGGAGAGGAAAGCAACGTACAGTTGCTCACCCTCCCAGACACCCCACCAAGAAAGAGCTACGTCATGAGTGCGCTAACTGTGGCAGATCCCAATTTGAAATTAAACCAATCGGTTGCTAATCGTGTGATTTATTTAACCAGAAAAAACGTTTTTAAACAGGAGGCTGCAGTTCATCTTCTTCCCCAAACAAACCCTAGGCGCTCTCAGATTATTAAATCAAAATTCGATCCTCAAGAGTACGGTTTGCAAATCAAAATCTTAGGGCTTTTGTTCAGAATTCAAAAACGAGTTCATTGGGGTATTACATACCTCGAATCGGTACCCAAAACGATGACGGTGGAGCTTGCCGGAGTTCAAACAGGGGCTGAATCTGCAAAAATGAAGACAGAGAGACGGAAAGCGGTGTTGGTGGTGGTTGTTGGCGTCGGCGACGACAGAAAGGTGGGAGCAAGGTTGTTCACAACGATGTTGGTGGTGGTTGTTGGGGGCGGAGACGGCATGACTTTTGAAATATATTGAAAGAATCAAAGGGAAATTGAAAGAATACAAAGGGAAATTGAAAGAATAGATCAAGGATCTAGATTACATACCGATTATGCTTTGATTATGAAGGTTATTGAAGATCTTGAAAGAGAAGCGCGATGTTCCACAAGAAGTGAGGAGGCGATTAGGGTTTCATTCTTGTTGAAACTGATCGGATGAGAGGGTATGAACGGGTTAAAAGGATTAAATATGATGATTAAATGGGTCGGTTCTTAACCCGCGTGGAATAGTTAAATGGGTTTTTTTAGTTTTTTTTTAGAGGGGAGGGGGGAATTGTGTGGTGAATTGTGGAGGTGACATATAGCATCCCATTTTACTTGTTTATTATATAGGATAGATGATATAAAAAGTATAATAAATAATATTTTGAATGTGTTAGAAAGTAAAATTATTTAAAATTTGAACTATTAAATTGTACATGAGTATTTAACATTTTAAACCGGTTTTAAGATGAGAATTTCAACCACTAATGAGAAATTAGGTACCACACATATATGGAACACAACATTACAATGGAAATAGCTAGATCGGTCCTAAAACCAATACAATGTCATCCAAATGGTGGATTGGTACCACTCACGGTCACATGGGGTCACACGTGATCAACTTCCCCCACTCCCCATGCTCTAAATAAAATCTAAAACAAAAATATCTTTAGATTAAGTACATCCAACTAAGCTAAAAATCAAAGTTTATTTATATAATTACGATTTCTCTTGTCTTAGACAGAGATAAATCGTAGTAAAAATGTCATAACTTCAACAACAAAGTAATTATCCATACCTTACATCATGCACATACAACCTACACAAACCCAAGACCTCAAACATGTTTCCTTGAAACCTTATCAAGCTCAAAATCTAAGAGAGACGAAACGATTGTAAGAAAGTCGGCTTCAGTTGTTCCTGGGAGCCTAAAACTGCAAGCTTTCTGAACAATTATCTCAATCACAGATTCCTTGTTGAGCGTCTCTCTATATAAAATCCGCCTTATGGCGTAGGGACAGAGTCCTCTCTTTGCGCCTTTCTTTAAAAGCATAGTAGAGATACGCAGAGTGCGCGCACACTCGCGTGTGAGGTCCCATCCATTTGAGCCCAGGAGCACCAAGTCGCGCTCAGCATCCAATGTTTCAATGTAGTCCAAGGTTTCAGGTGAATATGGTTCATGGGCTTGTGGCCAGTAGAGCCAATCAAAAGTGCAATCTTCAAAATTTTCAGGTAGGCAGTAACCATGGTCAATAGGGATTAGCACCAGACGACCACCTTCGCGGTTCATCAAAATGTTCCCGGCATGCCTATCAGCATTCGCGGTTCTGATATCAAACACTGTGATCTTATGAACCTCTTCCACTGGAAAATCCCTCGGACCCATATCCTCACAACTTCCACAGTTTTTCATAAACATTTATAAAGACCCAATCTTCTCATTCCCCGGTCCACCATCATAACCTTGGGGATGATTAAACTCTCCATTTAAGCACTTCGCCATGATAGTAGGAGGGACGCCCGCAAAGCCCATCTCTGTGTCCCCAGAAACCCTTGGCCCACTCCTCGGGTGGTCTAGTATGTATGCTGCAACTTATCTCAATGCACCTTCACCTACTTTAGTGCCTCGTTTTAACCCTTCACCGTTTGTCGACACGGGTAGCCCTTGAGGGTTATTAACCGCCATCGGTTCTTCATCTACCGGCTTGAAAACTGCAACATACTTGTTCCCGGATGGATGTTGCATAGAGTAAGTCCCACCCGTACCCTCTGAGGATCTTATTGGTTTCTTCCAGTTCTTCAACCCTTCAAAAGCAGAACCTAACATACTCCATATAGTCGTAGACAGTTTCGAACTCGGGTTGACAATAATCGCCTGCAACGGCGAATCAATTTCCGGAGGCTTCTTCATATTCGAATCTTGCTCATCTTTTCCAGGATTTTTATATGTGGATTGTTCAACAACCAAATGAATCATCCCATTATGATTATTACATACATCATCAATCAGCCTATGATCATCAATCCTCTCACCATTACTCAAAATTTTATGATCTTCAACATCAATTATTCCAACTCCTTTAGCTTTTTCCAACACCAATTGTTTCAAATACCTCACATTTCTAAACCTATCAACCTCAAACTCAAATTCTCTACCAATAGTGGTCTCAACAGATATCACAAGAAGATCAGAAACCCTAAGAATCAGATGAAGAACATCACCACTAGAAACAACATAATCTTTAACAAGAGAATTGTTTCTTGATAACTCTCTCTCCCGCCAAAAACCAACTTCTGTTTCTTCACCACAAACCCTTTACATGTTTGAATCCTGTGTTTAATAGTACCAATGGAATCTGAGTCCATAATTCTCATCGGAATCACAGAACCGGCAACTGTCAGGAAAATCACGATGGATTCACTACTCCGGAAGCAACCAGAGCCTGACCTTTTGAGGATAGGAGTCAACGCAACGTCAGCAACTGGCATTGTATGAATTCCGGCCAATATATTTTTTTCTTTGTTTACTTTTATTCTTTCTTTATTTTTCTTAATAGTATTATTAGTTAATTTTATATTTACACAAAATATACAACAAAAACGTTTGGGTAACCAATTATTGTAAATTTCTATATTCAGAAACAAAAAGAGCAAAACTCTAATGCCCTTTCGATAGAAAGACCCCAAATCGGAAGGCTCTTTTTCTGTAGCTCGGAATTCGAGCTTTGAATCTTGAAATAGATTTGAGGATTGTAGATTCAAATCGAGGAAAAGAAGAGGATTGGGAGACAACGGGGAATTATGAGAAATTGGGGTGTTTCTGAAGGAGGAAACCTTTTTCCAAATGTATGGATTCTTACCTGATTTAGAAAGAATCAAAAGCTAAATTGAAGAAATCGTTCAACTTATATTCATCAGCAGGATGGATGGATGATGAATATTTTTAGATTTTCTAAAATTGTTACTCAAAATAGAAATTTGACGGATTTAGGGCCGATCTTGTCTCTGGTCTTGTGATTCCGGCCATGGGATTGTAGCCGTTGAATTTGGCTTTCGTTTTGGCCTCAAATTTTAATTATTAATTCGTGGTTCTCTTTTAGGTCTTTTCTTAGAAATACAAATAGGTTTTTAGGTAGTTTATATAGACACTACTGACATGTTATACAGACATCGGAGGCCATACAGCCTGTGTCATATGATGAAAATGTTCATAAGGCTCATATGATGTTTTCATACTGCCCGTGTGAGGTAGTGTTTACCAAGTCATACGGCTCGTATGATGTGATTGATTGACATTGCAATCACTGATCGACCACTGATAAAGTCATACAGCCTGTATGAAATCATACATCTCGTATGATATGACAGGGTCTGGTGTACACTTTTGGGGATGTTGTGTGTATAGCAGCTGGTTTCAAGAGGTTTGAGGTTAGGTATCAAAAAATTTTGTTCATATTATTATGTTATCTAACATGAAGTTTTAAATATTAATGAAAAAGTTCTCTAGTTATTTATTTGTATAATTATCCAAACAATTGGACTTTGGGGATGAATGGACTGATATTAAAGGCAAAATTTTATGACTACTTGAAAAATGTGAGGACTAAGTTAATATGTATCTCTCTACAATGGAGTGATGCTGTGACGTTCAGAACAGCTGGCGGTTAATTATGGCAATTGTTAAACTGACACACTGTCAGTAGAAACATAGTTAGATGATTGGCTTCTGTCAGTAGGAACTAGGTTGCTACTGAAGGTTGGTCGTCAGCATGAACACTCGTTCATGCTTATTTCTCAGTAGTAACTGTACGAATTAGTCAGTAGTACAGTTACTACTGACCGGGTAGATTAGAAGTCCAAAGGCTCTTTAGTATATACATTGAAGAAATTTTGGTTTATTTATCTGAACCAATAAAAACAAACACTTATATCTATATGACACCAAAGCTGTCCCAATGGGCCAACATTCATGGGTATCTTTACTACTACAAATACTACTATCATCTGTATAATCTATTACTACAAAGAATATGCATTTGTTGACTTTCTAAAAGTCTGATTTCCAAGGGGGGCAGATAGTCAAACAGTTTGACCCAAACTTACCACACACATTTTATCTCATTCACACAATCCCTTCACTAGCATGTATCATGATCAGCTTGAACATGGCTGCTGGATGGCTTCCCCATCTCCAGACACTCGACTGGCGGCACCGCTGGTGATATCAACTCGCCAAAAGTCTTCCAGCAAAACGGGTCATAAATATGGTACCTTTCTTGAATCGGTTTCAGATTTATACCATTTAGATGCACATCTGTGCATGGCATGCTGTCACTACACGCGAAATGCACTGGTTTTACTGTATATGTTCCTCTTATACGCTCGTAGTTGATTCCTGATAGTGCAACAGCCGATGATTGGTTTTTACAAGTGCTTTTATCGCAGTAGAATTGATCGATTACTATCGGTAGTTGAACTTCAGAAACTTGAATGTTTGAGAACATTATTCCTTGCACTGACCCTGATCCACCCTGCATAATTACAGTTTGACCTCAAAAGTCAATATTATGGTTGTGTTTCATCTTTGGTCAAATGGGATCAAAATTGTTACTTTACCTGCCATGTTTTGATTCTTACACCATTCATGGTGTTATGCATCACGACATCTCGAACTGTGATGTTTGAGACGCAAGCTTTTGTGTTATCTTTTCCTAAACTTCCGATACTGATACCATGGCCCGGTCCACAATTTATATTATGTATGTATATATTTGAACACCCGGTCTGAATAGACACACAATCATCTCCTGCACAACAAACCAGAGTTTCAAAACCGATCTTATGTAAATGAGTCGATTTAGGTTATGTTTTACATGTCACAAGTCACACAGAACTGTCAAAGTCAACCAAAATGTATTTCTGATACACAAAATTACGTATACCATTTATTCAAAAAATCGGATTATTATTGAAATAATATATTTTTGACTTATTATCCAACCTGCATGTTTCAACACTCCTACATATTATTAACCATCAAGAATCTTGAAGTAATTACCGCACGAGAGATCGGTAGTGTGGATCAAAACATCCTTAGAGTTTTGTAAATGAATCCCATCTGTGTTGGGGCTGTCAGCTGGAGACGAGACATTGAAGTTGTATACAGAGACTCCGACACAGCTATCGAATTTCAGGTGACATTGAGGGCTGTTTTGAATAGTTATGCCGGTCACAGTTACATCAAAGCTTCCGTAAAACCGAATGGCCTATTTCAACACCATAACACATCTCAAAGATCTGTAAACTGTATAAAAGTTTTGTTATATGCAGGTAAAAGGGTGCTTACAGTCGGTTTTATGCTCGGCATTTTGCCTCCAAGCGAGCCGCTTATCTGTCATATAAAAAAATCGGTCCGGGTTATGTTTTATCATAAGCAGTCAAATGGGTAAAACAAAATGTAGCAAAAAAGAAAACACGTTGAGCGGGTCAAGAGTCGCCCATAGTATATTTTATTAGGGGTGTCAATTGTGTCGGGTTGGCTTGTTCAACCCGAAAACAACCCATATAATTATTCTGTAAAAAAATTCAACCTTAACCTGGAAACACTTAGCGGGTTTGCAATAAATGGTTAAATGGGTCGTAAACAGGTTGGTGGGTCGACCTATTTAATTAAACTGGTTGGCGGGTTGACATGTTTGATTAAACGGGTTAAACATGTCAACCCGAACACGACCTATTTATTTAGCAGGTTAGACAGGACATCCCCTAGTTTTTATCAGAAAGTGTTTGTCGGCCAACCCGTCTGACCTGTCCATTTTATCAGCCATAATATGTGGTTACAAGTTGATTACCGATGAATTGGGGGTTTGCTCGGTTGTGCCATTGATGGGAACTATAAGTTTTAGTTCATCGTCTAGTGGATCGCTTAACCGAGTCTCTTTCCACCAGATCGAGCCACTGCCATCAATGGTTCCTCCCCCTTGAATGGTCAGCCCTACTAGTTTTGTGAACAAGATCCACTGAAACATCCCTGACCCATAAGATTTGAAATCTGATGGAGCAATTATGGTCCCATCAACCTGTCCAAAATTCAATGTTAACACAACATATCAAATACTAGCTTAATGTACAAAACATCTGGGGCATTTGTGACTTATATGAAACTAGAAGGGTAGAAAGTAAAAATTTGTATAATCATGAGTTCATAAATTACCTGAAAAATAATGTTTTGCTGGCAATATGGACCAGAGAATGTAATGGGCCCCACAAGGAACTTGTATGGTGATGGCACAATAATTTTTGACCCTGTTACTTTACATGCAGCTGCCCAAGCTCCTTCAAAAGCCTATTTCAATATCAATATTCAAAATAAATAAATCAATTATTTAGATGTATATTTTTTTTAAAGAGTTTTAATAAAAAAATAAATATGATCAAACATATACGTGTTAAAAAATGCAAAAAACTAAATTTTGTTTGGAAATTTGCTAAAAAAATGGTTACATGTTTTGGAACAAACACAAAATAAAGTGTTTAACCGATTATTAAATACCTAAAATATTTGTAAATAAAAGAATTAGAAAGTTTACATATCATAATTAATGTTAGTAATACTCCGGATTATTCAGAAATTTTATTTAATATAATTCTTCGTTATTTATGAAAACAAAATACGTAAATATAAAGTTTAATGATATTTTTAAAATTAAAAATGAAAAGAAATCACACTTCCAGGGAACTACCATGGGCTTTGAGAACTTTTTTCTTTCCCAAAAAAGGGATTTCCATATGGCTTTTAATTTCTAACACACATGGGACTTATATTAACAAACTTTAAATATATAAAATAAAACTTTACAGCTTTTTTAGCTTTAATATATTTAGAGTTAATTACAATGAGAGTCCCTGTGATTTACATAAAGTAATAGGTTTGGGTGCTAAGGGTTTAAAATAACAGGTTTGAGTTTCATGCTTTCAATTTTGTAACGAGTTTAAGTATTAAGGCTAACTTCCATTAACTTTTTTGTTAACTTGGGTGAAATGACCAAAATACCTTTTACTTAACAGAAAAATTAACTTTTCTACAAAAGATATTTTAGTCATTTTACCTAAACATAACAGAAAAATTAACGGAAGTTAGCCTTAATACCCAAACTCGTTACAAAACTGAAAGCATAAAACTCAAACCTGTTACTTTAAACCCTTAGTACCCAAACTTGTTACTTTCCACATAAATACATATATATATCGCCATCAAGGTTCTGCGTTGGTGGTTAGGGGGGTTTTTCCCAAAAGGTTTCCCCTTTGTGGAGGTCATAGGTTTAAATCTTATAAGGTGCACTTCATAAAAACTAGGAACACCCTCTACAGATTTCGAATTCCTTGGGGGTTGTTTGGTTAGACTGATGTACGAGCCTCCCCTGGTGGGACGTGCCAGTTGAGCCCACGCCTTTCAAAAAAAAATATACATATACATATATATATATATATATATATATATATTGAACGGCAATTTTTTTACTCTTAAATACCACTTAAACCTACATTTGCAGGATTATCACCAATGTCACTAGACCATAACGTCATGACGCTTTAATATATATATACATACATATATGTGTGTAATGTGAATTCACAATTTACAGATGTTGGATATATATATTGAACGGCAATTTTTTTACTCTTAAATACCACTTAAACCTACATTTGCAGGATTATCATCAATGTTACTAGACCATAACGTCATGACGCTTTAATATATATATACATACATATATGTGTGTAATGTGAATTCACAATTTACAGATGTTGGTTTGGACTTAATCGTATGATAGAATTGAAATTACAGAATCATTTACTTATTTTGTTTTTATTTACGATTTATGATTATGGTGGACATCCACCAATTAAACTTTTTCATTTTCACTTTTTGTATATATATATGAAACAATGTTTTGCTAAAATCCAAATTAATTTGCAAAATGTTATAACGATAAATGGAAATTCGATTTAAACCCCCTACCATTTAAAAAAAAAGTAAAAACACACACACACATAATATTTGATCTCATAAATAATTTAATTATAATATTTAACAAGTGACTAAAAATCTACAATACATTTATTAAAAGTAAAATAATTGTTGAAAATGTTTTTTTTACAATAAAGTGACAGGTAAACGGGCAACAAGCTGTGCTGCAACCTCTTTTGGATAGCAAAATTGATCTTACTAAAAACAAAGCTTTGGGCCTTAGGATCAAAACCACGTTCATAAATTTCACTGCCTCCGTGGCTAGGAAACGTAATTATTAATGATCAAAATTTATAAACTTGAAAAACACCAGACTACTTACCTTTGTATCATCAGTACTACCATCTCCTTTGGCGCCAAAATCCAACACATTATACGTTGCGGCGGCGGTGGGCGGCGGAGCTGACGGAACTTTGCTTTTGGGTGGAGTCACCGGAGATGGTGGTGCTTTATGAGAAGAGGATTTCGACTTCGATTTACCGCCGTTGTGGTAATGGTGGTGGTTGGTGGATTTCTTCTTGGAGAATGAAGTTGAGATACTTCTACTATGCCTGTCTCTTCTTGCATTGCAACTGTGATGATCGGTAGCTGAACTCCACACTAAAATGGCGATCAGAATCGCTAATGTGAAGCTTCTGAAACTTGAACAACTCATTGCTCCGCGGAGGCGGGGGAGGTGGTGGTGTGTGTGTGTGTGTTGAAGATGGCTGAGAGAGGCAGAAATTATGGTATTTATATAAGGAAAAATTATTTTAACTCATTATTTATTTTTTTGTTGGTTTTATACGGTTGTGTGTGACACGACATGTGTAACACACTTAATAACTAGATTACATGACACGGTTAAATTTAACCAGTTTAATGACACGACACGTTTACACAATTAAATATAGAAAGATCAATAACATAAGGAGGTGCATAACATGATTATTGACACGACGTTAAAAGACGTGTTTAGATACTCTCCAAGCTAATGAGCTCCAGATCAATTGGTTTGGGAGGAGACACTCTCATGGCCTTCCAATGTGGATGGGTTAGAGACTCACTTGATGCAAGATGCTCAGGTGGGCAAAGTGTTTTTCCACAGTGGGCCTTCGGGTGGTGGGTTTCTCCTAGAATGGTGGGCGGGCCGGGTCACCAGCGCTGTCCGCGGTCGTGGGTGATCTTTCGCTAATGTGTTTACCCGGATGGCCGGGCTTATAGTATTCGTTGGCCGTTAAAAAAAAAAAATACTCTCCAAAGGTTAATAGTAATTTAGATGTAACTAGGTATAGAAATTTAGAATAATATATTTAATTATTTATAAAATTATAAAACTACGTCGTTTTGATAAGGGGCTTAGCTGCGTCATGTTAACTCATTTAACATGCTTAATTAAACGGGGATTGAAATCGTTTAGGCACGTCTTTAACCATGTCATTAATGTGTCGACCCGTTTAGGAACCGAGATTGTTGACCCCAAAATCAAACCCGTTTAACTTCATAGCGTGTTAGCAGGTTATGTCGTAAATTGTCGACTCTAGTGAGATGGACGGTATAGAGGGAGGACCCAAAATGAAAATATTAGATATTATATACATATTTTTATACTAAATAATTAAGATTGTCATCTGGTAATAAAAAAACAAAAAATACATCAATAAATTTAAGTTTCCTGGAATATTATGGTACTTGACAGCTTATCCTAGTATTGTAGTTGTAGTTAAGAAAATAAGATGAGTTAATAATGACAAGATATTCTGTTTTATTCTTTTAACAATTATATTCCAATTTTCAATATCAAACGGCTTTATTAAAAGACACGTATTATTTCCTTTTTCTGTAATTAAATAACTCATTTTAATTTTAAAAGAAACATGTTTTAGAATTTTGATTATATTATTTTACTTTCGTGTGAAATCAATTTAAAAGAATAAATAAAAATAAAAGCAAAACATAGAGCATCTTTTTAAAGTGTCATCTCACTTTCATATTATCCCCTCATATAATCCATTTTTATTCTCCCTACCCCCTTCAATTTTACACCTCAATCTCTAAGTCTGTCTTAGAAAATTTATAAAACTATATTAGGTTTAAAGATATATAATTATTATTGTTATTGATATTGTTATTATTATTATTATTATTATTCCATCCATCTCAAAATAATTATCCACAAAACACATAATTTAGAGAAGTATAATTATTACATATTTTTAGAATGATGGTTTTGCCCTCCTATCGAATTATCAATTCTGTTTTTGATTTTTATAATAATAATTCAAAATAGGGTTAACATGACTAATCAATTGTGACTCTTCTTCTAAAAATGGATAAATTTAAAAAAAAAAATTACTTTTCATAATATGTTTAAAATTCATGTTGTTCCTTTTCGACTTTCAAAAAAATAAATAAAAAACAAATAAACTCGTTTTGCTTGGTATTCTTTTTTAAAATATTGTAAATAAAATAAAATAATATTGTATTTATTTTTAACCACGTATAGCACAAGTTGTAATAACTATTTGGCCATTAAGCAAGAGTGTAAAAAAAAGCCAAAATGAGTAAGGACACGTGAGTGGGTGTGGGTCAATGTAAGAAGGCTCACATGCAACCATTCACGAGCCCGGGTTTACACTTTTGTACTTTTGTCGATTTAACTCAATCCCGATCAATCGCCCAAAGGTCACACAACTTCCTTCATAATATTATTATTACCATCTCCTTCTCCCTCTCATATCGAGCTCGAGCTGGAGTCTGAGTCAGCTCAAACTTGAAAAACTACTAACCGACAAAACTCAAGTTTTATAAATAAAGCTCTAAACGACTTCGACTTGAACTCGAACTCTCTTAATTAAACAAACAGAGCTCGAGTTTAGACGAGTTCAGGCTCGGATCAGCTCATTTACACATCAAAATTTGACTCGGAAAATGATTTCATCGGTAGTTTGAAATAACTAGGTTTGAATAACATGATTAGAGTTTTTAACAGAGTTGTTAATAAATATATATGATCATACGTTATATTTTTATTTTGATATATAATATTAAAAATATAAATATTAGAGTAAACTGCCATTTTCGTCCCTGTGGTTTGGTCAAAATTGCCACTTTCATCCAATAGTTTGTTTTTTTGTATCTGGGTCCTCGTGGTTTTAAAATATTGCCATTTTCATCCTCGTGGTTTTAAAATATTGCCACTTTCATCCAGTCAGCTAACACCGTCCGTTTTTCTCAATTAAATGAGGGGTATTTCAGTCCTTTTACATATTTGTTTTATTTCTTCATCTTTTTTACTCTCACTTTTTAATCATAGAAACAAGCGACGGAGGTGTTCCAGTGGTGCTCGTCGGAAACTGGTCAGGAAAAGAGGAAGAAGGCCAGCAGGTGGATGATTAAATTAGAGGTTAAATTGGGGATGATTAAAAAGTGAGAGTAAAAAAGATGAAAAAATAAAACAAATAAGTAAAAGGACTGAAATACCCCTCATTTAACTGAGAAAAACGGACGGTGTTAGCTGACTGGATGAAAGTGGCAATATTTTAAAACCACGAGGATGAAAATGGCAATATTTTAAAACCATGAGGACCCAGATACAAAAAAACAAACTATTGGATGAAAGTGGCAATTTTGACCAAACCACAGGGACGAAAATGACAGTTTACTCTAAATATTAAGTATATTTTGTTTATATTTAAAAAGGAGGGAGAATATTATATGTGATTGATGATCCCACAAGGATGATTTTCTGAGAGGTTGTACAGCAAAAGGTATATAACAAAACCAGCCTGCACAAAAAGTTCCCTGAAAATGATAGGCACCCACAGTTTTCACAAACTGTACTTGCTGCTTCTTTTTTAAATAGATAAAAAGGTTAATAACGTAAAATAACATATACGAATCACTAAAATAGTGTATATATATATATATATATATGGGACGTTTCCACTAACAATTGGTTTTTCGTTAAGAAATACTAAGAAGTGGGTCAACCGTCTCATCGAACCCTAACCCGGACCCAAAAACCTAAACCTCCCTCCACCCGCACCCCCAAAAACCTAAACCTCCCTCCAACCCTACCCCGAAAAGCCTAAAACCACCACCTCCACCTCTCAAAAACCTAAACCCCCACCCCACCCCCCAAAAAACCTAAACCCACCCCCACCCACCCCCAAAAACCTAAACCCCCCACCCCCACAAAAAAAAACTAAACTATAAAATCTAAACCCTAAAAGCTAAACCCTAAGGCTAAACCATTAGGCTAAAACCCTAAAATTTAAACGTAAAATCTAAACCTTAAAAGCTAAACCCTAAAAGCTAAGATGGTAGAGTTCGACGAGACGGTTCCAACGTCGCTGAAATTAACTCAATCAGAGTTCGTTTGATATCGTTTCTTAAGGTTTTTGTCATTTCTTAGATTTATTAGCGAAAAACTACTTTTTATTTGATCCTCCCCTTATATATATATATATATATATATTAATACTTGATTTGATAAAATGCCATTTTTATATAAATTTAGAGAAATAGCAAATTATTTTATAAATACATTTGTGGAAATATGTAGTCCCACAAACAACGTTGTATGATAAATTCTGTAATTTCTTTAGTTTAAAAATGAATACTGAAATCTGGTGAATAGTTAAAGGACGTAAAATGTAATTTGCTCTGTATAATAAAACATGAGTTTTTGTTCTCTTTGAGATTTCGTTAGTTTTTGGTCCAGCAAATCATATTTTTGAAGAACAATGACATGCTCTTGTGGAACATGTTAAAAGAACAAGTTGAAAAGTATATTGATGGGTACAAATGTATGATAAGCATCAATTACACTTCTACGGATATACGAAGGTTTTCAAGCGAAATGAAAGATGATGGAAACGATTTAATATAGGGTTAGGATTTCTAATGTTGAGAGGTTATATGTGGACCACCTATTATTATCGTAGGCAGAGGCGGACCTAGTATATACGAATGGGAGGCAGTCGCCCTCCATAATTTTTTTTTGTAGTGTTATATACCCGTTAAAATCCCGCTCGCCCCCCATAAAATTTTGCAATTGCCCACCGATAGCCCCCCGTGAAGCATTTTTAGTGTTATATATGTGTTATATATCGCTTGTCAACCAACCCCAAAAATTTCCGACCCCCATAAAAAAAATTCTGGGTCCGCCACTGATCGTAGGTTTCTTTATTTTGAATGAACTGATAGCTTTCTGAATTGTGTTCGAGATCACTTTCACATTAAAGTATTTTGTGTACCAAAAATCTTTTTTGTTACCGACGATCATTTTACTACCGAAGGTCAATTTATATTGGTTTATTAGTTCTTTCTCATCATCAAATTCAAAAAAAATTTCTATCATTCATGCAACTCTAATACATTTCTAATGAAGCAACAATTAGCCAAAATAAATTTTTTCCAAGTTGCCCAGTTAGAGGCTTTTCCCCTTGGACCCCCTATGGTTTAGAGGCTTCGCCCCTAAACTACTTTAGATGTGTCATGGCTCCTGAAATTAGAATAGTCTTGACTGAGTATGCATTCTATACCTCCTAACTTAAACAGTGTATATTCTAATCTCTCGGTTGGTCTTAAGTGAACCAAATAATATTGATAACACTAAATCGACAACACCTATTTCAACAAATGTTAAAAAATCCATATTTTAAATTGTATAAGAAATTGACTTGTAAAGGTAATTTAGAATAAACCATTTCATTTATGTTGGAGACAATTGATATGATATACACTTGAACACGATTTGTTTTGAAGAACTTCTCAAACTCTTTTCTTTAATATATCACGTAAAAGAAAGATTACAGACTCTCCAATTAGACTACCATATGCTTGACTATTTATAGGACTTTTATCAATTTGAATCCTACACAACTACTGTGACCGACTCCAAATAAACTAAATAATTAAATTTAAAATTTAAACAAACTTAAAGATAACTATGATCTCCTCCTTATCCTCCCCTTGAGATCAACCTTGCCACCCCGAGACATTTATTAAATTACGAATTAGGATTAGTTCGTTCATTCAGCCCCCAATTCTGATTCGTTCCTTCCAAATCCATTAACCGAAGTAACTTTCTCATTTCTTCGAACTTTATCTTGGGCAACGCCTTAGTCAAAATATCGGCTCGCTGTTCTTCTCCCCTCACATGTTCTATTTGTACTTCACCTCGTTCAATACATTCCCGAATGAAATGAAATCTTGTATTTATATGTTTACTACGTCCATGAAAAACTGGATTTTTCATTAAGGCAATTGTAGACTTGTTGTCTACCTTTAACATCACTTCTTTCTCGTCACAACCTGTTAAATCACTCAACAAACCTCTTAACCACAAAGCTTGACAAGCGGTGGCTGCTGCCGCCATAAACTCTGATTCACAAGATGAAAGTGCGACCGTTTGTTGCTTTTGTGAATTCCATGATATTAGTGCATTATAGTAATAAAATGCCATTCCCGTAGTACTCCTTCCATCTGTTTGATCCGTGGCGTGACTACTGTCACAAAACCCAACCAACCTCTCATCTCCGTCACGCCCATAACATAAAAGTTCCTTGTACATACCGTAGGATGTGTTTAATAATTTGCATATGGGATTGCTTTGGTTCTTGCATGAACCGGCTTGCCAATCCAACCGAAAAACTTAAGTCCGGCGTTGTGTGTGTTAGGTATGTTAAATTCCCAATGAATCTCCTGTACTCGGTTGCATTTATGGGTTCCCATTCCTCATCTTTAGTTACTTGTAGGGATGGCTCCATAGGATATCGGGTTGGGTTACACTCGTCCATTCCTGTTTTCTTCAATAATTTCTTTGCATAAAAACTTTGTTTCAATGTTATTTGACCTTTCTGTTGCAACACTTCAATTCCCAAATAATATGTGAGTAAGCCAAGGTCTTGCATATCAAACTCTCCTTTCATTTGAGCTTTGAATTTTTCAATTTCACTTAGACTAGTTCCAGTGACTATAAGATCATCGACATAGACTCCGACAATGATTAAGCCTTTCTTCTCGCTACGAGTGTACACCGCTGATTCTCTCGGACATCGGTTGAAATTTAATTTCTTTAACGTCTTGTCAAGTTTCTCGTTCCATGTTCGAGGAGCTTGACGTAGTCCGTATAGAGCCTTGTGTAACTTATACACCATGTATTCCTTTTCGGGAACAATAAAACCACCAGGTTGTTTTACGAACACCACCTCCTTTAGTTCTCCATTTAAGAACGCTGATTTAACGTCCAAATGGAATACTTGCCATTCTTGTTTAGCTGCAATTGCTAGTATAAGACGTATGGTTTCTAGCCTCGCTACCGGGGCGAACACTTCTTCAAAATCCACTCCTTGTTCTTGTACATAGCCTTTTGCCACTAACCTTGCTTTGTACTTCGTTATAGCACCGTTTGCATCTCGTTTTATTTTGAAAACCCACTTTAAACCGATCGCTTTATGACCGACCGATAAGTTAACTAGCTTCCATGTTTTGTTTTGTTCGATCGAAGTCATCTCGGCCTGCATAGCTTTTACCCAATTCCTATCACTTTTTGCTTCTTCATGATTAGCAGGTTCATCGTCTTCCTGGAGACTTTCTTCTTGTTGTAAAAGTACGAAATCATCAAGTCTTTTTGGCATGGTTCTTACCCTAGATGATTTACGTGGAACAAAATTACCTTCTGTTTTAGCTGGTTCAAATTGACCGGTATTTGTTCCATACGTGGGGGCTTCACCCTGGTCTCATTCAGTGCCTCATTGGGTTGTTGCTGGTCTATTTGACTTGTTAACTCTTCATTATTCAATTGAATGGTGAATTCGGCCCACTCTTGTCCGAATCCAACATTCATGGTATCTTTGTAACGGGCCCAATGAAAGCTTTTGTCTTCTTCGAATCTTACGTCCCGGCTCACCAGAATTTGGTTCTCAGCTGGATCGTATAACCTATATGCTTTAGTACCCGGTTCGGATCCAAGGTGTACCACTTCTTTGCTCCGGTAATCTAGTTTTTTATGTTGTTTGTAGGAATTTTCATGTAACTTCGGCATCCAAATACACGCAGGTGTGCTATGTTTGGTTTTCTTCCTTTTAGAGCTTCATATGGCGTCACATTTTTTAACGCCTTGGTGGGGACTCTGTTTAAAACATACACCGCGTGTCTCACCGTTTCTTGTAATCCCCAGGAAATTCCGGGTCCTATTCTAGCATTTGTAACCCTTTTTATTTAAAGTTTTACATAAATAAAATCATCTTATTCATGATTGTCTATATATATATTAGGTGCATTTACTCCCAGGTTTAATGAATATTAAATTGAAATTATAAATGACTAAATCATATTAAACCTACATGAATGTATATATTAAATTATTTCTTAAATCTATATATATGGTAACATAGATTAAATCATATAAACTATAAAATAAGCAAGTTTTATAAAACCATTTTACTTTATATATATATATATATATATATATATATATATATATAAAGAAACATTTAAGTTTTAATATAAAAATTATTAGAAAGTTTTAAAACATCAAATGAATTTATGTTCTATGAAAGTTCAGGGTTAATTGTGTAATTTTTGAAACTTAATTTCAATCTAAAACAAATTTTACACATAAAATGATAAACACATGAGACTTGGGGGACCTATTTGCAAAATCTGTTACTTTCTTCCCCAAATGCCGATTTTGACTTTTCAGAGTCAAACTAAATGAAATTGAAATTCCAATCGACCGAGTTAACGCGTTTTAACTACAATTGATAATACTACATCAATGTGCGACTGTTTCCTCGTGATTTAACGATACAATTATTTTGAAATCAATGATTCGTTTATGAAATTCAATCCCGTAACCGTCCAAGTAATGCGCGAAATCAATTCATCTTTTCGGCTTGAAATTGGACTATAAAATCCACTCCATTACACTCGCAACAATTCGTACACACTTCCTACACTCTCAAACTCACTGAATTTCTTCTCCGGATCGCGATCAAGCACCAAGAAACCGAGTTCAAAAGCCTTTGTCGTTCTCCCTCTACACGTAACCATTTCAGGTAAATCTAGTGTCGAAAATTTTGTCTTGATATGAAGATCGAAAGCCCTATGGCTTACGCTTCGATCGCCTGCCCAATCGGGTGAATCGAGGGGCTAGGGTTTACGGGTTCGATTGGGGACGAAGGGGTGCCTGGACTTGCGCATTATAAACTAAACGAGACCATCTCAGACACGGCTTCATGCCCTGGTCTGATTGTTAAGTTGTGGTGCGTTTGGTTGGCTGCCAGCAGACCCGGGTTCGAGTCCCGTGGTCTGCAATGTTTTTTTTAAGTAATTTTAAACCGAAATTCAACCTCATTTTTCTTGTAAAAATTGTTTTATAAAACTCCCGAGACTCGGAATATTTTTATGAACCAAATTATTGATCTTAAATAATTATTTAATAGTTTTAGAGAATTAAAAACTAATTAAGAAACTATATAATCATTTTAATTAAAAACATTTATCGACTACTTTTAATACACAATTATTTAGTATAATCTATGCTCTTTTATTGTCCATTTAACTAATTAATTAATTTAAACGTATAAACTTTTAATCTAAATACGTATATATTCAAGTAAATATTATTTAAATACTTATTCATTATTTTGTAATCAAAATAATTATTCATATATATATATATAAACTTGTATTCAACCCTTTATTAACGATCATATTATTTTCGTTATCAAACAAACATATTATTTTCCTATTAATAAACACATTATTCACAACAAATAGATACATACTCATTCGACCTAGTTCAACCTTTACTACCTAAATCTTTGGAGCATATCATTGATACATATATAAATGCAAACATAGGTTAACCTTGTGGTTAGCTAAACAACTTGTGCAACTACCCGTACTTGTGATTTCAAGCTACTAATCCAAAGTGAGTTTACATAGCCCCTTTTTACTGTTTTTGCTTTTGTGGTGAAACATGTTATCAACTTTATCTATTTAAACATTTCAATATCTATGTTCTTGTGCTTGATCTTTATGCTTTATATTTGAACTACTTGGTGACCATTGCATGTGTTTCATGCCAGTACATTCATTAACTTGCAGCCCAAGCCTAAGGTAGTACCTAACATGATCATTTATATGGGAAACTGAACCTATAACTTACCACAAGACCTTGGCGGGTTTTGTTGGGTATCAACTATAACTTGGAGTATCCGTTTGCTCCCTTTTTCAAAATGGCAATCAGTGGGATTGCGTATCTAGTTTTCTATTATCAGGCTTGAATTGTACGCTTGGAACCTTGTATGTTTTCACATAAATGCTTTAGACATGCTCTGAACATATTGAATTGTAATCTATACTAACTCTTTTGGTGTCAAAACCTATGTATCTCACCAACTACTTGTAGTTGACAGTTACTTACATGTTTCAGGTGTACCTGTTTGAGGACTACTTGCTCACCTAGGATTTGGACCTAGTTTAATTTAAATTATGTTTTGAACGTTTCATTTTCCTCTGTAACGGATGCTTTTAATTTGAATAATAAATATTATCATATTTAATAGATGATCATGTGCTTATGAACAACCGCGTCAGCCCCGGCGTATAATCCGCCGCCGGCCGGGGTGTGACAGATTGGTATCAGAGCCATGGTTATAGGGAATTAGGTTATTAGACACATGACCTATACTATAACCTAGGAGTCCCAAACATGAGTTTAACTCGTGTCTTTTATTAGGAACTCCACACTATCTTTACTATGCATGCTTACCTACATCTGTCTATTTTTGATTACCTGATACAACTCCATGAACTACGACATTCAAGAGTCTGCATGAAACTATTTTGAACTACTTGAACTACATGAAACTTACACATTAGACTTAATAGTCTAATCCGAATGAAACTCTCGTCAAAGGTATGTAAGTTCTAACTAATGAATGAGAACTTGTGTAATCTGGAAGGGTGGGTGCCTGTATTCTGGGAGTTCTGTCTAGGAAAGCATTTCGTATAAATCCAAATCAACCGATGGACCAGTTATGATTTCCTGGGAATTCTTGGGATGAGTGTCCACTTATAGGCTAACGCATGACTTCTCAAACATTAGAAAGACTTAAAATACCTTGATAAGCCAATGTGCCCATTAGGGTACCATCTATGTTTCACCTAACATCTCATGATTAAATTGCAAACTCTTGTACATGATTCACATCTTATGAACTTTTTATTCACCCGTTTGTAGAATGCCTCCCCGTCATGAGCGTAGGAACAACCTCACCGATAGAATCATCCAGCAAATGGCTACGATCCTACCAACTATGGTCAATCAACTGAACCAGGATGCTGCACCAAGGAATCCCGCGTGTACATTCAAACACTTCAACTCCTGCAACCCCACCAAGTTCTACGGGAACGAAGGAGCCACTGGACTCCTCCAATGGTTTGAAAGCATTGAGGGAACTTTCATCAATGCTGACTGTCCTGAGAACCTGAAGGTTCGTTATGCTACTAGTGTCTTCCAGAAGAGGGCACTAACATGGTGGAATGGAGAAAAGCGTAACCGTGGGATAGAGGTTGCACTAGCCTTACCTTGGGCCGATGTGAAAGCACTCATGACCGATGAGTTTTACCCCCATAATGAGGTCAAGAAACTAGAAGCTGAATTCTGGGATCTCAAACAAGACAGTGGTGAAAGCCTTGCCTACACCACTCGCTTTCATGAGCTTAGCCTACTGGTGCCCCACATGGTCACTCCTCTCTCCCGAGCCATCGATGTAACATTTCTGATTTTCATCATGTAATCGTTTGATTTCAATAAACAAACACATTTCAGTTTCGATTCGTGTACAAACAAACTACGATGCAGTTACATATACAAACTATTCTATTACAATAACAAATTAAACAAGAACACCATTATCTCACAAGCCCCGAGGACCAAAAACTGACAAAACTCAAAAACTACAAAACTAGGCAAGCACGGTCGCGCCTAGGACTAGGCACGGTCGCGCCTGCAGACCTAAGCACGGTCGCGCCTAAAGTAGGCACGGTCGCGCTGATGAACCCACTTGACTCTACAGAAGTCAAACCATACCATACCCTCTGAATTCACGAAATTTAAAATAGAGAAAAACCAGTTTTCACGCGTCAGACCTTACTCGACTGAATTCAACCTGCAACACGCCTAAATTGTCCTCCAATTTGCACATTTGTTTAATCCCATACCCACCACAACCAAGTCTCGCGAATTAAACAATTGAGAGCAAGTTGCAGGCTTCCTACACCCTCATATACACCCACTCAATCTCTCAGAACTCTCACTCGACGCTCACAACACCTCTGTCGTCCGATTGATCGCCAAGAAACGAAGCCGCTCGAACCGTAGCCGACCACATTCGATTGCCCACTTTCAGCAAGTAAGTAACACGTCTTCAGCTTTGTATCTACCTCTACTACGAAAGCCCTATATCAATTCGTAGTAGAAACACTCAAATCGATCCGATTTTGAACCAAAAAGCCGAAACATAAATTTTACTCGAACTACACTCTAGACAAGATATAAATACAATTAAACTATGTAGAAACATTCGTAATCATCCACTAAGTGAAAGCCCTAAGAATCCAGAAGCTATTAATATAAGAATCGATCGAATTGTGTCTGAAAAAGGCCCGACACGGTCGCGCTCATCCCTGAGCGCGGTCGTGCCTGACCAAGCACAATCGTGCCCCAGGTGTGGCCCGGTCGTGCTTACCGAGCAAACAAGTCTTGACCAAAAACAAAACACTAGACGCGGTCGTGCCAGATACGAGAACGGTCGTGCTCCATGTCCAGAACCTCTGTAGTGCCTTCTGACTCGACCACGGGCGCGCTCTGACCACCACGGTCACGCCCGGCAACGAGCGCGGTCGTGCCCTACTTGAGCACGGTCGTGCTCCTTGACCAGAATCAATTATTTTTCTGTTTTAAAGTCTATTTAACATATTTTAGCTAAAAATTTTCAAAATGTAATTATAAAAATTATTTTATAAAATCCCAAGACCCGGAAATCATTTATAAACCAAATCCTTGATTTAGAGATTTAAAACGATTAATTCCCAATAGTTCGAAACCGATGAAATCGTGAGTTTATAAAACCATTCATACAAATATATATTTTGACTTAAACAAATATTATTTATTTAAATTTATATTTAAATAAATATAAATATATATCAGTTATTTAAATTTACATTTTAAAGAATATATATATCACTACTATTTAAAATGTACTAAATAGATAAATAAAATTATTTATTTATTTATTTCAAACAAACCCTAAACATACAAATCCATTTTTCGACATAAAAATAACACAAACAATGACACGCGTTATACATTTATCCAATAGGTCAAACGTAGCGACCTACAACACGCTTGGTATTTTTGTTGATCTGTGCAAACTACACTACCCAACACAAGTGAGTTACATAGCCCCTCTTTTACTCTATTTACAAACTTTTGGGGTGGAACATGCGTTCTATTTACTATGTTTACAAACTACACAATATACAATTCCACCCTACAATCATGTGTTAAAATTTTGAGCTTTGTGCTTGAGTACTAGGTGTGTAGACCAACACGCAGTTTGCTATTCACGTGTTATAGCCTACAGTAAACAGTGATAGATCTATTGAGTCTGACAAACCCACCCAGGTAGGGTGACTGTTACTGCCAACACGCGTTTGTTTTGCATGCTAGTTACAAAGGTTTGATTGTACTACCAGGTCACACGATGGTATCTCTCCATAAATGCCTTAATTGCCATGTTGTATGAATTGTATGCACACGACACTATATTCTATTACATGACACGAAAACCTATGTATTCTCACCAACTTTTTAGTTGACTTTGTTTTTAACCATGTTTCAGGTGACAATGTTTGAAGTATTACAAGCTGCTACATATAGGATTTGGACCTAGCAATTAATCTAAACTATCTGTATTTTGTAATCGCTACATTTGGTTCTTGTATGGTATGAACTTGCTATGTGTAATGAAAATGAATGTTTAAATTATTCAAACTTTAGCAACCATGAGCTATGAACAGTCTGCACAGCTTCACGCCCCGACGTTTTCCGCCGTCGGTTGGGGTGTGACAATCGAGAAGTACATCAACGGTCTGCCCATGCAGATTCAAGATACCGTGTTGGGTAGTAACCCAGCCACTCTTGAAGAGGCTATCCGTTTAGCTGCTACACTATCAGATAACCACGTTAAGGCAGGGACTTTGTTCAAGAAGGGTGCTAAGAAAGTCATTGAAAAACCCACCACTGAACCCACCAAGGAAACCAAAGCTGAGTCCTCCTTCAATGGCAAAAATAGGAAAGGTAGGAACTTCGCCATCATCACTCCTGCTGCTCCTCTAGCCCAAGTGGCACCTACTGCCATCAACCCCACCAAGAAACAATATGCGAGGACTTCACCACTTTGTAATACCTGCAAACTCCACCACCCTGCCCATGCACAATGTCGTCTGTGCACTACTTGTGGACGTTATGGGCATTGGGCTAACACCTGTCGTATTCCACCAACTAATCAAGTCTACCAACATGCTGCTCCTGTTCCCGTTCCTGCTGCTATCACCCAGGGTCGTGCTTGTTACGAGCGTGGTGACCCTAATTACTTCAGGAACCGTTGCCCTAGGCTAGTCATTGTGAACCAAGCAAATCTAAACCAGGGCAACATGGTTCAGGGAAACATAAACCAAGGGAATATGAACCGAGGGAATGTGAATCAGGGGAATGCACACCCTGTTGCTCGTGGACGTGCCTTTAACATCAATGCCAACGAGGCTCAAGTTAACAACGATGTGGTGAACGGTACGTACCCAATTAATCACCAATATGATTCTATCATGTTTGATACTGGTTCTGATAGGAGTTTTGTGTCCTTTGAATCTGAACCACAACTTGCTATGAGTCGAGCTAAGCTAGACAAACCCTTTGACATTTTAGTAGCGGATGGTTATTCTGTCTCATGTGACACCATTATTAAAGATTGTACCTTAACCTTGAGCGATCATGATTTTTCAATCAATCTTATTCCTATGGCTCTCGGAGGTTTCGACATCATAGTAGGCATGGACTGGCTGACTAAGCACCATGCTGAAGTTGTCTGTTTTGACAAGTATATCCGTATCCCTCTTGACTCGGGTGAAATTTTGAACATCTATGGTGAGAAACCGTCAAAGGGACTCAAGCTTATGTCTTGCACTACCGCACAGAAGTACCTACGGAAGAAATGTGTGGCATTCTTGGCCCATATTGTGGAACGAAAAGGCAAAGATAAGAGTCTCCAAGACATTCCTGTAATCAAAGACTTTCCTGAAGTTTTTCCCGAAGATTTACCCGGTCTTCCTCCTATACGTCAAGTCGAATTCCGTATTGACTTAGTACCAGGAGCAAACCCCGTGGCGAAGTCACCTTATCGTCTTGCACCATCAGAGATGCAGGAACTTTCAAGTCAACTTCGAAAACTTTCTGACAAAGGATTCATTCGTCCTAGCGTTTCCCCTTGGGGAGCACCTGTTTTGTTTGTCAAAAAGAAGTATGGTTCTTTTCGGATGTGCATCGACTATCGGGAACTCAACAAGCTTACCGTGAAGAACCGATACCCACTCCCGAGGATTGACGATTTATTTGACCAACTTCAAGGCTCGACTTATTTCTCTAAGATTGATCTTTGTTCTGGTTATCACCAGTTACGAGTCCTCGAATCCGATATCCCCAAAACAGATTTTCGTACTAGATATGGCCATTACGAGTTCATGGTTATGCCCTTTGGACTAACCAATGCACCCGCGGTATTTATGGATCTTATGAACCGCGTGTGTAAGCCGTACTTGGACAAGTTCGTGATCGTCTTCATTGACGATATCCTCATATATTCAAAATCTAAAGCGGAACACGAAGAACACTTACGTCTGGTTTTAGATCTCTTGAAAAAGGAGCAATTATACGCTAAGTTCTCCAAATGTGAATTTTGGCTAAAGGAAGTCCAATTCTTGGGTCATATAGTCAACGAGAAGGGTATCCACGTGGATCCCGCTAAGATTGAGGCGGTGAAGAACTGGCAAGCTCCAAAGACCCCTACCGAAGTCCGCTCATTTTTAGGTTTAGCGGGCTATTATCGTCGTTTCATAGCAAATTTTTCAAAGATCGCGTTACCTCTCACAGCCTTAACTCACAAAGGCAAACCCTATGAGTGGGGACCAAAACAAGAGGAAGCCTTCCAAACCCTAAAACAGAAACTGTGTGAGGCTCCTATCCTGACTCTTCCTGATGGAACCGAAGATTTTGTCGTTTACTGTGACGCTTCCCACTTAGGCCTTGGTTGTGTACTAATGCAGAGAGGCAAAGTGATTGCTTATGCATCCCGACAACTCAAAATCCATGAGAAGAATTATACGACGCAAGATCTTGAGTTGGGTGCGGTCGTATTTGCTCTTAAAATTTGGAGACATTACCTATATGGTACCAAATGTGAGGTTTACACCGATCACAAGAGTCTCCAACACATTTTCAACCAAAAGGAACTCAACATGAGGCAAAGGCGTTGGGTTAAACTCCTAAATGACTACGACTGTAATATTCGTTATCATCCTGGTAAGGCGAATGTAGTGGCTGATGCTCTTAGCCGTAAGGAACCTATCAAGATCCACAGCATTCGAATCCAAAATTATATTCAAACTCGCATCCTAGAAGCACAACATCTTTCTGTCACTGAAGGAAACATGTACAATGAAATGTCATGTGGTGCTGAACTCCAACTTGAAACCAAACCCAATGGATTACTTTACTTTCTAAATCGTATCTGGATTCCGGACCGTGACAACCTTCGTACCTTTATCTTGAACGAGGCTCACAAGACTCGTTACTCTGTGCATCCTGGTGCAGACAAAATGTACATGGATCTTCGCACTCAATACTGGTGGCCTGGTATGAAAAAGGACATTGCCCTATATGTGTCCAAATGCCTTACTTGTTTAAAGGTTAAAGCCGAGCACCAGCGTCCATCCGGTTTACTTGAACAACCCGAGATACCCGTGTGGAAATGGGAGTGTATTGCCATGGACTTTATAACCAAACTACCACACACATCTCGTGGTCATGATAGCATTTGGGTAATCATCGACCGCTTAACAAAGTCTGCTCATTTCATACCCATACGTGAGGACTATCGAGTTGAAAAACTAGCTCGAATCTATATTGATGAATTCGTTAGTCGTCACAGTGTGCCTCTCAACATTATTTTTGATCGTGATGGACGATTCACCTCTCGTTTCTGGCAATCCCTACAATCAGCTTTGGGTACTCAGCTAAATCTTAGTACGGCTTATCATCCACAAACTGATGGTCAATCCGAGCGAACAATTCAAACTTTAGAAGATATGCTTAGAGCCTGTGTCATTGACTTCAAGGGAAATTGGGATTTACATCTACCCCTAGTCGAGTTCTCGTACAACAACAGCTATCATACGAGTATTAACATGGCTCCTTTTGAAGCACTTTATGGCCGGAAGTGCCGCTCTCCTATCTGTTGGGCCGAAATTGGTGAATCACAAATCACTGGTCCTGAACTTATTCAAGAGACTTCCGACAAGATAATGTTAATCCGAGACAACCTTCTGGTAGCAAGGAGTCGGCAAAAGAGCTATGCCGACAAACGTCGAATACCCTTAGAGTTTCAAGTTGGCGATCTGGTTCTTCTCAAGGTATCTCCTTGGAAAGACGTAGTTCGTTTTGGAAAGAAAGGGAAACTTGCTCCAAGATTCGTAGGTCCTTTTAAAATCCTTGAACGGATTGGGAAGGTAGCCTACAAATTGGATCTACCTGAAGGACTCAGCAACGTTCATCCGACATTTCATGTCTTGAACCTAAAGAAATGCTTAGCTGACGAAAATCTCCACATACCACTTGACAAGGTTCACATTGACGAAACAATGCACTTCGTGGAGAAGCCCGTGGAGATCATGGACCGAGAAGTTAAACAACTCAAGCGAAGCCGAATTCTAATCGTTAAGGTTTGATGGGAATCCAAGCGTGGCCCTGAGTTCACTTGGGAACGTGAGGATCAAATGAAAGCTAAATACCCACATCTGTTTCCAGGACCCTCTTCTTAATAAATTTCGGGACGAAATCTCATAAAGTTGGGGAGACTGTAATCCCCAGGAAATTCCGGGTCCTATTCTGGCATTTGTAACCCTTTTTATTTAAAGTTTTACATAAATAAAATCATCTTATTCATGATTGTCTATACATATATTAGGTGCATTTACTCCAAGATTTAATGAATATTAAATTGAAATTATAAATGACTAAATCATATTAAACCTACATGAATGTATATATTAAATTATTTCTTAAATCTATATAAATATGCAAATACAAATGTTATATGGTAACATAGATTAAATCATATAAACTATAAAATAAGCAAGTTTTATAAAACCATTTTACTTTAAATATATATATATATATATATATATATATATATATAAAGAAACATTTAAGTTTTAATATAAAAATTATTAGAAAGTTTTAAAACATCAAATGAGTTTATGTTCTATGAAAGTTCAGGGTTAATTGTGTAATTTCTGAAACTTAATTTCAATCTAAAACAAATTTTACACATAAAATGATAAACACATGAGACTTGGGGGACCTATTTGCAAAATCTGTTACTTTCTTCCCCAAATGCCGATTTTGACTTTTCAGAGTCAAACTAAACGAAATTGAAATTCCAATCGACCGAGTTAACGCGTTTTAACTACAATTGATAATACTACATCAATGCGCGACTGTTTCCTCATGATTTAACGATACAATTATTTTGAAATCAATGATTCGTTTATGAAATTCAATCTCGTAACCGTCCAAGTAATGCGCGAAATCAATTCATCTTTTCGGCTTGAAATTGGACTATAAAATCCACTCCATTACACTCGCAACAATTCGTACACACTTCCTACACTCTCAAACTCACTGAATTTCTTCTCCGGATCGCGATCAAGCACCAAGAAACCGAGTTCAAAAGCCTTTGTCGTTCTCCCTCTACACGTAACCATTTCAGGTAAATCTAGTGTCGAAAATTTTGTCTTGATATGAAGATCGAAAGCCCTATGGCTTACGCTTCAATCGCCTGCCCAATCGGGTGAATCGAGGGGCTAGGGTTTACGGGTTCAATTGGGGACGAAGGGGTGCCTGGACTTGCGCGTTATAAACTAAACGAGACCATCTCATACACGGCTTCATGCCCTGGTCTGATGGTTAAGTTGTGGTGCGTTTGGTTGGCTGCCAGCAGACCCGGGTTCGAGTCCCGTGGTCTGCAATGTTTTTTTTAAGTAATTTTAAACCGAAATTCAACCTCATTTTTTTTGTAAAAATTGTTTTATAAAACTCCCGAGACTCGGAATATTTTTATGAACCAAATTATTGATCTTAAATAATTATTTAATAGTTTTAGAGAATTAAAAACTAATTAAGAAACTATATAATCGTTTTAATTAAAAACATTTATCGACTACTTTTAATACACAATTATTTAGTATAATCTATGCTCTTTTATTGTCCATTTAACTAATTAATTAATTTAAACGTATAAACTTTTAATTTAAATATGTATATATTCAAGTAAATATTATTTAAATACTTATTCATTATTTTGTAATCAAAATAATTATTCATATATATATATATATATATATATAAACTTGTATTCAACCCTTTATTAACGATCATATTATTTTCGTTATTAAACAAACATATTATTTTCTTATTAATAAACACATTATTCACAACAAATAGATACATACTCATTTGACCTAGTTCAACCTTTACTACCTAAATCTTTGGAGCATATCGTTGATACATATATAAATGCAAACATAGGTTAACCTTGTGATTAGCTAAACAACTTATGCAACTACCCATACTTGTGATTTCAAGCTACTAATCCAAAGTGAGTTTACATAGCCCCTTTTTACTGTTTTTGCTTTTGGGGTGAAACATGTTATCAACTTTATCTATTTAAACATTTCAATATCTATGTTCTTGTGCTTGATCTTTATGCTTTATATTTGAACTACTTGGTGACCATTGCATGTGTTTCATACCAGTACATTCATTAACTTGCAGCCCAAGCCTAAGGTAGTACCTAACATGATCATTTATATGGGAAACTGAACCTATAACTTACCACAAGACTTTGGCTGGTTTTGTTGGGTATCAACTATAACTTGGAGTATCCGCTTGCTCCCTTTTTCAAAATGGCAATCAGTGGGATTGCGTATCTAGTTTTCTATTATCAGGCTTGAATTGTACGCTTGGAACCTTGTATGTTTTCACATAAATGCTTTAGACATGCTCTGAACATATTGAATTGTAATCTATACTAACTCTTTTGGTGTCAAAACCTATGTATCTCACCAACTACTTGTAGTTGACAGTTACTCACATGTTTCAGGTGTACCTGTTTGAGGACTACTTGCTCACCTAGGATTTGGACCTAGTTGAATTTAAATTATGTTTTGAACGTTTCATTTTCCTCTGTAACGGATGCTTTTAATTTGAATAATAAATATTATCATATTTAATAGATGATCATGTGCTTATGAACAACCGCGTCAGCCCCGGCGTATAATCCGCCGCCGGCCGGGGTGTGACATTTCTCCCCAAAGATTCCGAAGGAGGCTCATAGGTTTCATCATACTCCTTGTGGAGTTTAAGATTGTTCTATTTCTTCTTTCCACGACACCATTTTGTTGCGGGGTATATGGTGCCGTGAACATTCTTTTTATCTCGGTTTGATCACAAAAATTAGTAAACAGTTTATTCAGAAACTCCCCTCCTCTATCACTCCTTAGAGCTTTTACTTTTAATGAAGTTTCCAACTCCACTTCATGTTTAAATTTTTTGAAAACATCCAACGCATCACCTTTGTTTTTGATGGTATATACCCACATGTATCTCGTGTGGTCATCAACGAATAGCATAAAGTACCTATTTCCCCCCAATGTAGGCGGTGATATTGGTCCACACAAGTCGGTGTGAACTAGCTCGAGTGGTTTAGAGGCACGGTGCATGGTTTGCTTTGGAAAAAGGGTCACGACTATGCTTGCCTAACATGCAAGCATCACAGATGTGCTCGCCATGCATAGTATGGATATCCCCATGCACCATGTTCATTGATCTCATGGCATTAATGGATTTGAAGTTCAAGTGACCGAGCCTAGCATGCCATAGCCATGCTCGATCTTTAATAGAGGATATGAGACATACCGGTGTTCCTGTTTTTAACTCGATTTTGTAGAGCCGATTTGCGCTTCTTGGAACTTTCATCAACAGTTGGTTTCCGTCTTCATATAGCCAAAGCTGGTCATTTTCCATCCATACTTTGCAACCATCTTCAGTGAGTTGGCCAAGGCTAAGTATGTTGCTACATAAATCTGGTATGTAGTACACGTCGTGTATTACCCGATGTTCTCCGTTCTTACAATCGAAGATGATCGAACCTTTTCCTTCGATCCTTACCTTTGACCCATCACCAAACTTAACCAACCCTATTATACCATAGTCCAGTTCTGTGAAGTGTGACTCTCGACCCGTCATATGATTCGATGCTCCGTTATCAAGGTACCAAATTGAATCATCTCTGGAATCACTTGCATAGGTCTTGGGGTGCACCCTATCTTCATTCAAAAGAATTCTTTCCTCAAGTTTTTCAACTGTTGCCATCATCGGGGCTGGTTTTCGAACTTCAATGGCCGGTCTCACCTCATCGGTTTGGTTCAGGTTTACTTCAGCTTCGGGTTGCTTGGTACATTCCCACGCGAAGTGGCCCATGGTGTTGCAGTTTTAGCAACGAACGCCTCTCTTATCTCGTCCCTGGTTGTACTCTTTTCGACTTTCGGTTCCCTGGTTGTTTCAACCTCGGCCTCTTCCAAAACTCCTTCCTCGTCCCCTGCCTCGTCCTCTTTGATTTTGGCTAGAAGTACCTCGACCTCGTACTGGTCGGTTTTGTTCATGGTCTGAGGTTTTCTTGACATGTGTTTTGGATCTTGAGAACATAAGTTGGCTTTCTCTCTCAACCGAAGTTTCTTTACCTTTGATTCGTTCTTCAAAGGCTTTCAGCCTTGCTATACAATCTTCGAAGGTCATTGTACCAAGATCAACGAATTGCTCTATAGTGGCGACAATGGCGATAAATCCGTCGGGTACACTATCGAGTAGTTTCTTGACGATTACTTCATCTTCTAAATTTTCACCCAAGCTATTGAGTTTTGTTACATACTCAGATAATTTACCCGCAAACTCTTCTATAGAGTCTTTATCACCCATCCTCAGTTGGTCTAACTCACGCTTTAGTGTTTGCAAACGTGCTTGCTGGACACGGTCTGCACTGAGGAATCTGACCAGGAGAGATTCCCAAATTTCACAAGCGCTTCGACTCCTTGCAACCTACATCAGCACGTTTTCAGGGAGTGCTTGATAGATGATTGCTCTCGCCATCTTGTTTTTCCTTTCATTGACCGCATCTCCGGTCACTGGATCGACTGCCTCCCACAAGCCTTGGGCGTCCCAAATCGATTCCATTATGATTACCCAAGTGTTATAGTTACTTGTAGTCAGTTTAGGGCACTGCAAGCTAGAAACACTCGGCTTTCTTGGCGGTATGATCACGGCATGATTCCCTCCTGGGTTTCCACCATTGTTTCCCTCTGCCATTGCTTTATGCCGGCGTAACCTGGCTTTCTACAGATCGTGTTCATCTTTCAAGAACCCAGATGTTCGGTTTCTTCTTCGCGAAGTAACCTCCGGCTCTGGTTATGATTGGTTATTCGCCCCAATCGTTTTCTTGAATCCAAGAACGTAACCTACGCTCTGATACCAATTGTTGGAGACAATTGATATGATATACACTTGAACATGATCTGTTTTGAAGAACTTCTCAAACTCTTTTCTTTAATATATCACGTAAAAGAAAGATTACAGACTCTCCAATTAGACTACCATATGCTTGACTATTTATAGGACTTTTATAAATTTGAATCATACATAACTACTGTGACCGACTCCAAATAAACTAAATAATTAAATTTAAAATTTAAACAAACTTAAAGATAACTATGGTCTCCTCCTTATCCTCCCCTTGAGATCAACCTTGCCACCCCGAGACATTTATTAAATTACGAATTAGGATTAGTTCGTTCAATTTATTATATATTTTATATGTTAGTTTTAGGATTTGTTTGCATTATGTTATTGTTTGATCCTGGATTTGAACGATATGAGCAGAGTTTTGTAGAAGGAGGGGTTGTATACAAAACTACTGAGAGATTAATTTTCAATGTTCATATTTTATTATCGATGATGAAACAAGAATTGTGGTTTGTTTAGTGGAAAGAAAAAAAAGTTTAAATGAAAAATGAATCACATGACACGGTGTAAATGATCATCTAATAATCGTTCGACTACCGGTCGATGCCCTATCTATATTGATATTATGTTAGAACTGCATATTAATTTATACTTTTTGTTTGATACAAATTATTTAATAAATTTTCATAGAATATATCATTTAACAAATCTTTTCTGATGATAAAATAGACAATTAATTTAATTTTTCTCATGATATTGTAGATTTTAAATAACTATTATCAATTGTAATATGGAGATACATTTTTATAGGAAACAATTGTAATAGTTAATATGATGATATAGATAATAGAGTAAATTATATTTTAGTCATTTATGTATTAACCAAATTTCATAATACGTCCTTAAATTAAGAAAATTACAAAATTTGTCCTTTATATTTAAATTTGTTTGCATGTTATATCCTTTACACTAACGGGCGTTAATTTTCTCCGTTAAGTCAGATCATGTGGCTTACATGTGAGGGCAAATTTGTAATTTCACTATCCAGGGACCAAGAGTGTAATTAGTTTAAAGATTTTGGTAAAATTGTGATGTATCCTCTTTTATTATATATATATATATATATATATATATATAAACACAAACGCAAACCCATCTAATGTTGGACACTAGAGTCGACCCTCTCCCCCAACCCCTTCTCCTTTCTCCGACAACCATCACAACCACCACTGACAACAACTTGTAATCAAGACAAGTTGGATATGCTCTCACGTGATACACACGTGCATTGATTTAACAGAGAAATTAAATGAAAGTTAGACAAAAGGTCTATATTTGTTACAACGCTTGTCCATAAAGGTGTGTAGTGTAATTAATGAAGATTAAGGTCTGTAGGTGTAATTAGATATAAACATAAATGTTGATTTATGTAATTTTGTCATAATTATATCATTTTAAAATTTAAGACCTAAACCCTAGTTTATTTTTAACAAGCAAGAGCCACCATGTATATATGTGTTATATTTCAAAGCAACCAACTACGATCATTAAGACCATGTGCAATGAGAGGGCGAAGAACGTTCGTGGGTTGAGGTGACTCCATGTGGCATGAACAGGGGGATTCTAAGGGAGGGAGGGAGACGTTCATGAAGTTCTTTTTTGGAGAAAAGGGAAATAGTCCATGGAAAAAGTTCCGGTTGTGAATTCTCTAAACTCACAATTTTGTGTACGTTAAACATTTAAATGAAATATATAAAACTTATAAAGCATGTTAATTTTCACTAAGTAAAAATAAATCCATCCCTTTTTGCTTTTTTAATTAATAAACTTTATAGAACGGAGGTCTAGCGTCCTTTTTTTTTAACAACAACACCTAGATTATCTAAGATAGAATTAGCAACACCTAGATAATCAAGGATATCTATCACCTCTAAGACTCGAACTTACAAACTTAGGTTGGGGTGAGATCACCACTCTAACTTCTACCTATTTATCACGACACTCAATCCCCCACCTTGCGTCTTTGCTTAATATATCCGTTGTAAAGAAGGTACAACTTCCAATGCACAAAGTACACATCACAATTCCTGGTTTTGAAACTATCTAAACTAACACATGTTATAAACCCGATTTTAAAAAGATTTAGCTAAAAAAACAAGTAGGGAATACATTTATATGATGCATCTCCTTTGAAAAAGTGCGATCAATTCAGTTAATGAAATTACGGATTTGTCCTAATGTTTAGTGAAGTAGAAGAAGAAGAGTATACCTTCTAAGGTGTCATTTTGTGGAAAAATGCACGTGAACTTTGAGACCTCTCGTGACCCCTCCTATTTCTCTCTTAGACTTGTCAGGGCCCAATCAATTTTTGGAACTCACCATCAATTATGCATTGCTATGTGTCATCCATCATTTATTCACCCACCCTCATCTAACATCAAAATAAAATGTAGATTTAATTCATGAAAGTTGTTATTATATATTATAGGTTTGGTTATTTTTTCTAAAAATTTTATTGGTCTCCACTCTTTATCAAACCATTACACGGCTTCGGCCTGAGTGGTAGTCTGGTGTTGGGATAAAGCTCAGAGCCTAATAGGCTTTGAGTTCGAATTTTGATGTTTGACTCCTGCCTTCAGCCTAGGCTGGACGGGTTAGGGAGTATTAGCTTTACCTTTCTAAAATAAAACTCAAACCATTACACATTTATTTCACTATCATACGTTAAAAAATCTATAAAATTCATATAAATAGTTATTTTACCGTTTACTTGAAAAATTATAATAAAAAGCCACACTCTCATTGTCCCCATCTCCTTTTTTGTTTTTTTTAAGTAAAGGATAAAATAATCATTTTACATGGATTTAATTAATTTTTTTAACCTCAGTTAGTAAAAAAAATACTAAAGGTGTTACTGTTTGGTAAACATTGAGGACCATATTTTATTTTATTTTTTTAAAGTAAAGAACTAAAAATTCACTATGAATATGTTACATGTACCATATGTGTAATTAAATCTCAAAAGTATAGAGAATGACGATAAAAACCGACTTGTATATGCTACCAAAACACATTATTACAACGATAATATAAATATTTTGGATGATTTGTAAACGCTTTGAACATGTTAACAAAAGGTAACTCATTTCCTTATAGTTGATATCGTTTGATCCATATATAACGAATACAATGTAACTCAAAAAAACCGACCGATGAGTACATAAATGGTTCAACTGTCAGCATACGTGGGAGTCATAAGTTGACTTTCAAGTAAGTCGAGTGAGTTTTGGATTCGTATAAGAACTTTTAAACGTTATTTCCGCACTCTTGTTTTTACACGTGACTAGTTACACAAACAACTTGCCTAATCGTGGATCGAGATGATCACATGTTAAACTATACCATTGTTAAAAACATCAAGCATATATGGCCTTATATGATGTGTACAATGTGCAGTAAAGGTTGTACATTAATATTAAAAATGAGGAGAGTGAGATTAGCTTGGGGAAAGCGATGTAGCAGAGTAAGATCCAAAATATTAAAATTGTTTGACATGTGAAACTGAGGAGAGTGTTTGTGGTGTACATTGTGCAATAATGTTTGAAGAACAAAATTCTGTTGTCATTTTGTCACCAAGTGTTTGTCTTTATGCGTCAAAGAGTCACATGCCTATCAAATTCACGGCCAACAAAGACGATGCTATCCAGAAGACTAAGAGTAGGGTTTCACGGATTACTTTGGTCTTTTTGAGGCCCCAAAATCTCTAACATTATCTGGTTTTTGGGACAACATGATCTATGGCTATCATCTTTTTTCTATTTACTTTTTGTTTTTTAATCCAAATGACCCGTAATTGTAGGCACAAGAAAGGGTGTTTAGAATCTTTAGTTTTACGATTCTTAAATGAATGTTTAATGCAAAATCAATTTTAATTATGGAACCGTATAGACACTTATACCTATTATGCTATAATGTAATTCTTTACTTAAAATTGGCATAAAGAAATGATTAAATAGAAAGTGAAATTAACGTAGGAAAGTGATATGGGTCATTGATAATAAATGGTTGCGATGTTAGGGGTGTCACGTGTACAAACGGAAAGAATTAAACAGTTGGGGAAGACCACAATTGTTGACTTTTTGGGTTCTGTCATTTTTTTAAACTCAAATAACCTTTATATACTTTATTATTTAAACAAAAAAAAAACATATCACAAAATCGAGAATTTTAATATTTTTAGTTTGAGTTATCGAGAATCTTATTATTTTTAGTTTGAGTAAAACATTGCTATATAGTTTTTATGAAAAAAAAATCAATTATGACTTGTTATACGAAAGTTGCGTGATTATAACGTGTTTTTATAGAGTGAATGGCATGATTATAGCGTGATTATAGCATGAAAAGTGTGATTAGAGTGTGTTGTGTGCGAATAGCGAGATTATAACATGAGTTTATACTGACGCATATATCCTTCGCCTTAAAACACGTGTTGCATCTGATGGCTTTCTACACTTAGTACGTTAATTTTACTTTGTACAATAACTCATCCCTATCTAATTAACCCCACACTACCATTTGTATAGAACTATAAATCATGCCATAGTATATATACATATACGCCTTATGCACACATACACACTCACTGTAGAAGAGTTATAAAGTGTATGATAGGGGTCAAATTTATAATGATTATAAGTTTGTTTATAGGATTAAAGTTCTTTAATTTATAATTTTATTAAATTTTTGAATAACTTCACTGTCATAAAATTTTGAAGGAGATGATTGTGCCAGAGTTATGTGTGTATATGTATATGTCTTGCAATGAACTGGGTTTTTAAGGAACATTAATTTTTTTAAGGTAATATGTACCGTTTATTTTTTTTACTTTAGTGAGTTATCATGAATTATTTTGAAGCGGCTATATTTAAAAGGTAAATTCTTTTTTAATAATCTAAACTATAATTCATTGGCTGATAATAATCCAAACTAACATTTTGACTGGTGATAATCTCAACTTTCATTTTTGTTGTCAATGACAGTCTCAGTAACATAATCATCATATATTTACACTCGATTTATACTTATTTTTGCTCAAAATGTCGATTTTAAATGAAATTGAGAAACATACAAGCGAAATCGAGTGTAAGTATATGATAATTATACTACTAGGACTGCCATTGAAAACAAAAATGAAAGTTAGGATTGACAAACTGTTAGTTTGGATTATTATTAGCCGGTATCGAATTATTAAAAACCAATTTGCCTATTTAAAATATAAAAACTAACGTATTTCATATTTCTTTAGCTCTTGGGACTATTATTAAATCCATAAAATATTTTAGTGTTGTAGACGAAAAACAAAGATAAGCATGCTAGTCATATTGGTTAAATATACACTCATCTCATTCTAAAAAAATGCACTATTCAATGTAGGTATGTAAATGATCTGTTTTTGGTATTATACTAGCTTTATTTAGCTTTATTTCAACCTTATCTAGTTATTAAAAATTTGACGGTTAATTTAACATTTTAAACATGTTATATTTTTGTGTTGATTTTATAATTTCTTTTAAATATAGATGTTGATGTGACAAAAATATTTTAGAGTAAATTACGGAAAACACACTTTATGTATATATCAACTTATAGGTTTGGTCCTTAATTTTCATTAATTACGTTATACATTCTTAAATTAAAGGGTTTATAACATATTGCGTCATCTCCACTAACAGAAGTTAATTTTTTATGTTAGTTTTTTTTTCCTTCTAAATAATCATTTTGCTCTTACCAGTTAAGTTAAAGGATCAAATATGTAATTTTCAATATTCATTTTCTTTTCTTTCTTTTTGTTTTTATTTTATTACTTTATTTTTCTTTTTAAATTTTTTATCACTTTTAGTTTATAAACTTATCTTAAATATTATTAATTAATTAATTTATTTTTTTATATAAAATAAACTTTATTTATAGATTTTTATTTTATTACAAAAATTATTTCCATTTGCTCTATTTAGTTATAAACTTTTCTAAATAAAACCAATAAAAATAAGAGACCTCATAATATTTTTTCCGTGTTTATAAAAATTAAACTTTGATTCTCAAAATAATTTTATTGATTTTTATATAATGTAAAATAATAAACAATAGTAAAATTAATAAAGTGATTAATTCGTACTGGTAATTTGAATAGTAAGATAATGTATCGACCTTTATGTATATACCAACTCTATATCTTACTTATTGTTAATAATAATCACCATCATTATATATGTTGTCATCATTGTCCTCAACGTCCTCACCATCACCATCGTCCTCACCATCATAGCAGTCATCATCGTTGTCGTCGTCCTCCTCCTCACCGTCATCCTCGTCATAGTCCTCCTCACATCATCATCATCATTGTCAACGTCATCGTCATCCTCATCTTTGTCACTCCTATCATCATCGTATTTTTGTTATCTTAGTCATCATCCTCGTCTTATCATCTTCTTCATCAAAATCATCATCGTCATCTTCATCTTCTTCTTCATCATCACTGTCATATCGTTGTCATCATTTTCATCGTCATCCTCGTGTAACATCCCAAATTCTTGGTGTAATATATCGTGAATGTAACATTCTTGATTTTTCTTATATTGATTTTAATGCAATAAACAATATCTCAAGTTCCATTTATAGTTCAAAACTATGTGTTACACAAACATGTCAATTTCAAGGCCTCGTCAATACAATTCTATAACTTTACAATTCTCTCTCTCAAAAAGGGGTTTGAAAATTTTCCCTAATTCACTTTATTATATACATATAAATATATCATCAAAGTTATATATAAACATATATATATATACACACATATAAAGTCTTAAATATATCCAAATATATACATATATATGTTTTCAAACAAATTAAACAAATGAGTTGAACCCTCCACCTTGTAACTTGACCATTTTCCCTCAAATTAGACCCCCTCTAAACATTTGAACTTCTAGTCCTTTGGGCCTTCATATTGAACACCTTCAACCAAATTGACCCCATTCGTGTCACTTTTGACCTACATTGACTTTCAAAGTTAAACAGATCAAAAAAATCGTGCAAATCCTGCACTTTAGTCAATCAAATACCACAATTAGGGACTTTCCTTGTTTACAAATTCAATGTTGCCCGATTTCAAGTCCTAATAACACCTCAATTCAAGCTTTGCACGGACAATTTCGAAATTCAAATGGATTTGAACAAGTTTGACCTTCTTCAGTCAAACCATGATCAAATCATTCCAAAACCAGAGAATTAGACGCATTCAAATCCCGTAAATCACACATAGACTAATCCCTCGGGTATTCAGGCCGATTTCACGACCAAATTCATCCCTATACAGTGGCATTAACGCGTAATGCCACCCTACAACTGTCGTCCTTAAACCACGACTCAAATCGTGTAATTAAAACCAAATTAAGCAAATTAATTCACCCCTCACCTCTACAAACTCTCCCGACCCCCATCAATAAGCATTTCACGTCTGGACTACGATCGGGTCTTAAGATTTTTGTCGCTGACCACGTAGCCGTCAGCATACAATACCCCACCGTATCAGGTAATTCCTACGTCATTCAATTCGTAAATGAGCCTCGGTCATTAGCCCCCTATCAGTTTATGTTAACAGAACTTGTCGCGATCGATTTGAATCTAGGGTTCTTAACCGATTCATACGATTTGGGGGATTGGGTTCGATTCGCATGTTCTATTTAATTAAACGAGATCCTTTTAGACCAGCGAAACCACCCGGCTCAACTGGTTAAGACACTGTGCCATTGAACCGGGTGGTGCGGGTTCGAAACCCGTACATACGTTTCCTTTTTGTGCGTCCCTTCGACCCTGAACCGACCTCCTTTTTGTTTCAAGTTAATACGTTTATGAGTCGGACTTGTGTATGGGAGTAGTTCCCTGCTCTGGTGGTAAGACGCCTAGCTTTCACAGAACCCACCCGGGTTTGAACCGGGCGGCGTTTTCTTTTCTTTTCTTTTTTTTTACCATTCAAAAATATATTTTAAAAATCAAATTATTTAGTTTAAACAAAATATTTATAACCTAACTCCATGGACTTGGAGACAAGATTTTTATAAAATACTTTATATATATATATATATATATCCTAATAAAAGTATATGTATTAGTAGAGATTAAACAAATAAAAACTTTTCAAAAATATAAATGTATATTTATCTTAAAAGACATACTATTTTCAATGATCAATACATAAATGAGTTTATTTATTATTTATAGTTTTACTTTAACAATCCACTCAGAGATTAAATTATATTTAGTATAATTTCATAATATACTAATATATATTTACACAATATTATGACACATTTTCATAAATAAATGAATAAAATAAATTTATTTAAATTATATTTGAATAAATATAATTTTCACACGACTTCTTCTAAATAAATAAATAAAAAGAATTTATTTCTTTAATTTATTTAGATAATCATATTAAAACCCTAAATCAAACTTTATTGTTTTATCTCTTCCATGAAATGTTAAAACTATATTTTCAATACAAATGCCAATACACTCATTCATAACTGGTGATAACACAAACCCATTCCTTATATGATTTTAACACATTGTATAAATCCCTACATCCACACCCTTTGAACCCCAGACTTACATTAGACCTTGTGCACCATATTAACTCAAATCTATACATTTCACTATAGGTCAAACCTAGTGACTTACAACACCTCGTTGCTATCTATTCTCTGGTGCAATCAACATATTTGATACAAGTGAGTTTACATAGCCCCTTTTTACATTTTTCATATTTTGGGGTGGAACATGAGTTTTAATTATACAATGTTACAAATCACACAATACAATTCCAGCCTACATTCATGTGTACAAATTTGAGCCTTATGTTTGAGTACTAGGTATGTAAACTACTTCGTGTGCAATTTACATGTGCAATCATTAACTATACAAGCCGACGGTTAACAATGATAGATCTATTGAGTATGACAAACCCACACAGGTAAGGTGATTGTTACCGACAACACATTTTGATTTTTGCATGCTAGTTATAAAGGTTTGATTGTACAATTTGATTTCACAATAGTAACTCTCCATAATTGGCTTATTAACCATGATTTGTATGGATTGTATGCACACAACACAATGATACTATTTAGAGTCAAAACCTATGTATGCTCACCAACTTTTTAGTTGACTTTGTTTTAACCATGTTTCAGGTACGAAAGTTTGAGATTGATCAAGTTTGCTACACTTAAGTTGTGGACCTAGATAATAAAGGAATTCATTATGTATTTTAAATTTCATGTACTTTGTTGGATGTTTGTTTGGTTTGAATTTAAATGTGATGATTTAATATATTATAATTTAGTCAACCATGTGCTCATGAACAGTCTCCATGTCCCGCCCCGAAGTTTCCGCCGTCGGTTGGGGTGTGACAATGAATATGTTATTTTATAAAATAATAATGAATCCCATTTTGTGGTCTACATGCATATGTTTGCTTTAAATATCATGAAAAATTAAATTAAAATGGCATAAATTGTTAAACTAGGGTTAAAATTGTAAATATTGAGTTTTTGTGTCCATAGTCTAAACAATTGGACTTAAGAGATGATTGTTGCACATTTAACTTCAATAAATCTATAGATATTTTGTTTCCATCACTTATCACTTGAAGTTGGTTTGTAAGAAATAGAAACCAAGAACTATTAGATGTGTGTACGTGTGTGCCAACTAAGTTCAAGAGGATGTATCTAGAAATTGAAGGTGCAAATAACAATTGAAGGTCGATTTCATCAATTCTAACTCAATGGAATCACAAAACTTCACCGGTATGCATCCCTAAATCTCTACTTTCCAACTATAGAAGGTTTTAAATGAGTTTTATGTCTAAATTTCTAGAAATTTGTAGTTTTTATGGCATGCATAGTCTTCAAACTTCACATGTGATGTTAAGAACTTGTTAGTTAAGTCGTATTATAAATCATGAATTTGGTTATGTTTGTTCTTGGTGGACTTTGACCTATAATGAAACTTTGTGTTAAGTTGTGTCTTAACCATCACTAGTTGATGGGAATTGCTTATAATTATCATTGAAAATGATTTGGATGTTTAGTCTGTGTGTGAAAAGAGGATCCACTGCGAGCAATGCATCGGCCATTCAATGCATAAAGTTAGATGACGGCTTCAACAACAAAACAACAACCTCTGGCTCGATGCTACAATTTGACTGTGGATCTAACGTCCCGTCTCTGAACAATCTTTTGAGATTAAATCAAGATCAAGAATTCAGGCTATCATTCAAAAATGTGTAAGAAACAATTCAAGATACATATAAATCAAGACAAGGTAGAAGGGTATCGCAAGAGTAATTAATCACTCTTAAATTAATTTATAAAAACACACATATGCTTTTAAAAGTAACCAAAAAGTTTTTATTAAAGAATGGAGGTTTTTATAAAGTAGGTCGAAGAAAATCTAGAAGGAATATTCCTAAAGAAGAAAATTTTCAAATATAAAACTAAGTAAAGGTTTAATTAAATGGGTAAGTGATAGACACTTTGAGAAGAAAATATAGATTGTTTCTCATTTTTCACAAGTCAAAACTATGAAAAGGTAAAATTAGTATTTAACATACTACAGTGAATATAAAAATCGATGCACGATACGACCGTACCATAAAACGTCCGACCATTGTAAACTTTTTTCTCTCTCATCTATTTAGTGATCAATCTTTGTGACATTTTCACCTAACTCTTTTGCACAAAAACTTCAAAAACATAACATGTTCTTGATTGATTAGTTCTTGGATACTTCACAATCATACCTTTTCTTGATAAACATTTGTAGTAAATGATTACTTCTTTGAAATCAAAAGTTTATGTGGTGATTATACTTCTAAAGTCAAGTGAAACTTAACTATGCACTTTCATGATTGTGATCATCATGAAGGTGTTGCAAGAGATAGGGCTGCCAATATCAATGAGTTGACCGGTTTAAGTCATTGGTCTATGTGAAAGAGGGATGGTTCGAAAGCAAGAATGTGAGGTAAACGGTCCAAGGATTGAAGTGAAAGAATTATGGGTCTTGTTGGGAATACCGAATACAAGATTTGGAGGAACAAAAATCAAAATTAAGGGAGAATGAAAGATTAATCTTGTTTGTTCAGTGGCTGAATTGTTGAACCAAGAAAGATCAATGTTTGATGGTGTTTTAGATAATTATTATTAAGTTTATTAGGAAAGGATTTTGGGTCATTATTTGTTTCCTTATTGTTAGAAGTTTTATAAATAAGGATCTTATGTATAGGGATGACAATGAAACCCGAACCCAATGGAAAACCCGAAACCCGAAACATTCAGGACGGGTATGGGGTCGGGTAATCGGGTATGGGATTACTTTTGAAATTTTTCGCGGGTTTGGGATGGGTATGAGATATGGTGATATACCCGTTTACCCGCCCCGATTACCCGATAACATATACCCGTTTACCCGATTATAAACCCGACATAGTTTTCTTTCTTTTTTTATTGATTTTAAGTATATATACCGTATTTATTTTAAGTATATATAATGTATTTATTTTAAATGTATATCCCGACATGATTTTTTTTTTAATTACAAATTTTATATATACCCGGTAGATACCTGACGAGTTTTGGGTCGAGTATACCCAACTGGTATTTTTTTACAAAGTAACGGGTTTATCTGAAACTCGTGGGCATACCCGATACTCGACGGGTAATTACCCGATAGAAACCTGACGGGGTTTTGGGTCGGGTATGGGACAAACTTTTATAATCGGGTACGGGGTTGGGATTATCTAAACGCGACCCATTGCCATCCCTACTTATGTAAAGATTTTATTTGTGATTTTTTGATATATCTACACTATATAATAAATAAAGGTTTTTTCATCCCACGTGTCGCCTCCATATTCATTCTAATCCTTTTTTTCTTGCATCTCTCTCTTATTAAATACATCTTTATCTTTTAATAATAATATATTTTTGAAGAAAATACTAATTATACTAATAAAACATATTTATTTTAAATTATAAACTTTGAAATCTAATATGTAACTTTTATTTTTAATCAAATAATAAATGAAAGTCAAATAACATCAAATAGTAATTAACGTATTTTCGAAACCCAATTATATATTAACTTTTACATATTTTGAATTTTGTTTTATATCCTTAGTATATGTAATATATTTTTACACATGTAAAATATATACATAAAAATTTAAGAATTTTATATATTGATATTTTTCATCCCGTGTGTAGACACGGGTTCTAAGCTAGTCTTACTTATCTAATAAATAAAAATAATGTGAGACACTTGGCAGCCAATGACAGGGTCTAAAATATTGTTTTCCCGCCAAAATAATTACACTTACTTTCATATTCACGCGGATCCTAATATGGATTTCATGCGGACCTTATTTCGGGTTATAACCCGTTTATGCAAAATTCGGGTTAAATTATCCTAAGCGTTTCCAACTGCAAACCCTAATACATGACTTTGAAACCTTCGCCGCTACACTCTATCCTCCGTTCAAGATCTTCCCATCATCGGAAATTTCATCATCGCTACACTCCATCCTTCGCCGCTATCGTTTCACTCATTTGATCGCGGCTTTTTTCTTCATTCTGTCGCAACAGGTACCTTCAATCTTCAACAATGAGTCAATCTTTGTTTTATTTTGTTTTGATTTGATTATTAATTGCCGTTTCTAATTCTTAGGAAATCTTTATGTTTCCTTCTGTCCTGCTTGCATGTAGCAAAACAATCGAAAGATCTTCATTGTCGTTCTTCAGGTTGGTATTGTTATTGTGGTTTTGTTTCATTCTATCTATCTAGGGCTTATTTTCATCTACAACCTCGAAACCTGAAGCCTAGAGCTTAGATGAAATAAATGCTTTTCTTTTCTAGTGATATTTAAAGGCAGGATACAAAGAAACAGGATTTTGGTATCAATTTAGCAGGAAATTGATGGATCACTCCTTAATTAATCTTGTAATTTGACTTATATTTGATGTAATATTATGACTTATTTTGTTTTTTGGTTTGTTTAGCTGGATGGATTGGAAACTATGCGACCTCACCCATCATTGGTTATAGTTAGACGACTTCTTATGGCAACATATGTACTCTAATAATATTTCCGGCAGTACCTTATTTAATCCTTGCAGTCTTTTACATGTTTTGGTTATCGGGTGCTCTAATCTTTTTAGTTCGGGCCAAATAGCCCGCAATGATTGCAACACAAATTGTTATGCTTGTGATCTTAAAGCCGAACGGTCGGTTGTGATGATTCTTGTGATAATTCGATAATTCGATACTAATGTATTTTATGAAATTTCAATTGATATTAGCATACTTTCATATTGCCCTGATGCAGATGAACATCAGGGGACTGTATAGTTAAATTCTTTCCTTTTTTTGTTATAACCTTTTTGCACATTAAATTATACATCAAATCCGATTAACCCAACATGAAGGCTTAGTGCCGTTAGGCAAATTTCAATATTGATAGAAAAAAAATGTTATTTGGAAAGCTATGTGCAAGGCTGCAAGCTAAAATAATATGTGATAATCTTGTGTTTGTTTTTTGTATTATTTCAAAAGCTACATTTGCCTGCATCTTGGGTTTCGTTGGTGACAGGTGGTAACGGGTCAGATTGCGGAGGGTAGGATAACTGGTTAGATTGCAAGGGTCAGATTACATTGTGTGTTTCACTCTATTTATTGAACTTGCATTTCATAACGGGTCAAATTGCAAGTTGTACAAAGAAGTATTTAGAGTTTTGTGAACTATAATTTCATTTTTTATTATTGTATATGTAATGTAATGTAATTTTTAACTTCAATTATAAAAAAATACATATACATTTTATAATTATATCGTTTTTTATTATTTCAACCCGTGTAGTACACGGGTCTTTAACCTAGTATATTAATAAAGAGAAAGAGTTTAGACAGATTAGTCACAAAACCTGGTTGTTGTTCGCGTGTTTGGGAGTTGCTGGGTCCAACTAAAATCCAACAAAGATACATGAAAATAAAAAATCGTAAAGTTGGTTGCATTCCAAGTCTCCAAGAATATGATTTATGGTGGGCTCAACTCCAAAAGTTATTATATAGCCCGTTTAACCGAAATCAAGCTAAAGAAAGACCCCAAACCAAAGCTAAACGGTTTCAAGTACTAAAAGACCAAAGTTTTTTGTTTGGTTACAATTAGAGGTGGGAAAAAAAACGGTTTGGACCGGTGAACCGGTTTCAAACCCGGCCCGATTTGTAAGTGAAACCGGTTTGAGTTAAACCGGCCGGTTTAGGATAGGTTTGGAGTTTTTTTTTTCTGGACCCTGGTTTCAAACCCGACCCGAGTCGGTTCAGCGGTTTCAAACCGGTTTCGAATCTTAAAAAAAAACTAGCAGTTATGTGACCGTTAATATAGCCGTTAGAATTTTAATATAGACGAACCCACCTACCGATGTGGAAGCCACTTACGGTGATTACCTACGAGCCAATTCGGATTCCGGCAAAGACTAAAAATAACGTATCAAAAGTGTATTTTTTTTGTAACGTATTACGAATTATGTTTTTTGTAATTTTTAAAGTATTTAATAAAAATTCAAAGTTTATTTGTTTAATTTATATTTTATTAATTAAATTAAAAAAATGTTTTTTTGGAAAACCCGGTTTCAACCCGACCCAGTTCCAGTCCGACTCACTCCGCATCGGATAGGGTCGACCTCCTCCTTCCCCCAAACCGACCTAGACCCGAACTGGTTTGGGGTCAACCCGGTTTTGACCAATTTTAACCAAACCGACTCGGGTTACAACCCTGTCCGACTTGACAAAAAAACACGACTTATACACCTTTAGTTACCAATTTTATTAAAAAAAACGGATCATACTCGCCATAAAATTTCATATATTAGAATCATTTATGGGTTTTATATATATAGAAGCATATTTAGAAAGAATCTAAGAAAATATTATATGATGTTACACTATTGATTCCACTCCCTCCCACTAAAAAAAAGAAAATCTTTTCCACCTTCTCATCGTTGTCTTTCACATGAAACCCCACCCAAAATCAACCTTTCTTTCTTTGTCCCATCCTATCACACATGTGTTCATCTCCTCAATCATCCAACCCTCCATGCTTTTCCCTTATTTTTATTGTAAAATGCATATTTATATTTTAAACTAATTAATAATAACTATTCTACCCATAAAAACATTAAACTATGTTCAATGAAGTAACTTTAAGCAATTTTTAATCTTTATTTTACAAGATTAATACATTGTTTGGTTTAATCTACTTTTTGAGTAGTGTGGTAAATCATCATTAATTTTAAAGAAATTGATTGTCTTTTTTTTTGTTACAAGGACATGAAATTATAATTAATTGATGAATCTTGTGTTAATTTATTAATTTAGTAGTATATTGAATGGATTTTTTGTTTTTATATTCATAAATTGAGTTGGTCAAGTGATTTAGAAAATAAAAATGATTATATTTTGTTTAAAATATATTATTTAAAATAAGTTGCATAATGCATACGCACTTTAGATCCAAATGCATGAATAAACTTTTTTAATTCGTACTTTCAATAATGGAGGTAAACTTAAAAAGTAATTATTACTTCCAATCATCACTCTTTTCGAAAAGAAATACTGGCTGCTGAAATTTTGAATTATACAATTTTATCATGTTTTAATAATCGTAGAAAAGCAAGGTCACCCAAATTTAATATGAGAAATGAGAAATTTGAATTAAAGTGACTCAAATGATTCTATTGAACTATTTGTAAGATAAAATAATTTGGAGGTAAAGTTAATTAAATTGACTCGAATACAAATTCCTAACTTTTATCATACTAAACAAACTCTATCGGGTTAACTCCACCGACTTTGATATTGTTTAGGATTAAGTGTTTCATTCATTCCCCTAATCTTGATCCCTGCTTCCAAGATTTTCTGTCCCAAGTAGCTTTCTCATATGTTCGAACTTCACTCTGGTAGTGCTTTAGTCAGTATATCCGTCTTTTGCACTTATCCTCTAACATATTCCACTTGAACTTCTCCACATTCAATGCACTCTCGTATAAAATGAAACCTTGTGTTTATGTGTTTACTTCTTTCGTGAAATACGAGATTTTTCATTAAGGCGATAACTGATTTGTTGTCAATTTGTAGAGATCAACAATTAAGCATTGAAGCATCCTACTTATTCCTTTATTATTTTATCAGAGTTTAATGCGAAAAACGGGTCCCAGATTTTTTAAAACCTTATCACTAAAGTGACAAAGATATATTTTGTTAGAAATATTGTTTTTACATAAACTATTACATTATGTAACATAGAGATTCTTCAACTCCGACCAGCCACGTCCTCAGGAAGCTTCATTCCACGTGCCTCTTTCCTGCAGTGTTTGAAAAACCTTTTTGAATTAGCTTAAGCTAAGTAAGTACACTGAATCATTCATTTTATTATGAACCCTTTAGATTCTTATTATTGTTCAAGTTTCTCGGGCTCTCGGCGCCCCCGTGACCATCTCTAGACGTACCTCAGGTCACGTCATTCGTATATTTTATGGGTGTGCTAACCCCCTCATGACCATCTTCGAACGTACCTCCGGTCATAGTATTCATTTCTGTGATACCAAGTATTCCAGGTCAATACCCATAGTCATATTTGAAAGTTCATATTTTATATTTCCTGAAACATTATCTTTGACATGGTATTGTCAGGAGTCTAGCAAAGGAACACGTGTCATATTTTAGTAATTTTAAGAATTACTAGGTCAAAAATATTTATAACCCGCAATGTACGGTCATTGGTGATTATCAAAGTTATACAAGTAAAGTCTAGATGTATATTTATTTTATACAAAGTATATATTGGTGACTAAATCTTTAAAGATTGACTAAATCTCATTTTAAACATGTTTCAGGTGGAATTGTTTGAATTACAAGTGCATCACTTAGGAGCATATGGACCTAGTGACAAAATAACTAAAATTGTTGTTAGCTTTTGATTGTCTGATCAATGTGTATTTGTACATTTAAATCAATTCAATAAAATTATGTAATTTAGTTCGATCATGAACTTTTGAACAATCTACATGTCCCGCCCCGACGTATTCTGCCGTCAGTTGGGGTGTGACAATAATGAGTTATGGATTAGTAAAAGTATGACTCATATTAGATGAAAAATGAAGTGTATAGGTATATACATGGAGAAATCGTGAATGGTATGTGTATTTGTGTATATATATTGTTGTTTGATCTTGTTACATAATGATTATAAAGTAAGTTTGTTGCTTTAAAAAGGATGGTTAGTAAACATTAGTGACATAAAGTCTAAGATTTGTTATACATGCTAGGCCAAAAATTGCAAGATGTATATGATGATGTATAATTGGTAGTTTAAAGCATGTTTTGTGATATTGGTAGAAAAATGTGCATGATCATAAAGTTAAGTTGTATGTGTATATATAGGCATATGGAAACCGGGATAAATGTGTATGTATACATATTTGTGTAGTTTCATGATCAAAGGTATAGATACATGAAATAATGAAATATATTCATGTCTTGAAAATAAAAAGAAAACACTTAAAGAATTTGGAACTTGCAAATTATAGTTATGTGTTGAACATGAGGCTTGTTATGATTAAAGTGTTTAAGAAATTTGGTGATCATAAGAATCATATATGCATATATCATGATGGAATAATCATAGGTGAATTTATGTGCATGATATTAAAGACGTTTCAGTCAAAAATAAATGTTCACGTGTTATCGTGAAGCATATTTAAATATATGTTAGATTAATGAGATACTTGTATGCATGTATTGGTCAAAATATAAATACATGATAACCATAAACAAATTAATAAATGTCGTTCGGAACAAAGTATTTGCATATGAACGTGTTAACGCGGTTTATACGCACGTAGGATGATTGACATGCGTAGAGTATACTTGAACGATATTTATGATTCTATATAATTATTGGTAAGAAATAATTATATGTTTATACGTGGACTATAATATGAATATATTATAAGATATTACAAAAATAATATTTATTTTTGGTACACGTAACAAGTCACCAATATGGAAATATAACATCTTCTCGGAAAATAAGAAAGCGTCTAGACTGGAAAAATAATAACCAATGAGTCGTCACATGAAAACGTTGTTTTACCAAACAAAGGCGTACTTAACGGTATTCGTTAAGTCGGGTAAACAACTTGCATTTAAGACAGGTAGTCTTAACACATTAGTACCCTTGTGTGATTAGGGTACGGATAGACAGAAACTTTTAACCAAACCAAACCAAACGTACCCAGTATAATCCCACACATAGCTAACGCTATTAGTAGGGTCTGGGGAGGGTGTGATGAGGGCAAACCTTACCCCTATCCTAAGGGATAGAAAGGCTGCTCCCGTTTAGACCCCCGGCTCCATGGGAAAGAAAAAGATAAAAATATAAATAAAATTAATGAGTAATAAAGTAAAATAAATCTAACAGTAATCTAACAATTAGCAGTGTATGACTAGAGTATATTAGTCACAAGAAACACAACACACCTACAAGAAACAAGACATACGCAAAATCTTTGCTAAACAACTCTACTCTCCCACACAACGGGTCACTCATCCTAAAACCCTAATACGACGTCTCCATGAAATCCTATCATTGATCATGTCCTCTGAGAGGTGTAAATCTAGCAAATCAAGCCTAATCCTCTCATCCCACGTTAATTTCGGTCTCCCCCTGCTCCTTTTCCCCTCTACAACGAGAGTTTCCACCGTTCTCACTGGATCTGTGCTCTGTCTCCTCTTGACATGTAGACAGAAACTTTTAGCACACTTTTATTTGCTAGGACTTCATCGGACACAAGGTGAGTTCACGGCCCCCCTTTTGCTTTTTAATGTTTTGTAAACTGCGGGGGAGAAACATACTTACATATTATGTATTACATTATTGTTTAATACATTTGGAAACATTGTTGTTTTATATAATTGCGAAAACATTGCAAACATTTTTATATGATAACAAAGAAATAAGACACTAACATTATGTTGTACATGAGGAACAATAGAGCGCTAAAAAGTCCCCGGAACAACATTAACATTTTGTAACCATTAGCTATGGTCTTAGCCTATGATTCTATGAATAGTACTATTGGGGGTGACGCTCCCGGTCATGGTTAGTCGCGCTAACCGGGACTTGAAGGGTCAAATGGCGGCATATTGTCTTATTCTCGTGGTATAGCGAGGGAGGGGCATTAATTTGTCATGGTTTGGTTACGGTTTCATGTACGAACATAGGTGTCTAACTAGCTTACAAATGGATCAATAACACTTGTTTTGTTTATCATATGCGTTTAGAATTATTCGTACTTATTTTATGACAGTAATGTCATGTGCATGTTTTCGGTTAAAACTACTTATTTATGACGGTAATGTCATGGACATGTTTTCGAGTAAAACTACTTATTTATGACGGTAATGTCATGTGCATGTTTGGTAAAACTACTTATTTATGATGGTAATGTCATGGGCATGTTTCGGGTAAAACTACTTATTTATGACGGTAATGTCATGTGCATGTTTTCGGGTAAAACTACTTATTTATGACGGTAATGCCATGGGTATGTTTTCAGGTAAAACTACGTATTTTTATAACGGTTAAGTCATGTATATGTTTTCGAGGAAAACTACTTATTTTATGACGGTAAGGTCATGTATATGTTTTCGGTGAAAACTACTTATTCTATTGACGGTTAAGTCATGTATATGTTTCTGTGAAAAACTACTTATTTTTATAACGGTTAAGTCATGTATACGTTTTCGGGGAAAACTACTTATTATTATGACGGTAAAGTCATGTACATGTTTTCGGGGGAAAACTACTTATTTTTATGACGGTAAAGTCATGTACATGTTTTCGGGTAAAATTACTGGCACTGAAATAACTAACTCTGTGAACTCACCAACCTTTATGTTGACACTTTCAAGTATGTTTCTTAGGTAACCCTTAGCCATGCGCACGGTTGGAATAAGCTAGCTATGTTGGATCAATTCCTAGTAGCTGGAAGGGCATAGATTATCAAGTCTCAAGTCTATCGTTGATCTAGAAGAACTTAGATCATTGTATTACTTAGTTTTAGTAATTGTATATGTAATCAAGTCTTAGAAATCACTTTTACAGCTTCCGCTATCGTGTAATAAACCAATCGTTGCAACCTTTATTTATTTATTAAGTAAATAAATTTGGGGGTGTGAGAGATTGGTATCAGAACAATGGTTTTAGCGAATTAGGTTCCCTTAGTGATACCTAGGCTCTAACCGGACTCATTTAGGGACCAAGATTTCTAAGACTTACATCACACTAAAAACACCCAAGACTTGAGTATAGAAATTCCAAACGTTGCCGAACAACTTGTGTAGACTATTAGTGTATGGAGTTACACTAGGGTATCATTAGCTACACTAATACCTAATACGGTTACATGGCTCACGTAACGAACGCTTAGCACGTACAAATAGACACCTACGAGGTTTCTCAACAAAGTGTCACTATTCGGATTACGAATCAAGGATGACGGGTACTCAGCACACTAAAACCCTAAAAGATCGAGTTACGAGCTGAGCTGGGGCGACGACGGTAGCAATCGCCAGTTACCGATATTGGTATCACAACAGGCTGAACCCGTACCAGAACTTGTACCTACATCTGCACCACACCTACAACTACTACAACCGTGGAGGCAACTTTCTTTCTGACATATGTGCGGTATAAATACTCTCCTTCACAAGCTGCCGGATCGGATGCCTAGACTTTCGCCATGAGATATGGCAGACAAGATTGCCCAGACAGAAAGGAAACCGGGGTGGATAAGCAGGACTAAATGGGAGAGAACTCTATGGGTCAGGAGACCCAGGCATTCTCAGGATCAGGTGGATCCATATGTACATACAGACTTGGAGCATGAGTTGCTCGACACTGATTTGAGGATCTCTGCCCTTCACATAGTGCCTGACTTCCACCATACACATTTTATTTTTGAGAGACATTGGTGGTGCCTTTCTACCATTAACCTCATCCGGCAATAACCATATTCAGCAGACTCATGAGTATTGGTACACATAATCAAGAGTAATCCGATAAGAACAATACACACTCCTGCACAAGTGTGCAAACACGATTTTAATGAAGATTTCAAATCCTTTTCGCCTAAAATCTTGGGATGGAAGAAACACTACATGGATCATGCAAAGTAAATTATCATTACGGGTGCATACGTAATCATAATTTGCAGTGCATGGGAACTTTAGTGAGTCTTGCTGTCCAAGCTAATGATCAACCCATATTCTCAGCCACTTGATTAAGGGTTGAATCTTAACAAATCTGATTTGTCAATTAGGTATTCATAAAGCATTCTCCTAGTTCGGGAGGAACGAGAGAAATTCAAATTGAATTCAACCAATACTTAGTGAATCCTGAACGACGAAGGATTTCCCACATTCATTCTTTGAGATTCTACTTGTCAGGAAGGCTCCAAATTGAGCGTTACCACAACCAACACTTACAATAATTGCACAACTATTGTGGGAGATTATAGTGTATTCTCAGGATCCATCATACAGTTCAATCTCACAATTACTTGAAATTTGCATCAGGAGTGCTATGCACTAACTTCGGTAATGGGGCATTATTCTAACCCGCATACACATGGCACCTATGGGGTATTGTGGAAGCTCGACATGAGACAAGTAGGTAATCTAATATTTCAGGATATTGGTCAAACAGGTTGTCCTCACAACCTTTGACATTCAATACACCTTCGAGTCCGACTATCCTTCTGGTGATGAATAAGCCGTGATTTATTCTTAAGCGAATGCCAAAGAAACCTAAGTTTGGACTAACGACTGCTGTTGAACTAACAGAAAAATGACATACAAAACTCTTAAAAGAGTCCCAAGTGTGGGATTTCTTGCTAATCTCATTAGTTTATGATATGCATAAGGGACATAAGCACAAGCTGTTCACAATAGATCACTGTCCACGAGGATCCGAGAAGGATAATGTTATACCCTGTTGTACCCACACTTCCCCTAAAGATCATCTTGTTGGATGGAATCAGATTTCATCCTAGAGGAGAGGCGTGATCACATCTTTCACTCCCAGTTATCTATAATTAGGAGGCTTTAGAGCATCTATTGTTAAGAAATGACCTCTTGACGCAGGCTTAGTAAAAGTAGAAAATTTTCGATGTTTAACACTCAGTACTTCAATTTTATCCTTGTACTAAGGACTTTGAGGCTAGGACTGATATGAGTAGAATACATAATGGTAAGTCACCAAAGTACCATTCGAACGCCAGGGAAGTGCAGACACACATGATGACTAATAATTGGCAATTGTAAAACTCCCAAACCCTTTCTGCCAACTTAATGGGTTGACAAACCCATAGCTCATTTTGGGGAAACACTAATTCTATGAGACCATTCTCACAGTCTCACTGTTCATTTCCTCACCAAGACGGAATGTGAATATTCCAAACAAGCATAGAACTTCATATGGCTTACATACTTCGGGAGTATGGTAGTCAAGCCATGAGTTTACATATCAGGACGTTACAACCCAAAGGCTGGTCTGCCTCGGAAAAGTGGTACAAGCAAAGGGTAAAGTGGTGATTAGACTCGAACTTTAAGAGCACACAAGGATCCTTGAAATATTAAATCCATTATGACCCATTTTAATGGAAGATCCTAGATAACACGAAACCTGAAATAAGAATAAAGTCTTAGTCCGAGAAAATGCTTTCGAAAAGCATAAGAGGGACAAACATAAAGTTTCGTTTCCATATTGTATCATTACTACACAATCTTCAACTGAAACCTGAACACCCTGTCGATTAATTCCTTTCAAAGATCTATAGAGAACTGGCTATTGTGCATCATAATGTGTAGATGAATAGAGGGTATGTGTCAGCATACACTCGAGACTCTTAGGCATCATTTCTTTCATCATCAGAAATGAGTATTATAGAACCCCACCATATTAAGGGTAATTAAATATGGGGTTCATGCACAACTAATATCGTTAATCATAGAAATATTCGCCTTGTTTTCGAATACCAACCACCAAGAAAATGGAAATCAAGCAATTGGAGCCTAAGTTGGATGATGCAGACAGAATTTAGGTACCAAGTACCGGTAACCTATGTGTGTAGTTATGGATGAAGTCCATAAGTCCAAGTACTCCGTTCATCCAGAATCGGATAAAACATATAAGGATCTAGAGGAACTCTATTGTGTGGCCAGACATGAAAGGAGAAATTGCTATGGGAAATATCCGATAGTAAAGGCAGAATGCCAGGAATCACCGGGGAAATCACAACAACCTGAGATTCCTCAATGCAGTTGGGAACAGATTTCCATGAATTTTATTACGAAACTACCCAGAACGTCTAGTAACAATGATACTATATGAATAATCGTCAGTCGTTTGACAAAATCCGCTCACTCCCTGCCAATCAAGGAGACATATAAAACTAAGAAGCGTGCAAGGCTAAATATTAAGGAAATTGAGGCTAGGCATGGTATGCCAGTTTCCATTATCTCCAATAGGGACAGTCGATTCGTGTTAAGAATATGGCAGTCAGTACAAGAAGCCTTGGGCACACGCCTTGACATGAGCACTGCATATCATCCCTAGATGAACGATCAAGGTAAAAGGACCATCCAAATTTTAAAAGATGTGCTCCGTGTGCCTGTAATCGATTTTGGAGGAAATTGTGATACTCACCGCCGTTGGCTGAGTTTTCATATAATAACAACTACCATACCAGCATTAAAGCCGCTCCGTTGAGGCTTTGTGTGGTTGTAAATGTCGCTCATCGCCATGTTGGGAAGATGTTGGCGAAAAGCATTTGACTGGTCCTGCGATTAGCCAAGAAACCACTGACAAGATCTTCGAAGCTAAAGATCGTCTGAAAGCCGCTCAAGACAGACAAAAGAGTTGCGCTAACAACATACGAAAGCAATTAGAATTCCAAGATGGAGACCAAATTTTGTTAAAAGTCCCATATTGGAAAGGAATTGCCAGGTTTGGCAATCGTAGCAAACATAACCATAAATAATGGAGACCGTTTGAAATACGGGCTAGAGTATGCCTTGCAGCCTACAAGTTTAAGTTGTCACACGAACTAAACAATGTACATGATACGTTTCATGTGTCAAATCTCAAGAAGTATTTATCAGAAGAAACGTTAATCATACCGTCTGGTGAGATTCACATAGGTGACAACCTACACCCTGTTAAGGAACTTACTGAAATCATTGGCTAAAAATTCCAAGGAACAGGGCGTAATCGTATTGAATTGGTTAAGGTACGTTAGAACTCGAATCGTGACCCTAAGGATACATGGGAACACGAAGATCAAATGAAAATCGAGTACCAGACCTTGTTCACGAATACACCAATTCAAGATAACATCAACTGAATTTCGGGACGAAATTATTTTTAACATGGGGAGAATGTGACACCAAGTATTCCAGGTCAATACCCATAGTCATATTTGAAAGTTCATATTTTATATTTCCTGGAATATTATCTTTGACATGGTGGCTAGCAAAGGAAAACGTGTCATATTTTAGTAATTTTAAGAATTACTAGGTCAAAAACATTTATAACCCGCAATGTACGGTCATTGGTAATTATCAAAGTTATACAAGTAAAGTCTAGAGGTATATTTATTTTATACAAAGTATATATTGGTGACTAAATCTTTAAAGATTGACTCAAAAATGTTTGTTCACATGGCATTAATTTATTTCTTATGTGAGAACATGTACGAATAGTTAAAGATATTAACTATGTCGGGATTCACTAGCAGATTATTAAAGATAGTCAAACTACAGAAAATATAGGACGTCTTAATAATTAAAGATATTAAAGCGGATATTAATTTCGGGTAGTATACCGCGTCTAAATCAATCACATCATCATGATGACTTTACTTACACTTCACTCAAGTGTCATAATTTTCATGATTATGACCAAGAGTGCAAGCAACCTCAAAGATCACATCATCATAATTATATCTTTGCTTATACTCCACTCCAACGTCAAGCCGTAATGATGATGACTTGTTGAGATCTATACTCAACCCCCGTTTTATCTAATAATTATATATATATATAAAATATGTAGGTATATAGATATATAAAGTTTAAATCATTAAAGTTCTTGAACCGGGTATTATATCACGGGAGCACCTACCGGGTTTACACTACCAAAAAGCCATCTAACTAAACACTTAGAACCCAACTAAAGATTTGACAACACCCACCCCCCTTATACCTTCCTCGGCCGAGAATCAAGTGGGACCACCCACTCGACTTCTCTAATTGTTAACCATGATTGTTTTCATGGTGAGACCATGCTCATTCAACCAACTTGTCAAGCCAAGGTCATGTCCATCTAATCTTCCATAATTGGTAATGATGATTGTGTAGCAAGCACTCAACCAACCTCTTTCCCTCTATATATATATCGACATAAGCACACACACCCCCCTTTACATCATTCAAAATCAAAGAACAAGTCTAGAGAAGGTTATCTAGAGGTTTGAAGATTCAAAGAAGTATTGAAGGTTTAAAGGTCGGTTTTGCTTACATCTCGAGCCATCACCATCTTCCATTCGTTATTCTTCACCTAGCCGTGTCTAGTGGTATGAAACCGACACGAACCTTTATTTTCATCTTCATTTTCTTGAATAAAGCATGTTGTTTATCATAATAATCAAAGAGATTCGAAAAGTTAAAGAGTTTTATAAAATTTTAAGTAAAAATATATATAAGTAGTCGAAATTTAGTATATATATGAGTGTATTCTTGATATTTGGCTGATTATGATAATTATAACATCCATGATTTTTGCTCGTATTATTATTTTTTATTCATTTCATTTGTGACTGCCATATTTTTTTTTTCAAAATCTTGTTATACCTACTTGTGCTTTACATCGTGCCATATCAATTTTTAAACGTATAACGACACGGAGTTTTGAGATTTTATACTTTTATTTTATACTTTTATATATCATTTTATTAAATAAACTAATTATGAAATTTTAAGTTTATAAAAAAATGAAGTTTTATTTTTATAAAGAAAAACACTAATAATAAGGTAAATAAGGTTTTAAGTTTATAAGTCTTATAAATAAATTTTTATAACTAAATTTAAATGGATTTATATCAATGATTTTGGGTCTTGAACCCCCCTAAAAACCTTGAGCCTTATCTTTTACATTTGAACCCCTTCAAAGTGGTTGAATCCCCATCTTGAACCCCCCTCCTATTAATTTGAACCCTAGCCAAGAAACAGATGAATGTTTGACTTGTAAAAGTCAAAGCTCGTAAACCATCTTCCAATTCCCTTTAATCAGCGATCAAAACCTTGCGTTTTTTGATCCAAATCATTCGTGACCAAGCATTGACCACGTATCAACCTTTAATTCGAAAGATTAGAACCGATTTCATGGGATTGAAACCCGAATTGGTAAGCAGCATAAATGGGAGAAAAACTTGTGATTCATGGTGTAATCCCTGAAATCACGCCCCAATCTTGGTTAGTTAAAGCTGTTAACGCGTTTATAATCGCCATATAAGTTCCCATATCACTTCACAATCGAAATCACCACAAAGCTCTTTTTCTTTTTTCTTCTGTTCCGATTGGCCCTTGCGGCTTCAAACGAGTTCTATCCTAGGTGTGTTCGTGAAGGCCGACTTCAGGTATCCATCTACCTCCCTTCTTATCGCATCATCTATGTATTGTTTTTGAAATCGCTTAGGATTTTGGGGAGGAATTCTGGTTTACGTATAGAGGCTGTGAAAGGGATGAAGCGGAAGCAGTAAACATTAAAGAGGTTTATATATAGGAAGTATCAGTGGCGTATCCACCACCCCTTTAACGTCCCATGAATACTCCTTTACTTAGAATTAATCTTTTCTGTTAACTCCCTTTTATTTAATAGCATGATTTCCTCGTGCTTTTATCCAATCATTGCTTTAATTCCTCCTAAAGGTGTCTCTATGATGTATATAGGGTGTACCAGCGGCGTACCCACCACCCCTATAATACATCACATATATTCCATTATTTAGAATTAAGCTTCCCTGTTAACTCTCTTTTATTTAATAGAATGACTTCCTCATGCTTTCATACAATCCTTGCTTTAATTCCTCCTAAAGGTGTCTCTATGATGCATTAAAGAGGTTTATATATAGGGTGTACCAGCGGCGTACCCACCACCCCTATAATACATCACAGATATTCCATTATTTAGAATTAAGCTTCCCTGTTAACTCTCTTTTATTTAATAGCATGACTTCCTCATGCTTTCATCCAATCCTTGCTTTAATTCCTCCTAAAGGTGTCTCTATGATGCATTAAAGAGGTTTATATATAGGGTGTACTAGCGGCGCACCCACCACCCCTATAATACATCACAGATATTCCTTTATTTAGAATTAAGCCCTCCCTTATTCATGCTCATCATATATTGTAAACTGGGATGATTATCCTTCCAGAGCAGTACCTCCAACAGAGATGTTCTCAGGAAAGAGTGACAGGTCTAGGAGGGATTTATACACCACTTTTTCCTTAGACAGAACAGTTTGTTTGTCAGATAACTACATACCGGTTGGAAGTTCTCTCGTTCGTTTACTATATTTTCATTTCTATATTTTAGTCTATACTCCTAAACATTCATAATGGTTTCACCACGAAGCACCAAGAGATTTATATATAGGAAGTACCAGCGGCGTATCCACCACCCCTTGGATACGTCGTGGCTACTCTATTATTCCTGTTTAGGGTTTAGACTAATCCCCATTACCCCATACCTTAATTCCACACATAGCACATAACACATAATCACATAATTCACATAAACATTTAACTAAGGTACGGGTCTAGTGTACTTACATTATCCTCGGGTAGTTCCTAACTTCGTTCCTCGTCTAAACGCTTCTCTGAACTCGTAGCGTACCACACTCGCACTTAAACGTACCGCAACGGGCCCCTTGCTCCTTCCCAATTTCGTGTGTGTGTAATTTTGTGTGTTTATGTGTGTCACACCCCAACCGACGGCGGAAACGTCGGGGGGAGGGGGGACATGGAGACTGTTCATGAGCACATGGTTGACTATGTTGTAATATATTAAGTCATCTCATTTGATTTCAAAAACCAAATAAACCAAATCCACATTACAAGAAACTTGAAATACAAAATAAGTTCATTTATTAAATTCACTAGATCCACAACTTAAGTGAAGCAAACTTGATCAATCTCAAACATTCATACCTGAAACATGATTAAAACAAGGTCAACTAAAAAGTTGGTGAGCATACATAGGTTTTGACTCTAATAGTATCATTGTGTTGTGTGTATACAATCCATACATATCATTGTGTTTTGTGTGCAATTGTACAATCAAACATTTGTAACTAGCATACAAATAACCAAATTGTGTTGTCGGCAACAATCACCCTAACCGGGTGGGTTTGTCAGACTCAATAGATCTATCATTCTTAACCGTCGGCTTGTGTAGTTAATGATTGCACATGTAAATTACACACAAAAGTAGTTTACACACCTAGTACTCAAACATAAGGCTCATATTGCACACATGAATGTAGGGTGAAATTGTATTGTGTAGTTTGTAAACATTGTATAATTGTACTCATGTTCCACCCCAAAAATTAAATAGTGAAAAAGGGGCTATGTAAACTCACTTGTATCAATGGTGTGGATAGCACGAACAATAGGTAGCAAAAGTGATCTTTGTAATCACAAAGTTAACCTAGAGTGAAAATGTATGAACTTGAATTAACACGATGCATTATGTCTAAGGTAGAGTCTAGGATTTCAATGGGAGTGAGTGTGGGTCTTGTACAATGAGTTTGTGCTAATACATGTAAAGGATGTATGTAAATTGACATTTGTATTTAAATAAAAGTTTAATAAAAATGTGAGTTTTAAAGTGTACATATAAATTTCAAAGGGAATATTAATTGTCTTAAGGTTTAATAACTAAATAAATTAAATAAATAAATTCTTTTTATTCATTTAATCACTATTAAAAATAATGTACCTAAAAAGGTAGTGCAACTATATATTAATTTATATATTTAGAAAAATATAGTTTAAACCCAAATGGATTATTATTGTAAAAAGGGAGTTGATTTAAATAAATAAGTTATTTTATTTAATAAATTAATAGGGTAAAATATATAGATTAGTATATATTTAAAAGAAAAAGTTTTATTTGTTGAAATAAGGTTTAAACCCTAATATAAATAGGAAAAAAAATGATTTATAAAAGTTTGTCTTATAATAATGTGTTTTATAAAAATCTTGTCATAAATTTTTAGAAAAATTAAGTATTTAAAATGCTTTGGTTAGAAATTTATAAATTTAAAAAGATAAAACTTTAAAATTGATTTTTATATTTAAAAGTGTTATTTTAGACAAGGAAATATGTAAAAAAAATAGTGATTTTATGTTTATATTGATAATTATTGTATAAGTCTATTCTAAATGGTAATGGGTTTATAAAAATAGTTTTTTATAAAATAATAGGGGCTTTAAAACGGTTTTAAAAAAAAAGAAAACACACCACCCGGCTCGAACCCGGGTGGTTTCTGAGAAAGACCTGCGCGCTACCACCGGACCAAGGGACTACTCCTTGATACAAATCCGGTTCGATAATGTAATAACATGCAATTAAAGAGGGGCCGGTCTGGGTTTAGTGAACACGCAAAAAGGATCGGATTTTGTGGGTTGTGGGTCTCGAACCCACGCCATCTGGTTCGGCGGTGCAGTGACTTACCGGCCGGACCAGGTGGTTTCGCTGGTATAATAATGAAAACCAATAATCTAAAAACACTATCAAAATCCCCAAATCCAGATTCGTATGGACAGGTTAAGAACTTCGACAGAAATTTAACCCGATACAAATGATTCATACAAATTGATAAGGGGCTTTCGATTTATGTTCAAAAACGAATCGAACGAGGTAAATCTTACTTGATTTGATTGGGTAACGAGTGTGGACGGCTAGCACAAAATCCCGACTGTTCTTGGTGCTCGACAGGGTTCCAGACGTGAAATGTCGATCGATTGAGAGTTTAGAGAGTTTGTGTGAGAGTATGCGAAGGTGTTGGAGTGATTCAAATGAATCAATTTCACCTAAAATGCTTGATTCGATTCGAGGTTTGAGGATGACAGCTGTCGGCTGTGATTACGCGAAAATTCAACAGTTAGGCAATGAATTGGGTCATGTAATGGGTCTGGATTCATAAGAGGATTGATTTGGCATGATTTGTGGGCATTAAAGTGTTTCAATTCCACGATTTAGAAAGGATTTGAACGCGGTTTGACTCTGAAAGTCAAACTGTTCAAATTTGAATTTTAGCCGCGAATTTGATCGAATTGAAACTTTACTTGGGCCTGGGTATGGTCTATAAACGATTACACACGCATGGAAGGTCCACAACAAAGTATTGGTCGATGTTGAATGCTGAAATGCACCGATTTGGCCTGTTTGACTTCAACAAGTCAAAATTGGTCAAAGTTCTTGAGTAGAGATCAAAATTGAGGTCAATGGGTTCAAGTTTGAGGGTCCAAGAGTCCAAAGGGTTAAATCCAAATGGTGGGGGTTCAAATTGAAGGGTTCAAGTGTTTAGATGAGTTTAAAACTAGTTTATATGAATTGTAAACAATATATATATATATATATATATAACTTGATTTTTGTTTTAAAAAGACTTTATAATTTTTAGATAAGTAAGTTTTGAGTGTAAAATGGTTTTATTAATATTTTATAAGATTAAATTTTATTTATATATATTTCTTTTGTAATAAAATATACATCTATAGAATAAATTATAAGGATACAAAATCCTTCCAATTAACTTAAACGAAAAAGTAAAAGTTAGCGATTGTATTGAATGAAACCTTGGATAAAATATTTGCAAGAATAACATAAAGTATTGCAATAGGAATTGGAATCGAAATATTTTTTATTGCACTAGAACAAATACATGAAAATCAAAAATGTTACAGTGTGTGAGAAAGTGTATGGCCAACTCCATCTATTTATAGGCTGAGATGAGACCCATGTCGGACCGACATATAGGAGCATCTCGGTCTGACATCCTTTATGGCGGCTTATTTGACTTAGCGCACACATATCGTACCGACATATAAAAACATATCAGTCCGACTTGGGGCTGAGTCATCAGACACGCGTCACAGCCTCCTTATTTGCTTCAGGAACACATGTCGGACCATTATGGCTTAGGATTGCGGTCCGATATACCTCATATTCATATTCTCCTCATCGAAATACCCCATTTTCATATATTATGGCTCCCGTAACTCATTTTCTAGCTCGGGATATGCCTATATGAAGTTTTGGGCTATTTCCCGGCGAATAGTCTTTCCATTTCGCATCCGGTTAAGTTCTTAGGTCACGTTTCTTAACAAAGATTCATCCCAACTTATTATTTTTCAATCCCACTTCCCCCGTTAAGCTTTTGGTATCGTGTTTCGTAACGATACCATTTGTAGCTTTACGTTTGACGTCCATTTGGCCGTTAACCGTTTACGACTGGATTTTTGGGATGTTACAAGCATGTATTCTAATACAATTGCTTCTAAATCAACCGGATATGAGGATGATTTTGTGTGTAAAACATGTATAATTTGATGCATATCACTTATACTTGCTCATGTAATAATAAGATCGTCAACATAAACTCCAACGATGATTGAAGATGGTTTCCAGTAGCGCTTGTACACGGGTTGTTCCCTTGAACATCGAGTGAAACCGAGAAACTTAAGAGTTTTATCAAGTTTTTCCTTCCATGCCCGGGGCGCATGTCAAAGTCCATAAAGGGCTTTATTGTCACACCCCGCCTCAGGCATCCCCTGGACTTGTGCGAGCTCGATTGGTACCTGCTTTGATTTCAGAGTTTTTATAAATACATCGAAAGTCTTTTCAAAAGGACCGTTTCAACGTTCTTCCAACCTCAAGGGTTGTATTTGTAAATATCAACACTTAGTTGGAAAACAAAAGTCTTGTATTTACTTTTATAAACATAGGGATTTAAATACCCTTTTATTTGATTACAAAACGAGGTTGAAATCAAATACATCTCTTGTCTCTTACGAACAAGTTTCAAGCCACCGAAAATAGTATTATCCAGGGTTGATCAGTTCTCCGGTCCTATCTCCTTTTTTCTTTGTTTAGGATTTTCTATACACGAGTCCTGAGAATCTAACGTGCAAGTTATCCTTTTCACAGGTCAGATCTGATGTCCGCCTCTCACATTTTTCATCACATTTTTATTCGTTACCTAAAAACATTTTGAAAATAAAACGTCAGCGCGAACGCCGGTGAATACAATTATCTTGACAGAAAATCATTTGGCCCAAACAAGCATTAGTTCATAATCACAACTTTATGTTCAATCTACACATTCAGCAGGCCCATCCTGTTCAATCGCACCACAGTATACACTGGCGTCATGTCTTATATCAAGGGACAGGTTTGCCTCCGAAGTTGTTATAGGACAAGCACCGGCCGTAATCCGGGAATTTCACCCGAGTGTATCCCTTGCAAGTTTTACGCATACCTATGGCCTGAATGCTTTGTTCGTAGAAGAACGTTGAGCATCATTCCCTTAACCTTTATTTGGCCATTTTCATAAATAAAAGTGGGTTTGACACAAGTTTTAAAGAGATAAAGTATTCACCTTGTAATAGGAATGAGCCTCTAGAGTTGGAAACTTATAGACTAGCTTCTTATCTTGTTTTCTTTAGCGTCTAGACCTTTCTATGAGCGTTTCTTGCTTAACCAGGCACTACGAGGAGCAGGAATTGAACCGGGATCGTCGGGAGTAGGCTAGAGGGTCTCTGGAACAAGATTTGGAAGTGAGAAATGTTTGTTGGATGAGAAAACTGATTGAACTCGAGCAACTATTTATAGGCTGAAAATACGGCCCGTAGCTGACCGCTACGTAGGCGGGTGGCTGTTTGCCACCGCCCTAGATGATGTCCATCCTAAATTTCAGCTCCTGATTAGACCGTTTATGGTTTTGCGGCTAGCGGACCGTTACCGTGGGGGCGTAGCGGTCCGCCACCATTACGCGTGGTAGATTTTGAGAAGTTTGCAGCTGGCGGACTGTAACACCTGCCACGAAAATGTCCAAGATTTGACTAAGGTACAAACCATAAGAACTATAAGTATAAATAACCTATAAGACCAAGGTTCAAAAAGTAGAAATCATGAAAATTCAACGGTAACGGACCGTCACGGATGGTAACGGTTCGTTACGGGTAGGGCACACGAACCCTGATGAAGCGCCACTTGTCTGGTGACTAAGGATTGAGTTCTGACGCGTGGAAACCCTATAACGGACCGTCACGCCTGGTAACAGTCGGTCATAGCCCCAGATTCACCCTAGTGCGCCACGTATCACTCCGTAACGGGCCGTCATGCCCTGTAACGGTCCGTCACGCCACAATCTGACGAGAGGGTGACTCGTGTTTGATGACTCACGAAACCCTAATCTGGTGACGGACCGTCACCAGATGTAATGGTCCGTCACGGCCCCTAGATCAGCCCTATAAATAGATGGTTGAGCTCATTCAATTTTCTCACACCAAAAACAACTTCTCACTTCCAATTCTGTTCCAGAGGTCTCTTAGACAACTCCCGATGATCCCGGTTCGATTCCCCCTCTTCATAGTGCCCGGTTAAGCAAGAAACGCTCATAGAGGTGCTGATACGCTAGAAAAATCAAGATAGGAAGATAGTCTATAAACTTTCGACTTAGAGGCTCATTCCCATAATCAAGGTGAATACTTTATCTCTCTGAAAATTTGTGTCAAACATTTTAATTACGAAAATGGCCAAATAAAGGTTAAGGGAATAATGCTCAACATTCTTCTACGAACAAAGCATTCAGGCCATAGGTATGCGTAAAACTTGCAAGGGATACACGGGTCTCGGGTGAAATTCCCGGATTGCGGCCGGTGCTTGTCTTATAACAACTTCATAGGCAAACATGTCCATTGTTATAAGACATGACGCTAGTGTATACTGTGGTGCGATTGAACAGGACGGGCCTGCTGAATGTGTGGATTGAACATAAAGTTGTGATTATGAAATTAATACTTCTTTGTGCCAAATGATTTTAATGTCAAGATAATTGTATTCACCGGCGTTCGTGCTGACGTTTTATTTTCAAAATGTTTTCAGGAAATGAATAAACTAAAATAAGAACGGGGTATGGGCAGACATCAGATCTGACCCAAGAAAAGAAAATGTGAGAGGCAGACATCAGATCTGACCTATGAAAAGGATAGACTTACACGTTGGATTCTCAAGCCTCGTGTGTAGAAAATCCTAAAGAAAAGAAAAAGGAAATAGGACCAGGGGATAGATCAACCCTGGAAAGTACTATTTCCGGTGGCTGTACATGTATTTGATTTCAACTCTGTTTTGTAATCAAAACGAAAAGAGTATTTAAATCCCTATGGTTATAAAATAAATATAAAACTTTTGTCTTCCAACTGAGTTTTGATATTTACAAATACAACCCTTGAGGTTGAAAGAATGTTGAAACGATCTTTTTGAAAAAGACTTCCGCTGTATTTATAAAAACTCTGAAATCAAAGTTCAAATGTGATACTAATCGGACTCGCACACGTCTAGGGGTGCCTGGGGCGGGGTGTGACACAGACCGTTACCATCTATCGTGGTGGTCCGCCACGAGTACGCGTGTCACAAAATGTGATCATTAGTCACTATACACGTGGCTTACCCGAATTGTTTGCTTAGTCCCTACATAGCGGACCGTTACCATGTACGGTGGCGGTCTGCCACCCAACTACTCAGGGTGGAGGTTCCTTAGCGGACCTCTACCAGCCTTTGTACACCCGTAGCGGACAGTTAGGGTTTACCTTAGCGGTCCGCTAAGGTCTTAAATTCCATATTTTTCAATTTTAACCCTGAACTTATGCATTTAAATACAATAAGCCCTTAAGGTTCTAACCTTAGCATTTCTCAGACATTTTTATGACAGGTTTACATTTATGTAGGGGGTAAATCATTTTTTCTTTTCTGCTTAGAACGAACCCCTTCAGTTGTTATACATACACTTCCTACTTTAAGTCACCATTTAGAAAAGCTGACTTGAAGTCTAAACGAAAACATGCCATCCTCGTTTTGCTGCCAAATCTAACAACAAACAGAAGGTTTCGAATCTTGCAACGGGAGCGAATACCTCTTCGAAATCTATTCCGTGTTGTTATACGTATCCTTTAGAGACTAATCTTGATTTTTAATTGGTTATGACATTATTTGCATCCCTTTTTATTTTGAAGGCCCACTTGAGTCCAATTTCTTTGTTTCCGGTTGGAAGATGAGTTAGTGTCCATGTTTTATTTAGCTCAATCGATTCTATCTCTTGTCACATGACCTTTTCCCAATCTTCATTCCCTTTAGCCTCGTTATGATTGGTCGGTTCATCGTTTACAAGTAGGACTTCTCCATGTTGTAGCATGACATAGTCGTTATATCTATTTGGAAAGACATGTTATCTCGATGATCTTTGAAGGTTCGGCTCAAATGAAGTATTTGAATCTTATTGTTCTTGGACAATATCTTATTAGTCTTCAATCGAGCGGCCTGATGAGGTAGGTGGGACTTGTTGAGGCTGCCCTGTTAGGCCTGTCGCGTGTGGCAACGGGCTTCTTTCATCGTTGGATGGGCTGGTTCGTTTGGTCCATTAGTAGGCATGATTATATCTTGGACATAGAATTCTACCTATTCTGGTCCGGTTCCAACGTTCATGGTTCTCGTGTGTGGGTTCCAATCAAATGGTTGATTTTAATTACACTTGACATCCGACTTACATGTATCCGATTTGAATTGGGTCATAGAGTCTATAAGCCTTAGTTCCAGGTTCGGTGCCAAGGTAGACCACTTCTCTACTCTGATCAATGTTTTCATGTTGATTGGCAGGACTTTCATATATGTGTGACATATAAAAACATGAAGGTGTGTCAAGTTTGGCTTTCGACCCTTCAAAGCTTCATATGGACTCACATTTTTCAAGGCTTTAGTAGACACTCGTTTCAATACGTAAACTGCATGTCTTACACATTCACCCTAAAGGTTTTGAGGTACATCCATGGCTTTCATCATGCTCCTTGTGGTGTTTAGTATTGTTCTATTACGCCTTTCGACCACACCATTATGTTGTGGTATGTATGGTGCCGTGAACAACCTTTTAACATCGGTTTGGTCACAAACGTTTGTGAACAAATTGTTTAGGAATTCATGATATGCTCTAAATTTCACATATACTTAGTATACAATTTCCCGCATTATAACTGGTTTTAACTGCAAATTCAATAAGATTTGGTATTTAATTGTATTTATTGTGAATTTGCAAGGTTGATTTTGAAACGTTGGAATTCAAGTCTATTTTTGGAAAAGATTTAAGTCTATCTTTTGTGAAGATTTAAGTCTATCTTTTGTGAATATTTAAGTCTATTTTTGGTGGAGATTCGTACGTGTTATTATTCAAGATTTGGATCCATTATGAAAGAGCTGCCATACGGGTCGTACTGGTTTCTATACTGGCCATACTACGCCGCTGCGAAAAAACCCTAATTTCAGTTGTTTAAGCGACCAGAGGGTTGTTTGAGGGGAGTTCGAGTAGAGAGGAGCGGAGGACGTCCAAGGAATGATTTTTGGAGTGAAGATCTATCACCCGATTAACGTGTATTCGCGTTAATCGGCTCGGTTCGCATTCGTTTCTTGTTTTCATTCGAATTCTAGATATGTTTATGACTGAGTTTGTTATGTTATTCACTATGATTGGCTAAACCTCTGTAATCATCTAGGTTTAGATGAATCTTGATTCGGTTTGACTTTCACTTATGCATGTGTGATTTTAGTAAAACTTTGATTCTGTTGTCTTATGATGTGCATAAATACCATCTTGTGTTGGTTATACTTCTGATTTGTGTGGCTATTATTTATCTTGAGATAAATGACTCGGTGAATAGTAAAGTGCAAATGAAGAAATATGAAGTACAAGATCACATTGTGTGGACACTCATCCCCTCTTTTCAAAGCCACGTTTGATGCCAATTCCACCTCATGCTTACTTCCTCTCTTTCTCTGCCTCTAGATCCTATGCTCCTCTCTTTCTCTGCCTCAAGATCCTAGGGTTGATAAACTCGCGGTACCTGGTACCATCAGAAGAAAAAATGTCTTTCTTCAAACACTGACAATATGAGAGAACAAATGGTAGCGACAGGAGCTTCACATCGGCCTTAGGTTGGTACCGACAGATTTGTTGACTTGATTTGCTGGAATATGGTTTTTGCTTGTCTGAATTTGACAGATTCACTTGGTTGCTTGGTTTATTATTGGTTTTATTTATGTCTTCACATCCTACTTAGTTTATGTTCTGAATGTTTTGGTGTGCCCATTGGAAATATAGCTGATCCTAACAAATAGAGTAATCAAAGAATAAACGGTAAATTTTGGTGTGTAAATAAACTGACAGCACCCGACATATATTCTCAAAATTTAGGCAGAGTTAATTACTGTTTTGGTTTATTCTTGGTTTTGCTTGGTTTATTATTGGTTTTGGTTCATTATCCTAGTTGTTTTTTTGATGAAATGCCTCTATAATTTATTATAAATTTGTATGCTCCTTGGTTGGTTATAGTTATCTTTAGATCGAGTTAGCTATGTTTTTCGGTCTTTGGCTTAAATCCCTAACGGGTAATGGACTTTCAGGGGGTATAATTGGTTGATTCAGTGTCCTACCTTAGGATTGGGTTTGAATAAAAGGATCCAAGTGTTCCTTAGGTTTTCATGTTCGTCTGGTGGGTAGATTGTAAATCGCTAGGGCGCTTATCTGTTCGGTTGTGACGAGGAGATTCTAAGTCATAAGTGGCATTAAATTTGAGTTTTCTTCTTGATATTAGGATGTTAATGTGTGTTTATAGCATTAGCCTTTTTCTATCTTGAGACTACAAGCGTTAATGGGATCTAGTTTGTTCTAACACTTCACACAACTGTTTTTGTTCTTCATAATAAATATTCTTTCATAAGTAGAGTCATTCCAATCAAGAGAATTCGATGCCTAGGTGGTTATTCTCTCCATCTAATTCCTTAGACTTCTCTAGTTGTTCCCTAGTTGTTCTTTAGTTTCGTATTCATTAGTTTAATCAAATCACTTCCTTTTCATCGGTTAGATATTGACAGACGATTTAGAATCAGGAGCACTGTGTCCTTGGATCGATACTTAGTTCTTGCCAATACTATACTGCATATATGATAGGTACACTTGCCTATGTTTATGTAGTTTGGTTTTTGGTATTTTCCATTTTATAAAATTAAATCTTGTATAATTGATATATATTTTATGTATTTTCCATGGTATATATTTTATATATACCATTCGCACACATCAATTCACCACCTATATCACTCTGAAGGGCTTTTACCTTTAGTGAGTTCTCTAATTCTACATCCTTCTTGAATTTCTTAAAAACATCTAATGCATCACTTTTATTTTTGACGAGGTAGATCCACATATATCATGTGTGATCATCCAAAAGAGTGAAAATAGTGATTCCCTCCCGGAGTAGGAGGTGAGATCGGTCCACATAAGTCGGTTTGGATCAATTCGAGTGGCTTACAAGCTTTAAACTCGGCTTGCTTTGGAAAAGGAGCATGGCTTTGTTTCCCTAACATACATGCATTACACACTTGTTCCCCATGTGATGCATGAGGGATACCGTGTGCTATTTTCTTTAATCTCATGTGGTTCAGTGCCTTGAAGGTTATGTGACCAAGTCTTGCATGTCATAGCCAACCTCGGTCGTTTATTAAGTTTATGAGACATACCAGAGTTCCGAATTTTAGGGTAGTTTTGTAGAGACGGTTTGTTGACTTGGATACTTTTAACATCAGTTGTCTCCGGTTTTCATATATCCATAGATTATCTTTGGCCATCCACACTTTGCATCCATGCTCAGTTAGCTGGCCGATACTGCTGATGTTACTACATAGATCCGATATGTAGTACACATCAGTGATGATACGTTGCTCGCCGTTTTTACAATAAAAGGTTATGGATCCATTTCCTTCAATCTTGATCGTGGATTTGTCTCCAAATTTCACTAACCCTATTATTCAATGTTTAAGGTCAGTGAAGTGAGATTTAACCTTGGTCATGTGATTTGATGCTTCGTTGTCGAGGTACCAGATGGCGTTGTCGTTTGAGTCACTTGCATAACGTTGTGGTAGAACCTTTTCTTCATTTAGAATATCATATCTTCAACCGAAGCTATCATTAGGGTTTGGTTTGCATTACCGTTTTGGTTTCGATTACCTGTTTGGTTTAGGTTAGCTACGAGTGTCGTTCTTTTGTGCATTCCCATGCAAAGTGTCCCAAGTTGTTACAGTTATAACACCATACGTTCTTCTTATATGGGTTCTTTACTTGAATTTTCCGATCTTCGCCTTCATGGTTGTTTCGTCCTCGACCTCTTCCATACCCACGACCGCGCCCCCTGCCACGGCCCCGTTGATTGTGACCGTAGGAGCCTCATCCACGACTATGTTGTGCTCGATCTTGGTTCGAGTTCCTTTTACCTTGGCTATCCAATTTAGAATACAACAACTTGTCTTCTTTTTCAGCAGATGACTCACGACTTTTTATTCATTCTTCAAGGGTTTTTAATCTTCCTATGCATTCCTCAAACGTCATGGTTTGGAGGTCTATGAATTGTTCAATCTAGGGGACAATGGTGATGTACCTTTATGGGACGCTGTTAAGCAATTTCTTGACTAGAACGACGTTTTCAAGACTCGTTCTCAAGCTGCTAAACTTGGGTACAAACTCCGATGGTTTTCCCGCGAAGTTTTTAATTGACTCATTTTTTCCCATCGTCAATTGCTCAAATTCTCGCTTCAACGTTTGCATTCTTGCTTGTTGGACATGATTTGACCCAAGAAACCTTTCCCGCAATGCTTCCCATATGTCTTTGGCATTCCGGCTTGTGGCACCTTACATAAGAATGTTCTTCGGTAGCGGTTGGTATATAATTGCTCTTACGAGCTTGTTTTTCTTCTCGTCTACCGCCACCCTAGTGACCAGATCGAAAGCCTTCCACAATCCTTAGGCGTCCAATATTAATTCCATTAGAACTGCCTAAGTTAGTTTCGGGAATTGTAGAGACGTTGCTTGGTTCCCGTTGATGGATGATCACTACTTGATCTTCGACTGGTCGTCCTTCTGCCATTACTCACGTTGTCTTTATCGTTCCTTAAATCGAGTTTGATAAACACCAGATGTTGGATCGCTTCTTCGCAAGGCAATCTCTCAGCTCTGGTTAAGATTGGACATTCGCCCCAACCATCTTTTATCTCAAGAACGTAGACCTACGCTCTGATACCAATTGTTGGAGAACAATTGATATATCACGAACACTTGTACACGATTATTTTGTGGAACACTTCACGACTCTTTATGTATTTTTTATATCTTGGGAATGAATTACAATGTTTTTCCTGATCAGATTTTTTTACATGTTGCAAACTAGATCCAAACTCGAAAGTTGCTTGAACCAGTCCGTTCGATGAATCCTTATTACAACACGCTCCAAACTAAAGTGAAATCAAACGATCTTCATAAGCCTCTCACAAAACCTTAATAGGATGGAATTGTTTGGCTCATCATGGTCCTCTTTTCCTATTATTGTTTGTATTTGTTTCCTTTTCTTTATTAGTGCATTTTCAACTTAAATTTAACATAGTTAAAGAAATTATTGATTTCAATATCTAAAAAGACAGGAATATGAATCGTCTTTAGTGGCCGGTTAGAGTTGGACATGACATATATGATATCTTGAGGGATCATTCACACGTGTAGGGTATATGCTTAGGCTCAAATAAAAAACACACATATATATCACATCTAATGAAAAACAATGACAAAATTTACACTATTATTGTCATAATTTATTAATTAATTTAATAAGTTGGTTAATAAAATACAACTAGTGTGAAGATCCGCGTTGCGACGGTGGCATTGAACACAACAAATTTACGTCAAAATATTAATAAAAATAAATATGGCGATTCCCCACGTGTTGCGACGTTAACATGACTCAGTTATCGTGCGTTCATGTTATGCTGACATTTGTCAAATTCATGATTAAAGTAAAAAAAAACCAAAACATTTACATGTTATGCCTCGTTAAACCGCGAAATCAATCAACGTCTTTGAAACTTTGTGTAAAAAAACCCAAAAACATTACATAAACTCACGTGTTGTAGTTAGAGCGTTGATAATATTTAAGACCTTATATTAAAAAAACAACCGTTGTATACCCGAGCGTTGCAGCGGAGGCGTAAACTCATGACAAAAAATCAACGTTTAAATGTTAAGACTCGCGCGTTGTGGTGGAGTCGTACGATGACATTAACATGGGTAATGGCGCGTTTGTGAACTTAGTTACGCTCGTTGTGACGGTGAAACTAGCGTGCTTAACTAAATAAAAGAAACGTAAGAATTTAAGACGAATCGGTCTTGAAAATTGAACCATAAATATAAAAAGTATTAAAAAAAGTAACCAAAATTAAAAAAATCTAAAAAATCTAAAAAGAAACAAAAAAAATTGTTGCTTACAGGATTCAAAAGCATTTAACCAACAAAAATCTAACCAACCCACCAAAGGCAACTTGTAATCATTGAATGGAAAATCAATTATAAAACATAAACGAATGGCTTTATCGGTAGCTCTGACCACTGACATTGTCTTTTAAGGGTAAGTTAGTTACTGTATTTTGCAAATGGAATAATTATGGGAAAAAGGATTCAATCTAAATTAATATCAAGATAAATTTAGTTTTAACAAACCGATCATGATCTACATCTTCAGAACTCACTGATCCATTAAACACTGTTCGTTGTCATGTTATCTTGCCTCCATAAGAATTTCCCACAAATACAATACCTAAACTTAATATACACCATATTATTTGAAACCATATTAGTTTTTATTTCTGGGACAAAGGTCGAAAAGGAATATTAATTCCGATCTTGGTTAGCAAAAAAAACTACTTGTTAAAAGAAAAGTATTAATAAGTAAAAAAACTAAATTATCACAATATTTTAATTAAAAAAAAGGTGTGAGTATTGGTTGTAGAATCTATTTTATATCCTGATAAGGGACAAAGAGTAGCTTAAATTAATTCGTGATAAGATGCAAAGCTTTTGTTCGAGATTTAATTAAATAATCAATTATCATTGCCCTTTAATTATTCTTTTGGAATGATTTATTACCTTTTTAGAATTAGATGCAAAAATTGCAAACCATCTATTTCATTTACACCTTTTTTTAAACTTAATTTCACAATTTTAGAAAGTCATATGTGCATAATAATTGTATTTGTATAGAATAGATTATTTTTAGTAAATATATATATATATATATGTATATTTGGCGGGGAAAATTTTGTTGGTCGAAATTTCTGGAAGATGCTCGGAGCTATGTTTGGCGCTGATTATTATTTTTTATTAGGATTTTACAAAAGTTCTTGGAAATATTACATGATTCTCAAGTAAAGGTTGAAGAGACCCTCGATATACAGTAATTCTGATAGACGTTAATCAATCCATTTTACGTTCAATTAAAGTTGTATCATAACCTAAAAAGTATGAAAAATAACGTCGGTATGGATAAGAAAAAACCGACACTAGTTAAAAAAATACCAATAAATAGGAGAAATTATTATATTTTAATATGGAAAGCAAAATTTGAATTTTTTTTTTTAGTATTCTTAATAAAATACAACCTTTTGATTAGTTTATTAACTAACAATTAAACAGAAAAAAGTATAGTTAATCATTAATGATTTTTAAATAAGTAAATCATGATGAGAAGTTGGTTATAAGTTTAGTTTGAAAATACTTTTGCTGGCTTTTTTGAATGGACGTTAATAAACTAACGACTCAAGATCGTCTACGGCTTCTTACTTGTACGGTACTACCATGGTTGTGAAGACATTCCTAGGATGGAATGGAACGACGTCGTGGTGGGTGCAAGATCTGACAAAAAGAGTGGGTTGTGGTCCCCCCGGTCAGAGACAAAGAAATGGGACGTGGGACCATGATTTACGCCATGGGGAATATTATTATTATTAGGAGGACCATGATCACTACTCATTCATCGTATCCACATGGGTAAACAACATAACGTCCAAGTTAGTTTTTATATGTTGACTTTAGTATCGTGTTTTTTTAAAACAAATCAGGGGTGTCTTAGATCTCAAGCTGGTATTGGCGGTCGTTTGGGTCCCGTTTTTTATGGGGACCCAAATTTAAAAAAAAATTATGTGTATATATATAAATAATTTTTTTTTAAAATTAGAACCAAAATAAGTAGATGAAAACTTTGTTCTGTTTATTGTTTAAATTTCTTTTGTATTTGTTTATCGCTACAATAAAGTTTTTTTATTTATTTTTATTACAATTATCATCGATATTCGGGAAAAAAATTATATTTAAGGGCCCATTTTTTAGTACTCTTCTGGGGCACCTGAAATCTCGGAGACGTCCCTGTAACAAATACTTAATTAATTAAAAACTTTGTCATTTCGAGCTCTCTATAGAAACTAAATGGATGATAAAAATATGTGTTGTGGTACCTTTTAAGGGTAAGGGTATACCCTCTCATTTTTCTCAAGTGTCAATTGAGAGAGGGACGGTGTTCCCCGTGAGTGAGCCCCCTCACTTGAGATCTCAGCCAATCACACGGTGCCATCTAACACCAACCCCCTCACGCCCCCTTCTTCTTTGAACTCCCTCATGCCCATCGGCGGAACCAGGGGAGGGTCTGGGGTCCCGTGACCCTCCGACCGACTAAATCTTTTACTAACAAGGCATATAACTTCATCGATTTTTTTTGTTTAACCCCCTAAGATCGTCAATAAAAAGAAAGACGAGGTGAAGAAAGGGAAGTTTGTATTACCATATGTTTTTTTCGGCTGGTGCTAGTTGTAGAGGGGCCAAATTGCTAGGCCTTGTTAAAGAAAACGAAGAAGTAAAAGAAAATATAAGAATGCATTTTCTAGTTTTTACTTTTAAGTTTAGTTTAATCCTTTTTAAAGGCAACCAGCCTGACAATGCAGGACAATTGTATGGTCAATTTTCAACTTGGAAATCACATATAAGTTCATATTTTTATGAATTTTTTTTATACTTCATTTAATCTAAAACAAAATAATATTTGGGTTTTAAATTAACTTTATTACTTCACTCTATTATATACAATATAATTTGTAAACTGTTAGGAACAGTGTATTTTTTTACACGTGTTGGAGCCTTGGAGGGGTAATTTTCTTTTGTTAAATTTAAATCTAAGATTACTCTCTTTTATTTCTATTTCCTTTTTCTAAACTATATATAACCAAAATATATTTTTTATCATACTTTCCTACTTCAAATTTTAAATTTTGTCAAATATATTTTCTGCAACGAATTTTATTTAAGATAAGTTTAAAAATAAGATTGATAAAAAAAAATTCACAAATGCACTCGAGTTCTATATAAAAAAATGTTTTTAGTAGTAGTAAATATAAACAATTTTTACAACGGATTTTCACAAATGCACTCGAGTTCTATATAAAAAAATGTTTTTAATAGTGGTAAATATAAACAATTTTTACAACGGATTTAATATATGGTAAATCAAATATTAGAATCACCGGTTAAGAGTTTTTCTTAAACTTGTTGTACATTGATTAATAAAAAAGATTAGGTGACGTAGTTGAGAAATGCGTAAAAGTTTCTATAGTGACCACCCGGTTGAAAAGTTCTGGTTTCGCCACTGCTCATGCCAACCCCCTCACGCCATAAGGGGCGGTGTTCGTGAACCCCCCTCACGTCGTGAAGCCCCTCACGGTTCCCACCCGTGAGGGTATACCGTATACTCTAAAGATTATGATACTAAAAGCTGTTAAGATTTTCATTGAAGAAAGCCAACATAAGGAAACAAGATCTTGAAAGAAGGAAACAAATATAACGAAAAATAATGTAAAATCATTTACTCCTCAAATTGGCGCATGAAGGTCACGAATGACCAACTTGTCAAGTAGTGAACAAAGATGTTTTGCTCCCAAAGCTTGTTCTTAAAGTTAATTGAGTGCCCGATTCTCCAATAGATTAACTTGCAATAATACGGTGAATAATTATGCAATTTTTTTCTTGGTATCAATGTGTAAGGCAATGTTTCTTTTGATTTAACTCTTTCTCTTACAAAGTAGCAATCCACCTCGACGTGCTTTCTGCGTTCATGAAAAATCGGGTTGTGTTCAATGTGTCAGGCGGCTAAGTTGTCACAAAATAGTGAAGCTAGTCAGATTGGAGTAGCTTGCAAGTCCTTTAATAACCACCGCATCCATTGAATCTCGCTAATGGTGGTGGCCATGGCACGGTCACGGTACTCTGACTTTGCTGAAGATCTTGAAACCATTGATTGTTTCTTTGTTTTTCCATGAAACTGGGCCCCTCCTAAGAGAAGTAAATTACCGGTTTGAGATCGCATGATAAAAGAACAAACTAACCAATTTGCATCACAATAGGTAACGAGATCCATGTTGCCTTGCTTTGGTAAAAGAATCCCTTGTCTTGGAGTAGACTTGAGGTAACGTAGGATACAGGTGGCTATCTTCGTATGGTCTGGTTGGGGTCGGAAACAAATTGACTCAAAATATTGACTGAATATGCGATATCAAGTCTAGTAGCTTAAAGATATAAAAGCCTTCCAACAAGGCGTCTATACCGCGTAACATCAACTTTGGGATTTTTGTCACATTGGTCGAGTTACAAACTTTGCTCCATGGGAAAAGGATTGCCCGACACCCAAGTAGGCCACTGTCTTCAAGGATGTCACACCCCAACAAGGATCATGAAGTTTAAGGAAGTATGAAAACTTTGAGATGTATAAGAGTGTAGCAAAAGTTTTTGAGTGAGTTATCTAGAGTAGTTTGGTTGGGTGATGAAAATAAGATGAAATACAAGGGTTTCCCCTTAAGTGTTATGTTCATATAATAATGAAGTTTATAGGAGAATTTGTAGAGTAATACATAGTTTTAAGGGTTGTATTACAACGATCACGAAGTTTATTGGGTAGTATCTATGAATATAAGTTTATGTATGTAGTTTTTAAGTATAATCTTGTAAGAATTTCTCCTTGAAGGTAACTCCTTCAGGTCATGACGAGTAAGCATGCTGTCATGTGACAAGACGAGACTTAAGAATCATAGAATAAAGATTATAGAGGAAAGTTTTTGAATCATGAATTTATGAAGTATATAGTGTTTGAGATAGTACTCGTTTAGTGCATATCACTAAGTAAGTACTTTGACATATCAAGGGAGATCTAAGCTCACTAATGTTTTAGAGAAGTCATGCATTCCTATAAGTGAATACTCATCCCAAGAATTCCCAGGAAAGCATACGGGTCCAACGGTTGATTTGGATTTATACGAAATGCTTTCCTTGACAGAATTTCCCAGAATACAGGTATTCACCCTTCCGGTCCGCACAAGTTCTCACACATTATCTAGAACTTAAATATTCTTGACGAGAGTTTAGTGGTGGATTAGACTTGAAGCCTAAGAACGTGTCCTTGATGTAGTAGCCTCTTGTAGCACGTAGAAACGTAAAATCTCCAAGCGTTCACGTATAAGAATTAAGAATAGAATGAGGAGAAAGTTCCTAGTAAAGGACATGAGGTAACTCATGTTTGGGTCTCCTAAGTTATAGTCTAGGTCATGTGTCTAATAACCTAATTCCCTATAACCAAGGCTCTGATACCAATCTGTCACACCCCAACCGACGGCGGATTATACGTCGGGGCGGACGCGGTTGTTCAATAGCACAAGGTTGACTATTAAGGTTTAAATAATCTTATTAAATAACTTCAAGGTTCCAATACAAAGAATAAATCAAATACATAACAAGAATACAAGTCTAATTGATTAAGCATTCTAGGTCCAAGCATCCTATGTGATCACAGTAAAGTCTCATGTTGTAGTACCTGAAACATGTGAAAGAATCTGTCAACTACAAAATAGTTGGTGAGATACAAAGGTTTTGACACAGTTTAACAAGTATTTGAAAAGAATTACAATTCACTATGATATATGCATTCTTTAATGTAAGTATGAGAACAAGTATCTTAAACATTGTCCACATCAACCCTCCAACCAAGTTTAGGCATAACCCGCAGGTTACCCTTATAAGTCTCAAGTTTAAAGTTTAATGTAGTAACAAACACCAAGGGCTCCCCCCCGAAGGGGTCAATCAATCAAGGTGGATTGGTCAAATGCAATAGATCTATCATTGTTACTATCGGCTTGATCAAAGCTAATGAATGTGCTAGTTTTAAGTTTAATCTAAGCATACAAGTCTCACGTTTAACATAAGAATAAACACGTAGTCATAGTTGTACAAGAATTGTATAAGTTTAAGAATTGTGAACATGTTTCACCCCAAAAGCATAAAAGGAAAAAGGGGCTAAGTATACTCACCTGGATTAATGAAGAGTATCCGATAAGAGTAGGTTTGCAAGACTTTGAGGGAGAATATCCTCACAATAAGCCTAAGATTTGCATGTCTAAAGATTTAAGTATGATCCTATAAGTCTATGGTAAGGATCTAGGATTTCGAGATTCGGACTAGGGTTCCGAATATGGGATGGGATTGATCGTGTTTATGAAGTTTTAAATCAAGTTTAAAACAAAGGTTTTTGAATGAATGATTCAAGACTTGTGCATCAAAGTTTTAAATAAGTTTATAGCTTAGAATGATTTAGTAAGATAATTATTTAAAGTTTCACAATTATTACACCCAATTGGTAATAATGATTAAAATAGTTTTCCTAAGGAATTGTACATTTTATTAAACGAAAGGCTAAATAATTATTAGAGTTTTAACAATAATTACTCAAGAAATAAATAACTATTATAATAATTATTTAAAGAGTATATAATGATAATTATTATTTTTGAATAATAATTAAGGTTTTATAAAAATCATTTCAAGATTTGCATCATTATTGAGAATAGATAATCATCTAATTGAAAGTGAGAAATATAAATTGTTTAGGTTTTCAAGTATTTACATCTATATTACAAATTACTTCGTAATAAATAATGTTTATAATTTTTAAATAAAAGCCAAGTTTCTATAAGTTTATTTAAAATAGAATTTCTTATAAAGTCTATACTTTAAATTAAATAATCTTTAAGGTTTATAAGTTTATAATAGAGTTTCCTAAAGTATTTACACAAAGTTTACATGTTTAAAGTTTCTCATTTAATATTTATAAGGTTTATAAATTTAGAATATTACGTTTTTAAATAAATGAGTAAACGATTTTTCTATCTTTATAAAGTTTATAAATTCATAGCTTTCTAGCTTTAAATAAGAGTGTTTATTTATTTTATTGTTTCTAAATGAATAAATAAGTCTTGAACTTATTAAATATAGCTTTTATAAAATGCACAAGTTTATAAGTATTACTTTTTCTAATTAATAAGAAAAAAAGTATTTATTTTAGGATATCTAAGCATTAAAATTTTATTTTAAAGATTAATCTTTTTATAAGTTTTAACTAAGTTTAATTAATTAAAATAGTTTCTGAATATAAAAGTGTAACAAAAAAATCAGATTCAAGTTTATAAATGTATCACATAATTTATAAAAATTATAAAAGTTTAAAACTGATTTTAAAAAGGCTAAAACAATTAAAATGGGCAAAACCGGTTTACCCGGACTCGAACTCGGGTCTGGGACCGGGTCACCAACACACAAACACATACCAACCATCCCGCCTACGGGTCTCGGTGGTAACTTATCCGTATCAGGAAGTTTATAACAAGGATTCCAAATCGACCCCCAAATCATATGAACCCTAGAATCATGAACTCGTAAATTCGATGTGCAAATCCCTCTGTCATTGAAATTTGACAGAGGGCAAATGATCATGGCACGAAAACGATGAGAATGGGTATTCGAATTACCTGATTTGGTGTCAAAATGAGAGAGAACGAGCTCGCATTTGAAGTCGGCTGTCGCGGCTTTAAATCGGCAAATGTAGATTCGTTTTGAACGAATTGAGAGTGTAGTGAGTTTTGGTATGGTGTTGTTGATGTTCGACCATCGATATTTATAACCGATTTTGGCATTCAATGCGTGAACGGTTAGGGAGGTGGGGGTTGAAGCCGACGGCTTTGAATTCGGACCCATGCGCGGCTGTGGCGGCAAAACGAGCATTGGTGGTTGTTGGTTTCGAGTCGCATGCGAGCTAGGATGCCCGAGGTTCAGTGAACCTGGTCTAAAACGCGTTTTCGAGGGAAAAGGTTCAAAAATCGGTCGTTGTGGGTTTCGAACCCATGACTGGTTTCTGGGCAAGGGGGTTTGGCTTTTGTGCAAAACAGGTCCTTGAAGTTTCTTTGAATTAACGCTTGGAGTTTTCTAGTTTAAAACAAGGTTCAGAAAATGACAGTTTTGGTCCCTCGACTTTTGAAAAATAAATATGTTTTAGATTTATAAAAGTTAAGTAAATTTTATAAGTTTTATCCTTATAAAATAACTTATAGGATTTATTTTATTTATAAATTTAAATATTTAACAATTAAGTTTATAAATTTTGTCTTTTGTAATCGTAAACTTATAAGTTCTAAATACTCCTCGCCCGTAAGATGTAGCTAATGCGAGTTTCTACGGGTTCCCATTTATAACATGTGTGGGGGTTTAGGAAAAAGTTGTGTCGGAATATCCTGGATATTACAAAGGATGTCCGTCGTGCATTTCATTTGACTTAAAACCAACCCATTCGGAGTTCGTGCCACCTCAATCCCGATAAATTACTTTAGGATACCAAGATCTTAGATGCTAAAATTCTCGTTAAGGTGATCTTATGTCTGTTGAATTTTGTCAAGGTGGTTTCCTTCAATGATAACATGATCAACGTAGATGAGAATTGCTACAAATAATGCGTCCTTTCTTAACATGAAAAGAGAGTGACATTATTAGACTATTTGAATCCAATTTAGAGCAAAGGAGCAGTGAATTTTTATACCAATTTCTAGAGGCCTGCTTCAAGGCATCAATGGATTTTCGAGTCTACAGACTCTCGTTTCCTCCTTTTTGTAAAAACCCTATGGGATTTTCATATAGACCTCTTCTTACAAGTCTCCGTCTAGGAACGCATTATTTACGTCCAGTTGATAGATTAACCGGTCTCCTTTGACTGCAATAACAAGCAAAATTCTGACAGTAACAAGTTTAGCAATAGGAGCAAACATGCTATGGAAATCAACACCTTTCATTTGAGTGAAACCCTTTGTCACGAGCCTAGTTTTGTACTGTTCAATCTCGCCATTGGGTTTATATTTTACTTTATAAACCCACTTAGAATCAATAGCGCGTTTCCATCTTGCAAAAAATCGAGGGTCTATGTTTTGTTTTGTTCAAGAGCCTGAATCTCTCTTCTCATTGCTTCTTTCCAGTTCTCATCCTGCATGGCCTCAAGAAAATATTTCAGCTCACCATCGGTGGTGATGGCCGCCAAAAAAAAACTTTATGTGAGTTAGAAAACTTATCATAAGAAACATAGTTAGCAAGGGGATGTACCGTCGAGGAATTATGATCGCGTGTGGGCGCGTATGGTCTATGGATGGTGGTAGTTGAACGTCAAAATTGTTTAAGTACTTAGGTTGAACCTTGTTTCTTCTTTCTCTCTGTGTTCAATAGGTTGATCCTCATCAACCTTGACGTTTTATGCCGAGTTATTTGCGTTTTGTTGGTTTTCATCATCAGCCTATTCCACGGTTGGAGAGGAGTGATCGCGATCCTTATTTTTAGTTATATCGATCACTTCTTGATCTTGTTCCAAGTCGAGATTAGGGTTAGAATCATTGGGCTCACAAATATCTTCTTTATGAAGTTTGATTTGTGAAACAGGAAAGTCATCTTCAAATTCCATTGGAACATCAAACATGTTTTATCTTTGCTATCAGCCTTGACCTTAGCAAATTTTGTATCAGCCTTAACCTCAGTCTCTCAAAACCAATAATTTTCCATATTCAATATCGAGTATCTTGTAGCCTTTGATACCTTACGGGTACCCTACAAACACACAACTATAACTTATTGGTCGGTAATAATTCATACTGTAACGTGACAAGTGACACTCCCAAGTTTCACTTTCGTTGCCAAAACAATTCCAATCTAACAGAAATGTAACTTCATCCGTTTCTGATGAACAATTACTGATTTTTATTCTAATATTAATGATGTAAATTGTTTTGAAATGATATAAACAAAAGTTAGGGGCAAGCGAAATTACTTCTCCGTTAGAATGAAACTGCTATTGGCAATGAAAATTAAAAGTGTCATTAATTACATTAACAAGACAAATAACAAGTGGCATGCCTGTAATTAATGGGATACGAAGGACACTATGCCGGGCTTTATCTGGTCAATCCTGTTGCCTACTCATACAACAGGAATTCAACTAACGCTGTCTACTAACGGTAACGACAACATCGGTTCCCCGCAACCCCCCGTTTGGTGAATTTCATGTTATTTTTTTATTTACATATTATAAGTTATTATTCTTGTTTTAAAATAAAAAGAAATATATTTAACTTCAAGAACAATACAATTATAACTTCAAGAAGAGCATTACTCTACTAACATTAAGTTTTGATAAGGTCATGGGTTCAAGTATTACTTCCACAGGAATAAAAAAAATTGCCTTAAAAAAATTATTCGATTATTACGTTTTTAAGTCACAAAATTATCAATTCTTTAAATTTTACGAAATTAAGTTTAATTATCTAGTTATTAAAATTAAATAATTAATTTAATAATAACCAGAACAAAATCAAATAAAATTAATGAAATCAAAGCCTTTTATTTTATAACATGTTGAGATAGAAATCATTTTATATTCATATTAAACACTCTGCCAGTATCAATTCAAACAATCAACCTCTCGAACCCTTTTAGTTCTACCCAAGTAAAATCCTGCTAGACACTGAGATACAACAGAAAAAAAAAGTTGATGTATATGTATGCATATGAATATAGGAGGCAGTTATTACAAAATTTATAAATTCAAATAAAGCGTGTGAAACAATATGGAGACGAGACATGTAATTCAGCTTTTAGACATCAATATGGGCACGGGGCATTTTTCCCCGTCTAATTACACAGCTTCTAGACGTCACATACATGAAAACCTAAAGCACCATGTAAATGGGAGGAAGGTACTTCAAATGCACCCGATAAAAGTTTTTGATGTACCGGTTCATCAATCCTTTTAGAAAACTTTATCTTTTTAATATACTTGAATCAAAGAGAATACAATATTCGATTTTATTATATAACTAGTTTAGATCCCGTGTCTACACACGGGTTGAAAAATATCAATATATAAAATTTTTAAATCTTTATATATATATATATTTTACAGGTGTAAAAATATATTATGTATACTAAGGATAGAAACACACTCAAAGTATGTAAAAATTAATATATAATTGAGTTTCAAAAATACGTTAATATTTAATATAATTTGACTTTCATTTATTATTTGATTGAAATAAAAGTTACATAATTAATTTTCAAAGTTTCTTATAATAAGGGATAGAAGTGCATTAAATAAGAGAAAGGCGAAAAAAAAAATGATGAGAATCAATATGAAAGTGACATGTAACACTGAAAACTTTTATTTATTATATAGTATAGATTTTTTTTCATGAGAGTATTTTAGAGAGAGAAGAAATGAATATAGGCGTAGTATATTAATGAATATTTGGGGTTAAGTAACGGCGTTTTCTCCATTTCCTGGATTCTAGTGAGAAGTATTGCAGCTGAAGCAGACTTCTGGTTTTCTCATCTCTTTATATTATATTATAGCTCAAGATTGAGGTCTAGGGTTTCAACTTTCATCGTAGCCTATTTGTTCCGATTCAGCTGCTCAAGTTTCATGCATATAATGTTGTTGATTTTGGAGGTTTAGTTCTATTTTTTCAAAGAAATTTCTTATCGCTTTTGACCATGGACAATCGAAGGTCAACGTTTCTCTCACCTGAAGGTGAAATTTCTTCGCTGATTCCTCAATTTTTTCCATGAATATGCTAATTTTGATGCATATTATCTTCAGTTTTTGTTTGAATTTATTATTATTGACTTGATACTTTCATTTAGTGATGAAATTAGATTCAGTTAGGTTGATTTTGAATTCCAAAAGTGAAATTTGTGGAAGGAGTATTTTCTGTTTGTATTGATTATTTATTGATGTAGTTTTGGTTTGTTATTTATGCTGAAAATGTTGTATTTTCTGTGGATTGTTTTTGATCTGAATATGAGCTATGGAAGATCTGCTGTATAAGGAGTTATGGAAAGCATGTGCTGGTCCACTGGTGGATGTTCCAAGAGATGGAGAAAGAGTTTTCTACTTTCCTCAAGGCCATATGGAGCAAGTAAATCAAACTTTAAATATTTTCTTCTGTTTTCAAGATTCTTTTGAAAGATTTTACATATGGAGCAAGTGAATAGATTTTTTCTGGTTGATGATGTGAGTTTTAATTTGCAATATCTGCTTCTTATGCGATTTGTTTAGTTAGAGGCATCAAGGAATCAGGAATTGGATCAGAGTATTCCTCACTTTAACCTCAATTCAAAGATCCTTTGTCGTGTTGTTCATACGCAGCTGCTGGTAGGTAACATGTTCTTATGGTGTTTGTTAGGACTCATATCTGTTTTAGTACTAATAATTAAGATCCATTTAAATGGTGTTTAGATGTGCACTATCAAATTGATTATTCCGACTAGTGAGTTTTTATTGTTTGGATAAAGTGATTTTGTTTATGATTATCTGATTGTTTAGGGGTCAAATGATCAGTTCATATGAGAGAGAACAAACTTGATTATTGAAGGGAAAACTAAAAATACTATTAGGCAAAAAGTGTTGGAACTATAGATGGCTATTGTTTAAAAAATATACTACAATATATATAGAAGTCTACTATTATTGTTGATAGCAGTAAGTCTTCATATTTTCAGCAACATAAAAGAATGTCCTTTTTGGTCATATTAGCTTCTTAAGTAATTAACTTTTCTGAAAACTCCAACAACTTAAAGTAGCTGAAGAACATACAAACATCATCTCCTGCAACGCATTTTATTAAAGATTAGCTGATTATGATTATTAAATATCGCATAATCAGCTTGAAAACACATATCCATACATCCCATTATCTGATTAGAAGAAAAAAGTTCATTGGGTCAATAAGTGCCAAATATATTGTCCCCAAGATGTGCTGGTTACTGGTAAGACATGTTGTATATATAGGTTGACCAGCCGAAATAGTGTTCGTATGTTAAAAAGCATTTTGGAAATCTTAATGACATAATGCCTTTCAAATCCTCCTAGCCATTATCCTACTGCAATAATTCTTGCTAAGAAGAACGCCCATGTTGTGGCAATTCCACCCAGAAGGTATGGGTTACTCCTACAGCACGTTGAGTTTCATTCTTGCGAACGTACTCCCCAGGCGGGATATTTAACGCGTTAGTGAGGTAGCAGCTGTTTCACCGACATTGTTGCTGGTTCGGCAGAGGATCTTAGTCACAGTTCAGTTGGAGTGGTTTTTTTTTTTCATATGTTAAAAAGCATTTTTAGCTTCCAATCTATGAGTTTGTTGGACAGTTGGACTTATAATTTAAGGAAAGAAGAGGTGCTATATTCATCTGCATGTGTGGTGGTTTGAATTTGTTTAGAATTGGTTAACATTGTAGGCTGAACAAGATACGGATGAAGTTTATGCACAAATCACTCTACTTCCAGAACAAGATGTAAGAGTTCATCTTATAGATTTCTTAAAATCCAAGGTAAATTGATGCCTTCTGTTTAAAAATCCTATATTTATTGTTTTTTTGTGACAAATCATAGCAAAGTGATCCTACTAGTCCTGATAAATGCCTTGCTGAGACTCCAAGGCCAACTGTTCACTCTTTCTGCAAAGTCTTGACAGCATCAGATACGAGCACTCATGGTGGTTTTTCAGTGCTCAGAAAACATGCAAATGAATGCTTACCTGCGTTGGTAATTCTGCTTATTTTTCAATAATTGTTGCTCCTTTATCTAATTCATAAGTTTAACAATGTTATGTTCTAATTTTCCAATTTTCTTTGTTTAGGACATGACTCAGCCTACTCCAACTCAGGAGCTAGTAGCTAAGGATCTCCATAGCATTGAGTGGCGATTTAGGCATATATTCAGAGGTCAGTTTGCTCTCATATTTTTTACATATGTTTAGAGAGAAAAAATAGACGGGTGTAAGGGTTGGGTGACGGGTCGAAAAAGGTATTTTTTTTGGTACCAGATGAAACCGGCTAATTGACCTGAAAGTTCTTTTGTACTTACATTATTATTATTTTTAAAATTATTAGCGTTTCAAATTTTATTAAAAAAATTATTTAGTTATGTTCTTCGATACTAATAGAATTTTTTAATTAAATGGTTTAGGAGACTTTATGCATTAAAAATACACTTTGGGCCTCTTTGACTCATATGATCCGTTTTCTTTTAAACTCTTTTATTTTACCCATTTGACCCATTAAAGATAAAACATAACTCGAATTGACTCATTCATAGGTAAATTGGTTGAAATTGCTACATATGCCGTAAAAGAAAATCACAAACATTTCTTTGATACGAGCCTGATTTGGACTGCAAACTGGTCTATGACTTCACATATTTCAGTTTTCTATTCTATTATTTTATGAATATTCTGCCACTGGATTCATCAATGCATAATAAGAACCCTAGCAACAACCATGAATCTGAACAAATTGTTGAACCATGTAAATAATGTGTTAATTTCATTTATCACTACTTGTATTTGCTTAAACTTTGATCTTATAAGAATTATACGTATGTAGGATATCAGTTATAGGTGCTAATTTTTCCTTCAGTTAATTGAAATTAGATATATATTTTCATGAGAAGTAACTTCTCTTGGATAGAGCAGGTCAACCTCGAAGGCATTTGCTTACAACAGGATGGAGTACTTTTGTTGCATCTAAAAGATTAGTGGCTGGGGATTCATTTGTATTCCTTAGGTATTGCTTTCCATTTTGGCTTTATCTTGTCACATAGTTATAAGTAAAATGTTTGACTATGCATCAAATATATCTAATACACCCTTTTATAGTTGGTTTATAATTTGTACCGTTGATACATGTTTATAAACTTATGTGATTATTAGGGGGGAAAATGGTGAATTACGTGTGGGAGTAAGACGTGTTGCACAACAGCATAGTTCTATGCCATCTTCTGTGATCTCAAGCCGAAGCATGCGACTTGGAGTGCTTGCAACTGCATCACATGCTGTTTTGACCAAAACCCGTTTTCTTGTTTATTACAAGCCAAGGTATGTCACTTTTCATTTTCAACCCATTTAATTATTAATGGGTCATTTTGGTTACCTTATCTTTAACGGGTCATAATGGTAAAATCAACATGTTAGCTAAAAGTATCAGGTCGAAAATGATCCACAGTTTCTTTTGAATGCATACAACCTACTAATTGATTTATTCAAAACAACATATTGACCTGGTATGGTGTATTGGTGTTGACTGTGACACGGTGTAAATATCTGATATGCTGTCATTTACAGGACAAGTCAGTTTATCATAGGCTTGAACAAGTATATTGAGTCTTTAAACAAGGGATTTTCAGTCGGTATGAGATTCAGTATGCGATTCGAGGGCGAAGATTCTCCAGAGAGAAGGTACATGTTATTTATATTTTATTGATATTTAACTTGATATAAGGAGATGATTTTCCAGGAATATTCCTTTAAACGATTAGGTTTACGGGTACGATAGTTGGAATTGAAGACCTGTCTCACCAGTGGGAAGGTTCTGAATGGCGCTCACTGAAGGTAAATATTTGACATTATTTTTTATATATCCTTTATTGGGAAAGTTTTATTTGTCAGTCAAAGACCTGTTTTTTGACTCGAATAGCTGACCTAATGGCAGAGATCCTAGATGAGCAGATTGGCTAACAGGTTCAGATCAAAATGAGTAATCTTTTATACTGGTGGGACCAAGTTAGGCTGACCCAACCAAGAAAACTTTTGTCTTAAACTTGTATTTTTTCTTTTATAAGTCATTAGTGTGTCTAACATGATAACAAAAATTATGTTACTTTCAAATTTCAATAGTGATCCAACGTTTCGAGTAAAATGATTTAGGAGGTTTTGTGCATTTAAAATACACTTTGGGCGACTTTCTAACCGTTTAATCTGTTAACTTTTAATCTAGTTTTTCTTTATTCTACCCATTGATCTGTTAGAGATAATTCAACCCATTCCTAACTAAATGGGTCACAAAGAAATAAAGGAAAGTTAACCCTTTTCCTGTTAATTTCAGGTCCATTGGGATGAATCCACATCGATAGTGAGACCAGAAAGGGTTTCTCCATGGGAGATTGAGATTTATACAACTCCTGTACCAACAAGCTTGGTTCAACCAGTGGCATCTAAAAGTAAAAGACCTCGACCTCTAGCCAACATCCCTAATCTTGGTGAGTCAGTTTTTTTTTTTTTTTTTTTTTAATATTGGTTTTCTCCATAGTTTATATACATATTATCCTCTTCTATATTGTATTTTTGCTGCATAATGTTCTAGAACCTGCATGTTCAACTGTATCTGCTGTTTGGAATCCCGCACTTGAGCAAACAGAAAATGATAACAATGGCTGCCTTTTAAGGACCCGATTTGATGCAGGTGGGCAAGTAACTACTGAAAACAGGTCGGGCTGGGTAACTGGACAAAACGGGTCAGGTCGGGCTAACATTGGCCTGTAAACACGTCCCTTTAGTTTTCAAAATAGTTAATTTGTTAAGATTAAATCGACTCAGGATGTTTCATACATTTGAATACACTTCAACTGACTTTCAGCCTGTTTAACTCTTTCCTTTTTAGCTAAATCTATTGATTAACCAAAACAAAACATAATTAGTTCAACCTGTTTATATGTAAATGAGTTGAAGTTACCACATCTATAATGGCCATCGTCATCATCTATGGTGAAATCTCTGTGCACTAATTTTGCAGGTGAAACAGAAGATGAGAAAGGTCTCATGGGTTGGTCTTTCCATTCAAATTCAAATTCTATGCCTCAAGAATCCACAAAATTGGCCAAAGATTCAATTAAAAGCCCGGTTGACTTGAAGAAGTCTGAAAATGTTTCAACTTATAGATTATTTGGTATTGACTTGAAAATTGCCCCAAAGAGTGATATTGTACCTGAGGTTGGCCCATCTGTGGACAGACATGAACCGGCTGAGATTTCAGACCGGAAATCTGATATCTTAATAAAGGATCATAAAGTTGGTCAAAGCAAACAAACAACTGATATCTTATTAAATAAAGTGGGTCAAAGCAAGCAAACAACTTTGAGCCGGAGCCGTATCAAGGTAAATCTGATCCTGGGTACGGGTTGGGAGGGGTTGGTTGACCCGTAAACATTTTTTGCCCAGTTTTTAACTTTTATGAATAAAATAAGGAAAAAGGCTCACATGAGGTATAATTATTGAAGGTTCAAATGCAAGGAGTAGCAGTGGGTCGTGCAGTAGATTTAACGGTGCTAAAAGGGTATGATGAGCTCATAGATGAACTTGAAGACATGTTTGAGATTAAGGGAAAGCTTCGTCCTAGAACTCAATTGGAAATTGTGTTTACTGATGATGAAGGAGATATGATGCTCATGGGTGATGATCTATGGCAGTAAGTAACCTTACACCAATTGCAACAATTGTGAAGTATCGTTTTTCCACATTATCACTAACATAGTTGACACAATGGATGGGTTGGGCAGGTTGGTTAACGGGTCATAAGGGATTAAGGGGTTCAGGTCTAAATGATTACTTTTTTTGGTATGGGTTGGGGCTGGGTTGACCTAAAACACTGTCTGTCCAAAATTTTAAATATTTTCATAAATAACTTGTCAATTATGAAACCCGTAACTATTTTATTTCGGTAATAATCTATTCTATGCATCTAGTATATACTATGGCGACTTTCAAGTTTCAACAAGTTTGACCCATTTCGTTATAAGTTAATTTATTTGATTTCACATGCTCGACCTAGTCGGATAAAACATAACTCATATCGACCCATTTCGTGCAGAGAGTTCTGTAGAATGGTGAAACGAATTTTGATTTGCTCAAGTCAAGATGTGAAGAAAATGAATTCTGGAAGCAAGCTGCAACTTTCTTCCTCCAATTACAATGAAGTCTCTGGTTTTAGCTTGGAAGCTGCTGAAAATTAACAATTTTTGCGCTTTCTTACGTCATGTCCCCTGTTTTTTAGGTTTGTGGGCTGTGTTTTTTTCTTTTTCCTGAAATCAGGTGTTTGAAGATCAGTTATAGGGGAATAAGGGCATAAGTTATATGGTATTGAAGTTGTAGGAATGGAAACATGGTAGGATTAGGATCTGTTAACTGTTTAATGTTGTGTGGGACATATGATCTTCTATATATGTTTTTGCATGGGCATATTTGTATACATATGATAAGATATATGTTGGCATTGCTGATTTGCACCGAGTCTTCTGGACCAATTAATGTTATGAAATATGGTTGAAACTTGAAAGAGAAATATCAAGTAAAATATTAAGAATATCATTAGAAGTGAAAATGAATGGGTTGGTGATAAGCAAAAAAAACTTCGGGTCAAAATGAGTAGTTTTTTTTAAACCGACAATCTTATTTTTGAAATAAAACAAGAGATTTTATATATTTTGGAAGCATTTAGACCCTTTTAACAATTTTCAAATTTACTAATTTTGAAAGTTTATTTCTTTTTGACTCGTTAGTGATAAAGTATAACCTAAAACGACCTTATATACAAGTTATGGTTGAAGGCTATTAAATCTGCTGATAGATATTATTCTAACTTGCCAAACACAGATAACTTGCATTATAATGAGTCGTCTTGTACATACAACTTGGGAAGCACTTGGTACAACACCAATGCATGCTTTCATCTAGTCAAAAAGATTATTCTACCCTCCTAGCAAAACTCTTTCCAAGAAAACTCAAGAATCATGGATATGAACATTGACAACAACAAATTCTTCATTAGGATGAGACAACTTATTGTCCATACTTGAACTAGATGACCCTTCAAATATGACCACATTATGTTCTAAAGGAAGCCCTTGTGAGTTCGAATCCACGTTGATCACAGGGGCTGGTTCAGGAATCACTGGCGGCTCGTGGTGGCTACATTTGGATGTGTTGACAACTGAGCATCTGCAGAGCGGACATGTGGTGTTTGAATGTAGCCAGTTTCGTATGCAATCGCCATGAAACATGTGTTGGCAGGATGGTATTTGATGTAACTTTTCATCCATCTCAAATTCTCCCAAACAAACACAACACCTTCACATTCAATTTTCATGGAAATCCTATTAGATTTTCTGATCACTAGTTTCATCAAGTCTTATAGATGCAAAGAGAAAACATCCATGGATGATTTGACTTTTTCAAAAATAGTATTTGACTTATTTTTTTTGAACTATCATTGTTGTGGGAAAGCACTGAAATGTTATCTATAGCTTGTAAAAATGTGTTACTTGCAAAATTTAGTGCTTTCCAAATTTTCAATGAGATAAGGTTCAAGAAGTGATCACTCAAGAAACTGGTCACACTTTTGAGAAGTTGTATGCTTACATTGAATCCTTTGCGTATAAATCTTGATCGAACGAGATCACAGTAAGCTTATCTTCAAGGTTTACCTTTGATCCCATATCGCTCTACAAGAAAACAGTCATCAACATTATACATATGAGAGAGAGAGAGAGAGGTGTTTAAGTTTATACTTACATCATGCGAGAGAGTTGAAGAATCTTGAGTCCTTGAGGTTCTTGGATGGATTATAGATGAAGAAGAATAATTGTTTCTACTAAAAGTCCTCTTGAGGTAGAACAAGTAAAACAAGAGAAAGAGTATTATGGAGAAGAGTATTGGGATGGAAAATATGAATGCTTGGTATAGTTTCATTTGAAGTGCTTGAGAATACAAGTGAGAGTTAACAACACTACTTGTACTTGAAGATTGAAGGTACCCCATTGGCTTTTTAACTACTTTGCTTCTAGTAACCAAACCAAAATGTATATGACAAGATTTCAAATAAAGATCCTTCTTCAGTCTTTAGTCGGTAAACTCAAAGAAACACTAGTGGCGGTTTTCTTGCTCCAAGTATACGGATGCAAATGTGCACAAATCAAGTTGGAATATATCCAAAGAAAGAGAAGATGAGTGCTTTATGGTTTGTACTTAATTTGGCTCGTCTACTCGAGTTTATATAAGAAGGGAGAAAAGAAAAGACACTTGTACGTGTTTTGTGCACAAAACTTGAAGAAAACCTTAGTGGATTGCCTGTTTCATGATTGAGTTAGAACCCGCGAGTTAAGTGAAAGTTAGAATCTTTTGGTGGAACAGAAGTTGGGTAATTATATGGTTTGTGTTTCAAAACATCCAACTCCAAGTTTATCCTAGAATAGCAAAAGGACACTTGGTTTGTTAGTTAGACGTAACTTAAAAGAAACACTAGTGGATGTCAAGTTTCTTGATAGAGGACAAGAGTCTACAAATGCAGCTATATGGAACAGTGGAAGTTGGAATCTTTTTGAGAGAGAATGAAGGTAGTGTTTTTAGTAAGCAACTAAATTCATATGCCAAGAGTTGAAAGACACTTGTTTGGTTTTTATATATGAGATAACTTAACAAAAACCCTAGTGGATTTCTTATTTGAGTGGGCAAACAAGGGATGGGGTGTAGGATTCAAGACTAAGTGGATCATGTTTGATTGGGACTTTATGGGTTGTGAGTTAGATATGAAAAGGACAGAGAAAAGCAAAGAAAAGGTGTGGGTATGATCACTATAAGAAATTACATTTTAGATGAAGCAAGAATTCATCAAATTCGAAACATGATGATTATTCCCATGGGACCCTCCAATACTCAAGATGGTTTTCTTCATCCTTTTGAAAACAAATTAAAGGTTCGTTTAATTGATGTTTTATGTGTTGTTAAAAAAGATTAATGTTTTATGTGATTTATTTATCTTTTTGCAATTTGTTTAAGTGATTTGTAATATTTTTGTAACACATGATCCTTGCATTGTTCCATGATTTTGTACTTTTTTTTGCGATTTGTTTAAATGATTTCTTCATCCTTTTGTAATAAATCAAAGGTTCATTTTAAAGGTGTGAATCAGTTTGCATTACAGAACTCAATAATCGACAAAGGAGTATTTCGAAAGAAGAGATTATAAGCAAAAGATTCGATAAATCAAGAAAAACAAAGAAAAGTTTTTTTCAAGAACAAAGAGAATACGAAATCAAATGACCCCGAAGAACACAAAATCAAAGGACCAAGAAGAACATGATGTTGTGTAATTATATTATTACATATATGTAACATACTTTGTTCGTATTTTTACAACTCCTTATTATATGATTGTTTTAGTTTTTGTTAACATATATATATATATATATATATATATATATATATGTGTGTGTGTGTGTAAATATATAGGGAAGAGATCTTTTAATAACCCTCTGTTATTGTGTTAACCCAATTAACTTCGCCAAAATCAATCCAAATCATTATTTATTTCGGACCGAATAACATTATTACACCAATAGAACGTCATGCTATTTTTTACATTTTTGTAAATTCGCAAGTGTAAGGGAGATTATACCAGTGTAATTTTTTTCCCGAAAAATATAATTTTTATGTTTTCAGCAAATCTTTACACTGGTGTAAACTCCCTTACCCTTGCGAATTTATAAAAATGCAAAAAAGAACATGACATTGTATTGGTGTAATAATGTTATTCAATCCAAAAAAATAATGATTTGAATTGATTTTGACGGAGTTAATTGGGTTAACATAATAACAGTGGGTTAACAATAGAACCTTACCCTATATATATATATATATATATATATATATATATATATATATATATATATATATATATATATATATGTCTATGTGTGTGTGTATGTAAATGTTCTGCTTATGTATAAGTTAACCATATACATATTCCACGAATGTTTTTGCTCTTTGTTTTCCATAAAAAGTGTATTCTCCACCCTCGAAATTGTGTAAATCAGTTGTTTTCTGTAACATTCGAAAAATTTAGTCGGGTTTTGAGTGCGGGATAACAAGCTGTAAAGTGCAAGAGCAAGGGCGAGCTGGGTATTGGGCCCAAGTCACGCGTGCCTGGGTTAAGGGGGGAGCCCTCAAGAACCCTAGTCACCTACTTTGATTCTTCACTTCACCATCTCCATCATTCTTTAGAGAGAGAAAGCTTGAGAGAGTCTAGAAAGAGAAAGTGAAGGATTCAACATTCAAGCCTCAAGACTCGTTCCTTATCATCCATTGAAGCTGTGAATCGAAGAAACAAATGAAAATAGGTAATGAATTGTCCTCAGATCTGAGTTTCTGTTTCAAAAAGTGGGATTTAGGGTTTTCATGGGTTTTAACATAAAGATCGGATTTTTTACGTGTTAAAAGATGGATAAAGTATAGATCTAGCTTCATGGAAGCTAGATAAAGGTTTTAGACGTAAAAGGTATGATTTTCAGATCGAAAACAGGCCAATATGGAATCTTTGTTCTTGAGCCGACACTCGAGTGTCAGCCTATGCAGTCAATATCTGTAATGAACCAAAATCCGGGTTTCGTTATAAATAAATAAATATTCTAATATATATTATGATGAAAATAATATTTTAGAAATAAGTTGAAACAAATGGGTTTCAAGTTAGTAATGGGGTTATATTAGTTTTAACTAATTTTGGAATGAAAATGGATGAAATAGAAGTTGAGGGACTGAAAGTGCAAATATGGAAAATCTACCATATTTGACTTATATGAAGTCAAAATTCAGGATTTTGGTGGGTGTGGGTGTCGATGGTTGTAAGAGAAAAAGGAAGAAGAGGAGAAAATTGATCAAGAACGAAATTAGAGGCTCGCATGCTCTGGATTTAGGGTGTTGATTCACACAATACATTCCTAACATCAAGTAAGTTTCTCCTTCATCTCTTGAATCCACCATTTATGGTGTTCTTGGTGCGTTTTGGGTAAAAATCCAGAATTTTGAATGCATATGGTAAATTGGTGTTAGATTGTTGATAATCTAGCTAAACTAAAGGTAAAGAATGGTGATTAACATCCTAGAACCCTTTGATTTTGATTATGAGGAGTTAGGGTTTATATGGAGAAATTTGGGGGTGTTTGGATTATGATGATAGAATGTTGAATTAATGATGATTAAGTGTTTGTATGATGTTAGACACTTGAACAAATGCCAAATTAACCTAATAATAATTATTGAATGAAAAATTAGTGTTAATGTAAGGATAATGAAACTCAAGTAGGTGAGTTTGGGGTGAAAGAGGGTGTTTGGATATGAGTATAACTCAAACGGGTCAGTTTGGGTTGGAAATGGGAAATTCGATTGTGAACCCAATTAAAATGTGATTTTGATGTATGTTAGATTACTAAACTAGATGAATGTGTTTAGGTAAATTGCAAAACGTGAAGTGGAATCGGGACCTTCAAATCCACAAGGTAAGTGCTTTTGCACTTACTTAGTAATTGATGATAAATGGTGTTATATGCAATGTTGTATGCATAATGTGTTAAGTTGCATAATGTGTATAAAAGTGCATGAATAAGTGAAAGAACGTAGTTATAGTATTAATACTATAATGGATATGTGGATATGGATTTATGGTCTAAGTACCATAATGGATATGTGGATATAAAGTTATGATCTAAGAATCATAATGGAAATGTGGTGATGAAGTTATGGCCTATGTGTCATAATGAAAATGTGATAAGCATGAATATGAAACGAAAAGGGTGAAACTTGTAGGTGAATATGCAAGTGATAGGTTGCCTAATGACAAATTGGGTGGAAACGGGTCAAATGAGTGAATGGGTGAAACAAGTAGAATTTTACTTGTTTGTTATGTTTTATCTTCATTACTAATGGTGATATGTTTATGTGGTTATGTAGGAAAGGCTCTGATGTAGTCCAAGTCAAGTCCAAGGCGTTGGCGGATTCTCGTATGTGTAAATGGTTGATTTTGGGATGTGTATTGAAATCCTCGAAAGGGGTATGAATTTTGGACAAGAATTGATGTTTTGGTGATATTGTGGTGTATGTATATTTTTGGTCAAAATCCCAGGTGTTTGGGAATTTTTGGTGTCGTTGAAATGGAAAAGTTGAAAAAATAGCTAAGTGTTGAAATCTGCAGGTCCAGGAAACTTTCTTTGAAGGAAGGTGCCTCGCGGTACGCGAGGGACCTGGATTCCGGCTTGGCTTTCTGAGGCTCCCCCGCTGTACGCGAGGGGATGGGGCCTGGTCTCTCGCGGTACGCGAGGGACCTATAAAAAAATTGGGATAAATGCTTCCGCGCGTTTTAAATATTTATTATAACCGGTGTTTTAAAAGTAGGGTGTTACAATATCAGTGATATATCGGTTATCGGTCCTATGCAAAAATATCGGTGCAAAATATCGGAAAAAATATCGGTCCCGATATTATTGTTGATATTTACCGAGATATCGCCGAGATTTTGATTCCATAATATCGGTTGTCTCACCGAGTTTCTCGGTTTACTAATCTTGGCCATTTTTTTAATATTTTTCTACCCCAAAACCCATTTCTCTTTAAAAATGTTGGTCCAATGCCTTGTACCCGTAGTCAAAACCATCGAAGTAAATGCTCTAACTCCCTAATATACCCACGTTCGCACTTCGCACACTTGCTAAACCATGTTTCTAATATAAAATATTGACGCTTTTTAGTTTTGACTTTTGATTTGACTATTAATATTATATATGTATATATATATATATATATATATATATATCTATACTATATAATAAATAAAGGTTTTAGGAGTACACTTGTTATTCACACATTCATTCTCAACATTGTTTTCCCGCCTCTCTCTCCTATTAAATAATAATTATTTCTATAATTACTTTTATAAAACGTTTTTTTATTTAAAAAAAATAGGTTTTTTCATAAAACATTGTTTTTAATTTGAACACTTATTCATTCTTTTTATAAAACATTCTTAAAAATAATTATATAACGTTTTTATAATTACAAATCTTCATAAGAACTGATGTTTCATAAGAAGTTGTATTTATTCAATCCATGTAATACATGGGTTGTAACCTAGTATATATATATATATATATATATATATATATATATATATATATATATATAAGTTTATGCATGATATAAAAATTGCCGATATCCCATCGTGAGAACCGATATCTCAAATATCGGTCCTTGACCAATAACCGATATTTTTTCGCATTAACTACATAGGTGTCGACCACCTGCAATGTGGCGACACTCGACGAGGACGAAGACGAAGACGTTGTGAGAGTCAACTGTCAGAGTGTCTACAAGTGTCGACCCTCAGAGTATCGACTTTCCTGACACAAGACCTGAACGCAAGTTCAGGCGACACTCGAGTGTTCCTGGCGACACTCCCGATCGACACTCTAGTGTTCCTGGCGACACTCTCGACCGACACTCTAGTGTTCTTGGCGACACTCTCAGCCGACTCTCGCACAAAATGATAGAATTCGCGTCTTGGCTTATGTGCAGATCGGTATACGCGCTAGCAATAATTAAGAATTCAAATTCAAGAGGAATACCAATAGTCAGGTGAGTTTTTATTGCCCTTTTTTCCTAACGGTTTTGGGCTGGCATGCATACTGATAAAAGATTTGAAAGACAAAGTACAATATTTATAAAAATGTTATTTTTATAAAGTGAAAGAGAAAGTTATAGTTTTTATAAAAATGTTATTTTTATAAAAAGAAAGGTAAAGGGTTAAAGAGTATAGTACTATATTTGAAATACATTTTTAAAGAAAGTAAAGAGTTAAAGCAAAGAAAGTAAAGGAGTTACACTTCAGTGTAGCTTGACAGTGACAGATACCATATTATATGTTTATGTATTATTTGTCTATGTGTTATGTGTTACAATGACATTATATTATGTGATGTAGTAGTTGCATAGTAGTTATAAAGTAAAAAGTCATGCAGGCAAGCAAACTAGAAGTCTCACTCGTGGTGTGAGCAAGCAAAGTAGAAATTCTTACCCGGAGGTGTGAGCAGGCAAAGGAGTATTACATTTAGGTGTAAGCGAGAAAGTCCCACCCTGAGGTGTGGGCACAACAAAGTAAAAGTCTTACCCCTGAGGTGTAAACGAGAAAAAGGGATCTTGTCCTCGGACATTGATCCATATGTGATAGTTAAAGTATGTTATAGTCACTTGTCCTGTACGGGTGAAAAGCAAAGTTGAAAGAGTAAAGGAAGACACCTTAACTGGTTTTCCTCAAAATTAAAGTTTTAAAAGAAAGATAGAAACAAAACGATTTTATAAATTGTAACATTGTAAAGTTTTAAACTAAAGGCAAAGGAAAAGTAATTTTAAAGTAAAGAAATAAAGCTTATTTTATTTTTATAAAACTATCTATTTAAAGAAAGAATACAGTTTAAATTAAAGATAGAATTCACCATCGTTAGCTGACTTTTAGTATGCATGACCGGTAGTAAAGGCAAAGCGAAAGTAAAGTAAAGTAGAGGAGTCGTGAGGGCTTGATAGCATGGACATCGGGTTATTGTGCTAAAGGCTGACATTTCCATTTCCTGATAGTCTATGTTTGAACAATGAATTTATGACTTGGATTAAAAATGTTTCGAATTAAAGACTTCCGCTATAATAGATTCTGATTAACAGTTTAAGAGCTATGTTATTATGTTTTGTGCCAACTATAATATGCACTCGGTTTTGGGCGTTTCATTTTCCATAAAAAAATGTATTCTCCACCCTCGAAATTGTGTAAATCAGTTGTTGTTCATGTGTAAATTGTTACATATATGTAGTTTATATATACCTAAATGGTTTGTACATGATCACATGTATGTAATTTATGTGGTTACATATATGTAAATCAGTTGGTGTTCATGTGTTTGTGTTCTTCCTCTACATTTCTATTTCTATTCATCTAATATACAAAAAATTGTTGTGATTTGGTGGTTTATTTTGTTAAAAAATGTTGATAGAATAAGATAGAAGAGAGTGTGTTTAGGAAATTTGTTAATGTATATGGGGTTTCCAAAAACTAAAAAATAGGTTTCCTTAATATACCCCTAACCACTGTAATTAAAACCACTAACTTTAATATATTTACAAGATTGTCATTAATTATTTTCAACCATTGATCAAACAAGATCAATGGTTGTTGCTAATTTACTTGAATACTTAGTTTTCTCATAAACCAGAAAACCAGAGAGTGACACGTGTCCTCCTAATTACTTATTTATTATAATAAGAATTGGTAGCCTACTAATATTGTCTTGTTAGATCCTTTGATTGTCTATTGCTATCCTATGTGCTGAACTCTTTGGCCCTAACCTTTGTTTTTTTCGAGATAAGATTTTGGAGTTGGGGGTCTCCCTGAAAGCATATAGGTTTTTAGAGTTGGAGGTCTCCCTACAAACCATACATCTATCCCTTGGGATACATATATGGTTTGCCTACATCTTACCTTCACCAGACCCTACCAATTTGCTATTATGAGATTTTACTGTGTATAGTTGTTGTATTTTAATAAAGGGAAATTATAATAAGACACGGAATTTTGCTATTTGGACACGCCGCCAAGGCTATACGCCTCGTATAGGCCAATACGGGGCGTATAGCCCCTAACCTTAAAAAAAAACCTGCAAATGTTAGTTCTGGTCTGGCGGCTAACCCTGTACGACCCATATAGGCCTATACGACCCCGTATAGACCTATACGACCCATATAGGTCTATACGGCACCTCTTTTTTTCAAACTTGAGTAAATTTTGATTTGTATATGCCGATTATAGCCCTATACGCAGAAGCCTATACGCCCTATATAGGCATATACGGGGTCGTATCGTATAGACCTATACGACCCCGTATAGACCTATACGACCCATATAGGTCTATACGCCACCTCTTTTTTTCAAACTTGAGAAAATTTTGATTTGTATATGCCGAGTATAACCCTATACGCAGAAGCCTACACGCCCTATATAGGCGTATGCGACACCTATACGACCCATATAGGTTCATACGCCACCTATTTTTTCAAACTTGAGTAAAATTTGATTTATATATGCCGAATAGAGCCATATAGCTTAGTATAGCTTAGTATAGGATATGATATAGCTTAGTATAGGATATTATATAGCTTAGTATAGGATAGTATAGCTTATTATATCTTAGTATAGCTTAGTATAGGATAGTATAACTTAGTATAGTATAGTATAACTCAGTATAGGATAGTATAGCTTAGTATAGGATAGTATAGCTTGGTATAGGATAATATAGCTTGATATAGCTTAGTATAGGATAATATAGCTTAGTATATGATAGTATAGCTTAGTATAGTATAGCATAGTATAATATAGTATAGCTTAGTATAGATTAGTGGTATAGCTTAGTATAGTATAGTATAGCTTAGTATATGATAGTATAGCTTAGTATAGTATAGCTTAGTATAGTATAGTATATCTTAGTATAGGATAGTATAGCTTAGTATAGGATAGTATAGCTTAGTATAGGATAGTATAGCTTGGTATAGCTTAGTATAGGATAGTATAGCTTAGTATAGTATAGTATAGCTTAGAATAGCTTAGTATAGTATAGTATAGCTTAGTATAGCTTAGTATAGTATAGCTTAGTATAGCTTAGTATAGGATAATATAACTTAGTATAGCTTAGTATAGGATAGTATAGCTTAGTATATCTTAGTATAGCTTAGTATAGGATATTATAACTTAGTATAGCATAGTATAACTTAGTATAGCATAGTATAGGATAGTATAGCTTGGTATAGGATAATATAGCTTGGTATAGCTTAGTATAGGATAGTATAGCTTAGTATAGGATAGTATAGCTTGGTATAGCTTAGTATAAGATAGTATAGCTTAGTATAGTATAGTATAACTTAGTATAGCTTAGTATAGCTTAGTATAGGATAGTATAGCTTGGTATAGGATAGTATAGCTTGGTATAGGATAGTATAGCTTGGTATAGCTTAGTATAGGATAGTATAAATTAGTATAGGATAGTATAGCTTGGTATAGCTTAGTATAAGATAGTATAGCTTAGTATAGTATAGTATAGCTTAGTATAACTTAGTATAGGATAGTATAGCTTAGGATAGTATAACTTAATATAGTATAGTATAGCTTAGTACATCTTAGTATAGTATAGCTTAAAAAAATAACAATACCACTTAATTAATACGTCAAACATTAACATGCACCAAAATCTCATAGGTGGCGTATAGGCCTATATGGGGCGTATAGGGCTATACTGACCATATACAAATCAAAATTTTCTCAAGTTTGAAAAAATAGGTGGCGTATAGACCTATATGGGTCGTATGGACCTATATGAGGTGTATAGGCTTGTGCGTATAGGACTATACTCGGCATATACAAATCAAAATTTGCTCAAGTTTGAAAAAAAAAGATGGCGTATAGACCTATATGGGTCGTATAGGTCTATACGGGGTCGTATAGGCCTATATGGGACGTATAGGCTTCTGCGTATAGGGCTATACTCGGCATATACAAATCAAAATTTGATCAAGTTTGAAAAAAAGAGGTAGCGTATAGACCTATATGGGTCATATAGGTCTATACGTGGTCGTATAGGCCTATACGGGTCGTATAGGGTCAGCCGCCAAACCAGAACTGACACATGTGGATCTGTTTTTTAAGGTTAGGGGCTATACGCCCCGTATTGACCTATACGAGGCGTATAGCCAGAAAAATCTGTGTCCAAATAGCAAACTTCGTGTGCCAATAGTAGGCCCCTTAATAAATAAAGAAATATTAAATATATAAACAAATAAAATAACAAAGAAGATTAAATTTTAGAAAACTATTTTAAGGAATAAAACAAATTAATTAGAAACTTTAGGACTCAAAAGCATAAGTTCCAAATGGAAAAAAGATGTTTTTTTTTAATTTAATGGTTGCTTTTATAAATTTATTATCAGTTAACAGTAAAACAGAAACAAAATATGTAAATAACTTAAGAAGTGATAAACTTGTAACTTTAATAAATCAGAAAGACTATTGATATAATTTATTCGTTCAATCATGTTGATGCACTATCTTGTATGCTTATTTAACTACCAAATGATTGATCTTTGGTTGGTATTTTATTTATTTAAATGCCATATATATGATAGAGAATGCAATCTCTTGTGGGCATAACAAAGATTTTATACTTTTTATCCTATATTATTAAACTATCCGCATACTATGTGACTAATGGATATTGATTTATTAAAACTTTGATAAGTTAATGAAACTATACTTAAAATATATATTGTTAGTTTTGTGGTAAAATGAGTTACCAAAATAAAGAATAATTTGTAGATATGATTAATGTCTCTCTCAAACAGTGTTAGTATCAAACTGGGCCACCAGTTACAGATTCTCTTCATCTTAACTGAGGACTCTCTTCATTCCTAAGACTATACCCTCTTGACGTCCCCACTACCATCTCTGATTGGCCCACCTCAACACACCTCAACCCTCATGCCCTCGCGTCCGTTAAACCCCTCATGCCCCGCCCTTTGACGCCCCCGTCGTGGTGTTTAATGCCCCATTAAGCCACGGTGTACATGGGCGTTAGCCCACAACACTCAGTCTAATACGCTAGTTCTTTCATGCCTTTTTTTTTTCATATTTTACTGATTGAAAGTCCTAATATATATTTATATTTGAATCACAAACAACTTTGAATCGTTTAATGACTGCTAAAAATATATTAATGAGCACAAGAGATAGGTTTTTTTTTTAAGAAAACCATGCTAGTAATTGGTTTATCTAAAATAAAAAAAATCATAAAGAATTGTAAAGTTCAACGACATTATATGGCTATAAATCAAGTATAAAGTGTTCTGGAACTTGCATAGTCTCAATGGCTTGGGGTGCTTTTTTTATTTTTATTTAAAAGGTAATTATCGAGTGCTCTTTGAAACGAAAAGTTAAGTTTTCTTACTCAACAAGGCTTGTTTTAGATGAACATAAATAAAATAATATATATATAAAAAAAATGACAATCTCGGTAGAAGTCTACGACTGTATATGCACAATCAGGCGAAGTTTAAAATAAATGGGTTAATTCGAGTTATATTTTATCCATAACTGGTCAAAGAGATTAGACTAAAAGATTTAACTAATAAGAAAATGGATTAAATGATTTAAGTGATTCAAAACATATTCAAATATATAAAATTCATCTAAACTGTTATATAAACAATAACATATTATCATTATTAGTATAATTTTATAATCATATCTAACACATTAACTATTTATAAACAATTTTACAAAAATAAAAAAGCGCTGTTTGAAGGTTAGCCCAAGCCTCTTCACACTAAGAAAAGCACCCGTCTTGACCCGTTATCCAACCAACAAAAAGTTAGTGAAAAAGGAGTTGTGATGTGCAAAGAAATTATGTTGGTGTATAACCTCCCACTCCATTAATCTCCTCAAAAGAAAGATTCTTGAATACAAAATAACATAATTGTCTCCATAAAGATGCTGATAAAAATTTGTGACATTTCTACAACATGGTGCATGCTTATATGACTAAATCAAACTTTCAACAACTCTTGAAAAGATATATAGAATTAATACTTCCTCTTCCTTATTATGAAGGTAGACGATCTGATGACGTCATCATCCGCCATCAAAGCTTTCTCCAAAACCTCGATAGATTCGGGTTTTGTGAAATAAGTGAACAACAGATAGATTCCATCCAAATAAGTGTTGGTCTCACCAGCCTTGTTTTTCTTCTTGATGCTGTAGGCAAGAGGGATGACACCCCTATTGAATACCTCAACATACATGCCACCCCCAGCAACAAGCAGCTGTAAAAAAGTACAAAAAATTCAAGATTTATTATTCCCACTTCACTTTACATGGAATACATCAGAAAGCACTCAACTTTTAATGGAAAATCTATTCAGTTTATGATTATTTTGAGTGTAACTAAAGTGTGCATTAAAAAGGTAACGGGTCAGAGGCATCGTCCTCATGTTGTGTTCTTGACTCAGAAGTGTGTAATACCAACCAACAAAGGGGATTATGCAAGGGATTCCATGTCAGATGCATATAAAAGAGGGTTTGATAAATAAAAAAGAAATAGTAAGCAAAAACAGACCACAAAAGGAAAAAACAAAATAGCAAGGGCTTTTTGTGAGATCCATTAACAGAGAATTTAAAAAGTGATTTACAAATGTTTGAATTGAATTGTACAACTGATGACATCAGCAAAGACGAAGACGGATAGCCTGTAACTAATTAGCTCAAGAATTTTTTAAGTGATGATTCAATTATACAGACTTTCTAAATACCATTTTGTGGTTCATATCTTTAGTTCTGGTTTATTAACTTATTAAGTAAATCGGACGCAAAGTGATATGTTTCTTTCTTCTAACACTGTATGCAAAATGGGACCCACAAAATGAAAATGTTGAACAATCCAAATGATTAAATCTTGAGTTTTTTTAAACCACAATTTAAGATCTGTTGGCAGATATGGAGTGTCCTTTTTTGCATATTTTATAATTATATTAGTTTTTTGAAGCAAAGTGGCAATATAAATATTTTTAAATGTTAATCATACTACAGAAGAAACCACACTACTAAATGAAAGTCCGGGTGGGGGGGTTGGGTGTAGTGGTAAATAGGTAGGAGTTAGAGTGGTTATCTCACCCCAACCAAAGGTTGTGGGTTCGAGTCTTGGGGGTGGCAGTTTCATCCTAGATTATCTAGGTGTTGCCCATTCTATCCTATAATCTAGGTGTTGCTGTTCAAAAAAAAAAAAATGAAAGTCCATCACATCAGTTGCTGATTTGCTTCACACTGCTTTTGATCTAGAAAATAAATATAATATCCATATCCTTGTCAAAATAAAGTAAAATCTTTAGAAGGTATTCTTTGAAAAAAATATTTCAAAGTAAAATTCAAGTAAGATCTGTTGGCACTTGGCAGTGATGGAGTGTCCTTTTTTGCATATTTTATAATTATATTAGTTGTTTTGAAGCAAAGTGGCAAGATAAATATTTTGAAATGTTAATCACTCTACAGAAGAAACCACACTAACTAAATGAAAGTCCATCATATCAGTTGCTGATTTGCTTCACACTGCTTTTGATCTAAAAAGGTAAATCTAATATCCATATCATTGTCAAAATAAAGTAAAATCTTTAAAAGGTATTCTTTGAAAAAAAATATTTCAAAGTAAAATTCAAGTAAGACCTCACAATCGGATATTGCTGTTGAGCTAATCTTTGATCACCTTTATTTCTAAATGATTATGTGTATCTTGCCTAAACTGGACCTTTTTGTATCTCAGAATCGTTATCTAATAGTATTCAAATTCAGTTTATATTTATACTAAGGAAATATCTACTAATGGACAACAAATTAGATATTATCCTTGAATGATATTAGACGTCCACAGACCAAGATCAGATTATCCCATAAGGCAGAATCATACAAGTTGAAAGACAGAAAGTTTGGGGAACAGACAAAACGGGTAACTTTTGTACGGGTTGGGTTGACCCAAAAACCTTTTTTCCCATAAAATTATATTTTTATAAATAATTAGTGAGTCAAACATGATATAAAAAATTATATTATTTATAAAAAAATTTAACAGTTAATAAGTTGATTTAGAAGGTTTTATGCATTAATAATGCACTTTGGGACTTGGGAGACTTCTGACCGGTTCGACCCATTTTAACGGTTTTCCTTTTTATCTTTTTTTTAATTGGACCTTTTGACCCACTAGAAACAAAACATAACCCTAATCAACCCATATATAAGAAACTGGGTCGAAATTGCCACCTATAAATTTTACTATTTTTTAAATCTTTTTAGTAATTAGGACACAAACCTTCTAATAGAACTCAAAACATCTATATAAATCCCACAAACACCATCAGAAAAGAATTTCTGTTGCTAATTACCTCTATAATGGCCAGCTTCTCTACCTCACCCAAAATATGCATTAGCATGCACTCAAATGCTTGTGAAATTACCAAAGGGCTTTTGGCCTAGCGGTATTAAGGTGTTGGCTAAGGCTTAGCCTTCCCATATGGTGAGGGTTCAAATCCCGTTGGTAACAAAAAAATGTGTAATTTAAGTCGTTCAAAAAAAAACTTGTGAAATTGCAACAATGGTCTTAATTGAACCAAGTGTTTTCAACTTCTTACATCCGAGGATCCAACTGAATGGATTAGAGATAGATGCCTACCTCAAGGAAGTTTTCTTGATATTTTGATGCTCCTTTTTCAACTTATACTATGAAAGGACTAGAAAATTAAAGACTTCCTATAAGCAATTTAAAGTGTTTTAGAAAAAGCTACGCATCTGTTTTATCTTGAGTCTTGACAACCATTCTTATTCTTCCCCTCCATTTTATGTTAGTACGCGCATGCATATATCCCAGGTTCTTTTGAATGACATGATGCTAGAATTGAAACCTAAAATTTCCCATTTTGACCATTACCCAACCGGCCCTTTTTCTAATCAAAATGAACAGGGCCAAAGCCCAGAGAGACCATGCTAAGAAGCCCAACTAAATGAAGGAAAAGTTCCAAAGAGAGAAATACATGAAAGCCCAACTAGCCCTGAAGAGACAAAAGACTTGAGAGAGCAACAATTTGTGGTCTATAACAAAATGGATGTGCCTTTTGAATTATTGGACAACAAACACACCTGGTAATGGTATATCAATAAGAGATAAAGTTGGACAGTACAATTAACAATTTCAATTATCTACTTTGATTATGGGTTCATTTCATAAAAAGGTAACCAACTCTTGTCATATTTCTATGTTACATAGCCAACTTTGTTTACCCTCGAACTTTCTAAAAACTTTGAATAATGGTAATTTTCAACAAAGACAGCAACCAACTACATACCTAAAAACTTAGTACATATTTTTCCAACAATGAAAACTCGGTGTTATTCTTTTAGTGGTAGAAGATAAAGTCTTGGTTTAAACTTTTTTAAAAAAAATGGAACTTTCTTTCTATTCAACAATTCCAACATGTCAAACTACATCAAATGCCAAAACAGTATTAGGTGCTGTTAGCAAAAATGGAAAATGCCAATGTGAATTCTACAATAGGAAAATAGAACTCTAATATATTGAGCAGGGAAAGTAACATAATTATCAAGAAAGAGTGGAGAAAAAACATATTTGTAGATCCAACTCATCACAAGAAATTTTTTCTGAAAGAACCATTCACTGACGGACTGACCGAAACTTTTTTGATTCAGATAAATCTTGAATATTGATCATAGATACGAATAAGGAAAATCATCCCATTCCACTATGGTTATTGAAATTAGCAATTAGCTCGTGTATTGGTTAGTTTTCCTATGTTGAAATTAGGCTAATATCAACAAGAAAATAGATGGGTCAAACTATTTGGCATATTTCACTAACTGCTATCTTCTTTAACTGCAAAAAAAGGCTAACTAGGGAAAAATCTGATCAGAAAGCCAAAAAAAGATTCTCTACTTCCCTTGCGAGTTTTTGAATGTTCTACTTTTAATACCAAGGAGTATTAAAAACAACTCAGCATTCCCTTAAAGTTTCTTGATAAAAGTAGAACATTCAAAAACCAAAATTTTGCTACGAAATCCTACAAACAAAGGCCCTCGTTTCTGATACTAGAAATTTATATTTCTTTTTAGTATCCCTTTCTTAAGAAAGTCAACTACCTGCTTCACAGAGTCAAACTAACAACCTAAGGGTCTGTTTGGTATGAGGTAATGTAATGAACGAATGAATGGAATTGACGAGTGAATGGAATGGACGAGGGAAAGGAATGGATCATTACCATTCCATTGTCATGTTTGGTTACCCTATGGTAATGAAATGAATCATTACTTAGTGTTATTTGTTAGGAGAGAAAAGATAAATAAATACCCTAGGATAATAAGGTCATGGGTCGGGTCATGGGATGGGTCTTGTGTCAGGGCATGGGACGTGTCATGGGTCGGGTCATTGGTCGGGTCGGGTCAGGTCGGGTCGTGGGTCGTGTCATGGGACGAGGCATGAGTCGGGTCATGAAACAGAGCATGGGAGGGGCCCTGGGTCACCGCATAGGTCGGGTCATGGTCCGGGCATGAATCTGGTCATGGGTCGGGGCATGGGACGGGTCATGGGTCGGGGCATGGTTCGAGTCATGGGTCGAGTCATGCCGGGTCGTGGTTCGGGTCATGAGACAGAGCATGGGCCGCGTCATGGGTCGAGGGCATGAATCTGGTCATGGGTCGGGGCATGGGACGGGTCATGGGTCGGGTCATGGTTCGAGTCATGGGTCGAGTCATGCCGGGTCGTGGTTCGGGTCATGAGACAGAGCATGGGTCGCGTCATGGGTCGGATCATGGTTTGCATCATGGGCCGGGTACGTGTCAGGTCATGGGTCATGTTATGGGTCAGGTAATGGATCGGATCATGGGTTAGTGTTTGGGTCGGGCCATGGTTCGGGTAATTAATTAAACAAATTCATTCCATTCCTTGAAGGAATGAAAAAAAAACACCCCTCCCCTAAGGAATGAAAATCATTAAAAGGGAATGAATCAAATTCTTTATGTAATTGTACATTCCATTCCTATGTGTTTACCAAACATGTTTTTTTTCATTCCATCGTAATGACTCATTGCATTCCATCGTCCATGCATGCATACCAAACACTACCTAATGGTCATAGAGATCCACTCAGAACATTGGGCCAAACAACTAGTTTTACATAGGCCTGCTAAACATGTCGTGTTCGCGGGTTGGTGTGTCAAACCCAATACAAACCCAAAAATTTACACAAACCGAACACGGCACGTGTATTTGCGGGTTGACATGAACACGACCCGTTTAACCCGAAAATGATTATTTAATTTCTTTTGCATATTAATACTTTAAAATACAAACTTACATATATTTTTTAATTATTCTTTAACCAATTAGGTTTAAACTATGCTAATTTGTATTTGAACATTTAAATTTTGGCATAAAAAGTACCTAAATAGTTTATTTTATTACATAAAACACATTTTAAAAAATGTTTATAAAAATAAATGGGTTAAACGGGCACAGAACCGTTTAAACTAAACCCAAACCTGCAAATTTCTTGTTAGGTTGGTATTGTGTTTGTCTACGAAAACAAAAAATTATCCTTAAAAAAGTCATAATCATATTCAGATGGACTCATAGTAAAATTGGGGATAATTTCACGTAGCATTGCCCTAAAAAATTGAAAACAATTCATAACAGATATGAATTTTCAAAAAAATAAGAAATTATACCTCTTCATACTTCTGGGTAAGAGATAGGCGCTCATCTTCAGACATGTCAGGTCTTAAAACAGCCATTGTTTCATACTGTCTCAACCCGGGTGGGCACTGGGGCTCCTCTTTCTCTTCAATGGCAGTAGCCACCGACCCGGACGAGTCATCTTCACCTCCCAGTCCTCCTTCAAAGAATGTACCGGAGAAATCGAGGGTTTGAGCCTTGATTGAAAACCCTTGTCGTCCAATTTGATGTTGGAAGTGAAATTGCGTGGGTTTGTTGTTTGGGAAGGGGGCTAGGGTTTGCAGTAGAGGAGATGAGGTGAGTACAGAAGATGAAGAAGCCATTGTTGTTTGTTAAGGTGAAGAGATGCGATTGATTGATGGTGTAGTGAAGAGATGATAGAAGTGGATAAGGGCCGTTGGTCTCTAGTTATTTTTAATTTTACAAACGGCCGTTTGATTTGCAGAATTTTTTTAAGGAATTAGAATTTAAAATAGAATTCGAATTGGAATTAATTCGTTTGAAAAATTATGGTGTTTGGTTGGTAAAAAATAAGTGGAATTAGAATTAATTTGGAATTGGTACTTAAATGACAAAATTGTCCTTTACAGAACACCAAGTTCCCATCGTCAGTCCATCACCAAATTGTTCATCTGGATCAAACCAAATCGCCATTTTCACTACCACCAAATCACCGTCTTCATGTTACGGGTAAAGTTATTTTGGCTAACACTTCACCGTCTTCATGTTATGGTTTAGTTATTTTTGTTGTTTTCATTTAAAAAGTTAATTTTTTTTCAAATAATCTTTGTGGTTTATAAAACTTGTCATTTTCATGCTATCAGTTAATTATATCCATATTTTAACGTTAAACGAAGGGTAATTGTGTCTTTTAATAAAATTAAGGGTTTAAAGATTAATAAAATAAAGAAATATATAAAAAGACACAATTACCCCTCATTTAACGTTAAAATATGAATGAAGTTATCTGAATGGATGGAAATGACAAGTTTTATAAACCACGAGGATACACATGATAAAAAATAAGCTTTTTTGATGAAACTGACAAAACCACATGGACGAAAAGAGCAATTTACTCTAATAATAAATAGAGAAATATTTTAAATTATGTTTGCGGTTCAAGCCGTTAGAAACAACCTCCTGCACAAAGTGTAGGGTAAGTTGCGTACATCAGATCGCGGAGTGATCCGGCCCCTCTCCAGACCCTGCACAAATGCAAGAGCTAGGTCAAGCACCGGAATAACGACTTAAATAGGTACTGTCGAGTCAGGTGAATTCAGTAATAAAAGGCCGGTTAGCATTCCAACTTTCCTTCTTCTTTCATGATCACATATCTTCAAAGGAATACATTGTTTTAAAGAGTAGTAACCCAATGTATTTCCTTTGATTTGTCACGCTTGCTACTTTGCAACAAAATGATATTCCTAGATAGATTGGATTGTATGATCTCCAACTTCACTAGCGATATCTTCAAAATATAATTCTATTTATAAATGAACTTAAATAAACAATTATTTTAACAAAGTATTCGTGTGCATTAGTTTGTTAAATCAAACTTAACAAACTAATGTCAACATGTGTTAGTTATATTCGATCATTAAGGGTATGGGGTCTACCCAAATAAGTGAGGCTCAATTGCTTAAGTGATGGTACTTTTTCTGTCATATGGACGTCACATCACCTCGGTGGGTTGCTCACAACACTCTCACTTGGTATGTGATATACCCAAATGAGTGAGATTTATATGAATTGTATGATTGTAGTATGTGTGTGTGAGAGAGAGAGAGAGAATGAGACAGATAAAGACATATCAACCATTGTAGTTTGTGTGTGTTAATTTTGACACGAGTCAACCTATATTATGCGATTATGACTTGTGCTTTGTGCATGGAGAGTTGTACGCAGTCCGGGGTGACACATCAAGCGTCGTCGTTGGCTCGTTGCATCTTTAATGGTTTCGCTGTAAACAGATCTGAATAGGAGCCGACGAAAACAAGAACCCCAAACCCTTTCTTCCGATCCCGAGGTTCTAAAACCATGGTAAATCGCTCAAATAATCCATCCTGAATTTACGTTTCAGTTCTGCTACATTTTGATCTAACAAAAATTGTGTTTTCGATCTGTACAGTCGGCGCTGTTCAACTTTCATTCATTTCTAACGGTGGTGCTGTTGGTGATCTGCACCTGTACTTTTCTGAAGATGCAGTTTCCTGCTATCCTTGAACAGAAAACTGGGTTAGATCCTCTTTCATTCAAATCTCTCATCATTCGAAAAACCCTAATTAGGTTTTGGTGATATTTTATAAATTGTGTTATCTGTTTCTTTGATTGAGTTTGACTTAAAACCACTAAATCAGTTATTGTTGGATATGTTTTAATGATCCCTCAATTTGAGCAATAGTGATATTAGATTCTTAGGTTTATAACCTAGAACTGGAAGATGTGGCTAAAGAGTAGGAAGATGAATATGCATATGAGATGCTTGGTTTTAAATTTTTTGGTCCAAAAATCCGATGCGTTATTAAAAAAAATACTAGAAAAATAATTATACATAACATGTTTTACGTTGTTAATACTTCAACATTAAAACATACTTATAAAACATATTTAAACATAAAAACACACTTATAACTTGTAATTGATCATTGATGAAGAAGAACCTAGAAGAAAAAACTTGAATAGATCCAAAAAACATTGCATATTGCGGCATTGCGCGCATCATGCGAGGGACCGCATTATGCGCACATTGCCGCATCAAGCACGCATCATGGAATCACAACGCATCAAGTGTGGCGATGAGTTCTCTTCAGCGCATCACGCATTATGCGCGCATTTTAAAACCAAGATGAGATGATTAAGGAACTGACCTAAATCTTTGGGCCTTTTTGGACCAATGACAATACACGGAATGTTTGTTCATGCCTTATTCTCTTACACCAATGACAATACACGGAATGTTTGTTCATGCCTCATGGTTTAACAGATAGTTTTTGCTTTTATGCTGTAATTCATGATTCTCTATGTATCTGTGTATACATTTACCAAAATCTTGGAGGATCTATTGGAGTTTAGTAAGTGAAGTTTGTTGATGAGATTTTTTTTTGAATAAGGAAAGTATCTTGAACTTTTTTAGGTTTTAAGTTCTCTAGATGTTATTGTAGGCTAGCAGTTAGGTTGTGTAAAAGGGGAAGTCAAGTTTTTATGGCTGTGGCAAAATAAACAAAATAGTCTATGAATTCACACTTTTTCCAGGTTCTCAGTCTTACTCGATCAAAAAATTATCAATGACATGCTTAACTGACACAATTATATCAGTTACATTATTGTCTTCCAGTTTAAATCACGTTAACTAACATAAGTTGTGAATTTCTAACCTAAGTTTGTTGGAATAAATGTTAATTGTCTCAACCATTGTTGAATATTTTTGAAATGGCAAAGGTACTCACATACCCCATTAGCAATGAGCCTGAGATTAATGACTGGTGGTTCAAGAGACTTTGTTAGTAACTAGTGATTCGATTAGAATGTGATGAATATGGTGTAGTATAATTATGAGACCATACGTATGTAATTGGGAAATGTTTTCATCTCAAATATGTAACTAAAAAAGTGCAAAAATCCGATTGATGTGGCTATTTATTTTGCTTGCTACAGATGCATACAGCAAAATATGTGATATTTCACAATTATTAGGTTTCCATAGTTTATAGTTAGTCTTCTTTTTTGGCAACCGTGGGAACCTGCCACGGCAATTGAAGTGCTTATGAACGGAAAACTTCTAGGCCCCACCAATAACCTGCTAACCAGGGGGATTGGCCGATTGGGTAAAGCAGCTTGCGCTGGGTGGGTGGCCTTCATTAGCTAAGGCAGAAACTAGTTGAAGCTATATTCGAACCTGAGACCTCTGCTAGAGGGTAATCAGGCACTTACCACTGCTCCATCCGATGAAGATTCCATAGTTAGTCTTATGCAATATGTATAGTTTGAAAGCAATGCCAAACATTAAATGGCTCTAAAATTGATGTTCATAGTTCCACATTATTTTAGTTGCATGTCTTAATTCTAGGGCCTCTTTTATATGTTTTGGTGCATATATACTGGTTGAATTTGGTTTGATGCTAATCAAGCAACTTTTCCATTGTTGTCACAGATTTCGGGGTTTCTTCTGGAAAGCTGCAAGAATAGGTAAATTTCTAATGACCATACTAGCATCGTGCTCTCGATATTGTACCCTGGTTTGAAGCACAAACAAGAAGCACTTAATTTAACAATCTAACTCAAAACAACGATGCCTATCGATTAAAATTAATATCCCCGGCATGCTTTTATAGTGACAAGTAGCATACTAAAAATGAGCCTTATTTTGGGACAATTCCAAGTCATATGGGCTCTATTCTTTTTGGCTGTATAGGTTTTTCATTTTGTGGGTTTCATTTATGTTGTCCTTATAGGAGAAATGAGCATGTGATATGTCATATGGGTCCCATTTAGTTTATATGAGTGAAACATTTGGCATGAATCACATGACCCATTGCAATAAGCCAATAATACTTGTCACATTAAGGTTCCATAGAAAATGTGCATCTATCTGTAATACGTGGCGACTCAATTGCCTTAACACTTGAAACAGGTGAACGGTTGAGCCCGTGGGTGGCGTTTGGGTGCTTCACAATGGGCGTGTCGATCATATTTTTCTGAGTAACATTTCACTTATGTTGGCAGTTGATTCCTGTAACTTTGTTTAAATCCCCTAGTAACAGTAAAGATTTATTAGTTTTTGTTCCTTCAATACAACCACTATATATTGCTCTAGATCAGCCCAAACATGGATGATGTACCCTAGTTTAGAACTGGTTGGATCTGATTGGGTTGACCCGTAAACCATTTTTTAAGTTTTTATAAATAATTAATGTGTTAGTTATGTTATGATCATAGAAACAAAATTATTACAATACATTCGATTCAAAATCAGTTTCAAGCACATAATTGCATAAACTATCTACTTACTGTTTTAACTATGATACATAAGGTGGTTATGTAACAACATAACCGTACGTATAACTGCGTATATGATTTTGATCGCGTATCTATTCTACCTTCTTTCTTATTTTGGAAACATATCCGGAAAGTTAAATTGAAATGGCAAAAAACTTTTCTTGATTCGGTGGACACATGTTTCATAAAAAGTAAAGGAAAACTTTGCTGAAAACAAACGATCGGATCTTTCATTAGATTTGTTGGTATACTATACTATTATAACGGATCTGAATATGATGGTAAATTACTAGAATACCCCTGGCTTTTTAAGTAAGCAATGACAAAGGATATCAAGATATTTATCATGTATTATAAGTTAAAAGAAGACTAAGTAGGCCATGTTAACAGTGACAAATATACGAAAAATATTGAGAATTGGAGAGCACCAAATGTGGAAAAAGGAATTAAATGGTGTTTGGAGGGCATAAATGTCATTTCAATGGATGCCATCATTGACTTGTAAATATTGCATAAATCGTCATTAGCTTTAAACTAATGAACCACTAATCAAAATCATTAGGAGCGGGTGAGAACATTAAATTCTTACCCCATACCCGGCCCGTTACCCGTCGGGTTTGTATCGGGTAAATACCCATCGGGTTCCAGGTAAACCCGCGGGTATTGGGTATACCCAATAATATCGGATATCGGGCATACACACGGGCACGGGCATACCCGCGGGTATCGGCTGAATAAAAAATTGAGTCAATACAATACTATTCTTACAAAAATTGAGTCAATACGATATCTATTTCTTGCAGATCCAATGAGTGGCAACGATTCCAGTGAGAGAATTAGGGCTTGCTCTTTGAGGTCGGGTTCTTGTTCTTGCACCCAAATACCCAAGATATGACTGAGTCTTGAGGTTGGGTTTCAGAGAGGGAATTAGGGTTGGGAAGTGGCAACGATTTTATTATTACAATATTAGACTTTGGATTTGGGATTTTAGAGAAGGAGGAAAGAAACACTGAAAGTCAAAAACAATTATTTTTCATCTGGGAAAAAGAAGCATATTAATTAGAAAGCTTTTGAAAAACCAAACTAAATAATTAATTATGTATCTTAATAAAAAGAAAAAAAATAAGATCTATAAATAAAAATATTGTGGGTATCCTATTGGGTAATCGGGTATACAAATACCGGGTAATCGGGTCGGGTTTCACTTAATACCATACCTGTACCCGAACCCGATATTTTAAAAAAAATCAATCTCATACCCGCCCCGTGACCCGAATACCCGGCCCGTTACCCGACCCGAATGCTTCGGGTGTCGGGTTTTCCCATCGGGTTCGGGTGTTTCTGCCATCCCTAAATATTGCATAAATTGTCATTAGCTTTAAACTAATGAACCACTAATCAAAATCATTAGGAGCGGGTGAGAACATTAATAGTTTATAGTCGACATTGCTTTCTTTAAATGGCTTTTTATATCTTATTGGTTGGCTTTAATAATGGTTTTTATTATATAAAAAGTTCAATTAAAACAACTCAACTAATATTATACCTTTTTACAAAATTAATATATAATAAGTATTTAAGTATGTTTTAATTAGAAAAGGACAAATAAAATACGATTATTTTTTATTTTATAAATAAACGTACTATTAATCATCATCATCATCATCGTCATCATAGTTCTTGACTTGAAATTTGGATTCCACATTCCTAGTTCTTAAAATTTGTAAAAACAATTTGAATTTATTTTTATGTGTTTGGTTAAGCTATGAATTCAAATTAAATTTAACTAGTATTTGTACCCGCGCTTCGCGGCGGGAGCGCGGTCGTTTTTCAAACGCATTATGCGTGAGAAGTTTGGTCGTTATCAGTTCGGCTCGTCGAAAACCATAAAAGTGAGCACCGATACCGGTTACGATAACACCAAAACATCGGCAACGATGTTGTTCGCTCATAAGCGTAGGGGTTTGTCACGGCAACACAACGTTAGTGTCGCTCACTATAGCGTACGATAAAAAATATATATACTCGGTTTCGAATAAAACTCTGTTTAAAAAAAATTATACCGGGACATAAAATAAATAAAAAATTAGCCCCGCATTCCGTTTTTTTTTATGTTAACTAACGAAAGTTATTATAGGAAAACGAAATTAATAAAAAATGAAACTGGTTAAAAACGTATATTATATATAGTATAATAGTTAAAAAAAATAATAAAAAAATTAGTCGTGGCCTACTGCCATGTGAACCAATCATACGACAACACTGTTCATCCCATTTGCTTTTGTATAGGATACATAATTCATTTAGTTTTTTCATGTAAACGGTTCAACATTCCTTTCAAATTATGAAGGAATTCAACCGAAGGAATTGGAGTCTCCGACCACTCATCGTTGTTGCATCCGCCAACCCGTCGTCGCCCACCCCCGCGACCACCACAGCTGCAGCCCTCGCCACCCCGCCTCCACCACCATTTCCGCCGCCGCCCCGTCATCGTTGTCGCCGCCCCCAGTGTCACCCACACGGTCTCTGCCACCAACGTCGCCATCCCACCACCACCATCTTTGCTGCCAACGCCCCCACCGTCACCACCGCCACCACCACTTAACCTCCACCCCATGGCCACCGTCAACGTTGCAACCCCCACGGCCATCACCTGTGCCGAAGAAAGCGGGTGATAAGGGATGATGCAACATCGGTGATAGATCTATTTTCTTTATAATTATTTTGTCACTCAAATGAATTACAAATTCAAATTCCTTTTATAGATTTTACCTTGTTTAAAATTCAATTCCTTTTACCAAATTCCAATTCTAAACTCTAATTCCTTCTTATTCCAGTTTATTTAATAAATTTTAATTTCCTTAAAAAAATTATGTACCAGTAGTTCACTGGTACAGAAAGGTAAGGTGGCAGTTGAATCATTCTATTGTTGTGCTATTTAGACCTCTCAATAAATTCTTATAAAATCTTATTTATTTAAAAGAAGTATTAGTCAAGAGCAATATTATATACTAAAGTTATTTTCTCACTTATTATATGCCTGTTTTGGTTAAAATATTGTAATTTAGACAATCGTGATGATGAGCAATAACTTTCATGTCTTTTCTTTGCACAAAATATATTATATATACTCAATTTTTAACAAAAATAAAAATATGTTGTCAACTGTAAAAACTAGATAAATATTTATGTATAATGTTACAATTATAATTTTCTAATCAAATGATTTATTTAAACGTGAGTTTTTTTATTTATCCCTTCTATCTTATTGTTTTTCTTTCTATCTCTCCTCATATTTGTAGGTAACATTTTAAGGTTAAGTCTACCTGAATTTAATTTTGTATTAAACTTAACGTTATATAAACATATTGTTGTTACTGTTATTAATGTAACGTAATTAAGTTACTGTTCACACCGACAGAAACAGTTGTAACAGGCCACTTCACTTTTTGTATTATTTCCTATTTTTTTACTTATTTTAATAATAATATTATTATTAATTAACTTTTATTAACTTATTGCATACTTATTATGCATTTCTCTATTATATTTGATTTTATGTTTTAATTATACCAAGTCTTTCTAACTAGCTAGTTGTTCATTTTCTAATATAATATCGGCACATAAACTATACTTATTCAGATTCAAATAAGTTTTTATATTCGTACAACCTTTTAAGTAATATTTATAATCGTATCCAATTTAAGAAATACAGGACTGTTAATATCATGATATTATACCATCTTAAAAATATATTGGTCAATCATCAATTATATAATCAATTAGGTTAAAGCTCATGTATCATATGGGTTAAATAAATACAACTTTTTATAAAACATCAGTTTTTATTAAGATTTGTAAATTCTAAAAATGTTATGTAGTTATTTTTTTAAAATGTTTTATAAAAAGAATGAAGAAATGTTCAAAGTATAAAAATGTTTTATGAACAAACCTAATTTTTTTTAAATAAAAAATGTTTTACAAAAGTAATTATAGAAATCTTTATTATTTAATAGGAGAGATAGGAGGGAAACAAAAATTATAAAAAATTAAAGAAATTTGTATAATTAATAGGAGAGATAGGCGGGAAAAAATGTTGAGGATGCACGTGTGATTGACAAGTTTATCATCAAAACCTTTATTTATTATATAATATAGATGTGTATATTTTATAATTAAACGTACATCACTTAATTTAAAAATAATCAACGTTGCATATGTCTTAATCAATTTAGACATGTTTATCTTCAATGGACGAAAATAGAAAAAACCTAGCTAAATATATATATATATATATTTCTAAGCTTATAATAAAAGACAATAAATCAATCCAACTGCAAAAAATAAAATCATAACAAGTTAGTAAATAAAAAAATATATAGCAACAAATCGGTGTAATAATTTCAAAAGCTAAATGCATAAAATCAAATTGATTTGCAATTCTAATGAATCTAAGTCCTATAATTATGATTATACGTTTTATATAACCTTGTTAAAAAAATAAACTAAGAAACATATCTCTATATGGAGTTGGTGGAGAGCACACCATTGCACATGCCATCCTTTTCAAAAGATGATTTTGGACGAATTAACGTGCAATCCAATTCAACACTCTTTGTTTTCTATTTTGGTTCCTTTACATTCGAACCGACAAGATACTGAGGGTTCGAGGGTCGTTTGAGGGCTTGACCAGCTGCAACTATGTCGATTGTCGAGTAAGAGGTCCACCATGAACCAAAATGACATGAAACTATAAACTAAACCACGATGGTTTGAAAAAAAGTCACTGCAGATGAACAGATTATGAAGATAAAAACGTATTAAATTGATCTAATTATTTATATTTTATCGGTGTATGTTGAAAAATACACATTCCTACCACTTAGTGTATTTTTTCTTTATTAGTTTTTAACATTAGATATATGTTTTATACTTTCATATAAAAATTTATTTTAGATTATAATATGGTTAGACCTCTCACATAAAATAAAGTCATACCCCCACAATGTTGGTGCATTTGGACTATGATTCTTATTCCATTTGAAATATTATATTAGGAAAGCAACATTATTAAATACCAAAAATGAAATTAAAAAACACAAATAAATAATTAAATAAGAGAACCTTGGTATTATATTGCATGGTAGATTGGTAGTGCAAGTGGTACACATTACGTTGCCAGGACCACACAACAAGTTGTTTTGGTCTTGTGTGGTTACAAGAATCACCAATAAGATAAGAAAACCAATGTCGAGTTTATCATCACTCAATATTTCAATAACTAAAATTCATCTAAAATAAAAATAAATAATTTTAAATTCATTTAACACAAATAATTAAAAGGATATTAAAAGACGATCAGGATATGGTTTTATTGATAATATATTGTGATGAAATATTATTCAATTGAAATTACGATGCTTTATATTTAAATTACTTATTTTAAAAACCAAAAAAATAAATTTACGCACATGTTGAGTGTCATTTTTATGGTTAAATTGCATAAAATGTGTGAATTTATAAACTTTTTTTTTGTTTTGTTATTGCATAAATATTTATATATTTAGTAAATAAGACGAGTGTCCTACGTATGTAAAAAGTTGAAATAAAAAAAATGCTATTGCAATACATCCTTTACCTTTTCTTAATTATAAAATGAACACCTTTATCAAAAGATTTAATTACACACTAAGATTTAGAAGTAATTATTAAATACACTTATGATATGTGTAAATGGAGGATCCTTAAAAGGAGGATTTTGTTTAAGTAGGCCAATAAGAATTTTTAAAAACTCAATATCCGGCTCAAAAGAACTCCGATTAAACTCATTCCAGTGGCGTTGAAACCGACTCTTCAAACCCTAAAAGCTAAAACCTAAAGCTGAATCCTAAAACTAAACCCTAAAAGCTAAACTCTAATCCCTAAAGCAAAACCTTAAAGCTAAAACCTAAAAAACTAAACCCAAAATTTAAACCCTAAAAGCTAAGATAGCAAAGCTCGACGAGCCGATTTCAACGCCGCTGGAATGAGTTTAATCGGAGTTTGTTTGAGCCGGATAGTGTTTTAAAATTCTTTCTTAGCCTACTTAGGCAAAACCATTTTTTATTTGATCCTCCCTGTGTGCGCACGCGCGTGTATATATATATATACATGTGGGGAGTTTCACATACAAAGTGCGCGCGTGTATATATATATACATGTGGGGAGTTTCACATACAAAGGAAGAAATTGGTGTGAATGGTAGGAAGTGTTTTATATCATTGATCATACTAAATTAATGGTTAAGATGAAATGGTTCCAACTCAAATAAAAGTGTTGAATACAAAGGATTTTTTTTGTCAATGTGGGACTAGCCCACTTGATAGAGGCTCTTGCCTCTTAGATGAGAAGTCCTGGATTCAAACTCAGGCATGAGATGAATTGTTTCGTGTAATTCAGGAGTAAAAGTACGGTAGATTTGTCGTTCAAAAAAAAATTATTGACTTTTTTTGGGTTAAATCTAGTCACACAAACTTTTTAAAAATCTAATAGCTTTTACATAGTTTATTATTTTTTTTCTTAAAAAATAATACCATAAAATAGAAAATTTTATTATCTTTAATTTTAGTATAGTATTGATATAAATTTTTGTTTTTCAAATAATTTTTTTAAGATGGTACTTAATTATGTACGTGGTATGTGATTATGGTACGCGATACGTGATTTTGAACCATTTATAAAGGTGTGTGGTTATATATACCCCGATACAGGATTATATATATACTTGGTACGTAATTATATATGGATGTTTATGCCCTCACCAACAATACATGTGTCGCGTTTTGGTGACTTTCTATGCTTCACACGAAAATAAGCCTTGGTATAATAACTGCCCATATATATGTGTGTGTGTGCATGATGCTCAGTACATAACCAATTTTAAGTAGAAAATAAGGAGAAATACATAATCACTTGTATATTGTGCTCACCAGTGTGTGTGACTATGTTGGTTATCGTACACAAGGTTTTATAGTACGAAGGAGACAAAGCCATGAGGTTGTGACACATGTCCTTGGGATGAGCCTGCGCCATAATTACATACAAAGTTAGCTAATCACGCATAAAATTACGCACCATATATAATAATAACACAACCTATGTTAATAAAAACGTACATATGTTCATAATTACGCAATTACACAACTTATATAATAATAATGCAAGTAATGTTAATAATAACGCAACATATTTTTATAATTACGTTACCTATTTCATAATTACGCGTGATGATTTAACATTAAAATGTAGACGAATTTAGTCATGTGTATGAAAATAGTTAGATTTTGAAAAGTCAGGGATGAGAAAACTAAAAAAATATTTTTGGATAAAAGTGGCTAAAATGGCGAAACCACAAGGAAGAAAAAGTCACTTTGCTCTTTTTTTTATGTAAAATATGACAAACTGAAGTCTTGAATAGAAGGACAATATCTAATCCATTGAATATTTTTTATCAATGGCCACAAATGGGTTTTCGTAGTTTTCTCAACTCACTACATATATATATAGGGGAAGGTTCCGCTAAGAAGTGAATTTTCGCTAACAAACCTAAGAAACTGGGTCAAACGAACTCCGATTGAACTAATTTCAGCGGCGTTGGAACCGGCTCGTCGAAATAAAACCTAGAGCTAAACCTTAAAACTAAACTCTAAAGCTAAACCCTTAAAGCTAAACCCTAAAAGCTAAACCCTAAAAGCTAAACCCTTAAAGCTAAACCCTAAAATCTAAACGCTAAAGCTGAACCCTAAAGCTAAACCCAAAAACCTAACCACCCCACCCCCTAAAAACCTAAATCCTCCAACCCACACCTGTCACACCCCGGCCGACGGCGGATTATACGCCGGGGCTGACGAGGTTGTTCATAAGCACATGATCATCTATTAAATGTGATAATATTTATTCATCCAAATTTAAAACATCCGTTACAATTGAAAGTAGGAATAACATAAATTAAACCTAGGTCCATGTCCTATGTGATCAAGTGGTCCTCAAACAGGTGCACCTGAAACATGTAAGTAACTATCAACTACAAGTAGTTGGTGAGAAACATAGGTTTTGACACCAAATAAAGATAAGTATAGGTTTACAATTCAATATGTTCAAAGTATGTCTAAATCATGGATGTGAAAACACACAAGGTTCCAAGTGTACAATCAAACCATGTTTATATGTATGCACAATCCACCGGATTACGTGAAGTTCTAAATGTAAACACTAACCCGCCAAGGTTCGTGTTAAGTAATGTATCAGATTCCCGTATAAATGATCCTAAAAGGTACTACCTTAGACTTGCCACACAAGTTAATGATTGTACTGACATGAACACACGTAATGGTCAACAAGCAGTTTAAGACATAAAGCATAAAGACCATAACATAAGAACAAAGGTATTGAATTGTATAAGTAATGTATTTGTAAACATGTTTCATCCCAAAAGTAAAAAGGATAAAAATGGGCTATATAAACTCACCTGAGTTAGAGCTAGTAGTGACAGGATTTGGTGAGATGAATGTGTATTGTGAGGATTTCTCACAACAAACCTACACAGATAATTTGTATTCTAAGTTCAAAGTAAGTTAATTAAGGTCATGAAATTCTAGGGTTTTAGGGTTTGGTAGGGTTTGGATTGACGATGGACTTGCTTGGTTGTTTTGTAGAAAATATAAGTTATTGGCTTATAGAAATAATGGTAATAAAAATAGTTTATAAAATTAGTGTAGTAAATCATTTAATTTACATAATTATTCTAAAGATATTTAAGTAAGATTTATGGAAATAAAAATAGTGCATAGGATTTATTTATAAAATAATTTTATAAATAAATTATGAAATAAAAGGTTTAATTAATAAATTTATGTAATTAAAATGGTTAATTAAGCTATTAGTTAATGTAAATAAAATGGTCGATTATTAATAAATGTAAATGAAAAGATTAGTTAATTTATTAATAAATGAAATTAATTTGGTTAGTTAATTTATTCATAAATTCATTATAAATGAACGATAAAGACTAAATAGGTTTTTAAATAGAATTAATAGATTTTGGTATAAAATAATTATTTAAAATAATTAGTTGAGTATTTATAAGTTTAAAAGTATTTTTAAATAATTATTCTTACAAAAATACTTATTTATAAACTTGAAAGAATATAAAATGTCTAAACATTAAATCTAAATTTGTGTAATAACACCAAAGATAAATACACATTTAATTTTGTTCTAAACAAAATTATTTCTATTATTTATTTATTTATTTATGAATATAAAATGTTTTAAAATGTGTTTTTAACTAAAACGAAATAAATAAGCATTATTTTATAAATTCAGTTTTTATAACACTTTGAGAATATATTTGTAGAATTTTATAAAATTTAATTTAGAGTTTTTAAATGAGAAATGATGGTTTAAAATGATAAAGGAAATTAATTTGGAATAAAAAAGGGTGGCCGGGACTCGAACCAGCGCCCCCTACCGGGTCACACGCACACAAGCACACTTAACCATCAGACCAGGGCACTAAGCCATGTCTGAAGTGGTTTTGCTTTGTTTAAAACACGCAAGCCTAAACAGTCTTCATCCCCAATAAGAACCCGTAACCCTAACTCTCCAATTCGCCTGATCAAGCTAATGATCGAAGCCCAAACCATGGGGCTTTTTGTGATAATCCGAACTTTTAGGTTAACTCCGTTACTAGAATTCAGTTAAATCCTAACTTATTTAACCTCTTCACAAACCCTATGGACTATTTCTGCCTATTTTCAAACTTAAAATACAAGGACTAATTGTGTAATTAGTCAAAACTCATTCTGTTGACTTTTCGATAGTCAAACTTACTAAGCTCTAACCCAATTCAAACCTCAGGGATTATTTCTGTCAACCTACCAAACTCAAACACATCTAAACAAGAAGGACTAATTCTGTAATTAAAGCTATTTCGATTCTGTTGACTTTAAAAAGTCAAACCAGTTGGCTTTGATCCAAATTCGCAAGCTTTGATCGATTTCTGCTGGAATTTGTAACTGATCTCACACGTCCTCTGCATTAACGGTCATAACCATCTAATTAATCATCATCAATTGTCGAATTAAACCAAATAATGGCTAATTACACCATAACCGTTGACACATTATGTTTAACCATCAAATTCGATCGTTTTACCTGTTATCCTCGCAAATCGAAGACCTGCACACGACAAACGAACTCTTCTGAGGCTTTCGCACACATCAAATCGATCAAAGAAGTAGCCGGAGTCACCATGGACCAAAGCAGTCGAAGTCGACACCTGTTTTAGTCGGGAACCACCAATTCGAATCCTATTCTGGTAAAATCTTACATCCTTAGTTTCGTTTTCATGCGTAGATCATAAGCCCTATGAAAACTGGGGCTTACAACATCAATTCGATCAAGATCTGTAATCTAGGGTTCATATAAAACCAGTTCAATCGAATTTGATCTGATAACATCGAATTGTTTTATGATCCTTAAACTAGGGTTTGTTCATAATCTGATTTGGGGATTTCAACCTTAGACACAACCTCAATGAAATTAAACCACACAGATAGTTTCGCAAGGTCTAAATCTATAAACAGAGTCTTTTTACTTTTAGGGTGAAACATGTTTACAACTGCTTTACTTACACAATTCAATACCTTTGTTCTTATGCTATGGTATTTATGTTTTATGTCTTAAACTACTTGGTGACCATTACATGTGTTCATGTCAGTGCAATCATTAACCTGCTACCCAGGCCTAAGGTAGTACCTAACATGATCATTTATAGGGGAATCCGATTCATACATAACACAGAACCTTGGCGGGTTTTTGTGTATACATCTTACTACTTTTTTAAAATGGCAATCAGTGGGATTGCGTAACTAGTTTTTCATTTACACGGCTTGATTGTACGCATAGAACCTTGTGTGTTTCACATTTATGCTTTAGACATGCTTTGAACATATTGAATTGTAAACCTATACTTAACTTTTGTTTGGTGTCAAAACCTATGTTACTCACCAACTACTTGTAGTTGACATTTACTCACATGTTTGTGCACCAGTTTGAGGACACTACATGATCACATAGGACTATACACCTAGCTTTATTAAAGATTGAATTTAACTTGTGTTATATTTGAACTCCTTGTTCTCCATTTCCAATTGTAACGGCTGCTTTAATTATGATGAAATAATATTGTCACTTATTAAATAGATGATCATGTGCTTGTAAATAACCGCGTTAGCCCCGACGTATAATCCGTCGCCAGCCGGGGTGTGACACTTTTGATCCCTGCATTAATACAAACTTGACAACACCAATTATACCTGAAATGAATATGAATTGAAAGAGAATGGCTCGAAGAACAGGGACAACTCTTTCGATGGATTTGAGGATCACATAGGTGGAATTTGACGAAAAATAGAGGTGCAAGTAGTTTTCAGTGGGTATCGTTGGTGATTTCCGTCTCCTATTTATAGTCAATTCGTGCCACATTGCTCGACCGAGTAAATGGTTAAGAGTGGGTTCGTCGGTTACGAATTCGCCCATGATTAGCTAATCAAAACTCAATTAACTTCGCATAGTGGGTCGATTAGTGGGTTTAATTGTATAACCGTTTTCAGTTTCGATTGAAAATATCCCATTTGCGAGCTTGGGATTAAATGGGTGAGAACCGGTGTAGAGGAGTTTTGAACCCGAGACTGATTCATGGAAGGGGAGGTTTGGGATTTGGTAAAACAGGCCCCTGGGGTTTAAACTTTGACATTTTATGTACAAACTTTAGTTTTTAATTTGAAACAAAGTTTTAGAAATTGCAATATGGACCCTGGACTTTTCTAAAAAACATAACTTTTTAAATCTTATAATTTTTTTTATAAAATCTAATGAATCATTATATTATAATTAAATGTTATAAATGAAAAAAATGTAATTTACTAAATAGTATAAATTTTTATTTTGATTTAAGAACATATAAACCCTAATTTTTCACAAAAAAATATTATTAAAAACATGAACCCTAATTTGTATAGAATTTATAATTTAACTTTTGTAGATATATATATATATATATATATATATATATATTTTTATAGATTTAGGTATAACTTAGCATATATGTTTATTTCATAACGATCATATAAATCTTTATTTAAATATTTATTACTCTAGAATTTGAAATAACTGCACCCTATGTATGTATGAACACTTATTAAGATACTTTCATAGATGTAAATCATAAGATAATGGGATTACAAATGTCGGAAAAGTAAAAATAAGGGCCGGAATTTCCTGGGGATTACACCACCCCCAAAAACCTAAACCTACCCACCCCACTCTCCAAAAAACATAAATCCCCCACCCCCCAAAAACCTAAATCCCCCCACCCCACCCCCCAAAAACCTCGACGAGCCGGTTTCAACGCCGCTGGAATAAGCATAATCATAGTTCGTTTGAGCCGGTTTCGCTTAAAAAAATCATTTCTTACGTTTGTTAAAGAAAATTCACTTCTTATTTAAACCTCCCTTTATATATATATAGGGTTCGGTGATTGTACAAAGGGTTTTAGCGTACAAAGACACAAGCATACGACATGTGTTCAGTGGGCGAGGGGTAAATGCGTCCGCGTTATAATAACGTTTGTTTTATAATAATGAATGACCATAATCACGCATGTTCATAATAACGCATGACCATACTCACGTACGTTTTATAGTAACACATGATCATATTCATATAATCACACATGCTTTATAATAATGCATGACCGTAATCACATAATCACGCATGTTATACACATAATCACGCGTGTTGTATAATAACGTATGACCAAAATCACGAATATTATACGCACAGCACATCGACATTAAAAAAAGTCTATTTTCTAAAAATAAAAATATAGCAAAACTATACTCAAATTAAAGAGAATAAAGTGCTCGATTTTATGGTGTAATATTTTAAAAAAACTAATGTCGTATAAAAAAGTTATACGTGTTTTAAAAAAACGGGGGAACTTGAAAAAAGTCAACAAATGTAGGCTATACCCATTTTACCCTTTCAGACTCTTTTCACGCTTAAAAACAAGCTGACTAGGCACACATTTCATCTCAACCCTTCAATTGTTAGATCAATGATCCATAATCCTTCATACCCTCGCTAGGGATGAGATCGGTACCGGTACCAAATTTATGGAAAAGTGGGTACCGGTACTTGTGACAAAATGTTCATTTCTAGTGGTATCGGTACCGAAAATACCGGTACCGAATTTATGAAAAAGTGGGTACAGGTACCGAATCTATCGGTACAGTACCGGTACGGTATCGGTATCGGTACTCGGTACCAAATGCTCATCACTACTCTTCGCACCATAAAAGCCCTTTGTATTTAAAACTTCATATATATATATATATATATATATATATATATATATATATATATATATATATATAGTATGAGGTTCCTCTATAAAGGCTCAAAACCTTAAAAAGTCTAGGAAGTAATCTCAACCATAATCTTATTGTGATTTGTGGCTGAGATTGAATCAATGACATAAGGGTTAATAATGTAAAATTCGTATCCAGTTGGAGGGGTACAATGGGAAGATTCAACCAAAAACTGCACATGCCTGTCACATGTCATTTCCCCTATTTTTTTTAAACGTCAATAACCTTTTTATATGTCACTATTTTAAAAAAAAATTAAACCATAAAATCAAGTGTTTTTTTTATTTTTCCAAAGAGTATGGTATTGCTATATTTAAAAAAACGACATAAACCGAGTGTTTATGAAAGTGAGTGCTTTTATGGTGTTTTTGAACTGTGCGATTTTATAGTGTTTTTGGACTAGGTAATTTTATGGTGTTTTTGAACTCTACAATTTAACTGGTCAACTTTATGGTATTTTTTCGAGTGTTTTTATATTACGTTTTTTCGAGCGTTTGTAAAAAATTAGGCATTTTTATGATGTTTTTCGAGTGTTTGCATGAAAAAAATAAACAATCGAGCGTTTGCATTTAAAGTTTTTATGGTGTTTTTTTGAACGTTTGTAAAAGAATATGGGTTTTTATTACATGTTTATGGTGTGCGTTTGTATTTGTCATTTTATGGTGTTTTTTTGAGTACTTTGTAAAAAAATGCAAAAAATAAAACAATCGAGCGTTTATATTTAAAGTTTTTATGGTGTTTTTTTAAGCGTTTGTAAAAAATGGGTTTGTATGACGTGTTTATGGTGTTTTTACGATGTTTTTTTTCGTGCGTTTGTATTTGACATTTTATGGCGTTTTTTGAGTGTTTGTAAAAAATGCAAAAAAAAATCCAAGATGGAAGATTTGTAACATCTTGAAAATTTCTCAAAGGAAATACCAAATACAAAGGTCCCAAGGTGCAACCAAATCAAACATCAGGGACCAAAAGTGAAAATTTGGAAAAATAGCCCATTTACGGACTGTCACCGTAGATAACGGTCCGTTACAGACCATGACGGACGGTCACCCGTCATGACGGTCCGTGCCGCAATACCAGAGGCGGTTTAGGGTTTATGACACGCGTCCGCTGACTCAACACTCATGACGGACCATCATGAACCATAACGGTCCATTACGTGGTCCGCAAGAGCGTGGTCACCTAGCAAAGGGGTGACGGACCGTCACCCCGTCACGACCCTTAAGTTAGCCCTATAAATAGGTGACGATCCCAGCCATTTTACACACACTTCTACACCTCAAATACACACACAAATCTCTGGTGGTCTAATCCCAAGCCTCGGTTCGCATACGTGAGTCCGGTTTATAGTGTTTCGCCCACAAATTGACGTAGATAGTCCGAGGTAAGATTCTAACCCACTATCCGAGGTTTAGTTATGAACTAGTAAGTTAAATAATGTTTGATTAAGAAATTTCGATATAATTTAGGAAATTGTAGGAGATATACATTGTAGTAAAGTAAGTCGAGGTGCTGTCGAGGTGAGTTCCTCTGAATTGAAATGTGTATTTGATTACACAGTTGTTATTTGAAATAGTCTGATAAGTAATACCATATTCCAAGTATATATAACACGTAGTAAGCGCTTTATACGTTATGAAAGTAGATGGGACCTACGGGTGAAACATTTATCTCATTTTACTGGTGTGGGAGGGCCAGGGAGATGAGATATGTTGTCTATTTTATACTGGTGTGGAAGGATCAGTGGCCGGGAACGGTGGACCAGTTATATGTAACAAAAGCTCACATTTATTGTAACTAGTGGGTGGGACGTGGGATTGCTGATGATCGAATAATAACTATGTGGTAATGGTTCATGAACTCATCAACTTTATGTTGACCTAGTTGCTTTTAATATTTTTAAAGGTTATTACAGGTGAAACCTTAGATGGCTGTAGAGGATGACATTCCATATAGATGGTAGATGTGAATAGTTGTTGATTGGCTGGTCAGGTGCTTGGAAGAGCTATAAGCCCTGTGGTTTTGAGTTCTTTGACGGGAACTAATGCTTGTTGTAACAGATGGTCAGCTAGCTTATTATAGATGTTTGGTCTTATTGTAAAACAATGTTTAATATGAAATATGACTGATGGTTTTAGATTTCGTTGTGTGTTCTGTACCATATGTTACGACTAACCAGTGCCTGTGACTGGGGTGTGACATATATATATATATATATATATATATATATATATATATATATATATATATGATAAAAAGAAAAATGAGTGAAGAATGGTGTAGTTATATATATATATATGATAAACAAGAAAAATGAGTGAAGAATGGTGTAGAAGTGGGGGTCGCTAGTTTCATCATTGACAAGGGACCAATGGAGGAAATGACTAGTGAGGGTGAAAACCAATAATGAAATATTGAAATCTTAACCTTACCATCAAAATCTACTTAAATAATATCATAATTTTGTCACTACACTTTAAAATTTTAGATGAAATGAGGTCAAAGATATCTTGTATAATAAATAGTGACATTTGAGTCGTGAAGATTTTATAAAATTTGAGAACTTTATATATTTTTTAATATGCCCAAAATATTCGATCACGTATCTTATTTTCCAAAAGTTATTATACTCCAAGAATAAAATATTTGTTTAAATTTGGAAAAATAAATATAAGAATCTAGCATCGACGCATAAAAATGGTAAAATCCGATTCTCTATTTGATCGACCAAGTTAAAAGGTTCTTTTGGCAACTTGAATAGAATTAAACGAACCACGACTATTCGATGACAAAAAGTCATAAATAAATCTTTATAATGCGAAGTCGATTCTAAATTCAACATAAAAAGTGACATCAATTTATTGATCTAAGCATCCACCAATTCAAATATAAAACTCATAATCAATCAATGTCTACTATACAAGTATATTTGCTTTAAAATTTGTATAATTAAAATTACAATATGTATGCTCCTTTAGTAAGCACTACAAAATTAAAAAAAAAAGGTTTTTTCTTTTATTTAAAAAAATATTAATATCATATCCTTTTAAATATAACTAGCTTTTACTCCCCGCGCTTCATGGCGGGTTGGTTTGACTCGTTTGCGTGAATAAAACTTACATCGAATTACAGACTCGTTATAGCATACGATACCAAAAAAATACTTGAATTTGAGTAGAACTTAGTCTAGAACGTTGATCAAAAAAGTTTAAGAAAACGGCACATTCCGTTATTTAAAAAAACTTAACGAGCGATAATTATCATAGAAAACGGTGTCGGGCACATTGTTAATAAAATTTAAACGAAAACGTAGGCACAACGGTAAAAATAATGCTAATAAAAGAGAAACATAAAATTAAATAATAAAAAAAACAATTTTACCAGTTCTGGTCGTCGAAAACCATAAAAGTTAATGCCGATACGGGTTACGATATTACAAATAGCGACAATGATGTTGTTCGCTCATAATAGGTTCGGTTCGTCACGGTATCACAATGGTAACGACACTCGCTATAGGCAACGATACAAAAAAACTTGATTTTGAATACAACTTCGTTTTAAAAAAAAGTTATATCGGAACGTTGACAAAAAAAACAGTCGCACCCTCCATATTTTGGAAAAAGTTAACGAACGAAAGTTATTAAAGGAAAACGAAATTAATAGAAAATGAAACGAGCTAAAAGTATATGTTATATAGTATAAGGTTGAAACTGAAAATATTAAAAAAAAAAAAAAACAACCACGCGTCAAATTTCTAATGAGATGGTAACTATTCCACCACGTTGTAGTTTAATCTATTTAGTAATGTAACTTTCTTAATGAAAACTAAATAATAATACATGTTTATTTTTTTTGATGTCAATTAGAATAACTTTTATGAGAATCACTTCAAATTTGAGAACCGATTTTTTAAATGAGAACCAATTCAATTTTGAGAACCGATTTTTTACTTAGTACTTAAACCTGTTACTTTTCACAAACCACAGACACTACCTGTGTAATTAACTCAACATCGTGTTCAATTTTATTTATTGAAAAGACATGAAAAAAATACGTGATGATAGTATCGTAAACAATTAAAACTTTAATAGTATATTGTAAGCATTAATAATTACACAAACTGAAATAGAAATTTTGCAGAGTGACATATCGTAAACAAGTGAAACAATACCAGTCTAGCTTATGCATTTGGTGATTGCAACACATATGCTATCGATTACACTTTAACGTAATCATTACTGCATACATTACATGTGTTACTGATGATACTTCAATGTAAATTAAACGACACTTAGCCACCTAAAAATAAAAAAAATTAAAATGAAAGTGTACCCATTAAGTTCAAGTTTGACAAATTCTTTAGAATTCAATTACTTACAAATCTCATATTGCTAAACATTAATGCACAACTTACAACAAACTATTGCATATCCCTTTTTTTTGTCTTTTTGTTTCACTTTTCATCAAAGACCCCATTTCACAAAAGCTCAAAAACATTTTAGGTTTCATTTCATGCGTATGGTACAAACACTCGATGCATCTCACTTTTCCATAACTTTTTTTTTCTCTCAGCAACTTCTCCTCCCCACTCTCTTTCTCTTAAAAATATTTTTTTATTTTACTAAAATACTTGACATTAAGAGTTCTTTTATATTTTTATGTTCTTTAGTTTTTCACTTAAATTTTTTTTAATTTTGAATATACCGTTACGACATGCTTATTTTTATCTTCGTTTCGATATAAGTTTTGTTCAAAACAGAGTTGCACGTAATAATGTACAAATTGTCTAATCACTTACGTACAACGTCATTATATATTTTTTAATACTCTTTATTTTTTGAAACGGTTTTGCTTTGTTGTCTAATATTTTTACGGTTAACTTTTATTAACAACTTTGTTACGGCTTTTTTTAAATTGTTTTTGTAACGGTACTAGCTATTTCGCTGCAACGCGTGGATTAGCATAAATGTTTTTTTTATATAAAATTTTGAATACGCTTATTTATTTCGTACACAATAATCATTTTAACCGTTTCTTTTTATATATATTATCTTTAATGTCATCAACGCTCTATTAAGCATCTTTTTATGTATTACGTGTTTTAACGTACCGCTACATGCGCGTTAACGCGCGTGACTCTTCGAAAACTTTGATTTATTTAACGGTTTAGTTTTTTTATAAAGTTTAGAAGCCGTTTGGTGTCCGTTTTTTGCGTATTCGAAGACTTTGATTTATTTAACGGTTTAACTTTCTGAAGCCGTTTAGTACATTGTTTAACGTATTACAGCACGCAACGGTCGCAACACGCCGGGTAAATGACTAGTTATAAAACAAAACCAGGCATGGTTGCAGGTTATAATTTATAAATCACAACCTCCAAGATAATAGAGATGTGATTTTGGTGTCGACCCGACAAATGTGGAGAAGTGGATCACGGCTTCCCAATTCTTTTATCCTTCAATTCTACAGTAACCATTGCAACTAGCAAACCCCCAACCCAACTATTAGATTCCATCTCTTTGGAATCACCACCACCATAAGATTGCAACACCCACCGTTTCTATCTACAAATTCGCCGGAACTAGTCTCCTATAATGCCCGAACTAGACGAAGACAACCGCTCAACTAACACGTTTACCAAGGGGCCGCCGGCGCCGGAGGATTTACCCGTCATGATGACTATGGATCTAGACCTTGACGGTTCCTGGACTTTCGATCAGATCTTCTCTTCCGACCCTTCGCCGTCGTTTATTCTGTCGGCGACGGAGCAATCGTTCTCTCCGCTTTGGGCGTTTTCCGATGAGAATAATAATAATAATAATAACGAACTCAACGACGGCGACGACAAAGTCGCCGGAAATGCTACGTTGACCTCAACCCTAGCTGTTCACCGACTTCTTTCAGGTTCGTTTGTGTTTTGTTAAATTGGAATTAGGTCGAGTTTATTTCGGATTTGATGTAGCAATTAGTTCTAGGTTATTTATGTTATTTGATAAGATTGAATTCATCTGTGAAGTTTGTGATTATGCTGATGGATTTCATTGATTTGTAAGTAATAATTGTGAAGTGATTTTGACCGTTCAATCCATATCCGGTGAGAGGATAAGGTCCAGATCAAGGAAACGTCAAATTAAGCTGAACAAGTCTCATTTAACAAGAATAAGTATGCTTAGCAACAAAAAACCTTGAAAGTTGAGCTAATCTGAGTTGAAAAACAGTTTTGATGAATCTGTATTAAAAATTGAATTAAGACCTAATCTAATAAGGATTCATACCACTATGCCAGTTATGTGTAATCCTTGCAAATCATGATTATGAGTGTCAGATCTTAACTAGTTCATGATATTGTTTTGTATTGTGTTTGCACCGGATACAGATAACAATGATCAAGTAACAAGAAAACCCTCAACAAATGATATGAAAAGGCATCTACCAATGCCAGTTTCGGAGGTCAGTCCATCAGAATATCAAGATGCAACGTGTGTGATCAAGGAAAGAATGACAATGGCGCTTCGTTACTTCATAGAATTGGGTGAAAAACATGTTTTAGCTCAAGTTTGGGCACCTGTTAAAAACAAGGGTCGTTATGTGCTCACGACATCCGGTCAACCCTTTGTTCTTGACCCGAACTGTACTGGGCTTCATCAATACAGGATGGCTTCTTTAATGTATATGTTTTCTGTTGATGGTGAAACCGATGGAGTTCTTGGGCTTCCAGCTCGGGTTTTCAGACACAAGCTTCCTGAATGGACTCCAAATGTGCAGTATTATTCAGATAAAGAGTATCAACGGCTTAATCATGCTTTGAATTATGATGTTCGTGGAACACTAGCTTTGCCTGTGTTTGAACCTTCCGGTCAATCGTGCGTTGGTGTGCTTGAGTTGATTTTGACTTCACAGAAAATAAATTATGCTCCTGAGGTTGATAAAGTCTGCAAGGCACTCGAGGTTGGTTGCCCCACTTGATTCTTTACATGCTTATGAATACAGAGGTCGGCTGGTTGGACGGGTTGGGTTGGTTTGGGCTGACCCAAAACACTTCTTTTGTCCATATTTATATCTTTTTATACTAAATATTGTGTCATGATTCCAAAAGTTTTATTATTTCAATACATATCTTGTATTTGACGAGACGATTTAGAAGGTATTATGCACTAAAATTACATTTTGGACTGCTTTCTACCCATTGATCCCTTTCCTGTTAAACTATTTTCTTACATGTTTGAATGTTAAAGATACAACATAACCCGAACGGACCATTCATAAGTAAATTGGTTGAAGTTGCCACCTCTACTTATAATGAATTTAGCTAAGTCTGAGTGGAGCCTGAGCCTGGACACGAACCCATGTTTCCCAAGCTTGAAAAACCAGGAGCCTAATAAGTTTGGCAAGCGCAGGCTTGGGCTTGGGTCAAGCATGCTCATAAACAAGAACCCTAAAAACTTTCCCTTGATCCTTAACATTAAATAATCCTTTTTGAGAAATATGTAATAAAGTTTCAGCTTTTTTGCAGGCGGTAAATTTGAAAAGTTCAAACATATTGGATTCTCCGAATACGCAGGCAAGCAGTAAGATGAAATAATATTGAATTATTTAATTTCCCTTTTCTTTCCACTACATGAAAAGTTCAAATATGTCACTATTTTAAAAAAAAATTAAACCATAAAATCAAGTGTTTTTTTTATTTTTCCAAAGAGTATGGTATTGCTATATTTAAAAAAACGACATAAACCGAGTGTTTATGAAAGTGAGTGCTTTTATGGTGTTTTTGAACTGTGCGATTTTATAGTGTTTTTGGACTAGGTAATTTTATGGTGTTTTTGAACTCTACAATTTAACTGGTCAACTTTATGGTATTTTTTCGAGTGTTTTTATATTACGTTTTTTCGAGCGTTTGTAAAAAATTAGGCATTTTTATGATGTTTTTCGAGTGTTTGCATGAAAAAAATAAACAATCGAGCGTTTGCATTTAAAGTTTTTATGGTGTTTTTTTGAACGTTTGTAAAAGAATATGGGTTTTTATTACATGTTTATGGTGTGCGTTTGTATTTGTCATTTTATGGTGTTTTTTTGAGTACTTTGTAAAAAAATGCAAAAAATAAAACAATCGAGCGTTTATATTTAAAGTTTTTATGGTGTTTTTTTAAGCGTTTGTAAAAAATGGGTTTGTATGACGTGTTTATGGTGTTTTTACGATGTTTTTTTTCGTGCGTTTGTATTTGACATTTTATGGCGTTTTTTGAGTGTTTGTAAAAAATGCAAAAAAAAATCCAAGATGGAAGATTTGTAACATCTTGAAAATTTCTCAAAGGAAATACCAAATACAAAGGTCCCAAGGTGCAACCAAATCAAACATCAGGGACCAAAAGTGAAAATTTGGAAAAATAGCCCATTTACGGACTGTCACCGTAGATAACGGTCCGTTACAGACCATGACGGACGGTCACCCGTCATGACGGTCCGTGCCGCAATACCAGAGGCGGTTTAGGGTTTATGACACGCGTCCGCTGACTCAACACTCATGACGGACCATCATGAACCATAACGGTCCATTACGTGGTCCGCAAGAGCGTGGTCACCTAGCAAAGGGGTGACGGACCGTCACCCCGTCACGACCCTTAAGTTAGCCCTATAAATAGGTGACGATCCCAGCCATTTTACACACACTTCTACACCTCAAATACACACACAAATCTCTGGTGGTCTAATCCCAAGCCTCGGTTCGCATACGTGAGTCCGGTTTATAGTGTTTCGCCCACAAATTGACGTAGATAGTCCGAGGTAAGATTCTAACCCACTATCCGAGGTTTAGTTATGAACTAGTAAGTTAAATAATGTTTGATTAAGAAATTTCGATATAATTTAGGAAATTGTAGGAGATATACATTGTAGTAAAGTAAGTCGAGGTGCTGTCGAGGTGAGTTCCTCTGAATTGAAATGTGTATTTGATTACACAGTTGTTATTTGAAATAGTCTGATAAGTAATACCATATTCCAAGTATATATAACACGTAGTAAGCGCTTTATACGTTATGAAAGTAGATGGGACCTACGGGTGAAACATTTATCTCATTTTACTGGTGTGGGAGGGCCAGGGAGATGAGATATGTTGTCTATTTTATACTGGTGTGGAAGGATCAGTGGCCGGGAACGGTGGACCAGTTATATGTAACAAAAGCTCACATTTATTGTAACTAGTGGGTGGGACGTGGGATTGCTGATGATCGAATAATAACTATGTGGTAATGGTTCATGAACTCATCAACTTTATGTTGACCTAGTTGCTTTTAATATTTTTAAAGGTTATTACAGGTGAAACCTTAGATGGCTGTAGAGGATGACATTCCATATAGATGGTAGATGTGAATAGTTGTTGATTGGCTGGTCAGGTGCTTGGAAGAGCTATAAGCCCTGTGGTTTTGAGTTCTTTGACGGGAACTAATGCTTGTTGTAACAGATGGTCAGCTAGCTTATTATAGATGTTTGGTCTTATTGTAAAACAATGTTTAATATGAAATATGACTGATGGTTTTAGATTTCGTTGTGTGTTCTGTACCATATGTTACGACTAACCAGTGCCTGTGACTGGGGTGTGACATATATATATATATATATATATATATATATATATATATATATATATATATATATATATGATAAAAAGAAAAATGAGTGAAGAATGGTGTAGTTATATATATATATATGATAAACAAGAAAAATGAGTGAAGAATGGTGTAGAAGTGGGGGTCGCTAGTTTCATCATTGACAAGGGACCAATGGAGGAAATGACTAGTGAGGGTGAAAACCAATAATGAAATATTGAAATCTTAACCTTACCATCAAAATCTACTTAAATAATATCATAATTTTGTCACTACACTTTAAAATTTTAGATGAAATGAGGTCAAAGATATCTTGTATAATAAATAGTGACATTTGAGTCGTGAAGATTTTATAAAATTTGAGAACTTTATATATTTTTTAATATGCCCAAAATATTCGATCACGTATCTTATTTTCCAAAAGTTATTATACTCCAAGAATAAAATATTTGTTTAAATTTGGAAAAATAAATATAAGAATCTAGCATCGACGCATAAAAATGGTAAAATCCGATTCTCTATTTGATCGACCAAGTTAAAAGGTTCTTTTGGCAACTTGAATAGAATTAAACGAACCACGACTATTCGATGACAAAAAGTCATAAATAAATCTTTATAATGCGAAGTCGATTCTAAATTCAACATAAAAAGTGACATCAATTTATTGATCTAAGCATCCACCAATTCAAATATAAAACTCATAATCAATCAATGTCTACTATACAAGTATATTTGCTTTAAAATTTGTATAATTAAAATTACAATATGTATGCTCCTTTAGTAAGCACTACAAAATTAAAAAAAAAAGGTTTTTTCTTTTATTTAAAAAAATATTAATATCATATCCTTTTAAATATAACTAGCTTTTACTCCCCGCGCTTCATGGCGGGTTGGTTTGACTCGTTTGCGTGAATAAAACTTACATCGAATTACAGACTCGTTATAGCATACGATACCAAAAAAATACTTGAATTTGAGTAGAACTTAGTCTAGAACGTTGATCAAAAAAGTTTAAGAAAACGGCACATTCCGTTATTTAAAAAAACTTAACGAGCGATAATTATCATAGAAAACGGTGTCGGGCACATTGTTAATAAAATTTAAACGAAAACGTAGGCACAACGGTAAAAATAATGCTAATAAAAGAGAAACATAAAATTAAATAATAAAAAAAACAATTTTACCAGTTCTGGTCGTCGAAAACCATAAAAGTTAATGCCGATACGGGTTACGATATTACAAATAGCGACAATGATGTTGTTCGCTCATAATAGGTTCGGTTCGTCACGGTATCACAATGGTAACGACACTCGCTATAGGCAACGATACAAAAAAACTTGATTTTGAATACAACTTCGTTTTAAAAAAAAGTTATATCGGAACGTTGACAAAAAAAACAGTCGCACCCTCCATATTTTGGAAAAAGTTAACGAACGAAAGTTATTAAAGGAAAACGAAATTAATAGAAAATGAAACGAGCTAAAAGTATATGTTATATAGTATAAGGTTGAAACTGAAAATATTAAAAAAAAAAAAAAACAACCACGCGTCAAATTTCTAATGAGATGGTAACTATTCCACCACGTTGTAGTTTAATCTATTTAGTAATGTAACTTTCTTAATGAAAACTAAATAATAATACATGTTTATTTTTTTTGATGTCAATTAGAATAACTTTTATGAGAATCACTTCAAATTTGAGAACCGATTTTTTAAATGAGAACCAATTCAATTTTGAGAACCGATTTTTTACTTAGTACTTAAACCTGTTACTTTTCACAAACCACAGACACTACCTGTGTAATTAACTCAACATCGTGTTCAATTTTATTTATTGAAAAGACATGAAAAAAATACGTGATGATAGTATCGTAAACAATTAAAACTTTAATAGTATATTGTAAGCATTAATAATTACACAAACTGAAATAGAAATTTTGCAGAGTGACATATCGTAAACAAGTGAAACAATACCAGTCTAGCTTATGCATTTGGTGATTGCAACACATATGCTATCGATTACACTTTAACGTAATCATTACTGCATACATTACATGTGTTACTGATGATACTTCAATGTAAATTAAACGACACTTAGCCACCTAAAAATAAAAAAAATTAAAATGAAAGTGTACCCATTAAGTTCAAGTTTGACAAATTCTTTAGAATTCAATTACTTACAAATCTCATATTGCTAAACATTAATGCACAACTTACAACAAACTATTGCATATCCCTTTTTTTTGTCTTTTTGTTTCACTTTTCATCAAAGACCCCATTTCACAAAAGCTCAAAAACATTTTAGGTTTCATTTCATGCGTATGGTACAAACACTCGATGCATCTCACTTTTCCATAACTTTTTTTTTCTCTCAGCAACTTCTCCTCCCCACTCTCTTTCTCTTAAAAATATTTTTTTATTTTACTAAAATACTTGACATTAAGAGTTCTTTTATATTTTTATGTTCTTTAGTTTTTCACTTAAATTTTTTTTAATTTTGAATATACCGTTACGACATGCTTATTTTTATCTTCGTTTCGATATAAGTTTTGTTCAAAACAGAGTTGCACGTAATAATGTACAAATTGTCTAATCACTTACGTACAACGTCATTATATATTTTTTAATACTCTTTATTTTTTGAAACGGTTTTGCTTTGTTGTCTAATATTTTTACGGTTAACTTTTATTAACAACTTTGTTACGGCTTTTTTTAAATTGTTTTTGTAACGGTACTAGCTATTTCGCTGCAACGCGTGGATTAGCATAAATGTTTTTTTTATATAAAATTTTGAATACGCTTATTTATTTCGTACACAATAATCATTTTAACCGTTTCTTTTTATATATATTATCTTTAATGTCATCAACGCTCTATTAAGCATCTTTTTATGTATTACGTGTTTTAACGTACCGCTACATGCGCGTTAACGCGCGTGACTCTTCGAAAACTTTGATTTATTTAACGGTTTAGTTTTTTTATAAAGTTTAGAAGCCGTTTGGTGTCCGTTTTTTGCGTATTCGAAGACTTTGATTTATTTAACGGTTTAACTTTCTGAAGCCGTTTAGTACATTGTTTAACGTATTACAGCACGCAACGGTCGCAACACGCCGGGTAAATGACTAGTTATAAAACAAAACCAGGCATGGTTGCAGGTTATAATTTATAAATCACAACCTCCAAGATAATAGAGATGTGATTTTGGTGTCGACCCGACAAATGTGGAGAAGTGGATCACGGCTTCCCAATTCTTTTATCCTTCAATTCTACAGTAACCATTGCAACTAGCAAACCCCCAACCCAACTATTAGATTCCATCTCTTTGGAATCACCACCACCATAAGATTGCAACACCCACCGTTTCTATCTACAAATTCGCCGGAACTAGTCTCCTATAATGCCCGAACTAGACGAAGACAACCGCTCAACTAACACGTTTACCAAGGGGCCGCCGGCGCCGGAGGATTTACCCGTCATGATGACTATGGATCTAGACCTTGACGGTTCCTGGACTTTCGATCAGATCTTCTCTTCCGACCCTTCGCCGTCGTTTATTCTGTCGGCGACGGAGCAATCGTTCTCTCCGCTTTGGGCGTTTTCCGATGAGAATAATAATAATAATAATAACGAACTCAACGACGGCGACGACAAAGTCGCCGGAAATGCTACGTTGACCTCAACCCTAGCTGTTCACCGACTTCTTTCAGGTTCGTTTGTGTTTTGTTAAATTGGAATTAGGTCGAGTTTATTTCGGATTTGATGTAGCAATTAGTTCTAGGTTATTTATGTTATTTGATAAGATTGAATTCATCTGTGAAGTTTGTGATTATGCTGATGGATTTCATTGATTTGTAAGTAATAATTGTGAAGTGATTTTGACCGTTCAATCCATATCCGGTGAGAGGATAAGGTCCAGATCAAGGAAACGTCAAATTAAGCTGAACAAGTCTCATTTAACAAGAATAAGTATGCTTAGCAACAAAAAACCTTGAAAGTTGAGCTAATCTGAGTTGAAAAACAGTTTTGATGAATCTGTATTAAAAATTGAATTAAGACCTAATCTAATAAGGATTCATACCACTATGCCAGTTATGTGTAATCCTTGCAAATCATGATTATGAGTGTCAGATCTTAACTAGTTCATGATATTGTTTTGTATTGTGTTTGCACCGGATACAGATAACAATGATCAAGTAACAAGAAAACCCTCAACAAATGATATGAAAAGGCATCTACCAATGCCAGTTTCGGAGGTCAGTCCATCAGAATATCAAGATGCAACGTGTGTGATCAAGGAAAGAATGACAATGGCGCTTCGTTACTTCATAGAATTGGGTGAAAAACATGTTTTAGCTCAAGTTTGGGCACCTGTTAAAAACAAGGGTCGTTATGTGCTCACGACATCCGGTCAACCCTTTGTTCTTGACCCGAACTGTACTGGGCTTCATCAATACAGGATGGCTTCTTTAATGTATATGTTTTCTGTTGATGGTGAAACCGATGGAGTTCTTGGGCTTCCAGCTCGGGTTTTCAGACACAAGCTTCCTGAATGGACTCCAAATGTGCAGTATTATTCAGATAAAGAGTATCAACGGCTTAATCATGCTTTGAATTATGATGTTCGTGGAACACTAGCTTTGCCTGTGTTTGAACCTTCCGGTCAATCGTGCGTTGGTGTGCTTGAGTTGATTTTGACTTCACAGAAAATAAATTATGCTCCTGAGGTTGATAAAGTCTGCAAGGCACTCGAGGTTGGTTGCCCCACTTGATTCTTTACATGCTTATGAATACAGAGGTCGGCTGGTTGGACGGGTTGGGTTGGTTTGGGCTGACCCAAAACACTTCTTTTGTCCATATTTATATCTTTTTATACTAAATATTGTGTCATGATTCCAAAAGTTTTATTATTTCAATACATATCTTGTATTTGACGAGACGATTTAGAAGGTATTATGCACTAAAATTACATTTTGGACTGCTTTCTACCCATTGATCCCTTTCCTGTTAAACTATTTTCTTACATGTTTGAATGTTAAAGATACAACATAACCCGAACGGACCATTCATAAGTAAATTGGTTGAAGTTGCCACCTCTACTTATAATGAATTTAGCTAAGTCTGAGTGGAGCCTGAGCCTGGACACGAACCCATGTTTCCCAAGCTTGAAAAACCAGGAGCCTAATAAGTTTGGCAAGCGCAGGCTTGGGCTTGGGTCAAGCATGCTCATAAACAAGAACCCTAAAAACTTTCCCTTGATCCTTAACATTAAATAATCCTTTTTGAGAAATATGTAATAAAGTTTCAGCTTTTTTGCAGGCGGTAAATTTGAAAAGTTCAAACATATTGGATTCTCCGAATACGCAGGCAAGCAGTAAGATGAAATAATATTGAATTATTTAATTTCCCTTTTCTTTCCACTACATTTTTCTCAATATGTACCTAGTTTTTTCTGTAACACAGATATGTAATGAAAGTCGACAACAAGCTCTAGCTGAAATCCTGGAGGTATTAGCAGCGGTGTGTGAGACTCATAATTTCCCGCTGGCTCAAACGTGGGTCCCATGCAGGCACCGAAGTGTCTTAGCCTATGGTGGTGGGTTCAAGAAAAGATGCAGCAGTTTTGATGGAAGTTGTATGGGTCAAGTATGTATGTCAACAACTGACGTAGCTTTTTATGTTGTTGATGCTCATATGTGGGGATTTCGTGATGCTTGTGCTGAACATCACCTACAAAAAGGCCAAGGTGTAGCTGGACGAGCCTTTGCGACCCGTAGTTCATGTTTTTGTGAAAATATTACGCATTTTGGTAAAACGGAATACCCGTTAGTTCATTATGCCCGTTTGTTTGGGTTAGTTGGATCTTTTGCAATTTGTTTGAGGAGTACTCATACGGGTGATGATGATTATATTTTGGAGTTCTTTCTACCTCCTAATATGGTTGACTGTAAAGATCAACAAACAATGTTGGGCTCATTGTTGACTTCAATGAAGCAGCATTTCCGTAGTCTTAAAGTTGCTTCTGGTGAAGAAATAGGGGAAGATGGTAGATTTGTTGAAATTATTAAAGCATCTGTGAATGGTGATATTATTGATTCAGGAATTCAATCCATTCGGTTATCAGAATCTGTTATATCAAATGGTGGACAGTTGATTACTGGACCAAATGTGATAAATGGAAATTGTGGGAAATTAGAGACAGTGGAAACAACCAAGAAATCAGAAAAGAAACGAGGGAAAGCTGAGAAATCAATTAGTTTGGAGGTTCTTCAACAACATTTTGCAGGAAGTCTTAAAGATGCTGCAAAGAATCTTGGCGGTATGCTTATACATTCTTTGCTTTTTAATTTTTATATATCTGAATTTTCTCCATTTTACATTTCCTCTTAAAAATGATAATATATTAAGAAAAAAAACACAGACTAATTTCAATTTGAAAATTGGGTTATTGCATGTTGTGACAACCATTAATTTGACCCAATAGTCATTTTAGAATAATGTTATTATATTATTATTGGTTTTGCAGTTTGCCCAACTACAATGAAACGAATATGCAGACAACATGGAATTTCAAGGTGGCCTTCTCGTAAGATAAACAAGGTTAACCGCTCGCTTACAAAACTAAAACGAGTGATTGAATCAGTACAAGGTGGTGAAGGAACGTTCGCTATTCCTTCTTTAGCAACCACCCGTGTTGACTCCCCATCTTGGCCAACAGGTCCAAATGGTTCACCAATGGCTCCAAATGGTTCACCAACGGCTCCAAACGGTTCACCAACGGCTCCAAACGGTTCACCAACTAATCAACACGGTTCACCAACTAATCAACACGGTTCACCTGGGTCCAAACCATTTGACCTTCCGTATCCAAAGAACGATCAAGGTCCAACCAATCAAACATCTGGTAGCAGAGAAGCCAGTACCGGCAGCCCAAATTCTCACAGGTCTTATCAAGGTAAGCCTTTTGTTAAAACTGAATACTTGTTAAATCATAATTGAATTGTTTCTCATAATCAGAAATATGTCGGAGTAACAGAAAGTCAACCGTTTGAAGTCAAAGCACCAAATGTTGCTGCTGAGTTTACCGTATCCGATGCTCTTCAAGCTGCACAAACTGAAGAACCCTTTAGAGGAATAATGTTAATCGAGGATGCTGGAAGCTCACACGATCTAACAAATCTTTGTCCAGTCACTGAGCCTCTTGAAAAGGTACAAGAACTTTCTCCAAAGGTACAATCTTTCACAGCCAGAACTGAAATAAAAACAATAACGATTAAGGCGAGTTACAGAGAAGATATAATTAGGTTTCGTGTGGCTACAAACTCGGGTATTATCACATTAAAAGAAGAAGTTGCAAAAAGACTGAAGTTAGATGTGGGTACATTTGATATAAAGTATCTTGATGATGATCATGAATGGGTCCTAATAGTTTGTGATGCAGATTTACAAGAATGTATCGATTTGTCGATGTCATCCGGATGTAATTTAATCAGGCTTTTAGTTCATGATTTGTCGACTAATCTTGGGAGCTCGTGTGAGAGTTCGGATTAAATATTAGGGTTAGGGTTTTCAGGACAATGTTAAGTTGTAGATTATGGGGTCATAGCAACGTGACCAAATTTTAGGGAGGAATTTTCCTGTATTCTTTGTTGTGTAAGATATTACTGAATGTTGAAAAGTGTTGATTGTACATTGGTTTGTTTTTTGTTTTCATTTCTATGTTTACTTTGGTCAGTAAGTTCTGACATATATTGCATTATGCTGGTCTTGAATTTTACTAGTTTTTTTCTTAGCCGAGCCCTGGCCTCTCTTTCCTTTGCGATGGAGGTAAGGTTTGTCTTTATCTCACTCTTCTCAGGTCCTGCTGTTTGAGTGAGGTTTTTGCTGAGTATGTTTGTTTATTAGTCGTCATTGAGTTTTCGTCTTATGGAGTATTGGGTTTTTTTTTGGTATAAACATAATGTCGTTGCGATTGTAACATTGTTTATGCTTTATGAAACTGATACAAACTTAATAAATTCGTTTTTGAAATTTTAGAATTAACAATACATAAATTTGTTAAGAAAAATCTTTGAAGTCAAATTGGTTTATTTATGTAGAGTTTCTATAATAATTTTTTTATTACCCTATAGAAACCAACGAGACATATCATGTTTGTAAAAATTAACTCCAAGTCACAAGTATTAACATTTTTTATTTTACCAGTGTCGGCTCAATTTTTTAATAGCGAATTATAAATGGGGGTCCTTTTTATAGAAACATTCTTTTTAGATTCCTTATATGTGAAAATAAGATGACACATTTTTTGTATGCAATTAGTTAAAGGCATACAATCACACATATTAAACTTGAAGCAACTCTTATTTTTTGTTCTCATTTTCAAGACTTGAAAATTAAATGAAGTTAAATTTTAATAATTTGGGGCCTCTTAAATATGGGGTCCTAAGCGGGAGCTACCCCTGGATTTTACCCTATGCTCAGTGTTATAAAAATCAGGATTAATCGATGGATTACCTTGTAAATTTGGGCTAGTCGGACCATTAATCGGCCCAAATCGAAATCATCATAGCATGATTATGAAGACTAGGAAAATGCTGAGTCACGCACTTTTGATAACCTAGCCCTTCTAGGGATTAAGTCACCTTAGTAAACATGATTTGATTATCATATAACTTGACTAGATATCTATGAGGCAACAAAGTTTCATCCTACACCCTCCCCTGTTTTGGATGGAATTATTTTGTCTTGTTTTAAATTATCAATCTCTTCAACGTAACGCAACATGTACTATTTATTACTGCAACCCTAAAACTACCTGTCATATATATTGTATCTCCATTGACCTGAAAACACGTGTATCACAAGGATCAAAACAAATAGATGATTTTATTTAGCTAAATAATCTTAAATGCTAACCATAGAAATCATGAAGAAATGCACACCTCATTAAGCTTTTCCCATACCAAATCATGTTGATTAATATAGCCTTGATCTTTAGCTAAAAGGTATAATTCTCCCTCAAGCTGCAAATAAGATCATAAAGTATTCAAGAACATGATAGTGCACAAAGTACAGCTTAACTAACCTCGAACATTGTGTTGAAGTGGTTATTCATGAAGAACACACATAATTTATTGTATTATTTTGGTTCATTTTTTTTGATTTTTTTGCTCACCCCTAGATTACTTGATTGTTTTTGCATTTTTTAGTAAATAAACTCTACTACGTCATAGCAATTCCTTATTTCATATGTTTCAGTCATAAGAATTACATACAGATTTATGAAATATATGGTTTTCGTTATTCAGCCCGTGTAATACACGGGTTTCTAACCTAGTTGTATTATACATGATCTAGGGATTCTTCAATTCCAACGGGTCACGTCCTCATAAAACTTTATTCCAAGTGTTTTTTCTCTGCAGTGTTTGGAAAACATTTTACATTAGCTTACGCTAAGTAAGTACACTGCGTTTCTTATTTTATTATTCATCTCAGGTCCTTCCGCCTCATAGGCCTGACACCTTAACTAGGCCCTTCCACGTATAGACTCGACACCTTTTACTTAGGCCTTTCCGCCCGTAGGCTCGACACCTTTCCATTTCCATTTACAAGGCCATTCCGTCTCGTTGACTCGACACCTTTTTATTTTCATTCATAGGGTAATTCCGTCCCGTAGACTCGGCACCTTTTTTAACCCTGTAGGTTCATTTCTAAGGCCCTTCCGCCCGGTAGGCTTGACACCTTGTTTCCCATTGGGACCTTGAGTATCATTGACTCACAGCCTTCCAATTTATCAAGCATTTATTCATGTCATGTATGTTTATTTTATCATGCATGCTTATGCTTGATTTATTCCCAACCAGTCCTCACCTTAAAACTTTATAACGGTTTCTCCACGATACATTAAAGAGATTTATATATAGGGTGTACCAGCGGCGTACCCACCACCCCTTTAACACTTCGTGAATACTTATGTGACACCTGCGAAATTCCTGAATCTAAAACCTAGTTGTTGGACTAAGCCCAATAAGGCCCAATAAGGTCCAATAGAAGTCCAAAACCATTCGAGGCCCAAATTGAATAATCCAAACATCATATTAGTCACATGGTTTCTTCTAATGATTTGTTAACCGGTTCAGAAACTTAATCATTAAACGCGTCAGACATCAGTTTGCTACCGTATGTGTGATAAGACGAGTAAATAAGACAGCGAATTATTAACATTCATTTGAAAAGACAGTTTCATTAAATACACGCGTAACACGTATATACGAACGCTAAACTGCGTTAGATGCTCGTAAAATTAATGATAAGCAGTATGGTTATTACTGATACGTACTTTAATACGAGAAATATTATAAACATTTATTTTAATATTACTAGAAAAATAATATTAATAATCATAACGTGAATAGATAAGTCTGACAAATGAGTTCGGACACGCGTGGTAATTCCTACCGACTGGGAATTTCTCCGGTGAAAAATTATAACGAAATAAACATTTTGAATATTTATTTTAGTATTTTGAATGAAAAATAATTATTCGGAACATAGGATGGACTAACACGAGAACGGGACGAAAACATGCTTGTTACGCGACGTAAACGCGATAAAAACCCGTCTATATATTGGAAAAACCCCCAAATACTTTCATTTTCTTCAAAACACAAACACACACACAAAGGTGTGTTGAGAGAAAAGGAGAGTGGGGGCGCCGGCCAGCTCACGGCGCCGGCGAGTGGTCCACACAGTCCGATAGAGCTCGTTATCCCGAACACGATTATGGTGAGCGTTTGCGCTGGTTCCAGGCGGAGGGGGGCGTAATCTCAGCTCAAAGGAGGCGGCGACGGCTAGGGTTCCGCCACCGCAGGCGCGTCTCCGACAGGGCTCCGACGGCCTCCGATGACGATGACGGTGGTGCTTGCGTGGAGCATGAGTGGCGGCAGTGAAGGCCCGGTAACGGTTGACGACCGAACACGGTTTTTCGGCTGTATCCGGCGAGACCCGGTGTTCCGGCGAGTTCCTGGAGTTTCCGGTGAGTTTTTTTCGCCTTCCCCCTCGCGAATTCTTGCTATCCAAGACCAGAACCACCAAGATCCGACAAAAGGGGAGCGACTTCCTGTTTTCCGGCCACTCCCGATTTTCCGGCGAGTCTCCGGCGAACCCCCAACCGGTCGAATCTGCTTCAATCATCGTCCTACTATCCCGATCTACGACTGACGAGGTTTGCTTTGAAATATTCGAGTAATGTTTAGAGATTTGTTGTTATTTCGTCTAGATCTAAATGTTTTGGTTGCCGGGTTTCATTCCCGGGTATTGGATCCGTGTTTTGGACAGATGACGGCGTCCCGAGCCACGGTCAACAAAAGTCAACGTCGGTCAAACGTGTTTAAAGTAAAGTTTAGGACGTGTCGGTTCGTATACAAGACTCACGAAAGGTATAAACGCACGCTAACGCGACTTTATTTATTTACGCGATAATAAAACGTGCGTGCGGTAAAGTTGTGTTGGGTTTAAGTGATTCGTTAACGGATAAAGTAAATATTAACGTAACTCTAAACAGTAAACGAGTCGTATTAAACGTATTATTGACAAGGGAAAGACCCGCTCAAATGAAATAAATAATTATTATTAATTAATTTTGGATACGGTAATAAACAATACGCACAATTATTAGATATTATTATTAGACCGACGAAAACATTTATGTTATGTCTTTAGTATAAAACGATTTATACAAAATGAATATGATCAGATGTTTTGGACTTTAAGAGTTTTGTATAAAACATATACGTATATACCTGGTAGGTTGATTGAATGGTATTTAAACATAGACCGAATAAACGAGGAAATTAACAATAAACAAAGGGCGATATAAATATATTTTTCATAAATATAAACGTATGATATGAATATATATATATATTATATAGTGACAAATATATGAATAAGTATGTAAATACCCATATCTTTGTAAAATCAAATGATTGTTATGTAACACGATATACTGAATCGAATATATATATATATATATATAATATATTGTTATGCACAAATATAAAAAGGTATATATATATATATATATATATATATGTCTGTATCGTTAAGATTCTTGTTTATAAGACACGGGCGATGGTAAATCTAGACGATTATGTTTCGAATAAATATGAAAACTTAAATCCTTATAATTTGGACAAATATTATGTTAGATATACATATAATCGTATTCATATACAAATTTATATTCCACTTAAACGCAAACGTTTATTACCAAATAGAATACTTATATAATGTATTGTTAGTTTTGGAAAAGATATATGGATATGTATATATACAATTGTAAGCGCCCGAATACATCTAATACCATTATGCGAGGCGAGGTGTATATGTGTATAAACTTACAATACCAAATTTTATACAAGCATGTTTACACACATGACGCGTATATTATATATTTTCCTAAGACTAGTTAAACTATGATTATGGTTTGACTTAAATAAACGTGTACGAGAATTTCTATTATGCGTATTCAAATACACAAAGACAAACTAATACTCCTCTAAGTATAACTACAACTCAAGAATGGTTATTAAATAGTCTCTACACTGTAACGAATCAGTCAAGCTCAACCGCACGCGTGATAACTCAATACGAGTTTAGACTCGTTTTACATTATTAGGGATAGTCTATAAAACTCATAAAGTACCTATAGGTATCGTAGGACTTGAATAGGACGGCGTAAACCCGTGACTATCACGTGGGCCTTGGTTTTCACTGCTATCAAAAGGACATTAGTGTTTCTGACACGTCACCATGTGAGTTCACGGCCCCCTTTTAACTCTTTACTGTTTTGTAAACATCGGGGGAGAAACATACTTACTTGTTATGTTTTGAAAACATGAATTACATTGCTTATACATTTGACAATACGAATATTCTGGTTTAACTTCTTGTGAGTCTCACGGCCCCACTTTTACTACTTGTTTTTAAATTGTTTTTAAACAAACGGGGAGAAAACTTGCTCAACTAAACAGCTGGACACAAGTACACTCAACGATTGTTCGGATGAACAACACACAATGATTGTTCGGATGAATAACACTCAACGATTTGGGGGAAGAACTTACTTACAACTATTTTTATGTGATAACAAGAGAATAAGACTCGACTTTTTATGTTTACATGAGTTAAACGATTTGAGGCCGCTAAAGTCCCCTGGAACAATTTAGTAACCATTAACTGTAGCCTAGGGTCCTATGAATAGTACTATGGAGAGTGACGTCTCCCGGTCATGGTTAGTCGCGCTAACCACAATCTGGAGGATTTATGGCCGCATAGAACCGGATAACGAAATTAGGGGCGTGTACAATTGTCATGGTTTGGTTACGGCTCATATAGGAACATATTATTTGTATTCCTAGCTAGTTTACAAATGGGTCAACAATTCTTATTCTGATTATCACATGTAACTGGAACTATTTACGAACAATTGAATTTAAACAAAGGGTTCTGATCAGGTTAAAGTGATCAGGTTTAAACAAAGGGTTCTGATCAGGTTAAAATGATCATGTTTAAACATTGGATTTATGACGGTTAAGTCATGGTAATGTTTTTCAAAGAAAAACTACATATTTTATGACGGTTAAGTCATTTCCTATGCTCGTTCCTCGCTTACATTGTCACACCCCGCCGAAGGCGGAAACACGGAGGTGATACGAGAGCGGTTCATCGAACACTTAGGCGCAAGAGAATGCTAATGAGTACATTGCAAATTACATAAGAACCATTACTAGATACTAATAATTAAAACATGTCTTACAACAAACCAAATTCAAATAACAAACTTAACGTCTAACATGCGGCAAGAACCCAAAGTACAAAATTCAACCCAAAACAACAAGTTCTAATACAAAAGCGATCCTCCATGAACCTCTTCTTAAATTCTGTTTACCTGAAAGCATGTTTCGAAAACGGGTCAACTATATAAATAGTTGGTGAGTTCGCAGGTTTTTATGACTTTATAAAAAGTTTATAAAAATCCAAAGGTTAGTACACATGTATTAGACAACATATTACCATGAGTCGTAATCAAAGCCTTGACAAAATAAAATAAAGTATCTCATACGGAAGTCTTATGCAAACAATCGCCTAAAAATTAGCTAACTCTGTGCCCAAGTGACCCTAAAAGTCCGGTTGGTGCGACCAACCATGGGCGGGGGTGTCAACTCAAGTAGTACTACCCAAAATTTTCAACGGCTATGCTCAGCTAATTGATTATCCAAAATTAGGGACTTTAACGCATTAAAAAAAAATAACTCATGTATTAATATATCCTATAACATGTGACTAAAAATAAATAAAGAAACAACTTTCCCCCAAAAAAGTAAACGGTAAGTAAAGTGGGGCTGCGAAACTCAGCTGAATGATGCGAGCGAGTTATGCGACACAGTCGACAAATACAGTCGAAGTACCGAGTCCTACTAATCAAGTGGACATAAAACAACATTTAGGACTCATAAAATGTGTGACTAAGTCAACAAAGCAAAAGTGGCTAAGCGACCTATTGCATACAGAAAAACCCGTGCATATGCGTATGAACCGCTTAAAGTTGTAGAACCGACTTTTATAAAAATACGTGACTTCAAAACGTAAAGTTTAAGTTTTTAATAAAATACATCAGTAGTTATAAAATTTATTAGATAAAATCTTAAGTCACGGTTTCTTTCGTTAAAAAGCGTCGTTACGCGCGTAAAGTCCGGTTAACAGTCAAAAGTCCGATTCGTCCAAAAATAGGGTTTTAATGTGATCTTAGCATCCAAATTAAAAGTTTAAAATTAAGTTTTTAATATGACAAAAACTTATGTCCAAAACTTATAAAAGTTTTAAAATAAAATTTTATACCAAAAAGCCCCAAAATGGCCATTTTTATAAAGTTTTAATGATCCATAAATCCAAAACCATATTTAGACACAAAAGAAATGTTTGAAACCTTTACTAAATGTTTATATATGTATAAAATAATTACTGACAAAGTTTTAAAATTTTTAAATATCCATATTATTTATTATGAATATAATATGCTTGAAAATCAATAAATTCAGGACAAATAGTTAAACTTGTCAAAAATTCATTAAATTTTTACGAGGTCAGTTATTTATCCATATTAAGTCCCATTAAAAATTTCAAGTCCAAACATTTTCCAGAAGTCTATGATCCAATTTTCGTTTGTTAAAACTTAATAAATACCAAAACCACACTTATACTACTCCAAATTCACAAAATTTGCAAATGAGTCATTTTATACTATATACCAACTACAGACCAATTTTTGGTTTTTTCTCAATTTCGTTGCATTAAACTTGCATTAAATCTAGTAAATTATATACAAGGAGTTAAATCACCAAATTCTAGATCTCACTTTTTATATAAATACTGCTATTTAAAAATAAATTTGGGTGTTAGATCACACTTTTAGGAAAAAAATCATAAAAAACATGGATTTCTTGAGCATTCAAGCTACCAAACAAGATTTTGATTCAATTTTACCTCTAAATCAGCTACAAAAGATGTTGAATGCTTTTCTCATGTGATTTCTTGATATGCCAACCTACAATCACAATGTGGTTCAAATCTAAGACCAAAAACTTAAAATCTCTTAAAATCCATGAAAACCCAAATAATGAACATCAAATGTTCATACTTTTGAATATCCAAATTTTGCAAGATTTAAACTAGATAACTCATTGTGAATGATTAAAAATAGTTTCTATCCACAAACCATTGTTAAAAGTGCAAGATTTAAGCTTTAAAACACTAAAATCACCAAAATTTGAAAATCAGAGTGAGTGTGTGTGTTCTTGGATGATACATGCAATATAAAAACAGAAAATTAAAAAATGTGGTGAAATACCTTTCTAAACTCTCGAACAAGATCAAACAAACCAAAAATCCAAGAATCAAAGGTGAAATGGATTGAGTTTTTGAGAGAAATTTGAAAATGGGTGGGGTTGAAGTTCACGAAAATGAGAAAGGGGAAAAGAGGGCGGGGTGGGGGTATTTATAGGTGGGAGAAAATGCTTGGTTTAAATTTTTTTATAAAAGCTACCAACTTTTTATAAAAATTACACCTCTAAAACATTTAAATAAATATTTTTATCCTAATGAATAAATCTAGCATCCAAAATAATGAATTTTAATGGTTTTTAAAACATAAAAACTTAAAAAAATTTAAAAAGTTATACCGGTGAACCATCAGTGATCGTCAGTTTAAATCAAGAATCACAACAGTTAGCACATATAAATATTATAAAACATATTCATAACTAAATTATAAATTTAAAAATTATTTTCGAGGTAATAAATTTTACTGTTTATTTTACGTGAACACGGTATATGCGGTGTATGCACTTAACCGGGTATTCTAGTTGTGACCTTAGTGTTCGTCTAAGGCAATGCTCCTAAAATTTCTAGAAACACATAAAATATAAAAATATAAACGTACGAAAAGTCGAGAAACGGTAAGGACCTGAAAATCCGCGGTTGTCACATAAACGTCTTTCCGAACTCGAACCACACTCTTAACGCACCGCACTGTTATTTTAATGCACCGCACCTGGTTTCTTGCACGTTCTCAGAGGTGTATGAAAGTGGTGTTGGTGTTTCCGTGTTTCAAAATGAACGACCTAATGCATCTATGTATAGGTTGTTTTTGACACCTGTAGCGGACCGCTAAGTAGGTCGGTAGCGGTCCGCTACCGTCCTAACTCACGCGAGTCATCCACATGTGTCACACTCTCGTTGCCCGGACCCTTTTTGCGGCTAGCGGTCCGTTACGCGCCCCTGTAGGGGTCCGCTATAGGGCTGAGTCAACAGACACGCGTCTGCCACGCGTCATTCCCTCATCATTGCCTTTCTCTTCATGTAGCGGACTGCCAGAGAACCCGTTAGCGGTCCGCTACCGTCCCAATTTCAGATTTTTGCACCTTTAGTCCCTGAACTTTTGACTATTTGCATTTTAGTCCCCTGTACTTTATATTTTTTTGAAAATTGGGGTGTTACAAATGCCTATTTATATAAACATATGTGGGCAACATGGTCCAAAAAAGTCCCTAAAACGGTAACAAACGACTATAAATCTATTTAAAAGTGGCTAGTTTTTTTAATTGTAACGTTAAAAAAACCGGTTTGACTTTAACCGGTATGACTCCTTGATACCCCAAATTTGTTCCAAACCTATGGTTTTTTTCAACGCTAAACCAGTTATTTCTATATCCGTTACAAACCGGTTACGATTTCGATTAATAGCCGATTACAATTATAATAACCGTTTTTTTTGTTCTAACTCTGTACATAGATAAGAGACCATACGTTTTTTAAGAGCTATAAATTCTGAATGTTTTTACTTTATAATGATTATAATAATGCTAATAAAAAAATTATATATATCTATGTCATTTTGATGTAAGAAAAAGATTTTTATGCTAAATTAATTGCAAAACGGCCAATTGGCCCATTTATTACCCGTTCTTGAAAGTTGAAACAGTAACTTTATTGGCTATATGTCGAGTTTGTAGCTTGAACAATTTTTTTTGAGAAACATTATTTTCCACAGGAAAATACTGTGCATATTTTATTTATTATATTTTGAAGATGAGAGTATACTTAAAATAGTATATGGAAATTATGGAATAGGGCAAAATACAAAGATAAGAGACCATACGTTCTTGGTTAACTCAGCATATTTATTATTTAGGCTCAAGTTGCCTTTTTCTGTTTAGTGGATGGATTATGGATGAAAAGAGAAACACACTATTGATTTGGAAGATATAATATTAGTAAAGACTTTTAATCCATGAAAATGCTTATTATGATGGTTAATTGATGTCTAGACAGAATTTATCTAGATAGTTTCGATTAGTTAATTAGAATTTTAATTAGGAGTCTCCTGATTATTTGTAAAATTTTGTTTTTACTATTTGGAGTGTCAAGATGAGGAGACTCCTTGACCTATTTAGTGTCAAGTGATTATGAACTTCCTTGACCTACTTATTCTAAGATAAGTTTTAACTCTGTTCGAATCATAAGACAATTTTTACTTTGTGATCCTTAAACTCTTTCATCATCAAAAGGTCATTGATTCGATTACGACACTTCTCTAAAGTTAACTGAATTTCACATGAATGCTGAATCATTATCAAGAACCCGCAGTCCCCCTCTATGTATACAAAGGCACAACTACCTTCCTGGTTCTAGATGCCAAAATCCACTCAACGATAAATAGATTAGGAGAGATAATCCTTGATAGGAACGAGACTTTCCTCCAATCCTATGCTAAAGCCACGATCTTTCTCCTCATCCACATCCTCAAAGACCTAAAAAGTGAATACCTTATAGTTGAGGATTTTCTTGACGTATGGAGGAACCAAAAGACAAACTTACCACCAGAAGTTGGTCCTTCTCCCAAAATCTCGTTATTAATTTTCTCCATATGTGATTGAAATATCTTAAGTAGGTTAGCGAGTATAATTTCGCTCTTTTGAGCATTTACCTCCAAATTGAAACTATGTGAAGAGATATGTTCAAGAAGACTTTCTCCACGTCTCACAATCATAACCTACTCCTATCATAGCAACACCGGGAATGCGAATTCATGAAAAACTCGGTGCTTACATCATGTTTTTTAATCATGACCAATCGATGTTATCTCATTTCCTGGCGCAAATGTGTGTACCTTTTCAAGGCGGATGGAGGAAAGAAAGAGGACGCGGCCCCAGCAGAGGCTATATGCGTCGATGAAACAACTCTTGGATGAGGGAGGTTCAACTTTTGATAAGGAAGGTCATGATAAAAACCTGACATCAGTTGTTCAAGTTAACAGTGCAGGCATCGATAAGGAGGTCTCACAAGGGCCAAGAAAGTATATACTACAAGTGCGAAGTGACCAACCATGCCTCCTAGTCGGGCCTTGTCCAAAATTAATCAAAGAAAAAGGGAAAAAGGTTGAAACAAACCTAATCGAGGGCACCCTTGTAGCCTTGCTATCACCCCCTTCATTTGGATATTATTGTTTAGTCACCACCGATAAAAACCTGTTAAATAACAGTGTTTGTAACTTATCGAATGCTTTGAAAGAGTATGGTTATCTTACCTACCAGGTACCAAAATTATGTCATAATACTCTAGTAGAGTTATTGTAACCATCAACGATGAATGTCTGGCATATAGCGACACAACTAACACTATCCTAAAACATAAAATACTTTTATCAGTTGTCTATCATAGAGACAATTATTGGTAGTATTCCAGGTGTTGGTAACTTTATTGAATGCTCCAGAAGTGTACGTGTCACCTTACCTACATGTACAAGATATGTCTTATATTCTAGTAAATCTTGAAGAAACTTACTAAGTTTTCAATTACACATGACAAATATGGCCAGAAGACCATATTGTAAAACTAGAGGTTTTACAATCTAGAAATATATTGCAAATAATAATTTAATAAAAAAATCAAATAAGGTGAGTAACCAGAAGTTACTAGCCAAAGATTTTTTTCGTCATACAGCATGACCAAATAGGTCATCGAGGTAGCATTGTGATGAGGTGAATGATCATAAGTGCCAACAAGCGCCCTCTCAACAATTTAAAATTTTTGCTACCAAAAGACTAATCATGTGCAGTGAGTTCTCTCATCAAATCAATATTTAAGCTCTTAAAAAACAAACTCCTATAAAGAATCCCTCTTATATTTGGGAAGAATTCAAGAGGACATATGCGGGCATGTTAATCTGTATGTGGACCATTTTTAGATTTTACGATATTAAGAGATACATCTCTATATGGTCACGCGTGAGTCTTTTAGCTACCTTATATGTAGCATTTGTCCACTTATTGTATGTCTATAGAGACAAATATTGAACATCCAGCAGAATATGTTCAAACATAAGTTTTAGCTAAATTATTGATTACACGATTGCAATTAATAGCTAGATAGCTATTGATAAGATGCGAATTGCCATCTTCTATGTGAGGGCATACCGCTGCACTAATCAGTTCAAAACCAACTGCTGATCACAAATACTCCCCTGTACAAATGTTCTCTGGAAGAGAACTAAGTTTGTCTCAACAATAAATATTTTTGTAGTGTGATTTATGTATCAATACCGCCATCATAATGTACCAGAATGGGATATGTTTATAACATAATATGTTGTCTAAATAAGACATTATTCCCAGTCTTAGGGAGATATTGGATATAGAAAGGAAAGACTGGTAATACATGAAAACAAAACATCGAATGCATCATCATCACCCCCGAAGTGGTTAATATGAGTCTGAAGTCTAATGTGTCATGATTTTGCAAAGAATAGCAAATGAATTATCTGATGCATTCACACACACACACACACAAACATAATGACAAAGTCACATATACCAGCATAAACTTCACCTGCTCAAACTGAAGTAATCATAGAAAGATTACCATACACATGAAACATGGGAAATAAATCGGTTCCAAACATAAAAACCCACGAGAATAAAAAGAGCAAAATAAGGAAGTTGGTCTAACCCTATAAGAGGTTATACACAAAACCCTATAAGAGGTTATAGATAGAATCCCAGAAAAGATTAATGAAATCGCAGAAAGAAGCGATAAAGCCCCAGAAGAGGTAAAGGTCATAGAAGAGACTAATATTAATCTAGAAGAAAGTTATAATGCCCTAGAAGAGGAAAATAGAGTTATAGAAGAAACTCATGTACCAAACAAATATGAGCTCTCAATAAATTATGTACAACATGGTATAATATGGAACCGAAATGAAACACGTGTTTGAAATATTTGCATATGCTATAGCAACAGATGTAATCGAAGAAAAAGATTACATATCTAAAACTCTGTAAGAGTACATACACAGAGATGACTGCCTAAAATGGCAAGCCTAAAAGGCTGAACTAAATTTACATGACAAGCGAAACGTTTTCGGACCTGTAGTCTGAACACCCATAGACGTCAAACCAGTAGGTTATAAATGAGTGTCTTTAATATAAAAAAAAAACGAAAATCATGAGATTATGCGACGTAGGCACAAATTATAACACAAAGGTTTTCTTCCCAAATCCCAGAAGTTGATTATGAGGAAACGTATTCCCCGTAGTGGATGCGATAACCTTTAGATGTTTAATTGGCCTCGCAATCTCAGAAGGACTTCATATAAGACTTATGGTTGTCTTGACCGAGTAAATGTACGGGACATTAGAAAACAACATCTACTGAAAATCCTAGAAGGATTTAAAATGCCCGAAGCATTCATATCATTACCCTGAGATGTGTGCTATAAACATGAATGCGATCTTTATATAGTCTCAAGAAAACCGATCGTATGTGGTACAATTGACGTAGTATAAATTTTGAAAAAGAGGGGTATAAGTTTGAAAAAATCAGCCATGTCTATTAATCAAAGTTTCACTTTTAAAGTTCATTATAATCGCAGTTTACAGTGATGATCAAAGTATCATCGAGAGACTCTGTTGAACTAGTAGAGTAAGAATTTTTAAATTTAAGATCTTGACATGGCCAAATTATTCCTCGACCTAATGTTCGAGTATATACTTGTCCATAATTAAACTACATCCAGAAGATGTTAACATATTCTAATATGGACAAAGTTTGTCCGTTAAGCACACCTATAATTGTCTGGCCGCTAAACATACGCAAATATCCTTACTTCCCCCAAGAAGAGGGCGAAGAAGTACTTGGTCCAGAAGTACCGTACTTAAGCGCGATCGGGGATCTAATGCATCTCTTGTATATCACAAGACATGATATTATGTTTAAGTATATGTGCTAGCGAAATATAGTTCTAATCTAACATGTTGCACTCTTTTTCCCTTCACTAAGTTTTGTCCCCTTGGGTTTTCTTAGTAAGGTTTTTAACGAGGCGACGTAACTGATCCAGTAGCATCAGTTTATCTTATAGGTCCCGAAGTACTGATTTAACATCATCTGGAAGTAAGCTGTTAATTATATATAATACGCTCTGCACTCTTTTTCCCTTAGTTATGGTTTTGTCCCACTGAGTTTTTCTAGCAAGGTTTTTAATGAGGCATCATTATCAAACGTATTAAAAGATAAGTTAATATCTTTGTGGGACTCGAGACAAACAATTGTTTATGATGATGCAGGTTACTTATTATACTACACATAGCTTGATCTAAATTTGCATACAAAGGTACACCAATTTCATGGCAATCAACAAAGTAGATATTATCATGGACCAAAGTTGATCAAAAGAAGCCCGACTACACTATATGAAGACCATGCAGCATGCATCGCTCAAATCAATTAAGACTACAACAAAGATCAAGTCAATCAGTTACCACAGAAAATTACACTCCAAAGACCGGAAGATATATGTTAAATTGAGGGGGAGTATTATACACGATGTACTATTTTTCCCTTAACTAAGTTTTGTCCCACTGAGTTTTCTTAGTAAGGTTTTTAATGAGGCAGCATAACTGATCCTGCAGTATCAGTTAGTATCGGTCATGAAGTACCGAGACAACATTATCTAGTAGTATAATGTTGATAGTGTATAATATAAAATGCCCGAGGAAGAGTGTTATAATATCAGACTATTTTAGGCACATCCCAATATGTATGGGCTTTGGGATTTTCCTATTGTATCTCTATATAATATATTGTATGGATGAATTATCAGATGAATGAATGAAAATCAGTTTCACTCTCTCACTTTCTCTCTTATTTTTATCAAAAGGAAAATTTAAAACTTCAATTTTTGCACCTTTTAATTAACCCTCTCCAAAATCTAAATAGGAAATTTGTAAGAACCATTAAACGGTAACCCATTTATTAACAGTGTCATGTTCGGATTAACCGTTTTATTAACGAATCATGTTCGGGTTAACCTGTTTCATAAAACGGGTTAATTAGTCGATCCAAAGCCTAATTATTTTCTAGTGGTGTTTCATGCCATGTCAGAAATTGTATCCTCACGTGACGTATTCGTGGCCATCATCTCTGAACCACATTTTAACTTATACTCTCAGTTTTTATGATTTATTTTGATGTAAAATTAAATTTTCTAATTTCAGATAAACATTGTGTTATAGAACAATCTAAATTGCAGTCAATTAACAATTCAAGACATTAACTTTTCTAAAGTATATGAAACCATTACATCAATTAGGGTCCCACATATAATGGAGATGTAGTTTAGTTGGTAATTACATGTAGGTGAATGGCAACGTCGTACTTTTTTACATGGGTTGAATAAAAACAACTTTTTATAAAATAGCAGTTTCTATTAAGATTTAAGAATTATAAATAATAAATAATAAAGATTTAAGAATTATAAAATTGTATTTTAAAATAAGATATAATTAAAATTTTATTCTTATTTAGTAATTTTTAATAAAATATTAGAATAACTTTTAGATATTTAATTATTTAACACCATCATTGTTTAATATGAGAAAGAGACGGAAAACAAAAATCTAGACTTCAGCAGAATTCGACACGTAGTAAGTATAGTTATTCATTTGTTATAATATAGGTTAGAAACCCGGTATATATTACACAGGGTGAATAAATACAATGTTATATATAATTAGTAATAAAGATATATATATATATATATATTACATATTTATGACATATTACATAGTTTTTTAATACAAATTTTAGAAACTTTATATAGTTATTTTCTAAAAATGTTTTATAAAAAGAATGAAAGAAATGTTTAAATTGTAAAAATGTTTTATAAACATGCCTAAACGTTTTATAAAAGTAATGATATAAATCATTATTATTTAATAGGAGAGAGAAAAGGGTAACAAAAATTATAATTTTTTTTAAAGAAAGTTGTATAATTAATAGGATAGAGAAGCGGGAAAAAAATGTTAAGAATGAACATGGAAATGACAAGTGTCCACCAAAACTTTTATTTATTATATAATATAGATATAAATATGCATATCCACAAAGGCTACAATTATAAGTTCATAACAACAAACATGAATTTTGAGATAGACATGCGATTTCTTCTTCTTCTTCTTCCTCTTCCTCTCGACGATCTTTTATTTCCTTATTCTCACTACATTTATGCCATTTTCACCATCTTCCTTCTCTTTGTTTCCATCAAAATCCCTATCCGCGTACAACTATCAACTAGCTCTGTGGTTCATTTTCAAGCCATAGACTTGTCAGTTTCAGTGACAACATGCTTCTTGTGTTTGAGCTTCATGTCAGCACGAAACTTTTGGATTGTCAACCCCATTCTAATCTTATGCATGTCTCGTTGGGATGACTTACTTTTTAAACTGCTAAAATTATGTTTTTGATGGTTATATCAAACCCTTGAAGCTATTCATATTGTAGAGTTTCTTTGCATTTTCAATAGTTGTCGCGGGGAACAAGCACAAGTAATTACTCAGCAGCATCGTGAGTTAAGTGTAGAGGCATATGACAAAGAAGCACATATAGAGGCATATGACAAAGAAGCACATATAGAATTATAGATGATCAACATCAACAAGAGTTAATTGGAGAATTATACGAATTAGCATAAATGAAATATTAAATAGTAATAAAGCCTTTAGTCAAGAGCCATGTAGAGAAGAAGCACAGAAGATTATTTGATTGGCTTTTACTTAAATATTTCTATTTCAAGTGTTGTACTAAAAATACAGTTTTTAGACACTTTTCGCGTAATTATAATTTTACATTTGAATTAGCATTGTCCCATGAATAATCACCAAGAATATATAAAATTATATGACAACGGTTCGAAATAAAATAAATACAATATTTAAAAAGAAAAAAATATACAATAAATTAAACTAATCTAGATGAATACTCCGTCACTCTAGTTTAGTGTTTAGACTAATTCACGATTACTTCGTACCTTAGTTCCACACATAACACATAATCACATAATCATATAAATATTTTGACTAGGTACGGGTCCAGTTTACTTACTATAATTTCGGGTCGTTTCCTACACTTGTTCCTCGCTTAAACGTATTTCCGAACTCGAACCACACTCTTAACGCACCGCACTCGTACTTTAACTCACCGCACCGGGTCTCTTGCACGTTCTCAGAGGTGTATGAAAGTGGTGTAGTTGTTTGTGTGTTTCAAAATGAACGGCCTAATGCATCTATATATAGGTTGTTTTTGACACCCGTAGCGGACCGCTAAGTAGGTCGGTAGCGGTCCGCTACCGCCCTAACTCACGCAAGTCATCTGCCACGTGTCACGCTCTTGTTGCCCGGACCCTTTTTGCGGCTAGCGGACCGTTACGCGCCCTGGAGTGGTCCGCTGTAGGGCTGAGTCAGCAGGCACGCATCTGCCACGCGTCATTCCCTTATCATTCCCTTTCTCTCCATGTAGCGGACTATGAGAGAACCCGGTAGCGGTCCGCTACCGTCCCAACTTTCAGATTTTTGCACTTTTAGTTCCTGGACTTTGGACTATTTGCATTTTAGCCCCTGTACTTTATATTTTTTTGAAAATTGAGGTGTTACAAATACCTATTTATACAAACATATGTGGGCAAAATGGTCCAAAAAAGTCCCTAAAACGGTAACAAGTGACTATAAATCCATTTAAAAATGGGTAGTTTTTTAATTGCAACGTTAAAAAAACCGGTATGACTCCTTGATACCCCAAATCGGTTCCAAACCTATGGTTTTTTTCAACCTTAAACCAGTTATCCGTATATCCGTTACAAACTAGTTACGATTTCGATTAATAGCCGGTTACAGTTATAATAACCGGTTTTTTTTCAACTCTACTTTAGAGTTTAGAGTTCAGATTATAGAACACTAACTAGTAATTGTACCAACGCTTCGCGGCGGGAGCGTGATCGTTTTTTCCCCGCATTAAGCGGCAGGATTTTGGTCGTTATGCGTTCGACGCGTCGAAAACTATAAATGTGAGCACAGATTATACCAAAACACATACAACGATGTTTATCGCTCATAAAGGAAAAACGTCAAAGTAGCTTAACTCTTTTGAAATAAGGGTGCATCGGGTTGGTTTGCGGGTTTTTCAGGTTGGTATTTTTTTTTGTTAAAACCACAATTCGAACCGAACCACATTTGAGGAAACCTAATCCGAACCTAAAACCACATTGTAAATCGGTTTGGTTTTTGGTTTGAACCAAATAAACAGAATTAGCTAAAAAAAATTTCTTTTTTTTTTTACTTTTGGGTAGATTAGTTAGCTACAAATAGTTAGCTACAAACTTTGATGCATCCTGAATGCTTATAGCAAATTGTCAAAAACCAAAGATTAAACAAGTAATTTCTATAACCAAACAAACTTGGAATACGAGTTGGAGTGTTGGACTGCATCATCAGGTATTCAAGTTAGGTTAGCACATTATGTTTTATGGATTTAGGCTAAGATATGGGCTAAAAGAAATGTTTTTCAGTTTTTTGGGCTTTTCGGGTTGAACCGAATTGGAAATTCTCAAACCTAATCCGAACCGAAAACCTAGTTACATATTTGGTTTTCGGTTCCAACCCGAACCCAAAACCAAATATGTAATTTGGTTTGATTTTAATCGATTTTGATTCGATTCAGTTTTTATTACTTCGGTTAGCAATCAAATATTGAACACCCCTGTTTTGAAATCCATTTTATTGACGTCCGCAATGAGTTTTCAATTTCAGAAGTATATGGGCCGGAATCCTTTCAATAGCTTCCATGGGCTGAAATTTCATTTATAGAAGCTTTCCATGTCTACAAATACCAAAAATGGTTCACGCACACACTCTCTTTTATAGAAATTTATAGAATTTCATATGGATTCAGAAGTATATAAAAATACCAAAAATTTATAGAAATTTCATATGGGCCCAATTTAAGTGTGGGTTATTTCTTTATTTTGTTTTTGTGGGCTTTGATGACAAGGGTATTTGGACGATTTGTAGTTAAATAGCAAAATTCTAAGTACCTCATCATCTTGTTTACTCTCTTTTTCAACATTTCACTAATTGGTCAAGAACATGTATTTGTTTGCTTTTGGTGAAATTTATTACACATTAGTTACTTGGATGCAGATTGGTCGCTACATTTTTTTCACCAAAATACCACCTAACATTGTATTTGCAAAGATTTAAACTCACACAATTTTTATAGGGGCAAACACCATACCACTAGACCATTAGGTCATGAGTTGATTGGTCGCTAGGTACATGCCCTCAGTAGTTTTTTTTTTTTGTTTTTTAACCCCTTTAAAATATGATGTTTATAAAACCCGGGAGCTCCGTCAGATCATTGCTAGTTTGTCGGAAGAGATACGAGAGCTTCGTTTCGACCAATCACGGTCCTCGCAATTAACTGTTTTTTTTAAACACAAATAATGTAATAATTTTTGTTATTAGTAAAAAATTTTAATCTATGCATGTTTTATTTGTTTATTTATTTTGAATAATAATAATAATAATAGTAATAATAATAGTAATAATAATAATAATTTGCTTTAAAAATTAAAAAGAAATCAGCGATGGAAATCCGTCGCAAATGTCAAAACTGGCCAAGATAGATCCGTCGCATATATGAATTCTGGTCGGAGAAATATCCGTCTGAAATCCTTTGGTAATCCGTCACAAAATTACTTACAGTATTCCGTTAGAAAACGAATTTTCCACGAGCAATTTGCTGACAGACCATTACCGACGGAAACCCATCGCAGACGGAAACTTTCGTCGGTCATAATGTTGTTTTGTTATAGTGGTAATATACTATTTAACTATTTATTTGTCTCAAGGATTCATTTTTTTTACCGTTGATTGCAATATCTTGCTTTGTTAGTTTCGTATATTTTGAGTTTAAATATTATAATTAACTTGACTAGGTAATATACTATTTAGCTACCATCGAGTCTTTTGGTTAAGTGGTAGCCTCATGACTTTTCAAATGAAAAGTCATGAGTTCGAGTCTCGCTTGGCCAAAAGTGTTTCAGGTTGAGCAAGAGGTTTTCTCAGTTATGGGTTTTCTCCTGGGTGGTGTGGGGCCGGGTCACCACGCTTTTGTTCTTCAGGATGAAGGGTGATTCGTTTGCCAGGTGTTCGGGCCTTTGCTGTTAAAAATAAAATTAAATACTATTTAGCTGTTTGTTTATTCATCTCAAGGGTTTATATTTTTTTACAGTTCAATATAATATTATGCTTTGTTAGTTAATGCTTTGAGTTTAGAGATTATAATAATTAACTTGACTATGCAATATAGTTTATTTATCTCAAAACATATGTTATTGAAGAGGTTATTTCTTGTATAGATATTAAAGTTGAGAACTATATTTTCGTATTTCATTACAATAAAAAATTTATTAGAACTAGTATTATTATATTAATAAGGGTGAAGGGGGTATTTACCCATTATTTACCAAAATTGTCCAATAGAATTCTACCACCTCAAAACTACTCATTTACTCAGATTTCATTGGAAACACCACCACCTCAAAACTACTCATTTACTTAGATTTCATTGGAAACACCCTACTCATTTACTCACCAACTTTTTTAAAAAAAATAAACATTTAAATAAAAATAGTCAATTTCATTAAATAAAAATTAACATAATACAATTAAAAACCTATAAATATAAAAATAAAAAGCCTACAAATAAAAAAAAAACTACAAAATTAACAAAAAAAATAAATCTTGCTTTATTAATCTTGAAACATCAAATGTCAAAAAACATGCAACATCATTATTTTTTTAGTTATTTGGTGGATAAGGAAGGCAGGTGTCCAATATTTGTGGTGGATAAGGAATGACTGAATGAGGTCAGGTGGGAATGTGGGATACTCGGCCCGAGTAAATTTACTCGACTAGTTTACTCGATTACCATACTTGAAACATTGGGTGTTCCCCATTTATCTGATCTCCCTCTCTTCTACCCGGTCCAAGCCGGGTATGGTGCTCCCTTCACCCTAAGGGTGATGGGGGTCATTAACCCATCTACTCATTTACTCACCAAAACTGTCCAATAGAATTCTTTCACCTCAAAACTACTCATTTACTCAGATTTTATTGGAAACACCCTACTCATTTACTAATTTACTCACAAACTTTTTTTTTTATAAATAAACATTTAAATAAAAAAACATACTTTTTATTAATTAAAGATACAAAAGACAACTAAAAATAACAAAATACAATAATAAGCTACAAAAAAAATAAACGAGAAATTAAGCATAATCGTCTTCCGAATCACTGTTGGCCCACTCCGGTAGTTTAGCGAAATGTTCAACAAGATCATATCGTATTCTAAAGTGTGTCTCTTGATCCCGTAATTCATTAGTTACAAAAATATATGGGTGAAAATAATGATTTGTTTTAAAGAGAAAAGTGAGATATATATATAGATGAGAATTAGATTTTTTTTTAAAAACCCTCACCCCCAACGGCTCAATCCCACCCACCACACCCGAGTAAATTAACTCGGCCATTATACCCGGTCTCCTACTCGGTCTCCTACTCGAAAGGTAAGGGGCGGTGTACCCATTTACTCGATTCCAATTTTCCCTACTCGATTGTGTCCGAGTATCCTGCCCCCATCACCCTAAGGGAGGTGGGAGTGGTACCCTTCCAACCAAACTACCCTCCCAAATTACATCAATTAGGATATGCCACCTCAATTAGCCAAAGTACCCTCCCAAAGTACCATCTAAGGTGGGAGTGGTGCCCTCCAAGTTCCCTCCAACCCTCTTATTTTTTTTTAATTTAAACAAATTAATAACAAAATTAAAAAACTAAAAATTTAATTAATTAACTAAAAATACATAACAATAAATAAAAAGATAATACAAAAAAGTAATTATTAAATATAAGTTCATCTAGTCTTCGTTTTCATCCAAATCCGGGGTGTTTCTCGCAATATGTTTCACGAGATCAAATCGAAGTCTAATATGTGTAGCTACATCGTCGAAACCTATCTCGAAACGTCGCTTCTCCGTGTGTTGGGTTTTCGTCGAAATAATCTCTTTTTATATTATGTAGAGCATGTTCACGATCACGGCGTACATACGTCCTTGATGATGTAGTTGTGTCTTCCTCTTCGGCTTGGGCGGTAATATCACTTAGAAATTGCATACTATCGCCGCCGAACACGAAGTCGAGCGAGTCTTCCAATGAATCTGGTGGGAAGTATAACGTACGATTCATATTTTGGTTGAGTGGATACAAAAGAAATGATTTATATTTAGAAATAATGTATTTTTTGTGTAGCGAGTAAAATGATTGGGTATGTATTTATAGGGGTAAATTAAATTATCTTTTTTTTAAACGGCTATATTCTATTACCATTCTCCAACTTTCGACGGGTTCAACAAGCCGCCAACCCAAACCGCCAACCCATACCCGCTGAAGCCGCCAAAGATGCGACGGTTTACCCTCTTACCCGCTGTTACCCGCCTGCCAACCCGCCCTCCACTCCCACTCCCACTCCCTAAGTATTAAACATTATATGTTAATTCGTATGTCTCTTTCGTTATCCTTGTAATAGGTGAAAACCCAACTTTCAATTGCATGTTTGCTCCTTATAATTACAAAATTAAAGGAGAATATTTGTCAGCAAATTTGGCCACATTAAGGGGTATTTTGTCAACAAAATGGGGTCATTCCTCTTGTTTGAATAGACCGATTATTCAGTCATTTAGGCTTTTATATGAATATAAAAAGGAAAATTTAAAAATTAAAATATAAAAACTTTAATTTTAGCACCTTTTATTTAACCCTCTCTAAAATTTAAATAGGAACTTTTTTAGGAACCGTTAAACGGTAACCCATTTATTAACAGTGTCATGTTCGGATTAACCGCTTTATTAACGAATCATGTTCGGGTTAACCTGTTTCATAAAACGGGTTATATTAGTTGATCCAAAACATAATTATTTTCTAGTGGTGTTTCATACCATGTCAGAAATTGTATCCTCACGTGACATATTCGTGGCCATCATCTCTAAACCACATTTTAACTTATACTCTCTGAGCTTTTATATATGATTTATTTTGATGTAAATTTAAATTTTCTAATATCAGATAAACATTTGTGTTATAGAACAATCTAAATTGCAGTCAATTAACAATTCAAGACATTAACTTTTCTAAAGTATATGAAACCATTACATCAATCAGGGTCCCACATATATATAATGGACATGTAGTTTGGTTGGTAATTACATGTAGGTGAAGGGCAACGTGTACTTTCATATTGCTCTATATTGTATACTAGTCCCCTATTACGCGACGAGAGTTTGATAGTTATCGGTTCAGCTCGTCTACGTGGATAAAACTTACGTCGAAATACAGACTCGCTATAACTTACGATACAAAAAAAAAACTCGGATCGCTGACAAAAAAAATAAACAAAGCCGTGCATCCCGTTTAAAAAAAAGTTAACGAACGAAATTTATTACAGCAAAACGAAAATATTATAAAATCAAATGGGTTAAAATCGTATATTAGCAAATTTATAAAAAACCAAAGTTTTGAAGAAAAAATAAAAAATATAAAAAGCTCTTATAGTTTACTAAAAAAATAAACCCATTAAACTTTTGTTGCAATTTTATAAGAAACCAAACTTGAGGAAAAAAAGAAACTAGAGTTTACTCTATTGAACTTTTGTGGCAAATCAATAAAAAAAAATTGAGTAAAAAAAAATATTGTGAAACCTCACTATTCAATCGCATGGCCTTGCAATTTTATAAAAAACCAAACTTGAGGAAAAAAAGAAACTAAAGTTTACTCTATTTGTTTTGCGACAAATTTATAAAAAACAAGAACTTTTGAGTCAAAAAAAAATTGTGATACCTCACTATTCCTGTGGCAAATATACAAAAAAGTAAAATTTTGAGTAAAAAAAAAAGTTTGTGAAACCTGACTAATAAAAAACCAAAGTTTTAAAGAAAAAATAAAAAAGCTCCTGTAGTTTACTAAAAAATAAACCCATTGAATTTTTGTTGCAATTTTATAAAAAACCAAACTTGAGGGGAAAAAAGAAACTAAAGTTTACTCTATTGAAGTTTTGTGACAAATCTATAAAAAAAAAGAATTTTTGAGTAAAAAAAATTGTGAAACCTCCCTATTCAATCGCATGGCCTTGTAATTTTATAAAAAACCAAACTTGAGGAAAAAAAAATTAATGCTTACTCTATTAAAGTTTTATGACAAATCTATTAAAAAAAAACTTTTGAGTCAAAAAAAAGTTGTGATGCCTCACTATTCTTGTGGCAAATCCATTAAAAAGAAAACTTTTGAGTAACAAAAAAGTTTGTGAAACCTGACTAATAAAAAACCAAAGTTTTGAAGAAAAAATAAAAAAAGCTCCTATAGTTTACTAAAAAAATAAATCTATTGAACTTTTGTTGTAATTTTATAAAAAATCAAACTTGAGGAAAAAAAAACTAAAGTTTACTCTATTGAAGTTTTGTGGCAAATCTATAAAAAAGATTTTGAGTAAAAAAAATTGTGAAATCTCACTATTCAATCGCATGACCTTGGAATTTTATAAAAAAACCAAACTTGAGGGAAAAAAGAAACTAAAGTTTACTATATAAAGTTTTGTGGCAAATCTGAAAAAAAAAAAAAAAGAACTTTTGAGTAAAAAAAATTGTGATACCTCACTATTCTTGTGGGAATCTAATAAAAAAGAGAACTTTTGAGTAAAAAAAAAAGTTTGTGAAACCTGACCATTCAATCGTACGGCGTTTAATATGTCAATAATATGCATATCCACAAAGGCTCCAACTATAAGTTCAGAACAATAAACATGAATTTTGAGATAGACATGCGATTTCTTCTTCTTCCTCTCGCAAATCTTATAAGTCAAAAAAAAAATTGTGATACCTCACTATTCTTGTGGCAAATCTATAAAAAAGAAAACTTTTGAGTAAAAAAAAAAGTTTGTGAAACCTGACTAATAAAAGACCAAAGTTTTGAAGAAAAAATAAAAAATAAAAAAAGATCCTATAGTTTACTAAAAAAATAAACTCATTTAACTTTTGTTGTAATTTTATAAAAAACCAAACTTGAGGAAAAAAAAACTAAAGTTTACTCTATTGAAGTTTTGTGGTAAATCTATAAAAAAAGAACTTTTGAGTAAAAAAAAATTGTGAAACCTCACTATTCAATCGGATGGCCTTGCAATTTTATAAAAAACCAAACTTGAGAAAAAAAAGAAACTAAAGTTTACTCTATAAAGTTTTGTGACAAATCTATAAAAAAATAGAACTTTTGAGTAAAAAAAATTGTGATACCTCACTATTCTTGTGGCAAATCTATAAAAAAGAAAACTTTTGAGTCAAAAAAAAGTTTGTGAAACCTGACTATTCAATCGCACGACGTTTAATATGTCAATAATATGCATATCCACAAAGGCTCCAATTATAAGTTCAGAACAACAAACATGAATTTTGAGATAGACATGCGATTTCTTTTTCTTCCTCTCACCAATCTTATTTCCTTGTTCTCACTACATTTAGGCCATTTTCACCATCTTCCTTCTCTTTGTTTCCATCAAAATCCCTATCTGCGTACAACTAACAACTAGCTCCATGGTTCATTTTTAAGTCATTAGTGAAATAATCAACAAGACTCTATATACAATTGTTACATTAGGAAACATTCGACCTTTTTCAAATAATTTAAAACATTGGTTTGATAGTTTCACTAGGTAATAATGTGTCAAATAACTTTAACTTCATATAAAGTTCATTAACATCAATATCTGATCTTTCATTATACTTGAGTTATTTTGCCATCCATATGCGTAGTTTCCACTATTCATGGGTTACAAGTGTTGAGTATTAATTGAGCAGTTATGAACCAAGTCATAATTGAGCCGTTTTCAATGCCATTAAATCTTGTTTATCACAAGATTAATGTACAAATCGGTTTCTTGTCGTGTGAGCATAAAAGTGGACATATGGTTTCATTTTGAGATAATCACAACATGCTACAACATACACACAATAAACACTTTTTTTAAATTAGTAGGGGTGTGCATGGGTCGGTTTGGGTCGGTTTTGGAGGTAAAACCAAACCAAAAACTAAAAGTTCGGTTTTGGGTTTTTTAAAACCGTTCGGTTTCGGTTTTTGGTTTTTGTTTTTTACAATGGGTTCGGTTCGGTTTCAGTTTTAAAACCAATTGGGGTTGAATTTTTTGAGGTAAAAGAAAAATAGCACAAAATATTGAACTCGGATTTGACATTTTGAGCCTAAATTTTTTCTATTAACTAATGATTATAACACATTTGAGCGTAAATATTTTGGGATACAAAAATTATTAGTTTTCTTAAAAAATACCCAACATAAAAAATAAACATTATAATCTATAAATTCAATAAATATAAATAATAACATACTATTAATGCAAATATGTGTAACACAAATATGTATACACTTTTAACATAGAAGCACACAGCACAATATACTATATATTATGAAACGTGCATGCACACAATATATAATTAAAACATACGTATATGTTCGGTTCGGTTCGGTTCGGTTTTTTCGGTTTTCAAAAGATACAAAACCGAAACCAAACCGTAATTTTCGGTTTTCAAAAAATACAAAACCAAAACCGTCGGTTTTAGTTTGGGTCGTTTTTTCGGTGCGGATTTTTCGGTTAATTCGGTTTTTTACTCATCCCTAGAAATTAGTGAGGAGCACTCTCTAACCATTTCACCACCATTCTTCACCAACTTCTTCTTTTCCACAAACACGATAACACCATTTCCCTCTACAACATTGGGCGTGTGAGTCATCTCTATAGTACATGCTTTGACTTTAGTTTGTTCGTTCTTACAACCATTGATACTACAAGAATGCGGTTGAAGTTCACGTTGAAGACTCGAGGTTTGAATCAATAAATAATTTTTTATTTATTTATTATATTCTCTGTTTTTTTTAAGACTCTAGATTTCCATAGTGCTTTGGATTTAGTATCTTCTCTATTTTTTTTTTGTTATATTTAATATTTCTTAAATATTGATAACAATACATAACTTATAGTTAAGATATATACAATCAACAGTAACACAAATATAATCATGATGAACTAAACAAACAACTAATTATTATTTAGAGTAAATATCGCTTTTAGTCCATGTGGTTTGGTCTGTTTAACTCTTTTAGTTTAAAAATGAATTTTTTAACATATTAGCCCCTGAGTTTACATTGTTTTAACCATTTCAGTCTCTGCTACAAATCTGTTAACTTTTCTGTTAAGTATAGGGGCATTTTAGTAATTTTTTTCCTAATTTACTAGTTTGACCATTTCAGTCCAATAAAAAAAATTTAGTTTTTTGATATTTTTTTTTTACTTATTTAAAAACGTTTTTTTAACCTTTTTAAAGTCATTGTTTTAGTTTTTTTTCTTCTTAAAAACGTTTTTTTTTTGAACTTTTTAAAAACGTTTTTTAACGTTTTTAAAAAACATTTTTTTTAGTTTTTTATAAAAATGTTTTTTTAGCTTTTTCATAAAATGTGCGGTTAATGGAAACGTTTTAAAACTAAATTTCAAAAGGATTAAAAAACACTTTCTCTAAAAAATAAAAGAGAAATCTTTCTAAAATAAATTTAAAAAAATATACATTCTTAAAAAAGTTTAAAAAAAGTAATAGTTAAAAAAACATTTTATGAAAAAGCTAAAAAACTAAAAAAATGTTGTTAAAAACGTTTTTAAATTTTTTTAAAAAAGACGTTTTATGAAAAAAAAACTAAAAAAACAATTTTAAAAAAGGGTTTAAAAACGCTTTTAAATAAGTAAAAAAAAATATCAAAAAACTAAAAAAACTTTTTATTGGACTGGAATGGTTAAACTAGTCCCTTAGAAATAAAATTACTAAAATGCCCATATACTTAATAGAAAAATTTAACAGAGTTAGTAGCAGTGACTGAAATGATTACAAAAATGAAAACTCCAAAGCTGATATGTTAAAAGATTCATTTTAAGATTGAAAGGGTTAATCAGGACAAACCATAAGGGCCAAAAACAAAATTTACTCTATTATTTATTAGCTAGTTACCAAAAGGCTTATAGCCAAGGGGTATTTGGGTGTGTACAAAGGGACAGAGGCGTACCTACCTTGTTGGTATGGGGGTAGCCGCCCTCCGTAAAAAAAATTTAGTATTATATACGCGATAAAATCACGAGTGCCCCCGTAAAATTTTACAAACGCCCCCCATGAACTTTCGAAACTGATCCCATAAATTTTGAAACCGACCTCTAAGAAAAACCAAATTAGAAATTTATAAGTTTTCAAATATAAATAATTAATCTCAATTAAACACTAATATAATAGTTTATATAAAATAAGAACTACCTAATTAAATTACATGTTTATGATTTTAGGCTTAAGCCCAATCTCAAATTTCAAATTCAAATTTTAACTTTTAAGCCCATTAGCCAAACCCAATCTCAACCCAATTCCCAAATTCAAGTTTTAAGTCCACCCTAATTCTAATAATCAAATATTGACTTAGTAACTAAAACGACACTTATCTTAAAAAAAGGAAGCGCCGCTGCACTGCACCGAAAAATGAAATATTGTATTTGTTATATTGAAAAAGACTTGCTTAAGAACGTCTCTCTAGATAACGTTATGGCTAGATTTCAAAAAAATGAAAACCCGTAGAGAATAACTTTAGATATATTGTATTTTCATTATGCATTTTGTAATGACGTTTGAAGTACTTTTTGTTGATTTTATGAAATTTAGTTTCATTATCTTTTTTTATATGACTCGAACCGATTCGAACCAAATTGACCGAAAAAAATTATTATATAGTGCCTAATCAATCGACCCCAAAAATTTTCGACCCCATGAAAAAATTTTCTGGGTCCACCACTGCATAGGGATGTCCCTCTTTATGAGGTTATGGGTTCAAGTCTCATTGTGAACATTGGTGCAGATTTAATAGTAGAATTAAATGAGTGTATGTGTTTTCCGTTCTAAAAAAAACTTATTAACTAGTTATAAAAAACTATATAGTAATTATAAATAAATAACAAAAAAAAAACCAGTGATCAACTAATTAACAATTATGAGAATCAAACAAACAAAAAGAGTAATCGTCGATAACAAAATATATGTAGAAGGGGTTGATGGAAAAATAAAATAAAAAGGTGTAATGAATTGGTTAAAAAAAGAGTAAACTTCGTTTTTGCTCCCTGTGGTTTGATCATTTTAACCCTTTTGCTTTAATAGTTTGAAAATGGCCATTTTACTTTCCGTGGTTACAATTTTTACTCCATTATGCTCCCCGCCCCCTAACTCCGTCTATATTCCCTGTTAAATGTTACCCATGTGCCCCTCACATGAGGGGCATATCCGTCTTTTCCCTTTCAAATAAAATTTAACTAGGGTTTTCCCTTTCACATTCGATCGTTTCAAGCAAGCAACTCTGGTGGTTCAAAGTACATCAGTCAAGTAACCCCGGTGGGTCAAAGTGCAATTAAAAGCTAACGAGACATGTGGCAATTACCCTTAGCGGAGAGGGACGGAGGTAAACACGGTTAAAAGTTACCAGCGGAATTTCAATCTGAACACTACCAGTGAACTCGATGAGTCGACGGTGAATCAGATCATAAAACCTAGATATGGAGTTGCTGATATTGTTAATGGATCTACTACTATGAACTCCGGTAAAGCCGCTTCGATGTTTGGACATACCGTCGGTCATTATACGTTCTTCCCTGGGCAGCCGGGGTGGCCACCACGGCCATGATTTGACCTACGCGTTTGATCCGAGAAATCAACTTTCTGATGCCGTCAAGCTTGTTTTAGCTCACGCGTTTGCACCGCCTGCCAGATTGTTGCATCTAGACAAAGCTGAGACTTGGATTATTCGGGACGAAGATTTGATGATCGAGGAGAGGATTTCAAATCGGTTTTATGATGATCTAGAAGATGATTTTGAAAAGATTTGATGATGAACGATCTGTGTGGGAATTTTGGGTTTTAAGATTTTTAATTGTCTTTGAAAAGAATTTGAAAGGGAAAAGACAGAAATGCCCCTCATGTGAGGGGCACATGTGTAACATTTAACAGAGAATATAGACGGAGTTAGGGGCGGGGAGCATAATGGAGTAAAAATTGTAACCACGGGGAGCAAAATGACTATTTTCAAACTATTGGAACAAAAAAGTTAAAATGATCAAACCAAATGGAACAAAAACGAAGTTTACTCTTAAAAAAATGTAAAGAGTTGAAATTACACTCATTCATTTGTTAAGTATTTTTTTTTTCTATTCACACATTTTTTCTAGATAACAAGCGATCAAACTCTCAAAGATTGATTATTTATTCAAATGATTCTAATCAGGAATTACGAGAGAAAGAAATTGAAATACATGAAGATGAAAAATGAAATCGAATGAATTAGCAAGAACCCCAAATCAAACCCTAAATGCAGAAGCTAACAAACTGTTAACTTCTTTTTTACAACTAGCACCCCATACTATGAAGCAAATACAACTAAACCCTTCAAGTTGAACTTTGACGTATATGCAGAACACACCCCTGAACTTCTGCAGATGACTTTAAGACCTTTGACTTTCACTGCTGACTTCTGTTGACTTTCCACACAACAATTTTACAAAAAAAATTGAAACTACAAAGATTTAATAAATAACTTTTTCTATCACACCCATTTGTTTAAAACTCTATTCATCATCAAGTTCTTGATCCACAACACTCTCAGCATTATGTCAATGGCTACGTTTTGTCTTTTGGGGCTAAAATTCCACGGATGTGAACCCTTTGGATGCTATAATATATATAATGTGAACCCTTTGGATGTTATAATATATTATATACATACCGGTCAAATAAAGTTTTCAAGTATGGTGGTTTCTTTTGGTCCCACACAACATCAATTTGTGCCAAAAAGATACATGATGAAGAACTACGTAATTTAAGTTCGGTTTCTTTTGGTCCCACACAACATAGATTTTTGTCAAAAAACTTTTTTGGAATATGACTCGATCAAGAATTTACGAAGTTTAGTTTTGGTCCCACAAAACCTAAGTTTATTTCAAAGAACTTTTGAAGTATATATACATATACTCGATTATGATTTTACGAATTAAGTTAATTTTAAAGAAAACTTTTGGAATATATACATATACTTGATCAAGAATTTACGATGTTTAAGAATGATTTCTTTTGGTCGCACACAACAGCAACAAATTAAAACTTTTTGGAGTATATATAAATTCTCAATGTAAAGTTATATAACAAATAAACATACCCACTAATATTTCACAGAGTAGGTATAGAAGGATGAGATGGGAACAAACATTATCTCCATCCACAAGATAGAGAGGGTGCTTCAAGTTAGACACCTCGGCTCCCAAAAAAGATCATTTTTTTTACGATTTTTATGGTATATAACATATACCAATAGTAGAAGAGAAAAAGTGAGAGGAGAACATAAAAGAAAAGGGATCACCAACCACCTAGTAAGTAACTAGCATCGGCATCTAGAAAGAAAGACAATACAAAAATCGTAGGATAGGCCAACACACAAAGACTAAGAAAAGACTACATCCATACGCCCCCGTAAAAATCCTTAAACTTTTCCCCTCTTCTCCAAGAACTCCGATCACCGATCATGTCCTTTGAGATGTGCAAGTCTAACAATCCTGCTTAATCTGCTCATCACATGTCAATTTGGGTCTGCCTATGCTCCTCCTCCCCTCCATTGTGAGGGTTTCCACGCTTCTTATAGGTTTCTTCTTCTTTCTCATCTTCACATACCCAAACCATCTCAATCTCCCCTCCCTTATGATAGACAGACGACGGAACCGTTGGGAATCACCTAGACCCAGGCGGGTCGTTAAGATGGGTGAATCTGGTCCAAATGGATCCCCTCAACTTTTAACCACCCATGCATGCAAACATGCAAAGCAACCACTACTCTACTGCTATAAACATGTTATTTTAATTATGTTTTAATTCTATTTTAAATTTTAGTTCTGTTTTAATTCTATTTAATTCAATTTATTTCAATTTTCAGTTATTTCACTTCCCTCATTGTAGCTTTAGTGGTGAACCCATGTTCTCTTTTGTTTCCTATGTAACCCGTACCATTCATGGAGGAAGAGGTGGTGAATTTATCTAAGTTTTATTTATCTCTTGTTTTGAGAGTTGATGCCTATTGCTAACATAATCTTGGCCGATTAGGAGGTGATCTTTGGAATCTCACTTTGAATTGCGTGGTGTTTATGTATCCAAATTCATTCTTAGAGTGCCCAAAGTATAGATCTGAGTGATGATTTATGTATCTCGAATCTATTCTTTGCCTACCAATATACCATTACAATCAAATCCCGTCTAACATTCGAACACTTAGTCTGTAACACTTGTCAAAATTTGGTCCCAATTAGAGCAAGGAATAAACCACAAGGGTTGAAAGAGTAAATAGATCAAACCTCAAGGGCCAAAATTGAACTTTTGGGAAAAATAGGCGGTAACGGACCATCACCGTATGTAACAGTCCGTTACGGACCCAGAAAGGAATCATCAGGTGCTGCCACGTGTCTAAGTGACTCATGATGGTGAACTGACGTGTGTAACCCTATAACGGCCGTCACCCCATGTATCGGTCCGTTACGCCGTAAAACCCCCCCAAACACAACCGGGAGATGACACGTGTCATGCTGACTCGACACCCTAGTTCGGTGACGGACCTTCACCAAACCATAACGGTCTGTTACGGCGTGGCAGTGACGGGCCGTCACCCCTCATAACGGTTCGTTACGAGATTGATTCCAGCCATTAAATTGAGTTCAATTGATCGGCAAATCTATTCATCTCATTTCACAATCACTTTCCCAACTTCTTGGAATGAACTCGTTAACCTTTTAACGCGTCGCACCTTAGAAATATCTAACTTTTGCTTAAAAGACGCACTCTCGCTTAAACGCTCCTCCGCTTAAGGATAAACGCTAGGATTTTGAGGAATTTAGTCTAAGAGCTAGAGCTGCAGTGCTGCCCTCTTAGAGGCTATCTTTCCAAGTCCTTGTTGAACTCTCAAAAGGTGAATACGTTTAATGTGTTCAAAACTTACAAATGATTTTGTTTGTGAAAATGGCAAAACATGTATTAAATATTTTAATGCATAAAGGCTATGGATAAGCTTTCGAACCATAAGTATACGTATTATTTGATCAAATGGTGCACGTGTTACGAGTGAGATTCCCGTAATGGGGTTGGTTCTGACTCTGTAAGAAACACGTAAGACGAGGAAAACCGAAGCAGACATAAACCTAGGACAGGAGTCTCAGTAGTCGACTTGCAGAGTGGTCATACCAGTGTATACAGTGGATTGTACACTCAGATGAAATAGTCTGCTGAATGTGTAGACTGACCACAAAATTATGATTAAAAGCTTTAATAGTGTTCATGCTAAAATATATTGTGTTAGTTAAATGTATTCACCAGCTTTATCGCTTTCATTTTCAAAACGTTTTCAGGTAACAATGAATATTTTACTTGTTTGACGAGATTACCCGAAAGGATTTTGATTCCCTAGGCCCAATAGATAATATCGGGGACATACATACACACATACACACACATATATGTATATATGATTTTGGCAGGGTTATGTACTAAAAGGATTTCAACTCCCTAGGCACGGAGATAACTCTGCAATGTATACACAAGGCTAGGTGCCCAAAGGATAAACTCCCTAGATACAGTGCTGAAAGGATGATGATTCCCAGGCACTATATTGAAATGATAAATTCCTTACAAGTTGAGCATTTATGAAAGAAACGATCCAAATGATTTTCCGCTGCAATACTCTGATGTTCAAAGAAAAGAAATGAGAAGGTACCAATCGGTTTCGTACGCCCAAGATGTCCTGAAACCGGGGTGTGACAAGTTGGTATCAGAGCCACATGTTTCAGCGAATTAGATACAAGAATTAGTATCTAAGCTTTAACCTTTGATAACACATGTTTTAGCAAATTAGATACTTAGTTTAGTATCTAAGCTGTAACCGAAGTAAGAAAGAATGCCTACTAGGTGAAAGTAGGTAGATATATACTTGTACTTAGATACTTGTATCTAAGATTTAACGACTATTAGATAATAGTTATTATACTTACGTCTTTGTGAACGATCATCCTGTGAAACAAGAATAAAGGAAAATTCCTTATTTCCCAAGAACTCAGGAAATGTCGTTTATAATTCACTCGTTTGACCATTTGCCTTCCAAGCTATGTCATACCTAGCTTGACAACAAGTCAATCTTTCAAACTACTAGAATGCATAATATGTATATTCATTTCATCCATAACGTGAGTACTTATCTGCTTCATTTTTTAATATGTGTTCTAAATCATACATGTACATTCATTTCCACCAATTAACTCATGGCACATTACTTTTAAATCACCAATTGATAATGAGACAATTGCTATGATTCCAACTAAATCAATTTAAACCCATTTACCCAAGTGGCCCATTTGAAGGATTAACCCTCCCTTTTATCAAATTGAGTCCATTTATGCATATTCATACTAGATATCATTCGATGACAACAGCTAGGTTTATTATAATCTTATGCCCACTAGTTTAACCATTCTATTTTTAACAATTTATGCCAATCAAGTAAACATTGCAAATCTTTCAAATTCCCATTTTTATATTGGTTTAGGCATTTAATAAAACACTTTGTGGTCATGAACATCAATTCACCATTTTAATATCAATATGAACTCCCCTAACCCTTTTAATTGTCAATTATATCCACTTTCTATATTTTCGTAAGTTTAACTTAAGCACACAACCAATATCTCACTTTATCAAGTTAAACTTCAACATATAGGCGTTTATACCCAAAATCTTAACTTGGTTCATGGGGGCGAGCAAAAAACCGAAATAACCAAAAAAACCGCACCAAAAAAATTGAACCAAGCTAATTCGTAGGTCTTGTATCAAGATCCAAACAAAACCCTAAATCATGAATTTCATCATCAAAACATGGAAAATCACTTACCGGAGTCTTAGAAATTAAGGAAGGACGATAAAAACAAGCTTTAATTTTCTCAATTTGGAGTTTAATGATGAAATCGCCCCCCTCCTTCCCCTTTTTCTTTCTGTCGTCGCAAGTAAGGGGTTTGTCTTCCCTTCTTTCCCCTTATTCACTACTTCCTCTTTTTTTTATAAAAAAAATTCCTCAATTTTCTCTTTTAATCCCAAGTTTAGCACTACACCCATTTAGTGCTTGTAGTTTATGATTGATATAACTAACCCTAAACTTCAGACCGTTTGCACTCCTTAAATTTTAAGATTTGTTATAAACAACCGTGACTTTCATACTTTTATACAATTCCAATCTATTGAAGGTATCACCATGAAAAGACGTGATTCGTTAGAGTTCAGCATAGGAGACAAGGTGTTATTGAAGGTATCACCTTGGAAAGACGTGATTTGCTTCGAAAAAAAAAGGAAAATGAAGCCCACGTTTTATTGGACCTTTCAAGATCCTAAAACGAGTCGGACTAGTAGACTATCAGTTAGAATTACTAGAGGAGATGAATGGAATACACGGCGTGTTCCATGTGTCCAACTTACGCTAATGCCTAACTAATGAATCTCTGGTTAGACCTCTACAAGATGTGGAGGTAAACGAAAAATTAAAATTTATAGAGCAACCCTTACTAATCGAAGACCGACATATAAAGAAGTTGAAACATAAAAGACTAGTATTGGTCAAAGTAAGAGGGAACTACAACCGCGGTCCGGATTATACATGGGAACTGGAGTCAGAAATGAAGAAAAAAATACCCACACCTATTCCTGTAAAATCTCGAGGACGCGATTTAAATAAAGGTGGGAAAGATGTAACATCTGTCAAATTTTGATCCTAATTTTAGCAAAAATTAAACCCTGGGGGTTTAATGTGTAATTATATCAAAATCAAAGGATAAAAAAAATTAGAAAATTGGACGATAACGGACCGTCACTGCCATTAACGGTCCTTTACGGCTGAGGAAGGAATTGACCGGAGTAGGGGTGTTCAATATTTGGTTTCAACCCGATTAAACCGATAACCAAATCGAAACCGAAACCGTTTAAAACCAAACCGAATTACATATTTGGTTTTCGGTTTGGTTAAAACCGAATATGTAATTTGTTTTTGGTTTGGTTTAGGTTTCAAGATTTTGAATTCGGTTTGAACTGAAAAACCCGAATTATGTTATACACTTATACCACTATTTTAATCTATATTTTATAGTTAAACCAATTCATTTATATCAATAACCAATACTCATATATGAATTATAAATCATTATTTGATGAAAGTATGTTTTTGTGTAGATTTTCCTAAAATGTTGTGTTATTTAAACCGAATAAGTTATGGCTACCCAAAAGAAAAAAAAAGTATTTTTTTTTGCTAATTCGGTTTGTTACGTTCAAACCGAAAACCAAACCGAATTACAATGTGGTTTTAGGTTCGGATTAGGTTTCCTCGAATATGGTTCGGTTCGGACTGTGGTTTCAACCAAAAAAATTCCAACCTGAAAAACCCACAACCTGACCCGATGAACACCCCTAGACCGGAGAATGACACGTGTCCTGTGACTCATGATTGCGATCTTGCGCGTGTAACTCTATAACGAACTGTCGCGGCCTCGTAACGGTCCGTCACACCGCAAGTGACCGGCAGCTGACGTGTGTCAATCTGATTCGTAAACCCTAAAGCAGTGACGGACCGTCACCAACTGTAACAGTCCATTACGGCTTGGCGGTGACTAACCGTCACCCCTCATTACGGTCCGTCACGGACCTAAGTTTTTCCTATAAATAGAATTCAAATTCCTGTTCAATTCCTCACATCCCATTTCGGCTTTCCTGAGGTTTTGATCATATCTCAGTCCCACTATTATGAACCCACTTTAGTTTAACGTGTCGCACTCCCAGTTAAGCAACAAACACTTGGAAGAAACAAGTAGAACCTCCGCCAAAGTAAACCAAGGTTAGAAACAAGTGTAGAGGTGCTGCCCAACTAAGAAGAGGACTTTAGGAACTCTCAAAGCTTTTCAAAAGCTAAGATTATGTCAAGGTGAATACATGTTATAATTTTTAAATGATTTCAAAATCATAAACTTGTTTTGGTTTTATGATCTGACTGAAATGAACTACTAAAACCATTGGTTGCATAAGGTAGTTTACTATATAGCATTTAGGCCATAAGTTTACGTATGATTGGATCCAAGTTATACATGTGTTACAGATGAAACGCTGTAATGGGGCTAGTGTTACGGCTCGGTTGTTAACATCACGTAAAACACCGCTATCGCATGTGCGTACGGTTGTGGCTAACATAAAACACATATCATCCGAGAAAGTTACTAGTGTGATCAGTGGTTATACCTTTGGGTGAAATAGTCACACTGAATGTGTAAACTGACCATCCAAATATGGGCAAATTGTTTTATTTCTTCAGTTTAGTCAGATTTAAGCAAATATGTATTCACCAGCTTTTGCTGATATATTTTCAAAACATTTTCAGGTAACTAAGGATAAATTAGTTTGAATGAATTATGCTCAAAGGACGACACAAAGAAAAAGATGTCAGAAAGGAAAAATAAATTCCTAGACATCTACTATAACTGTTGGCTCTGTAATCCTTGGTTTGAAACAATGTTTTGTAAGATTCAGGGTGTGATTCCTTGTTTGGAATAAGATGAAATGTTTTGAGTTAGTGAAACTCTTAAATCATTTTCCGCTATGTATTTCAAACTCTAAGATTTATGAAAGCAAGTGTTACCTGTACCAACTGATGGTCGCACTACGGGGGTCATGAAAACCATGGTGTGACACTTATAAATGGAATCAAGCTCATCAATCATAGTTTTATTCTATGTAGAAGATTAATCACTACTAATAGCTTCATTATAAGAGGTTGGATCATTACACTTCCCTAAATCTAAATCAGCTTCATTAAGGTAGGTTACATAATCATCAAAATTAGTAGGCCTTTTGGACCTTGATGACCTCCTAAGTTGATTTTTCAGGTTTAACAGACTCATTAACAGGTTGAGGGATTTGCTCTTGTGTGTTTGATGTGGCTTCATTCTCAGGAATGTTCGGAGTTTTTGTGAGGAAACAGGAGGTGGTGTAGTGTCATGTACAAGAGGTCTCAGAAGAGGTAATGATAATGAGCCCATCCCCCTCCTTTTTCACTTCTTGGAAATCAAAGGCTTGACTTTCACTACTCCCACTAACCTTAGAGTTCTTTAGAAACTCAGCATGACGAGTTTCTACTATGCGAGTAACATGGGGCAATAGAATCTGTATCTCTTTGAACGTTCGGGGTAGCCTATAAAGTAACAACTTACAGTCCTCATGTCAAGTTTCTTTTGTAAAGGATTATAAAGCTTAGCTCCAGCATGACAACCCCATACTTTCATATACCGTAAGCTTGGCTTCCGTCCTATCCAAATCTCAAAAGGAGTCTTAGGGACATATTTAGAACGAACCCTATTTAGTATATGAACGATTGTCTTTAAGGCCTCGGTCCATAAAAATTTAGACAACTTTGAGTTTGCTAACATACTTCTTATCATATCCTCAAGTGTCCTATTTTTTTCTCTCAGCAACGCTGTTCTGCTGAGGAGTACCCTGCATGGTAAATTGGTTCACTATCCCGTGTTTTTTACAAAAAAATAAAAGAAAGGACATGGAGCTTGACCAATATTTTTATGTTGACCATAATACTCTCCACCTCTATCTGATCTCACTACCTTTATATTACGACCAAGTTGATTTTCAACTTCAGCCTTAAAGGGTTTTAAACATATCAGGTGATTCAGATTTTTCTTTAATCAAGTACAAGTACATATACCGAGAATAATCATCAATGAAAGTAATATAAGACGCATGGCCAGTTATGCCTGGGGAAAAAGATCCACATATATCAGTATGTATGAGTTCTAATAATCCAAAACTCCTGGTGGCACCTTTTTTATTCCCATTTGTCTTTTTCCCTTTAATGCATTTAACACATGTTTCAAAATCACTAAAATCGAGATTTGGTAGTACACCATCCTTCACGAGTCTTAACATTTTGTTTCGTGAGATGTGGCCTAAACGTTGATGCCATAACATGGATGATTTCTCCAAATCACGTTTTCAATTGTTTATATTCTCATTAACATTATATGACAACAGTAATTTTGAAAAGTCATCATCTAGTTCTAACTTTTAGAGACTTCCATCCAGATAACCACAACCAAACACTTGGTAGTTTAAACTAATAGTGACTTTCCCTTTACCATGCGAAACTTCATAACCATCAATGTCTAACTTTGGTACTTATACTAAATTTCGAGTTATTTTTGATACATTTAAGGCATCATAAAGTTCAGAGCCGGCCCTGGGGTAGGCCAAGCCGGGCCACCGGCCAGGGCATGTTTTTTTCGGGGGCCTAAAATTTTTACTGGGCTTGTATATATATATATGTTTTTTTATAAAATTTTAAATAACGGTTTTATATATTGGGTCATTTTTATGAAAAGTTAAAATATATTGGGTCTTTTTTATAATGGTTGTGCCTTTTAATCTTTATAATGGTTGGACCCATTTAATCTATATAATGGTTGGGCAAATAGGGTGAGCCAGTGGTTAGCGTCTGTTTGCCTCCCTCTCCACGTCTGAAGTCTCCAACGACCCCACAAAATTGCTTGCTTCAGTTCAGCGCATGAGCCTTCTGCAAATAGGTTGCTCGGTTAGCACACGTCTCTTCTGCAAATAGGTTGGGCCTTTTAGTTTAGTGAATTAGTATCAAGTTATTTTCCTTATTTGCTTTATCCTTTTGTTTTCTTTTTTGATAAATGATAAATTGATAATTGCCAATTTGCCATGAGTTTTATTATTTGACAAAATTGATAAATGATAATTGCCAAGAGTCATTGGGTATTTCATATTTGGGTTTAAGTTTTTTTGTTTTCACATATGATAATTGATATAAATATATAATAGACTTATAGTGTTTTTGTTTATTCCATGACTCATTATTGACCTATAAATTGTTAATTAATTGACTTGTAATTTTATTATTAGTTAGAATTGTAAATGTTAATTGTTGAATTTTGATTTGATTTTTAGAAATCATGCCTCCTAAACAATTATCCGGTGCTCAAAAACGTAAAAGGAAAAAACTAGATGAAGCAATGACAAAGTCTCAAGCCGGTGCTCTATTGAAGTTTTTGCCTAAACCGCCTAAAAAGAATGTTGAAGAGCATGTACAAGTAGAAGAGGGGGACGAGCAAGAACATGTTGAGAGGATAAACTGCGAACATGTGATCAAAGAGTTTGTTGTCAAGAATGCTAGGAGAGCTTCGCGAATCATCGGTTAGCTATTACGGTATGTAATATAACATACTATATTTTTTCTATGTTTATTGCTATAACGTTAATCGTCGCTTAAATTTTTTTTACTTTATATATTTTCTTCGTATGGGCCTTTTTTTCGGCTTCGGCCAAGACACTTAAATCCTCGGGACCGGCCCTGATAAAGTTTAATACATTGACTAGTTTTCATAATAAATTGCATAGTTACTACGACTTCAACGTTCAGTTAATCACCATCTCCCTTCCTAAGTGTTCCTTGGTTTCTTTCCAGCTTCCGGATTGTAAGGAATCCCTCTCTTAGTCAGTCACTCCTTGAATTTCCGACAATTTCATTGTATGTGCCCTTTGTTATGGCAGAACAGCGAGGTTGTCCCTTGGAGACATTAAAGCTGGAAACAATACTTGAATTAGCTTTTTGGACTTTAGTACTTTCCTTTTAAACGGAATTTCCCTTCCTTTTCAGTGATTTATTGGTATTGATGTAAGCAACTTTCGGTTTCTCTAGTTTAAGTGGTATTGACGTAAGCAACTTCCAGTTTCTCTAGTTTCAGACGTTCTTCCTCCTGCACACATAGTGCTATCAACACACTCGTTGACCATTTGTCTTTCTAAGTGTTATAGTTGATCTTAAAAACATCAAAAACGTGCCGGAAGAGAAATCATGATAAAGTGCACTAGAAAACCTCCACTTATTTCCATGTCCAATCCCTTCAATTTATGGGCCATGTCGCTCATCTTCATTATGTGCTTGAGCACACCACTAACCCCATCATACTTTGAAGTGAGCATCTTCAGGGTTAGAGTGCTCGCATGTGCTTTAGAAGATCCTTTGAACCGCTCCTCAACTGAATCCAGGTTAGCTTTGGCATTCTCCGAATCAGGTATTGCTCCCCTAATAGCACTTGAGATGGAATTCTTGATAACCATTAGGGACATTCGGTTTGACCTCTCTCAGTTTTCATGCTCTAGTTTTTTATCTGTAGTACTTTGAGCAGTAAGAGCTCTGGGAGCATCATGTCTCAGGGCATAATCAAGATCCAACACTCCAAGAGTAAGTTTAACCACATCCCTCCAAGTGGCAAAGCTGGCCGCAGTCAGTAGTTCAATTCTAAGGCTAGGACTTAAAATAATAGAGTAGCTTAAGGTTCTACTAGAACTTTGATTTCCCTTTGGCTATGACCAAAACTAAAATATTATGAACATACTAATAGTAAGGCACATAATATAACAAATCACATTTGGACAGACATAAAATATCTATGCAAATTAGGTTAACAGTTCATTATGTACGTATCATCAAACAAGTAGCTGTTGGGTTCATTGTTTTGACAACACATATAATTTATAATTACATAAGATGGGATTATTTAAACTTCAATGTCAAAATTAAATGATATTCCGTTGGTTCAATCCTCCAATCTTTCATTAAAGTTGTCATTGAAATTGCATACAGAAGTTTTAATGTGTGCATAAGTTCTAAAAAAAGTTATGCGGAAGTTAAACATTTGTTGGAGTATTCATGTGAAAATGGGATCATACGAAAGTTGGGGCATTCGTAAACTTCAAGTAATTATATTATAAGATTTCAATTATATGTTGTGCACAACGTCACTTGCGTATTCAAAAGAAGGGGATATAATGACTAACTTTTATAATAAATGGATTAGAACCACTAGACTAGTAGATGAGTAATATTCATAATCACAAATATTTAATGTTTATTTTATAATGCATATTTAATATTTTTAATAAACAAAATTAAATTACATAAATATGAATTTAAATGGATAAATCGTATTTTCAACTATTTTTTCCATCATTAACACTAGAGATGCACAAATCGGGTTTTGGGTCGGACCCGGAACCGGGTACGAACCGGTTATTGGCTAGACTGGGTCCAATTAGGACCGGTTCCACAGAATAACCGGGTACGAATCGGAACCGGTTTAAGGGTAGATAGACCGTACCCATATGGAACCGGGTAGGTTAGGGTACGAACCGGGTCTGTTCCGGTTCCTGGTAGGAACCGGTTCCGACCGTTGCCAAATGGCTATGACCCGTTTTTCACCATTTTTTAACCACAACAACACTATAAATACAATTCAATATTAATTATTTTACACACATAAAAATTTTACTCCACTCTCAAACTTACAAAAATTCTCTCCACTCTTTACTCACAAAAATGAACTTTTGGACCGAAGACGAGGAGTACGCCTTGGCCCTTGCGATGGTACTCGTTAGGGCTGAGATTACAAGTGATAAGTTATCAGATACTGATTTATTAGGGATCGCGTTAAAGATATATTCTACGAGGAAAAGGATGGTGATGCGCAACATACAAATGCTCAAATAATGTCAAAGTGACGTAGTATATCGGTAATGGTTGAGAGGTTTCACACAATCTACAGAATACATATGGACGCCTTGGAAGATCCAAATAACGATCAGAATGTTGTCGAAGAATCTTGTGCTGAATATGCGCGAGTTCATGGAAAGCCATTTGGTAAGTTAGCAATTTGAGAGCTTTTAATCGTCAAATAATTTTGTAATTTTGTAATGTTTTAAGTTAATAAATTAAGTTGTTTGCAAATATTAATAGATATATATATATATATATATATATATATATATATATATATATATATATATAGGGGATGGTTATAAAGAAAACCCGCTTGAGTTGAGAAAGCCCATGAAACCCTGTTTTACATCCGTTAAAAAAAAATATATTTTTCGGATGGATTCTACATTCGATTTTATCAGTTTTGGTGAAAAGATTAAAAAAAACGTCGAGCGGTTTTTTTTAATTTTTTTTTGTAAATCTGACGTTTGTTACATATGTAAATGTTGTTTTTAACATATGTAAATGATGACGTATTGCATACTTAAGAAAAAAAAACGATAATTTTTGTTATATTTTACAAGTTTTTTATTTTTATTCGGCGTTTTTTTTATTTTTTTTTTGAGACCGGGGTTTTTTTATATAAATAATCAATCCCAATTTTTTTTTTAAAAAATCTAATTTTTTTCAAAGGGTTTCGTGGGTTTTCTCAACTCAAAGGGTTTTCTTTTCTACCCTTTTCCTATATATATATATATATATATATATATATATATATATATATATATATATATATATACTAGGCTAGAATCTGGTGTATTAAACGGGTTGAACAAATGTAATGTTATATACTTTTTTTTTGAATAACAACACTTAGATATTCTAAGATAATTGGGTTTCCGCGGGGCAACACTTAGAACATCCAGGGCAGCCCACCACAGGAGGAACCCCCGAACTGGGTAAACCCCCTGACCTGGCCACAGACCCGTGTATTACAGGGGTTGAATAAAATTTTACGTGACAGTTATAAATTCTGTTAAGTTAAATTTTAAAACATTTTTTAGCTAAGTATTATTTTTTTATGTAACTGATAAATGTTAATTCATGTTAAACTTTAGAAACTTGGTGTATTACCCGGGTTAAATAAAAGTTATGTTATATATACTTAGTAATAAAGATTTACATATTACATATTAGGTTAAAACCTATGTATTACATCGGTTGAATAAAGACAACTTGTTATAAACCAACATTTTTCATGAATATTTGTATGTTTGATGTTATTGGTGGAATAATTATTTTTTTAAAATATTTTATAAAAAGAATGAAAGAAATGTTAAGTTTATAAAAATATTTTATGAACAAACATATTTTTTAAATAAAAAACGTTTTATAAAAATAATTATAGAAATCATTATTATTTAATAAGGGAGAGAGTGAGGGGAAACAAAATTTTTTTAAAAAAAATTAAAGAAATTTGTATAATTAATAGGAGAGAAATGCGGGTGAAAATGTTGAGGGTGAATATGAGAGTGACAAATGTCCCATTAAAACCTTTATTTATTATATAATATAGATTTATGAAAAACGTTTTATAAAAATAATTATAGAAATCATTATTATTTAATATGAAAGGGAGGCGTGAAACAAAAAATTATAAAAACAATTAAAGAAATTTATATAATTAATAGGAGAGAGAGACGGGAAAAAAAATTGAGCATGCATGAGAGAGTGACAAGTGTCACATGAAAACCTTTATTTATTATATAGGGTTAGATTCAAATAAAAAGGATTTTTAAAATAAGAGGGGTGAGAATGATTTAGGGCCAGATCAAACTGTAGAAATGATTTAATAGTTGAAATCAAATTGTAGGAGAAAAAATTGTTGAAAGAGTATTTTAGTCATGGCCATTTTTGTTGACTTTTTATCAAGTCCCCCCTTTTAAATGTTCATAACTTTTACATATGCCATTATTTTTTTAAAAAAATTACACCAACGAGCGTTTTTTTTTAAAACGAGTATAGTCTCGTTATATATAAAAACGAATTTTTTTTTACGTTTTCCAGCTTATTGTGTAATTTGCTTATCATTGGGTAATGTCAGGTCTGGTAATTGTGTAATACATATAACACAATAATGAAAAATATTTGATAAAATGAGCAAATTACACAATGAGCTGGAAAACGTAAAACACAATGATGAATACATATAACATAATGATGAAAAATATTTGACAAAATGAGCAAATTACACAATAATGAGCAAATTACACAATGAGCTGGAATGCATAAAACACAATGATGAAAAATATTTGACAAAATAAGCAAATTACACAATGAGCTGAAAAACGTAAAACACAATGATGAATACATATAAACAATAATGAAAAATATTTGACAAAATGAGCAAATTACACAATAATGTCAGGTCTGGTTATTGTGTAATGTCAAAAATAACACGAAATTATCTAAAACGTAAAACACAATGACGAAAACGAACATTTTTTATCTTTAAAACGAGTATAGTGTCGTTATATACAAAAACAAAAAATTACAAAAACGAGTATAGTGTCGTTATATACAAAAACGGCATTATTGTGTAATTTGCTCATTGTGTAATATGCTCATTTTGTCAAATATTTTTCATCATTGTGTTATATGTATTCATCATTGTGTTTTACATTTTTCAACTTATTGTGTAATTTGCTCATTTTATCAAATATTTTTCATCATTGTGTTATATGTATTCATCATTGTGTTTTACGTTTTCCAACTCATTGTGTATTTTGCTCATTATTGTGTAATTCGCTCAAATATGTCAGGTCATTGTGTAATGTCAAGTCTGTTCATTGTGTCTAATGTCAGATCATTGTGTCAAATATTTTCCATCACTATTTTATATATAATACATAAAAAATAGTGACAAAAATAACACGAAATAATCTAAAATATAAAACACAATGATTAATACATATAACACAATTATGAAAAATATTTGACAAAATGACCAGACCAAACCTGACATTACACAATGACCAGACCTGATATTACACATTGACCTGACATATTACACAATGACCATTATGCCCTCCCTTTAAAAACAATAAAAAGACACATGTCAAGCCCTGAATCCTTCTTGCCCTCCTTATTTTTAAAACCCTTTTTACCATAACCTAACCCATATATATATATATATATATATAATACTCACTTAAAAACAACTAACAAATAATATTAATAATACACACTCAAATAAATAAAACGGGGTTCGGACCCAGGCTAGCACTACTAATTGTTTGAAACCTTCGTCTCGTCATACAACTTGCAGTACTTGTCTAAGTGTTTCCACAAGGTTGAGTTTGAATTGTTAGAGAAAAACTTCCCACACAACTTGCAACGAGTCTTGTTCGGCCCGGTTGACATCTCACAAAGATCAAAATATTGTCAAATATTCGGGTTTCTATTCGTAGGAATAACTTTTACCACTGTTGCAGATGGCCAAGCAGTGTTATCAACCATTTCAAGTGGAAGAGAGAGTAAAACGATAGTATTTTTTTGCGTGTTTTTCGTTTGGTATTGCGTTTTTAAGTTATGTGATCAACTAAAACATGAAACAAGTATTTATAGGCCTAAAACATAAAAAAAAACATTCAAACACCGGTTATGACGGCTTTATAGCCGTTAAAAAAACGGTTATTTTTCGTTTTTTACCGTTCTAACGGTCAGAACCGGTTCCGGACTAGGTACTGACTATCGGGTAAGAACCGGTTCCGGTTCAGACCTGGTCAATCAAAGAAATATATAAACCGGTTCGGAACAGGCGGGTTCAAACGAGTCGGGACCGGGTACACTTAAATGCAGGTCACCGGTGCATCTCTAATTAACACTAGTTCGTCTTTTAATTATTAAATGTTTTATTAATTAAATGATTTTCTAATTTTCTTTTATTCGCAAATTTAGCTTTTTTTAAGTGGATATGATTATTTCCGGAAATAATTGGTTCAATAAATGATCTATATGTGTCCATGTCACACAACTTATTATATTAGTTATATTGTGGATATTAACCTACATATTTGGATTGTGGGCATACTATTGAACCCTACCAGTTGAAAACAACTTAACCTGAAATTTCTGCACAACATAATATGGAATCGAAGACGGTGTTTTTTTTCTTTTTTTGAAAGGCAAACTTCCATTAGAACCCCATCTAGCAAAAACAAACAAGGAAAAAAACATACAAGGAAAAACATAAACAACAGAACAAAAAAAGCGGATCAAGAGCAGTCCTCATGACCTACGACTAGAAATTAAAAAAACACCAATTACCCAAGTCCAATGAGTTCAACTTAGCCCTACTCTTTATCCAAAGAAACCCCGTCGTTTTTAATTCTTCTATGATTTTAGTGATGAGAATCGGTTGGATTTCGAAGATATAATTGTTCCTAGCTTTCCATAGCGCCCAACACGCACGCCAGTAGTATTATCGAGCGAACCATACGCTGCTTAGTAGCATGTAGCCCTTTTCTTTAAGCGAATCCTTGACCGTGAATGCATAAATCAGCGGGAGCCTACACCTCGATGAAATTTTTTGCCGTATAATAGAAGCAACATAGCAAGCAGTGAAAACATGATCCACCGACTCGTCCACTTCCCGACAAAATAACACATGCCGACAATGGAATGTGAATATTCCTCCTCTGGAGCGCCATTCTTGTCGGAATCCTATCTGCCACCATTCTTCATCCAAAGATGTTTATCTTCAACCGTAACCAAGCATCCCAAGCATAGGCTAAGCCCAGGGACAACACTCTCTCATTAGCGAAAGAGGACCATTTATCGTCATGTCAAACAAGACACTTTTGGGAACAAAGGCAACAATCAACCATTTATTTGTAGTTTCAAAATTACACAAAAAACTATTTTAGTTATTAGTATAAATTTATTTTAAATTTAAATATAAACCATTTATTTGTAGTTTCCAAATTATACAAAAACTATTTTAGTTATTAGTATAAACTAGAAAATTAGCCCCGCGCTTCGCGGCGGCGAGAGCCGGATGTTGAGGCGGTGACATTAACATGGTTAAACACAAAAGGAAACATGGTTAAGTATATAGAAGAAACGTATGAAGTTACGGCGTCTCGGTTATGGAGATCGAAACATAGATAATAGACAATTATATAACAGAACCGATGTTTTTCAGTCGGTGTCGATCTCATTTTTCACGGTACCAGCACTTTTTTAGTCGATATAACCCATGACACCTAAAAAATACCCTACATTAAATACGACTCCGTTTTTAACAAAATTTATACTAGGACGTCAAGAAAAAAAATTAACTAACGAATGAAAATTATTGAGGAAAATCAGATTATATATAATACAGGAGGTAAACGTGAAACTTTAGAAACTTGAATGGGTCAAAGTTCCAGTTTACAAAGTTAAAGGTGAATATTGTCATTTCTTGAAAGTGAGGGGGTTGAGTGGTCGGTGGCAAAAAGCCACCGATACTTCATTTTAAGAGTTATAATTTATTTTAAATTTAAATGTAAACCATTTATTTTTAGTTTCAAAATTATACAAAAACTATTTGTTCCATTTTAGTCACTCAAACTTTTTTTTGTCTCATTTTAGTCACTCAAGCTTCTTATATGTCTCATTTTAGTTACTTGAACTTTTTTGTCTCATTTTAGTCACTCAAGTTTCACATGTTGTTCCAATCTTACGAAATTACCATGTTACGAGTTATTTTTTTTTTGTATTTCATTCTATGAATATGGTGAAAATGAAATCTGAAAAGAGTAAACCTACATTTTCACCATACTCATAAAACAAAATCCAAAAAAAAGTTACATGTTAACTTCATAATTGTGCAATATTAGAACAACATGTGAAACTTGAGTGACTAAAATGAGACAAAAAAAAAGTTTGAGTGACTAAAATGGAACAGACGAGAAACTTGAGTGACTAAAATGAGACAAAAAAATTTGAGTGACTTAAATGGAACAGATGATAAACTTGATTACTATTTTATGAAGTTTTCCTTTAGTTATTAGTATAAATTTAAATTATACAAAAACTATTTTAGTTAAATACTCAACATTATGTCAAACACAACTTTTTGAGATGAAATTTCTAAGAAGAATTCTTTGGAGGCTATATACATTACATATCGATCAAAAAAGTTCAAGCATGGTTGTCTCCTTTTGGAATATGGATTCTTTTGATCCACACAACAGATTTTTTTTTATTTTTTTATTTTTTTTTGTCGGATACCTTTTTGGAATATATATATATATATATATATATATATATAAACACATACTCGATCAAGAATTTACAAAGTTTAATCATGCCTTCTTTTGGTTCCATACTACATAAAATTATGACAAAAAAATACTTGCGTACTCAATCAAAAATTTAATTTGTTATACATTCTTCATTTTGTAGACAAGTTCGCTTTTAATTATATTCTTTATAGTTAAATGTTTTTCAAAATTTCTTTTATCTGCTGAATTAGCTTTGTTTTTTCAAATGGAAATGAACTTTTCAGGAAATAATTACGTTGATTTATGTTCTAAAAACATGTATACTTGCTCCACTAAATATCTACTTCATATTAGACCCCACCCATTGAAAACAACTTAAGCTCAAATTTCTACACAACATAATATTTCGTCAAACACGGTGCTTTTGAAGCAATATATAAACCCCATAACTAATTAAACACAATCCTCTAAAATAACAAACATGGAATTTGAGATAGATATGAGATTTCTTCTTCTACCTCTTGTAAATCTCCTCTTCCCTTACTCTAACTACATTTCCGCCATTTTCACCATATGCCTTCTCTTTGTTTCCATCAAAATCCCTGTCCGTTTACAACTCTCTAACGGTTCTATGGTCCAATTTCAAGCGATAAACTTTTCAACTTCAGTGACTGTTTGCTTCTTGTGTTTGATCTTCATGTCAACCAGACACTTTTGGATTGTCAATCCCATTCTATTTGTATTCTTGTCTCATTGGGATGATTTACTTTTTAAAATGCTAAAATTGTGTTTTTGGTGGTTATATCGAATCTTTGAAGCAATTCCTTTTGTTGAATTTCTTTGCATCTTCAATCTTCATCAAGGGGAAGAAGCACAAGTTATTAATCAACAACAAGAAGAATTTAGTGGAGAACCATATGACGAAGAAGCACAAATTGAATAGCCGTCGCGATTTGGTTAGTAGCCAAATTACCTTAAACTTGTGTTGTTAATTTTTCATTTTTAGTGTTGTATTAATGTATCTTTCTAATCACATTTCACGTATGTTTATCATGAGCAAATTACAAATTACATCCTTTAAGTATTACCTAAATTTCAGTATACGTCTTTTAACTAATGAAATTACAGAAAACGTCATTTATGTTTAAAAAACCTTACATGTTACGTCCTTTAGCCTAACGACCTTTAAATTTTACCGTTAAGTCAGGTCATGTGCAAGGCACATGCGGATATTTTGGTCTTTTTACCGTAAACGGATTATTTCTGTAAACCATCATTCATAGAAAAAAATTACAAGAATAGTCATTTTATGTGTGAAAGTCCCAAAATACCCTCATGTGCATGGCACATGACCAGACTTAACGTTAAAATTTAACGGTCGTTAGGCCAAAAGACGTAACGTGCAAAGTTTTTAAATATAAAAAACGTTTTTTTTTGTAATTTACTTAGTTAAAGGACGTATACTGAAACTTAGGTAATAGTTAAATGACATAATTTATAATTTGCTCTTTTATTATTATATTTCAGTTATACATTGTATGTGTTTGTACATGAATAATCAACAAAAGTGAACACGAAGAATATAACTTCTACACTAAAACGATATGACGTTTATCGTGGTTTCATGAAAAAGTTTACTAGGCATTGCAAACCCCTCGACTAGTAAATAACAAAAAAAACCCAAAATAGTGTTTACACCTTGATTGTTGATGACATATTCATATGTAAACGATTCCTATGGTTGGTTGTTCCCGCAGGTTGATTCAATATAAACATGTTTATGATTCTTTGCATTTGTTCTTCGTGATTATGAATTTATGTTTTATGATTTGGTTCTTTGATTTCCAACAGACGGCTCCTGTTTTCCTTTCTTTTGTTCGAATTGAGTGAGTAAAAGAAAGTTTAAGGGATGAAATAAACGAAGGAATGGAATGGTTGAATACTCGAATTTATATTTGGATAAAATAAGTTGAGAAAGAACTTCACAATTGAAAATTTCATTGATAATAGTAACTTGAATTATAAGATTTTAAAATTATTACAAATTTAATGATGATTATAATTATGAATCTATACTCTATAATAAATAAAAGGTTTTGATATGACACTTGTCAATCTTCTATGCATTCTTATCATTTTTTTCTCGCTTTTTTAATGCAAGTTTTTTTTAATTGTTTTTTTATAACTTTTTGTTTTCCGTCTCTCTCTCCTATTAAATAATAATGATTTCTATAATTGTTTTTATAGAATGTTTTTTATTTAAAAAAAATTTGTTCATAAAACATTTTTATAAATTGAACATTTCTTTCATTGTTTTAATAAAACATTTTTAAAAAATAACTATATAACGTTTCTAAAATTTGTATTATAAAAATATGTAATATGTAAATCTTTATTACTAATTTAACCCGTGTAATACAACGGGCTTCTAACCTAGTCTATACTAATAAATAAAGCTTTTTTGAGACACATGTCACTTTGTGGTGCATCCTTAGTATATTTTTCTCGCCTCTCTCTCCTATTAAATAGTTATATTAAAATAATATATACTTCTAAATATCTAATATAAATCTAATAATGGATACTTATTATTTAGTTATAGATAGTTATTATATCATTAACTAAATGAATTTAATATAAATTAACATTTATCAATTACATAAAAAAAATATTAATACCGAGTTGAAAAAAATGTTTTAAAATTTTAACTTAACAGAATTTATAACCGTCCCGTCAAATCATTCAACCCGTGTTTTTAAAAAATTAATTTTTTTTATTAATAATCATATGATATTACATTTATTTAATCCATGTAATATACGAGATTTTAACCTAGTTCTTAATTTAAAATTGTAAAACTCATGTACATTTAGTACTTTTTAATATATAATATAAAGTAATTTGGTGGCCTTGATAAAAAATAGATTGAGATGTGTCTATTAACTCTTGGGCGGGATACGTTGGCCCGATTTGCAAGACAGTTGGGCCAAGAACACTGGGCCAGACACTAGACTTGTAAAAAAAAACCTATTTTGGGCCCACCAAAGCTGTTCGTAACCCGACCCGAGTAGAGAACAAAACCTGTTTGAACCAACCCGTCAGTTTAGGATAGGTTTTTAATATTTTTTAAAGTCCGGTTTGGAACCTGGCCCGAGTCGGTTCATATGGCCACACCGGTTTGGAACCCGACCTGGTCCGATTTGGCAGGTTGAAACCGCTTTCAAAACGGTTCACAACGTTTAAAAAAAATAGTCGTGATTGTTACCGTTAATATAGCCGTCAGACCTTTTTTGACCGTCTTTTTACCATCCCTCCTATCCCTTAGTTAGTATAAATAGGTATTGGTTGAATCACGCCATTCTCTACTCTCTTAAATCTCAAAAACACTCATTATTCTCAAAAACGTTCAAAAAACGCTCTCAAAAATCTAAAATGGCTTCCAAAAATTCAAAATCCGTTGGCGTTAGTTCCTCTACTAGCCTCTATGAAGAACAAGGCTCACTCCATAATCGGTGGAAATGTGTATTTGCTTAAAGGATCACTTGGACACGGGGAACGAATACAACGTATATCATCACTTGAAGGCGAAAACCATATAAAATGTGAGATATACGAGGACGAGGTACAAGGAGGATTGGCGAACCCACTTACCAATGAGGAAGCCGCTATGGACGATTATCTACAAGCCAGCTCAGGTTCTGGTAAAGCCTAAAAATAAAGTATCGAATAATCTTTTTTATTACGAGTATCGACCACTAAGCGTTTTTAACGCATTTTAATTTGTGTTTTGTAATTTTTAAAATACTTAATAAAAACTCGAAGCTTATTTTGTTTTATTTGTAATTTATTAATTAAATTAAAAAAAGTTTTTTTTTAAATCGGTTCAACCCGAAGCGGTTTGGCCTCAACCCGGTGTCGGCCTGACACAAACCGACTCGTATAGGATCGACTCATTCCATTGCTCAAACCGGTTTGAACCTGAACCGGTTTGACCTTCAACCCGGTTTGGACCTGAACCGGTTTGACCTTCAACCCGGTTTTCACCATCTTTGACCAAACCGACTCGGTTCATAACCCAAACCGGTCTGTACACCTCTACCAAACACAAAAGAAAAGAAAATTCAAAAAGTAAAAGGGAAATTCGGAGGGGTTTAGGTGTAAAAATAACGTGAAGTGCTCAATTTATTATAATCTAAGGGGGGAGTCAGTCATAATGATAACATTCCAAGTTCTAGCGATACCATCGACGACTCAGGACCGAAATGCCAAAACTGTTACACAGGGGGGGGGGGGTGGGTCACACAAGTTAACCAGTGGATCAATCCACAAGAAACCCTTCGAAGAAGGGGTGTCCGTGGGTAATGAATTTATAGGCGGAATTTACCGAGGAATCTCCGGAGGAAATTATCAGTGAGATGACCAAAAAACGATGAATGTGTTCGAACTTAACGGACCTTATCATGTGCTAGGGGTGTTCATTATTATTTTATTTGAAACCCATTAAAAGGAGCCGAACTCTTATCTAGTTATTCGGTTCGGTTAGGACATCACCGAATTTGGTTCGACTTTAGGTTACAACCGAGTAAATCCCAAATCGAATAACACGAACTGAATAAATTGAATAACTAGAAAACTGAACCGGTGAATACCCTAATATGTGCAAAAATCTGACATCTATTAATGTACCTGATTTTAATTTCGAGACAAGCAATTCCAACAAACTGGTTAACACCGTATAAGCTCATATGGTAAATTCAACGTCACATGATTGTTCTTCTTGGTATAATTAAAATGACTAATTAATTATTTTGTTTTACTATAATCTTTTAATAACCAAAGCACGTACACACGATTAATGTGTAATTCTAGAAATACACATATATTTATTGAGACTTAAACCCCCGTCTATAAGACCGTCTGGTACATACACCTCGCAAGTTGACGGGGCTGATGTGGAAACGCGCCGTCAGGAAAGACACACCGTGCATAGTGGACCGCAGCTGGTGACCCCGAGTAGGGTGAAGCGCTGTGCGTGGAGAACACTACCCCTTCTATTGTGCGGTGTGCCTTATGCATCCACGGTTGTACATAGATTTCCTCATTTCTTTTGTTTTTTTTTTTACTTTTTCATTTCTTCTAAATAACCAATTGATTAATTTTTTTATTGAAAATTATTATTTGATAAATACTTACCCTGAAAATAAAATGATATATCTTAAAAAAATATTAATAAATTATGTTATTGTTTTAAAGTAGTAAACTATACTTGATTAATTAAACTTCCTCTCTCTTAAAAAGAGTTATATACAAGGTCATTATTTTTTTTATTTGTTAAAATAAAGAATTTTTTGTATTTTGTATTTTTCATTTTAATAATAAAATGAGATTTAATTTTTTTTTATTTTTTCATTTTAAAATCATTTATTTTTCATATTAATATTAATACTATCTTTATTTTCTTTTCTTGGTTTAAAAATATTAATATTAATTGTAATAAAAAAAATTTTAAAAAAAGTTGAATGGAGAATGATGGATATATCCAATGTTTTGAAACCCGGACCGGACCGGCCGGTCGGACCGGGAACCGGTGGTCTGACCGGTCCGGTTACATGTGTTGAACCGTTTCTGCAGCGAACCGGTGGTCGGACCGGTTGAACCGGCGGTCGGACCGGTTGAACCGCTTGACTATTTTTTTTTTTTAATCTTTTTTAAGTCTCTTGGCTTTTTATTTCGTAGGTAATTGTTAGTTTAAAATTATTGGAATTGACTTGTTAGTGGTTTTTGAAAGGATTAAAAGCTATTTAGACTGATATATTTTTATAATATTTATGATGTCGTCCGGTTCTTAAATCCGATCCGACCAGTAGACCGGTAAGAAGACCGGTTCAACGTTCGATCCGGTTCTGAAAACATTGGATATATCCTTGCTAAAAGTTGAGGTAAAAGATTGAGAAGAGCAGTGATGTAATACATGACACAAAATGAAGAATGGAGAATGATGCCATACTCCAAAGGACTATCAAAGTACTTCTAATACCTTTTATTAAAAGAAAGTTAATATTTTCAACTACTAAAGATATATGAAATATTAATTATATATTGATATTCATGATTTCCAAATTGTTTGGTAAGTTTATCTTCGTTTTCTTTAAAGGGGGGCGAATTTATTTCAGAAACATGTAATAGCTTTTAGGATTATTGGATTTTAATAATCTCATATTTTATTAATTGATCAATAATAATCTCAACTGAGAATATTCTTACCACCAGTCCATACTTTCAAACTATTTTTTTACATTGGACCCCCCGTTAAAAAAACTTAACGTCGTTAGATTTTATATGACGTGGACATCTGCAAACCGTCGGAAAGTCAAGCCAAGCTAGCAGTGGTCTCGTGGTGGATTTTGAAATTGGCTCTGGTGGTGTTTAACTGGTCTCGTTAAACACCATCGTTGTCTCTGTTTGGACTTGCAAGAAAAACGAGATCAGTTAAACACCACTAGAGCCAATTTCAAAACCCACCACGAGACCACTGCTAGCTTGTCTCGACTTTCTGGCGGTTTGCAGATGTCCACGTCATATAAAATCTAACGACGTTAAGTTTTTTTAACGGGGGTTCCAATGTAAGAAAATAGTTTGAAAGTAGGGACCGGTGATAAGAATATTGTTAGTTGTGATTATTATTTGCCAATTGATAAAAGTTATGATTATTAAAATCCAATAATCCTAGTTTTTAACATACATATTCAAGAGACTTGACAGACCCATTAAAATTAAAGCAAAGTAAATCCATATATAAAGAGAACTCAATATTTAACAAGTTCTTTTCCTTTCTAGCGTAACGTAGCTATCACTACGTCAAGCCAGACTAGGAATCCCATAAGTCATTTACGATAACTCATCATTCCCAAATTTTTTCTTTCCACAAAACTCAGTTATGTCGAACACAACTATTTGAGCTTAAATTTCTATGAAAGAGGCTATTTATACATATAGATTAAAAAATTTATAAAGTTCTAGTATGGTTGTTACTTTTGGTCCCACACATAAAGTTCTAGTATTTATATATTACACATACTTGATCAAGAAATTATGAAGTTTAGGTATGACTTTTGTTTATCTCACACAACATAATGTTACGTCAAAAAGATTTTTTGAGTAGTAATTTTATAATAAACTATTTTGTAATGTATCAATGGTTAAAGTGTAGATATTTATTTTATATTATGTACCACTAGTTCGCTTTTAAATTATATTCTTTTTAGTTGATTGTTTTTTATATTTTCTTTTATCTGCTTAGTTTAGCTTTGTCTCAAGTGGAAATGGATTTATTTTAGGAAATAGTTATGTTGAATTAATGTTCTAAAAACATGTGTCCTTGTCACAACATCCTTTAATTACCCGTGGAATTACGTATATCCTCCTATTTTCAACCCTAATTATATATATACGTAACCCAAAATTTAAATTACATATATCCTCATCTTTTATAAAATTACCCTTTTAACCGTACAAGAAATACGACTATTCTTATTTCATCGATCACAACCATAACCTTTTGATTCCCGCTTCCGATTGATTCCAACATCCAACGTCGTTTCTGATCGATTACGTCATCCAGTTGGGTATATGTGTAATTAATGAAGGGGATATACGTAAATAAAATTTTAAGTTAGGTATATATATAACTAATGAAGTTTTGAGGGGATATATGTAATTGCCCCTTAATTATTTTATAATAATTGCTTTGTCGTATATAGTCATTACCCCAACCTTTGGAAACAACTTAATCTCATATTTCGTCGAACACGGTACTTTGGAAGCTATATATACTCCATAATTAATTAAACAAAGTCCTCTAAACTAACAAACATGGAATTTGAGATTTCTTCTTCTACCTCTTGCAAATCTCCTCTTTCCTTACACCTTCGCTATTTTCTCCATCTTTCTTTCCATCAAAATTCCTTTCCGCTTACAACTATCCACCGGTTCTATGGTTCATTTTCAAGCAATAAACTTTTCAATTTCAGTGACGGTTTGCTTCGTGTGTTTGATCTTCATATCAACGAGACACTTTTGGATTGTCAATACCATTCTATTTGTCTCATTGGGACGATTTACTTTTTAAAATGCTAAAATTATGTTTTTGGTGGTTATACGGAACCCTTAAAGTCGATTGTCATACAGAGGAAGAAGCACAAGATATTAATCAGCAACAAGAATTTAGTGGAGAGTCATATGACGAAGAAGCACAAGTTGATGAGTAGTAGGGATTTGGTTGTGAGTCAATTACCTTAAACTTGATTTGCGTTTGTAGAGAACTACAAATAAATTTGTTGTGTTGTTAATCTTTTATATTTCTCTTTCAAGTGTTGTGTATTAGTACCTTTTTAATCACTTTTCTTCTAATAATATTATTAGATTTGAATTATACATTGTGCACATTGTCACGTGAATCATCAACAAAAATAGATAAAACGAATCTAACTTCAATAATAAAACAATTATTTTTGTGTTTTCGACAATATCGGATCGGGAGCTGATTAAAGTATTTAAAGAACGGCTTTTATCGTCTTCTGAATTGTTGAAGATCAGGTTGCCATACGGGGGAGCTTATCCATGTTTAAAATGATCGGGATCATGCGATTTAACATTAGTCAATGAGGTTTGAATTCTCATCTTAGTCCTAAATAGAAGGTTTTCACAATGAACGAGAATTGAATTGAAGATTGTTGGATTACGCGATGATCATAATGAGCCCTGTCTGACTGAGTCAAAGAAGTTTGTGATAAAGCCGGTTACTTGGAGTTGATTATTGAAAGATTGAACCTTTACCCTAGCTTATTACAAGATTATCCTAATGAAAAGATACAAGACTTTAACTGAAATATATATAGGGGAGCTACATTTCCGGGGGAGATCGACAATGAAAGACTTTGGGTTATCGGTGGATTCATGAAGTTACGAGACAATGTCAGATAACGATCCCTAGAAAAAGCAAAAAAAAATCCGGGGGAAAGGGAAGGAGAAAGGAAGATGCAACGGATTATCAACCGCTGAGAAGATGTTTGATGATCTTTGGATATCATTGATAACGTCATTCTCAGGGGGAGATTGTTGGGTCTAGTTTGATAATAATGTTTATCAATTCAAGCGATCACGAGAAGTTTAGGTTCGCGTATGAAAATTGGTCTGAGAGTCGCTGGTTTCAGCCAACTCTCTGAGAATCGCTAGGCTAACTTCAGCTGAGTCTCTAAGAGTAACTAGGTTGATCCCAGTCGACTCTCTGAGAGTCGCTAGGTCGGTGTCAGCCGACTCAGTTAGAGTCGGCAATCTGCTGGCCGACTCTCTCTATTTTCTATATATAGCTGACCATTTTCATAGCAAACTGACCTTCTTCTTTACCAGAATTCCTTTGTATTTCTGTATTTTGTTTAGCTTGTGAGAGGTTTTCAGTTTGTGTTTGTTCCACCACCCCGGGGGAGCTCACCCGGGGTGGATGGCGGTGGTAGATCGTTGTAATCATTCCAGTAGCATATTGTAATCATCTTAGTGGAATACTAATCAGATTTAAGTGGGTTTTGTTCTTATTTTTATGCTCTTCTTCTTGCTTTTCTATTTGATTCATCAATAACAGCTCATCTATAGCTGATTTGTTGATTAGATCTTGACTAGAATCATCATAGCACTGTGATCCAACCGTATGGGATCTACCAATCGTTGTAGGGTGGGGGTGGTATTGGTGGAGGTTGACGTCCTTGGTGGAGGTTGTCGGACGTCGGTAGTGGTGTTGTGTCAATGAAGAAGGGGTATGGCGGCAGTGATGGTGGGTTGGCTGGATGAAGAAGATGTGTAACGCCCCAAACCAGGGAGGCCTCAGTTATTGGATTTACTCATCCACACATATCACTTAAACATAAGACATTCAAAACATTGTCGTAGAAACGATTTAAGATTTAACAAACGCAGCGGAAATACATAACTTGTCTGATACGAAACGAAACTTGTGTTAAACAACTGAAACATAATCATAAACATAAACGGGATGCCAGATTCTGATCTTCGGATAACTCTTCTTGCCAAGCCAAGCATCCACATCCATCTACTACCACCTACACTTAACTGATATGCATACTAAAAATCAGCAACGCTAAGTGAGTTCTAACGTTTACTTTAAATTAATTGTGCAAAAGATTTACTAATACATACATACTGCCCTTAATGCAAAACTTTACATACTTCACTTTTCAAAACAGTTTAAACATTCATAAGGTAGCCGTCAATCCCTTGTCACTGTTGGTACTGCCCTCGTGATCAATACTGCTTAACCGTTAAATTCTTGTCACTACTGGTATTGTCCACGTGAGCAATACCTCTTAGCATGATGTTGTCCTCGTGATCAACAACTAGTATTGTCCTCGTGATCAATACTGCTCAGCATAATTTGGTCCTCGTGACCCATTGATGTTGTCCTCGTGACCCATTGATGTTGTCCTCGTAATCAACACCACACACGATCTTGTCCTCGTGATTAACACCGAGTATTTTCCTCGTGATCAATACCGCTTAACTGGTACATGGGGGATGGCGTAATTCCCCGAGCAACCGTCGTCACTCATCCCAATTATACAACTGTTAACGAGCCATCAAGACTCTTACTAATGGGTAGCACCCATATTTGGCATCATGTACAAGTAAAATATGTCCCAAGGACCTTATCCAACTGGTTCACTTCCCATAGGAAGATTGTTCACTTTCTGTTCATAAACTTTCTTTAACTTGATCATACTAACATATATCATGCCTTTTTTTATGTATATGAAAATATAGTAAACACTTGCCAATGATATAACTATACTTTACTGAAACATAACTTGTCATAAATATCATGCCTTTGTTTATGTATATGAAAATATAGTAAACGCTTGCCATTGATATAACTATACTTTGCTCAAAACGTACATTTGCCTCTTTTAAACTTTATACTAAAACATAGCTTTTCACTTTGTTTATTAATACAAAATATGTAATAAACACTTTACACTAAGTATGCACACCACCCCTAAAACAGGAAAAAATGGATTAGAACTCACCTGGTTTACGACCTACTGCGGAAACTAAAAAACTTTGGGCTATACGAGTGCTACGTGATATGTACGAATATAATACATGACATAGGTTAAACTTTGCTAGTGTCGGCATACAATATCAGCCAGGCAAACAGAGTGTCACCCGACAATGTCGACCAGGCACTCTGAGTGTCACCTGAACTTGCGTTCAGGATTTAGGATTCTGACAGCCGACTCTTCTGACAGTCGACTCGCCGACTCTTCTGACAGCCGACTCGCCGAATCTTCTGGCAGCCGACTCTCAGATGGCCGACTCTCTTCTTCTTCTTCCTCGCCGAGAGTCGGCTCAAGAACCCTAATTTTCAAACAAACTCGTTTTCGATCCAAAACCATAACTTTTAACGTCCAAATCATTTCTCCAACTTCCATGAAGCTAGATCTATACTTTTTAGGTGTTTTTGTACGTAAAAATCCGACCTTTAAGTTAAAAACTCCATTAAACCCTAAAACCCTATTTTTAACAAAAACTCAGAGCTGAGTTAGTTTCTTACCTCAAATCAGCTCATTTCTTCAGCAAAGCTTTGTGTAATCACTGGAGAAGAAGGGTTCGATCTTGGAGCAAAACCGATACTTTCTCTCTCTAACTTCTCTATCTCCCTCTCTAGAACTTGTAAAAATGGAAATGATGAAAATAAGGATGGAATGGATGAAGTTGGGGTTTTATGGAGCCCAAACCCCCTTCATTTTTCGGCCCAGGCCCAAGCCCAAGCTCATGGCCCGCTCCCTTCTCTTGCTTAGTTTAATCATCGTGAACGATTTCTCTTTATGTTTTCAAAAACTCAGGATGTTACATGGGAGGGGGCTAATGTAGGGTTAATATTTGTGTTTATTTATTATAGTAATACATTATTTTGTTTTTATTGATTTTCTTTACATTTTTTGTATTTTATTAGTAAGGGTAGTTTAGTAATTTTATTTAAAACTAACAGAAAAAGATAAAATCAGTTAGTGAAAAGGACAGAAAGTGTGAAAAATTTTCAAAAAAGTACAATCTCAGTAACTATTGAAGTCAAAACATATAGAATGTAACTTCATATATAATTAAAGGACAATTTATGTAATTCACTCTAGAAATAATTTTATTATAATTATTTTTGTGATGTATCAATGGTTAATTTGTGAATATTTTTCAAATTTTTTATACATTATTTAATATGCAGACACTAGTTAGCTTTTTGAATTATATTCTTTTTAATTAAATATTTTTCAGTTTTTTATTTGCTTAGTTTAGCTTTGTTTTAAGTGAAAATGAATTTTAATTTACAAAATATATAGGTTCAATATGTCCTCTTATTGGGGTTGGTGGCTCATTGTTAGAGAAAAATCTTATAGAAACACCAATGTTTGAGAAGATAATGAGTTCAAGTCTTACTACTACATAAATAAAAAAAATTATCTTAAAAAAAAAGAATATCTACGTGTCCTTGTCAAACAACCTATTGTGATAATTACTTTTGAAATGGTAGGATGGTACGATTCTTTTGTTGATATAGATCCATCCCACATTTGGGCCTACTATTGTACCCCACTCGTTGGCGCGGTGACCCTTTTGACTTTGACGCTATATATACTCCAAAATTATAAACAATCCCCAAAAACAACAAACATGGAATTTGAGATAGACCTACGATTTCTTCTTCTACCTCTTGTAAATTTCATCTTCTCTTATTCTCACTACACTTCCACCATTTTTACTTTCTTCCTTCTCTTTATTTCCATGAAAATCCCTGTTCGCTTACACCTTTATATGGTGCATTTTCAAGTGATAAACTTGTCAGTTTCAGTGACCGTATGCTTCTTGTGTTTGATCTATATGTCGACAAGACACTTTTGGATTGTCAATCCCATTCTATTATCATTCTTGTCTAAATGGGATGATTCACTTTTTAAAATGCTAAAGTTGTGTTTCTGGTGGTTATATCGAGCTCTTGAAGCATCTCCTATTGTTGAATTTCTTTGCATCTTCAATCGTCGTCAAAGGGAAGAAACACAAGTGATTAGTCTGCAGCAAGAATTCAGTGGAGAACCATATGACGAAGAAGCACAAGTTGTTCAGCCGTAGCAATTTGGTTAGGAGCCAAATTACCTTAAACTTGATTGTTTATTTCAGAGAACTTCAATTAAGTTTGTTATGTTTTTTTTGAAGTTTTATACTTTTCTTTTAAGTGGTGTATTAGTATTAATGTATCTTTTAATCACTGTTCATGCAGTTGTATTATTAAATTTGAATTATACATTGTGCGCGCTCTCACATGAATAATCAATAAAAATGGATGAAATAAATTTGAATTATATGTTAAGTACCTAAGAAATGACCAAATTACCCCTGCGGATATATCCTTACACATTTAAAATAAAAGAAAACAAGTTATTAAATGGTGGGACCCATAAATTCACACATCTTCGTCTTCTTGGCTATCAAACCCTAAAACCACCCAAACCACCCCCCCTTTCTTCCTGGATGAGAACTCACCGTCGTCGGCCACCGAATCCACTACCACCACCATGCTCAGATCTCGCCACCCTCACATTTGCTCTACAACAACCATCATCATTGGTTGATTTACCGTCACCATCTGAAATTGTTTATCCCCTGTCACACCCCGGTCGACGGCGGATTATACGTCGGGGCTGACGCGGTTGTTCATAGGCACATGATCATTTATTAATAAGTGATAATATTATTTCATCATAATTAAAACATCCTTTACAAGTAGAAATGGAAAACAAGATATTCAAATATAACACAAGTTAAATTCAATCTTTATTAAGGCTAGGTCCATAGTCTTATGTGATCATGTAGTGTCCTCAACTGGTGCACCTGAAACATGCGAGTAAATGTCAACTGCAAGTAGTTGGTGAGTAGCATAGGTTTTGACACCAAACAAAGTTAAGTATAGTTTACAATTCAATATGTTCAGAGCATGTCTAAAGCATGAATGTGAAAACATACAAGGTTCCAAGCTTACATTTCAAGCCATGTAAAATGAAAATAGTTATGCAATCCAACCGATTGCCTTTTTGAAAAGTAGTAAGATGTATACACTAACCCGACAAGGTTCGTGTTAAGTAATGAATTGGATTCCCTTATAAATGATCATGTGTAAGGCCCCTTTTACCGGGTGACCTCACTTGTTAGATTTACTCATAAACATAGTCATCAATACTGAACTATTAATTAGAAGCATTCAAACACAGTGGAAGTATTCATCATTCGAGTACATAAACAACGGAAGTCTTAATATTTAAACATAAGATAACATTGTATTAACATAAATCAAAGTGGGATGTCAGTCTTATGCCGGGTAGTCATCACGCCTTCGCACGACCCTTCTTTCTGTTACCTGAAATGTATACTAAAAGTCAGCTAACGCTGGTGAGTTCTAGTTTAAAGCAATCATATATAAACTTATCATATAATATATATATATATATATGTATTATATACATATTCTTTTTCTTTACTTTACTTATTTCTTATAACATTCGTAATGAGTATGTATATAAATACATATATGCTTAGTTCTTAGTGCACAATCGTTGGTCATACACATATGGGTGATTAACCCGTTACTTTGCTTACGTAAGTCACAAAGACAAACGTTCTCGAACTACCGCCGTAGCCCATTTACTTAACCGTCCGGCACTATAAACCGTCCGTCATATCTTTAACCATCCGGCAATCCTTTGGCCGTCCGTCTTTACCGTCCTACCGTCGTAGTCCGTCATATTCGCCCGTCTGCCCTAAGGCATCTGTTTCCCACTTGAACTATATATGCAGTTGTGCATTGATTGAGCGACTTACTCCACCGTAGTGGCCTTAGTTTAGTCTACCTTTCTAGACTTTCATTTTTGGCTGCATAATAGTCGAATGGTCGTCCGTCTACCGAAGTAGCCGTTATCATCGTTTTCGTCCATAACGTTCATTCATCTTAGCAAGCAATATATACATGGATATAAAGCAAGATTTCTTTCTTATACGTTATGTCATGCTTTCATTTCTTTATTTATAAACATACTTGTTATACTTATATTTCGCATGTATTGTCATATAACACATAACATAACATTAATTCATATCATGTATACACTTCAGCCCCAAAAACATTTAAAATGATTTACACGTAACACATAGGGGGCACATAGAACTCACTTGATGAGTGGTTTCTGAAATACACTTAGCGGGTTACTGAGCGCCACTAATGTCACTCACAATCTGTATAATGAAGTCATACACATAAGGTAGTGCTCCTAGATAATACTAGACATTACTATGCTTGAACCCAGTAGTTTCGATGGATGAATCACATCGAAACTATGGTAGTTTTGGGTCATGGGTTTATATCGAAACTATGGTAGTTTCTGGTCATGGGTTTATATCGAAACTATGGTAGTTTCGGTAAGTAACTTATGTAAAATCTTAGTAGTTTTGGGTCATGGGTTTATATTGAAACTATGGTAGTTTCGGTAAGAACTTATGTAAAAGCTTAGTAGTTTCGAGTTAGGGTCTGCATATATTGAAACTAGGTAGTTTCGATGGATTCGCCTATATCGAAACTAGTAGTTTCGATGCATCAGTCTTCTTCCCCGACAAGAAACCCTAGATCTGGCCAATTATTTCTAGTTGATCAAGCCTTGAACTTTTTACGTTCAAAACGTTCCTTTTCATTCATGAGCACAAATATGCGATTTGTTTCAAGTTTTATACGTAAAAACCATGTCTTTATGCGACTTAAACCCGAACCCTAAAATGTGTAAAAACTCAGATTTAGAGGTGATGCTTACCTCTTGGAGTCCAGTTTCCGTTGCTATGTGTTGCTGTGATGTAGGCAAAAGATTCTCGAGCCTTTGAGCTTCTTTCCCCGCTTTATCTCTCTAGAGCCGGTCTCTCTCTCTCACTCTAGAAACTTGCGAATGTGGTGGAAATGAGGGGGAAGGGTTGGTGGCTGCTGATTAGAAGGGTTTCCCTTCATATTTCGGGCCCATGGGCCGAACCTTGGCCAAGCCCACCTTGCTTTTCTTTTATTTGTTTTCTATTTATTCGGGATGTTACATCATGTTAGGTACTACCTTAGGCTTAGGCTGCAAGTTAATAAATGTACTGACATGAACACATGTAATGGTCACCAGGTAGTTCAAGACATAAAGCATAAAGATCAAAGCATAAGAACATAGGTATTGAATTGTGTAAGTAAAGCGTTTGTAAACATGTTTCACCCCAAAAGTAAAAATAGTAAAAAGGGGCTATGTAAACTCACCTTGCAATGACTAGCTTGAATGTCACACAAGTATGTTGTTTGTTGCATGAATATTCTAACTAACCACAATGTTAACCTATGTTTGATGGAATATATGTATCAATGATTTGTACAAATGAAATAGGGAATCCTAATATGGGAGGAGATTGATGTGGGTGTTCTTATTTTAATAATAAAATAATTATTTGAGTTGCAAATAATATTTTATGTAAATCTTTGATAAATAATTGTAGTGTAATAAGTGAAAGAATGAATAAGGATTTTGTTTGTTTGTAATAATTATATAAATGTATGAATAAATATTTAGGTTTCTTTTGTTTGTAAATAAATACACAGATAAATAAATGAGTAGTTTTCTTTTATTTGAAATCGCATAAATTAATAAATGGATAAATAATTAACTGAGTAATAATTAGTTGAGTAATTAAATAATTTACTACATAAATAAATGAATAAAACCTTTCATTTGATTTATGAAAAATAAATGTTAAAAATAATGATTTAATTAATTGGTAATTAAACCAAAATTTAAAGTATAATAATAATGTTCTAATTAATTAATAATTAAACCATAATTAATTATTAATTAAAAGTATAGAATTGTGTTTTAAATGTTCTCATATAATAAAAATAAATTATATAAAAGTTTGTATACATATTTGCAAAAAAATGGGTTTATAATCATAATCATAATTCGTTGAAAGTGGTTGTTGTACATTAGAATGATTATCATTCCAGAGTAGTACCTCCAACAGAAAAGTTCTCAGAAAAGAGTTGGTCGGATCAGAACCCCGTCTTTTCCTAGCCAGAACTTTAATGTTTGCTAGATAACTAAATATTGGTTTGAAATTTACTCTATTTTCATACTTAACCAAGTTTAGGGTGTGTTTGGAAAGTATATGGGCTAAAGTGGAAATATGAGTTTAGTAAATATAGAAATTGAATATTAAATATTTAATTTGAAAATAAGGAGTTTTAGTAAAAAACATGATTTTTGAAATTGAAATGAACAAGAAAGATCAAACCAGGCTTTTAAATAAAAGCTTTGATCAAGTTTAATTAAAATATGACTTTTGATCTGGGATAGGTCTATGATTATAACCTAAACATGTTAGGGATCATAGATCTAGTTAGTTATGAGGGATTTTTGAAAGGAAAAGTATGAACAAGGAAGAACATAAGAAGAACTTACTTATAATGGAAGGATTTAAGCTAGGATCTTCCAAAAGATGAGAAGAATGACCTTTAGTAGCTAGAGAACCCTAGAGGATCGTTGAGGTGCGAATAATACATGAAAAATAAGGGCTCTATTTATAGGGTAGAATCAGAGGCTTATTTACGAAATTTAATTTGTTATAAGGACTAGGATTGCAAAAGATGAAGAATAGTTTTTAATTTCATAACATATTCTAACTTAAGTGCTCATTAATTTTATGTTTATGACTCCATTTCATCAACATAATTCATATTTAAAATGTTTGATAAATGTAATTATATACTTATTTGTTTTATTTACCTTTAGTAATTTAAAACACTAACAATGTTAATTAACAATGTTATATTTTCATAATAAATTGTTTAAATGGTTTATAGTTACATATATATTTATAAGTAAACAAATAAAGGATATCAATTCATAATCAAATTTTGTAAGTTTAGACTTGGTTATTATAACAAGGTATATATATTTACTTTATAACAATCATATAAGTATGTATGCACACTTATGAATTATAATGAATAAATAGGATACTTTCATAAATACGAATCATAAAATAATGAAATTACAATTTGCCGGAATATTCAAAATAAAGGTCGGAATTTCCTGTGGATTACAATCTCCCCTACTTTAGGAAATTTCGTACCAAAATTTTTTTAGGGGAGGGTCCAAAAAAAGGAGACGTGTGTTTGGATTCTCAACTAGTTTTGCTTGTCGGTTTGAGTATTATAGTTGATGACAAGGTTCAGGTCAGGTCATTGTGTTAGGTATGGATGGTGGTTAGTGGATTTTGTTTGGGTGAAAATAAGGAGAAAATTACCCTAGAACGATTTTGGACTCAAATGATGGGATGCATCACTTGTAATGAGGATGATAGGAATTTTAAGATTTAAACTTGTTTATAATATAGTCTAAGATGTTCGAGTAATGTCGCTGGATAATAATTTCACGACTATTGGTTAAAGTCAAAGTAATAAGAAACCCTACGTGATATGGACAACGTTACTTCTGACAATATGACAGGAGCACTATATGTAGGACATACCAGTGGTACATCCCCTATATCCCTGTCATATCCCATTAGTTTCGTTATTGTATATCACTATAGGTTTTATGTCATCACATACGACAGAATTTACTATGCTTTCCATGCGCTGACTTTGTAATTACGTGTGCACCCGTAATTACTCAAATCATCGTATGGTCCGTGTAGATCATTCTATTGTGTGTGTGTACAGAGGTGGGGGAAACACCCAAACAAAAAAAAATTAGTTTATTATTGTTTTCATGTATCAGTTGTTAATAAGTGACTGTGTCTCTAGATGGTAAAGTCAGACAGGAAGTAAAGGCTAACAATGTGGCACAACCCCATACTTGGGTGTCCTAAGTAAATGGCATATCCCTCCAGATTACCCATAAAGTTGATAGCTCTCTCATGTCTGAACAAGAATACGTCAAACCCTAAGTAACTCAAAGTTTATGGCTCCCTCGTGTTTGAACAAGAATACGTCAAACCCCGAGTAGCTCAAAGTTTATCGCTATCAATTTTCATGGATAAAGTGAATGATCATGCCTCATGTATATAGTAGAAAATCAATTGTGAACAATGTAAACACTCTAGTTTCGTATGTAATGTACGCACTCAAGTTTCATGTATCGCGTAAATAATCTAGCATTGTGCATAATGTAAATAATCAAGTATCATGTATCGAGCGAACAATCTAGTATCATGCATATTGCAAGTAATCAAGTTCCGTCTATAATGTGATCAATCTAGCATCATGTATGTTGCAAGAGATCAAGTTTCATGTATAATATAAATAATCATGTGTATTGTATACAACCAAGTTTCATGTATAACGTGAACAATCAAGTAGCGTGTATAATGTAAACATTTAGTCTCAGGTATATTATGAACGTTCATATGATTGAACCTCATGAGTAACGTAAACTATCGAATCTTGTCGGTGATCGAGTGCTACGGGCAAGCGTGTTGTATAATGTAGGTAGTTGGGTTTCAAGTTTTCAACTTTGTTGATGGATGGTTAACGCATGTGCGAAAGGATTCATCTTTTCGAAGTGGCTAGTAAGATCATACATTTTCGAAGGTGCAAGGTGATGAGAAAGTTCTACAGGTATTTAGAATAATACGCACACGAATAATTAATTTAAGCTTTTTGTTTGTAAAGTAATTGAAATTTATCATTGTTTGTAAATTAATAAGTGAAATTAATAGGTTGAATAACTAGGTAATTGGGTAAATACAACCTTTCTATTTATTTAGTTATTATAAAGAGAATGTTTCGAAAGAAAATAATGGTCAAATTATTTCGTAATCAGGCCAAGTAACGAATTAAGAGGCTGTAATGAAATAATTAGTCGAGTCACAAGTAATTATTAACTAAGATAATGAGATAAATGTTTTTATAAAACATATTACATTAAGTTCCTTCGCAAGGTAAAGGGGTTTGTAAATAATTTATAATCTAGATAAAATTTATAAACCAAGGGTTTGATAAAGGTTTTATTTGAACAAAATAACTACATTAGTCAAATCAGGAAATAATAAGATAAATAGTTTACAAATAAAGGTTTAGATGTCAATCATTAAGGATAATAACATTTATATTTGGGTACATGATATGGGTTTCAATTTAAGTTTTAAGAAACGCGAAATAGAATATCCGGCTAACATCTCAGATAGTTTTCCACCATGAAGAAGATGGGTACCAAGACGAACGTCGTTGTGGTTATTCGTATTGCAAACCGGGATTCAGCCCTAGTTATTTCCGTATGTGCATCAAGTATTCCCTAGTCTCCATTTCTTGTCTTAGAAACTCTACGGTCCCTACACATAGGTGAGCAGTATCAGCTGGAACTCCTATTGCACTGGTAAGTCCCATGACTTGTCTTGCTCTTGGTTCTGGAGGGTTTAGGTTAGATGCTGGATAGGGGTCTCTCGGAGGAGATGATTCAATTGGTCGTAGTATCAAGCCTGCTTCTAAGCCAATCTGCTCTGTGGTCAAACATGGATCTGGCAGCTAGTCATACCGGTGACTGGTTTTCTGGTGATGGGGACACAAAGTCTTCCTCTTGTGTTGACTCTGCTTCGCGGTGATTCTCAGGGGAGTGAGGAGGGTAAGAGGCCATGTCTAGCACGAAAAGGTCGTAAGTGTAATGATAAGTGTTAAAGGTGTTTATGAGTTTAGAATTTGACTAATCATAACATCGAGTTCTTATAATAATATATAGGGAGTAACACTTGACTTATAAGTAGTGTACCCATGAAAGGAATTCTCAAGAAAGAGAGGTGGGTCACAAGGGACACACTGAAGTACTCGGTCTTTCCTTAGTCAGAATCTTCCATGGGCTTACACCCACTCTTCCATCCATCATGTACCATTATTATTTGAACTCATGGTTATGGTGAGAATCGTTAGGGGTTATGTCTTGTGGCTCCAGGGTGTGCTTCACCTATTCAAGCAACTTTCCTTCCTTGAGGGATAAGGTCTAAGAGTATAAATCTTTTGCAAATGATAATAAGGGTGATAAAATTTTCAAGGCATCACGATGAAGGGGTGTAGTTGACTTATATATGATTAAGTGTAAGAGTCAAATATGAGGTTTAGACTTGTGTACCAAATAGTTAAGCGAATGATGTTTAGTTTGTATTCATTTGGGGCATAACCCAATGGATACTGTGACAAATCAAAGTGATTTGAGTTCATATACTCTCAAGAAGACATGCTTTAGCCTATAGGTGGACACTAACTTCGGGAATTCCCATGAAAGCATACGGATCCTTCGGTTGATTTGGATTTATATGAAATGTTTTACTAGACAGAAGACCCAAGGTACATGCATCCACCATTCCGGATTGCATATGTTCTCTTACTAATTTTCAGAACCCAAAACTTTGAAAGGATTTTAAAATTTTAATTGGCATTGGGTCTAGGAGTTTGAATCTTTCCATAAGTGACTTGTGATGATGTGTAAAGATGAAAGTGTATAAGTGTGTGGCAAAACTTAGGATAGCATTTAGTGATATCAAATAGGTATTGTGCAGACAATTCAAATAGTGTAGCAAAGAAGGTATCACAGGGGTAGTAGTTTTTGTAAACATATAGGTTATCAAGTAACATAGCATATAAGATAATTTGTATTGTATCATGCAACTAGATAATATGTAGGAATATTACACCAAGGTATCCTAAGGTTATAGACTATAGACAAGTAATCCCTGTAGTTTCAAATGGTTTCATGTAGTCCTTAGAATGTTGTAGTTCATGTATCTTCACTACGTAGTTAGAAATAGGTAGATATAGATAGGCAAGTGGATGTATAATGAGTATAGAGTGGAGTTCCTAATAAGATACACGGGTTAAACTCATGTTTAGGACTCCTAGGTTATAGTCTAGGTCATGTGTGTCTAATAAACTAATTCCCTATAACCATGGCTCTAATACCAATCTGTCACACCCCGGCCGGCGACGGATTATACGCCGGGGCTGACGCGGTTGTTCATAAGCACATGATTATATATTAATAAGTGATAATATTATTTCATCATAATTAAAACATCCATTACAAGTAGAAATGGAAAACAAAGAATTCAAATATAACACAATCTTAATCAAGGCTAGGTCTATACTCCTATGTGATCATGTAGCGTCCTCAACTGGTGCACCTGAAACATGTGGGTAAATGTCAACTACAAGTAGTTGGTGAGTAATATAGGTTTTGACACCAAACAAAGTTAAGTATAGTTTACAATTCAATATGTTTAGAGCATGTCTAAAGCATAAATGTGAAAACATACAATGTTCCAAGCATACAATTCAAGCCATGTAATATGAAAATAGTTACGCAATCCAACCGATTTGTAAGGCCCCAAAACCAGGCACCCTACAGTTGGTTCTCATAACGGGTTATTCCCTTGAAAATACTCATTCTAGATATAGTAAACTACAGCGGAAGTCTTTCTAAAAACATTAATTAGTATTTAATGTCATTAAGTTACCTCACGAATGCTTGCACACCAATCCGAGTAGCACCGCTCCCAAGCCAAGATACGTCAACGCAACGCTTACCTGCAAAACAATCTATCGTACACACAAAGTCAGCTACGCTAAGTGAGTTCTAATAGTTTAGTTTAATTAAAAGCCAACTCGTCTCAAAAGTTATTTAAACTTTACTCAGGACTCACGGTCCCTATCAAATAGATCCACAATTCAATAACAAATAGTTAACCCCCGTTATCACTCGATATCCCGTAATAGCTCATTACCCAGGACTCATCCCACATTAACAATAATCCCGCAGTCTCATCGACATAGGTCGACTTACCTACACTAATAACTCATGTTCAAGTACATGTATTAACTCAACACTCGGTTAGCAAGACAATCCCCTAGACCTCAACTTACACAGCCTTGACCAAGACTCTTTCAAATCAACTAACATAATCGTTATGAACATCACAGCACAACCCTGGCACCACGGCCAATCTGAATCTACTCATCACATTAATACTATCTCAAGCACAATAAATATAACTCATCACTTGTATGCAATTTAACACAAAAATATAAGCACACAAACACATACCTCTTCGCTGCACCCTCGTCAGGGTTACCCTAGTCAGGGCGTTCGACACACCTCGAGCTCATCACTGTCCTGTTGGACATCGTCACCATTGGTGACCTCCCGAAGGACTTAGTCCTCCACAATCCCGTTTTCCGTGTCATAAAGACAATAATGCAAACACAATACCCGCCGTGTCATAAGGACAACGACACAATGCACACAACACATGTATAATCACATAACAATATACTCTATATACATGATTCATTAACTGCACCTGCACTTCACACAGTACTAGGATAAGATATCCTACACGTATTCATAAGCGTTTAGCTTATATCCCGACTCACCCCGACTAACTCATAACACAATACTCTGCTAATATAACAACACACATACAAATACTATATCTCATTACCTAAGCACATACCACGTACTTGCACACCCTGTAACACCTCCTAGTCGTACCCGTACGACCCGTAACTACAACCCCAACTCACCCCTGTTAGATCACTATACGAACCGTGACCATCCACCTTTAACCTACACATATTAAGGGTAACATCTAGTCCCTTAGCCCATATTTTAATTAATCAACTTTGTAAACTCATCGGGTTAGATTCTGAAGCTCGATATACATTTAATGTAATAAAACACGTTTCAATAGTATGTACGATAGCCCCCAAAACGTTTAGAAACATTTAAAAGAGGGGGATTAGAAACTCATTGTTATGAAGGTCTAACTCATGTACTGCAACGGTCTCCTTGCACGAAACCCGAACCTGTCAACGTATGGTCACATGGTCAGAGTACATCCTAAACATGTGTCAGTTACGTAAAAATATAAATGATCCCAACTCTCGTCTTGTCCGCTCGTCCCTTCTTCTATGCAAAAAAAAAAACCTTAGTTCCACAAGCGTGTGTCTACTCGAGCCGGTACCTACGAACGCATGCATGCATGCCATGCACAAACCCTAACCGGGTGGCACTCCGGGTTCCCTCACCGTGCACCACCACCCCGTGGTCCTTGACGTCTACGTTGTTAGCCGTCGTAGGACACCACCACTCCAACACCACCTTGCGTCACCCACACAACCACTACCGTGGTCGGCTACCCCGAGTCGGCCTCCCCATGCTCCATCGCGTCTCTCCACCGGCCGCCGCCGTCACGCCACCCTGCTGCCACCACGGCAGCCGTCACCGTCATCTCTCGCCACCTTCTATGTCCGGTTTTCCATCCCCTTCGTCAAACACCACCGTGATCCCATTATCCTCGTCGAGTAGTCCCAACCGGGCCACCTCTCTCCCGTCTCGCTTTCAGCCGTACACCACCAGACCCACGACTACCGTCGGCCTCCTCTTCTTCGTTTCCGTTGTCGAACGTGACCAACACTCAAAACCCTAGTCGGGTTCCCAACTAAAAACACGCAAACAAATACGTACATAGCAAGAAAGGAGTTTACCTTAACCGTTTACAAAGTTCCCCGCCTGTGACTGTCGCGAACCACCGCGTCGATCACCCTTTCCGCCGGCGTCCTTTCTCGTTTCTCTTGCGGCTGTCGTGTACCCACCTAGGCCGAATGGCCTAGGGTTTGTGATATAAGTGATATATAAACCCCTATAATCTTCCATTCGGGTCCCTTTTAATCCATCTCGTACGTTTTGATCTCGGTTTATGATTTAAACGACTAACCCAGCCCTTATGTTGCCCATCGACATACATTTCGAGCTCCATCTATGCTAACACACTTGTTTAAAAGAGATTCGGGTCACCTCCGACCCGAACCATTAGCTTTTGAAATTTCAGGATGTTACAAGTCTATCCCCCTTAAAAGAGGATTCGTCCTCGAATCCTATGCTGGCACATTCCATCATCATTCATCTTTCTGCTCCAAATAGGCACACCCGAAATCCTTTGGTGCTACCCGCCCTCTCCCGCGCGCCTCGTTTAGGTCATTACCTTTCGACTTGACCACCATCCATGGTGTTCAAAAGTCTTCTCCATAGCCCGCTTTCAATTTTTGGGACCTTTAGATTTCATTACACATTCCTTTATTACCCGTTGTCCAACTTTTACTTGTTGACGCACTTTTGTGTGACAAACACTCTGGATATTGTCTTAGCTTTTGTTCTTGTCTTGTATGTATTAGTCTTTGTATGTTAGTGTCTGTACGTATTAGTTATCGAGTTGTAATTACTAATGTATGTACTAGTCGTCTGTTTTCTCCAAGTGTTTTGCGCACTTAGCAAGTACGCAAGAATACTCTGCGTACTTGATAAGTACGCAAGAACAATTTGCCCCGCGCACTTATTAAGTGCGCAGAGATCAGGTCTAGTATAAATAGGTTGTGGTGACAGAAGTTATGTACGCACTCATTTGTAACATCTCTGTAACCTACAAGTTTTATAATAGACGAAGTTTGAAAGTGTTTTCGCTGTCGGTTTACTTTGTGTTACTTGATTCTCCACCTAGTCACGGGTATTCCGCACCCGGTCAGACTAGTCACACACCCACACGTAACGATCCGAGACACCCGGGGACCTACAAGTGGTATCAGAGCTTAGCTCTTGATTTCGAGTGTTGTGAGTGTGTTAGGAGCATCTTCTACACATCCTATAGAGTTTTTGCAAGCAAAAGCGTGTGTTTTTGTTGATTTTTATGATAAAATAGGGGTAGCTCTTGAGCACTATTTTAGAAGCAAAAATCACTCAAAAACCGACTTTTTGTTGTGTATTTGAGTGTTTTGAGCATCAAAGATTGGTTAGAAACGAGTTTCTGACTCTTTGGCTCATTTTGTTTAGTCATATCTTCAATTTTTTCTGTCTCCGGTGAGATTCCAGTGACCGGAAAACGTTGGTGAGGGTTGGTGAAAAAGTGACCTGCATACTTACCCTTTCTGGCTAAAAGGACAGTCTTCCTGCGTACTTATCAAGTACGCAAGACCATTTCTTGTTGCGTACTTAACTCCTTCCTGCGTACTTGTTATTTACTCATGCGTACTTGTTAAGTACGCAAGAGCAAATCTTAAGTGCGCAAGACCAAGTTCTTAAGTGCGCAAGGTCAGAACCTAAGTGCGCACATTACCTTGACTTTTCTGAAATTTGACTAAGTGTTTCACCATGGCAAATCTTCAGAATATCGGTAACCTGTTAAATTATGACAATGAGATTGGAACCCCACAGAAACCACCAAAGCTGCTTAACGTAAATGATTACTCAAACTGGAAAGCACGCTTTGAGCATTATATCTCATACACCGATTCCTCACTTTGGATACCCATTCTAGAGGGTTATAAGCATCCCATATATACATATCTTGATGAGGAAGTTCCAAGCCTATCTCCTAACTTGATGAAGAAGAAAAGAAAGTTTATGACAGAGAGAAGAAAGCACACGGATCTATTACTATGGCCTTGACCAGGGAGTTATTTCACAGCTTTAGAGGATACGATAACTCCAAGGATCTCTGGAAGGCTTTGCAGAAGAGATTCGAGGGAAACAGTGACATCAAGAAGAGTAAGAGGGATATTCTTAGGAAGCAGTATGAGTGCTTTAGATATCTGGAGAATAAATCTATAGATGAGCTTATATCTAGATTCTATCATCTGCAAACTGAGCTGAAAGCTTATGACCTGATCTATCCGAATGAGGAGTTAGTTGAGAAATTTCTGGATGCCCTACCACCAAAATTTGAGATGTACACCACTCTGATGAGAGAGAACTCAAAGTTTTATGAGATGACTATTGATGAAGCAATCGGAAAGGTTCAAGCACATGATATGAACCAAAAACGAAAAGAGAGCTCAGGGAGACCTCAAATACAAGACCCTTCTATGTATTTTGGGACGTCTTCCACAGCCAAGTCATCGGGTTCTGGAATTGCCCTTTTCTCAGGGAACTCTCATGAGGAGGATAACTCAAATGTCTGTGGTGGGCATGCTTGCTATGCAGCCTCTGGATCTGGTTCTGGTTTTGGATCTCATCACCAGAATTCCTCAAGAAATCCTTCTCCCACATCTTCAGCTAACCAATCAGCAATAGCCAAGATAACTGAAGATCATGTGGCTTTATTCTCATCATGCATGCTTGCCTATGAGAACTTCATTGGCGGTAAGCTCACGGATCCTGAAACCATAGAAGAAGACTTCAATCAGGTGGATCCGGATGATATGGAGGACATGGATATTCAATGGAATATGGCCATGATCTTGAGAAGGGCGAAGCGTAGAACTGGCAGGAAGTTTATTGGTGGAAATTCAAATGCCAAGGTAGGATTTGATAAATCCAAGGCCAAGTGCTACAAATGCAATAACTTTGGGCATTTTGCAAGAGAATGTCAAAAGGACAAAGCACCGGCCTCGGGGTTCTCCAGACCTAGTCAAGGGTACAACAACTCCAACAACCGCAATCAAGGTCAAGGTGGAACGTCCAATGCTTTGGTAGCACAACAAGACGACAGCTTTGATTGGGGTGTTCATCTGGAGGATGCCCTTATTGCTCAAACGCAAGTTGGTCTCATGGCTGAGATTATGGAGATGATTGAAGCAGAGGAACGGGAAGCTTCTGTGGCTGACCAAGAAGAGTCTACAACTGCAGTTGCCCTCATGGCTATTGGAGAGGCATCATGTTCATCTAATGAGGTACGAAAAACAAGTAATTTATGCTGGGCTATTACCCTTTTTTTAGGTTCATTAGGATTCTTTTTGGTTGGAACCTCGAGTTATCTTGGTAGAAATTTGATTTCTTTATTTATGTCTCAGCAAATAATTTTTTGTTCCATAAGGAATTGTGATGGGAAAGCGTAGTTGGATCCTTCGGAACCACAAGAATCATATCCTACTCGACTAGGATTCCATTTGTCGCCCCAACCCATATACCGACTTGTGTTTGAGTCGGGAATTAACGCCAACTCAGTTAACTCCTTGCACCTTCGATCTTTTTTAGAGCCTTTGAGCTAGTTTTGAAACATAGACTTTTGTTTGGGGAAGGACTTTTGGCCATTGTGTTTTTATTGGGGAGGAAGAGAGGTCCTAAAGAGCTCGTGGCTCGAAACTCTCTTGAAAAGAAGTTCGTTTGAAATTGGCTTATTTGTAAACGAGTCGAGCTCGAGCCATGGCAAGCTTGCTCGTTGGCTCGAAAGTTTGACTCGTTTAAATTAAGACTAAATTTTAGTGTATAAGTTATAACTCAAATATTTGTGGATCACAATCTTTCAAAATCTGAGTTGTACATCAATATAAGCTTGTTGGCTAGTATTAGATCTATTTTTAAATTTTGCATTTATGTAAAAAAAATTGTATTTTTTTATTAAAATTTGAAAAAGTAAACGAGTTGTCTTGACCTTTTTACGAACCAAGTTTGAGCTTAAATTTCAGCTAGTTAAGAATAAACGAGTCAAGCCAAATCGTTTAACTTTAAGCACAAGCTCAAACTGAAACTCACTCGACTCAGACAGTCAGACTCGCCCCCTTTAATCAAATGTATTTGTTGGACCCAACTTAACAGGAATTGGACCCTGGTCCAGTAGTTATATCCCTTTCTCTTTTTTTCATTTTTATGTTTTTCGGATTACCTCTCATGAATGGATCACATCTGGGGCACTTGATGGGCCTATAAATGCGAACCCAAACATATATTTGTGATTCCTGTATTAAAATGAAAGTCCTGTAACTAGACTTGCACAAAAAAAAACCGGTTTGAATTTTCAAACCGGTCCAACCCGGCAAACCGGTTTAGCGTTAACCGGTTCAAGGCAAACCGGTTTGGGTTAAGGATAAACCGCCGGTTTATAACCGGTTTAAAACATTCAGGGTTCCATCGGTTGAGGACCGGTTTATCCAAACCGGTTTACTCGCTGAAAGTAAAAGAGCCGTTACATAACCGCTTTATAGCCGTTGGGAGGCTTTTTGGCCCTTTTTTTGGCCCCATTTGCACCAATAAATCAATATAAATAGGTGGGGGTGTTTATGGTTGACCACACCTCTCTCTACACTCTCTAATCTCTAAAACCGCTCTTTAAACGCACTCTAAACTCTAAAAAAAAACATGGCAAGGCTACGAAGCTCCGGTTCCGAAGAATACAAGAATAATCATTCAATATTCCAAAAAATAAAAATATATATTGTCATTTGTAATGTTTTCCAATTTTATAATTTTATCTTGTAATGTTTTGTAATTTCCGAACTTTCCGAATATCAATAAACGTTGAACTTTATGTTTTATATTTGTTATATATATATATATTGATTTTTTATTAAATATATTGAATTTATTTGATTTTTTAATAAAAAACCGGTTTAAACCGGTTTAAATGGTAAACCGGTCATAACCGATTTTTTAACGAAAAAAACAGAAACAAGACGCTGATATGGAAACAAAAGGGAGGAGAGTTTACAACATGACTTTTAAAAAAATGGCTCAAGTTTTTCATTTGTTTGGGACCCTCATATTGGTTGAGCCACCCCTTCTAACAGGTCTTGTTATAAATATATGAATTAAAAAAAATACATATGCTTTTTTTAGATTTACTTAAACTTGCAACAATATTGTGTATTAGTTAGGACCATACTGAAATTTCTCAAAAGTTCAGATCAAACGTAAACTTTTAAGCTACCACAGGGACCATACTTGTAATTTACTTGAATTAAAAAAAAGGATATACAAATAAGGTAAGAGACAGAGAAACACTTTATGCAACTCACCTAGAAACCATGAAAACTTTAAAACCCACCTACAAACCATGAGGGGTTTGCAACACCTCCTATAATCAATAAATATTCTGCCTCAATACCATAAAAACCCCCAATTTGAACGAAAATGGTGCATAAAAACCATGAGGGACAAAGCCCTTGCTGGGGTGGGCAGATGTGACATTTAGCTACTTTGGAGTCTTCTGTCGTGGATGCTCTAATAAGGTGAGAGAAGGTAGAGAGTGAAAGTAGTTAAGTTATAATAAAAACTAGATGAAGGCCCTGCGCGTTGCGACGGCTTCCGACCGATAGTTATAGCTTTTCGATTTAATAGTGGTATTCCGACCCATAGTTTTTGCATTTCGATTTAGTTGAGGCATATACATACCTATTTACATATGTGGTTTTCAACCTATAGTTCTTGCATTTCAATTTAGTTGAGACATTGCGGCGTGTAAAACCACGCGTCGTCGAAAGCTTATAAAATAAAGCCAAAACCTTTAGGTAAAACTCACCCTGCGCAAAAAGTGCATATAAGATTCATGGCGATAAAAAAACGCAAAAAAAATAATAATTAAAAAATATAATGCATGAAAGACTTAGAACATAAATGGAATCGGGATAAAAAAAGTGGAGCTGCGGGTTTCGAACCCGGGTCAAATGCATTACCGAAAACCACTGAGCTAGAACTATCGTTTGTGATCCTTTTCCTGCAGCGCATTTTAAAACATGATTTTGCCAAAAAAAGAAAAAAAAATAAACAACAAAGGCTTGTACCATGTGTTGTCATACTTGTACAAACTCAACAGTAACTTTCACTCGCAAAAAAAACTTACACTTAATATATATTTAATTAGTCGCCTATTTATACTAAAAGTTAAATAAAGGAGTATAAACTAACTAGTTAACTAAATCAATACTCTTTTAACATTCAAATACGACTATCAGGTACGATGGAACAATTGTCCATGACAAATATCACCTTCATCGGTAATTAAGGCATGTATTGTATATACTCTTATATATGTTTGTATTTTTTTTATTGGTGTACGCTACTCTTAGATTATCTTAGTTGAAATGTGACAAGGTACTTGACTTTTTTTGAATAGATGACCTCGGTTAAAGCATAGCAAACTGGATCGAACATGCCAAAACCAGTGGCCCATAAGGGCATGCAGAGTCGTTCCCCGATGTGGTGTTTTTCCCTATCGGGGATGAGGTGGAGGTACACATGGGTGATGATGTGGCACTTCAAACAGGAAATGGGGATGAAAATCGGTGAGTTTTTACCGACTTGGGAAGAATTACAAGAAGAAAATAGCAATCGGTGAAAGTGGATCTGGGGAAAACGGGAACACTTCCCCCGAAAAATGGAAAAAATGAAAATGGACCGCTGAATCGGGGAAATCGGGACGGCTCTGCTTGGCCTAATCGTGAAGGTACCCTTACTTTCAGTTTTTTAATAAGACATCTCACATGGTTTGTTTGTGTTTTATTAGTATTTTAGATAAAGTGGTCGATGTTTTATAAAAAAAGTTTGTTAAAATATGGTAATATAAAATATATACAGTAGTTCTTTTTAAAATAAAAATATGTTACATAATTTATTTATAAAAGTACAAGTTTTTAATATATTGTAACTCTAAGGGTGTGGGGCCTATCATGACAAATATTATAGATAATGTGTGGACTAACGTTCAATCATGCCAAATCATTATCAGTCTCCTTGTTGGGCACAAATAGAATCTAGCAGAAGCTTTAGAGAGTCAAATCACTGCATATAAAACAAACTCTTAGTCAACTTTAAAGTGTCAAGATCAACATTTTTGTCCATATTGTTGTCTTTATATTTGTACTGTGTTTCTAATATTTTATCTGGGTTTATTTTTTACATTCTTAATGTGTTATATATGATTAAAACTATGTATCGTATTATGGGTAATAGGTGAAAATGGGTTTGGGTAGAGATAGGTCTTTTTGGAAAAACAATCAAATTGGTTGCTTGTGTCAGTTTTCATCCACTCTTACTTTTTTATTTCAATAAACCTAAATTGTTTGAGAATAGTGTCGTTGATATTCTCCCCCTTTATCATACGTAAGAAGTGTATAGAAAGAAGTATATCTGTAATTTACTTAAACTAATTAATTAATTTTCTTTTTTTATGTATATTTAAAGTCAAAAAATAGATTATAAATGTTGTCCATAATATTGTTCACACGAAAAAAATAAAATTCAAACGGTTTTAATAGTTGTCATGTGGGTGACGAAGGGGGGTATGTTAGGGGAGAAGAGGAAAGGGGCAATATTTGTAGGGGAGGAGCTTTGCTAGTGATGACAAAAGGTGTCTCATAGAGGCCAAATATCTGTAGCTATTTGACATACTCGCATGGTTGTAAAAATCGCTAGGCGCTAGTCGGGCGGTGAGGTAGAGCCTAGGCGGGATTAATCGGGGCCTAGGCGTGATTAATCGGATTGAAATTTTTATATGTAATTTTCAGTTTTTTATATATATACACACATTTTTATATGTAATTTTTATAAAAATGTTCATTTTTAAACCACACCAAAGGTTTTCGCCGGAAATTTCAGGTTTTCGCCGGAATTTGGCCGGAAATTTCAGGTTTTCGCCGGAATCTGGCCGCCTAGCGATTTTTGGAACGACTAGGCCAAAATTAGTAGTTAACGAGCCGCCTAGCGACTAATCGGCGCCGCCTAGGCGCGATTTTTACAACACTGCATACTCGCGTGTATAAGATATACCCGTTAATATATTAAAAAAAATGCATGTTTAGATTTCCATGTTCATTTTCTTTTCTCACTATTCTAATTTTTATATAATTTTATGTTTTTAGGAACTACAACAAATTAATATACGACCAATTACATACATATCATGATCACCATGAAATATTTGAAATATATAAAATATGTAATTTTTATGATCCATTTAAACGTAAATGGTCGATTGGGTTATCGTTTATCTCTAATATGTTGGATCGGTTAAATATTTTCAATTAAAACAATCCCTATATTTTTTGACACACTAACGTTGGAGGTGGCAATTTTTGTCCCATTTACTCATAAATTGGTCGATTTGAGTTGTATTATTTTTTTTACCTCAATCGAAATGGGTCAAAATGTGTAGCTAAAAGGGGAACAGACAAACAAGTTCAGACTTGCTCATAGTCTTTAATGTTTGTTTTTCTTTCAGACAAGAACCAATTCTACTTCGGAAGGGCTTATTGAAAGCATCCCTGAAGTTTATGCGTTGTTACAGGTAAACAAAATGCTAATTTTTTTAAGACTGGAATTTCTTTCTTTTTTGCTTTCTGGGCTACTGATACGGACCGGATATTTTCTGTTGAAAATTAAATTACTTATAATTTGGTCCCTTTAAAAAGTAAGCACTTAATAAACACTTTCAAGCAATACATAGAGCTTGAGTGATTCAACATTTAACAATTAGATGTCGCCTCTTAATACTCAGTCTTATACATATGAACTTTCACCATTCATTCTTCAAATTTCACTTGCGCCTTTTCAGGAAATTCATACTTTCATAGTCTTCTTCGACAAGGTGTTTTTGCTGATAATATATCCACACAACTGTCACCTTTGGCATCTGCCTTGTTTGAATTTATGCTCATTTTCTCTTTACATTAAAAAATAGATAAAAAAGTACTCATATCTTAAACAATAATTTCAAAACTCATATAAATTGCCTTTTGTGGGTCAACCTAAACCCGGCCTGGCGTGTACTAATAAATGACCCGTTTCTGCCTTTACCCATTAATCTCACTTGCTGCAAAGGAGAAGGATGATACAGAAGTACTTAAGATCATGTCATTCTAGGTATGGAGTTATATTCAGATTATTTACAAGATTTTATTCATTAATTTGAAATTTAGACATTGATTTCATTTCCATTTATGAATGATTATAGGCGAAGAGGTGGTTACGGCTCTAGTGAGTGAAGTTGATAGGCTCGAGAAGGGAATATAGGAAATCGTCCGTGGCATTAGACATGTCGATATTGAGGCTCACAATCCAATCATCCCACCACCATGATCGCATTAAATTGTTCGTGGCATTGTTACTATTATTATGATCATTATTAGTTAGATTCAGATGGCTGGATTTTGATCTCCATGGAGGAATAATTGCAAAACACATGGATAATGTTTTAAAAAAGTAAAAAAAACACATTTCAGTACCTTATAATTTTGTTTATTCATTTAGAAAATCTGACTTTGCCCTTTTTAGTTCAAAAGTTCTCTTTGTTCATCACCGGATTCGATTATAACATCCAAATTAACAAAATCAGAAACCAGAAATGATCTCTTCGGTTTATCTCTTTGTTCTGTTTTTTAAATGCATGTTAGTTGATTGTGCACATGCTAAACTATTCAATTTTTTACTCTTAACCTCACTAAAGGTGGTTCTAGCTATTTCAAGTTTGGTTGATGCAAATATGATTTTCCATAAGGGCGGGCTGCAACATCTTTGGTAAATGACAATGTTTTTTAACATTACAATAGCACTTCTTAGAGACCCCATAAATGTGTTTGATAACTATTCTCTTGTGCAGCTACAACTTTTAGAGGATGAGAAGCTGCATAATCAGCAGAGTGAGACGTTGGAAGCAAACTACAAGAAATACGAGCTGATTGATGGTGCACAAACTGATGGCACTCTGAAGCGTTTGGCACCCCATTATGGGACCAAACTCAACTAATTCTGATTTGTTGTCTCTGATCTTCATGACACAGGTAACTTCATAGATTTGTGCGCAATTCGTGGTGGAATCTCATGAATTGCAGGTCTATATCAGAAGAACGAACCTGAATGCAGTTTGAGGTTTGTGAAATTTGTGGTTAATTTGTTAATAATGGCATTATTATTTATACATAATTTGTTTTAATTTCTACATAATTTGTTTTAATTTCAGGTATATATAGTCTGCAATGTTTTCTGATGCATGCAGTGACGAATGTAAGCATAGCCACTATGGGCCTATATACTTTTAAAATTTTTAGTGTAAAACTGGTTTAAAAAATTTAGGGCACTCGTCTGTTTTTTTATCAGGCCTCATGTGCCCCATGTTCCAGCTTTGCAAAAATACCTAAAGCCACGGCTGTGGTGCTCCAGTTTGCTGAGGTAAGGCATTTCTTGAAAATGGTTTGTCTTTCATTACATTCATTTTGTTGTTTTAGTTTTGTGATTTGTGAAGCTGTTTTAAGGCGATGGCTCCGCCACCAGGGTGCGGAGCGGCTTTGAGTCACCGGGTGGCGATGCGGCTGCTAGATCTCTTCCGAGACCTGCTCAAGGTGAAGATAATAAGGTATTAAAAATATATTGTTGCTTAGTTTATAAAGTAGTAGCAGCTCTAATTCGTTTAGTTGCTAGAAAAACTACTGATGTTATTATACCATCCTAACTTTGGGTGTGGGTCTACAAGGGTTTTAGACTATAAGCACTAGACAAAATAATTATCACATTCTTGATGAAACAAAGTTGTTACTTATGTTTATATAGGTTTCAATTATGCATTTTAGACAAACAAACTGAAACAAAGCTTAAGGAGAAGAAACTTAGAGTAGAAGATGCTTTTAATGCAACAAAGGTGAATTGTCATTGAATCTAATTAGCTTATATTTGTTTCAATTGATCTGGAACCTTATTAGTAATCTAAAAATGTGATAACTGTGATCTGTTATTGGTTTGCAGGCTGCTGTTAATGAAAGTATTGTTGTTGGTGGTGGATGCACTCTGTTGAGGCTTGCATCTAAAGTCGATGCTATCAAGGAGACCCTTGATAATGATGAAGAAAAGGTTTCTATTTCTTTTGCCTAGCCTGGAGTCTTCAGAATGCCACCATGTCGGTTAAAAAGTAGTCAAGAATCCCAGTGATTTTTTTAGCAATGGAGCGTGCATTGCCAAGATGTTTGACTCAAAGATGAACACGTTATGAGACGGTTAGCCCATACATGATCTAAATATCTAGACGACTAGACAGGTCAAATGTGTAGTAACTAAATTGACATCTATTTGTGGACGAAGTATTTATTTAACATTATTATATAAGTATTTAGTTAATTTCAAACAATCGAACCAAATATGCAGAAAAATACTAAAACAAATGCACTGAAAATGTAAAAAAATTGCAGAAAAATACAAAAAAAATGTAGTAAAAGTACTAAAAATGCAGTATAAAATGTAAAAAAAAAAGGTGCAGGAAAAATGCAGGAAAATACTAAAACAAATGATACTAAAACAAACGCAGTGAAAATGTAAAAAAAATTGCAGAAAAATACAAAACAAATGTAGTAAAAATACTAAAATAAGCAGTATAAAATGTAAAAAAAATTGCAGTAAAAATACAGGAAAATACTAAAAAAATGCAGTACAAAATTTAAAAACTATGCAGAAAAAATGCAGACGGTTATAGTTTAAAACCTCTAAACACAGGATTTTCACTACAGTTTTTGTGCTGTTTTAATGCAGACTGTTTCAGTTTTCACTAATAAGGTTTTCACTACAGTTTTCACTAATAACTGTTTGTATTTTGTAAAACCAGATAATTTTTTAAATACACGAACATTAATTTTCGAGTAACACTATATTTGTTGATATTTGACCGATTTTTGACATTCTTGCTTTTGTTGAGGTATCACCAACTGCAAGGGGTTCACCAAAAGCAAGGGGTAGGGACGTGGTGGGTTGGCCAAAAGACAGTATCTTGTTTCAAGTATTAGATGACAAGTGATGAACTTTTACAGATTTTGATCAAAAAAATAAAGTGAATTTGAATTTCACTTAATAACTTCATAGCATCACCTACATATAGAATTTGGGAAAGTGTAACACTGAAACCTAATAATACCACCACGACCAAAATCTGTAATCATAGCATTGGAACTGATGATCATCTGCCAACACCACCACGACCACGATCCCATTGGAACTGATGATCGTCCCCAATCGACCCCATTGGAACTGAGAGAGTCCTCCGCAGCACCTAAATTTGATTCACATCCACATCAGTATTAAAAGGAGGAAACCTTAATCGGATTGCAATTAGTCAAATACAAGTGTTTATCTCAAATTCGCACAACAATTTCATGATTTTGAGTTATAATAAGGTTAAATAATCAAATCGAGGAAATTCACTGACCTTGAAGGGGCGAGAAGCGTATTTGAATTTAAGAAGTTCAGGACTGTAGACGGACGCGTTGACTGCACTCACCGATGCTTTCGATTCGGCTTGGATATCCTCTGCTCTGTTTCTAGAAGACGAAACTATAGATGAGACGCCGATGTTCGCTTCTGGTACGGCGCCGTTGCTAATGTTACTACCTCTAACCGGAGGCAGAGAGCGAGGTCTAGCTTCCTCAACCATGGCGGCAAATAAGGGCTTCGGTCGGAATATAGTTCGACATTTAGGGGCGGTGGTGGTTGGTGTCTTGTTCCGGTAGAAAACCGAGGGATTTCCCAGTGTTGTGGTTGATGCTGGGTTTAGGGTTACCATACGCATTGTTGGAGGGTGGTTTCCATATGGTGTACGTGTTTGCTTCCGCTTCATATCCCCTACCCCTACCCGCCCATTTAATTTAAATATCTTTGCTACCCGGCTTCAACCAAAACTTCTTCATCATCTTTATACTCTTCTCAGCCCCCTATCATCGTGATGGACGGCGGCGGGGGCGGTGGTGGTGGTGGTGGCGACGGCGGTGGCGGTGGCGGTGGTGTTGATATTGGGTATGAGTGGGTAGATGTGGAGGATTTGTGGTGGTGGATAAACATAAAATTAGGGTTTTAAATTTTATTTTTTTAGTAAAAAGACCAAAACACCATCATGTTCAAGGCACATGATTGAAGTTAACTTAAAAACTTAACGTCCGTTAGGCTAAAGGATGTAAACCGCAACAAATTTAAACGTAAAGGATGATCTCTGACATTTTTTGGGCTAAAGGACATATAGTAAAAATGCTATAAACATAAAGGACGATTTCTGTAATTTACTCTTTTTGTTATGGTTATTCCAAACAGGAAGTTAATACATAAAATGTGTGTACTGGTTATGTAGAACAGAACAAATCTGGTTTTTAAAAAAAAATTAACGAAATAAATAGTTATTATAGAAAAACAAAATTAATCCATAATTAAATAAGTTAAAAGCGTAAATTATATCTAAGAGATGAAAAAGAAAATATTCAACAGACTGCTTGCTAGGTTTATCAGCCTGCTAGACTGCTTCACTATTCACACAAATTACTGATTAATAATTTTTTTATTTTGTTTATTTCATGTCAAATTTTTAAATTTAAAAAATAAAAAGGGTACATATCATCAACTTGTACCCTAAAAACCTACAAAGGAACGGAATTTTATAAAATTATAACATATTATGAAAGTTCAATGCTTTTTCCTTTACATAGGACTATGAAGTGAGTGATTTTAATGAATGCTTAGAAAACTTGTTTATTATTGAGTAACTTTTACCGGTGATTTTAGTGTTATCTAACTATTTTGTATAATGTATAATTATATTTACTTAATTACCAAATGATAAGTCATAATTAAACATCATACAAGTTGATAAGTGTAGAGTGCATACTTATTTGATGATCTTATAACTTCTGGTGCTAAAGACACCCCGTTGTATCAAGGGGGCGAAGCCCACCGAACAACGTGGGTCCGGGGGCAACGCCCCTGGTTAGCAGGCCCAAGGGGCGGCAACCCCTAGTAGGGTCCAAGGGGCAAAGCCCCTGGCTGGGGTTAACGTCGTTGAGGTCCAAGGAGCAATGCCCCTGGCTAACCAGTTTACTCCTCTGGAGTAAGTTTGTTTCTTCGGAATATAATTGCTCCTCCGGAGTATAATGACTTGGCAATTGTGGATTGAAGGTTGTGGCGGTTTTTAGCCTATAACCGTCATTATGTTCCATTGCATTTGTTTACCCCATAAATACATATGAATTTGGTCAGTATCGGATATACGATGTATACGAAATTCTTAACAGTCTTTCACATTTTTTGTTCTTGAATCTCTGATTCTTATCTGATTGAATATTCGTGTACCCGCCGATATAATTCAATCTAAAAGTGATGATTGTCAGAGAATGCAAGTCACATCATATACACGAATCACCCAGATTTCCTACAACTTTTCACTTTCATATTATCCAATTTTGTTAATGTACATCTCAAACTTAATAATTTAATTGCATGAAATGTGATTAAAAAGGGTACATTAATACAACACCTAAAAGAGAAATATAAAACATCAAGAACATAACAAACTTATTTGGTGTTTACTACAAAAGCTAATAAAGTTTAAGGTAATCTCGCTTCCAACCATATTCCTACTGTTGATCAACTTGTGCTTCTTCGTCATATGGCTCTCCACTAAATTCTTCTTGTTGATTTGCTACTTGTGCTTCTTCTCCATGACGATTGAAGATGCCAAGAAATTCAACGATAGGAATTGCTTCAAGAGCTCGATGTAACCACCAAAAGCACAATTTTACTATTTTAAAGAGTAGTTCATCCCAATAAGACAAGAATAAGAGTATAATGGGATGGACAATCCAAAAGTGTCTTGATGGCATGAAGATCAAACACAAGAAGCATAGCATCACAGAAACTGACAAGTTTATCGCTTGAAAATGGACCATACAACCAACAGATAGTTGTAAGCGGACAGGGATTTTGATGGAAACAAAAAGAATGAACGATGTGAAAATGACGGAAATATACTTAGAGTAAGGGAAGAGAAGATTTACAAGAGGTAGAAGAAGAAATCGCATGTCAATCTCAAAATCCATTTTAGTTATATTTTTTATCCGGTTCATGGTGTGTATATATATATAGTCATTGAAACCTTGTACAATTGGGTCATGTTGACACTCAACTTTAAGGGAAGTAGGGAACAATGCCACATTGAGTCCCAATATGTCTTTTATGGTGGAGATGGATAACGTCACTCACTCATCTTTCATTTTTGCTTTTTCTTTTTGTACCTCTCTTTACTCGTTTACCTCTCTCTATCCTTTTTAGTTTTCAAAGCCCTTATAATTTAATAATCTCCTGTTTTCAACTACTCATGGTAGCTTTTATTGGGGAGTATATATGATAGTTGAATCCCGAAGGGTTGGAATGTAATTATTGTTCACGTTCGTAGAAATTTTCACCTCACAGGATCCTGAGAAATTATATTATGTGGGCCCATATGTTTTTAATATGCGCTATGCCTTTTGTCTTTGGAACACTTTAAGTTACAAAATCAAAGAAAAGCATTTGATTAAAAAGGGAACAAGCGTAAGAAAACCAAAAATAACAATAATAATAGGGGACTACTAATGGGATACGGGAATTGTTATCTTGACCGGGCTCTATACGCATCGTATAGGGCAATACGATACGTATATCCTTCACAATTTCCCAAGCTCGACAATATCGTATACCTGGTCATTCCAACCCCTATATGCATCGTATAGGTCAATACGGTGTGGTTTAGGGTGCGAGGTAACTTCTGCAACTAGTCATCCATCACATCGCTATACGCCGCGTATAGGACTATACGTGGCGTATAGAGATGTGATGGATGACTAGTTGCAGTAGGTACCCCGTACCCTAAACCGCATCGTATTGACCTATACGATGCGTATATGGGTTGAAATGACCAGATTTACGATGTTGTCGGTTTGACCAGGAGGCTATACGCATCGTATATGGCTATACGATGTGTATAGGGGCCAAATTTTGTGTATTTAACCATGCAGAATTCTCATTTGAACGTATCGTTTAAAAAAATTTCAAACAATTTCCCTAAAAAAGTTATAGCCATGTCTTGGTGGTGGGATGGTAACTACGGTTTTCAGGTATATTCTAACGAGTCGCTGGAAAAAAACCCGCAAAGTTTTGGATTTCAAGATGTGAACCGGGAGGAGGTCTCGTCCGACGTTTATTCTAATCAACGGGTAAGGCTTCCCGATTTGAACGAGCCACTAAGCAATCCCGAGTTCGTATACGGTGAACCCTCTTACCTTACACAACCCACGGACGACTTCGTGTACGGTGAAGTCTCTTACCCGACACAACAAACCAACAACTTCATATACGCGGAGAACAAGCCGGCTAACGACTCCTAAGACGAGGAACAAACCCATCCAACCGTGACGTATAAAACTGATCAGGTATAACATTCCTATATATATATATATGCATACATTTAGTTTGTTGTTTATTAACTTTAACCGTACCGTTGTTGCATAATTTTCAGTCTCGTGAAAATTTGGTGGATTGGGCTGTCCGCAGAGGACGTGAGAATGGTTACGTCATTGTCACCCGATGATCAAGGAGAAAAGGCGACGATCTGTCGGAAACGGTTATCAAGGTATGACTTGTGTGTGACCGTCACGACGAACGTAAGTCTACTGCCACGGTTCGACGTGTCGGTAGAAAGAAAATAGGTTGTCCCTTTAAATTGGAAGGAGAGTACCAAGTAAATACTGGTGATTGGTTGTTAACGGTGAAGGATGACAGTCATAACCACGATCCTAGTCAACATCTTGAGGCACACTCGTTTGCCAGTAGACTGTCTGAGTCGGAACAACTTTTGGTGGCGAAGCTGTATTTGCAAAACATGTTACCACGAAACATTCTGGCAACCGTAAGGGAAAAAAACCCACAGAGTAGTTGCATTAAAAAGGATATTTATAATGCGATACAAAAGATAAAAAACGAAACGACAGTTGGTGAAACTCCAATGCAGGTTCTGGAGCACCTGCTTTCTTTTAAAGATTACGTCTACTATACTCGGGAGGATCCCGTCACAAATGTAGTGGAGAAGGTATTCTTTGTTCATCCGAAATCGTACGAGATGTAGTGTGCATTCCCGTACGTGTTGATGATTGACGGGACGTACAAAACAAACATGTATAGACTTCCATTTGTCCAAGTGGTCGGTGTGACCTCCACACACCAGTCGTTTTGCGTCGCTCATGCATTTATATCTAAAGAACGACAGGAAAACTTCGTCTGGGTGCTACTTCAAATCAAAGGTATGTTGCAAAAGTGTATGGAGCCGTGTGTGATAGTAACAGAAAAGGACAAACCTTTTATGAACGCGTGTGATAAAATATTCCCGGACAGTTCCAAGAACCTATGCCAGTGGCACATACACGAGAATATCTCAAAACATTGCAAGGCATCATTTACAGACGAAGACTTGGCAAATTTCAAGTATTCATGGTTGGTATTGTGTGAGTCTCCCACGCCAGAAGTATACCAGTACAACTTCAACCGGCTTTACGAGCGACTGTATGCAGCCAAACGAGGAAGTAAGTTTTGAATATTAAATATTTATTAGGGTTTAATATATTTTCAGTATTAAATATTTATTATGGTTAAAATTATTTTTCTAGGAGTTATAGACTATGTGACCAAAAATTAGTTGTACCCATATAAAGAAAAGTTTGTATCCGTCTGGTCCAACATAAACCTCAAATTTATTCAACATACAACGAACCGAGTCGAGAGTCAGCATTCGCTCCTAAAGAGCTATCTTAGAAATGCTAACAGCTCGCTAGATAGACTTGTTGGGTTTGTTGATGAAATTGTAACAGATCAGTATGTACAATTACAGTTTGGGTTTGGAACAAGCCTCATAAGAAAAATGGACAACCACATAGCTATTGAATTGTTTGATAACCTACACGGTAAAGTTTCACATAAAGCTTTAAATTTGTTAGAAAACGAGTGGTACAAGTTATCAACTATACGGAAACAAAATGCAACGTGTGGTTGCCAACTTTTCAGTAGTTGTGGGTTGTCGTGTGCTTGTCGTCTGGCAAATATCGAAGCTACAGGTCAGGTCAACCTTTTAATATTTATCTTGTTTTATCTAATTTCAAAATGTTTTGACTATCTCGTTTTAATACAGGTGGCGGAATCCCGTTAGATGCGGTGGACGTCTTCCAGAGGAAGCTTGTTCTAAAACTGTCGTTTGTCGAGGATGAAAATGTAGACGTGGATAAAATACTTGGTCAAGTGAGAAAAAAAATTATGTCACAACCCGACCAGGTCAAAAAAAGTCTGTTGTCGAGAATCGCATGGGTGGTCTTTCCGAGCAAAAGTAACAAGAAGCGCATGTGGTATAAAAAGATACTCACGGTCGTCCAACTTTGAAAAAGCAACAACAAAGGAAACAGGATGTCGCGAGAAACAACTCGTTCACAGGATCCCAACAAAGCATAAGTGACCCTGCGAGACATAGCTCCTATATTGCGTCACTGGACTCTCGACAAGCGAGTTCAGTCATTCAACACCGTCGTTCAACGAAGGGTAAAGGAAAGCAACCACAAGATGATAACGCCCGTCATGGGTTTCCATTGATGATGGGGAAAGTTGCAGTTAACAATATAAATTGTTTTAAGGATTCGATTCCATCTTTGTTTCATCCCTACATTTCACGTATACAGGATGTAAATCCCGACGGTAACTGTGGTTTTCGATCGGTAGCTGTGGGCTTAGGGTTAAATGAAAATCGATGGTTTTTTATTCGACAACAACTTCTACAGGAGATGGACAGTAAAGAAGAATGGTGGAGAACTGTTTTCGACAGAGTCGCCTTTCAAGAGTATAATAGGCTACGTCACACGATAGATTGGCAGGATGTGAAAGCCGCACCAGTTAGTCATTGGATGTGGATTCCATACACAGGACTCCTAATTGCTCAAAGATTTTGGGTGCTTGTTCATATTTTAAGCATCGCCGGTAATCAAACATTCTTCCTATTATGGTTTGGTCCTAACGTTCACGCTCAACATCAAATCGTATCGATTCTTCACGTCAACAATGCTCATTTCATCCATGTCAAGTTAGACGGATATTTTCCGATGCCCATGACGAATGCACTTTGGAATTTGCATCGAAATGATGCTGCAGCAGAATGGGAAAATATATACAGTGATCGTATCAAACGGTTTAATAAGATAATGGCTAGTGGTATACATTATTTTCCACAACACTTCACGAATTGCAGATGATGTTTGTTTAAAATTGAATTTTATTTGATTAATTTTAATTAGTTTTTATTAATTTTATTTAGTTTTTATTAGTTTTAATTAATTATGTTGGATGATGTTTGTTTCTAATTAGTAGGTCAGAATCCTTAATTATTTCTTAAAAGATGAACAATCAAGATTTGTATAAAAAAATACAAATTTTTTATAAAGATTTGTATAAAAAAATACATTAATAATTTTTTTTTAATTATTTCTATATTATAAAAAAGTTAAAAAAATATAATATACGCCACGTATAGGCCCATACGTGGCGTATAGAATTGGAGGAACTTTTCAAATTTCAAAACCAGATATTTTAGACCTATACGCAAAGTACAGAACAATACGTGGCGTATAGAATACCAAAGGTCACGAGCTATACGTCACGTATTGGCCTATACGTGGCGTATAGCCCTTCTATATACACAACCTTGGCCTCGTACAAACCCAAACGCATCCACAAAACACACATACAAACATATACGCTACTCACAAGGATACTCGTTGATTGCGATTGTCGGCTCAAAAATCTTCGTAAAGGTACGTATCTCAAACTCCCGATCAATAATATTAGGTTTATATTGATTATTAGCGGGTCAAACTGGGTAGATTAGGGCGATTTGGGACTAAAACTTATGAGCTATACGTCGCGTATAGCACTATACGTGGCGTATCGTTCATCTGAGGAAGACGATGAAGCCATACGCAACGTATAGTGCTATACGTTGCGTATAGTTGTTTTTTTAAAATACAATTTAATATTTTATTATTATTTAATATTACTTATTTAAAATTAAAAACAATTTATTATTATTATTTAAAATTAAAAACAATTTATTATTATCATTTAATATTATTTAAAATAAAAAACATTTTTTTATTATTATTTAAAATAAAAAACACTTTATTACTATTTTCTTCAGCTATGGCGGATTCGGATCACGAGGACGATATGCATATGGAGGACGTGGAGGTGGACGATCTTTCCCACTACCCTTATCTAGTATCCCGCCCGCCTCGGACGCATTTAGTCGGTGCCAGAAGTTACGGCAGGTGACCATGGGGCCGGGGACGGCAGTGGATTGGGATTTACTACTGGAGGTCGACGAGGACGTGCGGGCCCGGGCTATTATAGGCGACGACACACCGTGGGATCGTTTTTTTGATCTTAGCTTTACGGAGATGTTAAGAAAGGTCGTTGTCTAGTTTTTTCGACGTTCACGTACACTGAGCCGACGGCACCGACGCCTGATGCCGAGATGGACCAGTAGCTAGAGGAGCCGGAGCAGGTCTCCTTTCGTATGTTCGGCCATCTTTACAGTATGACGCTCCGAGATTGGGCAGTCGCGACGGGCTTATATCACGAGCCCGAGACGGTCACGCCACTTTACACGGCTGGTGTGACCGAGGTGGACAGAGAGGACCTCCTTGTATTTTGGGGTCGTATTTATGATAGCCCATGGTTGAGGACCAAGGGGAGGGTCTCGGGGATTAGAGACCCCCTTTTCAGATATTTGCACCGGCTTATTTCGACGTCTATTTCACCGCGTCGGAAAAGTCGTGAGTGGTGCACAGAGAGAGACTTGTTCTTTATCTTCCGCTTGCTTACCGACAGGACGTGCGCCCTAGCCACCTGCCTGGCGCTATACTTTGCTTCTGCCTTTCATAGGCAGAAGCGCGGGCTATTGTATGGCGGTGCCTTTATCACACAGTTGATGCGTGTTCTTGCCCCGTGGCTTAATCACGTGCATCAAATGGTCGAGCCCATCCCGCCTGTCCGATTAGATCGCTGCACGGCGAACGGTATGCGCATCACGCGCCGATTCGACGGTGTCGGCCTTCGGTTTATAGGGGCCGACCGGGACCACCCTTAGGTCCCGCAGCCGTTGCCACATATGCCGGGACAGGACCCGCCGATTATGCCTGACCCGCTATAGGGTGTGGCGTTTCAGGACCCGCCACATGTCAAGCCCATCTACGAGCAGCCGCCACAGCATCCCCGACACGTACGTCGACCTGTTCGGCTGGACAGGGCCAGGCCTTGCTTGATGGACTTGTTGCCGACTCACGACGACAGGGTCGTCATAGCGACCAGATGGATGACTTGATGATGTGGGCGGTTGGTCGCCTCGTGGATCTGTAATGAGCCGCCGGCATCGAGCCACCACCGCCACATTAGTATCCGGGCGACCCCGGTCAGGATGACGACGAGGCGGGTCAGGATGACGGCGGGACGGGTCAGGATGACGGCGGGGCGGGTTAAACTTAGTTGTTTTTATTTGTATTCAGTTGTTTCTTTTGTTATGTATGTAAAAACATTTGGATATATATACTTAATTTTTTGATGTAATGTATATAATGTTTCAGTTATTTGTTATATAATAAATGTTTAAAAAGGATAAAAATTATATAAATTAAAAAATAACAAAAATTTATAAATTAAAAAAATAACAAATTTATATAAATTAAAAAAAGATAAAAATAACATAAATTAATAAAAACTATACGTGTCGTATAGCCCAATACGCCACGTATAGGATTCTTAAATCCCAAATCTGCCAACTTTTGAAGCAAAAATATAACACGTGAACAATACGCAGCGTATAGTATAATACGCCATGTATGAGATCCCGCCGCCAGACAGGGAATGACACGTGGCATTCTGTTGTCAGAGACTGAGCCCTATACGCCTCGTATTGGGCTATACGAGGCGTATAGAACGGCGGCTGTGTCCAATTAGCAATATTACGTGTCCCATTAAAATCTACCTAATATTAATAATAATAATAATAATAATAATACATTGATACATCACAAGATAATTATTACAAAAATGTGTACTAATGTTTAGACGAATTTATAGTGTTTATATGGCTTAATTCACATACGATGTAAAATTTATCTCAATTTAGGAAATTTAAAATTATAATAAAATAAATAAATAAAAAGAACTCAAGTGGTATTAAGTATATTTCATTTAAATTATATAAACATACATTTTAGTAAGGCGTCTACGATGACGCTCTGTGATTGGCTCTTTTAGGACAGTTCACCACATAGTAATTTTGTTTTGCTTTAACCAATTTTGTTCTTACATTAATAGTTTTTGTGTGGAAATATAAATACAAAGCCGGTCTGACCTAGTGGTCCGCGCCCAACCACTTGCTTTAACCACTTTTGTTTCTTACATTAATAGTATTTGATTTTCTCCAAGTTTTATTAACCTTATATTTTTGTTATTTCTTTTTTAATTTGGCTTTTACATTACAAACCTTAACGCTCCCGTTTTATCATCATTACCGCGATTTACTTCATCGAAGTGGAGCGTGGGGTTCCCTTAGTTATTTATAAAATCTTTATTGAATACAGTAATTAATTATCAGGGGAAAATTACTCCAATGTATCAAATTATGTTCTTAAAAACTTATTAATTTCTTTAAAAAACTACTTGTAATGTAAACATTAACTTTCTTTAGCAAACATGTCCTAAAAGTAATACTTTCATAATTGTTAGATTATGAAGGTGGTTATAGTCTATAAAAATTCTTAAATCATATATAAATAATTTATGTGCTTTGATTATTAAAAGATTATATTAAAAAAAAAAGTTTAAACCTGGGTCATATTAATTAAACTTGTTGATCTATTTCTTTAACATGATAATGGAAAATAAGATTAATAATAAACGTGTACCTGGTAATCCAGTAACATTGAAGAGAGAAGTCGTCATGATCTTGATGATTGGTATCCCGTTTAGGATGTACCGTAATGATGGTATTAGATGAAAGGAGTCTCACGAATTAGAGAGTAGAGAGAGCGGAATACTTGGTGTTGTAGGCTATTAATCATTAGTCTTTTAATCTCTCTCAATAAGCTCTATTTATATACATCCAAGGGGAAACCCTATTTATGATAGTAAAGGTAATTGTCACAACCCCACCGACGGCGGAAACGTCGGGGCGTGAAGCGTGCAGACTGTTCATTGCTCATGGTTTGCTAATGTTTGAATAATTAATAATCGTTTTCATTGCAATCAAACAAGTTCAATAAAACATAGATTCAATCCACCAAACAATAATGAAAATTACATCAAAATATAACTGGTTCAATTAAAACTAGGTCAAAATCCTATGTGTAGCATATCTTGATCACTTCAAACATTGGTACCTGAAACATGGTTAAATGAGAGGGTCAACTACAAGAGTTGGTGAGAAAACATAGGTTTAATCGTGTGATAGCAAAATACGTGTTGTGTGCATACAGTTCAATACAATCATGACAATTAAGGCATTTATGGAGAGAAAAACATCGTGTGACCTATACAATCAAACCTTTGTAACTTGCACTCAAAATTTGTGTTGTCAGTAACAGTCACCCTACCTGGGTGGGTTTGTCAGACTCAATAGATCTACCACTGTTTACTGTCGGCTGTTAGTTAATGATTGTACATGAAGAGCATAATAATTGGTCTACAAAATGTACTCAAGCACAAAGCGCAAAACTGTAAACATGCATAGGATGGAACTGTATATGTGTATAATTGAAAACATGTAAATAGAACGCATGTTCCACCCCAAAACGTTTGTAAAATAGAGTAAAAGAGGGGCTATGTAACTCACGTGTTATGTAGCGTGTAGGTTGCACAAGCAAATGGAAAACAGCGGTGTGTTGTAGATTGCTAAGTTCGACCAAATGAACAATGTATATGTGTTATTGATTTGCGTTATTTAATGACGGAAGTGAATTTGTCATTCTTAAACGTGTAGGGTTTGTCTTAAAAATAATTATTTAAACTGTTATTTATTTATCAAATTAACAGAATAAAAATAAAAATAAAGATTCTGTTTAAGGGATGAGCACGACCGTGCTTGTATATGGCACGACCGCGCTTGGTCGGTAACGCGCCCGTGGTTGGTCAGAAGTCAAAACAAGAGTCCGGTCCTGAGACACGACCGCGTCCGCATCCGGCACGACCGCACCTAGGGTTTTGACTAGGTCAGGACTTGGTTTGATCGGTAAACACGACCGGGCCTCTTACGGGGCACGACTGTGCTTGGTCAGGCACGACCGCGCTCGTAGGACAGCGCGACCGTGTCTGGTCAATTCCAGAAGCAATTCGCCTGATTCTTGTAATAAAACAGATTAGAAACTTAGGGTTTTCATTGGTATGATGATTGCGAATCCAATCACATTATTTAATTGGATTTATAATGCGTTTAACTTGTAGTTCGATTAAAACCATTTAATACTAAAAACTTAGATTCAATTGGTTTAACCGTGTATTACTCCACCGAATTGATTTAGGGCTTTCGTTTGGAATGAGGAAACGAAGCAATTGAACTATTACTTACCTTGGTTTGATTGGGCAACAATTGCAGACGGCTACGAGGAAGACTCGCGGCTTTTTCTTGATCGACAGAGTATTAGAGGTGTTGTTCCGATGATTTTAGGGTTGCGATAGGTTTATAGAAATCGTGCGAAGGTATTATAATGGTTTGATTCGTCTGATCCTGTCTTAATTACGAGATTTGATTTAAAAAGGAAGGTTTGGTCGAAGTCGCGAGGATTCGGTCGATCAGACGTGTATTTGGTCGTGTTTTAGTCTCAATTCGTCGAATAGCTTCTTCTACAAGTCCCGCGATTTCTAAACTCGTTTGAAACCTATTTTTGGAAAAGATTTGTGTCGGTTTGACTTTTACAGGAGTCAAACTGTAAACGAGGCGCGACCGTGCTTAATGATAAGCACGACTGTGGTCATGACACAAGCGCGACCGTGCCTAGGACTAGGCGCGACCGTGCTTGTGTTGGTTTTTGGAAGATTCAAGACTAGTCCTTGTAGTTTTGTAATATTGATGTTGTTTTGAGTTTTGGTCAAGTTTGGTCCTCGAGGTTTGTAAGATTGTTTTTGTTAATATTGTATTATAATGAACGCGTGTATGCTTGTAAGTGTATATGAACAATAAATGTAAGGTTGAAATCTTTTATTGCATGGCATAAAATACACAGGAAAAACATGAAAATTAGAAAGGTTACAGTATCCCCATGTTGAGGGAATTTCGTCCCGAAATTCAACTGGTTGAGGCTACTGCTTCAGCAAAAAGATGTGGGTACTTGAGCTTCATTTGGTCTTCTCGTTCCCAAGTAAACTCGGGTCCTCGTTTAGATTCCCAACGAATCTTGACAATAGGAATACGGCTGCGCTTGAGTTGTTTTATCTCACAATCCATAACCTCGACTGGTTTTTCAACGAAGTGCATCGTTTCATCAATGCGCACATCGTCAAGAGGTATATGAAGGTTTTCATCAGCAAGACACTTCTTGAGGTTGGACACATGAAATGTAGGATGTACGCTGCCAAGTGATGGAGGTAACTCGAGCTTGTAAGCCACTTTCCCAATCCTTTCAAGGATCTTGAATGGACCCACATAGCGAGGTGCTAGCTTGCCTTTCTTCCCAAAACGGATCACCCCCTTCCAAGGAGACACCTTTAGAAGTACAAGATCACCAACTTGGAATTCCAAGGGTTTGCGTCATTTGTCGGCATAGCTCTTTTGCCGACTCCTCGCAACTCGAATGTTGTCACGGATTTGGATAATCTTGTCGGAGGTTTCTTGAATTAACTCGGGACCGGTGATTTGTGCTTCACCAATCTCGTTCCAACAAATGGGAGAACGACACTTACGACCATAGAGAGCTTCAAACGGAGCCATGTCGATGCTGGTGTGGTAACTATTGTTGTAGGAAAATTCGATAAGTGCCAAATGTGAATCCCAATTGCCACCAAAGTCGATGACACAGGCTCTCAGCATGTCTTCCAGGGTTTGGATTGTTCGCTCGGTCTGACCATCAGTTTGGGGATGGTAGGCCGTGCTCAAATCCAATCGTGTACCAAGTGCCTTTTGAAGAGATTGCCAAAACCGAGAAGTGAAACGAGCATCTCTATCGGAGATTATGTTCAAAGGAACGCCGTGACGACTCACGATCTCGTCAATGTAAATTCGGGCCAATTTCTCGACCTTATAGTCTTCACGGATAGGCAAGAAGTGTGCGGACTTAGTGAGACGGTCAATGATCACCCAGATGCTGTCATAACCGCTCGAAGTACGAGGGAGTTTAGTGATGAAATCCATAGCTAGATTCTCCCATTTCCACACGGGGATTTCCGGTTGTTCAAGTAACCCAGAAGGACGTTGATGCTCAGCTTTGACTTTAGAACATGTGAGACATTTTGCTACAAACAAAGCAATGTCTTTCTTCATACCGGGCCACCAATATTGTGGACGAAGATTTTGGTACATTTTATCCGCACCAGGATGGATAGAATATCGAGACTTGTGTGCTTCGGTCATGATGAATGCTCGGAGATCGTTACGATCGGGAACCCAAATACGATTTAGAAAATAAAGCAAGCCATTGGTCTTAGTCTCTAATTGGAATTCAGCACCACAAGACATTTCCTCATACATATTACCCTCGGTAACCGAGACATGTTGAGCTTCTAGAATACGAACTTGAATATCGGAATGGATCTTGACACTTTGAAGCATGACATGTTCCTTGCGGCTTAGTGCATCGGCTACAACATTAGCCTTGCCGGGATGATAACGAATCTCGCAATCGTAATCGTTGAGGAGTTCAACCCAACGTCGTTGTCTCATGTTGAGTTCCTTTTGGTTGAAGATATGTTGGAGGCTTTTGTGGTCGGTGAACACCACACATTTCGTGCCATATAGATAATGTCTCCAAATCTTCAACGCAAATATGACAGCACCCAACTCAAGATCATGCGTCGTATAATTCTTCTCATGGATTTTGAGTTGTCTTGATGCATAAGCGATCACCTTGCCTCGTTGCATGAGAACGCAACCAAGACCTTGGTTTGAAGCATCACAGTAAACAACTAGATCATCTTCACCTTCAGGAAGGGTGAGGATAGGAGCATTGCACAACTTTCGCTTGAGAATTTGAAAGGCTTCTTCTTGTTTCGGTCCCCACTCATAGGGTTTACCTTTTTGGGTTAAGGCAGTGAGGGGAACAGCGATCTTGGAGAAATTAGAGATGAACCTTCGATAGTAACCTGCTAAGCCGAGAAACGAACGAACTTCGGTAGGGGCTTTAGGAGCTTTCCAATTCTTAACAGCTTCAATTTTGGCGGGGTCAACATGAATTCCCTTTTCATTGACAACGTGCCCCAAAAATTGAACTTCTTTTAGCCAAAATTCACATTTGGAGAACTTGGCGTATAGCTGTTCGGTTTTCAAGAGATCCAAAATCAACCTAAGGTGTTGTTCATGATCTTCCTTAGTTCTTGAATAGATCAAGATGTCATCAATGAACACGATAACAAATTTATCAAGGTATGGTTTGCACATGCGATTCATGAGGTCCATGAAGACAGCAGGTGCATTGGTTAGCCCAAAAGGCATAACCATGAACTCGTAGTGACCATATCTCGTTCGGAAGGCAGTCTTGGGAATATCGTCCTCTTGCACACGGAGTTGATGATAACCAGATCGAAGATCAATCTTCGAGAAGTAGGTAGAACCTTGGAGTTGATCGGAGAGATCGTCAATCCTAGGTAAAGGGTAGCGGTTTTTGATTGTAAGTTTGTTGAGTTCTCGATAGTCAATACACATGCGGAAAGAACCGTCCTTCTTTTTAACAAATAAGACTGGTGCACCCCACGGTGAATGACTCGGCCGTATGAAACCTTTGTCGGCGAGTTCTTGAAGTTGACTTGCAAGTTCTTGCATCTCGGAAGGTGCAAGCCGGTATGGAGCTTTAGCCACCGGGTTTGCTCCAGGTACAAGATCGATGCGAAATTCCACTTGCCGAACAGGTGGAAGACCGGGCAAGTCATCAGGAAAGACTTCGGGAAAATCCCGAACGATGGGGATGTCTTGTACACTCCTTTTTTTGATTTCTTTTTGGATAACATGGGCTAGGAAAACCATGTACTTCTTTCGTATGTACTTTTGGACGGTAATGCATGACATTAGTTTGAGTCCTTTGCAAGGTTTCTCACCAAGGACCGTCAACGTTTCGCCGGATGGGAGTGGTATACGGATGCATTTTTCAAAGCACATGACTTCGGCGTGGTGCTTCGACAACCAATCCATACCTACGATGACGTCAAAACTTCCTAATGGCATTGGTATGAGGTTGATTGGAAAGGTGTGTTTATTTAGTTCTAGGGAGCAATCATAAATGATGGTGTCAATTGTAACGGTGTTACCATCGGCTACCTCAACGGTAAAGGTTTTCTCTAGTTTAGACCGGGTTTTTGCAAGTAACGGTTCGAAGTCTAGTGACACAAAACTTTTATCGGCTCCGGTATCAAATAGTATAGAAGCATAATGATTATTCATAAGGAACGTACCGTTAACCACATCAGTGTTAGCCTGAGCCTCATTGGCGTTGATGTTGAAAGCACGCCCACGAGCTCCGCCTTGGTTAACATTGATCAGTCTTGGGCACTGGTTACGGAAGTGGTTCGGGTCACCACATTCGAAGCAAGCACGTCCATTTGCAATGGCGGGGATGGCTTGGTTAGTTGCTTGATGATTGGCTTGATTTGCTGGGTTGGTTTGGTTGGCAAGTGCCTTGGATCGACAAATATTGGCTGTGTGGCCATGTTTCCTGCAGTGGTTGCAAAGGCGACAAGGTATGTTTGGAGGGTGATGGTAGTTGCAGGTGTTGCAAAGTGGGTAGCTGCCCCCATAGGGCTTCTTTGCTGGGTTTTGAGCCATGGGTGCAACTTGATTTACTGGAGCAGCCGGAGTGATTACAGCACAGTTCTTGACCTTTCTCTTCCTAGTATTGCGGTACGGTTCAGTTTGGACTTCTTTGACATGAGCGGGAGGTGTTGTTGTTTCAGAAACTTTCTTGGTACCCTTTCTTGTAAGTGTACCCGCTTTAACATGATTGTCAGTAAGTGTGGCTGACAAGCGGATAGCATCCTCCAGAGTAGCAGGATTTCCTCCTACCACAGTATCTTGAATTTGTCTAGGTAGACCACCAATGTACTTTTCAATACACCTAGACAGAGGTGTAACCATGTGTGGCACAAGTAGACTCAGCTCGTGAAAACGGGTGGTGTATGCTAAGCTTTCACCACTATCTTGAGCAAGATCCCAAAATTCCGCTTCTAGCTTTTTCATCTCATTTCGAGGACAGAATTCCTCAGTCATGATCCTCTTCAACTCATCCCACGGCAGTGCCACTGCTACATCCACTCCCCTAGTCCTTTTCTCACCATTCCACCAAGTAAGCGCCCTTTTTTGAAAGACACTAGTAGCATGACGAGTACGGAGGTTGTCGGGACAATCGCTATTGAGAAAAGTGCTCTCAATGCTTTCGAACCATTGAAGGAGTCCCGTGGCTCCTTCGCTGCCATAGAATTTGAGGGGATTACAGGAGTTGAAGTGTTTGAAGGTGCATTGTGGCGGGTTGGCACCACCACCACCTCCAGTAGCAGCACTTCCACTGGCATGGCCATTATTGTTGTTGTTGGCTTGGGTAACTTGGTTCACCAGCTATGTGAGTAAAGCAGCCAGGTCAGTGTTATTGCTGTTGTCACGACGGGGAGGCATTCTACAGATTTAGACACAATAAGAGTTGTGAGATTTTCTTGGATTAAATAGAAGAATAAATAGATGTAAGTAGTTCATAGTTTGGATTGTACTCAAATAGTGACATAATCACTCGAGTACTATGACATATTAAGGTTAATTTAAACTCAGATAATTATCAAGGAGACGTGCTTTAGCCTATAAGTAAACACTCATCCCGGGAATTCCCAGGAAAGCATACGGGTCCCTCGGTTGGTTGGGATTTATACGAAATGCTTTCCTAGACAGAAAACCCGGAATACAGGTGTCACTTTTCCAGATTGCACGTGTCCTTTAACAATTAAACAAAGTCTAAAAACCTTAACGGGTGTAAAAGAAAATTTTATAGACCCAAGTCTAAGAATATGATTCAGGTTATGTTGATGATGACATGGAAGCAGGCATGAAGGATATGTGGTTTAGGATATGGGTAGGGATATTGTTTATTTAAGTTGTTATTCATATATACATATAAAACATGTAGCATATATCATATAGCATGTAGCACATAGCATGTAAATCATGAAGCATGGCATAAGTGGGTATCCTAAAGTTATAGTCTAGGTCAAAGGTGTCTAATAACCTAATTCCCTATAACCAAGGCTCTGATACCAATCTGTCACACCCCAACCGACGGCGGAAACGTCGGGGCGTGAAGCGTGCAGACTGTTCATTTCTCATGGTTTGCTAATGTTTGAATAATTAATAATCGTTTTCATTGCAATCAAACAAGTTCAATAAAACATAGATTCAATCCACCAAACAATAATGAAAATTACATCAAAATATAACTGGTTCAATTAAAACTAGGTCAAAATCCTATGTGTAGCATATCTTGATCACTTCAAACATTGGTACCTGAAACATGGTTAAATGAGAGGGTCAACTACAAGAGTTGGTGAGAAAACATAGGTTTAATCGTGTGATAGCAAAATACGTGTTGTGTGCATACAGTTCAATACAATCATGACAATTAAGGCATTTATGGAGAGAAAAACATCGTGTGACCTATACAATCAAACCTTTGTAACTTGCACTCAAAATTTGTGTTGTCAGTAACAGTCACCCTACCTGGGTGGGTTTGTCAGACTCAATAGATCTACCACTGTTTACTGTCGGCTGTTAGTTAATGATTGTACATGAAGAGCATAATAATTGGTCTACAAAATGTACTCAAGCACAAAGCGCAAAACTGTAAACATGCATAGGATGGAACTGTATATGTGTATAATTGAAAACATGTAAATAGAACGCAAGTTCCACCCCAAAGCGTTTGTAAAATAGAGTAAAAGAGGGGCTATGTAACTCACGTGTTATGTAGCGTGTAGGTTGCACAAGCAAATGGAAAACAGCGGTGTGTTGTAGATTGCTAAGTTCGACCTAATGAACAATGTATATGTGTTATTGATTTGCGTTATTTAATGACGGAAGTGAATTTGTCATTCTTAAACGTGCAGGGTTTGTCTTAAAAATAATTATTTAAACTGTTATTTATTTATCAAATTAATAGAATAAAAATAAAAATAAAGATTCTGTTTAAGGGATGAGCACGACCGTGCTTGTATATGGCACGACCGCGCCCGGCACGTACGCGACCGCGCTTGGTCGGTAACGCGCCCGTGGTTGGTCAGAAGTCAAAACAAGAGTCTGGTCCTGAGACACGACCGCGTTCTTTTGAATTGTTCCTCCACAGAAGCCGGATAAGTCTTAGCATCAGTTGAATCTGGAATTGCTCCCCTGATGGCGATGCTGATGGAGTTCTTTGTGAACATTAGAGACATTCGGTTGCACCTATTCCATTTCTCATGGAGTATCTAGTCGTCAGCAATACTCTTATCAATGAGAGCAGGAGGGGCACCCTCTCTTGGTGCATAGTCAAAATCCAACATCGTGAGATTCAACATTAAAGAATCTTTCCAAGATTGAAAGTTAGAACCGTTAAGAGTTTCAATTCTCATATTGGGAGCTGCAGTGGATTTAGATGAGAAGAATAAGATACAAAACTAAATAGAAGAACTTAGAGTGAACTATGGGGTACTAGACTAAGGCAGGCGGAAAACTTGATATGTTTTACATAATAAACTTAATATTTCAGCTTTTTAGTTATTTTCTTTTTAAAAGTCACTTTCTTTTATAAAAATCCCATTTTTATAAAGAAAAACCCTAATTTCTCCCTATAAATACGTCCTTAACTCCTAAGTCTCCACCACTTTTGCAAACCCTAACCCTAAACACTCTCCTCCCTCCCTCTCCTCACTTTCGGCCGCCACCCACCATAGCCACCCTCCCACTTTCATTTTTCCATTTTGCAATCCTCTCAAAGCATTTCAAGGTGCACTCCAAGTTTTACAAGCAAGAAACAACCATTTCTACCAACATATCTCAGATTTGTAAATGTTTATTCATGTTTTCTTTCATTTTTCGTTCATATGGTTGTGTAGAACTAACCATCCAAACAAAAGTGTCATTTTGAGTCTTTAAACAAGAACTAACCATTGATTTTACAATATAAAGTGTTTTACTACATCTTTGGTACACATTGTTGGTAGAAGCTAGTTTGTTTGTTGAGTTATGTGACGTTTCTATTAAAGGAAACTTTGTTGTGTTCATATTTGTAGAAATGCTTATTGTAGATCTTTGATGTACTAGAATGATATAGTAGTTATAGAAGGTATGAAAACATGAGTTTTGTGGTTTGAATCATTTTATTTCATCGTTTGGCACGTTTTTATAAATAGAAACTTTATTGGTTTCAAATTTGAGTTCTTGAGTTATAAATTGTTTTGACATGATTAAGTGTTCTATTTAGGTCTAATAAAAGGAAATATATGCTTGTTAGATGTTAAACCATTGGTTATTGTCATATGAAAAGTTTCCATAAAAAGAAACTTTATTTCTTTCAAAGTTGTGTTTGTGTGCCATGGATGTTAAAGATAGGTTTAATGGTGTTATTAACACTTAGTTAAAAAAAATTTTGAACGGAAACACCTAGATATTCTAGGATAATTAGGTTTCCCCGGGGCAACACCTAGAATATTCAGGGCAACCACATGAGGAACCCCCCACTGGCCACAGACCCCTTTTTTGCTGTGGCTAGGATTCGAACCCAAGACATCCACTATGGGAAGTCTTGGGGCTACCATTATACCAAATGGCCAACGGTAACACATAGTTAAATGATTTTCATGAAAATAAGTATTTGAAAACCATTGTTTGACATTTTGGGATACCTTTCTATATAAGGAAACTTTATTGAATTTAAAACCACATGCTTGCTCTATGTGTAGTATTGATGAGTTAGGACGTGTTAGTAGTACTTGGACATGTTAAATTCACGAGTTATTATTGTTTGCTCAATATTGCTATATTGGTATCAAAAAGCCTAACTTTCCAAATAAGGAAACTTTTGTATTTCAAAAACCAAGTTTCAAGTCCTAGATTATCTTTGAATGTTCTAATATGCTCAATATGATATTATTAAACATTTAGAACTATTGTTTAGATTATATTACTTGGTTTGATCTCATTACATGAAACCCGAATACTTGAAATATACGTGTTAAGTATGTTCACTAGTTGCTACGTGGATGTATGTGAATACTTGATGTATGATAGATTATGATATGATATATCATGATGTTCCTTGTACATGTATTCTTATAAGTGTACTTTCAAAACCTTTAACGTATCACCAACGGGTCGCCGGGTCAAACTTGGTCAAACCTTTTCAAAACACCAAAATCACGTTTCAACATCAAGTCGTTTGGATGTACATAACCAACATTTACAATTCAAGGACATAATAGCCTTAATATACCTAGGGCTCGAGTAGGTCGGTTTTCATTTTGGACTTTTGCCAGCGTTACGTGTTTGCATTACACATCATTCTCACCGCATTCCCAGGTGAGTCTCACGGCTCCATTTTACTTAATTCCTTTTGGGGGAGATTATATGCTAAATTGTATTTTCCATAGTCATATGTTACACTACTTGATTTCATATGAATATATAAGCGGGTGCAATTTCGCACAAAGCCTTCTCACAATCGGACCGTTAATTATGTTACATAGAGAGGTAATTTATGAATAGTACTATTGGGTTTAACCACCCCCACGCGAGTTAGTCGCGCTAACTTTGACCGGAGGTCAAATGGGTGCATAATTGACCTAATCATTTCCATGCTAGGCACGCTAGAGGCAAACTGTAAGTTTCTGCATTCATTTACGTTGAGCTTTATTTTCGGTGTTTGCTTATCATATATCTGTTATATTGTCTAATCAATAATCAAATCATGAGTAGATATGTGAACTATTACAATGCTTTACTGTTATTTACAAACATATAAACTCACCAACATTATGTTGACCCATTTATGCATGTTTTCTTAGGTCGTTGAATTATGCATTTGGACTAGGCTTGCGATGGAGTCTCGTGCATACTATAGGAGCATGAAATTTTGGAAACTTTAAACATTATCATTTCTATGTTTTCAAACAATTCATTTACTTCCGCACATTTCATTCCGCATTTTCAAACTCTGTTAAACTTTATATTATTTTGAGTGTTATTTAAATGGAGTGATTTTTGAAAACCATTTAGAGGTCGTTCAAAGTAGCCGGTATCAATGATCCTTGACAGTCACGCCCTGCAGGAAAACCGCTGTGGATCAGGGTGTGACAAAGTGAGCCCGAGTACTTAATGAAACCGTGAACTTAGGGTCCGAGTACTTAGAAAACGTGAACTTTTATGGAATCCAAGTACTCATAAAACCGTGAACTTTTAGGGAATCCGAGAACTTTATGGAACCCAAGAACTTAGGGAACCGAGTACTCTGATGGATCCGAAAAATAAGGGACAAATTTTAGGGATAAATCTAATTTCGAAATTAGGCTATTTATTTATATTCAAGATTTGATCAGTTCGCAAAATTTTGAAATTTAAATATTTTATACGAAAACTTGGAGATAAAGTTGCATCATTTTAGGAAACAAGATTAATCCTAATCTATTACCATACTAAGTGATTTTTCACCAAAATTAAGGATGAAAACTTAAGAACAGTTATGATAAACATTAGAACTGTTTAAAAACCGATTTTCTCAGAATTTGTTAATCCGAATAAAAAGATAGCTTAATGAAGATCCGAAAACTTTAGAACAGAAAACCGAGAACATCCATAAAAACGATTTTCTAAGAAAAATCATGTTTTTTCGATTTAATTCCAGTTTAGGGAACGAAAAAGAATTGATTAATCAACATCTGATACCACATGTTGATCAATTCTTTAACATGATAATGAAAAATAAGATTAATAATAAACGTGTACCTGGTAATCCAGTAACATTGGATTGGAAAGTCGTCATGATCTTGATGATCGGATTATCGTTTCGGATGTATCGTAATGATGGTATTAGGTGAGAGGAGTCTCATGAATTAGAGAGTAGAGAGAGCTGAATTCTTGGTGTTGTAGGGTATTAATCATTAGTCTTTTAATCTCTCTCAATAAGCTCTATTTATATACATCCAAGAAACCATATTTGATGATAGTAAGGGTAATTATGTCTATCGAATAATTACCAATTAAATTATAGGGGTAAATAAGTCAATGATCAATAATAAATAAATTCTAATAACGGCCACTTAATAATAGCGAGTCTTACAAAACTAATAAGAAGAATAAAAAATTTAATAGTTAGAATAATAATTCATAAAATATTTTGAAAATATATCGAAAAATGAAAATGTAAAAATACAAGATTAAAAATGAAAATGTTACACAGATATATACAAAAAAAAAGTTTGAAATTGAAAAGTGGTAGAATTACATATATCACTCTATTTTTAACTTTAATTACATATATACCCAATAAAAAACTTAAATTACATATATACCCCTATTTTCAACTTTAATTACATATATACCCAACCAAAAACTTAAATTACGTTTATCCCCCTCTTTTATAAAATTAGCCTTTTAACCTTATAAGAAATACGACTATTCTTATTCCATTGATCTCATCCATAACCTTCTGATTCCCGCTTCCGATCGATTCCAACATTCGGCGTCGCTTCTGATCCATTTCATTATCCAGTTGAGTATATTTGTAATTATAAAGGGGATATACGTAAATAAAATTTTGAGCTGGGTATATATGTAATTAATGAAGTTTTTAGGGGGGTATATGTAATTGCCCTTTGAAAATTAGATAGAATAATTAATTTACGAAGCGCTCAAATCTTTTAATTTTGTTCCTATTTTTTTAAATTATATGTATTAGGTTAAAAACTCACGTATTAGACACGTTAAATAAAAAAAATATTTTATAGTTAATAATAAAAATGTTTATAAGGTATTTATTAGACGTTTATTAGGTATTTAATAGGAAATATTAGTAAGCGAGCAAAAATCTTATACTCATGAAGATATGACACGTAACTTATATTTATTAGATATAGATAAATAGATATGTCAATGAGCTGGTGGTGGAGTGGTAAGGAAGAGATCTGGTGTTACTTGTAACTAAGGTTCAATCCTAGCCCTCCACATTAGTTTCTGCGGCATGCAAATGAGGCATAGCTCTTAGGCTGATGCACCTGTGTTTTACCCACGCCGATCCAGGGTTCGAGCCTCGGCTCTCCCTCAAGCCCGGAATGGGCCGTATTGGATGGGATTTTTCCTTGGATGCTCTCCAACTCTGGCGCCAAGTGGACCCGGTTAAGACAACATATTGGCCGGAGTTGGACGAGACTCTCTCATGTAACGGGGGTGCGACGTCACAACATTCAATGTTCGCCGTTCAAAAAGGATAAATAGATATTTATTAGATATAGATAAATAGATAAAGCTAACAGGAATCAGACTGCAATCAACGTCAAAAGAACACCAACAATGTCGGTTACAACAAGATGGAATTTTGTTGACAAGGAGGCATCAGAAAAGTCCAACCATTTCAGAGTGATTCACACATGAAATATAGGTTCTAACCAGCCATTGCGCAGCTGAAAGAAAATCGACCACTGTGAAGACCTTTTATGAATACCCATCTAAATTCTTAACCTTAACATTGATTTGGGGCAACACAAATACAAAAACATGTTTTTTTTGGTAAATAAATTTTGATTTTGTTATAAATGAAAAAAAAACTAACATAAAAATAGGGATTTAAAACTAATTTAAGTTACCATTTATATTTGTTTTGTTTTATTGTGATCTTTTCTAATTATTATATAGAAAGGATTTATAAATTTTATATATTTGCTTTAGAGTTCTATATACGTTTGTGTTGAATTATTAAAATAACCGTTTTATATTAATGTGTTATTTAAAAATAATCATGACTATAGTGATATGTAGGTATAAAAGTTGATAACTTCTAACAATATTTGAGAATTCTAAAAATATTCATCACTTTATGAATAATAGTTGTATCATAATTTTTTTTAGTTATATCTTTCGTAGTTGATATTGATAAATTTATGATGGAATATTACGGATTACTAGACATGATATTGCTACACATTGATATAGTTACTACTTACTAGACAATTAATTTTATACACATATTATGGAATGTACTTAGTAGCAATAATTTAGCTAGTGTTCTCCGGCTTAAGCAAATTATTTTATGTTTGTTAAGTAAATGAATAGATCATGAAACATAGGTTTCATATGTATATGTTTAGAGCTCAAAGAACCGTACAAAACGTGTCGGGTTGGCAAAAGTACTGAGAACTAAAAGAACCGTACAAAATGTGTACCGAAAGAACCGTACAAAACGTGTACTGAAAGAACCGTACAAAATGTGTACATATCGCTTCGGTGACAAAAGTAAAATCGAACAATTATGTTTTATTTATATCTTCTCATTCTTAGTTTGAGTTTATCTCCTCTCTCCTGATTTTTTTTTTAAAAAAGGTATAAAAATATGCATATATGCATTCATTTGTGTATATAGTGTGAGTGCATATATGCATTTAAAAAAACAACTATAAATTCTAGATCTTTTAAAAACAAACCTTAAACATATTGAAATGTACATGAATTCTAGTCAATATATATTATAAATAGTGCAAGAGTTAATGCGGTTCTCACGGTTCTTAACGTATTGTTGGTTCTCAAAAGAATGTCTCCCTATATATATATATACCAATATTTATGATAACCATGATAACCACTCTCAAATATAGTGTTACGTATATGTAACAATTATTATTATGTTAATGTTACATATATGTAAACACTATGTGTCACGTATATGTAACATTATTTGGTACGTATACGTAAGACTCATCGTTTCCGTATTTACGTTCAAAATATTTAATCACGATACTTAAATACTATTTTAGCAATTAAAAGAAAAAAATAATTTATAAATTATGTGATTGTTTTATAGTGGTTAGCAGAGTTATCACATGAAAAGTTTGTTAGTATTTGAACTCTTCCCTATATATATATTTATATATATATATATATATATATATATATATATATTATGAAACATAGATCATGGAACTTATAGTTTTTTTTTACTTAACGAAAATCCGAAGTTCTCTCAAAGTATGCAAACACACATTTGTAACTACAATGCCAAATCAATCCATAACTCGAGTTTTGTCGCTCTCGACACTCCTCACACAACTCATAAGGCTAAAGCATTGATCTTTCTCCACCACCACTTCCATGAAGAACTAAAAAGGAAACACTTTATCAATGAGGACCCTATCGACCTATGGTTGGGCTCCAAAGATAGGCTTAACCTCAAGAGGTTGGTCCTCCTCCCAAAAGTTCGCTATGATTTTATCCAACCTTGCTTATAAGATTTTAAGTCGGGTAGCGAATTGTAATGCCCCAAACCCGGGAGGCCCCACTTGTTGGATTTTCTCATTCACAAACAGTTCTTAAACATTAATATCAAATAACGCAGCGGAAAATTTCATTTAACATAACATCATTGTTTATTTATGCGGAAGCGTAAACATAGTTTAAAACATATTTACATCATAACTAAACATAACGGGATGCCAGTCTTCAAAAGCAGTCGGGTAACTCTTCATCTCTAGCCAAGCATCACCGCCCATCCTCATAACCTGCCTTAACCTGAATGTGCACACTAAAAAGGTCAGCTACGCTGGTGAGTTCTAGTTTTCGTTCAATTTAAGAAATGGTTCATCATTTAAAACATTCATTAGGGTTTAACATCACGTATAAGAAAACAGGGCATTTCATTCATAAACCTTCACACATTTAAACACATTGAACGGATCATTTGTTTAAAACATTTAACATTCATTTAAGTCATATATTACTATCTAAAATCTGTATCGTTACGCGTCTCTGTGTCCCCGAAGGAACCCTGCATGTCGTGGTCAACCGTTACGTATCACCGTCGTTGCCACAACATTCCGTCAATTCCCTTTTTGGTATTGCCCCCAAGGCTAACTGCACGAGGACCGACAATACCCATTCAATTGCCCCTACGGCTCTCAGTCATAGACCGGTAACCTCCATTTAAGGCTATGGCTCTCAGCCATTGACCGAAATCTTCCATCGACGGTTATGACTCTCAGCCATAACATCGTCGGATCATAATTTAACCTCACGTGGGGTCACGTTAACCCCTGAGTAACCGTCGTTACTCCATACCAGTTGTACACCATCAAACCATTGGCGGGCCACTAAGACACTGCCACTGTTGTTCTTGTGGTAACTATGGCTCGCTGTCCATAATCTACCACAAGGCTGGGAATCTCATTCCCAGACTCCATTCGTCAATTCCATTCATTCGACAGATTAGATTTGTAATGACTTCTTTAAAACCTTTGCCCTTTTTCTTTTCTTTTCACAAAACCTTTCCTTCACTTTCAAAACCCTTTACGTTTACTTTAAACCATTTCTTTATAAACATTCGTTCGTAAACATTCCGTTCATAAAACTTTCTTTCCATAAACTGTTCATTCCAAATCATTTCATTTCGTTATCATTGTTTCATAAAACATCATTTTATTAAACAACATTTCATATGTATACACACCAGCCCAAAAACATTATATAAAACATTTAAAAGAGGGCTTCTAGAACTCACCTTATAAGCTAGTCTCGGTTGTCCTAAACAAAGGCCCAACGATGTCACTTTCGATCTGAATTGATTAGTTAAATAGACATCAGACCCAATCCCGACTCTAACGGTTTAACCTTCTAAACATACCGACTTTTCCTAATCAGCCCGATGCCTGCACACTTAGCAAGTGCGCAGACCCTGCTTCCTGCGCACTTAGCAAGTGCGCAGGTTCCTCTTCCTGCGCACTTAGCAAGTGCGCAGGTTCCTCTTCCTGCGCACTTAGCAAGTGCGCAGGTTCATCTTCCTGCGCACTTAGCAAGTGCGCAGACCCCTCTTCCTGCGTACTTGATAAGTACGCAGGACCTGCTCCGTGCGCACTTAGCAAGTGCGCACGACCTGTTCTTCGCGAAAACCCTAACTTTCGCATTCGGGTCTGATCATGTCAAGATCCCGAACCTGTTGCATTCAAAACGTTCGTTTTCCATTAAGGAACTCAAATCCATGATTATCTTTCAGTTTCATCCGTTCAAACCTTACCTTTTCACCCAAAACCCGAAAAACTCAAAAACGAACTAAAACTCAGATTTAGGTCGGATTGTTACCTGAATCGAGCTTCTGATCCGGAGGTTCTTCTCACTAGTTATGGAGTAACACTTTGCTGAAATCTCGGGTCGATCCGCCAACTTTCTCTCTCTACGGTTTCTCTCTCTTGAAGGTGCAAATGAGAGAAAAGGGTGGTGACCTTGGCTATTTATAGGGGAGGCTCCCCTTCTAGCCCGCCGGCCCATCCGACCCGACCCGACATGCCTCGTTTGTTTATTTCGTCATTTTAACTGTCGTTTTATTATTATTATTTTTTTGGATGTTACAAGTCTACCCCCCTTATAATAGGTTTCGTCCCCGAAACCTATCATAAGTCAAATAGATGAGGGTACGACTCCCTCATTTCCTTCTCTGTTTCCCAAGTGGCTTCCGATCCCTTTCGATGTTTCCATTGGACTTTAACCAATTGGATAATCTTATTGCGCAAACACTTTTCCTTCTTGTCTAAGATGGCCACGGGTTCTTCGATGTAATTAAGGCTGTTGTCGACCTCGATGTCAGTAAGTGGTACGTGAGACGATTCATCCGCCAAACACTTTCACAAGTGTGATACATGGAAGGTAGGATGAATCCCACTTAACTCATCAGGCAACTCTAACCGATAAGCGACTTCACCAACCCGCGCCATTATCCTGAATGGTCCGACAAACCTCGGACTTAACTTTCCTCTCTTCCTGAATCGTATGATTCCTTTCCAGCGTGACACTTTCAACATTACTCTGTTCCCAACATCAAACTCAATAGGCCTTCATCGTTTATCCGCATAGGATTTCTGACGATCTTGAGCGGCCTTCATTCTTGCTTTGATTTGATCAAACCTTTCCGACGTTTCTTTTACGACTTCAAGACTTCCTAATTCCTTCTGTCCAATCTCACCCCAACAAACAGGGGTTCTGCATCTTCTCCCATACAACATTTCGTAAGGCGGCATGCCTATCGTCGTGTGATGACTATTGTTGTAGGAGAATTCGGCTAACGGCAGATGACTGTCCCAACTGCCGCCAAAATCGATAATACAAGCACGAAGCATATCCTCCAATGTCTGAATGGTCCTTTCAGACTGATCGTCCGTTTGTGCGTGGTATGCCGTGCTGATATTAAGCCTCGTGCCCATCGCCTCGTGAAATCTTTTCCAGAACCTCGATGTGAATCGTGTGTCCCGGTCAGATACGATTGTCAAAGGCATCCCATGTCGTGCTACTACTTCGTTAATAAACACTTCTGCTAACCTTTCCGACGAGAACGTCTCGCGAATAGGTAGGAAATGAGCACTCTTCATTAATCGGTCCACAATTACCCAAATGGTGTCATGACCTTTAGCTGTGCGGGGTAGCTTGGTTATGAAGTCCATGGTAATATGTTCCCACTTCCATTCCGGTATTTCAAGTGGTTCAATCTTTCCATACGGTTTCTGGTGTTCAGCCTTTACTTGCGAGCAAGTCAAGCACTTGCTTACATACTTCGTCACATCACATTTCATTCCAGGCCACCAGTAGTCCTTCTTCAGGTCTTGGTACATTTTGTTGGTACCGAGATGGATAGAGTATCGAGACTTATGAGCCTCATCCAAGATTTTGGTTCTAAGCTCGCCACCCATAGGTATCCATACCCGTCCATAACGTGTTCTAACACCAAGGGTGTTATATTCCAACTTGTCCTGTTGGCCAACCATCCTTTCATTCTTTATGTTTTCTTCTTTAAGTGCCTCATCTTAGGCCTTTTCAATTTCTCTCATCACATCCGATGTTACCACCAACTGGCAAACTTTCACTCTAATAGGAGTAGGCACATCCTTTCGGCTTAGGGCGTCAACCACCACGTTTTCCATTCCAGGATGGTACATGATCTCACAGTCATAATCCTTCAGGAGTTCCAACCATCGTCTCTGCCTCATGTTAAGCTCCTTTTGTTCGAAGAAGTACTTCAAACTTTTGTGGTCGGAGTAAATAGTGAACTTCACCCCGTAGAGGTAGTGTCTCCAGATTTTTAATGCAAATACGACAGCAGCAAGTTCCAAATCGTGAGTCGGATAGTTGACTTCGTGAACTTTCAACTGCCGCGACGCATATGCAATCACTCTACCGCGTTGCATTAACACATGTAACATCCATAAATTCTCCGACCATATTTTTTTTTTATTTCACTTTAATCTAATACATTGTGTCACATAACCTATGCTTACAAATACTTCAGTTCAAGATTTTCATTCATGCAATGACATATTTTAACTCTACCATAAAAATACATTTTGTCATAATAAATAAACCAAAAGTGAAATTTATGAACCATTGAGTATGGATTTAAACCCTTTTATTATCTATGCATTTATTCTAATCATATAGTTACACTTTCATAAATGTATTTATTCATAAATATATACACGTATTTACATATCAACATGGATACATATATATATTTTATAACAAATAAAATATAAAACCTATGAATCAAGTAATTACATTTTTTAAATGTACTTAATCATAAATTATATATATGTAAATGTATGTATATTAAAGTTGTAATTTTGTAAGAAAAATGAAACTTTCCCTTTACCAATTTTGACTCAGGAAAGTCAAAGGAGGCGATTCCTTCACAAATTCAGTTACGAAACCTATAAATTCGTGTGTTTAACTCCATTCAAACTGGAATAATCCATCTTGCGGCCGTTCTAATCATCCATAACGAGTTCATTACACCAGAATTCAATGAATTGAACCCAAACGGCTCGAAACCGTCCCCAACCACGATCTCACATCAATTCGGGAGTTATACTAGGAATTGGTCTATAAAACCTGGTTCCACACCTACACGACACCTACTACGAACTTCCTAAACACTCTTTCACCTCGCATTCCATCTCAATTGCCCTGTCAAGCTCAAGAATGGCCGAACCCGTCGCCCATGTCGTTCTCCCTCGATTCACATCCAACTCAGGTAAAATTTATACCATTGAACTCGTTTTGATCCAAGGAATGAAAGCCCCATGGTTTCGTGGCCAATCGGGGAACGATCGGATCGATTTGGGGTTAGGGTATGGGGCCGGTCGATTTAAGGAAGAAGATGAATGTGGGTTTGTTTGATAAGTAATTAAGAAACCTGTTTCTAGCATGGCTTTTAGCCCAGATCTCTTGGTAACTCGTTTAACCCCTCCAGGGCAGACTCGGGTTCGAACCGGGCAGCCCCATTTATTTTTTTTTACCATTTTCCAGCCTTAAATCAACCTATAAAAAAATTTTTTTTTTTTTTTTTGAAACTCATATCTGTTTTATAAAATTGAATTATTTAAACTTTCAAGAAACCCAGTTTATTATTCATTATTAGGGTAAAAATCTAACAAAACTTTAAATTAATTTATATAATTATCTTAACAAAATAATTTTATATTATTGACTAATTAGATTATTATTTAGATTCATTTATTTAAATTGTCATTACCTTCCTATATATATATATATATGTATAATTGTTAGTACAAAATCATATTCTTAAATAATAAAATTATGACTCGATTATTTATTAAATTGATCAAGACTTATATACGTGTTTTTTTTAGAATTATAACTAAATAAATAAGGGATATTATTTATTTATGAAGTTAATTATTATTCATTTACTTATTTATTTATTTATTAATTTACAAATAAGAGTAAATTTATTTATTCAATTATTTGTTTGTAAACAAAGAGAACTAATTAGTTATTCGTACATACGTTTATCTAAATGTTTATAAAACGGAACCATTCACTCATACACTTATATTTTTTAAATAAGGATTCTCAAAAGTACCTCTCGAAACTCAAACAAACATTTCTTACATAAACAAGAACATCCACATCCATCCCTTTTACCCTAGGATTCCTTTTGATCAATTAAATCCATCAATGATACAAATATACTATTAAAATCATAGGTTAACCTTGTGGTTAGCTAAACACTTGTGCAACAACTTGGTCGTGTGATTTCCAAGCTACATATTACAATGTGAGTTTCATAGCCCCATTTCTTTTTTACTATTATTTACAAATACTCGGGGTGGAACATGTTTACATACATTACATACCAGATTCAATACCATTGTTCTCATGCTAATTATTATGTGTTTTATGTCTTAAACTGCTTGGTGACCATTACATGTGTTCATGCTTGTACATTCATTAACCTGCTACCCAGGCCTAAGGTAGTACCTAACATGATCATTTATAGGGGAATCCGATTCCAGTTAACACGAACTTTGGCGGGTTTTGTGTGTACCATATTACTATTTTTCTAAAGCACAACCAGTGGGATTGTACTTACCAGTTTTCCATTTACTACGGATTGAATTGTACGCTTGGAACCTTGTATGCCATAGTTACGCTTTGAACAATATTGAATTTCAAATCATTTTTACTAAACTTTTGTTAGTGTCAAAACCTATGTTATTCACCAACTACTTGTAGTTGACATTTACTCGCATATTTCAGGTGAACCTATTTGAGGACCCTACCTGCTCATCTAGGACTTGGACCTAGTTAAATTTAAATTATGTTATGTTTTGAACGTTTCATTTTCCATTCCCTATGTAACGGATGATTTTAAGTTGATGAATAAATATTGTCATTTAATAATAGATGATCATGTGCTTATGAACAACCGCGTCAGCCCCGGCGTTTAATCCGCCGCCGGCCGGGGTGTGACAGATTGGTATCAGAGCCATGGTTATAGGGAATTAGGTTATTAGACACACATGACCTAGACTATAACCTAGGAGTCCCCAAACATGAGTTTAAATCGTGTCTCTTATTAGGAACTCCACTCAATACTCATTTATAAACATACTTACCTACATCTATCTGCCTCTGCTTACATGATGCAATTACATGGAGTACAACATTCTAAGGACTACATGAAACTATTTGAAACTACATGGATTATTTGAAGTATATTCTTAGTCTATGGTTTATAACCTTAGGATACCTTGGTATAATCATCCTACATATTATATAGTGTATTACACAAATTATCTCCTGTGCTATGTTACTTGATAAAAACTACTACTCCTGTGATACCTTATTTGCTACACTATTTAAATTGTTTGCACAATACCTATTCGATATCACTAAATGCTATCCTAAGTTTGCCATACACACCTACATCTTTACACATCATCACACGTCACTTATGGAAAGATTCAAACTCCTAGACCCAATGCCAATTTAAAATTTTAAAATCCCGTCAAAGTTCTGGGTTCTGAAAACTAGTAGGGAACATATGCAATCTGGAAGGGTGGATGCCTGTACCTTGGGTCTTCTGTCTAGGAAAGCATTTCATATAAATCCAAATCAACTGAAGGATCTGTATGCTTTCCTGGGAATTCCCGAAGTGAGTGTCCACTTATAGGCTAAAGCATGTCTTCTTGAAAGTATAAGAACTCAAGTCACTTTGATTTGTCACAGTATCCATTGGGTTATACCCCAAATGAATACAACCTAAATATCATTCATTTAATTATTATGATTTGTTACATAAGTCTAAAACTCCTATTTGACTCTTACGCTTAATCATATCTAAATCAACTACACTCTTCATCCTGATGCCTTGAAAATTTTATCACCCTTATTATCATTTGCAAAGGATTTAAACCCTTAGACCTTACCATCCGAGGAGAGGAAGCTGTTTGAATAGATGAAACACACCTTTGAGCCACAAGATCCTTAATGATTCTCATCATAACCATGAGTTCGGATAATAATGTTAATATTACATGATGGCTGGAAGAGTGGGTGTAAGTCCATGAAAAGTTCTGACTAAGGAAAGACTGAGTACTTCAGTACGTGTCCCTTGTGACCCACCTCTCTTCCCTGGGAATCCTTTTCGTGTATACACTACTTATAGGTCAAGTGTTACCCCCGATATATTATTATAAGAACTTGGTGTTATGATTAGTCAAATTCTAAACTCATAAACACCTTTAACCCTTATCAATACACTTACGACCTTTTCGTACTAGGCGTAGTCTCTTACCCTACTCACTCCCCTGAGAGTCACCCCGAAGCAGAGTCAACACAAGATGAAGACTTTGTGTCCCCATCACCAGACAACCGGTCACCGACACGACTAGCTGCCAGATCCATGTTTGACCGCAAAGCAGATTGGCTTAGGAGCAGGCTTGAGACTCCGAGCAGCTGAATCATCTCCTCTGAGAAACCCCAATATAGCACCTATACCATCCAGAACCAAGAGCAAGACAAGTTATGGGACTTGCCAGTACAATAGGAGTTCCAGCTGATACCGCTGACCTATATGTAAGGACCGCAGAGTTTCTGCGGCAAGGAATGGAGACCAGGGAATACTTGATGCACATACGAAAATAACTAGGGCTGAAGCTCAATTTGCAATACGAATAACCACAACGATGTTCGTCTTGGCGCTCATCTGTTTCCTGGTGGAAAACCATCTGAGATGTTAGCCGGATATTCTATTTCGCGTTGCCAAAAAAAACTTAAATTGAAACCCATGTCCTGTACCCAAATATAAATGTTAATATTTTTGACTCTTCTTAATGATTGACATCTAAACATCCTTTGTAAACTAATGATTTTGCTATTTTCTGATTTGACTAACGTAGTTATTTTGTTCAAACAAAACCTTTATCAAGCCCTTGATTTATAAATTTTATTATAAATTATTTACAAACCACTTTACCTTATGAAGAAACTTAATGCAATTTGTTTTATAAAAACGTTTAACTCGATTAATTATTTCATTAAGGCCTCTTAATTCGTTACTTTTAAATTCTAGGCCTGATTACGAAATAATTTGACAATTATTTTCGTTCGAAACATTCTCTTTATGATAACTAAATAAAAAAAGAGGTTTTATTTATCCAATTACCTAGTTATTCAACCTATTACTTTCACTTATTAAGTTACAAACAAGGATAAATTTCAATTACTTGTCATTTACAAACAAAAAGCTCAAATCAGTTATTCGTGTGTGTATTATTCTAAATACCTGCAAAACTTTCTCATCACCTTACACCTTCAAAAATGTATGAACTTACTAGCCACTTCGAAAAGATGAATCATCTCGCACAGACGTTAATCATCCATCAACAAAATTGAAAACTTGAAACCTAATTACCTACATTACACAACACGCTTGTCCACAGCACTCGATCACCGATAAGGTTCGATAGTTTACGTTACTCATGAGGTTCAATTATTTACATATGAACGTTCATAAGATACTTGAGACTAAATTGTTTACATTATACACACAACCCGATTGACCACGTTATACATGAAACTTGATTTCTTGCACTATACATGATACTAGATTAATCACATTACAGACAGAACTTGGTTGTTTACAATATGCATAATATTAGATTGTTTACCTCATACTTGAAACTTACTCATTCGCAATATACATGATACTAGCCTGTTCACATGATACATGATACTTGGTTGTTTGCACTATGCATGATACTAGATCATTTACGTTATACATGAAACTTGAGTATTTACATTACACACGAAATTAGACTATTTACATTGTTTGCAATTTATTTGCCCACTATATACATGGGGCATGATCATTCACTTTATCCATGAAAATTGATAGCCATAAACTTGAGCTACTCGGGGTTTGACGTATTCTTGTTCAAACGCGAGGGAGCCATAAACTTTGAGTTACTCGGGGTTTAATGTATTCTTGCTCAGACACGAGAGAGCTATCAACTTTATGGTTAATCTAGAGGGATATGCCATCTACTCAGGACACCCATGTATGGGGTTGTGCCACACTGTTAACCTTACTTCCAGACTGACTTTACCACCTAGAGACACAGTCACTTGTTAGCAACTGATACATGAAAACAATAATAAACTAAATGCTTTTTTTTCTTTTTTTTTCTTTTTGGGGTGTTCCCCCCTGTACCCATACACATTAGAATGATCTATACGGACCACACGACGATTTGAGTAATTACGGGTGCACAAGTAATTATAAAAAATCAGCGCATGAAAAACATAGTAAATTCTGTCGTGTGTGATGACATAAAACCGATGGTGATATACAGTAATGAAACTAATGAGATATGATAAGGGCACAATAGATATACCGTTGGTACATCCTTTATATAAGTGCTCCTGTCATGTTGTCAGAAGTAACGTTGTCCGTATTCATGTAGGGTTTCCCATTATTTTGACCTTGACCAACAGTTGTAAAATCCTTATCCAGTGACATTACTCGAGCATCTTAAACTATATCCTAAACAAGTTTAGATCTTAAAATTTCCATCATCCTCGTTACAAGTGATGCATCCCATCATTTGAGTCCAAAATCATATTAGGACAATCTTCTCCTTATTTCCACCCAAACAAAAATCCACTACCACCATCCATGCCTGACCTGACCTGACCCTAAGTAACAAACCTAAACCCTATCATTAATTATACTCCTCAAACCAATAATCAAAGATCACTGAGAATCCAAACTCACATCCTTTGCCTGATCAGTAGCCTCCAACAGTTGAATTTCGGGACGAAATTTCCTCAACATGTGGATACTGTAACATCCATAAATTCTCCGGCCATATTTTTTTATTTTATTTCACTTTAGTCCAATACATTGTGTCACATAACCTATGCTTACAAATACTTCAGTTTAAGATTTTCATTCATGCAATGACATATTTTAACTCTACCATAAAAATACATTTTGTCATAATAAATAAACCAAAAGTGAAATTTATGAACCATTGAGTATGGATTTAAACCCTTTTATTATCTATGCATTTATTCTAATCATATAGTTACACTTTCATAAATGTATTTATTCATAAATATATACACGTATTTACATATCAACATGGATACATATATATATTTTATAACAAATAAAATATAAAACCTATGAATCAAGTAATTACATTTTTTAAATGTACTTAATCATAAATTATATATATGTAAATGTATGTATATTAAAGTTGTAATTTTGTAAGAAAAATGAAACTTTCCCTTTACCAATTTTGACTCAGGAAAGTCAAAGGAGGCGATTCCTTCACAAATTCAGTTACGAAACCTATAAATTCGTGTGTTTAACTCCATTCAAACTGGAATAATCCATCTTGCGGCCGTTCTAATCATCCATAACGAGTTCATTACACCAGAATTCAATGAATTGAACCCAAACGGCTCGAAACCGTCCCCAACCACGATCTCACATCAATTCGGGAGTTATACTAGGAATTGGTCTATAAAACCTGGTTCCACACCTACACGACACCTACTACGAACTTCCTAAACACTCTTTCACCTCGCATTCCATCTCAATTGCCCTGTCAAGCTCAAGAATGGCCGAACCCGTCGCCCATGTCGTTCTCCCTCGATTCACATCCAACTCAGGTAAAATTTATACCATTGAACTCGTTTTGATCCAAGGAATGAAAGCCCCATGGTTTCGTGGCCAATCGGGGAACGATCGGATTGATTTGGGGTTAGGGTATGGGGCCGGTCGATTTAAGGAAGAAGATGAATGTGGGTTTGTTTGATAAGTAATTAAGAAACCTGTTTCTAGCATGGCTTTTAGCCCAGATCTCTTGGTAACTCGTTTAACCCCTCAAGGGCAGACTCGGGTTCGAACCGGGCAGCCCCATTTATTTTTTTTTACCATTTTCCAGCCTTAACTCAACCTATAAAAAAATTATTATTTTTTATTTGAAACTCAGATCTGTTTTATAAAATTGAATTATTTAAACTTTCAAGAAACCCAGTTTATTATTCATTATTAGGGTAAAAATCTAACAAAACTTTAAATTAATTTATATAATTATCTTAACAAAATAATTTTATATTATTGACTAATTAGATTATTATTTAGATTCATTTATTTAAATTGTCATTACCTTCCTATATATATATATATATGTATAATTGTTAGTACAAAATCATATTCTTAAATAATAAAATTATGACTCGATTATTTATTAAATTGATCAAGACTTATATACGTGTTTTTTTTTAGAATTATAACTAAATAAATAAGGGATATTATTTATTTATGAAGTTAATTATTATTCATTTACTTATTTATTTATTTATTAATTTACAAATAAGAGTAAATTTATTTATTCAATTATTTGTTTGTAAACAAAGAGAACTAATTAGTTATTCGTACATACGTTTATCTAAATGTTTATAAAACGGAACCATTCACTCATACACTTATATTTTTTAAATAAGGATTCTCAAAAGTACCTCTCGAAACTCAAACAAACATTTCTTACATAAACAAGAACATCCACATCCATCCCTTTTACCCTAGGATTCCTTTTGATCAATTGAATCCATCAATGATACAAATATACTATTAAAATCATAGGTTAACCTTGTGGTTAGCTAAACACTTGTGCAACAACTTGGTCGTGTGATTTCCAAGCTACATATTACAATGTGAGTTTCATAGCCCCATTTCTTTTTTACTATTATTTACAAATACTCGGGGTGGAACATGTTTACATACATTACATACCAGATTCAATACCATTGTTCTTGTTGGATCGGGATCTACCTTGATCCAATGATTCAAAACATTAACCGAACCAAATCGTGCGAAATCCGATTTGATTGGCAATCCAATCTATGACACGGATCGGGTCGTGAGAAACGAGCGGATTAGATGTCGAAACGAAGGTTTCTATCGACCCTTTGGTGTAGAGAAGTTGGATACAAGACCTGGAAACTCTCAACGGACAGAGATTCGACAATTCCGGTGCAAAGAGTTTGTGTGTGTTCTGTTTCTTAGTCTGGTTCTGCTCTGGTTAGTCTCTACTATATATTTTTGTGCTCATGAAGTGAAAGTTATATATATAGTGCAGAGGCCATTCGTACGAATGAGCCATGTGAATGGACTCATTCGTGCGAATGAATCAGTAGAATGGTTCATTCGTAAGAATGAATCATCAGAATGGTTCATTCGTACAAATGAATCATTCTCATGACTTATTCTAGCGAATGAATCATTCTCATGATCTATTCGCGCGAATGGATCATTCTCATGATCCATTCGTGCGAATGGGCCTTTCATTAGCACGATTGATCAACGTTATCGATATTTATCAGATCGTTTAATACACAGTCGTTATATATGAGTAAACATTAAGGATAAACATGTAATTTCATTAATATATCAAATAGTTACATTAAACATAGATGAAATACATACTACAAGGGATTAGGGACATATCATGCATCTACATACTCCCCCTTGGACCTAGATCCCTTCAAAATGACCTAACTGACATTAGTTGGTCTTCAACATCTCTTTTGTACGAGTTTTCCAGTTGACCCCGGCGTGTATGTCAAAAGCAAAGCATATACGTATCACCTTTACATACTGCAACGCCTGGTCTATATCTGCAACATCAAAAAACGGCTGACACTTGTATAAAGTTGTAACATCTTGTTCAGACAAGTTGGTCAGCCACAAGGGATCAAAGACCCTGATGGTCTCCCATGACCCTTCTTTACAAAGCACTATAACAGCTTCACCAGTACGCCCATCATAGTACCACCATTTGAACTGATCTGAGAAGTCCTGGATCATTTTCCTTAAAGGAATCTTCTTCATGATCGTTGGAGGTTTCCACTTTAAGACAATTAGGGGCTTCTTGGTGATTGGATGAACCTTTTCCTTGTGAATGTAACGTGTAGGCATTTGTGGCTTGAAGTTCACCCACTTCTTCCGGTATTCGTACTGTAATTGACGTTCAAACCTTTCAGATAGACTGGAAGATTCGCTGTATAGAAGCTTTAGACGCGCCAATTGATTTACTTCAAATGCGGGCAGCGTCTTGAAGTCATGAGGGTACCTGAAATATTGTATGCCCTTCTCTCTTTTTATAGCATAGCAGCTTAAGTCGTTGAAGTATGCCCAACTGATTATACGACCATCAGACTTGTGTCCTTTGAGTCGATAAACTTTAGTGTACTTGGTTGGAGGAGAGGGCTTTGAGTTCTTCTTTAATTCGGCCATGTATTCCATCCACTGACTTTTACGTTCATTCAGCTCGTCAATGTGAATAGTGGAGGGACCGGCTTCATCTTCTTTGTTGTCGATAATGCGATTGACCTCCTCGTCGGACTGCTGAGTGAATAAGTCTGCGAAGGAGGGAAGATCATCACCATCTACTGATGTGTACTTTGGATATTCTTGATCAGTGATGTCTTCGACTTCAACCTCATCAACGTCTTCTAGTTCGTCAGAGGAGGGATAATCAGTTGTAGGAACAGATGCCTCTTCAGTGATGACTTCGTCGGGATTCATTTGAAATAGCTCGGCAATCTGTTCTTTTGACAAGCAGTGTACGATTTCCCCTACCTCTTTGTCATAAATAACTGAATGTTGGATGATCCCTTGCATGTCAAGCACATAAGTTAACTTTGAAGGTTGTTGCTTGAGAGGCATCACATCCAAAACTATTTACATAAACAATCATAAAATAAACATGTGAGAATAAGAAATTTCATTGATTTAATCAAAATAAAACTGAAATTATTTACATAATAATCTAATATTTACAATAAGACAAGTTAAAACACTTAAAACAAAAACTATCAACCTTCAGTGCCCTTTTGTTTATCTGATGATGAGCTTTCTGATTTGTCTGATTTTTTGCTTTGTTCGTGCCTCTGCTTCTGCTGTCTTTGCAGCACTTGATGCAGCACCAGCATTGGCACCATCGTCCTTATCTTTGTCATTATTGTCATCATCATCATCACTATCATCATCATCATCGTCATCATCATCATCATCATCGTCACCATCATCATCATCACCATCATCACCATCATTGCGAGCACCCTCAATTCTGGGTGTCGGGTCCCTTCTGCTTTTTAAGTCTTCCAACAGTCTCTTATTTTCCTCCTCAAGCCTTTGTATCCTCTGAGTATGTGCATCAACAGTTGTAGACAACTGCTGATTCTGGTTTGTAGCAGTGAGAAGGAGGACTTGTTGATCATTACACCTGTTGGTGAGACTTGTGATGGCTTGAGATTGTTCAGAGTTTTGCAGAGTCAGATGACCAATCTGCGAGCCCTGTTGGTCAATCAGCAAACCCTGTTGATCAAGACGCTTTGATTACTCTTCATTCTGAGCCAGTAAACGAAGTACCAAACTGTTTAAAGTACTGATCTGGTCGTGTAGAGAGACAGTCGACAGTGACATTGAAGATTCAGCTCGAATAGTTGATGGTTGTGATGTAGGAGCAGTCGTGTAGATGGGAGGAGGCACAGTTAGTGTCTGAGGCATAAATGTTGACATTGGAGCCTCAGACCTGGTGCAGTTGCTGTAGTAGCAGAGGTGCTCTCCGTCCTTCTAACAAGCTTAAACTTTTGGCGTTTGGCCATTCTTTTCTTTCCTCTTCCCTTCTTGACCGGGGTAGATTGGGAAGAAGGAGCAGCAGATACTTGTAGACAGCCAGGGACAAAATCAGCATCCCTGACGTCATCATCAACCCTTGAGCTTCCTTGATCTGCTCCCCTTTTTCTTTTTGTTGCGACCAATCTTGCCCCTTGTTGACTGATTTCAAATTCATCTTCAGTTTCCTCAGAATCAGTAAACAGGACGGTGTCCAGGTTAACGTCTTCTGGGTTAGTTGGAAGGGAAGGATCGATAGCAGTAACAGTGGGAGTGGTGGCAGCGGTAGATGAAACATGAGGAGTATTGCCACCATCTCCCTGACCATCTTGGTCGTCATCATCTTGGTCGTCAGCTGGAGGTACAACAATATCCTCCCTGTCCGAATCACTGTTATGGTGACGCCATTTTCTGTTTACTGGTGCCACATACTCTGGATTTGCCAGATGCCCAATGAGTCGTTTGTGAGGTGGCTTTGTTGGTCTGCCCCTGTAGGTCTGTACCCTGTTTAGAGTGACGTCCGTCATGTGTTCTAACTTGATTATGTCGACGTCTGACCTTGGTAGAAGAGGAAGTTGGTCATCTATTATCATTTGTAAGAATCTGGGGTACATAAGATACGCATTGTCCCCATTAAGATAGATGTTTTCCTTAAGGTGCGTGAACACCATCTCGGAAAAGTTGAACGGAATGTTCAACACCAGTGCAACGAATGCGCTCTGTATTGTTTCGCGCATATCATCAAATCCGCCACGACGAGAACCGAGGCAATGCAGAAGAACATGTCCTAGATACTTGTATTGCGGACAGAGGTTCGCTTTGTTTAAAACTCCCCCGGCGACATTCCCGTCGTACTTTATCCTCATGAAGCATCCTCGGACCAGATATTTATCCAGTGTCACTGGATCTTCAGGATGATCACCAAATTGACACAATCGGCGAATGTGAGCTGCCGATACAACCACATCTTGACCTGCGATCTTCCCTCGTATGACCGGTGGAGATACCTCGCAGTCAATCTCGGCGGAGGCCCAGAACTCCGTTTGGTGCGACGTATATGGAGTGCGGAGATGGGATATAGCATGAGCAATCCTGGATCTGGATAGAAACTCGATCATGCCGACAAACGGACGTGCATTCTTTGATGTCGGAATCATGTACGCACATATGTTGCTTTTTATGGAAGCCTTAAGAACAACTGGAGCTCTGTGCGCCATAATGATCAGTCTGCAAACACAAAAACATGAAGCACCTCAGATCAATGCATACAAGATTTTGGAAATATGAACTCTTGGACCATTTTTCCCTTGGTACGAATGAATCAATCTGCCTATTCATTCGTGCGAATGAGTGTTCATTCGTGTGAATGAGCATTCATTCGTGTGAATGAGTTTTCATTCGTGTGAATGAGTTCTCATTCGTGTGAATGAGCGTTCATTCGTACAAATGAACATGAAGAGTATGTCCATTCGTGTGACAGACGGGTCGCGATCCAACTTGTCCAAAAATCAACCAACACTTGAAAAGATTTGCCGAAAAAGACACCAACACACTCGACTATGGTTTTCAACCAATATTTAGCATTTTAATTGGTTTATTAAGTCAGTTTTTTACGTTTTTAGTTTGTTTTTCGGTTTTGAACCCTAAATCTAATCGAACATCCACGAATCGGTATACAATCGATGAATACTTGTGGGGTTATACCTGTAAAAAGAAATCGAATGATTAGATTACAGATTTGACAGAGTTTTGTTCAAATTCAGATTTTGATGAAACAGACGTGCGAATGCTTTCTGTTTTGTGCGAATGATTCTGCACATGCGAATGAATGGCCTATTTATAGGATGGCCTGGTTCATTCGTACGAATGGCCATCCATTCGTATGCGTGTGTCCTTCAGTAGTACGAATGGGTATGCATTCGTACTAATGAACCCTTCATTCGTACGAATGGACCATTCTGGTCAGTCCATTCGTGTGAATGACCTATTCTCATCATCCATTCGTACGAGTGAGCCATTTTGCTCATCCATTCGTACGAATGGGACAATCCCCTTATGCAAATTAAACTTTTCAAGTTAAATGGGGTATCCGACCACATTGGTTTTAACAAAAATTTAATTATGAAGTAATTTACATTTAATTATGAAGTGAGGGATCAATTATGAAGTTTTGGAATAGTTTATGAAGTAAAGGAACGATTTGATCAATCAGGAAGTCAAGCGGTTTTCAAATTTTGATTTTTGACAGTCGTTCGAGTCTTATCAGATAATCTAAAATTCAGGAAAAGTAAAATCTTTTTGGATTTTTGAATATGTAATGCTGAAAATAATATCAACAAGATATATACACGCATGTCTTAGTAAGAATGATCCTTATGAGAAATCATACAGACTTAATGACTAATGATCTGAGACATTTTGAATTTTGTAGATACAACTATACAATGGTATTTACACATCTTTTTGTGAGAAAGATCCGAACGTGGGATCAGTACTAAGCTCATAGCAATCAGCAACATTGCAAATTATCTGAGCTTTAAGTACACTTAGTCAAAATGCAATCATTGATATGTTTGTCCATCTTAAACCTATGCAGACCTCTTCTCAACACTTACAAGATGATCTTGAAGGATTGAGTCCATTGTCTGTGTGTCCCACACTAGTTAAGAATTGACTTGAATTACTTTTCAAAACATGTTAATGTTTCAAATCAGCACAACTTACTTAACCAGCCATCATAAGTTCATGAGATCTCAGTTATTCCCTGTTACTTCTTTACTACACAAATTTATATATATATATATATATATATATATATATATATATATTTTTAGTATTCACAGTGACAGCCATCAGCTCATGGACGGCTTCAGCCAAGTATTTACAAGGCAATATGGCACGTATTCAGCTAACGGTGTTTGTGTTCATCCTATCCCATGGATGGCTTCAACCAGGCTGCAACCCGGTAATATGGCACATATACGGATTCGGATTCATACTTTTATCTTATTCTTAATCGCATGGACGGCTTCAGCCAGGTATTTACAAGGCAATATGGCACGTATACGACTTCGGAATCTAATTTTTAATTTTATAACTACTTTCTGATATCTCATTAAACCGATGATAACTGGTGTGCACAGAATGAGAAACACCTTCAGTTTCTATTGTTGATTTTCGTCAATCCTTTCACCATTATGTGACTCACAAGACAATATCTAATATGGTATAGATTGATCATCAATGGTCGAGATTCAGTAAGATAAGCCTATCAATGCATCACATGTCGACTTAGTGTGACTATTCACTATGACATTAAATGCAATGTGCTTCATACATATGGTTAGTGTGCCATTACTTCCCAAAGGTTGGATACGATTTCTCATTTTTGAGTTTTTCAGATGTTTTTGGGTTTTAGTCTGTACAAAAATGGAAAATCTTTTTGAAATTTTTTTTTTTTTAAACAAACTGTACACAATATAGAAATCTTTTTGGAGTCTCAGATAACTAGCGTCTGTGTACTATCATTTTTCCCAGCGAGAGATCATTTTCTTACTGACATTTTCTCCCCCTAAAATTTTAAAATGAAAAATCTTTTTGAGTTTTTGAGATTTTTAATAAACGCAAGAAAGAAAATATATACAGGAACGTAATTGATAAAAATGATTATTGACTCGACTCTTGGTCCGGAACAACGTCATCCTTCTTTTTCATGCCGTTTACCTCCAACAAGAATAAAAATCTTGATTTGTCAAAGGCTTTTGTATAGAGGTCGGCCTTTTGGAAATCAGTGTTAATTTGAACCATATTAATAAGTTTCTTTTCAAAACAGTCACGAATGAAGTGATATTTTATACCGATGTGTTTGGTTTTTGAATGCTGAACCGGATTCTTAGTGATAGTTATGGCAGCAGAATTATCTACATAAATAGGAGTGTTAGAGAATTGCAAACCGTAGTCCCGAAGTTGCTGTTGAATCCAGATAATCTGAGAACAGCAACTGGCAGCAGCGATGTATTCAACTTCACATGTAGATGTAGCCACTGAAGTCTGCTTTTTGCATTGCCATGTCACGAGACGGTTTCCAAAGAACTGACACCCTGCAGATGTAGACTTGAAGTCTGTTTTGCAACCACCATAATCAGAATCACTATATGCAGTAAGCTCAAAGTTATCATCATTAGAGTACCATAATCCAAGATCAGGAGTACCCTTCAGATAACGAAAAATCCTTTTGACAGCAATTAAGTGGGAGACTTTTGGTTTTGACTGATATCGGGCACAGAGACACGTGGCGAACATGATGTCTGGTCGAGATGCCGTGAGATACATGAGAGATCCGATCATGGCTCGATAGAGAGTAGCATCAATATACTCCCCCTTGTCATCAGGCGAAATCCCGTGATTGATCGCCAATGGAGTACCAGTAGGTTTGGCATCAGTCATACTGAATCAGCTCAGTATGTCTCCAACATAATTGGTTTGATGAAGGAAAATCCCTGTCTCAGATTGATCTACTTGTAGCCCTAGAAAGAACTTCATCTCTCCCATGGAACTAATCTCGAACTTGTCCTGCATAACTTTTTCAAATTCTTTGCATAGAACATCATTCGTCGATCTGAAAATAATGTCATCCACGTATACATGTACCATTAAAAGTTCTCCACCCTTTTCCCGAATAAACAACGTGCAGTCGATGACACCTCTTCTAAATCCATTGTTCAGAAGATGAGTGGAAAGTGTCTCGTACCACGCTCGCGGAGCTTGGTGCAATCCGTACAGTGTCTTGTCCAATTTGTAGACACGGTCACGATGCATAGGATCTTCAAACCCGGGAGTTTGAGTGACGTATACGACTTCACTGATTTCTCCATGAAGGAATGCACTATTTACATCCATTTGATAGACTTTGAACCTTTTGTAGGATGCATAAGCAAGAAAAATTCGAATTGCTTCCAGACGAGCAACCGGTGCAAACACTTCATTGTAATCTATACCTTCAATTTGCCTAAATCCCTGAACGACCAAATGAGCTCTGATACCACTTTGTTGGATCGGGATCTACCTTGATCCAATGATTCAAAACATTAACCAAACCAAATCGTGCGGAATCCGATTTGATTGGCAATCCAATCTATGACACGGATCGGGTCGTGAGAAACGAGCGGATTAGATGTCGAAACGAAGGTTTCTATCAACCCTTTGGTGTAGAGAAGTTGGATACAAGACCTGGAAACTCTCAACGGACAGAGATTCGACAATTCCGGTGCAAAGAGTTTGTGTGTGTTCTGTTTCTTAGTCTGGTTCTGCTCTGGTTAGTCTCTACTATATATTTTTGTGCTCATGAAGTGAAAGTTATATATATAGTGCAGAGGCCATTCGTACGAATGAGCCATGTGAATGGACTCATTCGTGCGAATGAATCAGTAGAATGGTTCATTCATAAGAATGAATCATCAGAATGGTTCATTCGTACAAATGAATCATTCTCATGACTTATTCTAGCGAATGAATCATTCTCATGATCTATTCGCGCGAATGGATCATTCTCATGATCCATTCGTGCGAATGGGCCTTTCATTAGCACGATTGATCAACGTTATCGATATTTATCATATCGTTTAATACACAGTCGTTATATATGAGTAAACATTAAGGATAAACATGTAATTTCATTAATATATCAAATAGTTACATTAAACATAGATGAAATACATACTACAAGGGATTAGGGACATATCATGCATCTACAGTTCTCATGCTAATTATTATGTGTTTTATGTCTTAAACTGCTTGGTGACCATTACATGTGTTCATGCTTGTACATTCATTAACCTGCTACCCAGGCCTAAGGTAGTACCTAACATGATCATTTATAGGGGAATCCGATTCCAGTTAACACGAACCTTGGCGGGTTTTGTGTGTACCATATTACTATTTTTCTAAAACACAATCAGTGGGATTGTACTTACCAGTTTTCCATTTACTACGGATTGAATTGTACGCTTGGAACCTTGTATGTTTTCACATTTATGCCATAGTTACGCTTTGAACAATATTGAATTTCAAATCATTTTTACTAAACTTTTGTTAGTGTCAAAACCTATGTTACTCACCAACTACTTGTAGTTGACATTTACTCGCATGTTTCAGGTGCACCTATTTGAGGACCCTACCTGCTCATCTAGGACTTGGACCTAGTTAAATTTAAATTATGTTATGTTTTGAACGTTTCATTTTCCATTCCCTATGTAACGGATGATTTTAAGTTGATAAATAAATATTGTCATTTAATAATAGATGATCATGTGCTTATGAACAACCGCGTCAGCCCCGGCGTTTAATCCGCCGCCGGCCGGGGTGTGACAACACACACCCTAATCCCTAACCCGACGCGTCAGAGTATACCACCAGGTCTTCACTGCCCTCGGGAAGGGCCAAGACTGGAACTTTGGTTAGCTTTTCCTTTAATTCCTTAAATGCCTCATCCTGAGTCGAACCCCATTCATACTTTACCTCCTTCTGAGTCAACTTTGTCAACGGCGAAGCTATTTTTGAGAAATCCTGGATGAATCTCCAATAGTAGCCTGCCAATCCCAAGAAACTGCGGATTTCAGTTGGCGTATTAGGAATGTCCCATTCCCTTACCTTCACTATCTTTGATGGGTCAACCATAATGTCGTTCGAGTTAATGACGTGACCTAGGAATTGGACTTCCCTAAGCCAGAACGCGCATTTGGAGAACTTAGCATACAACTTCTCCTTTTTCAGAGCTTCCAATACTTCTTTCAAGTGACACGCGTGATCACTCTCATTCTTGGAGTAGATGAGGATATCATCGATGAACACGATTACCGATCGATCCAGCATCGGTCGACACACCCTATTCATTAAATCCATGAACGTTGCGGGGGCGTTCGTCAATCCGAAAGACATTACGCGGAACTCGAAATGTCCATAACGCGTGCAAAATGCAGTTTTCGGTATGTCTTCTTCCCTTACCTTCAACTGATGGTACCCGGACCGAAGGTCGATTTTCGAGAACCAACTTGCGCCTTGCAATTGATCGAATAGGTCGTCGATCCTTGGTAACGGGTACTTGTTCTTCACGGTATGCTTGTTCAACTCGCGATAATCAATACACATTCTCATCGAACCATCTTTCTTCTTCACAAACAACACCGGAGCACCCCACGGCGAGATGCTCGGTTGGATAAATCCTTTCTCAAGTAACTCGTCTAGTTGTGCCATTAATTCTTTCATTTCCACTGGTGCTAGTCGATATGGAGCCTTAGCCACGGGCTGGGCATCTGGTACTAAGTCAATTCGGAACTCAATTTCTCTATCGGGTGGTATCCCAGGCAAATCCTCTGGAAACACCTCCGGGTACTCGCGTACCACGGGTACATCGTCTAGTTCCTTCACTTCCTTACACTTGTCAAATACATACACCAGATAAGCCTCGCATCCGCGTCTCAAGTAATTTGTTGCCTTAATCATCGAGATGACGTTTGGCATCGGGGCGTCACGATCTCCAAAAACCTCGACTTTGCTACCATCCGGAGCCTTGAGTTGGATTATCTTTCGTTTACATATGATTTGTGCTTCATTGGCAGTTAACCAATCCATACCCAACACGACATCGAACCCTCCCAAAACCATAACAAACAATCTGACAGGGAATCTAGGACCTTCTATCTTTATCGTGGAGTTGTCAACTACACCGGTCACTCTCGAAGTCCTACCCTCAGCGGTTTCTACGCTAAAGGCCCTTTCTAGCTTACTCACAGTGTACTTCACTCGTTTACAAAAAGTCGCAGATATAAAACTTTTACTGGCGCCCGAATCAAATAACACAGAAACAAAAGTATTGTCAAGGATAAACGTACCTGACGCCACATCGGGGTCCTTCCTAGCCTGATCCTGCGTCAGTGCGTACGCTCGCGTCTTCGCACGAGATCCCTCTCCCTTCTTTTTCGGGCCCTTTCCCTTCCCGGTTTCCCCCATCCTGGGCTTCGGGCAGTCCCTACTCAGATGACCGAAATCCCCACAGTTGTAGCACTTGTAGTGTTGTGTGCACTCACGGGCGTAGTACCCAGTCTTGCCACATTTGAAACACAAGTTAGAACCCAGTCTACATTCACCTACATGTCTTACCCCACATTTCTTACAAACGGTCGACTCATCCACCCGAGCCCTCTTATCACGAGGCCCAAACATTTTTCCCCCAGTTCGCTTGTTTGAAAAGCTCGGTCTATTCTTTTGCTCTTCAACGGCAACAACATTCAGTGCCAGATCGTCAAATACCACGCCACTTAGCTCTACTGCCAAATCATAGGTAGTAGGGGCGTTTGTCTTAACATAGGTGCGGACCTGGTCCGGCAACCCTTGAATATAGCAGGCAATCTTTCTCTCTTCAGTAGTGACAAGGTGTGGCACCAGACGTGCCAGTTCATTGAATCGGGTTGTGTATTGCCGGTGCGTCATATTCCCGGCCTTCAAACCCAGAAATTCCCTCTCCACCTTCTCAATCTCGTTCCTTGGGCAGAAATTCTTAATCACTAAAGTTTTCAAGTCAGCCCACATCATTGCATCCACAATCTCGCTCCCTTTTGCCTGACGTACACCTTCCCACCAATGGGATGCTTCCTCCCTCAAGGAGTTAGCAGCAAATTTTACCACTTGATCCGTTCGGCACTCGCTCAAACGAATAGCAGCTTCCATACGGATCACCCAATCAAATGTAGCCACCGCGTCTTTCTTTCCAGTGAGGACCGGTGGGTCACATGCTTTAAATGACTTGTAGTCGCATCCACGAGCAGGCGGTGCGTTGTTGGTCTCATTGTTCTGAGCACCAATTGCCGAGCTAGACCCACCCACCGCATTGACCTGCTTCAATGCTTCTGCCAACAGACCTGGTAGAGAAGTCTTCATCAACTCAGTGAACTCTCGAGCTATGGTTGCTCTCACTTCTGGTTCAAAAGTGAAAGGTTGTTATTCAACCTGTGTCTGCTCAGCTTCATGCACACAAACCGCCGGTTCAGTGTGAACACTTCCTTCTTCACTATTTTCTTGGCGCACAGGGATCCTGCCACGCCCACCATTTCGACCTCCGGTACGACCACCGGTACGGCCACCACGCCTTCCGTTTCCTCTCCTTGCCATTTCGTTCTATAAGACAAGAAATCCAATGTCATCACGCTAGTTAACAAATAAAATTCAATAAGTACTGTAAGATGTTAATATACACTGGCCATCTGCAATTAACCATTACACTACCTTTCGATTTCTATTTGACCACCTTTGTGATTCCATCAGAACACAAGTCCTTACCTAACCCTTTCTAAGGCATACTATATACGTAATATTTACTACCTTCATACCTGATGCTGTGGCTCGAGTTACCCGTACTGGCATCCGCTTTCGGTCCCATTCAAAGTTTAAGTTCAGACACTAGGAGTGTCCGAATCTCTCAAACTATTGCTCTGATACCAACTTGTAAGGCCCCAAACCCGGGAGGCCCCACTTGTTGGATTTACTTATTCACAAACAGTTCTTAAACATGAATATCAAATAACGCAGCGGAAAATTTCATTTAACATAACATCATTGTTCATACATGCGGAAGCGTAAACATAGTTTAAAACATATTTACATCATAACTAAACATAACGGGATGCCAGTCTTCAAAAGCAGTCGGGTAACTCTTCATCTCTAGCCAAGCATCACCGCCCATCCTCATAACCTGCCTTAACCTGAATGTGCACACTAAAAAGGTCAGCTACGTTGGTGAGTTCTAGTTTTCGTTCAATTTAAGAAATGGTTCATCATTTAAAACATTCATTAGGGTTTAACATCACGTATAAGAAAACAGGGCCTTTCATTCATAAACCTTCACACATTTAAACACATTGAACGGATCATTTGTTTAAAACATTTAACATTCATTTAAGTCATACATTACTATCTAAAATCTGTATCGTTACGCGTCTCTGTGTCCCCGAAGGAACCCTGCATGTCGTGGTCAACCGTTACGTATCACCGTCGTTGCCACAACATTCCGTCAATTCCCTTTTTGGTATTGCCCCCAAGGCTAACTGCACGAGGACCGACAATACCCATTCAGTTGCCCCTACGGCTCTCAGCCATAGACCGGCAACCTCCATTGAAGGCTATGGCTCTCAGCCATTGACCGACAACTTCCATCGACGGTTATGACTCTCAGCCATAACATCGTCGGATCATAATTTAACCTCACGTGGGGTCACGTTAACCCCTGAGTAACCGTCGTTACTCCATACCAGTTGTACAACATCAAACCATTGGCAGGCCACTAAGACACTGCCCCTGTTGTTCTTGTGGTAACTATGGCTCGCTGTCCATAATCTACCACAAGGCTGGGAATCTCATTCCCAGGCTCCATTCGTCAATTCCATTCATTCGACAGATTAGATTTGTAATGACTTCTTTAAAACCTTTGCCCTTTTTCTTTTCTTTTCACAAAACCTTTCCTTCACTTTCAAAACCCTTTACCTTTACTTTAAACCATTTCTTTATAAACATTCGTTCGTAAACATTCCGTTCATAAAACTTTCTTTCCATAAACCGTTCATTCCAAATCATTTCATTTCGTTATCATAGTTTCATAAAACATCATTTTATAAAACAACATTTCATATGTATACACACCAGCCCGAAAACATTATATAAAACATTTAAAAGAGGGCTTCTAGAACTCACCTTATAAGCTAGTCTCAGTTGTCCTAAACAAAGGCCCAACGATGTCACTTCCGATCTGAATTGATTAGTTAAATACACATCAGACCCAATCCCGACTCTAACGGTTTAACCTTCTAAACATACCGAATTTTCCTAATCAGCCCGATGTCTGCACACTTAGCAAGTGCGCAGACCCTGCTTCCTGCGCACTTAGCAAGTGCGTAGGTTCCTCTTCCTGCGCACTTAGCAAGTGCGCAGGTTCATCTTCCTGCGCACTTAGCAAGTGCGCAGACCCCTCTTCCTGCGTACTTGATAAGTACGCAGGACCTGCTCCATGCGCACTTAGCAAGTGCGCACGACCTGTTCTTCACGAAAACCCTAACTTTCGCATTCGGGTCTGATCATGTCAAGATCCCGAACCTGTTGCATTCAAAACGTTCGTTTTCCATTAAGGAACTCAAATCCATGATTATCTTTCAGTTTCATCCGTTCAAACCTTACCTTTTCACCCAAAACCCGAAAAACCTAAAAACGAACTAAAACTCATATTTAGGTCGGATTGTTACCTGAATCGAGCTTCTGATCCGGAGGTTCTTCTCACGAGTTATGGAGTAACACTTTGCTGAAATCTCGGGTCGATCCGCCAACTTTCTCTCTTTATGGTTTCTCTCTCTAGAAGGTGCAAATGAGAGAAAAGGGTGGTGACCTTGGCTATTTATAGGGGAGGCTCCCCTTCTAGCCCGCCGGCCCATCCGACCCGACCCGACCCGACATGCCTCGTTCATTTATTTCATCATTTTAACTGTCGTTTTATTATTATAATTTTTTTTTTTTGGGATGTTACACGAATAAAACTTCGCTTTATCCACATCTTGCGAAGAGAACATCATTGATATTAACATGTTTGAAAATACCATGTTCCACGCCTTTAACATGCTCCTATCGTAGCAATACCAAGAACGTGGTTTCACGAAATACTCGAAGATCATATAAATGTCTTTTTGTCGTGGGGCAAAATAAGACCCTTCTACTTAGGTCGGTTTTCATTTTGGACTTTTGCTAGCGTTACGTGTTTGCATTACACATCATTCTCACCGCATTCCCAGGTGAGTCTCACGGCCCCATTTTACTTAATTCCTTTTGGGGGAGATTACATGCTAAATTGTATTTTCAATAGTCACATGTTACACTACTTGATTTCATATGAATATATAAGCGGGTGCAATTTCGCACAAAGCCTTCTCACAATCGAACCGTTAATTATGTTACATAGAGAGGTAATTCATGAATAGTACTATTGGGTTTAACCACCCCCACCCGGGTTAGTCGCGCTAACTTTGAACGGAGGTCAAACGGGTGCATAATTGACCTAATCATTTCCATGCTAGGCACGCTAGAGGCAAACTGCAAGTTTCTGCATTCATTTACGTTGAGCTTTAGTTTCGGTGTTTGCTTATCATATATCTGTTATATTGTCTAATCAACAATCAAATCATGAGTAGATATGTGAACTATTACAATACTTTACTGTTATTTACAAACATGTGAACTCACCAACATTATGTTGACCCATTTAAGCATGTTTTCTCAGGTCGTTGAATTATGCATTTGGACTAGGCTTGCACGCACATGGAGTCTCGTGCATACTATAGGAGCATGAAATTTTGGAAACTTTAAACATTATCATGTCTATGTTTTCAAACAATTCATTTACTTTCGCACATTTCATTCCGCATTTTCAAACTCTGTTAAACTTTATATTATTTTGGGTGTTATTTAAATGGAGTGATTTTTGAAAACCATTTAGAGGTCGTTCAAAGTAGCCGGTATCAATGATCCTTGACAGTTACGCCCTGCGGGAAAACCGTTGTGGATCAGGGTGTGACAAAGTGAGCCCGAGTACTTAATGAATTCGTGAACTTAGGGTCCGAGTACTTAGAAAACCTGAACTTTTATGGAATCCAAGTACTCATAAAATGTGAACTTTTAGGGAATCTGAGAACTTTATGCAACCCAAGAACTTAGGGAACCGAGTACTCTGATGGATCCGAAAAATAAGGGACAAATTTTAGGGATAAATCTAATTTCGAAATTAGGCTATTTATTTATATTCAAGATTTGATCAGTTCGCAAAATTTTGAAATTTAAATATTTTATACGAAAACTTGGAGATAAAGTTGCATCATTTTAGGAAACAAGATTAATCCTAATATATTACCAAACTAAGTGATTTTTCACCAAAATTAAGGATGAACACTTAAGAACAGTTATTATAAACATTAGAACTGTTTAAAAAACCGATTTTCTCATAATTTGTTAATCCGAATCAAAAGATAGCTTAATGAAGATCCGAAAACTTTAGAACAGAAAACCGAGAACATCCATAAAAACGATTTTCTAAGAAAAATCATGTTTTTTCGATTTAATTCCAGTTTAGGGAACTAAAAAGAATTGATTAATCAACATCTGATACCACATGTTGATCAATTCTTTAACATGATAATGAAAAATAAGATTAATAATAAACGTGTACCTGGTAATCCAGTAACATTGGATTGGGAAGTCGTCATGATCTTGATGATCGGATTCTCGTTTCGAATGTACCGTAATGATGGGTGAGAGGAGTCTCACGAATTAGAGAGTAGAGAGAGCCGAATACTTGGAGTTGTAGGGTATTAATCATTAGTCTTTTAATCTCTCTCAATAAGCTCTATTTATATACATCCAAGAAACCATATTTAATGATAGTAAGGGTAATTATGTCCATCGAATAATTACCAATTAAATCATTCGGGTAAATAAGTCAATGATCAATAATAAATAAATTTAATAAAGGCCACTTAATAATAGCGAGTCTTACAAAACTAATAAGAAGAATAAAAAATTTAATAGTTAGAATAATAATTCATAAAATATTTTGAAAATATATCGAAAAAAGAAAATGTAAAAATACAAGATTAAAAATGAAAATGTTACACAGATATATACATAAAAAAAGTTTGAAATTGAAAATTGGTAGAATTACATATATCCCTCTATTTTCAACTTTAATTACATATATACCCAACAAAAAACTTAAATTACATATATACCCTTATTTTCAACTTTAATTACATATATACTCAACCAAAAACTTAAATTACGTATATCCCCTCTTTTATGAAATTAGTCTTTTAACCTTATAAGAAATACGACTATTCTTATTCCATTGATCTCATCCATAACCTTCTGATTCCCGCTTCCGATCGATTCCAACATTCGGCGTCGCTTCTGATCCATTTCATCATCCAGTTGGGTATATTTGTAATTAAAAAGGGGATATACGTAAATAAAATTTTGAGCTGGGTATATATGTAATTAATGAAGTTTTTAGGGGGATATATGTAATTGCCCTTTGAAAATTAGATAGAATAATTAATTTACGAAGCGCTCAAATTTTTTAATTTTGTTCCTATTTTTTTAAATTATATGTATTAGGTTAAAAACCCGCGTATTAGACACGTTAAATAAAAAAAATATTTTATAGTTAATAATAAAAATGTTTATAAGGTATTTATTAGACGTTTATTAGGTATTTAATAGGAAATATTAGTAAGCGAGCAAAAATCTTATACTCATGAAGATATGACACGTAACTTATATTTATTAGATATAGATAAATAGATATGTCAATGAGCTGGTGGTGGAGTGGTAAGGAAGAGATCTGGTATTACTTGTAACCAAGGTTCAATCCTAGCCCTCCACATTAGTTTCTGCGGCATGCAAATGAGGCATAGCTCTTAGGCTGATGCACCTGTGTTTTACTCACGCCGATCCAGGGTTCGAGCCTCGGCTCTCCCTCAAGCCCGGAATGGGCCGTATTGGATGGGATTTTTCCTTGGATGCTCTCCAACTCTGGCGCCAAGTGGACCCGGTTAAGACAACATATTGGCCGGAGTTGGACGAGACTCTCTCATGTAACGGGGGTGCGACGTCACAACATTCAATGTTCGCCGTTCAAAAAGGATAAATAGATATTTATTAGATATAGATAAATAGATAAAGCTAACAGGAATCAGACTGCAATCAACGTCAAAAGAACACCAACAATGTCGGTTACAACAAGATGGAATTTTGTTGACAAGGAGGCATCAGAAAAGTCCAACCATTTCAGAGTGATTCACACATGAAATATAGGTTCTAACCAGCCATTGCGCAGCTGAAAGAAAATCGACCACTGTGAAGACCTTTTATGAATACCCATCTAAATTCTTAACCTTAACATTGATTTGGGGCAACACAAATACAAAAACATGTTTTTTTTGGTAAATAAATTTTGATTTTGTTATAAATGAAAAAAAAACTAACATAAAAATAGGGATTTAAAACTAATTTAAGTTACCATTTATATTTGTTTTGTTTTATTGTGATCTTTTCTAAATATTATATAGAAAGGATTTATAAATTTTATATATTTGCTTTAGAGTTCTTTTTTTGAAACTTATTTGCTTTAGAGTTCTATATACGTTTGTGTTGAATTATTAAAATAACCGTTTTATATTAATGTGTTATTTAAAAATAATCATGACTATAGTGATATGTAGTTATAAAAGTTGATAACTTCTAACAATATTTGAGAATTCTAAAAATATTCATCACTTTATGAATAATAGTTGTATCATAAATTTTTTTAGTTATATCTTTCGTAGTTGATATTGATAAATTTATGATGGAATATTACGGATTACTAGACATGATATTGCTACACATTGATATAGTTACTACTTACTAGACAATTAATTTTATACACATATTATGGAATGTACTTAGTAGCAATAATTTAGCTAGTGTTCTATAGCTTAAGCAAACTATTTTATGTTTGTTAAGTAAATGAACAGATCATGAAACATAGGTTTCATATATATATGTTTAGAGCTGAAAGAACCGTACAAAACGTGTACTGAAAGAACCGTACAAAATGTGTACATATCGCTTCGGTGACAAAAGTAAAATCGAACAATTATGTTTTATTTATATCTTCTCATTCTTAGTTTGAATTTATCTTCTCTCTCCTGAATTGTTTTTAAAAAAAGTATAAAAATATGCATATATGCATTCATTTGTGTATATAGTGTGAGTGCATATATGCATTTAAAAAAACGACTATAAATTCTAGATCTTTTAAAACCAAACCTTAAACATATTGAAATGTACATGAATTTTAGTCAATTTATATTATAAATAGTGCAAGAGTTAATGCGGTTCTCACGGTTCTTAACGTATTGTTGGTTCTCAAAAGAATGTCTCCCTATATATATATATATACACACCAATATTTATGATAACCATGATAACCACTCTCAAACATAGTGTTACGTATATGTAACAATTATTATTATGTTAATGTTACATATATGTAAACACTATGTGTCACGTATATGTAACATTATTTGATACTTAAATATTTATTCATCGTTTCCGTATTCACGTATATGTAACATTATTTGATACTTATTATTATGTTAATGTTACATATATGTAAACACTATGTGTCACGTATATGTAAACACTACTCATCGTTTCCGTATTTACGTTCAAAATATTTATTCAAGATACTTAAATACTATTTTAACAATTAAAAGAAAAAATAATTTATAAATTATGTGATTGTTTTATAGTGGTTAGCACAGTTATCACATAAAAAATTGGTTAGTATTTGAACTCTTCCCTATATATATATATATATATATATATATATATATATATTATGAAACATAGATCATGGAACTTATAGTTTTTTTTTACTTAGCGAGAATCCGAAGTTCTCTCAAAGTATACAAACACATATTTGTAACTACAATGCCAAATCAATCCACAACTCGAGTTTTGTCGCTCTCGACACTCCTCACACAACTCATAAGGCTAAAGCATTGATCTTTCTCCACCACCACTTTCATGAAGAACTAAAAAGGAAACACTTTATCAATGAGGACCCTATCGACCTATGGTTGGGCTCCAAAGACAGGCTTAACCTCAAGAGGTTGGTCCTCCTCCCAAAAGTTCGCTATGATTTTCTCCAACCTTGCTTATAAGATTTTAAGTCGGGTAGCGAATAAAACTTCGCTTTATCCACATCTTGCGAAGAGAACATCATTGATATTAACATGTTTGAAAATAACATGTTCCACGCCTTTAACATGCTCCTATCGTAGCAATACCAAGAACGTGGTTTCACGAAATACTCGAAGATCATATAAATGTCTTTTTGTCGTGGGGCAAAATAAGACCCTTCTACTTAAAAAACCACAGGGCACGGCTAAATTATGCTAACCCATTCCCTGAAGAGAATGTGGCTAACATTGAGGGCAGTTGGAAGAGAAAAAGAGGTCGCGGCCATGGACATAAAAATTCATAGATGTGGAAGGTTTATGAAAAAAAAATTGAAAGAAAATGGGAAAGTGGTTGAAATAAACCTCATTGAAGGCACCCTTGTAGCCCATATTGTTGTTTTAGCCATCACCGATGAAAACCTAGTAAATAACAGTGTTTATAACCTATCGAATGCTCCGGAAGAGCATGGTTATCTTACCTACCAGGTGCCAAATCTATGTCATAATATTCTAGTAGAGTTATTGTAACCATCAGTGATGAATGTCTAGCATATAGTTGCACGACTAACACTATCCTAAAACAAAAAAAATACTCTTATTAGTTGGCTAAAGCAGAGACACTTATTGATACTATTCCATGTGATGGTAACTTTATTGAATGCTCCAGAAGAGCATGTGTCACCTTAACTACGTGTACCAACATTATTACACATAATGTCTTGTATTCTAGTAAATCATGCATAAATTTACTAAGTTTCAAATATATTCAACTGAATGGTTATCACTTTGATTATCTGACAGAAAGCGATACAAATATCTCAAATTACACATGATAAATATGGCCAAAAGACCATATTGCAAAGCTAAAACTTTTACCAACTAGAATATATTTCACAAAATAAGTCTCATGATATCAAATATTGTAAGTAACCAGAAGTTACTAGCCATGACCAAATAGGTCATCTTGGCAGTATAATAATGATATATGAATAATGAAAAGTACTAATGGGCACCCTCTCAAAACTTTGCTATTAATAGATTTATCATGTGTAAGAGGACATACGCAGGCCTATAAATCTCCATGTGAACTATTTTAATATTTATAATCTTAAAAAGATTCAATTCTATATGGTCATATGTGAGTCTTTTAGTTACTAGAAATGTAATTTTTGCCCGACTATTAGCCCAAAACAATACAATAGAGAGCTAATTTCCTCGAAACCAAATTGAAAACATCCTCATGGATAATGCAAGAGAATTCACATATCAAGCTTTTAATGACTATTGTATACTATCGGGATAAATGATGAACATCATGTTCGAATATAAAATGGTTTAGTTGAATCATTAATTAAATTATTAAAGTCAATCACTAGACCGCTCCTGAAGAGATATGAATTACCATATTCTACATAAGGATATACCATTCTGCATATCGCTACATTGATCAAATTAAAACCAACTGCTGATCAGAAACACTCCCTAATACCACTAGTCTTCGAAAAAGAACCAAGTTTGTCTCAACTAAAAATATTTGGTTACGCCGTCTATATACAAATATCGCCACCATAACATACTAAAATGAGACTTTTACAGCACAATATGCTGACTGTCAACTAAATAAGACTGTATTCCCAGTTTTAGGGGGAGATAAGAATAATGAAAGACTGGTAATACAAGAAATAACATGGAATGCATCATCACTATTCAAAATTCAACCCCCGAAGTGGTCAATGTGAATAGGGTTGTAAATGAGTCGAGCTAAGCCATAGTGGGCTCAAGCTCGGCTCGTGAAAAGTTTGAGCCAAGCCGGATCGGCTCTAAAATTTTAACGAGCTGAAAAGTTGAGCTCAAGCTCGACTCATGAAAAGCCCGAGCCAGCTCGTGACTCGTCGAGCCAACTCGTTTATTTTTTTTATTATTTTTTGCACATATTGATATATAAAAGATAAAAAAAAAAGTATTTTCAATATACACAACCCAAAACTTGAAGGGGAAGCGGGAGAGGCGAAGAGTTTTAGAGGCAATTAGGGTTTGAACTTTAAAGTACAATTAAGATTTATGAATCTAAAAGTTGATTTATGATTTAGGAAATTAGAATTTTGAAAGTATTTGGAGTGAGAGAGTCTCACACTTTGACTCTTTGAGTTATTTTCTTTAAATAATTAATAAAGTAACCAAGTGTCTGTATATATGTGTTATGATAGCGGTAATATGTCTGAGGGGGAGTGTTATGAAACTCCCACTTTCACACATTTAATACAGACATTATACCCCCATTAGTAATACATTTATTATAAAGTCGGTTTCAATCTACACCACTATATATATTGTATATGTAAACCAAACCATTTGACATGAATAATATGAAGTTTTCTCTCATTTTCTCTCTTTGTTTCCAACATATCAAAGTTAATTTTAAAAACATGTAAATACAATACATTTAAAAATTAAAATCTGAACATTTGGACATGTGACGTGCACCCGAGTTTCTTATCCCAAAGTAAACAAATCATATTACAAATATCTATATATATATCTATACTACTATATAAAATATATTGAAATGACATGTTTGTAATTTATCAAAAAATTTAAGATACCTAACACAAATTGTTGTGCATAAGTTACACCTTACCAATGCATAAAATATGCTCAATGATCATTTAACTCACAATTAAAGATCAACACTCAATAATTATCATTATTTAATTCACATGAGATTATTTAATTACTACATTAAGTATTATTTTATTTATAATACTTAAAATTAAGATTTAAATTTACATTTACCATTTATAACAAAATACTATTTAAATTAAGTATTAAGTTTTGTAAAATTTCTTATTTGACAAGTTATAAAAGAAAACAAAATATTTCCAAAATTAAACATAAAGATTTAGAAAATTTAATGACTAAAATTGTAGATTTTTTTATAAAAATAATAGGTGATTAATTAACTTAATTTAGCATTTCAAAAACTATAATTGTATTTTTAGTTAAATAATAAGAAAATGAAAAAAAAATAGAAAAATAATAATAATTGCAAAAGTGAAGAACCAACAGGGGGTCCTCAAACCTGTGCCGTGTGCGCGCGCATATGGGTGTGGCGCGCGAACCACCTGGGTCGGCGCACATTTTTGTTCTGCATTTGCTTCCGTTTGTATATGTATATAACAAATAAATAAATAAATAAATGAAACAGCTTAAAAAAGGGAAGAACTGACCGCGCGCGGGGGTTGGGTTGGGATTTGGGCTCGAACCAGCGCCACCTACGTGTGGGTGTGGCACGCGAACCAACTGCGCTAACACTCACTCTTTCTCTCAATCAATTTCATATATATACACACACGTACATACATAAATAAAAGTTTTCACGTGGCAGCACCCCATTAGTTGGGTTTACTGTTCATTATCATCCATTTTTAATAGAGTGTATAATAATTTAAAATGTAAAATTTTAGAGAGAAACCGTTAACTACCGTTTTAAAAATATTCACACCAAACCCGCCAGGTTGGTCGGAACGACCTGCCGACCAAACGGGAAATAACGATTAAGGTTTTACGGCTTAAATCAAGCCACGAACTGAAGTTGAAACTGTGGATCTTCAATTTTTACAGAAATGAAATGAAGCTAAAATATTGGATGTAAATTATTTATATTTATTTAAATGCTTAAGTATATAATTACAAAATATTTACATAATTATAATAATAATAATAATAACCAAATATAATCAGTATTTAAAACAGTTCAGGTTAGATTGCGCTTTTCAAAAGATCATCGGTGATACCCGACGCTTTGCGCGGGCCAAGCCACTATAATATATAAAACATAATTTTTAGAATTGAAAATTAATAAAGTAAATTACTGAATTTTGGATAATTTTATAGAAAGGAAATCATCAACTTTAAGAGATCAATAAACAAACAATTGGGGCTAATTACTCGTGATTCGCGGTTGGTCGATTTTGATAAAAATTTATATTAAAACATAGATAAAATTAAGGATGTTGGGGTAATATAAAAGCTTAAAATAACAAAAAATTCAAACTTTTTGTTGTTAACATTTAATGGACCTACATTTAAATTTAAACTAAATCATTAAAATTAAAGAAAAAAGCCAATTAAAGAACGTCACGTGGCAGTCACACTTTGCGACGATGATGTTGACGTGGTTAAGTACGTAAAGAGAAACATATGAAGTAACGGAGTCTAACTTTTCCACCCCTAAACTTTGGAATTGGCAATTCCGGTCCTTGGGGTTTCATTTTTGGCAAACGAGGACCTCGAATTTTGACTAGTGTTACATAGCGGACCGCTAAGGAGGCCGGTAGCGGTCCGCCACCGGCCTATTTTTAGATATTTTTTTACTTTTTACCCTTGAACTTACTTGTCATTTTCATTTTATACTTTTATTTTCTTGAAAATTGAGGTGTTACGGAAACAAAAAGGGTAATGGGCCAACCCAAGGAAGGGATCGTGGGTTGATAAGTGATGCTGAGGTCGATGAACTTTGACAGGCGAGCAAGAGACCGATCCTAGGGAAAATGACACATAGGGATCGAATATCATGTGTTGAGCGTTCCTTTAACCATAAGGCCAAGTTTTTTTGATAAATCATACACACCCTTATACAACAATGATGCATAAGGGTGTGTATGATTTATCCTTATCAAATCTGTTGTATGAACATGCAACTTGAGTATTGAGTAATGTCTTCAACTTGAGCAAATCTACATTTTGAATAAAAAATACGTTTGATCAAATCTTATTCTATAACCAGCTCTTGAATGTCCAGATAAAGATTAAAAACTGTTTCATTGTGCCGGATGAAATCGAAATCCGGAAGGAGTCTTCAAAGACTACTTTAACCCGAGATTTTTAACTTCTTGGCAAGGCTGGATATGAGATCTGATAGAGAATAAATACTTACACACTAATCAAGCCATGTTCTATAGTTAGTTCAACAATTGCTACTTATATTAAGCTAAATTTATATCATCAATGCTAAGAGAAGAATTTATAATTTCAATGTACTTAAATTTAAGTTATCATCACATCTACGATGATTAAAATAACTCCTATCATTTATTACTAATAATGCTTAAACCATAAATTTTAACAGGAATTATCAACTCGCCGCTATTGGTCATAATCCGGGTGGAGGAAAAGGCATGGCAATCTAACCGTTGATAAGAGATGGGATCCGAGGCCTAGGGTTTTATTAGCATTAGCGGCGACACCAATAGCGGCGACATATAACGCCAATATTTCCCTACACCAGGCAGCCTTTCTCCCTCATCCACTTCTGGCTACCTCCGATTCTCTCTCAGGTTTGTATGTTTTTTTTTTAATTTCAGATCCAACTCCCACACCGATCGTTTATGTTTTGAACTTGTGTTTTTGAAGCACCGTCAAACCACTGTCGTGAAAGTACTGCAGCCGTGAAGCACCACCGGGAGACCACCGACCGCCGTCAAACCACTATCGTGAGATCACACCGCTGAGACCACCACCGTGAGCCTAAGGTACAATTTCAATTCTACAAAACTCTCAAATGTATGTTTTGGATCTGTGTATATGAACCCTATAATTTGTTATAGGATCTTTGTGCAAGAAATGAAATTGAAAAAATTGATCTTTTGCGTTGAAACGGGATCACAATTGGAGATCTGTACACTAATTGAGACGTTTAGGGTTTAATTTCATCATATTACTGATGTTCGCCATTGTTTAGGATCTGTAGTTGGCTTGTAATTATCTGATTTACTTTCGATTGTTGTATGCTTGTTAAATTTCCACCCCTCCATTAGACATGTTATCAATTTAGGTTTGATGCTCTGATTTACTACTAGAGATTGGAAGTCCTGTATGCTAAGAACGTATTTTTCGTAAGAATGTTTGCTAGGTAAATTTGTATTCATGTAATTATAGGAACTAACTAACATGTTGTTCGACGACCCGAGTTTTAGAGATAAACTTAAGAAGTTTAATATTTCACAAATGGGACAAAGTAGCAGGGGCGACGATGATATGGATGAAGATTAATTGTTTAGTTTTTATGTTGTTTTAAGATTCGGAATAGCTTGATTGGGTCAAAAACTTTTACATTATGTTCTAACTTTATATATAAGTGTATTTGTGGTTATGTTTTTGTTATAATGGGCCAAAAAAATAAAAAATATGCAGGTTTTGTAATGTATGTATATTTTAGAAAAACTAAAAATAATGAAAATGCAGAAAAAACTTCAAAACGGGTCATAGGTATTAGTGGCGACTCAGGTGTATTAGCCGTGACATATGTCACCACTAAAGGTCAATTGCAAAAAATGAGTCATGGGTATTAGCGGCGATAGGTATCGCTGCTAATGGTGTACTATTAGCGGCGACAGACAGGCAATAGCGGCGACAAGCAGGATATTAGCGGCGACATATGTCGCCACTATTGATCATATTCTTTGTAGTGTCGTTTTACCCTAGTAGTTATGTTACATTGGTTATTAGTATTCAATAAAAAGTTACAAAAAACTTGAACGAAATATACTTAATTCTACTGATTTTTTTTTCTTGATTTTTTTTTGACAAAAATTTAAATTTCTTAAACTGAGATAAATTTTTATATTGCATGTGAATTAGGCAATGAAACAATATCAATTCATCTAAACATACGAAGTATTTTTTTTATCATAATTTTCTTATGATGTATTAATTTTTAATGTAATAAATAATTTTAAAACTTATTATACGTTCTTTTAAAAGTTAGACACTAGTGTGCTTTTTAATTAAACGTTTTTTAGCTTGTGTTCTAAAGAAATATGAAAAATGAATTATCACTTAATTATTTGCTTAAGTTTATCTTTGTTTTAAGTGGAAATGAATTTACTTTAGGAAATAGTTATGTCCAATTAATAATTTTTGAATTTAAACAGGCCCTTTATTAATTAATATATTCCTGAACTAAAATTAAAAACTTAAATCGTAAGTCATTTACGAGAACTCATTTATTCTCTATTTTTTATTTCTATAAAACTCAACATTATGGAATTGGTACCACAAACCTTGAGGGTCCCACACTCCAAAATAAAAGGCGTTACAAGTCAAAACAAAACTAGAGGGTCGGTTTCTTGATTCCATGGCAACAGCATGATCCTACGGCTACAAGTCATGCAACATATAAAGAGCTGAATTTCTATGAACGTACGTGCACCTAATTAGCACCTTTGACTCTTTGAGGCAATTTATGTCACCACCATAATTTGTTGTATATATGTAGCTCAAACCATTAGATTATTAGAAGAAAAAAAATGGATTTTAAGATGGACATGCGTTTTCTTCTTCTACCTCTTGCAAATCTCATATTCCTTTATTCTAATTACACTTCCGCCATGTTCACCTTCTTCCTTCTCTTTGTTTCCATCAAAATCCCTCTCCGCTTACAACTATCTACGGCCTCTATCTTCCGTTTTCAAGTGATAGACTTATCAGTATCAGTAACTGTATGTTTCTTGTGTTTGATCTTCATGTCGAGAACACATTTTTGGATTGTAAATCCCATTTTGCTCTTATTCTTATCTCCTTGGGATGATTTGCTTTCTAAATTTTTAAAATTATGTTTTTGGTGGATATATCGAAACCTTGAAGCAAGTCTTATTGTTGAATTTCTTTGCATTTTTAATGGTCGACGTGAAGAACAAGCACTAATTAATCAGCAGCATCAAGAGTTGAGTGTAGAGCTATATGATGAAGAAGCACAAGTAATTAATCACCAGCAGCAGCACGAACAAGAGTTTACTCGAGAGGCATACGACGAAGAAGCACAAGTAATTGTTGGTAGGGAGCTTGTTAAAAATACCAATTTAAGTTGCAAACGTTGTATGGTATAAATGATTAATGTGTAAATGTTTGTCTTCTGGTATACATACATAAAAAGTAAATAAGTTGGTGAGTGAACAAAGATGAAGAGAATTTGAAGGGTTGTAATTGTCAATGAAGGAAGTTGGAGGACTAAAGCTAAATACTTGCATCCATTTAAAAGAAAGGAAGAAATTCATATAGTTTCTTAGGAAGTCTCTCCATCTTGATCTTCTTCGAAAAAACACTCTTCTTTTTCATTCTCCTTGGTTATGTTCATAATTATCTGGGATTGATTCTTAGTGTTTTTTGTTAATAATATAGGTATATGAGTTGTTCTAGTGATTGTAAGAGATTTCGGAAAATTTCTACTTAGTAATATGAATCCTTGAGTTTTGTTGATTCCATCTTGTTCTTGGTCTATTTTGACGATTGTGTTTTCTTTTGATTAAGTTATGTTCTTGATTTGTGGATGTTAATTGTAGGGGTGTGAATTCCTAGTACGATAAGAAAACACGACGGGAACCTAATATGAAATTCGTAGGTTTGGGTTTAGTTTAAACGAGTTCGGGTTAGTTTTAGGTTGAACTCGCGAACACATTTAGCTAAATGGGTCGTGTTCGTGTCAGCTTGACAGGTTCACAGGTTGAACTATTTTAATTAATTTATTTATTTAAATATGTTTTATGTAATAACTTTAACAATTTAGGTATTTTTATGCAAAAATTTATTAGTTTAAAAATAAGTTGTTTAATCATAATTGCTTCAAATAGAATAAAAGATGTAAATTTAGAATTTTAAACTAAATAAGCAACCAAAAAATATCTTTTTGGATCAAAGAGGACGTGTTCATGACAACCCGTAAATACACGTGTTGTATCCAGGCTCATGTGTGTGACACGATTTTTGAGTTCGTGCTCGTGTTAATTTTTCGGGTCAGTGGCGTGTTCAAAAACGACCAGCCAACTCATGGACACGACCCATTTAAGAGTCCTAGTTAATTATATAGGATGTATTAGTATGTTTTATTTGTTTATGACCCATAGGCCCCGGTATATACTTTCCTAGGGTTCTTTCTTATGTATGTTAAGGGTTACCCCTCCATTGAAATACATTAGGATAACTCCATTCACTTAACATGATATCAAAGTTAAGGTTCTCAGTACAAACCCTAGATGTCGTCGCTTCCAAGAACTGAATCCTGATTCCCAATTCTCTCTGCATTTGCCTAGTTCAACTTTCCACAAACACCAGCCACCGTCCACGTTCATGTTCCAGATCTGCGATTCCTCATGAAACCTTTTTTTTTCAAGCGACCTTTGCATCTTACCGTCACCACCATCGTGTTAAGAGTACCTCAATAGGGTACCCAACAAGTACGCAGTTTTAAGCCACAAGACGCACCACCTAGTCTCCACCACGTGTAGCAGTGTTAGAGCCCACTGACCGCCATAAATTTCCAGAATCCTAATTCTAGTCGATTATTCCTACATAGGCGATTGACCTTTCTCTGCCACCGGCGATTGCCTGAATCTCATGCTGGCCACTATCTACAATATGTTCGTCGATTCAAATCCGTCGCACCCTCTTGGTTCCGTCCCAGAACTACACTTGTCGTTATTCACCTTCCAAAACTATTGTCGCCTCTTGTTTTCCATCCTAAAACCACTGCAACCAACCCTATTTTAACCGCCATATCTCAAGGTGTTTTATGGACCTAACGTCGCCACCAACCTCTTTATTTCAAAACCGCAGACGCCAGCTTTTCCGCTACCACTTATGTTCCTATTTTATATTTCATCTATTACAATAGGAGACAAAAGAATGCCCATATTGATATTGTTCCTACTTACACACTCACCCAAGAGGAGTATAAAATACTGCAACGGCTTCTTACCTCCTAGCCGACAGCTCCTAGTCCGCAAACCAACTCGGCACACTCGCGTACATACTCTAGCTTTTACTTATCCTTAGTTTTGTAGTAAAGGACATTTACCTAGACACTATACAAAGAATAACATGCAACGTCATCACTCATAACTTAGTATGTATAACAGGTAGGCATGTGTATATGGGATTTTAGAAATTCTAATAGCACCAGAGGGGACAATGTTGGACTTATATGCCCGAGTAACGACATTTGCCACACCCCCAAATTATTTACTTAATAATTAAATAAATTAATTAAGGTTACAACGATTGGTAACATTATACAACAGATGAAGCTAAAGTAAAGATTTCTAAAGTATTGAACACCATTACAAATACTAAATTAAGCCAGTACATTGTCCTAGAACCATATAGGTCAAACCGTCTTGAGATTTGACAATCACGCTTCTTCGGCTTCTAGGGTTTAATCCAAGTGGCTAACATATTCCAACCGTGCCATCGCTATTGTTACCTGAAAAACATACTTAAAAATGTTAATACAAAGGTTGGTGAGTTCACAGGGTTAGTTGTCTCAATGTGAAGCGGTTTTCCTTGAAAACATTGATAAAGTGCATGTGGCCATAATATGAAACGCTTTTCCTCGAAAACATTTAAAATACGTACACGGCCATAATATGAAACAGTTTTTCTTGAAAACATTGACTAAAAAACTTGCACATGAATGAATGACAAAATCATTTATATATAAACGATTGGCAAAACCAATTTGCATGAAAATGATCTCAAGTTTCAAGTACTCAAGTCTCAAGTATCCAAGTTTCAAGTTTTCCTGTGCACAAAAACGATTTCAAGTATACGTTAAATAAAACCAAGAAAGCATATCAAGTTTGACCCATCGTAACTAGCTAGGTATATGAAGTTTATTTTACATGAGTGTTAACCAAACCATGACACATGTATTTTTGCCCCCAGCTCGTACCACCCGAGCACACGGTTGAACACTATGCGGCCATTCGACCAAAACTGATCGAACCATGACCGGGGGTATCAATCCCAATAGTACTATCCATAAAGTCTCAGGCTAAATCTATAACTAATGGTTATAAAAATGTTCACGTAGGGGTCTTTACGAGCTCTCAACGAATGTCTCATGTAAACATAAGTGGTCGGTCAAGATTTCTTGTATAAGGTAAATTTGTTTCATGTTTTCTCAAATGCACCAAGTAATAATGTTTCCAAATGTATCAAAAAAAGTTGTTTTATGTTTTCAAACGTGTTAAGCAAGTATGTTTCTCCTCCGATGTTTCTAAAACATTTAAAGGTAAAAAGGGGGCAGTGAACTCTCCTGGTAATATGTTAGGAATGATGGCATCCTTCGTGTAACAACGGGAACCAAAGTCCACGTAATACGATAGTAGTGCGTCTATGTCCTACTCGAGTCATACAATCCCTGTAGGTACTTAATGAGAATTACAGACTAACCCTAATATTATGAATCAAGTCTAAACTCGTGTTGAGTTATCACGTGTGCGGTTGAGCTCTGTTAATTCATAACGGTATTACCGATTCTGTAGTATTAGTTGTTTAATTCGAGTCGGGTCTCTCGACTCAAATATGTTTCAATAGTTATATTAAAAAATATTAGTTTGTCGTGGACACGATCGTATATAGTTATGTGCATGTACAATTTATAATAATACACGCTCGTGCGCCCTTTAAAAAAGTGTACACAACCCTATGATTTAGTAAAACCATTTCAGGACTTATAGTGTATTCCATTATCATACTTTATTTACTAGTCATAATGAATATACATATATACTTTGTTCCCTAAATGTAATCGTCTTAAATACCCGTATACTCTTTTGTCTTCCCACAAAACATACGTTTATATACTCTGAATATATGTATAATAGTGAAATACCGTTTAAGACAAGATATGAAAGTATATAATTACATACATATTTATACTACTTGTTTATAATATGTTAATGTCTTGTGTTTTAAAATCGTTCGTGTGAAAATGTATTCACAAACTCCAAAGTCATATTTATTTATATTCGTATTCGAATATTATTTATAACAAATAATCGTCCGATTTCGTATGATGAGAATATATGTATTTATCTTGAATGTAATATATATGTTCGGACTTATATATCGTTTTATGAAATAATCGTTTGGTTTCGTATAAAACGTGAAAATTTATAATTACATATCTTTATACAAATACATGTATATCTATATACAAAAATATATTTTTACGAATTATTGTTAATTTTCAAATCTCATTTACTTAATATTAATCGTATTAACGTTCTATTTTATGGTCGTCTCGTTCTATTTTAATTTGTATAGATTTGAAGATGTCCAAACGTAACATACAAGATATGAGTTTATAATTGAAATACTTGTTATCCAAAATCCCATATAATAACCGTCAACGGTTTATCTATTACAACATTTAGTAGATATTTATATGACTACAGTAATAATTATTATTCGCATATATATAACGATCGCTAGTCATATCAACGTTTCATCTTACCGATTACACGTTCGTTTTTATCGTTTAGTTAATATATATATATATATATATATATATAGTTATGAAAACTCTATGTAACAACTTTATTTTTTTTATAAAAATAGGGTAGTTTTGTTACATATTTTCATCACTTTTTATAAAAAAAAAATCAAAAAAGCGCCGAAGATTTTTTTTATAAAAAAAGATGTAACAATTGTAAAAAAATCCCGTTTTTATAGTGTTACATACGTAACAATACTGTAATGGTAATTTTTTTTTAAATTGTTACATCTTTTTTTTTAAATTCCTTCGACGGTTTTTTTATAAAAAGTGACAAATATGTAACAAAACTACTTTATTTTTAAAAAATAAAAATAAAGTTTTTACATAGGGTTTTCACAACTCATATGTGTTTTCATTCTAGCCTAACCCTACATATATATATATATATATATATATATATATAGGGGTATGTTCTTTTGAGAACCAACAATATGTTAAGAACCGTGAGAACCGCATTAACTCTTGCTCTATTTATAATATAAATTGACTAGAATTCATGTACATTTCAATATGTTTAAGGTTTGGTTTTAAAAGACCTTGAATTTATAATCGTTTTTTTAAATGCATATATGCACTCACACTATATGCACAAATGAATGCATATATGCATATTTTTAAACTTTTCTTAAAAAAAATTCAGGAGAGAGGAGATAAACTCAAACTAAGAGTGAAAAGAGATAAATAAAACATTATTCTTGAAATTTACCTTTTTCACTAAAGCGATATGTACACGTTTTGTGTGGTTCTCACGGTTCTCAACATATGGTTGGTTCTCAAAAGAACATGCCCCTATATATATATATATATATATATATATATATATATATATATATATATATATATATATATATATATATATATATATAATTTGAAGGAAACCTCTCGCTAATAACACGTTAACTCGAATCGTTAACATTAGTTGTTAGGTTTATATTTATTTTTATAGTTAACGAATCGTTTAGGGCTCAAAGCATTTGACCGTATACACGAGTTTATCTTTCTTAATATTAAACCTAATACGTTTAGTGCGCATTTTTACCTTTCCATTTCCTTGTTTCGCAAATGCGAACCCGTTGCCCCGCGTTGACTGGTTGACCAGTTGACTTTCGTTGACCAAACTTGACCAAGTCCTGAGACTACCAACATCTCTAGATCTACAATAATGTACAACGACAGATCTGAAATTACAAGGGTTTATACAACGAGAAAGAATTTTTTTTAAGATTAGTATAATTTGATAAAAAAATTAGGTTTATAGGAAACTCAAAAAAATATTTAGGGTTTTGGGGTATCCTCTATACGGTACAGAGGATTAGGAAGAAAGTTATGGAGTTGTGTCATAGTGTTGCAGGAGGTGCAGGTGGGCCACCCTAATCCTCCATACCCACCAGAGGATTAGGAAGAACTGATTTCAAAAGTTTAACCATGGTTGAAATTGTGTGGTTTATAAAATTTTGGGTTATAAACTTTTATAAAATAATTTATGGAGTGGTTCTGAAAAAATATTCAAATACATGAGATGTAAATAATGGTTCTGAAAAGCTACATTGGATCCAATTTTTACACAATAATTGTTCTGAAAAGCTGTTGTGAGATTAATGGTGTTGGTGGTGGCAGAGAAATGAATGGTGGTGGTGGTTGCAGTGAATTCACATGTTGGTTGAACGATGCTCAGTATGACATTCATGTTGATTGCAGATTTTATTTGTTTGGTAGTGGCATTCATATTGGTTGCAGATTTTATTTGTTTGGTAGTGGCATTCACATTGGTTGCAGATTTAATTTGTTTGGTTGTGGCATTCATGTTGGTTGCAGATTTAATTTGTTTATTTATATATTTATATAATAATAATTAAATAATAATAAAATATTAACTTTCACAACTTCTATATAATATATACATATTTCCATCCAAACTTATCACAACCAAAAATCTCTATCAATATACATACTTCCTACTATCCAAATTTTATTATCCCACAACTAAATTCTCAATAAAAAATGAACTTCAACTTTGATCTAAACCCTGGTCCCAGAGAAGATAGGATTTTGTACCTCGAAGACGAACACCGAGCCAGAAGCTTGTTCTTAAATCCTGATTCAGGGAAAAAGTGTGCCCTTGATATAAAACGGGGTGATAAAGGTTTTTGGTTGTTAGCTTACGACGATGTAAATCTATCGGGTGATTTTGTTCTTTGTCGCAACATAGTAAAATACATCAAGGAATTCGGCTTTGGTGGTATACTACAATGCAAGTATAAGAAGCTTGATCGGGGTTTAATCGAAGCCCTCATTGAAAGGTGGCGTCCAGAAACAAACACATTCCACCTACCAATTGGGGAGGTAACGGTTACGTTAGATGATGTGAATGTTTTGTGGGGGTTACCCATCGAGGGAATGGCTTTAACCGGAGTTGAGGATTCCTACACGGACGAGCAAAGAAGAGATATTTGCTTAACTTACCTAGACCTTCCTACCGTTCCGTCCGATTACAAAAAATGCCATATGGTAAAGGTATCCACTATAATGAAGCATATTCTGGATTACCTATAACGGATGATTCATCTGATGAAACGTGCATAAAGCGTGCACGTCTTATTTGCTTATTATTAGCTAGTACAACTGTATTACCGGATACCAATAGTTCTATGGTGTCTTTACATCTACTTCATAATTTAATTGACCCTAAAACTTCTCGGAAACAAAGTTGGGGTGCGGCTGCATTGGCTTGTTTGTACAGAGAGTTATATAAAGGTACTAGGCCGAGTAGGAAGGTCATAGGGGGGCCAATGGTGCTGATACAGCTTTGGGCATGGACCCGGATTCCTACTTTGGCTCCACAAATCGTCGAACAAGATATTGATTGGAATAAACCATACGGTACAAGGTAGTTACCTGTATTTGTAATATTTTTATATATAGCGTTTATTTGTATTCTATTAGTAATTATTGTGTGACTTTAGATGGGCGGATAACAGGATTAGTAACTTAGAGACACCGTCAAACGTTATTAGCGCTCATCGAACAGCGTTACAAAATCTCAGGGAGTCCGATGTAATTTTCTTCATCCTAAACTAATAAATATAATTTAATAGTAAATATTAAATATGGAATTTTTATTTGTAACAGTTTGTTTGGATGCCTTACCTAGACGTGTTTGATAAGCTTCCGAAAAAGTGCAAGTCTGGGTTTAAGAGTTGGATGTCACGCTGTTATTTAATTTATTGGTCCGTGGTTGAATATCATCCGGTTGAGAGGGTGAAGAGACAGTTTGGGTTGCTCCAGGAGATCCCTCCCCCATTTCCTGTGGAACGTACGGAGCTGGATGCTCTCCGCAACAGAGTCCGGAAAGGTTCCTTGTACCTTAACTGGGCTACTGAACATGAACGATATATCACACACTGGAACAACAGACATAATTCTGTTGTGGTTGGTCAGCTCACAGGCATGCCTGTTGCACACCCTAGTTACAACGGCTGGTTCCACCGTCACACTGTTATGTACATAAAGGACCCCAGGCATGATGGTCGTTCTGTCCCTACCGGGTTCCATGATCATGGTGGAACTTCAAGATATCTGGTATTGTATAATTATTAATTGTTTTTTAATATATCTAACATTAGAAATAAATATATTGTATTATATTTTTATATTTTGTTGGTATTGCAGGTGGATGGGTTAGGCTTCATTCGTGATGAAGCAGTTAGAATGAGGAACATGGGCCCCGATGCTTACTATGATAATTTTGGAGGGGTCCAACAAATGGCTTCTCAGCTCATTGGATCAGTTAGTCAAATTGATCATCCAACTTATTTACAGAGCAATGAAGTCAATTTTGAACATGACAACACCATCCCCCAACGCGCCCCGCGTCGTCGTGGTCAACAACCATCTCGGTACAACCCCGTTCCTCATGTTGATGATGATGGTGATGGTGATGATGATGGGCCTTTAGTTTTTACTCAACCTTCCCAAACACACAATTATGGGGAGGGGCCACCACATTTTGGAGGTCCTTCTCAAATGTATGATGCGGGGCCGTCACAAGAGGGGGGAAGTAGCCAAACTTATGGGGCGGGGGGGCTTCAAAATTTATCGCCACAACACAAAATTTAGGTGAAGGTTACCGCCCCTCGTTTCAGAATTATGGAGGCAGATCATCAAATCATATGGTTGGTAGCGAAAGAAATTTTAACAACCAAGAAAATACTTGGTTAGACTCATTGTTTGATTACACACCTCATGTACCTAATATGAATTATGCTTTTAATACACCACAACAACAACCTCGCTACCAACATCTTACACCGGTACCTATAAATTTGGACCTCCAACTGACTCATCCCCTTGCAGCAACCGAACATCAGCAGCCCGAATATGAGCAAGCAGTGCCAGAAGAAGAAAGACTGGGACGCGATTTTAGACAGATAAAACCAACTATGTGTTTCACCGGCGGACCCCTAAATCAACCAGGCCATAAACATTAAAATTTTAGTTGATTTCTAAGTTATTGTATTATTAGAAAGATAACCATGACGACATTAGGGACATAACAACATTAAGGACATAACAACATTACAACATTATCAAGGAGCAATTGACTAATCGGAATCATCAACATCATCAGATGCATCAGATTCCATCCCGCCTTCTCTAAAGATGCGGTTGTATCGTCTTATTTTCCTACGCTCCATTTTCTCGAGTTCCTTTTCGAAATTCCAATCAGGGTTGTTCGGGTCATCAGCTGGTTGGACAGTAGGTTTGGCTTTTAGGTCTTTCTCAGCATAGATACTTTTCATCACATTAGGGTCCTCGAACATCTCTGGATTCATTTGCTTAAAAAGTAACTCATCTGTAGGTTTTAGTTTTCTTCCTGTTATCTCTCAATCTTTTGGTTGCCTAGCATCACACTTTGACTAAAACAATCTAACACCTCAGGCTTTTTTTTGGCTGGCATCACCCATGGATTACCCTTAGGTGGGCTATTAGAAGCTTTACCTTTGCCCTTGTTTGCATTAGAAGAGTTGGTTTATGGGTCCGCCGAAAAAAAAGCCGGAGAAGGCGTAGGAAACCTACTGTCCAACCAGCTGATGACCCGAACAACCCTGATTGGAATTTCGAAAAGGAACTCGAGAAAATGGAGCGTAGGAAAATAAGACGATACAACCGCATCTTTAGAGAAGGCGGGATGGAATCTGATGCATCTGATGATGTTGATGATTCCGATTAGTCAATTGCTCCTTGATAATGTTGTAATGTTGTTATGTCCTTAATGTTGTTATGTCCCTAATGTCGTCATGGTTATCTTTCTAATAATACAATAACTTAGAAATCAACTAAAATTTTAATGTTTATGGCCTGGTTGATTTAGGGGTCCGCCGGTGAAACACATAGTTGGTTTTATCTGTCTAAAATCGCGTCCCAGTCTTTCTTCTTCTGGCACTGCTTGCTCATATTCGGGCTGCTGATGTTCGGTTGCTGCAAGGGGATGAGTCAGTTGGAGGTCCAAATTTATAGGTACCGGTGTAAGATGTTGGTAGCGAGGTTGTTGTTGTGGTGTATTAAAAGCATAATTCATATTAGGTACATGAGGTGTGTAATCAAACAATGAGTCTAACCAAGTATTTTCTTGGTTGTTAAAATTTCTTTCGCTACCAACCATATGATTTGATGATCTGCCTCCATAATTCTGAAACGAGGGGCGGTAACCTTCACCTAAATTTTGTGTTGTGGCGATAAATTTTGAAGCCCCCCCGCCCCATAAGTTTGGCTACTTCCCCCCTCTTGTGACGGCCCCGCATCATACATTTGAGAAGGACCTCCAAAATGTGGTGGCCCCTCCCCATAATTGTGTGTTTGGGAAGGTTGAGTAAAAACTAAAGGCCCATCATCATCACCATCACCATCATCATCAACATGAGGAACGGGGTTGTACCGAGATGGTTGTTGACCACGACGACGCGGGGCGCGTTGGGGGATGGTGTTGTCATGTTCAAAATTGACTTCATTGCTCTGTAAATAAGTTGGATGATCAATTTGACTAACTGATCCAATGAGCTGAGAAGCCATTTGTTGGACCCCTCCAAAATTATCATAGTAAGCATCGGGGCCCATGTTCCTCATTCTAACTGCTTCATCACGAATGAAGCCTAACCCATCCACCTGCAATACCAACAAAATATAAAAATATAATACAATATATTTATTTCTAATGTTAGATATATTAAAAAACAATTAATAATTATACAATACCAGATATCTTGAAGTTCCACCATGATCATGGAACCCGGTAGGGACAGAACGACCATCATGCCTGGGGTCCTTTATGTACATAACAGTGTGACGGTGGAACCAGCCGTTGTAACTAGGGTGTGCAACAGGCATGCCTGTGAGCTGACCAACCACAACAGAATTATGTCTGTTGTTCCAGTGTGTGATATATCGTTCATGTTCAGTAGCCCAGTTAAGGTACAAGGAACCTTTCCGGACTCTGTTGCGGAGAGCATCCAGCTCCGTACGTTCCACAGGAAATGGGGGAGGGATCTCCTGGAGCAACCCAAACTGTCTCTTCACCCTCTCAACCGGATGATATTCAACCACGGACCAATAAATTAAATAACAGCGTGACATCCAACTCTTAAACCCAGACTTGCACTTTTTCGGAAGCTTATCAAACACGTCTAGGTAAGGCATCCAAACAAACTGTTACAAATAAAAATTCCATATTTAATATTTACTATTAAATTATATTTATTAGTTTAGGATGAAGAAAATTACATCGGACTCCCTGAGATTTTGTAACGCTGTTCGATGAGCGCTAATAACGTTTGACGGTGTCTCTAAGTTACTAATCCTGTTATCCGCCCATCTAAAGTCACACAATAATTACTAATAGAATACAAATAAACGCTATATATAAAAATATTACAAATACAGGTAACTACCTTGTACCGTATGGTTTATTCCAATCAATATCTTGTTCGACGATTTGTGGAGCCAAAGTAGGAATCCGGGTCCATGCCCAAAGCTGTATCAGCACCATTGGCCCCCCTATGACCTTCCTACTCGGCCTAGTACCTTTATATAACTCTCTGTACAAACAAGCCAATGCAGCCGCACCCCAACTTTGTTTCCGAGAAGTTTTAGGGTCAATTAAATTATGAAGTAGATGTAAAGACACCATAGAACTATTGGTATCCTGTAATACAGTTGTACTAGCTAATAATAAGCAAATAAGACGTGCACGCTTTATGCACGTTTCATCAGATGAATCATCCGTTATAGGTAATCCAGAATATGCTTCATTATAGTGGATACCTTTACCATATGGCATTTTTTGTAATCGGACGGAACGGTAGGAAGGTCTAGGTAAGTTAAGCAAATATCTCTTCTTTGCTCGTCCGTGTAGGAATCCTCAACTCCGGTTAACGCCATTCCCTCGATGGGTAACCCCCACAAAACATTCACATCATCTAACGTAACCGTTACCTCCCCAATTGGTAGGTGGAATGTGTTTGTTTCTGGACGCCACCTTTCAATGAGGGCTTCGATTAAACCCCGATCAAGCTTCTTATACTTGCATTGTAGTATACCACCAAAGCCGAATTCCTTGATGTATTTTACTATGTTGCGACAAAGAACAAAATCACCCGATAGATTTACATCGTCGTAAGCTAACAACCAAAAACCTTTATCACCCCGTTTTATATCAAGGGCACACTTTTTCCCTGAATCAGGATTTAAGAACAAGCTTCTGGCTCGGTGTTCGTCTTCGAGGTACAAAATCCTATCTTCTCTGGGACCAGGGTTTAGATCAAAGTTGAAGTTCATTTTTTATTGAGAATTTAGTTGTGGGATAATAAAATTTGGATAGTAGGAAGTATGTATATTGATAGAGATTTTTGGTTGTGATAAGTTTGGATGGAAATATGTATATATTATATAGAAGTTGTGAAAGTTAATATTTTATTATTATTTAATTATTATTATATAAATATATAAATAAACAAATTAAATCTGCAACCAACATGAATGCCACAACCAAACAAATTAAATCTGCAACCAATGTGAATGCCACTACCAAACAAATAAAATCTGCAACCAATATGAATGCCACTACCAAACAAATAAAATCTGCAATCAACATGAATGTCATACTGAGCATCGTTCAACCAACATGTGAATTCACTGCAACCACCACCACCATTCATTTCTCTGCCACCACCAACACCATTAATCTCACAACAGCTTTTCAGAACAATTATTGTGTAAAAATTGGATCCAATGTAGCTTTTCAGAACCATTATTTACATCTCATGTATTTGAATATTTTTTCAGAACCACTCCATAAATTATTTTATAAAAGTTTATAACCCAAAATTTTATAAACCACACAATTTCAACCATGGTTAAACTTTTGAAATCAGTTCTTCCTAATCCTCTGGTGGGTATGGAGGATTAGGGTGGCCCACCTGCACCTCCTGCAACACTATGACACAACTCCATAACTTTTTTCCTAATCCTCTGTACCGTATAGAGGATACCCCAAAACCCTAAATATTTTTTTGAGTTTCCTATAAACCTAATTTTTTTATCAAATTATACTAATCTTAAAAAAAATTCCAACGAGAAATGGGTTCGGTTTTGGGCTTTTACCTCGTATCACCGGAAAAACGAAAGGAGACTACGGATGTGAGACGGGATAGGACTAGAAATATGATCGGGTGGCTTGGGGTGACGTCGGGAACCTAGCTTCGTCGCTGGAGCTTCACCGGAAAACTCCTGTCCTGGCGGAACCCTAGCCGCCGCCGTCTTTTGAAGCAGATCTACACCACATTGTCGTGAATCCTGGAAAACCGCCACCATATTTGCGTTCAAGACCACAAGACTAGCCGGAAAACTTACCCCGCTTGCCGGAACCCTAATACCATGCTCTACGAAAAAACGGGTTACTACCCTTTGCTGTTGCCGATATCGGTACTCTTTTCCACCGTCATTTCTGTCGAGTAACCCACCACCATCGTCGGTGGGAGTGGCCGCCGGAAGTGGCCGGGCCCCTCCTCTCTCTCTCTCTCTAACGGCATTCTCTCTCTCTTTTCTTTCGGCTTGGAAACTCGGGACAACAGAAGAGGAGGGTGTGCCTGGGTGGTCGGAATTCATGGCTCGCCGGTGTTTCGGTGGTCGCCGGGAGGAGCCGCCAGAGGTGGCCGGTCTCCTCCCCTAAACTGCTCTGTCTCTCTGTCGTGACACACACATCTGTGTGTGGGGTTATGATTTGTTTCCAAATCAGAAACAATACAGATATTTATGTTGATTTCATTTATTTATTTTATTATTATTATATTTATTATTATTATTAGAGTTGAATACGATTTTAGTTCGTTTGGTTTGAAAAAAAAATAACTATTTCAGTCCAAAAATTTGAATTTGACTTTTTTAGTTCAATAGTTTCAGTTTTGTTTCGATTAAAGAATTTTCCCTTTAACTTTTTTATTAAAAAGAAGAAAATACCCCTTTTTTATATTACTTGGTATTAATTCATTAAAGAGTTAAATACGGTATCTATTATTTTAATTTGGTCTCTATTTGTTTGCATTCGTAGGAAGTGGAACAGGCGTAACAAATGGAAATTGGAAATCAAGATTCAAGAAGGCTAATAATCCCATTGGATTTCTAACTCCCTGTTATAATAAAACCCTAATTTTTCACCCCATCTCTAGTCCCTAATTTAAGAAAACCACCACATGCCACCTCCGGCACCCACCCTCCTGCCGCCACCTCCGTCGCCCACCCTCCGGCCTCCGCCTTTGGACTGCAACCCCCACCCCAATATCGTTTTTCGTTAACCTAACCCCACCCTTTTCGATAGACATGGTGAAACGAAATGAAACTAGGGATTCTACAACCTCGAATGAAGAAGATGAATGTGAATAGTTACCATATAAGTTGATTATGAAGAAGACGTTTGCACCTGGAATTTATTTGGTTTTTTTAATCATACTTTTGGTTAGGGTATTCTGTATTTGAAGGTATAATGGTTATATCTCATAGATTTGAAGCTACGATGGTTAATTTCTCATCGATTTGAACTACTCTTGAGGTTAGGGAAAAGTCTGATCGTTTTTCATCCCCAAAATCCATTTCGTTTTTGTATATTCCCGATTCAATACCTTAAAAAATTGTACACAAAAGTTCAGGTGAGTGACGATGGAAACCATATCACCGGTGATCCCTTCAATCTTGATTTGGGTTCCCATCTATGTCGATGGATTTAGGGTTCAAACAAAAATACGTTACCAGTTGTGGGCGGCGGAGCAGGTGTGGTGGTGGGGGAGGTGATCTGGATTTAAGGTTTGATTAGAGAGAGAGAGGGTAGAGCAGAGAGAAAGTAATTTTTTTATTTTATGCTATTAGTCAGGGGCACTATAGTCCTTTTATATTGACTTAACGGAATAAAAATAACGTTATTAACGGATTGGATGAAAATGGTTACGAAACTAAAACTATTTGATTAAAAAAATCAAATTTAAACTTTTGGACTGAAATGGTTATTTTTTTCAAACCACAGGGACTAAAACCGTATTTAACTCTTATTATAATTGTGTAGGTTCCCTACCGGTTACTCGAGTTCCCGTCACGACTAAAATTTCCGAGTTATTAATTTAAAGTACTTAAGATTGTATGACGTAAATATAAATATTAATTAAATACTTAAATTAAGAAATCTCTGCCTCAACAGATGTCCAAGTCGGTACCCGCCTGTCTCGCGTATTCACCGTGTTCGTTCGCTTAAATGTTTCGCGCTCCACTGAAATTATTATTTCTCAAATAACAACAATAATCATATTAAATCGATGCTGATAAAAATAAAATTAATAATTACTATATTCTTTGTTCGTACCAAATAATAAATAATCGGGTTACATTTACACCGGTACTTGTTGTAGTCGTGCGTCGCACGTCATGTAACTCACGCGTAAACGTTCTCAGATTAATTGTCCAAATAAATATTAAGAATTATTATTAATATTTATTATTAGTAATTAAATATCGCGTCGTGTGTCGGTTACAAACTGTGAACGCGTTAATTTATTTAGTCGTACACTGCGAGGTTAGGTAAACACTATGTATTAATATCACGTTATTTCGAGTCATCCCGTGATCCATCAAGTAGTGTTACATATCAAGTTCGCATATTGGGCCTCCAACTGGGTCGTTAATGGGTTGAGCCCGTTTTTGGTGAATTAAATATCAAGGTTATTGATCCTAATTCAGGGTTGTCACAACATTCGACAACATGGACATCAAGATAAGATCCAAAGAGTTACACCACGAACAAAAATATATCAGAAAAGTAATTTAAATAATTAAGCGGGCCATACACGAACTAAACCGAAAGGCTAGATTATTATTTATGAAATAATCATCAAGATTATCCGAGATAATCAACGGCGAATTAGAGATTGTAATTTAGAATTACAAACGACTAAATTAACTTGTCCTGTGATTTGGAATTACAGAATAATAGAGTTATATATATTAGATATATGTATATAATTACTTATAAAGTTAATTAATTGTATTTATAAATATATATATATATATATATATATGTTATACATTTAATTATCCAAAGTGTTTGGTTATCTGTGATTATTAGATAATCACAAGGGTTAGATGTGTGATTAATAGAAACCTTAAAACCTTAACTTGGGGATTGAGTTTCTAAACATCAATAAATACAAAGTTGTAGGAGAAATTAAAGGTGACCATTAATTAGCAATCGGAGTCTAATTACAAAACCCTAATCCTTCACATCCTTCTCTTTGCGACGCCGCCATTGCCCCTGCTGCCATCGTGTTCGCCGGCCTCCGTCGTCGGCGTCGTTCTGTTCTGCCGTCCCCTTTTTTAGTGCGCCATTCTTGAGCAGTCACCGGGAGACCCGGTTGCCGGGTTGTCTCCATGAGCCGCTAAGGACCGACGTGTTCCACCGGTATTGTTAGGTGATTTAATCACTGTTCTCGTAGGTGGTGACACCGGGTGATTGGAATAAACGAATAGGTTTACGTTTTTTGGATTCGGGAGTGTTTGGAGATAAACCGGATAGAGATCTGGGTTTAGTACGGGTGGGTTAGAGTTGCCGGTTTAAACCCTTCAGCGAAAGTAAGAGAGAGAGAGAGAGAGAGAAACGAGTTAGAGAGAGTCGGGGTTTTGATTCTTGAAGTTCAAGGTTCGTTTATCATCATCAACATAGGCTAAAGGTCGAAGAGTTGGGCTCAAAACAGATAGCTATCGAGCTAAATCTGAGTTTTTCGTTAAAGTGGGTTTTAGGGTTTGATTTGATAAAAGGTTGGGTTTTTACGCATGGAATGCAAAACCAACCTTAGATCTAGCCTCATGGTATGGAAACACACGTTTCTAACGTAAAAAGTTGGAAACTTGAACGTATGAAGATCTGGCCGCCATCTTCAAGCAGAAACTAGGGTTTCTGTTGAAGAAGACGACCAGGCGACACTACCAGGCGAAACTGGTTAGTGTCGCTTGAAAGACATATTCGCTTGAGCCTTAGTATCGCCTGAATAACAGTTTCGTTTGACCAAGTAGTTTCGCGTGGCCATGTAGTTTCGTTTGGGGAAGATAGTTTCACTTGAGAAAAATGGTTTCGCGTGGCCACATGGGTTCGCTTGGTCAAACCTATAGTTTCGCTTGGACTTAGATTTGCTAGAACTAGAGACAACAAAACTAGTATAGCTTCGCTTAAGCAAAGGAAGCGAAACTGATTGTTTCGCTTGAACATTGAAAATGTGGATTAATGCTATGTTAAATTGTTAATTCAGATATAGAGTAAAGCGTATTGGATCAGTTCTAGTACACAGAGGATAGCTTGACAGGTGATTTCTTATTGCCCTTTTTCCCTAACGGTTTTGGGCTGCCATGCATACTGGTAGAAAGATTTGAAAGGCACAGTGTAGTATTTATAAAAATGTTATTTTTATAAAGTGAAAGAGAAAGTTATAGTTTTTATAAAAATGTTATTTTTACAAAAAGAAATGTAAAGTGTTAAAGAGTAAAGTACTATCTTTGAAATAAGCGTTTTAAAGAAAGTAAAGACAGAGAATAAAGAACGGTAAAGGAGTTGTACTACGGTACAACTCGACAGTGACAAATGTCATGTTATATGCTTATGTGTTAATATGTGCTATTTGTCTGTGTGAAATTTTATGTGATTGCATTCTATTTCATGTAGTAGTGTAATTGCATTGCATAGTAGAAAGTCCTGCAGGCATGCTAAAGTAGAAGTCTCACCCCGAGGTGTGAGCAAGCTAAAGTAGAAGTCTGACCCTGAGGTGTGAGCAATGCTAAAGGAGACTTATCCTGAGGTGTAAGCAAAGTTAAAGGAGTCTTACGCTGAAGCGTAAGCTAGAAATAAAGTCCCACCCTGAGGTGTGGGCAGCGCTAAAGTAAAAGTCTTACCATGAGGTGTAAGCAAGAAAGGGATCTGGTCCTCGGACCATGATCCATATGTGATAGTTAAAGTATGTGAAAGTCACATGTCCTATACAAGTGAAACGATAGTGATAAAGAGTAAAGGAGAAGGACACCTTAACGGGTTTCCTCAAAGTAATATTTTAATGAAAGATAATAACGTGACAGTTTTATAATTGTAACGTTATAAAGTTTTAAAGTAAAGTTAAAGTGATTTAAAGATAGAGAAAGAAAAGCTTATTTTATTTTTATAAAACTAAGCTACCAGAAAGAAAGTTTTCAGTTTAAAGTAAAGATAGAACACAACAGCGTTAGCAAACTTTTAGTATGCATGTCAGGTAGCAAAGTGTAACGAACCAACTTTTGGGTTTGCCCCATAATATAATAATTATATTGTATGGGGGTATATTTATATAAAATAAAGTTAGAGGAATTTTGTAAATGGTGGAATTATCTACTTTTGGTGCAAAGGGTTTAAATTGCAAATAGAGGGGGTTGTTGTGTAATTAACACAATCTCAATTGTGTTAAAGGGGAAAAATCAGGCAAAACACACACATATGTGTGTGTGTTTGCGTATTCTTCAAAGAAGAAAAAGGGGGAGAGGATCATGCTCAAGATCAGTGAATTGCATGCTTGGATTGGGAGTGTTGCCTTACACAATCCTTCCTAATCATCAAGTAAGTGTTTTTATCCATTTAAAATCCTCCAAATTCTTGTTCTTGATGGGTGATTTGGTGGATGAACCCTAAGGGACAAAATTAGGGGTTATGGTGGATTAAATGTTTATTAGGATTGATTATCTAGCATAACTACAGCTAGATGAGTATTCAATTCATGCTAATTTCACCAATTAAGAGTTTTGAAAATTAGGGTTCTTGAGAACCCAATTTGGGGTTTTTGCAATTGAAGGTGTTTAAATGGTGAATTGAGTATGGATAAGTGTTTATGGTGTAACATAAACACATTTTCATGTAGAAAACCCAATTGATTTAGTGATTCATGAATTGATGAAATTGTGGAAATTGGGTGAAATCCTTAACGGGTCAAATGGGTAGAATTGGTTTGTTAATGGTTAAAAGCTTGTACGGAGCTTAATAAACCAAGATTAGATGATAGTAAAGATCATAAGATCTTGGGTGGGAGTTAAACTTCATTTGATGAATGTATTGGAGTAATTTAGATTACTAAAAACATGTGGAATGTTTAGGTGATCAAGGCATTAAAGATATTAGCTTTGAAGACCGTTTGGAAACTTCAATGGCAAAGGTAAGTGCTCTGCACTTACTTAGTTGTGGATAAGTAGTTTATGTGTAAGATAATGTGTTAATTCTATTGACATGTTGTGTAGAAATAAAGACTGATGGCTACAAAATTCTCTAAGTACAAATGCTGCTGATCTCAAAGATTGCTGCGGATTGACAAAGTTGCAGCTGATAGGCTTTATCCGCTGCTGACCAAAGATGCAGCTGATAAGCCTTATCAACTGTTGACCAAAGTTGCAGCTGATAGGCCTTATCTGCTGCTGATCAAAGTTGCAGCTGATAGGCCTTATCTGCTGCTGACCAAAGTTGCAGCTGATAGGCCTTATCCACTGAAGATCAAAGTTGCAGCTAATAGCCTTTTCACTGAAGATCAAACGTTTCAGCTGACTATTCTTGATAAAGCAACCAATACCATTGACAACCTTCTGCTGATACACTGACACACTCCACGCATAAAGAATGTCATTGGTACAAGACAATAAAAGACAACAACGCTCTTCTCCAAGCATGCAAGCAATGATGTCGTAGAAGACGTTTGAATAAAGTTAACTAGCATAATTATTTTTATTGTCTATACATGTAGAATAGCTTCAATACAAGATCAACGGTCTGTGTTAGATCTGATCCTTAGAATCAAGGGTCTGTCTTGATTCTAAGTTACTATATAAGTAGTACTTAGATTCATTGTAAAAGTACTTCTTGCTTAAGAGTTTTCTCTGTAATCTTGTAACACTTGAAGCTTAATACAAATTGCATTTATCAGTATTCTTCTTGTCTACTTGTTTACTTTGCTTAAGTTGTGATTGTTTCCGCCAATCTCAACTGGAATATAACCATCTTGTATTTACCGATCCTACAAGTGGTATCAGAGCTTTGGCTCACATATTAAACAAACTCACATTTGTTTAATCATTCTCTGGTTCTATTCTTATCTATCTCTTTGCTAAAGTCACTCATTGTCTAAAAATTAAAATGGCTCAAAACAATGGATTTGAAGATATCGGAAGCATCAACAGGCCACCAAGACTGGTTTCTGGGGAAGACTACGATATGTGGAAGAATATAATGGAAAGCTTCTTCTGCTATCAGGAATATGGGATGTGGAAATCCATTAAAGATGGACCATACACACACATGGTGTCCTCAACTGATTCCGGAGGTACACTAGTTCCCAAAGAAACCTCCAAGTACTCTGATGAAGACATCAAGAAAATGGAGGTAGATTTCAAAGCCTTGGGAGCCATCCAGATGTGCTTACCAAATGAAGTTTTTCACAACTTCAGAAGTTACAAAACTGCAAAGGAGCTATGGGAAGCTCTTGAAAAAATGTTTGCTGGTTCAGAGGAAGTCAAAGAAAACAGAAGAGACATCCTGAAGCAGCAGTATAAAAACTTCGTCTGGAAGGAAGGTGAGTCTCTAACTGTTTTATATAACAGATTTACTTATCTTGTAGGTGAGCTGCAGTGCTCAAAGGTGAAGCTGGAGAATGAAGATATTCTCAAAAAGTTCATTAGGTCTTTACCTAGCTGCTGGACACTCTACACAGTGTCCATTAGAAGAACTGAGAATCTGAAGACTCTCCAAATGACTGAGCTCTTCGGTATGCTGAAAACCTATGAGCTAGAGATGATTCAGGCAAAAGAACGAAGCTCAAGCTATCAAAATGCCTCAACATCCACCACCACCTCTGCCCTCCACTCTGACCACTCAGGTCCTAGTTCTAGCAACTACTATCCTCCCATTGTCACCCATCCACAAACTCCAACCTTAAAAACAAACACCTCACCATTTCTCCTAGAAGCTCCTCCTCAAACCTCAACCTCTGCTGCTTTTGTTTCTGAAAACTCAAACAACATGTCCTTTATCAAGGAGGATTTGGAATGCTTTCATCCAGATGACTTAGAAGAAATGGACATACAGCACTCGTATGCCATGCTCTCTATAAGAGCAAAAAGGTTCTACTCTAGAACCGGAAGACCCATTCCAAGTAACAACTCCAACACCAGAGTTGGCTTGGATAAAAGCAAACTAAGATGTTACAACTGTAACCAACTGGGTCACTTTGCTAGAGAATGCAAGGTACCCAGGGCAAACCCAGCAGCTCCTCAATCGAGACAAGCTCACCAAGCCCAACCCAGACAACAACAGCAACAAGCTACTCCTCCAGCTCAAACTGCAGCTTGTGCAGCTGTTAGAACTTCTGACTTTGACTGGAGCTTCCAGTATGAAGATTTGCCTGCTAACAACCAAGCTCTTATGGCATCTCTGTTCCCAAGCTTATATTGATTAGGTGTTAGGCTACAGAAAGCATAATCAAAACCTTATAGATCAAAATGAAGAGTTTCATCAAATGAAATCTGAATTCACAAAAGTAGAAAACAGTTATAAAGAAAAAGTTAACTGCCTAAAGAAAGAGATTTCATCACTAAAACATTAACAAACAAACCTTGAAACTCAGATTGATGATCTACTGGCTAGATTAAAAGCTACCAGAGCTGAATTGGCAGAACAGAAAGTTCATGTTGACAAATATGAATTTGCATCCAAAAATCTGCAAAGACTTTTGGATGCTCAAATTCATGACAAGGTAAAAGCCGGTGTGGGGTATCATGCTGAACAATACCAAGCTGTTACACCTCCTGCTGACTACGTTGCCATCCATGAACCAAGCTTAAATCTCTCAAATCTTGAGAAGGCCAACCGAAATCTTGATCCTTCAAAGAATGAACCGTTGGTGCAAGAATGCACTACCTCGTCAGATTCTGAGTCAACCTGCTCAGAGTTCACTAAAACTGAGACCTCATCACCAGATCAAGTACCAGCACCACCTATCCTTGAAGTCATTCAAACAAGTCCTCCTATTCCTTTCATTACCTCAGTACAAGTACCAGCTTCAGTACAAGTACCAGCTGCTCCAGTTCCTATGCCTTTCAGTCAAATCAAAATCAGCTATCCTCAAGAAGGAAGAAAGCTAACTGTTGAAAAGGGACAGTCCTCAACTTCCATCATACCCAAGCCTCAAAGGAAGGTGTTTGACATATGTCATACTCCTGGAGAAAGAGTTCCATATGTTCAAAATACATAGGAAGAAGCCACTTTTGAGCACAACAAAGCTCACCCTTGGAACTTCAAAGACCTTTTCAAAAGAAAGGATTATGTTTATCTTTCAAGGGACAAACTGGCTAAATCATGCTTTGTCTATGGAAAATACAATCACACTGCCAGCACCTGCTTCTACTACCTTCAGCAGTAGAGGAATCAGCAACAAAGAGTTCAAAAAACACATGCTTTTGAGAAAACAAACAAAAGCAAACAGGTTAGAAGCTTTGAAGCAAAGGCAACTCAATTCCGAAACTCTCCTTCTCCACCAAGGAAGCAGCTGCCAAAATCTCAACAAACTTGCATCATCTGTGGTGAATCAGACCACTTTGCTGCAAATTGTCAATTTAACCCTTTCAACCAGATCCTTCATCAAGACCCTCAAAGACAAAAGGTAAAGAAGGATCAGCATACATCGGTTGTTAAACCATCAGCAGCCAGAAAAAGTGTTGGTAATCAGGTGAAGCACAAGCAACCTAAAGACAAGCCTTCAGCAGCAACCAAATCTGCTGCTCAAGTTAAACCATCAGCAGCAACCAAATCTGCTGCTGCTCAAGTTAAACCATCAGCAGCAACAACATCTGCTGCTGATAAGCTTAAGTCAGCAGTAACAAAATCTGCTGCTGAGAAGCCAAAGCCATCAGCAGCAACAAAACCTGATGTTGATAAGCTAAAGTCCCCAGCAGCAAAATCTGCTGCTGTTAAAGAACATCCATCAGCAGCCAAAGCAAAATCAGCTGCTGAAAGAGAAAAGAGAACTGGAAGACCATCTCCTCAACAATGGAAAGCCAAGATCCCAGTTTCTATCACTCCAAAAATCATCATTGGCTCTGTTGAATGCACACATGATGAATCTAACATTCCAAGAACCCTTTTCTTCAAGGATGCAAGCTCTTGGACTCCTCCCACTAACTAGATCTCTATCATGTGCAGGGACAGCCAGGTCACAAGAATAACACCTGGGTGGTAGACAGTGGTTGTTTCTGGCACATGACAGGCAACAGATCCATCCTCTCCAACTTTAGACACTTCAATGGAGGATATGTTGGCTTTGGAAGTGACTCAAAGGGAGGATCCATTACGGGACAAGGAACTGTGTCCAATGAAAGAATGAGCATTGATAAGGTCAACTATGTCAAAGAATTGGACTTCAATCTCATGAATGTTTCCCAGGTCAGTGATCAAAAGCATTGGATGCTCTTCACATATAAATAATGCTTTGTACTGTCTCCAGGCTTATCCAAACCTCCTCCAGAAAAGATTTTATTAACTGCTCAGAGAAAAGAAAATCTCTATGTACTGGACATGAATGAAGTCACTCCATCTGGGAGTGTTTCCTGTTTTCTATCAAAAGCCTCAGTTGATGAATCAGCTCTCTGGCACAGGATATTAAGTCATGTTAATATCAAAACTATTAACAAACTGGTGAAGGATAATCTTGTGAGAGGGCTTCCTGACAAAGAATTCCAGCTAGAAGACCACTGCATTGCTTGCTTAAAGGGGAAGCAACACAAGAGTTCTCACAAGCCCAAGACCTTGAATACAAATGACACTCCACTACAACTGCTGCATATGGATCTCTTCGGTCCTACAAATGTCATGTCAATGGGAAAAAAGTCATACTGTCTGGTAATAAGTGATGATTACACCAGATTCTCATGGGTATACTTCTTGAGAACTAAAGATGAAACTACTGAAATTCTCAAATCCTACATTCTGAGGGTAGAAAATCAAAGCAATCAAAAGGTGAATATCATAAGGTGTGATTAGGGCACAGAGTTCAAAAACCACACTTTGAACTGTTTCTGTGAAAGCAATGGGATAGAAAGACAATACAGTGCTCCAAGAACTCCTCAACAAAATGAAGTTGTTGAAAGAAGAAACATAACTCTAATTGAGTCAGCAAGATCTATGTTGGCTGACTCAAAACTGCCTCTCACATTCTGGGCAGAAGCAGTTAGCACAGCCTGCTATGTGCAAAATAGAGTTCTCATTGTCAAGCCCCTTAACAAGACACCTTATGAACTTTGGTTTCAAAGAGTTCCCTACATTGGGTTTCTAAAGCCTTTTGGGTGTCCATGCACCATTCTCATCACTCATGGGGTTCTTCCTAAGTTTGGTTCCAAATCTGATGAAGGATATTTTGTGGGCTATTCCTCTCATTCAAAGGCCTACAGAGTATTCAATTCAAGAACAAGAATTGTGGAAGAATCAGCAAATGTGGAATGTAGAGAACACATTGTCTGTGAGCAGGGAAAAGGCCCAAACTGGCTCTTTGACATAGACTCCTTCTCCCAAATATTTGAGCCTCTCATCTTCTCAAATATGGAGTCTTCCTCTACACAAACACCTGCCTCCACTTCATCCACTGACTACAGACTGGATTTTCCCAAATCTTCTATCAGTCTGAGAAGACCATCTATTGATCCTCCATCAGTTGTGGAAGCAATTGAAGCACGTGAAGCCGGAACAAGACTCTCCAATGTCACCAGCAGCAGCCTGTCTGAAACTGAAAATTTAGATGAAGACTCTTCGGTAAATGCTGTAGATATTGTTGATGCTATTGCTGAAAATATTGATGTGGCTGATGATATTGAAGACTCTTCCACCATGAATGAAGAGACCCCTGATCAAAATCAAAACAATCTGGAGCAAGGGATGCAGCTGGAGGTGGTACCAGCACAGAGGATCCACAAAGAACATCCTCAAGAAAATATTATTGGCCAAGTCCACCAAGGAGTTCTCACAAGAAGCAAATCTCACGAGGCCAATATATGCTTGTTTTCTATCTCAGGTGGAACCCAAAAAGATAGATGAAGCACTGAAACATAGCAGCTGGATTGAGGCAGTGCAGGAATAGTTGCTGCAATTCAAGAGGCAGGATGTCTGGAAACTTATTGATCTTCCACCAGGTCAACATGTTATTGTCACACGATGGGTTTTCAGGAACAAGCAAGATGAGAGAGGCATTGTAGTCAAGAACAAAGCCAGACTTGTAGCTCAAGGCTACACTCAGGAAGAAGGAATTGACTATGATGAAGTCTTTGCTCCTGTTGCCAGGCTGGAGGCCATCAGAATCTTCCTGGCATATGCTGCATCCAAGAATTTCACTGTCTATCAAATGGATGTAAAGAGTGCTTTTCTGTATGGGAAGATTGGTGAGGAAGTATACGTCAAACAGCCTCCAGGCTTTGTAGATCTTGCACATCCTACTCAAGTATTCAAACTAGACAAAGCTCTGTATGGCTTACATCAAGAACCAAGAGGCTGATATGAAATTTTGTCAGGATATCTCCTAAGCAACAACTTCAGAAGAGGTGCTATTGACCAGACCTTGTTTATCAAAGATGAAGGGGGAGAAATCTTACTAGTTCAAATCTATGTTGATGATATCATCTTTGAATCAACAAGGAAAAAGCTGTGCAAAGACTTTGAGATTCTGATGCACTCAAAGTTTGAAATGAGTTCAATGGGTGAACTAAATTTATTTTTGGGTCCAAGTCAAACAAGTCCCAAATGGAATCTTCATCAGCCAATCCAAATATGTAAAGAGCATTTTGGAAAGATTCAAGATGGCTGACTGCTCTGCTGCAAGAACCCCTATGCAAGTGCACCATCAGCTGACTCCAGACAAATATGGCCAAGACACGGATCAACATCAGTACCGTGCAATGATAGGGTCTCTCATGTATCTCACTGCCTCAAGGCAAGAGATCATGTTTGCAGTATGTCTCTGTGCAAGATTTCAAGCAGCTCCAAAGGTTTCACATCTTCAAGCTGTCAAGAGAATTATTAGATACCTAAAGGGAGCCCCAAGAGTTGGGCTTTGGTACTCTAAAAATGACAAGTTCAATCTGTATGCATACACTGACAGTGATTATGGGGGATGCAACTTGGACAAAAAGTCCACATCAGGGGGATGTCAGTTTCTGGGAGGGAAACTGATTTCATGGCAGTGCAAGAAGCAAACATGTGTTTCAACTTCTACAGCTGAAGCAGAATACATTGCAGCTTCAAGTTACTGTGCACAAGTCATCTGGATACAAAATCAAATGCTAGATTATGGGATGACTTTCATGGCAACTCCAATTCACATTGACAACATGAGTGCTATATCAATCACAAACAATCCGGTGCAGTACTACAAGACAAAGCACATTGACATCAGGTATCATTTCATAAGAGATCAAGCTGAGAAAAAGAGGATTATTTTAACCAAAGTTCATACCAATGAGCAATATGTTGAGTTGTTTACAAAACCTTTGGATGAAACTAGATTTAGATATTTAGTTGAATCCATTGGTATGATGAACTTTGATTAAAATCTATCTCTAAAATTCTGTTTTTAAAATGTGTTTTGTCTTTTGTTGTAAATAAAAGTTATAAGTCAGCAGAATTTTTGTCCTTCAGCTGCTGACAGGTTTAATCTTTAGCAGCAAAGGATTTGCCACTGACTGCCTTAAGTTGTCAGCAGGAACAGGTTTCCTGCAGACAGCTTTAAGACTATCAGCAGCAACATCTATGCTGCAGATCATTGAATCCATCAACAACAATTGAGTTTGCTGCTGACAGACTTAACCTTCCGCAGCAACCAAGCTTGCAGCAGACAGGCTTATCCATCCACAGCAACCAAGTTTGCTGCTGATGGGTAAATTTAAGTCCAAATTTACTTTTACCCGCTGTAAAAATTAATGCCAGTCTTTACCATGACTGCTTCAGTGTATTACAGCTGTAACAGTAAAAAGTGAATAAGGTTGTACCGTACAAGTCATTTTTCTTTTTCCCTCCTCTGCCGTTATAAGAACAAATCAAATTTCCTTTCCACCTCTTCACATTCAATTTCACCCTAAACCCACATCACTTTCTCTCAAGTCCCCACCACATTCAAAGCCTTCCATCCTTAAAACATTCAAAGCCTTCAATTTTCTTAAACCTTCAAACCTTCCTTCTAAAATCAAACAACAATGGCAGACATCAATAACCCTAATGATAAGTTCTCCCCGTACCACAACCTTACAGCATACCTAACCAAGGGAAAGAAATATGAAGGATTCGATGATATGTTCGACTTCCTATGCCGATCAAAAATCCATTTTGCCCTCACAACCAACCCTACCATATATATCCCTCATATGGAGGATTTCTGGAATACAACCGTCTACTCTACCGAACAAGGGATTCCCCAAATAAAAGCCAAGGTAGACGGCAAGGGTATCATCATCTCTGAACACACCCTCCGAAAACATCTTAAGCTTCAGGATGAGGGAGCAGCCATCTCATACTCAAAGGACGATTACATGAGGACCTTTGTATCCATAGGGTACACTGGAAATCAAAATGAGTATACAATCGAGAAGGCGCTGATGGGCCCTCCATGGAAGTATCTCTGCCACACTCTTCTACAATGCATATCTCAGAAGAGAAGTGGATGGCATCAAGTGAGCTCCGCACTTGCCTCTGCTTTTCATGGTATGATTACTGGCCTAGGTTTCAACTTTGCACACCTCATCTTTGAGGGTTTGAGATATAACCTTCAAGATGGTGTAAAACAACAATTTTTTATGTACCCAAGATTCTTGCAGGAGGTTTTCAACCAGGAACTAAAAGAACACTCAAAACCTGTAAGAATCTACATCATGTTGGGACATAAAAATAATATTTTTTAAAGTATGAGAACTGTTTCCAAAAAGTTCTCAGGGGTCAATGTTCCATTGTTATCTACAATGCTGAACATACAAAGTACCACGGGTGACAGTTCAACAATCCCAGCTGATACAGATCCCACACCCTCCACATCACATCCTGAACAACAATCTGCTTCCACCATTCGAACCCTTGTGCATACTACTAAGGATGCACAGGTACAAAAATCACTTACATCTGTTTTGGATGTTATCATTTAACTGGAACAAAGGGCCCCAGTTGCAACGACATACACCAGAAAAAGGAGCAAGAAGACTCCTTCTCTTCTTGTCTCAAAGGCCCAAACCCAACCTCTAAGCCCTCATTCAGAATCACAACATTCTGATGAGAATACCAAAAGGGATAGCCACAACACTAGAGAGACTTCCTTGGAAGCCTCTCTATTAGGATCAGGATCACATCCCGGATCCATAGAGCAACCCCCTGAGCCATTCCATTATTTCTCTTCTCTGAACCTAAGTGCAGAGGCACCTGGTCAAGATGATATACCTTCTCCCACAACCACTATATCGGAGGTATTGATTGACTTGGCTGCTTATGCACCTAACCCAGGTTCATCACCCAAGAAGGTTCACTCTGGTAGTATTGATAGAGTGAATGTGGAAAGGGCTATCACTACTCCTGGTACATCAACTGCCCAGGAGGACAGTGATAACATAGCTAAGACCCTAACCACGGTAACTCATAGTGAGGATGTTTCCTGTGAAACACTCTTCACTGAGAGGAATCCCAAGCGCCAAGAAAACCAGGGTGATGGGGATGCAGAGGCTAGGCCTAAGGCCCCATCAAGCTCCAAGGATTCCACAACTGTGGATGAGGACAGACTGAAACTTCATAACTTGGAATTGACGGCCAGGGTGGCAATGCTAGAGGCTGAAGTGTCCAAACTAAGACACCAAGTCTCTATGCATGAAGCCTATCAATGCCCAACTGTGCCTACTCCCTCTCTTGTATCAGTGGGAACTCAAACAGATACATCCCTTTTCACTGATGCAACCAAAAAGGGGGAGGTGGTTACTAAGGAAGATGATGCTGATAGCCTCGAAGAATGGGTACAAGAGCAGACTGTGTTTCAAAGTTCCCTATACAAACCTGCTTTTGTTCAAATCCATGACTTGCCAGACTCAGTAGATGAAGAGGAAGATGTCACTGAGGATTGGAAGTTAGTCGTCCGAGCTGTTGATGAGGTGCTACAAGAAGAAACTCTCCATGAAGACACACCTCCATCATTCAATATACTTCCTGAAGTTGTAGCCATAATAAGTCATTCATCTACCCCCCAACTCCTCCTAATTTCAAAGAAGCTAGAATTTGACTCCATTCTAGCTTGGGGGTATGATGGAATAGCTGAGAGATTCTAGATTGGATGGGAGTTTAGTGGAGTAGAAGAGCTAAACTGGAACTCTCTTAATGCCCTCCAAGTTCTCAATTTGTATCTGACAAACTGCATCAACACTTCATCAGATCTCTCAGCATAACTTGTGTAGAACCAAAGACTGATTGCAACAAAATTCTTCTAAGTACAAATACAGCTGGTAGGCTTATCAGCAGCGTTCAACACTTGTTGCTGCTGATAGGCTTATCAGCAGCGTTCAACACTTGTTGCTGCTGATAGGCTTATCAGCAGCATTCAACACTTGTTGCTGCTGATAGGCTTATCAACAGCGTTCAACAGATCAGTCTTGATGCTGATCCTCATCCTTGCTGCTGACAGCCTTGTGCCTTGAAGATAAATTGTTGCAGCTGACTATCCATGCCAAGCGTCACTGACAACTTTCTGCAAAAGCTACTGACACACTCAAAGCAGAAGGAACCTCAATGGTGCAACCAATGACGGACAACAATGCTCTTCTCCAAGCATGCAAGTAATGATGCATAAAGAAGACGCTTTAATAAAGTTAGCTAGTTTAGACTAAACTTGTATTATTAGCTTTGTACAAAAGATCAACGGTCTGTGTTAGATCTGATCCTTAGAATCAAGGGTCTGTCTTGATTCTAAGTTAGTATAAATACTGTGTAAACACTTCATTGTAAGTGTGCTTCTTGATAGAGGTTTCATTTGTAATCGTTTATTCACAAAAGCTTAATACAACAGTGTTCTTATTAGTATTCTTTCTGTTTACTCGATTATACTTGTGTAGTTGCTATTGTTTCCGCCAATTTCAACTAAGAACAGAACCATCTTGTACTTTCACGATCTAACAAGTGGTATCAGAGCTTTGGCTCAGATTAAACAAACTCACACTTGTTTAATCACTTCTGGTTCTATTCTAAACTTTCTCTTTGATCAAGTCACCCAAAATCAAAAAACAAAGATGGCACAGAGCAATGGATTTGAAGACATCGGCATCATCAACCAACCACCAAGGTTGGTATCTGGGAAAGACTACGACATGTGGAAGAATCGCATGGAAAGCTTCTTCTGTTATCAGGAGTACGGAATGTGGAAATCCATCAGGGATGGACCCTACACTCCCATGGTGGCCTCTGCTGATTCTGGAGGACCACTAGTCCCGAAGGAGCCCTCCAAGTACTCAGAAGAGGACATAAAGAAGATGGAGGTGGACTTCAAGGCACTAGGAGCTATCCAAATGTGCCTTCCAAATAAAGTTTTTCATAACTTCAGAAGTTACAAAACTGCTAAGGAGCTCTGGGAGGCTCTTGAGAAGATGTTTGCTGGCTCAGAGGAAGTCAAAGAAAACATAAGGGACATCCTGAAGCAGCAGTACGAAAACTTCGTCCGGAAGGAAGGTGAGTCACTAACCGTTTTGTATAACAGGTACACGTACCTGGTGGGAGAACTGCAGTGCTCCAAAGTAAAGCTAGAGAATGAAGATATTCTCAAAAAGTTTATCAGATCTCTCCCGAGCTACTGGACACTATATACAGTGTCTATAAGAAGAACGGAGAATTTAAAAACTCTCCAGATGACAGAGCTCTTTGGCATGCTGAAAACATATGAATTAGAAATGATTCAAGCTAAGGAAAGGAGCTCCAATCAACAATCAGCCTCTACTTCCTCCACCATCTCATCTACGCTTCACTATGATCACTCCGGTCCTAGTGCAAGCAATTACTATCCCCCCATCGTCACTCATCATCAAACACCAACTGCTTCACAATCCAACTCATCACCACTTCTTCTTGAAGCCCCTCCTCAACAGTCAACCTCTACTGCTTTTGTCTCTGACAACTCAAGCAGCATGTACTTCATAAAAGAGGATCTGGAATGCTTTCATCCAGATGATCTTGAAGAAATGGATATTCAGCACTCATATGTCATGCTCTCCCTCAGAGTAAAAAAGGTTCTATTCTAGAACTGGGAGATCTGTTCCAAGCAACAACTCAAACACCAGAGTGGGGTTGGATAAAAGCAAGATCCGGTGTTACAACTGTAACCAATTAGGTCACTTTGCTAGGGAGTGCAAGGTGCCAAAAGCCAATCCGGGTGTCAGCCATCAAAGACAAGGCTACCAAGGTCAGCCCAGGCAACAGCAGCAGCAACAGCAAGGAACTCCTCCAGCTCAAACTACATCTTGTGCAAATGTTGGAACTTCAGACTTTGACTGGAGTTTTCAATATGAAGATGTTCCTACCACCATCCAAGCTCTTATGGCAGACACTGTAGAGATACCACCTAAGGTATTTGAGCATCTTTGCTTTCAAGCTTGTATTGATAAAGTTTTAGGTTATAGAAAGCATAACCAAAACCTTATAGATCAAAATGAAGAGTTTCATCAGATGAAATCTGAGTTCAAAAAGGTTGAAAATACTTATAAAGAAAAGATTAACTGCCTTAAGAAAGAGATTTCATTGTTAAAACACGAACAAACTAATCTTGAAACTCAGATTGATGATCTACTGGTCAAACTAAAAGCTACCAGAGCTGAACTGGCAGAACAGAAAGTTCATGTTAAAAAATATGAATTTTCCTCCAAAAAGTTACAAAAACTTTTAGATATTCAAGTCCATGAGAAGGTAAAGACTGGACTTGGGTATAACAATGATCAGTACAAATCTGTTCCTCCTCCTGCTGACGATATTGCCATTCACGAACCAAGCTTCAATGTTGCAAATCTTGACACTTCAAACCGAAATCTTGATCCTTCAACGGATGAACCTTTCGTCGAAGACTGCACTACCTCATCGGAATCTGAGTCAACCTGCTCAGACCATGATGAAACCAGTGCAGCCCCATCTGAAGCTGTTCTGAATAGAGCTGAAGTTCCTGCTGTTATTCCAGCTATTCCAGCCCCTGTCCCATTCAAACAGATCAAGATTAGCTATCCTCCAGATGGAAGAAAGCTAAACATTGAAAAGGGAGAGACATCAGGATCCACTAACCCCAAGCCTCAGTCAAAGTCGATCACAAAGACGAAGATGTTTGATATATGTCATACGCCTGGAGAAAAGTTCCATATGTTCAAAAGACCCTAGAAGAAGCCACTTTTGAACATAACAAAGCTCATCCATGGAACTTAAAGGATCTGTTCCAAAGAAAGGACTATGTCTACCTTTCAAGAGTCAAACTGGCCAGATCATGCTTTGTGTGTGGCAGATATAATCACACTGCCAGCACATGCTTTCATTACCTGTAATACCAAAGAAATTCAAAGCAGCATGTCTTTGAAAAGACTAACAGAAACAAGAAGGTAAGAAGCTACGAGGCCAAAGCAACTAAGTTCAGGGAGTCTCTATCTCCCCCAATAGTGAAGGTGTCAAGACCTCAACAAACCTGTATCATCTGTGGTGAAACCAACCATTTTGCTGCCAAATGCATATTTAATACCTTCAACCAGATTGCAAACTACTCATCTAGATTTACACCATCAGCAGCAAACAAAACAGCTGCTGATCTTGAAAAGTCTAGAAAAACAAAAGTTAAGCCTTCAGCAGCAAAAATGTCTACTGCGTATAAAGGGAAATCAAAGGCAAAGCCATCAGCAATAAGAGTGTCCACTGCTGATAAGGCAAAATACAAAGCAAAGCCTTCAGCAGCAAAAAATGTTGCCACTCCAGCAAAGCCATTAGCAGCAGAATCTACTATTCATAAGCCAGAAACATCAGTAGCAAAATCCGCTGCTGACAATGTGAGGAAAACTAGAAAATCACCAACACAGCAATGGAAAGCCAAACCATCTCCAAGCATTATCATTGGTTCCATTGACTGCAAACATACTGAAAAGGATAAACTAACAACCATATTTTTCAAGTCTGCAGACTCTTGGGTTCCTCCCACTAATTAGATATCTATCATGTGCAGGGACAGCCAGGTCACAAGAACCTGGGTGGTAGACAGTGGTTGTTCCAGACACATGACAGGCAACAGATCCATCCTCTCCAACTTCAAACACTTCAATGGAGGATATGTTACCTTTGGAAGTAACTCAAAGTGAGGATCCATTACTGGACAAGGAACTATGTCCAACGAAAGAAGGAGCATTGATAAGGTCAACTATGTCAAAGAATTGGACTTCAATCTCATGAGTGTTTCCCAGGTCTGTGACCAAAAGCATTTGATGCTCTTCACGGATAAAGAATGCTTTGTACTGTCTCCAGGCTTATCCATACCTCCTCCAGAAAAGATTTTATTAACTGCTCAGAGAAAAGAAAATCTCTATGTACTGGACATGAATGAAGTTACTCCATCTGGGAGTGTTTCCTGTTTTCTATCAAAACCCTCAGTTATTGAATCAGCTCTCTAGCACAGGAGATTAAGTCATGTTAATATCAAAACTATTAACCGACTGGTGAAGGATAATCTTGTCAGAGGGCTTCCTGACAAAGAATTCCAGCTAGAAGACCACTGCATTGCTTGCTTAAAGGGGAAGCAACACAAGAGTTCTCACAAGCCCAAGACCTTGAATACAAATGACACTCCACTACAACTGCTGCATATGGATCTCTTCGGTCCTACAAATGTCATGTCAATGGGCAAAAAGTCATACTGTCTGGTGATAACTGATGACTACACCAGATTCTCATGGGTATACTTCTTGAGAACTAAAGATGAAACTGCTGAAATTCTCAAATCCTACATTCTGAGGGTAGAAAATCAAAGCAATCAAAAGGTGAAGATCATAAGGTGTGATCAGGGCACAGAGTTCAAAAACCACACTTTGAACTGTTTCTGTGAAAACAAGGGGATAGAAAGACAATACAGTAACTCCTCAACAAAATGGAGTTGCTGAAAGGAGAAACAGAACTCTAATTGAGTCAGCAAGATCTATGTTGGCTGACTCAAAACTGTCTCTCACATTCTGGGCAGAAGCAGTTAGCACAGCCTGTTATGTGCAAAATAGAGTTCTCATTGTCAAACCCCTCAACAAGACACCTTATGAACTTTGGTTTCAAAGAGTTCCCTACATTGGGTTTCTAAAGCCTTTTGGGTGTCCATGCACCATTCTCATCACACATGGGGTTCTTCCTAAGTTTGGTCCCAAATCTGATGAAGGATATTTTGTGGGCTATTCCTCTCAATCAAAGGCCTACAGAGTATTCAATTCAAGAACAAGAATTGTGGAAGAATCAGCAAATGTGGAATGTAGAGAACACATCGTCTGTGAGCAGGGAAAAGGCCCAAACTGGCTGTTTGACAAAGACTCATTCTCCCAAATATTTGATCCTCTCACCTTCTCAAATATGGAGTCTACGTCTACACAAACACCTGCCTCCACTTCATCCACTGACTACAGACTAGATTTTCCCAAATCTTCTATCCGTCTGAGAAGACCATCGATTGATCCTCCATCAGTTGTGGAAGCAATTGAAGCAAGTGAAGCCGGAACAAGACTCTCCAATGTCACCAGCAGCAGCCTGTCTGAAACTGAAAATCTAATGAAGACTCTTCGGTAAATGCTGTAGATGCTGCTGATGCTATTGCTTAAAATATTGATGTGGCTAATGATGTTAAAGACTCTTCCACCATGAATGAAGAGACCCCTGATTAAAATCAAAGCAATCTGGAGCAAGGGATACATCTGGAGGTGGTACCAGCACAGAGGATCCACAAAGAACATCCTCATGAAAATATTATTGGCCAAGTCCACCAAGGAGTTCTCACAAGAAGCAAATCTCACGAGGCCAATATATGCTTGTTTTCATGTTTTCTATCTCAGGTGGAACCCAAGAAGATAGATGAAGCACTTAAACACAGCAGCTGGATTGAGGCACTACAGGAAGAATTGCTGCAATTCAAGAGGCAGGATGTCTAGAAACTTGTTGATCTTCCACCAGGTAAATATGCTATTGGCACACGATGGGTTTTCAGGAACAAGCAAGATGAGAGAGGTATTGTAGTCAAGAACAAAGCCAGACTTGTCGCTCAAGGCTACACTCAGGAAGAAGGAATTGACTATGATGAAGTCTTTACACCTGTTACCATGCTGGAGGCCATCAGAATCTTCCTGGCATATGCTGCATCCAAGAATTTCACTGTCTATCAAATGGATGTAAAAAGTTCCTTTCTGTATGGGAAGATTGGTGAGGAAGTATACGTCAAACAGCCACCAGGCTTTGTAGATCATGCACATCCTACTCAAGTGTTCAAACTAGACAAAGCTCTGTATGGCCTACATCAAGCACCAAGAGCCTGGTATGAAACCTTGTCAGGATATCTACTAAGCAACAACTTCAGAAGAGGTGCTATTGACCAGACCTTGTTTATCAAATATGAAGGGGGAGAAATCTTACTAGTTCAAATCTATGTTGATGATATCATCTTTGGATCAACAAGGAAAAAGCTGTGCAAAGACTTTGAGATTCTGATGCACTTAAAGTTTGAAATGAGTTCAATGGGTGAACTAAATTTCTTTTTGGGTCTACAAGTCAAACAAGTCCCAAATGAAATCTTCATTAACCAATCCAAATATGTAAAGAGCATTTTGGAAAGATTCAAGATGGCTTACTGCTCTGCTGCAAGAACCCCTATGCAAGTGCATCATCAGCTGACTCCAGACAAAGATGGCCAAGACACTGATCAACATCAGTACCGTGCAATGATAGGGTCTCTCATGTATCTCACTGCCTCAGGGCCAGATATCATGTTTGCAGTATGTCTCTGTGCAGGATTTCAAGCAGCTCCAAAGATTTCACATCTTCAAGCCGTCAAGAGAATCTCTAGATACCTAAAGGGAGCCCCAAGACTTGGGCTATGGTACTCTAAAAATGACAAGTTTAATCTGTATGCATACACTGACAATGACTATGGGGGATGCAACTTAGACAAAAAGTCCACTTCAAGGGAATGTCAGTTTCTGGGAGGGAGACTGATTTCATGGCAGTGCAAGAAGCAAACATGTGTTTCAACTTCTACAGCTGAAGCAAAATACATTGCAGCTTCAAGTTGCTGTGCACAAGTCATCTGGATACAAAATCAAATGCTGGAATACGGGATGACTTTCATGGCAACTCCAATTCACATTGACAACATGAGTGCTATATCAATCACAAACAATCCGGTACAGCACTCCAAGACAAAGCACATTGACATCAGGCATCATTTCATAAGAGATCAAGCTGAGAAAAAAAGGATTATTTTAACCAAAGTTCATACAAATGAGCAATATGCTGATTTGTTTACAAAACCTTTTGACGAAGCTAGATTCAGATATTTAGTTGAATCCATTGGTATGATGAACTTTGATTAAATTCTATCTCTAAAATTCTGTTTTAAAAATGTGTTTTTGTCTTTTTGTTGTAAATAAAAGTTATGAGTCAGCAGCACTTTTGTCCTTCAGCTGCTGACAGGTTTAATCTTCAGCAGCTGACAGGTTTAATCTTCAGCAGCAAAGGATTTGCCACTGACTGCTTTAAATTATCAGCAGGAACAGGTTTCCTGCGGATAGCTTTAAGATTGTCAGCAGCAACATCCTTGCTGCAGATCATTGAATCCATCAGCAACAATTGAGTTTGCTACTGACAGACTTAACCTTCAGCAACACCAAGCTTGCAGCAGACTGGCTTATTCATCCACAGCAACCAAGTTTGCTGCTAATGGGTAAATTTAAGTCCAAATTAACTTTTACCCGCTGTAAAAATTAACGTCAGTCTTTACCATGACTGCCTCGTTGTATTACAGCTGTAACAGTAAACAGTGAATAAGGTTGTACTGTACAAGTCATTTTGCTTTTTCCCTCCTCTGCCGTTATAAGAACAAATCAAATTTCTTTACCACCTCTTCACATTCAATTTCACCCAAACCCACATCACCTTCTCTCAAGTCCCCACCACATTCAAAGCCTTCCATCCTTAAAACATTCAAAGCCTTCCACACTCTTAACCTTCAAACCTTCCCTCCAAAATCAAACAATGGAAGAAGACTCAGACAGTCTTGACGACTGGATTCAAGAGTAGGCTGCATTTCAAAGTACACTATTCAAGCCAGCTTTTATACAGGTTCATGACTTGCCAGCTTCAGATGACGAAGAAGAAGAGACTTCTGAAGACTGGAAGTTAGTCGTCAGGGCCGTTGATGAGGTGCTGACTGATGTTGAAGACAAAGAAACTTGCAATCAGCAGGTTCTATGAATTAATGGAGGATAACATGCCCTGGTTTGAAAGACTACTAAAAGAAGCAAACAGAGTGGCTTATCCTGAATCTTCATCAGCAGCAGAACATAGACTGGCTCCGAGAAGACTTGACATAATCAGGAGCAGTGCTTTAACAGAAGAAGAGGTTATCTGCTGGAGAAGATTCATGTACAACATAATGGTCAGGGACTTGGAAGTGCTAGGATGGGTGAGCACTCCTACCTCTGATTTCACCTTCTTCCTAAACTATGGATCTTCTCTCTCAATCAACATCAAAGAGATCCTACTCCTACCTTCAGACTTCCTGCACAAGGTCTTTGAGCTCAGAACACTCATCTGCAACATCAACTCCTTAGAAAGTCAAGAAATGATCAAACTCATAAATGCTTCTCTTAACAAGGAGGAATCACCTGCAATGACTGACTCTGACTCAGACCTATCCTTCCTTTCTTCACCAACATTCAAAATGACCACAGAAGAAGAATCCAAGAGAAGAGAAAAAGAAAAGGTGAAGGATTGTTGGAAAGAAGTGACAGGTTTGGAATGGGAGGAAAATGAAGAAATTGTCCTTCCCTTGTCCATTACCCAAATTGCCAATGAAGCTGAAGCTGAGATCCCAACAGCATCTACTACATCTGCTGTTGTGGTCCATGAAGCTGAAGCAGAGACATCCAACAAAGATAAGGGAAAGGGACTAATGACCAAAGAAGATGAAGAAAGAATTGAGAAAGAGAAGAAAGAAAAGGAGGATAGAAGAAGAAGAAGAGAAGAAGAGGAGATGCCTGACCTAAAGAAAGCTCATGACAGAAAAACAGACATTCTCCTCGGAGAACAACAGATCCAGCTGTATGCAAAACAGCTGGATGATCTGAAAGTAAAAATTTCTGCAGTTTATCAAATTGAAGAAGATGAAGCTCTTGCTCTTCAACTGCAGGAACAATTCAACAAAGAAGAAGAAGAAGAAGGAAGAGGCTAAGTTCAGAATAACTGATTCTGAACTAGCCAAAGAAATGAGAGAGGAGTGGGTAAAGGCTCTGGTTTCTCAAGGTGAGGATGCAGACTACCTTGAGAAACTATCAAATAAAGAAATATACAAAGCCTTCATGGGTCAGCAGGGTCAATTGACAAACAAGAAAAAGGCTGAAAAAGAAGAAAAAGCCAAACAAAAGTCCAAGAAGACCATTTCTTTTAACCGAAGATCCCATGAAGAAATGAAGATCATGATAGACTTCCTTAAGGCTAGAGGAGTGAGTGGAAAGAGGCTGGGTCCCATGAACTTCATGAACCTGCAAGCCCTCTACCTTAAATTCAAGAAGGATGAGGAAGAAAGACTGGGGAAGAAAGGCTCCAAGAAGAGGGTAATCATTCAAGAAGAAGAAAGGAAAACAAAGAAACCCAAGCCTTCTCCCTCACCCAACACTTTCTCAATCCAACAACCATCCACTCTCCATCCTAGACCTCCCTCCCCTTCACCCTCAAAGTCCAAATCCTCACACCCAGCTCCTACTCATCAACAACCTCCCAAAAAGAAAAACAAACCTACTTCCAAACCAGAAGACTCAAGAGAAATTGTCAACTAGTTCTATAACACCAAAGATCAAAGGTTTGAAGTCTTCAGGGGGAGATCAGAAGAAAGAAGATCAATCTATACATCTGTTGATGAGGTACTACAACTTCCAGACTCTGATCTCAGAAGAATAATGGAGCTGGGTGAAGCCAATGAGCCCGTGAATGAAGGTGGGAGACATCTGCTACTGGTAATCAAACATCACTTCAACCCCAGCAGAGATGAAATCCTTGATGTCAAACCTCTCCAATCCCACTCTCCATTCATCAGCTGGTCCTACAATGCTGAAAAAGATGAGTTCACATTGACAGATGTTAAAGGACAGAAGATGAGGTGTTCAAGCAAAGCTATCTTCAAAATGGCGAGCAAAGACGTCAAGACTCTATCTGAGCTTCCTCTTAACAATCCCAGCAAGGACCAGATAGGATATGAGGTTGAAAGAATTGTCAGCCACATGTAAAAGCTTCAGCAACAAAAGCAGTAAGAGAGTTTTGGTAGCATCAGTCTAGGGGGAGTTTGTAGAAATAAAGACTGATGGCTACAAAATTCTCTAAGTACAAATGCTGCTGATCTCAAAGATTGTTGTGGATCGAAAAAGTTGCAGCTGTTAGGCTTTATCAGCTGCTGACCAAAGCTGCAGCTGATAAGCCTTGTCAGCTGCTGACCAAAGTTGCAGCTGATAGGCCTTGTCTGCTGCTGATCAAAGTTGCAGCTGATAGGCCTTATCTGCTGCTGACCAAAGTTGCAGCTGATAGGCCTAATCCACTGAAGATCAAAGTTGCAGCTGATAGCCTTTTCACTGAAGATCAAACGTTGCAGCTGACTGTTCTTGATAAAGCAACCAATACCACTGACAACTTTCTGCTGATACACTGACACACTCCACGCAGAAAGAATGTTATTGGTACAAGACAATAAAAGACAACAACGCTCTTCTCCAAGCATGCAAGCAATGATGCCGTAGAAGACGTTTGAATAAAGTTAACTAGCATAATTATTTTTATTGTATGTACATGTAGAATAGCTTCAATACAAGATCAACGGTCTGTGTTAGATCTGATCCTTAGAATCAAAGGTCTGTCTTGATTCTAAGTTACTATATAAGTAGTACTTAGATTCATTGTAAAAGTACTTCTTGCTTAAGAGTTTTTTCTGTAATCTTGTAACACTTGAAGCTTAATACAAATTGCATTTATCAGTATTCTTTTTGTCTACTTGTTTACTTTGCTTAAGTTGTGATTGTTTTCGCCAATCTCAACTGGAATAGAACCATCTTGTATTTACCGATCCTACATGTTGTGTGTTAATTTTGACTATGTGGCATATGGTCAAACTAAGGTGTGAAAAGAGTGGTAGAGTTGACTAGTGTGGTAAATAGTCAAACATAATGTGGTAAAAGTGGCGTAAATAACTAATGTGGTAAATAGTCAAACATAATGTGGTAAAAGTGGCGCAAATGACTAATGTGGTAAATAGTCAAACATAATGTAGTAAAAGTGGTAAAGTTGACTAATGTGGTAAATAGTCAAACTAAACGTGGTAAATTGGTGTAATTGACTAGTGTGGTATATAGTCAAACTAAATGTGGTGATTTGTTGTAAATTGACTTAGAATGGTATAAGTCAAACCATTTGTGGATAAATGGTGAAATTGATATAGAATTGACTTAATACGATATAAGTCAAACCATTATGGATAATGGTGAAATTAGTGTAAGTTGACCTTAGTGGTGTAGGGTCAAACTATTATGTTAAAATAGGTGTAATTAGACTATGTGGTTAATAATCAAACTTGAATGTGCAAATGTGGTAAATATGTGTAATTAGACTATGTGGTTAATAGTCAAACTTGAATGTGTAAATGTGGTAAATAGTTGTAAATTGACTCATGTGGTTGATGGTCAAACTAATGGGTGATATGTGGTTAAATGGTGTAAATGACTCAATGTGATCAAGAGTCAACCGAAATGTAGAATGTGGTAATATTAGACTAAAATTGACTTATGTGGTGAAAGTCAACCGTTAGTAGTAAAACGGTAAAGTGGTTGATTACATGAAGTGTGGATACTTCATGGAGGTGTAACGTGAAGTGTGGATACTTCATGGTGGTAGTGAGGTCAAGTACTTCACGGGTAAAAGTGAAGTCAAGTACTTCACGGATGACATGAAGTGTGGATACTTCATGGGTCGGCATGGAGTCAAATACTCCATGTGAGAAAGCGAGAGGTGGATCTCTCGTTAGACATGTGAATATGTCAAATTGATGAAGGGCGAAACATTAGGACTTGTATGGGTCAAAATGTGTCTAAGTTGTAGGTCGTTGTATGCCTAAACAACAAATTAATTGAACTTGGAGTTAAACACTTCATGGGTGTAAAACGAGTTGTGATTCTCATGTCGGGTGTGTCTAATAGTAAATATTATGACCCTTGGTGATTAAAATATTTACAAAATGTTGTTGGTGGTTTAAAACGACTGGGGGTCGAGTCGAGAGGGTCAAAAACTGCAAAATTGGGTTTGCTGATCTGGGCTTGAGTCTAGGACGCCAAAAGTGGCGTCTTAGACACTGGTCAAATGCCAATCAGGATTGTTGGACGCCAACTGTCTGATTTTAGGGTTTTGGCCTGTTGTTGTTGTAGGGACTTGTGGGTGGTCCCTAAGACTTCTTATCTCTACTAACCATGTTAAAATTAATGTTTTGAATGTAGGGAAAGCTCCGGAGTGATCTCGGGTCTCGCATCAAGTGGATTGGATTCTCGTGGTTGTGTTTTGCAATTGTTTTTGTTAGTATTCTCGTGTGGAGTCTTTACAAACTATGTGGAGTTATTACAAGTTATGGATAACTTGTTGGTATTTTTGTTTAAACTAATTAAGGTAATTATGCTAGTTTAATTCGTGTTTGTAAAACTTAACGTGTGGATACGTTAATTGTCGTTTTGGGACCTAAATTCCGCGTTGTTTTAAAAGTTTAAATCGGGTTAAATTTTTTGGGTGTTACACAAAGGCAAAGCAAAAGTAAAGTAGAAGAGCCGTGAAGGCTTGATAGCATGGACATCGGGTTGTTGCGCTGAAGGCTGACATTTCCATTTCTTGATAGTTTATGTTTAAACAATGAATTATGATTTTGGATTATGAATGTTTTGAATTAAAGACTTACGCTGTAATAGATTCTGATTCCGGTTTAAGAACTATGTTTGTCATGTTTTGTGCTAACTATGAGATGTACCCGGTTTGGGGCATTTTAAGTGTCGGATCTAGCGACCGGGTTGTTGTCACGTGGTGTTACATCTTGGTTGTCATCTCCTACTCACGAAAGGTATAACCCTAAACCCCTATGGTTGCTTATTGATTATTTGGTTTTGCATCTGGACTCCTAGTGGGGCAATCTAGGGTTTGGCCTAGATCGGTTTATGTTTGTTTTTTCGCTGCGCATTTTAAAAGAATTTTTGAAACCCTAGCACGAAACCCCAACAGTGGTATCAGAGCCACTTATGCGAACAAATAATTCAATATTTATTTTAATTGCAATCGGGTTTTATTTTGTCAAAAGTTTTGTTTAACAAAAGATTGCATCCTTACGTTTCTTGTTATTGTGTTGATTGGTGAATCAAGCCCTAAACCCGTCGTTGTTTTTTAGTTTGGTTTGGATTTGTATTTTAATTCATTTTGTATTTTTCAGCTGGTTTGGAAGCCTTGTTGTAATAGACTAGGTTTTATCAATTTTTATTTTATTGTAAAATTGTAAATTGTAACCGGAACGCGAAAGACAAGGAGTTAAAAACGAAGAAACCAAAGACGACCCGAAGGACAAGATGGAGTCTTGAAGTAAGTGAGAGAAATCAAGACCAAGGAGTTGGATGTTTGATTGTATGTCCCATTTGACCCGTTCGGTTCATCCCATTGGCTCGGGAGAAACCGAACACTTTAGTGGCTTGATTCACCCTTTGTTTGGTTGTGTTTGTTGTATGTTTGGCATTTAGGGTAAATGCAATTTTCAGATGACAACAAAATAAGTTTTAAAACGGTTTTAAAATGATTCGACACAATTGAAACATCGAGATTTTAAAATAGAGATTTTAGTTATCTCGTAAAAAGTTATTTAAAATAAAGAGTTATTTTAAAAGTAAAACCCGAAGTTTTAGATATAAATTAAAAGGTTATTTAAAATAAAGAGTTATATATTCTTGAATGGAATATTAAAACCTCAAATCATAAAGTCATTTTAGAGACTATTTATTCCCAAACTTCTTTATTTTTCTTCAAAAGTCTATCAAATTTTGTCATGTTAAAAATCTTGCGTTTTTCTCTAGTGTGTGTGAAGCACATCGTAAATAACTTTATCTTTCTAAACTTTCATGACTAGGGACGGCCCAATTGGCTTAACATTTTAAATCAAAGAACTATTCGACCCTCATTTTGTAAAAAAAATATTTAAAATTAAGCTTTTCTTTTTCAAGTTTGAACCAATGTTTTGAAACCCGGACCGGACCGGCCGGTCGGACCGGGAACCGGTGGTCTGACCGGTCCGGTTACATGTGTTGAACCGTTTCTGCAGCGAACCGGTGGTCGGACCGGTTGAACCGGCGGTCGGACCGGAAACCGGGTGGTCGGACAGGTTGAACCACTTGACTATTTTTTTTTTTTTTTAATCTTTTTTAAGTCTCTTGGCTTCTTATTTCGTAAGTAAATGTTAGTTTAAAATTATTGGAATTGACTTGTTGGTGGTTTTTAAAAGGATTAAAAGCAATTTAGACTGATATATTTTTATAATATTTATGACGTCTTCCGGTTCTTAAATCCGGTCCGACCGGTAAGGAGACCGGTTCGACGTCCGGTCCGGTTCTGAAAACATTGGTTTGAACCAAATGAAACCTGAAAGATATTTAAATTGAGTTTTTCTTTTTCAAGTTTGGATTGAATAAAACCTGAAAGAAACTAAGTCATGATCAATTAAACTAAGTCATGCCCTTGAACTCGTGATGGCCGCTCTAGGAAAATTAGGTTAGAGCATAAACGAAGGAACAACATAAACGACAGAGAGAAAAATCACTTGGAGTAATGAAACGTCTTGTTGCTGCCCTCGTATGCATATTTCTGATCTAAATAGATTTGCGGGTTTTGAATCTTGTAATGTAATTCATTTTGAAGTCAGGTCGTTGATATGATATGGGTGTGATTTCTAGATCTGCATTTAAAAGTTAAGCTGAAGTAACTAGTTAGATGCCCAAATTTGGATATACGTTACTAGCTATGTTCTTGAAAATCGGAGTTCGTTTGACCCGGTTTCAGTTAAAAAAGAAATCATTTCTTAGGTTTATTAGCGAAAATTCACTTTTATTTGAAACTCCCCCTCTATACTACTATATAATACATATTGAAAAGACATAACTGTAATTTACCTAAAAATTTAAGGCACCTAATACAAATTATTATACATAGGGTATAACTTACCAATGCATAAAATATGTTAAATTACCATTTAACCCATCACACTCTTATTGCATGGTGTACAAGCAGTGGCGGATCTAGGAAAAAAATTCAGGGGTATCGGTCCAAATTTTTTTTTCCCGTACATTCAAGTAAATAAAACAATTTTTTTTTGTATTGAAGTAAATGAAACAAAAAATTTTTTCTGTACATTCAAGTAAATGAAACAGCTTTTTTTTTGTATTTAAGTAAATGAAACAAAAAAAAATTCCTATACATTCAAGTAAATGAAACATTTTTTTTGGCATTGAAGTAAATTCAAGAACTTTTTTTTAAAACCAGACCGGACAGTGAACCGGCCACCTTAGAGATTCATTGGTGGTCGGACCGGATTTAATAACCGGATAACCTTATAAATAATATAAAAAGATAAAACTGTATGTAAATAAATAAAATATAAAAGCAATTTATGTTTTGTTGTGAATATAACTTAAAACGAAGTAAAATATGATTTCTAAAATGCCATATTAATAAAAGCTAAGATTATGTGGGAAAAACAATGTTTTTTTTGTAATATATATAATTAATTTAAAATCCAACCGTATTATACTACTCAAAAGTTAAAGCAATAACTAGTAATTATTAAACTAACATTGAGTCTTTCAAAAATAAATTAAAGTAACATTGAATACAGCTGATGCATAATTAATTTAAAATCCAACATATTATACTACTCAAAAGTTAAAGTAATAACTAGTAATTATTAAACTAACATTGAGCCTTTCAAAAATAAATTAAACTTTTTTTTGAACGGTGACTTTTATTTTTGAATGGCAGTCGCATCTTCGACAAGTCGGAGACCCATCACCCCTCAATACCTGACCACTACGTTGTCTGAACCGGGCCCGCGGGTTCAGAGCGAGGGGTTAGGCGTTCCCAGGAAACCATGGAGCCTGCTGCCCCTTGACAGCAGTTGCGCCGCTACATGGGCCAAGACCCGCTAGCGTAACGCACTCCGGACTAAAACCTGGGTTGACTCGGGTTTGAACTTGCGTGGCTTCGTTCAATCCTACATTGCCTTACCATTGGACCAAATAAATTAAACTAACATTGAATACAGCTGGATGCATTGAAAACATGCAAGATATAATGATTTAAAAAACGGGCATACTATCAATATGCCTTTTATCTCCCCTCACAAGAAAAAAATAGACTCAATTTCTTGTCAGAACTCTCATCTATCGCCTCCCCCATTCAGACGATTGATCTGCCATGCGAAAACATTGATCTATCCGACATGGAACCTGTCTGATCCTGCCACTCCGATGACAACCATACACTTCTTTAGTGTTTAATTTTAGAGTTTTTATAAAGTTTTAAGATTTTAATAAAATTTTAGAGGTATCTAAAATTTTGTTCAGAGATATCAGAAAACATAAACGGTAAAATTAAATAAAATTTTACTTCGCGTCAAAAGTTGAGGTTAACAAGTCATGAAGCCTTGGAACCTCACCCCACTTCAAACATGCAGACAGACTTTGAGTTCCCATTTAGGGTTTGGAGATGCGCCTCTTTCTCCACCTTCTTCTCTCGCTCTCCACGCACCCATGCCCTCCTTGCCATCCTCCATCGCCGTCATCTGACCACCACTAGTCTCCTTCACCGTCGCCGTCATCTGACCACCACCATTCTCCTTCGCCGCCGCCGTCGCCGCCGCCGCCACCCTCAATCTCCACTACCTAACTCCAATTCGGTGTGATTTAGGTATGTTACAAATCAATTTCAGAGTCGGTGTGTGAATCGTTGGTTTTTGACCCATTCCCTTTATGAACGTTGTCGATGGCTGCAATTTTTAATTTTGATATCATATCATATAGATTTATGTTTATGTGGGTTCACTAAAATGGCTGCAATATTTCATTTGGTTCTTGTTTTGAACTTGATTGGCTTTGTAGGACCGTTTAGGGCCATGGCTGCAAATTGTTCCGTAATGTTCAAGCGAATTTTGGGGAAACCTAAGCAAGAGGCTAACGCCGTAACAACAATAGAGAAATTAAATGAGGTATTGCTTTGTTAGATAACGATAGATCTTTGGATTATGAATTAGGAAGATCTTAACTGTTTGAGATTATTTTAATTTGCTTTGTTATGAGTATTATTGATGCTTTCAAGTTCTTATCCATTTCAATTTGGATATGAATTTTGATTTGGCTTTGATCTCTTATCTGGAGAGAATATTGATTTCAGGTTTCTATGGATATGAATTTTGATTTAAGGTTTTTTTTGTCAGGAATTTGGGTGTGATTCTATTGATGTACTCTTGAATGTTGGTGATAGAGATCGGATACACAAATCAGGTTAAGTAAAACAGTGGAATGATTTTTATTAATGATTGGGTAATGAGAACAATAGAAATGAAGAACAATTAAAAGAAATTCCAGGGATAGTTCCCTCTCTCCATGCACAAGCAGGAGCCTCTAACAAACTAACAAACTCAATCCTGCTCTAAACAACCTTATTCTCTAATATTTGTACCACCCCCTCCATGTTGCATTTTAGCCACTTTTAATATTTCCCCCTTTACCCCTTCTAGAATATACTTGTAACGACTTGGGTTTGTCATTTGTGGTGATTTGATTAGTAATCGTATCACTACTCCCCCCTTCTAAAAAAGTCTTGACCTCAAGACTTAGATCAGGAAACTGGTCGTTGACCCCTAGCGCCTCTTCCCAGGTGGCCTCCTCCTCAGATAGCCGTTGCCACGGAATTAACCAGTGTGCATTCAAATCAGAACCGCCCCGAATCAACCGAGTGACTAGATTGGCAAGCAGAGTGAACGTCTCAGTGTTCCTGACCAATAACTCGGAAGGTAAAACTGGAGCTGTGATCAAACTTGGTGGAGCTTGAAAGACAGCAGCAAACTCAGTGAGCATAAGGTCGGTGGTCGCTTGTGGATTCCTAGACCCAGTAGATGAAATGAGTGACTTGGAGTCTGGAGCGACGGAAGAAACATCAGAGGATAAAGGCCCTTTATCACATGGTAACCGCTGCAGAAGAGCAGTTGTGGACGATTGATCGATAGAAAGCCCTTGTAACTGAACGGAAATACCCTCCTGAATGAATCGCATCCAATAATTTTTCCAATTGTGGACTACCTCACCTAGAGTCTGCAACCATTCCATTCCCAAAATTATGTCTAGATCATTTGTATCAAACACTAGAGCATTAAGCACAAAGGTGCAGGGACCGACGTGCACCGGAATACGACTGCAGCGGTCGGCGACAAAGACACAGTGGCTATCCCCCAATTTGATACGTATACCGGAAAAATAATTGAGGGGAAGGTCCAAGGCGAGCACCAACCGGCGCAAAATAAGATTATGGGTTGCCCCATTATCGACCATGATACTAATCGGAATACCCTGTAATGCCCCTTCGAACTGTAAGGTTTTGGCACCCCCGTTGACGGTCAAAAAAATTTCCGCTTGCAACGCCAAACAGGTACCCTTTGGAGGATCAACGATTGTCGATTCCTCACTGACTAATGAATGTTCCAGTAAACAATGTTCCCTACCCATAGAATCATATTCATCCTCTCCCAATAACAGAACCCTAAGTTTACCTTTAGGGCACTTGTGTGCCGGTCCGTACTGTTGACCACATCGAAAACAAAGTCCCTTCTTCCGGCGATCCTCCCACTCGGTACGAGAAAGAGATCGAACGCCTCTATCACGTTGGAACATCGACCCCGTTTTAGAAGGTGAAGAAAAGGTAGATTTGGGGGTGGAAGAAGGTCGAATCGGACCCTGAAGAGTATTAGGAACCCTATCGACATAAACAGATTTGGTAGTAACTAAACTGTTGGGCTCAGGTTGGCCCACTTTATTGAGCCTGTCATACGAACCTGCTGAAAAAGGCCCAGATCGATTGAGATAACGGAATCGGGAGACGGAAGCGTTACTGGTGTTAGGGCGAAGCATCTCTTCCACATCCTTCGCTAAATACATCGCATCCAATCGTGATTGCGGACGATGTAATCGAACCCACTTCTTGACATCCTCCTTCAAACCGGCGACAAAATAACCCAGAGCTTGAGATTCCGGTAAGCGCGGAACCAACGACATGAGATACTCGAAATCATCAATATAATCATGAATTGAATCAGATTGATGAATATTAGCTAATTGCTCATACGGATTATGAATCTCCAAACCACTAAAGCGTTGTAGCAATTCAGATTGAAATTCCACCCAGGACAGAGAATCACGTACCTGCGTGATAACCGTGAACAAGTGTTGAGCCACCCCAACCATACTCAACTAAGCCAATCGAAGACGCAAAGGATTCAGAGTGCTATTGATATCGAAGTAGAGCGTAGCCTTCTGAATCCAACCCTAAGGATCAAAACCACAAAACTCAGGGAGTTTAACCTTCTTCACAACCCAAGGTAAGTTTGAAGGAGCATCACTCGGACCAGATTTGGAACCAGAGGTGGAGAAAACCTCACCAGAAAACCTCGATCCGGTCGAACCATCAACGTTCGTCTTCTCCTGATTCTTCATCCAAGCGAGAACAACCTTACGAAACTCACCGGATTCCGCTCGACCCGCCTCAAACGCTTTCAGAGTCGATTTGATTTCAGCAACATCACTTTGAAGCTGTTTAATCTGGCCTTCTTGAGCATCGATCCGAGCTATCGAACGTGTTTCCATGGAATTTGAAAGAACAAAATGGCAGGTCAGAGCAGGTCGGACCAATGATAGAGATCGGATACACAAATCAGGTAAAGTAAAACAGTGGAATGATTTTTATTAATGATTGGGTAATGAGAACAATAGAAATGAAGAACAATTAAAAGAAATTCCAGGGATAGTTCTCTCTCTCCATGCACAAGCAGGAGCCTCTAACAAACTAACAAACTCAATCCTGCTCTGAACCAGCCTTATTCTCTAATATTTATACTACCCCCTCCATGTTGCATTTTAGCCACTTTTAATATTTCCCCCTTTACCCCTTCTAGAATATACTTGTAACAACTTGGGTTTGTCATTTGTGGTGATTTGATTAGTAATCGTATCAGTTGGTGTGGCATGATTGCTTAATACTGTGTTGTTTGCTTGTTTACATCTCCATTTACTTGTCAATTTTAGTTATGTGACTTTCTATTAAAGTAGTTGGTGCAGAGAGGACATAGGTGGATGATTTAAGTTAACTAAACTTAGGGTTCTTTAATTGACTCTAATGCAATTTGGTATTTTATTTAGTGGTGTATTTCTTGAAAACGCAATGTTTGCTCCATGTGGTCATTCATTTGGCGGCATGATGCTCAAGAGGGTCATAGAGACGGTAGGTGAACGATACTTATTATTTATGTTTGACATTAACGCGAATTATGATTTCATTCATACAAAAATGTCTGAAATTTGAAATTAATATATTCTTTTACAAGATTAACTTGATTGAAGAATGCATTACTGAATAAAGGAGGTGTTTTGGGAGTAATTTAAAGCAGTGGAAGAAAATAAATATACAAGTTGTGTCCTTCATGATGATGTTTTTTTCATTGTTAATATTAGATATTTGCATTTTAAACTTATTTGAGGGTATTTAACTATTTATTCTTCTGTTAATAAGGTTTTCTGTGATTTGTACAAACTCAATTACTTTTCTAACGAGTTAATCTACATTCTTCTGTTGTCTGAGATTCTGATTATTGACATATTTATGTTTGCTTCTAATATACAACAGGTTTACATTATAGATTATGGTCTTGCAAAAAAGTATAGAGATCTCCAGATACACAAGCATATACCATACAGGTATTGGAATAGATTATGCAAAAACTTGAGTGGAAATGATATTTTGCTTGCTGTCAGCCATCATAAGTTATATGTTCTTGAGCAGTCTGACAAATTTATTCTTACTGCATGGAATTTGATTACTATGACTTATTCTTGCTACTTATTTCAGGAAACTTCTCAAGTCAAATATACTTCTTCTTCACATGAGCTAAACAACCTTCAATCCACTTGTTACACATCTTATTAAATCATGCAATTACAATAAGAAATCCACTAACTCGTCACTTTACAACCCTTTCAACACAATTACAATCACTATAAGAAACCGTAGAAATAGTGAATCACTTTTATTAAAATAATAATATATAATGACGATACTCTCGTCATACATGGGAAATCAACTTAGTACAATACCGTTTACAAACCCGAAAGAAAATAAATATAAAATACAAATTTATATAAATAAATGATTCGAACCGGTGGCTTCAACGGGTACTCTAACGACCGCATTCTTGAAGTATAATTGAGAGTCTTCAACACCTTGAGTCTTCAACTTTTTCCTTAGCTACAACAAAGAACAAACTAAACGTTTCCGGTTTTGGTTGAGGATTCGTGTTCAACACGGGTCCCTTAAAACAAATTTCACGTCTCCTCTAAGACGAACGCGTCTATCTCCCAGGATACAACAACCGAAACAGTATATCAGTATGTGTACTGCCAGAGATGTCCACGCGCCCGATGTTTTACCGGGTAAAGTATGTGTGTTTATTGTGTATGAAAATAGAAGAAGAAGGTGGTGGCGGAATGGTTTTAGAGAGTGCTCATCTCTAATTCTCTGTATGGTGTTTTTGCTCCATTTTTTCATACCATGAAAAATAAATCATAAGGTTCTAATTATATTCATACCAAAACTCCATATTTATTATTTTTATTTAAACACAATTATGGCATTTTTTATGAGTCAAATAAAACGTTAATTTGATTCATAACAAGTTAATGCCAATTTAAATAAAATTATGAGCTATAACTAAAACCTCCATAATGATTCATTACAAAGATTAACACATATATTGCTTTATGACAAAAAAAATTGTTAGCATTTAATCAAAAGATGCAACAAAATTTTTCACTAGAGTCACCCAAGTTTAGCAATATTAATTCCAACCACTCAACTTCAAGCATTGATATCTCATTCATCTTAACTCCGTTTTGGACACGGTTTGTTTCATTGTGAAGCTCTCAGAAAACAGAACACAAACCCATAAAAAATAATAATTATATTAATCGCAATTACATATTATATGTATCCAAAATTAGTGAAAACCCACATTTTTACTAGTTTTTCCAACCACAACAAATCTATTCACAATCAACCTTGTGATCCTTTGACTCTTGTATAATCATATCAATATGTCCATTCAAAAGTTCAACTTTCAATATATACTTAAGATGTCCATTTAAGACTTCAACCTTCAACACGCATAAGTACATAGTAATAAGATGACTTACATTATTCATTTTACTCCAACTTACACTCATCAAATTACTATTTCAACTTAAATTAATTTGCATACTTCCACTTATGACTTATCCCTTATATGTTTTCAACGAATGCAACTATATAATACAAGCCAACTTAGCCATAAAGCCTTAATCAAATCCAAAACTAATTCTACATAATAATCAAAATTAATCTATACCAAATCAAGTTCTATATATGTCTTCCAACTAGGGTATAAAATCATTCACCTTCGCACGTATGATTGATCGACAACCCTTTGACTTCCTAAATACAAACTCACTTCATTAATCAAGTTCATGATAAACACATAGTCCCATTCACCACATAAGGGTTATTTCAATTCATTGGACTTTTATGCCATGTTAATAGCTATCATACAATCTACTTAGTTTTTATCTACCAACAATAAGATCATCAACAGAAAATCAACAATTGCATCGCATTTAGTATACATAGTTCATGATCATTTAAATGACAAATTCTCATATGTATCTATAATACTTTTAACTTAATCATTACTACACATTCATACATGTATAAGAGTCGACCACGAATTAACATTTAGATTTCAATCATTTGACATGTTCATTAGGATTCCATTATAATATGTAATTCTAACTTGGCTTAGGTTACACATGTTTCATCAATTTCTTACCATTACAACAACTAAAATGAGTATCACATGACATTAATATCTTTGTCTAATCCGTTATAAGAAGAATTTAAGGATTCTCATTTGATTACCCACAACCTAAATTCACGGATTCTTAATTTATCAACAACGAAATTAGTAATTCTAGTAGCTTTATTACGTGAAAAATGAAATTTTCTTTTAAGATATGTATTTGATAATATTATTTATATTTTGTATTCTATGAAGTATAGACTTATCATTTGGAATTTATACTATCATTAAATTTACATATTTTAGATATTTTATTAATTTTATATTAATGATGATATGTATGTAAGTAATCTCTTATAGTTGTTAAAAAACATAAAATTATATAAAAAATTAGAATTATAATAAAAAGAAAAATGTATTTAGAAATACCAAAGATTTAACGGATATAGAGGTGCACAAAAGGCGGTTTTTGAACCGAACCGGTTTCGAACCGGTCCGAACCGGTTTGGTCAACAAAAAGTCAAAACCGGTTTGAGTTCAAACCGGACCGGTTTGAAACCGGTTTGAGATGGTCCGTTGACCGGTTTTGATCGGGTTTGACCGGTTTAAAACCGGTTTGAAACGAGTTTTTATTCGGTTCGGTTCGGGTTAAACCGGTTTCAAACCGGTTTAAAATGTATAGGTTTCAAACCGGTTGTAAACCGGCGGTTCGTATCGGTTTGAAACCGGTTCACACATAACCGGTTTTGGGGCGGTTCGGGTTCCGGTTCGGAACCGGTTTGGATTTCCAAACCGGTTTTTTTGTTCACCTCTAAACGGATATACTCGATACCCGATGACTATTGGGCTGGGCATGACTTCAGAGGCCCAGAAATAGTTTTGAGTGGCCCATTAACTTAAAGTGCATCTTCCTATCGACCAACAACTTTGAAGGGTTTTAAGATTTGTTTTCGTCGTCGTCTTTCAATCTCAGTCGGATTACCAGTTCCGGCACCGTACTAAATTACGCCAAAAATGACCGAAGTAGCTAGCAACGTGGTTCACGAAGTATTAGGTCCAAGAGCAATAGATCTGGACCAGCCAATCATCGATTACATAGTTAACGTTCTCGCCGATGAAGATTTTGATTTCGGATTTGAAGGCGAAGGCGCTTTTGAGGCCATTGGAGAACTCCTCGTTGATTCCGGATGCGTTGATGACTTCTCTGAATGTCAATCTGTATGTACTTGTTAATTTTGCTAGGTTTTCAATTTTGATTGATTTTGCTTAACTGTGTTCTGCACCTATTAAATTGTTATTTATTTGTAGAATTAATTTGATAGAATATATTAATTATGATTAGATAAAATAAAATATATCAGTTAGGTTTTATTAAGTGAATTATTTAATCTGCAGAAGATATTTTATTGAATTTGGAATGATGTACATGTATGTATGAATGCTTCAATATTGTATAATGTGCTACAAACAATTATATAGGTTTGTGGTAGACTGTCAGAGAAATTTGGAAAGCATGGTTTGATCAAAGTAAAGCCAGCTGTTAGAAGCCTTGCTACACCGTTTAGAATGAACGAGGGAATGGATGAAGTGAAAGCCAAGAAAAAGAAGCCTGAGCCCGTTGACGGTCCTCTGCTTACTGAACGTGACAAAATCAAGCTTGAAAGGAGGAAGAGGAAGGATGAGCGTCAAAGAGAGGTAGATTTTAACAAAACACACTCATGTATGTATCCATATATGTGTGTGGGGGCATGCTGGTTAGGTTCATCATGGTAGTTATATTTGTTGACAAACGTGTACCTTATGTTGTGAAGGCGCATAGGCCTCGCCTGGAGCCTAGGCGCAAGGCGCTTACAGTGTTGTAAAAATTGCTAGGCGCTAGTCGGTCGGTGGCATACCGACTAGCGATTAATCGGATTGGAATGTTTATATGTTTTTAGAATTATTTACCAAAAATTTAGCTATAAACAAGCTTTATATATGTTTTAATGTATAAAAAATATATATGTACAACCTAAAAACCTATATGTACAACATCTTGATGCACATAAATGTAATAGTCTTAGTCAATTTTTTTAAAACTATAATTGAGGATGAAACTTGTAATTTTATTAAAGAATTAAAGAACAAGTGATAAATGAAAAAAATGTAAATGTCTTGGTTAATTTTGTTAAAACTATATTTTTGAGGATGAAACTTGTAATTTTATTAAAGAATAAGTGATAAATGAAAAAAATAAAAAAAAAAATGTTTGGGCCGATTTGGACCGCCTAGGACCGACTAGCGATTAGTGGGCCGATTACATGAAAATTCCAAGGTGATTCTCCGATTGATCCTGATTTTTGCAACACTGGGCACTTAAAAGGCGAGGGCTATGTTCTAGACATGTTTATGCTGTTTTAGTTTGATTCCAGGCTTGTTTAGGGCTTGTGTAATTGTTTCAGCCCTGTTCAGAAGATTTTAGCCGGAACTTGGCCTGACGCCTGAAATGGGCCTTTTGAAGCGAGGCGACAAGGCTGCGCTGGGCGCCTAGGTGCGCGCCTTGTGTGCTTTTGACAACATAGCGTGTACCTACGCTTGTTGAGGCTTATGTGTGATAAATCACTTGGGCCAACATGGTATAAAGGCTTATGTGTGATCAATTTGAGTAATGAGACCCTTGGTCACTCTTTATGTATGTTCTCAATTTAGTCAAATAGAGATTAATATCCTGCACATGCTGGTACAATAGCATGCCATCATTGTTTGATTCAAGAATGTGGGTAGTTTTATATTTGGGTTCTCATGTGTGTTTTTTCATTGATCAGATTCAATACCAGATGCATGTAGCAGAAATGGAAGCAGCAAAAGCAGGAATGCCTGTTGTATCTGTAAATCATGACAATAGTGCTGAAGGATCTACAGTTAGGGATATTCATATGGAGAACTTTAATGTGTCTGTTGGTGGACGTGAACTTATTGTTGATTGTACTGTTACACTTTCTTTTGGGCGACACTATGGTGAGTCCTATTTGAGTATTTTCATATAAAGACATTAAAATAACCTAAATATATTAAATTATTTGGTCAGTTCTGATTGTATCAGCTATTCTATGAAAGTTCTCTTGTATGTATCAAGAAGCATGCATTTTTTTTTCTTTAGGATTAGCGTAGTTTCTGTGATGATAACATGATGAGCTACATATTTTACAGGTCTCGTTGGCAGGAACGGCACAGGGAAAACAACTTTTCTAAGGTATATGGCTATGCATGCCATTGAAGGTATTCCTAAAAACTGTCAGATATTGCATGTAGAGCAGGAAGTCGTTGGTGATGACACATCAGCATTACAATGTGTCCTTAATTCTGATGTTGAGAGAACACAACTTTTGGAAGAAGAAGCCCGTTTACTAAAATTACAGGTTTTTGCTCTTTTCGTTCTCGCTTGTATGTGTGAATGCACATGGAAAAAAAACACGACTAACATATCTCATGCCTTTTTCCAAAACAAATGAAATGCTATGATGATTTCAGAGAGATGCTGAGCTGGACGCTGAAGCAAAAAAGGACCCGACTTTGGTAAATGACAATGATGGAATTGCACAAAAGCTGGAAGTGTTATATAAAAGGCTAGAGTTCATTGATGCATATTCTGCAGAGTCTCGTGCTGCTTCTATTCTTGCGGTTAGTCCCTACTCCTTAAAACAATTAATTAATCAATCAGCTCACTATTGTCAAGACTTTAACTTTGTGATCTGAATGTAATATTTAGAGCGGAGTTTTACGTTGAGTCATTTTATTGTTGTAAGATATCAGTTTCTTGTTCCTTGATTTTATCAATGAAATGATAATATTTCACCAACTCTGAGTTTTTCAGGGTCTCAGTTTCACACCAGAAATGCAAAAGAAGCCAACAAGAGCTTTTTCTGGAGGATGGAGAATGAGAATAGCTCTTGCTCGTGCTCTTTTCATTGAGCCTGATCTTTTATTACTTGATGAGCCTACGGTTTGCCACACAAGACCCCCTTCTTGATACTTTTAGTTTTAGTCAGAAAAAGTATCAAAAAATGACATCTCTTTTTATATGTGCAGAATCATCTTGATCTTCATGCAGTGCTGTGGCTGGAAGCTTACCTAACTAAATGGCCAAAAACATTTATTGTTGTTTCTCATGCTAGGGAATTTTTGAATACGGTAACATTTTGGTGAGTTTATATTTCATTATTTATTAAAATCCTTTGGTATATCCCTTGTTTGTTTTGTCTTGCAGGTAGTTACAGATATTTTGTACCTTCAAAACCAGAAGCTCACTACATACAAAGGAGATTACGATACATTTGAGAGGACACGAGCCGAACATCTTAAAAATCAACAGAAAGCATTTGAATCAAATGAGCGTTCAAGGGAACATATGCAGGTTTTGATTGTGCTATATTACTCTTAAATAAGCTTCATAGTTCTTTATGTTGATTTTAGAAGGAATATACAATAGTGTTCTTTCTTGTTATACTGCATTAAATCAATACAGGTAACCGTGTACCGAATAGCCAGGGGCGCAGCATGTTTTCATTCAAAATTTTGTTGGAAAAGGGATTTAAAAACCATGCAGATTGTGTAGGCAATAGCCATATTATATTTTGTGGAATTAACGGTTTAACACACATTATCTCTATTGTTGCAGGCTTTCATTGATAAGTTTCGATACAATGCGAAACGTGCTTCTCTTGTTCAATCTAGAATCAAGGTAAAGCTCTATTTAACTTATCATACCTATTGAAATATCGATTACTAGGTTCTATGTTTTAATTTAGCATTATCTGTTCAACTAATTGTCAGGCGCTGGATCGCTTAGGACACGTTGATGAAGTCGTGAATGATCCAGAGTGTGTACCACTGCTGCCTCTTTGATATAATTGTGTTTGCTGATGTGTACATGTTCTAATTAAAGGTGGCAATTTCGACCCATTTACGTATGAATGGGTCGATTCGGGTTGATGCTTAATCTCTAACAAGTGAAACGAGTAAGATAAAAGAGGAAGTGAGTTGAACACGTTGAAAGTCGCTCAAAGTGTATTTTTTATGCACAATATTCCTAAATCATTTTATTCAAAAGATTAGATTAGTTTAAATAATATAACCCTTTTATTCACATTTGAAACATCACATTTGAAACACTAACAGTTTATAAACAATTAGAATTCTAGACAAAAAAGTGTTCTGGGTCAACCCAAACCTGTTTTGATCTGCACAAAAAAACTACATGCTTGATCCTGTTACCCAACCCAGCCGTCCTGCCATTTTGCCACCTTGTATAGGTTGATATTGCTAACTATTGATTATATCTTGGCTATTCTAACTTGTTATGTGTTTGTTTTGTGCATGAAGTTACAAGTTTGATTTTCCTACTCCAGATGATAGACCTGGGCCGCCTATAATAAGTTTCAGGTTTGTTGTTTGAAAATAATTATTTTAGCTCTAAATGCTTTTTCATTCATTCTTGTCAAGAAATTATTCATTGAGGAACAATAGGCCTTTTCATTCTTTATTAACTGGTTACATGGCTCACTTCTGTCATCTATATATTAAAAAGCTAATGTAATCTGTATATTAAAACATTAATGTCATCTGAGGAACAATGGGCCTTTTAATCATAAGTTTTTTGTTTTTCAAATGTGATGGCAGTGATGCTTCATTTGGCTACCCTGGAGGCCCAATACTGTTCAAGAATTTGAACTTTGGGATAGATTTGGACAGCCGTGTAGCAAGTAAGGATAATGCTTTAAAGTTTCTTTTTTTTATTTCTGTTTTTATTTAGACATCGTATGTGTTTATGTATACGTCATGTACATAAGTATTTATACCTGTGCATTCGCCATATGCCTGTGTATATATATATGTATATAGATATGCATATGCGTGTTTGTATACATATGATGCATCTGTGACCTGTGTGTGCATGTGCTTATATAGTTATTATATACATCTATATACATACATATTTGCATACACACACACACACATCTATATCTGTATATCATGTGTGTGTATTCTTATTTTTGATATGCTTAATATTAAAAAATCTTTATTTTTTCATATTAAGTATATCTTTCTCTTATTTGATGTCAGTATCAAAATAGTTACTTTCATATATTTTAACCTTGATATCGCATTTTCATTTCTGTTTTTAACTGTGGTATGCAAATTAATTTCAGTGGTGGGCCCTAATGGTATTGGTAAGTCCACTATACTTAAGTTGATTTCAGGGGATCTTCAACCAACCTCAGGAACAGTTTTTCGTTCGGCTAAGGTGAATATGATAAGAGTTACCATTTTTGATTAATGACAATGCTATGCGCATTTTTTTTTTCTAGATTGTAGTACTGTTTATCTGATCGGGTGCTAATTCCCTGCGCAGGTTCGTATTGCTGTATTCAGTCAGCATCACGTGGATGGACTTGACCTCACCTCCAATCCACTTCTATATATGATGCGTTGCTTCCCGGTGAGATCTTATATAGCAATTTATGTTTTTATTTTTTTTTCTAACTTTTTATATTTGTGTGTTCTCAATAGTTTTTTTAAATGCAGTTTACACACTTTGGTATAACTCTAGTTAAATATCGTTCCTTTATGTATATTAGTTTTAAATTTATGATTTTTGGCTACCACAGGGAGTGCCTGAACAAAAGCTTCGAGGCCACTTAGGTTCTTTTGGTGTAACAGGGAATCTGGCACTTCAACCAATGTACACCTTGTCTGGTACGTTCGTTCTTTTATTAACTTTTCACTATTTTATATATGAATCCTCTGGTGGATGTGTGGAGCATACTGCTTTCACTCTCTTAAAACTTTTAATTTGTGGTGCTAAGACCACTTTAAACCACACAGCTTAGGACTCACTGTTGTTAGTGGTGTCTCAGGTGGTCAGAAAAGCAGGGTTGCATTTGCAAAGATAACGTTTAAAAAGCCTCACATTATATTGCTCGATGAGCCGTCAAATCATCTTGTAAGTCGCTATCATTGTTTCCTTTTAATATCCTTCATATTCAAACCTTTAGAATGTTCTTGTGGTTATTATTGAGTTGGCCATTTCTTTGTTGTCCTCCTTTTTATACTATATTAAAACCATTTATATGTCTGCCTCACTTTATCCCACCATCATTGTGCTTGTGGGATATCGCAGGACATTATCATAAACTTTTTCATTATTTATAAACGTGGTGGATCATCAGATTATCAGAATCATCCAATTTGGAGCTTAAATATTTGATTTCCATAATTACCCTTCTTTGAAGTTGGATAAAGAGTCATTTTGTTAGTTTAGTTTTTGCACAAGAAACACCTTTTATTTTATTTTATTGTCGATGTGACCAGGGTTTGGCTAGCCGGGCGGGTCGGGCAACGGGCTGAAATGCGTTTATTTCTTTTTTAGAGATAAAACGTAACCCAATTGACCGGTTGATAAGTAAATGTGCAGAAATTGCCACCTTTAAGTATTATGCTGGTTTACTAGCAACAATTAGACTACTGTAACACATGATCGATGGACCTAATGTTTAACGATATTTGTGTTCAAATGCAGGATTTGGATGCAGTGGAAGCATTAATACAGGGTCTTGTTATCTACCAAGGGGGAGTTCTGATGGTAATTAGATCCTAATTTATTCGAGTTATTTAACCTTTTCATTTTATAAGTCCCATTTATATGACGTGAGACGAGCGAATATGTGATTGTGGGTCGCCCATTAACTTAACGACGGGAGTACCAAAATAATATGAACAAATAAGCACTCAGGTCCTCGCTTTATTTATTTAACATTTTCGTTTTGTGGGTCAAGAATCAAGCTTGGACAATTTAATTTTGGGGGTCTTATTCACATGATATGAAAATAAACACTTGATCTAATACTTTTACAGGTAAGTCACGATGAGCATCTGATTTCGGGTAGTGTTGACCAGTTGTGGGCGGTGTCGGAAGGCAGGGTGACACCTTTTAATGGCACCTTCCAGGATTACAAGAAGAAACTGCAATCTTAGTAACATCCAACACTCGCATAAGAGTATTTTATGCTATATCAGAGCGCCTTTATAACGAGTGTCCTTGCATTTTGTATGTTGTTATAGTAAACAAGACTTGGATGAACAAGCTCATGAAGTTATATGTTTTAAGTTATTATTTTCAAAAGGTGAACATTGTTATGTTACTTGTTCCCCGGGCATTTTTCCTCCCCTGAAAGGCGCAAAATGAATGGGTTTGAGAAGACATCGTTGCTCATCGCTTAGAACCAAATGAACTTCAAAACCGGTTTCACCACTGTGACCGTCGACTATATATATGTTTGTCAAAATTTTTGTGGTTCTAATATCGTTTCTCTAAATTCTTTCTAGGTTCTACTTACCTAGGACATATGATTTAGTGGACTATTTGGTCATTACTATTGAGCAATAATGGCCATGAATTATGTCCATAGGTGCCATAACTAGTTTCATTCATCTTTCCACTTCAATTCCCATCTTAAATTCCTTAATGGCTAATAGACATCTATTCTAGGGGGCACTTATGGGCCGATAATGGAATGTCTGAGTCGAACTCCCGATTATGGCTTTTGAAAACGACAAACAGGTCGGGTTGGCTGATCTGGTTGGACCATCAAACCGTTCAAAACGATTAGGTATGACCCATCTTTTTTAATTTTTTTCAAGAATATTAATTTGTATTTTTTTTAATTTGATCAGATTATTAATGAATATAAAACACACATACTTACATATTCAAAACTATTGAAAAAAATATATAAAAAAAAGTTAAAACCTATGGTTCCGTAGCATAAACTGTCAGCCGACCTGTAAAACCTGGTTTTTCAAACCATACGTCATTACTAGAATAACGAGTATCACCAACGACAAAACTCCGATGAATAGAATCCATTGATAATCACTGATGGATTAGCGACGGAACCCATCAAAATTCCAAAAAGGGAAAACTGTATTACCCTTCCGTAATCACTGATGGATTTCATAACCCGTGAACTTTAGATAATCACTTACAACCACCGACACTAGGATTGGTCGTTGTTTGTGGGAAAGGATTTCCGACAGGTAGGCCGTCGGTAATCCTCGTTATGTTAAGGATAAGATTTCAGATAGGATTCCCGCCTAGGCTTTTCAGTCGGTTGTCGCAACAGGATTCCGTCGATAATTGTTTCTATATATAGTAATCGAAAGCTTACCATAAATGGGATTTTCTTTTCCGTTTGATACATATAACTACAATTTGTTTGTTTTTTGAACAACAAAGAAGATTAAATATATCAATGCCGGAATTGGTGGTGTCGAACTAAAATGCATCATATTTTTCACATGTGTTATACCTCTTACTTTATTTGATATAACTAAAATGTTGGAATTGTTGGTCTCGAACTAAAATGCAATTGATCCGACCGATTTACTTTTTATTTGGATGATCCATGTGTATCTATTTTTATTTCTTTATTTTTAAAAGAATAAATATTTTCATTTGAGTTTTATTATTTCTGTTTGTTTATGGGTTTTTACGTCTCCACTTGTGCAAATATGAACTAATATGGTAAATTTAGGCCTAATTTGTTGGAGATTGATAAACAAAAGTGTTAGGTTTATAAATGCAAAGCATACGAATATGACAAAATTTGTAATCTTGGCACCCTAGTTGGGATAAAGAGAGATCATATATGGATAATATTCTAGTCAAATATGGATCTAGGTGTGTTGTGTGTTGTGTGATTAACATCTTAACTAAAGACAAGTGCACATATGGGCGAAGCTTAGTGAGGGCCCGGGGAGCCCCCGCCCTCCCCCCTCCGATTTTTCGTTCAGCGGTGTTAATTTATACGTATTCGGCCGATTTTTAGCTAAGTAGTGTTAATTTATATGTATTCGGCCAAAAATTTTATAGTTCTTGCCCCCCTATAGGAAAAAAAATCCTGGCCCCCCTTACGTTTTTCTTCATGCTTCGCCACTGAGCGCACATACTTTTGTTAGATTGTATCAATTATGGGTCAAATTTTAGATTATGAGTTCTAAGTTTTAATGAAAAGTTATATGTTTTTAGTTTATTTTTTCCGGTTTAAAAAAAATCTAGGATATATATTGCAATGGTAACATTTTGCCTTACATGTATCAATGAGAATTTATTAGAAATAAAAATTTATCGATTTCATCAATAATTCGTAACCATTTTGATATACAAATTTAGGGGAAACATACATCCGTTAGGAGCAGCTAGAGGTGCACAAACCGGTTTTTTTTTCGGATCAGGACCGATTCGGTTAACGATGGTCAACGGTCGGATCCATTGGAACCGGTTCCGGATCGGATCCGGTTAAGGGAGTGGAGAGTTGGAACCTATTTGGGCCGGACCGGATCGGATTTATGGAACCGGACCGGACAAAAAAAACCGGTTCCACTGGATTTTTTAAAAAAAAAAATTTTTTTAAAATTAACAAAGATACACTATAAAATACATGTTTTATTATTTTTTTTAAGTGATTTAACAATTGTTCATACAAAAAAATTACAAAAAACATAATTGAATCACAAAATATATATTATTTATTATGACTCGTTATTCGTCGTCTACTCGTCTTAGTCTTCGTAACATCGGTTTTCAATCTTCGCTTGAGATACGTTGGACTTCATCATAAGCTTGTTCTTCGTCTGAAAGTGGATTCGTCGCCCCTTGTTCTACTTCGAATTCATGTATTTCTTGTTCAATGTCAAGCTCGCCTTCTAGTTTTGCAACATGTTGTACACGTTTGGCGGCATCCAAATGGTCCTTCAAGCAAATACACATCTCCACAGATTCTGGTGTAAGCCTCGTTCTTCGAATAGATAAAACCCTGCCACTAAGAGAAAAAGCAGATTCCGAAGCTACCGTGGAAGCTTGGACGGTTAGTAGGTCACGGGCCATTGCGGCTAGAACGTGATATTGGGATTCCCTTCCTTGCCACCAACTCAAGATATCAAAGTTTTCAAACTCTTCGGATCTTAGAGTTGAAATAAAGTCGGTTGCTTGATATCTCCCAAGCTCGCTACTTGGTGTGCTTCCACGAGCTCGTTTAGTATTTTCGTTTCTTAAAGTGTTAAATACATTTAGCATCGGGTTCCTTGAACTACTAGAACTTGAACCCGAACCCATTGATTCACGTATGTTTGATGGATCACCACTTTCACTATATTTGCGTAAATAATAATCAAACATATTATTAAAAGCCGAATTTAAATCCCTTATTGCATTTGATTCAAAATTCGGGTCTTCCTCGAACATATTTAAATCATCCTATATTGATCCAATTAATATTTCAACACCGGTTACATTAATCGTTGGGTTTAAGGTGGCCGAACATGTAACAACGGCCGGCATTTCCGAAAAATATTTTTTAAATTTAACTTTCATAGGTTTTACCATTTTTTCAAAAATAGGGCCGTGATATTCAAACTCTTTTAATTTATACATATTAAGTATAATTGTTGAAGTATTAGCGAAGACGTGGGATAATAAACTCCCGATAAACATGTAGTTGCATTTTTAAAAACCTCAAACAAATTAGTTAGTTTCTCGATCATATCCCAACTTATATTATCAATTTTTTGTGAACAACGTTTCTTTTGTACAAGTTCATCATGGAAATGTTTTAAAGTAACTCTTTGCCTTAAGACCGATTCAAACATTTTCCATGTCGAGTTCCATCTAGTAGGTACGTCCCAATTCGGACCTAAAAAGATGGAATCCGTTTGTTGGCACAAGTTTCTATAGTTTATATATCTTTTTTTGCTTGTGCTAAAAACTTCACGTAACATCATTTTAAAATTTTCTTTTACGTCTCTTATTTCTTGGACGTTTAGACCGTCTTGCACAACCAAGTTAATGATGTGTGCAACACATCGACTATGAAAGAAAACACCGTTACAAGGCGGTTCATATTTTATTTTTAATTTTTCCACCGCGTTTGTGTTATTTGAAGCGTTATCAAAAGATATTGCAAATATTTTTGGTTGAATTTTATAAGTTTGAATGACCGAGTCTAAAATATAAAATAAGTTTTCACCGGTATGTGGATATCCAAAATAATCAAACGCAATCGTACGCTTCATCATTTTCCACGACTCCGGTTGAACCCAATGTGCGGTAACGTAAAGGTACGATTCGAGTAAACCATGTGGAGCGGACCAAATGTCCGTTGTTAAGTTAATGCTAGTATTTAAATTTTCAAAACCTAAAATTAATTCTTTTTTAACTCTTTTCCACATTTTTAAACAATCTCTTCTCAAAGTAGAGCGACTTACATTTGTGTAACTCGATTGAAGCGTCTCTTGTATCATCCTCGTCAAGCGCGGATTATCAAAATGATCAAAAGGCAAGCCTTCTTGAATGACGAAATGTGTCATTCTCTCAAGAACCCTCTCGACATTGTATTGTCAAACTCCTCCATCTCTACCAATTTGAGTTTGATCTTCACCTTAAGTGTGTTTTGCGTGACTACCAATATGTTTTCTCAAAGTGCTATTTCCCGCAGCACCCAAAATTTTACCACAACGTTTGCAACGAGCCTTTTGCGAACCGTTCGACATTTCGCATAAATCGAAATAAGCCCATATCTCTTGGTTTCGGGAGCAAGGAAGTACTGTCACCACCGTGACATCGCTAGTAGAACCACCAACCGAATTTTGAGTGCTTGCGGAAGCCATGAGAGCGTTTTTTTTTGGCGTAAAGCGAGCGTTTTTTGCGTTTTGAGAGCGTTTTTTGAGTTTTGAGAGCTAGAATGTTGTGGTGAACTAACTCATATACTCAATATCTATTTATACTAAGTTTCAAGCCTCAAAAACAAAAAAAAATAAAAAAAACGGCCATATTAACGGCTATATAGCCGTTTTTTTAACCCAACGGCTAGAACCGGTTCTATTTTGTCCGAAAAAAACCGGTTCCAAAATGTCCGATTTTTATCCTGTCCGTCAAAAACTCCTAAACCGGTTCTGGATCCGCCGGTTCTGAAAAAATCCGGACCGGTTCCAAAAAAACCGGATCTAGCCGGATCCGGTTTCAAATAATCCATCGAATCGGATTCGGTTCTTTTGAGCACCTCTAGAAGCAGCTAAAAGTAATTATATAAAATATATACTTCAGCCCTCTACCTTTCTAATATTAAAAAATAAAAAATAAAAAATAAAAAAAAAATTCCTTTTTGTTTTTTTTACCGTACTTAAGATCTTTACACTTAGCTGTGCAAATTTTTTTCATACCAATGAATCATTGATTTCACTAATTGTAAACTTAAAAATGGTTGAAGAATAGAAAATACACGTACATGTTTGACTTACTATTATTATTATTATTATTATTAAACAAAACTTAAAATATAGACAAAGTAGTAGTATAGACAAAGTAGTAGTATAATTTTAAAAACATTCAAAAATTTTAGACCATAGGATTTTTTTTACAAGAACAGGGTATTATTCTAAGATGAGGTTAGTAAAGGTCAGACCATAAAAAGCTTTTTCGCACATCATGGCATTAGCGGCTACAAGGTCCCCAAGAATTCAACCACCACCTTATAATACTACTCTGTCCTTAACCTGTCTAAATTCTATTTCAAAACATTTTCAATTTTATACTTTTTTTTTATTTCTTGTTCAAATTATCATGGCATATCAACACTTAAAGATTTAGCCTCTGAAGGAGGCAATCATAGAAAAATTAAATTATGTAATAAGAAGAAGTAATACCAGATTATGGCTTCAGACTTCAAACTGGAAAACTTAATATTAAGAAAGGGTTGTTTACAAGAGAGAGAGAGTTTGAGTTGTACTCCGGGGTGTTTTTTACAATCACAAAGAGTCCCCTTATATAGGCGGGGAAAGAAAAAGAAAACAAATACATAAAAGCCTCATATGGGGCCTACATGACTTAATTGTCAAAAAGAAAACAGTAAAAGCAATTATTTTGCTGTAAGCTGGCAATTTTGATTAGGGAAACTTTTCCTGCAACAGAAACATTTAATAAATTAAAAATAAATCATGATAATATAGTCCAAGGAGTCCATGTAGATCCGGAATTAACCGAATCAGAAGTAGAATTTGTTTAATGGATTTTAAAGAAAAAATAGATTTTAATTCAGGATCTCCTATAAGAAAAGAGATCAATAAAGAATTTCAATTACCCAAATGGGAATTATTTAGAAATTGGTTTTTTAATAATTTTAAAGAAACCGAAGTGCTATTCTTTAAAGATGAATATTATAAGGATTTAATTATAAAAGATGAAATTATACCATTCATTCTTTGGTTTATAGAAAAATACACGGTAAGTATTATTTCTGTTATTGAAAGAGATTTTATTATTCAAGGAGAAAAAATAATTTCTAATGTTTTCCCTCCTACTCAATCTTTTAAAATTGAAAAAGATAATGAGGTAAGGTATTATCAAACCTTTCAAAAATTATTAGAAGGAAACACCTTACCTACCACTATTTCTCATTTAAATGATTCAATTAAACAGCAGAATTATACAAATTTAAATTTGATAATTCTAGGAGAACAGATTCAGGATTTGTCTTCTAAAATGGATAGGATAATATCTTATTTAAAAGGAAAAACAATATCTGCTAAGATAGAAAAAATTGCTACTCCTAGTATACAACTTCCCCCGGAAGTTACTGATTTTAAATTAAAATCAAAAGATAGTCTAGTAGCAACATTGAATGAGACAATGGATGCTTTAAAGGGTCTTAAAATTAGCACTCTGACAGAGTTATCTGAAGACAATTATCATGAGAAAGTTAAAGATCAAATCTCCAAACTTTCAAAATGGGCAGATAGGCCTACACAGAGGAAATATTATTATCCTAGACCTACCCCACAAGACGTTCTTATAGAAGAACAAGAGTATATTGTTAATAACTCTTATAGTGGAAAAATGATCTATGAATGGAACATAGATGGTCAGTCTGAAGGACAAATTTATAATACAGTCCATAAGATGCTTATGTATAGTACAATATGTAAAAATAATAACAATTCGGTCAAAACCATAGCTGGTATGATAATATCTGGTTTTACTGGTCAGTTAAAAGGATGGTGGGACAACTATTTATCCCAACCTGATAAGGATAAAATCCTTGATAGCGTCAAACTAGAAGAAGACGCTAGTACCAGCAATACCGAAAGTAATGCTGTATACACCCTGATAGTAAATATTATAGAACACTTTACTGGAAGATGGTCTGAAGATTCTGAAAATATCAGAACTCTTCTCCAGAACTTAAGATGTAGAACTCTAACATCTTTTAGATGGTATAAGGATACCTTCTTATGTAGAGTTATGGAGCTCCCTGAGGCTAATAGCTCTCATTGGAAATCAAAGTTCATAGATGGACTTTCTCACTTATTTGCAGAAAGAATTAGGAGCAAAATAAGGATAGATGGAGTCATAAATTATGACAGTTATACTTATGGTAAACTCATAGGCACATGTGTCCAGGAAGGCATAAGCCTTTGTAATGAGATAAAACTTAATCAACAGATTAAGAAACATTCTCTAAATGAGAAAAAACAATTAGGAGATTTCTGTGGTCAATTTGGCATAGAAAATAAGTCTGATAAGACTATTGAAGATATTAGGAAAAGAATTTCTTCTCCAAAGAAATATCATAAAAGGAAAAAATATAGGAAAGAAGAAAAACCTTATAAAAAGAAAAAGTATAAGGAAAGAAAAGAATTTCCTAATGATTTTAAAAAAATTATAAAATGCAGAAAATGTGGTAAATTAGGCCACAAGGCAAAAACTTGTTGGGTTCGAAAGAAACTAAACAAGATTGAAGATAGAGATTTAAAAGACAAAATTAATGAAGTCTTATTAAATGAAACTTTTGATACTGATTCTGAACAATCATCCTCAGAAGAGGAAAATCTAAATATTTTAGAATACGAAAGTTTTGATTCTTCTGAATCAGAAGAAAATCATTGTTCAGCAAACTGTAAAAAAGATTGCTGCAAAAACCCTTCTGAAATAACAGAAGATGGACTTTATCAAATTATTTCTCAATTTCAAAATATGAAAATTAATGTTTTGAGTAATGAAATTTTGGATCTCTTAAAAGTAATAAATGATCCTCGATTAAAAGAAAAATTGATTTCTGAATATTCAAATCAACAAAGGCTTGAGGAAACTTCTTCCTCAACTAATCCTCCGCAGGATTTAAAACATTTTTCTCTAGTTGAATTAAAAAGACAACTAGCCCAGAGAAATCAAACTTCTAGACCTGTTAATATACAGGATTTAAAAATTGAAATTGATAATCTAAAAACTGATATTAAAATTCTTCAAAGGGATAATAAAAACCTAGAAGAAAGAATTTTTAAACCGGAGATTCCTCAGATTTTAAACCCTGAAGAAAAACCCCCTAATATTCAAGGAGGATTTTTAGAGAGTATTATGGATATTATAACTACCCAGAAATGGCATATTCAAATAAAACTTCTTATAGAAGATAGTTTTTTTATAACTGTTACAGCACTAGTAGACAGTGGTGCTGATCTAAACTGTGTCCAAGAAGGAATTATTCCGACTAGATATTTTCATAAAACCTCCAACAACTTAACTGCTACAGGAGGAGAAAAATTAAAAATTAATTATAAAATACCACAAGCCTATATTTGTCACGATGAAACCTGTATACCTACTAGTTTTATTCTAGTAAAGAACCTTACTAGTCAAGTAATACTTGGCACCCCTTTTCTAAATAAAATATTTCCTTTAAAGAATATTGATAGTAAAGGAATAACTGGATTCTTACAGAATAGAGAAATATATTTTCCTTTTATTACAAATCCTTTTTCCAGAACTCTAAACAATGTAAAAGATTCTCTTTTACACGCAAAAATAAATCAAATAGATTTCCTACAAAAAGAAGTATTTTCTTTAAACATTCAGGAAAAAATAAATAATCCAAGATTACAAAACAAGATTAAAATGAATAATAATCAATTTACGTTGCAAATATGTGATGACCATCCAAATGCTTTTTGGGATAGAAAGAAACATATTGTTTCTTTACCCTATGAAAATGATTTTAGTGATAGCCAAATCACTACTAAGGCTAGACCTTGTCAGATGAACTCCGAGTATATGGAGTTATGCAAAAAAGAGATAACTTCTCTTCTTGATAAAAACCTAATTAGAAGATCCAAGTCTCCTTGGTCATGTACTGCCTTTTATGTTAATAAACATTCTGAAAAAGAAAGAGGTGTTCCTAGATTAGTTATAAACTATAAACCTCTTAATAAGGTTTTAAAATGGATTAGATATCCTATACCTAATAAAAAAGATTTACTAGATAAATTATATAACACTATAGTATTTTCAAAATTTGATTTAAAGTCTGGATATTGGCAAATTCAGATTAAAGAAGAGGACAGATATAAAACTGCTTTTACTGTCCCTACGGGCCATTATGAATGGAACGTTATGCCTTTTGGTCTAAAAAATGCCCCTTCAGAGTTTCAAAATATTATGAATGATATTTTCATCCCTTATAGTGAATTTATAATTGTCTATATTGATGACATATTAGTCTTTTCAAAAGATATTGAAACTCATTTTAAACATCTTGACATATTCAAAAATATAATAATAAAGAATGACTTAGTAATTTCCAGGCAAAAAATGATGCTTTTTTCAAACTAAGATAAGATTCTTAGGACACAATATTGAAACAGGAAATATTATTCCTATTAATAGAAGTATTGAGTTCGGGTCAAAATTTCCGGATGAAATTTATGACAAAACCCAACTTCAAAGATTCTTAGGAAGTCTGAATTATATTCTCCCCTATTATAAAAACTTAGCAGAAGATACTGCAATATTATATGATAGATTAAAAAAGAATCCCCAGCCATGGTCAGAAGACCATACTAAGACCGTTAAAAAAATTAAGCAAAAGGTTCAAAATCTACCTTGCTTAATGATAACAAACCCAGATTGGGAAAAAATTATTGAAACTGATGCCTCGGATATAGGCTATGGTGGAATCCTGAAACAAGTTTCACCAGTTAATAAACAAGAAAGTTTAGTAAGATTCCATTCAGGAAAATGGAATAATAGCCAGAAAAACTATGCTACTATTGCAAAAGAAATTTTAGCAATAGTAAAATGTGTTTTAAAATTTCAAGATGATTTATATAATAAAAAATTTATTATAAAAACCGATTGCCAAGCAGCTAAGTTTATGTTTGCTAAAGATTTCAAACATGATGTTTCAAAACAAATGTTTGCAAGATGGCAGTCTCATTTAGCTCCTTTTGATTTTGAAATAATTTATAAAAATGGTAGTGATAATAGTCTCCCTGATTTTCTTACCAGAGAATATTTAAATGGCTCATCCTAAAGGTCCAATTAAAAGAGCTCTCCTAGAGATCCAGGAGATGATAGAAGAATACACTCTTCAGATCAATAATTATGAAGTGGCAATAGAGGACATCCTTACTAATAATTTTCTTACTCCGCAAATTAAAAGGAAAATGATTGAAAACTTTAATATTCACATTTCCTATAATAGATTTAAGATTTGTTTATTAAAACAAAAAGAGAAAATCATCTCATGTGGATAAAACTTTCAGATATGGCTCATACAAGAGGACCATTAAAGAAGGTTCTTCTTGAAATTCAAGAAGAAATTGAAGGACGTTCTCTTCAAATAATACGAGAAGAAGAATTTATTAATAGAATACATTCATATTACCCATTTTCTAATTCGAAAATAAAATGGATAATTATTCATAATGCTAAAAAAAGGATTTATTATTTTAAAGAAATAATTTGTTCTTTAAAACAGAAAAAGATAATATTATCTTGTGGATAACTTTTTCTTTTTCAGTAATGATTCCTTGGGAGCAAGGAAAAAGAGGAGGCAGAGGAAGATCTTCTTCCAGAGGTGGAGGAAATAATCCTCATCCAAGGGTTATATCCCAAATTGGAGGACAAAGGCTCATAGCCGAAAATATTGCTTCATCTTCAGGATCTTCGAGATCAGAAGACATTCTTTATAAGGAATTTTTGGCTCACAAAGCCTCTCAAGAAAAGTCTAATAAAGGCTCTTCATCATCAACATCATATGCCAGGACTGTTTCAAATGAAGCCGAAGATGATGTTTCTACCTGGGAAAAAACCCCAGGAAAAGAAGTCATACTTCTTTTAGAAAAGAGAGATGAAAGATGGAAAGAAGATCCATGGCTGTTAATAAACAGATATATGGATACATGATTCTATCCTACTGAGGCTTATAAGCCTAGATATTTCTATGAGCAGATTCTGCTTAAAGAAAAATGCGAAATAGAGCATTATCATCCAGGTCAACCTGAAGTTTATAATTTCAGCAAAATTGTAATCAAACAGATCTTATCTGTTGAAGCTTGGGGAACTTCCCCACTCAAAGAAAGGGAACTCATACATCCCCAAACTAAATCCCCAATTCGTTATAATTATTGGGACTAGAAAAATGCTTTTTATAAAACATTTTTATATGAGAACCCGAAGCATAAGCATTCGTGGTTTATTAAGGTTTGTTCTCATACTTACAGACAGGAAATTCCAGTCTGGTTCTATAACTGGTGGAAAACCTTTGGCCCTACAGTCAATATTCTTCCAGACCTATTTAAAAAGCTTTATAAGCAATGGGCAGAAGTCTCTCCAGCTCTCATAGAGGCACAACAAGAAGATAATTTTATAAATAATCTTCCTGCTCTTCATTTTTATGTTCAATTCAGCATCCCATGGATCTGGAAATGGACTCCTGAGGTTGACCATGACAACCAGAACATCCTATGTATTCAAAGAATCTTCCATACAAAATTTTGGAAGAAGATGACTCTTAATAATATTGATGGCGTTATAGAAAGCCATGACACTATAAAAATGATTGAGAAGACTATTGAAGATTATAAAGAACAAATAAATAGTCTTCCCCATAAAGAGGCTCCTAGTCCATTCAAGCATATTATTAGAAAGATTCAGACTCTTAAAGGTACTGATGAAATCAGTAATAAAGAAATTATGGATTTCTACTTATCTGAAATGAAGAAGGATATGCTAAAAAATTTTAGAAAAGAAGGAGCATCTCCTTCCACAATGTCCACCTCCTCACAAGCCGGAGAAGATGAAGAAAATATTCTCACAGTAGAAGATGAAGATAATATTCTTACAGAAGAGGCTCAGTCTATCAATAATGACGACCCAATTGATGAAGACTACATCAACAATGTTCTAATAGAATACAAAAAATATTTCTAACCAGAAGAATCTTTCAGAAAAACAAAAGTCCAAGAAACAATAGGCTCACAGCCACGTGAAAAAAGATGCCAAAAATATTTTGGCCGACAAGATAATTTGCTCTGGAATCAAAATTGCCAGCTGACAGCAAAATAATTGCTTTTACTGTTTTCTTTTTGACAATTAAGTCATGTAGGCCCCATATGAGGCTTTTATGTATTTGTTTTCTTTCTCTTTCCCCGCCTATATAAGGGGACTCTTTGTGATTGTAAAAAACACCCCGGAGTACAACTCCAACTCTCTCTCTCTCTTGTAAACAACCCTTTCTTAATATTAAGTTTTCCAGTTAGAAGTTTGAAGTCTGAAGCCATAATCTGGTATTACTTCTTCTTATTACATATTTTAATTTTTATATGATTGCCTCCTTCAGAGGCTAAATCTTTAAGTGTTGATATGCCATGATAATTTGAATAAGAGATAAAAAAAAAGTATAAAATTGAAAATGTCTTGAAATATAATTTAGACAGGTTAAGGACAGAGTAGTATTATAAGGTGGTGGTTGAATTCTTGGGGACCTTGTAGCCGCTAATGCCATGATGTGCGAAAAGGCTTTTTATGGTCTGACCTTTACTAACCTCATCTTAGAATAATACCCTGTTCTTGTAAAAAAATCCTATAGTCTAAAATTTTTAAATGTTTTTAAAATTATACTACTACTTTGTCTATACTACTACTTTGTCTATATTTTATTTTATATTTTAAGTTTTGTTTAAAGATTATTTTATATTTTAAGTTTTGTTTAAAGATTCTGAAAATATTATTTTATTTTTACTTAATCTAGTTTTTGGGGGTAGGGTTGGAGGGATTTAGGTTTTTGGGGGATGAGGGTGGGAGGATTTAGGTTTTTGGGGGTGGGTAGGTTTAGGTTTTTTTTTTGGGGGAGGGGTTTGGAATTTAGGTTTTTTTTAGGGTGGGGTAGGGTGGAGGTGGGGTAGTTAGGTTTTTAGGTTTAGCTTTAGGGTTTAGCTTTTAAAGTTTAGTTTTAAGGGTTTAGCTCTAGACTTTCTTTCGACGAGCCGGTTCCAACGCCGCTAGAATTAGTTCAATCGGAGTTCGTTTGACCCAGTTTCTTAGGTTTCTTAACGAAAATTCATTTCTTAGCGGAACCTTCCCATATATATATATATATATTATTGCTATATTTAAAAAAGCACCACTATTAAAAACGTTTATACATTATTGATTATAATCATGTGTCTAAAGTAGTTACAACGATAAGTCTAAGTTGTCAAATTACAATAGCACGTCTAGACTAGTATAACGATGCGTCTAAAACAACTTGTAATTAAATAGACGCAAATGACCTCACCAAAAATACACGTATCGCATCCTACATCCCTATTACGTTTCACATGGAAGAATCACTTATTATATAAAACATATGAAAAGCCTAAAACCACCACCCCACCCCCTAAAAACCTAAATCCCCTACCCCCACAAAAAAAAAAACCTAAACCATAAAACTTAAACCCTCAAAGCTAAACCATAAAGCTAAAACTCTAAAATTTAAACGTAAAATCTAAACCTTTAAAGCTAAACCCTAAAAGCTAATATGTTAGAGTTCGACGAGACGGTTCCAACGCCGCTGAAATTAGCTCAATCGGAGTTCGTTTGATATCGTTTCTTAATGTTTTTGTCATTTCTTAGATTTTTTAACGAAAAACTAATTATTATTTGATCTCCCCTATATATATATATATATATATTAGTGTAAAACTAGGTTATATACACATGTATTACATGAGGTTGTTTTATAAAAAAATGAAAGTATAATACGTACAAAAATTTAAAGTAATGTGTAAAATAGAAATTATATAATTTTAGAATGTGTACACAAATTTACATAAATGAAGTATTTTTATTACGTACATCAATAAAAAGATGAAAGTAGAATTAAAATTCATAAATTTCTAAATAATTATTTGTACACGACATTTGTTGTTTTGTTTATAATTTTATCGTCTTTATCAACTATCAATTGTTTAAATCCATCCCTGTCTTTAAATATATATATATACACACACACGTATATGTACATTTATAAAACTAAAACAATAAATAAAATTCTTCGTTTCCTTAATTAAGTAGTAATTAGAAATCAAATTTTATATTATGTAAAAAAAACATTAACATAATTAGATTTTAAAATTCAAACTTACTTAAAATAGAAAAAATTGAATAATTTTGATGAAAAAAAATATGATGATGACAAGTGGCATTCTTTGAAATCGTTTATTAGAATAAAGATCGTATGAAAGAAAAAAGAGGGTTTGCTTAATCACATATCATAACAAAATTGTTGATGTGATTTATGTAATCCAATTCCCATATATTATGAGTTTTGGGGCCACTTACAAAGAATGGCAAATCATTGAATACGAATAGCATTGAATGATTCCACTTCGATGGTATTATTGATTTAGATTAGGAGATAATGGTTTAGTGGAAATCATAAACGCCAAGAATCTTAATATTTTTAATTCTAATATGTATTTAGCGCCATTTGTTTTTATATAATTAAATAATATTTATATAATATGCAAACCTTTAAGTTTAAAAATGAAATTTAGGGTTTAAAAAGTCTAGATTATGATTTTGAGAGCTTTTTAAAACAATACATTTTCTTGATTCTTTGATTTTAATAAAGGGCCGCATTAGTCAAATCTAGTTGGCTACTAAAAGTAACTATATAGCTCATATGATAGAGAAAGCCTTTAAAAAAAACATATGATAGAGAAAGGAAGCATTAAACCTAATTAAGTAGTAGCTTTTGGGATTTCAAGATCTTAGGTGTGGTTAAGTGGGGTTTTGCATCCAAACACAAGACAAATCCTAATGACACCAGCACACATATAGAAAGTTTTAAATACAAATGGTTTATTTCGTACGAAGCGTATGAAGGGATAGCAGCGCGACGCGTGTTACTTTTATTTTTTAGTGAGAGTGATATTTTTGTCACTTTACAAATTATTAATTATACATGCGTAATTAATTAAAAATGCGTTATAATTTCACATTAGCTATAAACATACAAGCGTAATAAACCCCAGTCTTGCGTGATTGCATATGCATGATTACTAGACATACATATATATATATATATATATATATATATATATATATATATATATATATATACATATACGTAATAAACCTAAGACTTGTGTGATTACATATGTTAACTAGCATAATAAACCTCAGACTTGCGTGATTACATATGTGTAATAAACCTCATACAAATTAACATGCGTGATCACATATGCGTAATCAACATGCGTAATTCACATATTACAAATCACTTGAATTCACATATTACAAATCAAGATGCGTAATTCACTTGAATTCACATATTACAAATCAACATGCGTAATCACGCATAGGTTAATTACGCATATGTAATCACGCATATATATACTTGCGTGATTACATATATATACTTGAATTCACATACTTGCGTGATTACTTATATATACTATGCCATATGATTACATATACATACTTGAATTCACATACTTGCGTGATAAGGGTGAACATGATTACATACTTGAATTTGATATGTCAAATCAGGGTGAACGTGATTTTAGGGTTTGATTTATACGTTTTTATCACATAAGGGTGAAGGTGAGTTCAGGTAGTCGCCGGTGTTTTTACAGAGATTGTTTTTTTACGCATGTTGTTAGAAATTGACTTTAATACCCTTTTTTACCTAGATGCTCGTTTATTTTTTTTCATTCTATTTACATCTATGCCACCGCGTTTTTTAAGCCCTAGATTTAATCAAATCTACGGGTAGGAAGCCTTCATACACTTCGTATGCTAAGAACCCTTTGTAGGATAACCGCCCTATATATATATATATATATATATATATATATATATATATATATATATATATATATATATATATATATATATATATATATATATATTAGATTCAAGTAAAACGACTCAAAGGCCTAAAAAGGATGAGAGATTAATCAATAACTATGATGAATGGCTGTCACGTGGACTCTGAAATGAACGATACGTGCGCGCGCACACACACACACATATATATAGGGGTGAGTTCACTAGAAAACTCATTTTCCTGAGAAAACCAAAAAACTCCTCATTAAAGGAGCTGCATATGTGTAGTACACCCCCCACCCCACCCCCACCTAAAAACCTAAACCCCCACCCCACCCCCACCCAAAAACCTAAACCCACCCCACCCACCCACCCCACTTACCCCCCCACCCACCCCCTAAGAACCTAAACCCCCCACCCACCCCCCCCCCCCCTAAAAAAAAACTAACCTAAAAGCTAAACTAAACCCAAAAAACCACCCCAAAAGCTAACTATGCTACACATATGTAGCAAAACGCTAATTTTTTTTTGAAAGAGGACGACGTGGGGAACAAGATCTTTGAAGCGGTTTTTTAGTTTTTGATTTATATTTTGAGTTATGATTTTTTATTATTTTTTTACCTTTAATAAATAGGTTTTTGGTTTTCTCATGAATAATGAGTTTTCTTATGATTATTTTCCTATATATATTACTTGTGGGCACATGTTTAATGCTGAATCGATTTGAAGTATTGAACTACGAGAAGCATATTAGATATATCGGAGGAAATAAAGAGATGAGGTTATAGGGCTATATATACAACCACCTTGTGTATCTTAATTAAAGTAATACACACGTTTTATGTGGTTCTAACTTTAAATTTGATTTAGTATTACAAGGTTTAATATATATATATATATATATATATATATATGTCACTACTATAAAACTGAGTATCATCGACCAAAGATTACTGACGACCTTTATCCGTTGGTAATTTCTGACGGATCGCAGACTGGCCTCTCAAAGTCCCGCAAGAGAAAAGAAAAAAATAAAAAACTATAATTATCCGTCAGTATTCCCCTAGTAATTACCAACATATAATGATGGGCGACTAAAACCATGGGAAAAAGGGTATCAACGAACATCACTGATAATCGGGGTCTGTTGGTAATTACCAACAGATTACCGAGGGACAACCGTTATTAAAGTTGAAGATAAGATTCTTGTTAAGATTTTGTCTCATGCTTTGTCAGGATTCTTCAGTGGGAATGTATTTCCCATGGATTATCCGTTAGTGAAAATAAGAATAAGATTCTCACCGGTATTTTTAGAAAAGATTCCCGCTCTGCTTTTCAGGTATTGCCGGTGTGATTGGATTTATGATGGGTGATCAATCACTAACCATCTCAAACTTTCACTATAAATATTGCACAAATCTCTTTGTTTTCAAACACATTCCATCGTTTTTAAATGTTTGAACCTCTTGATATGTATTCTTCGTTGAATACCAATACGGCAATACATACTCTGCATACCATACTATTAGTTAAAATAAATGATTTTAGAAGTTAAATATGACACATGGGCCGATGGGCATTAGATCCATCATCTGAGCTAATACGGTGTTAGTTAGTTTATTGGAATTGGTGGTCTAGGAACTTCAATAAGGACCATTGGCATACGTTCCACTCTAACTCTGCACAAACTCCTTTGTTGACCAGTTTTTCGATTAAATTGGAGTTGGGAATTGACGTGATAAGTCAATAAGATTCCCCAACTCTTAGATTAGGAGCCAAACTTATTTCAAGAAATGGTTTTTCATGTGTGCATGATTATCCCATGTGCAAACATTTCTTATATTTTAGATTAATAACATTTTCTGTCTTAATCTCTATGATCTGGAAATGTAACGTGGTATAAAAATATTTGTATTTTATCTTAATGTAAGATCCGAAAATATAATGTAGTACAAACCAGATGTGACGGTACATTCAGATGATGGTCAGACTTGGTAGCCTTTCGACTCAAACTTTCTTAGCTTTGAGGAAGAGGTCTGAAACGTTCGCCTTGGGTTACATACTGAAGACTTTAATATGAATAGTTCCAATTCAAATCCTTACTCATTTTGACCAGTCTTTATTACCGTCTATAATTTACCTCCTTGGATGGCTTTGAAATATTTATATGTTTATGTCGTGTTAGTCATTCCTGCAAAAAGTGCCCCAAACAGAATTTGGATGTGTTTCTCAGGCCGTTAAAAGATGAGTTGAAAGACTTATATTAGTATGATGTTCTTACATATGATGCTTACCGTAAGAATAATTTCACAATGAAAGTAATACTACCATGGATTTCAACGACTTGCTTACCTTTACAATGTTATTTGGTTGGAGTACACATAGCTGATTAGCATGCCTATATTGTATGGGTGATGTAGATTTATTTCACTCACAAAATGGAGGGAAAACTTGTTGGTTTGATTGTCATCGGAGATGGTTACCTACACGACACAAATTCTGCACTAACAAGAAAAGCTTTCTTTATGGAATTGATGTGACAAAAATAGTCCACCATCAGTGTTAATCGATGAACAAATTTGGGAGGAGATTTGTGGTTGTCCAACAATTTATGAAGGAAATCCATACCGATAAAAATAAAAATATTTTGGGGTTCGGAATAACCCATAATTGGGTAAAGAGAAGTATCTTTTGGAAGCTCCCGTACTAGAAGACGTGGTTAATCTGTCCCAACCTAGATGTCTTGCACATTGAGAAGAATGTATTTAACAATCTTTTTAACACAATGATGGACATATTCAAAACAGAAGATGTAGATGCATACGGCTCACAACCGGATATGAACATTTTCACGGCTAACAACGAGCAAAACCAAAAGCATCGTGTACATTGAGCAAACAACACGTGAATTTGTCTATGAATGTTGAATAAGTTGAAATTTCCAGACGGATATACTTAGGGCTGTAAACGAACCGAACGAAGCCTTGTTCGTGTTCGTTCGTTAAGCATTGAACTTGTTCACGAACACTAACCGAACGAAATTTCATGTTCGTGTTCGTTCGTTAAGGAAATGGATTTGTTCACGAACGGATTACCAAACGTATTTGTTAAAATTTTTGTTCCCAGGAAGGTATGTTTCGGTCTATGAGATGATGACTTTTGCTAAAGATTTGGACGTTCCAAAACGAATGAAAAAGGCGATACATGGAATATTCTTAATGACGTGTTGGAGATTGTGGCTGAACTGACACAAAAAGGTGTTCTTATGAGCTAACTCGACAAGCTACAAGATGATAGAAGACATAAAGGAAACGCCTTAAGAAGAGAGCACACGAGACCATGGGAGAAATAGGGTAGTTTTTCTTGAATTGGATTCTTGATGTAAGTTGGTGTCATGGTATTATATGGTGTTCTGTTGTTTTTTTTTCCAATTGCTTCTCCCGTGTATCTTTTTGCCTTTCTTACCGTCTTGTTAAGATTTGGCTATTTTTATTGTAGTTTCATTTGTCGTTCTATAAAAAAAGATAGGTGTTTATACCACCCCACCTCAAAGGCATCCCTCTGTCAATTAGTTTTACCAAACAATAGAAACTGCCCAAAATTTCTTATGTTCCTCTTGAATAGTTTAACTTTACATCGCCATAAAGATCGGATATAGGTTAACTTGACTTGCTAACTGACGCATTATGAGCTAATAAAGATATTTTCATGACAACTTGCTCCATAGAGGATCACTAGCTTTGTTCATTTTGGTTACAATTATGTGTTACAAATTAACAGAAACCAAACACATCAATAATTAAAACCCTTGTCAAAACTGATGTGAAATCCCACTGAAAATAAATAAGATCTTTGCAAAAGGTGCTATTTATCTTTATGACTTGGTGATGATACAAACACTCCAATTAACCATAACTATCTGACTACATGTCAAAGATTTCATGAAAAATCACCGACCTCCCCGTCTTCAAGTTCCTCTTGACCGCCATTTTTACAACGAGAATCTCTCTTGTGTTTCTTATGCTTACTTTCATTATCAGATTCAGGTGAATATGCATGCTGCAAATTGAAATGCAGTGTAATAAACAAGTTATTTTAAAATGTTTAGATAAAATAAAACAGAAATATACAAAAATCTTAATGAACATCTTAAACAAACGAAAATGAACAAACATAAACGAACGTAAATGAACGAACGTTCACAAACACAATTGAACGAACGAGGCCTCTGTTCATGTTCGTTCATTTAGTTAATCGAACGAAATTTCTTGTTCATGTTTGTTCATTTATTAAACGAACGAACGTAAACGAACTTCCCGCCGAACGGTTCATGAACTGTTCGTTGAACGTTCAGTTCGTTTACAGCCCTAGATATACTTCAAATATAGGGTGTGTAAACCTTGAAGATAATAGCTTTTATAACTTTAAGATTCATGATTACCATGTTTTTATAAGGGGTGAGCATCGGGCTTTGACTGAACAAACCCAGATCAGACCAGATCGGGACTGAGACTGTTAAAGGGGTAAATTGGGGACCAAGTAAAGGACCATTAGTAGATGGGTCGGTCCGAGGCTTTATCAAGCCGGTCTCGGGCTTTAGCATTCAAGCCCGTTTAATTGAATATATATAAAAATTTGGATCCAAGACTCACAGTTGAAAACCCAATTGTATTAATGAACAGATTTTGAATATTGAAAAAAAAAACTTCGTTAGTTCAAATAAACTAAAATAAAAAAGCAATCAAGACAAGTTGAAAAAGTTTGGTTTCTTCATAGATAAAATATCAATCGTACTAAAATAAACAAGAAACTAAATAGAGGATAATTGGATATTATTATGGTAACAAAAAGAAATAGTTTCCGACTACTTAAATCATATTCGTAGTTACAGATTAAAGTAAATGACCTTCCTCTATGTAAGGCCTCAAACCGAGCATCCTACAGTTGATTCTTATTACTGGGTATTCTCATGAATATACTCGTTTTATTAATCAAACATACATCGGAAGTCTTTCAAGAATGATAATCCTTGTTATCAAACGTTATCGTTATTAACCTTACCTTACGAATGCCCGCACACCAAATCCGAGTAGCACCGCTCCCAAGCCAAGATACGTCGACCCCAAAGTTCACCTGCACAACAACTAACGTACATACAAAGTCAGTTATGTTGAGTGAGTTCTAATAGTTTAATTTAAAGGAAAACCATCTCGTCTCAATTATTATTTATCTCCATTCAGGATCCTTTGGTCCTTGTAAAACAGTTTATAAATTATTATTATATAGATAAGCCATGTTATCTTATGATACCCCCAAAAGGGTCACCACCCAAGACTCTTCCCACCAATGTAACCCAACAAACCTCACCGATTGGATAAATTTTACTACGCTAATCACTCGTAATCTACACCTCGTATTAACCCAAAAACCTGATTAATACAACCAATCCCCAGACATAGACTCACTCAGCCTTAACCAAGACCATCACAAGTCAATTGACACGACAGTTGCAAACATCACATCACAAACCCGACACAACGATCAATCTAACTCTGCTCACCGCATTAATATCGTCTACACATGGCATTAATATCACCCCATGCACAATAACTATAACCCATCATGTAAGGCCCCAAACCGAGCACCCTACAGTTGGTTCTCATTACGGGTTATCCCATCGAAAGTACTCATTTTAGATATATTAAACTACAGCGGAAGTCTTTCTAAAAATATTAATTACTATTTAATGTCATTAAGTTACCTCACGAATGCACGCGCACCAACCCGAGTAGCCCCGCTCCCAAGCCAAGGTACCTTGTCTAGCAAATTCACCTGCAAAACAATCTAACGTACATACAAAGTCAGCTACGCGAGTGAGTTCTAATAGTTTAATTTAATTAAAAGCCCACTCGTCTCAAAAGTTATTTAAACTTTACTCAGGACCCACGGTCCTTATAAATTAGATCCATAATTCATTAACCATTAGGTAACCACTGTTATCACCCGATATCCCATAATAACTCGTCACCCATGACTTATCCCATAATAATAATCCCGCAGTCTCATTGACATAGGTCGGACTTGCTACTCCAATAACTCATGCTCATGTACACATATTAACTCGACACTTGGTTAACACAACAAATCCCTAACATCAACTTACTCAGCCTTGACCAAGGCTCTTACAAATCGACTGACATAACAGTTGTAAACACTACATCACAATCCTGACACAACGGTCAATCTAACTCTACTCACCACAATAATACAATCTCATGCACAATAAATATAACTCAACGCTTGTATGCAATTTAACACAAATATATAAGCACACAAGCACATACCTCATTACTGCACCCTCGTCAGGGCGTTCCACACACCCCGAGCTCATCACTAAACTGCTCAAAGTTCGTCACCTTTGGTGACCTCCCGAGGAACTTAGTCCCCCACAATCCCGTTTGCCGTGTCACACAGACAACAATGCAAACACAATACCCGCCGTGTCACGAGGACAACGACACAATACACACAACACATATATAAACACATAACATTATACTTTATGTATATGACTCGTTAACTGCACCTGAACTTCACACAAAGCACTAGGGTAAGATATCATGCACGTATTCATAAGCGTTTAGCTTATATCCCGACTCACCCCGACTACTCGTAACACAATACCCTACTAACATAGCAACACACATACAATTTCTATGCCTCGTGATCTAAGCACATACCACGTACTTGCACACCCTGTAACACCTTCTAGTCATACTCGTATGACTCTTTAAACACAATCCCGACTCACCCTAATAGGTCACTATACGACCCACGACCATATACCCATCTTTAACCTACACATTCAAAGGACAACACATAGTCTCTTTGCCCCATATTTGTTTACTTAACTTCATAAACTCATCGTGTTATACCCCAAAAGTCTTTACATATTTAACGTAACAAAACACGTCTTGAAAGTATGTACGATACCCCAAAACAATAAAATATTTAAAAAGAGGGGGATTAGAAACTCAATGGTTGCGAAGAATCCAGGTCCTTGCTCTGCAACCCGTACACACTTGAAACTCAAACCTGTCAAACATACGATCCAAGATCAGAATACGTTCAATCCGCACGTCGAATAACGCATACATAAAATAAAAACCCCGACACTCGTCTCGTATTCCTGAACCGGGTTCCTTGCATGCATGCGTGCGTACCATGCAAACCCTAATCCAGCAAAACACATACGCTCGAAGCGGGTCTCCACGTACGCGCGTAAACCGCCATGCAACAACCATAATTAGGTTTTACACGTCCCTATTCTCTTTCCCGTCCATTGCCATAAACCATCACCACCGAGTCTCTCTAGCTGGATCCAAACCCAAGCGGGTCAACGCCACACACCACTTCACTCCCGCGTCCGCCCGTAGCTGACCAACATGCTGCCGCCGTGCAACCACAGCCGTCGCCGGACCTCGCCCCGCCTCCGTAGCCACTTAACACTCACCGGAACCACCATCTAGGCCATCGTCGGCCATGCCGTGGGCAATACAGCCCTACCCGTTGCCCTATGATCATTCCCGTGTGCCACCCGTCATAACCACCTTCACTCGTCACTCCCCCTTCTCCGTTCCCGTCACTAGCCGAGACCGTCACTCAAAACCCTAGCCGGGTTCCCCTGCAGAAAACGTGATCAAGAGACTAAGACGAGAACTACGAGAGGTTTACCTTGCGTGACGAGAGGTCCTCTCCCGCTTGATGCCGCCGCAAAACCACCACCGTGCTCCGCCTCCCTTCCCGGCGATTCTCTCTCTCTCTCGGACTCCTTCTGCCGTCAAACACACCTAGGCCGAATGGCCTAGGGTTTTGCGTAAAGATGGATTATAAGCCTTCCATTGTTTCGTATCGGGTCCCTCCTATATCACTTAACACGTTTTCATCTCGAATCTTTGCAATAACAGCTAACCGGGTCCCCGTACTATTCCTCACTGCTTATTTCTATCTTGAACTGCTCAATAATCGACTAACACGAGTCTATTACGGTAATCAAACATACCTCCTTCAGCTAACTCTACCCACTACTTTAATAGATACTGAATCGGGTCGTCCACCATCCCGGATAGTAAGCTTAAATATTTCTGGGATGTTACTAGTCTAACCCCCTTAAAAGAGGATTCGTTCTCGAATGCTGCGTCGGTACAACCAACCTGACATAACCTTCCGTTCTCATTCATGCACCAAATCCATTTGGTGACCAACACTGACTTATACACTTACTAAACTGTTTCCTTGTTTAGCAATTCGACCACCATTCTAGGGGTTCAAAGAAGTCTTCTTCATTGCTCTCTTTAAACCTTGGGGTTTTGTAGGTTTCGCCTACACATTTCCCCATCCTTCGTTCTCCCGCCATAAGTTAAATGACTGAATTCCCAACTTTTGTTATCCCGACACTTGCTAAAAGCTTCCTTTTGTGATTGCTTTAACTACTCACCCTTTTCACGAAGGTTTTATTATTACCACCCTTGACAGTACCTTTTGTTCCTAATGTTCTTAAAAATATTGCACGTATCTTCTCTAGTACCACGTAGCACAACACTGCCAGTTATACGCTCCCTTGTCACATTTCATTCTAGTTTACGGGCATTATTGCCCTTTGTCTCTTGTATAATTTAAATGATTCCGTCATTCCAACAATTATCCTCCCAAGTAGGTCCTTGTCCTTCACAGACAGAGTAATAGATGCTTTACTACCACGTACCCATCATGCTCCCCTCTTATACTCAAATTACCATCTAGCAATAATTTCTCAAACACTAGCCCATTGCCTTACCCATACGGGCATTACTAATGTCTTTCTCTGATGATCTTCAGGAGCTCGTGCAAAGCTACCCTGGTCTCCACTAAATTTCTTTATCATAGTATCTCTTCATTTCATTCTCACGCGTCCAACACGCCCCTTAAGTACGCACATTCACCACTAGGGTCATCTTCCCCAGCTCTCGATGTCTCTCAAAAGCTCACTTACTTCCGTCCCGTCTATCTTGACAGCCAAACACATGCTTCTCTAGAATGCTCCATAAGAGCTCACTTTAAGCTAACCTTACATTTGCCAGTGTAGGCATCTCCTTCCTAGTCACTTTTGTGCAATCCTGCACTTACCCTTCCTGTGTTTCACTTTCCTCTATGTTGCCCTACCATTGCCATGCGGTCACTGACCGCATCTCATATGTCCTGTACGAACATGAAGTTCGTCTGCTCACCAGCCTCAACTATCCGTAGCCTCTTCTAGGGAAAGCATCCCTATTTCTCTGGTCTCTCACCTCGACTGAACTCTTCACATGGAACGGGTTCCATAAAGACTCTTTCGTCACTTTGCTAACTCCGTGTTGAAATCTTCAGCGTCCTCACCTTGATCTCATCATAAACATATCTTGGTCAAACGTCCACGTAACGCTTTCCTCTTCTACTCTCACAGCTTCGCCCATTGGCTTCGTGCTTCGAATTCCCGAGATATAAGCATAGGCATCTCATAAGAGCACCTTACTGGTTGCTTAGAAAGACATCACAACTTCTTGCATCACCTCGACGTATCAGCATCGAGAAAATGCCAAGATAGAAATTCTATACTTGAGCACCCTGACCAGCCGTCCTATGCACGACCTAGCGTGTATTACAAGGACACACATAACTACCGAACACACAACGTTCTACACATGTACTAGTAACTCACCCTTCTAACTCACACAAAGTGCACATACACAACTAGCTAGATCTGAGTAAATCTACGTGCATACAATATGACCTCGTCACCTATAGACACACAAGTATACCATGTTGTCTGGCCCAAAGGCACAAGCAACACGATCTCCCGTTTACACTTGATCTCCCGCCACGATTATTAAGTACGTGACACAAATAACTCATACTCATAAGCAACTCAATTAACGACATACAAGTTTATTCACAAAACTCTCTCATGTCCTTAAGCATCAAAACATTTACCTTGCGAAACTCTATGCCTTAAGATATAAAGACATTCAATATCATAGTAAGGCTAAACACCCCCCTTACACTTCCCACATCACCTAAGCATAACACATAGGTGACACTATCTTAAGACCGTAGACACATACAAATAATCAAAACTCAAGTCTACATCGATCTATTCATACAGTCCAATCAACCAAGCTCTAGCGTCACATCAAAGATTACATTTAGCATGAACTCACGTTGTTCAACAGGTAATCACATCATCACACATAATTAACACTGCACCACCAATAACAAGTTATCACACATGCGACTATCATTAACTACGTTTTAAACCATCCCATGGTAAGATTCACTGTCAAGGTTAAAATCAAGAAATTGAAAAACCAAGAACACATGTTTCGTCTCAAAAGTGCCTGACAGCCATTACTTAAAATGCTTTAGTCCTCTCGTGGTAATCGTTACTGCTCTAGTCATCGAACAAGTCAAAGTTATCCCCCACTTGCTCCTCATCATCGGATTCCTCCAACCATCCATTTCCTGATTCTGCGTAGCGTCTCGAAGGCTGACTTCTGACTACAAATACATTTCTTCCTCTCCAACCGCCTCTCCTGTAAAGGAGCTACTGAGTCCATCTCCCGTAGTTGCCCTGGTAGTACTGGGAACATTAGGCGCAAGAAGCGCCAAGATCACTTCATGTGCTGATAGCTCCTACTCATCCTCAGTCGTCGGTGAAACCACCGTCAATGGTACCGGTGCTAAGACTCGTCTCCCTCTAAAGATAACCGTGCGAACGGCACCCAAACGTCTAGCCCGCCGCTCTGTCAACCTTCCGATAAGAGCTCCTCGCCTGACCCATCTAGTCCGAATCATCATGGCCATCAGTACGTGCACAAAATAGAATGGTGGAGTGATTACTATGGGTGTCAAATTCAGAATATGAGAGTAATCATAGACTGCCAAATCACGGTGATCAAATGCAATTTGGTGGTCCACATTACTACTCGGATTCTAAACCTTCCCCATCATATTCACACTAGCTTTCTATCTTTCATACACCCCGGATGCACATGCATCCCACACAACTCACATAGAACCGCACAATAATCTTGCAATTCATCAAATTTCTCATAACTTCACACCATCCAAGGTTAAACACAAAATCACTAAATTTATCGACACACCAAACTATCTCACATAATTACAATTAATGTTACTCTGCATTACTCAATTCAAAACATAATCTCCCTTAACCACACCACACAACTTCACATAGTTCTACATACTACTACAACACATAGCACATATCATGATCCCACACGGAACCATAAATCACTTACTCACACCAACTGGTTTACCTAGTGTAACACAACACAAACGGTAATTAATAATTACTGCTCAACTCGAAAGACGTACCTCTTGGCTCGCGGTTACTCATGGTGGCATTCGTTTCACCCTTGTCCCATTTTCAGTTTAAGTTAAGGCATTTTATTTGTTAAAAAACACCAGTTTTCTCTTATACCACGGCTCTGATACCAACTTGTAAGACCCCAAACCGAGCACCCTACAGTTGGTTCTCAATACGGGTTATCCCCTCGAAAGTACCCATTTTAGATATATTAAACAACAGCGGAAGTCTTTCTAAAAATATTAATTACTATTTAATGTCATTAAGTTACCTCACGAATGCCCGCGCACCAACCCGAGTAGCCCCGCTCCCAAGCCAAGGTACCTTGTCTAGCAAACTCACCTGCAAAAAAATCTAACGTACACACAAAGTTAGCTACGTTGATTGAGTTCTAATAGTTTAATTTAATTAAAAGCCAAGTCATCTCAAAAGTTATTTAAACTTTACTCAGGACCCACGATCCTTATAAATTAGATCCACAATTCATTAACCATTAGATAACCCATGTTATCCCCCGATATCCCATAATAACTCGTCACCCATGACTCATCCCATAATAATAATCTCGTAGTCTCATTGACATAGGTCGGACTTGCTACACTAATAACTCATGCTCATGTACACGTATTAACTCGATACTTGGTTAACCCAACAAATCCCTAACATCAACTTACTCAGCCTTGACCAAGGCTGTCACACCCCCGATTTCAACTAACGGAGTTTTACCGTTTTGGGAAGTGACAAACCAGGATCTCAGACACTAATCACATTGAACGACTCTACATGGGACATAAGTGTAATATAATCAAAGTTCAGAGTTTAAATGCGGAAGCGTAAAGAAAATAAATGCGCAAAATACACGCGCCCCAAAAAGAAAGTCCAAACGTCCAAGTCCAAACAATAATAAAAAGAAAACAATTAAAGTAGCAAGACATCAATAAATCAGAAGCATCCCATGCATGATCCTAGTTGTGCACCTGTGTCTTAACTTAGCAACCTGAGAAAACATGTAAGTAAAAATGTCAACACGAGGTTGGTGAGTTCACAGGTTTCAATATATAAATAAACGTTTACCAGATTTGTTGTACAACCAACATATATATACCAATGAGTAGCTAACCCATGTTCATGTTTGCTATTACGCTCGCAACCGTAAACTGACTGTTTGTATTGCCTCTCGCCAGGTCTATCAACCATGGTGCACGTTTAGGTCAATATTGCACCCGTTCATATCCAATCGAGTTAGCGCGACTAACGCGGGTGAGGTTTGTCAAACCCAGTAGTACTACCCAACATACCTCGCTATATTCATATTTAAACGGTTCGATGTGAGGACTTTCATGATAGAGTTTACGCATAGTCATAACAAGTGATATAAAATGAAGTACAAAAATCAAAAAGAGTTTGCATCATGTTTTCTCCCCCGGTTTAAAAGCAGTAAAAAGGGGCCGTGAATACTCACCTGAGCTTGAGTAGAGATTTGGATCACACAAGTACGAGATTAAAATCTCAAGCAATAGCCTGACACGGTTCACGAATGCCCTAGAATCATACACATAACAATTAGAGATAAGAATGGGAATATGTGACGACAACGCGGGAGATTGAACGTCCTAAAGAAACTCTCTAATGATCCAGAGTAGACAAGAGCGTCCACGGAAATAAGAATTCTTGGATTAGGATATATACGATACGTGACGAAAAACAATAATTATAAAAATTATTAAATACATTTAATCGTCTCCGTCATTAAGTATTGATCTAGAAAATAATATTATTATATTATCTTTAAACTCGCAACATGATAACTATTTATGTTATAAAAAATAATAATGTATTATTTCTTATTTGATAACAACATAAATATATTTGTTTTAAAAGTGGAAAATAATATGGAAATGTTTTAATAAATCAAACCCGAGCCTACGGGTTATTTTCCGGGTTAAAATACATTTATATAACATAATAATAATATAGGAAAGATTTTAGAAACTTAAATAAATGTTAAAAACGATTTATAAATAAAAACAGTGTGGAGAGACTCGAACCTGGGTCTCTCCCACACAAGCACACACACTTAACCAGTCCCGGCCGCTAGGCTATCGCAACAGAAGTCGGATCAAGATGTTTTTAATCAAAACTTCCAGTGCTCCCCCTTTCCAATCCCAACCGCGATCGACCCTCACCCCAAACTCATTCCATTTGACAATAATCGATCAATCCAGTAAAGGGGTTTTGATTATCGGGTATAGGCGAGTCTGAAAGAGTGATTAGTTTCAAAGTTATTAAGTTTAAAATCGTTAAATTACGAAAAGGAGGGCCGAACCCTAGCCCAAGAACACGAGATTAATCTAATCGAATTCGATATTGATTTGGATTGAAATAATAGGGTTTTTATTAAACGAGAGGTTAAGAATCTTATCATGAAGTTTAATTTGATTAAAACAGTGTCTAATATCAAAAGCCCCAAATCGAATTCGTAAGAACCCTAGGTTAGTGATCTCAAACAATTTGATGTTATAAGTTTGAATTAGCATAGGGTTTTTAATTAGTAAGGAATTCTGAACTACTGGCATGATTTAATTGAATTGAAAGCAAGTCTAGAATCAAAATCCCCAAATCGAATTTCATATGAACCCTAGATTCTGGGTTTCGATTAATTCAATATTGTAAGCCCTTAAAAGCATAGGGCTTTCGATCTAGACACAGAGGCTAGTCTTTAGACATGATCAATTTCAGTATTAACTATCGAATTGATAGGGTTCAATTAAACAGAAACGCATGAACCCTAATTTCTTGATTTCGATCGAATCGATGTTATAAGCCCTAGGTTTCATAGGGCTTTTCATCAGGAAGCAAAAACTAAGAGGAGTGTGTGTTCAATTACCAGAAATAGTTGCGAATCGACCGAGATTGACTAGGACAGCAACGACTTCGCGCACGCTTGCTCTCTCGCGACTCCGGCTTCGATTACAGTGGAATTGATGTGTGGAAACGCTCCAGGGAGTTGCGTCTATCGTGTGTAGAGCTTCAATTCGTGAATTGGTATACGGTAAATGGTGAATTTGATTGTATTTGACATGAAGTCGACGCTTACAAGATAATTACCCATTATTGAGCTTGATTACGAATCAATGATGTGATTAAACACTTATTGATGAGCGGAAATGCGATTAGTCTGAGAATTCCGTTACAATCTCATAACAAACGAATCCTAGGATTGAAGATTCGGGTTTGACTTCCTAAAGTCAAACAGAAATTGAGAATGAGATAATTGCATGCTTAGCCCTTCTATTTTCATGAATACAAATTCAGGAATCGGCAGAACAAGTCCCCGAAGTTAGGTTTTTAACAGGAAGTTAACGGAATTTACTAACCGAGCTAACCTGAAAAGTCGGGTTGTCACATCATCCCCTAGTTAAAAGAATTTTCGTCCCAAAAATTAATGAAAAAATAAAAAAAAATTCTGGACGTCACATCATCCCCTAGTTAAATTAATTTTCGTCTCAAAAATTAGAATAGTACCTTAAGAGTTTGACGCGGAGTGCTTGAACAGATTAGGATATTTACGCATCATCTGATTCTCGCGCTCCCACGTGAATTCCGGTCCGCGTTTCGAGTTCCAACGGACTCTAACAATAGGGATTTTACTACGCTTAAGTGTTTTGACCTCCCTATCCATAATTTCAACAGGTTCTTCGATGAAACGCAACTGTTCATCAATGTGTAGTTCCTCAAGAGGAATTGTGAGCGATTCGTCTGCTAGACATTTCTTCAAGTTTGAGACGTGAAAGACGTTGTGTACACCACTAAGTCTTTCGGGTAGGTCCAGCTGATACGCCACTGGCCCGATTCTCTTCAAGATCTTGAATGGTCCAACATAACGAGGATTCAGCTTGCCTCGTTTCCCAAAACGAATGACACCCTTCCAAGGTGAGACTTTTAACAAGACCATATCCCCTACTTGGAATTCTAACGGTTTACGACGCTTATCGGCATAGCTCTTTTGACGATCACGAGCTGCTGCCATACGGTTTCTAATTTGCACGATCTTCTCAGAAGTTTCAAGTACAAGTTCAGGACCTGTGAGTTGACTATCCCCAACTTCATCCCAACAAATAGGAGAACGGCATTTCCGTCCATACAGTGCTTCAAATGGAGCTGCCTTGATGCTAGTGTGATAACTGTTGTTGTAGGAGAACTCTCCCAAGTGTTACCAAAATCAATCACACAAGCTCGTAGCATGTCTTCCAGAGTTTGAATAGTACGTTCTGTTTGACCATCGGTTTGAGGATGGTAAGCTGTGCTCATATCTAGACGCGTGCCTAAAGCTTTATGTAATGACTGCCAGAAACGAGAGGTGAATCGTGCGTCACGATCCGAAATGATAGAGATTGGCACCCCGTGCCGAGAGACTACTTCTTTCAAGTAAGTACGCCTAAGTTTTTCCATCTTATCAGTTTCCTTGATGGCTAAGAAGTGGGCAGATTTGGTTAAATGATCAACGATTACCCAAATGGTATCACATCCGGTAGGAGTTCGTGGCAATTTTGTGATGAAGTCCATGGATATCTGTTCCCATTTCCACATGGGAATCTCTGGTTGCTGGAGAAGACCGGAAGGTTTTTGATATTCAACTTTGACCTTCGCGCAAGTCAGGCACTTGCTCACATAAGTTGCTATATCAGTCTTCATCTTTGGCCACCAATACAGCACCTTTAGGTCGTGGTACATCTTGTCGGAACCTGGATGAATAGAGCAACGAGACTTATGAGACTCATCCATGACTAGTTCCCTTATATTCCCGAACACTGGGATCCATATTCGTTCAGCAAAGTAACGAATACCATCTGATTTGACCTCAAGCTGTGCTTCCATACCGCCCGTACCTTCCAACGGTAGGTTTTCCTCTTTCAGAGCTTCAAGTTGTGCACTACGGATTTTGTCAGGTAATCCGGGGTGAACAGTAAGTTGTAATGCTCGAACTCGTTTGGGCTTGGTTTCCTTTCGCCTTAGAGCATCAGCTACAACATTAGCTTTACCCGGATGATATCGGATTGCACAGTCATAATCATTTAAGAGTTCAACCCAACTACGTTGTCTCATATTCAGCTCTCTTTGTTCGAAGATATGCTGAAGACTCTTGTGATCGGTGTAGATGGTGCACTTGGTACCGTACAAGTAATGTCTCCATATCTTAAGTGCAAAAACTACAGCTCCCAACTCTAGGTCATGAGTGGTGTAGTTTTTCTCGTGAATTTTTAACTGACGCGATGCATATGCGATTACTTTCTCCCGCTGCATCAACACACAACCTAAACCCTGGATAGATGCGTCACAATACACTACAAAGTCGTCCGTTCCTTCCGGAAGGGCTAGTATAGGTGCATTACAAAGTTTCTGTTTAAGGAGTTGAAATACTGACTCTTGTTTATCACTCCAGATATAGGCTTTACCCTTTTGAGTCAAAGCAGTAAGGGGTTGTTCGATCTTAGAAAATCCTTCGATGAAACGACGGTAGTAACCGGCCAATCCTAGAAATTGTCGCACCTCAGTCGGAGTTGACGGTGCTGCCCAATTCTTGATGGCTTCTATCTTCGATGGGTCGACATGTATCCCTTTCTCGTTAACTACATGCCCTAAGAATTGAACTTCCCGAATCCAAAATTCACACTTGGAAAACTTGGCATAAAGCTGTTCATTCTTAAGCAGTTCCAGAATTAATCGAAGATGTTCTTCATGTTCCTCTTCACTTTTGGAATAGATTAAGATATCGTCGATGAAAACGATGACAAACTGATCAAGATAAGGTTTACACACACGGTTCATGAGGTCCATGAATACCGCGGGTGCATTGGTTAACCCGAAATGCATAACCATAAACTTATAATGGCCGTACCTTGTCCTGAAAGCAGTTTTAGAGATATCCTCATCTCGGACTCTCAGCTGATGGTAACCAGATCTAAGATCTATTTTGGAATAGAAACTTGACCCTTGGAGTTGATCGAAGAGGTCATCAATACGCGGTAGAGGATAACGATTCTTGATTGTTATCTTGTTCAATTCCCGGTAATCAATGCACATACGGAAAGTACCATCCTTCTTTTTAACAAACAGGACTGGAGCTCCCCATGGTGATGAGCTAGGTCGAATGAAGCCTTTATCTAACAGTTCCTGTAACTGAGTAGATAGTTCTTGTAATTCACTAGGTGCTAATCGATAAGGTGCTCGAGCGATCGGTGCCGCTCCGGGTGCTAGATCAATTTGAAACTCCACTTGACGGTGCGGTGGTAAACCGGGTAAATCTTCGAAAATACCTCTAGGAATTCTCGTACAATTGGAATATCTTCAATCTTCTTCTCTTCAGATGGCTGCTCGACGAGGAGAGCTAAGATAGCGGTATGTCCTTTCCGAAGGCATTTTTGTGCTTTCATGAAGGATATGATACCCATGACGGTACCAACCCTTTCTCCCTGAACAGAAAGAATTTCTCCAATCGGGAGGGGTATGCGAACGATTTTCTCATGACAAATGATTTTCGCTTGGTTTTTAGACAACCAATCCATGCCGACGATTACATCAAAACTACCAAGTGTGACCGACATAAGGTCGATATTAAGAATATGACTAGCTGGATCAAGCTTACAACCCTTAAGAATGTGGGTTGTTTCAATTATTTGGCCATCAGCTATCTCTATTACATACTTAGCTTCTAATAGAGTTGGAGTTCCTTTTATCATATCACTAAGTTTCTTAGATATAAAACTCCTATCAGCACCAGTGTCAAAAAGGACAGAAGCAAAGTAATTATTTAAGAAAAACTTACCGGTGACCACGTTATGATCGTAGCGAGCTTCTCCAGACCCTAGCACAAAAGCTCTTCCCTTCGCTCCATTCCCTCCGTTACCACCGTTATTACCGTTATTTCCACTATTGTTGTTATTCTGATTAGGGTTGTTACCATTGTTGCTCTGGTTATTACCGTTACCACTACCACTGCCATTACCATTTCCATTCCTCTTCACTGAGGACAATTCCTTTGAATGTGCCCCTCCTTGTCGCACTGAAAACATCCTCTCGTAAATCCCTGTGATTGAAATGGTTGCTTGTTCGGGAGTGCAACCCTACAGTCCTTCGCAACATGGCCCATTTTACCACACCGCTGGCAACGTTGTCGGTCACAAGTGCCCGTGTGGTGATAGCCACATTTGCTGCACTTGGGGTACCTCCCAGCATACTCCCCCTGATTCGGACCTGATGAGGTCGTTTGATTAAAATTTCTAGCAGGCTCAAACTTTCGCTGCTGTTGGTGCTGAGGTTGGTTGGGTTGGGATCCTTTAGAGTTGGAGTGGGAGTTGGAGTGATGGTCAAACTTGCGCTTATTGTTTTCGGTGGGTTTAAAAACCGAACCTCTCGGAGGTAAAGTTCCTTGCGTCACCGCCTGATCGGTCAACTTGTGAGCAAGTCTGATGGTCTGTTGGATGGTGGTATGGTTGGATGAGGTCACCATGCTTTGAATCTGAGGTACCAAACCTCCAATGTATAGTTCAATCCATTTGTAATCCGGAGTCACCATGTGTGGGCACATGGTAGCAAGCTCATGGGAGCGGGTAGTATACATTTCAATTTCGGAACCCTCCATTTTTAGGTTCCAAAATTCTCCTTCTAACTTCTGGATTTCATCACGAGGACAGTACTCCTCCTTCATCATCACTTTAAATTCCTCCCACGGAGTCCATTCGCCATGGCCAGACCCAACATTTGGACCTGGGCGTTCCACCATGTAAGGCTGGGCCCTCCAAAGTTCCAGCTGCAAACTTGACTTGATTGGCCACTGGGCAGTTGCACATGGCAATCACTGATTCTACCTTTTCGAACCACCGGAGTAGTCCGACAGCTCCTTCAGATCCGCTAAAAGAGTGAGGCTTGCAGTCCATGAACGTCTTGAACGTACAGGCTGGTTGCTGATTTTGCTGGCCTGCAGCATTCTGTGCTGCTAGAGCCTCAGCCAAACTGTCGTTAATTAGTGCTGCTAGCTCCGCCGCTGTCATGTTGATGGTGCCTCGTCCACCAGCACGACCTCCACGTCCTCTTCCTGACATGATTCTTCACATTCACAAATACAAAACAATGAGAAATATATTGCATATTAAACATTATTTATGTACAGGTAAGTCGATACAACATCTAATATTTTGAAAATTAAATAAATTGTAAGGCTACAAAATAAATAATTCAAACATTAAACTTCTCATGCTTTTATTGAATGGGAACAACCTTACCCATCTAGGTTTGAAAAGGAAAATAACATAAGCAAAACATAAATAAAAGGAAGATAGAATAGAAGATCCTCAAACATCCTCGTCATCAGAAGAGACGTATGACTGTGCATCATCGATCTCCACTGGCTCCTCCTCAGCTGGCTCCCCCTCTAAGGGCTCCTCTTCAAAGGGCTCCTCCTCAAAGGGCTCCTCTTCATCGTCAGATACTGGAATGTCTTCCGGAAATAGGGCCGCTTGCAGTTGGGCCTCCAAGTGAGTCACCCTCTCTTGGAGTCCTTCATTGCCATGGTTTTCTACTTGGAGCTGGGCTTCCAGGTTAGCCACTCTCTCCAAAATTTCTCCTGTGTCCTGTTCCGAGGTGTCCACCCTCGTCTCTAAATGTGCAACACGATCCACCAAAATGTTATGGACCTGATCAGTTAGTGCTAACTCAGCAGTCAAGAGTTCAATTCCCGCCTTGTTTTCCTCCACTAGTGATTCCTGTTTCAGAATACCGGGAACCGCATCGGTGGATTCCTTCATCTCCTTTAATTCCTTAGTTATGATAAATACAAAAGATGCAAAAGCTTGCTCCATGGTGCATGGCAAGCTTGGCAAGGTAGCGGATGAGGAAGTAGAACCAAAGTAAGGCGATGGAACATTTCCTAGTTCGATCCACCTTTGGATCATCTTTGGATACACATTCTAACTAATTGCCTGGCTCCTTGCTCGTGCATTGCTCAGCTCACCCTGTTCCACTGAGTTGTCACTGGAACTAGTCCGGTGCCTTTTGGGCTTCGGGGACGATAAGATAGATCCCTTAGGTGATGGTGGCGGAGTTGACGACATAATCCTGTAATATAGTACATAAGTGCCAACCATACAAACGCTTATGACATGTAACTAATGTGTGAGGTTATAGTCTAGTATGCAATCCTAGTTCTCTATAACCAATGGCTCTGATACCAATCTGTCACACCCCCGATTTCAACTAACGGAGTTTTATCGTTTTGGGAAGTGACAAACCAGGATCTCAGACACTAGTTACATTGAACGACTCTACATGGGACATAAGTGTAATATAATCAAAGTTCAGAGTTTAAATGCGGAAGCGTAAAGAAAATAAATGCGCAAAATACACGCACCCCAAAAAGAAAGTCCAAACGTCCAAGTCCAAACAATAATAAAAAGAAAACAATCAAAGTAGCAAGACATCAATAAATCAGAAGCATCCCATGCATGATCCTAGTTGTGTACCTGTGTCTTAACTTAGCGACCTGAGAAAACATGTAAGTAAAAATGTCAACACGAGGTTGGTGAGTTCACAGGTTTCAATATATAAATAAACGTTTACCAGATTTGTTGTACAACCAACATATATATATCAATGAGTAGCTAACCCATGTTCATGTTTGCTATTACGCTCGCAACCGTAAACTGACTGTTTGTATTGCCTCTCGCCAGGTCTATCAACCATGGTGCACGTTTAGGTCAATATTGCACCCGTTCGATATCCAATCGAGTTAGCGCGACTAACGCGGGTGAGGTTTGTCAAACCCAGTAGTACTACCCAACATACCTCGCTATATTCGTATTTAAACGGTTCGATGTGAGGACTTTCATGATAGAGTTTACGCATAGTCATAACAAGTGATATAAAATGAAGTACAAAAATCAAAAAGAGTTTGCATCATGTTTTCTCCCCCAGTTTAAAAGCAGTAAAAATGGGCCGTGAATACTCACCTGAGCTTGAGTAGAGATTTGGATCACACAAGTACGAGATTAAAATCTCAAGCAGTAGCCTGACACGGTTCACGAATGCCCTAGAATCATACACATAACAATTAGAGATAAGAATGGGAATATGTGACGACAACGCGAGAGATTGAACGTCCTAAAGAAACTCTCTAATGATCCAGAGTAGACAAGCGCGTCCACGGAAATAAGAATTCTTGGATTAGGATATATACGATACGCGACGAAAAACAATAATTACAAAAATTATTAAATATATTTAATCGTCTCCGTCATTAAGTATTGATCTAGAAAAATAATATTATTATATTATCTTTAAACTCGCAACATGATAACTATTTATGTTATAAAAAATAATAATGTATTATTTCTTATTTGATAACAACATAAATATATTTGTTTTAAAAGTGGAAAGTAATATGGAAATGTTTTAATAAATCAAACCCGAGTCTACGGGTTGTTTTCCAGGTTAAAATACATTTATATAACATAATAATAATATAGGAAAGATTTTAGAAACTTAAATAAATGTTAAAAACGATTTATAAATAAAAACAGTGTGGAGAGACTCGAACCCGGGTCTCTCCCACACAAGTGCACACACTTAACCAGTCCCGGCCGCTAGGCTATCGCAACAGAAGTCGGATCAAGATGTTTTTAATCAAAACTTCCAGTGCTCCCCCTTTCCAATCCCAAACGCGATCGACCCTCACCCCAAACTCATTCCATTTGACAATAATCGATCAATCCAGTAAAGGGGTTTTGATTATCGGGTATAGGCGAGTCTGAAAGAGTGATTAGTTTCAAAGTTATTAAGTTTAAAATCGTTAAATTACGAAAAGGTGGGCCGAACCCTAGCCCAAGAACACGAGATTAATCTAATCGAATTCGATATTGATTTGGATTGAAATAATAGGGTTTTTATTAAACGAGAGGTTAAGAATCTTATCATGAAGTTTAATTTGATTAAAACAGTGTCTAATATCAAAAGCCCCAAATCGAATTCGTAAGAACCCTAGGTTAGTGATCTCAAACAATTTGATGTTATAAGTTTGAATTAGCATAGGGTTTTTAATTAGTAAGGAATTCTGAACTACTGGCATGATTTAATTGAATTGAAAGCAAGTCTAGAATCAAAATCCCCAAATCGAATTTCATATGAACCCTAGATTCTGGGTTTCGATTAATTCAATATTGTAAGCCCTTAAAAGCATAGGGCTTTCGATCTAGACACAGAGGCTAGTCTTTAGACATGATCAATTTCAGTATTAACTATCGAATTGATAGGGTTCAATTAAACAGAAACGCATGAACCCTAATTTCTTGATTTCGATCGAATCGATGTTATAAGCCCTAGGTTTCATAGGGCTTTTCATCAGGAAGCAAAAACTAAGAGGAGTGTGTGTTCAATTACCAGAAATAGTTGCGAATCGACCGAGATTGACTAGGACAGCAACGACTTCGCGCACGCTTGCTCTCTCGCGACTCCGGCTTCGATTACAGTGGAATTGATGTGTGGAAACGCTCCAGGGAGTTGCGTCTATCGTGTGTAGAGCTTCAATTCGTGAATTGGTATACGGTAAATGGTGAATTTGATTGTATTTGACATGAAGTCGACGCTTACGAGATAATTACCCATTATTGAGCTTGATTACGAATCAATGATGTGATTAAACACTTATTGATGAGCGGAAATGCGATTAGTCTGAGAATTCCGTTACAATCTCATAACAAACGAATCCTAGGATTGAAGATTCGGGTTTGACTTCCTAAAGTCAAACAGAAATTGAGAATGAGATAATTGCATGCTTAGCCCTTCTATTTTCATGAATACAAATTCAGGAATCGGCAGAACAAGTCCCCGAAGTTAGGTTTTTAACAGGAAGTTAACGGAATTTACTAACCGAGCTAACCTGAAAAGTCGGGTTGTCACAAAGGCTCTTACAAATCGACTGACATAACAGTCGTAAACACTACATCACAATCCTGACACAATGGTCAATCTAACTCTACTCACCACAATAATACAATCTCATGCACAATAAATATAACTCAACGCTTGAATGCAATTTAACACAAATATATAAGCACACAAGCACATACGTCATTACAGCACCCTCGTTAGGGCGTTCGACACACCCCGAGCTCATCACTAACCTGCTCAAAGTTCGTCACCTTTGGTGACCTCCCGGAGAACTTAGTCCTCCACAATCCCGTTTGCCGTGTCACACAAACAACAATGCAAACACAATACCCGCCGTGTCACGAGGACAACGACACAATACACACAACACATATATAAACACATACCATTATACTTTATGTATATGACTCGTTAACTGCACCTGAACTTCACGCATAGCACTAGGGTAAGATATCGTGCACGTATTCATAAGCGTTTAGCTTATATCCCGACTCACCCCGACTACTCGTAACACAATACCCTACTAACATAGCAACACACATACAATTTCTATGCCTCGTGATCTAAGCACATACCACGTATTTGCACACCCTGTAACACCTTCTAGTTATACTCGTATGACTCTTTAAAAACAATCCCGACTCACCCTAATAGGTCACTATACGACCCACGACCATATACCCACCTTTAACCTACACATTCAAAGGACAAAACATAGTCTCTTTGACTCATATTTGTATACTTAACTTCATAAAATCATCGGGTTATACCCCAAAAGTCTTTACATGTTTAACGTAACAAAACACGTCTTGAAAGTATGTACGATAGCCCCAAAATAATAAAATATTTAAAAAGAGGGGGATTAGAAACTCAGTGGTTGCGAAGAATCCAGGTCCTTGCTCTGCAACCCGCCAGTACACACTTGAAACTCAAACCTGTCAAACATACGATCCAAGATCAGAATACGTTCAATCCGCACGTCGAATAACGCATACATAAAATAAAAACCCCGACACTCGTCTCGTATTCCTGAACCGGGTTCCTTGCATGCATGCATGCGTACCATGCAAACCCTAATCCAGCAAAACACATACGCTCGAAGCGGGTCTCCACGTACGCGCGTAAATCGCCATGCAACAACCCTAATCAGGTGTTACACGTCCCTATTCTATTTCCCATCCATTGCCATAAACCATCACCACTGAGTCTCTCTAGCCGGATCCAAACCAAAGCAGGTCAACGCCACACACCACTTCACTCTCGTGTCCACCCGTAGCCGACCAACATGCTGCTGCCGTGCAACCACAGCAGTCGCCGGCCATCGCCAGACCTCGCCCCGCCTCCGTAGCCACTTAACACTCACCGGAACCACCATCTAGGCCATCGTCGGCCATGCCATGGGCACTACAGCCCTACCCGCTGCCCTACAATCATTCCCGTGTGCCACCCGTCATAACCACCTTCACTCGTCACTCCCCCTTCTCTGTTCCCGTCACTAGCCGAGACCGTCGCTCAAAACCCTAGTCGGGTTCCGCTGAAGAAAACGTGATCAAGAGAGTAAGACGAGAACTACGAGAGGTTTACCTTGCGTGACGAGAGGTCCTCTCCCGTTTGATTCCGCCGCAAAACCACCACCGTGCTCCGCCTCCTTTCCTGGCGATTCTCTCTCTCTCTCGGACTCCTTCTGCCGTCAAACACACCTAGGCCGAATGGCCTAGGGTTTTGCTAAAGATGGATTATAAGCTTTCCGTTGTTTCGTATCGGGTCCCTCCTATATCACTTAACATGTTTTCATCTCGAATCTTTGCAATAACGGCAACCGGGTCCCCGTACTATCCCTCACTGCTTATTTTTTACTTGAAGTGCTCACTAATCGACTAACACGAGTCTATTACGGTAATCAAACATACCTCCTTCGGCTAACTCTACCCACTACTTTAATAGATACGGAATTGGGTCGTCCACCATCCTGGATAGTAAGCTTAAAGATTTCTGGGATGTTACACATCACTTGCATGCAATTTAAACACGTATATATATATGCTCACAAACACATACCTCGTCACCTGCACCCTCGTCAGGGCGTTCGACACACCCCGAGCTCATCATTAACCTGCTGAATATTGTCACCTTAGGTGACTTCCCGAAGGACTTCGTCCTTCACAATCCCGTTTGCTGTGTCACAGAGACAACGATGCAAACACACAACACAAGCATAAAACACATAACATCCTATTTTATTTACATGACTAATTAACTAAGTTTGCACGACACACATAGTCCTAGGATAACATATCCTACTCTCACCAATAAGCGCTTAGCTTATATCCCGACTCACCCCGACTAACCCTTAACACGACACACGTTAATAATTGTTTCACCCCTAACTCACATGATCTCATCGACACCCTCGTAGGCCCTCCGACTCATTACTGAATCCTTTAGTTCATAAACACATCGGGCAAAAAACCAAAACTCTTAATCACGTTTAATATGTTAAACATCTCTTGTAATTATGTACGATAGCCCTAAAACAGTAAAATGTTTAAAATAAGGGGAGTAGAAACTCACTGTCATGTAGGATCCAAGGCCTTGTCCGGTAACTGTCCTCTTGCTCAAACTCCAAACCTACCAACGTATGATCACATGATCAGACACGTTCTAAAGATATGTCGACTAACGCATGAAATAATAATAATAATCCCGACACTTTATCTCAACTGCTCGCCCTTGTAATTTACCGAACCCTTATCTCCACAGCACATACATCGGATCGTCCTTGACCCGCTTAGGAATCGAATACCTGAACCGGGTTCTATGCATGAATGCATGCACGTGGCACCACCATGCAAACCCTAATCATCAAAGAGCACGTGTACGCGAGCCGAGCTTCCCATGAACGTCCACACCACGCCATGTAAGCCCTAGGCTATCCAAAACCCTAATCTGGTGTGACCCGATTCCATTCTCTCCCTGTCCACCACCGTCAACCTTTCAAGCCGTAAGAAGCCCTAAACGGGTTGCTTCATCACGTCCAAACACCAATACCACCTTCCTTTCGCCGTCTACCGCCGCGATACACCGTCTCAGCTGCCTCCGGCTGCTGTCGGGAACCACCACCTACTGCCGTTGCGTCTCCGGCTACACACCGAAGTCACTACCGCCTTCACCGGTCACACCCCTCTCTCCCTCTTCTCGGTCGTCGACCTTCATTCCACTATGGTCACCACCACCGTACGCCACCAAGACCGACACAGTCGGCCACCATTGTTACCGCACTGCCATGGCCAGCCCCAGCCATCACCGGCTCTGCGTCACTCGCCGTCTTATCCCTCACCTAACCGGCCGTCACCGGCGCACAGCTCACCATCTTCCCCGGTCACCACTTTCACGTCAAAACCTACTCGGGGCCCTCCATGCACGACTATAATCAGACTGATAAGGAAAAGAAAGAGGGAACGAGTGTTACCTTACGTATACGGGGGTTACCTGAATCCGGCTTCTTTCCCTCTTCCCTCTTACATCCTTCCTTTCTGCCATCACAACCACACCTAGGCTGAATGGCTTAGGGTTTATGTTAATGTTGTTATTTATGCCTCCTCGATTTACATCCGGGTCCCCGATCTATCCTTATCTGCGCGTTTTAACTTGAACTGCTCGACAACGACTCGTCGGGCCTAATTCGGCCAACTGTACTCATCACTATGCTAAATACGAATTCGGGTTGTCCACTAGCCCAAACTGTTAGCTTCCGGGTTTCCGGGATGTTACACTCTACTTCTGTCGTTGATTCTCAAAGCGAATAAGCACAATGCTATTGTTAAGGCTTGCTTTTGCTAACAATAAGACCTTATCCATTGCAAGGTCCATGAGAGAGTCTGTCTAATATGAACGAGAGAAGGTGTCACAAGGGAAGAGGGAGGGAGAGAAGCTCGTGTAGACAGGGGCACTCGTGAGAAGGAATGGCTGTTTATGAGAAGGGAAGGAGAGGGGGCCAAATCCATGAGAAGGAAATAGAGGGAGGGAAGAAGCCGGGCAGACCAACGTGGAGTGCGGACATGCTCTACGTTGAAGATGGTTTAAACAGATTTTGGTATTGTATGTGACACTTCTTTGACTTAGATATCCACTTTAGTGTATATAGAAAATCAAATATTGATTTTGCGTATAAATTTAGAGAAAATGTTTATTTACTTATAGAATATTTAAAATATTTTAATATACAATAATAAAAAAAAGTTCTTTGTAGAAAAAATCATTACCATGAAATTATTTTCAATATAAAGACAATAATTCATTTTATATGTTATTAAAAATGAAAGCAAAAGGAACAAACAGAAGTTAGGTTCTCTTCAAGTTTCTTTCTAAATTATCATTCTAATTATTCTTTTAGTTAGTCAATAACTTATATAATTGTTATTGGGGTAATTTTACAGAACAGTAATCAAGTTTTTCATATGTTTTATTTTAGTCACTCAAACTTTTTTTGTCTTATTTTAGTCACTTAAACTTATCATCTGTTCCATTTTAGTCACAAAAACTTTTTTTGTCTCATTTTAGTCACTCAAGTTTCACATGTTGTTCCAATCTTTCGTAATTACCATGTTACGAGTTACCTTTTTTTTATTTCATTCTATGGATATGATGAAAATGAAATCCAAAAAGAGTAAACCAATATTTTCACCATATTCATAAATCAAAACTCAAAAAAAAGTAACATGTTAACTTCGTAATTGCGCAAGATTGGAATAACGTGTGAAACTTGAGTGAAAAAAATGAGACAAAAAAAGTTTGAGTGACGAAAATGGAACAGATGAGAAACTTGAGTGACTAAAATAAGACAAAAAAAGTTTGAGTGACTAAAATGAAACAGATGAGAAACTTGATTACTATTCTATGAAGTTTTTCCAATTTTCTATTAGTATATACTCGTCACTATTTGATATGATGTTTATATATATATATATATATAGCGGATAGTTCCCCTAATAAGTGTAATTTGGCTAAAAAACCTAAAAAACAATCTCATCAATTCAATTAGATGATCAAGGATAGAGATTTAAGTATAGGAAAAACAAGGGGTGGAGGGGCATTCTTGGAAAACCCAAAATTGTTGACTTTTTTTAAATCCCCCCACTTTTTTTAAACGTACATAACTTTTTCATACAAACTTATTTTTTTTTAAATTACACCATAAAATCGAGCGTTTTTTACCTTTAATTCGAGTATAGTATTGCTATATTTTTTTGTAAAAACAAAATCGACACTTAATGAAATTGTGCTGCTACTTTACGTAAATGTGCTGGTTTCTAGTAAAACAGCACAATTAACTGTGCTGCATTGTAAAACAACACAATTAATTGTGCTGCTTTATTATAAAATAACACCAAATATAACAATTAATTGTGTTGTTTTACTATAAAACAACACGATTAATTGTGTAACTTGCTCTTCTTAGCTAACCAAGCACAAACAAAACCAGCACAATGGCATTGATAGCCTCGACTCGTGTCCTAGCCCGTCGGAGAGCTAGATTTGCCTCAATTGTTTGTCTCTTTCCTTCAGCTTTTATCAAAGCAGCTTCCGCTATTTCAAGAGTTTGCTGAGCTTCTTGTGGATCAATGTCACTACTTTTCTCTGCATCATTTACTAAAACAGTGATTTCATTATTACCTATTCTAGCAAAACCGCCCATCAGAGCCATCGTTAGCCATTGGTCGTTAAGGCGTATTCTCAAAATACCTATATCTACTGCTGTGGCAATAGGAGCGTGATTTGGTAATACCCCAATTTGTCCACTATTAGTAGATAAAATGATTTCTTTTACTTCTAAATCCCAAACTATTCGATTAGGGGCCAGTATACAAAGATTTAAGGTCATTTCTTCAAATTGCTCTCCATTTCTAAGTTCATAGCCTTCGCCGTAGCTTCATCGATGTTACCTACCAAATAAAAGGCTTGTTCGGGAAAACCATCTAATTCTCTGGAAAGGTTAATCAAACCAGCACAAAACAACATTTTGATGCATAAGCTTTTTGTTGCCTACCACTGAACCGTTTTGTTGGTGTATGGATGCTTTAAATTTTTATTTTTAAATAATGCTACCAAATTAGGCACATAATAATTGACTAAAAGTAACACAAATTAAAGAAACCAACACATTTACGTAAATTGTGCGTTTTACCCCAAACCAGCAAATTTTTAATGTGTTAAATTGTGCTGTTTTACCAGAAACCAACACATTTACGTAAAGTAGCACAATTTCATTAAGTGTCGATTTTGTTTTTATAAAAAAAAATATAGCAATACTATACTCAAATTAAAGACAAAAAAACGCTCGATTTTATTGTGTAATTTTTTAAAAAAAATAATGTCCTATGAAAAAGTTATGAACGTTTAAAAAAAGTGGGAGAAGATGAAAAAAATCAACAAAAGTGGCTATTACTTAAATACCATTCCACCCCTTATTTTTCCTACACTTAAATCTCTACCCTTGATCATCTAATTCAATGGATGAGATTGCTTCTTAGGCTTCTTAGCCAAATTGCACTTCTTATTTAAACCTCCCCCTATATATATATATATATATATATATATATATATATATATATATATATATATATATATATATATATATATATATATATATATATATATGTAAGGCCCCTTTCCCGGGTGACCTCACTTGTTGGATTTACTCATAAACATAGTCATAAATACTGAACTTAAATTTAAAACATTCATCATTCAATTACATAATCAAAACAGCGGAAGTCTTTACGAATAAAACATAACATATTCTTAACAAACAAAAGTGGGATGTCAGTCTTGTGCCGGGTAACCTTCACGTCATCGCACGACCTTTTCTTCCTTTACCTGAAATGTATACTAAAGTCAGCTAACGCTGGTGAGTTCTAGTTTAATGCGTTTAGATATAAACATTCTTTTCTTTACTTCATAAGTAAGCATTATTATAAAGTCATTCATATAAATACGTATTCATAACTTTTGCTTTTCTTTCATCTTTCTTTTCTTTATTAATGTGATTACATATATATATATATGCGTTCACCCTTTTTCTTTCACTTTTCTTACCATTCTTTCTTTATCTTTCTTACGTGATTACATAGATATGCATTCACCTTTACTTTCTTTACCATTTATTGGTCATACACATAAGGGTGATCAACCCATCTTACGGTACGTATATCACAAAGACATACGCCCTCGAGCTACCGTCGTAGCCCTTTTACTCGTCCGGTCCTAGAAACCGTCCGCCTTAACTTTGGTCCGGCCAACCTTCGGCCGTCCTTCTTTACCGTCCTACCGTCGTAGTCCGTCATATTCGCCCGTCTGCCATAAGGCATCCGTTTCCCACTTGAGCTAATTATGCAGCCGCATATTGTTTTAGCGACTTACTCCACCGTAGTGGCCTTTAATTAGTCTAACTTTCTAGACTTCCTTCTCTAGCTGCATAATAGTCAAGTGGTCGTCCGTCTACCGTAGTAGCCGTTAGCTTCGTTTCCGTCCATAACGTATACTTACATTCTTAGCATGCAATATATATATTTATAAAGCAAGATTTCATTTATTTACGTTATACCATTCATTCATTCATTCTTTGTAAACATACGTGTTGTTCTTTGTTCATAATTCATTATTCACTTTCATATGTATCTACACATATACCTTAATATATCACGTATGGTCACATTGACATTCATTTCATTTATTCATTTAGTGTATACATTTCAGCCCCAAAACATTTATAAATCATTTGCACATAACTTAGAAGGGGGCACATAGAACTCACCTGATGGGCGGGTCCCTGAAGTATAATAGCTGGTTTCGAAACGTCACTAAGGTCACCCACTATCTGTATAATAAAGTCATACATATAAGGTAGGGCTCCTAAATGACACTAGACATTACTGTTCTTGAACTCAGTAGTTTCGGGAGGTGGGTCGCATCGAAACTATGGTAGTTTCGAGCTATGGTCTTACACTCGAAACTAGGTAGTTTCGAGTCATAATCCTTCTATCGAAACTAGGTAGTTTCGAGTCATAATCCTTCTATCGAAACTAGGTAGTTTCGAGTCATTAACTTATGAAAAATCTTAGTTTAGGTTCAAGGTGACACTCGAAACTAGGTAGTTTCGAGTCCTGAGTTCCTATCGAAACTATAGTAGTTTCGAGTCATTGGCTGCTATCGAAACTAGATAGTTTCGAGTCAAACATGACTATCGAAACTAGAGTAGTTTCGATGGGTCTGCATGTATCGAAACTATAGTTTCGAGTCATGGGTCTGCATCTTCCCTGACCAGAACCTTGCTCCAGCCAACTTATTTCCAATCGATTAAACCTTGAACATTTTACGTTAAACACCTTCCTTTATCGTTCTTGAGTTCAAATACGTGATTTGTTTCAAGTTTCATATGCAAAAATCGTATCTTTATTTGATTTAAACCCGAGACATGCAAAGACTCAGAATCAGAGGCGATGCTTACCTCAACAGGCCCGATTTCTGTTGCTATGCGCTGAAATGGTGGAGTCGGATGATTCCCGAGCCCTTGAGTCTTCTCCTTGCGGTTTTCTTCACAAGCCGATCGCTCTCTCTCTCTCTCTCTCTAGTATTCTTGCGCAGGAAGATGAAATGAGAGGGGTTTGGGTTGAAGCTGCTGTTTTGTAATGGGGTTTCCCCCTTTTCTTTTCGGCCCATGGGCCGAAATTTTGGCCAAGCCCACTTTATTTCCCTTTTCTATTTGTCTTGTCATTATTTGGGATGTTACAATATATATATATATATATATATATATATATATATATATATATATATATCGGTTCCACCAAGTGGTTTTTTCGCTAAGAAATACTAAGAAGTGGGTCAAACGAACTCCGATTGAGCTCATTCCAGCGGCGTTGGAACCGTCTCATCGAACCCTAACCCAAATCCAAAAACCTAAACCCTCCTCCACCCGTACCCCCAAAAACCTAAACCCCCCTTCCAACCCTACCCCGAAAAGCCTAAAACCACCACCCCACCCCCCAAAAACCTAAACCCCACCCCCCCTCAAAACCTAAACCCACCCCCAAAAACTAAACCCACCCCCAAAAACCTAAACCCCCCACCCCCACTTCAAAAAAAAACCTAAACCATAAAATCTAAACCATAAAATCTAAACCATAAAAGCTAAACCATAAAAGCTAAACCCTAAGGCTAAAACCCTAAAATTCAAACATAAAATCTAAACCTTAAAAACTAAACCCTAAAATCTAAGATGGTAGATTTCGACGAGACGGTTCCAACGCCGCTGAAATTAGCTCAATCGGAGTTCGTTTGATATCGTTTCTTAAGGTTTTTGTCATTTCTTAGATTTTTTAGCGAAAAACTATTTTTTATTTGATCCTCCCCCTATATATATATAGGGGACGTATCAAATGAAAACCCTGAGTTATTGTGAAATCCCTTAAACTCATTCTGGACCACTCATTCAATTTTGTATATTTTAATATGTGGATGACATTAAATCTAGATTTTTTTTCTTTTTTTTTTCTTTTTAAAACACCCAAAAAAGGTAAATAAGTAATTTTTATTATTTATTTAATAAAGATACACACACCCTCTCTCTCTAAATTACCAGATACAATTTTTTACAACTAATTACATTGTGTAAAACTCTGTTACACATGTATAAAATAATCAAATATACATGTAAAATTAAAATACACAAGTGTAGAAATCAAAAACTATGGTAATCAAACTAAAAAACCAATATCAAACCCTTTTTTCTGTATCGAACAATGTAGATCTTAAACCCAGATACTTAAAAATCCCGACTTTTACATAGTTTTGAACCCAAATCTTCTTGTCATACTTTGATCTTCATGTGTGTGTCTACACCATCTAAACATCAAAGGCGTCATAAAATGCTCGACATGCTTAGTAAACATCAAAATACATACGTGTAATAATCAAATACGCATGTGTAAAAATCAAATGCATACGTGTAATAATCAAATACACATGTGTAAAAACCACATACACATATGTAAAAAAGAAATCCAGTTTACCAAAACTTGAAACCAATTAGATCTGGGTTTCTTCTGTTCATCATTTTAGGAACACTTTCAAGCATCTAGCAACCATATGAAGCATTTGAGAAAACGATGGTGATAAAATTATAAAAACTTAATTCCATTCTTATCATTGGTTAATAAGAACCAAAAGTCAAACCATTTGCTATTTTTTTCCCGGTGGACGATGAAGACCAGTGCGTGAATATCACTTTTTTCCCATACTAGTCAAATGCACATCATCAATTAAAATATCAAATTAACCTACACAATTTGAACCAATTTACACACCTTAGAAAGAGTTTCCACAATAAGCTTGTGTTAGTTCGACTCAATTGTCCACTCCCTGAGAACAAACCGTAGAAATCCGGTTCCTATTCCTCGATCTGGACCTACAACAAGTCGAATTCCAAATACAGTTCTTGTTCTCCGATCTGGACCTACAACACCTCGAGTAGATCTAATCTTCGCTTGTCGGTTTGTTGGCGACCCTAAAACTCCATAATTTTGTCGTTGATTAGGTTGTTTTCACATCTTAGATCTCAAATCTGGAATCTTTGTGGTGGTTTCAACTGGCCGGAGCCGTTTTACGGTCTGAACGGAATGTCAGTGATAGCTTCAGACCAGGAAATGGAGAAAGTGAGGGTGAAAAGTAGGTGAAGATGTTGTGGTGATAGCTTTAGATCAAAAACTGAGGATCGATGATGAAGACGGGTCTGTATCGAGAAGACGAAGATCGGTACATGTTCTTGAAGAGAGAGACACGAGAGTGGTTTTGCTTTAGTGAGAGAGAAGATGAATCAGAAAAATTAAAAAGAGAAATAGATGAGGTAGGTTTTAAACAAGATAAAAGGACCATAATGCCCTTCAAGCATTAAAAAACAGAAAAAAAGAAAGTAAAAATGAGTGGTCCAGAATGAGTTTAAGGGTTTTCACAACAACTCAGGGTTTTCATTTGATACGTCCCCTATATATATATATATATATATATATATATATATATATATATATATATATATATATATATATATATATATATATATATATATATATATATATCACTAACTTGTTTGTATTGCAAACGTATGTATAGTCTTGTACTGTTTGTTTCTAGTACTGATTGTTTGTCTACTGTTGCAAACATATGTATAGTCTTGTACTGTTTGTTTCTAGTACTGATTGTTTATCTATTGTTGCAAACGTATGTATAGTCTTGTACTGTTTGTTTCTCAAGTCGGGGGGGGGGGGGGTCTCTCTGCAAGAAACCTCTCTATCCTATGGATAGAGGTAACGTTTGCCAACACCCCACCCTCCCCAGACCCATCAATATCATTGCTATGGGAGGGATTTACTGGGTATGGATATAGATATATCACTGACTTGAGATAAGCGGATTAGGCAGGATTTACTAGATTTGCACCTCTCTGAGGACATGGTCGAGGTTAGGACTTCGTGGAGGCGTAAGATTAGTGTTAATGACTTTTAGAGCGGGAAGGAGGAGGGACAACTTCATATTAACTTTATCTCTGTGTTAGGGGTGTAAGGCCCCAAACCCGGGAGGCCTCACTTGTTGGATTTACTCATTCACAAACAGTTCTTAAACTTGAATATCAAATAACGCAACGAAAAAATTTCATTTCAAACATAACATAACGTCATTCAATATGCGGAAGCGTAACATTGTTTATTACATAAACATAACATAACCAACTTCATAACGGGATGCCAGTCTTCATATCAGCCGGGTAACTCATCAAGCCGCCCAATATCACCGTCCATCATCATAACCTGCTTTAACCTGAATGTGCATACTAAAAAGTCAGCTACGCTGATGAGTTCTAGCTTTTCATAAAACATTAACTTCAAATATTTGCCAAAAACATAACTTCATACTTCATTTAATAAAAGCGTACGTAAAATAATGCAATAAAAAAACATAACACATCATAACCCATAAGTCAACGAACATATCGAATCTGCGCCTTCTCGTAACCATCAATTCCAAACTTCCAGCACGATACCCCGAAGAGTAGTCGTACCTAACTTCCAGCATGATACTCCGAAGATTAGTCATACCTAACTTCCAGCACGATACTCCGAAGAGTAGTCATACCTAACTTCCAGCACGATACTCTGACGAGTAGTCATACCTAACTTCCAGCACGATTACCCTGTAAGGTAAATCGTACCTACTTCAAGGATCACGGTAATCCCCATGGTGACCGTCATCACCCCAGTTGTACAACAGTTGGCCAGCCACAAAGGCCCCTAAAAGGTAAGGCCCATAACATACATCCCATACTCATAACCTCAATTCCCTAAGGAATAATGGCAGATTCGTTCGTTTGTGACTTTCATAAACCTTCACTTCTTTACTTGAAAACTTCCGTTAAAGCATTCGTACGTTTTATTAAAAATCATTCATTCATTCGTAAACTTCTTTTGGCAAAATATTTTGTAAACACTTCTTTCATAACCTTTCCTTCCAAAACCGCGTTCATAAACATCGTTTCATAAAACGTCACACACATCATTTGTAAACATCGTTTTATAAAATAATCACATCGTTACGTATGCACACCAGCCCCAAAAACATTATTTAAAACATTTAAAAGAGGGCTTCTAGAACTCACCTGAGATGAACACGGTCAAAGGTCTCTAAAAGATCTTCTAACCTGTACGTACGCAACCTAGTCTTAGCTTTACGTACAACTCATCACATTTCATCCCTAACCGCAAACTTTACCCAAACCGCAAACTTCATCAGCCGTGAACTTCACCCGGCCGCAAACTTCATCAGTCGTGAACTTCATCAGCCGTGAACTTTGCCCAGCCGTGAACTTTGCCCGGCCGTGAACTTCATCCAAACCGTAAACTTTATCATAACCGCATACTTTATCAAAACCGCAAACTTCATACAAAACACCTCAGTTTGCATGGACTTAGATCTGGATCGATGGATTCGTCAAGCTTGGAACTTTTTACGTTCAAAAGGTGTATTTTCCTCTCGTGATTCCATATCTATAATCCTTTTCTCTTTTGGTTAATAAAAACCCAACCTTTTTACCAAAAATACCCGGGAACCCGATTTTAAATAAAAACCCAGATTCGGAACGAGTCGTTACCTGAATCGAGCGTCTGATTCGGAGTTCTTGCTCCCAAGCTATGTGGTAACACGCTTCTTGAATCTCGGGTCAATCCGCCAACTTTCTCTCTCTACGGTTTCTCTCTCTAAAACTTGCAAATGAGAGAAAATGTGGTGGTTTATGCTATTTATAGGGAGACTCCTCCCCCTTATGCGCCACCCTTAAGTTCGCTTGGCATGTCCGGCCCGGCCCGTCATGCCGCGTTTATTTATTCTTTTCGTCATGTGTTTACCCGTTATAATAACTCGTCATTTTATTTTCGGGATGTTACAAGGGGCTTAGTTTTTTCTAGACCTTTGACGATTCTATGCATGTTATCTTCTTAACTAAGTGTACCTATGATGTTACATGTTCTATTTTCACTTTCACTACTTACACTCTTTCAACTCTTTTCTGTTATTAGAGTCTTTTGGTGTTTGTTATTTAGCTTTTATGTATAGAAATCTATGGTTCTATTATACTTATAATGTCTTTTTATGATTCGTGGAGTTGGGGTCTCTCTGGAAGCAGCTTCTCTATCCTTCAGAATAGAGGTATAGTTTGACTATATCCCACCCTTCCCAGACCCTACCAATAGCCCTGCTAATGATGGGATTTTTACAGGGTTTGTATATATACATCAATTACTCGGGAGTGTGTATTTGGACGACAATTAGAATGATAACTACAAAAATTTAAGATTATTTAAAGGTTATAACTAGTAAGAAAAGTGTTTAAAAACATGATTTTAAATCCACTTTAATAAGATTTAAGTGAAGTTGAGATTGCATCCAAAAAGTGCATCACTATTTTCGTAAAATTAAAAAAGAAAATAGTATAAACGGATGGTTTCAAAATGGAGTACCATGAAACACGATGAACAGTTTTTAATTTTAGTTTTTTCCACGTCTTTTTGGGAGCAAAGTGGAACAATACAACCATATACATTATAATATACACCACCTTACCAAATATCCCGTCAACCAAATAATTTTCTATAAAGCATGCTCATATAAAACAAATCACAATATACATGTTTGACTAACAATTATTCTTTACCGTTTCTAGATTTGGTGTTTAATGGTGACCGCGAATGCGAGACTATCCCACTTGGTAGAGTCTCTTGCCTCTTAGATGACAGGTCATGGGTTCAAACACAGGCATGAGGTGAATTATTTGATGTAATTTAGGAGTAGAAGTAAGGTAGATTTGCCGTTGAAAAAAATGGTGACCGGCAAACAACATAATTCAAAAACATTGAGCTGACTTTGTCTTACAGCAAATCCGGATGGTTAAATTGAACAATGCTAAATAACTAGCTTGAATAACTCATAATCATACAAGAGGGTTATAACCAAGTTGTTAGTTCGTCTCCATCAAATCAGAAGAAAATATTTCATTCATCACCATCTCGATCCGACCATCCTAATCCCCATTACTATCACCATCAGTGGCGGAGCTTGAGAAAAAAATTTGGGGGGCGAGATTTTTTTTCCTATCAGAGAGGTCGGAACTATAAAATTTGCGGCCGAATACTATAAATTAACACTACTGAGCATTTTTTTCCTATCAAGGGGGTCGGAACTATAAAATTTGTGGCCAAATACGTATAAATTAACACTACTAAGCGAAAAATCGGGAGGGCCGGGGCCCCTCCGGGCCCTCACAAACCTCCGCCCTTGATCACCATCACATCATTACCATTGTTCAAATTGTTTGCCAATCAAAACCCGATTGTGAAAGATGCAAGGAATTTATACATTGAAGATCGTTCAAAAACTTCAAATGGAACCCTTAAACATGTGAGGCTGCAATGGTCGGAGATGGATCAACAACGAAAGTGATGGCCAAAGATGGGTCTCGTCGGGTTTCGAGACGAGCGTGTTTCACGGTATGTATGGTGTGTGGTTATGTTTGTTTGCTTGTTTTCTTTAAATGTCATTCCACTTTTAAAAATGTATACACACTAGTAAAAACATACCCGCGTGATGCGGCATGGCGCGAGTTCTTAACAACGTAGATAATAATAAGTACGTTGCAATGATACATTTGGAACTTAATTAAACATAATACTTTAAAAGTTATAACAAAAAAAAATTAATAAAAAAATTCAATGAAACCTTTTTTTTGTTTAAATAAAAAAATATTAATTATGACACTGTTGTAAAACTCGGTCTAGGCGGCCGAGTACTCGGTAGGGTGCCGAGTCACTTTTCTTCAACTCGGTTAACATTAGTTGGAATCGGTCCATCTCGGGCCAACTCGGTCAACTCGGATTTTCGCTGTTTTTCATCGATTCTTGTTGGATTTTCGCTATTTTTCTTGGAGATATTTTGGAAGACGAGAATTAAATGATTACTATATCCATAATATTAAAGAATGAATATGAATTTTTGAAATACTTTAGTATTTGAACATGTATCCTTTTGATTTATATTGATATTTACGTATTTTGTTATAAATATTAGTAAACTTATGATATTTGACATATATATAATTTTCCAAAAATTAATGTCTATGTAATTTATCATATCCGAGTACTCTCCGAGTACTCGCAACCCCTCAGTCTACTGACCTGGCAGCACTTAGCGACTTTTGCAACCATGATTATGGCGTCAGCATAGGGCGGAAACCAAGGGGCTGGGATTCCAACCTGGGTGATGTGGACCAGCTGGGCTAGAGCCCATTCTCATTAACCCGCTCCAAACACAAACACACACACATATATATATATATATATATATATATATATATATATATATATATATATGTATGTATATATATATATGTAGGGGACGTATCAAATAAAAACCCATAAACCCTCCCACAACCACATATCTTAAACACATATAATAATATGTGGTCCACATTAAATCTCTATTTTTTCTTTATTTTTCTTTTTAAAATACATTCAAAAGGGTAAATTAGTAAATTTGTATTATTTTTTAAATAAAAATGTACTCTCCCTCCCTCTCTCTCCATTTCTCACTCTAAAAAATCATTTCCAGATTTTTACAAAATAATTCAAGAACATTCATAAGTAATTCAGTTTACAACATAAAAATATAAGAACGATGGAAGATAAACTTTTTAAAAATTGTGTAAAATCCATATACACAAATCAACAAAACATTCTACATCTAAATACCTTGATATTTTTACAAATCAAAAAAAAAAACATATACACAAATAAGAAAAAAAATTACATCCAAACACACAAATATCTTAACAAATACATACATTGTGTAAAATCAAAATACTCCCAGGTAAAACTCTATAATACATGTGTACATTTAGTTTACACTAATGTAGAAAAAGAATCAAATAAACATGTAAAACTAAAATACACTTGTGTAGAAATCAAAATTGATTGTAATCAAAATTTAAAAAAAAACAATATCAAACCCTTACTTGTGTATCAAACCATGTAGATCTTGAACCCAAATCATTTAAAATCTAAGCTTTTACACCGTCTTGAACCCAGATCTTCTTGTCATAGTTCGATCCTCATGTGGTTGTCTAACTATCTAAAGATCAAACGCGTGTAAACATCAAATATGTGTAAAACTTAAACAATAAACATGTGTAAACTCTCTCCCCCCCTAAAAAAATAAAGATAGAAGTGTACAAGATAGTTTACATATGTATATACACATGAACAAAAACTTTTAAGAAATGTGTAAATTCAGCTTACACGTCTATAAATTCAGTTTACATATCAATAAATTCAGTTTACACATCTGTAAATTCATTTTACACATCTGTAAATTCATTTTACACATCAATAAATTCAGTTTACACATCAATAAATTCAGTTTACACATCAATAAATTCAGTTTACACATCTGTAAATTCGATTTACACATCTGTAATAACCCCATAATCAAATTAAGCACGATGATCTATCTATCCTGTTTACCCCCTTTTAACCAATTTCTTGTTTATTTTATTTTTGAACCAAAAACTCCCAAAGCCCAAAACTTTTTCTCCATTAGCAAAAACTCATGGTCTAAAAAAACAGATTAATGATACCACTAAACAATACATAAAGATTTATATCTAGAAAACCAACTTGAAACATTTTTTAAATAATACAAAAAATAGGGTATAGGGCTATCTTGACCTTCAATCAAAACATCGTAAACACATCAAATTTTGAATCTAGAAAAAAACCATTTGTTTATATAGTTTCCCAACTTTTCCTGTTTAGTAAAAACCATTCGTTATATATAGTAAAAAGCATTTGTTTTTTAATCTAGAAAAAAATTTGAATCTAGAAAAAAAAAACCATTCGTTTATATAGTTTCCCAAATTTTGAATCTAGAAAAAAATAATTATAAAACCTTTTAACTTATATATATCTTCAAAAAATGTTTCAATTCAAACTAGCCCTTTAAAATGGAAGCCACCATCATCACAAAATAAAAAAATATAATCAAAACAAAATGATGAAAACTCATCTAAATCTGGAAATCACACTAAAAACAAATCAACAAGTAAAAACCCAACAAGTATTCTTGCAATCAGAACTCAAAAGAACAAGATAGGTGTGAAATCGAAAGTTCTGCAAAACTCGGTAAACAATTATTTTTTTCTCAGATCTGCAAAACGAGAGGGTAAAAAGCATAAAAAACGAGAGAGTGTGAAACCTTTATTTTTTTCTCAGATCTGCAACACGAGAGAGGCTGAGGTGGTTGCCTTCATGGTCGAGGAAGGCGGCGACGGTTGGTCTGGTCCGGAGACGGTTGGTCTGGTCCGGAGACGGTTGGTCTCGTCTCGTCTCGTCTGGTGGCAGCGGTGAGGTGGTTGCTCTCATGGTCGAGGAAGGAGGCGCCGCTGAGGTTGTTGCACCATCTTGTTCTTCATTGCACCATCTTGTTGCTTTTGTTCTTAGATGTAGAGAGAGCACAGATGGGGAGAGAGAGAGACGGTTGAGTAGAGAGAGAAAGTGATTTTATGAGATCTGGTATTTAGAGAGAGAACATGTCAGATATAGGGTAAAAGTAAAATTACCATAATGCCTTTTAAGATTAAAAATAAATCAGGAATTAAAGAAAAAAAGATGTGGTCCAGGGAGGGTTTATGGGTTTTCACAATAAGGAAGGGTTTTCATTTGATACGTCCCCTATATATGTATATATATATATATAATATGCATAAAAACACAAAATTAAGAAAAAAAACAGCATAAACCGATCACATGACAGACGTTGATTGGATGAGCGGTTACTGTTTACTATCCTTCGTTTTTATTATAGATAGTAATATGTAAGTGACTTCTCACCTACCCATACAATAAAATATATATTTTACCTATAAGAGATCAAATCAATGACGAAAATTCTTCATATGCTTAGTAAACCTTGTTATCAATGTTTTGAACCCGGACCGGACCGGCCGGTCGGACCGGGAACCGGTGGTCTGACCGGTCCGGTTACATGTGTTAAACCGTTTCTGCAGCGAACCGGTAGTCGGACCGGTTGAACCGGCGGTCGGACCGGAAACCGGGTGGTCGGACCGGTTGAACCGCTTGACTATTTTTTTTATTTTTATTTTTTTTTTAATATTTTTTAAGTCTCTTGGCTTCTTATTTCGTAAGTAATTGTTAGTTTAAAATTATTGGAATTGACTTGTTGGTGGTTTTTGAAAGGATTAAAAGCTATTTAGACTGATATATTTTTATAATATTTATGACGTCGTCCGGTTCTTAAATCCGGTCGGACCGGTCACCGGTAAGGAGACCGGTTCGACGTCCGGTCCGGTCCGGTTCCGAAAACATTGCTTGTTATCAATAAACGCATATAAGATTTTTCGTAGATAAATAAATGAATTAGTGTTCTTTTCTCTTGAAGTCGAGGGTTCGAGTCTCACAATAGACTTATTTTTTTTAACATCAACTTTTTTATTTCTTATAAAGACCATTTAAAATGCATTTATGGGACTTGAATCCATACCGTTTTGTAGAAGACAATCATCAATATCACTTGACAAGATTAAATGGGTGTTTGAGTTCCAGATGGGTGATTGAGTTCCTGTTTAAAAAAATAAATGAATTAGTTGTACGTGTATACAAGGCCGGTCCCGAGAATCCTTAAAATGTTTTGGGCCGGGACATATAAAAAAAAAGTGGGCCCTATAATATAAATTCAATAATCGTATATAAAAAAAACATAATACGGGCTTATATATATAGACTTTTTTTTTTAAATTAGGCTTATATATATTTTTTTTAAATTAGGCTTATATATATATATATATATTATTTTTATTTATTGGTCTTTGGTTCAGATTTATAAACAATTGGGCTTATATATATAGATTTAAAAAAAACACATATATATAATATAAAAAAAATTAAAAACTTCGGGCCCTAGAATAACGATCATTAAAAAATTGCATTGCTAATAGTAGTAGCAAAACTAAATGTTCTATAGTGAAATTGGTATATGTTATATTATGTTAGAAACCCGTGTATTACACGGGTTAAATAAATAAAAATTTAAATAGTAGTTATTAATGATGGTTTAAAATTATAAAATGATTGAACAATTTAATTGATGATGAACCAATTTTGAATTAAAAAATTTGTAGAAAAAATTGAAACGAATTATTAATCTAATTGTCTAAAATAATGGAATTGATTAAAATGTATAAATACTTTTAGTGGGCCTTTTTTAATTTCTAAGTGGGTTAATATGATAAATGGATAATACAAGTAGTGCTGTAGTGGACCTTTTTTTAATTTATAAGTAGGTTAATAGGATAAATGGAAAATACAAGTAGTGGGCCTTTTTTAATTTCTAAGTGGGTTAATAGGATAAATGGATAATACAAGTTTGACATTTTATATATATATATATATATATATATATATATATATATATATATATATATATATATATATACTTCTATACTATATAATAAATAAAGGTTTTTCAATGCCACGTGTCGTCACCATATTCATTTTCATCATTTTTTCTCCGTCTATCTCTCTTACTAAATACATCTCTATCTTTTAATAATAATTATATTTTTAAAGAAAATATTAATTATACTAATAAAACATATTTATTTTAAATTATCTCTTATTATAATAAACTTTAAAATCTAATTATGTAACTTTTATTTTCAATCAAATAGTAAATGAAAGTCAAATTAAATTAAATACTAATTAACGTTTTTTTAGAAACCCACCTATATATTAATTTTTACATATTTTAAATTTTTTTTTCTATCCTTAGTATATGTAATATATTTTTACACCTGTAAAATATATATATAAATATATTACATAAAGATTTAAGAATTTTATATATTGATTTTTTTCACCCCGCTACGTGTATATGTTTGAAGTGGGTTGTCATCAATTAAGTTAAATATTGAATTTGTTGGTTGGATGCATCGAGCAGTTCGCCTCTGGGATCGGAAGGAGACGAATCTTTGACTTCTATCAAAGTCAAAATCTACTTCCACACATTCGAAAATAAATTAATTAATGATGTTTATTTAATATTGTAATATTATTAATTCAAAAACAAAAATAATTAAACATATAAAGAAATTCAATGAACCTCGCAAAAGGGGAAAAAAAAGACAATATAAAGCATAATTATTTTCCCAAACTTGATTTTGATGCCTTCATATTATATAAAAGTATAAAACATTTTCACTTAACAACATACGTGGTAACTAATTTTAATTAGTTTTGAGTTTCCAAATCCTACAAACATTTACAGTTTTAGATAATACTTTATTTAAAAACAAAATAATGTTATCAAACATGCATGTTTTCATTTGTTATCAAACATGCATGTTTTCATTTGTTATCAAATAAAACTCGTGTCTTTTTTTTATAAGTAAAATTAAATATTCTGAGAACTAACAAGTACTCTGATTTTTGTTGTTTGATAACAAAAACGAAAAGACATGCGATTTTGAAATGACCAAGAAGGTGAGTATATTTTCAAAAAAAATAAAAATTAACATATTGAAGTATGAAAACTTATTCATTAGCTGGGATTACTTGTTATCTATTATGTCTTTTATGGGGTTTGGCGATAAGTGGATTGGATAGATTCGGGAATGTTTTTCTACGGATAAGAGCTTCGATTTTGGTTAATGGGAGCCCTACTTTGGAATTTCAAATGGAGAGAGGCCTTCGTCATGGATATCATTTGGCTCCCTTCCTTTTTATTCTGGCCATGGAAGGTTTGCATGTTGCTTTAGAGATATAGAGGAGGCCGGTTTATTTCACGGTGCTCGTATTGGTGATGTGTCTATAACCCATTAAGATGATGATGTCATGATTTTAGGAGATTGGTTGGATATTAATATGGAGAATATTGGGAGTATGTTGGATTGTTTTTATCTTGTCTCGGGTCTCAAAATTAATGTACATAAACCTAGGCTATTTGGGGTTGGGGTGGATCATTTGGAGGTTGGCAGGCTTGCCAAGGTTTTGAGATGTAAACCAGATCGTTTTCCTTTTATATATCTTGGCATCCCTGTTGGTTCTATCATGTCTCGGGTGCAGAATTGGGATGTTATAATTCATAAATTTCATTAGAGATTATCCAAATGGAAGGCGAATTTGCTCTCAATTGGTGGAAGGTCTACACTCATTACTTTGGTTCTTGGTTCGGTTGGTACGTATTATCTTTCCCTTTTTTCGTTTGTCGTCCAAGGTGAAAAACATCCTTGAATCTATGCAGGCTATGTTTTATGGGGATGTGTTGGTGATTTGACAAAGATAGCGTGGGTAAATTAGAAACAGGTGCTCGCTAGAAAAGAGAAAGGGGGTATGGGTTTTGGTAGCTTCGACGCTCTTAATCGGCTGCTTCTTAAATGGAGATGGAGGTTCGTTACTCAATCGGAACCATTATGGGTGAAGATTATTAATGCTATTCATGGTTGTTGTGAACGGGTTTTTATTTTTTGGTAAAAGGTAAAGGTTTGGGGGTGTAGAACCGTATTTACAGTTCGGTTTTTCTCCTAAATGATCAAGGTTTAATTAATCTCTTTTTCGTCTATTAGGAGGAAAATTGGTAATGGGTTGAATATTCGGTTTTGGCGTGACGTGTGGATGGGTGATTATCCGTTTGAGAACAGGTTTCAAAGATTATTCTATTTAGAAAGGAATACAGATTACTCTTTGGCTGAGCTTCTAGCATGTTCGGTTTGGCATTGGGATTGGCGCAAGTACATTAGGGGAGGTATTGAGTAGCATCAATTGGAGGAATTGGTTGATTTGCTACAAGGTGTCTCGTTATCTGACAATCCCAATTCTTGGATATGGGATTTTGATGGGAAGGATGAGTTTATGGTTAAAAGTATTCGTTCATGTATTGATAGTGAGATCTTGCTATCTAACTCCACAAATTCTAGGTGGAAAAAATTTGTTCCTAAAAAGTCAATATAATGGCTTGGCGTGTTCTTTTGGATCGTCTACCTACGATATGTAATCTTGGAAAAAAAAAAAAGGGTTGGATGTCCCCTCAACTCAATGCCCGTGGTGTTCAGATTATGTGGAGGATTTGGATCATATTCTTGGTGATTGCACTTGGCGTGTAAAACTTGGAAGTCTGTTTTTAAATGGCTTAAGAGTGATGATCCTTCTTCTGTTCATCCAAAAATGATTATGGATTATGTTGATTCCATCCTCTTATCCAAAAAGAAGAAATGTTTGATTGAAGTGATGTGTTTCTCTACTTGGTGGGTGTTATGGAGTTTTCGGAATAAGCTCATCTTTGGGCCTAAATCTGTGAAAGATGAAGGAAATTTTGATTTAATTTTCAATTATTCGTTTTTGTGGTTCGTTGTAACATCCCTTTTTCGAGCACTTAACCCTTGTAGATATGTACGTATACGTAAATTCTGGAATTTCCTTGTTTTATTGTAAGGTGGAGGGCCCAGGTGTAAATTCCTTACTCTTGTTGTTTAGTGCATACAAAGGGATACGTGAGGGGCCTAACTAGGGGTGCAAACGAGCCGAGCTGCTCGCGAGCTACTCGAGATCGGCTCGTTAAAAAGCTCGAAACGAGCCAAGCTCGAGCCGAGCTCGAGCCTAAGAATAAGCTTGTTTATTAAATGAGCCCGAGCCCGAGCTTCACTTATCGAGCTCGAGCCGGCTCGCGAGCCTTAACGAGCCTTTTATTTATATAATGTTTTTAATATATTTAATATATATTTATAAAATAATAATAATAATTAGTATATATAAAATTAAGATAAATATAATTAAATAATATGTATTATGTTATATATAAAAACTATAATAAAATTTATATAAAAATAATTATAAATATATATAAATTAATTAATATATAATAAACGAGCCGAGCCCGAGCCGAGCTCGAGCTTGTAAAGCTACCAACGAGCCGAGCCCGAGCTTCAAAATTAGAGCTCGAATCGAGCCGAGCTCGAGCTCACAGTAAGTTAAACGAGCCGAGCTCGAGCCTAGTCAAGCTCGGGCTCGGCTCGGCTCGTTTGCACCCCTAGGCCTAACTTGCCAACCCCCGAACCTTTAGCCTTGTGCAAACCCTAAAGCCGCTAGAATTGGATTCACGGCTTCATTCCCTAGTTTTGATCGAGTGAAGGCTGGAGAATCTCCCTAGAGCTTGAGGACGATTCTATCTTCCAATACAGGTATCTCTCTTCCCTTTTCATCCCTATAATCGATCGCATGCAATTTAACAGCCCTCATTCATGCATAAACCGAATTTTAGGGTTATTGTTTTTGAAGCTTTGTTGCAAGAAGGGAAGGGACGAGACTTTTGAGGCATGTTTCAGGTTTGTTTCTCACCCCTTTTATGTCCTAAACACGTCCATAACAGCCCTCTAATCATCCCCCATGTGAATGAACTTGTTCGTGCAGTCCGATTGTAGGGTTTAATGATTTTGATTGCCGTGAGTTTGAGGAAAGGGAAGTACTAAGACGTGAATATGTTCAAGATTTGTTCTTGCATCATTCCAGCCCTAAACCTCTTTCTTTTCACCCACTAATCATGCACACGTGATCTAACCCGGTTCTTGTAATGCATGATTCACATTTTAGGTTTTGTGGTGGTTTTCGACTTTGGTCACAAAATGTGGCCTATTTTCTGAACCAGTATTGAAACGTGAAATATTAATGTACCCTTAATGAGAAGTATTAAGGGGGTGTTTGGGATTGAGTTTGAAAATGACTTATTAACTTATTGGCTTTTTTTAAAAGTCAATAAGTCAAAAAAGTGTTTAGCATTGATAAAAGTTCTTTTTATTTTGACTTTTTTATAAGAATTAAAAAGTTGTTTTCTAGAAGTCACAAATCCTGACCTTTTAAAACTCCTTATGACTTTTTTGAACATAAAATTACCAATCTACCAACCCTTTATCGTACAATAAATATAAGCTAAGCCAAAAACTTTTTAAAAAATAATTTATTGACTTATTGGCTTTTCCTATCTCAAAAACTAATCCAAACACTTTTTTAAAAACTCATTTTGAAAAAGTAATAAGTCAGTAAACACTTTTGACAAAAAACACTTTCGGAGTTAAATAAGCAATCCCAAACACCCTCTAAGTGTATTATTAATTGTATTTTTTTTAATGATTCATCCCGTATGATACACGGGTTCTAACCTAGTTGAAGAATATATCTCTTATCATTTATAGAAATAAATTATTGGAAAAGAAAACCTTTATCGGCCCCTTTGTGGATAAAGAGTGGAGTGTCATATTCTCTAGTTTTTGTTTAACGACAAATGTACCATATTCCTACTCCTAAATTACACCAAATAAATCACCTTATGCCTGTGTTTGAACCTAGGACCTCTCATCTAAGAAGCAAAAGCCTCTATCAAGTAAGCTAGTTCCACATTATAATCATATTTTCAAGTGATTGTGTATCTTTTAATTCCTGTTTAGATAAGACATGCTCAAGATTTGTCCACATAAAGAATGACACTATCTTAACCAATAAGATTACAAATTGCAAATTATATTTGCTAACTAATAGGAGATTGCATACTTGTGTAAGAAGTTGTTTTTTATACATGCCTCTATTCTTAAAAAAAAAAATACAAAAACACACAAAGTATATAGACTATTATATCATTTTAAAGAGAACATGCAACAATTCGTGCAAGATGACAATATAAGCGCTTCGACGTTGTATTCTGGGAAACAAACATCAAATACGTTTTAAACGAACTGTATTAAACACATGTCTCAGTATTTTCATTGTTTTTTAATTAATCTTTTCATATTTCTATTTTTTTATTAATAAGAGGATATTTTGAACATTTTATTAATTGCTAGAATAACCTTGAGACCATGGGTTCGGGTATGGGAAACAACTTCCTGTACAAAATATAGGGTAATGCTACGTATATCAAATCGTAAATGCGGAAACTAAGTTAAGCACCGGGTACGCATTATTGTGTATATATATAATAGATAACATGAAGTTTCAAATTTAAGATATATTTGATTTCTAATTATTTAGTGGTTTTTATTACGAGTTACCCAAATTATTATTTTTTCATATTATATATATATATATATATATATATATATATATATATATATATATATATATTAAAGACCAACGTTCATGAATAATCAATCTAGCTAGCAGTCTGTTATTTTTTTTTTCATCTTTTATACTATATATAATTACGTTTTTAATATATAATTTACGCTTTTAACTCGTTTAATTATGTATTAGTTTCGTTTCCACGTTCGTTAAGTTTTTTTATTTTTTTTGCTAATGGGGTTGGTGGCCCATTAGTAAAGAAAAATCCTTTAGAAACATCAAGGTTTAAGAAGGTTATGGGTTCAAGTCTCACTTCTGCAATTGCCTTTCAAAAAAAAACTTTTTTTATTTTTTATTAAAATTCAAATAACTTTTTAATATTCATAAAAAAAATATTATATTCATGTTCAACATCATAGCCAAATTATAATACTGACCAAAAGTCCAAAAAGGTTCTCATAAAACAGTGGGTATTATTTAAGCAAATTTCCCTTTATTTTTAGATAATATCACAAAGACAAGAGCACGTAATCTTCATCTTCTCCGATTCCGATACCTTCCATATCCACCGGCCCCCACTCTCCCTATCAACACAACTTTAAATCCACTGTCTGCAGCCTACGATCAATTTTGATCACTCCTCACAGAAATGAAGGAAACGATCAAGTACCTGATCGGTTCCGTCGGACCGAGCGGTTACGGTTCCAAATCCACCGCCGAGCAAGTCACGGATAACTGCCGTTTCGGATCCTCCTCCACCGCCATCATCACCGGTAATAATGATCATCATTAAACCTATAATCATATCCATATCCACGCACATGCACTGATGCACACTCATCATTATCGTGTTATTAATGGAGAGATGAAGAGTTACTTTTTTCCGATTTCTATCTGGAATTTTGATTCAGTTTTTCTATCAGGTGCAACGTCCGGAATCGGAGCTGAGACGGCTCGAGTCCTGGCGAAGCGCGGCGTTCGAATCATCATGCCTGCTCGGAACTTAAAAGCTGCCGAGGAGATCAAGGCTAGTATCATATCGGAGTTTCCTGTTTCGGAGATTATCGTTTTGACGCTTGATCTTTGCTCGCTTCATTCCGTCAGGAGTTTTGTTACAGAATTTGAAGCTCTTAATCTGCCTCTTAATCTCCTAATGTAAGTTTGATTTTGTAATTCATTCAGATTCGCTTCATTTTCTCTCGATATAACAGTTAATTACTTCACACACACTTATGGATCTGTGTATCGTTATTGCAGAAACAACGCCGGAAAGTTTTCTCACCGTCACCGTATATCGGAAGACGGAATGGAGATGACGTTTGCAACTAATTATCTCGGTAAGTTTTTTCAAAACAGAAAATAATGACGTGTCAGTTTTCAGTTTGCACGCCGAAAGTGTGATTGACGCATGTGTATGCGGTTGGTTAATTAGGTCATTTTTTGTTGACGAAACTGCTGATGAAGAATATGATCGACACCGCAAAATTAACTGGCGTTCAAGGTCGTATAGTGAACGTGTCGTCCGGCATCCATACCTGGTTTTCCGGCGACTTGATTCGTTCCGTCGGTCAAATTACTCGAGATAAAAGGTACTTTAATTAAGTCCGCGAAAATCCAGAGGAAGAACATATCTAATATATTATAGAAGATTGATTTTGTCTAATTTTGATTGCTTGCAGACGGTTGATATTTTTCGAATATTCTTGGCTAATTCTGCGTTCTAATTGCTAATAATCGATCCTCGAATTTGTTGAAAGGATTACTAATATTTTTCATAAAATAATAAAGAAATGAAAAGGTCCATTATAGATATAACACGAGGATATATGCCGTATAAATAGCGAAAAAAGGTTGTATAACAGCCAGTATATCATCTATAAGTGGTGTCTGACGTCACATCAGTGAGAAAACTACAAGGCATGTATATATTTATATCATACAACACGTATAAGAGAAAAACTACAAGGTAAGTTGGGCGACCACCCAGGGCCCACTCTATCAAGGGCCCAAAGTTTTTTATTTTTTATTTATATTTTACATGTATATAATTCTATATTACTTGCGATGGGGCCTATTTTTTTCTACTCGTCCAAGGCTCAAGAACCTTCGGGGATTTTCGGGGACGGACCTGCTCATTCGGCTCGTATAACATCTTGTATATAAATAATAGGGGTTGATAGCCTCATCAATAAAAAAAATAAAAACAAACACATAAATTAAGCTTTAACTCATGATTCTCTTGCCAAAGAGGTTGTGGTGTAGTGGTTGAGGTGAGGTCTGAAGTTTCAAGGGACCCGGGTTCAATCCCTGCCACCACCATTAATTTCTGCGGCATCGCAAATGAGGCCTTCTAGGCTGATGCTCCAGGGTTTTACCCACGCCGATCCAGGGTTGGAGCCTCGGCTCTCCCTCAAGCCCGGAAGGGGCCGTATTGGGTGGGGTTTTTCCTTGAAAGCTCTCCAACTCTGACGCCAAGTGGGCCGGTTAAGACAACATATTGGCCGGAGTTGAACGAGACTCTCCCATGTGACGGGGGTGCGACATCACACATTCAATGTTCGCCTTTCAAAAAAAACTCATGATTCTCTTAGCCCTAAAAACAAAAATATATAGTAAAAACAAAATTACAGTATTAGTCGCTGCGGTTTTATATCCTCATAAATAAACTAAGATTAAAGGAAATAATTAGCTATAATTATGATTGAAAGAGTACCTGAGAAGATTAATATAATTAATTATTAATAATGGTTTTGATTAGTTCTTCTGCATATTTGTCCTGTGTATGCAGTCAGTACGATGCAACACGTGCATATGCAATCTCGAAGCTCGCTAACGTTTTGCATACCAAGGAACTTGCTCGGAGACTCGAGGTACTATTAGATAATATGTTGATCATCATTTTATATATTTCCAAGTTGATGAATATTAAATTATTTTATTAATTAAATGACAAAATTACTTACTTTTTAAAAAAAATTTCCTTGTTTCCTCTTCCCTGTATATACCCAGACAACATTGCATCTCACTGTTACCATGTTTCTACTTCATCTTGTTTCTACCATGTCATTTACAAGATTTGTATTTATAAATTTATGTGAATATTAATAATTAATCTGGGTATTATGTATGCAGCAAATGGATGCGAATGTGATCGTAAACTGTGTGCATCCTGGGATCGTGAAAACACGATTGACAAGAGATTGTGAAGGCTTCTTTACAAGTAATTTCAAGCTAACATGAACTTATAATACACTAGAAATATGAATAATTTAAATGATTTTGAAAAAACTAGAGGGGTCCCTGTGCGATGCGGCGGGGAACACAACACACTAATACATACACTGGTAAAGCATTTGAACAATTAGTTTGTGATGTATCATATAGAATTGAAGGTTTAATAAAAGTTTATAAAATAAAGTAAATATAAAATCATATAAAATAAAAACGATTTTGAGAATTTAGTTAAATAGAAAATTGATCGTTTACATATTTGGATTTCAGTTACTTTTTTTTGTATTTAATATATTATATAATTTATAAAAGACAACTTTGCCCCTTTAAACTTTTAAAAATTAATGTAAAAAGTCAATCTCGTACGTCTATTATAATATAGTATAAATTATTGTGAAAATATCTATAAAAATGTATAAGTTGAACTAATTATTTGCAGTTATACATGCAGACCTCATATTTTTTCTTGCTTCAAAGCTGTTAAAAACAATTCCTCAGGTAAAGTACTTATCTCTTTTCTCACACACATGCACAATGTACATTTTTAGGTAAAATCAAGAAAATATGCCATTCTTATGGAACTTTTTACTTAACTATTCATTTGATCTAACTTTAAAAAAAACTATTTTACCATTATAAATGATTAGATGAAAATATAAAATCCAATAAAAAGATGCCACACGGTCTTATATATCATAAATGAAGGTGATGACACGTGAGCCCTAAATCGAAAATGACGTTAGACATCTTGTTTAACCAATGAAATTTTGACACAATATTAAGAATGTTATTTTTTTTCTTTCTCATGTGACCATTTGAATTTTTTTTAAATGGGTTCTCTCTAGAGGTCTTTTAACTTGGGGTAATTTTCTTGAAATTGTTGACATAGGGGGTTGCCGTCGCGAGATCTGTGTCTTGTTCTTCGTGACAAAGATATACAAGTTTAGTACGGTCGTTTACCGCTGTTACAAAGTGCGACATCCCCAAAATATGGTAGATGTCGCAGTTAGCAAGTGCGACTTAGAAAACGACAAAACCTTCACTATCTTTGACTGAGATTTTGTAGGGCATGACGAACAAGACACAAATATCGCAACTAGCAATCGCGGCAACCCCTATGTCAATGATTTACGAGAAAATACCTACAAGTCAAACAATTCTTTGATATATTCCAAAAAAAAAATCCGACCGGTTGACCCTCTATCTAATCAAGTCAAATTATTATGTTTTAAAAAAACTGTTCAAATGTATGTTAATGTAAAAAACATTTAATTCATTTTATATATATTTTTTCCTTTTTTAACAGGCAGCTGCAACGACATGTTACGTTGCAACTCATCCAAAACTCACAAATGTGAATGGAAAATACTTTGTCGATTGCAACGAATCTTCTCCATCGAAACTAGCTTGCAATCTGGATGAAGCAGCTCGGTTATTGTCGTTCTCTGAAATCATGGTTTCTACTGAACCCAAAACAGTCGTTGACCATTTCCACGGATTAGATTAACCAAACACACACACATATATATATATATATACAACACGTTAATCATAGCATCAAGATTAAAAAAAGATTGAGATACTGGATCAATGGATTATATATATTATATGAGATTAAAAAAGATGTAGATACTCAAGGAACATGGAGTACGTTTAATATATATACATATACCTAGATTAAACAGTTTGTCATGTGAAGAGATTTGATGGTGGAACATACACACACAGAGAGATCATATCAGTGGTCGAGACTATTTGAATTTTGTAATGAAGCTTCTCTTTTACATCCTTTGTCCAATATATTATTCTTTGTTTATATGTTGTATAAAGTGAGAAGAAATCAACAGACTAGTAAATTAGGGGAGTTGACTTTTACATCCTCTACATTAGCTACATATTTTAGTACCCATGCTTAATTTCGTGAGGTTATATTTAATATATACCAAGTAACTTTTATATATGTATAGTATATATGCAATTCGGTTAAAGGGAGAAAGCAATAATGGAAAACAAGTAATGTACCATAACATATTTATGTCATTTATATATTTGTAAACTTGTATCAGAATCGATTTTGAACGGCAAACTCACATACGGTATAACTAATCTACTCCTAAATCTACATCATTTTTCCACGATGATACTAGAACCCACAACCTCTTAAAAGTGAGACACCATGCAACACTCCTGAATGCCATTGAGCCAACAGTTATGTTATTTGTGTGAGCGTTTGCTTTTGAACAATTGCTTACTAACACAGTTATCCTATGGCTTTAGGATCCAACCTTTTTTTTTAACTAGAAATGACTTGCTTTAAAGGGTTCACTTGGTAGGTAGACTTTGGCTCACATAGTCACCTTGTATGTGTTTGATATATGGACATGTGCATGTAGATAATCACCTGGTCCCCTTGAATTTGTTTGAATAGTGCGTTTGATATGTACATGTGCATACAGATAATTAAATGTTGTGAATATCATATATTTTAAAAATAAATCATAAATATATTGAAATCCATATGTATTTTAGTCAATTTAGATAACAAATGTTATAAGAGTTAAAGCGGTTCTCGGGATTCTTAACATATTATTGATTTCTAAAATGAATGTTCACATACGCACATATATATACATGTGTGTGGGAGGGATCCATGCGGAACGTTATATATTGCAAAGCGAACAAAATAAATCTTTTATTTTTTCAATTTCAAAAGTTTTTAAAATACATAAGAGAAAATACTTGAAATGCAAATGTTTATTTAATCAAGAACCATGAGTGGATGAGTGACGCTTCGACTAAATTCTCAAACATTCTTTGACAAGAAGGGGTAAATGGGTAAAACCAATTATTGTTGACTTTTTTAGTCTTTCTTTATTTTTTAAAATTTAAATAATTTTTTTTACGTCATTAATTTTTTTTTTTAAATTATACCATAAAATCGAGTATTTTTTATCTTTAGTTTAAGTATAGTATTGTTATATTAAAAAAGAAATTTTTTTAATGCATGTTAAACTGGGCGTCCAAAATTTTTTAATGGGGCATTTAGATTTTTTTAACAGGACGTCCACACGTTTTTAATCGTTGTCATATATTTAGGCTTTGTTGGACACAATTACCCTCCACCCTAGGAACGTGTGGCGCCCTGTGGTAGCTTCCTACACTTTTTTAGACACAATTGAAATTTTTAGCATAAGGCTATGTGTAATGGATTCACTCAAAAGTATAATCACGCCCTTCCAGATCGCTGTCACATCAGCACAGGGACAATCACTACCAGAATTACTGAGCTATGTAATGGTTTCACTTCCACGTCACATACTGCATTAAATTTTTATTCATAACCTAATCATTATTTAACTAATTAATTTAAAAAATAAAGTAAACATAAAAACATTAGATAAAAATTCTTTTAAAATAAATACAGTAAAATACAAAAAACCGTATAACATAAAAAATACAAATAATCATCCCACACTTATACGATTCCTCCAGATATGCTCTGTCAAATCCTTGCAAAGGCTTAAAAATGTTTTCCGATCACATATTGCATTACGAATTGCTTGTTTCTCTTCATAGCTTAATGGTGTAAATGCCGGTTGAGGGGTATCAACATAGCTTTGGCAAATTGCTCTCATTTTTTCCTCCAATATTATGCAAGCGTGCATAAGATTCCTTATTTTTTTCGTTAGACCAACATCTTGCAGGATTGCTAATCATAGCCCAATTTCTCTTCAAAACTCCAAATGACCGCTCAATATCATTCCGTGCCAATTCTTATGCTTTTCTGAAATATTCCCTTTTTTTCTCCGATCGGGGATGTAAATGCTTTGACAATCGTAGCATACTCTGGATACATACCATCGACGAGATAATACCCGTACTCATACTCTACATCGTTTGCATAAAAAGAAGACCTAGGTGCAACACCTTCTATGAGATCGTCAAAGATAGGCGATTAATCCAAAACATTAATATTGTTGTTAGTACCGACAACACCAAAGAACGCATGTCAAATCCAAAGATCATAAGAAGCCACGGCTTTAAGCATTATAATTGGGTGCGGATGGTCACCTCACTGGTGCTGATGTCGCCATGCAGTGAGACAGTTTGCCCACTCCCAATTTGTGCAATAAAAGTTGCAAGCATCCCGAGAAATCTGTGTACGACTTCATATGCACCTCGTATATTTGTTAGATGTCACTGAACGACGTTCACCTTAAATAGTGATTGTCGTATAGATCAATCACACCTTCAACGTAATAATAATAATAACGTAATAATAATAATAAATAATAATAATTATTATAACAATAATAATAATATATAATAATAATAATATCTTCGCAAAAATTGTGGAGACTATCTCACGAGATTTTTTCCGACATCTTCAAATATTCATGCCATGAATCGTGAGAAATGTCGTACACTATTTGACGAATCACATACGTACATTTTTGTATAGTTGTGAAACCTAGTTTACATCTAGATTCTTCCTTTTGTTAAAAAAAATGGAAACTCTGTCTCGAAATCTTCAAAAATTCGTAAGAAAAATTGATGACACATGCGAAAACGGACCCAAAACGTATCTTCATTATATAGGGGAGTCTCAGGAAAATAGCCGCGTACTAGACATTTATTGGCAGCTGCCCGATCCCGCACTACTTTAACTCGCCTTAAAACCCGTTCTGAACCCTCTGCTTCTTGAAGTAGTTCATATCTCAAACGTATCGCCTCAACAATCACCCCATCTTCATCCGATGAAGAGGATGAAAAATCCAATTTTTAACAATTATAGAATGTGTAGAGAGAATTTTAGAGTAGAAGATAGAAATTGTGTGATATGTTTTGAGATTGAGTTGTTATTTAAAGATTAAATTTAAAAAAATATATATGTAATTTTTTTTATTTCTTGGAGCTGTTGCGACGGCTAGTCAACAACACAAAACATACCAAGCACTCGTGATTCAGATACTGCCCCCCCCCCCCCATTCGCGCCCCTCGGGGACGGTGTTCCACGTCCATTCACGGGCCATGTAGATCACGCCCCGGTGATCCACGCCCATAACAGATGCCCTAACTCTCCAATATATTCCTAAGGTTATATTTTATATGAAAAAAAAAGTCATACATTGTCTAATCTTTAAATTTTGTCTAATTAATACGATTTGCATAACATGAACTAACCAAATAAAAGATTCCAGATCGAAAACATGTAACTAAAAAAAGAAAAACTAATCATGATTTTTATAATTCCTTAACTTTGCATCCTTTAGTCTAACGTTATGATCATCTTTCAATTTTCGAGTATGACACAACGTAAATTGGTATGGTACGCAAGTTGTTGGTCATATTTGTAGGGTTTCTCGCAAACTAAAGAAAGCACTGATATTAGTCATTTCGCTAGTTAGCGACATGATAGCCAAGATGTTTTGATTTTTTGAAACCAAAAGATAGAGACATATATGTAAGGCAGGGACTTAACAATGTAATAGATATATATTTTCTTTGTTCGGTGATCATATCATCCACATATAATTTGATGTTTAAGTGAGACATGTCACCCCCAAAAAAAGTTGGGTCCATGGATCTAGAAAGGCATGTTACCACGAGCAAAGGCCCCCAACCAACAAGTTGATCAATGAATGATGCATCTCAATCTTTCACAACTTATTTTGATTTTTTTTTAGAGTTAATTGTATAGATGGCCCATGTGGTTTGATCAAATTGTATGTTTGGCGTTCAGGTTTTAAAAATTGCAAACTTAGGTCAAACTTTTGAGATTTGGTTGCGCCTTTAGACCCTAATGTTAACACCAGTTAGTTTTTAACGGAAAGTTAGCCCATGTGTCATCCACGTGACTTACGATTGCAAACTTAACCCTAAAAATGAGTTAAAATAATTAAAATCATTAAAAAAATCAGTAAAAAATTTGTAAAAAATAGTAAAAACACTAATTTTTTTACTGATTTTTTATTATTTTTTTAATGATTTTATTATTTTAACTCATTTTTAGGGTTAAGTTTGCAATCGTAAGTCACGTGGATGGCACATGAACTAACTTTCCGTTAAAAACTAATTGACGTTAACATCAGGCTAAAGGTGCAACCAAATTTCAAAAGTTTAGGCTAAGTTTGCAATTTTAAAATTTGAGAGCTAAACATATAATTTGATCAAACCACATGGGCCATTTATGCAATTAACTCTTTCTTTTATAAAAAAAAAACAAAATGTTTAGGCATTATATTTTGATATTATGTTTATGAAAAGAAAAACAAAATGTTTTTCATTTTTTTTACTAATTTTAACTTGATTCCCACTACTATTATTATACCCGGACTTCCATGTATACGTCTTTAAAATTTGAAAATATCACATATATATGGGCGCTATTAATACAAAACCAATAAGCACGTGTAGATAGTGCATAGACGGTATCACATCTAGTGGGAGAGAGAAAGAGAGGTGGTTCGAAAATCGTCTTATGTATAACATTTAAAGCAATATGTATTAGGGTTTAATTATATAGATGTCGCGGTTCTCTACTTTTAATTGGTTTTGTAAGGAACATCATTTTTATTATAAAATGCACTGCATGTACAACGATGTGTTAAAACCTTTAACAATGGTGCGTCTAACTGAAGCGTATGCCTAGTACACAATATATCTAACCTATACAACGGGGCGTCTCAACCCATGTGCCTTCGATACAAGAGTTTTACATTTTTAATCGGATGCATTTACTACCCGACCTATGATATATACTCAAAATATTGCTTCAAAAATATGTATACAATGTAAATTGTTTTTCTATTAAATGCATAATTAAAAAAAAACGTATTTATCTTGTTTTTTCTATTACATCTACTTATTAAAGTTGAGTTCCATTTGTGGGTTGCTATTCCACTATTTTATGTCTCTCTACAAAGTTGAGAGAGAGCCAATTTATGTTCATTTCTTTCGTTCACAATATCTTTTTATTATGGTTTGTGTTTTATTTTATCCCTTTTTTCCATTTGTCATGTGGGTTTTCAATTCTTTTTTTTTTTTTCAAAATTCATATTTTTATTAGATTCAATCAATCAAAATTAAACTATATTTCATCGTTGTAGTTATAATTATAGATATGTGTATTGTTTATTATTAAATATTGTTAAATATATATAAAAGAGCGGTTCACTCTTCGCTGTCTATATATAAATAATTTTAATGATTTTTGAAGTATTATATTTCTATTTAATAAAATATTATAATTTTACTGATTTTACTAGTTAAAGTTTAACATGTAAATTAAATAGAATTATTTAGTTATTTACCTATAACACTAAAAAGAAAATAAAATCTATGTCTGCTCAATCTGGGGATTTCTTTCAACTCAAATGGAAAACCCAAGTTCAAGTATTTCCAAAAATGGACAGCTCCTATAGCACACAGTGATTGATTTGCTTTCTTTTTCCTTTGGGATAAAGTTGTTTTTTAATTAGAGATAAATCATGAAATAATAATTAAAGTTTTATTATTGTTTTAATAAAATCATACATACTTTTTTTAAGGGTGAATCTATTAAGACACGGAATATTGCTAATTGGACATGCCGGCGCCCTATACGCACTCGTATAGGCCAATACGAGGCGTATAGGGTTCAGTCTCTGCCAACAGAATGCCACGTCGCATTCCCGGTCTGGCGGCTGGGTCCAATACGGGCCGTATTGATCTATACGCAGCGTATGGGCCACGGGTTTTAATTTTGCTTTAAAAGTTGGCAGAAGTCGATTTAAAAACCTCTATACGTGGCGTATTGCCCTATACGCCACGTATAGGGTATTTTATTAATTTAAGTTTGTTGTTTTTTTTAATTTAATTTATATAACTTTGTTAATATAAGTTTGTTATATTTTTTAATTTAAATTATATAACTTTGTTAACATTTATTATATTTTTGCATTTATAATTTATCATTACAAACAAACAAAAAATTAAACATTACAACCAAAGAAATAAGTAAAAGACTATATACATTACATCACAAAATTAAATATATACATCAAAATGTTTTTACATACATAACCGAAGAAACAAACTAAATACAAATAAAAACAACTAAGCCTGACCCGCCCCGCCGTCATCCTGACCGGCCCCGCCGTCATCCTGAACGGGGTCGTCTGGATAATGACGTGGCAGTGGTAGTGGTGGTAGCTCGATGCCGGCGGCTCGTGATAGATCCACGAGGCTACCAACCGCCCACATCATAAGGTCCTCCATGCGGTCGCTCTGACGAGCCTGTCGCCGTGACTCGGCAACAAGTCGCCGTGAGTCGGCAGCAAGGGTCTCAAGCAATGCCTGGGTGGCCCTGTCCAGCCTAACAGACCGACGCGCGTGTCGGGGATGCTGTGGCGGATGGTCGTAGATGGGCTCCACGTGCGGCTGATGCGGCGCCGGCAACGGCACACCTAGTGGCGGGTCAGGCATCTGCGGGCCCCCCTGTCCAGGCATCGGCGGCAACGGCACCGGGACCCAAACCTGGTCCTGGACGGCCCCTACAAACCGTAGGCCGAGCTCCGGGAAACAGTGCGTGATGCGCATGCCGCTAGCCGTGCGGCGGTCTAATCTGACAGGGGGAATGGGCGGTAACAACTCAGGCTCATGCGCATGCCATGGTGTAATACTACGCATGACCTGAGTGATAAAAGCGCCGCCATACAAAAGCCCGCGCCTCTGCCGCATATAGGCAGACGCGAAATAACTAGCGAGGCATGTGGATAGGGCGCACCTCGTGCCTGTAAGCAGGCAGTAGAGAAAGAAGAGGTCTCTATCGGTGCACCACTCACGGCTTTTCTGACGCGGTGCGATCGACGTCGAGATAAGCCGGTGCAAATATCTATAGAGGGGGTCTCTAATCCCCGAAACCCTCGCCTTGGTACCTAACCAAGGGCTATCGGAAATCAAACCCCAAAAAACAAGGAGTACCTCCTTGTCCACCTCCGTCACCGCCGCGGTGTAAACCGGCAAAATCGTCTCGGGCTCAAAGTACAAGCCCGTCGCGACGGCCCACTGACGGAGGGTCAGACGGTACTGGTGGCCAAAAATACGGAAGGAGACCTGATCCGGCTCCTCTGCCGGCGCCTCCTCGGGAACGGGCGCTAGCCCCTCCTCTGAGTAGATGAACGTCGAAAGAAACTCGACGACCACCTCTCGGTAGGTCTCGGTGAATGATAGATCAAAAAGCCGATCCCATAGCGTGTCCTCGCCTATGATGGCCCTGGCCCGCTTCGCCTCCTGGACCTCCTGGAGAAGCTCCCAGTCCACCGCCGTCCCTGGCCCCAAACGCACCTCCCGTAGCTTTTGGCACCGGCCATACCACTCCGAGTCTGCCGGAAAATCCAAATAGGGGTAGTGCGCAAGATCCTGTAACTCGTCCATCTGAACATCGTCGTCGTGATCCGCCATATCTGAAAATAATAATATATTTAAAATAATAATAAATTGTTTATTTAATATAAATAAATGATTTAAAATAATAATAAATTGTTTTTATTATTTAAATAAATTATTTAAAATAATAAATAAATTGTTTATTTAATATAAATAAATGATTTAAAATAATAAATTGTTTTTATTATTACTTCTGGCGTAGGAGACTCACACAATACCGACCAAGAATACTTGAAATTTTCCCAATCTTCGTCTGTAAACGATGCCTTGCAATGTTTTGAGATATTCTCGTGTATGTGCCACCGGCATAGGTTCTTGGAACTTTCCGGGAATATTTTGTCACACGCGTTCATAAGAGCTTTGTCCCTGTCTGTTACTATCACGCGCGGCTCCATACACTTTTGCAACATACCTTTGATTTGCAATAGCAACCAGACGAAGTTTTCCTCCCGTTCTTTAGATATAAATGCATGAGCGACGCAGAACGACTGGTGTGTGGAGGTCACACCGACCACTTGGACAAATGGAAGTCTATACATGTTTGTTTTGTACGTTGCGTCGATCATCAAAACATGCGGGAACGCACGCCACATCTCGTAGGATTTCGGATGAACAAAGAATATCTCCTCCACGACATTTGTGACGGGATCCTCCCGGGTATAGTAGACGTAATGTTTAGAAGAAAGCAGGTGCTCCAGAACCTGCATTGGAGTTTCACCGACTCTCGTTTCGTTTTTTATCTTTTGTATTGCATTATAAATGTCCTTTTTAATGCAACTACTATCGGGGTTTTGCTCCCTTATGGTTGCCAGAATGTTTCGTGGCATCATGTTTTGCGAATACAATTTCGCCACCAAAAGTTGTTCCGACTCAGACAGTCTCCTGGCAAACGAGTGCGCCTCAAGATGTTGACTAGGATCGTGGTTATGACTGTCATCCTTCACCGTTAATTTCCAATCACCAGTATTTACTTGGTACTCTCCTTCCAATTTAAAAGGACAACCTGTTTTCTTGCTACCGACACGTCGAACCGTGGCAGTAGATTTACGTTCGCCGTGACGGTCACACACAAGCCACACCTTGATAACCGGCTCCGACGGGTCGTCGCCTTTTCTCCTCGATCGTCGGGTGACAATGACGTAACCATTCTCACGTCCTCTGCGGACAGCCCAATCCACCAACTGATCACGAGTCTGAAAATTCTACAACAACGGTACGGTAAAAGTTAAGAAACAACAAACTAAATGTATGCATATATATAGGAATGTTATACCTGGTCAGTTTTATACGTCACGAAGCTGTCGGTTTGTTGTGTCGGGTAAGAGTCTTCACCGTACACGAAGTCGTCCGTGGGTTGTGTAAGGTAAGAGTGTTCACCGTATACGAACTCGGGATTGCTTAGTGGCTCGTTCAAATCGGGAAGCCTTACCCGTTGATTAGAATAAACGTCGGACGAGACCTCCTCCCGGTTCACATCTTGAAATCCAGAACTTTGCGGGTTGTTTTCCAGCGACTCGTTAGAATATACCTGAAAACCGTAGTTACCATCCCACCACCAAGACATTGCTATAACTTTTTGAAAACCGTAAATTGTTTGAAAATTTTTGAACGATACGTTCAAATGAGAATTGTGCATGGTAAAATACACAAAATTTGGCCCCTATACGCATCGTATAGATCTATACGATGCGTATAGACTCCTGGTCAAACCGACAACATCGTATAGGTCAATACGGTGCGGTTTAGGGTACGAGGTGACTTCTGCAACTAGTCATCCATCACATCTCTATACGCCATACGTGGCGTATAGAGATGTGATGGATGACTAGTTGCAGAAGTCACCTCGTACCCTAAACCGCACCGTATTGACCTATACGATGCGTATAGGGGTTGGAATGTCTAGGAGTACGATGTTGTCGGGTTTGGGAAATTGTGAAGGCTATACGCATCGTATTGCCCTATACGATGCGTATAGAGCCCGGTCCAGATAGCAATTCCCGTGTCCCATTAGTAGTCCCTTTTTTTAATTATAAAAATCACTAATAATTCATTTATTGATCCATTGTTATGATTTTTTATAAATGTTTAACTTTTTAAAAAAATTAAGTTATTTAAGTGATATATATTAAGGAACGGATCATTTGAGAACTCCTAAATATTTTGAGAACTTGCGAGAACTCGTCAAAAATCCAATCAAAACCATTTTTTTTGTTTTTACTATTCTTATTGTTAGAATACAACATAAAAAATGAATTTATATATGTAAATTTACATGTCTTTATATATTAAAAAAATATACACTTGTGTAAGTTTACCACTTACACATGTGTAAGTGTTTACCATTTATACATGTATATAAATTTTTTTAAGGTTAATTTAGAGAGAAGAGATGAATTAGTTAAAGAGATAAATCATTTTTTATGTTATATTTTAATAATAAAGATGGTGAAAACAAAAAAAATGGTTTTAACCGGTTTTTTGACGAGTTCTCGAGAGTTCTCAAGTATTTATAAGTTCTCATTTGAACATAACCCATATATTATATATATATATATATATATGGAACTTGATTACTATTTAATAATTATTTTTTTCAATTTGACTTAAATGAAACCGTTATAGAACGTAGTTATTATATTTAGTACTTTTTTCACGATTACCTTATACTTTATGCTAAACATGAAAAGAATAATCACAAAATAGTAAACAAGTTTTATATATGTTTCATTTAACTCATTTAATTTTAAAAAATTTAAGATTTATAAAAACATTTTACAAACAACGAAACAATAAAAAAAATTAGTTATTAATTTAGAGGTGCACAAAAAAACCGGAACCGGAACCGAGTACATAGAGTATGGTTTTTCAACCCGGAACCGGTTCCTTCTCATACCCAGTTTTCCGGAACCGGTTCTTAAGAATACTCGAAATGTGCACCTCTAACCCTAAACCCTAAAACCATACCCGGTTCTAGAAACAATCTAGTTTTTTTATATAATTTATCTATGTTTTATGACTTTATGTTTTAAACATTTATTTATTTTGTAACATTTTAAGTTAGTTATTTATATGTTTAATTAATGTATTTATATGTTTAACTAAGTTTTTAGAATACCTAGAAATAGGCTCTTGAAATAGCCTTGAATACCCGGAACCAGTAAGAAACGAAACCGGGTACATAGGGTATGGTTTTTCAACCAAGAATCGGACCCGGAACTGGAACCGGTTCCTTCTAATACCCAGTTTTCCGGAACCGGTTCTTGAGAATACCTGAAATGTGCACATCTCGTTATTATCGGGTGTAACACAACATACGACCCAAAGTATTTTCTTCAAATGAGAGTTTGAGAGGCGGTGGCGATTGGATTTGGATGCGAGGGCCGATGCATATTGGGAATTTGGTTCTTGGGCCTGTCACTTATCTCTGGCCCTATTTAGTTCGAAAACTTGGAACTAGACCCAACTAGGGCATGATCCGGGTTCTTTCCCTCTTGCTCCCTGCTTCTCCTGGACGTGTGATTATCTAACTTAGCCGTTCAAAAAGAAATACTAACTTATCCTATAGAAGACGTCTCCGAGGCTTCGACCTCGGGACACCTTCTATCTAACTGGTTTCTCAGCATGTTGTTCCAATCCAAGCTCAGTCTATACTAGAACCAATCCAATCCAACCCAACCCAACCCAAAAACTAATATTCAAATTTCAAACTCCTAAGTTGGCATACAAAAACTTTTACCTACCCCAAATATATCATTTCTTCCTATGTTATCATACACAAAACCTATTATATTTCCTGTACAAAAACGGAAATTCTTTTTATGTTTTTTTTTATCATCCACAAAACACAAGAGAAAAAGAAAAATGCCACCTTTTACCAGTTTCGTACCCTTGTAACTATCGTGAAATGTCAAAATTAATGATGCACATATATTAAGAGAAGTGAACTAGTACCCCAGGATAATTTTTCATTCTTCAGCATTAATTCCAAAAATTCGGACCTTATGCATGTGCGGGAACTTGGCAATCACTAGCACAAAAACCGCCAGTGTGTTCAAGAACAGCATCGGGTTCTGATAATCCGTTGTATGGGATGCTATCAAGTACCTGTATAGATATTCAAATAACAACAAATGAGTTCACATAAAATAAAATTATCATCATATAGACCAAAAATGCCGAACAGAAGACGAATGGGATTAGCAGGAATGTCAATGTGCCCATGTACAAGAGTCAGAAGCACACAGCCTTGCGCCTGAGTGTGTCTTGAGCCTAGGCACGCCTTAGGCGCTTTTTAAAATCAAGCAATGAAAGATAAAATAATTCAACGTGTGACGTGCTTCAATAAAACTAAAATGATCATAATGGGCCCATGGCTGCGATGTTTAGAATATTACTTTGATAATCTTGTTTTCGTAATCAAAATGAACACAAAAGGTGTTTTCAGGTCAAACCCATCCTGTTCTGACCCGATTTAATCCGAGACCAGCTTGACCCGTTACCCAAGTCACCCATATACGAGAAAAAAGATAAAATGAACAAGAAAAGATGGTCAAGAGGCACACTCTCCCTTTCACAACAAGCTTGTGGCGTGTCATTGCATAGTTATTTTAAAGATGGATATTTCAGGCTTTTACCTACTGTTTCTTACTTTCTTTACTTCATATGTGATCACTCTAGTCTTTCATAATCACTGATTATGGTGACGATAAAATGTTCTTACTTGTGATGATGCATCTTTCTAAAATAAGGCATTGATATCAAATTGTTACATGAATTGCTTGTTGATGGCAGAAGCACATGAACAGAATTGATAACAATACTGGATCCTAGAAAGGCGCATCATCACAAGAAAAAAAACAGCATTTTGTTCTTCACCATAATCATTGATCATCGAGAATTTAACTGATAATATACATTATATGCTGATCTATGAAGTAAAAAAGAACCGTATGTAATTCATTACCATATCCAATTTTTAAACTAAGGAAGATGGTAAACTTATTGCAGTCGAGAATTGGTGTCACATTTTATTGTATTCAAAGTGAGGACAAGTAAGGTATGAAGAGCTAAAAAGAATAATGTAATTCACCCTTAAGAACGAAACGAACTTCATTCATAATTTCATACAATTGCATTAACAAAAATCCATGGAAAGTGAAAACTCTTCAATGTAGTTGCAAAAATTAATAACTGAAAATTTCATTGCTCAATAACACCATATAACCTCCTAACCTCCATTATCAGAACACAAGAATGGGATCAAGTAACGTTACAAGAAATTACTAAAGGGAACTAAATCATAAACTTCTTTCCTAAAAGCATATATTTCTTCCATTTCATTTTTTCTAGGTATCCTTCCATCTCTTGCTTTCGTTTTGCATTTTATGAGGAAAGTTTTTCAGTTCTACTATATCTCAGCTTTGTGCACTTCTCTTAGCAATATTGATGTAGTTCTATTTTAGATCTAGTAGATGCTTCCATGAAAGGATAAGCATTGTTTTCCTTCTACACCCTTTGCTTCTATAGCATACACCAATATCTATTATCTTTTAATAAAGAGCCCGGTGTCAACTCCAAAGAAATCAAGGATATGTTGGGCATTTCTTTGATCGTCAAAAGTTTGGCCCAGATTCATTTATATCGCTTCTTTTGCAAGACAGCCTTACGGGTTACAATTATACATAGAGCAGAACTCTAAACTTCAAAATGAAACATTATCAAAAGATAGTGATCGTGATATGAACTTTAGGAACCTGCTTATAGGCTCAAGGAAAGTAGGAAACTGAGAGAACTTACAGCACTACAGGTACAACAGTAAGAAACTTCCTGTTGCGAGTGAGCTGCTTGCCACTATCAATTTGCTCCCACCAAGTCAACCTGTTGTAGATACCCTGGTCATCAGCAAAAGGTGTTCCCTTCTTCCAGTGAAAGAAGTTATATGTAATCTGATGTAACAAAAAGAGATTAACAATTAAATTTAGCTAAATACAAGCCAAATTTCACACATATGCAAGCAATAGAAACTGAGTATGATGTTTGTGCGCGATATTATGACATAAATGTGAGTCTGTTTCAAAGGCTTGGATGTGACATCCCTAATTTCTATGCCTGATCCTATGATCCTACTTTGTAATCTATTAAGAATTCTAATACTATGAACCTTTTGATGCCTCATGTCACTTGTGATATCATTTCATTTCAAACTTTTGAGTATGGTCTAAAGCGAGTATTCTATTGCGTTTTAGAACGACTTGCTTATTCTATTTTGATACTATATCTAATTCTTGTGTTCATTCTAGAACTTGCTACTTATGGTAACTTTGGATGCCTTAGACTCTAACCTAATCAAAACAATTCAAGTTTGTAACTTCGTTTGACTAAAATAAAATTTCAAGGGTAAAAGTTACACATACATAAATTTCAGGGTTTCTTTTGTAACATCTTCAAAACTTGGTTAGTTATCGTAATATCAATTAATTATCATATTTTATTATTATTATTATTTAAAAATTTCAGAAATCATTTTATATTATTAGTATTATTATTTAATTTAATGGATTAATTAAAAAAACCTTTTAAACTTATCTAATGAATAAAATAAAATATTATTATTTTTAATCATAATCCTAAATCCTAATATCTAACTAATTATCCCATTTTTTTTTAATTTTGAATTTGGCCGTAAATCCCATGATCCCAATTTTTATTTTTTTATTTTTTTTAAATTCTATTAAAAATAACAAACTAATTCAAATTATCTGCAATTCTAATCCTTTTCACTATTTAATTTTTGATAATAAGTCCCTAATCCCACCCTATAAATAGAGCCCTTATTCCTCATTTATTCTTCGCACCTCAACGATCCTCTAGGGTTCTCTAGCTACTAAAGGTCGTTCCTCTCATCTTCTGGAAGATTCTAGCTTAAATCTTTCCATTATAAGTAAGTTCTTCTCGTGTTCTTGCTTGTTCATACTTTTCCTTTCAAAAATTCCTCATAACTAGCTAGATCTATGATTCCCTAACATGTTTATGTCATAATCATAGACCTATCCAAGATCAAATGTCCAATTTTAATTAAACTTGTTCAAACTTTTATTTAAAATCGTGGTTTTGATCTTTCTTGTTCCTTTCAATTTCAAAAATCATGTTTTTATTAAAACTCCTTATTTTCAAATTAAACCCCTTTAATATTTAATTAAATTTATTTCTATCTTTACCAAACTCATATTTTCACTTTAGCCCTTATACTTTCCAAACTTACCAAACACACCCTAAACTTGGTTAAGTATGCAAATAAAGTAACTTTCAAACCAGTATGTAGTTATCTGACAAACATTAAAGTTCTGGCTAGGAAAAGACGGGGTTCTGATCCGACCAACTCTTTCCTGGGAACTTTTCTGTTGGAGGTACTACTTTGGAATGATAACCACTCTAGTGTACAACAACCACTTTCAACTAATTACACTGTCAACCCCTCGACTATCCTTAACTTGTTTCTAATTAACTTAACAAACTTACTTAGGGAATCCTTAAGGCATTCAATCCAAGTTACATCAAGTACAAGTTCAACCCTTTCACTTGCAAGGTGAGTTCATAGTCCCTCTTTACTTTCTACTTTGGGGTGGAAAACATGCTCATATATCAAATGGAAATCATATTCTAGAGTCAAAACTATACTTTTGCAAATTGCAATCAATAACAAACTTTCTAATTCTAGTAAGGCTAAACTGGTTTATACATGTTGCTATTCAATGTCACTTTTTTATTACAAAGTCTCTCTTATTTTCTAAAACCTACACAACCATTAACTTCGGGGATGCCACGGGAGTACGTAAATAGATCTATTGGCCTGACTAGCCCATCCGGTCCTCGGGTTGATGCATGCTAATCAATTCCGAGAGTCCTTCAAGTTGTGGATTCTGATCAACTTGGAAGGAGCTGGGTGTTCAGAAACTGCATACTAGACACTTAAACTTAGTCTAACACCTTGACAAGGTGTTGGACGGGAGAGTTATCGATCACTAGGGTTGGTTGTGGACTCATGTATAAAAGTTTAATTACTTAGAATTGTGAAACTTGTTTATGACTTGCACCTTGTTATCTATTACTATGTATCTACTTAAACCTATGTTCTCACCAACTTTTTAGTTGACCTATTTTAGCATGTTTTTCAGGTTTTGGATCTAGTTGCTGTTTTGCTCACGCTAGGATTCAAGATCAAGACTTTAGTGGACTTAGCTTAGACATATTATTTAATAAAAAGACTTGTTGTTTTATTTGGTTTATTTGTACTGAAATACTGATGTAATAACTATTTGGTTTTAATAGTAAATTTCTTTTGATCATGTGTGATGATTCAATTCGTCGCCCCCTCGTGTTTCCGCCTTGGCGGGGGTGTGACATTGGAGCATAAGATAACTGCAGGATATAGCTTACTCAAGCTTCAGGAGTAAACAAGTATAACATTCAACCTCTCATAACAACTATTGTCCGCTTTTGCCCACAAGGAGCTCACGGATTTGTTTTTGGTTGCCCGAGTGAAAACTTCCCAGAAGGTCACCCATCCTAGGACTGCTCTTACCAAGCATGCTTAACTGTGGAGTTCTCTCGTCCACAGCCAATGCCCCCCAAAACGTGTTGATGATATTTGAGGTCAGGTATTCCTTATGCCCTAGTATCTCTCTTGGACAGAACAAAACATGCGGGATTTGCCTAAGGTGTCACAACAAGTGTGTGATCCTGACGGTTTCAAAATTTTAAACTTATCATAATGTGGCATATAAACATGAATACAGAGTCACAGAGTCTCATCAATATGCACCAGTATTAGCATATACCCCCCAAAGTAGCACCCAACCCAATTCTTCCAAACAATAAACCATGATGGTTCTCATACAAGTGAAAGTCACAACTCATTAATTGTTCAAGCTCAATCAACTTCATGCTTATTTGCTCATGACAACAGCTAGGTTCTAAGCACAGTAGCACACAGTTCAAAACCTAAGTAGAAATTACAGATCGACCCGCCAATCAAATGATATAATTGTAATAACTTGAAGCATAAACCAACTTTTTTGCAAAATATCAAAAAAACACAGATCAAGCAAACTGTAAAACAATTTCATGCTTCAAAACCCTAAAACCAGATAACATAACATCAAATTCTCATCAATACGGATAAAATCGAAATAAATTCGCTCTAACGCGAGCATAACCAAGTGATCACATACGTAAACCTAAAATTAAATCGCAACAAAACGAAATCAAACGGTTGAAAAACAGAAGCATACCAGAGCGTGACAGAGATTGACGGTAGTCCAAGCCATGCCAGGAGAACAGCCGGTGACGGAGAGAACGACGAGCCAAGCAAAGAACAGGATTAGTATGTAGGTGGTCCAAACGCCGGGATACATAAACCACTCGGTATTTCTGTTGAGATCCGTCGGCGGCACCGCATGGACATACAAGTTGGCCATTTTGAGAGTTCGTTTGGAAGAATCGCGTATTGTGTTCGTGTTAGGGTTCGGTGAAGTAGGTGTGTGTGAAGGTGGTGCGTGGTGGTTGTGGATGGTCGGTGTGTGGACTGGAGATATGATTGGTGGTTGGTGATGGTAATTGGTAACGGCGGTGGTGGTGGTGGTGATGATTAGTTTAGAACTCAAAGTTAGACATTATGAAACGCATAACCAACCAATAATAAATTCAATACTTATCGGATAAGTATAATTATTATATACCCTCCACAAAACCAAATGGACTGACCAATTCTTTGTTTTCATTGGTTCACATGATGCCTACCGATTTTCTTTTTTATAATTTTCATTCATTATATACTCCATACGTACTTTTTTAACCCGATAAGTCTTCTAATAATTTTGTAATTCTGTGATAACTTTCGTTCATTACCTTTTAAAAAATAAAATGTGAGCCTTTTTTTTTAAATGTTTCGGTTGATTTTTTTTAAAACGAAGTTGTATTCAAAATCGAGTATATTTTTTTGTGGCGTACGCTATAGCCAGCGACGTTACCGTTGCGATGCCGTGAGAAACACAACCGCTTAAACATCATTAGCGGTTTTGTGGTATTATCATACCCGGTATCGGTGTTCGCTTGTATGGTTTTGACGAGTCAAAGCGATGACGACCAAGCTCCTATCGCGTAATGCGGAGAAAAAACAACCGCGCTCACCCCACTGAGCGCAGGGTAAAAATACTAGTTATGAATAAGTACAAACATGTACGGATATATTGGGGCCTTGTATACAGGTGCGGGCCGAGCAACCGGTAAGGTTGCTGCTTTATGACCTTGTGGTCACGGGTTCGAGCCATATGAACAGCCTCCTACACAAAATGTAGGGTAAGGTTGCGTACATCTGATCGTGATGTGATCCGGCCCCTCCCTGGCCCCTGTATAAATACGGGAGCTAAATCAAACACCGAGTACGCCCTTTATATAAGAATATATTAGATTAAATAATTTGGAGCGCAACAACCAACAAGCCACCAAAGCCATTGTTAGGGGTGAGCAAAAAACGGTTCCGACCCTCAAGAATCACGAATCCGACCCTTAGAACCGTGGGTTAGAACCTTTCTAGCAAAAAGGGTCGGTTCAAGGTTATGAAATTTCAGGTTTTAAATGATTCGGGTCGGTTCCGGGTAAAACCGTGGGTCAGAACCTTAGAAACCTTGAGATTTTAAATGAATAAAAAAAACCTAGATTTTGTTGGGATTAGGGAACCAATTAACCAAACAACGTTTACTCATATAATCATGAAAAAAGAGCCGCACTACATCTTCTCTCTTCAACATATAACTGACACTTCATCTTTTCTTCAAGTTAGAACTGGTCTTCATCTTCGCTTCATCTTTATTAAATTTGTGTGTATGTATGTGATTACATTGTTGTATGTATGCGATTGATTAGTTTCAATATCTCCAATTGCAAATAAAATGGATAACATGGGTGAAAATTGAAAACCTACTTTGTATGCATGCGTTTACAGTGTAAATAGAAATATATAATGGATAACATGGGTATGGCACCTACATGGTATGTGATTACTCATTTAACTGTTATACTTTTATGTATGACATGTTATCATTATTCACCACCTAGCTATAAGACCTATTGTATGTATATATTGCAAACATAAAACCTTACTATATATATACATTGGAAATATAAAACCTACTGTATGTATACAACTGTCACACCCCGCCAAGGCGGAAACACGAGGTGTCACACATTTATTTCATAGCACAAGGTACAAAGACAATTACTAAGGCATCACAAAATTTATTAATTTCATAATTAATGTTCAACACTTGTTAAAATAGACAAACAAACAATACCAAAAACATTGTTCAAATTTATTTAACTAGGTCCATAAGCAATCATATATGATCCTTCATCTCTTAGTTATTTTTTCCTTAAACATGTAAAGTAAAATGGGTCAACATAAAGTTGGTGAGAGATATAGGTTTTATAAGTTATAAAGATAAATTGGCATAAAAGATATAAAACAAATTCAATACAAGTTCAAACAAGTGTGCAAGCATATCAACACCAAATTTATTGCAATCAACCCTTAATGTTACATGCATCCACAATCCCAAAGATTGTGCCGTTGAAATGTTATTGAATCCACAATCCCAAATATTGTGTCGTTGAAATGTTATATCGGTTTCCTCTATATGGTCATACTAGTACTACCTAGGCTTGTAAACAGGTTAATGATTGCAATATCATCATTAGTGTTCAAATATCAAGTACATAGTTGAAATACTCGTTTAAGAATTTGTTTTGATAAAAAAGGTTTGAGTTATCAAGTTACATGTATACATGTTTCACCCCAAAAGTAACAAGGAAAAAAGGGCTATGAATCTCACCTTGATTTTGCGTGACTTAGACTTGAACTAGGTCGAGAGGACGAGTAAACCGGTTTAACGATGTCCTAAATAAATAATTATACATATTTAATACATAGAAACGATTAAAAGAAATAAGAACGGAACGATTGGGACTTTAGGATTTTTGGAACGAACGAGCGAACGAAAATATTAAAGATTCGAATTTTAATGATACCAAGTTAAATAAAGTGATCAAATTACATGAAATAATGTTTTATAAATTTTATTTATAAAAGAGATTTTAGGTGTTAACAATAAATATTAATTGCAAATTTACTAATAGATAAAATATATTAATGTAGTATTTATATTATTAAGACAATGTCAAAAGGGACAAAAAAACTAGTTAATAAAAATACTCTTTACGATTATATATTAACACTAACCGACTCCAAAGAACCGAATCATGTCGTTTTAGGTAAATAATATATTTTTAAAAATGAGTCGTAATTCCCTTATGTTTATTATAAGGAAAATCTGTTTAAAATAAAGAACTATAAGTTCAAATCAATTTGACAACATAAATAACATAATAAGTTTTAAATAAAACACAAAGTTTCTTTGAATTAAAGATTACATAATTTTCTTCAAATCTATGCTATATAATAAATAAAGGTTTTTCATGCCACGTGTCGCCTCCAGATTCATTGTCATCATTTTTTTTTCGCCTCTTTCTGTTATTAAATACACCTCTATCTTTTAATAATAAAATATATTTTTAAAGAAAATACTAATCTTTATATTAATAAATCTCCTGACATATTTTGACGAGTGTATGTGTTAACAGATTATATTGTATTCTACGGGTTTATTCAACCTGTGTAAAACACGAGTTTTTAAAAAATAAATTTTTTATTTCTTAGTATATAATATTATATTTATTCAACCCGTATAATACACAGGATTTTAACCTAGTTAACCAATATAACTCAGTCTCGGAACATAATTTAAGATGATTCACGAATTTCTTTCATCTAGAAAACAATTTTTAATTATTCAAAGGCATTGGTGTGTGTGGGTGTCAAATCAAACAAGACAAACAAAAAATAAATAAATAAAAGAAAGGGACAGCCTCAAGCGCTTGAACCCATGACCTTCACTTTGTTGGTGAAGTGAATTACCACTAGGCTAGAATCAAATTTGATCACCAAACCAGAAATCAATGTTAAAAACACAATCTTACTGCCTCATCATCTTCCTTTAATGTACCCAGAAATCCTATGTGGTCGTAACTGATTTAGGACGGGATTGAAAAGGTTTGAATCGCGGAATTTGGGGGATTGAGATGGGTTTTGACGAGTTTGACTTTTTGGAGTTAAACTCTTCTTCTTGGGTCTAATCTACGGAGGGGGTTTCAAATGAGGTTCAAGAGAATTGGTTGGGGTTCAAACACTTAACGGGGGTTCAAAAGTTAAAAAGGATTAGAGAGGTTCAACCTCCTTTTTATTAATCAATAAAAAATAAATCTCTTTTAATACTAATTCATTTAAACTCTTTTTAACTTTATATAAATCTCAAATTTATTTATAAGTTTTGTTGGATTAGAAGGAAAACGAATAAAATAAAAATGTTGCAAGTTCCCCAAAAGTTAGAATTACGAATAGAATGGGTATTTAACGGTGTCGTTTTTACGGGTTTTTTAATTGTTATTCTAAATATCCAAGGTTTCTAAAAGCGGTAAAATCAATATACTCAATAGATAAATCGTAGAGTCACATAAAAAAAATCATGAATATAATAATTGTATACGCACCGAATTCAGGAATGTTACAACAACATTGTGATATACTTTTTTTTAAACATAATGGACGCAAAAAAATATTTCGAGTGACGATAATGACGGAACCGTTGATAAAACACAAGCCAAAAAAAAAGAAAAGTGACCCACTAAAGAGTCGGACCCTTAGACCCTTTAGACCCTTACCCGGACCCTCCTTATAGGGGTTGGTTCCCGGTTCCAGACTTTTCGATTTCAAGATTCCGGTTCCGGGTCAGGTCGGTCCGGTTCCTGAATGGTCGGACCCTTTGATCACCCCTAGCCATTGTTGATCATTTTCGATTCCATACTTATATATATAATAAAAAAATTAAACTACTTTCAAAGATTATATATAATGCTATATCAAATCTAGTTATGCATAGAAGAGTATATTGATTGAGCATTCTTCACACCTTTATATAAAATGTATATAATCACACCGTTTGTGAAGATAAGGATATCTCAAACAACATCGGAAGGATCATTGACCTCAATCATCATGTGAAGTTTATGAATTTTAATTGTGAAGGTTTCCACTTCTCACCACAACAAGTTTTCTCATAATAATCAGGTTTCTCTTGAATTTAACCCGTTTGATTTTTCCTTGAAGGACTTCAAGACTGAAAATCACCTTTCCCGCTACAATAGTCCCGAAGATCTTTATCCTTTCACTTAGCCATCTTCCGCTCCCATTGCATGTCTCGCCTCAACTCAAACATGGCACACAAGACTCGGGCATCCGGGCTGAAATATTTTAAAGTTGTTTTCTAGTCATAATTTTATTTCATGTAATAAAGACAAAAATGTTCATGTAATAAAGACAAAAATGTTCATGTTTGCCATCTTTGCCGATTATCAAATAGTAAAAGACTACCATTTTCTGATTCATTATCATGTACTTTTGGTTCTTTTGATATTATCCATTGCGATTTATAGACCTCTGATGTGCTCTAAATTATACATATATTTCACATCATTTGCATCCCATTTATTATCAATTTCTCTATACATTGATTGAATTTGTCGCTCATTTAGCTTCTATTTGAATTCTAGGAAATTCCAAGCTTAAAAGGAACAATCAAGCAAATAAGCAGCGGAAAATGAAGAATTTGGACAACTCAGAAGACCAAGCACGAGCCGTGCCCCATCAAGCACACCCCCGTGCCCCAATGTTGCAGAAAAAAGACAAGTCTTTCAGCCAAGCACGGGTCGTGCCCCACCACGCACACCCCCGTGGTCAACTTTAGATTGTACCATTGTACTTTTGTCCCCCGCCCAGGTGTAACACGGGACCGTGCCTCACCAAGCACGCCCCCGTGCCCAGTACATGTTCAGTACATTCGCGACAGAAAACAAAACGGTTACGCTGTGGTCCCAACACGGGGCCGTGCCCCATTGCTCAGACAGTATAAATAGAGCTTCTTGGCTCATTTTTGAAGGGAGACCTCTTGGAGAAATTTCACTCACTCAAACACTCGGGAACCAGGCTTGGGAGACCATTTGGAGGCTTAGGAAGGTCCATTTCATCATCAAATTCCACTTAGAAGATCACTACACCACTCCACTTGGAAACTTTGGTTATATCTTTATTCCTATTATAATTTGCATGAATTCCAATTGTGTTGTTGTTGTTTGCAAGCTCACTATGAGCTAAACATCTTTTCAATCATCTTAGTTTGATGAAGCTTAATTAGTTATGTTGAACTTATGACTATGGCTAAAGTTTTATGTTAATATAATGATAATCTTGTCTTAATTTCTTGATGGAGTTGCATGTCTAAATGTTTATGAATCAACTAAAGGTTTATAAATACGAAATTATATTGTGTTGGAAAACCTGTAAGACTACCATTTATTATAACTTTACTATCTTTTGGTATGATGTTATAGCTAAGAATTAAGAATGAATCTTTGAAACCTTTATTATGAAATAAATATTAATACATGCAAACCCGTTAATCGTGTTTGGAAAAACTAAGAGAAATGTTGTTATTCTTCTTGAACAATAGTTATGTTAATTGAAGTATTGATAACTCAAGCTTAAGATTTATATGACTTTGGTTTAGAATTTTATAAGTTAAGAAATTACACCTTTTTATCTAATTAAATTAATCTTAACTGGGCAACATGTAATCTACTCATAGATGTCTTTCTTAATGATTATGGGATTAAAAACCTTGACAGGATTCTAATTCAACTGCTTCAAAGAACATTAACATAATTACAAACTTTGGCCATATAATTTGCTTCGACATAATTAAATAAGCGGATTCTAAACTGAGATAATTGTCTCACCAAAACATTTATAATTTTTAATCTTTGAAATTTTCTCAAAAATTAATTATTGACATTTTAGAAAAGAGTTTACAAAAAGAAATCGAAACATTAAAGTATTTTCTCTACTTAATCAAATAATTGAAGATCTGGATTGAACGTTAAACTGTGTCCATAGATTGACATCCGGTTCTTATCGATTCTATATTACCACCCGACAGGTGCACTTGCCTTCGTGTGTGTAGTTTAGTTTAGGTGAAACCAATTTTAAAACCTACATTTGTGTGAAAAATCTTTATTAAAAATATATATACTTCACGCACATCAAGTTTTTGGCGTCGTTGCCGGGGACACGGTTTCAACAAGAAAATCTAAAATTTTAATTCGTAAATACTAGTGAACATATTCTTCAATTTGTCTTAGTTCTTTTTCTTTTATATCCCCATCAACTAGTTTAGGTAATGAACGTCCACAACACCTGAACCTAATATCGTCACACCATTTTCGGAGCCCGAATGACACTTCCTTCATAGATTACGAGAACGTACATGAGCAGTAGCTGAGGCGATAGCAGAAGAAGCAGTGGAGGATACACATCCAGAAGACAACATGGCGGAAGCAGAAGAAAGGAACATGACGTATTGTGCCAAGCCATCCCTTGACGGCTACGAGTCTAATGTAGCCTAACCAGCAGTTGCAGCAAACAATTTTGAAATAAAATCAAGCATCATTCACCTTATGGAAACCTCTGCCCAGTTTAACGATGTACCAGACGAAGATCCTAATGCTCACATCGCGCGTTTCTTACGAATCTGTGCGACTTTTAAAATCCATAATTGTTCTGACGACACTATTAGACTTAGGCTCTTTCCATTTTCGCTCTGTGGCCGTGCCATGGAATGGTTAGATGCACTGCCACCTGGCACCATCACAACCTGGGCCGAGATGGCCGAGAAATTCCTACTAAAATACTTTCCACCCGATAAAACTGCCAAGTTAAGATCGAGTATCACCGGTTTCCGTCAGGATGATGATGAATCACTGCACGCGGCTTGGGAAATGTACTAAAGCCTTTTAAGAAGATGCCCACATCACGGACTAGATCTATGGTTGCAATGTCAGACGTTCTATAAAGGTACCTTCCAGAGAGAGTATGTCTGAATGGAACCCGGTGAGGAGGCCAAGGACCGAGACTCGTGAGCCATCAACCGCAGAAGTAGTCCTCAAGCTGAAAGAACTCATCAAGGAGTTGACTAACATGAATGTACTTGCAGAGATGCGCTTGCTACAGCTTTGTGGGCAAGTTGAGCAAATGAAGGAGGAGCTGCTCTCGCTTAACCATCAACTCGCGGACCTCTGCAACCGCACCTCCTAATACCCGATGCCCATGCTCCCGCATGAGATGTTCGGAGGCTTTATGTAAACATCTAGTGTAGGGAGGATGTTTGTTAGAGTCTCGTTTTGTTGCATGAGGCTCTCGGTATGTATTGTTAAATTCTAATCAATGGAACTTTCGTGTGTTATGATTTTCATCTACTTTAATTTTGAATGATCCAAACAAATCTTGATGATAATAAAATGTGTTGGTGGAATTAATATATATATATATATATATATATATATATTCAAACAGTGCATTGGAGCACGGGCCGTGCCCCACCAGACACGCCCCCGTGCCCGATAGTTTCTGCAGGTTTATCTCTTTCCTAAAAATACAATTTTTCAACATCATTCCATTTTAACAATTTCAAATGAACCCTCTCGGTTCCAACCACCAAACACTTCAAATCCACCATTTTCATCAAGATTTCACTCAATCCTTCCACCAAGGTATGTTTAGATCGTTCGATTATGTATATTTAGGGTTTTTATTTCAATTTAAGGGTGATTCTTGTCCTAAACCGGTTTTCACCCTTTTCTTGAGTCATTTCTCTTGAATCCTTAGTTTGTAGGTTGTTTATTCTTAGTTTTAGTTGTTGTTTTACAACTTTCGGGTTTGATTTGGATTTTTCACTCGGATTGACCCATTTGTTTTATTTTTGTCTTCAATATTTGTTACCATTGTATTTAGCAAAAAGTTTCACAACACCCAAAATAGAAAATCAGAGGTTTGCATATACGGACACGTGTACGGGTTCGAATCTCCGATTCTGCCCTCTTTAGTGCAGCACGGGCCGTGCCCCACCAGGCACGCCCCCGTGTTCGACCACCAGCAGGTCTGCAGTGTTCCCGTTTAACATCCCCAGGTCTTGCAGTCAAGCACGGGACGTGCCCCACCAAGCACGCCCCCGTGCTCCACCTTCTGATCAGATTCGGGTCGGTTTCTTGCTATTTAATTCGTTTAAACTGATTTTCTAATTAATGTATCAGGGTCATGGCACATCCGTTTCTTGTTTTCAATAACCAAAATGAGGCTTGGTGTCGTGAAAGGTTGCGCACACTCCGTCGACGGGAGGAAGAATCACATCTTCGAGTTTGTTATGACACCTTGGACATCGTCGGGCAGAGGGGGCGCTTTCTCAATCTTGTCACCCCTCCATGGCTACGTATTTGAAAATGATCGTGATTCCGTATGAGAACTCACAATGGAATTTTTGGCAACATTCAACTTTCAGCAAAACAATCTAGATTATTGGGATGAGGATGTTGTATCCTTTCGGTTAGGAGGAACTTGGCATAGCACCTCTGTTGAATTATTTGGGATTGCTCTAGGAATCTACACCGAGGAAGAAATTTATGAACCCACCTTTTCAGCATCAAATCACAGCTTTCCCGACGAAGAAGACAAGCATCACCCCAATTATGAAAGTACCAGGACATCCTTCTGGAACGAGGTCGGTACTGGGGGTACAATGCGAGCCAAACCAAAAGCAGTAAACTCAAGGATCATTTGCTTCGTTACATTCACCATATGCTCAGTCACTTAGTTACCCAATACGGTCAAAGCGAAGGGGTGGTTAATCTCAGGGACTTATATGTCCTCTACTGTTTAGTGAGGCATGAGCCTTGAAACATTGCATACCTTTTCTGCCGCCTTTTCGCAACTAACTCCATAGCCGGGGTAAACACCCCCATGTTTGGTGGCGACTGGTTTGTGCAACTCTACGAGTACAATGATGAACGTGGCACCGACAGACCATATCCGGGATTGCTAGACTTGTCCCTATGCGCCAGCATGGGAATGGTTACCTACCTACCCGATGGTCGAGCACGTTTTCAGGATTCTAGAGGACAGGTTTGGGATCTAGAGGACCCGGAGCGAGTTATAATGGACCTTGACATTAAGCACTCCCCCCACCGTCATCACTCTCCCCATTATCAGCATCACCATAACACCGGAACATCATCTTCCCACGCCACTGGATTTCCATCCATGATGGACCTCTATGAATCCATATAGACAGCCAGTACTTATGCCCGCCAATCTTTCGAAATTTGTGAATCCACTTCTGGGCGAGTCGACAATTTATCTGACAGGGTTGATTTGATTAGGGAAGATGTCTCCTACATGAGGCGTAGGATGAACAGGAACTGGGGCGAGGAAAACCTCGACCCGTGAGGGATAGTTGGTTAAGATCCCGTTGGTGCAACATTTTTATCACATAGAAATCTGTGTTCTTCGGCTACGTTTTTATTTTATTTTGTGTGTTTAAGTACTATCCGGAACTGGCTGTTCCGTGCCCTTTTAAGCTATATACTTTTATTTGTAGGATGTTAAATTTTCTGAATTTCAAGTTTAAGTACTAATAATTTTGTGTGACCACAATGGATTCATGCTTTTCAGTCCACTGTGAGTATCGTTCACAAGCATTGGATACACCATCTTTCAGGGAAGTTCTTCTGTCCCATTACCTCTTTTATGCTTTACAATTGTTTAAAAACTATGTACATTGAGGACAATGTAAGCTTCAAGTGTAGGGAGGGGGGTTTCACCATATTAGCACTTGAACTTTGATCACCTAAATCTCATAAAGAACTCCATTTGACACCAATACACTTCAAATTTTCTGTAAACTGCAAGGAAGAAATGCATTTTTCAAACACAAGTTTTAAACAAATCAACGAGTAAAATGACACAAATCATCCTAAGGCATGGCAAGTTAAACCCAAATAATAGACATGTACAGATTTTGCACTTTGACCCAAATCCATCCATTTTCGTGAGCATACTTGTAAACCATTACAACTTTCATTCAAAACAATCATGCTTTCGTTCTTATCGGATTATTGAGAGTATCATATGATTTGTGCAAATTAGAACTTGTTTTGGGCATACGAGGCAAAACCACAAAGGAGATTATTGCATGAAAACGATCTAGGCAATAGGATACCCACCCTATTACCCGAGCATTCGTTAACAACCAAAAACACCTAGTTAGCCTCATCAAACTCATTCTCAGCCTACCCTCATCAACAACCCGTTACCTTTGTGCTAAGGACTCGACCTTAAAAAAATGCATCCTTTGATTTTAATTTAGTTTCATGTCTTCATTTTGCAAAGCCGGAACTTCCCCCAGAAATTCGAGAACATCTCTTTGTTCTAATGTTTGAATCAAGAAAAAGTTGAAGAAGAATGAAACAAAATCCACCATTTTGTGGGACGTCAAAGAGTGCCATGAAAAAAAGGGCAAAAAGATACGAAAGATGCCTTAAGTGTGGAAATTGGTCTCATGATGGAAAATGTAGTAAAAACCAAACAACCTCCTAGCATGAGTATACAAAGTTGATCAGGTTGGGCGCTATTAAGCTCCAAGCCGAATGAACCCTTAGGAAGGATAGCTATGTGTACCTCAAAGTCAAAGAGGAAGTAAGGTTTCTAAAGATGAGATTCGGTCTTGACAATCTGACCTTAAATGAGTCCTCGAGTTAGTAATACCCCTTCTAACCCGAGCATTGTAGAGGGATTTCTAGCTTTAGATGTATTTTAACCTTTCTTTTTAGTCAAATAAACCAAAGTCCAGCCCTAGGTACCAAAGCACTCTCCAAAAATCACCCTTATCCAACCTACAACCCAAAAGACTTTTGATTCATGCAAAAGTTTTCTATAAAGTGGTGGAGTTTCGATCTCTTAACAAGCATATAACTTAGCACTTCTCATATTGATAATGGAGTGTTCTATACATACATCACTACACGTATGATTACAAATATTTAGCCGAGTGTGTGTGAACATTGTGAGTAGTGCTAAAGTCTTGCTTGTCTATAACTTCATAAAACAAACCATTACCTCAAGGAAGTCACTTCATAAGATCATTTTTGCTCGATTGACGCTTGTTTGCTTGTGTTCCTTCTTTAAAGAAGGAAAATCATATCTTGTTTAAAGTTTATTTGAATTTGCTTTTAAAATTGCCATTTGGAGTAGAATATTCAAATTATTGCTTGAGGACAAGCAAGGTTCAAGTGTGGGGAGGTTTGATATGCTCTAAATTATATTTCACGTCATTTGCATCCCATTTATTGTCAATTTCTCTATACATTGATTGAATTTGTCGCTCATTTAGCTTCTATTTGAATTCTAGGAAATTCCAAGCTCAAATGGAACAATCAAGCAAATAAGCGACGGAAAATGAAGAAATTGGACAACTCAGAAGACCAAGCACGGGTCGTGCCCCATCAAGCACACCCCCGTGCCCCAATGCTGCAGAAAAAAGACAAGTCTTCCAGCCAAGCACGGGCTGTGCCCCACCAGGCACGCTCCCATTGTCAACTTTAGATTGTGTCAGTGTACTTTTGTCCCCCGCCCAGGTGTAACACGGGGCCGTGCCTCACCAAGCACGCCCCATGCCCAGTACATGTTTAGTACGTTCGCGACATAAAACAAAACGATTACGTTGTGGTCCCAACACGGGGCTGTGCCCCATTGCTCAGACAGTATAAATAGAGCTTCTTGGCTCATTTTTGAAGGGAGACCTCTTGGAGAAATTTCACTCACTCAAACACTCGGGAACCAGGCTTGGGAGACCATTTGGAGGCTTAGGAAGGTCCATTTCATCATCAAATTCCACTTAGAAGATCACTACACCACTCCACTTGAAAACTTTGGTTATATCTTTATTCCTATTATAATTTGCATGAATTCCAATTGTGTTGTTGTTGTTTGCGAGCTCACTATGAGCTAAACATCTGTTCAATCATCTTAGTTTGATGAAGCTTAATTAGTTATGTTGAACTTATGACTATGGCTAAAGTTTTATGTTAATATAATGATAATCTTGTCTTAATTTCTTGATGGAGTTGCATGTCTAAATGTTTATGAATCAACTAAAGGTTTATAAATACGAAATTATATTGTGTTGGAAAACCTGTAAGACTACCATTTATTATAACTTTACTATCTTTTGGTATGATGTTATAGCTAAGAATTAAGAATGAATCTTTGAAACCTTTATTATGAAATAAATATTAATACATGCAAACCCGTTAATCGTGTTTGGAAAAACTAAGAGAAATGTTGTTATTCTTCTTGAACAATAGTTATGTTAATTGAAGTATTGATAACTCAAGCTTAAGATTTATATAACTTTGGTTTAGAATTTCATAAGTTAAGAAATTACACTTTTTTATCTAATTAAATTAATCTTAAGTGGGCAGCATGTAATCTTCTTAATGATTATGGGATTAAAAACCTTGACAGGATTCTAATTCAACTGCTTCAGAGAACATTAACATAATTACAAACTTTGGCCATATAATTTGTTTCGACATAATTAAATAAGCGGATTCTAAACTGAGATGATTGTCTCACCAAAACATTTATCATTTTTAATCTTTGCAATTTTCTCGAAAAATAATTATTGACATTTTAGAAAATAGTTTACAAAAAGAAATCGAAACATGAAAATATTTTCTCTACTTAATCAAACAATTGAAGATCTGGATTAAACGTTAAACTGTGTCCATGGATTGACATCCAGTTCTTATCGATTCTATATTAACACTCGACATGTATACTTGCCTTCGTGTGTGTAGTTTAGTTTATGTGAAAACCAATTTTAAAACCTATATTTGTGTGAAAAATCTTTATTAAAAATATATATACATCACGCACATCAACCTCTCCAATCCCAAGCAAACCGGGTTATAAATACTACACGATCCTTATTGATAACTTTACTCAATTTGTGTGGGTGTATCTCCTGAAATATAAATCTGAAACTTTTCCCACATTTGCTAAGTTCCATAAACTTATTCAAACTCAATTTAATAAAACTATTAATATTTAATTGTTTCCAATGTGACATGAGGGGTGGGGAATTCGATAACAATGAATTTAAAGCGTTTGCTCAAACCACTGGTCTCATCTTTCGGTTTTCATGTCCTCAAACTTCCCCCCAAAATGGCAAAAGCCGAATGAATAATTCGGCATATTAACGGCATCATACGTGCCTTACTCATGCACGCCTGTCTTCCACCGGGTTTTTGGGTTGAAGCCCTTCACACCACAACTTATCTTCAAAATATTCTTCCCACCGAACACCTAAATTTCTACCCACCCACCTACGCTTTATGTCTCCGTCACCTGACTTACAATCATCTATGGGTCTTCGGGTGTGCTTGTTATTCTAATTTGTCAGCCGCGACACCTCATAAACTTCACCCCCAATCGGTTGAATGCATATTCCTCGGGTATCCACATACTTTTCAAGGATATCGGTGTTACGATCCCACTTCTGGTAAGGTTTTCTTGTAACGTCATGTTATTTTTTTACGAAAACCATTTTTCGTATAATAATACATCATCCCCCCACCCTTCGATTCATTGGCATTAACTCCGATTCATCACCTATTATCCTTAACCAATCCTCCTCCCACTTACATAACCCGTCACCACCAGTACAACCTATAACCGTCACCTCCCCACTTCGGCCCCCACCTCACCACCTGTCGCCCATCTCAACAGCCCCCATCACCTCAACAACCTCCTACTGTCCCTGATCAGCTTCCACACCATACTCCCGTCCTTAATTAGTCCCACAAGTCCACAACACACACACTATGACCACACTATCTAGAGTTGGCATCACCAAACCAGTTTCCCGACTTAATCTTCATGTTACAAACCTCGCCCATACCTACCTCTTATGCAAAAGCATTAATAGATATGAATTGGCTACAGGCTATGTTCAATGAATATAAAGCCCTACGGGACAATGACACTTACCGCGACCTAATAACTACCCGGTAATTCGATGCATGTGGTTATTTCGGCACAAGTTTAATGCCGACGGCTCCCTCGAAAGATATAAATCCCATCATAGTTGTTAACTGGAGGTCATAGACTGTCGGTATCGATTATCATGAAACGTTTAATCCGGTAGTAAAGTCGGCTACTATCTGCACCGTCTTATCTCTTGCAATTTCCCGCTCTTTGCCGATAAAACAACTAGACGTAAAGAATGCTTTCTTACACGAAAATTTAAATGAGACGGTGTTTATGCACCAACCGTCGGGTTTCGTTAATCACTCGGCCCCGGATTATGTCAGTTGCTTAGAGCGCTCAGTGTACGGGCTCAAACAAGCCCCTCGAGCATGGTACATAGATTTTCAAATTTTATTATTTCTCATGGGTTTAAAAGCAGTCTATGTGACACTTTGTTGTTTGTATATCGTCACAGGTAACACACGATTTACCTATTAGGCTATTACTTTATGTCGACGACATTATTTTGACTGCATCAGATTCAGGGTTTTTGCAATCTATCATAGCCACTTTGTCTAAAGAATTTGCCATGACAGACTTGGGTGATTTACATCATTTTCTAGGAGTTTTGTCACTAGGGATAAATCTGGCTTGTTTCTAAACCAGTCTTAGCTTGGTAAAGAGATAATTCAAAGGGCCTCAATGACCACAAGTAAACTGGTCTCTACATCGGTTGAGACTTCATCGAAACCGAGTGCTACATAGGATGATATTTTACCAGAAGGATCTCTCTATCGCTGTCTAGCAGACGCTCTTCAGTATTTTACTTTTACACGACCTGACATTACCTATGAGGTTCAACATGTGTGTTTGTTCGTGCATGCTCCAAGAGAGCCTCACTAACAGTTTTTGAAGCATATTCTGCACTACATTCAGGGCAATTTAGATTTTGGTGTACAGATACATCCTACAAAGTCCATTCTCTGACCGCCTATTCCGACGCAAACTGGGGCAGATGTCTCGACTCAGACGATCCACATCTGGCTACTGTATGTACTTGGGTGATAATCTTCGATCTTGGTCATCTAAGCGGCACACACAGTATCGCGGTCGAGTGCCGAAGCAAAGTACCGAGCTGTTGCAAAATCAGTTGTTGAGGTTAGTTGGCTTCGTAATCTATTGCTCTAATTGCACGTTCCGCTTCGTTCAGCAACTATAGTTTATTGTGAGAACGTATCTTCCATTTATTTATCCGACAACTCCGTTCAGCATCAACGAACTAAGCTCGTGGAGATCGATATACACTTCGTCAGAGAGAAGGTCAGAATCATCCATATTAAAGTTCATCATGTTCTTTCAGAAATTCAGTATACAAATATTTTTACGAAGGGCCTTCCGAGACATTTGTTTCACAGCTTCATAACCAGTTTGAGCATTCGTCCTTCTCCCACTCGAATTGTGAGGGTATATTAGCAGATATGTATATGTTATGTATTGATTGTAATAGTCTTGATAGTTGAGGGCATCAAAGTGTATCTTATCATATGTATATATCTCATGTAATTATTTTGGATCTCAATTGAATACGATACCATTCACGTATAGACATGTGATGTCAACCAAAAAATAGGTGATATCAGCAAAATTATCACGAGAGATGTTCAGAACGAATAATATGAAAATAAACATTTCAACAAATAAAATAACAAATATTTTCGGAGTAAGAGCATTAGGTATACCGGTGTGATTTTGGTGTGGTATGATAATAAAGTGCACCCCACATGGCGCCACGTCATTATCCTCATTATCACACCAGTGATCACTAGGCAAAGGGTATACCCGTGTGATTATGATTGTATGATAATTAAATGTTTAATTAAATTTTTATTTTCAAGACAAAACCATTATATTAATTTCAATGCACAATGTACAAATAATTACAAGGGGAGCATTGAAAGTTCAGCCCATTTGATCAAATCACTCGCGTGAAAAATCTCACGCCACAAAATCACGGCGTGAGATTTGAACCAAGGGGGCGGTGTTCCGGTTAGATCACGGCGTGATCTTAGGGAGGATCACGCAATAACCACCTTTGGTATACCGGATGATCTAAGATTTTTCTCGAAAAATACCGAAAAGAATGAAAGATAATCTTATTAGAAATGTTATCTTTGGATTTCACAACAAATCTTCGACTCCCTGCTTATAGCAAGTCTGCCCTTATCTGACCACAAACAAAAAGTATCGAATGAAATCTTATTCGAAATCTAGTCCTTAAATAACCGTTAGGAATTACCGTCGTATAACTGATGAATCCTAAAATTATACTATTATTGGATAAGTGTCTACTCCGTCGGAGATCCATCGGATGTCCGACACCGACGGGCATAAAATAAACCAATTTTTTCTTCTTTTTGGGGTTTTGCTTTATTCGTTGGTGATACTTTATTCACTAAAAATATGTTTTCTACTATCGTTAGTTTTTACTTCTTTTTTATTTATCCACAGAATTTTTGTCGTTCCTGTTTCTATTTCATATTATCTATATATACATTTCCCATGAGGATGAATAGTGATTTTTTTTTTTCATGGGGAAGAATAGTAGTTTTTTTTTTTTTTCTTACAAAAGTTTTTTTTTATAAACTGGCCACTAAAGTTCAAAATAAGCTTTAATTTTCTTTCCTTTTTTACTCAAAACTTTGGTTTTTATAGATTTGCCACATAAGTTCAATAAACTTTCGTTCGTTAACTTTTTTCAATATACAGGTGCGCCGTTTTTTTTTTGTCAACGTTCCGATATAAATTTGTTTTAAAACGGAGTTGTATTCAAAATCGATTTTTTTTATCGTTGCCTGTATCGAGTGCCGTTACCGTTGTGGTACCATGACGAACCGAACCTATTATGGGCGAACAACATCATTATCGATATTGGTATTATCGATTCGCCTTATGGTTTTCGACGAACCGAACCGGTAATTTTTTTAATTTGTTTTCCCCTTTTTTATTATTTAGTTTTATGTTTCCTTTCTATTAACATTATTTTTACCGTTGTGCCTATGCTTTCGTTTAAATTTTATTAACGATGGGCCCGACAACGTTATCTATGATAACTTTCGTTCGTTATGTTTTTTTAAATAACGGAATGCGCCGTTTTCTTAACAATTTCTTTTGTCAACGTTCTGGTTTAAATTTTATTGAAGACAAAGTTGTATTCAACTTCAAGTGTTTTTGGGTATCGTACGTTATAACGAGTCTGTGATTCCACGCAAACGAGCCAAACCAATAACAAACAGACTCCCGCCGCGAAGCGCGGGGGGTAAAACACATGGAGGAGAATAGTAATGTGTACAAGATGCAATGCAGCATGTACAACTCTTGCTTATGGCTTTTATGCGTGTGAGCATCCCCTTTTTACGCTCATTTCTTCTTTCCCCTTTCACACCAGACCAAATTAGGGTTTCCCTCATTCACTATCGTTTCACCATACGACCCATTACTAACGGTGAGTGAACACCACCGGCTCTTCCACCGCTAATAGTAGTTTTTTTTTTTTTTTTTTCATGGGGATGAATAGTAGTTTTTTTTTTTTTTTTTTTTTCTTACAAAAGTTTTTTTTATAAACTGGCCACTAAAGTTCAAAATAAGCTTTAATTTTCTTTTCTTTTTTACTCAAAACTTTGTTTTTTTATAGATTTGTCACATAAGTTCAATAAACTTTCGTTCGTTAATTTTTTTCAAAATACAGGTGCGCCGTTTTTTTTTTTTTTTTTGTCAACGTTCCGATATAAATTTGTTTTAAAACGGAGTTGTATTCAAAATCGATTTTTTTTATCGTTGCCTGTATCGAGTGCCGTTACCGTTGTGGTACCATGACGAACCGAACCTATTATGGGCGAACAACATCATTATCGATATTGGTATTATCCAGACTCCCGCCGCGAAGCGTGGGGGGTAAAAACTAGTTAAATTTATTTTTGTATATCTATTTTAAAAGTAGGTTATATTTATATGTTTATACAATCCAATACATTTCTAATACTTCATATTTTCAATCCGATACATTTCTAATTTCTAATACATCATATGAAAATTTGTCATAATTATAATTATAAAAGTATAACTTAATCTAGTTTTAACAATCTAATGATTTTACCTTTTTTCTATCATGGTCAGTGTTTTTACAACCGGACCGGGAACCGGACACATAACCGGTCCGGTCGGGTGTATTTGAACCGGCCGGTTACCGGTCGGAACGGGGGTCGGAGCGGATTTCAAAACTATTTATTTATTTTTTTCTTGTTTTTTTTTTCAAAATCTCATTTTCTGATTAAATTAGTATTCTAAGTTACATATTTTATTTAGAGTAAAGTGCAATTTGCACTTCTGTGGTTTATGCTCACTGACACTTTGTAACCCTGTTTTAAAAGAAGTGTAATGTGCCCCCCTGTGGTTTGGTGTCTCTCTCTTTGCACCCCTGCCGTTGTAATCACCGTTAATCTTTTAACACCGTTAGGGGTAATAAAGTCTTTTCACCCAAACCCCATAACCTAACTTAATACGCACCTATGTAGTTTGATTTGTTTCTCACTTTGCATCCCTCGCCCTCATCCTTCCCGTCTGCCGCCGCCCCCTTCCCCTCTCCCGTCCGCTGCCGTGAGGGTAAATTTGGTTAATAAAAAGTAGATGGATAACTTCTTTTCCACGGTTGCGGTATTCAGTTTACCTCTGCAACATTTTCCAAATGAATCTTGTAGAAGAGGGTAACCAGGTTCTCCTTCTTGGCTTCTCCACCACCTCCTCGTCGGCGAAAAACCATTGATTTTTGTTACTGGTTCCATTCTGTTGAAATAGTCAAGAAAGTTTTACACAATTATGGAAGATTTGGGTTGGGAAAGAAACATGTGGTTCCCATGGAGTAACATGAATCATCATCAACAAGAAACCGAAGAAAGCTTCATTTTTTGTTCCGAAAATATCTTCTTGAACTCGATCCAAGACGTTCAAAAAACGGTGGCTGTCAACACCTCTCTGGAATCACTGGATTGCTTACTTTCGCCACAAATAGCACCGCCGACACGTCATCGGATCATGACGACGACATTGTTTCTCAATTGTAATATCCAAGATATTTCGGATATAATTTTTCCTACACCCGTACGCATATCGAGCATTCAAATCTTAAGAAACTTATTCTCAATTAATAAAAAACTATTATAATTGGTATATATATATATATATATATATATATATATGGATGTACCTGATAAAAAAAAGGGTATTAAATCTTTAAAACTTTTATAGGGTTATAATTATATAAATAATAATTAATAAGCCCTCTTTTAATACTTAAACATATAAACTAAGAATCCTATAACTTATTTTTTTTTTAAATAATAAAGAGAGTATAAAACCTATATTTAGCGTTATAAAATAAAAACTTATTTATAAAAGGTCTAAGGACTAAAACCGTCAATTTCTGAAACTTATTTTACACTTGAAACAACTTTTTAACATAAAACGTTAACACCTCTAAACTACGGGGACCGAACTTGTAATTAACCCAAACCCCCGAGTTTGAATCTAGCCCCAAGTTCGAATCCCGCAGTGACCGTTTTTAAACGCGTTTATTCAAAAACGTGTGAAACGGACGAATTCAATGCTTCCCGAGCACCGAAGCAGGCGTGCGACCCTAGCCCAAGACATTCCAATTATCGATTCCAACTGTAACACGGCGTGGGCTCGATTTTAGAACCGCCATTACTCAACCATGAACTCCCTAACCAATCTAACATTAAATCGCAAAATCGGGTATAAATATCAATAGGGGTTCATCGACGATATCACACTCCAACTCCTCATACCCTCAATTCGTCGATTCGTACTTGCTTTACTCGATTTGAGCTCGTGAACGACCTGCACTGGACCCGACTCTTTCTCCCTCGTCTCAGCATCGTTTAAGGTAATTCGAATGGTTATTTTCCTTCGTCTTCATACTGTAAACAATTGCCCTCTGTCAATTTACATTGACAGAGGGATTTCCAACTCGTATTTGAGGGATTTCGTTTCTAGGGTTCATAGGGAATTAGGACTGATTTGAGCTTGTGTTTATAAATTTCCTTTTCCCGATATAACACTAACGAACCCGTAGTCGGGATGGTTAAGTGTTTGTGTGTGATGGTGACCCAGGGCAGACCCGAGTTTGATTCGGTCTTGCCCCAGGTTTTTGTCTCTGTTTTTCTTTTAACTTTTAAAACAGTTTAGAAATTTCTAATAATTTTTATAAAATCTGTTACACTTATATAAACCTAAAAATGATTTTTATTTACATTTTTGTATACAGGAACTATTTTAATTAATTAAACTTAGTTAAAACTTATATATTATTTAGAAAACGGAATACTTATAAACTTGTGTATTTTATAAAATTTATATCTAGTTAATCCAAGGCCTATTTGTTTATTTAGTGAAAATAAAACAGAAAATGAGTATACAGTTATAAAAACAGAAACTTTAATTTACTTAACTTCAAACTTATACATTTTATAAAGCCTACAAATTATATAAACTTATATTTTTATTAGGACATAAACTTTATGAGAAAATTCTATTTAAACATCTTACACACTTGTGAGTACTTATTATTTATTTAAACTTATAAACATTTACACTTTAATTGGTAAAGTAAATGTTTAATACGTAAACCCTTTAATAAATCTTAAATGATTTATATTGCTAGGATAAAATAATTTTTTTTGTAAATAATTATATACTCTTTAAATGATTATTATTTATCCTTATCAATTATTCACACTTTTAACAATTTCTATTAATCTTTTATTTATCCTTTAAAGGTTATTATAAATCCTCAAAGACTATTTATTTATCCTTACAATAATTATTAGTAATCTTTAATAATTATCCATACTTTAAATAATCATTTTAAATCTTTAAATAATTGTTTAGTCTTTCATTTAACGACATGTACAAATACTTAGAAAACTATTTTAATTATTATTACCTATTTGTGTGTAATTAAAAATTGTGAAACTTCTAAATAATTATTTTAATTAATAGTTATTCTAATCTATAAATCTATGAAACTTTGATATTCAAGTCTTGTGACATTCATTCAAAACCTTTATTATAAACTTGGGTTAAACTTGATTTAAACTTCATAAACACAATCAATCCCATCTCTCATTGGAACCCTAGTCAAATCTTGAAATTCTAGATCCTTTGTCTTAGACTTTTTATTTAAAACTTTAGACTTACATTCTTAGGCTTATTTGTGAGGATATTCTCCCTCTCCAATTCTTGCAAACTCTTGTCGGATACTCTTCATCAAATCCAAGTAAGTATACTTAGCCCCTTTTTTCTTTCTATACTTTTAGGGTGAAACATGTTCAAAAACATTAAACTTATGCAATTCTTGTACAACTATGACTAGATGCTTATTCTTATGTTAAACTTGAGACTTGTATGCTTAGATTAAACTTAAAACTAGCACGTTCATTAACTTTGATCAAGCCTATAGTAACAATGATAGATCTATTGCATTTGACCAATCCACCTTGATTGATTGACCCCTTCGGGGGGAGCCCTTGGTGATTGTTACTGAATTAAACTTTAAACTTGAGACTTATAAGGGTAACATGCGGGTTATGCCTAAACTTGGTTGGAGGGTTGAAGTGCACAATGTTTAAGATACTTGTTCTCATACTTACATTATAGAATGCATATATCATAGTGAATTGTAATTCTTTTCAAATCCTTGTTAAACTGTGTCAAAACCTTTGTATCTCACCAACTATTTTGTAGTTGACAGATTCTTTCACATGTTTCAGGTTCTACAACATGAGACTTTATCGTGATCACATAGGATGCTTGGACCTAGAATGCTTAATCAATTAGACTTGTATTCTTGCTATGTATTTGATTTATTCCTTGTATTGGAACCTTGAAGTTATTTAATAAAACTATTTAAACTTTAATAGTCAACCTTGTGCTATTGAACAACCGCGTCCGCCCCGACGTATAATCCGCCGCCGGTTGGGGTGTGACATCAATGCTCATCAGAGAAAAAACCAAAAAATTCCGGGTTTTTCGAAGACAACTCACCAAGATCGAAGAAACCAAGATCGGATCCGGGTCGATCGACGTCATCCACTATAAATTCCGGCAAGGGACGGAATCCGACGAGACGGATTCCGAGGTGATTGCGCAGATGAAGGAGATGATATACCGAGTGGCAGCTTTCCGGCCTGTGAGTTTCGCCGACGAGGCGGTGGTGGAGAAGCCAAGGAGGAGAAACGTGAGGATTTCAAGCGATCCACAGACGGAAAATGGAGGAATAAAATCACAAAAAACCCTTTTGGTATCATGCAAGATCGTTTTTTAAGCGTCTGTTTTTTGAAGAAGAGGGTAACCAGGTTCCGCAATTTTATAAAGGCAGTATATAACCAGGTTCCACAATTTTTTTCATCGTTTTTTTTTGAAGAAGAGGTAAATTTGGGGTGAGGTAAGGGGTATAATTGTCGTTTCATTAGAAAAGATAACGACAGGGGTGCAAAGAGAGAGAAACCAGACCATATGAGGGTAAATTGCACTTATTTTAAAATATGGTTGCAAAGTGTCAGCGGACATAAACCACATGGATGCAAATTGCACTTTACTCTTTTATTTATTTAAGTCTTAATATGTCACTAAAAATACAAAATCCATGAAAACAAAAAATGTTTATATTTTGTATCTATATATAGTTTTACTTTTTATATTATTTATGACATCACCCGGTTCTTAAATCCGGTCCGACCGGTTCGACCAACAGACCTCTAAGACCATTGGCATATATACATAGGGCCAAGGGGGTTCACCGGAACCCCCGAATTTCAAAATTGTAGTAGAAAGCTATATAGAAAAACTGGGGTGAACCTATTAAAAAAGTATAGTGTGAACCCCTTAAAAAAGTTGAAAACTGATCAAGATCAGATTTTGAGATGTGAACTTGGAGTGGAATGATGTGTTGATGAAGACCCATAAATTATAATCTTGAAAAGATTGAAAATTTGTTGTTACTTTGGGTAGGGATGAAGGTAGAATGATACGTGTCACGTGTGTGTGATGAACCTTACCCGACCCAAACAATCGAACCGAACCAAAAATTTTTATGTCCTGCTATATGAAATTGGAGCATCTAAAATTAAACCACTGGACAAAATTCATAGATCTGCCACTGTCTAAGACTGCCGGTTCTATCATTGGTGACAAAACCCACACATACCATAACATGCCCATCCAACCCCAACCCCAACCCCAACCCCCTCTATTCTACATAAACAATTATGAATGGTCGCATCCAATAAACTACACTGTCAAAGTTCCATTTTTTGTCTCATGCCAGAGACAACTTTACAGCTTTTTCTAGACACATTTGGAAGCCTTTTCCTTTTATCTTTATTTTAGCGTAATAATATATTTCTTTTTTGCCATTGACACAAGCTTCAAACAATAAAAGACCCGTCACCCTGTACTACTCTTTCTGGCAGTGAAAACAATAGCAAGACATCACAAAAGCATTCAATATCTTAAAACACACATTTGCTTTCTTGTTCCTTCACCTTTGCTGTGTGTTCTTTTCCATTGAAACCTCATAAAAATTGCTTCCAAATGCACTTATAATAATTGGGTTTTCTGGGGTTTACAGTCTCTGATTCCTGCAAGAGAAAGAAGACATTTTGTGCAGAATTAGGTTTGGGGGGGGGGGGGGGGTTAAAAAGCAGTTTCTTGGAGTGATTTCTTGAAATTATATATAAAATGGGATCAATTCAAAGGGATTCAGTCATAAAGAATGTGCTCAAGGATCTTTGCTGTTATTATGGATGGTCTTATGGTGTTTTCTGGAGTTTTGATCAGCAAAATGCAATGTGAGCATATTCTTTGTAAATTCATAGTTATTTCTTCTGTTTATTTTTTCAATTTATAAGTAAAATAGTTATAATTTGTGATCAGTTGATGCTCATTTCATCTCAAAAGGTTCCAAATTTCTTCTTTTTCTAGTGATTTTGAGATTATAAGCTGATTCTTGAATGTTGTTTGATTACTATAGATTCTTGACTATGCAAGATGCCTACTTTGAGGAGGAAATCAGGGGTTTGATTGAAAATTTGAGTCCACAAGTTCATATGATAGGAGGAGGGTATGATTATTTACTCAATACTTTGCTTAAAATGTAATTTTTCATTAATTTAGTGATAAGAAACGAAACATAAGATTTAAGCAATTAGGGATTAGATTTAAGCAATTAAGAATTAGAAGAAGAAATAAGAACATTAGTAGGGTTGTATTGATGGCCTTCAACAGAAAATACAAAAGGATGATTCCAGGGCTGTGCCCTCTCTCACTACAACCGTAGGAGCCTAACAAACTCACAATCACTCACATACGTCACCAGCCTTATTCCTCCCCTACAAATACTATCTCTCCTCTAACTAACTCCTAGCCGCTTTGAGAAAAGTCCCCTTTGCCCCTCCTAGAATACACATATAGCAATTTGGTTTTATCTTTAACAAGGAGGGGTGTATCTCTATCATTTAGTTTCAGTTCTAGTAATAATAAGTTGTTTTCTTGAAAATTTCAAGAATTATTGGGCAAGTTGCTTTCACCAAGAACCACCAATGGATGTGCTTAGAAAATCATAACTGGCGACGAAATTCTTCTCATTCGATCCGCGAAATGTTTCTGGTATGAAGTAATTATATTCTAGTACTTTTCTCATAATTTTATTTTCCCATGATTAATGAAAATGTTTATGGTTATTGTGTTCTTGTTAAAGACATATTGTTTATTTTGCAGAATGATTCTGAATTTGATTGCCAATTTTCATGTGGTATAAAGGTACTTTTTTTTGTTTAATCCTATGAAAGGTATTTCGGGTGGTACCGGTTGCACTTGTTGATAATTTGATCCATATTTGCAGACAATTGCAGCAATCCCTGTGGAACCACAAGGGGTGGTACAATTTGGGTCCACTGAGAAGGTTAGTTGTATGATTATTCAAACAATCATGCTTCAAATTTATTAATAATTTCTTCAAAATGGTATAATCAAAAGAAGTTATATGGTTTTATGCTCCAAATTACCAGAAATCTGTTTATCATAATTGTGACATCCGTTGTAAGAAATGTCTGACCACCAACCCGTTTTGGGCGCATTGGCTGTGGATCACAGAAAATCTCCACTGTTAACAAAAATCAAATCTATGAGCTCCTCGCGGCAGGATGTTACAGTAACTGTAATATGTGTAAATCTAATGTATTGTTTCTGATGATTCAGATTATAGAGACGGTTGAATTTGTAAATCGAACAAAAAGAATGTTTCAAGAAACTGTGAACCGTGGAATGCTTGAAGATGCCTATATTACAGGTGACACTCTCGATTCGATAGGACCCTCGTGTTCTTCGGCTTGTGCAATACAGTCCTGCCTTTTAAGCTCAAATTCTCAGCCCAATCATAATCAGTTGGATAATTGGTTACATCCACATAATCTTTTTTCTCAATGTACCAGTGATGTTAGTAACTCTACTTTAATTTCGTTTAATGAATCATTAGTATCCGAATCCAGAGGTCTAGCATCATGGAACTCGTTTCCTACTCAATCCAACGGTCAAGATTTGTTTGACTCGCTCCCAAATTTTGGTATCCCGGATGATTTTGATATTTCCCAATGGATTCCACCCTCTCCTGACCAAAATCAAGAACATGTTTTCATGAATTCAGAAGAAAAAGGCGGGAACTTGATGCCTATTGTTAATGAAAGTCGACACAACTTCCATTATCAAAAGTCAAACAAGCAAGCTGGTATAGACTCTACCCCCTTTGGTTCAACAAAAGGGTTGTTTTCAAAATTTCAGATTGATGAGCTTTTGGAGGGTATTTCTGGTACTTCACTTGCTGTGTCTTCAACAGCTGAAACAAGTAAAACAGGAAATTCTTTATGGGAAATGAGTTCATTACAGACAGGTTTGCATAAACCAGAGCCTGGTCTGTGTATGGCTAATGGTTATTGTGTGAACAGTTTGACCACCGGTTCACAAGCTAAGAACCGAGTGGAACCACCAAAAGCCGCCAAGAAAAAGGCCAAGCCAGGGACTCGACCACGGCCTAAAGACCGCCAACAAATCTTGGACCGTATGGCTGAGTTGAGGGAACTGATTCCCAATGGTAACAAGGTATGTAATTCAAAACAAAATTTAATTTTTGAAACACTTTTATTTAAAAAAATCATGACTTTTATCTTTAAATTTTATGTCATGATTGACTTTATGATTTTCACAGATGAGTATCGACTCTTTGTTGGATCAAACCATCAAACACATGCTTTTCTTGCAAAGTGTAGCAAAACATACTGACAGAATCAAACAGGCTGATGAACCAAAGGTGAGTCGATTTATGCATGAATGGAGAATGGGTCAATTCAGTCAAACGGATTGAAAGTTGCGTAAAATCTATTTTATAATGCACACAACCTCATAAATTACTTTATTCTAAATTTTAGTTTACTATTGTACAATTTTTGTTTTTTGTAAAAATAATTAGCGCATTAATTATTTATAAAAAAACTAAAAAGTGTTAAGAAAGTCAACCCAACCCAGTCTGGCCTGTAACCTTTTTCAACCCGTACTAAAAGTGACCCGTTATCCAACCCACTGACCCATCCATCTTGCAACGTCTATACTTTTATATGTGAATATGCATGATAACTAATATTAAAGACCACGGTTTCAAATGATTTCAGAAAAACAAAGACAATGATCCAAACTCCAATGATGCAACATGGGCTTATGAATTAGGGAACCAACCGATGGCTTGCCCGCTAGTAGTTGAGGACCTTAGTACCCCTGGACAAATGCTTATAGAGGTAAAAAGGAAAAGTCATATGTGTTGTAAGCCGACATTATATGCATAATGTGCATGAACACTAATCATTTATATGCAAGTCTTGTTCAGATTCTGTGTGAAGAACGCGGGTTCTTTCTTGAAATGGTTGACATAATCAAAGGCTTTGGTGTGATAATCTTGAAAGGAGTGATGGAATTACGTGATAAGATTTGGGCGCGCTTTATAGTCGAAGCTGAGGTAAAATATTCATTCATGGTGTGTTATTGTGTGTATGGATGTGCATTTAGAAACTAATATTATGATCTTAAATAATCATAATCAGAGAATCTCTGGTAATAGAAATAGGCTGCATGATATAGTGCTTAAAAGTGTAATAAGCAATCAGTTTTTTAGTGTTTGGTAATTCTTATTATTTAAGTAAATTAAGAAATAAAATGACCAAAAGGATTACTTTCTATTAACATGCTACAGTCATATCTTTTATAAATTATTTGTTAACAAATTTTATAAATATGTGATTATTTTACAGGCGAAGAGGCATGTAACTAGGCACGAGATATTTTCAGCTCTTGTCCAGTTTTTACAAGCGACAAGCCTCGATGATATTCTGGTTCATAATAAGATTATAAAAGAAAAGAATCGGCTAATTGACGGTTACCAGCAATCTCTGGTGCAACTTCCTGTAAGCTTGCCATAAACAGACTATTGCATAGATTTATAAGCATTATGAACAAAAGTAGTTTGAAACCAACAGATGTAGTTTGTAGGCCATCTTATTGATTATTTCTATGTGGGATTTGGTTGTTGTGTCATAGTAGTACATAACAATGATTTGCATCACTAATGTCTAATCCATCAAAGTTTTTTTTTCCATTAGTAATCATCTTGGAGAGGCTGCATGAATGATCATTAGTAATCATCTTGTTCACCTAAATAGCCATTGTTTTTTTTTTTTGAAATTTACGCGATAAATGATTACATCTAATCATAATATCTATCGTCTCAAGGCTATGGAATTTTGTGCATACTATCGAAACTTTTGCGCTAATGAATAAATTGTGTCCACTCGGATGATGACACGTGCCACAAAAGTTAGAAGTTTTACGCCAATTTACATGTCTCAAGATTCTGTTTAGCGGCTCGGCGCCAAACCTTCTTCTGCACCAATTGGCGCAAATCTTCCCAAGTTTTGCGCCCAATGTTATCCATGTGTCTAGTTGTGACTAGTTTTCCATACCATTAAAATGTGTGAAGGACTGATGGTCAAATTGATCATTTAAAAAAGAAAGTTAATGGCTATTTCAGCTAACAATTGGGTTAGATTTATACTTTTTTTAAATATCAACAACTATTTTGATAATTATTTAATCAAAATGACTATTCTCGTGATTTCCCCTTATATTAACGTGATTATTGGCAAGTGGTGAAGCTATGGACTTCATATAAAAATTTGTAGATAGACACGAATAAGTTAATGAATGATGCAGAAAAGTTATAGCGTCGTGTGGTATAATCCAATTTCCTGATACGAGGGGAATATGAGGATTCAAGTCATTAGTCATGAATCATTTGTTTAATTCATGAGTCAAACTACGAGTAATTTTAACATTAAACAAACTATTTTAAATTAATAAAATTTTAACATCAAATCGCGAAGCGATCCGGCCCCTCCCTGGACTCTGCGCAAATGCGAGAGCTAAGTCAAGCACCACGTACGCCCTTTTTCTATCCATACAAGTGTGACTATGAGAAAAAAAATTTTAAAAGAAAATCGCATTTCAATCCTTCAAGTTTTTAATTTAATATTTACACAATTGCCTCTCGGTTTTACTGTTATTGCACAGAACGATTTTCCCTTTAATTTTATGAAGAATAGAAACATAGTTACCAATGCCGTCATAAATCCTACCCGTCAAATTTCTCCAATTTGCCAAACTCGCTCATCATGTCCCTCGCATATTCGCCACTAGTCATGTTCATAAATTACTTTAATCTTTGTAGGTTTTGTAGATTTGAATTCCCTTGATAACTCTTTTGAATTGTGTACTAATCACTTTCAGATTAAAGTAATTTGATGATACACCAAATCTTTAACCGGATAATTTAAAAGAAAAAACAAGAAAAAGTACGCAAGTTCTGTTACTAAAGTAATTTGATGGTACTCCAAAACATTTTTTTGTGTTAACGTATCTGTTTTTTTTTACTTTGTCTGTTTCTTTGTAGTACTTGTATGGATAATACACTCGTCCTTATGTTTTCTGCTGCTTTATTTAATTTTCCATATCTTATTGTCGCTGCATTTTAGTAAGTGATATTGCATACCAGAAACATTGTTTACTCAAGTTTTCTTGCAAAGATCCATTGTACTGATGTATAGTAAATTTCTTTAATTAAATATGTTCAGACATACATATAGACAATATCTATGTCCTCTCCAAGATTGGTTTACGTTATAACAAAAAACATGTATATTGCCTCTGAATGTAAATCCCCTGTCTACCAGATTTTTAATATTTTTTTATATGTTATGTCATATGACAGGAAAACAGACATGGCATGTAGAAGTGTGTCCTTGGTTAGAAACGAAGACGGAACACAGCCCATAGAGGTGCGGGTTATACGAGAATGGCGTTCATTCGCAATTAAAGACGAACACTATTATCTGTTTGTGGATAAGGAGGTACACCATAACATATCTGCATAAAATAGTTTTCATTACTTCTTCCTTTATACACACTTACAGAAACTATCTTTAACAGGGATATGCCATAGAGGCAACTAGCAATGACAGGGATAAATCGTATATTGACTCCAAAATCACCTTACAATCCTGCTACAGAATATCTGGCTATCTCTCTGAAAGACCAAGAAAAAGTCACAATGTTATCCCTGCCCTAGCCACTATTAGACTTAAACGGGCCACATCTTTCCTTCCCATAAATGGCTGCGGGTTCCCTATGCATTACTTCAATTTCCTACCGTTTGAGTCTTTACCAAATCGGCTAAACCTGAACTTCCTTCTCACAGGTCTATGTACTCACATGAACTTTAACACCTTGTACATATTTTTCACATACTATTACACTTACTTACAATATATGCAACCTTTAACTTCATAGATTATTGCAGATTACATTGGAAGATTTGATGCAGTGACTACAACACAGTTAGAAAAGCGTCTTGTCAAGTTTACAATGGAAGATGCAAAGTAAATTACATAACAAGCATACATTATTAATACATGATCACATACAACCATAATTTTTTTCAAACACGTTGTCCTTACCATTAACTGTATAATTTTACTTTCAGTGAAAACTTTATTGAAGTCGCATTATGGGGTGAGACAGCTTCAATGCTAGATATAGAAAAGGCCACTCAAGAATCTTTCCCATGTATAATTGATGTCACTTTAATGAGGGTTACAAAATTTCGCCACATTCAGTTGGGAACCAAGTGCACCAACCCACCTCTATATTAGTTCGGATATTGAAGTCACAGGCAGAAAAGTAAAACATTACTGTCCCGTTTCATTAGTAAACCATATTAAAACACACACAAACACATTATTAAATACACCCTGTTTCGCAGGTTTAGGGAAAAATGCAAAAATGTTCCTAAAAACGAAAGAAACAGGCTCACTGTTGCACAGCTGCTCCAAAAAAATCCAACTTCTGTAAGTTTTTACGCCTCATTATATTCCCTTCACTTAAAGTATCCACTTATAATAAAAACAAATTTATAACAACCTATAAAGAGGTTGCTAGAGCCATAGAACCAAACTTAACTTATTCTTCATGTACACATTTGAAAACAACCTATTGGCTTCAGAGTTTTCCTTCCTCCTGTTCTACGTATACCGTTCACCAACAATTTTTTGAAACCAAGGTCCTACACCAATTTCACTATACAAACAAATAATTAATAAATCTAAAACGAAATTACTTTAGCAGAGGAATATTTCTTTGCATTCGTCAATGTAACACCCAGATAATTCCCAAAATCAAATAAAGGCTAAAAGTATCAAAAGACAAAGTCAGGGGTTAAACTGTAAATTCGTCAAAGATGGAGTACTAAAAGTGAAAATTCTGAAAATGGACGGATGTCGGACCGACATCCGATACATATTGGTCCGATATGTGTTGACAAAGGCATGAACCAGGTGTTGACACGTGTCCTATGACTCATCGGTTGAATTTTGACGCGTGGCTCGATAGCGGACTGCTATCCAGGACCATTGCGGTCCGTTAGCCGCAAGAATCAGGCGGGTCCAATGGGAGAGCAACGCGTGTAGGGCTGACGCATACAGGGTGATATCGGACCGATATCGCCCTACATGTCGGTCCGATATGGGACCAAAATCAGCCTATAAATAGATGGCTCGATTTCAGACTTTGGCACACAAACACACACTAGAGCTCTGGTAGCTCGATTCCCGAGGTTCTGGTCCGCTCTCGAAAGGTTTAAACCATTTTCCATTTTTTTAAAATGGAAAAAAGGCAAAAGTTGAGGATTGGGGAACAGATTCGAACCCGGGTCACCAAGGGGAGGGGAAGCGCGTGCTACCATCCCAACCAAAGCCCTATTTGGTTTCAAATGTGTAGTAAATTAATATGAAGGAAAAATAGTTCGGAATTTAAAAAAAAACTACCCAATAGTCAAGTGACACGTGACAAAATGGTTCAACAACATCAAAACACTGTTCATATTAGTTTTGCTTTAATATATAGATATATAATAATGATGAATATAAAGATTATTTAAATTATATCATTAACACTTCACTTTTGTTGTAGGGGCATTTATATATATCCCCTTCTTAACTTCCTTTATTACATATTTACCTAACCCTTAAATTTAATTACATATTTCCCGTTCCTAAAACCTATATATTACATATTTATTCAATTCATTTAAAATAACTTGTTTTATTTTCATTTTACCCTTAATGAACCAATTAAAATACTATTTACATATATCCTCTTCCTAAATATTTGTGAAGGCAATTGGGTAATTTTAAGTTAATTGAAGAAATATGTAATTAAAGTTAAGGGTTAGGAATATATGTAATTTAGAAGTTTAATAGGAAGAAATATAAAAAAAAAAAAAAAACTTTGTTTTATGTGTTTGGGTTTACTTATTTAAAGTTGTAAACACTTCCGCTACCAAACCTCTTTTCATTTCATACCTCAAGATAACTTGTATTACAGACACATTTTATCCTCTTCCATCCTTCTTGCTTTCTTTCTCAAACCCTAATCTCATCAATCTCTTGATTAAACTCATTCAATTTCTACATAGATCGATTCAATTACACAAGAGATGAGTGGCACGGCCGATAAAATAGCTCACTTCCAAGCAATCACAGGTCTCCAAGACGCCGATTTGTGCACCGAGATCCTTTCCGCTCATGGCTGGAACCTTGAACAAGCTATCTCAAGCATTACATCAACATCAGACTTCGACCACATCAATCCTCCCGCCACTTCCGCCACCGACGCCGGCGAACCCGACAGATTCGAACAATTAGGGTTTATTGACGCTGAAGGTGCAGGTTCACAAGGTTTAGCATGGAGGCTTATCACGCTACCGATTTCTATCGTTTCTGGAAGCCTAGGGTTAGTTTCCGGTGCTGTTGGACTCGGTTTATGGGTGGTAGGTGGTGTTCTCTCTTATTCACTAAGTATGATAGGGTTAACTAACTCCGTAGCTAACGGCGGATCGATGTCGAATCCTTTGGTTTCGGTGTCAACGGCAGCATCGGAGGCGATGGATTTCGTGTCGCGGTTTGAGAGTGAGTATGGTGATAGGCATCCGAATTTTTTTTCTGAGGGTTTTATGGATGCATTACAGCTGTCGCGGCGTGAGTTTAAGCTGTTGTTTGTGTACTTACACTCGCCGGATCATCCGGATACGCCGGCTTTCTGTGAGGGTACTCTGTGTTCTGAGGTGTTGTCAGCGTTTGTGAATGAGAATTTTGTGGCTTGGGGTGGGAGTATTAGGGAAAGTGAAGGGTTTAAAATGAGTAACAGCTTGAAGGCTTCTAGGTTTCCTTTTTGTGCTGTTGTTATGGCAGCTACTAATCAGAGAATTGCTCTGCTCCAGCAGGTATCTAACTTATGTTAAGACTCTTGAGTAGACCAATAATATTTTCTCTTTTATGATGCTTGAAGAGTGTTAAACCATAGAACACTATTTGTCCCACTTGTTTTGATAGAGTATTAGTTTCAGTTTTTCTAGTATTGGTGGTTGATATTTTCTACTTTAATACAGTAAAACATTTAATTTATGGTCTATTTATTACATTGATTTTGTACACTGATGTATTGGTTTATCTGTATTCTGTTTTTAAGTTTGACAAAGGTAATTCTTGAATGGCACAGCTTACAAATGGTAATTAATTTGCCTATTCAAGGGTTGATAGGTTGAATGATTTGAGGTGCTTAGTGTATTAAGGTTGAATGATTTGAGGTGCTTAGTGTATTAAGAAATTAATATTTCTTAACCCAAAGGTGTGTTGATAATTGATTATCAGATTAACACGTAAATGGAGTGACTAGGCAGAGGTTTCTAGTTTGGTTCCTCATACAGGAATCTTGATTTTAAAAAGCGCGAGGCGCACCGAGGCGATAGGGTCCTAAGCTGAGGCGCCGGGCGCACCGCCTTTTGTATTTCTCACTATAGGGTCCTCAGGGGCACTTTTAAAAACCCAGATAGGAGTGGCTTGTTTGAAATGGGAACTGTACTCATTTGAGTTATGATGTGGTTGAGCTTGTATAGTGTTAGCTACAACTTTGAGTAACTAAGCATTATGGTTGGTTTAGTACTACATGCCTTTCTAAGATGGTGATCATTCATATCTAATTTGGGTAGTTGCGTTTTTAAGACTAAATTTATGATCATGGTGGTGTTTGGAATTTTTTTGGATCTGATTATCTGATTAAGTATTTAAGTCATGATAAGCCGTTTTTTAATGTTTGAGTGAATGAGCCCTGCTTCTGGTTTTTCTTGGGAATATTCAGGGGTAATTATCAGTTTTGTTCCTAGCAATAATTTGATTATTGGGTAAACAAATATCATCTGGTTTGGGTAGTTGCGTTTTTAAGACTAAATTTATGATCATGGTGGTGTTTGGAAATTTTTTGGATCTGATTATCTGATTAAGTATTTAAGTCATGAAAAGCAGTTTTTTAATGTTTGAGTGAAGTGAATGAGCCCTGCTTCTGGTTTTTCTTGGGAATATTCAGGGGTAATTATCAGTTTTGTTCCTAGCAATAATTTGATTATTGGGTAAACAAATATCATCTGGTTACCTTTTCTTTTAACCTAATTTGAGAAAATTCTACTATCATGCCAATTGGCAAGATGTTTCATGTTTCTTCGTTTTGCACAATACTACCATTCTTAGTCATTTTACTTTTTCTTTCTTAAATAATCACACTTTGTCAAGCATTCTAATAACTGATTATAACAACTTCAAACAGCAGAAACAGATCCAAATGATATTTCCAGCAACCTGTTTACCTATTCTTATTAAGCAATTTCATGTTTTCAATTTCCAGTCGCACACCCAAACACCCCTAAGTAACTGAAAGAACTGTGGATCTCAGCTTGTGTTGACTAGCCCAAGTATCCAATCCATAGACAAATTATATGCATGCTTAAGTTTTGTGTATTTCATCCTCGGACACTTACTTTTCAGTGTATTTCAATAATTTAAGTTCCTGCACACGAACTATCCTGAGGAGAGAAAGCCACAGGTCATCTAAATTCTTTCCATCTATGCATATTATGTAATGGTCTTCGCAAACCATATATCATTTTTATACTATGTAAATTGCTTGTGCAATTTTACAAGGGTAAAAAGGTAAATGATATATTTGCATGTGTTGTAGGTCGAGGGACCTAAATCACCAGAAGAAATGCTTACATTATTGCAAAGGGTTCTTGAAGAAAGTGCTCCAGTCCTTGTAACAGCAAGACTTGATGCAGAGGAACGTAGAAACAGCATAAGATTGAGGGAGGAACAAGATGCTGCATATCAAGCTGCACTTGAAGCTGATCAAGTATATTCTTATTTACTTCTTTTTTTTTTCTGAATGTGATCTAATGATTAGGACCTTATTCATGACCTTGCAGATTAGAGGTGGCAATATTGATCCTTTAGTTATAAATGGTTCTATTCATATTTTGTTTCTTTCTAACCAGTCAAATGGGTGAAATAATATCTTAGAAATTGAACGGGTCGTACGGGTCACAAGTTGCAAAAGTATATATCTAATGCATAAAACCTTCTAGATTATCTTACTCAAGAAATTAGATTAGTATTGAAATAATATGATTTGTGTAATAATATTGCCTAATTTGTTTATGTGAAATCAGGCTAGGGAATGCCAGAAGAAGGAAGAGGAAGAACGACTAGAAAGGGAAGCTGCTGAAGCTGAGAGAAAACAGAAGGAAGAAGAGGAGGCACGTGAAAGAGCAGCAATATCAGCTGCTGAAAGAGAAGCTGAATTAATCAAACTGCGAGAGCAAAAATCTTTGTCTTTGGGTCCTGAACCTGAAAAAGGGCCTGATGTTACTCAGGTATTCCATACTCTTGTCTTGACTTCCTTTCTAATGATAATATATGACTCTATGTGCATGTTAGTTTTTTAATATACAGCTCTAATAAAATGTAAAAGCTTCAGGGAGAACTTATATAACCATTGAACAAAAGACCTTATAATTAGAGAGGTGACAGATTCCATCATTTAGAAATGAATGGGTCAATTCGGGTTATGTTTTTATCTCTACTTAGTCAAACATGTAAAATTGAAAAGTTTAGCTATAAAGGAAATGGGTCAAATGGGTAAAAAATTGCACAATATTTAATTCATAAAACCTGCTGAATTATTAATTCATAAACTTAGATTATTGTTGAAAATCTATAGTTTTAAGGGTTTTGGCTATGAAATAAAAACTTACTTTCCTTAATGTACCGATATGTATAACTAACTTTTTCTTCATAAATACCACCGTCGCATTTTTTGAATATTGTTCAAATATGCACAGTTGTTGAAACGAGATGGCTCAACCGGTCAAAATGTAAAATGCGACATTTGCATTTACTTTAATTGTAATGATAATGACGACGATGATGATAATAATAATTAGATAAACATCTCTCTCTGTGTGTACAGTATCTCCTGCCGCAACCGCCGGAGGCCACCTCACACCTGCTCTCTCCCTCTCCTCCTTCCCTTTTCCCATCAGCACCCGTAGATCTAGGGTTGCGTCCCCACCTACCTGAGCCCATCACTCTAGACAGTCAAAGTCGCAAGACAGCATAGAAAAAACACACGCCCGGGACAACAAAAAAAAGCACAAGCAAACCACCTAGATGCCATGTGAAGACTGTGTCAAGTCAAGAAGTCAGCAAAATGTAGTTCAATGGTCATATTGACATTGAAAAAGTAACTTGGTCATATTGGTACATTAAAGAAAGTTTGTTATTCTATAGCCATTAGCCAATCATTTTTGACGCACTATTTGTTGCTAAAACACGTGAAACCTTTGGATAATTTTTCGGACCAACCCCACCACTTTCCACCCTTACCAAAATAACCCATTTCCATTTTGAGTCTTTACCAACCTCTCGATCCGTCCATTTTGCCACCTCTTCATATAATATAAGGGCTTAAGTTTATTAAATATATAAATTTACATGGGAAACTTAGCATGAAAAGTTACCCCTTTAAATCTTAAATTCTGAAACACACATTAGTATAAAAATCTGAATTCTACACTCTTGGTGGTTTTAGAAACCCATGAAATACAAATGTTAAGTTACATCATGTTCCAACAGAAATGGAAATTGTTACATTTCTGTTTTTGACTTTCAACTGCTACGACCCATTTGACCCTTTGCCCCTATTTAGTTAATCTTCTGATTTGACCCGTTTAGTCCGGTCAGAACAAAAGTAAGCCAAATAAATCTATATAACCCGTTTAAGATAAAACACAAGTCAAATAACTTTGTATTTACATGTGATCTTATTAATTAAACGATGTAGGTACTGGTGAGATTACCGAATGGAGAAAGAAAGGGAAGGCGGTTTCATTCTACTGCAACAATACAATCTCTATACGACTTTGTTGATTCTTCGGGAACCTTGGAAATCGGAAGTTACACTCTTGTCACTAATTTCCCTCGTGTTCTATACGGTCCAGACAAACTATCTTTATCACTTAAAGAAGTTGGATTACATCCTCAAGCTAGTCTTTTTGTTGAAATGAAATCTTGAGATTTTTATGTGCAGATTGATGTTAGACCAATTCTGTGTTTAGGACCATGTTGTTCCCCCCCATAGAATGCACTTCATTGTTGATCTTGTATCATGCAGATTAATGTTAGACCAGATGTATCGACCTAAAATAAACTGTCTGGCAATCAGAATTCCATCTTCTTGGACATGTATGCATCCACAAAATGTTTTAAAGTGTTTTATTATATTTAACTGTGTTAAGACAATATGATGAACATGATAGTTAAACGGGTTACGTACTTGATTTGGTTCTAATCTTTTGGGACGGTCTTTAATTTGTTGGCCATGGGGGGCGAGATGGTGGCATGAGGGTATACCCCTCCCCTCCCATGTGAGGATATACCGTTGAGATGGGTGGGTGAGGTGGTGTGCACTTTTTGCTCACACCATTTACTCTCACGACCGGTATACCTCATGCCCTTACAACCTTGTTTCCTTTTTTCAACAGCAGCGATTGAAACCGAAAAGAAAAACCAATTGAAAACGTCATTACGTAGTAGCCACGAAATTTGAAGCCAGTCACTTCGTGTGTGATGATCGACACTCCAAACCCATAAACCAATCAGAGAAGACCTGCCGAAGATGATGAAGATCGAAGACAATTACATGCTAGAAAGTGAATTCTTTCCAATGGAATATGTAAAGATAAAAGTAGACGAATTTCCATGAACATGAAAAAAGTTAGAAATATAGGTTTTAACATATTCTTCATCATCAAACCCAAACAAATCTTTATATTCTTCAACATTATAATCAGGACCATTGGCTACCTTCTTCCTTTCTACGTATATCGTCTTTAGGATGTAAATAAGTCAAGTCGAGCCCGTCTAAGCTTGATCTAAGCTCGTTTAACTTATGGGAGCTCGAGCCCTTGGCTCGTTTCGAATTCTATTTCAGAAGTTTGAGCTCGCGCTGTGAGCCATTTTTCAAGCTCGAGCTTGACTTGTTTATTATTATTTTAATTATTTGCATATTCTATTTATATACATATATAATTATTTTTATACATGTTTATAATTAGAATTCATATATATATAAGATAATGTATTAATATATATTATTTGCTCTTAGTATAACAACAAAATAATATTTATTATGAAATTATATATTTATTCTATTTAATAAAAATTATTTTATTTTTATAAATAATAGGCTTATTAGGCTCATGAGCCAAGTTAAACTTGGTATTTAAGACTTGGGATTGTGCTCGTTTATTAAATGAGTTTCAACTTAGACCCGATACACTCCTAATCATCTTCCTTTTTATGGGTATTTTCGTTTTCAAATTCTAAATCACTGACGATGTGCGTAATGTCCAAGAAATACGTCAAGTAATGTTAACAGGAGACGGAAAAAACTATAAAATTACGGTTATGATTTACATATATCCTATTCTTAAGTTCCTTTATTATATATTTACCCAACCCTAAAATTTAATTACATATTTCTTCTTCCTAAAACCTATATATTACATATTTATCCAATTCATTTAAAATAACTTATTTTATTACCATTTTACCCTTAATGAACCAATTAAAGTACTATTTACATATATTCACTTCCTAAATATTTGTGAGGGGCAATTGAGTAAATTTAAGTTAATTGGGAAAGTATATAATTAAAGTTAGGGGTTGAGGATATATATAATTTAGAAGTTTAATAGGGAGAAATATGTAAAAAAAACCATGATTTTATTAGTCAGGTCATGTTAGTAGAGGATGGATAAGTGTCAAAAATGTACTAGTTATAGTTTAAATTGGACTTTAATACTGAATAATGATATCTATACAATACACTTGTTGTAACAAATTTGCTATTTATAGAGAATGTTCACAAGTTACAAGACACTTTGCAACACAGATAACAATGAATTTAAGAGCCAGACCCCTAAAACATTCATTGTGTCCGTGTCCATCAATGCCAAATCTCGAAAGACAACATCCTTATTCTTTGGAATTGTAAAAAAATATCTCAAATTTGTAGACAATTTTTATTTCTTAGCTATGTGTAATGGTCTGGTGAGTGGAGGGCGTGGGTTGACGTGGCGGGCGTGAGTGGTGTAGAACAATGCGCTTCTCCTCTGTGAGAGGGGGCATGGGGTGCTACAATGAGTGTGGCCATAACGTGGGTGGAACTTCTCTACGTATGTGTGTCACACCCCGCCTAGGCGGAAACGCGAGGCGTAACGTTCACTGGTTTCCAAAGCATATGATTACCGCAAACACATACACAATGATTTGATATATAATCAAATTTAAGGTTTTACATCCCAAAATATCTATTTAAGTGTACAAAAGATTAAGATTTCAAAAGTATGACCCATAACGATGAGTTATACAAGGGAAATCCCCCAAAAAGCCTTATTCGTTCATGCATGCATGTAATCCTACATTGCTAACCATTGCGACCACGTTCAATTCCCTGAAAAACATACTTAAAAAGTGTCAACACGAGGTTGGTGAGTTCACAGGTTTTGATCAAATATTCTTGTAGTTCCAACGTCTACAAACGTTCAGATGAATAAGTTTTCCGATCAAATAGTACATATATATAACCAATGAATTTGAACATTTCCTGACCAATTGACCCCATTTGTAAGCTTGTAAGGAATACAAATAATATGTAAATGCACGAGACTGTAACCAAACCATGACAATGAATGCCCCTCCCTCACTATACAACGAGAATAAGATGATATGCGGTCATTTGGCCATATGGACCCCTGGTTAGCGCGACTAACCATGACCGGGGCGTCACCCCCAATAGTACTATCCACATAATCTCAGGGTAAGACCATAGCTAATGATTATTAAATATGTTTGTTCCAGAGGACTTTATGAGCTCTATAATTGTTCCATCAATGCACACATAACGATCTGATCTTTGTTCATTCATTTATGTGAAAATAGTTTACAAGTATATTTCCTCCCCAAAACCTTTTCAAAACTTAGAAAAAGGGGACAGCGCAACTCATAAGGAGTTAAACCAGAGTATCCATGTTTTTCCAAAACATAATTATTTAAATATGTTTCTCACCCAATGTTTACAAAACATTAAAAAGTTAAAAGTGGGTCGTGAAACTCACCTTGACAGAATGCTAGCAAAAACTTGAATAACCATAAACCCTGCTTATTCGTACCATAAATACATAAGGATACCTTACGTGTCAAGACTAACCGTCTTTGACGCAAGTTGTTCACCCGACTTAACGAACCCCATTAAGTACGCCTTTAATTAATAAAACTGTTTTATCGTGACGACTCGTTGGTGATTATTATTCCAGTCTAGACGCTTACTTATTTTCCGAGAAAATATTATATTTCCATATTGGTGACTTGTTACGTTTATCAAAAATAAATATTATTTTTGCATCATCTTATAATATATTCATATTATAGCCCACGTATAACCATATAATTATTTCTTACCAATAATTATATAATATACCAAATATCGTTCAAGTACGTTCTACGCATGTCCATTATCCTACGTGCACATATACCAAGTTAACACGTCCACATACAACTACTTGTTTCGAACGATATTTCTTAATTTGTTTTCATTCAACATGTATTTGTTTCTATCAATATGGGCAAACAAGTATAACCATATTTCAACATGCGCTTAACTATGTTTCACGATAACATGCGATCATTTATTTATTTATTTTTCTACTTTATGCACCCATGTCAACGTTCCATGTTATCAAATATAAACAAGTTATAAATATATATATATATATATATATATATATATATATATATATATATGATTTCCATTATTTAGTCATTTCATAACTCATTCCGAGTTAACAATTTTCCATCATTCATATATCATGACTTATATATATATTTACATGCACATTATTACCCATTTTTCAAGTTCTACAACTTATGATCATACACCCGTATATACGTTTAACCTCCTTGTATGAACATATAATTTCAAACTTATTAATATTCCAAGTTACCAAATTTGAACACATATAAATATGCACATATATTTTACTTTTTCATCAAGTATTAATTTAGACTTTTTCTAATTTATAACTTATTAACATAATCATCCAAACATCAAGAATACATCCATATATATATATATATATATATTAAATTAACATTCTTATTCATGTATCCATCTATTTGGTTATTTCCAAACCATTTACCAAATCAAACATATATATATATATATATATACATGCATTTTTCGGCCATTATACATATATATATATATGTATGTATGTATGTATGTATACATATTTTAGTTTTTCTTTATTTTAAACCTTGACATTATATGATCATGCAATAACTTACCACAAAATGATCAAAACAACAATTCACGTATATAATCACCAAATTTTCGACCCTTATATACGTTTTTATACAAAAACCCTAATTTTTAAACTTAATAAAGTTAAGCTTTATAAAAACTTATTAACTCTCTAGATTTCCTTGATTTTTATGGTGAGTAACATGTTTTAACCGAGAATATAAAGATGAAATGAAAGGATTTGAGTCGGGTTCTCACCACTAGTCAAGCTAGGAGAAGAAACAACGTGTAGAAGGTGATGGATACTCTTTTGCTATCAAAACCCGACTAGTTGCTCCAATCTTCCTTGAATCTCCAATCTTCTAACTTAATCTTTCTAGTCTTGTGTTCTTGGGTTTTAAAGAGTGAAAGAGAGAGTGTGTGTGTGTGTATCGTATATATGTATATAGATGGCAAAGAGTTGGAGTGCAAGTTCATCTTTCATCATTACAAGACAAGATGTAATGGAAATGTGATTTGACCTTTGTTTGTAATCAAGTTGATGATGCATGGGGTAGTATGACAAGGTGTAAGAAAGTTGGTAGTGGTTTGGTGATTGGGTAAACCCACATGGTGGGTCTCGGCCGAGAGGTGCACAGGGGGGGGGGGTTGGGTCTTGTTCCAACTTGTAGTTTAGATCTAACACTTAGTTGATAGGTTTTTAGCTAGTATATACCCGGTATGTGATCCCGTGATTTAACACTCGGTGTACGAACTTTTAAATGTCAAAAACCCTATATATTTTTGTATCTTGACTATTTTTAATAGTTTACTAATTAAACCCGTCATAGTTAATATCTTAACTATAATATATATGTATACAGACAAAAATAACTTGTCACTTATGAAATAAACATTTTTGTGTCCACTTTTAATAGTTTTGTCACCAATATTTATGTTTTTATATTAAGACGTATTACTAGACTTTACTATAATAAAAATCTTGTTAGTCACCCACGAACGCACCTTGCGGGTTAAAATTACTTATTTCCTAGTAATTCTCAAAAATTACTAAATATATTGTGTGTTCCTTTGCTAGACTCTCTGACAATACTTTGTCAAAATAATAAACCAGGAAATATAAATCATGAACGTGAAATTATGCGATATGGATATTGAACTGAAATGCTGGGTGTCACATTCTCCCCATGTTAAAGAGAATTTCGTCTCGAAATTCAGTTGTTGTTATCTTGACTTGGAGTGTTCGTGAACAAGGATGGGTACTTGGCTTTCATTTGATCTTCTCGTTCCCACGTATACTCGGGCCATGCTTTGAATTCCAACGTACCTCAACCAATTTAACACGGCTACGCCTTGTTTTCTGAACTTTCCAATCTGTGACTTCAACGGGTTCCTCAACGAAGTGCAACTTGTCATCTATGTGAATCTTATCAGGAGGTATAATTAATGTCTCGTCTGATAAGCACTTCTTGAGATTGGACACATGAAACGTATCATGTACATTGTTTAGTTCTTGTGGCAACTTGAGCTTGTATGCTACAGGGCCAACCCTAGTAAATATTTCAAATGGTCCAATGTATCTAGGGTTAAGCTTGCCACTGTTGCCAAATATTGCAACTCCCTTCCAAGGTGAGACCTTCAACATGACCCGGTCCCCAACTTGGAATTCTAATGGCCTTCATCTGTTATCCGCGTAACTCTTTTGCCTGTCACGGGCGGCCTTCAGAAGATCCTTGATTTTAAAAATCTTGTAAGTGGTCTCCTGAATAACCTCAGGGCCAGTTAAATGCTTGTCGCCAACCTCCGCCCAACATAGCGGTGAACGACACTTTCGACCATACAAAGCCTCAACCGGAGCGACTTTGATGCTGGTGTGGTAACTGTTATTATATGAAAACTCAGCCAACGACAAATGAGTATCCCAATTACCTCTGAAATCAATTGCACACGCACGGAGCATATCCTCTAAAGTTTGAATGGTCCTTTCACTTTGGTCATCTGTTTGTGGGTGATATGCCGTGCTCATGTCAAGACGTGTCCCCATGGCTTCTTGTAATGATTGCCAAATTCTAGACACGTATCTGCTGTCTCTGTCAGAGATAATAGAAATTGGCACTCCATGCCTAGCCACAATTTCCTTGATATAAAGCCTTGCAAGTTTCTCGGTTTTATCTGTTTCTTTGATGGGCAGAAAATGAGCTGATTTCGTCAAACGATCGACGATTACCCATATGGTATCGTACCCACTCGACGTCCTGAGTAACTTTGTAATGAAATCCATGGAAATCTGTTCTCATTTCCATTGAGGTATCTCGGGTTGTTGTAACAATCCCGACGGTTTCTGATGTTCTGCCTTTACTTTTGAACACGTCAGACATTTACCAACATAAATATCAATCTCTCCTTTCATGTTCGGCCACCAATAGGGTTCTTTCAGATCCTTATACATCTTATCCGAACCTGGGTGAATGGAGTACCTGGACTTGTGGGCTTCGTCCATAACCAACTCCTGTAAGTTACCAAAGCATGGCACCCAAATTCTATTCATGAAGTATAAAGTATCATCTGATTTTGGCTCTAACTGTCTGATCATTCCCTGTAAAGCTTCATTCTGAATATTCTCTTCTTTAAGTGCCTCTTGTTGTGCCATTAGGATTTGAGTCGTGAGACTCGTATGAATTGTCAATCTTAGGGCACGAACACAGAGAGTTTTAACTCGTTCTTTACGACTCAAGGCGTCTGCTACGACATTCGCCTTACCAGGGTGATACTTGATATCGTAGTCGTAGTCATTTAGTAGTTCTACCCAACGGCGTTGCCTCATGTTGAGTTCTTTCTGATTAAAGATGTGTTGGAGACTCTTATGATCTGTAAAGATAGTACATTTTGTACCATACAAGTATTGTCTCCAAATCTTAAGTGCAAACACGACATCACCCAATTCCAAGTCGTGAGTCGTATAATTTTTCTCATGGACTTTCAGCTGTCTGGATGCATATGCTATGAATTTTTCTCTCTACATCAGTACACATCCCAGACCTTGGTGTGAAGCGTCGCAGTACACGAAGAAATTATCGGTTCCCTCGGGAAGGGATAGGATTGGTGCACTGCAAATCTTTTGCTTCAGCAATTGAAAAGCTGATTCTTGCTTATCAGTCCAATCAAACTTTTTATCCTTTTGGGTTAACGTGGTCAAAGGCAGGGCTATTTTTGAAAAAATTTCGATGAAACGCCTGTAATAACCTGCCAAACCCAGAAATTGACGCACCTCAGTCGGAGTTCTTGGTGCTTCCCAGTTTTTGATAGCTTCAATCTTGGACAGATCCACGTGGATACCCTTCTTATTGATGACATGTCCGAGAAAATGAACCTCTCGGATCCAAAACTAACACTTAGAGAATTTGGCATAAAGCTTCTCATTCCCGAGTAGTTCCAAGAATAATTTTAAATGATGTTCATGTTCCTCATTGGTTCGTGAATATATTAATATGTCATCGATAAACACAATCATGAATTTATCCAAGTATGGCTTGCACATGCGATCATGAGATCCTTGAAAACGGCCGGTGCATTAGTCAAGCCAAACGGCATAACCAGAAACATGTAGCGACCATAGCGAGTTCTAAAAGCCGTTTTTGGTGTATCTTCTTCTTGAATTCTCAGTTGATGATACCCTGATCGTCGATCAATCTTAGAATTGAAGCTAGAACCTTGAAGTTGGTCAAATAAAACATCTATTCGAGGAAGCGGATACTGATTTTTAATTGTAAGTTTGTTCAACTCCCGGTAATCAATACACATCCTAAAGGTTCCATCCTTTTTCTTTACAAACAAGACCGGAGCTCCCCAGGGTGAGAAACTCGGTCTTATGAAGCCTTTATCAAGTAACTATTGCAGTTGACTTGATAAGTCTTGCATCTCAGATGGTGCTAGACGGTACGACGATCGTGCAACTGGTGCGGCTCCTGGTACTAGGTCGATCCAGAACTCGACTTATCTTGGTGGCGGTAAGCCAGGTAAGTCTTCGGGAAATACCTCAGGGTAATCCCTAACGATCGGTATGTCTTCAAGTCGACGTTCCTCGGGTTTCTTCTCGACGATATGGGCCAGGAATGCGCAATAACCTTTACGTAGATACTTATGAGCTTTTATGCAGTTTATCATCTTCAACATCGTTCTACACCTTTCGCCTTGAATTGAAAGAATTTCTCTGCTTGGTAGTGGGACACGTACAATCTTTTCGAAGCATACGATCTCGGCATGATTCTTCGATAACCAATCCATGCCAATAACAACATCAAAACTTCCTAGATTAACAGGTAGAAGGTCTATACTAAATGTATGGTTTTCTAGACATAAAGAACAACCCTTAATGACCTCTCCGGATTCTATTAATTTCTCATTTGCTAATTCAATAGTATATCTTTGTTCTAGTTTGCTGGCCTTAATACCGAGTAAAAATTTAAAATCACTTAACACAAAGCTCATATCCGCACCTGAATCAAAAAGTACAGAGGCATAGTGATTATTTATCGGGAACGTACCAGTGACAATATTCGGGTCCTGACGTGCGTCCCCTGCACCCATCACAAATTCCCTCCCCGGTGCCTGAGCTTTGTTCTGGTTCTTCCACTTAGGACAGTCTTTCTTGAAGTGCCCCAGATCACCACACTTGAAACATCCTTGCTTTGCTTTGCCCGCGGGGTTGGTGTTGACTCTACAGTTCTGTGTGGTGTGTCTAAATCGACTACATTTCTCACACTTGATGCACCCACCCCCATGGTGATATCCACACTTGTTACACCTCGGTAGGCCCCTATCATATCCTTTCCCTTCCACTGTGTTGGCTGCAAAAGCTTTTACCGTTTCCTGCTTCTTAAATCCTTGTTTCCCAGACCTGTTACTCGAATTTCCCATCCATTTTCTCTTCTCCCCAGATTTACTTTCCTCATTCTCTTTCTTCCGAAACAATCCATTACGCACAACATCATCTCTTAACTTGAATGCTAAAGTTATAGCACTCTTGGCATCCAGTGGATTAGATGAAGTTACCATGCTACGAATTTGAGGCGCAAGGCCCCACAAATATCTTTCCACACGCTTATGTTCAGGAGTGACCATGTGGGGTACCAGAATTGCCAATTCATTGAACGATCGGTGTACCCAGCCACATCATCTCAGATCATCTGTAGATTCCACATCTCTGTCTCGATCTTTTGCAACTCGTTTCGAGGACAGTATTCCTCGATCATCATGTTTTTCAGATCTTCCCATGATAACTCATATGTTTTCTGCCTTCCCAAAGTCTTTACTTGTGAATTCCACCAGGTTAAAGCTTTATTGATGAGCGTGCAAGTAGAATACTTCACCATGCAATCAGTGATGCACTCACTGATATCAATCACCGATTCCATCTTTTCTATCCACCTCATCATGCCTACTGCACCCTCAGTTCCATTGAAGTTGCAAGGGTTGCAGGATAGGAAGGCCTTATAGGTACACTTCCTGTTTGAAGCATCTCCAGAACCTCCGGATGTGCCGCTACCTCCTGCACCTCCTCCGCTGGTACCGCTGCCGTTCCATCCGCCACTATTTCGATTGGCTTCATACTGTTCCAGGGCGGCGGATACCCGCTGTGATATGAGTTGCTCCACGTTTGGGGAAATCGTCTCGTTGTTATCACCAATGGTGTCACGGGGCATCCTTCGCTTAGGTGCCATGGTGTTCTTTCTAATATAACATTTAAAAAGAAACAACATTACATAATAATAATGATATAACATGACATAAAGAATACAACAACATCAATCATAAACAACCATCATCACAACATAAACTAACACATAAATAGTTAAAACATATGATCACATCAGTAACAAAGTTTCAAACTACATAATGTGCTACGGGCACAACCTGCCCATAATAGGTCTAGAAGTAGGAAAGTACCCTCGGTGGGGCAGTAGCTGCAGTGATCATAGCCTCTACACGTGCCTCATCCAAGGTGGCCCGGAGCTCTGCCTCAGTCGTCCTCTGCTCAGCTGCCTCCGCTCTCTACTTGGCAGCAGTGGTCCTCGACTCCATCTCAGTTATCCTCCTTCCGACCTCCACCAGACGGTAAGCTGCTTGCTCAAGGGACTGGTCGTACAACTCCTGATCCTCCATCACTCCCAGAACGTGCAGCTTCAGTTGTTGTATACACGCCATGTCGTCCTAAAGATTTCCTACGTCAGTCTCCAGATAGCCGATCTTGTCCCCATGAGTATAGCTTCTGGTCACCAGTATGGGAATAGAGCACTCCATGCACTCCCCTGTGATTGGTACGGGTCGTGATAAGTAGGATAGCCCAGCGGGGTCGCATGTTGTCGGAAGATCTTCCTCTACCCTCCACATCCGAATAGCTCGGATCAACCAATCCCAATCGGACATGCACACCCTAGGTCCTCTGGATGTAGGTACGGTTGAATATGCTTCCATCTCATGAACTACCGTGGTATCTAAGCGGTGCTCGGTCGTCTCGAATGGAGGACTGAAGTTAGGGTGGGGGTTAGTGTGTGACATGAGGTGACTATAATATCCACATGACATGATGAATGGTTATGCAATGCTTATGCAATGAAAACGTTTTAATGAGTCATTTAAATTATAGACTAGGTTTAGTTTTTGACTCCTAGTTCGCTTTAATCAATGGATCTGATACCAAGTTCTGTCACACCCCGCCTAGGTGGAAACGCGAGGCGTAACGTTCACTGTTTTCCAAAGCATATGATTACCGCAAACACATACATAATGATTGGATACATAATCAAATTTAAGGTTTAACATCCCCAAATATCTATTTGAGTTTACAAAAGATTAAGATTTCAAAAGTATGACCCATGACGATGAGTTATACAAGGGAAATCCCCCAAAAATCCGTATCCGTTCATGCATGCATGTAATCCTACATTGCTAACCATTGCGACCACGTTCAATTCCTTGAAAAACGTACTTAAAAAGTGTCAACACGAGGTTGGTGAGTTCACAGGTTTTGATAAAATATTCTTGTAGTTCCAATGTCTATAAACATTCAAATGAATAAGTTTTCCGATCAAATAGTACATATATAACCAATGAATTTGAACATTTCCTGACCAATTGACCCCATTTGTAAGCTTATAAGGAATACAAATAATATGTAAATGCGCGAGACCGTAACCAAACCATGACAATGAATGCCCCTCCCTCGCTATACCACGAGAATAAGACGATATGCGGTCATTTGGCCATATGGACCCCTGGTTAGCGCGACTAACCATGACCGGGGGCGTCACGCCAATAGTACTATCCACATAATCCCAGACTAAGACCATAACTAATGATTACTAAATATGTTTGTTCCAGGGGACTTTATGAGCTCTATAATTGTTACCTCAATTAACCCCTGGTTAGCGCGACTAAACTCCGCTTATTCGTACCCTAAATACACAAGGATACCTTACGTGTCAAAACTAACCGTCTTTGACGCAAGTTGTTCACCCGACTTAACGAATCTCGTTAAGTACGTCTTTAATTAATAAAACTGTTTTATCAAGACGACTCGTTGGAGATTATTATTCCAGTCTAGACGCTTACTTATTTTCCGAGAAAATATTATATTTCCATATTGGTGACTTGTTACGTTTATCAAAAATAAATATTATTTTTGCGTCATCTTATAATATATTCATATTATAGCCCATGTATAACCATATAATTATTTCTTACCAATAATTATATAATATAACAAATATCGTTCAAGTACGTTCTACGCATGTCCATTATCCTACGTGCACATATACCAAGTTAACACGTCCACATGCAACTACTTGTTCTAAACGACATTTCTTAATTTGTTTTCATTCAACATGTATTTGTTTCTATCAATATGTGCACACAAGTATAACCATATTTCAACATGCGCTTAACTATGTTTCACGATAACATGCGATCATTTATTTATTTATTTTTCTACTTTATGCACCCATGTCAACGTTCCATGTTATCAAATATAAATAAATTATAAATATATATATATATATATATATATATGATTTCCATTATTTAGTCATTTCATAACTCATTCCGAGTTAACAATTTTCCATCATTCATATATCATGACTTATATATATATATATATATATATTTACATGCACATTATTACCCATTTTTCAAGTTCTACAACTTATGATCATACACCTGTATATACGTTTAACCTCCTTGTATGAACATATTATTTCAAACTTAACAATATTCCAAGTTACCAAATTTGAACACATATATATTACCTTTTCATCAAGTGTTAATTTAGACTTTTTCTAATCTATAACTTATTAACATAATCATCCAAACATCAAGAATACATCCATATATATATATATATATATTAAATTAACATTCTTATTCATGTATCCATCTATTTGGTTATTCAAACCATTTACGAAATCAAACATATATATATATACATGCATTTTTCGGCCAATATACATATAGGGGTATGTTCTTTTGAGAACCAACAATATGCTGAGAACCGAAAGAACCGCATTAACTCTTCCTCTATTTATAATATAAATTGACTAGAATTCATGTACATTTCAATATGTTTAAGGTTTGGTTTTAAAAGACCTCGAATTTATAGTCGTTTTTTTAAATGCATATATGCACTCACACTATATGCACAAATGAATGCATATATGCATATTTTTATACTTTTCTTAAAAAAATTCAGGAGAGAGGAGATAAACTCAAACTAAGAGTGGGAAGAGATAAATAAAACATTATTGTTGAATTTTACTTTTTTCACTAAAGCGATATATACACGTTTTGTGCGGTTCTTTCGGTTCTCAACATATAGTTGGTTCTCAAAAGAACATGCCCCTATATATATATATATATGTATACATATATATATATATATATATACATATTTTATTTTTTCTTTATTTTAAACCTTGACATTATATGATCATACAACAACTTACCACAAAATGATCAAAACAACAATTCACGTATATAATCACTAAATTTTCGACCCTTATATATGTTTTTATACAAAAATCCTAATTTTTAAACTTAATAAAGTTAAGCTTTTATAAAAACTTATTAACTCTCTAGATTTCCTTGATTTTTATGGTGAACAACAAGAATATAAAGATGAAATGAAAGGATTTGAGTCGGGTTCTCACCACTAGTCAAGCTAGGAGAAGAAACAACGTGTAGAAGGTGATGGATGCTCTTTTGCTTTCAAAACCCGACTTTTTGCTCCAATCTTCCTTGAATCTCCAATATTCTAACTTAATCTTTCTAGTCTTGTGTTCTTGGGTTTGAAAGAGTGGAAGTGTGTGTATCGTATATATGTATATAGATGGCAAAGAGTTGGAGTGTAAGTTCATCTTTCATCATTACAAGACAAGATGGAATGGAAATGTGATTTGACATTTGCTTGTAATCAAGTTGATGATGCATAGGGTAGTATGACAAGGTGTAAGAAAGTTGGTAGTGGTTTGGTGATTGGGTGGCCCCACATGGTGGGTCTCGACCAAGAGGTGCATAAGGGGGGGGGGGTTTGGGTCTTGTTTCAACTTGTAGTTTAGATCTAACACTTAGTTGATAGGTTTTTAGGTAGTATATACGCGGTATGTGATCCCGTGATTTAACACTCGGTGTACGAACTTTTAAATGTAAAAAATCCTATATATTTTTGTATCTTGACTATTTTTAATAGTTTACTAATTAAACCCGTCATAGTTAATATCTTACTATAATATATATGTTTACACACAAAAATAACTTGTCACTTATGAAATAAACATTTTTATGTCCATTTTTAATAGTTTTGTCACCAATATTTATGTTTTTATATTAAGACGTATTACTAGACTTTACTGTAATAAAAATCTTGTTAGTCACAAACGGGCGCATCTTGCGGGTTAAAATTACTTATTTCCTAGTAATTCTAAAAAATTACTAAATATACTGTGTATTCCTTTGCTAGACTCTCTGACAATACTTTGTCAAAATAATAAACCAGGAAATATAAATCATGAACGTGAAATTATGCGATATGGATATTGACCTGAAATGATGGGTGTCACAATATGTGAGGTGGACCATTGAGAAGATAGGGTGGGGTGTGGGGCGACGTCCCACTATACATAGCCTTAAAATTACTTATTTCCTGCCTCATCTTCCATCACATGTACTTGTTTATAATTTTGAACACATTCTACGTTCTAGAAACAAAAAAAAATCTATTTATGTTGGAAATTTGGGGTGAAAATTGAGTTTTTCACCGAGTTGCAAAATGAGTTTGTCAACTTTAGATAGAAAAAATATATGCAATCGAGGTCTTTTTGCATATTTCTTTCTAGGTTTGTGTTTTATGTTGTGAGGGCTTCGCAACAAATCAAACCACATCCAAAACAGAGATAAGATGAATGAGATATTGATGCTCGAAGTTGTGTGTTAAAGTTGTGTAAAGCTGCGAAAATTGGAAGGAAAAAGTGTGGAACTAGTCCCACATAGGTGGGGTACCAAACTTTGAGTGGTATATTAGTGTGAGCCTCCTAAGATTATTGTTTCCTTTAAGGCAAACACTAGTCGGGACCACATGGGTGCGAAGCACCTAACTTGCACGCCGTTATGCGTAATGTGGCATTTTGATGACGCACTTGACACTTCGCATCCTCGCTTGAGAGCCGTCTACTCTGGAGAGACAACTGTAGTTCGCAGCTATTGTGATACAGAATACTGAAACAAAAGTTTATTACAATCTAGAAAATTAAAATAGAATAAAATGCATTGAAGACGTTTAATTCAAATTATTTTCGTTTTAATTCTCAAGGATCTGTTTCGATCTTGTTTTCACTATAAATATCAAGGTTTTCCTTGGTTCTAGTCTTCTAGACACACCAACAGTCAACAACACGCCAAAATTCATACGAATTCAAAGCAAAGAATTCTAGCAAGTTCTTGATTCTCTTCTCTTTTTCTCAAGGTATTCTTTCGGATGTTTGGTCCTCTCTCCGACAATACATACTGATTCGGCTGTTGTACCATGAAAAATAAACGAGTTCTCTTGAGAGACCCGAAATTTGTTTTAATGGACCCGTATTGAATGAGAATCCTCAGCCACTGCCATTTTTCTGTTTCATCTTCTTACTTGTAATTTATAACTTTTTAGTTATAATTGTACCTGAAATTTACTGTTTTCCTTTCTTTATGTATTGTAATATGTATTTATAAAGTGTTTTTATTTTATTTTATACGAACGGTTCCTACAATTTCTTTATATATCAAACAATATTTAAGATGAAACCTTCTAGGGTGGTACAATGAGCTTGAGTATATCTTTTAGAGGTTTCAAATTTGAATCCAAATTTCACTGACCTTTTATTTTTAACCTTTTTGAAAGCCACATTTCCGGTGCAATGTGTTTTGCCTGGTTGGCATGGTATGGTGATGTCCCGCAAGTGGTAATTAATACGTAAAAAAATAAGTGATACAAAGTCTTTTAAACAAAAACTCCACGACTGCAACAATAACAATCGTTACATTAAAACGAATTCTAAGAAGATGAAAATTATATTATCCTTTTTTCCTTTCCGTATCAAATATTCAAAATTGTTTTTTATAAAAAGCTTAACAGTGATTATGAGCCTTTAATCAAATCAATTTATGTTAAGATTGATGAAGGGGCACTTCCTTTTAAGTTAGGGCATCTACAACGGCGTGATCCTAGGTGGCCAAAGAATCACGGCGTGAAGATGAAGGAACACCACCCCCTTGCCGCGTGAAAGGGGGGGGGGGCGTGATTCTTTGGCGTGATATTTTTCACGGGAGAATTTGTCGCGTGAAGATGAAGGTCAAACCAAGGAAGATGATCTTGTGAAGTTGGGTGGCTCTGATTTGAAGCTAACGAAGCTAATATTTAATTATCAAACCATCACAATCACTTGGATATTTCCCTTGCCAAGTGATGGATGGTGTAATAATGAAGGGTGCGACGTGGCACCACGTGACGTGCACTTTATTATCACACCACACCCTTATCACTTGGGCATACCCCTTGCTCTTAGTAATCCGCAATTTTGTTTACTTTTGTCCCATTAAAACCTAGTTTTATCATCTTTTTAAACTCAAATTAACTTATATATATTTCATTGTTTTTTTAAATTATATCTTAACATTGAGAATTTTATTATCTTTAATATAAGTATAATATTACTATATTTTTTTTAAATGTGTGATAAAATGGTGCGTTTATCCCATTTTACATTGTACAAATATGCGCATTTACACGGTGCAGATGTGTGACCAGCTGTGCAATGAGATTTGATTACACGTTACATGTACACTATTTTACATGATGCAGATATGTGAGCCAGAAACCTATATACATAAATAAAAAACAAATATCACTCGCCTACAAAACTCACATGCGTAATAAATTTGTAACAAATTTGCTATTTATAATAAAATCTTTGCATGTAAAATGAGATATTTCCCCAAATGGCTTATACTTTACGTGCCCACAAAACCTTCAAAAACATGTCGAGAGTTACAATGGAAGATGTTTTCTTTTAGGAAACAAACAAAATCCATATTCTTAAGAAATGGTGAAAAATCTCTGAATTTGTTGCAACAATAATCACATATAATTTTCTTTTTTCAAGTTTTTTATTCATCGTTCATAAAGTGTGTTTCTAAAAGTCATGATTTATTAGACCAACAGTAGTGGAGTCGTGCCCCTCGCCACCTCACCATTTTCCCGCGCCAAACACCGAAACGAGTGTGTGAAGGAATGACGCCAAAGAACCTTTCGCCAAACCCTTAACGGGCGTGAAGGAATGCAGCGACATATGAGACTTGAGGGAGAGAGAATGAAATAATGTTTTTTTATTTTTTTAGCCAATCACGTGATATCATATAACCCACCTTTTTTTTATTTTTTGTTATTTATTTTATCTCTATCTAATATTTAAATTCAAACCTCATCTATTCAGGTTTTCTCAATATTATATATAGGTAAAACCGTCTTTGATTGAATTAATGAAAATCGTGAGTTTATCAGTTAATAATTTAAAAAATAAAATCTCATTAAACCATTTGATATCAATTTTTAAATCAAACAATATTTATAAATAGCGTAGTTTTGACGAATCTTTTTTAAAAGTCAAGGCTACATATAATACAACTAGCTTAGTACCCCGTGTTTACACACGGGATGAAAAATATCAATACATAAAATTCTTAATTTTTTATGTATATTTTAAATGTGTAAAAATATATTATATATACGAATAATAGAAAACAAAATTCAAAATATATAAAAATTAATATATAATTGAGTTTCGAAAATATGTTAATTACTATTTAATGCAATTTAACTTTCATTACTATTTGATTCAAAATAAAAGTTACATAATTATATTTTAAAGTTTCTTATAATAAGGGATAATTTAAAATAAATTTGTTTTATTAGTATACTTAATATTTTCTTTAAAGATATATTATTATTAAAATATAGAGGTGTATTTAATAAGAGAGAGAGTCGAGAAAAAAATGATGAGAATGAATATGATGACGACACGTGACATATAAAATCTTTATCTATTATGTAGTATAGATATAGATTTGAAACGTTATAGAAAAAGTCTACAATTTTAGGTATTATTATTCTACAATTTTTAATTTATATTTTATCCATCTAATTTAATATGCTTATAATTTCAGTTTTATTAAAATACAATATACATTTTGGATTGTTTTAATATCACCAATGCATAACGCAAGGTCGCAAGTATTAAGCTACGTGAATTATAAGACAATCCATTAGATAAATTACAAAAGAAAAGAAAAATATTATTATAACTTTATAAGCAAGCAAAATATAAAAATATATTATTATTTTTCCATAAATTGAATATATATTGTTTAAAATGAATACAAACTAATATACCTAACTTTTAAAATAAAAAATTATTATGACTTTGTAATCAATTTATTTAATTTAAAGAGTAAACTGCCATTTTCGTCCCTGTGGTTTGGTCAAAATTGCCACTTTCATCCAATAGTTTGTTTTTTTGTATCTGGGTCCTCGTGGTTTTAAAATATTGCCATTTTCATCCTCGTGGTTTTAAAATATTGCCACTTTCATCCAGTCAGCTAACACCGTCCGTTTTTCTCAGTTAAATGAGGGGTATTTCAGTTCTTTTACTTATTTGTTTTATTTTTTCATCTTTTTTACTCACTTTTTAATCATCCCCAATTTAACCTCTAATTTAATCATCCACCTGCTGGCCTTCTTCCTCTTTTCCTGACCAGTTTCCGACGAGCACCACTGGAACACCTCCGTCGCTTGTTTCTATGATTAAAAAGTGAGAGTAAAAAAGATGAAGAAATAAAACAAATATGTAAAAGGACTGAAATACCCCTCATTTAATTGAGAAAAACGGACGGTGTTAGCTGACTGGATGAAAGTGGCAATATTTTAAAACCACGAGGATGAAAATGGCAATATTTTAAAACCACGAGGACCCAGATACAAAAAAACAAACTATTGGATGAAAGTGGCAATTTTGACCAAACCACAGGGACGAAAATGGCAGTTTACTCTAATTTAAATTTTAGAGCCATCTTTTAGGAATTTTCAAAAGGAAAGAATTAGCCAATCAGGATTATGTTGCCGCGAAGCTCCTGGAATTACGTATATTCTATTATTATTCCTCGGATGACTAGGTAGGTACATTTGTTACACAAACCACACTTTAGTTTGCTCCAATTACATAAATAACTACTAACTTAAAAATTTTACAAGAACATACCAAACTTCTAAAACTTTTTATGTAACCTGATAACCAGTAACGTTTTTTTATATTCTTTTTGACATTCTTTCTATGCAAATGAGTAGCATATTTGGCATGTCGGTTTATTGGGTTGATTTGATAAAAGGAAAAAGTGTTATCGTGAGAATTGACGAGAAATTATTAATATTGAACTGTAATGTAAGATACGGTAGACAATAACACTATGAAATTTATGTCAGACCAACCAACTTACTCATTTAATATGGTTCTTTGCTTTCACCGTTTTTGAGATATTTAAATGAAGAAATATTCAATTAAGCAGTTGAACCTATTTTTTGTTTCTTTTTTGAAATAATTTTAGTCATTTACATTTTAAAGAGTACTTATATGTAAAAGTAAATTATAACCGTATGTTTATTAAGACTTGTTTCTAAACGTAACTACGAGATTTATCATTACGATATAATAATAGTTTAGTAGTTTAATAAAAGTAGTTTTTATTACATTTTAGTCCAAAACACTTAGATTTCATACCATAATTACATTTACATTGGAGAAGAATATGTAAACATAACATATGCCATGCTTAGGCCCATAATAGTAGTAGTAATTATTTACACTAAACTATAAAAAAACACCTTAATTATAAAAACATAAGACATGCCATAAATTGTATATTATAAGCCTAAAATGTGTTAAAAAGTTATGTTATTCTTCTATTCTCTCTGTTTTACGCAAACGAGTAGCACATTTGGCATGTCAAAAATATTATCATGATCTTTCATAAATTGATTTAATTAAAATCAAAGGTGTTATTAATAACTAAAAATAAACTTTAACGTTAGTCGTAATATACAACGAACACCAACTCTTTTAATGCCAGACCATCCGAACTATTCATTAAATATGATTATTTACTTATCTATAACCGACCGCCTTTTAAGATATCTAGATAAAAGAAATATCTGCTTAAACAATTAAATATAAATTGAAATTCTCCTTTTAAGTTTCTAGATAGAATTTTAATCATTAATTTTGAAAGAAACAAATAAAAGATTTCTATTGATTTTTCCAAACCATTTCAAAAACAATAATAAGATAAGAAAAAGGTTTATGGATAAAATATGTAATCCGGTTAATAAATGAAGTGTGTTTCTTGCGAGTTACTCAAAATTGAAAGTTTGAAATCGAAATCGAAATCGAAATTGAAATACGAAATAAACGATTTCAACGCTAATTGGGGGTTCTATAAATAAGTCATTATCATTCCCAAATTTGCTTCGAAAATTCCTACTCCATAACAAACAATCGTAAGCTCTTCTTCTCAATCCAGCGCTTGATTTGTGAGATTGTTCCCTTAATTCTTCCCCAAATCGCCCAATTTCATCGAATTTGCGTATATAAATGATTGGGGATCTGAAGGTTTTGCGGTATGTCTAGGATACTTGGAGAAGAAGCACGACTGGTTTCGATAGTTTTGATTCGTTCGAAGCCTTTGCATACATTGTTGCTGATGAGTTTTGCTGGAAATTACTTCAGGATTCGATCATCAATCGAATCGTTCTACGTTGCTTGCGAAGCGTTTTCTGAGCACTGCCAACTCTAGGGTTTCGTTCCGTGATTTGTTCGTTCGGAGCTGCTGCTGTTGCTGTCTTCTACGTTGTAATCGTTGGTGCTAATGGCTTCTGAAAGAGGGTTTCTGGTGCCTGATAATGATCTGTTTGCGAAGTTGAAGTTGGATTCGAATCTGAGACTAGAGCTTGAGGACCCTGATGTTGTAGAAAGATGTCCTCACGATCGTTACGTTCGGGTAAGATTAAATTTCAGTTCGTATATCTGCTGTGATTCGTTGTTTATGATCAAATGTTTGTATAGCTATGATGCACATAGTTGTATTTTAATTAACTGATTTTTAGGATGATTAGTATGCCTATGTTGAACTGTTTTCTGGTTATTATGTTGCAAAGTATGCATATGCAATGTTGAAGTAGTATTAAATTTATGACATGACATGAAGTTAAGCAGGTTAGGGTTTGAGTTAAACGGGTTCATGCACAATTAAGAACGTGACTACACAGGTTCAGCCCACCTAACCTGTTTACGACACGTTGATTGGTAAACGGTTAACTCGCTTTTCTAAACTAAGTAGTTTTATAATTTTTTTATATATTTAAATATATGAATATATCCTAATAACCTAATTCATATTTCATATCCGGGTTTTACATCGTGTTGTGTCATTCATATTACTGAACATGTTAAATCTAATTGTGTTAAACGGGGCAAGTCGTGTCGCGTCGCGTCATTTGTGTTACTGAACATGTTAAATTTAATTGTGTTAAACGGGTCAAGTCGTGTCCTGTCATTCGTGTTACTGAACAGGTTATATTTAATCGTGTTATGTATTCCGTTTATTAAACTTGCGCGTGTTAGTGTTTAAGAAATGACACTTCTAGTTAATCGTGTCGTGTTACGGTTTAATACACGTGTTAGTCGTGTCATGTCTGACCCGGTTAACAGGACACGGCACGTTTTGCCAGCCCTACTTTAAATAAACCCTGCATCAATGAGTATATTTGTTATGAACAGCTACAGTTTACTGTTTTGTTTTTTGCCCTAGTGAGATTTTTACCAGATTCTTAATATCTTCTGTTTTCTTTCTTCAGTATAATGAATTGCTGGGGAGGGGAGCCTTCAAGACTGTGTAAGACTTCCATCCTATTTTCTTTTGTTTGAATTTGCATATTATACTTGTAGACATAGCTTTATTTTGCTGATGTAAGCCGGTATTCTATTGATTTTTTATGCATAATGATGTTAATTCTTCTGTTTTACTTTTGGTATTGGCAGATATAAGGGATTTGATGAAGTCGAAGGAATTGAAGTTGCTTGGAACCAAGTGTTGTTAGATGATGCTATGCAATCTTCTGTGCATCTGGAGAGAGTTTATTCAGAGGGTCACTTGCTAAGGACGCTAAAACACGAGAACATAATCAAGTCATATGTTTCTTGGGTGGATGATGAGAAGAAAACTATCAACATGATTACTGAACTGTTTACCTCGGGGAATTTGAGACAGTAAGTAGTTTTCCGTTTGTTCTTATTCTTGCATTTAATATATTTAAAATAACATTTAATCCATGTTTTCATTTGCATTTAGATATCGCAAGAAGCATAAGAGTGTTGATTTGAAGGCTATCAAGAATTGGGCCAGACAGATCCTTCAAGGCTTGGCTTATCTGCACAGTCATGAGCCGCCTATTATTCATAGAGATTTAAAATGTGACAACATATTTGTCAATGGAAACCATGGACAAGTGAAGATTGGAGATCTTGGATTTGCAACCTTAATGCTACGCCCCACTGCCAAAAGTTTGATTGGTAATTCATTTAGATCATTCATTTCAAACTGTAGCCTTAATTTATAAAAAATTAGCAGAAGTAATAATTGGTTTACTGGATTGCAGGAACCCCTGAATTCATGGCTCCAGAACTTTATGAAGAGGAATATAATGAACTTGTCGACATATATTCATTCGGGATGTGTATATTAGAGTTAATTACCTGTGAATATCCGTACAGTGAATGCAAAAATCATGCACAAATATATAAAAAAGTTACTTCTGTAAGTTCCTCTACAATTGACTATCTTCTATTATGGTTTTGCATTTAGATCCAATTATCTAATTGTTGTGATATTGGTCTTTTTGTTTTGCAGGGGATAAAGCCTGCTGGTCTTGCAAAAGTCAAAGATCCACAAGTCAAGGCATTCATAGAAAAGTGTTTGGTCCCAGCATCTCAAAGATTGCCTGCAAAAGAGCTTCTAAAAGATCCGTTCCTCGCTCCAGAATGTACAAAAGAGCATATCCACGAGCCGCTTGATGTTGACTTGGTCAACCTGTCAACATTTCCCATGGACATAGACTGTAACGATAATAAGATTTCATCTAGTAGCTCATGTGTGAAGAGCAACACCAGCAGCCCCTGTTTTCCTTCACTTGAACTTCAACGTGTCAATGAGAGAAATAACATTCGATTAAAAGGCGAAAGAAATGAAGATAACTCTGTCATGTTAACCTTGAGGATAGCTGATTTTGGTGGTAAGAACCACTCCTCTTGTCAAAATGTGTTGGTTGGGTAACGGGTTTGGGTTTATTTTTTGCACTAGTCAAAACAGGTCGGTTGGGTTGGCCCATAAACATTTTGTCTTTTTTTTTTGTATTCTTACAATAATAATCTAAAGGGCTTAGGAGGCTGTAAGTGACCCACTCGACCTGTTTTTCTTTTAGCTAAATGTTTTTAATCAACCCATTTTCGGTTATTTATGTTAAAAACCGGTTGATTTGTGTTAAACAGGTGGTGTGAGGAACATCAACTTCCCGTTTTCTCTCGATGTTGATACTGCACACACAATAGCTCAAGAAATGGTTGAAGAACTTGACCTTTTGCATGAAGATGTGATCATCATAGCAGAGCTGATCGATGACATGGTCATGAAATTTGTGCCAACATGGAAACCGTCATTTGTGAAAACATCCATTTCCAGTGGAGGAGTTAGTTCAATACAAGCTTCTACAATTGTTCAGATTGCATGCGGCCCCACAACAGTTCCTGAACCCGAAGATGATGGTTTCAAAGGGTCTGATAACTCATCGTTGTTTACATATTCGAGTGATTGGATGAAGAGCTCAGGAGTGTGTTCTAACGATTCTTGCAAGATAACCACGTCTAACAGTTCAGTAGCGTGTGAAGACGCTGGTGAAAAAAGCATGTGTGAATATTTGAAGAAAGAGCTTGACAATATTGAAGCTCAGTATGATTACTGGTATAGTGAATTACAGAAGTATAGAGAAGCTGCAATTGAAGATGCAAAGAAGAAATGGGATAAAAACTAACTAGTTTTCTTGATTCTTTTAACTCTTTAGATCTAGATGATTTTATTTTAGAATTTGTGAACATAATTGCATGATGTTTAGTGCTGACAGGGCTAAAGTTATACTTGGTTTTACATAAAATATTACAGAAAGTGTTACTAAGAAACAGTATACATGATTTTTTTTTATCAATAATGCAAAAGCAATAATCACATAAATACATAACTAAGTATATCAATAAAACAAAAGCAATGTTAGAAACTTATCATCTACAATTTCTAATTCATAAATTAGTATTAATAAATCAGAAGCAATGAGCAATTGACATTTGACACACACAAACCTAAACCCAAATTAAATGATATTAGGCACACTCGAACCGGTTCAAAACCGAACCGGACCGGTTTGGTCAACAATAAGTCAAAACCGGTTTGAGTTCAAACCGGACCGGGTTGAGAGGGGGCGTTGACCGGTTTGAAACCAGTTTTTAAGGGGTTTTTGACCGGTTCGGTTCGAGTTAAACCGGTTTCAATGTATAAGTTTCAAACCGGCGGTTTGAACCAGTTTCAAACCGGTTCACGGTCAGTTCGGTTTGCAGTTTGAAAACCGGTTTTTTTGTGCATCTCTCACTCACCATAGTTATAAAAGGGTAAATGTGAGATTGAAAGGGGACACATTAGTTGCCAAGTTTGAAAAATAAAAAATTCCATAGCCTATTTCTAACGGTCCAGTTCGGTTTTTTTAAGGCCGAATTTTCCTACAAACCGTAAATCAAACCGTTCATTACGGTTTCAAAATTTCCCAACCGACCAACCACATTTAAAAAAAAACCAACCGTGAAACCAAATCGATAACCGGTTTGGACGGTTTCACGGTTTTAAACCAAACCATAAACACCCCTATCATCCATTTTAATACTTACAAATATCAAACCGCAAACCTTTAATGCATATGGTACAACACTTCACCGCACTGCTGACGTCATGGTGACGTCAGCATCTACTCCGCAAATTTGTCTTCTTTTGAAAATTTACACTTTGGCTCCTGCAATTTAAGTAATTTTTTTTTCTTTTTTCTTTTTACCAATTTACAATATTACCCCTAAACTTTAATTAAGTTACCATACAACCCCAAAACTTTAATACAATTATGTTTTATATGTATTCTTTTTAACTCTTTTCCTTAGATTTTTTAATTCTTTTTCCTTTGTTTTTTACTTTTATTTTATTTTTTATTTTTATCAACGTTTCAATGTTTTGACGTACGTTTTTATATAAACTTTTTCGAATATTTATTAGCAATTTCGTTGCAACACGTGAGTTTGCCTAAAGGTTTTGCTTTTTTTATATAAAATTTCGAGTATATTTATTTATTTCGTAAACGATAACTTTGTTTCAGTTTCGTTTTTCTATGGCCTTATTTTATAAGCTTTCAAAGATGTTAATTTCTTCCGCGTTTAAACACATGTGGGTAGTGGTGCACAAAAAAACCGGTTTTTTTTAACCCGGTCCAAACCGGCAAACCGGTTTGGGTTAAACCGGTTTGGACCAAACCGGTTCGGGTTGCCCAAAAACCGCCGGTTTCAAACCGGTTTGAGTATTTCTGAAAAAAAATCGGGTTGGGACCGGTTTTGGCTAAACCGGGTTAGGAAACCGGTTTGAACCGTTGGGCGAGTTCTAGCCGTTGGCCAACGGCTATATGGCCGTTAGGGTCGATTTTGGCCTTTTTTTGGACCCATAAAACACTATAAATAGGTGGGGGGTGTTTAGGGTTGATCACACTTCTCTTTACACTCTCTAATCTCTAAAACCGCTCTTTAACCGCTCAAAAACGCTCTCTAAACTCTCTCTAAACTCAAAAAAAAACATGGCAAGTTTTGGTGTTAGTGGTTCCTCAAACGAAGTTACCGTTGTGCAAATTCTAGCAACAACGAGAAATCCGGCAATCTGGTGCAATTACGATTTATGTTTGTTGTCAAACGGAAAGGAACGTGCTCGTTGCAAGTTGTGTGGTGCGTTTTTGGGGAAAGATTCAAACACTACTTTGAAAACGCATATGGAAAAATCTTGCCCGTCATTGAAGGGAATTCCAAGTGAAGGTCAAGCCTCGATGACAAGCGAAGGAGGAATTTGGAACTTTGATCCAAATATTGTTCGAGATCGAATGGCGAGGTTAGTGATTCAAGAAGGATTGCCGTTCAACCACTTTGACAATCCGCGCTTGACAAAGATGATTCAAGAGACACTCCAACCTCGTTATCACCAAGTAAGTCGCACAACCCTTAGACGAGATTGTATAAAAATGTGGAAAAAAGCAAAAAAAGAATTAATTTTAGGTTTTGAAAATTTGCAAACCGGTGTAAACTTAACCACCGATGTTTGGTCGGCTCCACATGGTATACCCGATTCGTACCTTTGCGTTACCGCGCATTGGGTTGATCCCAATACGTGGCAAATGATGAAGCGTACAATCGCTTTTGACTTGTTTGAATATCCACACACCGGCGAAAATTTATTTTATATATTGGATGGTGTTATTAACGAATTTAAATTACAAAATAAACTTTTTTCAATGTCTTTTGATAATGCATCTAATAATACAAATGCGGTTCAAAAACTAAAAATTAAATATAAACCCGTTTGCAACGGCGTTTTTTTCCATAGTCGATGTGTCGCACACATCATTAACTTGGCGGTGCAAGCCGGGCTTGCAATTGAAGAGGTTTCAAACTTAGCATATAGTTTTCGACAAATGCTTAAAGATATTTTTAGTAACAGAAAAAGATACCATGATTATATTAAAAATTGTCGTGATACGAATAATCTTTGCTTAGGCCCGAATTGGGACGTCGAGACAAGATGGAACTCGACTTATATTATGTTTTATAGCGCTTTACGACAAAGAGAAACTTTAGAAATATTTCATGATATGCTTTCCTCAAAACCTCGTCGTAAAATTCAAAACTTTCCGTCTACAAATTGGAACATTTTAAAAGACGTAACCGAATTGCTTGAAGTTTTCAAAACCGCCACAACTTTTTTATCCGGTGTTTATTATCCCACAAGTCCATTAACACTAAAACAAATATATTTAATGGCAAACAAGTTGTCCGAGCTTGAAAATAAAAGCGATCTTTTTACAAAAATGATAGAACCGATGAAAGAAAAATTAGTGAAATATTTTAAAGAAATCCCTCCCGTTATAACTTGCGCCGCCGCGTTAAACCCTACCATAAATGTTTACGGGGTTGAAACCTTGATTGATAGAATTACTTACGCTTTGAATTTGGATAGCGAAGACATCCATTTTGCACAAGGCACAAAAACATATTTTAACAAATGTTTACAAGATTTATTTGATGTTTATTTACATAAATATGGTACAACTCCGACTCCACATGATACAATGGGTACATCATCAAGTGGTAGCTCGAGAGATGTTAACTTGAATTTATATAACGAAATGTTAAATGAATTTAGTAAACGTGCTCGAGGTACCACCCCGAGTAGCGAACTCGGAAGGTATGTTGGCACAAACTTTTTAGCGTTTATGCCTCCTACCGTTTTTGAGGAGTTTGATATTTTGGCATGGTGGAAACAAAACGAAGCTTCGTTTCCGATTCTTTCCGCCATGGCCCGTGATGTACTAACCGTCCAAGCTTCCACGGTAGCTTCGGAATCTGCGTTTTCTTTTAGTGGTAGGGTATTATCGATACGAAGGACTAGACTCACACCCCTAGCGATGGAAATGTGCATTTGTTTGAAGGACCATTTGGATGCGATGGATAGGATACAAGACCAAACTTCTCTCGAAGATGAAATTCAAGCCGAAGAAGTCATACACAACAACGAGGTTGATCTTGGAATATCCGAACCAGTCACGGATGAAGAACTAGCCGAAGATGCAAGGCTACGAAGCTCTAGTTCCGAAGACAACGCACAAGAATAATCAATCAATATTCCAAAAAATAAAACGTTGAACTTAATGTTTTATATTTGTTATACTTTTTGTAATGTTTTACAATTTTATCTTGTTATGTTTTTTAATTTCCGAACTATCCAAATATTAATAAACGTTGAACTTTATGTTTTAATTTTGTTATATTTTATTTTGGATTTTATATTAAAAACATAAAATTTATTTGATTTTTTTTTTAATAAAAACCGGTTTAAGGGGCAAACCGGTTTAAAACCTACCCGAACCGGTTTGACCGGTTTACATATTTCCCTCTCTGAAACCGGTTTAACCCGAACCGGTTTGGGTCCAAACCGGTTTAACCCGAACCGGTTTGGGTCCAAACCGGTTTTGACTTTTCGTTGACCAAACCGGTTCGGGTCGGTTTGAACCGGTTTGGGTTAAAAAACCGATTTGTGCACCTCTACATGTGGGCACAAAATTTTGACATATTTTTTTTCATTTCTTTTCATCCTTGAATGAAAAACAATTGGGGCCTTGTAGTTGCACAAGAGCATGAAGAGGCTCTACATGACCTCTGCTAAAACTATGATCATCAAAATCAAACAAAAATATAAGATTATTTACACCAATTAACTTACAGAAACAAAATATTTAATTTAAGATTATTTACACCAGTTAACATACAGAAAACCTGAACACCCAACAACAAAAGCTGTTCACAAATTTCATCATCTTAAATTGATGCGAACAATTTTCATACACTTATGGAGAGATGATTTAGATATATGACTATTAGTTAACTGACTTTAATAACTACCAATTCTCTTTGACAATTTTGGACTTCTCAAGAATGAATTTACCTTCCTTGTATTTTTGTGATTCTTCATAAGCGCGTTCATATTTCCAACCCAGAACCTCGCGACAATCAGAACAGTACACGTCAGCAACCGTGTGGAGTCCGGTCATCAGGTTCCTGTCTTCTTTTGGTCCCATTGAAACATTCATTGCATGAGAGAACAAAAAGGCTCTACCATTTCTCCCCTAACATCAAAAACAAAGTAATTAAAATTCAAGATTAAGTACCTTTAAAATCCACAGATAAATGTCACATTACAAAATAATTATAATCATATAATCAACTGTAACAAAACAGTTATATAAAAAAGAATTTCGATGCTCTTCTGATGCTTAAAGTTGTGATTGCTATTAGTAATGTATAAAATGACCAAAAAGGACATTTTTGTGAAAAAAGAAGACAAATGAAGATGTAAGTCTTTCAAATTCAGTTAAAAGAAGGGGCAGATAGGTAATTTTAAAGGCTTAGAAGCAGTGGTATGAAACCGGTTAACCAAAATTGACTTTAACACCAAAGGGCTTGTAGCCTAACGGTATCATAGTATGTAGTATCAAGTGGTAAATTGGTAAATCACATGTAAATTTGGCTCACTCCCAAACTTGTTTATTATCAAGAAATCTGACTATACAACTTGATTACAATTAGCAAACCCTGACTAGGTTTATATAGGTTAACCTAGACTCGTTAGACCACAATACTAATTGTATATTTAATATTAAAATATAAACAACCTAAACCTACTCGAATAGGAAGCTTAATTCTAGGATATAACCAACTTGTTATAATCCAACCCAAACACCTTAACTCACCGCCTTGTGGGTTAAGAAATTAGACGCCAACATAGTAAAAATTTTCCTCCCCAAGTGGTTGAGGGTTCTAGTTGCATGGTGGATATTAGTGTAGATTTAGGAGTAGGTTTAGAGAGTGTGTGAGTTAACCGTTCCGAAGAAAGAAGACTACTTAACCTCAACATAATCAAAGGTAGAATTTGTTTATCTAACACATTAAACTATCACTAATGCAACTTCACGTCGCAGTAATAAGATAATCAAGTCGAAAATGCATATCCAACCACCCCTCAAATAGAAAAAGCTTAGGAATTGTAAGATTAAATCTCATATCTCAATAAGGATATGATATGATACATATAATATTTGTATAAAGATGCAAACTTTTGTTAAAAAGTTGTATGCACAAAATTCATCTGCCACTTAACACTTTATCCCTGTTTTTATCCTTAATACTTGTTTCCACTCCATTTCAGTAAACACACACACATGCGCACAAGGGCGTTTTCAATACAGGAGAAGTTTTAAAACCACATAAACACTTGTATATTAGTGGGAGAGAAAGAGAGGCGGTCATAAGTACAGAATCACATAAACACTTGTACACAGAACCGGCCAGATGGGAGAGAGAAAGGGGAACAGTTACGCGGTCACATGCTACTGTATCACAGTTAAAGTAATAAGTACGTGATCCTCGCGGTTCTTTATATATTTCTTGAACTACAACTAGTTTTCAGAGACAAACATCAACATAAAGAACACAAATCCATTCAAACAATTGTGATGATGTGGTGTTAAAAATTAAAATCGACTATTGAGCATCAAAGAACCAAAATCAACAATTGCACTCACTTCAATAATCAACAATTCTGTAAAAAAAATAAGAAAATCTCACCTGAAAAGCTTTAGAAATGATATCATCATGAAGGGCAACATGATTTCGACAGTTACAACAACCGTATAACCTCGGACCAACCACCGTTTCCGCCATTGATGATCAAATCTGTTCAGAGTTAGCACAATCTAATAAATACCCAAATCAGATGATCGAAATGGGTAATTAATAATCATATTATTAAGCTCAAAAACCCTAAGAAAAATGGAAATTAGGAACAGAGAAACTGTACCCAGTAACTGAAAGAAGTTGAAAGTGAAGAACATGAGGATCTCAAGTGTGAATTCATGGAAAACCAATTATAAGTTTCAAATCCGTCACGTGGGTGTTTTGAATTTCAGAATTATGATTGTGTGGAATAAACAAAGAGACGGTGGGGTTTTCTTGTTTCTTGTTGTGTTGCCGACCCCTCTTCAATTATCATATTTATCCATCTTTTTTCCCACAAATTTTTATTTTTTGGTTAATTTATTCTCATTATTGGGGTTTCTTGGAACCTGTTAAATCTTGATGAGTGTAAGTTAAATTAACTTGAGTTAATCTGTTTATTTGATAAATTAACGAAATTTGTTAAGAGTAATATATAGTTTTTAAACAATCAAGATACATGATAATAATTCTTGAGTTATTGGGGTTTCTTGGAACCTGTTTGAGAAGTAAACTAAGATAACTGACTGAACTATTTTAATGGCCAAAATGATTAATTTGAAAATTTAAGTCTCTTTTTTTTTTTGTTAACTATGAGAATCTGTTTGGAAAACTCACGGAACCCGTCAATACCCTGTTAACCCACACTTGAGCTGAACAGGTGACCTTCAAGAGGTTATAAGTCAATATCCTGCTAACCGACGCTTGTGCTAGGCAGCTGGCCTTCAAGAGGTTATGATAGGAAACTAGTGAAAATAGGATTCAAACCTTGACCTCTAGTAGAGGGAGATCAGACGTTTACCACCTTGTCACCGCTTAAGGTTTGACAAGTTGAGTTATAAAGAAGTAGTAGGCATAATATATAAAGAGTTGTAAAGTTGGGTACTACAAAAGTAGATCAAACAAGGGAAGTACAAAATGTTTCTTTCTTAATGGACATCATCAATGTTGAAAAAATAAATAAATATAAAGATACCAAATACAGAAACATCTTAGGTTAGAAATAACCATTGTTAATCTTTAATCCAACTATGGAAACTAAAAGATACTCTATTTAAATGGTATACAAAATTCCTTATTCTCAAAAAAAAAAAAAATCTAAATCTGTCGTTCTGAGTTTTTCTCACCACCACCAATGGCCCCTGAAATAATTTGATTTCCAAGAGAAAATATATTGCACACCTTTAAACAAGAACTGATTTGTTGATTCTGACCATTTCTGTATATAACCCAATATGTATCTTGATGCATTATATATTAAGTGGTTCAGCCTTCAATTCCCTCACCTTATCTTGCCCTGAAACCATACATACAAATTCAACATTTTACCATCCAAATTTACCAACAAAACTGAGTTTAGATTTCAAATTTCAGAAATGAAAGAATGGTGGAATCTAATGATATAGAACTTACTAGATCTCTCTGCAACGCCCAAAAGGCGTCTTTGCAACATGGATGCAATGAAGAGGAATGCAGAGCACATTCCAAACATTACAGCGATCGGGAATGCATCAACCTTAAAAAAAGTAAAAAAAATAAATTAATAATGGTTTGATTGTATATGTGTGCATATATATATAGGGGGATAGAGTACGCACGTTATAAAGCACGATGCATACGAAAATGTTGAGGGGAATTCGGAAAAAGTTCATAATTGTGCTTCTAGCCTCTTCTGGAATGTATTGGGACCTCATTTTCATTATTGATGGCCAAAATAAACCAACACAAGCTTCAAATACACAGAAGCCAAGCAGTTGGATACACCCTGCAAATTTTATGCTTCCACCCTTCTCTTTAGAAGGAGCCACCAAGAACTGTTGAAAACATATAAAAATTAAAGAAATTTAATCACCTACCTTTATTAATAATTCTAGAGGTGGCAATTATGACCATATCTAGAAATGGGTTGACTCGGGTTATATTTTATATCTAACGGGTCAAATGGGTCGAACAGGTCAAAATGATCTGGAGCGTATTTAAATGATTATGACTTCTAAAATCTTTTACTTTTAGTCTTAAATTATTAGATAAATATCATGATAAGTTAAATCATGCTCAATACTTTAAATGTTTATAAATCTCAAGAAAAAAGAAGAAAATAATATGTCGGTGGGTCAACCCGTCCCAACCCGACATGTTACCCGCCTGCTCAACCCGTCCATTTTTCTACCTCGGATGATTATAAAATGAGCTTAAAGAAAGTGTGTCACATACGCTCGTGATGACAGGAAGTAAGAGAGATGCAGCAGAAATGATAAAAACGATTTGCATGTAGCTTTCAACTTTAACTGTTGCACGGGCCAAAAGCCGAGAAGCCAAAGAACTTCCCAACATTGAGGATAACATGAATGTAGAAAAAATAAAACCATGTGGAATATCTTCACCATTTGGGCTCAAAGCAGGAGTCCATAAAAACACAAAAGTGTACATTGAACCTTCAAATAGGGATTGAATTGCACCCAATAATGCTATCTTTTCATCTGATATCACAAAAAAATAAACAATAGTATACAAAAAATTAGTAATTTACTAATTTAGGATTGAAATTTAGAGAAAGTGAGAGAGACCAGATGCAATTGCTACAGCAGCTCCTCTGAATTGGGTTAATAAATCCTTGCTTTCAGATGGGTCACCGTAATTTTCGGTCCAAGATGATAAAATGACAGCCATGCCAATTGCAAGAAAGATGGAAGCTGCATCAAAAGGAGCCACGGGCCCAAGAGCCAATGTACCGACTAATAGATTCCCAAATAAACCTGCCAATATGGCAACGAGCCCGTTTCCAAGAAATATTGCTTTGGAGAATGTTATTGATAGCCATTGTTGCTCGAAACCCCTCTACAACGTGACAAAGATAAGTTACAACCAAAAACCATAATAATGACATTGAACATCTACATTACAACAATCACTCTTGTATTTCAAGTAATATTATCTTATAGCATAAATCTTGTACCTATACATATAATAATTGGTCATGACGATCAGTTTTTAATGTTTGGATAAACAAATTCTGCTGCTGACACTGTGAAATAACGACTTTTATACCAGTTGCAACAAAACTTATTATCTAGAGTAACAAAATTACCATTGTACTCATTCTTTTAATCCAATTTGAGTACTTTTACTTCCATATCACAAAAACTATCCATCTTTCCTCACAAAAATGTATATTTTGGTCATTTTATCTAGTTTATTAAGTAATCAGAATTTTACAAACACTCAAACATTTGATTATCTCATTATTACAACTTCAAACAACAAAAGCACAACCAAACACTATGTTCTACAACTAATTATCTTATTTTGATTATTCAATATCACATCGTAGCATCTCACCTTGTTGTGTTCAGCAACGAGCCACGATTCAAAGGCCGAAAATAGTAGAGAAGTTGCAATCCCTCCCAAAATACGCCCCACCATCAGAATTCTGTACTCAGGTGAATGCTTAGTGATGCAACTCAAAATGTAAGTTATGCAGTAAGTAACCGAAGCTCTCTTTCGACCACTGAATTTAGAAGAATACGTTTCAAGTTAGAATTACAATAATAATCATATAAACTTGAACACAACTAGTGAAAATGGATGAAGGGAAATGGGAAATTACTGTTTATCAGCTAAAGATCCAACAATTGTCCCAAACAGCATGGATGATCCAAATCCAGCAATAAACAACTGCCCGATATCTCCTTTCCCAAAACCGTATGTCGTGTAAAGGTAGTACACATACGGCCCCTGCAACCAATCACCAGCTACAACCACCATGAAATTTGTCCCAAATAAGCTTAATATTTTCCAAAAAAGATCATATTTTTTTGTCAACAATAACATTTTATTACCATACTAGCTACACATTATGAATCCAAAGAGTACATCTGACTAATTTACCAAACTGAACAGACATTTGATTTTAATAATCCAAACTATGACCCATTGGTAATCCTTAGTGACAGTTTGACCAATGACACTCCTAACTTTCACTTTCACTGTCAAGAGCAATCCCTGTAGCATAATCATATAATATGTACACTCGATTTACACTTGATTTCCCTTGTACGTTTTCCATTCCGTTTATAATTTATCATTTTGAGCGAAATCTAGTAGAAATCCGGTGTAAATCTTTGATGATTATGCTAATGGGATTGCCAGTGACATCGAAAATGAAAGTAAAGAATGTGTCATAGTTTAGATTATTAAAATCCAATTTACCAATTGAATAAAGGATCATAAAGATTCACTATGATGTTCAACAAGAATCAAAATTTATACAAAGTATTATTATCCTAGATCCATTAAAGTAATAAACTTTGGCAACATCTAACACAAATCTTGAAAAACCCTTAGCTAAATCAACCTCATAAATCCCAAATCACAAGAGGAAACTAAAATCAAGAACAATTAACACAGAAAATGAAATGTGGAAGGATAAAGATACCCATCATGAGGGAGTATACAAGAAGGTAATTGTTCTTGAAGGAATTGAAAACAGAAGAAGTGTTGATTCGATCTTTATTGTTCTTGCTGAGCTCCATTGTTGCGACAACAACAGCTAGGCCCCCAAACACTATCAAGTAGAAAAGCTCCATGATTCTTCAATCTTGATTTGGATCTGTGTGTTCAGAGAATGTGTGAATGGTTTATATATTAACAGCCGGCAACGGGCGTCGGGATCCAAATCTATAGGTCAGAAGGCCTTCACCATTCTAGCCAAATGGTGTCGGTGAATGTATGCTTTTAAAATAGTAAACGGGTGTCTTTGTCAAAACCAATTGATTAGTGTTTGTTGGTAATTGAACAACTACATTTCTTTATTCATATAATTCTTTATAAGAAAATTTTGGTTTGACAATCCAAAAATATTGTTTGATTTTGATATTTTTTTTAAAGAAAAGTATAAAGGAATATGTTGCTTGATGAAATTAATTTTTTTTTAATCTTAAACAGAGTTAATTTCGTTTTTCTTTTCTAAGGTTTATCAACTTTAAACATCTGAGAACACATTCTCAGATGGTTAAGGTTGGTAAACCTTAAGGACAAAAAACGATATTAACTATCTTAAATATGCTTTTCAAATCGTAATTTTATTATCTTTAATTTAGTGTGAATATTGCTATATAAATTTTTAAAATTTTATTTATATAGTTTTTAACATGGTCAATATAACGGTCTGTCTAACTTAATTACAATGGAACATCTTATAATATCCTATACTTTTCTGACTTTTGGCACGTATTAAATCCTTGAGAATTTGTTAGTTTATAATTATATAAATATTATATATTTTTATACTAGAATTTTATAAACTTGAGTCTCATAAAAATTATAAAATAATGAAACTTGTCAAATTTATTTAGTCATATATAAAAAAAAGGGTATACATACAACATATTTATTTATTTTTCTACAAACAAAATACAGGGACTAAAGCCGCTATTCTGGAAACTTACTTTAAGTTCAAATCTAAGTTACACATAACATGGAACTACAGGGATTTGGAAACAAGTCCCAGGATCGAATCCCGCTCAGTCCCGGTTCCAACCATTTTCCTTCAAAAACGCGAAAACGACCGGATTCAGTGAACCTCGGTCCCCGCCTCACGCGTGCGACCCCAGCCCAAGGCATCCCGACACCCAATTTCGACGCTAGTGGCCGCGTGATCCACATTTAAGCCCGACGTGCTCATCCGATTAACCCCCACCTAACTCGGCATTAATTGATGAAATCAACTACAAATACCGGGTGTAATCAAGCTACGAAATCACCCTCAAACACTCCCAACACTCAATTTGGTCTCTCGTCCCCCGCATTACTCGATTGAAGCTTGTGTCAGCCGCTTCCGAACTCGGTCCTGATCTCCCTCGTCTCTGCATCAATTCAGGTAATTTCAAAAGCCACAATCGTCATTTTCATGATAGGAACGAAAGCCCTCTGTCAAATCGCCATGACAGAAGGTTAATCGATGTGTATTAGACCAAAATCGATTCTAGGGTTCGTATGAAAAGGGGGCTGGATGGGGAATGTGTTTATAAACTTTCTGTCCCGGATGAATTAGCAGCGAGACCCGTAGTCGGGTTGGTTAAGTATGTGTGCATGCTGTGACCCGGCAACGGCGCGGGTTTGACCCGACCGACCCCAATTTTCGATTTTGTATTTTTTTGGGCCTTTTTATTTAACTTTATAAATTCCAACAAATTTTATATAATCTGTTAAATCCTTATAAATCTAATTACAAATTCTAATTATACTTTTTCTGAAATATCTTTAATATTAAACTCATAAAAAAATTAATTCTTTAAGATTCGTTTTAAATATTTAAAAACTATAATAAAAAATACTTTTAAGACCCTATAAATGTGTAAAACTTGAAACTTTAATTTAAAACTTTAATTATTTTATGTTTAAAACTTTAAACCTTAAATAAACAAATTATATAAATTTTATAAACAAAATTTATAAAATTTGCACATTACTTAGTAAACATAAATTTATAAACCTTATAATTTATTAAAGACTAAATCACGACTTATTTAGTTATTTAAAACAAGGAAATATTACACATTATTGTTTGGAAATTTGCATAAACCTATATAAATTGATACATTTTATTTAAACGTTAAACTTGTGATTTTAAAACGAACTTTATGAGAGATTCTATTTAAACACTTTATACACGCATAAATACTTATTATTTATTTAAACTTATAAACATTATTTACTTACATTTTAATTCGTAAAGAAAATGCTTAATACTTAATTTCTTTAATAAATCTTAAATATTTTCATAGGAACTAATCTAAATAAGATTCTTTTAGATAAATGTTCATTCTCAATGATTATTTATAAATACTTATTTAGTATCATCACAACAATTATCGGTAAGCTTTAATAATTATCCACACTTTTGATCATAAATCTTTAATAATACTTATCCTTTGAATAATTATTTATACTTAAATATATATTAAGCTTTGATAAATATTTAATCTTTAGACAATTATCATTAATCTTTAAGGAGTATTTAATTCTTCAATTATCTATTGTTACAACCCTAAAACTTAGAAACTATCTTGATTATTATCATCTAACATATGTAAATTATACTTGTAAAACTTTTTGAATAATTATTTTAATTATTCTAAACTATAAACTCATTAAACATTTATACAAAGTCTTGTGTCATTTATTCAAAATCTTTATTTTAAACTTGATCTAAATTAATCCCGTCTCCCCATTGGAACCCTAGTCAAATCTTGGAATCCTAGACCCCTGCCATAGACTTGTAGATCATACTTAAACTCTAGACTTATATTCTTAGGCTTGTTGTGAGGATAATCTCCCTCAAAGTCTTGCAAACACTTACTCTTGTCGGATACTCTTCATCCAAATCCAAATGAGTATACTTAGCCCCTTTTTCCTTTCTATTCTTTTGGGGTGAAACATGTTCAAAACTTTAAACTTATACAATTCTTGTACAACTATGACTAGATGTTTATTCTTATGATAAACTTGAGACTTGTATGCTTAGATTAAACTTAAAACTAGCACATTCATTAACTTTGATCAAACCTATGGTAACAATGATAGATCTATTGCATTTGACCAATCCACCTTGATTGATTGACCCCTTCGGGGGGGAGCCCTTGGTGATTGTTACTGAATTAAACTTTAAACTTGAGACTTATAAGGGTAACCTGCGGGTTATGCCTAAACTTGGTTGGAGGGTTGAAGTGCACAATGTTTAAGATACTTGTTCTCATACTTACATTATAGAATGCATATATCATAGTGAATTGTAATTCTTCTCAAATACTTGTTAAACTGTGTCAAAACCTTTGTATCTCACCAACTATTTTGTAGTTGACAGATTCTTTCACATGTTTCAGGTTCTACATCATGAGACTTATTTGTGATCACATAGGATGCTTTGGACCTAGACTACTTATCAATTAAACGTTGTATTCTTGTTATGTTTCCTTGTATTGAATCTTAAATTATTTATTAATGAAATATTGAAACTTTAATAGTCAACCTTGTGCTATTGAACAACCGCGTCCGCCCCGACGTATAATCCGCCGTCGGTTGGGGTGTGACAGATTGGTATCAGAGCCTTGGTTATAGGGAATTAGGTTATTAGACACATGACCTAGACTATAACTTAGGAGACCCAAACATGAGTTATCTCATGTCCTTTACTAGGAATTCTCTCATCATTCTATTCTTAAATCTTATACGCTTGGAGATTCTACGTTTCTCCTTATCTACGTGCTACAAGAGTCTACTACATCGAGGGTACGTTCTTAGGCTTCAAGCCTAATCCACCACTAAACTCTCGTCAAGAATATTTAAGTTCTAGATAATGTGTGAGAACTTGTGCGGACCGGAAGGGTGGATACCTGTATTCTGGGAAATTCTGTCAAGGAAAGCATTTCGTATAAATACAAATCAACCGTTGGACCCGTATGCTTTCCTGGGAATTCTTGGGATGAGTATCCACTTATAGGAATGCATGACCTCTCTAAACATTAGTGAGCTTAGATCCCTCTTGATATGTCAAAGTACTCACTTAGTGATGTGAACTGAGTACCATCTCAAATACTTTACGCTTCATAAATTCATGATTCAAAAACTTTCCTCTATAACCTTTACTCTATGATTCTTATGTTTCGTCTCTTCAAGAATGGTCGCATGACAGCATGCTTACTCGTCATGACCTGAAGGAGTCACCTTCAAGGAGAAATTCTTACGAGATTATTCTTAAAAACTACATACATAAACTTATATTTATAGATACTACCCAATAAACTTCGTGATCGTTGTAATATAACCCTTAAAACTATGTATTACCCTACAAATTCTCCTATAAAGCGTCATTATTTTATAAATATGACACCTAAGAGGTAACCCTTGTATTTTTACCTTACCTCCTTGGCACTTAACCAAGTTTCATTTGATAACTAACTCAAAAACTTTTGTTACACTTTTATACATCTCAAAGTTTTCATACATCCTTAAACTTCGTGATCCTTAAACTAACAGCCCATTAAAAACTATGTATTGCCCTACAAGTCCTTTTACAAACTTCATTATTTTATAAACTTGGCACATAAGGGGAAACCCTTGTGTCTCATTTCATTTTTCGTCACTCAAGCAAACTTCATTATATGACTAACTCAAAACTTTGTTACACTTTTATATATCTCAAAACCTTCATACGTCCTTAAAACTTACACATCACCGTTTCTTGTAAACAAAACTTAACGTCTTTTAAACCTAAAGTACATTAACAAAGGGATTAGTAACCTGATTGTTTTCCCGCAAGAGAAGAAGCCTACTATAGAATAAACAAGCTCCACGTTTAAGACTCTAAACCCATAATGAACCTCGACATAGTACCATAAACCCAAATATCGGTGACAATAACTAAAAAGTTGTAAACTCACGAGGAAATTCTGGCTATGGAAATAGGGTACATAAGTGAGTCCTTGTGACCCACCCCTTCTTCCGGGAATTCTCTTCGTTAGCCCATCAACTTCAAGCAAAAAAAAAACCATTTTAAATAGTACTGTGATGACTCAGTATTATGAATAAAAATCTTTTTGAACACATTTAATCAATTTACTTACAAACTTCTTCCTATTCTCTTCTCTTGCTAGGTCATGGACTCACACTCACATTCTTCGCTAGTGTACCGCCCAAGAGGAGAGTCCGACCGCGAAGAAAGTAGCGAGTCACCGGTGTATCAACCAAGCCCCTATCCTAATGCCAGGACAAGAGCTGAACTTAACACTAATTGGGCCAGAAACCCTAGGACATCACCATCTAGGAATCCTTATCAAGCACCTCATCTTCATCACCGGTTCTCATCACCACCAAGGGACCCGTATCTAGCACTTACCCCTACCCTAAGGGCTAGGCATGTCGGGGCATCTGCCGTGGCAATGGGAATCCCGATACCTAACATTCCTAGGTTCGTGGAAACCGCGGAATTTATGAGGCGAGAGGTGGAGCATAGGGCTCGGCAAGACCTGTTAAACCAAAGGATCGACGACCTGGCCAATCAAATCTGGATCCAGGAAGAAAAGATCACGACTTTGAAGGAAGACAGGGAAATCCTCGAGCACTATACCGAAACCACTAGAGCGGAGGCTAGGTTTGCCATCCGGGTAACCCTAGCAGTACTTGTAATAGTATTAATCTGTTTCTTAGTGGAGAGCTACCTAAGGCGTGCATGAAGCCTCTATTTTCCATTAAATTTCAACTTTTTTCATATGTAAGGGCTAGAAGCCCAATTTTGAAACATCTAATGAAAAGTTTCTTTGGAAATTTCATCTTGTCATCATTTACTAGTTTAACTTTCTTTTCATCATTACAAACTTAACACTTCTATCCAAACACTTTCTTCAAGAGTAGCCCACGTTAGTAATTAACAACGTTGCATTAAACAATAAAAATCCTAAGTGACACATGTAACCGAAGAATAAATCTTGGACAAACCTTCTAATTCGTAAGCACTCTTTTAAAACAACACGACTTACGAACCATTGCCGTGATCAACTATGATCCTTATCCCTTATATAGACTTAACGCTTCTAAACTTGACCAACTTTTCGTTTGACAATCATACACACCTTTTTATAAGTCCTACTTATACTACTTATCGTTGTCTAACTCGTCATTTTTTAAACATCTCAATTACACTCTATATAAAAGAAAACTATACCTGCTGTTATGAAACGAGATAAAATCATTGTTAAACACACTATCATAAACCTTATCGAAACTTTTCTCGTTACCCTATGCTTGGAGACTTTCCTCATTCAACTCTTGTCACGTAAGAGACTTACTATAAATCACAACAGGAACTAAAAACTTAAATGCACGTTACTAAAACATTAAACTTCGTCTACACAAAGTCAGAGACTTTTTGAGTCATGTAAAAACTTATACAAATACTCAATCCCGTATTCCTGAAACTAAACACCTTCTAAACCACCAAAGAAAGCATGTCTAATAAAGGATCATGAAAAACTTGATATTGAAACTTGAAATCAACTGACTTATCCTATTTTCAAACTCATACTTGGATTCTTAGTTTTGAAAACTTTTTGTGTTTGTCTCAACTAAACCTTATAAGACTTGATAAACGTACATTCCAAATACACGAGAAAACTTCACTCTTGGTACTAGAAACTAGCAAGAAGGAGGACATTACTCTCTCTTTAGCGGAGTACTTCCCCTGACTCCTTACAAAACAAAACATCGGAAATCCACCTAACCTTCCGGACAACTCGAATCTTTTGGGAAAGAGCGTATAACGGTTAATCCTGTTCCAAACGCTATCACACACCTCTCTTAAATACTAGAGTATTTAGATAACCGCTTTATACTCAAAACGTAATCGTATACTCCTACACACTGAAGCTAAACTAAGAGACTTTAAGCTATTCTATGTTTGACGTATTCTTGTTCAAACACAATTTAAACTATTCTATGTTTGACGTATTCTTGTTCAAACACACTTTAAACTATTTTATGTTTGACGTATTCTTGTTCAAACACAATTTAAACTATTCTATGTTTGACGTATTCTTGTTCAAACACAATTCTATGTTTGACGTATTCTTGTTCAAACACAATATACACAATTCTATGTTTGACGTATTCTTGTTCAAACACAATTTAAACTATTATATGTTTGACGTATTCTTGTTCAAACACGATTTGAGCTACCCCATGTTTGACGTATTCTTGTTCAAACATGATGAACGTAAAGACTTTAAACTACCCCATGTTTGACGTGTTCTTGTTCAAACATGATGAACGTATAAGACTTTAAACTACTCCATGTTTGACGTATGCTTGTTCAAACATGATGAACGTATGAGATTTTTAAACTACTCAAGGTTTGATGTATTCTTGATCAAACACGAGGAAAGTGTAAAGACTTTAAACTACTCAATGATTGAGGTATTCTTGTTCAAACACGAGGAAACTTTGAAACTCTAAATCTTGTCACATTCCTTTCTCTGTAATCATTGAATGATGCTTCTCTCTAAGGGACTCGTTAATCAATGATCACTCTTACGTGGAAACCATAGCCATGTGTTAAACAAATTCATGTACTCTTTCTTGATCCACACACGAACGGAAGGACCTATGCGGACTATGTGATGATTTAAAAGCTTGCGGGTGCACACGTAAGTATGAAAATCAACGTATGGGAAGATATAGTAAACTCTGTCGTGTGCTATGATCTAAGACTTATCGTAAAAGGTAGCCACGGAACTTAGGTACCGTAGCAATCCTTAGACGTATTAGACTACAAGCTCAAATCATTACACTATCATCGAATCCATCCCGAGTGATGCATCTTACTTTAAACCTTGAATGGAAATCCTACAGTTATTCTCTCAAATACACTTCTGGAAAAAAACTAAATCCTCATATACTTCAATGAAACTATATACTCCTTAGAGAAACTTCTGACAATCATGGGCTGTGAAACTTATAAACTCAAGCATTATATTATTCCTATCGTTACATTTAGAAATCTAAACGTAACTCAGGGTTACTTATCTTCCTCATTATCCTTGCGCATATCAATTCTTGAAAACAGTAAATTTCCTACTTTAATTTCGGGACGAAATTTCCTAAAGTAGGGGAGACTGTAATATCCTATACTTTTCCGACTTTTGGCACGTATTAAATCCTTAAAAATTTGTTAGTTTATAATTATATAAATATTATATATTTTTATACTAGAATTTTATAAACTTGAGTCTCATAAAAATTATAAAATAATGAAACTTGTCAAATTTATTTAGTCATATATAAAAAAAGGGTATATATACAACATATTTATTTATTTTTCTACAAACAAAATACAGGGACTAAAGCCGCCGTTCTGGAAACTTACTTTAAGTTCAAATCTAAGTTATACATAACATGGAACTACAGGGACCGAACCTGTGATTCACCCAAACTTTCAGTTTGGAAACAAGTCCCAGGATCGAATCCCGCTCAGTCCCGGTTCCAACCATTTTCCTTCGAAAACGCGAAAACGACCGTATCCACTTCTACAAAAGTCATTTTTTTATGCATTTTAAAAAAAATTTTTTTATCTTTTTACAGAGGGTGTTGCTGTTGCTGATGCCGATTTGGTTTTTTTTGTGACTACAAGGCTCACCACTGGCGATACCTTAGCATGGCCGGTAGCATGTGAACGTGCTTAATGGGGTCGTGCAATTGCTGGAAAATTTTATATTTTTGTACCTTTTTTAAATAATGACATTGCGACTCATAATTTTTTGACAAACGGTTGTCACAGTGCAAGGCCACCTGGACGACTCATTTGCATCCGCTTGGCACCCATATGGCAGATTCTTTGCTACAGTCAATCAAGACAAGACTTGCAGGGTATGAGATTTAAGAAACCTTTCAAACCCAATTTCGGTTCTTAAAGGCAACATGGGTGCGGTACGATCGGTTCGCTTTTCATCAGACGGACAGTTTTTAGTGGTTGCAGAATCTGCAGATTGTTCATATGTATAACACCAACTTAAACTATGAAAAACATTCGTTTAATTAAGCAAATATTTGCACAAAATTAATTTGTCGGGACCGCACATCGTGCGGGTTCCCTACTAGTAATGTTTAATTTGGTTGTTTGGTTGAAATGATAAATTATAAATATAAAAATATAAAAAATGTAAAAAATGTTAAATTAAAGATTACAAAAAGGATAAAAATTATATAAATTAAAAAAAATAACAAAATTATATACGTAGATAAGTATATTTTTTATATTTTTACAAAGATAAATATAATATAAATTAAAAAATAATTCTTATACGTGGCGTATAGCCCTATACGCCACGTATAGTGTCTTTATACCCCAAAATCTACCAACTTTTGAGGCAAAAACATTACCTGTGACCCATACGCCGCGTATAGTGCAATATGCCATGTATGGGTCCCAGCCGTCAGACAAGGATTGACACGTGACATTCCATGTCAGGAGATTTAAACTCTATACGCTACGTATTGTCATATACGAGACGTATAGGATTGCGGGCGTATCCAAATAAAAATATTACGTGTGCCATTAGAATCACCCTTAATCAATTCAAACACACGGGCATATGGGAATGTAGCATGGTACAATGATTACGAAGATGGATACTATCCAACAGCAGCTATCATGATCATGCCTATGCTGTTTTTCTTTCTGGGTTTTGTCCGACCCGTTTTATGTAAATAATAGTATGAAATTTTTATTAAAAATGTCAGATGTGTATTAACGAGCAGCTAAACAAGGTATCAACTAAAATAATTTTGAGTCTGAGTTTTAGACACAACCTGTATAAACGGATTAACGAGACAACACGTCAAACTTAATTTTAATACAAATCGAACACAACTCGTTTATAAAACATGCCAACTTAAAAAAAATCTAATAAACAGGTTAGAGCGGTTACCTCAAAAATCAAAATTAACCTAATCATTCTCGCGTTGGGTTTCGTCACAAATTGTCATCTATCCCTAATTAGTCCATGACTTGAGGGCCAAACATTATAGTCGAGGCCGGTGCATGACGACATATTATATCTCGTTTTCGCATGCTATATATAATATACATTTTTAACCCGTTTAGTTTTATATTAGTTTCGTTTTTCTGTGATAACTTTCGTTCGTTAATTTTTTTTTTAAAACGGAATGCGCGGTCTTCTTTAGTTTTCTTTGTCAACATTCCGGTATAATTTTATTTGAAAACGGAGTTGTATTCAAATTCAAGTATTTTTTTTGTATCATATGCTATAGTGAGTCTGCGTTTCGACTTTCATTTTAATCCCTCATACTATATATAATATACACTTTTAATCCGTTTTGTTTGCTATTAATTTTGTTTTCCAGTGATAACTTTGTTCGTTGACTTTTAAAAAAAAACGTAATGCGCGGTTTTTGGAGATAATTAATTAAGAAGACCAAAAGTGACAAGAGTTATAAGACGACGTTGGTAGTTCACTTTTAATCTATAGTTTGATATAATTTCTTTTAACCAGGAAGCATGGTATGGAAATATATTATTATGTTCATATTGTTAGTAAGTGTATATTTGTGTGGAAAATATCATAGTTATTAGTTTCCTTAGATAGGAGATTATGGTAATTACATTCTAAATTACCTTAACTTGTATAATAAGTTATCAAGTTTGCCACATTCTTAAAATTGTGTATTTCATATAGGTAAAGTACATATGTACGTATTTAAAAATACACTATTTTTTTTAATGATATATCTTTTGTAACATTTATTCTAATAAACAACTTATGGCTATATTTAAATAAAGACATAAAAAGGCTCAGGCCCAATTAGGCCCAATTATAACATAATATTCTTAGGGCTAGGTTAATTAACATCGGACTGTATCGTCTATATAGATACGCTGACGCTCAATCATTGTCACCTTGTCATCATTTGAAACCAGTTCCTCGTACTGTCTTATATTATAACATATGACGACCACTCAGCTTCCCTGTCCCACCTTCGTTTATTCTCCGAAGAAACCTTCGTTTAACTCCCGCTCCGTTCCCTTCGTATCGTTGTCGCCATCGAGGTCCGGTTCATTCGCCATCAAATGCAGTAACAATGGCGGCAATCAGGGGCGAATTTATGTAGCCTCCAGTGGGGGGCGAGGCACCCGCTGAAATTCATCTGCGTAGGGAGAAATTTTCGATCTCTCTTAGTAGGCACCTTCCTAAATATGCTAGATGAGAATTTTAAGTAAAGATGATAATTTTATATAAAAACCCATGAATGCTTAAAACTTTAATGGAGAAAAAAAATTAGAGAGAGAGGAAAAGAGAAGAAAAGAAGAAGATGACGTGAGATGAGAAAGTGAGAAAGTGAGAGAGTGAGAAACCAAAATGTTCGTTGATAATTAAAAGAATAAATAAAAATTTCATATAAACCCTTGTAATACAACTAAATTTACACATTAAACTTTTTACTTTCATTTAATTTTTACATAGTCTTATATTAAACATCTAAACAATAGATATTAATCATAACAAATTAAATTTTATAGATAAATAATATGTTTTATTATTGATTATTCAACTGATTTATGAGTTTTTTTTGTATTTTTTTACTTTTGGTTTATAATTACATTTTTTTTCTTCTTATTTATGATTTACATTGTTTTTTTTCTTCTTATTGTGTCATATTCTTGTGTTTAATCAGTCATCTGTACACGTTTAAGTAATAAGTATGAATAGTTTTACAATATCTTTAAGTAAATAGGTATAAATATTTTTATTGTATCGTTATGTAAATAAGTATTTGTTTTTACCCGACCCATTTTGAACCGATTTGTTTTGACCAAACTCGTTTTGATACTTTGTGCACCCGCTCACAAAAACTTTTGGATCCGCCACTGGCGGCAATGCTACTGTAACGGATTTAAGGATTTGCTGTCTGGTCGGGTGGTTGGATTGTCGAACAAAGATCGTCGTAGCGGTTTAGTAGATTCGTTGCACAAAGCCGCACAAAGAGTTTTGCAACCAGAAACTGAGACCATGAAGATGAAACAAATAATTCATCAGCTTAAAACGAGAGATGCGGAGGTCTGTTTTTATTTTTTGCAATTATTTATGTTTTTATTTATTTACTTACCATTGTAAATCTAAAAAAATGGAGAAACTCGCGCAACAAGAAACTGAAATCAATGAGATGAAACAAGAATTCAGTCGCCATAAAACTAAAGCTGCCGAGGTTAGTTTGTTATGTATAATTGTTGGTGTTCAAAAACTGTAAATAATTTGATAATAATTAATTAAATAACTGTAAATATATCCACTTTAGGTAGAATTACATATATCACCTGTTTTCAACCCTAATTACATATATATTCAACCCAAAACTTAAATTACATATGTCCTCATCTTTTATAAAATTAGACTTTTAATCTTACACGAAAAACGACTATTCTTATTCCATCGATACCAACCCTCACCTTCTGATTCCCGCTTCTGATCGATTCCATCATCCAGTTGGGTATATATGTAATTAATGAACGAGATATACGTAAATAAAATTTGAAGCTATGTATATATATAATTAATGAAGTTTTTAGGGGGATATGTGTAATTGCCCTAAACTTTATAACCGATTTATTTTGTTGATCGTTTATAAATCTTGCTTAGAGTCAAGATTTCTTGATAATAATTTTCAGTTATGGAAGTTTTTTAGTCTGAAATATTTGCAGCTTAACTTATACACACTAAAACTTCTTCTTCTTGCTGTTCGTTGGGATCTTAATTATGTTTATTTTCAATTAAAACTTCATTTTTGACTCACAGCTGGTATTTGTTTTCTTAATTTATTCAAGTTATGGGTGTTGATTATATGTTTGATTTGACTATCAAGTGCGGGTTTATTAAACATCGACTGCGGCTCAAGCGGACTCTTCCATAAAATGATTACTAGCCAATTTCTGTATATTAACTTAAATCTATTATTAGGATGTTGTAAGTTTTTTTTTTGAATAGCGAAAGCTCGACTGCCACGTTCCTACATAGTGGGAAGCTCGTACATTAGTCGCACAATGTCAAACTTTAAATGTTACATACTTTAACATGCTCAGACATTGAAATAGAATGTGTGTAGGGCTTGTTGACTAATTAATAATAATCGGGTAAAACAAAGAAAAATAAACTTAAAGTTGGTTTTGATGAAAATAATTGTTATATTCAGTATTTGTTCATAAAGAAAACCTTGGTGACTGGAAATCAATTGGATGGTCTGTATTTTTGTGGTGAAGGTTCCAAACCTGTTAAGGTGTGTTTCAGTAGTGTTGATGTTATAAATCTATGGCATAGTAGGTTAGGTCATTCTTCTGATCAAGTTTTAAAGTTCTAAATGAAACATTAAAAATCAAGGTGTCTAGCAATACAAGTCCCCGCAAGATCTGTCACAAGGCTAAACAACATAGACATCCTTTTCCTATAAGTGATATGTCTTCCGGTCTTGGTGATCTAGTTCACCTAGATGTATGAGGTCCCTATAAGGTTGCTAGCAGAGAAAGGATTCATTATTTCTTAACTGCGGTTGATGACTATTCCAGATCTGTCTGGGTATATCTTCTGAAACATAAAGATGATGTTTTTTATAATATAGAAAGTTTTTTAAATTGATAAAAACTCAGTTTGGAAAAACTATTAAAAGTTTTAGAAGCGATAATGGTACAGAATTTGTTAATAACAAAATGTCTAATTTTCTTAGAGAAAATGGAATAATTCACCAAACTTCCTGTGTTTATACACCCCAATAAAATGGAATAGGTGAAAGAAAACAGACATCTCCTTAATGTTGCTAGATCTCTATTGTTTCAATTTGCGTTACCTCCTAGTTTTTTGTCAGAATGTGTCTTGACTGCTTGTTATCTCATTAACAGAACTCCATCATCTGTTCTTAATGGCAAAGCCCCGTATGAATTAGTTTTTGGTTTTAAACCCTCTCTAGAACACTTAAGGAATTTTGGTTGTTTGTGTTTTAGTGCAGCTTTTAATAAAGTAAAAAAAATTTGATAACCATGCTGAAAAATGTGTTTTAGTAGGTTTCTCAAATAAAAAAAAAGGGTTATAAAATGTGGAGTCCAGATCAAAAACAAATATTATTTTCAAGGGATGTCAAGTTTTATGAGTCGGTGTTTCCATTTAAAGAAAATAAAATTTTGGACATCTCAAATACAAATGATTTGTCAATAAATCATCTAAATTTTTTCGATCTTTTTGAAATACAACAAAAAATTCCTGAAAGTGAAAAACCCGATGATGAGGAGAGGGTACTTGCTGATGCTATTAACTTTCCTACGTCCCCTAGTATCTCTCCTTGTTGTACTAGCGAGGCTGAATATCAACAGCCAGACACTAGTGTGGATATTAGTGTGTGTGTGTGGGGGGGGGGGGATGGTGATATCACTAATGATGATACAAGTTCTCATGAGGGTACTGTTTTACAAACTCCTACAGTTCCTAGACGTTCAAATCGAAATATAACCCTCCCAAAGAAATTACAAGACTTCATTGAAGATGAGAAAGTTAAGTATGGTTTAGAACGCGTTGTGAACTATTCAAATCTGTCTTCTGAAAATTTCTCTTTTGTTTCTATGTTGAAAAAAAGTATTACACTAAAAACATTTAGAGAAGCTTTCACCGGTACAAACTAGGTTAATGCTATGAACGAGGAGATGAAGACTCTAAATAGAAATAACAAATGGAACTTAGTTGAACTACCAAAAGGTAGAAAGCCCATTGGGTGTAAATGGGTATATAAAATAAAATATAGGTCAACATGAGAGATAGAAAGGTATAAAGCTAGGCTAGTTTCCCAGGGCTATAGTAAAAAAGAAGGTATTGATTTTGAGGAAACTTTCTCTCCTGTTGTAAAACTTGTAACTGTCAGATGCGTTATTAGTCTTGCTGTAGAAAAAGGGTGGTCTTTTTTTCAGTTAGATATTAACAACGTTTTTATATATGGTGATTTGTTGGAAGATAAAAGAAGGTATTGATTTTGAGGAAACTCTCTCCTGTTGTAAAACTTGTAACTGCCAGATGTGTTATTAGTCTTGCTGTAGAAAAAAGGGTGGTCTTTGTTTCAGTTAGATATTAACAACACTTTTCTATATGGTGATTTGTTGGAAGATGTCTATATGAGTTTACCAGAAGGGTATTTTTCAAAAAACGAAACTAGAGTCTGGGTTAAAGCAGGCTCTTAGAATGTGGAATGAAAAACTTGTAGGTGTTCTTTTGAATCTTGGTTTTAATCAAAGTAAAAGTGATTACTCGTTATTTGTAAAAAAAAATTCGTCTGGGTTTACTGTTTTACTTGTCTATGTTGATGACATAGTTATCACGGGTAACAGTGTGAGTGAGATAAACAAAATAAAAGGTTTGCTAAACTATTTTTTTGGTAAAAGATTTAGGGGAACTGAAATATTTTTTGGGCATAGAGGTGTTAAGAACATAATCTAATGTGTGTTTATCTCAGCGAAAGTATTGTATTGAGTTGTTGGCTGAATTTGGTTTAAGTGGATGTAAGCCGGTAAACACTCCAATTGAGTTAAATTATGTGGTCATGTCTAACTGCAAATTTGATAATACTTTGACTAACACAACTGGTTACTAGAAATTAGTTGGGAAACTTATCTACTTGTCTCACACAAGACCTAACATTTCATATACAGTTCATTTCTTGAGTCAGTTTATGCATAAACCTAGTCAGTCACACTTATAAGTCGCTTTAAGGTTGTTAAGATACTTGAAAAAATCTCCAGGAAAAGGAATCTTTATTAGTAAAGGTCATGATCTGGATTTGTCCGCATCTGAAGAGTTAGATTGCAGGAAGATCGGTCACAGGTTTTTGTATTTTTTTTAGGAAAATTTTTAATTTCTTGGAAAAGTAAAAAACAGTTTACAATTATACCCATAGATTGCTCTCGGGTGAAGAACTGTAGGTCTAGGATTTTTCTTATATTATGTCTCTTTTTGTTTGTTTATATAATTTCTTTAGTATAGAAATGATTTAAAACCAACATTTAGTCTTTGTTATTGATCCCTTATGGCACTGGAGGTTGCTGCAAATCTAATAGTAGTGTGTACTAGAGTCTTGTAGCCAAGTAATGGTGAGAGCCCTACATGTTTAGGTCTTTGCTTGTTAGGTTACTCTTCTTCACTCCGAGCTAAGAATAAAGTTAGAAACATCAATAACCAACCCCTTAGACCATGTGTAGTGGTCTAACGCCAGGGCGTGATCACCATCACCACATCGGAGCCACATTGACCAAACCCTTAACGCGCAGCTTCTTCCACCCCTTCAAGCGCTAGCAGGTTAACGCCATGCCCTTCACGCCCCTCCTTGGCGCCCACGTAATGGTGTTTAACGCCCATCCACACCCCAAATCCTGCAAAAGTGGGGCTGACTCGGATCAATCACGCCCCTGTGCGTGAATCGATAACATATAGTCTTAGAGGGTCCCATGCCAAAGCATCAAGACGCACTGGCAGTCAAGTCAGTATAGGTATATCATATCAAATTTTTATAAGAATAACACACGTGCCAATATAATAAGTTTAAGAGATGTATAAAAGAGAGAGCTAGATGTGCCACAAAGGCAAAAGAATTAGATTCCTTTTTTAAAATAAAAATGGCTCAACCCTAATAGAGTGACCTCAAACGGACGGGAGCTCATTGAACCATACCTAATATTAGGGTGACATCTACCGTATGAGACATATATGAGATATTAGAAAATGAATACATATTTTATATGTAAGGCATTGAGCTTCCTATGGGTGAAGAATTGTGTGAAAATCTCGAAAGTTCCAAAAATTCTAGGATCGACTTTCATAATCCACTAGAAAACATAACCAATTTTCTAAAGTGTTCTTTATAAAAATGTTAGGAGCTGTTTGGTAGCCTCTTAATGATTCTATTAAGAGCCTTACCTCTGAATCGGTCAGAGGTAAGGGTGTTTGTTTCACTGAAAACCCACCTTTTAAAGGTTCTGCAAGCCTCTTAATGGTTCATGTGACATCCCTGATTTTTATGCCTGATCCTATAATCCTACCTTGTAACCTTGATTGATTTATTATACAATGAACATTTTTATGCTTCATATCACTTGTGATATCATTTCATTTCAAATTTCCAAGTCTAGTCTAAAGCGAGTATTCTATTGCGCATAGAACGGCTTGCGCATTATATTTTGATTCTATATCTGATTCTGGTATTCATTCTTAATCTTGCTACTTATAGTAGCTTTGGATGCCTTATACTCTAACCTAATAAAAACAGTTCAAGTTTGTAACTTCGTTTGACTAAAATATAATTTCAAGGGTAAAAGTTACACATATGTAAATTTCAGGGTTTCTTTTGTAACGTCTTCGAAATCTGGTTAATTTTTGTAAATTCAATCATATATCATTATTATTAATATAATTTTTGAAATTTTAAGTTTATATATTATTATTTATTATTTAAATTAATAAAATCAATTAATTCCTTTAAACTTATCTAAAATGAATTAAAACCATTATTTTTATTCTTAAATCATATCCTAATCTATTCCATCCATTAACTAACTAATTTTGAACTCAATCCTATCATCCATATCCTCGAAATTTCATGAACTAACCCCTATATCCATTATTCAAAAGTTTTATAAAAAATTCTAAGATTTATAAACCAATGTTTATCACCTTTGTTATCCTAATAAAAAAACCTAACCAACTTTCCCCCTTTTTCCTCTCAAACCTTTCCTATAAATAGAGCCTTAAACCTCATTCATTCTTCACACCTCAACAATCCTCTAGGGCTCTCTAGCAACTAAAGGTTGTTCTTCTCATCTTTTGGAAGATTCTAGCTTAAATCCTTCCATTCTAAGTAAGTTCTTCTTATGTTCTTGCTTGTTCATACTTTTCTTTTTAAAAATTCCTCATAACTAGCTAGATCTATTATTCCCTAGCATGTTTATGTTATAATCATAGAGCTATCGAAGATCAAATGCCCTATTTTAATTAAACTTGTTCAAACTTTTATTTAAAAACTTGGTTTTAATCTTTCTTGTTCCTTTCAATTTCAAAAATCATGTTTTTACTAAAACTCCTTATCTTCAAATTAAACCCCTCTAATAATTAACTTATTTCATTTCTATCTTTACTAAACTTATATTTTCACTTTAGCCCTTATACTTTCCAAACTTACCAAACAAACCCTAAACTTGGTCAAGTATACAAATAGGGTAACTTTCAAACCAGTATGTAGTTATCTGACAAACATTAAAGTTCTGGCTAGGAAAAGACGGGGTTCCGATCCAACCAACTCTTTCTTGGGAACTTTTATGTTGGAGGTACTACTCTGGAATGATAACCACTTTCAACTAATTACATTGTCAACCCCTCGACTATCCTTAACTTGTTTCTAACATAACAAACTTAACTTAGGGAGTCGTTAAGGCATTCGATCCAAGTTACTACAAGTTCAAGTTCAATCCTTTCATTTGCAAGGTGAGATACATAGCTCCTTTTACTTTTTATCTTGGGGTGGAAAACATGCTCGTATATCAAAGGTTGTACAAACTATATCAAACTCAAATACTACCTTTTCAATTTCAATAACAACTTTCTATACTTGTAAACTTAAACGGTTTTATACACACTCTACAACCATTAACTTGGGATAAGCCAACAGGAGTAAGTCATAGATCTATGGGCCTGACATGCCGATCTAGTTCTTGAGTTGACGAGATACGATATCAACTTGAGACTAGATATACAGAAACTGCAAAACTTGTTATTCATGCTATATCAATTCTATGGGAACCCAATCTTGTCATTTGGTTTGGTTGAATCGATGTATAAAAGTTTGTTTACTTGTTATTGAATCTTGTTTATGAATTGCAAAAATCTTCATTATCTATACTATGTAATTACTTAAACCTATGTTCTCACCGACTTTATAGCTGACATATTTTAGCATGTTTTTCAGGTACTAATAACTAGGTTGCTGTTACAATCATGTTAGGACTTCGAGACTTGGCTCTAGGAGATTTAGCTATTTATAAAGTTTAATAAAGACTATTTGTTTATCTATTTTGTTTGGTTGTGTGTTTTTAAAACAATGTAATGCAATTATTCGGTTAATTTAATAGTATTTCTTTTCATCATTGTGATGATTTCAATTCGTCACCCCTCGCATAAATTCCGCCATCGGTGGGGGTGTGACAGATTGGTATCAGAGCCATGGTTATAGAGTATTAGGTTGCTTTAGAATAAACCTAGTCTATAACCCTAGAATTTCCCTATTAGGAAGCTACTTTTTCTTTGTGTCTAACCTTATGTATTTAACTTATCTCTAACCTCCCTTCTTCTAGCCATGGATAACTTCATCGACCTAACAAGGAAAAGTATAGCAACCCCAAGCTCAATCAAGTGGACACAAGAAGCTCGAGACATGAACAACCCGGAGCTGCGGTCTGACGCAACTAGTCGTTATCGCCCGGAGAACGTACGCTTTACACGACCGGTGGAACCTAAGGAGATTAGAGCTGGAACTACCAAGTCTTCGATCATCCGAGACATAGAAGACGGAGCTGAGACGATTCCTAAATCACTCTCTTCAAGACCAAGGGTCTAATTGGTGGATCGAAGGACAGTGTGTAATCTGGAAGACTGGGTACCTGTACACGAAGGGCTCTGTCTAGGAAAGGCGTGGCGCATAAATCCCTTTGGACCTGTCACTCTTTCCTGGGAAATCTTGGTGTGAATATCGCTTATAGGCTAAAACACACTCTCCTACCATCTACCATGCAGATCTAGAGTTTTGATTAGTCAATTAATTCTTTTTATTTTTAATTCAGGACATTAAGTGGTTATATGTGCTTATGTCTTTATCTTTCCTTATTTGTAATTAAACAACTTGATCATGAATAAAATTCCTATTTTGATTATCTTGCGACTCTATCTATCGTTTCTCATCAATCAACACTATGCTTCTATCCTATTCGATTCTGGAGCGGACAAAAGTTTTGTCTCAACCGAGTTCGAATCTTTGCTTAGCTCTAACTTTGTTAAACTAGATACTACTTATTCTGTTGAGTTAGCTAATGGAGATCTAATACATGCCAATACTATTTTCCGAGGTTGTACTTTAACACTTGACGATCATCCGTTCTCAATCGATCTTATCCCTATCCAACTTGGAAGCTTTGACATAGTGGTAGGAATGGATTGGCTATCCACCAACCATGCTGAGATCATTTGTGCTGAGAAACTAGTCCGTATTCCCCTTAAATCTGGAGATACTTTGACTATCCATGGAGAGAGGTCTGGGAAAAACTTAAAGATCATTTCATTTATGAAAGCCCGTAGCTTGCTGAGAAAACCCACTACTATGGCATTCTTGGCCCACGTTGTGGAAAAGAAGACTGAAGGAAAGAAACTGCAAGATGTCCCTATCATTAAAGACTACCCGGAGGTCTTTCTTGATGATTTGCCCGGACTACCTCCTATCTGACAAGTCGAGTTCCGGATTGACCTTGTACCTGGTGCAACGCCTGTTGCCAAATCCCCTTACCGCTTAGCCCCATCAGAAATGAAGGAGCTATCCAGTCAGCTTCAAGAATTATTAGACAAGGGATTTGTCCGACCGATTTTCTCACCTTGGGGAGCTCCGGTTTTATTTGTCAAGAAGAAAGACGGATCCTTTCGGATGTGCATTGACTATAGAGAGCTCAACAAACTAACCGTCAAGAATCGGTATCCACTACCGAGGATTGATGATTTGTTTGATCAATTACAAGGAGCCGCCTGTTTTTCAAAGATTGATCTACGCTCTTGTTATCATCAACTTCGAGTGAATGAAGAAGACATACCCAAAACCGCCTTTCGAACCCGCTATGGACACTATGAGTTCGTAGTTATGCCATTTGGACTAACCAATGCTGTGACAACCAGACTTTTCGGGTTAACTCAGTTAGTAAATTCCGTTAAATTTCTGTTAAAAACTTAACCCAGTTAGTTAATCTAGTTAAATTCAAACCCCAGGGACCGGTTCTGTTAGTATTTAATATCAAAACTATAGGGGTTTGTCTTGCAAATATGCAAAACCTGATTTGTTGACTTCCATTAGTCAAATCAAAGAAAATCGATTATGTTGACTTTTTAGAAGTCAAACCCGCAACCAATGTGACTCAAATCCGTATATCTCGATCATGTCGACTGAAATTCGTAACCGAAATCGACTTCAATGTTAATCACGACCATTATTGAACATTCAATCCTCGATTAATTTGTCGAATTAAACCCAATAATGAGGATTAAGGCGATAACCGTCGACTTCGTCTCTTCTACACACGAATTCGCGTCATTTAGATCAGCTACACTGAAATTGGACCTCTACGTATCTTAAACGAGTCCTTGAACCTGTTACACTCATCAATTCCATCGGAGAAGCAGTCATAATAGCCGGAGATCAAGCTCTTCACCGTCGGAGACAGTTCCAGGCGTACACCATCAATTCGATGCTCAATCAGGTAATTGGAACCCCCCTCACACTCGTCTTGATCTGTTAATGGAAAGCCCTCTACTAATCGGGGCTTACAACACCAATTTAAACGCAAACCAATTCTAGGGTTTATCCCAAGTATGGTCTAATCGAAATCGGGTCCAGACTCGACCTCAATAAGATCAATGGGTATGGTTAGATTCGCCTTCACCTACTCATTAAAAGCCCTATGAAATTCAGGATTTATATCATCAAATTGAAACTGGATCGAATCTAGGGTTCATCGCATTTTCAGTTTAATCGGACCCTAACTTAGACTCAACCTTAATCAGATTAAATTACATGTTTAGATTCGCAATCCCATTCTTGTTAAAAGCCCTATAATTTCAATAACATCTAATATCAGATCATACCAATTCAATCTTGTGTTCTTGAACTAGGGTTTCGGCCCTAGTTCTTGTAATCTAATCATCTTAAACTCGTTAGTTTTGCAATCAAACACACACACACACAGACTCGCCACGACTCGATCAATGAAACCCCTAATCAATCTTGCTAAATCGCGTTCAAAATTGTTGGATTTGGGGATGGATTCGATCGTGCATGGATGGGGAGGGGAATGCACCGGACGTATTGATTAAAACCAAATGAAATCGGGTTCTTGTGCGATTACCCTAGCGGGTGGGACTGGTTAAGAGTGTGTGCTGGTGTGGGAGAGACCCGGGTTCGAGCCTCTCCACACCCTTTTCTTTTTAAATCATTTTCTGGTAATATTTTTAATATAAATTCAATCCAAATATTATTATAGCAATATATTAAGGTGTTTTAGCCTCGTAAATCGCCGTAGGCTCGGGTTTGATTTGTAACTCATAAATTACTATTTTTACCCATTTATAAAATAATATATTTATATTATTTTCAACCTTTGACTCCAATTAAAAATAATATATATTTAGATATTATTTTCACTTCGTTTATAAACTTCGTGTAACGTTTTAAACTAATAAATAATATAATTATTTATATTATTTACCCACGTTTAATATCCTCGAATAAAAATAATAGTTTTATTATTTTTGTCACACATTTTAAATAATCATGTTATTTCTCTAAAAATAATATATTAGTTATATTATTTTTCTAGCCATTATTTTTAATGGTACAAACGCACGGATATATTTAATTATTATTATATTCATAATTAAGAAACCTTCGACGCAAAACGTATTTATCTTAATAATTATATTAAGAAACCCTATATTCCCGTAGACACGTTCGTCTACTCATTGATCCTTAGAATACGTTAAGACGTTCTAACATTCCGTGTCGTCGTCACAAATCCCAATGTGTTCCTAATTTATGTGTTTATAATTTTAGGGCATTCGTAAGTCTTTTGAGACTTACACACGTGGTTCCAACTTATCCTTTGTGTGATACTACCTACAACGCAACGCAGGTGAGTTTCACGACCCCTTTTTACCTGTTTTACTATTGGGGGAGAAACATGCTTACACACAAACGTATTTTACTTGTTTTCCTGTTGAGGAAGAAACAAACATGAAACACCAACTATCATACTTTTACTTGTTTTCCCCGTGGGGGAGAAACAGGTACGCAAGCAAATATTGTTTTTCCCGCCAGAGGAGAAAACATGACGCAACTATTTGATTATGGTACTTTATATGATATCACTGTTGAGACTAAGCGTAACACACTATCACAGAAAGTCCTCATCTTATATCGGACCGTTAATATGGATCTTAGCGAGGTAATGTTTAGTAGTACTACTGGGTTTGACAAATCCCACCCGCGTTAGTCGCGCTAACTCGATTGGATATCGAACGGGTGAAATGTTAGCCTACTCACATGTGCCAGAGTTGATAGACCTGGCAGGAGGCATACAAACACAGTCAGCTTCGGTTGCGAGCGCTTTAGTAAAACATGAACATAGGTTAGCTACCTATAGATATGCATATTGAAAGTACATAATCTGGCAAACACACTCTTATTGTAAACTTGAAACCTGTGAACCCACCAACCTCGTGTTGACACTTTTTCTTACATGTTTCTCAGGTCGCTTTGGCACAGGTTGCGCACTTAGGACATGCATGGAGTCCTACTGTCATATCATTCATTTCAAATACTTTAAACAGTTTATTTAATTACATTAATCGACGCTTGTTGCGTGTAATTATTTTTGACTTCATTTTAACGTTTACGCTTCCGCATTAACTCTGAACTTTTATGTTATGACATTTTAAGTCCCATGTAGTGTCGTTTGATGTAACTAATGACTGAGATCCTGGTGTGTCACCTTCCAAACGGTAAAACTCCGTTAGTGGAATTTGGGGGTGTGACAAATGCACCCGCGATATTCATGGACCTCATGAACCGTGTTTGTCGACCTTACCTAGATAAATTCGTCATTGTTTTCATAGATGAAATCTTGATCTATTCCCGAACCAAGACCGATCATGAGAAACACCTCAAACTTATCCTTGAGCTTATAAAGAAAGAGCAACTCTATGATAAGTTCTCTAAGTGTGAGTTTTGGCTTAGTGAAGTTCAATTCTTAGGTCATGTGATCAATGACAAGGGTATCCATGTTGACCCTGCCAAGATTGAAGCGGTCAAGAACTGGAATGCACCAAAGACTCCCTCAGAGGTTCGCTTATTTCTGGGTCTAGCGGGGTACTATCGAAGGTTCATCCCGAACTTTTCGAGAATTGCTCTGCCACTCACTACTCTGACTCAGAAAAACCATACTTTTGACTGGGGACCAAAACAGGAAGATGCGTTCCAGTTGCTTAAGCAGAAGTTATGTGATGCACCCATTCTGACTTTACCAGATGGCAACGATGACTTTGTTGTGTACTGTGACGCATCCAACCAAGGCCTAGGTTGTGTCCTTATGCAACGAGGAAAGGTCATTGCGTACGCATCGAGACAACTTAAGATCCATGAAAAGAACTACACTACTCATGATCTTGAGCTAGGTGCTGTAGTGTTTGCTTTAAAGATCTGAAGACATTACTTATACGGTACGAAATGTGTTATCTACACCGATCATAAAAGCTTACAACACATATTCGATCAGAAGGAGTTAAATATGAGACAAAGGCGTTGGGTGGAACTACTAAATGACTATGATTGCGAGATTCGCTATCACCCGGGTAAAGCTAACGTAGTAGCCGACGCTCTCAGCAGAAAGGAAAGAATCAAACCCTCACACACTCGTGCGATGGGAATGATTATACATACTAGTCTCAAAGCCCAAATCCTTCTAGCCCAAAGGAAAACACTTGTCAGGACGGATCTAAAGGATGAATTGGCAAGTATTGCTGAACATCAATTGGAGTCCAAGACCGATGAAATTCTTTACTTCATGGGTCGAATGTGGGTTCCTAATTTTGATAATCTCCGAGAACTTATCCTAAATGAAGCTCATAAGTCTCACTATTCTATTCATCCAGGTTCCGATAAGATGTACTTAGATCTGAGGAAATGTTATTGGTGGTCTGGAATGAAGAAAGACATAGCGCTGTATGTTGGAAGATGTTGACCTGTCAAAAAGTCAAAGTTGAGCACCAAAAACCATCAGGCATACTCCAGCAACCCGAAATCCCTAAATGGAAATGGGATCAGATTTCCATGGATTTCATTACTAAGCTTCCTAAAACCTCCGGTGGGCATGACTCAATTTGGCTCATAGTCGATCGCCTGACTAAATCCGCTCACTTCCTACCGATCCGAGAAGACTATAAAATGGAGAGGTTATCCAAGATCTATATCAATGAAATCGTAGCTCGTCATGGTGTTCCACTATCCATCATCTCTGACCGAGACAGTCGGTTTACGACCAGGTTCTGGAAATCTTTACAGAAATCCTTAGGAACACGTGTGGATCTTAGCGCGGCTTATCACCCTCAGACTGATGGCCAAAGCGAACGAACCATACAAACTCTTGAGGACATGCTACGAGCCTGTGTCATTGACTTTGGTGGAAGTTGGGATAATCACTTACCTCTGATAGAGTTCTCGTACAATAACAGTTATCACACCAGCATTTAGTGTGCACCATTTGAGGCCTTATACGGAAGAAAATGTCGCACCCCTGTTTTTTGGACTGAAATCGGAGACAGTCAGATAATTGGTCCGGAACTTATTCAAGAGACTTCAGATAAAGTACTTCAAATTCAAGATAGACTTAAAGCCGCACGAGATCGTCAGAAGAGTTATGCGGACAATAGAAGAAAACCTCTTGAATTCCAGATTGGTGATCGTGTTCTACTTAAAGTTTCCCCTTGGAAAGGAATTGTCCGATTCGGGAAAAAGGGTAAACTAGCTCCTAGGTATGTTGGACCATTCAAGATCCTGGAAAGGATTGGTCCAGTAGCCTACAAACTTCAGCTACCGCAACAACTTAACTCTATCCATGACACTTTTCATGTGTCTAATCTGAAGAAGTGTCTAGCTGACGACACTTTGCACATTCCTTTGGATGAGATCCGCATCGATAAACAACTGCACTTCGTTGAAGAAACTACTGAGATTATGGATCGTGACCTCAAGAAACTGAAGCGAAGCCATATTCCAATTGTTAAAGTTCGTTGGAATTCTAAGCGTGGTCCTGAGTTCACCTGGGAACGTGAAGACCAGATGAAACTCAAATACCCTCATCTATTTCAGGATGGCACAAACTCTACTAGTTGAATTTCGGGACGAAATTCTCTTAACTAGGGGAGACTGTGACATCCCTGATTTTTATGCCTGATCCTATAATCCTACCTTGTAACCTTGATTGATTTATTATACAATGAACATTTTTATGCTTCATATCACTTGTGATATCATTTCATTTCAAATTTTCAAGTCTAGTCTAAAGCGAGTATTCTATTGCGCATAGAACGGCTTGCGCATTATATTTTGATTCTATATCTGATTCTGGTATTCATTCTTAATCTTGCTACTTATAGTAGCTTTGGATGCCTTAGACTCTAACCTAATAAAAACAGTTCAAGTTTGTAACTTCGTTTGACTAAAATATAATTTCAAGGGTAAAAGTTACACATACGTAAATTTCAGGGTTTCTTTTGTAACGTCTTCGAAATCTGGTTAATTTTTGTAAATTCAATCATATATCATTATTATTAATATAATTTTCAAAATTTTAAGTTTATATATTATTATTTATTATTTAAATTAATAAAATCAATTAATTCCTTTAAACTTATCCAAAATAAATTAAAACCATTATTTTTATTTTTAAATCCTATCCTAATCCATTCCATCCATTAACTAACTAATTTTGAACTCAATCCTATCATCCATATCCTCAAAATTTCGTGAACTAACCCCTATATCCATTATTCAAAAGTTTTATAAAAAATTCTAAGATTTATAAACCTATGTTTATCACCTTTGTTATCCTAATAAAAAAACCTAACCAACTTTTCCCCTTTTTCCTCTCAAACCCACCCTATAAATAGAGCCTTAAATCTCATTCATTCTTCACACCTCAACAATCCTCTAGGGCTCTCTAGCAACTAAAGGTTATTCTTCTCATCTTTTGGAAGATTCTAGCTTAAATCCTTCCATTCTAAGTAAGTTCTTCTTATGTTCTTGCTTGTTCATACTTTTCTTTTCAAAAATTCCTCATAACTAGCTAGATCTATGATTCCCTAGCATGTTTATGTTATAATCATAGAGCTATTGAAGATCAAATGCCCTATTTTAATTAAACTTGTTCAAACTTTTATTTAAAAACTTGGTTTTGATCTTTCTTGTTCCTTTCAATTTCAAAAATCATGTTTTTACTAAAACTCCTTATCTTCAAATTAAACCCCTCTAATAATTAACTTATTTCATTTCTATCTTTACTAAACTTATATTTTCACTTTAGCCCTTATACTTTCCAAACTTACTAAACAAACCCTAAACTTGGTCAAGTATATAAATAGGGTAACTTTCAAACCAGTATGTAGTTATCTGACAAACATTAAAGTTCTGGCTAGGAAAAGACGGGGTTCCGATCCAACCAACTCTTTCCTGGGAACTTTTATGTTGGAGGTACTACTCTGGAATGATAACCACTCTAGTGTACAACAACCACTTTCAACTAATTACATTGTCAACCCCTCGACTATCCTTAACTTGTTTCTAACGTAACAAACTTAACTTAGGGAGTCGTTAAGGCATTCGATCCAAGTTACTACAAGTTCAAGTTCAATCCTTTCATTTGCAAGGTGAGATACATAGCCCCTTTTACTTTTTATCTTTGGGGTGGAAAACATGCTCGTATATCAAAGGTTGTACAAACTATATCAAACTCAAATACTACCTTTTCAATTTCAATAACAACTTTCTATACTTGTAAACTTAAACGGTTTTATACACACTCTACAACCATTAACTTGGGATAAGCCAACGGGAGTAAGTCATAGATCTATGGGCCTGACATGCCGATCTAGTTCTTGAGTTGACGAGATACGATATCAACTTGAGACTAGATATACAGAAACTGCAAAACCTGTTATTCATGCTATATCAATTCTATGGGAACCCAATCTTGTCATTAGGTTTGGTTGAATCGATATATAAAAGTTTGTTTACTTGTTATTGAATCTTGTTTATGAATTGCAAAAATCTTCATTATCTATACTATGTAATTACTTAAACCTATGTTCTCACCGGCTTTATAGCTGGCATATTTTAGCATGTTTTTCAGGTACTAATAACTAGGTTGCTGTTACAATCACGTTAGGACTTCGAGACTTGGCTCTAGGAGATTTAGCTATTTATAAAGTTTAATAAAGACTATTTGTTTATCTATTTTGTTTGGTTGTGTGTTTTTAAAACAATGTAATGCAATTATTTGGTTAATTTAATAGTCTTTCTTTTAATCATTGTGATGATTTCAATTCGTCACCCCTCGCATAAATTCCGCAATCGGTGGGGGTGTGACAGTTCAGTAATAAAACCATGCTGAACCATTCAGAGCTCTTAATGATTCAGCACTTAATGGTTCAAATTTTACCAAACAACCTCTTATGGTTTATGAGAAAAATCAAACCTAATAAACTGACCTCAGATGGATGAGAGCTCACTGAACCGTACCTAATATTATGGTATCATCCACCATATGAGACATATGAGACATTAGAAAATGAATACATATTACATCACGTTAAGCTTCCTATGGGTGAAGAATAAAGTAAAAATCCTCGACTTGATTGGAAATACCAAAATCCAAGTATTCTTGGATCAACTTTCATAATCCACTCGAAAACGTAACCAATTTTCTATTTTTTTTTTAAATATTATGATTTATAGAAAATTCAAAGAATAACAAGTACTATTTATGTAACTTATATTATAAAGAAGTTGGATACATAAGTTGTTGAAGCTCTTATGTTTCGAGCTATCCAGGAAGCATGACAACCACACCCAATCCTACACTCATTTATCCTCCAAACCCTTCAATCCGGTTCACGAAAAGTCAACTTTACATTTGCCCCAAACCCTTCAGATCTTCATCATCATCAAGGCCCGGTTCATTCGGTATCAAATGTAGTAACCCCGTTAACGATAATAACGGCAGTGCGAGCTCCGAGGCAAGAAACAATGGTGGGGGGTTGAAGAATTTGTTGTCTGGTATAGTGGATGAGCGGGTAGATGAATTGCTAAACAGAGAGGAAAACAGGGTTTTATTAGATGGGTTGGATAAAGCTACACAGAGAGTTGAAATGGCCAAGAGGGAACTCGCACAGATCGAACAACAAGAAATTGAAAACAAAAAGATGAAAGAATACATCAATCAGCTCGAAATCAGAGCAGCCGAGGTTTGTTTCTTGTTTATTTAGCATAAGGGTTTTACTCCAATTGCACTATTGATGATATGCTTGTGTTCATTAATGATATTTATTTTTGCTAAATTGATTAGAAATCTAAGAGGTATTTGAGGTTTAGAAAGTGTAACATCTTGCCTCCCATACCAACCAATATTATCCGTTTTGTTCAAAAGGAGCTCACGGATTTGTTTTTGGTTGCCTGAGTGGACAGTCGTGGAACTTGAACATTTAAACTGAGTGGCTAAAAATATTACACATGAAAAAACCAATTTTTTTTCACCAAATAAAGACCAAAATAAACCTAGTGGGCCGAAATCAATACTTTTTGTTTGGATTAGAAGGGGCCCAAACACTATAACTAATATGAAATAAATCTAGTGGGCCGAAATCAATACTTCTAAGCAAAAATATGGGGGGGGGGGAGTGGAGACTTCGTGGGAGGTCGCCCCCAAGCACGTTTAGCTGTGGAGTTCTCCTTTCATCCATAGCCAACGGGCCCAGATATAGATCGTGTTATTTGAGGTCGGACATTCCTTATGACCTGGTATCTCTCCTGTAGACGTGATGGTATGGGATAATGGGAATTGGGATATGTCTAGGGTGTCATAAACTTCCTTTTCTATTTGGGTGAATATAATTTTTACAAATGAAAGTATTTCCTCTTTTCTTGTTTCCATTGCTTTTGAAGATCTTATTTCTAATATTAGATGGATCAAATTTAAGACATTTTTGCTCTATCTAAAAGGGGGATCAACTGACTAATTTTTCTTTAAATATATGGTTCACATAATATGTATTTAGATCAAAATCCTCCCGATGAAACGATTAACAACCCAAGATGAAGTTATATAACTAATAGATATATAATTTTTGTATATTAAAGATTGAGGAATGCCAGAAGGAATTACTAGAAGCAAGAGCACTAGTCGAAGAAGCAGAACGATCTCTTGAAGATGAAATTGAAGATAAAAAGTCGATGATGACAGAAACAGAAAGAGAAGAAATGTACAAAAACAAAGAGAGATTTGAATCTGTGAAAGCTGCTTCTATCTCCGCCGTTGTTGGCACTTTGGCTGGCCTACCTATTTCATTAACTCAGGCAGCCAACACTTCCCAGTTAATACTCCCTTCAGTAATCACACTCATCAGCTGTGCCTTATTTGGTGTCACCTTCCGCTATGCTGTTCGACGTGATTTGGATAATTTTCAGCTCAAAACCGGAACTTCTGCTGCTTTTGGCTTTGTCAAAGGTATAAACAGATTCTGCTTCTGATCATCTGATTATTACGGGTCAAATATCAGCTGAAACAAAAGTGATTAGCAAAATGTAAAATAAATATACCTGGGGACTGGGAGGGATTTATGCAAAACTATATATATTGCGAGAACATGTAGAACAAGATAAATAATTCATTTTTTTAAATCTTAAAGTTTTTTAAAATATAAGAAAATGGTTGAAATGCAATGTTTATTTATCTCTCCTAAATTTCAAAAAAATATGAACAAATTTGTTTATGTATATAACCTACAAATGGTAAGTCATGTGACTTAACCTACACATGTGTAGGTAAACGGTTAGAAATTAAAAAAAAATATGAACAAATTTGTTTAATGGGTTTTTATGTTTATAACATACACATTTGTATATAAGAAGTAAAAAATTAAAAACATATGAATCATTGATAAAAAATTAAATGATTTACGTTTTTTCTTTTTGTTCACGCAATAATTTAGTGTTTTGTAATGAACTTCGCCATACCTGATTGACCTTATCATATTTTTTCACAAATTTTAATTTTTTTTTTACATTTTATGCATTACTTTGTTGAATAATAAGAATTTTAAAAAACACTGAAACAACTGGTTATCGGATTATTACAACTTGAAACCAAAAATGCACACCCGAACACATCCTAGCAAGTTTTTGTTTGATTTGTAATGCAGGCCTTGCTACTCTGGGAGGAGGACCACCAATGGAGTTGGAGATTGGTAGCGTATCGTCTCATGCTTTCACCGGTGCAGTTTATATATCAGAGAATCTTTTAATCTTTTTGTTTGCTGCTGTTGGTTTGGATTTCTGCATGAAACTCGGGGTTTTAAGTCCATTTCCGATTGAGACAGATGTTTCAACGACTAAAATGGATTGAAGCGTTAAATGTACCAGATTTTGTGTTATAGGTTAATATTTGTATATACAGACAGTTATCATGAAAGATGAAACCATTCCTTCTGGTTCTTCATTTAGTGAAATCGCGCAATTGTTAGTACAATTTCATAACCAATATAAGAGCGTAACCTGTTTATCTGAACCGTAATCAAATAGGTTGACGGATTATAAACGGTTGTAATAAAGGCCTAACACGTTTTTGTTATATGTTTTAATCTTGTTTGCTGCTGTTGATTTGTATTTCTGCACTAAATTGGGCATTTTAGGTCCAATTAATGTTCATGTGACTATGATTGGTAATTAGACATAAAATAAAATTTGGACCTTATGAATGATTGATTATTAATTTCTCTTTAGACAAAAAAAAAATTAAATAAAAAGTCAATGATTGTACTTGCTTAGTGAGTATAATAGTACAAGCATGCAATATCTCTATATTTTTTTAGTTTTATTGATTGATCAAAAGGAGGACATCATGCATATGAACCTTTGCTCATTGGCCATCTTTATATCTCTCTCCCACACAACACACACATGAATGCAAATGTAAGTTTCTTGAATGCAACATTATCCAGTTGACTTCATATTTTGACCTCACTCCATCCTTCATACTTTCCTCCATTAAAGGAAACAGAAGCTGCAAGTTGAGTAATTGCTACAAGTGGAATGGAAGTTTGTCTAGCATTGACGAATGGGTGCAAGAAGGACGAGCGTATGAAAGAAGTCTAAACGCAACTGTCACTTGGAGAGTATAGGAACACCACCATTGTCAACGCGGAACCAAGTAATTTTAGGTCATAACAAGTCATTTAGGTGTTAATGAATTATGTTACTGTTAACGGCCTTAATGGGTCTTATCATGTGTTAATGACTTGTTTTAGGTTACACCAAGTCATTTAAGGTCATAAAGGCATTTAGTTGTTAATGAATTATGTTTGATAATAAGTCCATTAATTCACCGTTAGTGGGTGTTAACGGGTCTTATCATGTGTTATTGACTTGTTTTAGGCTACACCAGATCATTTAGGTGTTAATGAATTATGTTTAATGAGTGTTAGTGGGCCTTAACAAGCCTTATCATGTGTTAATGACTTGTTTTTAGGTTATACCAAGTCATTTTAGGTCATAACAAGTTATTTAGGTGTTAATAAATTATATTTGATTATAAGTCCACTAATTCATCGTAAATGGGCCTTAACGGCCTTATCATGTATCAATGGCTTGTTTTAGGTTACACCAAGTCATTTTAGATTATAACAAGTTATTTAGGTGTTAATGATCTATGTTTAATTATAAGTCCACAATTTCACCGTTAATGGGCTTTAATATAAATTTTGGTACCTCATTCATTTTTTTGATTTTATAGGAAAGATATAAATGTTTTTGTACCAAGTCACATTTTTTGTACTAGACTACACTTACCTGTTTTACCCACAAACATGCCAACAAATGACCATTTCCGGAGCTTGCAAAGAAACTTATACCAATGATGTGCACCAAATCGAACCATTTGACCCTTGTCGCTACAGTAAATGCATTTCATGCAGAATTTAACCATGGTGTTTCTTGTCTCACATTAGACATCCGGACCTTGAAGCATATCAAATCAGTTAAAGAAGACATCAAGCTTTAAATTAGCAAAAGTTTTTAATCATATTTAACACACTAATTTTTTATAAAAATTTGAAGAAAAAGTGCTTCGGATCAATCTAAGGAGACCTGGCCCGCTTTGACCCTAATCAAAATCACCCGGTTTTGTCGAAACCAATTTTGAGCCATTACCTAACCCACCTCTTCCGTTTCTAAAAAGACTTCAACTGCTGATTATTACAACTTGGAAATGAAAATGCACACCCTAACTAGTTTTTGTTTTGATTTGTAATGTAGGCCTTGTTACTCTGGGAAGATTAAAGATATATCAGAGAATCTTTTAATCTTTTTGTTTGCTGCTGTTGCCTGTTGGTTTGTATTTCTGCATTAAATCAGGCACTTTAACTTCATTTCCAATCGAAACCGAAGTTTCCACGAGTAAGATCGATTGAAGCATCAACTGTACCAGATTTCATTTATGTTATAGGTTGATATTTGCACATATAACAGTTATCATCTACAATCATTTCTTCATCTGTTACCTTTAAAATGGTTCAAGTTTCAGTCATAATTCATATATACAATAAAGAATATGATGCTCACATGAAAGAGATGTACCATTGACCAGTATAGCCAATCAAATTACAGCAATCAATGTTCATGGGACTATGATTAGTCATTAGACATACAATTTGGATCTTATGAATGATTATTAATTTCTCCAAAGACAAAAAAATTAAATAAAAAAGTCAATGATTGTACTTGCAGCTGGTGGATTAGTGATGCAATATCTCAATATTTTTTTACTTTGTGATTGATCAAAATGAGGAAATCATTCATATGAACCTTTGCTCATTGGCCATCTCTCTCTCTCTCTCTCTCTCTCTCTCTCTCTCTCCCACACACACATCAATGCAAATGTAAGTTTCTTGAATGCAAAATTAGCCAGTTGACTTCATATTTTGACCTCACTCATCCTTCAAACTTTCCTACATTGAAGGAAACAAAAGCTGCAAGGTGAGTAACTGCTACATTATATAATATCACAATTCACATAATTTCATTTTGTTATCATGAAGAACAAAGAAATGAAGGAAACTGGAGAGATTGAAAGAGAGATGGAGGTGGTGGAACAAGAGAAAAAAGATGACGATTATGATAGTCTTCAAGCTTCAAAGAGACTGCAGCCATGGACAAAACAGATCACAATTAGAGGAGTTTTTGCAAGTATTATTTTAGGGAGCATTTACACTGTTATAGCCATGAAATTGAATCTTACAACAGGGATTCTTCCGAATTTGAATGTCTCAGCTGCACTTCTTGCTTTTGTATATATGAAAAGTTGGACAAAAATACTTCAGAAAACCGGGATTTCTACTGTTCCTTTTACCAGGCACGAGAACACAATGATCCAGACTTGTTCAGTTGCTTGTTACAGCATCGCGATCGGAGGTATCAGCCTTCAAATATTAGTTTTTGTTTCATTTTGTTTTACATATTATAACTTTTATTACAGTATTAGCACCGGATGCCCCAATTTCGACCCGTTTACCTGTCAATGAGTCGTTTTTTGGTTGTATTTTATCTTAAAAGGGTCAAATGGTTCGATTTGGTTGTGTTTTATCTTAAACAGGTTGGGCAAAACATATCAAACGGATTGAAAGTGGTCCAAAGTCTATTTCGAATGCATAAAATCTTTTAAATGGGTATATTCGAAGATTAATATTATCATTGCGATAATAATTTTGTAATCATAATTCACAATTCATGCATAGATTATTTATAAAATATTTGAAAAATACAGTGTTTGTTGGTAAATCCAACCGAACCCAATCAGTCGCCTTCTGACCCATACTAAAATATGATCTGTTGCGACCCTAGTGCATTTTGCCCCTATACCCAACCTGTCCATCATGCCGCCTATAATGAGCAGCATGAAGTTGTAGTCTGTCTTTGTTATCTGAAATGTTTCTTGGTTTTTAACTTCAAATTAATTTGGGTTTCATGGAATGAATATTAGGTGGATTTGGGTCTCACTTACTGGCTCTGAACAAGAAGACGTATGAACTGGCGGGAGGAGCAAATTCTCCAGGGAGTTATAAAGAGCTTCGTATTGGTTGGATGATAGGCTACTCTTTCTTAATCTGTTTTGCTGGTCTTTTTGTATTGATTCCACTTCGAAAGGTGCATGATTTTTTTGTTTTTTTTCTCTTTGAACTTAAATATAAGCATTGTAGAGGTGGCAATTTCGACCCATTTATTTATGAATGGGTTGACTTTTGTCTCAACAGGTAAAAGAAAAAAAGTACAGCTAAAAGTCATGTAAAATGGCATACTACCTCCTAGATTGTTTTATTGAAAACATTTAGACTAGTATGTGCAAACGTGTTTGCAGGTAACTTGAGCCTGCCCATTTTGACATGTAATGAAATGACCCGTTTTGACCTGTTACCAAATTTGCCTACCCCGCCCATAATACTGTCCGTAGTTCCTGACATGTTGAGAATTCTATATGACAGATCTTGATTGTTGACTATAAGTTGATATTCCCAAGTGGCACAGCCACAGCTGTTCTTATCAATGGATTTCATAGTCAGGGAGACAAGACAGCAAAGTACTTCTATAACATATTTCATAAACCATTTTGCAACGATAAACATCTTTTTAACATTTTTTTTTCCACACACGTCATAGGAAGCAAGTCAAGGGGTTTTCTAAGTACTTCTCCATTAGTTTCTTGTGGGCAATCTTTCAGTGGTTTTTCACTGGAAAAGGAGAATGTGGATTTGCCCAATTCCCTACTTTCGGATTGCTAGCTTGGAAGAAAAAGTAAGAATTCTTTCTATATGTTATCTATTTCTTAATTCTAAAGTATGGGTTTTTCTTGGTGTAGATTTTACTTTGATTTTAGTTTGACCTATGTGGGAACTGGGATGATTTGCCCTCACATTGTGAGTTTTTCTTTGCTGTTTGGAGCTGTGATTTCATGGGGTATAATGTGGCCACTTATTGAAAAGCAGAAAGGAGAATGGTTTCCTAGTAATGTGCCAGAAAGCAGTATGGAAAGTCTCAATGGTTACAAGGTGATGATAATCACATGCTAGAAGTAGCAGCCTCGGCCCATTACTTGATTAACGGGTCAAGTAAGGTCATGTTCATCTTTAACTGATCAAACCACAACTTATTTAAAAGGAAATGGGTTGGAAAAGTCAAAAAGTGACCTAAACCAAACCCATCTTTACAAAACTTACCTGTTTTGACCCATTACTCAATCGAACTGACACACCTATTTTGCCACATCTAGTCACACCAACACACATTACTCCATCTTGTTATGGTTCATTTTTCTGACTAATTTCTCGGTCTACAGGTCTTTATTTCAATCTCTCTTCTCCTAGGTGATGGACTCTACAACTTTATGAAGATAATGTATTTCACATATGCAAGTATTTATGGAAAATTGAAAAAGGAAAACCTAAATTTAGGTAATTCTGAGAGTTATCTCCAATGGTAGTTCAATCAAATGCTTGTAATTAATACCTAATTAACTATATACCTAATATTATCACCTTCCTGCAACTGTAGATAGCAAAAACGAAATTACAGAAGAGGAACAAATACAAAATGAAGTTTTCATCAAAGAACGCATACCCATGTGGTTTGGAATGATTGGATACACCCTATTCACCATCCTCAACACATTTGCAATACCATTAATATTCCCAGAGGTTAAATGGTACTCAATTACTGCAGCCTATATCATTGCACCATCATTAGCCTTCTGTAATGCTTACGGAACCGGGCTAACCGACTGGAACATGGCCTACAACTATGGAAAAATCGGGCTCTTTCTGATGGCCGCATTGGCAGGAAAACAGCAAGGAGTAGTTGCAGGATTGGTCGGTTGTGGGGTTTTGAAATCAGTTCTTTACGTTTCTAGCACACTAATGCATGATCTAAAAACAGGCCATCTTACACTAACTTCACCTAGAACAATGCTTGTTAGTCAAGCCATTGGAACCGCCATAGGCTGCATTGTATCACCTCTAACTTTAACCCTATTCACTAAAGCATTCGATGTGGGCAACCCTAAAGGAGAATACAAAGCACCATTTGCAATAGTTTTCCGAAACATGGCGATTATTGGGGTCAAGGGGTTTTCGGCTTTACCAGAGCATTGTTTACAGTTATGCTATGGATTCTTTGCTTTTGCTGTGGGAATCAATATAGTGAAAGATTTGGTGCCAAAGAAGATAGGGAAATGGATGCCACTGCCTATATGTATGGCTGTTCCTTTCCTGATTGGCGGGTATTTCGCCATCGATATGTGTGTTGGAAGCTTGATCGTGTTGGTGTGGGAGAAGCTTAATGCTAAGAAGGCCGAGTTAATGTCTACATCGGTGGCTTCGGGTTTGATTTGTGGTGAAGGTTTGTGGATTCTTCCGGCTGCTGTTCTTTCTTTGGCGAAAATTAGGCCTCCTATTTGTATGAAGTTCTTGAGTTCTTAGAACAAATCAATTGTACAGATGTAATAACAGTTTTCAAAAGTCAAAATTAGGGTTTTACTACTAAGCAATTGTGATGAATAACAATAAAGCACTACTGAATTCAATTGTAACAGATGCAACAACAGTAATCAAAAGTCAATATTAGGGTTTTATTACGAGCAATTGTGATTAAAGCAATACTGAATTCAATTGTAATAGATGCAACAACAGTATTCAAAAGTCAAAATTAGGGTTTTATTACGAGCAATTGTGATTAAAGCAATACTGAATCGATCAGTGTATAGAAATTTGTAAGATCTGACCTCTTGTACGCCTGTTTCATTGACCTAATGTTTCGTTTGATCTTCCAATTTCATATAAAACCATACTTGATGAATCGTTTTGTGGTAATTGATGACGACGGTGCTCACTCGATTTCCATCAATGATGGTAAATCTTTAACCTAATTTTTTTTCTACTGCAGTTGCTGAGTTTAAAATGTTGGATATTTTTCCAAGCTTTTTATACTTATTTTCCCGGTTTATGAAAAGAAAACATGGCACCACCGGCCACCCTGCCCCATCGTTGTCATCTTTGTCCATCGCCACCCAAGACCACCGTCCGTATATTTTTTATTTTTTAAATTTTACCCATTGACATGTTTTTCAAATTTTTGAAGAAAAATATTATAAAAAATCAAACATATTTTCTAATTTTTTTTTCAAATGAAAGTCCTAAAACTTTTTACACATAAAATATCAATATACTTTATGTTTTTCACACATAAAAAAACTAATATATTTTTCGGTTTTTCTCATAAAATCTCTCAACAATTTTTAAACTTTAAATTCTTCACATTTTAAAATTGAACAAAATTGTGAATTTTTTTACTAAAACAACTTGGAACCAGTACATTCGGTTTGTTTTGCCTAAGTGTACTTTTATTTTCTTATGCGACTTATGAATTGGCATAAGCAAGGCAAAAGAAGTCGACCGATAGAAGCAAAAGCAAAACAAGCGTTCTATTGCATAATGGATTCAATTTGATTACAAATCATCTCTTTATAATGGATTTCATTCTCATAACAAAGTTTATTTTCAAAAAGATCATGGATTCATTTAGGGCAAATAGTTGTTTAATCCCTTTAAATGTCCACATCTGTTCTTTTGCTTTTAGATAAAAAAAATTATAAGTCGTGTAAGAAAAAAAAAGTACACGTAAGCAAAACAAACCGGATTTACCGGTTCCAAGTTGTTTTAGAAAAGAATTTCGCAATTTTGTTCAAATTTAAAATGTGAAGTATATCAATGTCTAAAAATTGTTAAGTGACTTTTATGAGAAAAACCAGAAAGGATGTTAATTTTTTATGTGAAAAAAATTATTGAGAAACTTTTTTAAGAAAAAACAAAAGGTACATTGGTTTTTTATATATAAAAAATTGTTGAGAGAATTTTGTGAAAAAAAAAACATAAAACATGTTAGTTTTTATGGTATTCGGCCAACTTTAATATTTTGGACACGCTTTTTTGATGCGTATGCCCTCATGAAAATTGAAAATTCAGTAGGTGCTAGTTTTGATGATTGATTGAAAAACATTCTTGTAGTATTTACTTTTTAATTTTTAATTTTCTTTTTTATAATTTATTATTACAACTTTTTTTTAGAACGACGAATTTTTTTATTTTCGTGGGACTTGAATTAGGTTGTGATGCTTCATTTGCCTTAAAGGATAAACTCATCGGTCCACTCCTTCAACAAAATCAATACTGGCTTACTGCCATCCTACATCCACCACCCTCGATTATCAGTTGATTGTGTTCGATACCCGTACGACCTTTAAACCATGTACTTAACCAACACGAATTAAAGCAATCACATATATTATATATCCATGGTCACAAGCTCATAGCCATATGGACAAATAGATTATTATATACAAATCCCAAAACTAATGTTGACAAATGAGAGAAACGTAGATGATAACCATAATAAAAACGCACAAACTAAGTTGAAGCCTCACAATGTCGTTTCCAATTCCTTATCAAAACCCTTTGATAGTAATGTTTGGTTGCAATGCGGATATTTTTGAATAAACCAAATAGAGGATGCATGCATGTGTGTTGAATAAACCCGCTACATGATGTAATTCAGTAATTCCCAAATCATGAGAAATGGGGTTCCTTTGAAGGTTATGCTCATCAGAGTGAAGGGCTCCTATTTTCACTTGATAATAAAATGTCACAGAAAATGTCATGACAAATTGTACGAATAATAATCCACTTCGTTACATGATTTTTGTGTCCACGTGTTAGTCGAATCTTCTTCCATGATTATAGATTTACTATAAGTGATCATAGAATAATGATGTTTTTAATAACCATCACGTCAATTATCTGTCTCAAAGTGTATATAACTAGTTTTATCGGTATAAATTTACCAAAGAAAACAATATTCTAAGACAATGATCTAAGATGTATAAAGAGAAGTGTGTTGCATAAATCATCCAAAGTTATGAAAGTTAAATATTGTTACATCTAATTATTATTGTTTCTATAAGTTTAGTTTTTTTTAACTTTGATTCAAATGAAATAACTGATTCAAAAAATTTAAATCGAGTCTAACCAAAATCTTGACTAAACAATACCATGAGGCCCAACTTAAATCCTAAGAAAAACGGCCATTTAATTTGATTAACTAAAAAATAATAATAATAATAATGTTGTAAAACTACCCTAATAGTAAAGCAATATGAGAAGAATTATAGGTGAAGAGAGATCTATTATTTCATTGATCAAGTGTGTATACAATGAGGTCTATATAGGGGAGCAAACCTAATTAACCTATAACTCTAACAACCATTTGAATAACATGATAGCTATATCTATAATATGATAAAACCTATCTATATAATTGTTGATAACCATAATAATATATTTATAACACTCCCTCTTAGTTATCAACTTAATACGCCTGGAGATGTTGACTCGTTAAAAATCTTGCCAGGAAAACCCAGTGGGACAAAACCATAGCTAAGGGAAAAAGAGTGCAGCGCACATTATACACAACATACTTCAGGTTGATGTTAAATCGGTACTTCAGGACCGTAAGATAAGCTAATGCTACCGGACCAGTTATGTTGCCTAACTAAAAAGCTTACTAAGAAAACCCAATGAGACAAAACTTAGTGAAAGGAAAAAAATGAGTGCAAGGTGTATAATACCCCCCTCAATTTAATATGTATCTCTTAAGTGATGGGTGCTGATCTTCTGTGAAAGTTGCTCAAAACTTTTGTAGTTAATGGTTTTATGGATATACATGCCAAATTACCGATTGATTTTTTCATATACTTCTTCTGTTGAGCAATATTGTATCATCTTCATGTAAGACTTTCAGTAACTCCTCTCATAAGCGAATACCACAAGTATCACGACCGTGTTGTGTTACATTACATGCATCTGCAAGACTAACTAAAGTTGTTTCAATGGGTTAGTAAAATATAAACCCATACCTATGTTTTTTTCGAAGGGCAAAATCCATACCTATGTACCTTAAAGGTTTTACCATATTTCATTATCTCGTCATTGGGTATGATATATATGATATATATAATCGTGACTTACAAGAAAACATTACTACATCACTTGCAAATCACTATGAAACTCTGGACCAATGATCTCTTCTTCTTTGATAGGAGATGATAAGTGTCAAGCAATTGGACATCATTAAATGTACTTACAGGATGAGCTGTGTCCATATTAATATATTTCAATATCTTATGGATGTAGTTTGATTGATGGATAAACTATCTTTATATAAATGTTTGATCTCTTCAAGAGATATAACAATATTATCAACATATATTGTAATAACTACAAAACTTGAGACTGCTCTTTTAAGAAAACATACAGCCGGTGTACATCTTATTTATATCTTTCTATTCCAAGATAACAAGTGAGTCGATTATACTATACTTGACCCGACTATTTTAGTTCATATATAGAACTTGTTATAATACAATTATCAAGGTTTTATATAATGCTTGAGCCATTTACAATCCATAATAGACTTTTTTTTCCATCTTGACTAATTATGCATGTGCATCACTCTTCAAGAGTTTGATACATAATATACAATTCATTTGCAATCCATATTTTACCATTCTTATACACTGAGATATCATAAATCACGAGGTAAAATTTCTTCCCTTAACGTTAACCGGTACACAAGGATTACATCTTTAAGATGCTTTAAATGCTCAACTGCTTTAGGATTTGTCCACCGGTCAAAGTCATGTGTTTTGTAGTGACTTTATTCAATAGGCTTGAAACTTATAAAAAACTTAGTGTGATGGATATCGAAGTAAAAAAGCAAATAAATGTGTTTACCAAAGAATACACTAAATTTTGCATGTTGGATATAGGTCTTTCTTTTTAAACAAGACATTACATTTGGTGTTTTTTTTACATATATTAGACGCATTCATCACTATAGGAATGCCAACCGAGAAGCTATTTGGCTGTCCGATGAAGTTGAATTGCATTGCATGTTCTGTTGGGTTAATTATTGAGTTCACATGTGAACTAAAGCTGGAATTTGAGTTGAAGTATGATACTGAAGGTTGCAAAAGATTGGAGTTGGAGTCTTGGTTTGGCCGTAAGTTTTGGGTGGGAATAAAGATTGGATCGCAAGGTTTCTTGGAGTTTAAGATAGAGTCTAATAGATAATTGTTTGGTTTTTGTTGAAAGATTGTTATGGTTTATTTAATTATTAGTTTGGTAACTATCTAGAGTAGAGATAATTCAAAGGTTTGTTTTGGATTATTTATTAGATAATGTAGTTGACATTCATCAATAAAGATTGGATCACACCCCGGCCGGCGACGGATAATACGCCGGGGCTCACGCGGTTATTCAAAAGCACATAATCAACTATTAAATGCATTGCAATATTTATTCATCATATTAAATATTTGTTACAAGGAAGATACATATTATTCAAATGAAACATAACATAATCAAGATTCATATTTATTAATACTAAGTCCATGGCCCTAAGTGATCAAGCATGGTCCTCAAACGGGTACACCTAAAACATGTAAGTAAATGTCAACTACAAGTAGTTGGTGAGTAACATAGGTTTTGACACCAAACAAAAGTTGGAAAAGGATTTAAAATTCAATATGTTTCAAGCATAAATGTGAAACATACAAGGTTCCAAAGCGTACAATCAAACCGTAGTAAATGGAAAACTGGTATGCACAATCCAACTGATTGTGTTTTGAAAAAAGTAGTAATATGGTACACACAAAACCCGCCAAGGTTTGTGTTAACTATGGTATCGGTTTCCCGTATAAATGATCATAAAAGGTACTACCTTAGGCTTGCAACACAAGTTAATGATTGTACTAAACATGAACACACGTATAGTCGCCAAGTAGTTTAAGACATAAAGCACATAGTAATTAGCATGAGAACAATGATATTGAATTTGGTATATATAGTATGTAAACACGTTCCACCCCGAGTATTTGTAAACAATAGTAAAGAGAAAGGAGATGAAACTCACCTTGCAATATGAAGCTTTGTATGTCACACAAAAAAAGTTCAAGCTAACCTCAAGCTTAACCTATGAGTTGATGGTATAATTGTATCAATGATGTGTTCAAATAAATAAAAGAAATCCTAGTGTGTAAAGAGATGGATGTGGGGGTCCTTGATTATGTAAGAAAATGTTTTTTTGAGCTTCAAATGATACTTATGTAATTGTTTGTAAAAATATATAAGTGTATAAATAAATAGTTCCATTTGTTTTGCAAAAATCTAAATAAATAGGAAATAACTAATTTGTACACTTTTGTTTATAAAAAAATAAATTATTGAATAAGTAATTTACTCTTGCTGTAAATAAATAAATGATTGAGTAAATGAATTATAATCGGTTGAGTAACTAGGTAATTAGGTACATAAATAAATAAAACTTTTTATTTATTTAGTTTGATTTTCAAGAAAATTAAGTGTTTTAAAATAAAATAATGGTTTAGTTAATTAGTAATCAAACCAAAATCTATAGTATACAAATAATGTTTTAATTAAATAAATAATTAACCATAATTAATTATCAATTAAAAGCATGAAATCTGTTTTAATGTTTTATAAAAATAAATTGTATAAAAGGTTGATAAGTTTGTTTACAAGATAACGGTTTTATAACAAAATAATCATATTTATTTTTCAAATGCAATTTATAAGTTAGGGATTTCAAATTAATAATTTGTTTAAATAAATTATGATTTATTAGGTCTTACTTAATAATACTAAATAAAATAGCTTTTTTTATATCCCAAAAATTATAATAGGTTACCTCCCAACTTAACAATTTAAAGATCGAGGCTTATAGTTTTATAAAATGAACTTTGTAAAAACGAATTAGTTAACAAAATTGAGTTTTATAATTATGTTTGTCCTGCTTGGGAATAAATATATTATTAACAAAATATAGCACTCGTATAATAACGTTCAAATACCGGTCGTTATACGTTAACTCAAATATAGTTATGAATATATAAGGATGTGTATTTTACTTATTTTTTCTCTAAAAGATCTTTATGTGATTTATATATGCATATATATAAGTATATATAGGTATGAGTGCGTTGAAAGTGACAAAGGAATAGTAATTTAATTAACAAAGGAACAAAATAATTAAAAGAAAAGGAATCAGGAAGGCCGGGTTTGGAACCCGCGACCTGTGCTAGGAGGGTGGAATGAGTTAACCATTTGAACTAGGGCATTCGCATTGATAAGGAAAGAAAATGTTTATTTTTTATCATCAAACCCCAAACACCTTTCTTCCCTAAATCAAAGAATTGAAAACCCTAGTCTCAGATCCTCATCAGATCATTTCCAGATCAAAGGGTTTTTGGATTTCGGGGATAAATTGAGCAAGATGGAGTGTAGTTTAGATGGGATTGATCGTTGGGTTGCCGAAAACAATGAGGTTCGAGCCCTCCCTGCCGTCGCGAACCAAGAGAGGAAACAGGACAATTTTGAGACGGTTTCGAGTGACGTATTCGATGGTAGGGTGGTTTGGGTACGTTTAGAATGATAGAATTATGAGTAATAGCTGTAAGTGATCGAATTCGAAGGGTTTAGAACTTGATTTCGTGGCTTTGAATTCCCGAAACCGAAAAGCCATACGTGGGTTTTTAAAGCTTTAAATTCTTAATCAAGATTGACGGTTTCAAGCTTCAAACGACCAAGATTGGGTTTGTAACCGATTTGGGAGAACTAAACACTGAATTCGTAGAGATTGGTGAAGGTTTGGATCGATTTTGACTTCTCCAAAGTCAAAATTGGATGGTATTGTTCCACGGTTCAACATTGATGGGAGGAGGGTTCAATTGGGTCATGGGGGTTGAAATTGAGGGGGTGTTTGGGATTACTTATTAAGTTACTTACTAACTTATTAACTTTTTTTAAAAGTTAATAAGTTAAAAGTTTGTTTGGATAAATCAAAATGAGATGGAAATATAGAAGAAATAAGTAGCTATTTGAAAAGTAAGTCCCACTTACTTTTCAAAACTACTTATTAACTTTTTAGAAAAGTTAATAAGTAGTTTTGAAAAGTAATCCCAAACACCCCCTGAATTGAGGGGGTTATTTGCTAGGTGAAGGGTTTAATACCCCTTTATTTGATTTAAAATCATGTTAATTATTTATAAAAATATTTTTATAATATTTATAAAATCTAAATAATGTTTGTTTTATTATTAACTTATAAAGGAAATATTTCCATCTTTATAGAATTGCAAATCGTATAAATGGTTGATTTAATATGATTAAATATATACGTACTTACATATATTTATAATTTAAATACACACACATATATATAGGGGAAGAATATTCTAAAAAGTGAAAAAAGTATAGAAAGTTATCATGAAATGACATGTGTCCAAGGAGGTGACCAAGGGGGAAGACAAAATCGTGAGAAAACATGTGCTTGATTTTTCAAATGCAAGTCACATCATATTCCCCCATATTTTTTAAACGTTCATAACTTTTTAATGCGTTATTATTTAAAAAAAAAATTACACCATAATAACGAGCGTTTTTTATATTTAATATGAGTACACTATTGTTATATAATTTTTATTAAAAAAATTACGTGTTATGTGGGGTTTTTTTATTCATGGTGTTTTTGCACTAAATTGTACAAACTCTATAAAACATTATATAAAACGACTTACAAATACCATAAAAACGTCATAAATTAAAAAAAAATCATAAAAAACATTTTAACTTGACATTTTATGGTGTTTTTGAAGTGAACGTGTTATGGTGATTTTAGAACTGGACAAGTTTTTTGTGTTTTTAGAACTGGGCAAGTTTTTGGTGTTTTTGAACCTGAGGAATTTATGATATTTTTAAAAGAGCTTATTTCTTCTGGAAAAGAAAAACACCATAAATAAAACACCTAAAACCATTATGGTAATGACGTCCAGAAATGCGTTTTCTGTTTTCTGCTTGATCGCGTACGAGCTCCTGCAACTCTCGCATTCATAGAGCCGAGCACCAAAGATAACGATTTCTTGGAGGTGTTGAAGAATCTGAAAAACGCATTTTCTATTTTCTGCACAATCATAGTTCAAAACACACGATAAAGTTGCCCAGTTTAAAAACACTATAAAAGAAGACACCATAAAAAAAACACCTAAAACCATAATGATAATTGCATCAAAAAACACCATAAAACGCATTTTCTGTTTTCTGCACAATCACAGTTCAAAACACACCATAAAGTTGCCAAGTTTATAAACACCATAACACTCCCAGTTTCACATATGTTTTTTTGCACGATCGGTGATAAAAAACACCAGAAAACTCCATGAAAAAGAGCTTGCACAGTTCAAAACACACCATAAAGTTGCCCGGTTTAAAAACACCATAAAACACATTTTCTGTTTTCTGCACAATCACAGTTCAAAACACACCATAAAGTTGCCCAGTTTAAAAACACCATAACACGCCCAGTTTCACATGCGTTTTTCTGTTTTCCACACGATCGGTTATTAAAAACATCAGAAAACTCCGTGAAAAAGACACCATGAAAAAAATGTCATAAAAAAACGCAGTGAAAAACGTTAATGAAAAGCGCAGTGAAAAAAGTCATAAAAAAAACGCCAAGAAAAAACGCAGTAAAAAAAACATCATAAAAAAGTCTTGAAAAAACGCTATGAAAAAAAAGAAGTGAAAAACGTACATGAAAAACGTAGTGAAAAAGTTATAAAAAAACGCCATGAAAAAACGCAGTGAAAAAACATAATAAAAAAATGTTATGAAAAAGTCTAGAAAAAAACGCCATGAAAAAAACGCCATGAAAAAACACAGTGAAAAAAGTCTTGAAAAAACGCCATGAAAAACGTATTGAAAAAACGCCATGAAAAAACACCATGAAAACGCTGTTAAAAACATACAAACCCAAATCAGCGATTTTTCATTTTTTTTTTAAATATAGCAAGATCATACTCATTTTAAAGATAAAAAACGCTTGATTTTATGGTATTTTTAAAAAAAAATAATGACGTATAAAAAAGATAAAAACGTTTAAAAAATGAGGGTGGAAAATTAATGTGACTTGCATGTGTATTTTATTTCTCTCTCTTGGAAGCAATTACTATTATACCCTTCAAGGTTTAAAATCACTTCCTTTTTACGTGGCCTTCTTAGAAACCCTCCATCTCTAATATCAATGGCTCAAAATTCTTCCTACACTTTCTACACTTTTTTCCCTTTCTAGTGGAACCCTATATATATATATATATATATATATATATATATATATATATATATATATATATATATAGGGTAAGGTTCAAATGCTAACCAATATTTACGTGATAACCATGATAACTACTCTCAAACATAGTGTTACGTATACGTACCAAATAATGTTACACATACGTAAACACTATGTGTCACGTATATGTAACATTATTTGATACGTATATGTAAGACTCATCATTTCCATATTTATGTTCAAGATATATGTTCACGATACTTAAATACTCTTTTAAGAATTAAAAGAAAAAATAATTTAGAAATTATGTGATTGTTTGATAGTGGTTAGCACGGTTATTACATAAAAAGTTGGTTAGTATTTGAACACTTCCCTATATATATATGACAAAATAAAAGATGTAGGTACATTTGTTATATATAGGGAATAATATGGAAGTCGCAAGATTGGAACCTTGAATAAAAATTTATGTGACACTTAATGAGCAATGCGGGATTGTAAGGAATTGTCATTATTGTATTGAATAATAAAAAAATAATAATGCCGAAAAAATCATGGATGTTACAAAGTTGCCTTGTACCTGGTTCTTTTCTTGTGGCCGAGAATTGCAAGGAAAACTAAGTTCTTTTCTGGGTTGAGTAGGTAGAAAGAGATTGAAAGCAAGTAGGAAGAAGGAAAAGAAGGAAAATAGGGAAAAAAAAGGAAAGAAAGAAAAGAAAAAATAATAGATCCAAACCAAGCTTTGGGTCCAGTACGTGAGCACGAGAATGTGTCACTTCAATTCCCGAAGTTGACTGAATCGAACTCACCATGTGGTCGATTATAATGGAGCAGATCATGAGGGCTTATGGCCTTTGGGAGGTGGTGAATACAGTAGTAGGTACAGAAGTGGAGGAAAAGAAGGTGGCTACTACAAATACAATGATCTTTCAGACACTACCTGAAGACATTCGATCAAGATCCTACATCTAGGAGCAGATATGTTTCAGAAGGCACGTTTGCAGAATCTGAGGACTGAACTGGAAGCTATGAAGATGAAAGAGAATGAAACAGTGGATGCGTTTGCAGGAAAGTTGAGTGGGGTGAGAGTAGGGGTGTTCATCGGTTCGGTTAACGGTTTATTCGGTTCAGTATATACGGTTTTGATTTTTAAACCATTATCTGTTAACCGAACCGAATTCAACCGAATAAACCGATTTAAAAAAAAAGTATATCCGAATAAAACCGAATTCAACTGAATAAATCGAACCATATTGGAAAACATGTCTAATTAAACAAACCGAATAAACTGAATTAAAAAAAGGTATGCCGGATAACCGAACAAAAAATCGAATTCGCAATTCGGATACGGTTAGTAACCGAACCGAAAACCGAATTCATAATTCGGTTCGGTTTCTTTCGGTTACGGATACGATTTGGTTCTTTTTTCACACCCCTAGGTGAGAGCCAAGTTCAGATCTCTTGGATCTGTTCTGAAAGACAGGGTGATCGTGAGAAAGTTACCTAGCTCAGTTCCAAAGAAGTTCCTATCTCTAATAGCATCGATGGAGCAGTATTGTGATATTGACAAGATACTTTTTAAAGATGTAGTGTAACACCCAAAAATAAAAAGAAAAGAAAATTTTAAAATTTCACTCCCTCGCGGTACGCGAGGGAGATTTTGACAAAACCTCGCGGTACGCGAGGGGACTACTTATACGCCAGATTTACACCTTCTCGCGGTACGCGAGAAGATTCCCAACCAAGCCTCGCGGTACGCGAAGGAATAGTACACGCGTCAGGGCCAGAAAACACGTGTCATTCACCCTTGCCACCAGCCGACACGTGTCATGCTGACTCAGCACTGTTCGTGACACCTCATCCTCTCGCGGTACGCGAGAGATTTCCTTGGCCGGCCTCGCGGTACGCGAGGGACTGGAAAATCAGCCTATAAAAGGCCTTCAAAGGGGATTGAAATTCTGTACAGTTTCCAAACATTCCTTATACACAAACCCGATCTCTCAAAACTCTACGACGTCCCGAAGCGCTGTTCAAGAATCCTACGACACCCAACTCAAGCCGTAGTTCTGTCCAAATCCCGCAAAGTAGGTATCGTTAAAACTATTCATATATATATAGCCGCAATTATATATATATATATATTCTCTCATATATGTTCTCGTTAATCGTGTCTTCCCTAGGAAGAAACGTGTCGAGGTTCTGCTCAAATTCCGAAGCCTACAACCCTACCAGCCATCAAAATCAAGGTGAACACGTTTAACGCTTTTCAAACGATAAAACCATTTTATTTACGAAAACGGCATGAAACAAATTAAATACTTTAATCATAAGGGTAATCTACGTGATAGCATTCAGGCCATAAGCATACGTAGATTTGATCAAATGGTATACATGTGACGGGTGAAAGTCCGGTCCGTGGCTGGGTACAGATCATGAAAGGGGGTATCATAAGACTGAGGATATGGTTCCTTAGCAGATTATACGAGGGACGAGTTCCTGAGTATCATGTAAGACTAAGAACAAGGTTCTTAGCATCACGACCCTGGGAATAGGCTATCAGTCTGAGACATAGAGCTCAGCCAGTTGACCCCATGGCAGTTAACCCAGTGTATGTAGGTGGTATATACTTCAGGTGAAAAAGACTGCTGAATGTGTAGATTTACCATACAGAAACGTGCTTAAAGGCTTTAATTTGGTTTATGTTAGAAATCATTTTCGTGTCAGTTAAATGTGATTCACCGGCTTTATGCTGATGTTCATTTTCAAAACGTTTTTCACAGGTAGTGAAAGAAATCATTAAATTCAGGGTGGTGCAGTAAAGACAAGATCTTTAGGCATATTTAAATCCCTGTGGCAGACTAATACAAGACCAAATGTTGGAACGGACGTAGATCCTAGACATTTTTAAATGGCTTGTATTATGTAAATTAATTCAGCAGATGTACATTATATAATAGACTTTTGAATGTCTATTATCATGAAATGAAAAGGGACGTGGATCCCAAGTTTTGACAAAAAGTACAGAATTAACCCTTGAGGTTATTTACATGACATTTCATTACAAAAAGGGCATCAAGTAAAAACAAAGACTTCCGCTGTCCAAATTTATGGGACCTCATTCAGATACCAGCGTTGTCTCGCGACGCCCGGGCAGGGGTAGCCCGGGGTTGTGACAGGTTGGTATCAGAGCCGCATTTAAGGGTTTTAGCAAAATTAGATACTTGTATGATAGTATCTTAGCTTTAACCAATAGTTGTGCCTACTAAACGAACGGTAGGAAGATGCCTTTAACATAACCAATAAATTTCAGGATGACAGATCCATACTATTACCCTCATAACTACCCAAACTTCTTCCCTGGAGAATCATCTAATCAAGTAGTACCAAGCTATGATGATTATGTCCACTACCTACCGACCCCGGAGAATTGGAACAGAATGGTCGCAGAACAAGTGGAGCAGACTCAAGCAAGGCTTGAACCTCTGAGGGAAGAATCAGAGTATTCAGTGGAAATGGAAGATTCAAGAGAATCTTTACGTCCTGTTATGACATCTATGCCACTACCTCAATCGTTAGACATAGTATACCCTACCGGAACAATTCAAGAACATCCACCCAGTCCAAGTGAAGAAACTCCACATTCGATTTCTGAATCCGACAAGGCTGCCGTTTGTGAAGGCAGTAGTGGAAAGTATTTCTTTGATCCTATTCCAGAACATCCCGTTTTCAAGGAACCTTTCTTTTATGTAGATCCCTCCGATGGACGTCAGTATGCAACCGACGGAAAAGTCGTGTGGTCTGTTAACTCAGCATATCACGATCTTAGGATGGGACACAGGGAACCACCTCCTTGTTATGGATACCATGATGAACTGCCAAAATCAATTGATGAACACCTCGATCGTGCTCTTAGAGAGGCTGACGATCTACGTGCTGAACTGTACTTCACCAGACAAGTCGTAGTTAAAAACGAACAAACTATATTTGACTACGAACTAGCCCAGGAAGACAGGAAGTACGCAGAACAATGGGTGGCAGATCAGTTGATCCAGAAGGGTGCTATGACCGAGACCCTGGGGAGATTCTATCAAGATTTGGGAGATGTGCTTCTCGATTAAAGTTAATGATAGTATTTGTATAATTAGCTAACTTTAAGTGATATAGATGCATATCTATATTTCTGTATTTGTAACAAATAGATGAAGTTTAAGCGATAATAAACTTCAAATTTTGACCCAAATTCTTGTCTTGTATTCTTAGATGTCTCAACAAAATAACAATAGCGGTCCAGCTACCTACATTACCAAGGAAAAAGGAAAAGAAATTAATAATAATCCTGAAATAGCTACTCAACAACCAGAATTGCAACAACTGGTCAAACAAAGCATTAAAGAAATGCTTCCTGCCATAATAAAGGAAGTACAAGAGAACATCAAAACTCCAAGCTATGTAACCTCTCATTCAAAAAGAACAGAAAACCCTTCGAAAACCAACACAGAGCAAGTAGCAAGCTCTCGTAGAACTCAAACCTCGAAAAGATCCAGAACATCAAGCAATAAGTATTCTGAATCTGAAGAATCGTTAAATCTAAGCAGTGAGAGCTCAGAAGAAGAGAATGAAACAAAAAGGTATAGACACAAAGGGTGTTCTTATAAAACTTTTCAGGACTGTAAACCTTATGAATTTAAGGGCACCGAAGGCGGTATTGCTACTCTTCACTGGCTAGAGAAGATGGAGTCAGTAATAGCAATTAGCAAGTGTGCTAAGAAAGATCAAGTACTGTATGCTTCAAACTCCTTCAAAAATGAAGCGTTGGAATGGTGGAATTCAATCATTTCTGCCAAAGGGAGGAGAAAGACAAATGCCATGGATTGGAAAGAATTTCGGGCAAAGGTGAAAAAGAAATTTTGCCCCAAGACTGAAAAAGAACAAGCTGAAAGAAAATTTCTGGAGCACCGAATGGTGGGTACCAATGATCGAGAGTATACTACCAAATTCTTTGAATATGCTCGATTGGCACCTCACCTGGCTAAACCTGAATCAGTTCTCATAACTCGATATATTTATGGCTTAGTTCCAGAGATCCGTGATTTGGTAAAGGTTGTCTCACCAAAAACCATTGAGTCCACCGTAGAATTGACCGGTACCATGACGGCTGGACTAATCAGAAATATAGAGGAAAAGAAGAAAGTCGAATCCTCTATAAAATCAAAACCCGAGGCCAAAAGATTTAGCAAGAACTTTGGGCAAAAGGGGTTACCATTTAACAATCCACCATGCAAAACATGCGGACGCAGGCATAGTGGAAAGTGTGTTTTTGAAACTCCATTCTGTAATCATTGCAAGGTCTCAGGTCACACTACTGAGAATTGCTTCAAGAGAAAGGGAATGATTACTTGTTTCAATTGTGGAGAGCTGGGGCACATCAGCACTAATTGCCCTAAGTTTGCAAGGACCGGAAGAGCTGGAGGATCAGGAGCCAAGATCACTCCAGAAAACAAAAAGACCGTACGAGCATTTGTCATGAATGCTAATCAAGCTGAGAGAACGCCGGACGTAATTACCGGTACGTTTCTTCTTAATAATGTTTATGCTAAGGTCTTATTTGACTCGGGTGCGAACCGGAGTTTTATAGATTATAATTTCTGTAATCTATTAAACGAACCATTAAGTCCCTTAGCTGAAACATATGAAGTAGAAACAGCGAACGGTGATTTGATAAAAATATCCCAATCACTGAACAATTGTTACATTACATTGGCTGGTTTCACTATCCCAGTACAATTGTTACCAATGTCAATAACTGGCTTTGACATTGTTTTGGGGATGGATTGGTTATCAAATAACCAAGCCGAAATCCTTTGTAATCAACAAGTTGTAAAACTCATTACACCAACAAACAAAACTCTAACTATCCAAGGTGATAAACCCACAAAACCTATCCAGATAATCTCCATACTTAAAGCAACCAAGTGCTTAAGAAAAGGATATCTGGCATGTCTGGTATCAATTACTGCCTTGGAAAAGGAGAAGAAGATAGAATCAGTACATGTAGTATCTGAATTTCCAGACGTTTTTCCTGAAGAACTGCCTGGATTACCACCAGAACGAGAGGTAGAATTTCGAATCAACCTTGTACCTGGTGCAACTCCAATTGCCAAATCCCCGTACAGACTGGCACCCACAGAAATGGCAGAACTCAAGAAACAATTGGATGAACTTCTTGAGAAAGGTTTTATCCAACCAAGTTCTTCACCCTAGGGAGCTCCAATTCTCTTTGTTAAGAAGAAAGACGGATTAATGCGCATGTGTATTGATTATCGGGAATTAAATAAAGTTACCATTAAAAACCGATACCCACTCCCAAGGATTGACGATTTATTCGATCAACTCCAAGGAGCTTGTCATTTTTCAAAGATCGATCTTCGTTCAGGTTATCATCAGTTGAAAGTGCATGATAACGATATCTCGAAAACTGCATTTCGAACACGGTATGGACATTTCGAGTTCACGGTTATGCCATTTGGACTTACAAATGCTCCTGCCGCATTCATGGACATGATGAATCGTGTCTGCAAACCTTACTTGGATAAGTTTGTCATAGTTTTTATTGATGACATACTTATTTATTCCAAAACCCAAGTTGAACACGAAACTCATCTTCGAACCATACTTGAACTTCTTCGAAAAGAGAAATTATATGCTAAGTTTTCCAAATGCGGATTTTGGTTAACGGAAGTACAATTTCTTGGTCATGTCATCAACGTGAACGGAATTCAAGTAGATCCTTCAAAAATCAAAGCTATATCCAAATGGGAAATTCCCAAGTCACCCACCGAAATTCGTAGTTTTCTGGGATTAGCGGGATATTACCGCCGGTTCATTCAAAATTTTTCTCGTATAGCAATCCCACTCACATCCTTAACTCGGAAATCTGTAAAATACGAATGGGGACCCAAACAATCTGAATCTTTTGAAACTTTGAAACAAAAACTGACAAACGCACCTATCTTATCCTTACCAGATGGTATTGAAGACTTCGTAGTTTACTGCGAAGCCTCACATACTGGTTTAGGTTGCGTATTAATGCAACGCAAGAAAGTCATTGCTTATGCATCTCGTCAGTTGAAAATTCATGAGAAAAACTACTCAACCCACGATCTAGAGTTGGGTGCTATAATCTTTGCTTTGAAATTATGGCGACACTATCTCTATGGAGTTAAGTTCACAATCTACACTGATCATAAAAGTCTCAAGTACATATTTAGCCAGAAAGAGTTAAATATGAGACAAAGAAGATGGATGGAAATCCTGAATGATTATGATTGTGAAATTTGTTATCATGAAGGAAAGGCAAATGTAGTAGCAGATGCCTTGAGCCGAAAAGAAAACGTCAAGCCAAAGAGAGTACGTTCTCTCAGACTTGAACTACAAATTGATCTTGTAAGTCAGTTAAAAGAGGCACAAGAGTTAGCTTTGAAGGAAGGTAACTTTGAAAAAGAAGGAATGAAAGGAATGCTTGATTTACTTATCAAAGGAGAAGATAATATCCTTCGCATGAATAAACGTATTTGGGTACCAGTTACAGGTGATCTTCGAGAGCGAATCCTCGAAGAAGCACACAAGTCCAAATACACCATGCACCCAGGAAGTGATAAAATGTACAAGAACCTCAAAGAAAGTTACTGGTGGATTGGTATGAAAAAGAACATTGCTATCTACGTAGCAAAATGTTTGACTTGTTCCAAAGTCAAAGCCGAACACCAAAAGCCAGCTGGATTATTGCAACAGTTAGAATTACCAGTTTGGAAATGGGAATTGATAACTATGGACTTTATTACCAAACTTCCTCGAACCACTCGTGGAAATAATGCAATCTGGGTTATCATTGACCGTTTAACCAAATCAGCTCACTTTCTACCTATTAAAGACACCATGAGTATGGACAAAATGGCACAAATTTACGTTAATGAAATTGTAACATTACATGGTGTGCCTATATCCATAGTGTCAGATAGAGATAGTCGCTTCACATCTCGATTCTGGCAAAGTTTTCAAACAGCTCTAGGAACTCGATTGAACCTTAGTACTGCTTACCATCCACAAACTGATGGGCAGAGCGAAAGAACTATACAAACCCTAGAAGATATGCTCCGAGCCTGTGTGATAGACTTTGGAGGTAATTGGGATGATCATTTACCTCTAATGGAATTCTCATACAACAATAGTTATCACACAAGTATTCAGGCCGCACCATTTGAAGCATTATACGGAAGAAAATGTCGAACGCCTGTATGTTGGTCAGATATCGGAGAAAATCAACTATCAGGACCAGAGATAGTCCAAGAAACTACCGATAAAATCTTGCAAATACGAGAACGTCTAAAAATGGCTAGAGATCGACAAAAGAGTTATGCAGATAAACGAAGAAAGCCGTTAGAATTCCAAATCGGTGACAAGGTGTTATTAAAAGTTTCACCTTGGAAAGGTGTTATTCGTTTCGGAAAGAAAGGAAAGTTAAGTCCACGTTTTGTTGGACCTTTCAAAATCATTAAACAAATCGGACCTGTTGCCTATCAGCTTGAACTACCAGTAGAGATGGGTGGAGTACACGATGTATTCCATGTATCAAACCTACGTAAGTGTTTAGCTGATGAATCCTTGCTTATGCCTTTACAAGATGTGGAAGTAAATGAAAAGCTCAAATTCATCGAACGCCCGTTACAAATTGAAGACCGACAAATCAAAAAGCTTAAACGAAAGCAATTGGCGTTAGTCAAAATAAGATGGGATTCCAGGCGTGGCCCAGAATATACTTGGGAACTTGAGTCAGAAATGCGCAAAAAGTATCCACATCTCTTTCAATGAATCTCGAGGACGAGATTATTCTAAAGGAGGGGAGGATGTAACACCCAAAAATAAAAAGAAAAGAAAATTTTAAAATTTCACTCCCTCGCGGTACGCGAGGGAGATTTTGACAAAACCTCGCGGTACGCGAGGGGACTACTTATACGCCAGATTTACACCTTCTCGCGGTACGCGAGAAGATTCCCAACCAAGCCTCGCGGTACGCGAAGGAATAGTACACGCGTCAGGGCCAGAAAACACGTGTCATTCACCCTTGCCACCAGCCGACACGTGTCATGCTGACTCAGCACTGTTCGTGACACCTCATCCTCTCGCGGTACGCGAGAGATTTCCTTGGCCGGCCTCGCGGTACGCGAGGGACTGGAAAATCAGCCTATAAAAGGCCTTCAAAGGGGATTGAAATTCTGTACAGTTTCCAAACATTCCTTATACACAAACCCGATCTCTCAAAACTCTACGACGTCCCGAAGCGCTGTTCAAGAATCCTACGACACCCAACTCAAGCCGTAGTTCTGTCCAAATCCCGCAAAGTAGGTATCGTTAAAACTATTCATATATATATAGCCGCAATTATATATATATATATTCTCTCATATATGTTCTCGTTAATCGTGTCTTCCCTAGGAAGAAACGTGTCGAGGTTCTGCTCAAATTCCGAAGCCTACAACCCTACCAGCCATCAAAATCAAGGTGAACACGTTTAACGCTTTTCAAACGATAAAACCATTTTATTTACGAAAACGGCATGAAACAAATTAAATACTTTAATCATAAGGGTAATCTACGTGATAGCATTCAGGCCATAAGCATACGTAGATTTGATCAAATGGTATACATGTGACGGGTGAAAGTCCGGTCCGTGGCTGGGTACAGATCATGAAAGGGGGTATCATAAGACTGAGGATATGGTTCCTTAGCAGATTATACGAGGGACGAGTTCCTGAGTATCATGTAAGACTAAGAACAAGGTTCTTAGCATCACGACCCTGGGAATAGGCTATCAGTCTGAGACATAGAGCTCAGCCAGTTGACCCCATGGCAGTTAACCCAGTGTATGTAGGTGGTATATACTTCAGGTGAAAAAGACTGCTGAATGTGTAGATTTACCATACAGAAACGTGCTTAAAGGCTTTAATTTGGTTTATGTTAGAAATCATTTTCGTGTCAGTTAAATGTGATTCACCGGCTTTATGCTGATGTTCATTTTCAAAACGTTTTTCACAGGTAGTGAAAGAAATCATTAAATTCAGGGTGGTGCAGTAAAGACAAGATCTTTAGGCATATTTAAATCCCTGTGGCAGACTAATACAAGACCAAATGTTGGAACGGACGTAGATCCTAGACATTTTTAAATGGCTTGTATTATGTAAATTAATTCAGCAGATGTACATTATATAATAGACTTTTGAATGTCTATTATCATGAAATGAAAAGGGACGTGGATCCCAAGTTTTGACAAAAAGTACAGAATTAACCCTTGAGGTTATTTACATGACATTTCATTACAAAAAGGGCATCAAGTAAAAACAAAGACTTCCGCTGTCCAAATTTATGGGACCTCATTCAGATACCAGCGTTGTCTCGCGACGCCCGGGCAGGGGTAGCCCGGGGTTGTGACATGTAGTGGGTAGGGTAAAGGCATTCGAAGAATATGCAAGTAGTCAAAAGGTTGAAGATCTAGAAAGTTGGTATAATGGTAAGGGTTGGGGTGATGGAAATCAAGGCAGTGGTCGTGGTTTTGGAAGTGACCGTGGAAGGGTCGTGGAACTAAAGAGAAAAGTTCTTTCAGGTGTTAAGAATGTGGTGAATTTGATCATTTCCAATATTCGTGCACCAAGTGGAAGGAAAAGGATAAATCAAAGCAGGAGGAAGCCTATCTGGACCAGCAAGAAAATAAACAGGGTTTTATGTGAATGAAAGAATGTGAACTCAACAATTAAGGGGGGTGATTGTTGGTTAACTATTGAGTTCACATGTGAACTAAAGTTGGAATTTGAGTTGGAGTATGATACCGAAGGTTGCAAAAGATTGGAGTTGGAGTCTTGGTTTGGCGGTAAGTTTTGGAAAATTGGATCGCAGGGTTGCTTGGAGTTTAAGATAGAGTATAGTATATAATTGTTTAGTTTTTATTTGTTTGACAGTTTGTTAACGTTTAGTTAATTATTAGTTTGGTAATTATCTAGAGTAAAGATAATTCAAAGGTTTGTTTTATATTATATACTAGTTTAGACCCTGTGTCTACATACGAGTTGAAAAATATCAATATATAAGATTTTTAAATATTTATGTATATATTTTACAGGTGTAAAATAATATTACATATGTTAAGAATAAAAACAAATTCAAAATATGTAAAAACTAATATATAAGTGGGTTTCAAAAATACGTTAATTACTATTTAATTTGACTTTTATTTACTATTTGATTGAAATAAAAGGTACATAATTAAATTTCAAAGTTTCTTATAATAAAAGATAGTTTAAAATAAATGTGTTTTATTAATATAATTAAACTTTTTTTAAAATATATACTATTATTAAAATATAGAAGTGCATTAAATAAAAGAGAGATGCGAAAAAAAATGGTGAGAATGAATATGGAAGTGACACGTGACACTAAAAAACCTTTATTTATTATATAGTATAGATTAGGTAATGGAGTCCTAATAGATTTTATAAGTTTGGTCTATTTATTGGGATTGTTTACTGCAAGTTTAATTAATCATAAATCAATGGAGTTTACTTGAAATCCTATTCCATCTCTCTCGCGGATCTTCAACTCATCTATTCATACGATTGTGTTTGTGTTTGTGAAGTAACCTGGGCCAACATGTTCGTTAGACATTGGTGAAATTGTAAAATATAATCAATGGTCAACCTAAAAACGAAGATAGTTTTTATGGTCAAATGTAAAACTAGAGACGTATTAACCACTAATGAGATGGTCTTGGTACTGAATGGTCAACCGAATAGCTAAAGCATTATATATTCAAGGGCTTACCATAAAGAAGAATTTTATCCTGAAGCCGAATACAATCTTATATTTGTTAATTGATCTGGTTGACTCTTACTGATTGTAAGCATTAGCCAATGATATGAGCGTGAATCAGGTCGGAATGGAATAGCAATATTGAACCGTAGAAATAGAAGGCAAACGACTAACAAGTTGCGCCGCTATCCCTTTTTGGATTGTAAAACCAAGTCTTTTAAAAACTACAATTATAGATCTTGGGGTCATAAGATTACTATGCATGACCCGTTTGACTTGACTAAGTAGCTTCACAGGCTTCACAGCCTCAGACGTAAGGAAACAAAAAGTATCAAATGCCAATATAATAAACACGTGTTTGTTGTCATAACATTATTTTGGGTTTAGCTGGTTATTTGTTTAGCCTAAAAATAGGCAAGCTTGTTTAATGTTTTGAGAAGAATGAATTAAAGCAGAAAATTGGTCCCAAGTTTAGTGTCTCTAATCCTCTTTAATTTGTTTGGAGTTCAAGCTCAGATCCATTGTGATCGCAGTATCATACCACTATGCTAGTTAGTTTGTTAAATAACCCATCGTTTTCTTTAATGCTTGAAAAAACGAATTTTAACAACATGATGAATCTACGATCAATTACTTTTTGTGTTTGACCTATGTAACGCGGGTGGCTAGCACAAGATCTTGTCAAGCCAACATATATGTTCTCACGATGTAGTCATCAACCTTCACGAGCATCTTTAGTTTACTGTGACAACGTCAGTGCCATCTACTTATCTGACAATACCGTCCAACATCAACGAACTAAACACATTGAACTTGACATTCATTTTGTTCGTGAAAAGGTCCAACGGGTCAGGTTCGTGTTCTGCATGTTACTTCTTGTTTTCAGATCGCTGACATTTTTACAAAGGGCCTTCCACGGGTTTTGTTTGACGATTTTCGTTCCAATCTCAGCTTACGTAATCCTCCCGTTTCGGCTGCGGGGGTATAATAGAGATAATGTAAATGTATTTAAATATTCTCAAATATCTTTGTGATTATCCTTTCCTAGTTTATATGCCATTATTGTAATTATATATACCAAGAGTTTAATGAGAGAAGGTCAATGATTTTGAACCATTCCAAAACGATGTTTCATTCTAAAACCATTTGGTCATAGAAGCAGCCCACATTATATGCTTGCGGTGAGATCTATCGTGCTCCTTTACCTTCCTCTTATACGATATCCCTAGGATCCATTGTGATCGCCGTATCATGGATAAACCGAGTGACCAAGGAATAACTCTCACATTTGCATCAGGGCTACACAACTCTCACACCTAGATTAGCTTAACATATAAGTGCACATATAATTTCATCCTAAATCCAAATGATGATATAAGGAATAACTCACATGCTAATATACTTGCTTTAAGATTTATAATGAGTGTTTACTTGCATTAAAACTTGAGTTTACACCCAAATATATAACTTTTCAATTTGTATTTTTGGCGATCATATATTTATTTTCACAATAAGTCTCATGGTTATATTTTTTTAATATACTATGTCATATGCCTATATCTATACTCTCTAATAAATAAAGGTTTTAGTATGACGTTTGTCATTCTTCTATGCATTCTTAACATTTTTTTTTTCGCTTCTCTCTCTTATTAATTATACAAAATTCTTTAATTGTTTTTATAATTTTTTGTTTCCCGCATTTCTCTCCTATTAAATAATAATGATTTCTATAATTATTTTTATAAAACGTTTTTTATTTTCACTACTAGAAAATATACATTTAATGACACGCATTGCGTGTCATAAAAGGGGGTAGATACACGCGGAAGCGCGTCAAGGAAGACTCTATTAAGAATGAAGATGACACGCATTTTGTGTGTCATCTGTTTATAACACGCATTTATGACACGCCTTTACGACACACAATGCGTGTCAATGAAGGCCTTGTCAAGAATGAAGATGACCCGCATTTTGTGTGTAATCTATTTATGACGTGCATTTTTTTTTGTCATAAATGTGTGTCATGGTTTTAGCTGTTTAAAAAAATATTTTTTTATAGAATTACCAATTTCCAGTTTTCAACATTAATATCGTAAAATAGTAATAAACATTTTATAATACAAAAAATTTACGGTTATATATACGTAAAACACAATAAGTAAAATGATTTTTTGGTAAATTGTGTAATATTATATTAATACAATTAGAAATAAATTAAAAAAAAATAAAAATCTATAATATATTTTATTGGCTTTTAGTGGTTTTCTCGGTTTTCGCCTAATTTTGTGGTTTTCACTTGATCCCTCCCATATATATATATTAATTATCATCAAATTCTTTTGAGTCAATTTTTGGTGTTTAAATGGGCTACCAAGTAATTATTCAAACTTAAAACCTGATGCTTTCAACAATTTACCCATTTGACTTGTTTATGATCAAACATAGCCAAATCATCCTATTCATAAGTAAATGACCGGTTTTACTTTTTACCCATAAATTTATACAAAGGTCACTAGAAAGAATATGATATAAGAATATGATATAGTTACCTTAACTGCATTGTCAACAAGTTTTGGAAGATCAATTGGCCAAATGCCTTTCTTGCCCTGTCAAAACCATAAAAAAATTAGAAAACAGCAGAAGTGAACAGGTTAACTTGCTAGCAGAAGTGATACTAGCAATGAACAGGATAATTTTTGTTGTAGTTATAAACACAATCTAGTTACTTTGCAAACCGGGGGGGGGGGGGGGGGTATGATAATAATAACAAACTTGCATGGTGGTTGAAATAATAATGTTTAAATAACAGAAAATGTTAGCTTGATCCAAACTGCAGATCCTGCAAACAGTACCACTAAAAAACTAACCTTTGTCTAGCTTTCGGCATGCTTTCGCTAGATCCCAAATACAGACCACCAAACTTGTGAAGGACAGTATGAAACCAGACATCCAGAAACAATGGGATTCATCAAAACTTACATTGGTTGTTTCAGGATCTTTGGAAAGACACAAGTGCTGCTTTGCCCTGAGATAGTAACTTCTTGAATTATTTTTAAAAGAAATACAATTTGTAAAGCCAACAGAACTAGCATGGAAAATGTATACCTACTTATAGTTAGGTTCATACATGCACTCTGATGCAAACACGTTTTGACCAGGTACAAAAATTGAACAAACCAGTCCGACCCACCCATTTCAAATTGAACAAACATAATAATATTTGACACGTTGAATGCTTATAGCATAATATTTGAGATCTGATTCACATATAAAATTACAAAAGGTGCAAAACTTTGTCAAGACTGCATTTACCTTCATCAAACCATTTTGGTTTAGTTGAAGATTCCACTAAAATTTTAAAAAATAGGTTTGTTAATAAAACATTTTTATAAATTGAACATTTCTTTCATTCTTTTTATAAAACATTTTAAAAAAATAACTATATAAGGTTTCTAGAATTTGTATTAAAAAACTATGTTATATGTCATACATATGTAATATATAAATATTTATTACTAAGTATGTAACATTGCATTTATTCAAGCCGTTTAATACCCCGGGTTCCTAAAGTAGTTTCAAAGATAAAAGAAAGTACTGCCATTGGAGTTGGTGGCCCAGTGGTAGAGAAAAATCCTCTAGGAACAACAAGTTTTGATGAGGTCATGGGTTCAAGTCACACTCCTATGTAAATAAAGAAATTTGTCTTTCAAAAGAAAGTACTTAACTTTTTTTAACGGCAACAATGAGATTACTCAAAGAAAGCTAACGGGGAACTAGTAAAAACCCCAATACAAACACCAACTACAACCACCGAAAGGACACCCCCGAGGGAGTAACTACCCGACAGAGAATGACAAAACACAAAGAAAAAAAATTACATCTGGCCCAACTCTAAAAGGCATGTATGTTGGAGCTCAAACAACCAAAACCCATTATTCATGTGAAAAAAAAGAAAAGAAAACTATTCAATTAATTTAATGCTTAAACCTTTTTATTTACATTTAACTTTTAATTCATATTTTACTATCATCAATACCTCTACCAAAGTTTTAAATTCTCCATGTTTTGTGGTTGTTGTTTTGTAAATTGTTTCTAAACTAGCATTATATATATGCTTCTCCTTTTGCTTTGCTGGTTTTGTAGTTTGTCTCTTATGTTCAGAGAATATATATATATATATATATATAGAGGGAGGATCAAATAATAAGTAGTTTTTCAATAAAAAATCTAAGAAATGACAAAAACCTTAATAAATGATATCAAACGAACTCCGATTGAGCTAATTTCAGCGGCGTTGGAACCGTCTGGTCGAACTCTACCATCTTAGCTTTTAGGGTTTAGCTTTTAAGGTTTAAATTTTACGTTTGAATTTTAGGGTTTTAGCCTTATGATTTAGCCTTAGGGTTTAGATTTTATGGTTTAGGTTTTCTTTTGAGGGTGTGGGTAGGGGGTTTAGGTTTTTGGGAGTAGGTTTAGGTTTTTTTGGGGGGGGGGGAGTGGGGTGGGGTGGGGGGTTTAGGTTTTCTTTAGGGGGGGTGAGGTGGTGGCTTTAAGCTTTTCGGGGTAGGGTTGGAGGGGGGTTTAGGTTTTTGGGGGTGCGGGTGGAGGGGGTTTAGGTTTTTGGGTCCGGGTTAGGGTTCAATGAGACGGTTCCAACGCCGTTAGAATGAGCTCAATCGGAGTTCGTTTGACCCATTTCTTAGAATTTATTAGCGAAAAACCACTTATTAGTGGAACCGTCCATTATATATATAAATAATAATTTATGGAAAAATATGGAATTTTGAATAATGAATCATATATTGATTTAGGGTTTGGTGAAAAGCTAAGTCAACTTTTCCACTTTCCAACTGCTCGCTTTTCCCACATTCTCATGTTTTCTACTTTTCTAACCTTTCATCACTTCCCCCTCGGAAACTTACATTTACCAAATCTCATTTTTCTTTTAATATTTTATCTTCCAATTACTTAAAAAGGGATGAATCCTTCAGTCAGAAAGCTGCACTATATTATATTTACCAATAATAATATATTATATTTACCAATGATAATAATATTAATTAATTGTATCATATAATTATAATCAAACACACAAGTAAAAAATAGTTATTTGCTAGTAATTGACGAATATAAGATAATTATTTGTCCTAGAATAGAATTTAGATGATATTGTTTGTTATCGTAAAGAAATAATTTATTAATTAGTTGTAGAATGTTTACAAATAATAACTAATAAAATAAAATTAGTTCTGATCATAATGATTTTTTAAGATGGGGTTCAAGAATGTACAAGTATTCATGTTTAGAAATACAATGTTAGTTCTAGGAATATTTTGGACAATTAAACCATGTTAGAAACTCTTCTTTTAAATAAAGAAAATATTAAATAGTTAGTAAATTAAGATTTTTGAATTATAAAAAAATATTAAAAAATAATAAAGATTTAGAAATTAATAAAGCAAATATTAAATAGTTAATAATGAAGAAAAAATAAACGAGAAAAAAATCTTAAGATCACATAATTATAATACGTGGTGTAACAAATTACTTATTTATTAATTATAGATGTAAAAAAAATAATAATATAGTTTTCGATTTAAATGTGGAAAACATTATAACATTTACAAAAGATCTTTTTGTTGGTTAGATGTTGGCGTTGAAAAACCTTATAATGAGAAAAGTAAGAAACAATAAAAAAATCTAACCTCCTTTTTGCTTTTCTAAGTTTGAACATTATCCCACTCGTACGAACAAACTATTCGAAGCTTGACTCTAAACGTATTCATTGAAAGAATGATTTGATATATTTTGCATTAATCAACATACAAAAAAACCATGACATCTCTATGTATAGTGAGTACAAGAATATTAAAAGAAAAACACTAAATACAATAATAATGCAAGATAAATATGAAAGATGAAGATGACGAGACTATACCACTTAATATCTATAAATATGTCCTCTCAAGCTAGACGTTAGACAACAACATTTAGCTTTGATAAAAAAGTGTCAAATCGAGCACATAGTATCAACAATGTGGACTGCAGTGGGAGCATATCTTACGATGAAAAGTTGTGCTAGCACCATATCTCGAATAAAATGCAGGTTAATCTCAAGGTATTCCGTATGCTAATGGACAAGAAATTGTTGTGAGGTCGAGAGCTACAAATACGTTTTAAGAGTAAATGTATGGTGAGGTAACAAAAGCACATTATAACTGATATGAGAAACGATAAGTGACATACCATTTCCTACAATAAATCTCTCTTAGCCGAGGTAACCATATTGCAATATTTGATGCCATGTGAGTTGTAGTTCTATAATCATGATCCATGTGCCAACCGAATGACACGTATTCGAGAGAGAAGAAGCGGCTGTTAAACTAAAATACGAACAAACCTTGCTTGGGAGTCCAAGTAGTGAACTATTTGGGCATGGATTTATTTTTAACAGTGGACTAAAAATTATTATGTGGCATAAAGCTATAAGGCCCCACTAGGGTGTAAACGAGCCAAACCGGCTCATGAGCTACTCAAGACCGACTTGTTAAAAGCTCGAATCAAGTCAAACTAAAACGAGCTCGAGCTTAAAAATAAGCTTGTTTAATAAACGAGCCCAAGCTAGCTCGCGAGCCTAAACAAGCATATTACTTATATAGTTTCTATTTTATATATTAAATACATTTATATAATAATAATTAGTATATATAAAATTATGACAAAAATAACTAAATAATAAATATTATATTATATATAAAAATTATAATAAAAAATATATAAAAATAATTGTATATATATAAACTAAGTTAATAAATAATAAACGAGTTAACCCGAGCTGAGATCGAGTTTTAAAAATAAAGGTTGAAAAGAGCCGAACTCTCGCCCTTTGTAAGTTAAACGAGTCGAGCTCGGGCTAAAAGACTGTTTAGTTTGTTAATTGATAGAAGTATTTTGATTAGCATCAAAATTTTAATTCTCATTTAGTTCACTGATGTGATTGATGACTCTTCTTCAAGCTCCTCAAGTGATGGTGGGGATGTTGATAATTCTATGGAAATAGTTACCTTTTCTAGCCTAAAGGATGATGAAGCAACTGTTTTCCACTTAGATCCATACGTGGAGAGTATATTGCTCCAGAGTATAATGACATAATAGCTTGGGGCTATGATGAAAATGGGAGAAGCTTTTAGATGGGAAAGGAATTTGATTATCCCACTGAACTTGATTTGGCAGAACTAAACTTTGAAGATCAACTTAGACTCTACTATAAAGGATTGATTAATCCATCAAGATTCATGCCGGCCTACATTCATGCTAACTCTATCAAAGATGAAATTTATTGAAATATCCTAGCTATTAAAAGAGTTGGATAGACAAAGAGAAGCAAGAAGTCAATCTGTTAGAGCAACTCATGACGATGAAGCTATTGAAAATGATGAGGATATGATAATATGGATCATAACTTCAAATGATAGACAGTGTGATGAGATAACATATCTTTATATAATCAGATTAATAGATGAGGCTATAACTCAAGGTGTTGGTGTATTACTTGAAGATGCTTTGGAGTCGATGGATGTTGATGTTGTTGGAAATTTAGTGAAAATAGGTTATTCGCTAACTTTGATGGATGAGATTTCGATCTTCAAGTTGAGTGGTTGGATTAGAAAATTTGGAACTTCGTGTCTCTAATAAAAAATTGTTACATCTTTTGTGTAAATATGTAACAATTGATTTAACTCATGTCATAATTAAAAAGAATTTTGATTTCTTTTCTTAATAACCTGTGTTTATTACTTTTAATTTAGAGTAAAGTCTTTTTAATTTGGACTTTTGGTGTCATTTTCTATGGATATACAATGAACATTTTTGTTCATTTTATCAATAAGAAAAATTGTAGTAAAAATCATCACTTTAGAGAAAAGAGAGAAACATTAGAGAAATATTGGTGTCAACAAGTTCAACAGAATTAAGAGATGAGTTCTCTCTAATTCTTCATCTCAAAGTTCATCTTTTTCCTACCTTTTCTAAATACATAATTTACCCGGTGATACCTCGGGTGTGTGGACATCTATGACAATACACATACTGTTCCGGTTGTTGTACCTTGGGCGACAGACGCATTCGTCTATGCGGAGGCGCGAAATCTGTTTTAAGGGAAGCGTGTTGAACACAAAACTGTCAACGTTTTAGTGTGCTAATTGTTGCAGTCAAGGAGCATAGTTGAAGACTCATCGTGGTGAATACTCGAGTCAAGAATACTTCAAGAATGCGTTCGTTGGAGTACACGCTAAAGACATCGGTTTGCTTAATTTGGCACATATAAATTGAATTTTATATATATTTTTCATTCGGTTTTGTGTACGGCCTTGTACTATTTATTTTCCATGATTAACGAGAGTATCGTTAATATCATTTTATTATTATTTTATAATAAAAAGTGACCAAAGTTTCTACAATCTTAAAACAGATTTCGCGCCTCCTCTTAGAGAGAACTCATCTCTCAATTCTACCGAACTTGTTGACACCAATATTTCTCTAATGTTTCTATCTTTTCTCTAAAGTGGTGATTTTCTTGTTGATAAAATGAACAACAATATTCATTCTATATCCATAGAAAATGAAACCAAGAGTCCAAATTAAAAAGACTTTACTCCAAATTAAAAGTAATAAACACAAGTTATTAAGAAGAGAAATCAAAAGTCTTTTTAATTATGACATGAGTTAGATCAATTGTTACATATCTACACAAAATATGTAACAAATTCTCATTAGAGACACGAAGTTTCAAATTTTCCAATCCAACTACTCAACTTGAGGATCAGAATCCCGTTCATCAAAGTTAGTGAAGAACTTATTTTCACTACATTTTCAATAGATGTGATTGTTACTGCTAAGGATAATGAAGATGATGCTAGTAATGAAGAAGATTGTGTTAACAATCTAAGGACCCTTATACTCTATAGGGGCCCATCTGAATTGAATGATGCATAACTTGTTTCTACTGATGAACAACCTTTTATAATACTCTAAAAATATTGTAATGATCTGATAGTTTTTGTATTCTTCATGAGCGATGGAACATCATCGAAGCTCAAGAGTGTTGAATAAGTGTTGGAGTTAAATAAAGATCTTTTAAGTCAGATATATGCATTAAGGCATCAAAAAATAGTTCGAGGAGATAATTAAGAGGGGTGTTGGAGCATTATGAAAATTATGAAAATTGTGTTCTCTTTAAAACCTAACGGTGATGACTCATATCTTGAAGATATTCAGACTAATTCAGATTCTGATACTACTCAAAACAAAGTTACTACCGCTGAAGCTAAAATTACTACTGAAGCTGAAGTTAACATTGATGCATCAGTTCCTACTTGCTCTTATGCAAGATCAATTGATGATGCCTTAAGGTTCTCAGTTCCTTTAATTGCTTCGCAATCCAACTCTGAGGGTGATGTTTATTTAGGCTTTCATCCAAAAAGATGGAAATGGGAAGATGACTAAGGAAGAATTTGAGAAAGAAGAAAAAAAAGCAAATGTTACAACCATTATTCTTACAAACCCAAACATAGTAATCATTCCTCCCAAAGAAGTCCAAGAAGAGATGGAGAAGGAATTGAGAGAAAGAAAAGCTCTACAAGAAGAGGTTGTTAGAAGAATGGTTATTGATCAAGATATTGCCTTATGGTTACTTACTTCAAGCCTATAAAACTTGCAAGCGAAGTTAATTATGGAAGATGTTGATGCTAGGCTGGCAAGGAAACTACATGAAGAGGATATAAGGATTGAAAAGAAAGAACAGGAGATGCCAGGTTTAAAATCAAAGAGGCAAAAACTGCAGCTGAGCTTAGAGCTGAATGGACTCTCTTTCTATCTGCTAAAGGCTTTACAGTTTTCTTAACAACAATTTATTACACCTAAATATTTGAACCCGCCTAATCTTATACTTGTAAAGATTTGAACCCACACCACTTTTACAAGGGGTAAGACCATACCACTAAACCACTATTAATGGGTGCTAAAGGCTTTATGGTTAAATAACTAGAAAAACTATCTAAGATAGAGATGTCTAGAGAAAATGTAAAGATTATGATCGAAGAAGAAAGGGAAAGAAAAAGAGAAGCCAAGAGAAAAGAAGTTGAACTGTGTGAAAAGAACTTTAAGTCAATAAAAAAGGGTCTTGAAGACAAGACAAATGTAATGTCCCGGATTTTCCGTCATGTTTTTTTTTCCTAATCATTTCACGTATAAAAAATTTAAGTCTTGAAAACTCGTTTAAAAATCTATTTCTTTATTATTTATAAACATTAATTCGTTTGATAAATATATACATTTGGGGTATGTATATATATATGTGGACATAAGAATTTACACAAAAATATATATATAAACACATGAATGCTAAATTTTCTTTAAAAACGCTATAAAGTTACAATTATCATTATTATTATAAATAATATAATAAACTTATTTGAGACTTATAAACTAATGAACTATATTATAAAATAATAAAACTTTTGAAACTTTGGACAAATTTATAAAAAAAAATAAAACATATTTTGTTTTACAGAGTGGAGGGATCAAAACTGTCAATTCAGAAACTTGTCTTAAAAACTAAAACTTAACTTTTAAACAAAAAGGATAAAACTGGAATCTGCAAGGACCTGTTTTGCCATATTTCTAAACACCTGAAGACCAGAACCCATCATGGGTTCGAATCCCGCTAGCACCGGTTTTGAGCTCGATTTAGCCAAAACACGGAGTTTGTCCAGATTCGACGAACCTCGATACTCGCCTGAGGCGTGCGATCGAAACCCAACCCCATTAATGCTCGTACACCACCTAACACACGCGTGAAGCCGGATTTGATCCCCTTTATCCCACCCTTGAACTCCCCACCTAATCCTCCATTTAATGGTGAATTTGGGTATAAATACCCGTTGTTACAGCCTAACGACATCATCCTCATACTCCCTAAACCTTCAATTCAGTCGATCAACACCTACATTCTTCGATTCGAAGCTACGACCGCCGACGTCCACCTTAAGCTCGTTCTCCCTCGTTTTCGATTCAAATCAGGTAATTCGAATTGCCATAATACTCGTTTTCCTTCTTAGATTGAAAACCCTCTGTCAATTTACGAAGACAGAGGGTTAATCAGGGTGTACTGGACGGATTTGCGTTCTAGGGTTCATACCAATTTGGGGACAAGTGGGGCTTTTGTTTAAAAATTTCTTTTTCAAGTATAAACACAGCGAACCCGTAGCCGGGATGGTCAGTGTGTGTGTGCGATGGTGACCCGGGGCTGGTCGTGCGTTCGATCCGGCTCACCCCCATTTTCCCATTCCATATTTTTTTGTGCTATTTTATTCAGATTAAATATCCCAAATAATTCCTATAAAAATCTATTAAACTTTATAAACTCAAAAAATGATTTTTATTTATGCTTCTACATTCTGCAACCATTTTATTTAATTTAACTTAGATAAAAACTTATAAAAAGTTAAATCCTTAAATGTAGTTTTAAATACTAAAAATTTATAAAAGATACTCTTAAAACTTTATAAAATTTATACAATTTTATAAAAACAGAAACTTAATTTACTACCTAAAATTCTAGTAAGTAAATTCTTTTATAAACTTTAATAAACTTAAAAATTATATAACTTTTATGAAATTATAAAAGTTTATGAAACTTATACACTTGTACATCTTATAAAACCAATGTTTTATAGAAAACTTGTATTCATTGAAAAACAAATACTTTTCCAAATTTATAAACTTTATAAAACTTAAATAGAAGCTTTAATATTAAAAATATTAGCTTTACAAGAAATTCTATTTAACATTTTATAAGCTTATAAATGCCTATTTAACCACATTTTAAACATTATCAAATTATGTGGTAAGATAAATACTTAATTCTTAAATACTTCAAATCTCGAATGATTTATTCTTTTGAATAATCATTTGTCCTTAGTAATTATTTATTCTTAAATAATTATTATTCATTCTTAATAATTAATTATTTTAAATAACTGTTATTAATCCTTAATCATTATTTATTTTTCTTAAATATCCTTACAACTCAATTTATAAGATACTTAGGAAATTTACTTTAAATTATTATTACCTAACTAGGGTAATTGATAATTATAAAACTTCTAAATAATAATTTTAATAATTATTCTAAATCTACAAACTTATGAAACTTTGATATTCAAGTCTCACGTCATCCATTTAAAACATTTGCTTTAAACTAATTTTAAACTTAATAAAACACATTTAATCCCATCCCACATTTGGAACCCTAGTCAAATCTTGAAATCCTAGATCCTTTGTCTTAGACTTTTTGCTTAAAACTTTAGACTTATATTCTTAGGCTTATTGTGAAAAGTCTTGCAAATACTTATCCGTGTCGGATACTCCTCATCGATCCAAGTGAGTATACTTAGCCCCTTTTTCCTTTTATGCTTTTGGGGTGAAACATGTTCACAATTCTTAAACTTATACAATTCTTGTACAACTATGACTACGTGTTTATTCTTATGTTAAACTTGAGACTTGTATGCTTAGATTAAACTTAAAACTAGCACATTCATTAGCTTTGATCAAGCCGATAGTAACAATGATAGATCTATTGCATTTGACCAATCCACCTTGATTGATTGACCCCTTCGGGGGGGAGCCCTTGGTGTTTGTTACTACATTAAACTTTAAACTTGAGACTTATAAGGGTAACCTGCGGGTTATGCCTAAACTTGGTCGGAGGGTTGATGTGCACAATGTCTAACATGCTTGTTTTCTCATACTTATATTATAGAATGCATGAATCATAGTGAATTGTAATACTTTTCAAATACTTGTTAAACTGTGTCAAAACCTTTGTATCTCACCAACTATTTTGTAGTTGACAGATTCTTTCACATGTTTCAGGTTTACATCATGAGACTTATTCATGATCACATAGGATGCTTTGGACCTAGACTACTTAAATTAAATGTTGTATTCGTATTATTCTTCCTTGTATTGAATCTTAAATTATTTATTAATGAAATATTAAAACTTTAATAGTCAACCTTGTGCTATTGAACAACCGCGTCCGCCCCGACGTATAATCCGCCGTCGGTTGGGGTGTGACAGATTGGTATCAGAGCCTTGGTTATAGGGAATTAGGTTATTAGACACATGACCTAGACTATAACTTAGGAGACCCAAACATGAGTTATCTCATGTCCTTTACTAGGAACTTTCTCCTCATTCTATTCCTAAATCTTATACGTGAACGCTTGGAGATTCTACGTTTCTACTTACCTACGTGCTACAAGAGGCTACTACATCGAGGACACGTTCTTAGGCTTCAAGCCTAATCCACCACTGAACTCTCGTCAAGAATATTTAAGTTCTAGATAATGTGTGAGAACTTGTGCGGACCGAAAGGGTGGATACCTGTATTGTGGGAAATTCTGTCAAGGAAAGTATTTCGTATAAATCCAAATCAACCGTTGGACCCGTATGCTTTCCTGGGAGTTCTTGGGATGAGTATCCACTTATAGGAATGCACGACTTCTCTAAAACATTAGTGAGCTCAAATTTCTCTTGATATGTCAAAGTACTCACTTAGTGATATGCACTAAATGAGTGCCATCTCAAATACTTTACGCTTCATAAATTCATGATTCAAAAACTTCCCTCTGTAACCTTTATTCTATGATTCTTAAGTTCCGTCTTGTCACCTGACAGCATGCTTACTCGTCATGACCTGAAAGAGTTACCTTCAAGGAGAAATTCTTACGAGATTATACTTAAAAACTACATACATAAACTTATATTTATAGATACTACCCAATAAACTTCGTGATCGTTGTAATACAACCCTTAAAACTATGTATTACTCTACAAATTCTCCTATAAAGCTTCATTATTTTATAAATATGACACCTAAGAGGTAACCCTTGTATTCTTACCTTACCTCCTTGACACTTAACCAAGTTTCATTTGATAACTAACTCAAAACTTTCGTTACACTTTTATACATCTCAAAACTTTCATACGTCCTTAAACTTCATGATCCTTGTAATACCAGCACATTTAAAACCATGTATTACCCTACAAGTCCTTTTACAAACTTCATTACTTTGTAAACTTGACACCTAAGGAGAAACTCTTGTGTTTTCATTTTATCACTCAAAACTTCATTTGATGATCTACTCAAACTTTGTTACACACTTATATATCTCAAAACTTTCATTACATCCTTAAAACTTACACATCACCGTTTCTTGTAAACAAAACTTAACGTCTTCTAAATCTAAAGTACATTAACAAAGGGATTAGTAACCTGATCATTTTCCCGCAAGGGAAGAAGCCTACTATAGAATAAACAAGTTCCACGTTTAAGACTCTAAACCCACAATGAACCTTGACATAGTACCATAAGACCCAAACATCGGTGACAACAACTGAGAGAAGTTGTAGGCCCATGAGGAAGTTCTGGCTAGGGAAATAGGGTACATAAGTGAGTCCTCGTGACCACCCCTTCTTCCGGGAATTCTCTTCGTTAGCCCATCAACTTCCAATTAAAAACTATTTTTGAAAACATTATTGTGATAACTCAGTATTATGAATAAAAACCTTTTGAACATATTTAATCAACTTACTTACATACTTTAATTTCCCGTTTAAATTGCAAGGGCTAGAAGTCCCAATTTTGAAACATCTAAATGGAAACTATTTTGAAATTTCATCTTGTCATCATTTACTAGTTTAACTTTCCTTTCATCATTGTAAACTTAACACACCTACCCAAACACTTTCGTCAAAAGCAACTTACGTTAGTACTTGAAATAATCAACAACGTTGCATTAAATTATAAAAATCCTAAGTGACACGTGTACCGGAGGAATAAATCTTGAACAAATCTTCTAATTCGTAAGCACATTTTAAAAAAAAACAACCCGACTTACGAATCATTACCCCAAACAACCATGACCCTTACTTCTTGTATAGACTTAACACTTGTAAACTTGACCAACTTTTCGCTTGACAATCACACCTATCTTTTGTAAATCTTACTCGTACTACTTATCGATGCCTAACTCGTCGTTTTTGAACATCTTAATTACATTCTATACAAAAGAAAACTATACTTTCTGTTATGAATCAAGATAAATCATTTGTAAACACACTATCATAAACCTTATCGAAACTTTTCCCGTCACCCTATGCTTGGAGACTTTCCTCATTCAACTCTTGTCACGTAAAAGACTTACTAAAAATCACAACGGGGACTAAAAGCTTAAATACACGTTGCTAAAACATTAAACTTCGTATACACAACTATGAGGTCAGAGACTTTTGAGTCATGTAAAACTTGTATAAATACTCAATCCCGTGTTCTTAAAACTAAACATGATCAATAAAGGATCATGTAAAGCTTAATACTGAAACTTGAAACTCAACTGACTTATCCTATTTTCAAACTTATACTTGGATTCTTAGTCTTGAAAACTTTGTGTGTCCATCTTAACCAAACCCTATAAGACTTGATAAACGTACATTCCATATATACGAGAAAACTTCACTCTTGATACTAGACACTAGCAGGAAGGAGGACATTACTCTCTTTAGCAGAGTACATCCCCTGACTCCTATCTAAACCAAACATCGGGATCCACTAACCTTCTGGACAACTCGAATCTTCTGTGAGAAAGCGTGTAACGGTTAATCCTGTTCCAAACGCTGTCCCACACCTCTCTTAAACACTAGAGTATTTAGATAACCACTTTATACTCAAAACGTAATTGTATACTTCTATACACTGAAGCTAAACTAAGAGACTTTAAGGCTATTCTATGTTCGAAGTATTCTTGTTAAAACACAATTTAAACTACTCCATGTTTGACGTATTCTTGTTCAAACATGATGAACGTATGAGACTTTAAACTACTCCATGTTTGACGTATTCTTGTTCAAACATGATGAACGTATGAGACTTTAAACTACTCCATGTTTGACGTATTCTTGTTCAAACATGATGAACGTATGAGACTTTAAACTACTCCATGTTTGGCGTATTCTTGTTCAAACATGATGAACGTATGAGACTTTAAACTACTCCATGTTTGGCGTATTCTTGTTCAAACATGATGAACGTACGAGACTTTAAGCTACTCCATGTTTGACGTATGCTTGTTCAAACCCGATGGACCTATAAGACTTTAAGCTACTCCATGTTTGACGTATGCTTGTTCAAACCCGATGGACGTATAAGACTTTAAGCTACTCCATGTTTGACGTATGCTTGTTCAAACCCGATGGACGTATAAGACTTTAAGCTACTCAATGTTTGACGTATGCTTGTTCAAACACGATGGACGTATAAGACTTTAAGCTACTCCATGTTTGACGTATGCTTGTTCAAACACGATGGATGTATAAGACTTTAAACTATTCCATGTTTGACGTATGCTTATTCAAACATGATGAACGTATAAGACTTTTAAACTACTCAAGGTTTGATGTATTCTTGATCAAACCCGAGGAAAGTGTATAGACTTTAAACTAATCAATGATTGAAGTATTCTTAATCAATCACGAGGAAACTTTGAAACTCTAAATCTTGTCACATTCTTCTCTTTAATTATTGAATGACGCTACTCTCTAAGGGACTCGTTAATCAATGATCACTCTTATGTGGAAACTCTAGTCGTGTGTTAAACAAATTCTTGTACTCTTTCTGGATCCACACACAAACGGAAGGACCTATGCGGACTATGCGACGATTTGAATGCTTGCGGGTGCACACGTAAGTACAAAAATCAGCGTATGGAAAGACATAGCAAACTCTGTCGTGTGCTACAATCTAAGACTTATCGTAAAAGGGAGCCACGGAACTTAGGTACCTTAGCAATCCTTAGACGTATTAGTCTACAAACTCAAATTCTTGAACTGTCATCAAGTCCATCCTAAGTGTCACATCTCACTTTAAATCCCGAATGGAAGTTCATCAGTTATTCTCTAGAATGCATTTCTGAAAAATAAATCTTCATATGTTTCAATGAAACTATATGCTTCTTAGGGAGACGCTGGGCAACCATATACTTTGAAAACTTAGAAACTCGAGCGTAATCTTACTCATGTCATTCCATCTCATTTAAAACTCTAAACGTAACCCAGAGTTTACCAGGGAACGTGAAGTATCCTTCTCATCATCCTTATGCACATCGTAAACTTAACTAAACCCTTCTACTCTAATTTCGGGACGAAATTTTCTAAAACAGTGGAGACTGTAATGTCCCGGATTTTCCGTCATTTTTTTTTCCTAATCATTTCACGTATCAAAAATTTAAGTCTTGAAAACTCGTTTAAAAATCTATTTCTTTTATTATTTATAAACATTAATTCGTTTGATAAATATATACATTTGGGGTATGTATATATATATATATGTGGACATAAGATTTTACACAAAAATATATATATAAACACATGTATGCTAAATTTTCTTTAAAAACGCTATAAAGTTACAATTATCATTATTATTATAAATAATATAATAAACTTATTTGAGACTTATAAACTAATGAACTATATTATAAAATAATAAAACTTTTGAAACTTTGGACAAATTTATAAAAAAAAATAAAACATATTTTGTTTTATAGATTCGAGGGATCAAAACTGTCAATTCAGAAACTTTTCTTAAAAACTAAAACTTAACTTTTAAACAAAAAGGATAAAACTGGAATCTGCAAGGACCTGTTTTGCCATCTTTCCAAACACCTGAAGACCAGAACCCGTCATGGGTTCGACTCCCGCTAGCACCGGTTTTGAGCTCGATTTAGCCAAAACGCGGAGTTTGTCCAGATTCGACGAACCTCGATACTCGCCTGAGGCGTGCGATCGAAACCCAACGCCATTAATGCTCGTACACCACCCAACACACGCGTGAAGCCGGATTTGATCCCCTTAATCCCACCCTTGAACTCCGCACCTAATCCTCCATTTAATGGTGAATTTGGGTATAAATACCCGTTGTTACAGCCTAACGACATCATCCTCATACTCCCTAAACCTTCAATTCAGTCGATCAACACCTACATTCTTCGATTCGAAGCTACGACCGTCGACGTCCACCTTAAGCTCGTTCTCCCTTGTTTTCGATTCAAATCAGGTAATTCGAATGGCCATAATACTCGTTTTCCTTCTTAGATTGAAAACCCTCTGTCAATTTACGAAGACAGAGGGTTAATCAGGGTGTACTGGACGGATTTGCGTTCTAGGGTTCATACCAATTTAGGGACAAGTGGGGCTTTTGTTTAAAAATTTATTTTTCAAGTATAAACACAGCGAACCCGTAGCCGGGATGGTCAGTGTGTGTGTGCGATGGTGACCCGGGGCTGGTCGTGCGTTCGATTCGGCTCACCCCCATTTTCCCATTCCATATTTTTTTGTGCTATTTTATTCAGATTAAATATCTCAAATAATTCCTATAAAAATCTATTAAACTTTATAAACTCAAAAAATGATTTTTATTTATGCTTCTACATTCTGCAACCATTTTATTTAATTTAACTTAGATAAAAACTTATAAAAAGTTAAATCCTTAAATGTAGTTTTAAATACTAAAAATTTATAAAAGATACTCTTAAAACTTTATAAAATTTATACAATTTTATAAAAACAGAAACTTAATTTACTACCTAAAATTCTAGTAAGTAAATTCTTTTATAAACTTTAATAAACTTAAAAATTGTATAACTTTTATGAAATTATAAAAGTTTATGAAACTTATACACTTGTACATCTTATAAAACCCATGTTTTATAGAAAACTTGTATTCATTGAAAAACAAATACTTTTCCAAATTTATAAACTTTATAAAACTTAAATAGAAGCTTTAATATTAAAAATATTAGCTTTACAAGAAATTCTATTTAACATTTTATAAGCTTATAAATGCCTATTTAACCACATTTTAAACATTATCAAATATCAAATTATGTGGTAAGATAAATACTTAATTCTTAAATACTTCAAATCTCGAATGATTTATTCTTTTGAATAATCATTTGTCCTTAGTAATTATTTATTCTTAAATAATTATTATTCATTCTTAATAATTAATTATTTTAAATAACTGTTATTAATCCTTAATCATTATTTATTTTTCTTAAATATCCTTACAACTCAATTTATAAGATACTTAGGAAATTTACTTTAAATTATTATTACCTAACTAGGGTAATTGATAATTATAAAACTTCTAAATAATAATTTTAATAATTATTCTAAATCTACAAACTTATGAAACTTTGATATTCAAGTCTCACGTCATCCATTTAAAACATTTGCTTTAAACTAATTTTAAACTTAATAAAACACATTCAATCCCATCCTACATTTGGAACCCTAGTCAAATCTTGAAATCCTAGATCCTTTGTCTTAGACTTTTTGCTTAAAACTTTAGACTTATATTCTTAGGCTTATTGTGAGGATATTCCCCTCAAAGTCTTGCAAATACTTATCCGTGTCGGATACTCCTCATCGATCCAAGTGAGTATACTTAGCCCCTTTTTCCTTTTATGCTTTTGGGGTGAAACATGTTCACAATTCTTAAACTTATACAATTCTTGTACAACTATGACTACGTGTTTATTCTTATGTTAAACTTGAGACTTGTATGCTTAGATTAAACTTAAAACTAGCACATTCATTAGCTTTGATCAAGCCGATAGTAACAATGATAGATCTATTGCATTTGATCAATCCACCTTGATTGATTGACCCCTTCGGGGGGGAGCCCTTGGTGTTTGTTACTACATTAAACTTTAAACTTGAGACTTATAAGGGTAACCTGCGGGTTATGCCTAAACTTGGTCGGAGGGTTGATGTGCACAATGTCTAACATGCTTGTTTTCTCATACTTACATTATAGAATGCATGAATCATAGTGAATTGTAATACTTTTCAAATACTTGTTAAACTGTGTCAAAACCTTTGTATCTCACCAACTATTTTGTAGTTGACAGATTCTTTCACATGTTTCAGGTTTACATCATGAGACTTATTCATGATCACATAGGATGCTTTGGACCTAGACTACTTAAATTAAATGTTGTATTCGTATTATTCTTCCTTGTATTGAATCTTAAATTATTTATTAATGAAATATCGAAACTTTAATAGTCAACCTTGTGCTATTGAACAACCGCGTCCGCCCCGACGTATAATCCGCAGTCGGTTGGGGTGTGACAACAAATGAAGACTTTCCTTAAATCCCGGGGATATGATGGAAGAAGCTTCGGCCCCATAAAGCTCTATAATCTTCGAATTTTGTGTGATAATGAGGAAAATGAAGAAGTCTGAGCAAGCTCAGGTCAAAAAGGAAGAAGCTAAGAAGAAAGAAGCTTTTGAAAAGCGGTTCTCTTATCTTCCATCTCCAACTCTAGAACAACATCATCAAGAACCACATCAATCATCATCAACACCACTTCAAAGACCAAAGATCATATGTAAGAAGCAATCTACAGAGAAACCAGTTGCTATAGAACATCCAAATAATGATTATGAAATTGTGCATGGGGTTTTAATAACTGCTTTTGCAAGTATGAGATTAAAAGGAAAGACAACATATACTCCTTTAATTCTACAGATGGTGTTCTCAAATTACCAAAGCATGACCTGACAAAGATGCTTGATATTTCAAAAGTCTACGGTTAAAGAACAAATGAACGAATGGATCTTACTGTGAGACTTAGAGCAGCTTTGGAACAAAAATCTATAAGAACTCTAAATGTTACACCTGTCTCAATGTTTGATAGAACTATTTGTTAGAAATATAATGACAGATCAAATACTTACGTTGTCACAAGAGTAGCTTCTGGAATAGCTGCTTATTCAAGAAGTGCAATTTTCAAAGTTCCAAGATATTGCAACACTTGCAAATTTGAAGCTAAAGAATCCAAGCTACAATAAAAATGCATGGGAATCATAAAGAATCATCATATACATGATACAATCAACCTTAACAAAGGTACTTAGATTTTGGTAGCATCAACCTATGGGATATTGTAAAGATATTTTAAGGCTAATGTTCCAAAATAACGTAAGTCATTTTACTACTGCTAAGTTGTTTTGGTTTTTACTATGGAAATGCAAATTTATGATTGATCATCAAAGTTACTATTGAGCTACTGGTTACTACGAGCTACATGATTAATGTTGATCTAGTATTTACTATTGAACTATTGGATTACTATTGATGTATAGGTTATAACTGAAGATTGAAGTTACTACTGAAGGCACAACTTCTATTGAAGAGCTAATTGGTGCAGAGTTAGTGCGCACACCATGCTTCACTGCAGACAAGCAGTTCATCATAAGATCATACATTTTGTAGTGAATCTTGTACTATGTAATTGTTATCCAATTGTACTGCAGTTTTCATGGTTTAACATTTGTTTAGAATCAATGGTTTGTTTGATTCTAAACCATAGAATCAAAGGTTAGGATTCATTCTGAAGCTCTCTATGTTGTTCTCAATTTTGTATTGGAACGCTTGAACAATTGTAATTTCAATTAAGTGATAATATACTTAGAGCTTGAAAGTGAATTGCTATGTTTTTCATTGTTCATATTGTTCTTGCTGTTCTTATTCACTATTAAGGATATTATTAAGTTTGACGTCGTTTCTCTTAGTAATTCATTGAACCATCTTGTTTGTGTGATTAGTATTGATCATCCGATCCTAACACAGTCTAATTCAAAGCTCAAAAACATAAGAACAGAAAGAGAATTATAACACTTCAGCAGTGAGTTCGCTTGTTAGTAGAAACTTTCTATCAGCAGTAAGTTTCTTATCCATGGGTTCAAAGGATCATCGACTCAACAAAGTCCCTCTGAACATATGATACCAAAAATCTCTAACTTATTCTTCTTGAACTCAGCACATGCATGAACTCATAACTATACAACTTTTAAGAATAATTTAGTGATATTTTTTATATCAAGTAAGAGATTTGACCACCTTCACACAACACCTTGAGCAACACTCAATAATTCCAAGTATGTTCATATTATATTTAATTAGAAACACATATTAATCAAATTATTCCAAACAACCACATTATGCCATACTTGTAACATATAATATCCTTTAAACATAGACAATCAACCAATACATAATAACTAAGTCATAATATGAACTCCCATTGATCACCAAAAGTTCCAAATTCTTGATTCTTGTTCACTCGATTTCCTAAAGGGGCCATTAGTATGCATCTTACGCACAAAGGCATAATTATAAGCATTTGGTTAATTTTACTTTAACATTAAAACATACTTCAATTATGTTTATTAAGTCTTGGGATTCATTTCATCCTAATCTAATACTAATTAAAAATTTGAACCCATTGGTTCTTAGTTTGACTCGTTAGAATTGCATAATTTATTTAGATCACTTTCAATTGCACTTCTAACACTTTGAACATATTAGGCGGAAGTAATCTTTTGTAACCAACTTTGGGTCATTCAACATGCCACTTCACCATTTGGTCACATCGGGGCTTAAATAGCTATAAAACACCATTTTCTCTAAACTTTGATATCTTTGGATCTAAACACATTTCAATAGTAATATTTGGTTATGCTCATCAATCGGTGATGATTAAAACACAATTTTGCTTAAAACTCCACTTTAGGTTAAAATGGGTCAAAATTCATCAAGAACACATATAATCAAATTTTAATTTTGACTATAGATTCATCATTAATGAATTCCAACGGTTTTCAAACATCAAATGTGATGCTTATAAACACGTAGTCACAATTAAATCCATAAATTTCTAGAGGTTTTATGTAACATTTCAGCAAAAACTCTCAAAACCATGTTCTTGATTTTAAGCCCTCGCTCCAGCTATCAAAAGATGAACTTCGATCACCAATAGGTCCAATACTTAATATTTACACTTTGAGCCTTAAAATCCAAAATATTTGATAATTTAGTCCCCTTAGCGAAATGATAAAATAATTAAATGGTGACACGTCGATTAGTTACCAATGGAATTAAATATTCCAAATTCATATTTTAATTTTTGGAATGGTTCACGTTACATATGATCGATTTTGGAATCGTTTTTGCATAATATGTAGATCGAGCATACATCAAATTATAGTTTAAGTCCAAACTAAAAGCATATATCCATAACGTTAAACCATTCAAACACCTACAAATGGCGACCGCGTCATGTCATCTAACACATCATATTTACACTAATCCTTCAAATACCCTCATTTTTCTCTAACACTAATATCCTTTTTTAATTAAACACCTTTTTATAAATTTTAAATTATGAATATACATATACATATATACATACATATATTCAGGGTGCGGTTCAAATGATAACAAATATTTATGTGATAACCGTGATAACCACTCTCAAACATAGTGCTACGTATATGTAACAATTATCATTCTGTTAGTGTAACATATATGTAACACTATGTGTCACATATATGTAAATTATGTGATACGTATATGTAAGACTCTTCATTTCCGTATATATGTTCAAAATATACGTTTAAAGAGTATTTAACAATTAAAAGAAAAAATAATTTATAATTATGTGATTGTTTGAGAGTGCTTATCACGATTATCACATAAAAATTGGTTATCATTTAAACCATTCCATATATATATACATATATATATATATATATATATACACACATATATACATATATATTGGAGGGTTAGACTAGAAAGGAACAAAACCATAAAAAGTGTAGGAAGCCATCACAGCACGCCACGTGTCCAAGTAGGAAAAGAGCAAATGCGCCCACACAAAAAAATAAACCTGCATATGCTAAGGAATCTGCACATGCAACCCCCCCCACCATCTTTTTTAAACGTTCGTAACTTTTTTATTCATCATTTAAAAAAAATTATACCATAAAATCAAGCATTTTTTTTATCTTTTCAACAAGTATGGTATTGCTATATTTAAAAATAAAAAAGACCAAGTGGGTGTTGTTTGAAATTTGGCGTTTTATGGTCTTTTTATAGCGTTTCTTTTGTTATGGCGTTTTATACTTTTAGCGTAAACTTTTCAACACGATGATTAGTTTTTCATTGTGTATTACAACTGTGATATTAAATTTAACATCCATGCACAACAAATTTTAACGCATGTACAAGTGTGTAAAACACCATGTATAAAATTGACACGCAGATAAAAACATGTGTAGATTGGCACCAATGTGTAAATTGACAGCCAGGTGTAAAACATCATGTGTAAATTGGAGAAGACATGAAAAAAACCACGTGTAGATTGACGTTTAAATATAAAACACTATGTATAAAATATTAAAAGCACCATGTACATGGATGTTAAATTTAATATCTCAGTTGTAATAAACAATGAAAAAGTAATCATCATGTTGAAATTTGACGCCATGAGTGTAAAACACCATAACAAAAGAAAAACTCCATAAACAAAAAAGTTTAAACGCCATATACATGCGTTTAACTTTTTTGTACAAAAATTGTTAAATTTAACACAGTTGTAATACACAATGAAAAATTAATCGTCATGTTGAAATTTTACTCCCAAAAGAGTAAAGCAACATAACAAAAGAAAAACGTCATAAATATAAAAACGGCTTAAAACGACATAAAACACCATAAAAACGTCCAACTTCAAACAACATCCAGTTGGTCGTTTTTTTAAATATAGCAATATCACATTCATTGAAAAATAAAAAAAATTGCTTGGTTTATGTGATGTAATTATTTTTAATATTTAATGACATATAAAAAAGTTATGAACATTTTAAAAAATTAGGGAAATGACATGTGATTCACATGTGTAAGTTTTTTTGGTTCGATCTTTCCATTTTACCCCTCATGGTGGTTTCTAACTTCTATCTATTTACCAAAATGTTAACGCGTGAATCTCAGCCACAAATCACAATTATCTTGTGTCCCAGATTCATTCTTAAATTTTGTAGGGTTTGGGTCCTTTTTAACGTAACCTCTATATATATACAAAAATATATATATACATACACACACATACACATATATATACCCCATACACCACCGTGTTAGTGAAAAGGGCCCACCACCCTCTGTTTGAATGCGTTCAAAAATCCGGATGAAGAGAGGTGTGTTTGTTTCCAAAAAAAAGTCTCCAACGCGTACGTTTTCCACCTCACCCGTTCGTATCCATCCGCTTCATAGCGGTGGAATCATATTAAAGTTGTCCACAAGTTCCAATACTCAATTTATTATACAATTAAGTGTTTAAAGTATCTGTTTTAAGAACCTAGTTCTAACTAACATTTTGATATTGAATATAATCCTTTTAAGATTCATTATGCTTGATAGTGTTCCAAATGAAAGAGTATTTTCTTTAAAGAGCAAGTATTTTTCAAAGCATTAATTAATGTATATAAGTCTCGGTCCACTGTGTGTAACACACACACAAAGATAGATAGAGAGAGACATGTGTTTGTTGGTTTGGGTTAATGAGTCTGCTTATCCTTGTCCACTGTGTGTAAATTGATAGCCAGGTGTAAAACATCATGTGTAAATTGATGCTAACATGTAAAAAACCATGTGTATATTGACGTTTAAGTATAAAACAGAATGTATAAAATGTTAAAAACACTATGTATACGGATGCTAAATTTAACATCACAGTTGTAATACACGATAAAAAACTAATTGTCATGTTGAAATTTGGCACAATGAGTGTAAAACACCATAACAAAAGTAAACGCCATAAACAAAAAAGTTTAAACGCCATGTGCATGCGTTAAAATTTTTTTGTACACGAATCTTAAATTTAACATCACAGTTGTAATACATTGTCACATCCCAAAAAAACGACAGTTATAATACAGGTTAGAATGCGAGAACGAGCCGAATAAACGAGCAAGACACGATGGGCCGGGCCGGATGGGCCGGGGGCGCATGAGGATGGCAAACAAGGGAGATGAGCCTCCGTATAAATAGCCAAAATCCACATCATTTCTCTCATTCTTGCATTTTAGAGAGAGAAACCGTAGAGAGAGAAAGTGCCGGAATCACTCAAGATCGCACCAGCTCGTGTCTCCAGTGCTCGTGAAGAGAACCTCCGAATAAGAAGCTCAATACAGGTAAAGGTTTGGCTTAGATCTGAGTTTTTGTTTACTTTGGGGTTTTCGAGTTTTGAATAAAAAGATGGTGTTTTTACGTATGAAACTGAAAGATAAACATAGATTTGAGTTCTAGAATAAAAAGCAAACGTTTTGAACGTAAAAAGTTCGGATCTTGACGAGGTCTGATCCGCATGCAAGAACTTAGGGTTCTTGGGGAAGAAGACTGCCCGACAGGCGGACTTATCAAGTTTGCCTAGTGGGGATGGGGTGAACTTATCAAGTTCGCTTGACAAGTTCGCCTAGGACTTGAAGTAAACGAACATATGGCAGCGAACTTAGTGACTTCACTGGGTTGAAACCGATGAACTTATATAAGAGAACTTACTAAGTTCGCTGGGCATGGATCAGGCGAACTTAGCCTAAGTTCGCCTGTATGTTCGCCAGGTTGGTAAGAGGCGAACTTAGCCCTAAGTTCGCCTAAAACAGAACGAGTAGACCGTTAGAGTCGGAATTAGGTCTCATGTGTATTTAACTACCTAATTCAGATCGTACGTGACATTGTTGGGACTTTGACTAGGACAACGAGATTAGCTGATCATGTGAGTTCTAGAAGCCCTTATTTAAATGTTTTAAATAAATTTTTTTGGGCCGGTGTGTGATGTGTGTTTTATATGTAGATAAAAATATAAATATATAACTCTGGCAACAACGCCAAAGACATGATGACGTGTTTTTAGTAGTAATAAATATATCCTATTTAGAGCTATACAAAATCAGGTTTTAAATTTATAAATTAAAATGATAATTACTTCAACTAAATACACACACAATAGACAAGTGTACATATCGCAGCGTAGTATAGTATGGGTAAGAACCAAGTATCGAACCATGGACACGAATCCCGTACTCAACCCTCGCTATTGTCTGACTAGGATAATAAGTTGGAAAATGAGTTTTGTTTTAAAAGGAAAATAAAAAGATAAGAAATGTAATTAGAAGTATTATCCTGTTTAAGGTGTTACTCCGGTTGTTATCACTTGTTCATTAATGAAATATTTAAAGCAAGGTTGGTCATAGTTACTAGTACTAACCCTTTCAATATGGGAGTTAGTATTTTGTAACGGAACAGTGGATACGATCGGCCAACTGTTCCTTAATAAATATAACGGACCCTAAACGGGGTCTCAAGTCCGTCGGTATCTCACAATTCATTATTCAGACTAATATTATCCCAGTAACTGACGTACGTCTGGTCTTGTAACTTCTTCCGATAAGTCGGAATGCACGACTTTCTCCAAAGGTATTTTATGAACGCTCGGACCTAACAAATTATGTTCTTAAATAGTTGTATTTATTTATAATATTATTTTAAACAAATAAGACTTTCCTTCTCAAGATCAAACCCCATGGCTCCTGCTAGAAGTCCTCTGCAAGCCGATACGAGAGAAGTAAAGAAATACTGACACAAACCGCCCGTCTGTTTAGGGCTCAAACGGCCTGCTGAATACCCAAACCTCCAATCAACCCATAATATTAAATCTATACTAACTGGCCATGCTAGCACCAAGATTTGTATATAGACCGTACAAACATTGAATAAGCTTCCCAAGCAAGAAGTCTTGCTTGAATAACTCTGAAGATTTAAGATTATTAGATTGGTTTAAAGATCACTTATTCTTGTCTTTTTAAAATAACTTATAGTAAAAACTTTAAAAACATAACTTACTAAAAATACTTCATTAATAAATTAAAGCTCAACCAACTCGAGCAACACAAGAGAGCTAGCCATGAATGACCATACAAGTGACTCCACTAACCGTTAGATAATGTGTGGAAGTGTTCCAACACCAAGGGAGGGTGGGTATAGGTTGCCTCTTGTTTCACTCGAACGAGAAGAATAAGTTCATATTACAAGTCTTTAAAAGAAAATAAACAAAGAAAAGCTAAATGGACCAAAACCGAGAGAGTTCTGGCTCTTAGTAGAGCACTAATGCCATCACACCTCTTGGTAATGGACACCTAAAACACTAAAATGAGTTTGCTATTTATAGGCTAAGATTTTGGTAATGCACGACCGTGCATTGGATTGCACGGGCGTGCAAAGTACCCTTTTCTTTCACGTGCGGAGTTTTGGGATTTGCGCGACAGTACAGGAGAGTACAGAGAGGAGTTTTGGGATTTGCACGGCCGTGCATGGCAATGCACGACCGTGCATTGCCCTAAAACTCTCCTTGTTGACCTTTTGACTTCCAACTTTGACTTTCTGTGTCCGGTTTCGTTCAATTGGCCCCCGAATGCTGATTTCACCTTGATTTTGAGTATTTTCTTCATGTTTTTGCATATTCGGGTTAATTATCCTATCGGAATACAAATGAGTGGATTAGGCATCAATTATTATCATATTAATTGTGATGATTTCAGGGATAATTATGCATGCAAAACATGTATAATTTACGTCATATCGTAATACCCCACACTTAAACTTTGCTTGTCCTCAACCAAACTTATGCATGATTATACCCGTAGAAGTAAGATATTGATTAAATGTTAATCCAAAGCTTTTGTCCCAAATGGCTGAGTGGCCTCTTAAAAACAATTATTTGGTGGTTATACCTTTCGAGTGTTTCTCCACAATAGGGTAGCAAACTCAATATACTTGATGGAACTATGACTATGCACAAAATTACAGTCTCATAAATGTTCACTTAACACTCGGGTTAAATATATGGATAATGTATGTCAAGAAGAATACTCAATGCTATAATTAATGCTTGCATAATCATAGACTTGTATAGAAATCAAATCTCCATCAATTGACATAAAATATGTGCATAAATCAAGAGGGCTTTACAAAGGGTTGTAATGATTGACTTAGGGTTAAGGTAGGAGGTATTCCGGAAAAGTGGCTAAATGTTGAAAATCCGACTTGGCTTAATGATTAAAAAGGTAATTGATTCCTTTATTCAACTTAGATTAGACATTGTGACTAATCTAGGGACTCTTTTAAGGTCAGATCGTCAAGACCAAATCCCTTCTTCAAGAACGTCAACTTCTTCCTGTTTTTGAAATATTCATTGCTATCAATTCTTCATGAATCGTTCGACTATTTCTTCCTAATATATTCACTTTGATCAGCTTTTCATACTCCAATTTTTCGAGTAAGTTTGATTTTCTTTTGATGAGGTTTCTTCACTATCTCGGGCGACTTAATAATTTCTTTTTGATTTCCCCTACTTCACAATAATTCTTCTTTTTCATATTCCATGAGTTTCTTTCTTCGAACATAAGATGGATCTATAAACTTTTGGAGGATAATCATTCCTTAAATCATTGCCAAGTTGATTTCAACGAAAAAGGTTAAAAGATAAAAAGCTAATTTTTGGGTTTATGGGTTTTGAGATGTGGGTTTAGAAACGAAAAGGTTTAGGCTCAAAGGGGCTAACTAGGGGATAATATTTAGGGTAGGTAAAAGAAAGAAGAAAAGGCTAAAGAAAATGGGTTAATCCTAATGCCTCAATCATTTTTATGCATTCTTTTAGTCCCTGATCTTGAAATGTATATTTTATACAAGTTCTAACATGCAAAGTAATAATTTAGCAATCACTCTAACAAACGAAATGAGCATGTGAAATATGTAATAATTAACGGTGCCAAGATTTTGATGGCGTTAATGCTCCGTTAGACTCAAATTCTCACATGGAAACGGAAGGTAAAGGGTTTAAAAGTAAAAATGTGCATAGACTTATTTCTTTCTTTCTATTATGCTTACTAGTCTTCCCTATTTGTTTTCTTGATTCACTTCAACGGTATTCCAAATTGCTGTTTTTATAAGTACGATTATGTCAAATGATTTTTAAGACGCTTGCTTTTAGATTATTAAAGAAAAATATTTTTTTTACTTCTAACTAAATTTTGATTTCTTGAATTGGGTAGTTGTTAATCATGCAATTGTATTACTTAGAACAAGATTAGACAGCCAATATATCAATGAGTTCTACCCCACACTTAGTTTCTGACAGTATTAATGTATGCAATATGATATGTGTCATGAATAATAAGAGTGTGGTGAAACTAATACTCCCTGATAAGACATAATTTCTATGCGTGTAGTTGATTCTCATCATTGCCAAGATTGTATTTTCGGGCACGTACCAAAATCTGTATCACCTATAACGCTATGCAATGCTCAAAACATAAACTAAGTACTGAAATAAAAATAACTACGCTAATATTCTCTTAATAAAGCGGCCGAAAGGGTGGTGGTGGTGCCACCATATCAATGGTTACCGAGGTAACTGATAAAAAACCATAGTGTATCCAGTCAAACAACCAAACAAACAACTCTGGCACTTGTATCCATTCATTTCTCTCAATAATAATTTCGCGGTCGTGATCCTTGAAAGTTCCTGCAAAGATAGATCAACAAACACAAGTACCAAAGTACAGATAAAAATAAAAGTGAGAAGGATAAAAAGAAAAATAAAAGGGAAAATAAAGTTGAAAAAAAACAAAAAAAAATAAAGACGAAAATAAAAATGAAAAGGAAAATAAAGTAGAAAGAAAACAAAGAGAAAATAGAAATAGTCAGTCCAGCGACTTAGAACTTTCGCAGAATTACCTTGTCCCGGGCAACGACGCCAAAAACTTGATGTATGTTTTATATGTAGATAAAAATGTATATATATATATATATATATATATATATATATATAACCCTGGCAACAACGCCAAAGACATGATGACGTGTTTTTAGTAATAATAAATATATTCTATTTAGAGTTACACAAAATCCGGTTTTAAATTTATAAATTAAAATGATAATTACTTCAACTAAATACACACACAATAGGCAAGTGTACATATCGCAGCGTAGTATAGTATGGGTAAGAACCAAGTATCGAACCATGGACACGAATCCCGTACTCAACCCTCGCTATTGTCTGACTAGGATAATAAGTTGGAAAATGAGTTTTGTTTTAAAAGGAAAATAAAAATATAAGAAATGTAATTAGAAGTATTATCCTGTTTAAGGTGTTACTCCGGTTGTTATCACTTATTCATTAATGAAATATTTAAAGCAAGGTTGGTCATAGTTACTAGTACTAACCCTTTCAATAGGGGAGTTAGTATTTCGTAACGGAACAGTGGATACGATCGATCAACTGTTCCTTAATAAATATAACGGACCCTAAACGGGGTCTCAAGTCCGTCGGTATCTCACAATTCATTATTCAGACTAATATTATCCCAGTAACTGACGTACGTCTGGTCTTGTAACTTCTTCCGATAAGTCGGAATGCATGACTTCCTCCAAAGGTACTTTATGAACTCTCGGACCTAACAAATTATGTTCTTAAATAGTTGTCTTTAATTATAATATTATTTTAAACAAATAAGACTTTCCTTCTCAAGATCAAACCCCATGGCTCCCGTTAGAAGTCCTTTTCAAGCCGATACGAGAGAAGTAAAGAAATACCGACACAAACCGCCCGGTCTGTTTAGGGCTCAAACGGCCTGCTGAATATCCAAAGCTCCAATCAACCCATAATATTAAATCTATACTAACTGGCCATGCTAGCACCAAGATTTGTATATAGACCATACAAACATTGAATAAGCTTCCCAAGAAAGATATCTTGCTTGAATAACTCTGAAGATTTAATATTATTAGATTGGTTTAAAGATCACTTATTCTTGTCTTTTTTAAATAACTTATAGTAAAAACTTTAAAAACATAACTTACTAAAAATACTTCATTAATTAATTAAAATTCAACCAACTCGAGCAACACAAGAGAGCTAGCCATGAATGACCATACAAGTGACTCCACTAACCATTAGATAATGTGTGGAAGTGTTCCAACACCAAGTAGAGTGGGTATAGGTTGCCTCTTGTTTCACTCAAACGAGAAGAATAAGTTCATATTACAAGACTTTAAAAGTAAATAAACAAAGAAAAGCTAAATGGACAAAAACCGAGAGAGTTCTGGCTCTTAGCAGAGCACTAAGGCCTTTATACCTCTTGGTAATGGACACCTAAAACACTAGAATGAGCTTGCTATTTATAGGCTAAGATTTTGGCAATGCACGTCCGTGCATTGGATTGCACGGGCGTGCAAAGTACCATTTTCTTTCACGTGCGGAATCTGGCAGTACAGGAGAATACAGGGAGGAGATTTGGGATTTGCACGGTCGTGCATGGCAATGCACGACCGTGCATTGCCCTAAAACTCTCCCTGTTGACTTTTTGACTTCTAGCTTTGACTTTTTGTGTCAGGTTTCGTTCAATTGGCCCTCGAATGCTGATTTCACCTTGATTTTGAGTGTTTTCTTCATTTTTTTTTTGCATATCCGAGTCATATTATCTCTAATTGTGATGATTTCGGGGATAATTATGCGTGCAAAACATGTATAATTTAGGTCATATCAGTGTGTATACGTAATTATGTGATTGTTTTATAAAACGATGTTGATGAACGATGTATGTGACGTTTTATGATACGATGTTTATGAACGATGTGTTGGAAGGAAAAGGTTATGAAGGAAGTGTTTATGAAACATTTTGCCAAAAGAAGTTTATGAAGTGTTTACGAAAAGCTTCCAAATAAGTTTCTGAACACGAATCAATCTTCAAATCTGAGAAACTCGAAGAAACAGTGCCAAAATTGATGAAATAGTTCCAAAACAGTGAAACCGAAAAACCTTCAAATGCCAACAAAAAATCACCTAAAATTGATCAAACAACCTGAAAATGTCCAGAAATCAAGAACATAAAGCTCTGATACCAATTGTAGGTCCTGATTTTAAACAAAATCACTCAAAACGATCGATTACACACACAGAGACGAAATCTGTGTATATGGTGGTGAAACAATGGTGAGAAACAGAAATGGTGATAATAACAGGCTAACCATACTAAGAATCAACAAAAATAAGATATGAAATTGTAACAACAACATATGAAAGAAATCCAAATGTGTATTGATCCAGAAAACTATGAAAGAGAGAATTTCAGGGTTATAGTCGCTATCCACACCCTAAACATTCTCAAATTAGGCTATTTATAGTAAGTTGACAGGCATCAAAACAATGCTTACTGAAACTAGTAGTTTCGGTTGAGCATTTACAATGAAGAATCTCCTGTCGAAACTTACCATCTATCGAAACTACTAGTTTCGATTGAACAAACCTCAATCGAAACTAAGTAGTTTCGATGGCCCAGACTTAGACTAAAAATAGGAAAATACATCAAATGAAATTACAAGTAAACAAACTAAACTAACATTGTTCAAAAATACATTGATGACATCAGCTTACAAACAATACAAGACTCTACAATCTCCCCCTAAGCTGTTGCATCAATGTCTTCAACTTTTTGCTAAGCAGTCGGCTCTTGACTTGGTTTCTAAAAAAATGGCCTGGCATTCAATGACACCACTATTTGATAGGCCTTAGTATCAACTTCATCATCTCCATGAAAGATCTTGATAGGGTTGTTGAATAATACTTCAAGATCCTCAGGTTGAAATTTTAATAGCTCCATAGGTTCAAAAATATGAATGTCTTCCTTTCCTTCACACTTAATCACAACACTTCCAATGGTTGAGTCGTAAAACCATTTAGTGAAATTTTGAAGTTGGACTGGTACAGACGTTGGTAGTTGAATGGATTTGACAGTTCTGCGGGCTTGTACCGAAGGCTTACCCAAGGCTTTTGTGTTCTGGGATGAATCCTGGTTTTGGAGATAATTCTTTTTGGGAGTGTTGTTCTCATTGACCTAAAGTCATTGAGGGCTTGTTGTTTCAAGAACGGCTTAAAGTTACAAGCCTCATTGACTTTACCAGGATTCTGAAGGGGTAATTTGGCAAGAGCCCTCAGATCATATCTTGGAAGGGAGCTGAACTCATGTGAAGTTTTAAAGTGTTCTACTCCTCCTTTGTATCTCCTCACAATATATTAACCCCTTTCATTATCATACTTCCATCCCACAGGGGGTCTTTTCAGCTCCTGGTATTCAACGAACTATTCGTAATGCTTGGGAGTCTCCTTAGCAGGTAGCTTCCTCATCCATGGCCTTTTAGGATCAGGATATTCAAGATTAGGCTTGGCTAGTGAGGATGGTTCTGTTGAAGTGGGTTTAGTGGGTGTTGTTGTTTTCTCATCGGGGACAACATGCTTCACTAGATCAACTTGCACATTAGATTCTTCTTTGTTATCATCAGATAGTGCTTGGATCTCATCTCCTTGATCTGTAAAATACATGGTCCTTTCTTCAGGCAGGTCTCTGGTGGTTATAATCTCTGAATAATCATCATTGATCCCATAGCTGTTAATTTGATTCAACAATTTATTCAACTCATGGTCTGATCCTATCTCTTCTTCATCAAGAATTACAACATCAACATTTGATTCTTTTCCTTTACCTCTTTCCCTAGCAACTCTCCTTTCACTAGCTGATGTGAGATCAAATTGTGTGTCTTCATTTTTTACTTCCACAGCTTCCTTTGATTTGGCAGCAGGGCTAGTAAAGATAGTCATTGCAGACTGAGGATTTATAACAAAGGCAGGGGAAGAAGGTCCACTAGCAGAAGTGGTCTCCCCCTGAGCTGTGGAAGCAGTCTCTTGATGTGATGACTTAACCAAAGAAGCTTTCAGTTGGTTTACCAAGTCGATTATAGATTTTAGGTCTTGTTGCTGTTGTGAGATTATATTCTGTTGAGACTCCAACTGAGTTTGTTGTACCTCTAGTTGGTTGTGTAAACCACTAACTTCTAGCTTTGGATCCTTCACTTCTTCCTTTAATTTATTCAGATCAGTCTTTAAGCTTTCTATAACTTCATCTCTTTTTGTTACTTCATTCTGTAGCTTCTTTACCTCCAAGCTTAAGGTAATAACTCTTGGTACAGAAGGTGATGCTTCATGTACAGGTGATATAGGTGGTGTTAGTTGAGGAGTAGGCTGTGGAGATGGTTGGGGAGAAGGTTGTGGTGTGTTGAAAGCATGAATGGGTGAGGGTATGGGAGTTAGGTGTTCTAGAGTTTCAGAAAGTGATTCTGATGAAGTGGTCAGAGACTCCGGCCCTGTTTTGATTTTCTTGGCTAGGGGTTCTTCTAATTCATAGTCGGACTCAGAATCAGCTTGTCTTTTTGATGAAGATGCAGGAGGTTATGTCTGCTCTTATGATTCAGACTCATAATCTGACTAATCATACTTTGTACCATAGATTCCCTCGTCCAAAGTTTCATTAGATTCTTCTTTGCCTTCCCCACTTGCTTCAACTTTAATATGTGCTTCAGCTTCTATGTTTTCAACTGGTTGCTCTGCAATCACAGGCTTAAGATTCTCTATCATTTGATCAATGAAAGGAGCTTCCAAGATAGGTTGTTCAACTTTCGGTTCATGAGGAATTTCAGCATCTATCTCAGCTTCAACCTCTTGTTCTTCTTCATTCATACCTTGATCTTGCTAAATATCTTCTTTTTCCTCTTCAGATGATGATGATTCAACTTGTAGTTGTGGATCCACATCAGGAACTTCCTCTTCCACTTCTCCCAAAATGTGACCAAACAGAGGAATATCGGCAATCAATCTGTTGGTTCTTTTGCTTGAGCTTTTCATATAGCTTAGGGTTTTGGCTGTCATATGATCAAAAACAAACACATGTCCATCTTGTTGCAGGTTAGGATGAAGGTGATTGATAATTATCTGGAGAAACCTTGGATAAACTAAGAACTTTTCTTTAACCCCTCCAGTCATGTTTTCCTTTAATTGCCCAAAGACCAGTCCAGAGAAGTTGTAATCCTTTCCTTTAATCAACCCCAAAACTACAGATGCCACCATGGCATTAGTTTAATCAAAACCACCTTTTCTGATAGACAAACAATGAATAAAAACATGTACAATGTATCTCCAGAGTGGAGGAATGACATTCTTGATAATCTGTCCGCTTTTGAATTCGTCTAGATGATCCATTCTTCTGAAACATTCCTTGACATAAAAACTTGGAAATTCAACAGGTGCTTCAGGATTATCATTAAAGTGCAACACCTCTCTGATAGTAGCCTTAGACAGTAGTACTTCTTGATTGTGAATTGTAGCTCGGATGTGCTCCACATTGTCAGTGACTGTTGTTGTTGCAGTATTCCAGAATTGCCTTATAGTTGTTTCAAATACTGGCAGGTTGTGGCTTATAGCAAAGCTGATGTTTGAGTTGGCTAAGAAGTTGAGAACATGTATGAAATCTACATTCTTGGGATCAGTAGTATTCAAGACAACACAAACATTGTGCATCTTAACAAATAAAATATCCATATCTGCACAGAAACATGATATCAGAATACCAGAAAATTTGACACTTAGAAAAATTTCAGAGAAGCCTGATCAATATTACTAGTTTCGGACAAGTAACATTAATCGAAACTACTTTGTTTCTGGCAATCTTGGGTATCGAAACAACTAGTTTCAATAGAAACCTGTTCAAATTCTGAAAAACTCATTTTAAAATCAAAACACCCTTTTATCGAAACAACTAGTTTCGATGCCCAAACCCTGATCAGATGCAAGGACACAGACAAAACGATTAAGACCAAATATTCAAACTCAAAGGTTAGATACAAATAGTCAAAAGTTAAATAAAAAACAAGGTAAAAAACAGCCTGAGTGAATCTTACCAAGATATCAACTGTAATCTGCAAAATATATACAAAAAGATGTAAGATATTAGCAATGGTGAGTTTATAAACAAGATCTAAGCTCTAAACGACCCTTAATATGAAGTGACAGACTTAAAAACCTTTCAAAATCAAACCCTAGGTTTGTTCATCTGAAATTTCTCGATAAAGAACACAGAAATCGTTACCTGATGATGAAGACGATGGGGATCAGGTATGAAATACTGATTAAGCAAACTTAGACCACTCAGATTCAAGCTTTTGTGTGTGAAAACAAAAGTGAGAAGGGTTTCGGAGAGTGAGAGTGAGAATGAGCATAGGAAGGAGCTTGACTATGAAGTCATTTAATTTGAGCTTGATCAAAGAAAAAAATGCCCCTGTCGAAACTACTAGTTTCGATAGGGCAAAGTAGTTTCGGGTGGGAGGAAGTTTTGAGCGGTTTGAGTAGTTTCGGTGGGGATGTTGTTTCGGGTGACATGACATACTTGATAAAAAATAACAAAGGAAAACTCTCATATGTACACTATTTAAACAAGCTAATAAGGAAGATTAAGAAATTTATATCGAAAAATAAAAGTAAAAACCAGATAAAAAATATGAACACTTAGCATTGGAAAAGATCCAACGTGAGATCATGTTTGGTCAAAACCCTTGAAACACTTCATTTTGCACTCAGCTACTGTGAATTCCTGAAGATATCCGATATTTGTGCAAGATAAACCCGAACATTTGTTTGTACAAAGTTTTCATGCGATTAAGCGGTACCATTTAAGCATGAAACACGGCGTACCCCACATTTTGAAATAAAATGGTTTTGAAAGCCTATCAATTCTCAAGAAATACCAGCATTCATCTTATCATCTCTTACAGATTAACCACGGTACCATCTTGGTAAGTCAAAATCATCGCCAAAAGTAAAATAAGATCCAACTGGATATTAGAAGTTGCAAAATGAAAAATATCCAAGTGGATATTGAAAAGTTATGAACATTCTAGATCTTTGCGTAAGCAAAACAGAAGAGGTCGTAAAATTATCCAAGCGGATAGAAAAAGGTTAAACACCCGAGATCTTTACGTAAGCAAAACAGACGGGGCCAAATCATCCAAGTGGATGGGAAAAAGATGAACTCCCAAGATCTTTGCGTAATCAAAACAAACGGGGTCATCGGCGGTAACTTTCGTTACTTTGACGGTCACCTGGCGCATGAATCAGAATCCAACACGTAAGCCTATATCTGATTGAATCAGTTTTCTTAGCTTAAAATGGGTTAGATGTTTCAAAAATGGGTTCAAACACACTTGTACGATTGAGATTTAGATTTTCACACTACTAAAGAATTATAACCGTATGTCGGGCCTACCGGCTATACCTCAGTAAGCACCATCGCTTATGGTCCATTCCATGTTCAAGAAGTGTGATCAGACTCTATCATTTCTCACAAGGTCGGATCCGATTTTCCTGAAACAAAACATGATACTTACAGTGAGTATGAGGATAAGAGTTTTTCTTAAGCAAACAATAAACAAAGCAAATGTTTTCTTTTCTTTCTGACTATACAAATCAATTCTTTTCTTTCTATCTTAAAACTCCAATTTCTCCCCCAAAAGATTTGCTTAAACAAAAAGAAAACAACTATACAGAAGAACAAAATATTTTTGGAAATCTTTCCTATTAACAAGTTTAAATAGAAAAGACAATATGCACAAGGGTTACTGAAAGTTGATCATGCCGAGCATCTCCATCAATTTCTCAAATCTGGTAGAATCAAAGGCTTTTGTAAAGATGTCGGCGGTTTGCTTGTCGGTTTTGACTTCAACGATTTTGATATGTTTCTTTTCAACACAGTCACGGATGAAGTGATGTTTGATCTCAATATTTTTGGTTTTTAAATGCTGAACGGGATTTTTGGAGATATGGGGAATGACGGTGTTGTCACAAAGGATGGGGGTTTCATGGAAGGTGATCCCGTAATCAAACATTTGATGGTGAATCTACCTCACTTGGGAACAACAAAGGATTACGACAATGTATCCGGCTTCGGCTGTGGATTGGGAAACGGTGGTCTATTTCTTACATTACCAAGACACAAAGCGGTTGCCAAGGAACTGTCAACCCCTATAGGTGGATTTGCGGTCTAAGTTGCATCCCCCGTAGTCAGAATCTGAATATGCAAAAAGATCAAACAAGTTATTTTTGGGATACCAAAGCCCAAGTTTTGGCTTGTACTTCAATTATCTTAAAATACGTTTGACAACAATTAAATGAGAGAGTTTAGGATTAGCCTGAAAGCATGCACACAAACACACTGCGAACATGATGTCTAGCCTGCTAGCAGTGAGATACATGAGAGATCCTATCATCGAGCGATAGAGGTGCTGATCAACGCTTTCACCATCCAAATCAGGAGACAGACAATGTCGAACTTCCACGGGAGTCTTGTAAGGTTGAGACTCAGTCATTTTGAACTTGGTCAGGATTTCTTTGACATATTTTTCTTGATGGATAAGAATTCCCGACTCAGACTTATCTACTTGCAAACCAAGAAAGAACTTCATTTCTCCCATAGAGCTCATTTCAAACTTAGAACGCATCACTTCCTCGAACTCCTTGCACAACCTAGGATTTGTGGATTCAAAAATGATATCGTCAACATAGATTTTCACCAAAATGGTATCCGCACCATCCTTTCATTTAAACAAAGTTTGGTCAATTGCCCCTCGTGTGAAACCATTATCAAGCAGATGCTTAGATAACGTCTCATACCATGCACGAGGTGCTTGATGGAGACCATACAATGCCTTGTCTAGTTTGTAAACTCGGTCAGGATAGTTTGGATCAATGAAACCCAGTGGCTGCTTGACATAAACTTCCTTTTGAACCTTTCCATACAGAAATGCGCTTTTGACATCCATTTGATGAACTGTGAAGTCCATATAGTCTGCATAGGCGAGAAACATTCTGATGGCTTCTAAGCGAGCCACTGGTGCAAAGACTTCTTCAAAGTCAATCCCTTCTTCTTGATAAAACCCCTGAACCGTCAAGCGGGTTTTGTTTCGAACCACGATTCCCCCTTTCGTCCTTCTTGTTACGGAAGACCCAATGAGTGCCAATTGGGACTTTGTTGTTTGGAAGATCCACCAGATTCCACACATGTAACTTGTTGAACTGCTGCAATTCTTCCCTAATGGCCTCCACCCACCTGTTCTCAAGCAGGGCAGCTTTGATATTCTTAGGTTCAACTTGAGATATAAAGCAAGTGAAGAGACCGTCATTCATTGCTTCGGTGGCACTACGAGTCCGGACTCCCACATTGAGTGGACTGATGTGTTGCAAAACACCTCGATTTCCTTTGTATTTCGTAGCGTTTTCGGATGGTTTTAGAGTCGTTTCGAGTCATTTATAGCTTGTATTTACTTGTGTCTTGTTTTGTAGGTAATCAGGTCACTTTGGAGCTTAAACGATCAAGGAGTGCGAAAGAAACAAGTACGAGAACCCGGGATGAGAAACGGAAAAAGTTGGGAAAGAGTCAAATCTTAAAAGAGGCATCTCTTGGGCTAGAAAATTAGTTACGGGGCCCATAATATATCGATTTGGGGTATTTCAAGGAGAAGAATACAAAAATTCAGTAATCTCCCCCGCGGTACGCGAGAGACCCCAGGAACATGTTTTTTTAACCTAATTTAAAGGATTAAAGGTCTAGGACTCTCCCATTCTTAATCTAATCGATTCTCAGCCGTTCTAGACCAGAAAAGGGGCTATTTTGGAGTAGAGGAGATCAATTGAAGAGGAAAGTTGAGGACTTTGCATCCAGGTTCGTTAGATTTAACGTTTTCGATCTCAAGATTCGATTTTTATCTTTGTTTGCTTTGTTTGAAACCATGATGATGTCTTATACTTCTGTTTTGATGTGTTTGAACATGATTCTTGGCTAAAACCTTAATACTGCCTGGGGCTTATAATGAATTCTTGTTAAAGTTGCGATCTCTATCGGTTTTTGGATATTATGTTGGATTAATGATTTTGTAAGAGATCTTGATATATTTGTAGTGATCAATATGCATGCTTAGATCTAGTTTTGTGTTGATTAATGTTCCTCATGCTGTCTTGTTGAATGTCTTTCAATAATAGATGCATGTTTAGGTTGTTTGGGTATTGCTTGTGACCTGAGTGGTTTGCTATACGTAGTAATCCATAGGAGTGTTGGTTAATCCTTGATTAGATTGAGTGTGTGTCCTAGTTCAATACCCGAGAGGTGAGAATTAGTTGTCTAGTCTTCGTCATTAGGAATCTGAGTATTAACAGTCTGAGAGGACGTTAGTGTTAGGTGTCTAGTGATTGTTGCTAGTTCAAATCATAATTGTTATCTTGAGATTACCCCGTGCATTCTTCGAATGTATCATGGACAGTGAGACTGAGAGGTAATCTGTCTTGTGGGTACTTTATCATTGTTGAAAAACCCGAGAGGTGATCTAACCATCTGGCGAGTTTAGTACACTTTAGGTAGCTTAGTTGGTAACACACTGAGAGTGATTAGGGATCCACTAGGTAGTCTTTAGTTGTTATCTTTAGAAACCCAGATCCATCATAGTTTCCAAAACCGGTTGAAGTTGTGCTTTGCAAGTAGGATTCCGACTTAGGCAGTATTCTTCCTATATTCTGATTTCACCTCAGTACTTGTCTTGATAGTTAAGTCGACATTAGTTTGCTGCATTCTTAGTTAACCTTTAGTGGAGTCAACCCTCCAAACCAATTAAATCTTCAGTACGAGTCAGAGTCTAGTTTTGCTATTTGTAGTGTCTCTAGGGTTCGATAACTGGGTTTACCATTAATCTGTTCTACACTCGATAGGTATACTTGCCTGTCAGTGCGGTCTAGTTCATAGGTTTTCCATTTATTACTTAGGAGTCTAGGTTAGGTTTTGTTAGTTTTTATATAGACCGTCTGGACGACATCATGGACCAATTATGTTGTCGGTAGGATAATCTTTGTGAACCCGTAGCTGTGGAATAATATCCTCTTCAAGGTAGTCTTCCAAATTTGTGATGCTGTTGTCATGAAAAACATGTTCTTCTATAAAAGAATCTTCAGTAGAGGATTGTGGAGCAACATCCACTATTGGAAGAGTTTCTTCCTCAATAGTTTCACTTGTTGCCACAAAGTCCGAAGAGTCTTGAGTGGATTTAGCATTAGCTATTGTAGGAGGAACACCCATATGTTGAGTTGACGAAGAAGAGCTTAAAGTAGTAGAGGTACCTAGGATATTCACAGACATAAGAGGATTAGCTGAGACAGATATGTTAGTGAATTCTGGAAGATTAAATGATTCAAATAAAGACTTGACATTAAAAAGCCAATCAGGACCGTCCCCAACATCCGTATGATTGTTTTCGTGCCAGTTGATATCAATGGACTCCAGAACGATCCTTCGTGTCTTGTTGTAAATGCGAAAAGCTATTTGATTTGAAGAGTAACCCACAAAATAACATTCATCAGCTTTAGCTTCAAACTTGTTCAGCTGATCCGAAGTATTTAGCATTGTGTAAACACGCCCAAACTTTATGAAGAAATCAATAACAGGCTTGCATTTGTACATAATCTCATATGGAGTCTTGTTGCAACTTTTGGTGATAAGAACTCGGTTTTGCACAAAATATGCGGTATTAACTGCCTCAGCCCAAAATGTGACAGGAAGCTTAGAATCAATGATCGTAGTCCTTGCTGCTTCTATCAACGTACGGTTTTTTCGTTCAGCTACACCATTTTGTTGTGGAGTATGAGGTTCACTGAACCGCTGAGAGATACCCTTACTTTCACAGAAAGAATCTAGAATGACATTTTTGAACTCTGTGCCATGATCACTGCGAATAGTCTTTACACTTAGATTGAACAAATTCTCTATTTGTAGTAGATGAATCTTCAGAGTTTCTGGCGTCTCATCTTTCTTTGCCAGGAAGAATACCCAAGTAAATCGAGAGAAGTTATCGGTTACCACCAAGCAGTAGGATTTCCTTCCATGACTCATAACACTTATAGGACCGAAGAGATCCATGTGAAGCAATTGAAGGGGAGAGTCAATGGAATTAGTGGTTTTGGGTTTATGAGTAGATTTGTGTTGTTTGCCATTGGAAGAAGATAGAAAATGTTCAACGGGTGAGAAGTCTTTTAGAGGTAAACCGGTGACAAGGTTTCCTCGAACAAGGTGGTTCATAGTCTTGAAATTCACGTGTCCTAATCTTTTGTGCCAAAGAAAAGACTCATCTTCAGAAGCTTTTGAGAGAAAGCAGGATTCGATTCTTGATGGGTTATTCATATCCAGACTGTATGTATTGAATCTTCGAGGGGCACGCATGAGGATTAGGTCTTCAGGAATGACCACTCCAGGCTTCAGAATCAAACATTCTTTGAAGTTGAAGAGGGCACAAAAATCTTTATCACAAATCTGGGACACACTCATCAGATTATACTTCTGCTGTGGGATGAAGTTGACATTCTCCAAGCTATTTACACCGTTGGACACAGTTCCTTTTCCTTCAATCTTTCCTCCTCGTGGATTGCCTGTAAAGGCGATAAAATCTCCATCTATTGGATGATAATTTTGCAATAAATAAAAAGGTCCAGTCATATGTCTTGAGCAACCACAGTCGACATGCCAAATATTGTCTCCAGTCCTCCTCGATTGCCCCTACACAAAATGAATCATTTAGACATTGGTACCCAAGCCATTGCTAACTTGGAACTTCTTAATTTTGCAGGATGCTTCTCGGAGATCATAGTCAGAATCCTCCTTTAATGTATTATCAAAAAGATCATTATTCTTAATTTTCGAAATCCTTTTCGACCAATTTTTAGCATTTTTAATCCTTTTACGTCGCAGATTTCTACTATGTTGTGATTTAGAAAAAAAATTTAAAGCACGTTCAACTGAATTTTGAATAACAGATTGTACGTTTTCTTCTTTAAAATGATATGTAGACAATTTACATGTCTTGAAAACATGATTGGATTCCCCACAACTAAAACAAACTTTATCACATGTCGGCTTAGCCTGATAATTGTCATCACAAGATGATGAAGATTATTGTGATGTTGAGGCATCAGAACTAGAGGCAACTCGTTCTTCAACATTTCTTTCTTGAAGACTTTGATCTTCCTTTAATCTGAAAAATTCCAGATTGCTCATTGTTTCTTGTGAAATGTCAGTCACAACAACTCCTGCACTTTTAAAATTTACAATACAACTCATAGCATTAACAAATTTAGGAACAAAAGGTAAAGCATTATTAAACTTAGAAATGTCATTTCTCAAATTGTCATGCTGAAAAGGCATAGGACCAAAATACAAATTTTTAACATGTTCACAAATATCTGGTTTTGACACGGACATATTATTACATTCATCCAACTCAAGTTCATTTAAATCATTTCCTTCACTAGAACTCTCATCACAATCATCTTCGGAACCTACATAATCTGATTCTGCATAGGAAGCAAAACTGTCAGAATCTGAAGTTTTAATATAATCATCAGCAGATAACTTGCAAACATAAGGTGTGGGAACATGAGGAGTTGGCATATCAGCGAATCAACCAGATTTGGAATACGGTGGTGGGTGTGAGTTATACCCAATGCCTTCTATGACCTTTTTATGAATTTGGTTATCAATGATCCCGAATAAAATTTTCTGATCCATACCCATGTGTTCAACTTGAAAATTTGCCTTTCCAGCCTTTTGAAGTCTTTCAGTTAAAATATGATTATTATTATTCTTTTGTGTAGTAAGTTGTACAATCAAAGATCGCTTTTCTCCAGAAATATCATGAATTTTCTTTAAGTACAATTTCTCATTTTTAGCCACAGAATCATACATCACCTTTATGTGATCTCGTTCATCGACCAAGGATTGGTTGATGAATCTATATTTATGAATTTCATTTAAACAAGATTTAGCATTGCAAAGTCTAGACATTACCTCAGCTGGTACGGCGGTGAGATCCTCAGATTGTTCAATCATGACACATTTCTTCATCTCTTCAATGTCTGCCATCAGTGCCTTGTTAGCTGCATCCCCTTCTTGTTCTCCCCAATGATAGTGTCCATCGGCTTGACAGACCAGAGCTGTTGAGCTGGAAGGTGTAGTGGATTTAGGAGAGACGACAACTTGCTTTCCAAATGAGTTCTTCTTCTCATGCTGCTCCTTTGATGATGGCTCTTTGCAATTCCTTGCAAAATGACCCAGCTAGTCACAGTTGTAACATCTCACCTTTTTGATGTCAAACCCTAGAGTCTTTCCTTGCTTGAATCTATCCATCCCAGTCCTCTTAATAAATCTCTTAGCCATCAGAGTCAGCATAGCCATACACCGATCAATGTCCATCTTCTGCAAGTCATTCGGGTTGATCTGCTCCAAGTCATCAGGTTGAAAACTGACCGATGTCAGGTTTCCAGAAATCAGGGCATCATAGCATGACATGAAGGCAGTTATGACAGGCAGTTACTCATCGGGGATCATAGTGGTTGGCTTCTGAGAGGTGGATGACGTAGTAGGCTGAAATCCAGAAATTAAAGGTGGGACATCAGTCTGAAAGTATGCCATTGAAGTTTGGTTGGATGAAGTGGAAGAATCTTGACCAGCAAGAAGAGCAGTGTTTCCTGACTGATTAGTTGGAGTGACTACACCCTTTTTATCTCCAACTCATAAGATTCCAGAATGCTGTAAAGTTGTTGTTGTGACAAATCACTTAGCTTCTCAGTTTTCTTGAACATAATTCTGTACATATTCCATTCCTCGGGAAGTGAATCAAGCAGCTTCTTGTTTAAATCAGCAGTGGGATACTCAGTTCCCAAAACCTTTAACTTAGAGACAATGCTTGAGATCCGGTTGATCAACCCAGACATGGGTTCTCCAGGGACACTACTAAACATCTCATATTGCTTCTTGATCAAATACCTCTTGCTTTCTCTAACCTCAGCACTTCCCTCATACCTTGTACATAAAGCAACCCAAAGATCTTTAGAAGTAGTATACTCAACAAATATGTTGAACACATCCATAGGAAAGGCCATAGCAATAGATCCATAAGCTTTGTTGTCACGGGCAATTAGAGCAATATCCTTCTCATCATATTCAGACACAAGCTTGGGATGCTGAACATCATCATTAGTAGTTATTGGCTTGTGTGGACCATCAGTGATTGACTGCAAAAGAGTGTGATCATGAAACTGAAAGAAAGTCTTCATTTTCTTGGTCCAATCATCAAAGTCTCTAGTGGACACCAAGACAGGTGGTTTGTTTCCTCCAGCATATTCATTGTTGCTTGAAGATGCCATAACTTCAGAAAATAAACCCAAACAGTAGCTAGTTTCGGGTGAGAAAAACTGATCGAAATAACTAGTTTCGATTGAGAAAAATCTAACCGAAACTACTAGTTTCGAAAGACAAATAGATCCCGAAACTCCTAGTTTCGATGAAGAACACTTGACAGAAAATCCAGCAGACATAGTAGAAACTACTAGTTTCGATTGAAACTAGTTTCGGGTAACCATGCTGCACAAGTTAGTTTCGATAAGAACAAGACAGAAAGCTAGTGTCGATGATACCTATTACCAGACAACAAGTACAGTCAGGAAGTTTCGATGACCAACAAAAACAGATTCTGTCCCCAGGTAGTTTCGATACCTCCTTCTTCTAGCTTCAGCAGACTCCATTGATGAAAAGCTTTAAATATCATATATAATAAAATCGCAATCTGATCCAGCGAAAAGCTTCCAAATAAGTTTCTCAACACGAATCAATCTTCAAATCTGAGAAACTCCAAGAAACAGTGCCAAAAACGATGAAACAGTGAACCGAAAAACCTTCAAATTCCAACAAAAAATACTTAAAATCGATCAAACAACCTGAAAATACTCAGAAATCAAGAGCATAAAGCTCTGATACCAATTGTATGTCCTGATTTTAAACAAAATCACTCAAAACAATCGATTACACACACACACAGGCGGAATCTGTGTGTATGGTGGTGAAACAGAGGTGAGAAACAGAAATGGTGATAATAACAGGCTAACCACACTCAGAATCAACACAAATAAGATATGAGATTGTAAGAACAACATATGAAAGAAATCCAAATGTGTATTGATTCAAAAAACTGTGAAAGAGGGAATTTCAGGGTTACAGTCGCTATCCACGCCCTAAACATTCTCAAACTAGGCTATTTATATTAAGTTGACAGGCATCGAAACAATGCTTACCAAAATTAGTAGTTTCGGTTGAGCATTTACAAGGAAGAACCTCATGTCGAAACTTACCATCTATCGAAACTACTAGTTTCGATTGAACAAACCTCAATCGAAACTAAGTAGTTTTGATGGCCCAGACTTAGAATAAAAATAGGAAAATACATCAAATGAAATTACAAGTAAATAAACTAAACTAACATTGTTCAAAAATACATCGATGACATCAGCTTACAAAAATACAAGACTCTACAAACGGCCTGCTGAATACCCAAACCCCCAATCAACCCATAATATTAAATCTATACTAACTGGCCATGCTAGCACCAAGATTTGTATATAGACCGTACAAACATTGAATAAGCTTCCCAAGCATGAAGTATTGCTTGAATAACTCTCAAGATTTAAGATTATTAGATTGGTTTAAAGATCACTTATTCTTGTCTTTTTAAAATAACTTATAGTAAAAACTTTAAAAACATAACATACTAAAAATACTTCATTAATTAATTAAAGTTCAACCAACTCAAGCAACACAAGGGAGCTAGCCATAAATGACCATACAAGTGACTCAACTAACCCTTAGATAATGTGTGAAAGTGTTCCAACATCAAGGGAGAGTGGGTATAGGTTGCCTCTTGTTTCACTCGAACGAGAAGAATAAGTTCATATTACAAGACTTTAAAAGAAAATAAACAAAGAAAAGCTAAATGGACCAAAATCGATAAAGTTCTGGCTCTTAGCAGAGCACTAAGGCCTTCACACCTCTTGGTAATGGACACCTAAAACACTAGAACGACCTTGCTATTTATAGGCTAAGATTTTGGAAATTCACGGGCGTGCATCGTACCCTTTTCTTTCACGTCCGGAATCTGGCAGTACAGGAGAGTACAGGGAGGTGGTTTGGGATTTGCACGGCCGTGCATTGCCCTAAAACTCTCCCTGTTGACTTTTTAACTTCCAGTTTTGACTTTCTGCGTCCGGTTTCATTCAATTGGCCCCGAGTGCTGATTTAACCTTGATTTTGAGTGTTTTCTTCATGTTTTTGCATATCCGGGTCAATTATCCTATTGGAACACAAATGAGTGGATTAGGCACCAATTATTATCATATTATCTCTAATTTTGATGATTTCGGGGATAATTATGCGTGCAACACTTGTATAATTTACATCATATCAGTGTGCATACGTAGCGATTTGACTGATTTATAAAACGATATTTATGAATGATGTATATGACGTTTTATGAAACGATGTTTATGAATGATGTGTTGGAATGAAAAGGTTATGAAGGAAGTGTGTATGAAATATTTTGCCAAAAGAAGTTTATGAAGTGTTTACGAAAGAATGAATGATTTTTAATAAAACGTATGAATGCTTTAATTGAAGTTTTGAAATAAAAGAAGTGAATGTTTACGAAAGTCACAAACGAACGAATCTGCCATTATTCCATAGGGAATGAAGGTTATGGGTATTGGAAGTATGTTATGGGCCTTACCTTTTAAGGGCCTTTGTGGCTGGCCAACTGTTGTACAAATGGGGTGATGACGGTCACCAAAGGGATTATCGTGATCTTTGAAGTCGGTACGATTTACCTTACGAGGTAGTAGTGCTTGAAGTTTGGTACTTCTGCCTTACGGGGTGTAGTGCTTGAAGTTTGGTACGTGTCATCCTTGTGATGTCGTGCTTGAAGTTCGGTGTTGAATGACCTAAGTATCGGGCCCTAGGTTTCTCCGCCCGAAGGACAGTACGGTGTTGAAGGGCCTAATGGTGGTGATTTTTAGGTTATTCTGCCAGTATGCGATGTTTGGAATTGACGGTTACGAGAAGGCACATATTCGATATGTTCGTTGACTTATGTTTATGATGTTATGTTATGTTATTGCAAGTTTTCGTACGCTTTTATTAATGAAGTTAAATGATATGTTTTCGGAAAATATTTGAAGTTAATGTTTTATGAAAAGCTAGAACTCACCAGCGTAGCTGACTTTTTAGTATTCACATTCAGGTTAAGGACATATACGGAAGTTGGACGGTGATGCTTGGCAAGCGAGATGAGTTACCTGGCTGATCATGAAGACTGGCATCCCGTTACGTTTTAGTTATGATGTGTTTACGTTTTAGACAATATTACGCTTCCGGATGTTGAACAATGTTTATGTTTATGTTTGAATGAAATTTTCCGCTGCGTTATTTTGATAATCAAGTTTAAGAACTGTTTGTGAATGAGTAAATCCAACAAAGGCCTCCCGGGTTTGGGGCCTTACAAGTTGGTATCAGAGCAATAGCTTGAGAGATTCGGACACTTCTAGTGTCTGAACTTAAACTGTGAATGGGACCGAAAGCGGATGCCAGTACGGGTAACTCGAGCCACAGCATCAGGTATGAAGGTAGTAAATATATTTACATATATAGTATGCCTTAGAAGTGATATGGTAGGACTTGTGTTCTGATGGAATCACAAAGGTGATCAAATGGAAGTCAAGAGGTAGTGTAATGGTTAATTGCAGATGACTAGTGTATATTAACATCTTACAGTACTTATGGAATTTTTTTGTTAACAAGCGTGATGACATTGGATTCCTTGTCTTATAGAACGAAATGGAAAGGAGAGGAAACAGAAGGCTTGGTGGGGCCCATACCGGTGGTCGTAACGGTGGGCGCGGCAGGACCCCTGCGCGCCAAGAGTACTGAGCCGGAAGTTATTGTGCACGGGACTGAGCCGACTCATGTCAAAGAACAACAATTCACTTTTGAACCGGAAGTGAGAGCGGCTCTGGCACGCGAATTCACTGAGTTGATGAAGACTTCCTTGCCGGAACTACTGGCATAAGCATTAAAGAAGGTTAACGAGGCGGGCGGGTCTAACTCGGCGGTTGGTACCCCGAACACTGAGGCAGTTAACGCACCGCTTACCCATGGTTGCGACTATAAGTCCTTTAAGACATGTGACCCTCCGGTCCTGACTGGGAAGAAAGACGCGGTGGCTACGTTTGACTGGGTGATACGTATGGAAGCCACCATTCGTCTGAGTGAATGTCGATCGAATTAGGTCGTGAAGTTTGCTGCTAACTCCTTAAGGGAGGAAGCATCTCATTGGTGGGAATGTGTGCGTCAAGAGAAAAGGGACGAGGTCGTTGATGCAATGATGTGGAATGATCTAAAGACATTGGTGATCAAGAATTTATGTCCAAGGAATGAGATCGAGAAGGTAGAGAGGGAATTTCTAGGGATTAAGGCCGGAAGCATGACTCACATGCAGTATACCGCATGGTTCAATGAACTGACACGTCTGGTGCCACATCTTGTCACTACTTAGAAAAGGAAGATTGCCTGCTACATTCAGGGATTACCAGACCAGTTCCGCACCTATGTTAAGGAAAACGCCCCTACTACCTATGATTCTGTAGTAGAACTGAGCGGCGTGGTATTTGATTATCTGGCGCTGAATGTCTTTTCCGTTGACGAGCCCAAAAAGAAGTTGATTTTTCCTGCCAAGCGATCAGGAGGAAAGTTATCTGGGGCTTAAGACAAACATGCCAGGATAGGCGATACAGCTGTCTGTGGAAAATGTGGAGGAACGCATACAGGTGAATGTCGAGCGGGATCGAACATGTGCTTTAAGTGCGGCAAGACCGGACACTACTCCCGTGAATGCCCGCAAGGCTTCAAATGTTACAACTGCGAGGAGAGTGGTCAAATGAGTCGGGAATGCACCAATCCACGAATGGGTGAAGCCGGGAAAGGGAAAGGCCCAGAGAAAAAAGAAGAGAGGCCCCGAGCGAAGACTCGAGCGTATGCACTAACACAAGAACAGGCCAGGGTGGACCCCGACGTGGCGTCAGGTACGTTCATTCTTGACAACACTTTTATGTTTGTGTTATTTGATTCGGGTGCTAGTAAGAGATTTATATCTGTAAATTTTTTTAAACGAGTGAAATACACTGTCAGTAAGCTAGAAAAGGCCTTTAGCGTAGAAACCGTTGAAGGTAGGACTGCGAGGGTAACTAATGTAGTTGACAATTCCACGATAAAAATAGAAGGCCATAGATTCCCCGTCAGGTTGTTTGTTATGGTTTTGGGTGGGTTCGATGTCATGTTAGGTATGGATTGGCTAACCGCCAAAGAAGCACAAATTATATGCAAACGAAAGATAATTCGACTCAAGGCTCCGGATGGTAGCGAAGTCAAGGTTTTTGGAGAACGTGACACCCCGATGCCCAACGTCATCTCAATGATTAAGGCAACAGATTACCTGAGGCTAGGATGTGAGGCTTATCTGGTATATGTGATTGAAAAGTGTAAGGAAGTGAAAGAACTAGATGATGTACCCGTGGTACGCGAGTACCCGGAGGTGTTTCCAGAGGATTTGCTTGGGATACCACCTGACAGAGAGAATGAGTTCTGAATAGACTTAGTACCAGATGGCCAGCCTGTGGCTAAGGCTCCATATCGACTAGCACCAGTTGAGATGAAAGAACTAATGACACAACTAGACGAGTTACTTGAGAAGGGATTTATCCAGCCGAGCATCTAGCCTTGGGGTGCTCCGGTGTTGTTTGTTAAGAAGAAAGACGGTTCGATGAGGATGTGTATTGATTATCGCAAGTTGAACAAATGTACGGTGAAGAAAAAGTACCCTTTACCAAGGATCGACGACCTGTTCGATCAATTACAGGGCGCAAGTTGATTCTCAAAAATCTACCATCGATCCGGGTATCATCAGTTGAAGGTGATGGAAGAAGACATACCGAAAACCGCGTTTCGCATGCGTTATGGACATTTCGAGTTTCACGTGATGTCCTTCGGATTGACGAACGCCCCCGCAAGGTTCATGGATTTAATGAATAGGGTCTGTCGGGCGATGTTGGACCGATCGGTAATTGTGTTTATCGACGATATCCTCATCTATTCCAAGAATGAGGGTGATCACGCATGTCACTTGAAGGAGGTGTTGGAAGCTTTGAAGAATGAGAAACTGTATGCTAAGTTCTCCAAATGCGCGTTCTGGCTTAGAGAAGTTCAATTCCTAGGTCACGTCATTAACCCGAACGACATTATAGTGGACCCAGCAAAGATAATGACGGTGAAAGACTGGGAAGTTCCTAAGACTCCAAATGAAATCCGAAGTTTCTTAGGGTTGGCAGGCTACTATAGGAGATTCATTCAAGATTTCTTGAAAATAGCTTCGTCGTTGACAAAGTTAACACGGAAGGAGGTAAAATACGAATAGGGTTCGACCCAGGAAGAGGCATTTAAGGAACTAAAGGAGAAGCTAACCCAATCTCCAGTCTTGGCCCTTCCTGAGGGCAATGAAGACTTGGTGGTATACTCTGACGCTTCGGGTCAGGGTTGGGGTGCGTGCTGATGCAACGTGGGAGAGTGATCGCGTATGCGTCACGATGGTTCAAAGTTCACGAAGTGAACTATCTGACTCATGACTTGGAACTTGCTGCGGTTGTATTCGCATTGAAAATCTAGAGACACTACCTTTACGTGGTGAAGTTTACCATTTACTCTGACCGCAAAAGTTTGAAGTACTTCTTCGAACAACGGGAGCTTAATATGAGGAGAGACGATGGTTGAAACTTTTGAAAAACTATAACTGCGAAATCATATACCATCCTGGGAAGGCAAACGTGATGGCTGGCGCTCTAAGCCGAAAGGATGTGCCTGCTCCTATTAGAGTGAAAGCTTGCCAGTTGGTGGTAACATCGGATGTGATGAGGGAAATAAAAAAGGCTCAAGATGAAGCACTTAAAGAGGAAAACATGAAGAAGGAAAGGATGGTTGGCCAACAGGATAAGTTGGAATATAACACCCTTGGTGTTAGGACACGTTTTGCCCGGATATGGATACCTATGGGTGGCGAGCTTAGGACCAAGAGCCTGGATGAGGCTCATAAATATCGTTACTCTATCCATCCCGGTACCAACAAAATGTACGAAGATCTGAGGAAGGAATACTGGTGGCCTGGAATGAAATATGAGGTGATGAAATACGTAAGCAAGTGCCTGACTTGCTCACAAGTAAAGGCCGAACACTAGAAACCTTATGGAATGATTCAACCTCTTGATATACCGGAATGGAAATAGGAACACATTACAATGAACTTAATAACCAAGATACCTCACACAACTAAAGGTCATGACACCATTTGGGTAATTGTGGACCGTCTAACGAAAAGTGCTCATTTCCTACCTATACGTGAGACGTTCTCGTCAGAAAGGTTAGCGGAAGTATTTATTTATTAATGAAGTAGTAGCACGGCATGGGATGCCTTTGACGATTATATATGACTGGGACACATTATTCTGACTGGGACACATTATTCTGACTGGGACACACGATTCACATCAAGTTTCTAGAAAAGATTTCACGAGACGATGGGTACGAGACTTAATATTAGCACGGCATACCACCCGCAAACGGATGGTCAGTCCGAAAGGACCATCCAAACGATGGAGGATATGCTCAGCGCTTGTATTATTGACTTCGGTGGCAGTTGGGACAGTCATCTGCCGTTAGCCGAATTCTCCTACAACAACAGTCATCACACGACGATAGGCATGCCGCCTTACGAAATGTTGTACGGGAGAAGATGCAGGACCCCTGTTTGTTGGGGTGAGATTGGACAGAAGGAATTAGGAAGCCTTGAAGTCGTACGTGAAACGTCGGAGTGGTTTGATCAGATCAAAGCACGAATGAAGGCCGCACAAGATCGTCAGAAATCCTATGCGGATAAACGACAAAGGCCTATTTAGTTTGATGTTGGGGACAGAGTAATGTTGAAAGTGTCGCCCTGGAAGGGATCATACGATTCAGAAAGAGAGGAAAGTTAAGTCCGAGGTTTGTCGGACCTTTCAGGATAATGGCACGGGTTGGTGAAGTCGCTTATCGGTTGGAGTTGCATGATAAGTTAAGTAGGATTCATCCTACCTTCCATGTATCACACTTGTGAAAGTGTTTAGCGGATGAATCAACAGCCTTAACTACATCAAAGAACCCGTGGCCATCCTAGATCGGAAGGAGAAATGTTTGCGTAATAAAGTTATCTAATTGGTTAAAGTCTAATGGAAGCATCGAAAGGGATCAGAAGCCACTTGGGAAACGGAGACGGATATGAGGGAGTCGTACCCTCAACTTTTTGACTTATGATAGGTTTCGGGGATGAAACCTATTGTAAGGGGGTAGACTTTTAACATCCCAAAATCAAAACGACAGTTATAATAACGAGTTAGAATGCGAGAACGAGCCAAATAAACGAGCAAGACACGATGGGCCGGGCGCGCATGAGGATGGCAAACAAAGGAGATGAGCCTCCCTATAAATAGCCAAAACCCACCTTATTTCTCTCATTCTTGCATTTTAGAGAGAGAAACTGTAGAGAGAGAAAGTACCGGAATCGCTCAGGATCGCACCAGCTCGTGTCTCCAGTGCTCGTGAAGAGAACATCCAAATCAGAAGCTCGATACAGGTAATGGTTTGCCCTAGATCTGAGTTTTTGTTTACTTTGGGGTTTTCGGGTTTTGAATAAAAAGATGGTGTTTTTACGTATGAAACTAAAAGATAAACATAGATTTGAGTTCAAGAATGAAAAGCAAACGTTTTGAACGTAAAAAGTTTGGATCTTGACGAGGTCAGATCCGCATGCAAGAACTTAGGGTTCTTGGGGAAGAAGACTGCCCGACAGGCGAACTTATCAAGTTCGCCTAGTGGGGATGGGACGAACTTATCAAGTTCGCTTGACAAATTCGCCTCAGACTTGAAGTAAGCGAACATATGACAGCGAACTTAGTGACTTCACTGGGTTGAAACCAACGAACTTATGTTAAGTTCGCTGGGCATGGATCAGGCGAACTTAGCCTAAGTTCGCCAGGTTGGTAAGAGGCGAACTTAGCCCTAATTTCGCCTAAAACAGAACGAGTAAACCGTTAGAGTCGGAATTAGGTCTGATGTGTATTTAACTACCTAATTCAGATCGTACGTGATATTGTTGGGCCTTCGACTAGGACAACGAGATTAGCTTATCAGGTGAGTTCTAGAAGCCATTCTTTAAATGTTTTAAATAAATTTTTTTGGGCTGGTGTGCATACGTAACGATGTGACTGTTTTATAAAATGACGTTTATGAATGATGTATGTGACGTTTTATGAAACGATGTTTATGAACGATGTGTTGGAAGGAAAAGATTACGAAGGAAGTGTTTGTGAAATATTTTGCCAAAAGAAGTTTACGAAGTGTTTACGAATTAATGAATGATTTTTAATAAAATGTACGAATGCTTTAACTGAAGTTTTGAAGTAAAAGAAGTGAATGTTTACGAAAGTCACAAACGCACGAATCTGCCATTATTCCTTATGGAATGAAGGTTATAGGTATGGGAAGTATGTTATGGGCCTTACCTTTTAGGGGCCTTTGTTGCTGGCCAACTGTTGTACAACGGGGGTGATGACGGTCACCAAGGGGATTATCGTGATCCTTGAAGTCGGTACGATTTACCTTACGGGGTAGTCGTGCTTGAAGTTTGGTACTTGTGTCTTACGGGGTGCAGTGTTTGAAGTTTGGTACGTGTCATCCTTGTGATGCCGTGCTTGAAGTTCTATGTTGAATGACCTAAGTATCGGGCCCTAGGTTTCTCCGCCCGAAGGACAGTATAGTGTTGAAGGGCCTAGTGGTGGTGATCTTTAGGTTATTCCGCCAGTATGCGATGTTGGAATTGATGATTACGAGAAGGCGCAGATTCGATATGTTCGTTGACTTATGTTTATGATGTTATGCTATGTTATTGCATGTTTTCGTACGCTTTTATTAATGAAGTTAAATGATATTTTTTTGGCAAATATTTGAAATTAATGTTTTATGAAAAGCAAGAACTCACCAGCGTAGCTGACTTTTTAGTATGCACATTTAGGTTAAGGATTGGTATGGAAGTTGGACGGTGATGCTTGGCATGCGAGATGAGTTACCCGGCTGATCATGAAGACTGGCATCCCGTTACGTTTTAGTTATGATGTGTTTACGTTTTAAACAATGTTACGCTTCAGCATGTTGAAAAATGTTTATGATTATGTTTGAATGAAATTTTTCGTTGCATTATTTTGATAATAAAGTTTAAGAACTGTTTGTGAATGAGTAAATCTAACAAGTAAGGCTTCCCGGATTTGGGACCTTACATACACAATGAAAAACTAATCATTATTTTGAAATTTTATGCCAAAAGTTTAAAACATCATAACAAACGAAAAAAACACTATAAATTTAAAAACACTATAAAACACTAAATTTCAAACAACACACAGTTGGTTGTTTTTTTAAATATAACAATAACATACTCGTTTGTAAAGATAAATAACGCTCGATTTTATGGTGAATTTAAAAAAATAATGACGTATAAAAAAGTTATGAATATTTAAAAAAATGAGGGAAATGACATGTGATTCGCATATGAAAGTTTTTTGGTTAGATGTTCCCATTATACCCTCCTGGTGGTTATCTAATTTCCAACTATTTACCAAAATGTTATCGTGTGAATCTCAGCCACAAATCACAATGATCGTGTGTCCCAGATTCCTTCCTAGAGTTTGTAGGGTTTGGATCCTTTCTATTGTAACATCTATATATACTAGGTTAGAAACTCGTGTATTACACGAGCTGAACAATAAAAATGACACAAATCACAAATTTGTAAGTATTTCTCATGACTAAAAATAAAAGTCGTGTATTACACAGATTTCCCTGATTTTTTGCATTTTCATGAGATGCAGATGGTGGAAAAGGAAATGGTTTCATTTTTGAGAGATGTGATTTTGAAATGTTTTTGCGAAAATTTTGGTTTGAGCTTACAAATGGTATTCTTTTGATTTTTCTTTGATTTTATTCATGATTTTGCTATGAATGAGTTTCTTTCTTGAATAACAAATTCAGACCTAAAATCATGAAAGAGAGAGGAGTCTCTGACCTCCTTATTTAAGCAGGAAAAAAATGAAGTAGCTAATAAAAGGACATGTGACACATGAGATAGTGATTTATTAAAATAAAAATATATTATACACCGTTAGTGAAAATGATCCACCACCCTCTGTTTGAATGTGTTCAAAAATCCGGATGAAGCCTCCAACGCGTACGTTTGCCACATCACCCGTTCGTATCCATCCGCTTCACAGCGGTGGAATTATATTAAATTTATCCACAAGTTCCGGTACTCTATTTATTATATAATTAACTGTTTAAAGTATATGTTTTAATAACCGAGTTCTAATCAACATTTTGATATTGAAAAATCCTTTTAAGATTCATTATGCTTGATATTGTTCCAAATGCAAGAGTATTTTCTTCAAAGAGCAAGTATCTTTCATAACATTAATTAATGTACATAAGTCTCGGTCCACTGTGTGTAACACACACAGAGATAGGTGGATAGAGAGAGACGGGTGTTTGTTGGTTTGGGTTAATGACTCTGCTTGTCTTTTTTGCAACCCCACCCCACCCCATCCCCCCCCTCTCTCTAACCCCTTTATTTATCATCTCTATCTCCCCCTTCCCTTCTCACCATTTTCACATCCATTCATTCTGTAAATCACACTCTCTTGAAAAGAAAGAGAAGCTATTTCTTTTGAGGGGAATGTTGTTTGGCTCGAGGTCATTAGAAACCATGGATCTTTATCTCTTGCACTCACTCTCTCTCTATATGTAAAAGTATATATATATATAGATGTTTGTATATATGATGCTATAATCAAATCAATTGATCAACAGATCGGTTATCCATGGTCTTTGTTGATTAATGAGTTTTGGATTAATCATTCCTTGTGTTAAAGAGATAATCTTGATCATCGGATCTGGTGTACTCGGACCAGGCTTCATTCCCCCCAATTGATTCTTCGATTCTTCACAAACTTGCAATCTTTCTTTCATAACAAAGATCCGATCTTTGAGGTGGGTATATCTTTTTTTTCTTAATCCCAACATTTATTTTTGCTTTTTGTGTGATTTTTAGGTGGAAATTTTTGACCTACTTTTAACACTGAAAAACCCAGAAAACTTTAGAGATATTTCAAATCATTACTAGTCTATTAGATCCGAAGAAGAAGTAGTTGATCTAAACAGTTTGTGTTTGAGTTTGAGTTTGTTATTTGTTTTTGGCATCATGATGGCTTCAACTTCAAGATTCTTTGTCTGTCTGTTTCTGTTATTTCTACTTTTACACTTATTGATGCATATATTTGACTTTAACATTCAACCCCATCATCATTACCTTATGATTGACATAATGATGAAGCCCTTTTTCAAATCTAGGGTTTTCTGGGGATTTAGATTTGTAAACTCTCAGATCTAACTTATTATAAAGAAAATCCAACAGAAGATGGACATTCCCTTTATCTTTTTTTCTTTCTCTCTTTATTTATTTATTTATTGCATTTTCTTTATTAATTCAATGCTAGATAGCTAGATAGATCTTCAATATTTATATGGCTGATGGGCTAAACAAACATACAAATGTTTGGACCATAATCTTGAAATCCCTTACATGGGTTACAAAGAATTGGCTCAAACCATATTAAAATTGTTTAGAAAGTTGCAAAGATTGAGTTTTTCAGTCAATTCATGTGTTTCGTGTAATTAGTAGATATAAGTGTATTATTTGAATAAGTTAATGAAGAATGTGCATGAGTGGATGGAAAACACAAGGCAGTAGACATGGTGGTGAACAGGCAGTAGCTGTGTCTTGAAGAAATGTAAAAGGAGTTGTCATTTACTAGACCAGTAGTAGCCCTAGTTGATAGATGTGAAAATGATGCAAACTTTTCTTTTCTCGTAAAAATGTTTCACTTGTTATGAACCCTAGAATTTGGCATCACCAGTGTAGTCTTTCTGATTGATTTGATTGGCTTAATTTGTCTGTATTTTACTCTATTCATCAACAGTTTCTTGATAAAAAAACTGTTCTTGATTCTTGATTTACTCATAACCCATTATGATCTTGAAAACCCTAGCAGTATTTATTGATTTATTTATATAATATATATATTTATAAACATATAAAAATATAATTTCTGTTCTTCAAAAACAAGAAGTGAAAGAGAGCTGTCAAGTACCCTCATCTGTGAGTCAGTGTACAGGAGCTTGTAATGTCAATGTGTCATGAATTCTGCTGTGGGTCTGTCATCATTTTTATATCATTTACTTGTACTATCATTTAATTTTTTTTATTTAGCGAAAAAAGAAAGTGTACATGTTATACATAAGGTACAAGTAGTCTTTGCTTTTATTTTGCATTGACTCTCTTGCGCAGAGTGTAGTCAACATCTGGCATCTAAGGGCTATGGATTCCGTTTATAAACCTGGCTACTCATCTTTAATTGATTGAACGATCATGTTTCTTTTTTTCGGTATTTCTTTTATTTTTATTAAAATCATCAAAAACTGCATCGTTGTAATTTATGTATTTAAAATTAAAAGGGAAGATTTTTTCCTTACTTTATAGAAGTGGATATAATAATGGGAATTCTAACGATACATGAAATATTTTCATTCGTACACGTCGCAATCCTATACGCTGCGTATAGGGCAATACGCAACGTGTAGGGTTTAAGTCTTCTAACAAGGAATGCCACGTGTCATTTTTTGCTGATGGCTGAGACCCATACGTGACGTATTGCTCTATACGCAGTGTATAGGTCACGGGTAATATTTTTAACTCAAAACTTGACAGATTTTGAGTTATAAAGACACTATACATAGCGTATAGGGCTATACGCCACGTATATAATTTTTTTTAATTCTATATTACATTTATCTTTTTTAATTTATATAACTTTGTCTTTATATAAATTTTATCTTTTTTTAACTTATATAATTTTTATCTTTTTTAACATTTTTTTTATATTTTTACATTTATAATTTAGCATTTCAACCAAACAACCAAATTAAACATTACAACCAAACAAATAACCAAACATTACATATATTTACATCAAAACATTAAGTATATTAAATCAGAATGTTTTTACATACATAAGAAAAGAAACAACTAAATACAAATAAAGACAACTACGCCTGACCCGCGCCGGCCTAATCCTTACCGGCACCGCCCTGATCTTGACCCCGGTCGCTCGGATACTGACATGGCGATGGTAGTGGTGGTGGCTCGATACCGACGGCTCGTGACAGATCCACGAGGCGATCAACCGCCCACATCATCAGGTCCTACATCCGGTTGCTATGACGAGCCTGTCGCCGTGAGTCAGCAACTAGTCTATCAAGCAAGGACTGGGTGGCCCTGTCCAGCCTAACAGGTCGACGTACGTGACGGGGATGCTGTGGCGGCCGGTCGTGGACAGGCTCGACGTACGACAGGTCCTGCATCGCCACACCATGTAGCGGGTCAGGCATATCCGGCTCCGCCTGTCCCAGCATCTGCGGCAACGACTGCGGGACTAAAACCTGGTCCCGGTCGGCCCCTATAAAGGGAAGGCCGAGCCCTGCGAATCGACGTGTGATGCGCATGCCGTTCGTCATGCGGCGATCTAATCGGACATGTGGGATGGGCTCAGCCATCTGATGCAAGTGATCATGCCACGGGGCAAGAACACACATCAGCTGTGTGATGAAAGCACCGTCATATAACAACCCGTGCTTCTGCCTGTGAAAGGAAGACGCAAAGTACAGCGCCAGGCATGTGGCTAGGGCGCACAATCTGCCGGTAAGCAAGCAGAAGAGAAAGAACAAGTCTCTCTGTGTGCACCAATCACGGCTTTTTCGACGCGGTGCAATAAACATCAAAATAAGCCGGTGTAAATATCTGTAGAGGGGGTCTCTAATCCCCGAGACCCTCCCCTTGGTCTTCAACCATGGGGCATCAGAAATAAGACCCCAAAATACAAGGAGCTCCTCAAAGTCCACCTCGGTCACAACCTCGGTGTAAAGTGGTGTGACCGCCTCGGGCTCATGGTTGAAGCCCGTCGTGACTACCCAATCGCGGGGCATCATACTGTGAAGCTGGCCGAACATAGGAGAGGAGATCTGCTTCGGCTCCTCTGGCAGCTCCTGCTCGTCGATCTGGGCCTCAGGCACCGGTGCCGCCGGCTCTATGAAGGTGAACGTCGAAAGAAACTCGATGACCACCTCTCTGAACGTCTCGGTGAAGCTAAGATTAAATAAACGATCCCATGGCGTGTCTTCGCCGATAATAGTCCTGGCACGCACGTCCTCGCCGACCTCGAGTAGAAGCTGCTAATCCACCGCCGTCCCCGGGCCCATTGTCACCTGCCATAACTTCTAGCACCGACTAAACGCGTCTGGGGCGAGCGGGAAGTCAAGAAAAGGGTAGTGAGCAAGATCGTGCACATCCGCCTCCTCCATATGAATATCGTCTTCGTGATCCGAATCCGACAAACCTAAAAAAAATTTGAGCAAGATCGTCCACCGCCACCTGCATAGGTACTTGGAAGTGTACGGAAATATTTTATCACACGCTTTCATAAGAGCTTTGTCCCTGTCTGTTATTATCACACGCGGCTGCATACACTTTTGCAACATACCTTTGATTTTCAGTAGCACGCATACGAAGTTTTCCTCCCGTTCTTTGGATATAAATGCATGAGCGACGTAAAACGACTGGTGTCTGAAGGTCACACCGACAACTTGGACAAATGGAAGTCTATACATGTTTGTTTTGTACGTCGCGTCGATCATCAACACGTGCGGGAATGCACGCCACATCTCGTAAGATTTCGGATGAACAAAGAATACCTCATGCACGGCATTTGTGGCGGAATCCTCCTGAGTATAGTAGACGTACTCTTTAGAAGAAAGCAGCTGCTCCAGAACCTGCATTGGAGTTTCACCGACTCTCGTTTCATTTTTTATCTTTTGTATCGCATTATAAATGTCTTTTTTAATACACCTACTATATGGGTTTTGTTCCCTTATGGTTGCCAGAATGTTACATGGCAACATGTTTTGCGAATACAGCTTCGCCACCAAAAGGTGTTCCGACTGATGTTGAGTAGGATCGTGGTTATGACTGCCATCCATCACCGTTAACTTCCAATCACCGGTATTTTTTTCATAATCTCCTTCCAATTTAAAAGGACAACCTATTTTCTTGCTACCGGCACGTCTAACAATGGGTGTAGACTTAGGTTAGCCGTGATGGTCACACACAAGCCATACCTTAATAACCATTGCCGACGGGTCGTCTCACAATTGCCGGGTAATAATGACGTAACCATTCTCACGTCCTCTGCGGACAGCCCAATACACCAACTGTTCACGAGACTGAAAATTCTGCAACAACGGTACGGTTAAAGTTAAGAAATAGCAAACTATATGTAAGTATATATATGCAGGAATGTTATACCTGGTCAGTTTTATACGACACGGTTGAATTGGTTGTTCCTCGTTTTCGGACTCGTTAGTCGGTTGTGTTGGGTAAGAGACTTCACCATATACGAAGTCGTCGGTGTGTTGTGTCGGGTAAGAAACTTCACCGTATACGAAGTCGTCGGTGTGTTGTGTCAGGTAAAAGACTTCACCGTATACGAAGTCATCAGTGTGTTGTTTAGGGTAAGAGGGTTCACCGTATACGAAATCGATAGTGGGTTGTATAAGGTAAGAGGGTTCACCGTATACAAACTCGGGATTGCTTAGTGGCTCGTTCAAATCTGGAAGTTTTACCCGGTGATTAGAATAAACGTCGGGCGAGACCTCCTCCTAGTCACACCTTGAACGCCAGAACTTTGCGGGTTGTCACATTAGAATATACCTGAAAACCGTAGTTACCATCCCACCACCAAGACATGGCTATACTTTTTTGAGGAAATTGTTTGAAACGATACGTTCAAATGAGAAACCCCATGGTTATATACAAAATTTTTTGGACCTATACGCATCGTATAGGCCTATACGATGCAGTTTAGGATACGATGCGTATAGGGGCTAAAATGACCATGTCATATAGGGCCATACGATGCGTATAGGGGCTGAAATGACCATGTGTACTAGTGGTGTTCTTCGGTTTTTTTAATCGGGTTTCGGGTTTTTTGTTATAAGAATCCTACCCGTTTACCGACCCAAATAAGATTCGGGTTAATCAGTTTCGGGTTATTCGGTTTCTGGTTTAGTCGGGTCGGATTAATCGGTATTCGGGTTTCTAAGTACAAGTTGCAAAGCATAATATTTATTAAATAATAAGAACAAAATGTCAAATAAAAACACCGCAATATGATTTTTCATTCAAACTAACGCACTAAACACATATATTAACTAAAAAACACTAAATAATATAAGCATAAACCAAACCGTATAAACCAATTGTATAAATTAAAAAAAAAATCAAATCGTATCAACCAATAAAATGTTCACTCTTCTAATTGCCACCTTCATACCCGCTCTTTCGTTTCCAATCATATATTAAAAAAATTCAAATAAAATAACCATTAAAAATGGTTACATGTATATTGAGCTAAGTTTACAAATAAATATTAATAATAAAACTACCTCTTTATTATTATTCGGGTTAACCCGATTAACATTTTTTTAACCCAACTACAAACAGAATACTACCTTCGGGTTCAGGTTTCATTTTAAACGGGTTCGGGTTGTTCGGGTTTCATCTTAATCGGGTTCGAATTGATTCGGGTCGATTTCGGTATTCGGTATTCATTGTGCAATTAGTCAGGTTATTGTGTAATACAAGTTATTGTGTAATAGAAGTTCATTGTGTAATACCACGCATGGTCATTTTATAATATCTGGTCATTGTGTAATTAGTCAGATCATTGTGTAATACAAGTTCATTGTGTAATTAGTCAGGTCATTGTGTAATACAAGTTCATTGTATAATTAGTCAGGTCATTGTGTAATACAAGTTCATTGTGTAATACAAGTTAATGGTGTAATACAATTTCATTATGTGATACAAGTTAATTGTGTAATACAACTTCAATGTGTAATACAAGTTCATTGTGTAATATAACTTCAATGTGTAATACAAGTTCATTGTGTAATACAACTTCAATGTGTAATACAAGTTCATTGTGTAATACAACTTCAATGTGTAATACAAGTTCATTGTGTAATACTGAATGACCATTCATTGTGTAATTAGTCAGGTCAATGTGTAATACAATTTCATTGTGTAATACAAGTTTATTGTGTAATACAAATTCATTATGTAATACAAGTTCATTATGTAATACAAGTTCATTGTGTTATATGTATTTATCATTATGTTTTACGTTTTCCAGCTAATTGTGTAATTAGTCAGGTCATTATGTAATACAAATTCATTGTGTCATACCATGGCTGGTCATTGTATAATATCTGGTCATTGTGTAATTAGTCAGGTCATTGTGTAATACAAGTTCATTGTGTAATTAGTCAGGTGTTGTGTGATACAAGTTAATTGTGTAATACAATTTTATTGTGTAATACAATTTTATTGTGTAATACAAGTTAATTGTGTAATACAATTTTATTGTGTAATACAATTTTATTGTGTAATACAAGTTAATTGTGTAATACAACTTCAATGTGTAATACAAGTTCATTGTGTAATACACAATGACCATTATGCCCTCCCTTTAAAAACAATAAAAGGACACATGTCAAACCCATAATCCTTCTTACCCTTCTTATTTTTAAAACTCTTTTTACTATAACCTAGCCCTATATATATATATATATACTAAATAATAAATAAAGTTTTCTTAATGTCACGTGTCGCCTCCATATTTATTCTTATAAATTTTTTCCCATCTCTCTCTCTTATTAAATACACTTCCATATTTTCAATAATAATATAAATTTAAACAAATTATTAATCTATACTATATAATATATAAAGGTTTTGTATGCCACGTGTCGCCACCATATTTAATCCCATCATTCTTTTCCCGCATCTCTCTCTTATTAAATGCACTCGTATCTTTTAATAAATTACTAATTATAGTAATAAAACACATTATTTTAAATTATCCTTTATTATAAAAAAAACTTTGAAATCTAATTATGTAATTTTTATTTTCAATCAAACAGTAAATGAAAATCAAATTACATTAAATAGTAATTGACGTATTTCGAAACCCAATTATATATTATCTTTTACATATTTTGAATTTTGTTTTATATCCTTAGTATACACTAATATATTTTTACACCTATAAAATACGTAAATAAAATTTGAGAAATTTATTTATTGATATTTTTCACCCGTGTGTATTACACGGGGTCTAAGCTAGTTGTACTAATAAAACACATTTATTTTACATTATCTCATATTATAAGAAACTTTGAAATGTAATTATCTAGCTTATGTTTTTCATCAAATAGTAATTAAAAGTCAAATTACATTGAATAGCATTTAATGTATTTTTGAAAGTCAATTATATATTATTTTTTACATATTTTTTTATTTTATTTTTTATTGTTAGTATATGTAATATATTTTTCCACCTATAAGATATATATATATATATATATATATATATATATATATATATATATATAAAGATTTAAGAATTTTATGTATTGATATTTGTTCACCCTGTGTAGTACACAGGTTCTAAGCTAGTACTATATAATAAATAAAGGTTTTTTCATGGCACGTGTCGCCTCCATATTCATTCTCATCATTTTTTTTTCGTCTCTCTCTCTTATTAAATACACCTCTATCTTTTAATAATAATATATTTTAAAAGAAAATACTAATTATACTTATAAAACATATTTATTTTAAATTAACTCTTATTATAAGAAACTTTGAAATCTAATTATATAAGTTTTATTTTCAATCAAATAGTAAATGAAATTCAAATTACATTAAATAGTAATTAACGTATTTTCGAAACCCAATTATATATTAACTTTTACATATTTTGAATTTTGTTTTCTATTCTTAGTATATGTAATGTATTTTTACACATGTAAAATATATATATAAAGATTTAATAATTTTATGTATTGATATTTTTCGTCCCGTGTGTAGATACGGGTTCTAAGCTAGTATATATATATAGAGGGAGGATCCCCGAAGAAGGGGATTTTGCCTAAATAGACTAAAAGGTAATCTTGGCTATCAAATTTGATGATCAAAGGTTGAAATCAAAGTGTAGGAAAAAAGAGAGGTAGAAGGTTATTTAAGTAATAGTCACTTTTGTTGACTTTTTTCAAGTTTCCTCACATTTTTTAAATGTCCATAACTTTTTCATACGACATTATTTTTTTTTAAATTACATCATAAAATCGAGCATTTTTTTCTTTTTAATTTGAGTATAATGTTGTTATATAAAAAATGACGAGTTAAAAATTTTTAAAAACTTGTGCTGTATTTTCTATATTATATTGTTGTGCTGAATTTCAATGTTGTATTTTCAGTGTTTAATTTTTGTGCTGATTTTATGTCTTATAATTTCAGTGTTGACTTTTTATGTTGTATTTTCAGTGTTGTATTTTATGTGCTGTATTTTCAGTCCTGATTTCTATCCTATATTTTCAGTGCTGACTTTTTGTGTTGTATTTTTAGTGCTATATTTTATGTGCGGTATATTTTGTAGTAATATTTGTGGTTTTAATTGTGCTGTATTTTATGTGTTAGATTGACCTTGTTTTTATTTGTGTTTTAACATGTGCTGTATTTTTATGTACAAAACATGTACTATATTTTATAGGTCCATTCAACTTATAAAATAAGAAATCCAAAAGTGGAAGCTTAATACCTTTTTTCATTTGTATAAAACATGTACTGTATTAGCACAATAGAAAATAAACACAATAGCAATTTAGCACTTTGCTGTTTAAAAGAATTAATTTCAAAGTTGAACACTTCACTTCATTCACGGCTTCTATCTCACCAATTCAACATATACATTGCCTACCATGGTAAATTAGTTATATTGCATGGTTAGTGGGTCTTTAAATTCCAAAACAAATTAACTTCAAGCACAAAAAAGAAGACTATTTTTTTCGGTTTTGTAGGTCCCGAGAGCCTTGTCGCGGAACGGAAAAACAACGATCTGTCCGTCGATTCGTGTGGGAACAGTGAGGAACGAGACAGAGAAAAACACGAGCATAAAGAAGAGAATCAACACAAAAACGATACGTAATCCATAACAACGAAGTCATCTCACATTACATACCGAAGAAGTACAAATCTCTCGTTTACGCTCACGGTCCGGAGGCGGGAGAGCTCATCCCGCCCGGACACCTCTCAACCTTGTTCCAGAAGTTCCACTTACAAATGAGACCATCATCTCAATTTATAGGGGCTGAAACAATACCTGCGTACTTAGCTAAGTACGTAGGTCATTGGTCATGCGTACTTGATAAGTACGCAGGGCAAAAGCCTTATGTACTTACTAAGTACGCGGGACCAATCTGGTGTACAAGCTAACTACGCAGGAACACCATCCTGCGTACTAGCTAAGTACACCGATACATAGAATTTTATATATAGTTACTAAAACATGCTTCTATAGACTCCCTCTTAACTATAACATCAAATTTTATCTATCACTAACACTGATAATCATCAGTTTACAAAGAATGTCCTAACAGACTCCCTCTAAACTAATGATATCACGTGTCTTCTGGCGAAACTTGATCTTCTGGCATTCCACATGAGATCTTCAAACTTCAGTCTTCAGTTGCCGAGTGATCTGACAAACCCGACTCCTTCTTAACTGTAGCTTTCATTGTAGACCAAACCAAGTGCTTCAATAAGAACCAACTAACCCAACACAAGTCATTGTAGTTCATCCTCTCAGCAGTAGCAACCTCCACCCTGACTTAGAATTCCTCCAAATCAGCTGGCATATGATAGAGAGTTTGAATTTCCAATAACCTGCATCAAACCAATCATCTCTCATAGGAATTCCAGTAAGATAAACTTCAGTTTTCAAACCAGATGTGTCCAACTCTATCCTGTATCTTCACGAGTCAACCAAACTCCCAAAGATGTTCATTTCCAATTTCCCCTTTCAATGTAAGCTCCATCTGACTAAACCAGAAACAAAGGAATGTTTCCTATCCCGTCGACCACTGATAAAGGTTCCATCTTCAACTAATAATCTAACGAAGATCCAGCTTCATCTTGAAAACACTCAATAGAATCTAACACAAAATCATGCTCGGCGGTGATCATCCTAAATCCAAAGTCCAACATTCTTCAATTAGATCTTCATTCCTGGTTAACATCTCCTAATCGATAACATTCACCACGGTGAAGTCCCATAACTAAGTTGTCTATCTGGATTCCGCCCGGATCCCAAATGAGAAATCCAATCATAACTAAATCACATCAAATCTTGGACACAGGTTTGACCAAAGAGCATGAAAAAATATAGTTTACACGAGAAATCATAGTTGAGATCCATGTTACGATAACGTCCCATGAATACTCCTTAGATTTTATCCCCCTCATTTCTCTGTAAACTATGACCAGCTTCATCACCGTTTCACCCAATTCCTCAAAAACCACAACTAGTCAAATCTAGGATTTTTATTCTTTTTATTCCTTTGCAAAGATCCAAAACAGCAAAACCATGGGTTCAAGTTGTTACAGTATTCATCCCCTATTAGAGAAATATCATAGATACTCGTAGCCTACATATTCACGTTTGAATACCTAAACAATATGATTCTTTTTGCAAAGACCCAAAGCAGCAACATCTTCACAAATAAAACGAGACATTTAGCCGATGACGACCTAGTTGCTCAACTTGATTCAGCATTTATTCCCTATTAAAGAAGTATCCCGGATACTCGTAGCCTACATTTTCAGGTTTGAACACCTCACCAATATATAACAATTGGTATCATCCAACAAAAACTCGTCCTTGTTTCGCCAAGCCACATCAAATACAAAATTCGGTCCCGAAAAACCAAAACTGCTATCTTCTCAAAAATGGCCCGAAACAAGCGTACAAACAATCCGTCAAAATTTTGGTCAAGAAAAGTTTTCCCGCAAAAAAACTTTTTTTTAATCCCAAATGACTAGTAAATACGCAGGGCAGACTACTCCTGCGTACATGCTAAGTTCGCAGAGCCAAATGCTCATGCGTACTTAGTAAGTACGCAGGTCAGATGTTCATGCGTACATGGTGTACAGACCTTGCGTACTTAGTAAGTTCGTAGAGCAAATGCTCTTGCGTACTTAGTAAGTACGCAGTAGTTGTTCCTGCGTACTTACGCAACAACACAACAACGTACATGTCTGATTTTGAGGAGAATGCTCGAAAAGTGTTGGATCTGAGAAATTGATGCTTCCAAAAGCTTAGAAATCATCTTCTAACAAACCCTCAGCCTTCCAAACACCAAATGAAGCGATAACGAACTCGAATTTAAGGATTTTGGTCTGAAAAAGTTACGACCCGTATGAACTCAGATCTGCTCAAAAGCATAAAAACTCGAATCTGGAACACAAATCAACGAACACCGAGGTTCTGATACCAGTTGTAGGTCCCCGCAACCTCGTCGCACAACGGAAAAATAAAGATCTGTCCATCGATTAGTGTGGGAACAATGAAGAACAAATAGAGAAAAACACAAATAAAAGACAGTAGAATGAAACGATACGTAAGGTCATCTCACATTACATACCGAAGAAGTACACATCTCTCGTCTATGCTCAAGGTCTAGGGGCGGGAGAGCTCATCCCGCCCGGACACCTCTCAACCCTGTTTCTGAAGTTCCACTTACAAATGAGGCCATCATCTCAATTTATAGGGGTTGAAACAATACCTGCGTACTTAGCTAAGTACGCAGGTCATTGGTCATGCGTACTTGATAAGTAAGCAGGGCAGAAGCCTTGCGTACTTACTAAGTACGCGGGACCAATCTGGTGTACAATCTAAGTACGCAGGAACACCCACCTACGTACTAGCTAAGTATACCGATACATAGAATTTTATCTATAGTTACTAAAACATGCTTCTACAGGTTTATGAAAATCTAGACAACTACTAGCATGGTATAAACAGTAGGCCAATAGGGAATGAAAAAACCACAGTTAACATGAAATTAATTGATAAATTAAGAAATTATGAGATAAATATATATAAAAGAAAAATCTACAGTAGCACAAAACTAAAACATATGATGACCCATTCAAGTGGATCATTACTGAACAAATACAATTGTTAACTTTGAATGGTGATAACAGTACTCACTGAGGCAAATGCATAAGCGAATTGCTTACTGAAGAAGTTCTGGACATCAATTGAGGTTGAATTCCCCGCCGAGCCACCCATGTATCTCTAGGTACGATTGCCATTAGATATACTCTCTGCAGACCAACAAAAAGAATTGAAAATTTCACAATATATTTAAAAATAAAAAAAAACTTGAGCCTGTGAACAAGAACAAAACTTAGCACCCTTCATGAAATTACTAAACTGAATAAAATAAGAATTCATTACATCCATTCATATATGATATACCTACTCTGTACATTCAATTTTTTTAACCCAATTTAGATTATTTAGGTGTATATTCATCATGCATTTAAATTGGGAGCATAGTGGGTTACATTCAAAATTAGGTAGTGATGGAAAGATTTCTAGTTTAAAATGGGGTTCTGCTTTTGTCTAGCAAATTATTAAATTGATTCTGTATAATAATCTTCCAAATTAAACTTTCAAAAATAAGAAAATGATTCGAGCAATTTCAACTTTATGTCTTAGAATTTTGAGTTTAATTTGCAATTTCATTAGCGCCAACTACTTGATCTCCACTTTATATAGCAACTATTCGAACAAGATCAACGACAAGTTTTATGTAGAACTTCAGTATCAAATTAAGCTTCAAAATAGCAAAGCAGCACATAAGAAATGGTTCTAATTTCAACCCAACTTCTAAGCATTACCTTTAATTGAGATTCTGGAGGAACCAAATGGGAATTTCGGTTGTCAATATCGATCGCTTGTTCCAAAGTTGCTTTTATGTGGAATCGTTTGATCGAGGTCGATGAAGATGAAATCCACAATTTCAAAGAAGGAAATAAATCAGAGGTGTGCGTTGCTGGTACGTAACGGAGAAGAAGATGACGACGAAAGTATGTTGCTGGTGATGATGACGTTAATTGAAGAAGAAGGATGAAGTAAGGGAATTAGGTTTTGTTTTTGCTGATTTGTGAAACAAGATGAGATGAAAATGGACTTAATTATATGTTCCAAACATACCCTTCTCTCTAAAAAGATATAACTGCCACATGTCATTTTTTTATTCCCTCTTAGGCTATTTAGGGAAAATCCTCTTATTATTTGATTATATATATATATATATATATATATAAATATATATATATATGTGTGTGTGTGTGTGGGGTGGGGGGTTCACTCTAATCAAAGCCGTTTTTGGAAGTTAACCGTCATATTATCAATAATCATCAACGAAAGACTGACATGAGCGGTCCATCGGGGGAACGGTATTTCTTTTTGGTTAGACTGCTGGTCTGGATCGAGTCCTCTTCACGAACGGCTTCCAAACATTTTCGCATTGGAAGCTTCAAAAGAATGCAAAGTGGAAGATCGATATAAGCAACATGATAATATATCATGGTCTTGGAACTTGAAAAGAGACCCATCAAGTGATGAGGAGCTAAGAGAACTACAACAATGTATTGACATCCTGATGCAGACTACTATTATCGAAGACAAAGATAGATGGGAATGGAAGGGAGATAGCTCATGATTATTTTGGGTGCATCAACTTAGGTTACAAATCACGAAAGCTAGAACATATCAACCCAACTGTGTACACAAGTAGAACAAGTGGATCCCATTAAAGATAAATTGTTTCGTGTGGAGAGTAACAATGAATCGGATTCCATCCAAGGAAGCATTAGCGAAAAGAGGGGTAAATATGGCCTCTACTCTACGTTGCAACCGTGGGATTTTTGACGATTAATGTAGACCATCTATTGGTTTCTTGTGACGACACCAAATCCATTTGCATACAACTACTAGGTTGGGGTAAGATATCAACCTTACCCCCATGCGGTTCGATTATGGAGGTACTAACAGCTCCCAATCAACTCTTGATATCTTAAAAGTTAAAGAAGGTGATACATGACATAATTCTGACTATCTGCAGTTCAATATGGAGGGCGAGAAATGATAAAGTGTTCAACAATAAACTAGTATCGATATACAAACAAGTAGAGGACGTTAAGGAGTTATCATTCATATGGATCAAGAACACAGGGAAATCCATATCTCTAGATTGGGATAACAAGTGTAACTTCAACTTCAACGTGTAAGGAGTAATGTTTCTTCGTTATAGTTGTGCTCTCGTATCTTGCTAGAAGCATTTTTTTTATAATAACAATTTAATTCCCGTGTCATTGAAAAAAAAAATTAGTGAATACATTACAGTTTACAGTGGTTTCATAGATAGTGTATTCATCGTTGAAAACATGTAATCCTAAGTGAATAAATTGGTTCCTAATGATTCCTATCTATTTTGTGGTTATCATTTAAACCCATCCTTATATACATAAGGCACAACCATTCTAAAATAGTATAAAGGTCATAGAAAGTATGAGAAGACATCAAGAGGCAACAATGTACATGCATAGGGTTTAGGGGTGTGGGGTATTTGTATCCATTTAATTACATGTGTTTTTTGCAGTAATGTACATGAGTTGGACGTACCAATATAATAGATTATGTGCACAATTGTAATAAGGGAATGATACTTGCGTAATCGAAACTCATTATAATAGTGAATCCGACATGAAAGTTGGACGCACCATAGTAACTAACACTACATGAGAAATTCAACATTACTGAAAACAAATCAGACCTGAAAAATTAGACACATCATTGTAATAGTTAGATGCATCAATATAAATGACCGATGTAATAGGTTTAGACACATAGTTGTAATTAGGGGTGGGCAAATAAACAGGTTCGATTTTTCAAACCGGTTAAGGGCAAACCGGTTTCAACCCGTTCTAAACCGTCAGTTTCTAACAGGGTTGAGGGTTTCTGAGTCTAACTGGTTTAACCCGAACCGGTTTAGTCGCAAGGGAAAAAAATAGCCGTTGGAACCATTTTGAGCCGTTTTTTTGGACCATTTTTCACCCATAAAACACTATAAATAGGTGGGGGTGTTTTGGTTTAATCACATATCTCTCTACACTCTCTAATATCTAAAAACGCTATCAAACGCTCTCTAAACTCTTGTTTTCCAATTTCTAATTTTATTTTGTAATGTTTTGTAATTTTCGAACTTCCCGAAGTTGAATAAACGTTGAACTTTATGTTTTATAATTGTTATATATTTTTTTATAAATTATTCAAATTTTATTGATTTAAAAAAAACTGGTTTAACTGGTTTAAGAACCAAACCGATCTTAACCCGGCCCGATCCGGTTTGATAGGGTTGGGGATTTCAGGTGTGTAAACCGGTTTAACCCGAACCAGTTTGGAGGCAAACCGGTTTTAACCAAACGTTGACCAAATCGGTCCGGTTCGGTTTGAACCGGTTTAGTTTAAAAAAAACCGGTTTGTGCACCTCAGTTGTAATCACAACAAATAAGACATCTTAAATATATAAAATTATTTGATATTAAATTGATGTACCTAAATTTAAATGAAAAATCAAAGTTAAGAACTGTATTTCGTCTTTTACGCTTCAAAGAAGACTTAACTTACACCACGTTAATATGAACCATTAAATCAATTTAATAAATAACAAACTGTTTACTATACTTTCTATATATACTGCTTGGAATTAGATTACCAAGACATGCATCACGTGGTACAGGGAAATAGTAGCAAAGTTGTGTCTCAGCCTATCAGGTGTTTCTTCTGTTGATGGAATGGCTGGCCGAATCTTGAAGTAAGAAGGCCCGTTTGATGATAAGTGGGCTTCAAATTTCCACCATAACCCATTTCTTAAAGAACAAAAGCAAAAATAAATTCCTGAATAATAAAAATAATAAAGGTATTTTTAACCATTTGAGTCTCAGAGGTGTTTTGATCATTTTCGGAAAAAATTAACTGTTAAGTTTAACGACTTTAGCAATCTTGACTCAAATGAAGTCAAAAATGAAAAGCCAGAGTGTAAATCGAGGTTTTGAAATATAAGGGACTCATATGTTTAAAATGAACAAACGTCAGAGACAAATAATAATTTTTTTTTGTAAGACAAATTTCTTTATTACTGTGGGAGTGGGACTTGAACCCATAATCTACTCAAACCTTGGTGACGGTGTTCCTAGAGGATTTTCCTCTACCATTGGGCCACCAACGCCAATGGCAAATAATAATTTATTAATTGATGAAATTAGGGGTTGATTGTAAGGAAAAGAGAGTCGGGAAAACCAAAAATTAGATGCACAGAAAAATAACACCTAACATAATAGTTAGTGATTTACAACAACAGCAGCAGCAACGACTTATGCTTGACAAAATCAACTAACTAAATAAGTGGTCTAAAATGGTTTCGATTGTGTCCACCTATGGATCGTTAGCCGTTAGTATGCAAACTAAATAAGTGGTCTAAAATGGTTTCAATTGTGTCCACCTATGGATCGTTAGTCGTTAGTATGCAAACAAGTGGATCAGGTTTTTCCTCTTGTTGATGATTTGATGAGAAAAAAAAATCACTCACAAATTAAATTAATTATTTTTTTCCTAAAAAAGAGTTGTTATCTTTGAAAAAAAACGTTTTACATTAAAAAAGTTTTAATATTTAAATGTTATTCTTTTATAATTGTTTTCATCTTTATAAAACGTTAAAAAAAAGATAGAATATTATATATCTCATAAAATACGTGGACTTTTATTTATTTATATATTTAACTTAATTTTATATTTGTATTTTTCTTTTTAGTAAAATGAATTTAAAAATATAAAATGTTATATATTTATACTAAGTTTCTTGTCTTTTATTTAATTTTGTATTTTTAAAAGATAAATATAAATCAATTTTTAAAGAGAAATATAAACAATAAAAAATATATAAATAAAAAATAATAATGTGGATACATTAAAAGAAACAAGTATAAATAAAAAATAGAAATCTATTTAAAAAGTAACTTAATAAAAAAATTGATTTGATTGTTGTCTGATTAGAGGTGGTAAATAAAGAACATGAGGGGGTAAAAAAATTGGTAAACGACTGAAAGATACATATTTCATATTTGATTGATTTGAGAGTAGAAGAGAGCAAACTTAATAAAAAATAATTTTCTATAGTATTTTAAGCATCACTTGGATAAAATATTGTGAGGAGATACAATCTAAATGATTCGGTGTAACATCAAAGCAAAACAAGGAACAAACTTACTAATATAAAAATTACATAAAACATTTAACTTGATAATGAACATTAAATTATGTTAAAAAAACAACTTTATGTGAAAACATATAAAAAAAATATAAGAACACGTATCATGTTTAAACCGGAACGCGTTCTTTTTTAACATAACAACAACTCTTTTTAGTAACAATAAAAGAAACGTATGGATTTACGACGGTTAAGTGTAGATAGAAAAGAGTATTACGCCTAACACGTTGCGGCGTAAACATGACCTAACACTGAAACAATAAAATCGTTGAAGAAAAACAAATGTATATTGGAAGAAAAATATAAAAAGACTAAAAGAAAAAAAACCAAAAAACTAAAAAGTGCCGGCCATGATATTCGAACTCGAGTAGGAGAGTTCACAACTCTGAGTAATTTGAAATTGGATGGGAGAGTTCACAACCCTGAGTACTAACCACTCCTACCGACACCAACTTTTGTAATTACATTTGTAAATATTATACCTAAACACTATAAAATCGGAGAAAGAAAAAAAAGGGAAAAAAACTTATGATATATTAGAAGGGAAATGAATAATTTGCCATAGTTCAAGGACATATAATGTAAATAAGGAAAATGACACTTAAAAGGTTTTGAAGAAATACATGTGAGAGAGATAATAAAAAATTATAACTCGACACCGACGTTGGTTTTTAAGGGAGAGTAAATAAAAAATCATATTTGAAGCAATGGAATCTCATGGAAAATACTATCCTAAATAGTTTACTTTATTCTCAGCATACGAAAATTATAAGAAAGCATCATTTTCATAGACTCACGTATTCACATCAGCTTCTTCATCTCTATAATTTAACTAAATATCATATTTTTTTAAAATTTATCTTTAAATTTGTTTTAACCTCTCACATCTCATTCTCTATTTCTATCTCTATCTCCCTCACAAACACTTATTTTATTATATTTTCTCTTTTCTACACACTCACAAAAAATATAGAGATTTATAAAAATAGATCTCTATACTTAGAGAATATCTATTTACTAAACTATAAAATTTGAAGATAGAGATCCTGATGCTGTTTCAAAATAGAAGAAAATTCTAAATAATAAAAATAGAGATTGATATAAAGATGCTGTTGTTCAAGGGCGAAGCTATGAAGGGGCCAGGGAGGGCCCCGGCTCCTGCCGTTTTTTCCGTTAGTAGTGTTAATTTTTTCGTTTTTGTCCGAAATTTTTTTTACGTATAAAGCCGGCCAATGCTTATTTTTTTCGGCCCCCGCTTCTTAGATTTTCAAGCTCCGCCACTGCTGATGTTAATGCTCTTATGTATCAAAGTTTTTTTTTTTTTGCCCAAGTCCCTTGTGTTTTTGTGCTTATCATCCACCTTGGGTTTTAATGCTTTGTTGCGACTTAACTCCCAAAGTTAACCCATGCTCAGTGTAACCTTTAGCAAAAGTTATAGTTTTTATGGAAGTTCTAAAATAGGTTTATCGTTTTGTTTAACTTCTGAAACCTTTTTGGTTTCCTCAACTTTGGGATGGCCGACAGTGGGTGTCCAATTCAAACAAGTGCATCAGCACTATTGTTTCTTCCTTAGGGTATCCGATATACCTCATGTGAGAGGGCGTGAGGGCGGGTGAGAGGCGTGAAACACCCCATGGCGGCGTGAAAGGGGTGTGAAGCCTTGGCGTGAGAATTCTCACGGGCGTTAATCTCTCTCTATATATATATCACACACACACGCACGGTACACTCACAGCACTCAATTAAATTTTATAAAAATAATTAATTCTCACACGGGTATACCCCTTCCCATGTGAAAGTGGTGTGAACATTGTTGGTGGTGAGGTGGCGCCACATGACGTGTACTTTTTTTTCACATCGGTGTCGCTCACATGGAGTATACCTTATACCCTTAGGCAAGGAGATATAGTTTATGGGAGTTTGTTTGGCAATGGATTTGAGCATTTAGCATCTTTTGAAGATCATTAGAAGACGTGGACCAAGGCTCAACAAGTAATTTGTTGGTGATCAAAACTTCTACGGTCTTAACAATTTTGCTAACAAGGTCATTTGTGTCAATGTGAGCACAAACGGATCTTGTTTTCAAAACTAACTATTTCTTTTTCAAGTATTTTAATTTTTCAATTTTATTTTGAAATTGTTCTTTGTTATCTTTTAGTTTGACCTTATATTTATATATTTTGTTATCTCTATCTTGCATCTCAACACTTGAAATACGTGATGAAATGCAGTAAGATTTTTATTTTTCTTTTTATAGTTTTGCACATTCATGGTACCATGGAGTATCAATTACCTCATTAATATCTGCCAGGAGTGCATATGCTACTCCTTTTTCTATCATGAAGCTTTAATTATAGACTTCACCGGTAGTGATGCTCTTTGCTGTGGAGTTGTAAGTTTGTACAGGAGTGGACTGGTGTTCATTTACATTTTCTAGTAAAGTGACCAAGCTTCTTACAGTTGTAGCACTTAGCCTTGGGCTTCTCAAAGCTATTCATAATCTTCTTCACAATTCCCTTGTGGTCATGGAATTTCCTTCAAGTTCTTATGAATCTTCTCATCCCGAGAGTCACAAGAGCAATCTGGTTCAAGATCTTAGCCTCCTCTAGATCATCTAGATTAAATCACTCAAGATTTTCTACGGCTGTGTTGATGAAATCTAAACTAGCACCGGATGTTGTGACAAAGGCTTGTTTCAACAGATATGTTGGGTTGTGGTGGTAGGGGTGTTGATGGTGTAAATATAGTAGTAGCATCAGCAGTTGGGATAGGGTCAGTTGAGAGAGATCTTTTGTGTTTCTGATTACAATGGTAATCACCTTCCATTGGCTAGTCAGAGATTTCATGAAATTACTGAGAAGGTCTTCGTTTTTGTATTCCCCGCACAAGTTTTCAGTTCACTTACAATCAGGTGAATCTCTAAAATTGTTGAGACACTGTTTCACCGTTGATATAAGTGAACACATATACTCTTGCAGAAGAATTTGACCTCTCTTGGTTGGCACATTAGGACTGTCTCACAGTTGTGTTACAGACTAGCAGTGAAATACACCTTGTAGATGTCATTAGGCTGGCCTTAGCAAGCATCCCCAATGCATTCCCATCAAAATTTTTCTTCCTCAAATTTATCTTTAGGATATTTAGGGACTTCGAATGTAGGTTTTCCATTTGGTTAGAAGATGCTAACATTGGGATATAAGGGTTTTTTTTCTAAAGAGAGTGCCATAGTGCAAAATTATTATGGAAACAGCTTTATGGTAATAGAAAGGTAAACCGTTCAACTCACTTATGAACAAGAACATAGACCTGCTCAAGCTTTGATGTTGAGATCATACAATTTGTTGCCAACTAGGTTTATCTAGACACCTTTATTTGACCTTTTGTTTTAGATCTATTTTTTTTTATTTGACCTTTTGTTTTGATAAATATAACTAAAAATGACACATTTATAACCGTATGAGTTGAAATTGCCACCTGAATTAGTTGTACCATTATTACATAATTATAAGCAAAAGAAAATATACTTTGGAAAAGGGCCCCAAACTTTACTTCGCTTTAGGCCTTCAAAATGGTTCCCTCGAGCCACCCCTGCTTGACGCGATTGGAGTCCTAGTATCTTTCTCATCTTGTATATGGTTCATATAGTCACGTGATCGCTACGACTTGAAACCTGTTTTATTTTTCAATATTGGAAGTCAATGATTTCACGCACGAATATAATGTTTTTACTGTGGCTAAGAGCCATTTCATAAATTTGTAAAATCAGGTTGAATAAAACGATTTCCAACGGTTCTCAAAATGACCGAAATTGTGAAAAAGTTCCAACAACATTGTAGAGGGATTTGCGTCCGGTGATGTTCAAGTTTAATGAGGTAACCGATTAACAGTCAAGTTTCTTTCTTTCTGGTTTTAGTAGCCATGCTTGACCGGTTATCTCGGTGTCCATGTAGGGATTCACAAATGCAGTTAAAAGGCCAGTTCGCATGCATGAGTTATCAATGTGAGAATCGAGTTTCTGCTGATTCGTGTGGACATGGTAATAAATATATTTGTTTTTCTAATGATTTGTGATTTTTTTTATTGTTTCACATGTGGATTGTTTTTGTTAATGTTTATGTTATCATGAATATAGAAAAATGATGACCCAAAAAAGGAATTACCTACATTAACCAATTGTTTGAGCGTACACATAAACAGACTAAAGGACGTGCATATGTTGGTACATATGAAGACACACCAACAAAAAGTGTAAGTTCATTTTTCAATGTCACAACTAGTTTTTTTACATTAAATTAGATTTTAGTAGGGGCGTTGTTCAGTTATAATATTTTCTTATTCTATTTCGAATAATATTGAAGGAACAAATGAAGAACTACAAACCTCCAGAAGATGGAAGTGTTTCGGTAGATCCTTTTATGGAATAATTCAAAGCGAGCGTTGAAGTTGGAAAAAAAACCACTTGCTTCAAATGCACAAAGTAAACAGAGCAAAAAATTCCCATGCACAAACCACTTGCTTCAGATGCACAAAGAGATTGAAATGATCATTGATATGCCATAAATTAAACATGTTTTGCATGCATAATAATTCTCATATTATGGTACTAATTGAATAATAACCTTGCAATTGATACTTAAAGCATTAGTATTTCATAATTGTAGGTTATTCGGTGTCCCGAAGTAAACAAAGCAAAAACCAGCTTAAAACATGAAGAAATCAAACTTTTGGAGGACCAAACCCGAATTTGACCCCCAAGAAGTCAAACCAGGTCAACAGCCAGTCAAACAAGCAACTAAAAGACACAACATGAGGCAAGAATAGAATGCATGGCCATGCAATGCCCAACTTGCTCCCCAAGGCTCTAGTACATTGTCACTTGTACCCTGTTTGATTCCCGAGGTGTTTACACGCACGTGCAATCCAATGCACGACCTTACATTGTTCATTTTGAGGCCTATAAATAGAGGGCTTGAGTTCGTGGTTTCACACACCACAACACACCTTTCCACACATCAAGAAGTTATCCAGAAGAGAGAAATTCATAGTTAGAGTAGAGAGTAGAGAGTAGAGAGGCTCCTCCTCTTTGTCCGCAATAGGGGAGCCTACAAAACTCAACGTTACGCTAGTTAGTATGACCATTCGTGGCTAAACTCTTTGTATTGCTAGGGTGAAGATGAAAATTAGACCTGTCAGCAGCCTGAATCATCTCTAGCTCATAAGTCTTTAGCATACCGAAGAGCTCAGTCATTTGGAGAGTCTTCAGATTCTTAGTTCTTCTAATGGACACCGTGTAGAGTGTCCAGCAGCTAGGTAAAGACCTGATGAACTTTTGGAGAATATCCTCATTCTCCAGTTTCACCTTTGAGCACTGCAGCTCACCTACAAGATAAGTAAATCTATTATATAAAACAGTTAGGGACTCACCTTCCTTCCATACGAAGTTTTCGTACTGCTGCTTCAGGATGTCCCTTCTGTTTTCTTTGACTTCTTCTGAGCCAGCAAACATCTTCTCAAGAGCCTCCCAGAGCTCTTTGGCGGTTTTGTGACTTCTGAAGTTATGAAAAACTTCATTTGGAAGGCACATTTGGATAGCTCCTAGTGCCTTGAAGTCCACCTCCATCTTTTTTATATCTTCATCCGAGTACTTGGAGGGATCCTTTGGAACTGATGGTCCTCCAGAGTCAGCAGATGCCACCATGGGAATGTGGGGTCCATCCCTGATGGATTTCCACATTCCGTACTCCTGATAGCAGAAAAAACTTTCCATGCGATTTTTCCACATGTCGTAGTCTTCTCCAGACACCAATCTTGGTGGTCGGTTGATGCTGCCGATGTCTTCAGTGATCTGCAAGGATGTTACTGCTGATGGCTTTAAAGCTATCCGCAGGAAACTTGTTCCTACTGATAACTTAAGGCAGTCAGGGGCAAATTCTTTGCTGCTGAAAATTAGACATGTCAGCAGCCAAAAGGATGCTGCTGAGTTATAACTTTTATTTACAACATAAGACAGACATATTTACACCAAGGGATAGACGCACTCAACTGAACAGATGATGATGCTTGGTGGTTTCTTTACCTTCCATTGTTGAGTTGGTGGTTTCCAGCTCTCTTTGTCTTTTCAGCAGCAGATGTTGTATCTGAGGATTTTGGCTTATCAGCAACAGATTTTGTTACTGCTGATGGTTTTACTTGAGTAGCTGTAGACTTTGTTGCTGCTGAAGGCCTTCCTTTTGGTTGCTTGGGCTTTACTCGATCAGCAGCAGTTATTATGGCTGCTGATGGCTTAGAAACAGATGTATGCTTATCCTTCTTCACCTTGCCGGTAGGCTTTTGTATAACTGGGGTTGGAAGAAGAGTCTGATTGAAAGGATTTGACTTACAATTTGCAGCAAAGTGGTCTGATTCTCCACAGATGATGCAAGATTGTTGAGGTTTTGACAACTGTTCCCTTAGTGGAGAAAGATATTTTCTGAATTGAGTTGTCTTAGCTTCAAAACCTCTTACGCGTTTGTTCTTCTTTGTCTTCTCAAAAGCATGTTGCTTGAGGTTTCTTTGCTGCTGAATGTAGTAGAAGCAGGTGCTGGCAGTGTGGTTATATTTTCCACAGACAAAACATGATTTTGCCATTTTATCCCTTGAAAGATACACATAATCCTTTCTTTTGAAAAGGTCTTTGAAATTCCAAGGGTGAGCTTTGTTGTGCTCAAAAGTAGCTTCTTCCAATGTTTTTTGAACATATGGAACCCTTTCTCCATGCGCATGATATATGTCAAACACCTTCTTTGGCTGGACTGAAGATGAGGACTGGCCCTTTTCAGTATTTAGCTTCCTACCCTTTGGAGGATAGCTAATTTTGATTTGTTTGAATGTTGTAGGAACTTGTACTGAAATGGCTGGTACTTGTGCGGAATGGACTTCATCTTTAGTCAGAGTGACTTGAGGGGTAGGAGGAGATGAAGCTTCACTTGTTTTAGTGGAGTCTGAGTAGGTTGAATCAGACTCTGATGAGGTAGTGCATTCTTGTACCAATGGTTCATCCTTAGAAGGATCAAGATTTCTGTTGGCCATATCAAGATTTGCCAGATTGAAGCTTGGTTCATGGATGGCAACGTAGTCAGCAGGAGGTGCAACGGCTTGATATTGTTCAGCATGATACCCCACACCAGTTTTTACCTTATCATGAATTTGAGCATCCAGAAGTCTTTGCAGCTTTTTGGATGCAAATTCATATTTGTCAATGTGAACTTTCTGCTCTGCTAATTCTGCTCTGGTAGCTTTTAATTTGACAAGAAGATCATCAATCTGAGTTTCAAGATTGGTTTGTTCGTGTTTTAATAATGAAATCTCTTTCTTTAGGCAGTTAATTTTTTCTTTGTAACTGTCTTCAACCTTTTTGAATTCAGATTTCATTTGATGAAACTCTTCATTTTGATCTATTAGGTTTTGATTATGCTTTCTGTAGCCTAAAACCTTATCAATACAGGCTTGGGAACATAGATGTTCATATACCTGAGGCGGTATCTCAGTTGTGTCTGCCATAAGAGCTTGGTTGTTAGTAGGCAGATCTTCATACTGGAAGCTCCAGTCAAAATCAGATGTTCCAACAGCTGCACAAGCTGCAGTTTGAGCTGGAGGAGTAGCTTGTTGCTGTTGATGTCTTGGTTGGGCTTGGGGAGCTGCTGGGTTTGCCCTAGGTGCCTTGCATTCTCTAGCAAAATGACCCAGTTGGTTACAGTTGTAACATTTCAATTTTCTTTTATCCAAGCCAACTCTGATGTTGCAGCTGTTGCTTGGAATAGGTCTTCCGGTTCTAGAGTAGAACCTTTTTGCTCTTATAGAGAGCATGGCATACGAGTGCTGTATATCCATTTCTTCTAGATCATCTGGATGGAAGCACTCAAGATCCTCCTTGATAAAGTACATGTTGCTTGAGTTTTTAGAAACAAAAGCAGCAGTGGATGAGGATTGAGAAGGAGCTTCAAGAAGAAATGGTGATGTGTTTGTTTTAGAGGTAGGAGTTTGAGGATGTGTGACTATGGGAGGATAGTAGTTGCTAGTACTAGGACCTGAGTACTCAGAATGAAAAGCAGAAGAGGTGGTGGTGGATGTTGAAGCTATTTGGTAGCTTGAGCTTCGTTCTTTTGCCTGAATCATCTCTAGCTCATACGTCTTTAGCATACCGAAGAGCTCAGTCATTTGGAGAGTCTTCAGATTCTCAGTTCTTCTAATGGACACCGTGTAGAGTGTCCAGCAGCTAGGTAAAGACCTAATGAACTTTTTGAGAATATCCTCATTCTCCAGTTTCACCTTTGAGCACTGCAGCTCACCAACAAGATAAGTAAATCTATTATATAAAACAGTTAGGGACTCACCTTCCTTCCATACGAAGTTTTCGTACTGCTGCTTTAGGATGTCCCTTCTGTTTTCTTTGACTTCTTCTGAGCCAGCAAACATCTTCTCAAGAGCCTCCCAGAGCTCTTTGGCGGTTTTGTGACTTCTGAAGTTATGAAAAACTTCATTTGGAAGGCATATTTGGATAGCTCCTAGTGCCTTGAAGTCCACCTCCATCTTTTTTATATCTTCATCCGAATACTTGGAGGGATCCTTTGGAACTGATGGTCCTCCAGAGTCAACAGATGCCACCATGGGAATGTAGGGTCCATCCCTGATGGATTTCCACATTCCGTACTCCTGATAGCAGAAAAAACTTTCCATGCGATTTTTCCACATGTCGTAGTCTTCTCCAGACACCAATCTTGGTGGTCGGTTGATGCTGCCGATGTCTTCAAAACCATTGCTTTGTGCCATTTTTGTTTCGTGGTTTTGGGTGACTTTAAAAAAAAGTGTTTAGAATAGAACCAGAAATGATTAAACAAGTGTTAGTTTGTTTAATCTGAGCCAAAGCTCTGATACCACTTGTAGGATCGTGAAATTACAAGATGGTTCTGTTCTTAGTTGAGATTGGCGGAAACAATAACAACTACACAATTACAATCGAGTAGACAGAAAGAATACTTATAAGAACACTGTGGTATTAAGCTTTGAGAATAAATGATTACAAGTGAAAACTCTAATTCAAAAGCACACTTACAATGAAGTGTTTACAAAGTATTTATACTAACTTATAATCAAGACACACCCTTGATTCTAAGGATCAGATCGAACACAGACTGTTGATCGTTTATACAAAAGCTAATTTTACACGTTAAAGCTAAACTAGCTAACTTTATTGAAGCGTCTTCTTTATGCATCATTGCTTGCATATCTGGAGAAGAGCATTGCTGAGTTTCATTGGTTGTGCCATTGAGGTTCCTTCTGCTTTGAGTGTGTCAGTTGCTTTTGCAGAAAGTTGTCAGTGACGCTTGGCACGGATAGTCAGCTGCGACGATTTGTCTTCAAGGAACATAGCTATCAGCAGCAAGAATGAGAATGATGTTGCTGATAAGCCTATCAGCAGCAACATTGGTCTTCAGCAAATAAGGTTATCCGCAGCAGATTTGTTCTTCAGTAGGAGAATAGGTATCCGCAGCAGATAAGCTTGTCCGCAGCAGTTTGTTGGTCAGCAGCAAACTCTGAGATCAGCTGCATTTGTACTTAAAGAATTTTGTAGACATCAGTCTTTGTTTCAACAAACTCCCCCTAGACTGATGCTACCAAAATTCTTTTACTGTCTTTGTTGCTGAAGCTTTTGCATTTTTCTGACTATCCTTTCAACCATATATCCTCCATTGGGACCATCTCCCCCTTTTTTGGTGCATCGGTGGACGAATAAGCATCAGTTTGGGTGCCCATTGATACGAGGAAGAGAGTAGGTAAAGTTTGGAATTTATGAGCTTCATGCATAGAGACTTGGTGTCTTAATTTGGACACTTCAGCCTCTAGCATGACCATCCTGGCCGTCAATATCAAGATATGAAGTTACAGTCTGTCCTCATCCACAGCTGTGGAATCCTTGGATCCAGATGGGGTCTTAGGCCTGGCCTCTTCATCCCTATCACCCATGGTTTCTTGGCACCTGGGATTCCTCTTAGTGAGGGGAGTTTCCAGGGAAATATCCTCAATATGAGATGCCGTGGTTGAGGTCTTAGCAATGTTGTCACTGTCCTCTTGGTCATTTGATGGACCAGCAGTAGTGACAGCCTCTTCCACATCCACTCTTTCATTGCTCCTAGAGTGGACCTTCAGGGTAGACAAACTTGGGTTGGGTGTGTTGGAAGCAAGATCAATCAGTACCTCTGAGATAGTAGTACTTGGAGAAGGTACATCATTTTGATCAAGTTCCTCAACACTTAAGTTCAAAAGAAAAAGGAAAGGCTCAGGGGGCTGTTCTACGGTTTCGGGAAGTGATCCTGATCCTAATAGAGAGGCATCTGAGGGAGTCTCCCTAATAATGTGGCTTTCCCTTATGATATTCTCACCAGAATGTTGTGATTCTGAGTGAGGGATGTAAGGTTGGGTTTGGGCCTTGGAGGCAAGAGAAGAAGGAGTTCTCTTGCCCCTTTTTCTAGTATATGTTGTTGCAACCGGGGCCCTGTGTTCCGGTTGAACAATAACATCCAAAAGAGGTGTAAGTAATTTTTGTGCCTGTACGTCCTCAGTAGTATGCACAGGGGTTCGAATGGTGGATACAGGCTGTTGTTCAGGATGTGAGGTGGAGGGTATGGGATCAGTATCAGCTGGGATTGCTGAACTGTCACCCGGGGTACTTTGTACGTTCAGCATTGTAGATAACAATGGAACGTTGACCCCTGAGAACTTTTTGGAAATAGTCCTCATGCTTTGAAAAATGTTATTTTTATGACCCAACATGATGTAGATTCTTGCAGGTTTTGAAAGTTCTTTTAGTTCTTGATTGAAAACTTCCTGCAGGAATCTTGGGTACATGAAAAATTGCTGCTTTGCACCCTCTTGAAGGTTATATCGCAAACCCTCAAAAATGAGATGTGCAAAGTTGAAGCCTTGGTTAGTGACCATACCATGGAAGGCGGAGGCCAGTGCAGAGCTCACCTGATGCCATCCACTCCTCTTCTGAGATATGCATTGGAAAAGAGTGTGACAGAGATATTTCCATGGAGGGCCCATCAGCGCCTTCTCGATCGTATACTCAGTTTCATTTCCAGTGTATCCAATGGAGACAAAGGTCCTCATGTATTCGTCCTTCGAGTATGAGATGGCTGCTCCCTCATCTTGAAGCTTAAGATGTTTTCTGAGTGTAGCTTCCAAGATGGTGATATTCTTGCCGTCTACTTTGGCTTTGATTTGGGGAATCCCCTGTTCGGTTGAGTAGACGGCGGTACTCCAGAAATCCTCCATATGAGGGATATATATGGTAGGGTTGGTGGTGAGGGCAAAGTAGATCTTTGATCGACATAAGAAATCGATCATATCATCAAAACCATCGGATTTCTTTCCTTTGGTAAGGTATGCTGTTAGGTTATGGTATGTGGAAAACTTGTCATCTGGGTTGTCGATATCTGCCATAGCCGTTTGATTCTGGAGGGATGATTTGAATATGGTTTGAGTATGGTGGAGACTTGAGAGTATGGAGAATATGGAGAGCTTTGAATGTGGTGGGGACTTGGGGTGAAAGTGATAGTTGGTTAGGGTTGAATTGAATGTGAAGAGGTGGTAAAGAAAAATTGATTTGGTCTTATAACGGCAGATGAGAGAAAAAGCAAAATGACTTGTACAGTACAACCTTATTTACCTTTTATTGTTACAGCTGTAATGTACCGAGGCAGTCATGGTAAAGACTGACGTTGATTTCTTTTACAGTGGGTAAAAGTTAATTTGGACTTAAATTTACTCATCAGCAGCAAACTTGGTTGCTGTGGATGGATAAGCCTGTCCGCTGCAAGCTTGGTTGCTGCGGAAGGTTAAGTCTGTCAGCAGCAAACTCAACAGCTGCTGATGGATTCAGTGATCTGCAGCAAGGATGTTGCTGCTGATGGCTTTAAAGCTGTCCGCAGGAAACTTGTTCCTACTGATAACTTAAGGCAGTCAGGGGCAAATTCTTTGCTGCTGAAAATTAGACCTGTCAGCAGCCAAAAGGATGCTGCTGAGTTATAACTTTTATTTACAACATAAGACAGACATATTTACACCAAGGGATAAACGCACTCAACTGAACCGATGATGATGCTTGGTGGTTTCTTTACCTTCCATTGTTGAGTTGGTGGTTTTCCAGCTCTCTTTGTCTTTTTAGCAGCAGATGTTGTATCTGAGAATTTTGGCTTATCAGCAACAGATTTTGTTACTGCTGATGGTTTTACTTGAGCAGTTGTAGACTTTGTTGCTGCTGAAGGCCTTCCCTTTGGTTGCTTGGGCTTTACTCGATCAGCAGCAGTTATTATGGCTGCTGATGGCTTAGAAACAGATGTATGCTTATCCTTTTGCACCTTGCCGATAGGCTTTTGTATAACTGGGGTTGGAAGAAGAGTCTGATTGAAAGGATTTGACTTACAATTTGCAGCAAAGTGGTCTGATTCTCCACAGATGATGCAAGATTGTTGAGGTTTTGACAACTGTTCCCTTAGTGGAGAAAGATATTTTCTGAATTGAGTTGTCTTAGCTTCAAAACCTCTTACGCGTTTGTTCTTCTTTGTCTTCTCAAAAGCATGTTGCTTGAGGTTTCTTTGCTGCTGAATGTAGTAGAAGCAGGTGCTGGCAGTGTGGTTATATTTTCCACAGACAAAACATGATTTTGCCATTTTATCCCTTGAAAGATACACATAATCCTTTCTTTTGAAAAGGTCTTTGAAATTCCAAGGGTGAGATTTGTTGTGCTCAAAAGTAGCTTCTTCCAATGTTTTTTGAACATATGGAACCCTTTCTCCATGCGCATGATATATGTCAAACACCTTCATTGGCTGGACTGAAGATGAGGACTGGCCCTTTTCAGTATTTAGCTTCCTACCCTCTGGAGGATAGCTAATTTTGATTTGTTTGAATGTTGTAGGAACTGGTACTGAAATGGCTGGTACTTGTGCGGAATGGACTTCATCTTTAGTCAGAGTGACTTGAGGGGTAGGAGGAGATGAAGCTTCACTTGTTTTAGTGGAGTCTGAGTAGGTTGAATCAGACTCTGATGAGGTAGTGCATTCTTGTACCAATGGTTCATCCTTAGAAGGATCAAGATTTCTGTTGGCCATATCAAGATTTGCCATATTGAAGCTTGGTTCATGGATGGCAACATAGTCAGCAGGAGGTGCAACGGCTTGATATTGTTCAGCATGATACCCCACACCAGTTTTTACCTTATCATGAATTTGAGCATCCAGAAGTCTTTGCAGCTTTTTGGATGCAAATTCATATTTGTCAATGTGAACTTTCTGCTCTGCTAATTCTGCTCTGGTAGCTTTTAATTTGACAAGAAGATCATCAATCTGAGTTTCAAGATTGGTTTGTTCGTGTTTTAATAATGAAATCTCTTTCTTTAGGCAGTTAATTTTTTCTTTGTAACTGTCTTCAACCTTTTTGAATTCAGATTTCATTTGATGAAACTCTTCATTTTGATCTATTAGGTTTTGATTATGCTTTCTGTAGCCTAAAACCTTATCAATACAGGCTTGGGAACATAGATGTTCATATACCTGAGGCGGTATCTCAGTTGTGTCTGCCATAAGAGCTTGGTTGTTAGTAGGCAGATCTTCATACTGGAAGCTCCAGTCAAAATCAGATGTTCCAACAGCTGCACAAGCTGCAGTTTGAGCTGGAGGAGTAGCTTGTTGCTGTTGATGTCTTGGTTGGGCTTGGGGAGCTGCTGGGTTTGCCCTAGGTGCCTTGCATTCTCTAGCAAAATGACCCAGTTGGTTACAGTTGTAACATTTCAATTTTCTTTTATCCAAGCCAACTCTGATGTTGCAGCTGTTGCTTGGAATAGGTCTTCCGGTTCTAGAGTAGAACCTTTTTGCTCTTATAGAGAGCATGGCATACGAGTGCTGTATATCCATTTCTTCTAGATCATCTGGATGGAAGCACTCAAGATCCTCCTTGATAAAGTACATGTTGCTTGAGTTTTTAGAAACAAAAGCAGCAGTGGATGAGGATTGAGAAGGAGCTTCAAGAAGAAATGGTGATGTGTTTGTTTTAGAGGTAGGAGTTTGAGGATGTGTGACTATGGGAGGATAGTAGTTGCTAGTACTAGGACCTGAGTACTCAGAGTGAAAAGCAGAAGAGGTGGTGGTGGATGTTGAAGCTATTTGGTAGCATGAGCTTCGTTCTTTTGCCTGAATCATCTCTAGCTCATACGTCTTTAGCATACCGAAGAGCTCAGTCATTTGGAGAGTCTTCAGATTCTCAGTTCTTCTAATGGACACCGTGTAGAGTGTCCAGCAGCTAGGTAAAGACCTAATGAACTTTTTGAGAATATCCTCATTCTCCAGTTTCACCTTTGAGCACTGCAGCTCACCAACAAGATAAGTAAATCTATTATATAAAACAGTTAGGGACTCACCTTCCTTCCATACGAAGTTTTCGTACTGCTGCTTCAGGATGTCCCTTCTGTTTTCTTTGACTTCTTCTGAGCCAGCAAACATCTTCTCAAGAGCCTCCCAGAGCTCTTTGGCGGTTTTGTGACTTCTGAAGTTATGAAAAACTTCATTTGGAAGGCACATTTGGATAGCTCCTAGTGCCTTGAAGTCCACCTCCATCTTTTTTATATCTTCATCCGAATACTTGGAGGGATCCTTTGGAACTGATGGTCCTCCAGAGTCAACAGATGCCACCATGGGAATGTAGGGTCCATCCCTGATGGATTTCCACATTCCGTACTCCTGATAGCAGAAAAAACTTTCCATGCGATTTTTCCACATGTCGTAGTCTTCTCCAGACACCAATCTTGGTGGTCGGTTGATGCTGCCGATGTCTTCAAAACCATTGCTTTGTGCCATTTTTGTTTCGTGGTTTTGGGTGACTTTAAAAAAAAGTGTTTAGAATAGAACCAGAAATGATTAAACAAGTGTTAGTTTGTTTAATCTGAGCCAAAGCTCTGATACCACTTGTAGGATCGTGAAATTACAAGATGGTTCTGTTCTTAGTTGAGATTGGCGGAAACAATAACAACTACACAATTACAATCGAGTAGACAGAAAGAATACTTATAAGAACACTGTGGTATTAAGCTTTGAGAATAAACGATTACAAGTGAAAACTCTAATTCAAAAGCACACTTACAATGAAGTGTTTACAAAGTATTTATACTAACTTAGAATCAAGACAGACCCTTGATTCTAAGGATCAGATCGAACACAGACCGTTGATCGTTTATACAAAAGCTAATTTTACACGTTAAAGCTAAACTAGCTAACTTTATTGAAGCGTCTTCTTTATGCATCATTGCTTGCATATCTGGAGAAGAGCATTGCTGAGTTTCATTGGTTGTGCCATTGAGGTTCCTTCTGCTTTGAGTGTGTCAGTTGCTTTTGTAGAAAGTTGTCAGTGACGCTTGGCATTGATAGTCAGCTGCGACGATTTGTCTTCAAGGAACATAGCTATCAGCAGCAAGAATGAGAATGATGTTGCTGATAAGCCTATCAGCAGCAACATTGGTCTTCAGCAAATAAGGCTATCCGCAGCAGATTTGTTCTTCAGCAGGAGAACAGGTATCCGCAGCAGATAAGCTTGTCCGCAGCAGTTTGTTGGTTAGCAGCAAACTCTGAGATCAGCTGCATTTGCACTTAAAGAATTTTGTAGCCATCAGTCTTTGTTTCTACAAGTTTGGTGCATGTTAATGTTTGACGTATTATACTAGTGATATGTTTATGCCTTTAATTATTCGCTCCTAAAACCACCATTTGGTGGGCTTTTATTATTGTCTAAATCCGTCTTTATATTTGTGAGTGTTCTTGATTTTAAAGTGTAAGATCATAAAACCTTTTTAATCAAACTTCCTCTGAAGCTTGTACGTCTTTATACAAGCATAGATTGATAAGCCAAGGCTTGGTCAACATTATTAAGGTCGTACGTCTTTATACGAACTTATTATGAGACCAAGAATTGGTGAAGCGGTACGTCTTTATACTCGGTCCCATTGTTACACCGCCTCTCGATGAGCAAAGTATAATCACCTATTTACCAATAATATTAAGCATTTAAGTTCGATGTCTCAAACCATCCTGGAGATAACACCAAAGGGGTGAGGGTAAATGTTGTCCCTAGCGGGAGGCTTTACTATTTTAATTTAAAAATTTTAATTCGTGAATCAAATATCGTGAGGACGAGGCTCTAGTGGTGACCCGGGTCACAAGTTTGTAGTAGTCATATCACTGAATTAGTCAACTTAACATTATCACGTACCAAGCGGATTCGAAGCCCAAAGCAATACTCTTCGTGACCTGATCATTTCCGAGATATTTACTTTCCTGTTATTTATTATTCTGTTAGTTACATTTCTGTTACACATATCACGCACATTTTTACTTTCCTGCCATTTACTTTACCATCATTTACTTTTCTGTCATTTACTTTTTCGCTTCACAAGCACACAAAACCAACTCACTAATTAAACCGGCTAAAGGATAACAAAAATTGAGTATTGGAACTCGACCGTGTCCATTGGTTCGATGCTTGGTTCTTACATAAACTATATTACGCTGCGATAGGTACACTTGCCTATTGTGTGTGTTTTAAGTTTGAGTATTTATCATTTTATAAATTTAAAACCTGATCTCGTGAAACCAATATCTCTAAATATTATTATTATAATATTTACACTTATCACACGACGCTATCAATCATGAAAGAAAAAAAGCCGGGCTCGAAGCTATGCGAAAAGATATTGACAGCCATCGACAAAACTTGGAAGCTATGATGCGGAAAGTTATGAAACAACTACAAGTTTGAGATCGAGATGAGTAGAAAGTTTTCATTTATGTTTATTATTGTAATTGACAATATATATTGACTATATTGTTATTTGAGTTTGGACAAGCATGTTAAAGTAAATCATTTGATTATCAATGATATATGTGATATTATTGTTTTGGCGTAATTGCGATTGAAGCTTATTAATTAATAGAAATTGAACTTATGTTAAGTTGCATTTGGGTGTAAAAAAATGTTGCATTTTTTGTCACTAAAATTCATAAAAATGTTATATTTACTGTAAAACAAATGTTGCATTTTTACTATTAAAAAGATAATAATTGTTGCATTAAGTCTAGAAAAAAGTTGCATTTCTGTAACTAAACTATAATAAAGGTTGCGCATAAGTATAGAAAAAGTTGCATTTGAGTATAGATTATGTTGCATTTTTGTAACTAAACTATAATAAAAGTTGCATTTGAGTATTAAAAAGTTGTATTTCAAAGTAAAAAAAAATAGCATTATAATGTAAAAAGGTTGCATACTAAAAAGGTCGTATGTGAATAGTAAATGCAAAACTTTCAAAAAAGGTTGTATTAGGCCTATAAAATGTTGCATTAGGGCTAATGCAACTGCTTCTAATGTAACTCCCGTAAAAAGGTTGCACTAAGCCTAATGCAACCTTTTCAAGGCCTAATGCAACATTTTACCGGTGTTGCATTAGCTTCATTTTCTTGTAGTGCGTCATCATATGCTTCCACATTGCAAATTCAGGGGGCACCAATCGTGGTTGCTTGTTAGTTGAGTCAGTATCAAAATCCCTCGTCTTCTTAATTGATTTAAAGTTTTTGTGATATGATTTGGGTCGAGCATGAATCAAAGAGCAGACTTTTATTCAAGATCAAGAATTTGGTCGAAAGATTCAAAAAGGTTCTAATACCACTTATTGGATTAGGGTTCTCTATTTCGTCCTTTAATTATGATTGTATTTGTTTTACTAAAAAGCATGAGTATTGAAAAACAATCAAGGACGCAAAAATTCGGAACTGTAAACAATTTAATTAGCAACTGAAAAGAATGCACTTTCATACGTTAGGGTTTACTGTTACATTGATTTATGTATGAATCATAAGTTATAAAATAGCTAAAAGATCTCTACAGAAACAGGAAAAGATATTTACAAATCAAAACAAGATTACATCAGAGTTCATATCCAAAAGATAATCATCACTGAATCTTTATTTTGATTTTTATGTGTCTTCGACACTAACTCACTATTGGAAGAAAGCACATCCATCAGTAGGAAGACACCCATCGGAAGCAACTCACCGTTAATAGGAACTTGACCTTGATAGGAAGTTTACTTATGTAGTTTTGTGACATTGGTCCTTAGGGATATACTAGAAATTTTGCCCCGCGCTCCGCGACGGGAAACAGACCTTAAACGGTTTAGGCGGTGACATTAACGTGGCTAAGCACAAAAAGAAACGTGGTTAAATAAATTTTGCCCCATCTTAAACGGTTGAAGCGGTGAAATTAACGTGGCTAAACATAAAAAGAATCATAGTTAAATACATAATAGAAATGTATGAAGTTACGCAGAGTGAATTGTGGAGATCGAAACATAGATAAAAGACAGATAGATAACAGTAGCGATGTTTTTCACCCGGTGTCGTTCTCATTTTTCATGGTACGCTATCTTGAATACGACTTGGTTTTTAAAAAAAATTATACCGGGACGTCAATAAAAAAATAATCCAACAAACGTGAAATTTATTAAGGAAAATCAGATTATATATAGTACGGGAGTAAATTCGAGATAAAGTTGAGGGGGAAGAAGTGGTCGGTGGCCTTTGCCACCGACACTTCTCTTTAAGATGTATAATTTTCCAACAATCTCCTTATAAAGATATATTATTATCTATGTAAGGAAATCATATCAATCAATTCCTTATATTTAGGACTTGCTGCTTAAGATATGATCTTTTATATATATATATTTAGGACTTGTTGTATCATCAGTAAATTCTCTTTTAGTGTGTAAACTTGAGAAAACTTATTAAGATCAATCAAAATCATTATTTTTATTGTTGGAATATCATTATTACGCATATACAACGTGATGTTCTTTTATGTATATGTGTAAACTCACATGTTTAAAAATTTACACATGTGTAAGTTATGTTTACACACAGTACACATATACACTGTATAGTTACAATTTACCCATGTGTAAAATTTTTAACACATGTGAATTACAGATATATATAAAAGAACATAACGTTTTATATGTGTAATAATGATATTTTAACAATAAAAATAATGATTTTGATTGATTTTGATGAGTTTTCTCAAGTTTACACACTAAAGATGGGTTTACTCATGATACATATCTTATATATATATAGGGTTAGTGATGTAGTGCAAAGCACACATCTTTATTCCTTTGTATTCATGCATTTTTAGTTAGTTTTACCTTTGTTTTTACTTGTTTTTGTTTCGTTTTGAGTCTTTGTTGTGATTTCAGGTGCTCATGTGGAATACAAGTCAAATACCAAGGAAAACGAGCAAGAGAAGAAGCCCAGAGGAAAAGGTGAAAAAATGGTGAAAATCAGTCACTCGTGAGCATTATTTATTGCGCTGACCTCTAGTTCTAGATCCCCTAGGTCTAGGCCACCACGTAAGAGAACCCGAGAGTCAAGTGATATAAATGATCTAAGGTCAATGCAAACCCCAAGTGTGGGGATGTGTGAGTAGATGGTTGAGGTTAGTTGATAGTAGTATGCTAGTGAGAGTCGGTAGACCGCGTAGGATGAAGGCGGTTCCGGTTAGGATCAAGGAGAAGCATCCTGATAGGCTTGTTTGAGTCTCGGGCTAGTGCCCGGGATGTATAGTTTGTATATTTCTTGATTCTATGTCCGTGTCAATTTTGTGCTTTTTTGTATGTGTGTGTCTTGTAGGGATTCGCGCTTGATTCGGTGAGGAAAATCATCAGGAACGAAGTTCCAGGTATGTTTACATTGGTTTTTATCATTGGAACGGTTTTTAATGGATTTGGGCAAAAAAGTTTTTAGGGGTCAAAAATTTTCTAAGTATAAAAAACCCCATTAACTTTCTGTGAAAGACAGTTCCTCGCGGTACGCTAGGTCCAGGTAGGTTTCTCTCGCGGTACGCGGAGGATAGAAAATGTGGCAGGGTTAAATCCCAACCCCTCGCGGTACACAAGGAGTGGCCCATAGTTCCTTGCGGTACGCGGGGGAACCCTGTTTCACTCCCATTTCCTTGTTTTCCCATGGTTTCCCCAATCCCGCTACCATCTACCGATCACCATCATCATTATCCACTTCATCCACTACCGTCCATCATTATCATCCATCAAACATCATCATCTAACACCACCATCATCCATAATCACCATAACTATCCATAATATCCTTCGACTACCACTACCATGGGAAACTTAAGAACCATTCATGACCGATGTTTAACCTTGCTTTTGGCATTCATGTCTATGTGTTTACCACTCATCGGGTACGTGTCCTGCTATCTATCTTGAGTCTTAGTGAGTCAGTGGAGTCTTTTATTTTATTTTGAGTCTATAACTTATCTCAGTTTGATGTTGGGTATGTTTGAGTTCTATTTTGCTGGTTTTGATCGCTCTGTCCATACTCAATCTCCATTCGGACGGAGTCGATCTTGATATAAACCTGATCTTATTGAGCAACCCGACAGTCGATTGTGCAACCGCGACCGAAATGTTATACGGTGCACAAGAGGAAGAACGAAGCTAGATACATCTCTTGCATACATTACCAGCTAAGTCGCTTCCTGTTTATTTTTGCATTTTTATTTTTAGTTTTTTCTTACTTCACATTGAGGACAATGTGTCTTTCAAGTGAGGGGATGGGAGACGTCTTAGTGAGTCTAGTTGTCTAGGTCGGTTTTCTATTAAAAAATAAAAAATACAAAAAAATTGAAAATTTTTGAAAAAATGTCCTTTGAAATCAAAAGTTTTGCAAACAAAAATGGAAAATGATAGTACAACTGGATCTGCTTGCTGAGTTTTAAATGAATAAATAATTGAAAATTAGTGATGTTTTGGTAAATCCAGCCAGCTATTAGAGCTTAAATAGCCTGTTTATGTTGTTTAAGAATTAATTGAATTAAAATCATGATATCTTGTGGGTATTGATCTTAGGATATCGGTAATACTGAAACTGTCAACATAGGGTGATAGGTACCACGTTAAGTTAAAATTTAGAGGTTTTTGAAATTTCTTGGCACACCACTCTCTTTTTATGAGAATAAATCCGAGTTTTGGTGGCGCCCGCATCCATATTCCATATACTTGAGCTTATTTGATTAGAAATATAAGTTTCGCCTACGTGTCACACGCCGGGTTCCAGCCTGATTGAAACACCACTGGGTTGCTTCTTATGTGCTTTATGTTTATAACTGTAGTCTATGTGTTACCTTTCAGGATAGTGACTTAGTTGAAACGCCTCTAGACGAAAGTTCATCTGCTTAATAATGCTCATATTTTGTTGATATTCATTCATTGATCATCTTGATTTCTAAAAAACCTGTAAATTTTAGTTTAACGTGGTGGGTGAAATCTATATGGTTTAATTTATGCCTAGACATAACCGTGAGACGGGATTAGGTAGAGCTGTAGCTTTTAAGTGTGAGTCACATAGATAGATTGATATGCTTGGTAATTTGAATGAGAACACTAAACGAGGGCTTGAAAGTTGGTGGTTGGGTTTAATCGGATAGAAATACCGATTATTGCTTTTTAACGCGTGAGTGTGTTTTGCTAATTGAACAAATTGAGTTTGTGAAAGCTATGTCCAGTTATGATTACATTGTAGACTTTTTCGAGGAAGAAAAAAGGTTAAGTGTGGGGATGTTTGATGTAGTGCAAAGCACACATCTTTATTCCTTTGTATTCATGCGATTTTAGTTAGTTTTACCTCTGTTTTTACTTGTTTTTGTTTCGTTTTGAGTCTTTGTTGTGATTTCAGGTGCTCATGTGAAATAAAAGTCAAATCCAGAGGAAAACGAGCAAGAGAAGAAGCCTGGAGGAAAAAGTGAAAAAATGGTGAAAATCAGTCCCTCGCGGTACGCGAGGGAGGAGTGGAAATGTCTCGCGATACGCGAGGAATCTCATAACTGGGCCCAACTATTTTGTCTCTCGCTGTACGTGAGAGACCCATGAATTTCCCTCGCGGTACGCGAGAGGCCCTAAAATCTGTAAAAAGCCCTAATTTCAATTTAAATAGAATTTGAAGGCTATTGTGAGAGGAGTTCGAGTTTTAGCCGTCTGGAGAGAGCTAGGAGGCGATTTTGGGGCTGGAGAAGTCGATTGAAGAGCAAGATCAAGAATTTTGATTCCGTGAGAGACCCATGAATTTCCCTCGCGGTACCCGAGAGGCCCTAAAATCCGCAAAAAGCCCTAATTTCAATTTAAATAGAATTTGAAGGCTATTGTGAGAGGAGTTTGAGTTTTAGCCGCCTAGAGAGAGCTAGGAGGCGATTTTAGGGCTGGAGAAGTCGATTGAAAAGCAAGATCAAGACTTTTGATTCAGGGTTTGTTTAGAATAACTTATTCGGTTTCAAAGTTCGAATCTTTGTGTTTGATTGTTGTGTTTGAACCATGTTTATGCTTTATTACTTCTTGTTTAGATGTTTTAAGTATGATTGTAGGCTAAAACATTGATACTGCCTAGGTCTAATGATGAATACTTCGTAAAGTTTCAGTTTTTATCGGTTTTTGGTTAGTTTGAATGGATTAATGATTTTGTAAACGATCTTTTGATAGTGAATATGATGAATATGCATGCATGAATCTGATGTGTGATTGATTTTATGTTCTGTATGTTAATTGTGGATGTCTTCCACCTTGATTAGCGTATCTAGATAGTAGTCTGTGTGATTATGGTTGTTTGTATGGTTTGCTAGACGTAGTATCCCATAGGAGCTATGATTGAGAGTCATTAGATCTAAGTGAGTTTCTTATCTCAATACCCGAGAAGTGAGAGATAATCGGTTAGTCTTCGATATTGGGATCCTGAGTGAAATCTATCAGAAAAGAAGTTTCCCTTAGTTTGTCTTATTATTTGTTTCTATTCCGTGTCATAGTTGTTATCCTGAGATTACCCCGTGCATCTTCGATGTATTGTGGACAGTGAGACTGAAAGGTGATCTGTCTTTTGGGTACATTATCATTGTTGGAGAGACTGAAAGGTAATCCGACTATCTGGTGAGTTTAGTACTTTTTCAGAGTTTCTTAGTTGGTGACACCCTGAGAGTGATTAGGGATCCATTAGGTTGTCTAGAGCTGTCATCCTTAGAAACCCAGATCCATCATAGTTTACATAAGCAGTAGAAGTTGAGCTTTACAAGTAGGATTCCGACCTAGGTGGTGTTCTTCTCATTCCTGGTATTTCCCTGAGTTCTTTGTCTGTATAGTTAGAGTCGATCATTAGTTCTGCATTATTAGTATAATAAGTAGTGTAGAAAACCCCCCAACCAAATCATCTTTAGTCGGAGTCAGAGTCTAGTTTAGCTATAGTAGTGTCTCTAGGGTTCGATATTCCGGTTTACCATTAAGCTGTGCTACACTCGATAAGTACACTTTCCTGTCAGTGCAGTTTTGTTCATATGTACTCTATTTATTACTTAGCAGTCTAGGTTAGATTTAGTTAGTGTTTTTTATAGACCGTTCCGAGGACATCAGTTAGGATCGAATGAGAACTCATAAATACTTGAGAACTCGCGAGAACTCGTCAAAAAACCAATTAAAACCATTTTTTTTATTTCACTACATTTATTATTAAAATACAACATAAAAAAATAATTTATCTCTTCAATTAATTATCTTTTCTCTATAAATTATTCTTAAAAAATTTTATACACATGTGTAAATGGTAAACACTTACACATGTGTAGATTTTTTTATTATATGAATACATGTAAATTTATATATATAAATTCATTTTTTTATGTTGTATTTTAATAATAAAGGTAGTAAAAACAAAAACAAAAATGGTTTTGATTGGTTTTTTGACGAGTTCTCAAATGATTCAATCCCTATATATATATATATACATATATATATAGAAGGAGGTTCAAATAAGAAGTGAATTTTCGCTAAGAAACCTAAGAAATGATATCTTTTTTAATTGAAATTGGGTCAAACGAACTCTGATTGAGTTCATTCCAGTGGCATTGAAACCGGCTCGTCAAGGTTTTTGGGGGTGAGGGTGGGGGGATTTAGGTTTTTGGAGGGTGGGGGTGGGGTTTAGGTTTTTGGGCGGTGGGGTGGTTAGGTTTTTGGGTTTAGCTTTTAGGGTTTAGGGTTTATCTTTGGGTTTTATTTCGACGAGCCGGTTCCAACGCCGCTGGAATAAGTTCCATCGGAGTTCGTTTGACCCAGTCTCTTAGAGAAAATTCACTTCTTAGCGGAATCTTACCTTGCATATATATATATATATATATATATATATATATATATATATATATATATATATATATATATATATATATATATATATATGGGGAGCATCAAATAATAAGTAGTTTTTCGCTAAGAAATGACAAAAACCTTAAGAAACGATATCAAATGAACTCCGATTGAGCTAATTTTAGGGGCGTTGGAACCGTCTTGTCGAACTATACCATCTTAGCTTTTAGGGTTTAGCTTTTAAGGTTTAGATTTTACGTTTGAATTTTAGTGTTTAGCCTTATGGTTTAGCCTTAGGGTTTAGCTTTTAGGGTTTAGATTTTATGGTCAGGGTTTAGATTTTATGGTTTAGGATTTTTTAGTGGTGGGGGTGGGTTTAGGTTTTGGGGTGGGGTAGGGGGTTTAGGTTTTTGGGGGTGCGGGTGGAGGGGGGTTTAGGTTTTTGGGTCCGGGTTAGGGTTCGATGAGACAGTTCCAACACCGCTGTAATGAGCTCAATCGGAGTTCGTTTCACCCACTTCTTAGTATTTCTTAACAACATATATATATATATATATAGGCGGAGGTTCAAATAAGAAGTAGTTTTTCGCTAAGAAATCTAAGAAATGACAAAAACCTTAAGTAACGATAATTAACGAACTCCAATTGAGCTAATATCATCGCCGTTGGAACCGTCTCGTCGAATTCTATCATCTTAGCTTTTAAGGTTTAGATTTTACGTTTGAATTTTAGGGTTTTAGCCTCATGGTTTAGCTTTTAGGGTTTAGATTTTATTGTTAAGGTTTTTTTTTGTGGGGGTGGGGTGGGGGGGTTTAGGTTTTTGGGGGTGGGGTGGTGGGTTTAGGCTTTTCGGGATGGGGTTGGAGGGGGGGTTTAGGTTTTTGGGGGTGCGGGTAGAGGGGGTTTAGGTTTTTGGGTCCGGGTTAGGGTTCGATGAGACGGTTCCAACGCCGCTTGAATGAGCTCAATCGGAGTTCGTTTAACCTACTTCTTAGGATTTATTTGCGAAAAACCAATTATTAGTGGAACCGTCCACTATATATATATATATATGGGGGTAAGATAAATTGAAAACTCACATGAGATGAGGAAACCCACGAATTTCATTCGTAACTTGTTTTTTTATGGTGTTTTTATATAGAATTTCGTAACCAGAAATGCAAAAAAAAAAAACTTCGAGTAAATTTAAAAAAAAAATTTGAAAAATTAAAAAAAAATCATCGTTTTTATATATATGTCAGCATGTTACTATTGTAACAAAGGATGTTACGTATGTAAAAAATGTTTAAATTTTTTTTATAAAAAACCACTCAGCGCTTTTTGTTTTTTTTTTTTTTACCAAAAGTGATTAAATTAGATATAGAAACTATCCCAAAAATCAAAAAAAAATGATTTTACCTATTTTTTAAACTGTTACGTATGTAACACAGAGTTTCCATATTATCCACCCCATATATTTATATATATATATATATAGGGGAAATATTAAGAGGAAACCACAAAGTTAGGCGAAAATCGAGAAAAACACTAAATGCCAATCCAATAATTTTACCTATTTTTTAAACTGTTACGTATGTAACACAGAGTTTTTTAAACTGTTAGGCGAAAATGATTTTACCTATTTTTTAAACTGTTACGTATGTAACACAGAGTTTCCATATTATCCACCCCATATATTTATATATATATATATATATATATATATATATATATATATATATATATATAGGGGAAATATTAAGAGAAAACCACAAAGTTAGGTGAAAACCGAGAAAACCACTAAATGTCAATCCAATAATTTTTAGATTTTTTATTTTTTTTAACTTATTTCTAAATATATTAATATAATATTACACTATTTACCAAAAAATTATTTTACGTATTTTGTTTTACGTATACGTAACCGTAATTTTTTTGTTTTCTGTTCAACACTATTTGTTACGTATATGTAAACCAATAATTAAATAATTTTTTGTAAAAATATGTAATATTACGTTGATACTCTTATAAATAAATAAAAATAAAAAAAATAAAAAAGAAATATTATTATATGATTGGTTAAAATTGGTTTTTTAGTAGCTTTCTTGGTTTTCGCTTAACTAAACGGTTTTCTCTAGAACCCTCACACACACACACACACACACACACATATATATATATATATATGGGGATAATCAAATAAAAAGTAATTTTTCGCTAATAAATGATAAAAAAAAACCCCTAAAGAAACGATATCAAACGAAGTCCGATTGAGCTAATTTCAGCGGCGTTTAAACCGTCTCGTCAAACTCTACCATCTTAGATTTTAGGGTTTAGCTTTTAATGTTTAGATTTTACGTTTGAATTTTGGGTTTTAGCCTTATAGTTTAGTATAAGGGTTTAGCTTTCAGGGTTTAGATTTTATGATTTAAGTTTTTTTTTGTAGGGGTGGGGAGTTTAGGTTTTTGGGGGTGGGTGTGGGTGGGTCTAGGTTTTGGGGGGGGGGGGGGTGGGGGTGGGTGTGGGTGGGTCTAGGTTTTGGGGGGGGGGGGGTGGGTGGGGGGTGTTTAGGTTTTTGAGGGGTGGGGTGGTGGTTTTAGGCTTTTCGGGGTAGGCTTGGAGGGGGTTTAGATTTTTGGGGGTGGGGGTGGGTGTGGGTGGGTCTAGGTTTTGGGTGAGGTGTGGGGTGGGGTGGGGGGGGTTTAGGTTTTTGGGGTGTGGGGGTGGTGGTTTTAGGCTTTTCAGGGTAGGGTTGGAGGGGGGGTTAGGTTTTTGGGGGTGCGGGTGGAGGGGGGTTTAGGTTTTTGGGTCTAGATTAGGGTTCGATGAGACGGTTCCAACGCCTCTGGAATGAGATCAATCGGAGTTAGTTTGACCCACTTCTTAGTATTTATTAGCGAAAAACCACTTTTTAGTGGAAACGTCCCCTATATATATATATATATATATATATATATATATAATTTTAGAATTGCTAACTTAAAAAACCTCTAATTTTACTTCTAAATTTACACATTTATCCATCATGGGACTTGAACTCTCAACCACTTAAGAATGGATACCTTTACCACACATATTCGTACCGCTAGGCCACAAACCATTCGGTATATGATCTTATATAAATAGAGAAATCTTGTTTAAGAAGCATATCGAATACACTTGATAAATTCACGGAGATCAAAAGGCAGAAAGTTTGTTCTTTATTGTAAAACACTATATGAGTCGCCGCAGAGTGTTCTAGAATAGTTCAATTAGTTTGAACCTAGTCTAGGTGTATTATTTTGCCTTCCATGTTGGTTTCCATGCAATAGAGTTGAGATTGTAAAATTATCCATAATCAATATAATCTTTTAAAAGTAATCAATAATGTGCTATACTAGAGAAAAGTTATTCACTCATCCATGTAAAGTTTGCAACAATCAGTGACCAACATAAATAAAAGCTCCTCCAATTAGCTAAACCTCTCCTTGAGAGAAACTTACCACCTAAAAGCCAACCTCATTGACCCCATGACCAATTTTACCAATTATATGAAGAGTTAAAATTTAATCATTTGTTATTAGAAATATAATATTCTTGTTATATATTATATCAAAAATTTCGAATAATACATATTTTACATCAACTATATCAACTTAAAAAATATCATACTTCTGTTTAACTAATGTTACAATAGCTTAGAGTAGGTCACATATCTTTAATGAGATTGGACATTAAAAAATGTGATATTGATATCCATTAGAGTACAACGTTACAAAATGACCAACCCAAAAATAAAGCTAGGCAATTCTACATTTAATGCGATCACCAAATTTTAGAAATAATTATAATGCAAATTAATGAGATTGTTTTAGCCATCGGCTGCCATTGCTTAGCTTGTTCCTGTCATCAACAACCCAATGATATTCTTCAAGCCACATCAATTATTTTTTAGATTGTTAGTAAGGAAGGGGTAATATCATATAACTTGACAAAATAGCACCAAGGAAGAGAATTCAATGCAATGCTTCAACACTATAAAGAAAATGCCATTTAATGACATACATTTTTAATGGCATTTACCTTTTATGTCACTAATTTAGGTTTTTGATGGTAATTTATGTATGTCATATTAGCCTGAAACATACTATTAGTGGCATTTAGTTTTTTTACGCCACTGATCTAAAAATTTCACCCTAAAATTAATATTTTCCCTTCTCTCCGAATATTTCACGTATCGTTCCCCTCTACCCTTCCCCTCCAAAAGTTCCAACTGAAAATTTCAATCGCACTTATCCTTTCCCTCCAAAAATTTCACGCACCTCTATCCTTCCCTTTCAAAATTTCATTCCAACGTCGCCATTACCTTCAATTGCAATCGGCACTACCTTTGATTGCACGTTGTCGTGTAATCCGTCGCCAGTACCTTCAATTGAAGTTTTGATTTCTCCACAATTTCTATAGTTAGAAGAACCTTAGGTAAATTTTACTTCGTTTTGTATCTGTTCAAAGTTCTAGGTCAGAAATTTGTATGCACTTAATGTTATTTTCATTCTTTCAAATTTTAGATTGATTTGTGGCGCTACGTCAAAATTAGGTTTAATTTACTTGTTTTGTTATATTTATCTGCGGAATTTGTGATCGGCAAATTGATTATCCGGAGGTATAGTAATGAACTTATGATCAATAGCTTCGAATTTGTTCATTGTCTTGCATAGATTTTTGACCTAGATTCTAAGCTTGTACCTGTAGTTTGAGAAACTTGTTAAAATGTGATTCTGTTAATGGATAAGAATACTTTCTTGCTTTTGTCAATTTAAGATATGCTTCTTGTTACATAGGTGTATAGCAAATTACAATATATGCAATTACAAATGATGATTTCACCAAAATTCTGAAAATGTGACTTTAGAACCCCAAAATATGCATCTAGGCTCGAACTCGACTCGTTTAACTTAAAGGGAGCCCGAGCTCGGCTCGTTTAGAGCTCTACTAGTAAAGCTCGAGCTCGTCTCGTGAGTAGTTTTTCAAGCCAGAGCTCAGCTCGTCTCGTTGATTCAATCTCCTTGTGCTCCATGATTGTTTGTGGTTTATTTCAATGATTCACTTATATTAGGATGAACAACAATCGGGTTTTAGACTAGACTATCTTTGTAATTGGTATGAGGAGGCGGTTTGATCTAATCTAATTGTCATTTATTTATGGAGGAGATAAACATACTAATAATCTGAAATAATAATAAAAGTTAGTGATCTTAGGTTTTAGTTATTGTAAAAATCAAATGAATAAAACCTTTATCACTTGGAATATTATTTTGTTTAAGAAAATAAGCACGTATGGTTAAATTTTAAAGTAAAAGTTTCATTTGTTTCATGTCGTTTCCATGCTATGTTATGGTTTTATGTTGTTTAGCACCTGCAAATACACAAATCGAACCCTGCATCTAGTCCGTTTTTGCGCTATGTTGGACCGAATGATTTGATTCTCATGACATCGTCTGCTCTCTTTTTGAACCATTAATTCCGGTAGTTGTTTGTCGTTTTTTCTGTTTTGGTTAGTAGCTAAATTGCACCAAGTAATTTTTTTAGTATTACTATCATTAGGGTTTCTTGAGTGGGGGTTAAATTGAGGAATTACTTTGCACTATTATACATTTATTGGTTTTCATTTTCCCTTGTTTTGAAAGATGTGGGTACATACTGAGAGTTAACACCCAAATACCATTAACCCTCAAAGATTTGGTCAAAAGTATGTGAGCAAGGTACTGATCTTTTCAAAAGCTTCAAAGAGAGCTCAGGGTGAAGGTTAGTAAAGTTACATGTTATGGCTTCGTGCATTTTAATTTATATAATATATTTTTCGACCAGAAGAACTTAATCAAGAAAACATTAAAGCTTTAGTTGCTGAGAGTTAACTGGTATCAAGTCAAATCTCTTTGACTTCTTGCTTCTGGTGTATAATTAGCTACATACTCTGTTAATAGGTGAAACTTTAGGCCTTGGATTCTAGTAGACGTGTTCGTTTTTAACATATTTTATATTTTCTTATCATGTTGTCTTCTTAATATGAACAGTACTTGCATAATTTTCTCCATAGTTTATGTAAAGAAGATTCAATTGTTACTGCACATTCTTGTTTTCACAAAGAATATACTACTCTTTTGGATGATTTTTATGCTAGCTTTTCAGATATCATAACAAGCATTAAGCTTGTAAAATTTATACTTTTAATGACATTGAGAGTGTCTCATGTAATCTTGGTGATTTCAGGCAAAACTTCCAACCATGTTGAGAATATATTGTGATACAGTTACATCTGACATGAAAACTGTTATCAAGTCAGTTGTTGCAGAGCTGCTTTCTGTTCTTCTTGCCAGACCTTTGGACTCTGATTTTAAGTCAGGCGATCGAATTGTTGATGCAGATATATAAAGTGTAATTTTTTTTACTCCAAACACCGATAGGAGAAAAAGCAAAATAAAGAAAGCGTGATATTTGCTGAAATTTTAATTATTACGTGTTGGTGCAGGCGGCGGTTCATCACTCACAAGTAAGTTAAGAAGTCTGCCTTCTGAAAGCTTTGTCCAACTTCTTGGGGCTATTTTCAAGATTTTATAGGTAATGTATATACTTCATTGATTTCTTAGGACTTTCATTTAAAAATAATTTGAATTCTTAAACTATGCAACTAGATAGCATTAGTTCTTGTAGTGACAATGATGACATAAGATTATAAGATTGTATAGAAGCACACAGTAGGAATACATTAAGACAACAAGCAACATTTTCAATTCTTTTCAGCTTCTTCCTTAGGCATTAGATCATGGCCTAGTGACATCGGTGATTGCCCTCAAAAAATGGTGTGGTTTCAAATCCTGCAAATGCAGGTTTAGGTTGTATTTAGGAGTAAAAAAATTGCTCTTCAAAAAAATATAAAAACTATGCATTGAATATGTTCATCTTTTTTCCCTGCTAGATCAGCATCAATTGTTGCATCAACTTCAATTCAAAGTATAGCAGTTGATGAAGAGAACATAGATTCTGATTCAGATGATGAACCAGTCCAGCATGGAGTGAATAAGCTTCATCACAGTTCAAAGTATAGCTGCTGATGAAGAAAGCTTGGATATTGATTATGATTCGAGTTTTTATTCAAACATTTGTTAGTTTTGTGTTTTATATGTTTGATATTTAGACTTAATTTGACACTTATTAGACATTTGTTTGTAAACAATTGGAATATGTTTGATGTTATGATTTCTACATTTTATAGTTTTATTTTTATTTTTTATTGTAAATAAATAATGATTTTAATTAATCAAAATTAATATGATAAACATCTATAGTGGCTTTTAATTTGATGTAGTTTTTGTGGCAAAAGTTATGTGCCATTAAAAGTAGTATGGATATTTAATTAGAAATAATTTTTACCGACACAAAATTTGTGCCACAAAAGCCTTTTTTTAATATAGTGGCCACAAAGCCTTTTTTTAATATAGTGGCAAAAAAAGAGTGCCACTAAAAGCCCAAAAGTCTGTAGTGGCAAGGTTTTAGTGTTAGCGTTTCTAGTGTCACTTTTTTTGTGTGCCGCCCAATCCTAAAGGGGTCTTTAGTGGCACTTTTTTGTTTTTTGTGTCACTTTTTGTTTGCCATTGAATGGCTTTTTTTTAGTGCAAGATGCATAGTAATTGTGCCTACTAATTAATAGTATTTTAGATGTCATTTTAAATAAATATACATGTGTTACTAAAAAGGGATAGTACAGGTTAAACTCGTCCAATTATTTATGTTTATTTTAATTAAATCAAGTATGTATTAAAAGTATTTTATAAATTATCAAAATATTTATATGGTTTGTTTCAAATAAATCTGGCCTATCCCAAAGGGATAGTGTAGTTGATAAGGTGTTCTCCCCAGTCAAATGGCGTGTGTTCAAGTCTGATGGTGTCCTAAAATGAGGTTTGCTGTTAAAATAAATAAATAAATCTGACCTAAAACATGTTTTAGCTGGCTTTGTTTTTATAAAACCATCATACATATTTTGTTACCTTAAATTATCGTATATGGGTGGGAAGACCATTAAATTTATTTTTAAAAATGTTCCGATTTTGATTTCTATCAAATGATGTAACTTTATAAAAAAGTAACTTTAATGTATTGTATTCCTGCCAAAAGGGGTTTACTTTAGACAAGAAAGAAGTTAATAAAAAAGTGGGTAATAAAAAGCGGTTAATGATCAAGAGTGCATGGTCAGCAATCAGAGAATTGAGTATTGACGGTTATGGAGAGAAGACAGGTGAGACCAGGGGAGTATTATCATCAACGACAAGGGGAGTATCATCATCAACGGCAAAGAACAGTGGAGAACTTCCAAAGGAAGAAAACTACAGGTCCGGATGGAAGAACAGAAAATCAAGCGAAAGCTACCTCCTTTTACATATCCAACCTTCCGGACAACCTTTCTGACAAAGAACTCTTGTATGAATGCAGCAACTTCGGGCACGTGGTAGATGCATACATAGCAAGAAAAAGAGACAAACAAGGAGGACGTTTTGCTTTCGCCAGATTCATAAAGGTGAGAAATATAGACAAGATGTTAAAAGCTCTAAATAACCTAAAGATAGGAGGTATGAAGATATCGGCAAATCTGGCAAAGTACGACAAGAAAGGTAATAGAATCGATGGGCAGAAGGAAGAGCTACAAACAGAAGGGAGACATGCAGATAGAACAACGGAGAATAACGGCAGGGGAAGCTCAGACATACCGTTGAAAAAAACGTCAAACTATCAAGAAGGAGGAAACTCGTACAGAGATGCACTCACGGGGGAAGGCAACCATAGAAGGAATCCTAACACTAAACACATCCATGTACACGAAATTTCAAACACCTACACCAGTGTAGTTTGGAGGAAAGCATCAGTGTGGGGTGAAGCAAAGAATCTGGAACATCTTGAATCCATGAAAGACATTATGTATAAACTATGGTCAGATAAATTCTGGGAGATAAGATACATTGGTGGTCTTAAAGTTCTAATATATCTAGGCTCGTCAAAAGACGCCATACAACTGATCCAGGAGAAAGAAGAAAGTTGGAAACAATATTTTGACAGATTAGAAATTTGGGATGGGCAAGATATAAAATTTCAAAGAATTGCTTGGCTTCGTATACATGGAGTTCCGATACACCTATGGGATAAGATAGTTTTTGATAAGATCGGGTCCAGTTTCGGGAAACTCATTCTCAGGTCTAAATTATTTGCACCGGAGGATGGTGATCTCACCTACGACAAGGTTGCCATTTTGGTCGACAATGGTAAGCAGATATCGGACGAGTTGCTCGTACAATGGAAAGATAGAAAGTATAAAATCTGGATCTTTGAAGAAAATAACAACTGGGTTCCCGCTTTCTGTACGGACAACGAAAACAAAGAGAAAAAGCTGGTTAGCATCCCCGGGGAACAGGACGGCGGAAAAGAGTCGACATCTCCGACTAACAACGCCAATCAGTCACCGAAAAAATCCCCGCGTATCTCAGAAGAGGACCAGTCGGATCACACCCCTTCCCTACCGTTGAACACAGATTAGGAGGACCATTTAACATCATCGGAATTTGTGGTCGGGACTAGAACGGCTGGAGTAATTGAAGGTAATAAGTTCCAGGCGCATAGATTAAATGACAGGGTAATGGATGGGGAAGAGCACGGTTCAGACCCTTTTGGATTAAATGATTTTATATTCAATTGTGGGCCACGAGTTTTAACAATAAGAGGAAAGCCCAAGCAAGTGTCAGCCCAGTTCACTCAAGGCCTGAAAAAAGTGGGCTGCCTGACTTAAAACAAACAATTGAGGAAGGCGGACATTTTAAGGTTGGGGGCGTAAGAATCAGACTGAATAGGAGGAGGGCAAAACCGAGAAAAAAGAGCAAAACGGTGAATACGACAATGGAAGATTCTGAGGAGGAAGAAGATCAGATGGAGGATTCAATGGTTGAAGAAACCCAAATAGAAAAAGGACAGGGAGAAGATAGATCGGGGTACGATCACACTAACAAGGAAAGTGACCTTCGAGATTCAATCCAAGAAGAAGTAAAAAACACGTTAGTAGTTGGAAGATGCATCGGAGTAGAGCTAGAGGAATTTGAAAGTCAGGTCAGTGAATCAATCAGGGGAGATTTGGAGGTTAGTAAGTTTCAATGAATTTTATCACTTTAAACATAAGGGGGGCTGGGGGTTTAGCAAAAGCGAATAAAAACTCAAAAAGAGGGTTCGTTCATTGCAATTCAAGAAACTCATAAATCTTCAATTTCTTAAAAAGTTTTGGGGTAGAGATCATTTGGAGTGTGTGATAAAGGAACCAATCGGGAGATCGGGGGGGGGGGTTACCATCAATCTGGAACCCGAACAAGTTTGTTTGTAATAATATTATTAAAAACCAAAATTTCATTCTTACTGGGGGTATGTTAAAAGAGGATTCATCGGACATGTATATTTTAAATATATATGCTCCAAATGAGCCGAATAATAGAAAAATGTTATGGGACAATATATATTGCTTGCTTAACCAGTTTGCAGGCACATGGATCATACTTGGGGATTTTAATGAGGTAAGATTTAAGGAAGAAATGGTAAATTCCAGTTTTGACCACAATGCAGCCTTAGCATTCAATAATTTCATAAGGTTAGCAGGCCTACTAGATTATCAAATGGGGGGGGGGAGAAAATTCATGTTCATGACGAAAGACGGATCAAAACTAAGCAAAATAGATAGAATACTAGTAAACGAGGAGTTTGCAAGAAAATGGCCAGATGCATCCTTCAATGCGTTGTGTAATATCCGGTATTTTTCCGACCTATCTTTACCCTAACTCTGGTGCGCGTTTCGAACCCAAATCTTAAAACGTAATAAGAACACGATTTTTCTTTTCTAAATAATAAATGTTGATTTATTTATTATGTATATATATACACTTAATTATATGAGACTCGATTATAACTATATATGTATACTTATGTCGTATAATCTTTATGAAACTTATTCGGTTTTATAAAAAAAAAACCAAAGAATATACATAAAAGAATCATTTAAATATACATAAAACATTTTTGAAACTTTATAAGTTTATAATTATTATAATAATAATAATCAATAAATAAATGATGTCTCAAAACTATGGAAATTATTTTATAAAAATCTGAAAACAATAAAACCTATAAAATTGTGAAAGGATTTTATAAAATAAAACTTATATAATTGTTTTATAAAGTCCAGGGACTGAAACTGTCCATTACCGAAACTCAGTTTAAACTAAGACTCAAATGATAAAACTTTCAAACTTCAGGGGCCTGTTATGCCCTTATCCCAAACTCCTGATCCTGAGATCAGTCACGAGTTCGAAACCCACAGAAGCCGGTTTCTACCTCCGATTATTCGAAAATGCGTTTCCGACTATATTCGATGAACCTCGAGTTTCGACTCGCGCATGCGACCCTAACCCTATGACAATCAATGCCCGACCTCGACTGTAACAACGCGTGGAGTCGAATTTGAATTGTTCGGCTCAACCGTAATCCACCCACCTAATCCACCATTTATTGATGAAATTGGGTATAAATACCCGTTGCTACAGCTCAAAGACACACCACTCATACTCCCTCTACTCTCAATTCATCCAATTCTTACTTGCATCAAACGATTTGAACTCGCGACAGCCGACTCCAAGTCAGAACTCGTTCTCACTCAAATCAACATCGTTTCAGGTATTTCTTGTGACTAACACGATGGCTATACCCTGTAGATCGAAAGCCCTCTGTTTAATTCCATTAACAGAGGGCAATTCGAAGTGTATTTGGCGAATCAAAATTCTAGGGTTCATCGGAAGATCTGGGATGATCCGGGATACTAAATAACTATTTAATTTTTCGTGTATTAAACTAACGAGACCCGTAGTCGGGCGGTTAGTGTGTGCGTGTGTGCTTCGACCCGATCAGTGACCCGGGTTCGAGCCGGTTTTGCCCATTTTAATTGTTTTAGTTTTTTTTAAAGCAGTTTTAAACTTTTAATAATTTTTATAATTATGTTATACATTTATAAACTTATTTATAAACTTAAATCCAAATTTTATTTATACCTTTACATTCCAAAAGCTTTTTATCTATTTAAACTTATTTATAAACTTTTAAATTAAAAAGAAAACTTATATAACTTTTATAATTTTTCAGAAAAGTTATAAAACTTATATACTACTTAGAAAACATAAAAATTATAAATCTTATAAAATAAAAACAGAAACTTTAGACTTTAAACTTATTTAAAACATTTATAAAAAACTTATAGTTTTATCTACACCTCAAAAAAACATTTATTAACTTATAATCAAAATACAAACCTTATGAGAAATTCTATATAATTTATCTTTCAATTTTAATTCCATATTATCTCTTTAATCTTGTGATTACAAGATAATGTATAAAATAAACACCTAATAAATCTTAAATACTTTGTGAAGTAATTGTTCTTTTAAATAAATATTTACCCTTAACAATTATGTGTCATTCCTTAATAAATATTCTTTAAAAATTATTATAAACACTTAGTAATTATCTATTGATTTAAATATTTATTCTTAGCCGTTGTTTATTCATTTAATAATTATTATGAATCTTTAATGATGGTTCATTCTTTAAATAATTATTATTGATCTTTGATGATTATTTATTCTTTCATCTATTAGCACAACGTTATTTATAAAATACATAGAAAACTACTTTAAACTATTATCACATAACTTATGTAAAACTTTTTAAATAATTATTTTAATTAATAATTATTCTAAACTATAAGCTTATTAAACATTGATATACAAGTCTTGTGTCATTCATTTAAAACCTTTATTATAAACTTGATTTAAACTTCATAAACACAATCAAATCCCGTCACCCGTTTGGAACCCTAGTCAAATCTTAGACCCTAGATCCTTGTCTTAAACTTTTTACTTAAATCTTTAGACTTATATTCTTAGGCTTATTGTGAGGATTTTCTCCCTCTCCAATTCTTGCAAACTCTTGTCGGATACTCTTCATCATCCAAGTGAGTATACTTGGCCCCTTTTCCTTTCTATACTTTTGGGGTGAAACATGTTCAAAACTTTAAACTTATACAATTCTTGTACAACTATGACTAGATGCTTATTCTTATGTTAAACTTGAGACTTGTATGCTTAGATTAAACTTAAAACTAGCATATTCATTAACTTTGATCAAGCCTATGGTAACAATGATAGATCTATTGCATTTGACCAATCCACCTTGATTGATTGACCCTTCAGGGGGAGCCTTTGGTGATTGTTACTGAATTAAACTTTTAAACTTGAGACTTATAAGGGTAACCTGCGGGTTATGCCTAAACTTGGTTGAAGGGTTGATATGCACAATGTTTAAGATACTTGTTTCTCATACTTACATTATAGAATGCATATATCATAGTGAATTGTAATTCTTTCCAAATACTTGTTAAACTGTGTCAAAACCTTTGTATCTCACCAACTATTTTGTAGTTGACAGATTCTTTCACATGTTTCAGGTTATACATCATGAGACTTGTTTGTGATCACATAGGACGCTTTGGACCTAGACTACTTATTAAATAATGTTGTATACTTGTTATTTCCTTTGTATTGAACCTTTGAATCTATCTATTAATGAAATATTGAAACTTTAATAGTCAACCTTGTGCTATTGAACAACCGCGTCCACCCCGACGTATAATCCGTCGTCGGTTGGGGTGTGACAGATTGGTATCAGAGCCTTGGTTATAGGGAATTAGGTTATTAGACACATGACCTAGACTATAACTTAGGAGACCTAAACATGAGTTATCTCATGTCTCTTACTAGGAACTTTTTCTCCTCATTCTACCCTTAATTCTTATACGTGAACGCTTGGAAATTCTACGTTTCTACTTACCTACGTACTACAAGAGTCTACTACGTCGAGGATACATTCTTAGGCTTTAAGTCTAATCCCCCAATAAATTCTCGTCAAGAGTATTTAAGTTCTAGATAATGTGTGAGAACTTTTGCGGACCGGAAGGGTGGATACCTGTATTCTGGGAAATTCTGTCAAGGAAAGCATTTCGTACAAATCCAAATCAACCGTTGGACCCGTATGCTTTCTTGGGAATTCTTGGGATGAGCATCCACTTATAGGAATGCATGACTTCTCTAAACATTAGTGAGCTCAAATTTCTCTTGATATGTCAAAGTACTCGCTTAGTGATATGCACTAAATGAGTACCATCTCAAATACTTTACGCTTCATAAATTCATGATTCAAAAACTTTCATCCATAACCTTTATTCTATGATTCTTAAGTCCCGTCTTGTCACATGACAGCATGCTTACTCGTCATGACCTAAAGGAGTTACCTTCAAGAAGAAATTCTTACGAGACTATACTTAAAGACTATATACATAAACTTATATTTATACAGATACTACCCAATAAGCTTCATGATCGTTGTAATACAACCCTTAAAACTATGTATTACCCTACAAATTCTTCTATAAAGCTTCATTATTTTATAAATATGACACCTAAGAGGTAACCCTTGTATTTTTACCTTACCTCCTTAGCACTTAACCAAGTTTCATTTGATAACTAACTCAAAAACTTTTGTTACATTTTTATACATCTCAAAACTTTCATACGTCCTTAAACTTCATGATCCTTGTAATGCCAGCACATTTAAAACCATGTATTATCCTACAAGTCCTTTTACAAACTTCATTACTTTATAAACTTGATACCTAAGAAGAAACTCTTGTGTTTTCATTTTATCACTCACAACTTCATTTGATGATTTACTGAAACTTTGTTTCACTTTATTACATCCCGAAACTTTCATACGTCTTTAAAACTTACACATCACCGTTTCTTGTAAAACAAGACTTAACATCTTTTAAATCTAAAGTACATTAACAAAGGGATTAGTAACCTGATCATTTTCCCCGCAAGAGAAGAGGCCTACCATGGAATAGACAAGCTCCACGTTTAAAGACTCTAAGCCCACAATGAACCTTGACATAGTACCATAAACCCAAACACCGGTGACAACAACTGAGAGAAGTTGTAGGCCCATGAGGAAGTTCTGGCTAGGGAAATAGGGTACTTAAGTGAGTCCTGGTGACCACCCCTTCTTCCGGGAATCCTCCTCGTTAGCCCATCAACCTCCAATCAAAAAAACTATTTTTGAAAGTAATACTGTGATAACTCAGTATTATGAATAAAAACCTTTTGAACATATTAAATCGACTTACTTACACACTTTAATTTTCCGTTTAAATTGTATTATGTAAGGGCTAGAAGTCCCAATTTTGAAACATTCAATGAAAGTTATTTTGAAATTTATCTTGTTATCACTTACCAGCTTGACTTTCCTTCTAGCACTAAAAACTTAACACTTCTTACCCAAACACTTCCGTCGAGAGTAGCTCACGTTAGTACTAGAGATAATTAACAACGTGACATTAAACTATAAAAACCCTAAGTGACACGTATACTTGAAGAATAAACCTTGAATAAACTTTCTGATTCGTAAGCACCCTTTTAAAACAACACGACTTACGAACCACTGTCGTAATCAACTATGATCCTTACCCTTTATATAAACTTCACACTTCAAAACTTGACCAACTTTTTGTTTGACAATCATACATACCTCTTTGTAAGTCCTACTTATACTACTCATCGTTGTTTAACTCATTATTCTTGAACATCTTAGTTATACACTATATAAAAGAAAGCTACGCATTTTTTTATGAAACAAGATAAATTTGTAAACATACTACCATTTCCAAAACTTTTCCTGTTACACTATACTAGAAGACTTTCCCCATCAAACTCCTGCCACGTAAAAGATTTGCTATAAGTCACAACGGGAACTAAAAGCCCAAATACACGTTGCTAAAACACTAAACTTCATACACACCATTATAAGGTCGGAGACTTTTGAGTCATGTAAAACTTGTACAAATACTCAATCCCGTATTCCTGAAACTAAACACCTTCTAAACCACCAAAGGAAGCATGTCCAATAAGGGATCATGTGAAGCTTAATACTGAAACTTGAAACTCAAATGACTTATCCTATTTTCAAACTTATACTTGGATTCTTAGTCTTGAAAACTTTGTGTGTCCATCTTAAACAAACCCTATAAGACTTGATAAACGTACATTCCATATATACGAGAAAACTTCACTCTTGATACTAGACACTAGCAGGAAGGAGAACATTACTCTCTTTAGTAGAGTACATCCCCTGACTCCTATCTAAACCAAACATCGGGATCCACCTAACCTTCTGGACAACTCGAATCTTCTGTGTGTAATATCCGGTATTTTTCCGACCTATCTTTTTCCTAAACCCTTGCACGTATCATTTATTTAAAACTCGAATTCGTTTTAAAACTATTCCTTAAACAATAAATATTAATTTAACTAATATGTAGTTAAGGAAAAACATTTATACTTGGAATATATATATATATATATATATATATATATATAAGGCTTATTTAAAAGTATACATATATGAATATGTTAAAATTCTTAAAACTTTATAAGTTGTAATTACATAATATAAACTTATTTTAATTACTTAAACTTATAAACTAATCAATCTTATAAATCATTTTATAGAAATTATAAAATCAATTGAGAAAACTTATTCAAATTAAACATTTTATTTGTCTATAGAGTCCGGAGACTGAAACTGTCAATTATCGAAACTTATTTTAAACTAAAATCTAAATTTTATATATAAATGATAAAACCTTTAAACTTCAGGCGCTTGTTCTGCAATTAATCCAAACTTCCAAATCTTGAAACGGTATCAGGTTCGAGCCTCCCCAGTCCCGGTTCTCAGCCCCTTTTGCGCGAAATCACGATTCCGTCCAAATTCAGTGTACCTCGAGTCTCGACTCGAGCGTGCGACTGTAACCTAACTGTATTCAATGCTCAACATCGAGCCTAACAACGCGTATTTTGAATTCAAACTCATTTAAGCTCAACCGTAAACCTCTCAACCATTCGGGCATTAATTAACAAAATCCGCTATAAATATCGACTCACACACTTGGACGACACCACACACAAACTATCTAAACTATCAATTTCTTCATATTGCATCCACATTGTTCGATCGATTCCAGCGACCGCCGAGTTCAAACCCAGTAGCATTCTCCTTTAATCCGACACCATTTGAGGTAAATCTTGTACCATTGTGTTCGAAATCAAGTGTAGATCGAAAGCCCTCTGTTTAATTCCATTAACAGAGGGCAAATCGATGTGTATTTGACGATTTTGATTCTAGGGTTTATACGAAATTAGGGGTGATTTGGGAATGAGTTTATGAATTTCTTTTTCCGTGTATTACACTAACGAGACCCGTAGTCGAGCGGTTAGTGTGTGTGTGTGTGTGCCTCGACCCGGTCAGTGACCCGGGTTCGAGCCTGAGTAAACCGGTTTTTGCCCATTTCATTTTTTTTTGCCTTTTAAATAGATTTTTAATCTTTTAATTATTTTTATAAATTCTGTAAAGTTTTTATAAACATAAAAACGAACTTTATTTACACTTTTTGTATTCTGAGATATTTTAATTAATTAAATTTAGTTAAACTTGTAATAATAAATTCTTTAAAAATAGTTTTTAAACACTTGAAAACTATGAAAATACTTATAAACTTTATAAAACTTACACTATATCAGAAACGAATTGGAATTTAATTTGTTATACTTTTTTTTTAAAATAAACAGATTTATTTAAAAACTTTAAATTAATCATTTAATTTTTATTAAAACAGAAAATTTATATAAACATTTATAAAATCAGAAACGTTTATAGATTTATTTTTTTATTTAAAAATCAGAAACTTATAAATTCATAAATTTATACACTTTTAAAAATTTATATAAACATAAATCTATTTGTTTATATAAAAGGAGAGAAATAATTATTCTTTATTTATTTCCCAAATAATTATAAAGTTATAAACTTTATAAAAATCTAAATGAAAACTTTAAACATTTATGAACTTGTAAAACTTTATAAATTAATACAAACTCTCTTTAAAACCTATTAAACTTATGGTTTTCTTTTAGACTTATAATTAAGATATAACCATATTCTATTTAATATCTTATAAACTTATAAGTGTCATTATTCACGTATTTATATTACGAATTAATTTGTATTATAAATACTTAATACTTAGAAACTTAATCAAATCTCAAATGATTTATGTTGATTAAATAAGTAATTATTCTTGTAAATGATTTATTTCTAAATACTTAGAAAACTATTTTGATTATTTTTACCTAGCGTGTAAAATTGATAATTGTGAAACCTTTAAATAATTATTTTAATTAATAATTATTCTAATCTATAAATCTATTAAACTTTGACATTTAAGTCTTGTATCATTCCTTCAAAACCTTTATTGTAAACTTGATTTAAACTTCATAAACACAAATCATTTCCGTCTCCCATTTGGAACCCTAGTCAAAATCCTGCAAATCTTAGAACTCTTGTCCTAGACTTATAAGATCATACTTGAAACTTTAGACTTATATTCATAGGCTTATTGTGGGGATATTCTCCCTCAAAGTCTTGCAAACTTACTCTTATCGGATACTCTTCATCCAAATCCAAGTGAGTATACTTAGCCCATTTTTCCTTTCTATACTTTTGGGGTGAAACATGTTCAAAATTTTTACACTTATACAATTCTTGTACAACTATGACTACGTGTTTATTCTTATGTTAAACTTGAGACTTGTATTCTTAGATTAAACTTAAAACTAGCATATTCATTAACTTTGATCAAGCCTATAGTAACAATGATAGATCTATTGTATTTGACCAATCCACCTTGATTGATTGACCCCTTCGGGGGGGAGCCCTTGGTGATTGTTACTGAATTAAACTTTAAACTTGAGACTTATAAGGGTAACCTGTGGGTTATGCCTAAACTTGGTTGGAGGGTTGAAGTGCACAATGTTTAAGATACTTGTTCTTATACTTACATTATAGAATGCATATATCATAGTGAATTGTAACTCTTTTCAAATACTTGTTAAACCGTGTCAAAACCTTTGTATCTCACCAACTATTTTGTAGTTGACAGATTCTTTCACATGTTTCAGGTTCTACATCATGAGGCTTATTTGTGATCACATAGGATGCTTTGGACCTAGACTACTTATAAATTAAACGTTGTATTTCTTTTTATGTTCCTTGTATTGAATCTTAAATTATTATTTAATGAAATATCAAAACTTTAATAGTCAACCTTGTGCTATTGAACAACCGCGTCCGCCCCGACGTATAATCTGCCGTCGGTTGGGGTGTGACACTATGGAAGAGCGTATAATGGTTAATCCTGTTCCAAACGCTGTCCCACACCTCTCTTAAATACTAGAGTATTTAGATAACCGCTTTATACTCTAAACATAATCGTATACTTCTATACACTGAAGCTAAACTAAAAGACTTTAAACTATTATATGTTTGACGTATTCTTGTTCAAACACAATTTAAACTATTATATGTTTGACGTATTCTTGTTCAAACACAATTTAAACTATTAGATGTTTGACGTATTCTTGTTCAAACACAGTTTAAACTTTTCTATGTTTGACGTATTCTTGTTCAAACACAATTTAAACTATTATATGTTTGACGTATTCTTGTTCAAACACAATTTAAACTATTATATGTTTGACGTATTCTTGTTCAAACACAATTTAAACTATTCTATGTTTGACGTATTTAAACCATTCTATGTTTGACGTGTTCTTGTTCAAACACAATATAAACTATTCTATGTTTGACGTATTCTTGTTCAAACACAATTCTATGTTTGACGTATTCTTGTTCAAACACTATGAACGTGTAAAGACTTTAAACTACTCCATGTTTGACGTATTCTTGTTCAAACACAATGAACGTAAAAAGACTTTAAACTACTCCATGTTTGACGTATTCTTGTTTAAACATGATGAACGTATAAGACTTTAAGCTACTCCATGTTTGACGTATGCTTGTTCAAACATGATGAACGTATAAGACTTTAAACTACTCAATGTTTGACGTATGCTTGTTCAAACATGATGAACGTATAAGACTTTTAAACTACTCAAAGTTTGATGTATTCTTGATCAAACACGAGGAAAGTGTAAAGACTTTAAACTACTCGATGATTGAGGTATTCTTGTTCAAACACGAGGAAACTTTGGAACTCTAAATCTTGTCACATTCTTTTCTCTTTAATTATTGAATGACGTTTCTCTCTAAGGGACTCGTTAATCAATGATCACTCTTATGTGGAAACTTTAGTCGTGAGTTAAACAAATTCTTGTACTCTTTCTTGATCCACACACAAACGGAAGGATCTATGCGGACTATACGATCAAATGCTTGCGGGTGCACACGTAAGTATGAAAATCAGCGTATGGAAAGATATAGTAAACTCTGTCGTGTGCTATGATCTAAGACTTATCGTAAAAGGGTAGCCACGGAAATTAGGTACCGTAGCAATCCTTAGACGTATTAGTCTACAAACTCAAATCCTTGAACTATCACCGAATCCATTCTGAGAGATGCATCTCACTTTAAACCTTGAATGGAAATTCAGCAGTTATCCTCTCAAAATTCATTTATGAAAACAAATCTTCATATGCTTCGGTGAGACTATATACTCTTAAGGAAACTTCTGACAATCATGGGTCGTGAAACTTATAAACCCAAGCAAAATCTTATAGATACTTCCCCTTTAAGAATTCTAAACGTAACCCAGGTTTACTTGGGAATGTAAAGCATCTTTCTCATTTTCCTCTTGCGTATCATAGACTTAAATCCTGAACTAAACCCTTCTACTCTAATTTCGGGACGAAATTCCCTAAAGTAGGGGAGACTGTAATATCCGGTATTTTTCCGACCTATCTTTACCCTAACTCTGGTGCGCGTTTCGAACCCATATCTTAAAACGTAATAAAAACATGATTTTTCTTTTCTAAATAATAAATGTTGATTTATTTATTATCTATATATATACACTTAATTATATGAGACTCGATTATAACTATATATGTATACTTATGTCGTATAATCTTTATGAAACTTATTCGGTTTTATAAAAAAAAACAAAGAATATACATAAAAGAATCATTTAAATATACATAAAATATTTTTGAAACTTTATAAGTTTATAATTATAATAATAATAATAATCAATAAATAAATGAAGTCTCAAAACTATAGAAATTATTTTATAAAAATCTGAAAACAATAAAACCTATAAAATTGTGAAAGGATTTTATAAAATAAAACTTATATAATTGTTTTATAAATTCCAGGGACTGAAACTGTCCATTACCGAAACTCAGTTTAAACTAAGACTCAAATGATAAAACTTTCAAACTTCAAGGGCCTGTTATGCCCTTAACCCAAACTCCTGAGATCAGTCACGAGTTCGAAACCCACAGAAGCCGGTTTCCACCTTCGATTATTCGAAAATGCGTTTCCGACTATATTCGACGAACCTCGAGTTTCGACTCGCACATGCGACCCTAACCCTATGACAATCAATGCCCGACCTCGACTGTAACAACGCGTGGAGTCGAATTTGAATTGTTCGGCTCAACCGTAATCCACCCACCTAATCCTCCATTTAATGATGAAATTGGGTATAAATACCCGTTGCTACAGCTCAAAGACACACCACTCATACTCCCTCTACTCTCAATTCATCCAATTCGTACTTGCATCAAACGATTTGAACTCGCGACAGCCGACTCCAAGTCAGAACTCGTTCTCATTCAAATCAACATCGTTTCAGGTAATTCTTGTGACTAACACGATCGCTATACCCGGTAGATCAAAAGCCCTCTGTTTAATTCCATTAACAGAGGGCAATTCGAAGTGTATTTGGCGAATCAAAATTATAGGGTTCATCGGAAGATCTGGGATGATCAGGGATACTAAATAACTATTTATTTTTTCGAGTATTAAACTAACGAGACCCGTAGTCGGGCGGTTAGTGTGTGCGTGTGTGCTTCGACCCGGTCAGTGACCCGGGTTCGAGCTGGTTTTGCCCATTTTAATTGTTTTAGTTTTTTTTAAAGCAGTTTTAAACTTTTAATAATTTTTATAAATTATGTTATACATTTATAAACTTAAATCCAAATTTTATTTATACCTTTACGTTCCAGAAGCTTTTTATCTATTTAAACTTATTTATAAACTTTTAAATTAAATAGAAAACTTATATAACTTTTATAATTTTGCAGAAAAGTTATAAAACTTATATACTACTTAGAAAACATAAAAAATATAAATCTTATAAAATAAAAACAGAAACTTTAGACTTTAAACTTATTTAAAACATTTATAAAAACCTTATAGTTTTATCTACACCTCAAAAAAACATTTATAAACTTATAATCAAAATACAAACCTTATGAGAAATTCTATATAATTTATCTTTTAATTTTAATTCCATATTATCTCTTTAATCTTGTGATTACAAGATAATGTATAAAATAAACACCTAATAAATCTTAAACACTTTGTAAAGTAATTGTTCTTTTAAATAAATATTTACCCTTAACAATTATGTGTCATTCCTTAATAAATATTCTTTAAAAATTATTATAAACACTTAGTAATTATCTATTGATTTAAATATTTATTCTTAGCCGTTGTTTATTCATTTAATAATTATTATGAATCTTTAATGATGGTTCATTCTTTAAATAATTATTATTGATCTTTGATGATTATTTATTCTTTCATCTATTAGCACAACGTTATTTATAAAATACATAGAAAACTACTTTAAACTATTATCACATAACTTATGTAAAACTTTTTAAATAATTATTTTAATTAATAATTATTATAAACTATAAGCTTATTAAACATTGATATACAAGTCTTGTGTCATTCATTTAAAACCTTTATTATAAACTTGATTTAAACTTCATAAACACAATCAAATCCCGTCACCCGTTTGGAACCCTAGTCAAATCTTAGACCCTAGATCCTTGTCTTAAACTTTTTACTTAAATCTTTAGACTTATATTCTTAGGCTTATTGTGAGGATTTTCTCCCTCTCCAATTCTTGCAAACTCTTGTCGGATACTCTTCATCATCCAAGTGAGTATACTTAGCCCATTTTCCTTTCTATACTTTTGGGGTGAAACATGTTCAAAACTTTAAACTTATACAATTCTTGTACAACTATGACTAGATGCTTATTCTTATGTTAAACTTGAGACTTGTATGCTTAGATTAAACTTAAAACTAGCATATTCATTAACTTTGATCAAGCCTATGGTAACAATGATAGATCTATTGCATTTGACCAATCCACCTTGATTGATTGACCCTTCAGGGGGAGCCCTTGGTGATTGTTACTGAATTAAACTTTTAAACTTGAGACTTATAACCTGCGGGTTATGCCTAAACTTGGTTGGAGGGTTGATATGCACATTGTTTAAGATACTTGTTTCTCATACTTACATTATAGAATGCATATATCATAGTGAATTGTAATTCTTTTCAAATACTTGTTAAACTGTGTCAAAACCTTTGTATCTCACCAACTATTTTGTAGTTGACAGATTCTTTCACATGTTTCAGGTTCTACATCACGAGACTTGTTTTTTATCACATAGGACGCTTTGTACCTAGACTACTTATTAAATAAATGTTGTATACTTGTTATTTCCTTTGTATTGAACCTTTGAATCTATCTATTAATGAAATATTAAAACTTTAATAGTCAACCTTGTGCTATTGAACAACCGCGTCCACCCCGACGTATAATCCGCCGTCGGTTGGGGTATGACACGTTGGACAGAGAATTATCAGACCATTGTCCGTTGGTGATGTCTACCTCGGAGATAAATTTTGGCCCAATTCCATTCCGGGTATATAACTCATGGCTAGACAGGAAAGAGCTGGTCGAGGTGGTTAACAGTGGCCTGAACCAAGAAGTGGCAAGTCAAAATGAAATGTTAGGTTTTGCCCAAAGATTAAAAAACAGGAAAGAAAAAAATTAAACTTTGGAGGGGGAAGGAAAAGGAATTGGAGGAAAAATTTAAGGAATTTAAGACCATAATCAACAAATTAGAGGAGATAGCGAAACATCGTAGACTCACCGAAGATGAAAAGAAAAGTAGAGTGGAAGCTAGGATACTCTTGAAGGAGATGGAAGACAAGAAATCTAGGGATCTGTTTCAAAGGGCTAAGACAGAATGGGTAACACATGGGGATGAAAATTCGGCTTATTTTCATGGAATTATTAACTGTCGGAGAATGCATAATAGGATAAATGGTCTCAAGTTTGGCAGTATGTGGATTACTGATCCGAAAGTAATCAAAGAAAAGGCAAAGAACTATTATATAGACAAATTCAACGAACCATTGAAGAGAAGACCAAGAATGGAGGCAGAAGGGTTCGAGAAACTTTCAGACAATCAAAGAGAATTTCTGACTATGAGATTCTCCATGGAGGAAATACAATCGGCGATTTGGGAATGTGGGGGGGGGGATAAAGCCCCCGGTCCAGATGGAATCACATTTTCACTAATTAAAATATTATGGGTTCAAGTTCAACCTTTTGTTAGTAAGATGATGGACGAATTTTTCATTCATGGTGCCATGCCAGTTCCTTGTGGATCCTCGTTCATTGCTCTTATTCCCAAAGGGGTGGATCCACAGACCATAGAGGAATTCAGGCCGATCACGCTCATTGGAGTTATTCATAAAATAATCACAAAAGTCATTGCAATCAGAATGAAAAAAGTTATAACCGACATAGTGCAACCTACACAATCAGCTTTTGTGGAAGGCATGGCTATCATTGACGGGCCCTTTAATCCTAAATGAGACGATTTCGTGGGCCAAAAAGAATAAAACGGAGTTGATGATAGTAAAGATAGATTTCGAGAAAGTTTATGACACGGTAAACTGGAAATTCCTTTTGTCAACCATGACACATATGGGCTTCCCGACTAAATGGAGGAATTGGATACTAGGAATTCTAATGTCCGGACGAGCGTCAGTGTTAATCAACGGTTCACTGTCTCAGGAGTTCAGTTTGAAGAGAGGTCTATGGCAAGGGGATCCAATATCCCCGTTCCTTTTTCTCTTGGTCATGGAAGCTTTGAACATCATGATGAATAAGGATTTAAGGCTTAGGGTGTACGAAGATATCAAGTTCCCAGGATCAGAGGTAGAGTTATCAGACCTTTTTTATGCAGACGATGCGGTACTCATAGGCAATTGGAACACCTCAAATTTAAAGAACCTGAATAGAATATTGAGGGTGTTCAATTTGTGTTCTGGGTTGAAAGTAAACCTAGGTAAAAGCAGATTGTTTGGGGTCGGCCCGGACCAAGGTGCGATCAACCAAATGGCATCAATTATATCCTGTATTGGTGAGAAATTATCATTTATTTATTTAGGGCTTCCAGTGGGGGACAATATGAACAGGATTAAGGCATGGAATTCAGTGATAGAGAAATTCAATAAAAAGATATCCAACTGGAAAGCTAAAACACTATCTTTGGCAGGCAGAATCACACCGGTCAAAGTGGTCCTAGGAAGCTTACCAAATTACTATTTATTAGTGTTCAAAGCATCGTCAGGAGTGATAAATACCTTAGATGGAATTAGGAGGAAATTCCTTTGGGGAGGTGAAAGCTCAAACAAGAAAATCAGATGGATAGCTTGGGATAGAGTTATGGCTTCAAAAGTAAAAGGGGGGCTTGGAGTGGGAAGTATCAAAGAACTAAACTTGGCGCTATTAGCTAAATGGCGGTGGAGACTAAAAAACGACAACACTCAATTGTGGTCAACAATCATTGTAGCGATACATGGGGGTTCAAGATCCACAAAATCATTTCCGTGGAAGAAAAATATACTAGAGGTGTGGAAGAATATCATGGCAATCGAGAAAGAGTTTTGGAAAGCCAATATTGATATTCATCAAAAAAAAAGAAGCAAAGTTGGCGATGGATCCAACACCAAATTTTGGATTGAAATTGGCTCGGGACCGGCTGTTTGAAAGATTATTTTCCTGAATTATTTTCCTTAACAACTAACAAATTTATCTCCATTGCAGAATGTTTCAAGGCCGAATCAAAATCATGGAGCTGGGAATGTAAATCCGACCCATCTCTCGGAACAAATTCTACACAACTTAATATTTTACTTGGTTTGTTAATGCAGGTGGAACTCTCTCAAAACAAGGATGAATGGAAGTGGAGCAACAACACTGAGGAGGCCATCTCTGTCAGCTTGGTCAGGAAGGATTTGAAACTCAAGGAGTGGAGCAACAACACCTAGACATCGCCGAAAGTACGATTATTCGAGTGGAGGGCATTAGAAGGAAAAATTACCACAATGGATGCATTAGAAGCTCGAGGGGCAGTGGTTATCAACCCAGATTGCCCCAATTGTGGTATTCAGTAGGAAGGAGCAGACCACTTATTGGGTATTGTATTTTTGCAAGATCGATTTGGTGGCAAATATGGGTTTGGTGCAAAATTCAAAAGCACCTCACTCTTAATTCGGTAAATGAAGTGTTAAGCTTCGTGAAAAATCTACAAGTTTCAAAAGACCGAAGAAAACTATTTCATGCAATCGCGCTTACAGCAATTTGGCACTTGTGGTTATCCCGGAATAAAAAGATATTTGAAGATAAAGCAACGAATGACTACAACTGCGTGATGCAAATCAAGGAATCTACATTTATATGGATAACAAACAGATCTAAAATAAATAATATTTCGTGGGAGGATTGGAATGCTTTTAAGTTTAATGTTTTTTGATGCTTAGACTATTTTGATTTTTGGTGGTTTGGCCGTGAGTACGGTTATGTTGTAAATTCTGCTGCTCCCCCTAGCTTCTGGCTTCAGGGAGTATCTCTTTAGTTTTATTTATATTCCGCTTACTTTAAAAAAAAATTTCTTTAATTCTCTGATTTATTTTTATTACTATAAAATTTAAAAATACTACATACAACTTTTTTTTTTCTTATTTTCATTATTATGATTGAAACAGAATAGTGGTTGAATCAATTTTCAAATTGCTGATTATTGAACCAACTCAAAGTAAATAATATATACACTATTTTAAAAATTAAATATATTCATTAAAATTTCTATATGATTACTTAAAAACATAAAATTTTAAACTTTAATTTGTTATATTTAATAGATGGAAAGCAATGCAACAAAAGATTAAATAAGCAATAGCTTCGCCAGATCATACATACATATATATATAATAACACTACAAGTATTTATCCAACTTCTTGACTTTAGATGGATTTAATCTTCTTTTTACCGGTTTAATTGTGTAGTCTTCCAAATCTCTTCAAGTTCTCTAGCAAGAGCTTCTTGACGACCGACAACAACTGTAATATGATCTTTCTTTTCGACAACTTTAATGTCGGCCCGAGGGACTTTTGTCTTCACATTGCTGCTACACTCAACCGGGATGAGCTCGTCGTCTTCACCGTGAAAAATATTAACACTACAAGTTAACCGGTTTTGAACCATATCCAAGTACCCTTCGATCTTGCCAGCAGTCCCACATATGATGTTGTGAAGGGTATGCCATGCAGCATTATGTGTATGACAACAAAAGCCTTTGATCAAATAAGTCTTGATCCTGTATTAATTAGTTAATTAATTAACAAGTCGTTTTGTATAAGGAAACATTAGTCTTAAGTCTTAACAACATTTGATCTACACATGTAGGTGAGCTCCATTGGTATTGAAATGACTATTATACCCTCAGGTGATTATAGTAATTACTGAGGATATAATAATTAATAAACGTAAAAGGAAGGACCATGTAATTAGCAATTCATTGAATGGTCTCATTTGGTAAGTGTGACATGTGCATTTAAAATCTTCGTAGTATATTTATGGGTGATTTAACCAAATGTAGCCTAGTCTCCATTGCTGAGAGTGACACCATGCTTGCCATGTGGCTGCTGTTGATTTTCGATATTTTTTTAGACAAAATGTTATAATTCGTTAAATAAAACAATGTTGTTGGTGACAAAACTATGTTACATAGATCATATAATGGTATTCACTATTATTTTTCAAATGGAAAAATCAATTCAACGGTATAAAAATAAGTTTAGATTTTCTGTCTCACTTATCATTTTTGCCTCACATGTATTATACCATACAACATATATAGGTGATGCATGGATATCTACAACTTTGATTTGAAGATTATTTTTAAATATTTATTATTTGAATTTCCTATTTTATCTTAATGGTTTCCTATTTTAATTATGATTCCTAACTATAAAAGGGATCCAGGGTTTTTGTTTAAAGGAATTTTGTTGATTTATAAAATATAAGAACGCTGTTCTTGGAACCTTTGGTTCAATTTATAGTCTTTGATTATCATTAGAATCTTGAGTCATTTGATTGCTTCCGTACCTACATCATATAGTGTGTAGTATATTATAAGTATGACACAAAGCGCAAAAATACGAGAAGTAAAACAAAAAAAATACTCTTAGCTATCTCTATTTAATTTAATATGATTCATGTAGACAAAAAGTATAACAATGTGAGATCATGAATTGAAATTAAATTCAATTGTAGTTTGTTTAATTCTCGGTTTTAGATTCTTTTAGAAATTGATTCTTTATTCGGTATAGTTCGAAATAAAAGCGGAGTCATTTTTTTATATTTTCTAAACGTGCAATAATATTATTTTAGATTTTAATGACTTAAAGGTGGTTAACATGCGTTTTGAGAATGATTATATGTTGATGATGAGATATTTGATAATATGTTTGGATGTGTGCTAATGTTATTTTGAATTTATAAATAGTTAATCTTGTTTTAGTTTCTTGAAATTTGGACTGTTTTAAGTTACTAATAAATGAAATAACCAAAGAGAAAAAAACAACGGTATGAAAAAGAAGAGATTATCTTGTGAAAACGTCAATTCGATCAATAAATAGCACTGGAATTAGGTTAAAACAAGGGGTGTAGCCAACATTTCAGATTTTGATTCTGATTCTGATTCTGATTAACCTTTAAAAGACATTTAAGAAGGCCAACTTAATTAGCTTTCATCTATTCGGTTTGTCGGGTTCTTCATGATACACTACAAGAAATACAAGCAATAGCGGCGACGGTATTAGCGGCGACATACCAAATGTCGCCGCTATTGCTCAAAATCCGGGTGAAATCCTTTGCAACTCATATGACCGTTGATAACTGACCTGATCCAAGGGCTGATCTTCTACAGGGCATTAGCGGCGACCCATTAGCGGCGACATGTCGCCGCTATTGCTCAAAATCCGGGTGAAATCCTTTGCAACTCATATGACCGTTGATAACTAACCTGATCCAAGGGCTGATCTTCTACAGGGCATTAGCGGCGACCCATTAGCGGCGACATGTCGCCGCTATTGCTCAAAATCGGGGTGAAATGCTTTGCAACTCATATGACCGTTGATAACTGACCTGATCCAAGTGCTGATCTTCTACCTGGGCATTAGCGGCGACCCATTAGCGGCGACATGTCGCCGCTAAAGCACTGAAACACAATGACGGGCTATTTCCCTCCATCAGACTTCACTTTTTGGCTCATCCCCATTACCCACCTCCGAAAGTTCTCTCCCAATTTCAGACTTCACTTTTTGGCTCGACCACCCGACTCCGGCTCCCGTCTCCGACCACCCGACTCCGGCTCCCGTCTCCGACCACCCGACTCCGGCTCCCATCTCCGACCATCGTTGAGTTTCTTTGGTGAGAAGCATACAACTAACACGGAAGAAAGGGACGACAATGATGATGATCTAAGAACTAGTTTTAAGTTTTATGTAGTTTTATTTTTATAAGTTATTGTACCAAACGTTAACGAATGATGATATTAATGTAGTTTTTATATATTTATGTAGTTTATATGTTTTATATGTTTATATGTCTCAAAACTGTATATTTACAAGTATTTTGTATTTGAAAAAAAAAACTGAAAATACTGAAAATATGAAAAAAAAAAAAAAAAAAAAAACAGAAAACCGAAATAAAGGCATTAGCGGCGACCTTTTAGTGGCAACATGTCGCCGCTAATGCCTAAGGTTATTAGCGGCGACAATTTGGGTATTAGCGGCGACAATTTGGGTATTAGCGACGAAGGATTAGCGGCGACTCAATAGCGGCGACTGTCGCCACTAAAGGTATTAGCGGCGACATTTTGGGGTATTAGCGGCGACAAATGTCGCTGCTATTGAGCCTTTTCCTTGTAGTGATAGTGTCTGTTTTACTGTTTAGGTGTTTTAGAGTCGTATATGAGTTTATTATTATTTTTTTTATTTTATAAGTTTAGAAGTTAATATATAAGATTATCTTTTTTTCTCATATATATGTTTGTTGTTATCATATAGCGGTATGCGTGTAGTTTGAAAATGTTTTTTTTAGTTGAATGGTGGTAGTTTTTAGGTTTGGCTTTTGCATTCGGTTTTGTCAGTACGTGTCTAGCTTCTTACTAGTTATTTTTTGATCGAGTTTTCTTTATTGTTCAAAAATATAACTAAATAACTGAAAAAATTATATATATATATATATATATATATATATATATATATATAATTCATGGTTAAGTTTAAAATAAAATAAAAAATCAAATAAACCAAACAGGTTCGAAATCATGGATGACAATCTTAGATGGTGGCCATAAATTTAGAGTTCGGTGCATTAAATCGGTTGTCCAAGTGATCACGACATTGACTATATTCATACTACTAGGTTAAAATCTTGTGTACGGGTTGAATAAATATAATATTATATATTGAATAATAAAAATTTTATTTTTTAAAAACTCGTCTTTTACACGGGTTAGAATAAACCCGTGGAATACAATATAACTTGTTAACACATACACTCGTCAAAATATGCAGGAGATTTATTAATATAAACATTAGTATTTTCTTTAAAAATATATTATTATTAAAATTTAAAAGATAAAGTTGTATTTAATAAGAGAGAGGGGCGAAAAAAAATGATGAGAATGAATATGGAGACGACAAGTGGGATGAAAAACCTTTATTTATTATATATTATAGATTACTTGCACTATGCAAAATTTAGTTTTATTTCCAATGTTTTTGTTTTAAAAAAGATACTACTTTTGGAGAAATTGAATTTCGCTCATTTATTAAAAAGTTTTAATACTCCAATCTAAAGTACTATTACCAATTATCGATAATTCTTAAAATAGATCGACGCTTTTAATATATATCTTTTTTAATTAACAAGGATCTGGTCAAAATTGTTATAACTTTTAATTTTAATTAAAGATCTTAATGCATAAATAAAAAAAGAATTGTTACCTATTTCTCGTGATGAGTTTGGTGAGAAATTCCCATATTCGGTGGTTCTTGCAGATAAGCAAACAAATTGTTCGGCTAACATGTTCATACCAACAAGCTAGCGATGCTCCGAACGCTATCAGCGGCCACACCCGCCGTGGCGCCACCTTCCTCATCATGTACTGCGTCGCTTGCTCCCCTTTCGGCGTCGGAAAATATGGCTGCCAATTAACTCCATTAACTAAGTTTCTTTCTAATCTATTTGCAAACTTTTTTGTAAAAAAATGGCCATTAATGTACATCGTTTTGGTAAAATTTTGAAAAAAATTATTGAAATGAACACATTTACAAATTTAAACATGGATATTAAATCTTAGAAATTTGCTTACCGGTGCGATGAGGGTGAGCGACTTGACGGAATTAGGGTATTTAACCGCGAGGGCTAGAGCTAGAATGCAACCAAGAGAATGAGCCACTATGTGAAAAGATCTAACCTTATGTGCTTCAAGTACCGATTTCTCGATCATGTCTAAATGTTCTTTTATCGTGTAGAGCGAGTCATGGGGCTTGGGACTTCGCCCAAACCCTAACAGATCGATTGCAAACAATCGATATGTTAATTTAGTCGATTCGGTAAAGTTTGGGAACACTGTCTCTGTCCAGAATGCCGATGATGATATGAACCCGTGAATAAATAAAACATCATCCCCAACTTTATCTGTGCCCATCAAAAAATTATGATAAAAATATAAAAACATTTGAAAATAAACAAACACACCATTAAACCTACTTTTAAATATACAAATTATATTATTACAATACAAACCTTTAGGTCCATCGGTGTGGACAAAAAGAGTGTCTTTACACGACTCCGACCACGAGTTGCACGTGTCGCAATCACAATCGGACCACCGAGGAATCAGGTGCGACTTGTGAGCACCGATCTTCTCTCGTAGCATTTCGACAATGGTGTTGTTCACCGTGAAAGTCGATCGGACGGTGGACATGTTAATGGAGGTGACCACGGCCGTTGTGTTATCGATCTTCCGGCGTTTAAGCTCTTTGACCGTGGTTTTGGACACCTCCGACACCAACGAGGGCCGCGTGTAGAGGGTGTCGGAGATCTCTTCGAGGTGTAACTTGGTTGACGTAAGGCAAACGATTTTGTTTGACTCACCTTTTTCCGACACCAAGATTTTACCGCTGCTGGTAATCGCTTCTTTCGGTGAAGAACAGTAACATGGTTTCCATTCGGATTCGATGACAAAATCTAGGATTTTGTAAACATAACAAAGTACTAAATCCAGGATATCTAGGATGGAGAATATAATGAAACTCAAAACATCGTTTATCAGATTCCCAATCATCGCTAGACTACCCATCACATCAAATCGAGTTAACATCTTTTACAATCCAATATGGTCGAATTAACCAAACCAATCTGGCTCGACTCGACTCGGATCAACTGGACCCAACTGAGCCCAAGCACCACATTCTTCAGTACACTTGTAGATTTGAAGGGGAAGAGTGTGAGTTTGCTACTTGTATTAAAAGTGTTTTTTTGTGGGACCGGTACTACTAACAGGTAGGAGATAAATGCATTGAGAGCAAATAAAAGATTTTAGCAACATTTTTAAACATAGGGTTGGTGGTGGTTGAACCTCCAAACCTCCAATTGATCAGCTCAGAAGAAACCATCTGCAAACTACTGGGCTTTGGCCTAGTGGTTAAAGGCAATGAAGACTCAACCTGCCCACGCAAGTTCGAGTCCGAGCCACCCCGGGTTTTAGTCCGGAGTGCGTTTCGCTAGCGGGGTTTGGCCCGTGTAGCGGCGCAACTGTTGTCAAGTGGCAGCAGGCTCCATGGTTTCCCGGTGATAGCCTATGCCCCTCGTACTGAACACGCGGGCCCAGTTCAGACAACGTAGTGGTCAGGTTGTGGGGTACGGGTCTCCGATTTGGAGATGTAACTGCCACGTAAAAAATGAAAGTTACCTATCAAAAAAAGAAGAAACCATCTGCAAGGCTAAAAATGTAAATTCAACACTACCATAAAAGCATCAAACGTGTTAATTAAACCTAAACCTAAGGGGTTAACCAACCTATGTCTTGAAGGACACACCATGAATAAAACTCACCATGGGTAGAAAACATTATATACGGAATCCTAATATATCCTCCAAGAAACGATTATTTTCACCGACGGATTATTTCCTAACGGAATACCGTCGAAGATTTTCCGACGGACATCGCGGCAAAACCACTTTTACTAATTTTCTTTTCTAAAAAAATGGAGCCCGTCGGTAATCTGTTGCAAATTTACCGACAGCTACAAAATCCTTCGGTAATCCGACGATGACAGATTTCTGGTCAGAGTAGCTTTTCAGGTTTGATTCGCGTTTACTTGTCTGGTAGTGCTTTCCGTCGGAACCATCCATTTTCAAAAAAAAAAAAAAAAAACCCAGTTTCCCATGATTAAACAGGCTTTTTCCAAAAAAAAAAAAACGATTACCAATTTGTCTATTGGAGGTTTCCGTCAGAAGTATTAACTATACATACCAACTCATGGTGTTTCTAGGAATAGTAAAGCACATACCAGTGAAAATTTACTACAAATAGCCTACGATGTACCCTTATGGTCTTTAAAACCTTTAAGTTGCAGTGTCTCTATATTTCAAATTATGGAATATCGTTGTTTGGGTGTCGTATATACATTATCTCCCATGGACATGTGAACGAGTTGAAGATCATTGTTAGTGATGGAGTTGAAATTGGTGGTCTCGGAATTTAAATACTTAGTCATGTATGTCCACCTTCGCATGTGCATAGCATATTGGGGTGGGCGTACTTTCAGGTCTAGGAATGGAGAACGAGACCCGTATTTGTCATGAGCGCATATGTTGAGGTTATTTTTATAATATGATACCCCGAGCCAGCAATAGGGTCTCATAGGCTCACATTGTAAGTAACCTTGGATAATGAAGATGAAATGCCAAGGTGATCTTGGAATCTTTGTCTTTCTATGTGGCTTACCCATTGATGTATGGTAAATCTAAATCACGTAGGAGGATTAGGGAATGAAAGCGAGACTCGGATCTGTCGTGCGTACTCGTGTAAAGGTTATTATTAAGATGTGATGTACACAACCGTCATGATGTGCACACATGTAGAATATATATTGTAATGTAATATGTCTGTGAGATTTTGGAAATAAAATATAATTCACGTAATTTAATATTTATTTAGTTTGCCTGTTAATTGGTGGTCTCGTAATTTAATAGTAAAGGTTTTTTTAATTATTATAATAATACTAATAATAATAATAATGCTAATAATAGTTATTCTTTAATAATAATAAGAATAGACATCATAGATAAAAAAATATCATTAAGTATTTTAGACGGATTTTTGTCGAAGAAATTTAGGTTAAAATCGATTCCAACATCCAGTAAATTTCATTTCACCCCTTTCTGGTTTTTCATCACCACCACAGCCGCTCCACAACCGGTGCACCTCCAAAGTTGGTCCACCACTGCAATATCAACCATCTCTTCTCAATTGCATTTTCAATTAATCTTTTTTTGGGGAACTACAAGGTTAGGCTCATTCTAATTACCGTTTTCAATTATGTATCTCACGATTGAATGGCCACCTTAAGATAGACATTTGTGGGTATTTGGAAGTGACCGCCGAATTCTGTGCTTATATGTTGGTATTGCATTCGCATTTAGTTGTTTATTTGTGAATTCATTCCCAATTTGTTTATGTGTGTACCAATATATAACGTGTAGATGTACTTGGAACCCGAATGTACATACATACATACATACATACATACATACATACATATACATACATACATACATACATACATATATATATATATATATAATCTGTGTTTGTGTGTATATATATGATGTATAAGTGTATATATATAACCCGACCCAATTGTGTGTGTATATATATAATGTGTACATATATATATAATATGTGTTTGTGTGTGTGTGTATATATATAATGTGTACATGTATTTGAAACCATTTGTACTTAGAAACCAGAATACCGATTAACTCGATCCGAGAGTACATGTGTATACAATGTGTGTGTATATATATGTAATATGCGTGTGTGTATATATAATGTGTATATATATATAACCGACTCGAATGTATATATATATATATATATAATCTCTCTCGGTGTGTGTGTGTGTATATATTATATTATGTGCATTGGCTACTTTGATTATGTAAATGAAAAAAACTAGGGGTGTTGTAAAATCCCGAAAACTGTCACTTATACTTAGGGATGAAAATAAAAGAAAGAGCGAGGGGGTTAAATGAGAAAACGAAAGAAAGGAGGGAGGCACCCTTAACCCTAGCCGCCCCTACCCTCACCCCATTCTTCATCTTCTCCAAGTTTCTAAAGAGAGAAAGTCAAGAAAATCACCATCTTTGCCTCCATCTTGCTTCCATTCGGTTGTAGATCGTTGATGTGAAGTGGAGTACAATGATCAACAAGTTCTAGGTGAGAATCGACCTTCAGACCTTCCGTTTTGGTTAAAGTGGGTTTTTATGGGAAAACTAGGGTTTCATCTTTAAATGTGAGATTTTTACGTGTAAAACGGCTTAAAAAGTGAAGATCTAGCTTTATAGAAGCTAGATAAATGATATGGACGTAAAAGGTTACGATTTTGGATCAAAACGACGACCGGATCACTTGAAGTTCTTATGTCAAAACTAAGGTAGTGACACTATCTATTGGGGGGATACTAGTCGCGGATCCTTGATAGAGGTGGCGACACTCATGGTGGCGACACTAATGAGTGGCGACACTATGAGAGACGACACTAAGTCCATAACGCAAGTTATGGCGGCACTGTCACCAACGACACTAAGTGTTGGACGACACTAAGTGTCGAACAATACTAGTTTTGGTTGACACTATGGACGACATTAAGTGTCCAAGCGACACTAGTCGTGGCGACACTAGCTAAAGGTTGATTGATTTCACGTGTTGATTTGGTATATATCATATAGCACTCCGCCTAGCTTGACAGTCTCCAGTTTTATAGTCATAACATATCTGGTGAGTTTCTATTGCCCGCTTTATAAGTTTTGGGCTGATGTGCATACTTAGAAAGAAAATATTTGTTAAACGAAAAGTAAAAGAAAAGGTAGTGACAGTATTTTAATAACAAATGTTTTATGACAGTATTGATAGATGTATAAAGAATAAACTTATAACGTAAGCGGTATGATAATAATATTGAACGATAGTGACAAAAGCCTATGATGAAAGCAATATAATAATAATAATACTGAACGATAAGGATAGATTCCTATAATGAAAGCAGTATAATAATAATACTGAATGATGGTGACAGATACCTATAATGAAAGCAATATAATAATACTCAATGATAGTGACAGATGCCATGTTGTGAACTTATGTGATAATATGGGCTAAATGAATTGTTTGCTTATGGGTACAGTTGAACGTTATGTATGACTAATAGTGTAAAGGTAAAGTTACTAATTGTACTAGAATTTAGATAGGAGTATTGTGTTATACAAGCATTGATAGAAGCCTTGCAAACATTGACATGAGTCTTGGTTTCACCGGAGCATTGACATGGTGTTGGATTCATCCAAGCATTGATAGGAGTCTTGGCTTTGTCCAAGCATTGACAGGAGTCTTGGCCTTGTCCAAGCATTGATAGGAGTCTTGGCTTATCCAAGAATTGACAGGAGTCTTGGCTTGTCCAAGCACTGACAGGAGCCTTGGCCTTGTTCAAGTATTGACATGAGTCTTGGATTCGTCCTAGTAGTGACAAGAGCCTTGCTCTAATCTAAGCACCGGTAGTAGAAAGGAGACTTGTTTCAGGCGAGCATAGAGGACCCTTATCATAAGACAAAGACTCAGATAAGTTATGATAGTGTAAATGAAAGAAATTTACAATTATAAAGTTACATTAAGAAAGAAAGGAAATTGACAGTTTTGAAAGTAAAGATAGAACTCACTCAGTATATATGACTTTTAGTATGCATATCAGGTTAGAGAAAGATTAACTTGAGAAGCTGCATGAGTTTGGATAGCATGGACCGATGAGCTGCTCAACTCTAAAGACTGGCATTCCTTCATTTTGATAGATGTGAACAATGATGCTTAATGTTTAAATTCCTTGTGGATTTTTGTGTATTAAACAAGACTTCCGCTATAACAGATTATGATTTCTGGTTTAAGAACTATGATTTCTTGTTTTGTGCCAACTATGAGATGTACCTAGTTTGGGGCGTTTCAAGTAATGTCACTTACAAGATTTTTTACAGTGATTTTCTGCCTCGGATACTGTCCTTAAATTAAATAGTAAAACTTGCGCCAAATAATTGGAGACTGAAAATCAGTCCTTAATCCTTTTATATACAAAAGGCTTTCAAGACAGAATACCACTCCCTAATTTGATCCGTTTTGGTAATATTAAGAACTGTTTTTTAGTGTCTATTATGTTCCCTTCATATTAGAGACTGAAGATCAGTCGTCCATACATCTACACCATTTTTCATTACCTATGGAACGTATTTGGGACTAAAATTCTGTAGCCAATAAATTACTCTCCAAAACCTTATATGTGGTAAATATATTTGTTACTGAAACTTAGTCTCAAATAATGTGTCAAAATATTAGCGACTGATTATCAGTCATTAATATAAGTCGCATAGAAATCAGTCCCTAATATTATCAGTAACTGATAAATCAGTCCCTGATATTATTTATTTGAGACTGATATATCAGTCCCAAATACTTTAGTCTCTAATGTTCATTTTATTTGTAGTGCTCATTCACCAATGAAGCTTTTAGCCGGTGGAGGACCATCGAACAAACAAAATCCTCAACCGCCATCAAGAATATTTTGCCCATATAATGAGATTGATAGAGTGGAGAACGAGTTTTTTGGACTTAAGGCTGGCAGCATGACTCACCGCCAGTAAACTTTGAAGTGTAATAAGTTGGCTTAACTAGTCCCTCATCTAGTTGACACAGAGGAGTGAAGGATAAAAATACTATATCAAGGGGCTACCACAAAATGTTCGCGTCCATGTGAAAGCTAGTACTCCCAATACTTTTGAGTATGTGGTAGAACTGAGCGGAATTGTGTATGATGACTTTGATTCTAAAGACCCACTCCCTATGGAAATTCAAAAGAAAGGGTCCAGTGCTGTTAAGCAATCGGGAAATGAGTGGGCATGGTCAATGAGAAAGAAGTCGAGGATAAAGGAGCAAGGTACTTGTGCTAAATGTGGAAGAAAGCACTTGGGGGAGTGCCGTTTTGGGTCAAATATATGTTATCGATGTGGAAAGACGAGGCACTTTTCTCGTGATTACCCAAACTCTAACATGTGCCACAACTATGGGAATGCCGACCACTTTTTTAAAGACGGCTGACAGCCCAAAGCCGGGAATACGGGGAAGGGAAAGAGATAGAGAGACCAAAGGCATGGACTAGGGCTTATGCCCTGACACAGAAAGAGGCGAGGGGAAACCCAGATGTCGTGTCTGGTACGTTCCTAGCTAATCATACGTATGCATCAGTTCTTTATTATTCAGGTACAGGTAGAAGCTTTATATCCCCCACGTTTTGTTCCCTAATGAAAGGCAAGGTTAGAAAGATAGAAAGGGCCTTTAGTGTTGAAATTGCCAGTGCTAGGTTATTCCTGTTAATCGTAGGAGGATTTAATATAGTACTGGGAATGGATTGGCTAACTGCCAATCAATCACATATAGTATGTAAACAAAAGATGATACATCTCCGAGCTCCTGATGGTAGTCTAATTATGGTTTATCGGGACATAGATTGTATAGTGCCTTACGTCATTTCTATGTTCAAGGCTGAAAGTTCTATGAGACGTGACTGTGGGGCTTACTTGGTGTACGTCATTGATGATAAAAAGAAAGCTACAGAGTTGAAAGATGTACACGTGGCGTGCAATTTTCCGGAGGTGTTCCCGGAGGACTTGCATGGGATGCCACCTGATCGAGAGACGGAGTTTCAGATAGATTTGAGGCCAGGATCCCAGCACCCATTGCGCAAGCACCCTATCGATTAGCTCCATCAGAAATGAAAGAGCTTATGACTCAGTGGAGGAGCTCCTAGATAAAGGATTCATCAAACCGAGCATTTCACCTTGTGGTTCTCCGGTACTGTTTATAAAGAAGAAATTGGTAGCATGCGTATGTGCATCAACTACCGAGAGCTGAACAAGCGCACAGTAAAGAATAGGTACACCTTACCAAGGATAGACGACCTGTTTGACCAATTTCAAGGAGAAAGCTGGTTCTCAAAGATTAATCTTAGGTCGGGTTGCCATCAATTGAAAGTTACAGCAGAAGACGTACCGAAAACTACTTTTCGTATGCGTTACGGACACTAAGAGTTTCTTGTGATGTCATTCAGATTGACTAATACCCTTACGATATTTATGAAATTGATTAACAGAGTCTGTCGTCCAATGTTAGACCAGCCAGTGATAGTATTCATAGATGACATTATGGTCTACTCAAAGAGTAAAGGCGATCATGCTTGTCACCTCACAGAAGTACTGGAGATGTTGAAGAAAGAGAGTTTGTATGCAAAATTATCTAAGTGTGCATTCTTGCTTAGGGAAGTTCAATTCCTAGGTCATGTCATTAACCCGCACAGGATCATGGTAGACTCAGCAAAGATAGAGACTGTGATGGAATGGAACATCCCAAAGAAGCCGACCGAGATATAAAGTTTCTTAGGATTAGTGGGCTATTATCGGAGATTCATTCATGATTTCTTGAAACTATATTAGCCATTGACAAAGTTAACCTGAAAGGAAGTAAAGTATGAAACTAGCAAAGTTTGCCTTTAACATTTGCCTTTGCAGAATTGAAGAGAATGTTGACACAAGCTCTGGTCCTAACCTTACCCGCGGTAATGAGGACTTAGTAGTTTACTCTGATACCTATTATTAGGCGCTAGGATGTATGCTATTGCAGAGAGGAAAGGTGATCGTATATGCATCACGACAATTAAAGATACAAGAGGTCAACTACGCGACTCATGACTTAGAACTTGTTGCGGTGGTGTTTGTGTTAAAGATTTGGAGGCATTATATCCATGGAGTTAAGTGCACCATATATTCTGATCACAAGAGTTCGTAGTATTTCTTCGAGTAGAAAGATTTGAATATGAGACAGACATGGTGGTTAGAACTGTTGAAAGACTATGACTGTGAAATCTTATACCCCCCGGAAAGGCAAATGTGGTAGCGGACGCCCTAAGTCGAAAGGAAGGACAAACTCCTATTAGGATGAAAGCATGCCAGTTGGTGGTGACACCAGATTTCATGACAAAGATATGGAAAGCACAGATAGAGACATTCAAGGAAGAGAGAAACAATGGTAGTCCAACAAGAGAAGTTAGCAACCAACACACATGGAGTGAGGACCCGATGTGTTCGTATGTGGATACCAAAAAGTGGGGAGCTTGGGGCCAAAGTACTTGACGAGGCCCATAAGTCTCGTAATTCCATTCACCCGGGAACCACAAATATGTATCAAGACCTTAATAAAGAGTATCAGTGGCCAAAAATGAAGAAAGATGTAACATAGTACATAAGCAAGTGCCTAACTTGTTCATAGGTAAAGGCTGAACACCAGAAACTGTATCGTAAAATCCAACCTCTTGACATACCAGAATGGAAATGGGAGCGTATTACCAGTTACTTTCTAACCAAGCTACCCCGTAAAACTAAAGGTCATGATGCCATTTGAGTAATCGTAGACTGCTTGACAAAGAGTGCACGCTTCTTACTTATCCGTGAAACGTTCTCGTCAGAGAAGTTAGCGGAAGTGTTCATCAAAGAGATTGTTACACTGCATGCGGTTCCATTGCCAATTTTATCTGACTGGGACACACGATTCACATCGAGGTTCCGCAAAAGATTCCACGAAGTAATGGACAAGAGATTAAATATCAGCATGGCATATCATCCGTAGACGCGGTCTGAAAGGACTACTCAAACCCTGGAGCACATGCTCCATGCTTGTATTATCGACTTTGGTGGAAGTTGGGACAACCACTTACCACTGGCAAAGTTCTCTTGTAACAATAGTTACCACATGACTATATGTATGCCGCCTTACGAGATGTTGTATAGTAAGTGATGTAGAACCTCAGTTTGTTGGGGAGAGATAGGTCAGAAAGAACTTGTTCAAGCATTACAAGATCCTTGCTCTTATGCAAGCACTGATAGTACAAATGAGGCTTGATTCGGACGAGCATAGAGGAGCCTTTTCATAAGACAAAGACTCAGATATGTTATGGTAGTATAAATGGAAGAACTATACATATATAAAGTTACATTAAGAAAGAAAGGAAAGTGACAGTTTTGAAAGTAAAGATAGAACTCACTCAGTATATCTTACTTTTAGTATGCACATCAGGTTAGAGAAAGATTGACCGGAGAAGCCGCGAGAGCTTGGATACCATGGACCGATGGGCTGCTTAACTCTAAAGACTGACATTCCCTCATTTTGATAGATGTTAACAATGACGTTTAATATTTAAATTCCTTATGGATTTTGGTGTTTTAAAAAAGACTTCTGTTGTAACAGATTATGATTTCTGGTTTAAGAACTACGAATGTTTGCTTTGTGTCAACTATGAGATGTACTCGGTTTAGGGTGTTTCAGTGGTTCAATGGGAGATCGAAAGCATGGCTCATGGTCGGGTCGAAGACGTATGCCGTCAGGTGGAGGGGGTAGCTCGACCGCTAGCCCTTACGTCCCCACCTTGGCTACTCTACATCATTCCATATCCGCTAGTGGTTGCGCTTCCTCGTTTGGAGGTTGATTAGGTTTGCGGTAGGTATGGAAAATGGTGCTGGTATCACTTATTAGTGGGGGAGACCTGAATGATATCAATGTCGGTGACGATGACTTCATCAATGACGGCAATAATGATGTAGTTAATCAGGGCGACGGTGATACTGATCAAGGGTGTGAGGCGGCCCGGTCATGTGGGCGTGGGCCTAATGTTCAGCAGACGCTTCCCCTATATCCCGCCCGTGATCAACAGCTCTTCATTGCCGGTGATGGCATGTAAGAATTAAACTTACTTAATTTGTTTGCTTAAATTTTTTTTTGTAAAACTTATATTTGTCTTATTTTGCAATTTTCAGGGCGAGCCGTAGATGTATAACTATATTGAAATCTTCGTTTGATGGCCTTGGTGTTACTGGCATGAGGTACCAGACGAGCACCGTTGGATCTTGTTTGAGCGGTTTGCGGTAAGTAACTTTAATTAGGAGTTTGAATTTTATATAAATAATGTTGACTAATTAAGTGTATATGTGTGCAACAACATTACAGTTGGCCTTCTGGTCTCGATAAACGGCGACGAGGGCACGAAATGCGACGAGACGGGTATTTTGTCCTTCGAATTATGATTTCGACATCATCCTTTTATTCCGTCCGCGTTGGATTAGGGAGGAACAATAGTACGACATGATCGATCGGGTACATATTATTTTTAATCTAACTTAATACCATCGCATCATATCGTCTTCCGACACACAGGTTGATCGGACCAACCTATGGTCGGAGAATACTAGAGGCATCCGCAACGGCCGTATGTTTGGGATCGGGACCACCACCGATCCCTATTATACCCTTACGGTATCGTCCGAACCGACCATCACTGGGAGATCATACATCCCCACTCTGCGCCAGATATATATACTGTCATTATTAACTTGTTTTATTTAGAAATAAATATATACTAATTAATAACATACCGCAAATTTGTTTAAAGTGTGTAGGATCCTCCGTAGTCGCCCAGTTTGCTATGCTCCATCAGATGACCGGCAGTTAGACTGCATAGTTACAGGAGCTTTGTAGATGTAACTTCCCGAAAATAGTGAAGAAAAAGAATAGAACAAAAGGTGATAGGTATCGAATAAACGATGGAACGAAAAGAAAAGAATCACGGGCTCAGGCTTGGGTCTGGCCTGTAGTGGCGCAAGAAAAGGGGGAAACCCCCCATTCCCCATCATTTCTCCATGTATCTTTATCAGCTTCAAGTTCTAGAGAGAGGGTAGAGAAAGAAAGCTCCATAACCTGCAACCAAGATCGTCGCCTCGGCTCGAGATCATCGCTGGAGCCTTGCATCGATTGGAGAAGGAGAATCAAGCAGAAACAGGTAACAAACGACTCAAAATCTGAGTTTTATTGTTAAAAGTGGAGTTTAGGGTTTTAAGTGGGTTTAAATTAAAAGTCGGGATTTTTACGTGAAAAACGGCTTAAAAAGCATAGAATTAGCTTCAGGGAAGCTAAACAAGTGTTTTGGACGTAAAAAGATTCAAACTTGGATCAAAAACGATGAATTTGGCTAAGATCGTTTGAATCGTCCGAAATCTCGTTGAATGATCCGAAAAGTCGGGCCGCCTGAAAAGTATTTTCGGACACCGTAAGATTTCAGACAAGGATACGTCTGATTGAAAAATCTTTCGATCGAAAAAGATTTCGACCGAAACAGCTTCAGAAATAAATGTTTACAAGGGAAGAGATTTCGGTCGAGAAAGATTTTGATCAAGATAAGATTTCGATCGAAAAATATTTCGATCGAAATAGTTTTCGGATATAGAGTTTTCGGACATAATGACTTAGTGAATTAAAATTGTCTAGTTCGTGACTTTTAACAGATCACCGAGCTTAGAGTCCTTGCTGTGTGAATTAATCCTTAAGAGAAATCAGGTGAGTTCAAGAATCCCTATTTTTACTGTTTTAGGGTGATGTGCATACTAAAAAATTAGACGTTTATAATAAATATATTTTATTACTTAAACGTTTTGTAAGAAAGAAAGATAAGAAAGATAACGGTTTATTTAACTGAAAGTTTTGTAAGAAAGATAGCGGTTTATTTAACTGAACGTTTTACAATAAAGAAAGATAACGGTTGTTAATCCGAACGTTTACAAGAAAGAAAGATAAGAAAGAATGGTTTATTCAACTATATAAGAGAAGAAAGAATGGGTTATTTAACTATATGTGTTATAAACAAAGAGAAGAAGAATAAGTCAGATACATTGTCTAATCTGTCAGAGTATGAGACCAAGATAAGAAAAGACTTGGGGTAGTAGCATAGTCCTAGAGGCTAGTGCTACCCTAAGCATAGTAGCAAGTCTTGAGGTAGTAGTATAGTACTAGTGACTAGTGCTACCCGAATCCGATGTTGCGTCATGGGCTGAGACCATGATGTAACATGTGAATAATAATGACAGCGCTCGGCAGGGCACTGGAACGAGGAAGTTTCAACTGGTTAAGATGAGTAACGACGGTTACTCTAGCGGCAACGGTCTCTATGTAAGAATGAAGAAGCTCGCTTGGGGGGGCACAGAAAGTCGAGTATCTGCCTTTGGACGTTGAGCCTTAGGGAACAATACCTGCAGAGAAAGTTCCATCGGGAAATAAGAATGAAGAAGCCCGCTTGGGGGCATAGAACATATTATACACCTTAATGTATGACTTAATGAAAAGAACACAAAGTAAATACGTATGTATATAAAAGAAGAAATAAAGGTTTTATTGTGATATGTATATAATATAATATGTATGATTAGAGAACGTTTTCAAAGAAAACATTTGATATAAAGTCAAAGAAAAAGAAACACTTGAACTCACCAGCGTTAGCTGACTATTTTAGTATGCACAACAGATAGCAAAGGAAAGAAAAAGATATGAAGCTGCGAGGGCTTAGAGTAGAGGATGGCTGGATGGCTGCAGCTGACAAGACTGACATCCCCATTGTTAGGTTACGAAGGAAAACAATGTTATGTTTTAAAAGTTTTTTTATAACTTTGAATTTTGTAGAAGACTTCCATTGTTGATGCTTAATGTTTTAATTCAATGTTTAAGAACCATGTTTATGCTATGTTTGCCAACTATGAGAGGGTCCCGGTTGGTGTCCTTTCAAGTTGGTATCAGAGGCATAGTTTGAGAGATTCAGACATTCGCCAAAATGTCTGAACTTAAACTGAGAATGGGACAGAAGAATGGGATGTTAGTCAGAGCAGCCAAGCCACGAAAGAAGAACAGTAAGGACTTAGTAATAGATAACCGTAGAAACAGTAAACAGGAAGGGCCTTAGAATAGGAAGGTAGTCCATGTCCTAGATTAGAACATAGACACCAAATACCTTAGAATAGGAAGTAGAAAGAAGGTGTCCTGATGTAGACACTCTGGACTTGAGTACAAATGTTACTCTGACAAGAAATGTTCAGAACCCAGGAAGTAAAGTAAATTAGTAATTTCATACCGGTCTCTGTAATTAGTAATTTACATTACTCACGGTGTTCTAAATAATTACCTATCATTATGACACGAGTATCTCCTTGTTCGCAGGAAGAAAACACCATGGCTGGAAGGAAAGGTGCAAAGAGGGGAGCCGGTACGGGACGTGGGGTAGGCCACGAGTCAACCGGGTCGAAAGAGAAGAAAGTGAACCCTCTGTTCATGGATCAGTGTCGATCCATACTGCTAGTGAGAATGCTCCGAGTAACCCTGGAGCAGATAATGAAGAAGGATTAGTCTTGGAGCCAATTGTCAGGAAAGCGATAGCCGACGAAGTGGCTGCAGTTCTGAAGAACACTCTACCTGCAGCACTCGCTGAGGCCCTGAAGACTGTGGAAGTGTAACATCCCGAATAAATAGAAAGAAATAAAAGGAAAGCAAGGCGGGCTTGGCCAAGAGTCGGCCCATGGGCCCGAGATAAGAAGTGGAAAACACTTACTAATGAGCAGCCATCAACCTTTCCCCCTCATTTCCTTCCTGTGCAAGTTTCTAGAGTGAGAGAGAGAGACCAGCTCTAGAGAGAGAAAGCGGGGAAAGAGGATCAAAGGCTCGGGAATTGTTCGTCTTCATCACAGCAACGTATAGCAACGGGAACCGAACTCCAAGAGGTAAGCAACACCTCTAAATCTGAGTTTTTACCGATTTTAGGGTTTTGGGTTTAGGTCACATAAAGGCATGATTTTTTTACGTATGAAACCTGAAACAAAACTCATATTTAAGCTCATGGATGAAAAAGAAACGTTTTAGACGTAAAAAGTTCAAGACTTGATCGATTAGAAATAATTGGCCAGATCTAGGGTTGCTTGTTGGGGAAGAAGACTGACGCATCGAAACTACTAGTTGCGATATAGGTAAATCCATCGAAACTACCCAATTTCAATATATGCAAACCCATCGAAACTACCTAGTTTCGATGTAGACCCCTGACCCGAAACTACTAAGATTTTACTTATGTTATTTATCAAAACTACCATAGTTTCGATATAGACCCCTGACCCGAAACTAAAAAGATTTTACTTAAGTTATTTATCAAAACTACCATAGTTTTGATACAGACCCTGACCCGAAACTACCATAGTTTCGATATAAACCCATGACCCGAAACTACCATAGCTCGATGTGATCCATCCATCGAAACTACTGGGTTCAAGCATAGTAACGTCTAGTGTCATCTAGGAGCACTACCTTATGTGTATGATTTCATTATACAGATTGTGAGAGACCTTAGTGACGCTCAGTAACCAGCTAAGTGTATTACAGAAACCACTCATCAGGTGAGTTCTATGTGCCCCCTATATGTTATGTGTAAATTATTTTAAATGTTTTGGGGCTGAAGTGTATACGCTAAATGAATAAATGTTATGAATGTCAATGTGATCATACGTGATGTGTGTATATATATATATATGAAAATGGATGATGAACAAAGAATAAAACGTATGTTTACAAAGAATGAATGAACGAATGGCATAACGTAAATGAATGAAATCTTGCTTTATATTTTATATATTGCATGTTATGAATGTATGTAAACGTTATAGACGCTTCGATGATAATGGCTACTTCGGTAGACGGACGACCACGTGACTATTTTGCAACCGGGACACATTCGTTCCTTCATCAGCTAGGACGTATGAAAGGCATTAATGGACGGTCGAAGCAATTGCCTTACTATGATAAGTAGGATGATCGCATAAATAATAGTCGCATGAAAACGGATGCCTTAGGGCAGACGGGCGAATAGACGGACTACGATGATAGGACGGTTTAGGCGGACGGACAAAGGTTGCCGGACGGATTTATGATATGACGGACTGTTTCTAGGGCCGGACGGTTTACGAAATGGGCTACGGCGGTAGTTCTTATGCCGTTTGTCTTTGTGACATACGCAACAATTATGATGGGTTGATCACCCATATGTGTATGACCAATGAATGTTCACCCAGAAATAAGCATGTATGTATTTATATACATACTCGTAATGAATGATATATGAAAGCAGTAAAGTAAAGAAAGTACAAATATGTATTTATACAAATATATTCAGCATAAGATAATGTTATTGTTTGATTCCCGTTAAACTAGAACTCACCAGCGTTAGCTGACTTTTAGTATGCACTTCAGGTAAAAAGAAAAGAGGACGTGTGAAGGCTTGAGGGCTACCCCGCTCAAGGACTGACATCCCATTTACTTAAATTTCGTGTTAAGACAATGTTTATGTTAAATGTTTTAAGACTTTCGTTGCTATGTTATGTAATCAAATGATGTATGATTCCACTACTTTGCTGTTTTAATTTAAGTTCGTCATTTGATGACTATGTTTATGAGTAAATCCAACGAGTGAGGTTTTCCGGGAAAAAGAGCCTTAGAGGAAGAAGAAAGAGGAAGGGGCCTACTGGCCAAAAATAGAAATGTGATTGAAACTGAGTCTGAAGGTGATGACTCCGACTATGATGAGAAGCGCGGATTTGACTACAAGTCCTTCCGAAACTGTGATCCACCAACTTTTGACGGAAAGAAAGATGCTATTGCCGCATGCTACTGGATTGACCGCACGACTGCAGTCATTAAGATGAGTGAATGTCGTGCTGACCAAGCGGTAGGGTTTGCCGCTCATTCTTTTGCTTTCGAGGCATTGAGCTGGTGGGAGATGTTGATAGAATGAAGTGCGAAGATCTGAAAGCCCTGATCATTCAAAAGTACTGTCCCCAAAATGAGATTGAAAAAATGGAAGAAGCCTTCGTGGAACTCAAGGCTGGTAGCATGACGCACCGATAGTTCACCTCCAAATTTAATGAATTAACTCAGCTGGTTCCGCATTTGGTGAGCACAGAAGAAAGAAGGGTCAAATGCTATATCCAGAAGCTACCTCCAAGAGTTCGCACGATCATTAATGACAACACTCCTGGAGACTTTGACTCGGTGGTGGCTATGAGTGGAAAGATTTTTGATGATGTGGCCGCAGAAGGCGCAACCCCCGCTGAAACTTAAAAGAAGTGGTCTAACGCCACTAAGCGCTCGGGCGGGGATTGGTCTGCCTTGAAAAGTAAGAAGCCAAGAGTGGAGGAAAGGGTCAACTGTAGCAAATGTGGTAAGGCACACCTTGGGGAGTGCAACTATGGGCTAGACATATGTTACCGTTGTGGCAAGACTGGGCACATGTCCAGAGATTGTAACCGTTCCCCGGGTTCTGCCAACTATGGGAAGTATCACAACTGTGGCGAGTCAGGTCATTTCTCCAAGGATTGTCGTAGACCAAGAACAACAAACAATGAGAAGACAAGGGGGCTGAGAAAGGGGGAGCGAGAACCAGAGCCTATGCCCTGACACAGGAGGAAGCAAGGGGAGATCCCAACGTAGTCTCAGGTACGTTTATCCTTGACCACGCCTTTGTTTCTGTTCTGTTTGATTCAGGCGCTAGTAAAAGTTTTATATCCTTCTCGTTCTGTAAAAGATTGAAATACAAAACTTCCAAGATAGAAAGAGCCTTTAACGTTGAGACTGTCGTGGGTAGGAACACTAAAGTGGTAGAATTGGTAGACGACCTTACCATAAAGATAGAGGGCCATAGATTTCTGGTTAAATTATTCGTTATAGCCTTGGGAGGATTCGATGTAGTACTGGGAATGGATTGGTTATTTGCCAATGAAGCTCGGATCGTGTGTAAGTGAAAGGTGATTCAGCTCAACGCTCCTGATGGTAGCGAGGTCGTAATTTATGGGGAATGAGACATTCCGTTAACTAATGTAATCTCAATGATGAAAGCAGAAAATTATATGAGGCGCGGGTGTGAGGCCTACTTTGTATATGTGATCGATAAAGACGTGAAAGTGAAAGAGTTAAGTGAAGTACACGTGGTGTGCCACTATCCGAAAGTGTTCTCTGAGGAATTGCCTAGATTGTCGCCTGATCGGGAAACGGAGTTCCAAATAGATCTAATGCCAGGTGCCTAGCCCATTGCCAAAGCACCTTACCGACTAGCGCCACTTGAGATGAAAGAGCTAATGACCCAACTCGAAGAACTTTTGGAAAAGGGATTTATCAGACCAAGCATTTCACCATGAGGTGCTCCGGTGCTGTTTATCAAGAAGAAAGATGGTGTCATGAGAATGTGCATCGACTACAGAGAATTGAATAAAAGAACTGTGAAGAATAAGTACCCGCTACCCAAGATCGACGATCTATTCGACCAACTACAAGGTGCCAAACGGTTCTCAAAGATCGACCTACGGTCGGGTTATCATCATCTAAAGGTAAGAGAGGAAGACATACCCAAGACCACATTTCGGACGCGGTATGGACACTACGAGTTCCGTGTTATGTCCTTTGGGTTGACAAATGCTCCCGAAGCATTCATGGATATGATGAACAGAGTATGTCGACCAATGTTAGACCGGTCAGTAATAGTCTTCATCGACGATATACTCGTATATTCTAAGAGCGAAGGTGATCATGCATGTCATCTGCGAGAACACATTTAAGACAGAGAAGCTTTATGCTAAGTTCTCGAAATTCGCGTTCTGGCTAAAGGAAGTCCAATTCCTAGGTCATGTGATTAACGCAGAAGGCATCATGGTAGACCCAGCAAAGATTGATGCAGTGTGGAATTGGGAAATTCTGAGAACACCAACGGATGTACGAAGCTTTCTAGGTTTGGCAGGCTGCTACCGGAGGTTTATACAAGACTTCTCTAAGATAGCCTCACCTCTAACCAAATTGACTCATAAGGACGTAAAGTATGAATGGGGCCAGGCCCAAACCAATGTCTTCGAAGAATTAAAGAAGAGGTTAACCCAGGCACCAGTGCTGACCCTACTCGATGGTAACGAGGACCTAGTGGTGTATTTCGACGCTTCAGGTCAGGGGTTAGGCTGCGTGCTCATGCAACGAGGAAAGGTGATTTCGTACGCGTCACGACAGCTAAAGACTCACGAAGTCAACTACCCGACTCACGATCTTGAGCTTGCGGCGGTTGTCTTTGCCTTAAAGATTTGGAGACATTATCTCTATGGAGTCAAATATACCATCTACTCCGACCACAAGAGCTTGAAGTATTTCTTTGAGCAAAAAGAGTTTATGAGACAGCAGCGGTGGTTAGAACTGTTGAAAGACTACGACTGTGAAATCTTTTACCACCCCGGAAAGGCGAACGTGGTGTCCAACGCTTTGAGTCGAAAGGAGACAACAACTCCTATTGAGGTGAAAGCATACAAACTAGTCGTGACTCCAGATCTTATGACCAAAATAGAACGTGCCCAAGGTGAAGCCTTGAAAGAGGAAAATGTCAAGAAGGAAAGGATAGTGGGTCAGCAGGAAAAACTGGAAACTAATGCTTATGGAGTACGAACACGGTTCGGGAGGATGTGGATACCCAAGGGTGGCGAACTTAGAGTCAAAATCCTTGACGAGGCTCACAAGTCTCGCTACTCTATTCATCCTATAACCAACAAGATGTACCATGATTTGAAGAAGGAGTACTGGTGGCCCGGCATGAAGAACGATGTTACCAATTATGTGTGCAAATACCTAACTTGCTCACAGGTGAAGGCCGAGCACAAGAAACCGTGTGGGAAGATGCAACCTTTGTTCATTCCTGAATGGAAATGGGAACACATTACCATGGATTTCATAACCAAACTACCACGTACAGCTAAGGGACATGATACTATATGGGTAATTGTGGATAGACTAACGAAAAGTGCTCACTTCTTGCCTATGCGTGAGAGTTACTCGTCAGAAAAACTAGCAAAACTGTTCATCAACGAGATTGTGGCCAGACACGGTATGCCATTGTCAATTGTGTCAGACCGGGACACGAGGTTCACATCGAGGTTCTGGAAGCGATTCCATGAGGCAATGGGTACGAGACTTAATATCAGTACAGTTTACCACCCTCAAACCGATGTTCAATCCGAAAGGACTATCCAAACTCTGGAGGACATGCTACAAGCATGTATCATTGACTTTGGAGGTGGTTGGGATAGTGACTTACCATTGGCGGAGTTTTCTTACAACAACAGTTACCATGTGACCATTGGAATGCCGCCTTATAAGATGTTATATGGGAGAAAGTGTAGAACGCCCGTCTGTTGGGACGAAATTGGGCAGAAAGACTTTGCAAGCCTTGATGTAGTCAAAGCAACTTCTGAAAAGTTTGACCAAATCAAAGCGTGAATGAAAGCCACTAAGGATAGGCAAAAGTCTTACGCAGATAAGAGGAGGAGAGACCTTGAATTTCAGGTTGGGGATAAAGTACTATTGAAAGTGTCTCCTTAGAAAGGAATAATTTGATTTTGAAAAAGAGGGAAACTAAGTCCGAGGTTTGTCGAACATTTAAGATTGTGGCACGAGTTGGAAGGGTGGCTTATCGACTGGAACTGCCTGAAGAATTGAGTGGAATCCATCCTACTATTCACGTATCGCATTTGCGAAAGTGCTTAGCTGACGAATCGGAACATGTGTCTCTCGATGACATCGAGGTAGACAACAACCTCAACTACATTGAAGAGCCTATAGCCATTCTAGAAAAGAAAGAGAAACAACTACGCAACAAGGTTATTCCGCTGGTCAAAGTTCAATGGAAACACCGATAAGGATCGGAGGCCACGTGGGAAACAGATTCCGAAATGAGGGAATTACACCCTCAGTTATTTAACCTGTAAAAGGTTTCGAGGACGAAACTCCCAATAAGAGGGGTAGACTTGTAACATCCAGAAAATAGTGAAGAAAAAGAATAGAACAAAAGGTGACGGGTATCGAATAAACGAAGGAAAGAAAAGAAAAGAATCATGGGCTCAGGCTTGGGCCGGGGCTGTAGTGGCGCAAGAAAAGGGGTAAACCCCCCCCCCCCCCATTCCCCATCATTTCTCCATTTATCTTTATCACCTTCAAGTTCTAGAGAGAGAGTAGAGAGAGAAAGCTCCATAACCCGCAACCAAGATCGTCGCCTCGGCTCGAGATCATCGTTGGAGCCTTGCATCGATTGGAGAAGGAGAATCAAGCAGAAACAGGTAACAAACGACTCCAAATCTGAGTTTTATTGTTAAAAGAAAAGTTTAGGGTTTTAAGTGGGTTTAAATTAAAAGTCAGGATTTTTACGTGAGAAACGGCTTAAAAAGCATAGAATTAGCTTCATGGAAGCTAAACAAGTGTTTTGGACGTAAAAAGATTCAAACTTGGATCTAAAACGACGAATTTGATAAAGATCGTTTGAATCGTCTGAAATCTCGTTGAATGGTCCGAAAAGTCGGGCCGTCCGAAAAGTATTTTCAGACACCGTAAGATTTCGGACAAGGATACGTCTGATCGAAAAAGCTTTCGATCGAAAAAGATTTCGACCGAAACAGCTTCAGAAATAAATGTTTACAAGGGAAGAGATTTCGGTCGAGAAAGATTTTGATCAAGATAAGATTTCGATCGAAAAATATTTCGATCGAAATAGTTTTCGGATATAGAGTTTTCGGACATAACGACTTAGTGAATTAAAATTGTCTAGTTCGTGACTTTTAACAGATCACCGAGCTTGGAGTCCTTGCGGTGTGAATTAATCCTTAAGAGAAATCAGGTGAGTTCAAGAATCCTTATTTTTACTGTTTTAGGGTGGTGTGCATACTAAAAAATTAGACGTTTATAATAAATATATTTTATTACTTAAACGTTCTGTAAGAAAGAAAGATAAGAAAGATAACGGTTTATTTAACTGAACGTTTTGTAAGAAAGATAACGGTTTATTTAACTGAACGTTTTACAAGAAAGAAAGATAACGGTTGTTAAACCGAACGTTTACAAGAAAGAAAGATAAGAAAGAATGGTTTATTCAACTATATGTTTTATAAACAGAAAGAGAAGAAATAATAGGTTATTTAACTATATGTGTTATAAACAAAGAGAAGAAAAATAAGTCAGATACATTGTCTAAATGAGACCCAGATAAGAAAAGACTTGGGGTAATAGCATAGTCCTAGAGGCTAGCGCTACCCTAAGCATAGTAGCAAGTCTTGAGGTAGTAGTATAGTCCTAGTGACTAACGCTACCCGAAGCCGAAGTTGTGTCATGGGCTGAGACCATGATGTAACATGTGAATAATCGGGACAATGCTTGGCAGGGCACTGGAACAAGGAAATTGCAACTAGTTAAGATGAGTAACGACGGTTACTCTAGCGGCGACGGTCGCTATGTAAGAATGAAGAAGCCCGCTTGGGGGGGCACAGAAAGTCAGGTATCGGCCTTTGGACGTTGAGTCTTAGGGAACAATACCTGCAGAGAAAATTCCTTCGGGAAATAAGAATGAAGAAGCCCGCTTGGAGGCATAGAACAGATTATAGACCTTAATGTATGACTTTAAGAAAAAAATACAAAGTAAATACGTATGTATATAAAAGAAGAAATAAAGGTTTTATTGTATTATGTATATGATATAATATGTATGATTAAAGAACATTTTCAAAGAAAACATTTGATATAAAGTCAAAGAAAAAGAAACACTTGCTGACTATTTTAGTATGCACATCATGTAGCAAAGGAAAGAAAAAGATATGAAGCTGCGAGGGCTTAGAGTAGAGGATGGCTGGATGGTTGCAGCTGACAAGACTGTCATCCCCATTGTTAGGTTACGAAGGAAAACAATGTTATGTTTTAAAAGTTTTTGTTAACTCTGAATTATGTACAAGACTTTCGATGTTTAATGTTTTAATTCAATGTTTAAGAACCATGTTTATGTTATGTTTGCCAACTATGAGAGGGTCCCGGTTGGGGTCTTTTCAGTAGAGCTCCCAGAAATGATGATTTGCCTGATCCCAGTCCTCGTAGTTAGCAGTTTTTTTTTTATTTTTTATAAAAAGTAAATATTGTATTTGTTACTAATAAAAAATTTTAATCTATGGTTTATTTATTTTTAATAATAATAATATAAATTTATGTTATTTGTATTGCTGAAAATAAAAATATAAATTATGTTTTTTAAATTAGATAAAAAAAATTAGCGACTCTAGTGCATCAGAAGATTACTGACAATGTGAAATCTGGGAAGAGAAATGTTGAACTTGGCCTGAGAAGTATCCGTCAGTAAATAACTCATCGGTAATCTGTTACAAGATCGCGACGGTATTCCGTCAAAAAAAGTATTTCCCACGAACAGTTTGCCGACGGAATCTTCCGTCGCTGAAAGTCATGTTTTCTTATAGTGTAAACGAAGGATTTCTATGATTGAGAATTGGGTCAATCCACAATGGCTAGTTTATCAAAGCAATGAAGCATTCGACTTTAGAATAACGAAAAGATCTCGTAAGATATTATATATTATTAAATAAACATACATTAAATAAACATACATACAAAGGATAATTAGAAAAAAAAAATTAATCAAACCATATTTCCAAACTTTAGTAAATATACTTTTGATAAACCCTAAATATTATATTTCATCAAATATCAACTCGTCAGGTTACCTTTCTAGAGGGTACTAGAAGCCTTTATGACTTTTAGTTTAAAAGTTATGTCATTGTTTTTCTTGTCTAAAGTGTGTTGTCTTCACCAAGAACAAATTTTCTTGGTTAAATTCGTCTGTACGCAATGCTTTCAGTTGTACCATTGATTCTATTTATTCATTGAATTTGCTTGATTTCATTTTGATCTAATTTATCACACAATTCCACGATTTAAGAATCGACGAGACAGAACATTTACTACACAACTATGAAGTAGACAAGAAACTTTAATCAAGTATCGTGATGTCTTCATAAAGATTTATATTATTATTATTAATATAAGCACCAACCTAATAATATTTTAGACTAAATTATAATTTTTGTCCTTTATAACTATCTAAATTATGAAATTGGTATTTTAAAAATTTTACTTTCACTCACTGTGTTTTATTTAAAAAGTTCTTTCATTTCTTGTCTTTTTAACTAACTAAGGTTAAATATTTCTGTTAAGTAATAGACATTAATGTCTTTTTAGACATAAAGGACAATTCTTGTAAACTCTAAAGTAAATTACAATTTTTGTCCTTTATGTTTGCTCAAATAATGGAATGGGTCCTTTAAAAAATTGACTTTCACTTATTGTCTTTTATATGAAAAGTTGTCTCGTTTCTTGTCCTTTCCACTAACGGTCATCCATTCTATCCATTAAATCAATGCATATGCTTCGCATGTGAGGGTATAAAGGTAAATTTTAAGCCCTTTTCTCTTTATCCTAATCTCAATCCCTAACCTTCTTTTCTTTCATCTTCCACCCTCTATCTTCCAAAAACCCTAAATCAGAGGTTAGAGTGAGAAAGAGTCGTATGAGAGGGGGAAGAAGAGTGGAGCCGGTGATGGTTCTCACGACGGTGGACAGCCGCTCCACGACGGAGTTGTGGCTCAGGTGGGTTCAGGCGACAGCAGCGGCAGCGACGCGCCCTTCCGTTGACGATAACAGCGGAGACGGTGGGTCTCGAGGCAAAAACCACCTCAAGAGAATGTGGTGCTGATGGCGAGTTAGAAAAGAGCAGGTTGTTAGGGCTCCGACGGCTGGATAACTTTTCTGTCGGTTGCTAGGGATCCGAATGTGATCTTCGGTGGTGGTCGGTCAAACCACTGCCATCGCCGCTACCCTTATCACAATTTTTGTTCTCCAATTTGGTCCCACTCATGTAATTTGTGGTGCAATTTGTGACGGAATTTGTTTGAACAAACAAATTGATATTTTTATATGTTTTTGACAATGACAGTGGTGTGTTTGAATGGATTTTGAAGCGAATATCATATACCTGCTCATTTATTCTTGCTTGGGTTTGGATGGATTTGAGGGTGTATATGATTGATGGGAGGGTGCCAAAGAATGAATTGGATCGGAGAATGAGTGTATGGAGGTTTGGGAGGGAGGTGGGTATGGGAGATAGATGAGGTTTTTAATAATAAAATAATTAATAATAATAATATTACAAAAATTATCCTTTAGATGTAAAAAGACTAAAATGCCCTCATGTGCAGTGCACATGGGGTGACTTAACTGGAAAACTTAACGTCCGTTAGTGAAAAAGACAAGAAACGAGGCAACTCTTCATATAAAGGACAATAAGTGAAAGTCAATTCTTTAAAGGACTCATTCCATAATTTGGGCAAACATAAAGGACAAAAATTGTAATTTAGTCTTTACTTTATTTTTTTTGTTTTCTTTCTTTTTCTTTTATTCCCTTTGTTACTTTTATTTTATAGATTTTGTTTAAATATTTATTAATTAGTTAACCAACTTATTTATTTTATAAAATTATATATATATATATATTATATTTTATTTATTTATTTTCGTTTGGTTGAACAAGTAATATACTTTTCTCACCTTTATTTTAAAGATTTCGTTAAAAAAGCAACTTATTTGTTTTATAAAAATAGATTTTTTTTATTTTTATATTTTATTTATTTTCTTTTTTTATGAAGCTATTTACTTTTATCATTTTACAATTATTATATTTCTTTATACTATTTTTTTATATATTAGAGAGTTAGTATGAGTTTAAAGTTTATTTTGTAATCATACACAAAATTTTGAAATTTTAATAATTAATTAACCAATTTATTTATTTTATAAATTAAATTTTTTTATAATTTTTTATTTAATTTTCTTTATTTTCGTTTGTTTTTTAATAAGTAGTAGTTAAATATCCGCGCGCTTCGCCGCGGGTGTCCCGTAACCTAATTCACTCATAATAGGTTCGGTTCGTCACAGTAACACAACGGTAACGACACTCGATATAGGCTACGATAGGAAAAAAAACTTCATTTTGAATACAACTTCGTTTTCAAATAAATTTATATCGGAACGTTAACAAAAAAGAAATACAAACAGGCGCGCACTCCGTTTTTTGAAAAAAGTTAACGAACGAAAGTTAATAAAGAAAAACGAATTTAATAGAAAATTAAACGGGTTATACCCGCGCTCCGCGGCGGGTGTTTGGCCAATTTTTAATAAAATTTAAGCGAAAACATAGGCGTAACGGTAAAGTTAATGTTAATAAAAAAAATTTAAGATAAATAATAAAAAAAGGAAAAAAAAAGTTTGGGTCGTCGAAACCATAAAAGTGAAGACCGAGGCCGGTTCCGATAATACCAAGACCTGCAATGATGTTGTCCGCTTATAATAGGTTCGGTTCGTCGTGGGACCACAACGGTAACGACACTCACTATAGGCCACGATACCAAAAAAACTCGATTTTTAATACAACTCCGTTTTCAAAATAATTTTTATCGGAACGTTGAAAAAAAATATTAAAAACAGTCGCGCACTCCGTATTTTGAACAAAGTTAACGAAAGAAACTTATTACAGGAAAACAAAATTATTAGTAAATTGAACGGGTTAAAAGCGTATTTTATATAGTATAAGAGGTAAAAATGAAAAAAAAGAAGCATGATGTGTCAACATTCAAATGGGATTGTTATTGCGTTGTACTTTAATCTATTAGGTAATATACTTTTCTCATTTTTATTTTATAGATTTTTTAAAATTTTATTAATTATTATATTTTTGTTTGAACATACTCATTAATTTTGTTAACGAACGAACAAGAACAAGAAAACCTTGTTCGGTTAATTGTGTTCGATCGTTTGTTTGATTAAAGTTAAATGAACGAAACGAATATGTTTTGTTTTAACACGAAATAATTTAAAACGTAAAACACAATAATGAACACATATGACATAATAACTTGAAATGTGTTTTTCTATAATGATGAATTGATGAGTTCTGAAAAACAGAATGGTGAAATAACATCATTGTGTATTTCTAATAAGTAAAACAAAATGATAAAATAACAACAAATTTATCTAATACATAAAAAATAATGTCAAAATAATACGAAATGATTAAAATGTAAAACACAATGATAAATACATATATATTACATAATTACCTGAAACGTAAAATACAATGATTAATACATATTACACAATGACTTGAACGTAAAACACAATGATCAAAATACCCTCATTCTCAAACTAAGTCAATGCCACATGTCAATTCCAAAGTCTTCTTAGACTTTTCAAGATTAACCAGTCTTTTTATTTGAACCCTTACTTATATATGTATTATTTAAATGAAAGAAAAATCATAAGTATGGTGATGGGTTGGTGGTTAAAGCATCATGTTCTATCCCTCCCCACTAGAGGTGCTCAAAAGAATCGGAACCGAATCCGATTCGATGGATTATCTGAAACCGGATCCGTCTGGAACCGGTTTTTTTGGGACCGGACCGGATTTTGTGAGAACCGGCGGATCCAGAACCGGTTCTGGTTTTTTTGACGGACCGGATAAAAATCGGACAAAATGGAACCGGTTTTTTTCGGAAAATTTGGAACCGGTTATAGCCGTTGGAAGAAGAAAAAAAACGGCTATATAGCCGTTTTTTTTGGCCTTTTTTTGTTTTTTTTTTGTTTTTAAGGCTTGAAACTTAGTATAAATAGGTATTGGGTGTATGGGTTAGTTCACCACAACATTCTAGCTCTCAAAACTCAAAAACGCTCTCAAAACGCAAAAAAACGCACACTTTACGCAAAAAAAAAAAGCTCTCATGGCTTCCGCTTCCGCAAGCACTCAAAATTCGGTTGGTGGTTCTACTAGCGATGTCACGGTGGTGTCAATACTTTCTTGCTCCCGAAACCAAGAGATATGGGCTTATTTCGATTTATGCGAAATGTCGAACGGTTCGCAAAAGGCTCATTGCAAACGTTGTGGTAGAATTTTGGGTGCGGCGGGAAATAGCACTTTGAGGAAACATATTGCTAGTCACGCAAAACACACTCAAGGTGAAGATCAAACTCAAATTGGTAGGGATGGAGGAGTTTGACAATACAATGTCGAGAGGGTTCGTGAGAGAATGACACATTTCGTCATTCAAGAAGGATTGTCTTTTGATCACTTAGATAATCCGCGCTTGACGAGGATGATACAAGAGACGCTTCAACCGAGTTACACAAATGTAAGTCGTTCTACTTTGAGAAGAGATTGTTTAAAAATGTGGAAAAGAGCTAAAAAAGAATTAATTTTAGGTTTTGAAAAATTAAATACCGGCATTAACTTAACAACGGACGTTTGGTCCGCTCCACATGGTTTACCCGAATCGTACCTTTGCATTACCGCACATTAGGTTCAACCAGAGTCGTGGCAAATGATGAAGCGTACGATTACGTTTGATTATTTTGGATATCCACATACCGGTGAAAACTTATTTTATATTTTAGACTCGGTCATTCAAACTTATAAAATTCAACCAAAAATATTTGCAATATCTTTTGATAACGCTTCAAATAACACAAACGCGGTGGAAAAATTAAAAATAAAATATGAACCGCCTTGTAACGGTGTTTTCTTTCATAGTCGATGTGTTGCACACATCATTAACTTGGTTGTGCAAGAAGGTCTAAACGTCCAAGAAATAAGAGACGTAAAAGAAAATTTTAAAGTGATGTTACGTGAAGTTTTTAGCATAATCAAAAAAAGATATATAAACTATAGAAACTTGTGCCAACAAACGGATTCCATCTTTTTAGGTCCGAATTGGGACGTACCTACTAGATGGAACTCGACATGAAAAATGTTTGAATCGACATTAAGGCAAAGAGTTACTTTAAAATATTTCCATGATGAACTTATACAAAAGAAACGTTGTTCACAAAAAATTGATAATATAAGTTGGGATATGATCGAGAAACTAACTAATTTGCTTGATGTTTTTAAAAATGCAACTACATGTTTATCGAGAGTTTATTATCCCACATCTTCGCTAATACTTCAACAATTATACTTAATATGTAATAAATTAAAAGAGTTTGAATATCACGGCCCTATTTTTGAAAAAATGGTAAAACCTATGAAAGCTAAATTTAAAAAATATTTTTCGGAAATGCCGGCCGTTGTTACATGTTCGGCCGCCTTAAACCCAACGATTAATGTAACCAGTGTTGAAACATTAATTGGATCAATATCATATGATTTAAATATGTTCGAGGAAGACCTAAATTTTGAATCAAAGGCAATAAGGGATTTCAATTCAGCTTTTAATAATATGTTTGATTATTATTTACGCAAATATGGTGGAAGTGCTGATCCATCTGTAACATCCCGAGTTTTAGAGCACGAGAGAATTCACGAGGAATTAAAACTTAAATAAAAAGAAAGGAAGCGGGCTTGGGCCGAGGTGTATGGGCCGAAAGGGGCAAGGGTCGGGCCCTTATAAGCCTCAAGATCAGCCAAAAGCTCTCATTTCCATCCTCATTTCTGGATTTTAGAGAGAGAGTGAGAGAGATTCTAGAGAGAGAAAGTCCCGGTTTTCGGATTAGAGCTTCAAGGATCGTTAGCAAGAGTCTCGTGAGTGTTTAGCAACAAAAAGGAAGTGATTACAGGTAACCGATTCTCCTAGATCTGAGTTTTAGTTCGTTTTTGGGTTTTTCGGGTTTTGGGTAAAAAGGTTATGTTTAATCAGATGAAACGGAAAGATAAGCATAGATTTGAGTTCCTTAATGGAAAACGAGCGTTTTGAATGCAAACAGGTTCGGGATCTTGAAGTGATCAGACCCGAATGCGAAAGTTAGGGTTTTTCGCCAAGAACAGGTCGTGCGCACTTGCTAAGTGCGCACAGAGCAGGTCCTGCGCACTTGCTAAGTGCGCAGGAAGAGGGACCTGCGCACTTGTTAAGTGCGTAGGAAGGAAAGCCTGCGCACTTGCTAAGTGCGCAGGAAGGGAAGAATGCGCACTTGCTAAGTGCGCAGGAGGCAGAGTCTGCGCACTTGCTAAGTGCGCAGGCATCAGGTCTGATTAAGTGAAGTCAGTATGTTAGAGTAGTTAAACTGTTTAGCGTCGAGTTAAGTCTGATAAGTGTCAAATTGTTATGATTGTTTAGATTGTGTGAGATCCGGTAGATCGTTGCAGCTTAGATACCAGGTGAGTTCTAATCCCCTTTTTGCCTTCTTTAGGGGTGGTATGCATACTTAGTGTAAAGTGTTTATTATATTTTATATATTGTAAACTGAAGAGAAAAGCTATGTTTTAGTGAAAGGTTTAAAAGAGGCAAAAGTATGTTTTCAGTAAAGTAAGATATATCATTTGGCAAGCGTTTACTATATTTTCATATACATAAACAAAGGCATGATATATGTGCTAGTATGTTTTCAGTAAAGTAAGATATATCATTTGGCAAGCGTTTACTATATTTTCATATACATAAACAAAGGCATGATATATATGATAAGCTATGTTTCAGTAAAGTAAGATATATCATTGGGCAAGCGTTTACTATATTTTCATATACATAAACAAAGGCATGATATATATGATAAGCTATGTTTCAGTAAAGTAAGATATATCATTGGGCAAATGTTTACTATATTTTCATATACATAAACAAAGGCATGATATATATGATAAGCTATGTTTCAGAAAGTTTTATAATCAGTAAAGTGAACAGCTTTCCTTCGGGAATGAGTACCAGTTTGTAAAGGTCCTTGGGACAGATGTTACTTGTACAAGATGTCAGATATGGGTTCCACCCATTAGTAAGAACCTTAGGGTTCGTTAACAGTTGTACAACTGGGATGAGTGACGGCGGTTGCTCGGGAGGTCCACGCAACCTCCCCTTAGCGGTATTGTCGGTTCATGGATGTAAGCCATGGGGGCATTGACCAGGGTATTGTCGGTTCATGGATGTAAGCCATGGGGGCATTGACCAGGTATTCGTCGGTTCATGGTCGTTGACCATGGGGGCGGTACAGTAGTAACAAAGAATTGACGGATAAGCGGTATTGTCGGTTCATGATCGTTGATCATGGGGGCATTGACCAGGTACTTGTCGGTTCATGGATGTAAGCCATGAGGGCAGTACAGTAAAGAGGAATTGACGGTTTATTATACGTTTTAAACTGTTTGAAAAGTAAAGTGTGTTAAGTTAGCCTTAATGGCAGTATATATGTTTGAAAAGTAAAGTGTGTTAAGTTAGCCTTAATGGCAGTATATATGTTTGAAAAGTAAAGTGTCAAGTTTAGCCTTAATGGCAGTATATGTGTTTTAGTAAATCTTTTGTAAAATTGATTTAAAGTAAACGTTAGAACTCACTCAGCGTTGCTGATTTTTAGTATGCATATCAGTTAAGTGTAGGTGGCAGTAGATGGAAGTGGATGCTTGGCTTGGCGAGAAGAGTTACCCGAAGACCAGCAGTTGGCATCTTGTTTATGTTTTCTTTTGATTATGTTGATTAAGACAAGTTTCAGTTGTATTTGACAAGTTATGTTTAGACATGTTATGTTTTCCGCTGCATATGTAGAGATTTAAATCGTTTCCGCTGTGTAATGTATGTCTTATGTTTAAAGTGCTATGTGTTGATGAATAAATCCAATAAGTGAGGCCTCCCGGGATCGGGGCCTCACAAGTTGGTATCAGAGCCATAGTTTGAGAGATTTGGACATCCCCGATGTCCAGACTTAAACTGAGAATGGGACAAGAAGCGGATGCCAGTACGGGTAACTCAAGCCAAAGCATCAGAAGCGTATAGTAAGTAAAGTTTAACTTTTAGAGTGTCAAGATAAGAATAGAGGCTTTAGTGGAATCATGAAAGCGAATAAATGGAAAACGAGAAGTGATGTAATGGTTAATTGCAGATGGCCAGTGTATATTAACATCTTACCTTACTTATTGTGTTCTACATATTCCCTAGCATGGTGAAATTAAATCTTTTGTTCTCTATCTTTCAGTTAGAAATGGCTAGACGTGGAGGAACTAGAGGGGGTGGAGGAGGAAGACGTGGTGGGCGTACAGGCCGCCACGGTGGAGCTAGCACAAACCAAGTGATTGAAGGGAGTGTTCACACTACCCATACTGATACGGTAGTCAGTCAGCACAATGTTGAACATGCGGCAGAAGATGATCAGACATTCGAGTTCGAGCCGGCCGTGCAATCAGCTATTGGCCGTGAGTTTACCCGACTGTTGAAGGAAACCTTACCGGCCATACTAGACGAAGCCTTGAGGAAGGCCAAGGAGAGCCCTAACACAACTGAAGAGCCTGTGGTGCTTCCAGCAATGGGAGGACCAAATCTAGTAGAAAATGTTGCACCGCCTGCTCGCGGCTGTGACTATAAGGCATTTCGGGGTTGTGATCCACCCGTGCTTACTGGGGAGAAGGAAGCATCAGATACCTTAGATTGGATTAACGGCATGGAGTCGACCATTCGTCTTAGTGAATGTCGACCGGAACAAGCAGTCATGTTCGCTGCAAAGTCATTGAAAGGAGAAGCAGCGCACTGGTGGGAAACTGTGAAACAGGCTAAGGGTGACCAAGCGGTCGGATTGATGAGGTGGAGCGACCTGAAAGCGTTGGTAATTGAAAAGTTTTGTCCTAAAAATGAGGTCCACAAGGTGGAAAGGGAATTCTTGACTCTTCAAGCCGGACTCATGACTCACCGGCAATATACTTCAAAGTACAACGAGTTGGCACGCCTGGTGCCTCATCTTGTAACGACTGAGGAAAGGAGAATTCACTACTATGTTCAAGGGTTGCCTCCAAAGATACGTACCTTTGTAAAGGCCAACACACCGAGTACCTTTGAGTCGGTGGTTGTTCTGAGCGGAGTTGTCTATGATGACATTGCCTCTGAAGTCATTGCTGAAGCACCCAAGAAACAAGCAGCTAAGCGCACTGCTGAGGAACTCCAGGGTCCTAACGATAGGAGGGCAAGGGTAGAAGCAGAGGGTCTATGCGGTAAATGTGGGAGGAGACATGGAGGTGAATGTAAGGCGGGTCAGGTGGGATGTTTCAGGTGTGGCAAGTTTGGACACCAATCACGAGACTGTCCGGAAAGGCCAAGATGCCACAATTGTGGGGGACAAGGACACGTGAGCAGAGATTGTAGGAAGCGCAAAGAGCCGGAAGCGGGAGGATCCGGAAAGGGTAAGGGTGCAGAGAAAGAACCTTACATCAACAAGGCCACAGCAAGGGCTTACCAGATAACTCAGTAAGGTACGTTGCAACTCCTATTTATTTATCTTTTTACTATGGCGTGATCATGTTACTGAATCCTTAAGTGATTAGTTAGCCCCATCAGCTTAGAAGCCTTAGAACTAGATATATCCCTGAATAGATCCTCACCGGTAGTTAATCACAATGGCTTTCATGACTAAGCTGCCTTGCATAGCTACGGTTTATGCCACCCATTCTGTGATTTGCTATCAGTGTAGCTTATGGCAGGTTTCGAGGACGAAACCTATTGTAAGGAGGGTAGACTTGTAACATCCCGAGTTTTAGAGCACGAGAGAATTCACGAGGAATTAAAACTTAAATAAAAAGAAAGGAAGCGGGATTGGGCCGGGGTGTATGGGCCGAAAGGGGCAAGGGTCGGGCCCTTATAAGCCTCAAGATCAGCCAAAAGCTCTCATTTCCATCCTCATTTCCGGATTTTAGAGAGAGAGAGTGAGAGAGATTCTAGAGAGAGAAAGTCCCGGTTTTCGGATTAGAGCTTCAAGGATCGTTAGCAAGAGTCTCGTGAGTGTTTAGCAACAAAAAGGAAGTGATTACAGGTAACCGATTCTCCTAGATCTGAGTTTTAGTTCGTTTTTGGGTTTTTCGGGTTTTGGGTAAAAAGGTTATGTTTAATCAGATGAAACGGAAAGATAAGCATAGATTTGAGTTCCTTAATGGAAAACGAGCGTTTTGAATGCAAACAGGTTCGGGATCTTAAAGTGATCAGACCCGAATGCGAAAGTTAGGGTTTTTCGCCAAGAACAGGTCGTGCGCACTTGCTAAGTGCGCACAGAGCAGGTCCTGCGCACTTGCTAAGTGCGCAGGAAGAGGGACCTGCGCACTTGTTAAGTGCGCAGGAAGGAAAGCCTAAGTGCGCAGGAAGGGAAGAATGCGCACTTGCTAAGTGCGCAGGAGGCAGAGTCTGCGCACTTGCTAAGTGCGCAGGCATCAGGTCTGATTAAGTGAAGTCAGTATGTTAGAGTAGTTAAACTGTTTAGCGTCGAGTTAAGTCTGATAAGTGTCAAATTGTTATGATTGTTTAGATTGTGTGAGATCCGGTAGATCGTTGCAGCTTAGATACCAGGTGAGTTCTAATCCCCTTTTTGCCTTCTTTAGGGGTGGTATGCATACTTAGTGTAAAGTGTTTATTATATTTTATATATTGTAAACTGAAGAGAAAAGCTATGTTTTAGTGAAAGGTTTAAAAGAGGCAAAAGTATGTTTTCAGTAAAGTAAGATATATCATTTGGCAAGCGTTTACTATATTTTCATATACATAAACAAAGGCATGATATATGTGCTAGTATGTTTTCAGTAAAGTAAGATATATCATTTGGCAAGCGTTTACTATATTTTCATATACATAAACAAAGGCATGATATATATGATAAGCTATGTTTCAGTAAAGTAAGATATATCATTGGGCAAGCGTTTACTATATTTTCATATACATAAACAAAGGCATGATATATATGATAAGCTATGTTTCAGTAAAGTAAGATATATCATTGGGCAAACGTTTACTATATTTTCATATACATAAACAAAGGCATGATATATATGATAAGCTATGTTTCAGAAAGTTTTATAATCAGTAAAGTGAACAGCTTTCCTTCGGGAATGAGTACCAGTTTGTAAAGGTCCTTGGGACAGATGTTACTTGTACAAGATGTCAGATATGGGTTCCACCCATTAGTAAGAACCTTAGGGTTCGTTAACAGTTGTACAACTGGGATGAGTGACGGCGGTTGCTCGGGAGGTCCACGCAACCTCCCCTTAGCGGTATTGTCGGTTCATGGATGTAAGCCATGGGGGCATTGACCAGGGTATTGTCGGTTCATGGATGTAAGCCATGGGGGCATTGACCAGGTATTCGTCGGTTCATGGTCGTTGACCATGGGAGCGGTACAGTAGTAACAAAGAATTGACGGATAAGCGGTATTGTCGGTTCATGATCGTTGATCATGGGGGCATTGACCAGGTACTTGTCGGTTCATGGATGTAAGCCATGAGGGCAGTACAGTAAAGAGGAATTGACGGTTTATTATACGTTTTAAACTGTTTGAAAAGTAAAGTGTGTTAAGTTAGCCTTAATGGCAGTATATATGTTTGAAAAGTAAAGTGTGTTAAGTTAGCCTTAATGGCAGTATATATGTTTGAAAAGTAAAGTGTCAAGTTTAGCCTTAATGGCAGTATATGTGTTTTAGTAAATCTTTTGTAAAATTGATTTAAAGTAAACGTTAGAACTCACTCAGCGTTGCTGATTTTTAGTATGCATATCAGTTAAGTGTAGGTGGCAGTAGATGGAAGTGGATGCTTGGCTTGGCGAGAAGAGTTACCCGAAGACCAGCAGTTGGCATCCTGTTTATGTTTTCTTTTGATTATGTTGATTAAGACAAGTTTCAGTTGTATTTGACAAGTTATGTTTAGACATGTTATGTTTTCCGCTGCATATGTAGAGATTTAAATCGTTTCCGCTGTGTAATGTATGTCTTATGTTTAAAGTGCTATGTGTTGATGAATAAATCCAATAAGTGAGGCCTCCCGGGATCGGGGCCTCACAAGTTGGTATCAGAGCCATAGTTTGAGAGATTTGGACATCCCCGATGTCCAGACTTAAACTGAGAATGGGACAAGAAGCGGATGCCAGTACGGGTAACTCAAGCCAAAGCATCAGAAGCGTATAGTAAGTAAAGTTTAACTTTTAGAGTGTCAAGATAAGAATAGAGGCTTTAGTGGAATCATGAAAGCGAATAAATGGAAAACGAGAAGTGATGTAATGGTTAATTGCAGATGGCCAGTGTATATTAACATCTTACCTTACTTATTGTGTTCTACATATTCCCTAGCATGGTGAAATTAAATCTTTTGTTCTCTATCTTTCAGTTAGAAATGGCTAGACGTGGAGGAACTAGAGGGGGTGGAGGAGGAAGACGTGGTGGGCGTACAGGCCGCCACGGTGGAGCTAGCACAAACCAAGTGATTGAAGGGAGTGTTCACACTACCCATACTGATACGGTAGTCAGTCAGCACAATGTTGAACATGCGGCAGAAGATGATCAGACATTCGAGTTCGAGCCGGCCGTGCAATCAGCTATTGGCCGTGAGTTTACCCGACTGTTGAAGGAAACCTTACCGGCCATACTAGACGAAGCCTTGAGGAAGGCCAAGGAGAGCCCTAACACAACTGAAGAGCCTGTGGTGCTTCCAGCAATGGGAGGACCAAATCTAGTAGAAAATGTTGCACCGCCTGCTCGCGGCTGTGACTATAAGGCATTTCGGGGTTGTGATCCACCCGTGCTTACTGGGGAGAAGGAAGCATCAGATACCTTAGATTGGATTAACGGCATGGAGTCGACCATTCGTCTTAGTGAATGTCGACCGGAACAAGCAGTCATGTTCGCTGCAAAGTCATTGAAAGGAGAAGCAGCGCACTGGTGGGAAACTGTGAAACAGGCTAAGGGTGACCAAGCGGTCGGATTGATGAGGTGGAGCGACCTGAAAGCGTTGGTAATTGAAAAGTTTTGTCCTAAAAATGAGGTCCACAAGGTGGAAAGGGAATTCTTGACTCTTCAAGCCGGACTCATGACTCACCGGCAATATACTTCAAAGTACAACGAGTTGGCACGCCTGGTGCCTCATCTTGTAACGACTGAGGAAAGGAGAATTCACTACTATGTTCAAGGGTTGCCTCCAAAGATACGTACCTTTGTAAAGGCCAACACACCGAGTACCTTTGAGTCGGTGGTTGTTCTGAGCGGAGTTGTCTATGATGACATTGCCTCTGAAGTCATTGCTGAAGCACCCAAGAAACAAGCAGCTAAGCGCACTGCTGAGGAACTCCAGGGTCCTAACGATAGGAGGGCAAGGGTAGAAGCAGAGGGTCTATGCGGTAAATGTGGGAGGAGACATGGAGGTGAATGTAAGGCGGGTCAGGTGGGATGTTTCAGGTGTGGCAAGTTTGGACACCAATCACGAGACTGTCCGGAAAGGCCAAGATGCCACAATTGTGGGGGACAAGGACACGTGAGCAGAGATTGTAGGAAGCGCAAAGAGCCGGAAGCGGGAGGATCCGGAAAGGGTAAGGGTGCAGAGAAAGAACCTTACATCAACAAGGCCACAGCAAGGGCTTACCAGATAACTCAGTAAGGTACGTTGCAACTCCTATTTATTTATCTTTTTACTATGGCGTGATCATGTTACTGAATCCTTAAGTGATTAGTTAGCCCCATCAGCTTAGAAGCCTTAGAACTAGATATATCCCTGAATAGATCCTCACCGGTAGTTAATCACAATGGCTTTCATGACTAAGCTGCCTTGCATAGCTACGGTTTATGCCACCCATTCTGTGATTTGCTATCAGTGTAGCTTATGGCAGGTTTCGAGGACGAAACCTATTGTAAGGAGGGTAGACTTGTAACATCCCGAGTTTTAGAGCACGAGAGAATTCACGAGGAATTAAAACTTAAATAAAAAGAAAGGAAGCGGGATTGGGCCGGGGTGTATGGGCCGAAAGGGGCAAGGGTCGGGCCCTTATAAGCCTCAAGATCAGCCAAAAGCTCTCATTTCCATCCTCATTTCCTGATTTTAGAGAGAGAGAGTGAGAGAGATTCTAGAGAGAGAAAGTCCCGGTTTTCGGATTAGAGCTTCAAGGATCGTTAGCAAGAGTCTCGTGAGTGTTTAGCAACAAAAAGGAAGTGATTACAGGTAACCGATTCTCCTAGATCTGAGTTTTAGTTCGTTTTTGGGTTTTTCGAGTTTTGGGTAAAAAGGTTATGTTTAATCAGATGAAACGGAAAGATAAGCATAGATTTGAGTTCCTTAATGGAAAACGAGCGTTTTGAATGCAAACAGGTTCGGGATCTTGAAGTGATCAGACCCGAATGCGAAAGTTAGGGTTTTTCGCCAAGAACAGGTCGTGCGCACTTGCTAAGTGCGCACAGAGCAGGTCCTGCGCACTTGCTAAGTGCGCAGGAAGAGGGACCTGCGCACTTGTTAAGTGCGCAGGAAGGAAAGCCTGCGCACTTCCTAAGTGCGCAGGAAGGGAAGAATGCGCACTTGCTAAGTGCGCAGGAGGCAGAGTCTGCGCACTTGCTAAGTGCGCAGGCATCAGGTCTGATTAAGTGAAGTCAGTATGTTAGAGTAGTTAAACTGTTTAGCGTCGAGTTAAGTCTGATAAGTGTCAAATTGTTATGATTGTTTAGATTGTGTGAGATCCGGTAGATCGTTGCAGCTTAGATACCAGGTGAGTTCTAATCCCCTTTTTGCCTTCTTTAGGGGTGGTATGCATACTTAGTGTAAAGTGTTTATTATATTTTATATATTGTAAACTGAAGAGAAAAGCTATGTTTTAGTGAAAGGTTTAAAAGAGGCAAAAGTATGTTTTCAGTAAAGTAAGATATATCATTTGGCAAGCGTTTACTATATTTTCATATACATAAACAAAGGCATGATATATGTGCTAGTATGTTTTCAGTAAAGTAAGATATATCATTTGGCAAGCGTTTACTATATTTTCATATACATAAACAAAGGCATGATATATATGATAAGCTATGTTTCAGTAAAGTAAGATATATCATTGGGCAAGCGTTTACTATATTTTCATATACATAAACAAAGGCATGATATATATGATAAGCTATGTTTCAGTAAAGTAAGATATATCATTGGGCAAACGTTTACTATATTTTCATATACATAAACAAAGACATGATATATATGATAAGCTATGTTTCAGAAAGTTTTATAATCAGTAAAGTGAACAGCTTTCCTTCGGGAATGAGTACCAGTTTGTAAAGGTCCTTGGGACAGATGTTACTTGTACAAGATGTCAGATATGGGTTCCACCCATTAGTAAGAACCTTAGGGTTCGTTAACAGTTGTACAACTGGGATGAGTGACGGAGGTTGCTCGGGAGGTCCACGCAACCTCCCCTTAGCGGTATTGTCGGTTCATGGATGTAAGCCATGGGGGCATTGACCAGGGTATTGTCGGTTCATGGATGTAAGCCATGGGGGCATTGACCAGGTATTCGTCGGTTCATGGTCGTTGACCATGGGGGCGGTACAGTAGTAACAAAGAATTGACGGATAAGCGGTATTGTCGGTTCATGATCGTTGATCATGGGGGCATTGACCAGGTACTTGTCGGTTCATGGATGTAAGCCATGAGGGCAGTACAGTAAAGAGGAATTGACGGTTTATTATACGTTTTAAACTGTTTGAAAAGTAAAGTGTGTTAAGTTAGCCTTAATGACAGTATATATGTTTGAAAAGTAAAGTGTGTTAAGTTAGCCTTAATGGCAGTATATATGTTTGAAAAGTAAAGTGTCAAGTTTAGCCTTAATGGCAGTATATGTGTTTTAGTAAATCTTTTGTAAAATTGATTTAAAGTAAACGTTAGAACTCACTCAGCGTTGCTGATTTTTAGTATGCATATCAGTTAAGTGTAGGTGGCAGTAGATGGAAGTGGATGCTTGGCTTGGCGAGAAGAGTTACCCGAAGACCAGCAGTTGGCATCCTGTTTATGTTTTCTTTTGATTATGTTGATTAAGACAAGTTTCAGTTGTATTTGACAAGTTATGTTTAGACATGTTATGTTTTCCGCTGCATATGTAGAGATTTAAATCGTTTCCGCTGTGTAATGTATGTCTTATGTTTAAAGTGCTATGTGTTGATGAATAAATCCAATAAGTGAGGCCTCCCGGGATCGGGGCCTCACACCATCAAACATACGTGAATCAATGGGTTCGGATTCAAGTTCTAGTAGTTCAAGGAACCCGATGCTAAATTTATTTAACACTTTAAGAAACGAAAATACTAAACGAGCTCGTGGAACCACACCAAGTAGCGAGCTTGGGAGATATCAAGCAACCGACTTTATTTCAACTCTAAGATCCGAAGAGTTTGAAAACTTTGATATCTTGAGTTGGTGGCAAGGAAGGGAATCCCAATATCCCGTTCTAGCCGCAATGGCCCGTGACCTACTAACCGTCCAAGCTTCTACGGTAGCTTCGGAATCTGCTTTTTCTCTTAGTGGCAGAGTTTTATCTATTCGAAGAACGAGGCTTACACCGGAATCTATGGAGATGTGTATTTGCTTGAAGGACCATTTGGATGCCGCCGAACGTGTACAACATGTTGCAAAACTAGAAGACGAGCTTGACATTGAACAAGAAATACATGAATTCGAAGTAGAACAATGGGCGGCGAATCCACTTTTGGACGAAGAACAAGTTTATGATGAAGCCCAACGTATCTCAAGCGAAGAAGAATGAAAACCGATGTTACGAAGACTACGACGAATAAGATTGAAAACATAATAAATAATATATATTTTGTGATTCAATTATGTTTTTTGTATTTTTTTTACGAACTATTGTTAAATCACTTAAAAAAAGCTACAAAATAAATAAAACATGTATTTTATAGTGTATCTTTGTTAATTTTTAAAAAAAAATTTTAAAAAAAAAAAATCCGGTGGAACCGGGTTTTTTTGTCTGGTCCGATTCCATAAATCCGGTCCCAATAGGTTCCAAGTCTCCACTCTCTTAACCAGATCCGATCCGGAACCGGTTCCATTGGATCTGGTTGTTGACCATCGTTGACGGAACCGATCCGGATCCGGTTCCGGAAAAAAACCGGTTTGTGCACCTCTACTCCCCACTGGGTTCAAACCAAGAGAGCTGTAAGTTTTTGTAAACCTTTTTTTTTAGTTTAGCTTAATAATATTTTATAAGTGCGTAACTTTTTCGTTATATCTTAATATATTGTCACGATGTTTTTTATACGCATTACAATTTTCAAAATCAAACCACCGCAAACGTACCGAACCGATAACTACCGATTCACACCGCGTAGCTTGGGGGAATCCCACTAGTATGTATACATTTACATATTATAAGTCCATGAAGCCCAAGGTACAACTTCTCAAAATACTATTATTTTAATATTATAATTAATTTTTAGCATATATCGTTTTTCTCTTATATATTTTTTAAAATATGATGTTTTACAATATTTTGAATACACCATTGTGGCGCACTTATTTTTATCTACGTTTCAATATAAATTTTATTTGAAACCGGCCGGCCCAAATATAATAAATTTTTAATTTTTTTTACAACAACACAATGTTTTTTAAATTCCTAATATACCGTTGCGACGTGTTTATTTCTACCTACATTTTGATATAAGTTTTATTAAAAATCAAGCCGTTGAAACACTCGGCCATAGCCTAATGGTCAAATATAATAAATAAAAAAAATTTCACTACAGCGTAATGTTTTTTTTAATTCCGAATATATCGTTATGACGTATTTATTTCTATCTATGTTTTGATATAAATCTATGAACCCTTTCTAATTTGAATTGTGATGCACAATAACCATTCCTGATTAGATCATTTGGGCAGCGCTTCATTTGTTTTTTTTGGATTTAATTTTTTTGTTTATATTCAATTACATTGAACTTTATTAATAAGAACGTTCCTTGATACATTGGTTAAAGCTCTCTTGTGTGTTCATCTGAAACACCCAGGTTTGAATCCCTTTCCCCCCAAACCTTCACATATTTAATTCTTTTATTCTTTTTTTTGGTTTTGTTTAGGATTTTTGTGCTTTTTTTAATACTTTAGTTTGATGTTTCCTTTTATTAACGTTTTTTTAACATTGTCTCAACGTTTCCACGGACTACTATTCAAAAACGAATAATATTTTTGGATCATTCAATATAGTGAACAACGTTAACGTTGCACCGTTACATACCACTTATGAGCGAACATCATCGTTTCCGCTATTTTGGTTGTATCGTAACTGGTATCGTTGTTCACTTTTATAATCTTCGACGACCCGAACAAATAACGACCAAATTACTGCGACGTAATGCGGGGGAAAACGACCACACTCAGTGGTGGAGCTTGAAAAAAATGAGTAGGGGGGCCGAAAATCACGAGACCCAAAAATATTTTTCCTATCGCTATGTTTCGGTTTATATGTTCGGGTTGGCGATTCAATTCGGGTCGGGTCAATCAAATCAAAAATAAATAACTCTAAATATCTAATTATCTATGATGATGCGAGAGAAAAATGGTAAGTATCTGAAAGAAGAATTACAACTCAGCCCGACGACCTTCTTTTCTCTTGTTAATAATTCTTTATTTTCTCTTGTTCATCATCAATTCTTTTGTAAAAAAAATTAATAGTTAAACTTTTTAATTTTCCCATGAATCCATGATACGCCTAACATAAAAAAAACAATAATCCATAAATCATATATCAAATTATCAAATCAATGAATCATAAATCATAACCCATAAGTTTCTAACCCTAAATCCCTAATACTTAACAATTCTAAGTTAGTAATCAAGAATTCAAATTATCAAATCAAATAATCAATGAATCATAAATCATAAATCATACTAACTTAGTAGTTAGTACCTTACCAAGGTCCAAGAAATCAAGAAGAGGCCAACATAACAGGGGCGAGTCACGAGGGAACGGTGGCCGGTGGCGAGCAGCGGTGGCAAGCGGCTGGGTCTGTTCGCTTCAGCAGTTTAGCGATTTGGAAGACAATAGACTGGTTTCTGGTTGTTTGGATTGACAAAGAGAGCACCAGGTTAATGATTTCAACCTTTTAGGGTGAATTAATATAAAATTTTCATTTCCCCCCTAAACTTACACTATTTTTTAAATGTACAAACTTTTTTTTATTTTTTAATTTCATACCCATAACTTATCAAATCAATCATAATAGAGCATTGAACTGAAATTTTTAGGAATAAAAAAATCAGAGAGGGCCAAGAATTTTTTAGGGAAAAAATCAAGGGGGCCAAGAATTTTTTAGGGAAAAAATCAGGGGGACCCGACTCAATACGTATAAAAATTTTCGGACGAAAACGCGAAAATTTATACTACGAACGGAAAAAAGGGGGTGGGCGGGGCCACCCCTGGCCCCTTTTAACCTTCACCCCTGACCACACTCTCACCACAAAACACGGTATCCAAATACTAGTTTTACTTAAAACCGAACTGTATCCAAATACTAGTTTTACTTAAAACCGAACTGTATCAACACTTGTTAAAACCCACTGGCTCAAGTATACAATAAGCTGAAAAGCAATCGGTGGTGGTACAATTAATGTGGTGGTAGCATTTTCAAACCAAGAACATTGGGAATTTAATGCGCCACCACTCTTTTCTCTGTGTAAATGGCTCATCAATCCTCATTAACATATATTCAATCTAGTTTCGGACCTAACTAAGAAGATATCTTTAATATTGTTTTTCTACTTTTATGATACATAGATATAGCAAATGAATAAATATTACCACAATCTATTCTATATAATAAATAAAGGTTTTTAGTGCCACGTGTCGACTCCACATTCGTTCTTATCATTTTTTCCCGCCTCTCTCTCCTATTTAATGCACTTCTATATTTTAATAATAATATATATTTAAAGCAAATATTAATTATACAAATAAAACATATTTATGTTTAACTATCCCTTATTATAAGAAACTTTGAAATTTAATTATGTAACTTTTATTTCAATAAAATTGTAATGAAAATCAAATTACATTAAATAGTAATTAACGTATTTTCAAAACCCAATTATATATTAATTTTTACATATTTTGAGTTTGTTTCTATCCTTAGTATATGCAATATATTTTTACACATGTAACATATGTATATAAAGATTAAAAACTTTATATATTAATATTTTTCACTCCGTATGTAAACACGGGATCTAAACTAGTACATAATAAAATAAGCAATTTATGAAAGTACGTACATTCTCATGGATATGAAAGAGAGAATAATAAATATTTTGTTACTTTGTATACCCCACAAAAATTATATATATAAAACTAACTTACGATAAAAATTAGTTACATTATTCATGTAACATGTATATGTAAATATGAAAAACCCAAAAATGTTTTGAATAGAAACAATACTATAAATGTGTAGGTATATGATATTATTAACATAATTCACTAAGTTAGATGTTCCATTATGCCTCTATAAGAAGTTAGAAGTTCAAGCTATAAGTCAGCATAACTCACCTAGTAGAAGATTCAATGATAAAGGGTCAATTGTTCCAAGCTGTGAGTGAGCACAACATCTGTTGACCAAGTAAATGTCTCTGTTGATCTTATAAGGACTTAGCACTTCAATGGATATCAAAGATCAAGATTCAAGACATTCATGCTAGTTGGAGAGCACGTGTACGACATGTTATTTGACAGGTGTCACACACTACTAGAAAAAAAAATTTCCGACAAAATATTTGGTCGGAAATTTGTGGGAATTGGATGTTTCCGACCAATTTCCGACAAAACTTATTTCCTACAAAGTTTATTCCGACCCTTTTCTGACAAAAAAATTTCTACTAATTTCCGGCCAAAAACGTTCCGACCAGTTTTTCCGACAAAACTTTTTATTTTTAGTTTTTTTACGGAGAATTTTCCGACCAAAATGAAATTTTATTAAAAAAAATTAATAAAAACATGCAAAATCCAAATTTTTTTGTCTACATAAAAGGCAGAAAAAATCCAATACAAACCTTGTTTATCAAAACCGAATTCAATTTCTAAATTCAGTATAATTATCCACTAATATTTTCAAATTCAAAGGTAAAGACAATAAATATAAACTAAACTACGGCCGACTATTAAAATTCCTCATAAACTCGTTCACTTTTTGCATCGCGTCCAACAATCGTTGTTGCATATGTTCTCTTGCTTTTTGTTCATTTCCATCCGTTGTTTCATATCTTCTCTTGTTTTTTTGTTCATTTTCCAGCTATTGTTGCATATCGACTCGCACCCCTTCCAATTCGGATCGCAATTCCCAAACCTGAATATTTATTATAATTAGATACACATACACATACCTAAGGGTGCTAAGGGGGTCGTATTCACGGGTTAACACGACCATGACCCCTTTAACCAAAAATTGCAATTTAATAAACAAAATCACTAAACAAATCAACTAAAACACAACCAAATTCAAATTCTTGAAAATTCGATAAAACATTTTTTAAACAAAAGTCCAAAAATCTTGATTATAATCCCTGATTTTGATCAACATAATCACTAATTAAAATAGTTAAAATATTACTTAAATTAGATTCTTGAAAAAAAAGATGATATTTTGATAGTTTGATCTCATGTACAGTTAAACTTCCAATAACATCCAACTAATTAAAACACAACTTGTTCAGCTAAACGGCTTTGTAGGTTCAACTCAAAACTGACCCAACCCGTTTATACCAAACTTAAACCCGTGAATTTCGGGTTACAATATGTGTCCTATATATAAACTTCAGAATCTTACAAACTCTGAAAGTTCTGTATATGCTATATTCATGATCCAGTTTGCACCTACATATGTTATATTCATGATCCAATATTGATTTAATTTAAGTTTTATTCTGTCAATTTAAGGTCTTGTAGAATTTCAACATTTCAAAGCTTGTGAGATTCTAAAGTTTATGTATAGGACACATTATACTAAACCAAAACCTGCGAATTTCGTATTAGGTTTGTGTTGTGTCAAAGATTCACACCCATACCCATATCCATACATCCTCTTGCGACCTTTGGCGGTACTTGGCATATGATATTGTGGACCAGGAAGATGAAGACTGTGTGCCTGTCACTACGAAATTAGGATCCGAAGATCCTATCCCAAATATCTTCCTTCCCATAATACGCTCCCACAACTAAACATCACCCACCGGATGTTGAGCGGTGTCCTCCCCATACTTCTCTACCATTGCTCTTTCGTACGCCTCCTACAAGTTATCATAAGAACACGATTGTTATATACTAAAAGTCGGTACATTAATTATAAAAAAATGATAAAGATAACTCACGTATAATTCTTTCGCTTGAGTACAAAACTCCATCTCTTCACTGTTATTTTAATAGTATCCGGTCCAAAACTTTTTTCTTGGATGCCTTAGTAAGGTGGGTATCTAAAAAGGCTTCCAAATATGTAACTAGTCGTTTAAATCTCTTTTTGTAACATCCCAAAATAATAAAACGAATGAATGATAACGGGATCGAGATTTAATCAAGGATTTAATTGAAAAGTAAGGGAGCGGGCTTGGGCTCGGCTCCAATGGGCCGATGTAGCCTAGGTATATAAAGGGGAAATCAGCTCACAACTCTCATTTCTCCATCATCTTCTCCAACTCAAAACCCTAGAGAGAGAGAGTTCCAGAGAGAGAAAGCTTCAAGAAATCTTGGATCGACTCAAGATCAGTCCCAAAACATTTCTCCAGTGATTTGGATCAAGTTTCACAAAGAAACCACGACCTTTAGAGGTAAGAATCAATCTCAGATCTACGTTTTTTATAGAAATGGGTTTTTAGGGTTTATGGGACTTTTTAAACATAAAGGAAGGATTTTTACGTATAAAAAGTGGATTAAAGCTCAGATCTAGCTTCATGGAAGCTAGATAAATGTTTTGAACGTAAAAAGTTAAGGTTTTGGATAAAAAATCAGATCTGCAAATGCTCAATGTTCTTGAGCCGACTCTCGAGAGGAAGAAGAAGAGAGTCGACTATCGGAGTCGACTGTCAGAAAGCCGACTGTCTAAAAGTCGAATGCCTCAAAATCGGCCCTCTAACAAAAACGTTGAGTATCGACCCATTACACCACAGAGTCCTAAACGCAAGTTCAGACGACACTCATAAGTGTGGCTAGCGACTCTCCTAGCCGACACTCTCGGCGATACCCACAAAACTGCCGACTCTTGCATGAAATAATAGAAAAGTATACTTTGACTTATGTACAGATCATGTAGACTCGTATTGCTCAAAACTTTTTAGTTTCCGCAGTTGACGGAAAATCCAGGTGAGTTCAAGAATCCCTATTTTAACTGTTTTAGGGTGGTGTGCATACTCAAGAATTAGACGTTTATAATAAATGTATTTTTATTACTTAAATGTTTGCAAAGAAATATAACGGTTGTTAAACCGAACATTTTGTAAGAAAGAAAGATAAGAAAGATACGGTTTATATAACCGAACGTTTAGTAAGAAAGAAAGATAAGAAAGATACAATTTATTTAACCGAACGTTTTGTAAGAAAGAAAGATAAGAAAGATACGTTTTGTTAAACTGAACATTTTATGAGAAAGAAAGAAGAATGGTTTATATCTAACTATATGTTTTATAAACAAAGAGAAGAGAAATGTTTATTTAACGATATGTTTTATAAACAAAGAAAAGAAGAATAAGTCAAATACATTGTCTAATCTGTCAGAGTATAAGACCCAGATAAGAAAAGACTTGGGGTAGTAGCGTAGTCCTAGAATCTAGTGCTACCCTAAGAATAGTAGCAAGTCTTGAGGTAGTAGTATGGTCCTTGAGGCTAGTGCTACCCGAAGCCAATGTTGCGTCATGGATCGAGACCATGACGTACCATGAGAAAAATCAAGACAGTGCTCGGCAGGGCACTATAATGAGAATGTTGTACGACTGGTTAAGAAGAGCAACGACTGTTGCTCCGGTAACGACGGTTACCTGAGAAGTCCCTAGTGGACACAAGTTGTGAGTATCGACTTTGGACGATGAGCCTTAGGGAACAATACTCGCTGAGAAGTCCTTTATGGACACGAGAAGTCCTTGTTGGACACCAGAAAGAGAAAGAAACAGATCGTAGACTAATAATGTATGACTTAATAGAAAAGAACACAAAATAACTAAGTATTTATCTACATGTTGCATTGTGATTTGTATACTTAGTAAGTTATAGTATGTTTTTTATTAAATGAGATTTATATGATTAACATAAGAATGAAATGATTTATGGTTAATGTTATAAACTTGAACTCACCAGCGTTAGCTGACTATTTTAGTATGCACATCAGGTAGCAAAGGAAAGAATAAGATATGAAGTCGCGAGGGCTTAGGAGAAGATGGTTGGATGGCTGTTGCTGGCAAGACTGACATCCCCATTATTTTAATTTATTTTTAAGACAATGAAAAGTTTTTATTATTCCAGAATTTTGTTAAGACTTCCGCTGTTGACTTTCTATGTTATTCAATATTTAAGAACTATGTTTGTGCTATGTTTGCCAACTATGAGAGGAACCCGGTTTAGGTCCTTTCATGTTTGTATCAGAGCCATAGTTTGAGAGATTTGGACTTTCACCAAAATGTCTGGACTTAAACTGAGAATGGGACAAGAGAATAGGATGTCAGTCAGAGCAGCCAAACCAAGAGAATAAAACTGTAAAGGCCTTAGTACATAAAATAGTAGTAACAATAAACGTTAAAGGCCTTAGAATATAAGGTAGTCCATGTCCTAGTACAGAACGTAGACATCAAATACCTTAGAATAGAAAGAATGTGTCCTGATGTAGAAACTCTGGACTTGAGTACAGATGTTACACTGGTAGGGGAATGTTCAGAACCCAAGAAGTAAAGTAAATCAGTAATTTCATACCGGTCTCTGTAATTTGTAATTTACGTTACATCGAGGTGTTCTAAATAATTACCTGTCACGATGACACGAGTATTTCCTTGTTCGCAGTAAGAAAACATCATGGCCGGAAAGAGAGGTGCTAAGAGAAGGGCCGGTACTGGACGTGGGGGTAGACCACGTGTCAACCGCGTCGAAAGGGAAGGAAGTGAACCCTCAGTTCATAGGTCAGTGTCAATCCATACCGCAAATGAAAATGCTCCAAGTCACCATGGAACGCATGATGAAGAAGGCTTAGTTTTGGAGCCAATTGTCAAGAAAGCCATTGCTGATGAAGTTGTTGCAGTCCTAAAGAGCACCCTGCCAGCAGCACTAACTGAGGCTCTGAAGACTGTAGAGGAAGAAAGAGGAAGGGGCCTACGGGCCGAAAACAGAAATGTGATTGAAACCGAGTCTGAAAGCGATGACTCCGACTATGACGAGAAGTGAAGTTGTGACTACAACTCCTTCCGGAACTGCGACCCGCCAACTTTTGACAGCAAGAAAGATGCTATTGCTGCTTACTATTGGATTGACCGCATGACTGTAGTAATCAAGATGAGTCAATGTCGTGCTGACCAAGCGGTAGGGTTTGCCGCACATTCTTTTGCCTTCGAGGCACTAAGCTGGTGGGAAAATGTGAAGAAAGCTAAGTCCGAAATGGATATTGATAGGATGAAATGGGACGATCTAAAAGCCTTACTTATTCAAAAGTTTTGTCCCCAAAATGAGATTGACAAGATGGAAGAAGCCTTTGTGGAACTCAAGGCTGGTAGCATGACGCACCGGCAGCTCACCTCCAAATTTAATGAGTTAACTAAGTTGGTTCCATATTTGGTGAACACGGAAGAAAGAAAGATCAAATGCTACATCCAGAAGCTACCACTAAGAGTTTGCACGATCATCAATGCCAACACCCCTGGAGATTTTGATTCTGTGGTGACAATGAGTGGAAAGATCTTTGATGATGTGGCCGCTGAAGGCATAACACCCGCTGAAACTCAAAAGAAGTGGTCTAACACCACTAAACGCCCGAGCAGGGACTGGTCTGCATCAAAGAACAAGAAGCCTAGAGTGGATGAGATAAAGGAATGTGAGAAGTGTGGAAAAAGGCACACGAGGGAGTGCAAATATGGGTTAAACTTATGTTACCATTGTGGCAAAACGGGACACATATCCCGTGAATGTACCAATGCCCCTAATTCTGTAAATTATGGGAAATGCCACAACTGTGGTGAATTAGGACATTTCTCCAAGGATTGCCATAAACCAGGGCAGTAAACAATGAAAAGGCAAAGGAGTATGAAAAGGGGAGAGCGAGGACCAGGGCCTATACCTTAACATAGGAGGAAGCAAGGGGAGATCCCAACGTGGTGTTAGGTACGTTCATCCTTGACCACGCCTTTGTTTCTGTTCTGTTTGATTCGGTTGCTAGTAAAAGTTTTATATCCTCCTCGTTCTGTAAAAGGTTGAAATACAAAACTTCCAAGATAGAAAGGGCCTTTAGTGTAGAGACTGTCGTGGGTAGTGTCACACCCCCAAATTCCACTAACGGAATTTTACCGTTTGGAAGGTGACACACCAGGATCTCAGTCATTAGTTACATAAAACGACACTATATGGGACTTAAAAGTCATAACATAAAAGCTCAGAGTTAATGCGGAAGCGTAAACGTTAATATGAAATCAAAAATAATTACACGCAACAAGCGTCAATCAATAAGTAAATTGTTTAAAATGTTTGAAATGAATGATATGACAGTAGGACTCCATGCATATCATAAGTGTGAAACCTGTGCCAAAGCGACCTGAGAAACATGTAAGAAAAAGTGTCAACACGAGGTTGGTGAGTTCACAGGTTTCAAGTTTGTAATAAGAGAGTGTTTGCCAGATTATGTACATTCAATATGCATATCTATAGGTAGCTAGCCTATGTTCATGTCTTACTAAAGCGCTCGTAACCGAAGCTGACTGTTTGTGTATTTGCCTCCTGCTAGGTCTATCAACTCTGGAAAATGTGAGTAGGCTAACATTTCACCCGTTCGACCTCCAATCGAGTTAGCGCGACTAACGCGGGTGGGGCTTGTCAAACCCAGTAGTACTACTAAACATTACCTCGCTAAGATCCATATTAACGGTTCGATGTATGATGAGGACTTTCTGTGATAGTGTGTCACGCTTAGCCTCAACAGTAATAACATATGAATTACAATAATCTAAAATAGTTGTGTCATATTTTCTCCCCCAACGGGAAAAACATGTAACATAATGTTTGTCTGCGTACTTGTTTCTCCCCCACGGGGAAAACAAGTAAAAGTATGATAGTTGGTGTTCATGTTTGTTTCTCCTCAACAGGAAAACTAGTAAAATATGTTTGTGTGTAAGCATGTTTCTCCTCCAATAGTAAAACAAGTAAAAAGGGGCCGTGAAACTCACCAGAGTCGAAGTAGAGCGTAGTAATTGGCATCACACAAGGATGCAACACTAACCACAAATGGATTGCACGCGGACAATCTATGAATGCCCTAGAATAAGATGTGATAGTTAGGAACACGTAAGAGTTTGTGACAACGACACGGAAAGATCGAATGTCCTAAAATATACCTAGGATCAATGGTTAAACAAACTTTTCCACGAGAATAAGGATTTCTTAATATAATAATTAAAATATACGCGTTCGTGTCGAACGTTTCTAATTACAAATAACAATATTTAATAAAATATGTTTGTGTGTTTTCGTCATTTAATAATGGTCTAGGAAAATAATATAAATTATTATATTATTTTAAACTTAGAGATATAACACGATAATTAAATTTTGTGACAAAACAGTAAAACTATTATTGTATCCTGGTCATAATAACATGGATAATAATATAAATACGTTATTTATTTGTTTGAAACGTTACACAATGTGGCGAAAATAATATATAAATATATTACTTTTAATTTGAATTACGGTTTGAGAATAATATGAATATATTATTTTGTTCAGGGTTATAGGTTAAATAATAATATAAACATATTACTATACAAGTGTGAAATAATATTAAAAATGAGTTATAAAATCAATCCCAAGCGAACGGGTGGTTTTCGAGGCTGAAAAGTATTAATATATTAATATAATAATATAGGAAATGATTTTGTTTTAAAATAATACTCAAAAAGAGGCTACAAAAATAAAAGTTGTTGGCAAGGTTCGAACTCAGGTGTCCCCCACACCAACACTCGGTCTTAACCAGTCCACCCGCTAGGGTATTCGCAACAAGACCTGGATCCGATTCGTTTTAACATACCAAGTTACTGTGTTCTTCTCCTTTGCGCGATCCGAACCAATAATCAGTCCCAAAACCCACGATTTCGACCACGATCGAACAAGGTGGTATAGGGGTTATGTTACTCGGGTTATAGCGAACCTGTGGTTAAGTTTAATTTCAAAATCGTCGTATTTAGATTCGTTAATTCTATTTTTAAAAACCGAAACCCTAGTTCATGAACCCAAAATCAAATTGATCGAATTCGATGTTAAAACTCAACGAAAACATAGGGCTTTTACTAAACAGGACATTTCGAATCCAATTATATGATTTAATTTTATTGAGATTGTGTTTAAGATAAAAAACCCCAAAACGTTTTATACATGAACCCTAGTTTACGGATTTCTTTCTATTCGATGTTGTTTGCTGCCATTAACATAGGGTTATCATCACACATGGTATTTCGAAGCTAGTGGTAAGTTTTAATTGCATTTAAACAGAGTATATGGTGATGATCGATTAAACCGTATACGTTAAGAACCCTAGAATTGGTTCTTGGTCGTATCAATGTTTTAAGCCTCAATTATCATGGGGCTTACAATCTATGGATAAAAACGAAGCTAAGAATGTGATTTGTTACCAGAATTGATGTTGAATTGGTTGAGTTCGACTAATATGGGTGCCGAATTTGCGTGATTTGATCTCCGGCAACACAGGTTCTCTTTCCGATCGAATTGGTGTATGAAACAGTTTCGGCTTGATGCGATTAAGGTGTGAGAGTGTTCAATTTCAGAGAATAATGATCGAATGATTGCGAATTGGAAAGTAGAAGAGGTGAGGTCGACGGTTCCCACTTTAATTCCCATTATTGTGTTTAATTTCGACAATGATGGTGTTTTAAGTCCTAATGATGAACGTTAATTGTTTAAATCATGCATTATCAGTTACCAAATCGGACGAATCGATGTTTGGAATCGAATTTGGATCAAAGGATATGCTGAGTTTGACTTTTAAAAGTCAACAGAAATCAATTTCCATTGATTTTGACTTTACTGAGTCAATAACTTGAATTTAGGGTTATTACACAACTAGTCCTTGAAGTTTAAGATTAAATATTGACAGGATCAGTCCTCGGATCTTTAGATTAGGCTAACTGGGTTAGGATTTAGCGAAATTTTATTAACGGGGTTAATCCTAAAATCCGGGTTATCACAGGTAGAAACACTAAAGTAGTAGAACTGGTAGACGGCCTTACCATAAAGATAGAGGGATATAGATTTCCGGTTAAATTATTTGTTGTAGCCTTGGGGGGATTCAATGTAGTGTTGGGAATGGATTGGCTATCTGCCAACGAAGCCAGAATTCTATGTAAATGGAAGGTAATTCATCTCAACGCTCCTGATGGCAGCAAGGTCGTGATTTACGGGGATCGGGACATCCCGTTGACAAATGTAATCTCAATGATGAAAGCAGAAAAGTATATGAGGCGCGGATACGAGGCATACCTGGCATATGTGATCGATAAAGATGTGAAAGTGAAAGAGTTAAAAGATGTACCCGTGGTGTGCCATTATCCGGAAATGTTCCTTGAGGAATTGCCTGGGTTGCCACCTGATCGAGAAACGGAATTCCAAATTGATTTGATACCAGGTGCCCAGCCCGTTGCCAAAGCACCTTACCGACTAGCGCCACTTGAGATGAAAGAGCTGATGACCTAACTGGAGGAACTTTTGGAAAAGGGATTTATCAGACCGAGCATTTCGCCTTGGGGTGCTCCATTGCTGTTTGTCAAGAAGAAAGACGGTGCCATGAGAATGTGCATCGATTACAGAGAATTGAACAAAAGAACTATGAAGAACAAGTACCCGCTACCCAGGATCGACGATCTATTCGACCAACTGCAAGGTGCAAAATGGTTTTTAAAAATCGACCTACGGTCGGGTTATCATCAACTAAAGGTAAGAGAGGTAGACATACCCAAAACCGCATTCCGCACGCGGTATGGACACTACGAGTTCCGTGTAATGTCCTTTGGGTTGACGAATGCTCCCGCAGCATTCATGGATATGATGAACAGAGTGTGCCGACCAATGTTAGACCGGTCAGTAATAGTCTTCATTGACGATATTCTTGTCTACTCTAAGAGCGAAGGTGATCAACCATGTCACCTATGAGAAGTTTTGGACACACTGAAGAAGGAGAAGTTATACGCTAAGTTTTCGAAGTGCGCATTCTGGCTAAATGAAGTCCAATTCCTAGGTCATGTGATTAACGCAGAAGGCATCATGGTAGACCGAGGAAAGATTGATGCAGTGTGGAACTAGGAAGTCACGAGGACACCAACAGATGTAAGAAGTTTCCTAGGGTTGGCATGCTACTACCGAAGGTTCATCCAGGACTTTTCAAAGATAGCCTCGCTGTTAACCAAGTTGACACGCAAGGAAGTAAAGTACGAATGGGGCCAGACCCAATCTGATGCCTTTGAAAAATTAAAGAAGTGATTAACCGAAGCACCAGTATTGACCCTACCGGATGGTAACGAAGACCTAGTGGTGTATTCCGACGCTTCATGTCAGGGGTTAGGCTGTGTGCTCATGCAACGAGGGAAGGTGATCGCGTATGCTTCACGGCAGTTAAAGACTCACGAAGTCAACTACCCAAATCACGATTTTGAGCTCGCGGCGGTTGTTTTTTCCTTAAAGATTTGGAGGCATTAACTCTACGGAGTCAAGTACACCATGTATTCTGACCACAAAAGCTTGAACTACTTCTTTAAGCAAAAGGAATTGAATATGAGGCAGCGACAGTGGTTAGAACTATTTAAAGATTATGATTGCGAAATCCTTTACCACCCAGGGAAAGTAAATGTGGTGGCCGGCGCCTTGAGTCGAAAGGAGGTGACAACTCCTATCAAGGTGAAACCCTACCAGCTGGTCATGACTCCAGACCTTATGACAGAAATAGAACATGCCTAGGATGAAGCTTTTAAAGAAGAAAACGTTAAACGGGAAAGAATAGTGGGTCATCAAGAGAAGTTAGAAATCGATGCTTATGGAGTACGAACACGGTTTGGGAGAATGTGGATACCTAAGGGTGGCGAGCTTAGAGTTAAGATTATTGACAAAGCTCACAAGTCTCGCTACTCTATCCATCCCGGTACCAACAAGATGTATCATGATCTAAAGAAAGAATACGGGTGGCCCGACATGAAGAATGATGTAACTGATTACGTGAGCAAGTGCCTTACATGTTCACAAGTGAAGGCCGAACACCAGTAGCCCTGTGGAAAGATGCAACCTTTATTTATTCCCGAATGGAAGTGGGAACACATTACCATGGATTTCATAACCAAGCAACCACGTACAGCTAAGGGTCATGATACCATATGGGTAATTGTGGATAGGCTGACGAAGAGTGCTCACTTCTTGCCGATACGTGAGGCTTATTCGTCCGAGAAACTAGCAGAAGTGTTTATCAATGAGATCATGGCCAAACACGGTATGCCCTTGTCAATCGTGTCTGACCGGGACACACGATTCACCTCAAGGTTTTGGAAGCAATTCCATGAGGCAATAGGCACCAGACTCAACATCAGCACAGCTTATCACCCACAAACTGATGGACAGTCCGAAAGGACTATCCAAACACTCGAAGACATGCTCCGGACATGTATTATCAATTTCGGTGGAAACTGGGACAGTAATTTACCACTGGCGGAATTCTCCTATAACAACAGCTATCATTCAACCATTGACATGACACCATATGAAATGTTGTATGGAAGAAAGTGTAGGACACCAGTCTGTTGGGGTGAAATCGGGCAGAAAGACTTCACAAGCCTTGACGTGGTCAAAGCAACTTCCAAGAAGTTTGACCAGATCAAAGCTCGTATGAAAGTCGTAAAGGATAGGCAGAAGTCTTATGCGGATAGAAGAAGGAGAGATCTCTAGTTTCAGGTTGGGGATATGGTGCTATTGAAAGTGTCCCCTTGGAAGGGAATAATACGATTTCGGAAGAGAGGAAAGTTGAGTCCAAGGTTTGTCGGACCATTTAAAATTGTGGCATGAGTTGGGGAAGTAGCGTATCGTTTAGAGCTGCCAGAAGAATTGAGTATAATCCATCTTACTTTTCACGTGTCATACTTGCGTAAGTGCTTAACGGACGAGTTGACATATGCGCCACTCGATGACATAGAAGTAAATGACAACCTTAACTATATTGAGTAACCCCTAGCAATTTTGGATAGAAAAGATAAACGACTTCGCAACAAATTCATTCCACTGGTCAAAGTTCAATGGAAACATCGCAAAGGGGCTGAAGCTACGTGGGAGACTGAATCAGAAATTAGGGAGTTGTACACTCGGTTATTTGATCTATAATAGGCTTCGAGGACGAAACCTCTAATAAGTGGGGTAGACTTGTAACATCCCAAAATAATAAAACGAATGAATGATAACGGGATCGGGATTTAATCAAGGATTTAATTTAAAAGTAAGGGAGCGGGCTTGGGCTCGGCTCCAATGGGCCGATGTAGCCTAGGTATATAAAGGGGAAATCAGCTCACAACTCTCATTTCTCCATCATCTTCTCCAACTCAAAACCCTAGAGAGAGAGAGAGAGTTCTAGAGAGAGAAAGCTTCAAGAAATCTTGGATCGACTCAAGATCAGTCTCAAAATGTTTCTCCAGTGATTTGGATCAAGTTTCACAAAGCAACCACGGCCTTTTGAGATAAGAATCAACCTTAGATCTACGTTTTTTTATAGAAATGGGTTTTTAGGGTTTATGGGACTTTTTAAACATAAAGGAAGGATTTTTACGTATGAAAAATGGATTAAAGCTCAGATCTAGCTTCATGGAAGCTAGATAAATGTTTTGAACGTAAAAAGTTAAGGTTTTGGATCAAAAATCAGACCTACAAATGCTCAATATTCTTGAGCCAACTCTCGAGAGTTGGCCACCTACATGTGGCGACTCTCAGCGAGGAAGAAGAAGAGAGTCGACTGTTAGAGAGTCGACTGTCAGAAAGTCGACTGTCTGAGAGTCGACTGCCTGAGAATCGGCCCTCTAAGAAAAACGCTAAGTATTGACCCGTTACACCAAAAAGTCCTGAACGCAAGTTCAGGTGACACTCATGAGTATGGCTAGCGACTCTCCTAGCCGACACTCGAGTGTGGCTAGCGACTCTCCTAGCCGACACTCTCGGGCGATACCCACAAAACTGTCGACTCTTGCATGAAATAATGGAAAATTGTACTTTGACTTATGTACAGATCACGTAGCACTCGTATAGCCCAAAGTTTTTAGTTTCCGCAGTAGACAGAAAATCCAGGTGGGTTCAAGAATCCCTATTTTTACTGTTTTAGGGTGGTGTGTATACTCAAGAATTAGACGTTTATAATAAATGTATTTTTATTACTTAAACGTTTACAAAGAAAGATAACGGTTGTTAAACCGAACGTTTTGTAAGAAAGAAAGATTAGAAAGATACGGTTTATATAACCGAACATTTTGTACGAAAGAAAGATACGGTTTATATAACCGAACGTTTTGTAAGAATGAAAGATAAGAAAGATACGTTTTGTTAAACTGAACATTTTATGAGAAAGAAAGAAGAATGGTTTATATCTAACTTTATGTTTTATAAACAAAGAGAATAGAAATGTTTATTTAACGATATGTTTTATAAACAAAGGGAAGAAGAATAAGTCAAATACATTGTGTAATCTTTAAGAGTATGAGACCCAGATAAGAAAATACTTGGGGTAGTAGCGTAGTCCTAGAGTCTAGTGCTACCCTAATCATAGTATCAAGTCTTGAGGTAGTAGTATGGTCCTTGAGGCTAGTGCTACCCGAAATCGATGTTGCGTCATGGATCGAGACCATGACGTACCATGAGAAAAATCGGGACAGTGCTCGGCAGGGCACTATAATGAGAATGTTGTACGACTGGTTAAGAAGAGCAACGACTGTTGCTCCGGTAACGACGGTTACCTGAGAAGTCCCTAGTGGACACAAGTTGTGAGTATCGGCCTTTGGACGATGAGCCTTAGGGAACAATACTCGCTGAGAAGTCCTTTATGGACACGAGAAGTCCTTGTTGGACACCAGAAAGAGAAAAAAACAGATCGTAGACTAATAATGTATGACTTAACAGCAAAGAACACAAAATAACTAAGTATTTATCTACATGTTGCATTGTGATTTGTATACTTAGTAAGTTATAGTATGTTTTTCATTAAATGAGCTTTATATGATTAACATAAGAATGAAATGATTTATGCTTAATGTTATAAACTTGAACTCACCATCGTTAGCTGACTATTTTATTATGCACATCAGGTAGCAAAGGAAAGAATAAGATATGAAACGGCGAGGGCTTAGGAGAAGATGGTTGGATGGCTGTTGCAGGCAAGACTGACATCCCCATTATTTAAATTTATTTTTAAGACAATGAAAAGTTTTTATTATTCCAGAATTTTGTAAAGACTTCCGCTGTTGACTTTCTATGTTATTCAATGTTTAAGAACTATGTTTGTGCTATGTTTGCCAACTATGAGAGGAACCCGGTTTGGGTCCTTTCATGTTGGTATCAGAGCCATAGTTTGAGAGATTCGGACATTCGTCAAAATGTCACGACTTAAACTGAGAATGGGACAAGAGAATGGGATGTCAGTCAGAGCAGCCAAGCCAAGAGAATAAAACAGTAAAGGCCTTAGTACATTAAATAATAGTAACAATAAACGTTAAAGGCCTTAGAATATTAGGTAGTCCATGTCCTAGTAAAGAACGTAGACATCAAATACCTTAGAATAGAAAGAATGTGTCCTGATGTAGAAACTCTGGACTTGAGTACAAATGTTACTCTGGCAGGGGAATGTTCAGAACCTAAGAAGTAAAGTAAATTAGTAATTTCATACCAGTCTCTGTAATTTGTAATTTACGTTATATCGAGGTGTTCTAAATAATTACCTGTCATGATGACACAAGTATTTCCTTGTTCGCAGTAAGAAAACATCATGGCTGGAAAGAGAGGTGCTAAGAGAGGGGCCGGTACTAGACTATGTTTGTGCTAGGTTTGCCAACTATGAGAGGAATCCGATTTAGGTCCTTTCACTTTTCCTAAATAAAACGTATAGCATAAATAATGTATTATGTGGTAAGTAAAAACAATTACTAAAATTTATCAATATGATTAGCTTACCAAGCGGATCCGATGTTCATCATATCCGATGGATTGCGTCGGTATGGCGAGATACCGCACTAGAGCTATCCTTACTTTTGTGGTTATTTCTCCCTCTCTCGGCCAACTTACGTCACTTAGGCGTATTCCAAATCTATATAGAGTAAAAATACATGTATAATATTATAAAGGAAATAAAATATAACAAAAAATAATAATGTAATAACTCGCTTACCGAACACAACTTCTTCCATGTGTCAACGGACACATCCTTGGCCGGATAATCAACCATTGTATTAAAGTCATCATCGTATTAAAGTCATCATCATATACTCCGATAGTAAACCCGTCTATCCTGGCTTTATCATTATGTACACATGTACTCGAGGGATATAAATTGCGTATAACGATAGAAGTTTTAAACATATTTCAAATACTTAGGGAGGACGGAGTGGAGGGACGGGCTTCGCACGGGTTGGGCGGGTAGGACGGGTAACACCGCCGCATCAGTCGTGGTTTGCGCACGGGTTAAGTGGGACGGGTTTTAATACCCGTTTGAAGCCGCGAGCCGTTCACCTAATCTAGCCGTTGGAGGGGACCGTTGGGAGGTGGGGTGGGTAGGGTAATTAAATAAAAAAAATTACCTATAAATATACATTTTACATACATAATTTTTTACACTTTCTCTTTTCAAACTCTAAAAAAATGGATTCATCCTCATCCAAAAAATGTCGTTCCAAAGTGCGTGCCTCTCAACCGCAAACCCCTCGTTCAAGTCAACCGTAACTGCAACGACCGCGTTCAAGTCAACCTCGGGCATCTCATCCGCAAACCGCAATACCAAAACCAACCGTTTCAATACCAAAACCAACCGTTTCAATACAAAATCAACCCTTTCCACCGTTTCAATATTAAAATCAACCTTTTAGTCCCCCCGGACATGTTGACACCGATGTACAAGAAACTCCGCTTCCAATGGAAGAGTTGGAAAGGCTTGCTCAAGAAGACTTTAACCCGTTTGAAAATGTCGATTTTGATATTGATCAAGAAGAGGAAGAAACTCAAGCACAAGAAACTCAACCACAAGAAACTCAACAACGTAAAGGTAAAGGTAAAGCAAAGTTCCCGAACCGTGAGAACAAGAGGCCTTGGACCAAAAAGGAACATTTAGCTCTACCTAAAGCGTGGATACATGTATCCGAGGACCCAACAATTGATGATCAACAAAAAGTTGAATCTTTTTGGCAACGTGTGCTAGATCATTTTGACGGGCTAATGGGTGGAACCACCCGTACTAGAGATCAATTGAATTCAAAGTGGACGTCAATAAACACAAAGATCAACAATTTCAACGGCCTATACACGCAAGCGGTAAATTTAAGAATGTCTCTTTTAATTATTGCTTATTTTTTTGTAATGTATTAACATCTTTTTTTAATTTTATGTTTTTTTAGAAACGCCGTTAGGGTAGTGGGATGTCGGATGCAAACATCATGAATGAAGCACAAAAAAATTACCGAATCCTCTACCAGAGGAAAGGTTTCACCTTCGTCGAGGCATGGGAAATTCTCAAAGACCGTCCCAAATGGAAAGCCGTCGCGATTATGAGTGAGGAGTTTGAACAACAATCGTCCAAGAAATCAAAAACATCCGACCCCGGAAATGAAGGTTCAAACAACCCTTCCTCGAGAGACCTCCCCGACTTAACCGAACAATCCCAACCGACTCAACCGACTCGCAAAAGCAAAGGAAAGAAAACCGCCGAGTCTTCAAGCAATAGTTTGTTGGAGGTTGTTTCCGAATATAAGGCGTCTAAAGATGTTGAAAGAGAGAAAAAAATGGAATACCGCAAGAAAAGGGAGGAAACAAAACAAAGACGGGATGAACTCGCGTTAAAACTCTTAGAGAAACAACAAGAAATGCTTTCCAAAGAAGAACAGGACCACGACTTGGAATACTTTCTAAAAAAACATGACGATATCCCCAAACCTTTTCTTTCGATCGTACTCAAACGTAAACGGGAAATTGCGGCAAAATACAATTGGCCATGTAATTTTTAGGTTATTTTAGTTTTTTATTTTGATGTTTGACGTTTTTTTTCTTTTTATTATTTTTAAATTTTAGGTTTTTAATATGTATCATTTTAATTTTTATTTAATGAAATGTGGTTTTTATTTGTTTTAATGAAATAATTAAAAAAAATCAAGGGCTTATTGGTTCCACACCCTCCTTTTAGGGTTGAAGAGGGTTCAAGAGGGTAAAAATGACATGACACATTTTAATTGGGTAAAAGAAGAGGGTTCTATTATTTTTTTGAGTAAACTGCCATTTTCGTCCCTGTGGTTTGGTCAAAATTGCCACTTTCATCCAATAGTTTGTTTTTTTGTATCTGGGTCCTCGTGGTTTTAAAATATTGCCATTTTCATCCTCGTGGTTTTAAAATATTGCCACTTTCATCCAGTCAGCTAACACCGTCCGTTTTTCTCAATTAAATGAGGGGTATTTCAGTCCTTTTACATATTTGTTTTATTTCTTCATCTTTTTTACTCTCACTTTTTAATCATAGAAACAAGCGACGGAGGTGTTCCAGTGGTGCTCGTCGGAAACTGGTCAGGAAAAGAGGAAGAAGGCCAGCAGGTGGATGATTAAATTAGAGGTTAAATTGGGGATGATTAAAAAGTGAGAGTAAAAAAGATGAAAAAATAAAACAAATAAGTAAAAGGACTGAAATACCCCTCATTTAACTGAGAAAAACGGACGGTGTTAGCTGACTGGATGAAAGTGGCAATATTTTAAAACCACGAGGATGAAAATGGCAATATTTTAAAACCATGAGGACCCAGATACAAAAAAACAAACTATTGGATGAAAGTGGCAATTTTGACCAAACCACAGGAACGAAAATGACAGTTTACTCTATTTTTTTTATCACTCCCTCCACCCTTATCCATGGTTATCTACTCTCAAACCCACCCATAAATAAGCCAACTGAATATTGAAGATATACATCAAATTTCTTAAAGATTAGGCACAAAACTCTATATAAACTAACCAATTTTTCATTGATTTACAAGAGAGAATTTAACGAATTACACATATATTATAGAGAAATTCAATGGTTGCAGTCAAATTTAATAATCACATCAAGTTCTAGAAGTAGTTCTTATTTTTGTCTTTCTCCGTGATTCTTTAACTTGTACATAAATTTCATCATTGTTTATTTCATTTTAATTTATTCAATATGTGACATTGTGACATTAAACTTTAATAAACTTAATTATGTATTTGTTTTTAATACTACTCGTATGAAATCTCAAATCGCATTCGCTAAACAAATATGTACTCGGTAGTATTGTTAAAAGTTAAAACTTGGTAAACGACCTCGGACCAACAACTAGTATATAGCCTGTTTGTATCTAATAATACAAACAATCTCTACTTTACCTTATAGATTTAACTTTTGATAAAAACCCTAGAATTATAAAATAAGTTTTATTACTTGAGGACGTCGCTTTGAATTGAGTCATGAAAAGAAGCCAAGTCTAACTTGACCCAAAGATCAAGTTTTGATTCCAATACATAATCTATACTAATAAATAAAGATTTTTTTATGACACATGTCACTTTATGGTGCATCCTTAGTATATTTTTTTCGCTTCTCTCTTCTATTAAATAGTTATATTAAAATAATATATACTTTTAAATATCTAATATAAATCTAATTATGGATACTTATTATTTAGTTATCATTAACTAAATGAATTTAATATAAATTAACATTTATCAATTACATAAAAAAATATTAATACCAAGTTGAAAAAAATGTTTTAAAATTTTAACTTAGCAGAATTTATAACCGTCCCGTCAAATCATTCAACCCGTGTAATACACGAGTTTTTAAAGAAATTAAAATTTTTTATTAATAAATATAGGACATTACATTTATTTAATCCGTGTAATACACATGATTTTAACCTAGTAAACATTAAACACACCATACATATATACTTACATTTATATACACATACATATACATATACAGGGGAGGCTATTTTAAAAGGATCCAAATTCATAAAAGCATAAGAAGCTATTTAGAGGCGGCACATGTACATGCCTAAGTTTTAGGGACGAGGGGTAATAACTTTCGTTTCTGTACGCAAGTGTCTAGTAACAATTTACATGTAGTGGAAATCATTAACAACGAAGACGCACCATAATATGCACACATGTTTGTAATTGAGTTAGACGCACCATATAACATGTTTGGACACATTATTGTAATCCACAGTGCATCACATTTTTAAAAAGCCATTTTAAAAAAAAATATAGATATATTGTACTAAAATTAAAATAGAATATAATTCTCAATTTTACGGTAAAATACATTTCTTAAAAAATAAGTATATAGAAGTTTTTAAGAATTAAAAAAAAAACGATGGAATTAGATTTAAATGAAGAGGTCAATAATGACAATTGCATTTCCTCTTTTGCTTTTACTAGCGATACTTAACTTTCAATGAATTATGATATTGCCACCACGACAATTTTGACCATTAAATAGATTTGATCAATAATCATGATTGTTCCCTATACTTTTTTTTTTATGAATATTGGTAAATTATTTGATCTTTTTCCTCAAATATTTGATTCTCCCTTTGAAGGACCCTAGTAAGTTCATCAAAACTTCCAATTTTTTCTCCTCGTTTTCTTTTTTGTGCAATACACACCTTACAATCACCTTATCATAGATTTCAACTATACCATTTTGACACATTTGATCCTCTAATATAGTTTAGTTTCATACTTACCCTACTTTTAAGTTTCACATACTTATAAAATCATTATAAATCATGACTTGTAATTACCCAAACTTTCCAAAATTGTAAACTTATATATTAAGGGAATTCTAATAATTTAAATTCTCAAATAATTCAAAATATAATATTAAAAAAATTACCTTTTCGAATTTTCAAGATCTTATGATTTGCACTATCACTATTTGGGACTTGCTGATTACACACTTAATGAGACTTAACGTATTTATACATGTTTTCTTTTGAATTTATTCTAGGCTTCGATTCTACTTTGATACCCAAGCATTCTTACCTATGAGGGTTCTATTAAGGCATCATTGCGGTACAAATGCTGTGACACAATGCGTGATGGTGTGATTTAGACCATTATGTCTCTCTTTTACTATGTGCTCGGTCATGGTTATGCATGTGCTCACATCCCATTATTGGTAAATTTAGGTTTGCAGCCACGTGTACACTATATTCACAATATGATCTATTATGAGCCCTATGAGTATTTCTATATGATTGCTTATTTAAATTCTTGATTCGTATCAATACCATGGTGGCATGGTCTTAAGATTTGCTTGTATTACATTTTCTTTTGAATTTTATTATCACTATTACTGTTATGATTTGTTCATCTAATGTTCAATTCACTCACATTTTTTTTCTCTCAACTACTCAAGAGAATCATAAAAATTAATGTAGTGATTCTAGCAAAATACATACCTTCATCTAGTGAGATGTAAATTCAAACATTTATTTCGTGTATGCATATATGGTAAAAAATTATGTAAAAAAAAACGTGCGCTTTAGCATAGAGTTTATGAACTCCCTTCTTTGGGCAAACCATGTTCCTCGGAGTTATCTTTTTTCCATTGTGACCCAGACAGTAATCATGTGCAATATCCTCGAGTTCCATAGGATAAAGAATTGAATAAATTGATATACCAGGCTATGTTTCATGAGTGTTTGGCTCGTATGAGCTTACTGTATTACTGTCACAAACGTCATCAACAAACATGTCAATGACTAAATGATCATCCAAAGGAATACTTGCTTTCTTGAGGTCTTCCACCTTGTACCTCATGATCATAGCACACCTAGGATCCTTCATTGTGATTTTCTCAATGTGTTCCTCCAAGGAAGCAGAAGGATTCTTGTCGTACTCTTGATGGAATCTTTCCTTCAAGTCTTTGATCATGTCATAAGCAGACCAATGCCGTAGGGTAGATCTAATCCATGGGTTGATAGATGCCAACATTAGGTCTGATATGATTCTCGCATCATCCCTAAATTTGTTCCAAGCTTCTTGAATAAATTTGATGTCATGCCCAGATGGCTGCTTAGGTAATGAAAATTTTAGAAAGTGCAACTTCTTATTGGTCTTGAGAACTTTCTTCAAGTTGTAGTACCAATCCAATAAGTCAGTTTCATCGAGTTTAACTTTTAGTATATCGGTAATGAGCTCTAGCGCACTCTCGACTTTAGTTTGAGACATCTATAAGAAGAATAAATAATTTAGTATTTTCGACGTTTCAAATCTTAATAAGTAATAACTCTTTAACATTATTTACTTAAGAACTGAGATCCACGTTTCACCATATCTCATGAATGAGAAAGGCACTCTCCATGAGACATGACTATGTAATTAGGTAACGGTTACTAATTGTACCCAAAACAATTCTCAGACTGTCTGGGGTCGTTTAGATAACAATTATCTAGGTTGGTACGTTTAACCCCATCTATGCCCCATCTTCATAATAATTGGCTAAGCACTACTTATAAGGTTGAGTGATAGTCGCCCTATTTTAGCGACGCGTGGCAATCGGCCGAAGACTCTCGGGAATCATGATACCACAATGTCTCGATACCCGTAGGCCCAGATGCAGGGTAATCAATAATACCGGGGTTTCGAGTATATCGGTTCAAGTGTCCTAACAATAGGGTGACATAGACCTATCGACTTGCTAAGGGGTTTATTTAGTGTTGTACCGGTAATGGGTCAAAAACACACCGTGACAACAATCCACATGCAAGACTGTCATCCGGATTTGTAAAATGCTTAATTTTACGTTTTGGTTTGGGATTACGATAAACCTATTTTATCTTTCGAGACGCTTAATTTTAATATCCTATATTAATTTAAGTGAGTCGATATAATCGTGAATTAAAATTTATTAACTATTAATAAACTCTTTTATTAATAATTAATTACGAGTTTCGAAAAATTAAATCTCTATTTAATTTATATTAAAGATTCGGGTTTTATTTTTAAAATAACTATTTATTTTAAATAACCTTTTACGAGATAACTAAAATCTCTATTTTAAAATCTTGTAGTTTCAATTGTGTTGAACCGTTTTAAAAACTTATTTGGTTGTCATTTGAAAAAAATGCGTTTAACCTAAAATATTAAACATACAACAAATACAACCAAACATAAGGGTGAATCAAGCCACTAAAGTGTTTGGTTTTTCCCGAGCCAATGGGATTAACCGAACAGGTCAAATAGGACAGACAATTAAACATACAATCTTCTTGATCTTGATTTCTCCCATTTACTTTAAGATCTCCATCTTGTCCTCCGGGTCGTCTTGGTTTCTTCGTCTTTAATTCCATCTCGTCTTCCGCGTGTCGGTTACAATTGTTTAATACTTTACAATAAAATAAAATAAATTGAAAAAACCTAATCTATTACAACAAGGCTTCCAAAACAGTCAAAAAATACAAGATTAATTAAATATACAAAACAAACCAATCAAACAAACAACCACGGATCTAGGGCTCGATTCCCCAATCAACACAATCACAAGAAACAAAGGACGCAATCTTTTGTCAAAAAAACTTTTGACAAAATAAAACCCGATTGTAATAAAAAAATATTGAACTATTTGTTCGCATAAGTGGCTCAGATACCATTGTTGGGGTTTCATGCTAGGGTTTCAAAACTATTTTAAAACGCGCAGCGGAAAAACAAGCACGAATCGATCTAGGCCAAACTCTAGATTGCCCACCAGGAGTCGAGATGCAAACCAAATAATCAATAACGCAACCATAGGGGGTTTTAAGGTTATACCTTTCGTTAGTAGGAGACAGAAACCGAAGATGCAACACCATGTGACAACAACCTGGTCGCTAGATCCGTCTCTACGAACTAAACCCGAGGCTTCTAGTCCACCCGTACAAGCCAGATCTCTATCCGGTTTTATCTCTAATGCTCTCGTACACCCAAAATGAACCCGATTCGTTTAACTCCTTCCGTTCACCAAGTGTCACTACCTATGAGAACAGTGATTAAATCACCTAACGATATCGGTAGTACACAACGATCCTCAGCGGCTCACGGAGACAACTCGGCAAGCGGGTCTCCCGAAGGCGGCTCAAAGATGGCGCAAGGGAGGAGGGACGGTGGAACTCAACGACGGCGCAAGGTCCACTGTAAGGCCCCAAACCTGGGATGCCTCACTTATTGGATTTACTCATCAACATATAGCTCATAAACATAAGACATTCAATATATCGTAGCGGAAACGATTAAAACTTAACATAGCAGTGGAGTACATGACATGTCTAACATAACTCATCTGGTACAAATTAAACTTCTCCTTAAAACATAATTGTCACACCCCCGCCAACGACGGAAATGCGGTAGTGGGACGAAATTGAATAAAAGAACACAAGACAATAAAGAAAATTACTATTAAATTTCACAGAGTTAAAATCTCATTGCATAAGTCTCAAATCTAACCAAACAAATAACATGTTCAAAAGACAAACAACTTTAAAATGAAGTTTCTTCAATTGATATCTAGGCCATCCTATGTAAGCAAGTCTAAAGATAATCCTTACGCGGTATTTCCTGAAACATGTAATAAAACCGGTCAACTAAACATAGTTGTTGAGATGCATAGGTTTTTATAAAATAAAAATAGAAAGATGTATACAATTCATGGCAATAATTGTACAATCGTTAGCGAACCACAAAGGTTCTTATAAAGAGGGCATAGCCCGTAATTGTCATCTTGTACAAGAAACATCTGTCCTCACCGGACCTTATCTAACTACTACTCATTACCATAGGAAAACTGTTCACTTTCTGTTCATAAAACTTTCTTTAACTTACTCAAAACTTACATATAATATACCTTTGTGTTATGTATATGAAATATAATAAACGGTTGCCATAAAATATCTTTGCTTTACTGAAATATAGCTTAACATATATATCTTGCCTTTGTTTATGTATATGAATTGAAAATATAATAAACGTTTGCCATAAAATATATTTTCTTTACTCAAAAAATAGCTTAACATATATATCATGCCCTTGTTATGTATATGAAAATATAATAAACGTTTGTCAACAATATAACTGTACTTTGCATAAAACGTGCTTTTGCCTCTTTCATACTCTTCACTAAAACATAACTTTCACTTTGTTTATTAATAAAAAATATGTAATAAACAATATTCACTAAGTATGCACACCACCCCTAAAGTAGGCAAAAAGGGGATTAGAACTCACCTGGTTCACAATCTACTGTGGAAACTAAAAGCTCGGACTGCACAAGCGCTACGTTATCTGTGTGAATACAATACAAGAAATCCGCCAAACTGGTTAGTGTCGGCTGCGAGTGTCGGCTGACACTCTTGAGAGTCACCTGATAGAGTCGGCCGACACTCTCGAGAGTCGGCTGATAGATTCGGCTGACACTCTCGAGTGTTGCCTGAACTTGCATTCATGACTTTTATCATGGTATAGGAGGGCCGATTCTCAGTGGCCGCTATTCCTTGGCCGATTTTTCGTCGAGTGTTCCAGACAGACCCGATTTTGATCTAAAACCATAACTTTTTACGTCCAAATCTTTTCTCCAATTTCCATAAAGCTAGATCTATACTTTTCAGGTGTTTTTATACGTAAAAATCCGGTCTCTATGTGATTATACCCAAGAAACCCTAAAAACCCATTTTGAACAAAAACTCAAATGTGAACGAGTTTTTTACCTCTAATTTGCTTGTTTCTTCGGATCTTGGAGCAAAATCGACACTTTCTCTCTAGATGTTTTTCTCTCTAGAATGGTGGTGAAAATGGAGAAAAGGGTGTGGGGAAGGGAAGTTAAAAGCTTCTCCACCCTCAGTCCCATTTGGCTCGTTCTCAGCCCACAACCCGGTCCATTAAGTCCCACCATCCACTAACGTTTAACTCGCACATGATTCTTATAAAATTCCGGATGTTACAAGTCTACCCTCCTTACAATAGGTTTTGTCCTCGAAACCTGCCATAAACTATAGTGATAGCAAATCACAGAATGGTTGGCACAAACCATAGCTATGTAGGACAGCTTGGTCATGAAGGCCATTGTGATTAACTGCCACTGAGAGTCTAACCTGGGTAAATCTCTAATCCTAAGGCATCAAAGCTAGTGGGCGCTAACTAATAGGTAGGGAAACAATAACATGTGCTTGCCGTATCATAAATGAGAGCTGGTAACGTACCTCACTGAGTTATCTGGTAGACTCTCGCTTTGGCCTTGTTGTTGTAGGGTTCTTTTTCTGTACCCTTCCCTTTTCCAGATCCTCTCGCTTTCGGCTCCTTGGGCTCTTTACAATATCGCCTCAAATGTCCCAGCTCCCCACAGTTGTGGCACCTAGGCTTCTCCGAGCAGTTACGTGATTGATGTCCAATTTTGCCACACCTAAAACATCCTACCTGCCCGGCTCTGCACTCTCCTCCGTGCCACTTCCCACATTTACCACACGAACCATCAGCTTGTAACCTTGTTCTCCTCTCACTAAGACCTTGGAGGTCCTCACCAGTCCTCTTGACTGTTTGCTTCTTGGGCATCTCAGGAATGACTTTTACTTTGATATGCCCACACCTCGTTTATACTTCAGGGTAAGACTTTTAATTTGTTATGGCCACACCTCACTTAATTAACTTATCTCTTAATTACAATAGTTATTGGATTAACGTGATCAATATATGTTAAAAGAATCATTCTTACATTTTAAAGGCTAATTTTCTTTGTATTCAATCTTTGCCCCTCTATCTCTATATGCTATCAAATAAAGCAACATAATTATGTGATTTTAATATTTTATAACATTATTGAGCTGATATCTATATGAATCATTCAATTTTGACTTGCTTATATAAAAAGACCAATGTCACTCTATCTGCATTATGTCCACGTAGAAAACACTAGCCACCTCACGTACTCACTGTCACTACAACAGTAACACTCTATAGGGACGACAAAATCTAGCCCTATCGCGATGACAAGTCGTCAGGGTTTGGATGTTTTAACCTATACCGATGACAAGTCGTCGATATAGGTTTCGTCGGGATTGCTTCGTACCAATAGGTCAAAGATGTCGTCGGTATAGGTGTCGTCGGCATAGGTCGACCTATGCTGACGACATGTCGTCGCTATATGGTTTAATTAAAAAATTCAAAAAGAAATGCTATACCGACGACATGTCGTCGGTATAGGTTCTGTCCCTATCCGGACGACAAGTCGTCGACACAGATCCAACCTATGCCGACGACATGTCGTCGGTATAGGCTATTTCCAATTTTTTTAATTAGATTTGAAAAATACCTATGCCGACGACATGTCATCGGGATAGGTTTTTCTGTTTTTTTTAATTTTCAAAATTTTTCAGAAATATTTAATTTCTAATTACAAAAACCTGCAAATCAGATAATTCAAACCATTCAAAAATTGAAATCCGAAACATATTGTTCGATACAAAAACCTGTTCGACACACAAACCAAATATTTAAACATAAAGTTGTCCGACACACAAACATAAAATTTTTTCAAACATTCAACAATAACACCGACAACAAAGGCAAAGTCGCAATAACTTCAAGCTAATTATCGTCGCTGCTAGTTCGGCGTTCCCACATTCGACGCATTTCATCCATTTGTCGTTGCATTTCAAGCATTTGTTGATTATGCACACGACGTTCTTCCTCTCGTTGGGCTTCGCGTTGTTGTTGATCTTAGACTTGTCGTTGAAGTTGAGTCACACGCTCATCCACTTCTTGCCAATGTGGTTATGGAGGGGGGTACTGAACAAATCCAGTGTGGGATTACTCACCACACGACCGACACCCTGGATATGGCCATGCCGATGACCCAATGCACGCTCCATGCATGCAAACTTATCGATAGCAGACGAGTCACCACCAGACTCAGTAGAGGATCTTGTATACTCCTCTTGGATTCGGTCCTGTATTAAACAATGTAATAAACAATCACTTGACTATTTTACTAAAATTTGACAGCATAACTGCTGTAAAATGGATAACCAACCTGTTAAACTATAAGTTATAAACGACCCAAATTAACAAATTCCAATCAACCAACACTAATAACAACAAATACTAATAATACTAGCAAAAATATTCAACAATTGTGCTCGAGTTAGATGTTCTAAGTCTATTAAAGTGTGTTTCAGTCATTTTGACCCGTTTAAAGTTACAGTTGGATATTCTAAGTTTATTAAAGTGTGTTTGGGTCATTTAGACCCGTTTAAAGTTAAAGTTGGATATTTTAGGTCTCTTAAAGTGTGTTTGGGTCATTTTAACCTGTTTAAAGTTACAGTTGGATGTTCTAAGTCTAGTAAGTCTAACAACAAAATCATTTGACTTACATAGTCTGATGATGCAGTCTCGTTGACCCAACCGTTCCTTCTTTATAATGGGCGATCTGGACACATCAATTGGGCTGGTACCCTGTGAAAAACAAAAATAATATCACTAAGAAATAATAAGCATGTTTATATAATACTAACAATTGTATTTCGTACCTCCATATGTCGGCGCTGGGCGTATGATTTGATGCCATGGTAACTTCGGTAACGCTGTTGTGATCGGTTTTGTTTGTTCTTCTCCGAGCGGTTTTTATAGCTCGTATCTAAAAACAGCTCATTAATCAAAGTCTCCCAAGTTTCTTGATCAAGATCTTCTGATGGATTATTCATCGCCGCCTCCACATCATCGTATCCCCCATTCTCCTCGAAGTGAACTTTCAACTCTCTCTTGTGATCTTTATACGCCCTCTGACCCTCGGCGGTGATTCCGAGTTCAACGCCTCGCCACTTATCAGTGTTTCTCTAAGAGTCCAGATCAAAATAATCCTACAAATGGAAAGTAATTATAAATCTAATAGTTATGAATTTATAAGTAATTATAAAACATCTATACTTACTATAAGAGTGGGATATACGGCTCGTTTCTTCTCATTTGGAACCTTAGCCCAATTTGGATAATATGGAGGAACAACCTTTTCAACCTCCAACGAGATAGCACGGAAAAAATTCGAAGCGTTGGGACCCATATACTTGTACCCCCCGCCATGAAGTTCTACATCAATGGGAAGAGGCTTCTCCATTTTGCTCAAATTTCTTATACAATTTTAGATTTTTGCCTTTAGATCGCCTTCTTTGGGAGGCACTACCTACATTGACACATGACATTCAAAAGTTAGGCAATTATAAAGACATCTATTAAACACTAACAAGTAACTTACCACCAGATCCAGTCGCATAACCCGAGTCGAAGTGATACGAACCCCCGTATCCACCGTCTCCACCGTGTGATTGCGCCATTATTGCCATTTTTCCTACAACAAAATTTATTAGTAAGCACAAATAATTATTAATTAACAAAGACAAATACTATATTTTTAACATACATTCAATCAGAATCATCACTAAAATAACGTGTGTCAACAACATCATCATCTTCTTCATCGTCGTCATTTATTTCGTCTTCAGCATCTGAATTGTATGTAGCTTCTTCATCTTTTTCATCATCATTAATAAAACTTTCATCGAGATCAATCGAGGCAACATGACTTGGGTCACCACCCTCATTTAAAGTTGTACGCATAGGCAAGTAGCCTAAGTCGACAACCAAGTTACCAAAAAATGATTGAGTTTCCCGTGTAATAGATTGACTGTCAGCATGGGGAATTAGAGTTTGGTCACCACCTATGTGACTTGATTCACCACATTAACATCCGGTGTCGACAACCAAAGTAAAATCATTTGATTGAGTGTCGTGCAATATATCTATCTCATTAACAAAAGTAGGATGATCCCAAAGCTTCTGATGGTGAACGTCCTCAACAACCCTCCATTGGCCAGTGGTTCGAGAAGGATCTCGAAGATAGAACACTTGTTTAGCCTGTGTGGCTAATATATATTGGACATCATCATATCATTCTTTGCCAACATACCATTCACGGCCAATGTTAATTATAGTAGTATTGTTTTGCTTATTTAATCTTTTACCTGTCGTGTCGAACCGAGTAACCATCTATGTAGTTCAACTCTATGATCTCTTCTAGTTGACCATAAAATGGAGTATCGTCTTCTCCTATTATAACCCCACCACTGTTCTGAGTAGTGTGTCGGGAATCACGATTTTGTACCATAAATCTAACACCATTAACTATGCAAGTAGTGTAAGAAGATGCGTAGAAGGGACCATGTGCCAATGCCCTTAATTCTTTGTTATCGGGTGTAGAAGATGAAGATGAAGATGAAAATACATTTGCTTCATATTTTAACCATGAAGAAAAATCGATTTTCATATTGCGTTCAGGAAATTTAGATTCAAATTCACTGGTAGATGGACAAAACAAAATTTAAATTAGTAGAATTAAATGAAAATATAATAATAATTTATCACAGGTAGATAGACAAAAAACTTACGATTTGTATGCTTTGATTTCATTGCAGTTGTTCAACACAAACCATTGTAATAATTTGTTGGCATGTTCAGAGAGCGCCTTGATTTTATTTTTAGATATTGGTCGACATTGTGAAGAAAACACTTGAAAATGCCTTTTGGGAATGCCAGCATCTGCATTTCTATCTGATCGGTTAAATTTGGTATGCATACCGTCCAGATACATAGAGCAGAATGTCAAGGCTTCATCTGCAACATAACCCTCCGTAATTGAGCCTTCAGGTTTGGCTTTGTTTCTAACATATGCTTTGAGCTTTTTCATGTATCTTTCAAAAGGATACATCCATCTCATATACACAGGGCCACCAAGAATAGCTTCTTCAGGTAAAGGAAGAATGAGATGAACCATTATGTTAAAAAATGTTGGAGGATATATCATTTCCAAATTGCATAATATCTTAACCACTTCCTCATTTGATTCATACATGTCTTTCACATCTACTGATCGTGCACAAATTTTTTGAAAGAATGTACAAACGTCATTGATTGTTGTTGAAACATTTTTGTGCGGACCCAATCGTACCTCTATTGGCAGCAATCGTTGCATGAGGATGTGATAATCATGGGACTTTAACCCAATTATATTTGAATCATTGGGAAGTACCTTATTTTTGAAATTTGATCCAAATCCATCAGGCAGTCTCACTCCTCGAATAAACTGACAAAAGAGTTCTTGATCACTGGGTGTGGAAGAGTAAGGAGCTTGTGGTTGGTACAACTTGTTGTTTTTTTGTGTTAGCCATAGGTTATTTCAAATACCCATATTTTCCAAGTCTTTGCGGGCTTTGTGTGTGTCTTTTGATTTATCGTTCATCAACAAAGTACCCAATAAACTCTCACACACATTTTCTCCACATGCATAACATCAAGATTGTGTTTTAAAAGCAGAGAAGTCCAATAATCTAGCTCAAAGAAGATACTTCGTTTAGTCCAATTCAACTCTGATGAAACCCGCTTTCTTTTTACCCCTCCATGCATTGGATGTTTCCCCGGAACACGATCTAGGAGACTTTTTAGTAGTTCTAATATTTGAGCATTACTCAATCGTCAGGGAGGATGTCTTGTCTCTTTCTTGCCATTAAACGACATATCGTTCCTCCATTTATACTTTCTAGGCAAGAATCTTCTATGTCCAACAAAAGCTATCTTATTCGTTATAGCACACGATGGTGTGTCAACGTTACACGTAGGGCATGCTTTATAACCTTGACCACTTCATCCAGACAAGCTACTACGAGCAGGATAATCATTGATAGTCCATAACAGTGCGGCATGCATCCTAAATATAGTTTTAGTTGATGCATCTCTCACCTGGACTCCTTCAGCCCACAACATTTTCAACTCATCAACCAAAGGCCTTAAGAAAACATCGATGTCCTTACTAGGTGATTTAGGCCCGGGAATTAGGATTAAAACCATCGGCAACCAAACCTAAGAGGACATTCCTTGTTTCTTTAGCAAAATCCGGATATCTCTCATCAAATTCTTGCCATGCCTTCCCATCAACCGAATGTCGCATCATACCATCCGTTAAGCGTCCAGTATTATGCCAGATCATTTCTTTTGCCGTTAATCTTGAACTATACCTTCGTCGAAGCCGTGAAGTTAAAGGAAAGTAGCGCAACACTTTCTGTGGTACTTTCTTCCCCTTTGTGTTTTTGTCAACCCATCTTCTCTCATTACAAGCCGGATAATTTTGCATTGATTCATTCTCTTTCCAAAACAGTGCACAATCATTAATGCAAGCATGAATAGACTGATATCCTAACCCAATCTTACTCAGTTTCTTCTTAGCTTCATAGTGTGACGCTGGAACGTGATTTTCCTTCGGCAATGCAATTTGTAGAAGCTCTAACAGTTGGTCAAACGAACTATTCGTCCATTTGTTGATAACTTTAATATGCATCAATTTGACTATGAAGTTTAGGGAAGACATTTGACTACAACCGGGGTATAACTCCTTATTTAGCTCCTCAAACAACGCATCAAACTCTGGGTCTAAACCAGTTCCATCTTCATCTATATTATCCTCGTTTGTATTTTGCTCTGACATTACATCATCTATGACATCAAACATCTCATTATTTGTTGTTCTAGTTATTGGAGGAGTTGGTGTTGTTCTTGGGGCAAAAAGTGATGGTATCTCCGCCGCACGAGGATGTTGTTCACCGTGATAAATCCAATTCTGATATGATTGTAGAAACCCACGGTCATGTATGTGGCCATATATCGTGTTCAAATCCTATCGACACGCATTACAACAACGTCTACACGGGCAAAACGCTCTACCTCGACCGTCGACATGGTTCTTGGCAGTCTCTATAAAGTTGCTAAGACCGCTTAAGAAAGCCGATGAATTCCGATTTCCTAGGGTAACCCAGCTTTTATCAATTGCCATATCTAGCGTCATATCTATTGTGTTATAAGCATACACATATACGTGCATGTAATAAATGATATAAATGAATGTATATAAATTAACTACACAAACAAAAATATAAAAAGGTTAGAAAAGTCGGGATACGTACCTTAAATAAGTTCAATGAAAGACAAATATAATGTTATTCCCACCTCGTCAACGGTAACGAGTTCCGAACTTGTAACAAAATTAAATAAAGTTACATATACATACAAACATATATTCCTACATACACACTTATATATATACATACACAATTATATAGATACAAATACATACAAATACATACATACACAAAGAAACATAAACAAACATACTTACAAATACATATATAAACCTATGAATACATACACAATTATATACATACAAATACATAAAAAAAAATAGAAATATACCTACAAACATACATACATCCATTGAACATAAACAAACATACATACAAAAATACATATATAAACATATGAATAAATACCCTCTTATATACCTACAAATCATAATTACATACATACATATATAAATAAAAGCCCAATTATATAATTACAAACATATACATACATACATAAATAAATGTCCAATTACATAATTACAAACATATACATACAAACATATATACATTCAAATTAACTAATCATCATAAACACAAATTACACATACATACAAACTAATCATCATAAACACAAATTACACACATACATACAAACTAATCATTCAAACTAATCATCATAAACACAAATTATACACATACATACATATACATACAAACACTAATTTACATAAACTAAATTATATAAAATAATCACACATCTAAACCAAATAACATAAACTAATCATAAATTAATAATTCCGTCATGCATATAAATATGCATACTCATACATACAAACATACATACATACACATACATAACACATACATACAAAATCATAAAAATCATAGATCTAAAACAAATTTCATCTCAAATTAGTAATTAAAACGAGTATTTACCTTTAAAAATCTAGAAATCTAAGAAATGGTGAAATTCCTCAAAAACCTAACCAAAATAAACAAACAAAACTTCAAAATCTTAAAAATTGCTAAAAAAATGAAATAGGGATATTACCTCACCTTAAATCCTGAGAGTTCTTGTGAAAGTTGCTCCCAAAAAGCCCAAAAACCGTGAAATCGCCGGAGAGAACAATTTGAGGGAGGGTTTTGGGTGGAAATGAAGGTCTGCCGTCTGTTTTCCCTATTTGTTCACGCTGCACCCTATAGCGACGACATGTCTTCGGCACAGGCTTCGTAAGATGTTAACCAGTCAATAAAGGTAAAACCCCTATCCCGACGACATGTCGTTGCATAGGGTTTTTCAGAATTTTTTTTAATTTAAAAAAAAAAAATTTTGACCGACGAAAATTTATTAAATAAAAAAAACAAAAAGAGAATCAAAATCGTCGGTACAGGTTTTCCTCAATAATTTATTGGGCGCCAGTTTTCTCTCCAACCTGCCTCAACCCTATACCGACGACATGTCGTCACTATAGGGTCTCCCTACCAAAATTTTGGTTTTGACCTGAACCGACGACATGTCGTCGATATAGGGTGACCTATCCCGACGACAAATGTCGTCGGTATAGGTGACATCCAGACAGGGTCAATTTGTTGTATTGCGTCTTTCTATGCATCAGCAATGACTCGGTACAAAGTTAATTCAAAATCTTGCTGTAAACTGTACCACATTTAATGACCCATCATCGCAAAAGTCAACCCTGTATTTATGAAAAAAAAAAGTCAAATCTTCTTGCTGATGCAAAATTTCGATAATAATAATATATGGTTTTTCTCGGTGCCAACTGTGATATGGATCCACTGATCATGATGAACCACCATGTGTTGCCTGTGCTCATGTCGGATAATACAGCAAGTTCGAAATTGATTGGAGATGTATAAAATCTTATATTTATATAAGCTCATATCTAATGCAAGCATTACTAGTTTAATTTACAGCAATTAGGGTTTACTGGTTTGGTCTAGGGTTTATGTGAAAACAAAATTTAGGGATAAATACTACTTTTAACCCGTTTACATAATTATCGGAGAACTAATAGATAAAATGTATTTAGAATTTGAGTAAGTAATTATGGTTGATTTTCCATTTAGATAAATAAAAATATTAATGGTTTCTAATTTAATTCCTCATTTTGTTCGTTCGGAGAAATACTAAGGGTGCAAGGGGCGTAGTTCGGGTAGCTCGTGTATGTCGGGTCCGCCGCTAGCCTTGCGGGTACCCTTTGCGGGTATAAGTACCCATGTGTGGAGCTTGTGAAGGTTTCAGTTAGGGTCTGTTTGGTATGAGATAATGGAATGGACGAGGGAATGAAATGAACGAGGTAATGGAATTGACAACGGAATGAAATGGACCATCCCATTCCATTGTCTTGTTAATTGGTTACCATGAGCGAATGAAATAAATCATTACTTTATGTTGTTTGGTAGGATAGAAAATTAGACGAAGGAATAAAATCGGTGGTGAGTGGTGGTGGTGGGTGACGGTGGGTGGTGTCGCCAAGACGGTCTATAAAAACTAACACATAAACCTAACCTAGACTCCTAAGTAATAAATGAAGTACCTATGAACTAAATCGCACTGACAAGAAAGTGTACCTATCGAGTGTAGCACAACTTAATGGTAGACAGGAATATCGAACCCTAGAGACACTACTATAGCTAAACTAGACTCTGACTCGGACTAAAGATGATTTGGTTGGAGTACACTACTGATTAAACTAGCAAATGCAGAACTAACGATCGACTCTAACTATCCAGACAAAGAACTCAGGGAAATACCAGGAATGGGAAGAATACCATCTAGGTCGTAATCCTACTTGCAAAACTAAACTTCTACTAGTTATGGAAACAATGATGGATCTGGGTTTCTAAGGATGACAACTCTAGACAACCTAGTGGATCCCTAATCACTCTAAGGGTGTCACCAACTAAGAAACTCTAAAGAAGTACTAAACTCGCCAGATAGTCGGATTATCTTTCAGTCTCACCAACAATGATAAAGTACCCAGAAAACAAATTACCTCTCAGTCTCACTGTCCACAATACATCAAAGATGCACGGGGTAATCTCAGAACAAAACACTATGACACAGACTAGCAATGATTACTAGAAACCTAAAGGAAAAATTCCTCTCAGACAGTTTACACTCAGAATTCTAACAATGAAGACTAACTGACTACCTCTAACTTTTTGGGTATTGAGATAGGAAGAACACTCAATCCAATTCAATACCAATTACTATCCCTATGGATCCTACAAAAAAGAAGAGTATTTGGGACTAAAATTTTAGTCTCTAATACCCCTGTATCAGTACTTAATGGTTATCAGGGACTGATTTCGTCAGTTCCCGGTCAGTGACAGATACTTAGTCCTAAATAGTGAGGTTAGTAACTGAAAATCAGTCCCCGTTGTATGTCACTGATAAGTGGCCAAAGTTTCATATATTAAAAGATGCAATATGTTATATTTATGCAAATTAATATGTGGAATACAAAGGTTTTGTGTAGCTGTGCATGTGCAGGTTTTGGACGCTTAAAGTATGAGTTTGGAAGATATTAGACGAGAGATGAAAGAATTGGAAGAGACACGGAGAAAACGGTGCAAAATACAGATCCAGCGTAAGCCTACGCCAACTGGCGTAAGCCTACGCCACCAGCGTAAGCTTACGCCCCATCAGCGTAGGCCTACGCCTGAGTGTTTTCCTCACAACAGCCTTCAGGCCCCCAGCGTAAGCCTACGCTGGGTACGTTTCAGACGCGGAACTTCGGGGAAACAGCCGATTTTTAGGTTTTATTGGGGGTTTCTTCCCCAAATGGAGGGCTATCTCTTACACCACACTTTGAGGCGATTTTGAGAGGATTGACACACCCACTTTAAGATTGAAGATGATCTCCCTCACCATGAGCGGGTGATTCACTTGTGGCTTCCTCCAGGCGGACGGTTCGTATAGGTTTTTGTATTTGATTCAGTTTATTTATGTTTGGATCTTGTTAGTTTTTGATAATAACTTGAGAGATTGATGTATTAGTTGATTTAAACAGTTTATGATTATGCTTTGAGTTTGCTTGCTTTACGATCTTGTTCGGTTGATGACAAAACCTAGTAGCAGGGTTGGGTGACTAAAGGGGGTAACTTGGTATTCATAAATTGGGTGATTGAATTATGTTGGTTTGTGACGAAACTAGTTGTATAGGTTTTCTGACAAAGAATCTGTCTTCAATTACTGTTTCAACTAATTTTCCAACACTATGTATATGTGGTGTCCAATTGAACAACTGAATTTTGCATAAACCTAGAATCTGAAGTTTGGAGGAGGTTGCATCTTTATTTGATCTGTGTGTTTTTATTCTAATTTGTTAATCTAAACAATTAAACTTTCCACTAATTCCCTGTGGATTCGACAACCCTACTTCCCTGTCTACAGTCTAAGGTAGATAAGTAGTAGTTTTTATGAATGTTTTTGATTGACCTTGACACCGCGATCAAAATGGCGTCGTTGCCGGGGAATCGGTGCGCTTAGTTCTATTGCTTTAGTTTATTATCTTTAGTTGATTTTAATTCTTATCAAACACCCAAAAAGATATTCTTTACTTTTGTTTTTATTTTTTTTGTTTATTTTGTTTTATTTTTATCGTTCAGAACTACTTGGGTGTGCTACTTGTGCAGGTCAGCATGGACAGAAATTATCATGATAACCAGTATTACTATGAGCCATGCAGTAACTGTGGCATCACTGGCCACTAGGCACAAGATTGCCCAAGATACAATCAATATGGTGGTGGTCCTAAGTACCCAAACTATCAGGACGATTACAACCAAGACTACCACCCAAGCAGGCCACCTGAACAAGACAACTATCAATCTGAACTGGATGTCATCCGGTCAGATATGAAGGAGATGGCCAAGATGATACAAGCAGTGGTGCAGCAACAGGAGAGCCAGGACAAAGCTCATCAAGCTTTGGTAGATCTAGTTGCCAACCTATCTGGGATTGTCGGGTCACTCATCAAGGAAGTAGGTAAGCCTCGCTGTTCACATCAGTCCTCCTGTTCTGAAACCACAACCAGTGCACACCTCAATGATGTAAGTTTCGATTCTTCATTGGAATATCCTGCTCGTGAACAGACTCCACCACCGGTTGTAGAAAGAGTGGTGGAGCATAGTGAATCTGAGTCCGACCCTAATCAGAATTTTATTTCACAGAATAATTTGAAAACTGAAAATGTGAATAAACCTGTAAAAATCTCGTTTCCAGATGCTCTAATTAAACCGTTTTTAAAAGAAAAAGATCCAACACAGGATGAACGATGGGAAAAGTTTGAGAAGCGTAAAATTAACTCATTATTTTTAAATACGCTTAAACAGGATCATGATAATGTTGAATGTCTAAAAGGTTTGAGTACCCGAAAACGACGGCACAAATGTCCCGAGCAAGTAAAATTGAGTGTCAGTGTGAATGCCGTGTTTACGGGTACCCTTCCTCCGAAACTCCAAGATCCAGGGGCACCTATTATTTCAATTCAAATAGGTGAAATTACATTGAATAGAGCATTACTGGATCTTGGAGCATCTGTGAGCATAATTCCAGGGAGTCTGTATGATCAGCATGAATTTGGTTCATTACAGAGAGTTAACACCACCGTGGTGTTGACTGATCAGACTCCCGCACATCCTCGGGGGATTGTAAAGGATGTGATTGTGAAGGCAGGAGAGTTTTATTACCCAGTGGATTTCTTGGTGTTGGATTGTGTGAAGAACACAGAACCAACTATCATTTTGGGTAGACCATTCTTTGCCACTGCTCAGGCAAATATTAATTGTGCTGAGGGAATGATAAGGATGAGGTTTGAGGCTCAGAAAATGAGTCTTAAAATATTTTCAAACTTGCCAACCCCGAAAGCTAACAAATGTGGATCACCTGAAAAGGTGAATCATACAGTCGAGAATGCTTGTGTTGTGTTTGACAGGTCAACTGAGATGAAGAATGGTGAGACTCCAGACAATGGGAAGAAAAGGGTCAGAAAGAGAAAGCTGAAAGGGAAGAAACCGCGAGTTCATGATGTAGATCAAGAATTTTTTTCTCTGTTTATGAAGGCTTGGAGAACATATGATGATGAGAGGAACTTAAGTGCAGGGAAGGAGGACTGCAAACATCCCACCCGACCACCATGATGCAAGCAAGGTACACTGCGTCTGGCGGAGGACGTTAAACTTAGCACTCTTAGGAGGTAGCCTAAGGTATGTTTTACATTCATGTCTAGTTAAATGAACTTTGCGGGTGTGTTCAATAGAAACCCTCACGAGACTCAACTCGTCCACTCGGGCTACCGAGGGGTTTAAAAGGCTTGATGCATATGCTAAATGCATCCGTGATTCCTACGAAAGTGAGTTAGGAAATCATTTCTTTGTTTTCTTTGTTTTGTGTGTGAGCCGGCCAAGTGTGGGGAATTTTCATGGGTTGTCAAGTGAGTGTGCGTGCTTTCCAATTCTGTATATAGTTTTATTTTTGCATATTTATTTTCATCGTCTCTCATCCTACATTGGGGACAATGTAGAGTTTAAGTGTGGGGATGGGAGACTGAGTGTGTATAGAAAAAAAGTATATATATATAAAAATTGAAAAATCCATAAAAATTTAAAAATTTTCAAAAATGTCCTTGGATCAGAATTTTTGTAACTAAATGGAAAATGATAGATATAATTGGAAACTATGCTTTTGTGATTAAAAACAATAATAAATAGAAAACGCGTTTGATTTGTAATGTTTTGGTAGGCCCAACCGATCTAAAGAGCTTAAACATCCTGATATTGTATCTAGGGTTAATTGACAATCAATTCAGGATGTCTTGTGGGTTCTTATCTTAGGGGCTTCGGCAAGGTTGAAACTGTCATCATAGGGTGATAGGTACCACTATAAGCAAAAATTTATAAGTTTTTAAAAATTACTTGGCACACCACTTTCTTTTAATGAAAATAAATCCGAAAATTGGTGACGCCCGCAATCCATAATCCATCTTGCATGAGCTTAATTAAACAAAATTGAGAGCTTGAGTTCAGCCTACGTGTTTCCCTTCGGGATGGTGACTTGAAGGATACACCCATGGGCGGGACTTAAGTGATCAATATTGGATGACTAAGTTAGGAGTACGTGTTTCCCTTCGGGATGGTGACTTGAAGAATACACCCATGCTCCGAAGCTTATGTACTTCATGGCTTAAGAACTGCAGCCTACGTGTCATATATCGTGTTCCAGCGTGATTGAAACACCACTGGGTTAGGTTCATTCATAAAATAATATAAAAAGCTTAAAAACATGCATCCATCGATCCATATTCCCATAATTTTCAAAAACTCGTAAATTAGTGTTTATAGTGGTGGGAAATCTATAAGGTTTAACCCGTGCCTAAACATGACTTTGAGATGGGATTAGACTAAGTTGTAGCTTCCTGAATGTGAGATCCATAGAGAAACTGTTGCTTGGTAATAAATAGGATAGTAGATCACATAATCGGGGGCTCAATAGATCGGTGGTTGGGTTTAATCGGATAGAAATACCAATTGTTACAGTCAATGCGTGAGTATGTTTTAATTGTATGAGATTATGAGAGCAGGTTTCAATTATGATTCCATTGCATAATTCTTTTTCGGGACGTAAAAGAGTAAGTGTGGGGATATGATAAGTGGCCAAAGTTTCATATATTAAAAGGTGCAATATGTTATATTTATGCAAATTAATATGTGGAATACAAAGGTTTTATGTAGTTGTGCATGTGCATGTGCAGGTTTTGGACGCTTAAAGTATGAGTTTGGAAGATATTAGACGAGAGATGAAAGAATCGGAAGAGACACGGAGAAAACGGGGCAAAATACAGATCCAGCGTAAGCCTACGCCAACTGGCGTAAGCCTACGCCACCAGCGTAAGCTTACGCCCCATCAGCGTAGGCCTACGCCTGAGTGTTTTCCTCACAACAGCCTTCAGGCCCCCAGCGTAAGCCTACGCCACCCCAGCGTAAGCCTACGCTGGGTACGTTTCAGACGCGGAACTTCGGGGAAACAGCCGATTTTTAGGTTTTATTGGGGGTTTCTTCCCCAAATGGAGGGCTATCTCTTACACCACACTTTGAGGCGATTTTGAGAGGATTGACACACCCACTTGAAGATTGAAGATGATCTCCCTCACCATGAGCGGGTGATTCACTTGTGGCTTCCTCCAGGTGGACGGTTCGTATAGGTTTTTGTATTTGATTCAGTTTATTCATGTTTGGATCTTGTTAGTTTCTGACAATAACTTGAGAGATTGATGTATTAGTTGATTTAAACAGTTTATGATTATGCTTTGAGTTTGCTTGCTTTACGATCTTGTTCGGTTGATGACAAAACCTAGTAGCAGGGTTGGGTGACTAAAAGGGATAACTTGGTATTCATAAATTGGGTGATTGAATTATGCTGGTTTGTGACGAAACTAGTTGTATAGGTTTTCTGACAAAGAATCTGTCTTCAATTACTGTTTCAACTAATTTTCCAACACTATGTCTATGTGGTGTCCAATTGAACAACTGAATTTTGCATAAACCTAGAATCTGAAGTTTGGAGGAGGTTGCATCTTTATTTGATCTGTGTGTTTTTATTCTAATTTGTTAATCTAAACAATTGAACTTTCCACTGATTCCCTGTGGATTCGACAACCCTACTTCCCTGTCTACAGTCTAAGGTAGATAAGTAGTAGTTTTTATGAATGTTTTTGATTGACCTTGACACCGCGATCAGTCACCAATAGGGACTAATAGTTAGTCTCTGATACAAAAAATCAGTCCTTAATTTGTCTCCCGAATACCACGTTATTTCAGTCCCCAATACATTTATTTAGCGACTGAAAATCAGTCTCGGATAATAAGATATTTCAATCCCTAATGTGTAATTTTATGGACTGAAATTCAGTCCTAAAAAATGTCTATATTGTCCCTGATATATTTCGTTAGATTCGTGATTTCATATCAAATCAGTCTCCAATAATATGTTTTAACGACAGAGGATTAGTCCCGGTAACACGCGATTTTAGTCGTTAATATCCTTGTTTTCGGGAATGAAAATCAGTCTCAGATAGCATATTATTTTAGTCCCTAATATGGTTTTTCAGAGTCTGATAATCAGTCTCTAATGTGTTTCTTTAGGGACTGAAAATCAGTGTCAGAAACTAATTCCCATTACTTATTATAAGTGACTATTTTTTAGTTTCTAAATGTTTATCATTTACAAACTGAAAATTGGCTTCCGATACAATTTAATTCAATCCCGAGCATGTATTCAAAACCCGTAACAAATTTCTTTAAGGACTGAAAAGCAGTCCCAATGCAGGTGTTATATAACTGATTTATAGTTTTATATATTAAATTTCACTCACTAAACAACAGTAATATCATTTATAAATCTGTTTCTTGCTTTTCGAAAATCTTTCAAGCATTAATATCATAATAATAACGAAGTTTAAAATAATACCAATTTATAAATCTTTCAAGCATTAATATCATGATTATATTTCTACAAAAAGGTACAAGTAATCCTACAGTAAACAGTTGCAACATCTCACATCATAATCCCAGGACAGAGTACCCTTTCTCTCTGTTACATCCGTTGCGTTTTCCAGCTCGTTAATGGAAGGCAAAGGCCTTGGTCGATAACCAATTTCATCACTATAAAATGGTGATCAAAAGTAAATAATTCATATCCCAAATATATAAAAAGATTTCATTTGCTAGAAAATATGATAATCATAGCAATGACAAACCTTGTCCATAGCAACTTATAAACACAAACTTCATGACATTTATAGCATAAGGATCTTAGGTGGCATATACTTCATGGCTTAAGACATGTCTTCAATTTCTACTATAATCAACAAAATATATAACAGGTCAACAAATATAAATGTATATTACCTACAAAATCATAAACAAACGGTGGTCCTAGGACTAGAGCAGGGGTGGTGGTGGGAGGTGGCGGTGGGTGGTGGTGGGAGGTGGTGGTGGGAGGTGGCGGTGGTGGGAAAAGGCGGCAACGGCAGCGGCGGCGACGGTGGTGGCGGCGGTGGGAGGTGGGGGTGGGTGGCAGTGGTGTGGTTGTGGGTGGTGGTGGTGGTGGTGGCGAGAGATGGTGGTGGGTGGTGGAGGTGGTGGCGTCGGCGACGGTGGTGGTGGTGGGTGGTGGAGGCGGTGGTGGGAGGTGGTGGTTCATGGTGGTGGGTGGTTGTTGGTGGTGGTGGTAGGAGGGTGTGGTGGTGGTAGGAGGGTGTGGTGGTGATGAAGGGTGAAAGAGGGGATAAAATGAAAAAAAAACAAGGGGTGGATGAAATGAATTTGAGGGATTTAGAGGGAATGACATTTCTTGTAGAATGGGTGATTTCATTCCATCGTCCAACCAAACACCATTTTTTTCATTCCCTCGTAATCGTCCATTTCATTTCACCTCTCATTTCTGCATACTAAACGCTACCTTAGGATTGTGCCCCTACCACTTAGGGTACTTTGGGTTGGATTTGAGTAAAAATGAGATGGTTATCAATCACTGATTGAAACCATTAAGATAATTTAAGTACTTAGGGTTGTGCCCCTTATGACCTAAGATTGAGTTAAACTTGTCATAACTATATTATTACACGATAAATATGTGTGCATATATGTGTTATGGTACTGTTTATTATAACTAATGACATGTCCTTCTTTGAATCATATCTCATAATTATAAATTAGATCTTTTGTTGATACTTTCAATTAAGATTTGTGGCGGTCTAAAATAGTACGTTAAATTGATTAGTTGAATTACATAAATCAATTACCAATTCATAAACATTCACTTTAGGAATTGAATTTCATAACATCAAAAGTCAAATTTCAAATCTCAAATTAACAACACTACTTAAAATGTGTAACTAAAGAAAACTAAACACTATTAATTAGTTGGGGGGTGTAAAAACCGATCTCCACCCGTTAAACTGGTGGCCTGAACTAGAACCAAACCGGCTTGGCCGCACTTCATTTGGTCCAATAGTCGTCTGGTTCAGCTCGGTCCAATGCCTGTCCGGTTCAGTTTTTAGACAATGATCACCCTGATATTATAAGTGGATGACCATTGAGGTATTGACTACACTTGAAGTTTGCTATTTTGGGGCCAGGCTTTGTGGAGTTGACCGTATTAAACACCTCCAAATCAAGTCCTGATTATTAATCTAATAGTTTAATTAAATAAATGTAATTAGTGGGTTACATCCGTTTTTCGCGGTGGAGGCGGGCCGATTTTTAACAAAATTTAAATAGAAGTGTAGATGCAATGTAAAAAACAACGTTAAAGTGGCGACGCGAACACAAATAATATCAAAAGGAAGTTCAAAAATAACAAATAAAAGTTGCAAAAAAACAAACAAAAGTTAAAAAAAAAATAAAATAAAAAAACTTGCGCACAGCGGCGGGGTGCGCGTAGCGGCGGCTCGGTTAAGAAACATTGATAAAGATAAGTACGTTTCAACGGTACATTTGAAACATAAAAAAATATAATAATTTTAAAAGGTATAGCCATGGAGGGTTACATGTTATGGTTGAGGAAGCGGTCAAAGCTGGATTGTATAAAGAGACATGGGTGGGTAAGAATTGTATTCCGATTTCTCATATTTTTTATGCAGATGATGCTATTTTTTTGGGAGAGTAGACGTCAGGAAATGTGCTCGCTGTGGTTTGTATTCAAAGATGGTTCGAGTTGACTTCTAGTCAGAAAATTAATATTCACAAATCAAGTATTTACAGGGTTAGTGTGGCGTATGAGGAGGTTGTCTCGATGGCGTCCCTTTCGGGGTGCCTTCCGCAGAGATATCCGTTTTTATGTTTGGGCGTTCTCGTGGGTCAAAACATGTCGAAGGAGAGAAGATGGGTGAGTGTCATTGAAAGGTTTGAATCTAGATTGGATTATTGGAAATCGCCTCTTATTTCTATTGGAGCTAGATCGGTATTGATCAAATCGATTCTTGGTGCTACTGGAGTTTACTATATGTCTTTGTTCCTTGTGCCTAAATTTGTGCTAAAAAAATGGAACGGGTCAGAGCAAGATTTTTTGTTTTTTTTTTTGGGGGGGGGGGGGGGAAGGGGTGGATAGGAAAATGCATTGGTCATCATGGAATCTAAGGGGTGTTTGGGATTACTTATTGAAACTACTTATTAACTTATTAACTTTTATGAGTTAAAAAGGTGTTTGAGCAAGGTGACTTTTGATACTCCTTTTAATTTTTTAAAGGGGGGAAAAAGGAGTTTTTGAGAAGTAAGGGGGAACTTACTTTTCAAAACCCCTTATAACTTTTTGTAAAAGTCAATAAGGAGCTTAAAATAAGTAATCCCAAACATGCCCCTAGTGTTGCCATCCAAACAAAATGGTGGTCTTGGGATAGGATCGATTGAAGCTTTTAATAACGCGTTATTGCAAAAGTGGAGATGGAGATATGTTAATGATCCATCTAGCATTTGGGCGAAGGTGGTGACGTCCTTGTATGGTAAGAATTTCGGGGTAGTGTCGGGGGCTAGTGTTTATAGTCCATGGCAACGGACGAGACACTCATTTGTAAAACTAGATGACTTAGGGGTGGTCCATTTGCCCTCGATAAAAAAGCAAATAGGGGGGAAGACACCCGATTTTGGCAAGACTGTTGGACGAGAAGTAGAAGTCTAGAGGAACGCTTTCTAAGGTTATATGCATTGGAGGTGGACAAGGGGTGTTTGGTCGCTGATCGGGTGCAGGAGGATAGTTGGAGTTGGAGGAGAACAATTATGGTGTTGGGGGGGGGGGTGGATTGAACAATCATAATTCTTGGATCTTGGTTTGATTATTGCCCAAGTGCACTTGTCTAAGGAAGCGAATCGTTGGGCGTGGGAAATGGAAGGTATGAAGGAGTTTTTGGTCAAAGGAGTCCGGGAGAGGATTGATGAGGCTTTGCTATTTACCGGGCCGAGGAGTACTCTTTGGTTTCGTGAGGTCCCTAGGAAGGTCAATAATGGTGCTTGGAGAGTGTTAGGTAACCGGTTGCCTACGAGGAGTAACTTAGACAATAAAGGTATGGATGTTCCAAATGTTCTTTGACCTCTTTGTAATGATGCTATTGAAACTTTTAATCACATTTTTTGCGAATGAAACACAATGGGTAGGATCTGGGACCTTGTGGCGGGTTGGTTGAATGTTCCATTACCGGCAATCAGGTTTCCGAATGATTTAGTGGAGTGGCTCGAGAATCTGGCTATTTCGAGGGAGAAGAAGGATCTTGTTGGATTGACTGTTTTTGTGGTTTGGTGGGTGATTTGGAAGCTAAGAAATGAGGTTGTATTCTTGAAGAATCGGAGTAAAAAGGAGTTGTTTTTTGATAAAGTAGTGACTATTTCTTTTCTTTGGTACGGTAAGAAGAATAGTAAATGTAAGATTTCTTAGATAAAGTGGTTACAAAACCCATTAAACATGATGTAATTTGGTTTTTCTTGGCGTCACTAGTCTTGCTACTTGGCTTGTTTGTAAAAGAAAAAAGAGTTAATTACACGGTTAATCCCTGTGGTTTGTGAAAAGTAACAGATATGAGTATTAAGGGTTTCAAGTTGTAAGTATGTGTATTATGATTTCAATTTTGTAACGAGTTTAGGTATTAAGACTAACGTCCGTTAGTTTTTATGATAGATTGAAGGGCATTTCAGTCATTTCCCATATGAGGGACTAATTATATAACTTTTGATATTTAAGGATTGTTTCTGTATTTTACATAAATAATTAAATTAAAAGTTAAAAAAAAACCTCCCCTCTTTTCTGGATTTGTGACTTCTGATTGTATACCCACTTTCGTTTGCTTTCTCTAATCGGCACAAGTTTGTGTTCATAAAATCAATTAAAGAAAAAAGAACAATCCTCTGTTCCTTGATTTTTCAAAGGATTTTTCGAGGATCGATTTTTCAAGGTTCGATTTTTCAGTTAAACAAATCAATTGATTTTTCAAGGATCGAATGAATCCTTGACTTGTTCTTCTTGTATATATATACAGATGGAAGGAACGGTTCTTCATATATTTTTCAAGGATCTATTTTTCAACTTGAAACCCCCATTTGCAACCCTTGGTGGTAGTGAAAGTGACAAGGATCTGAGGAAGCCGACAAGAATCAAATCTAGGGTTGCATTGGTGTCCGTCGAGGGTTAACACGGTGTCCAACGGAGGAGCAAGAAACTTGGTGCTCAGGGGAGAAACGAACCAGGTGGGTTAAGGAGTGGTTGCCGGGCCGCCGGAGTGGTAGGGGTGGTTAGAGGAGGTGGTGGCTAGCAGTGGTGGGTGGGTTCAGGAGGAAACACGATTTACAGGGGCTGGAATCTGATTTACCGGTGGTGAGGAAGCACGATTTTCAGGGGGTTGGGTTGACGGTGGTGGGGTGGTTAGAGGAGGACAATGGCTAGTGGAGGTGGTGGCTAGTGAACGGTGGTGGGGGTGGTTAGAGGAGGTGGTAGCTAGTGGATGTTGGTGGGGGTGGTTCAGGTTTTGATGGTGGGTTGCCGGAGAAAAAGGAGGGGGGGTATTGTGTTGGTTTGTTTTTATTATTATTTATTTATATTAAGAAATGAACATAACAAAGAAAAGATTGAGGATCTCTATTACTCAAATGAAGATTAGCTTACAAATGAAGAAGAAAGCAACATTAAATAGAAAGATAACTGGACCTGGGCTAAGGCCCATAACAACTTATTATGCTAACACCCGCCCCTCAAACTCACAATGCAATAGAAATAAACATTGAGAGTTTGTCACACAAAAAACGAAACTGAGATACCGATTGAGCCTTGGTAAAAATATTTGCAATCTGCAAGGCTGATGGAACAAAAGGAAGTGAGATGGTCCCGAGCTGAAGATGATGGCGAGTAAATGACAATCTATCTCAATGTGTTTTGTTCGTTCATGAAAGACAGAGTTCTTGGCGATCTGCATAGCACTTTGATTATCACAATGTAACGAGGTCGGCGAGGAAAAAACAACCCCCATATCTGCTAGAAGCCATCGTAACCAGACAGTTTCACATGTAGTCACAGCCATAGCACGATATTCAGCCTCAGTGGAGGACCTAGAGACAACATCTTGTTTCTTGCTTTTCCCTGAGATTAGAGAATCACCAAGGAAAATACAGAAACCAGTAGTGAATTTACGATCATTAGGATCACTATCCCAATCATCATCACTATAGGCACGCAATTCCAGAGAAGACGTAGAAGGGAATAAAAGACTTTGAAACTGAGTGCCACGAAGATATCTCAAAATACGAAGAACAGCTCCCAAGTGAACAGAAGTAGGAGCGGTAACAAACTGGCTAACCACATGAACAGCATGAGCGATATCAGGGCGAGTAACTGTAAGATAAACCAAACTGCCTACAATGGTACGATATAGGCTTGGATCAGATAGAGGAACACCATCAGTGGGAGAGTAACGTGCATTGATTTCAAGAGGAGTGTCTGCAATTCTGTTATCAGAAAGTCTTGCATGTTGAAACAGATCAGAAATATACTTCGTATGAGGAGAAGATATCCCTTTTTAGATTGAGCTACCTCAATCCCCAAAAAATATCGTAATAATCCCAAATCTTTCATAGCAAAACGACGAGCCAAGTCACGTTTCAAGGATTCAATGCCATCATAATTCTCGTCTGTAATAATCATGTCATCCACATATAAAGACAAGAGAATGCGTCCAGCAATCGTATATCAAACAAATAATGCCGAATCATGATTGCTAGGGAGAAAGCCAAGGGAGGTGATGACAGTAGAGAATTTTTCAAACCAGGCACGAGGGGCCTGTTTGAGTCCATATTGAGCTTTTCGAAGCCGACAGACTTCACCGGGCTGATGAGCTATTCCTGGGGTGGAGTCATGTAAACCTCCTCATGAAGATCACCATTCATAAAAGCAGTTTTGACATCCATTTGACAGATCTTCCATTGTCGAATGGACGCAACAACAATTAAAGTACGAATTGTTTTCATTTTTGCCATAGGGGGGCAAAGGTCTCCTCATAATCCATACCATACGTTTGCGAATATCCTTTTGCCACAAGTCTGGCCTTGTACCGTTCAACAGAGCCATCGAACTTTGTCTTAATCTTATACACCCAACGAAAACCAACCTTATGTTTACCTGGTGGTAGAGAAACCAAATCCCAGGTGTGAGTCTGATGAAGAGCAGTGAGCTCTTCAGCCATAGCATTTTGCCATAGAGGGTCAGAGACAGCCTCTCTATATGATTCTGGTTCAGACAGATGATGAATGCCCGTAATAAATGAACTAAACGAAGCAGAATATGTAGAGTATGAAAAGTCTGGTAATTGAGTAGACTTGCATGCACGAGTAGACTTTCTAGGAGGTGGAGGAGAATCAACATTGGTGCCTGATGTAGTGCGAAACACACATCTTTATTCCTAGTGTTTTGTGCGTTTTTTTATTAGTTTTGTGTTTGTTTTGAGTTGTTTAAGTCTGCATTTGAGTCTATTGTATATTTGCAGGTGCTCGTGAAGATTACAAGTGAATACTTGAAGAAACCGAGCAAGAAAGAGAAGTCGGGAGCTTAAAAGAGAAAAAGTGGATATTTCAAGTTCTCGCAGTACGCGAGAATCCCAGAAGAAACCTTCGCGATACGCGAGGATCTTCAGAACGCGCCCCAACTATTTTGTTCCTCGCGGTACGCGAGGAACCCAACCCAATTCTTCGCGTGTAACACCCAAATATCCAACCCAATTTAAACTTTTAAAAACAACGCAGAAGTTAGGTCCCAAAACAACATTTAACGTATCCATACGTTAAGTTTTACAACACGAATTAAAATAACATGATTTCCACAAAATTAGTTTAAACAAAGATCACCAACAAGTTATCCACAACTTGTGATAACTCCAAATAGTTTGTAAAGAATCCAAACAAGAATATATACAAAACCAAATGCAAAACATGACCACGAGAACCCAATCCACATGATGCGAGACCCGAGATCACTCCGGTTCTTTTCCTACATTCAAAACATCAATTTGAACATGGTTAGTAAAGATAAGTAGCCCTAGGGACATCCCACAAGTCCCTACAACAACGACAAGTCAAAACCCCAAAAACCCGAAATTCCCAGCGTCCACCAGAACCAAATGGGCGCATCATACGCTACGGGCATATGGTGCGCCCCCGGACGTATGATGCGCTGGCATCAGGTCCTACATGCCCCAAATTTGATTTTCAGCCAGTACAGCCCCCCGGCGACCGACCTGATTACGTTTTTAAGCTATTAACCATCATAAACTCATGTTTTAACTAATAATATGATTACCCACATATACCAACATGAATTGGTTAATAATCCACCCCAAACCCGAGTACCACTACTCGTTTTCGTTCATTTAGAGATTAACACAAGTTCTATCGATTCGTTAGTTTAGGTACGTAATAACCTATAAATTTAAACACATAACAAACCATACAAGTCTAGTGTTTTACCATCCATACATTTTGACATATCCACATGTCTATGAGGGATCCACCTCTCGGTTTCTCACATGGAGTATTTGACTCCATGTCTCCTCAGGAAGCACATAACTTCATGCCATCCGTGAAGCCCTTTCGCTTCACTTCCACTTGTGAGGCATATGACCTCACTTCCAACCGTGAAGTATATTACTTCACTTAACTCCTCCGTGAAGTATCCACACTTCATGTTATTCAACCAATTTGTCAAGTTTACAATAACGGGTCGACTTTCACCACATTAAGTTAATTTTAGTCTAATGTCACCGCATTATACATTTTAGTTGACTCTTGACCATATTGAGTCATTTACACCATTTAACCACATATGCACAATCAAGTTTGACTAATAACCACATAGTCTAAATACACATATTTACCACAGTTGCACATTCAAGTTTGACTATTAACCACATAGTGTAATTACACCTATTTCAACATAATAGTTTGACCCTATACCAATAAGGTCAAATTACACCAATTTCACCATTATCCACAATGGTTTGACTTATACCATATTAAGTCAATTTTATATTAATTTCACCATTTATCCACAAATATTTTGACTTAAACCGTGCTAAGTCAATTTACAACAAATCACCAACTTCCATGTTTTAGTTTGACTATATACCACACTAGTCAACTACACCAATTTACCACATTATGTTTGACTACTTACCACATTAGTCAATTACACCACTTTTACCATATTTCACCCGTTAGTTTGACTAATTTCCTCATTAAGTCAACTACACAAATTCTACCATACTCACACTTTAGTTTGATCATATACCACATAATCAAAATCAACATACAACATGTGAATAGAATTAAACTACATAATTTACTTACATATAACTACTTATCCACTACTAAGTAAGTGCAAAGCACTTACCTTTGCCAATGAAGATTCCAAATGGTCTTCAAAGCTAGCCGCTCCATACCTTGATCACATAAACAATCCACTTGTTTAGTAATCTAGTAAACTCCTAACAAATCACCAATTGAGGTTTGACACCCACCCAAGATCTTTTGATCTTCATCCTCAATATAACTTTTAACAAGCTTCACACAAGCTTTTAACCATTCCTAAATCAAGTCCACCCATTTTGACCCGTTAAGGATTTCACCCAATTCTCCCAATTTCATCTAATTCAATTTTCACCATTTCAATTGAGTTTTAAACATGAAATTGTGTTTATCTAACACCATAAACACTTGTATATGCTCAATTACCCAATCAAACACCCCAAGTTCAAAACCCCCAAATTAGGTCTCAAGAACCCTAAATTTCAAAACTTATAATTAGGTGAAATTAACATGAATTGGTTGAACCTCTAGCTTTAGTAATGCTAGATTATCAATCCTTTTCAACAAAACACCCAATACAACCCCCAATTCCATTCCATTAGGGTTCATCCACCAAAACCCTTTCAAGAACAAGAATTTTATGGAGGATTAGAGAGGAGATGATACTTACTAGATGATTAGCATGGATTATGCATGCCAAGACCTCCAATTCACACATGCAATCTACTTATCTTGAGTTCTTGGTCTTTCTCCCCCTTCCTCTCTAATTTGCGACACACACACACATGTGTCGCCATTTTTACTCTCTACCAAATCAGATTTGGTTTAAAGACAAGTTCAGTCCCTCTACTTGCAGATTTGACTCCTCCTTCAAAAACTACTTAATTACATCATTAAAAAGCATACTCGAACTTTCTTTTATTTAATTTCACCCCCTACAATATAAATAATATATTATAGGACAAACCCGAAAGTTGGTTCGTTATAAATCACACCCCCTAATTTTGGGTTTCGTCCTCGAAACCCGATCCACCAAAAGATTAAGGTAACACTCGAGTATCTTTCCACAGATTCACAAGTAGTTTTCGGCCTTTATCTAACGATCCCACCAAACCAACACTTGGTTAATCCGCTTATGCCACAAGCGTTTCACCTTTATTTCTAAGATAGCCACCGGTTCCTCTAGATAAAACATCTATCATCTATCACGACGTCGCTAAGAGAAGCAACATCCACTTCTCTCTCCACACATTCCCGTGGATGAACCACGAGGAATGTATCATGGAGACTACACGATCCCTCGAGTAACTGCTAATGACATACCACTTTACAAACTAAAGTGAAGTCTGAACAATCCCACTAAACGGGGCCTCGGCCTCCCACGTTTTAGAACCCGATACACCCCCTTTATAAGGGAAACTTTTATATCGCCAAAGTTCCCATTTGAATTTCAATACACCCTTTCCCTAAATCCACTTAGGGTTTTCTATCCACCTTGAATGGATTTCTCAATCACACTCAATAAACAAGATCTTACACGCTAAGTCTTGAATCACAACATGATTATCAGTTTCATGACAACCAATAGCATCCAACCAAACGGTAATTGACACCGTTCACCATTTAGTAATTCATTAATTCAAATATTAATACTTAAACGGTAGATAAGATGACACCATCTTTTAACTAAGGGTAATTAGTCACCTTGTTTCCTCCCAATCGAAGGAGAAACTATCACCTCAATCCGACTCTACGTGTACAAAGTACTATGTCATTTCACACCTTCTTGAACCAAAGTTCTCCGACCACACGGAATAGTAGGTTCCTTTTTGGTATTCGGCCTTAACCCGTAGGCAAGTGAGACACTTATAACCACACACTAGATTGTGCCTCTTTTCATCCCCAGCCACCAAAAGTTAAACTCTAAAACAAACGTACAATAACCCATAAGACTTTTAAGTCTCAGACATCACCCATGAAGTACAAGGACTTCAAGAAACGCCGATGAAGTTCGAGGGCTTCAATTCAACCTTCTAACGCTCGCCCGCGTATAGATTCATCAATTCCCTCTCTAAGTTCTCTCCTTTAGTTGCTACAATCAAGCTTACAACTGAATAGGAGAATATGCGATACTCCTGTCTCGTTGCATATAGACAAATCGAGTCTAATCCACGAGGCACTAAAACAACATACAAGGCATACGGTCTTCCTAAGGAAAGACGCGTCAAATGCCATAGGCAAATCCTCTTTCATAAACCAACACCCTATAATCCCAACGAATTTTAGCGTAAGTCATCCTTTGAGATTCAAGGATCTCAATCTTACAATCCGACTTTGAAGTTCGAATACTTCATTTTCAACCACCGAACGTGAAGTTCTAAGACTTCAAACGCCACTTATGAAGCTCTAGGACTCCAAACACTATTTACCCCTTGAATACATCAATCATTTTCGGTCAACATACATGTTCTTTAGAATTCACCGCCTCATCCAAATGGATTTCCACAAAAGCCATAATGGCACACCGAATCATTCCGCAGAAATGCCTCTCTTTTCACGGAATTTCAGAAAACTCACAAAGATAATGAGCCTGAACAACTTTGATTCGAAGATAGAAACGACTATCATCGAATAAACGACCACCGTATTAGCATACAAGGGTCCACACACCTTTCGCATTCATCCACATAAACCGCGTAACTTCTAATAGGCCAGAAAGTTACATTCGCAATCCCATAGTATTCCTAATGGAAATGATACCAATCATGGGATAACGTCCTCCTCTACCTTCATTGTTGAACTAGGATTTAGACACCTGTTCAAACCCGAAAAATATACGTATACATTCTTCCATTCTTCTTTTCCTCAAGAGAAAGGTTACACCACAAGAAGATACATTCAGGTATAGAACCCTCATGAACTTCTTCAAAACTGGAACATCAAGTATTCCATTGTCCCGGTTGGTGTCAATGGCATAAGCCAAGCATACACCAATTCATGCGCCACGTGTTTCACCGTCTCTAGGAGAGAACGGGTCCATACATCACCCTTTAGTCATACACGACATCGATATGGTTACTAAGTAACCTCACAATCCACTACAATCGTAAGACTCCAATCCATGTGATTGTTTCACCCACATATTTCGATTATTAACTCATACATTTTTCAACATTGTGAAATCCGCAATGCTGATTACCTCTGAATCCATCGATTCACATGTAACCTCAACCGACAATATGCCAAAAGACTTCAGTCCCATCTATGGTAGTAGAAATGTTCGGCTCGTCAACCTTGAAATTTCTATTTTCTCCCCCCCCCTTTCATTCGTGTGCTTTAACTCGGTACATTCACTTCGAACGAGTCCCGACTTGTAACAACTGTAGCACCCATTATTAGGTCTAGAACACTATGGCGTAGTGTGTCCCATCATTCCACCTATGTAACTTCCACACATATGGCAACAAGTATTGCCTTCCCAAAGGGATTTCTAGCTCGACTAGAACATTTGGCTCTCTTGAAGCCACCACAAATTCCTCTTCACATCCCATTTGTTCCCCAGTTTGAACTCTTAGCATTATAAAGTAATAGGTTCCACCAGAGTTGTACACCACAAGCAAGAATCCGCTCTAGCGTCAACGTATAGCATCAATCGAGAAAGTCGATCCATCATCTTTCCTTCCATGATTCAAAGATTTAGGCAAGACTACAGGTAGTCATACGACATGCCCACAATCTTTTGCTTAGTCCACCGGTCTAACGTACGCGAAGAAAACTCCAAATTGCAAGATCCACATCGGCTTGTGGACAAAGCTAACTCAAGAACGTCTCTCGAGTTCACCCTATTGCATTACCTCCACGTCTTTAAGCCTTTCTCCATATGGAGAACCTTCAACCGAATAATCCACCAATTTCTGGAGTCGATTCTCCGCGAGTAGTACTCCATTTGCCCATCACAATGGATTGCTTCAAGCCAATACCATGATAGTGATGTATCATTGATTAATCAACGAATTGAACTTCCACCAGTTTACCCTTTTTCGCTCGCCCACCACGAACCCCTTATGAAGACAAGGTTTACTTCATTCATGAATTCGACTACGTTTGATCATCCCGCCCTTAAGGCTTTATGCGGTTCTTCAAAGTACCCCCTCATTGAGCTCCTATCTTCCTTGAAGGAAAATTGACACGACATCACAGAAAGCTTTAGCCATCCTCCACTACAATGTTGCTTTCCATTACTACCGACGAATCCCAAGCTCATCCCCATCCTCGAGGTTATATCCATAGACTCTTTCATACGTGAGTCTTTAAATTGACTTCTATATACATATTCCGTCTACTAAATTATGTTTTCCCCCAATCATCCCCAACCATTTAGTAATAAGTTTGTACGTGTTCTACCTACTTATAGGCCTCTAGTTTTATTTTGTAAGGCACAACCTCTTTCTATATGTATATTAATTACTTCTACATAATCATCTATAAACAAACACGTAATATGTACATATACACATTTAACCACCTTCACTTACTCATTGTCGGTGTTCATCATCATATGGTTATCGAGAAGGTATTCGGACATGTTATATTAAGAATCACACTGGCCAGGCGTGATTGATAATGTAATATGCCCAATTACATTCACCAACTCCATATAACAAATCCCCTAACAACTTTTGGCACAATTAGTTCACATTGGACACCAATTAAAACAAACAACACATAATCAATACTAACCTCGCCCTTGAAGCTCCGTGTCTCGGTCACGCCATCATTGGATTCTCATTTCTCCGACCATATCAAGAGCAATATAGGTTTGAGTTTGATGTCTCGCACACCAAATCCCTCAACCATTGCTCTGATACCAAGTTGTAACACCCAAATATCCAACCCAATTTGAACTTTTAAAAACAACGCGGAAGTTAGGTCCCAAAACGACATTTAACGTATCCACACTTTAAGTTTTACAACACGAATTAAAATAACATGATTTCCACAAAATTAGTTTAAACAAAGATCACCAACAAGTTATCCGCAACTTGTGATAACTCCAAATAGTTTGTAAAGACTCCAAACGAGAATATATACAAAACCGAATATAAAACATGACCACGAGAACCCAGTCCACATGATGTGAGACCCGAGATCACTCTGGAGCTTTTCCTACATTCAAAACATCAATTTGAACATGGTTAGTAAAGATAAGTAGTCCTAGGGACATCCTACAAGTCCCCACAACAACGACAGGCCAAAACCCCAAAAACCTGAAATTCCCAGCGTCCACCAGAACCAAATGGGCGCATCATAAGCTCCTGGCGTATGGTGCGCCCCCGGGCGTATGATACGCTGGCATCAGGTCCTACATGCCCCAAATTTGATTTTCAACCAGTACAGCCCCCCGTCGACTGAACCCGATTGCATTTTTAAGCTATTAACCATCATAAACTCATGTTTTAACTACTTATATGATTACCCACATATACCAACATGAATTGGATAATAATCCACCCCAAACCCGAGTACCACTACTCGTTTTCGTTCATTAAGAGATTAACACAAGTTCTATCGATTCGTTAGTTTAGGTACGTAATAACCTACAACTTTAAACGCATAACAAACCATACAAGTCTAGTGTTTTACCACCCATACATTTTGACATATCCACATGTTTATGAGAGATCCACCTCTCGGTTTCTCACATGGAGTATTTGACTCCATGTCTTCTCATGAAGCACATAACTTCATGCCATCCGTGAAGCCCTTTCGCTTCACTTCCACTTGTGAGGCATATGACCTCACTTCCAACCGTGAAGTATATTGCTTCACTTAACTCCTCTATGAAGTATCCACACTTCATATTATTCAACCAATTTGTCAAGTTTACAATAACGGGTCGACTTTCACCACATTAAGTTAATTTTAGTCTAATGTCACCACATTATACATTTTAGTTGACTCTTAACCATATTGAGTCATTTACACCATTTAACCACATATGCACAATCAATTTTAACTAATAACCACATAGTCTAAATACACATATTTACCGCAGTTGCACATTCAAGTTTTGACTATTAACCACATAGTCTAATTACACCTATTTCAACATAATAGTTTGACCCTATACCACTAATGTCAAATTACACCAATTTCACCACTATCCACAATGGTTTGACTTATACCATATTAAGTCAATTTTGTATTAATTTCCCCATTTATCCACAAATGGTTTGACTTATACCATGCTAAGTCAATTTACAACAAATCACCACATTCCATGTTTTAGTTTGACTATATACCATACTAGTCAACTACACCAATTTACCACATTATGTTTGACTATTTACCACATTTGTCAATTACACCACTTTTACCATATTTCACCCGTTAGTTTGACTAATTTACTAATTAAGTCAACTACACCAATTCTATCATACTCACACTTTAGTTTGACCATATACCACATAATCAAAATCAACATACAACATGTGAATATAATTAAACTACATAATTTACTTACATATAACTACTTATCCACTACTAAGTAAGTGCAAAGCACTTACCTTTGCCAATAAAGATTCCAAATGGTCTTCAAAGCTAGCCGCTCCATACCTTGATCACCTAAACAATCCACTTGTTTAGTAATCTAGTAAACTCCTAACAAATCACCAATTGAGGTTTGACACCCACCCAAGATCTTTTGATCTTCAACCTCAATATAACTTGGTTTAACAAGCTTCACACAAGCATTTAACCATTCCTAAATCAAGTCCACCCATTTTGACCCGTTAAGGATTTCACCCAATTCTCCCAATTTCATCCAATTCAATTTTCACCATTTCAATTGAGTTTTAAACATGAAATTGTGTTTATCTAACACCATGAACACTTGTACAAGCTCAATTACCCAATCAAACACCCTGAATTCAAAACCCCCAAATTGGGTCTCAAGAACCCTAAATTTCAAAACTTCTAATTAGGTGAAATTAACATGAATTGGTTGAACCTCTAGCTTTAGTAATGCTAGATTATCAATCTTTTTCAACAAAACACCCAATACAACCCCCAATTCCTATCCATTAGGGTTCATCCACCAAAACCCCTTCAAGAACAAGAATTTTATGGAGGATTAGAGAGGAGATGATACTTACTAGATGATTAGCATGGATTATGCATGCCAAGACCTCCAATTCACACATGCAATCCACTTATCTTGAGTTCTTGGTCTTTCTCCCCCTTCCTCTCTAATTTGCGACACACACACACTAGAAAGTGTGTGTGTTGCCATTTTTACTCTCCACCAAATCAGATTTGGTTTAAATACAAGTTCCGCCCTCTACTTGCAGATTTGGCTCCTCCTTCAAAAACTACATAATTACATCATTAAAAAGCATACTCCAATTTTCTTTTATTTAATTTCACCCCCTACAATATAAATAATATATTGTAGGACAAACCCGAAAGTTGGTTCGTTATATCGCGGTAGGCGAGAGAAGGAATTTCCGCAAAACCTTAGTTTCACAAATTAAATAGAATTTGATAGCCATAATGGAGGTAGTTCGATTCCAGCTGTCTGAGAAGAGGTCCAGAGGCGATTTTGAGGCTGGAGAAGGGATTAGAAGCCAAAATTTGAAGACTTTGCTTCCAGGTTCGTTGATTTCAGTGTTCTAGGTTTCAAGCTTTGATTTTTATCTTTGATTTGATTGTTTGATATCCTGTTCTTGCTTTTTACTTCTACTTTGATGTGTTTGAGCATGATCTTTGGCTAAAACTCTTATACTGCCCGGGTCAAGTGATGAATATGCGTAAAGTTTAGATTTTTATCCGGTTTTGGTTATTTTGAATGGATGAATGATTTTGTAAGCGATATTTGGTTATTAATTATGATGTATATGCATGCTTATATCTGATTGCGTGATTGATTTCAATTCCATGCGTTGATTGTGGTTGTCTGCCAGTTTGATTTGCGTATCTATGTCATAGATCTTAGGGTTTGTGATTGTGTATGGTTTGCTAGAGATAGTGACCATAGGAGTTGTGTTCATTGTTGGTTAGGTTAAGTGTTCTTCCTAGTTCAATACCCGAGAGGTGAGAATTAGTTGTCTAGTCTTCATCATTAGGAATCCGAGTGTTAACAGTCTGAGAGGACGTTAGTATTAGGTGTTTAGCGATTGTTGCTAGGTTGAATCATAGTTGTTATCCAGAGATTACCCCATGCATCTTAGATGTATCATGGACAGTGAGACTCAGAGGTAATCTATCCTGTGGGTACTTTATCATTGTTGGAAATACCCGAGAGGTGATCTAACCATCTGGTGAGTTTAGTACACTTTAGGTAGCTTAGTGGTGACACCCTGAGGGTGATTAGGGATCCACTAGGTAGTCTTTAGTTGTCATCTTTAGAAACCCAGATCCATCGTACTTTCCAGAACCGGTAGAAGTTGTGCTTTGCAAGTAGGATTCCGACCTAAGTAGTATTCTTCCCATCTTCTGATTTCACCTTAGTACTTGTCTTGATAGTTGAGTCGACATTAGTTTACAGCATTATTAGTGATAATCTTTAGTGTAGTCAACCCCTAAACCAAATCAATCTTTAGTCCGAGTCAGAGTCTAGTTTTATTATTCAGTGTCTCTAGGGTTCGATAACTCGGTTTACCGTATAGCTGTGCTACACTAGATAGGTACACTTGCCTGTCAGTGCGGTCTAGTTCATAGATTTTCCATTTATTACTTAGGAGTCTATGTTAGGTTTAGTAGTTTATTTTATAGACCGTCCGGACGACATCAAGTTTTTGGCGCCGTTGCCGGGGACACTTGACAATAACAATATTAACTTTGACTAGTTCTTTGTTTGATTTTTGGTTTATTTTATTTTCTTTTTCTTTTGAGTTTGCTTGTCTTCTGTGCTTGTCCTACGTGCTATATGAGTGTCTAATATAGGATCGAGTCTTTCTGTCTTGAGTCTTTATTTGTTTTCTTTTATTCTTGTGTCAGTTTATGCACAATACTCGTTCGCAGGGATCACCACCTTATTCAGCTTTTCCAGATCCCGAACGAGAGCTTCACGAGCGCACCCGCGACTTCCGGGAGCGTTTGAAAGAGCTTTGCAAATCCCAGGTACGTTCTACTAGCCCAATTCCATTTCCTATCATGGGCGACGCTGACCCACCAGCGAGACGTACCGTGTACCAGAGGGCCAGTGACGGGGTCACCGGGGCGAGATCTTCGATCACACGCCCCGCTATTCCGAACACCAATACATGGCAGATCCCGTCACATGTCATGAGCACGATCACTCATGCCACTCAATTTCATGGCCTTGAGGATGAGGATGCACCCAGACATTTGTCCCGCTTCGCGTGGATATGTGATACCTTCAATATCAGTGCCAGATGACGTGGAAGGTTCATGAATTGGAACATCATGAGCAACAGAAGTATCTGGAGAAGGCATATTAGGATCAACAGACGAAACAGGAACATCAGAGGTTGGGACATCAATGTTGCTAGCAAAAGGATCAATATTCTAAAGATCTAACTTTGTTACATCATGGGACTTAGCTGGAATCGAATAGAATGAAATATGTTCAAGAAAAGTAACATGTCTTGATACATATAACTTCTGACTTATAGGATCAAAACAACGGTATCCTTTTTATCCCGTTCCATATCCTTTGGGACCACTGGCATAGCCTAAGAAAACATATAAGGCTGACTTATTTGTCAATTTGTCTCGTTCAACATGAGGACGGAGAGCAAAGCAAGTACATCCAAAAACCTGTAATTCACCATAATCTGGGCGTTCATCGAAAAGACTTTCAAATGGAGACATCACATCATTGTGAGAAGTAGGGATCCTATTAATCACATGTTGGGCGGTCAGAAGTGCTTCTCCCCAAAAGACACTAGGTACTTCAGTAGATAAAAGGAATGAACGAGCGGTTTCCATAAGATGACGATGTTTCCTTTCAGCAACACCATTCTGTTGTGGGGTGTCAGTACCAGACGATTGGTGTATGGTACCATCTGATGTAAGCAACTGAGTAAAATCATTAGAGGTGTATTCACCCCCTAAGTCACGCCTGAAGCACTTTATCACAGTCGAATGCTGCATTTGAACATAAGCCCTAAATGTTTTATAAATGTCAAAGAACTCAGATCTACGTTTCATAAGGTACACCCAGGTATAACGAGTGTAATCATAAATAAAGGAAACATAATAACGTGAACCACCCTTAGTGGATACTAGTGATGGTCCCCACACATCATAATGAACAATATTAAATGGTACAACAAAATGAGAAATACTTTTAGTAAAAGTTAAAGCATAAAATTTGGCAAGTTTACAACCACAACAATCAGAAATATCACAGGTTTGCAACTGACCCAAAACACCTGTGGAAACCAAAAATTTTAAACAAGATGCGGACACATGTCCCAAACGAGAATGCCAAATATAAAATTCAGACGACAAAGGACTTGAATGAAAAGAGGATAAATAAACGCTGGAAGCAGCAACACCAGGAGCAGGCACTTTGAGTTCTTCTAAGACATATAAATCTCCCACCCTACGGCTAATCCCAATCACCCTCTGAGTGTGTTGATCTTGCACAACACAAACAGTGTCACAAAAGAAAACCCAAATTCCAGATTTACACTACTGACTGACTGAGGCAAGATTTAAGACAAGCTTCGGAATATAACAGACATCATTGAGAGACACATGAGGGGTAGACAAACATCCAACACCCTCTACAAACATGGATGTAGCACTAGTAGATATGACAGAAACAGGAGAGACATGAGACAAAGAAAGAAAAGAAGACAGATAGGGAGACAATTGATGTGAGGCACCAGAATCCAAAATCCCAAATTATGACGAAATACCTAAGGTACCAGATAAAGACAGTCCCGCAGCAGACATAACGGTAGGATTGGCGGCAAGAAACTGTCTGAACTGTTCAAATACTTGCGGATCCAGAGCAGATGGTGGTTTGTTCATTTCTACATATGGTGGTGTAGCAGCAGCAGTAAACTGAGGTGGTTTAAATGTCCATGAAGACGAACCAAATGAACCAGCAGAAGTGGACGTGCGAGACAGAAATTGTCCACATGATCTGTTCTGTTGTGGAGGCTTCTGCAAGTTAGAATTCCTTCTGCTAAGTAATAATGGACATTGAGACTTCCCATTATTTTTCCCTTTGCAGAATGCACATTCATCAAATGCAACTTTAGCACCTTGTCTAGGCTGATTAGGGGGAACGGCAAACACATCGGGAGTAGTAGTTACTTTAGGACCTTTATCAACTTGAGATTTTAACCGAGTTTCCTCTGCAATCAACTCGTGAACAACCGAATCAACTGTTGGAAGAGGGGAACGATGAAGAATCGTTCCACGCAGTCCTTCAAAATCTGAACGTAATGCCATTAAAAATTGTACCAAACGTTGTTCCTCCCTTCGATCAATATAAGGTTTAAACACATTCAGTGCTGCAGATTCCGTAAGTGTCAATTGATCCCATAAATCCGACATAGCTCCATAGAAGTCTTGAATGCTCATCTCATTCTATTGAAGAGCACGGATATCAAACTCCAACCGTACTGCTTGGCAAAGTTAGACTGAGTATACAGCTTTTCTAAATGATCCCAAACCTGCTTAGCTGTATCATATTTGGCCAACTGAATACCAATGGACTGACTTACAGAGTTGTTAATCCAAGTTATAACTTTAGAGTTATCTGTTTCCCATGTATCGAGAGCTAAGGCATATTCAGCAGCCTTAAATTTATCAGTAGGCTTTCCCTTAGTACCTGTGACATAACCCCACATATTTTTCCCTCGAAGAAAGTTTTTCATTACGTAACTCCAGTAGGTGTAGTTTTTACCATCCAGACGAGTACTAATAGACTGAAGAGAGTCATCTTTCCCAGCCATATTATCAAAACCGAACGATGGCAGAATTACCGCAAACTTCGATTACCGCAAACTTCGAATAACCGCAAACTTAAATTACCGCAAACTTGGTAACCGCAAACTTGGAGACCTCAAACTTCGTGAACAAACCGCAAACTTCGAAAAACGAGACAGAAACGAGGTCCAAACCTGTCAGTCTGTCCAGAAGCTCTTCCAAATACACAAGTCAGTTCAAATAAACCGAAATCTGTAACTTTGATACCTCACGAGTCAACGAACTGAGCAGAAGCGACAACGAACGAAACAACCCTTCAACAACGAACAAACCAAACAACGAACGAACCAACAACTGAGCGGAAGCAACAACAAAGATCTTCAATCAAGCATGAATCGAGTTGGCTCTGATACCATGTTAACAAATGAACATGATAGAGAAAAGATGGAGGCTCTCTATTACTCAAATTAAGATTAACTTACAAATGATGAAGAAAGCAACATTAAATAGAAAGATAACTGGGCATGGGCTAAGGCCCATAACAACTTATTATGCTAACACAGGTGTTGATGGTGGGTTGCAGGAGGTGGTGGGTTTCCGGAGAAGAAGGAGGCGGGGGGGGGGGGGGGTGTATTGTGTTGGTTTGTTTTATTATTATTTATTTATATAAATTAGACTTAATACATAACTAATCCCTCATATATTAAAACTTACATAATTAGCCCAAAGATGTGAAATTACCTAATGTCTCTTCAATTTAACAAAAAAACTAATGGAAGTTAGTTTTAATACCTTAACTTGTTACAAAATAGAAAGCATAATACCTATACTTGCAACTTGAAACCCTTAATAACCATGCATGTTACTTTTAACAAACTAAAGGGACTAACCGTGTAGTTAACTCAAGAAAAAAAAACTGAGAATGAGTTAACTTCGATAAAAGAAAACTAAACAAATATGGACAAAATAATAAAGTGCCCTTATACGTAAGAGTAAATTTAATGAATTCATTCGACTTCAAAAGTTTCACACTTAAAAATATAAATCCTTAATGACATATTTTATAATTAAGTAATTAGTAATTACTATTATATTTAAGTTTTGAATATTTAACGAATTTAAAGTTAATTTTGGTTTTTAATATCAAATATAGTAAATGAAATAGACTGACATTTGATTAAGATATTTTGATTAGAATTCTGTTTCTGATCTATTACTACGAAGATAAATCTGAGCCACTCTTGATATTAGTAACAAATTTGAGGAAGATAGCCAATGACCCCTAATTTATAATTAATTGAATATGTTTTGAAGAAATATAACACAGTTAATAAAAATAGCATAAAAGCCTAAAAACAAAACTTTATTTGAATGCAAGACATTGAATTTGTGTCATATTTATAAAATTGTATGAATGCAAAGTTTTCAAATTCATACATTTTTTTTTATTTTAGAAAACTTTATATTTTCACCCGACACATTAGATCTATCGATGTACACAATATTAGTGGACGGCCGTATTAATACCCTCAGGACAAAGTCGTTTAGTGCAACAAGGAGACAACCGGTTTATGGATTTTATGGGAATGTATAGGCTTTTGTCACAAGTGTGGCAGTTTGTATGATGATGGAGTAGAGTGTGGAGAGGGTAACTGTAACGTTCACTATTTTTCGAGCATTGTATTCATTTTCGTTTTCAATAATAACACGTTTCGATTTTGTGCATATGTTCCGCAATGATATATTTTATACACAATTCATTTTTTTATAAAATGAGTAAAAATAACCAAAATTTTTATAAATTTTATTTTTTTTTTAAAACTATCTTGGAACCCGACTCAAAGTAACCACAAATCAAGAAAATTTAATCCAATTTTGACTTCTCAAGATCAAACAGCCCAAGAACTCAAAATTGACCCGTTTGACTTTCAAAAGTCAAACAGGGCCGAATTCGTGCAATTCAAGCCCGGGAACGAGTCCAATTGAGTCCCGTGGGTTTCCATCTCATGCATAAACAACGAATTGATCCTATCCAGACCCAAAGTTCATACCAATCCGAATGTTGATACAATTGACTTTTTGGGAGTCAAACGAAATAAAATTTATCAAAATCATGAGGGTTTAAACCAAATTGAATTCCCAAAATTGAGCTCCAGTCGATCGCGAGTGTACCTGGACATGTATCAAGACCCAATCCAACTTCAATCCGTCGAATTATGCCTAACCACCATCGCGACTTTCTTGGTTCAATTTTAAAAATCAAATTGAGAGATTGAGATAATAACTATCAAATTTAATCATTCATACGCATCCTCATAATCACATACGAACTCCCTGGAACTCCATTCGCACCTCATTGCACGTCTGGAGCCCGATCGATCCTCAAGAACAGCCGAACCAAAGTCGTACTCGTCCGCGCTCGTTACACAATCAAAACACGTAAGTAATAGATCGTTCGATTCGTAATCCCATACCGTTCGAAAGCCCTCTGCCAATTCGTAATGGCAGAGGGTATCAAACCCAATTGAAACTAGGGTTCATGCGTTTTAAACGTTAATCTGATTTGGGGATTTGATGAATCATGCTTTTTGTTCTCGTATTTAAATTTGTGGAATCCTTAATACTCAGTGAAACCATCTGGTCTGACTGGTTAGGCCACTGCACCATCAGACCAGATGGCCCGGGTTCGAAACCCGCAAGCCACAAACGTGGTTGGTCCTTTTTGCGCGTGTCCCAGTAGTTGGTCCGGTCCCCTACCGCGAACACGTTATGGGAAATTCAATCTAGATACCGGACAAGAAACACCCACTGGTCCGGCGGCAAACAACAAATCCCAGCACAGGAACCACCCGGGTTCGAGCCGGGTGGCCCTGTTTAATTTTTTTGAGCCACTTTTACAACTCGGAATTTTATAAAAAAATTATTTTTATAAACCTTGAAACATTTAGAACAGAATGTAACCGGAATCGCCAATTTTCGATATAAACTCAATTTATTTCGAATTTCTTTGTTTAAAATTGTATATTTATTTATTTTAAAAACAAAGTTTAAATTTTTATTTATTTATTTAAAGTAAATAAATTTCCAAATAAAAATAGTGACTTTATAAAATATCTCTCATTTTTGAAACCCAACGTTATAAAGTTGATAACTTTATAAACAAAAACTCATTTTTATAATAAAATATAGTTAAATGTATATTTTTTTATACATAAACATTATTTTACATTTTTATAAATAAATAAATGACGTAAAAAAATTATTTATTTAATTTATATTTAAATATAATTTCCACACTATTTTCTAACTAAATAAATAATTAATAATTAATTAATTTATTTAGTTATTTCCAAATCGACGTAAATTCAATAATTCCTTTTTAACTAGTTATTTTAAATCTTTTGATTAATACCACACCCGTTTTAATTACAAATTCACAAACACAACTCATCGTACACACGTCCAATTCCATCCTACACTTAGACCAATTCTATTTTATACGATAGTGATTGGAAATCCATATGCTTTGCACACTAGGTTAACGTGGTGAATTGCAAGGATCAATCTTATTATTCATTTTCGTGTGCTAGCTATACATTGAATCAAGTGAGTATTACATAGCCCCTCTTTATATTTTTACGCTTTTTGGGGTGAAACATGAACCATATTACACAATTGTTTTTACATTTTTACAAACCACACAAACACAAATCCGCTTTACATTCATGTGTGCAATTTGAGCTTTATGTTTGAGTGCTAGGTGTGTTAACTGTTTGTGTGCAATTTATGTGCAATCATTAACTATACAAGCCGACGGTTAACAATGATAGATCATTGAGTCTGACAAACCCACCCAGATTGGGGTGATTGTTACCGACAACACAATTTGCATGCTAGTTACAAAGGTTTGATTGTACTTTAGTTACACAATAGTTGCTCCCCATAAATGCCTTATTTATCATGATTTGTAAAGGATTTGTTATTCAATTCATATACTATCTATGTACAAACCTGTGTATGCTCACCAACTTTTTAGTTGACCTTATTTTGTTCATGTTTCAGGTACTAACGTGTGAGTGTGATCAAGAAATTGCTACATTTAAGTTTGGACCTAGTTAATTTTAAATAAGGATTTTTATATGTTTTAATTTATGTACTCGTTTGAATTATGGTTGTGTTTGTTTGAAATGAAAGTGGATGTTTAATATATTGCAATCTAGTCGACCTTGTGCTCATGAACAGTCTACATGTCCCGCCCCGACGTTTTCGCCGTCAGTTGGGGTGTGACAGATTGGTATCAGAGCCTTGGTTATAGGGAATTAGGTTATTAGACACTCTTGACCTAGACTATAACCTTAGGACACCCATACTATGCCATACTATTACATGTTACATGATTACTTCTTATGTGAATATTTTACATGTTATCCTGAGTAATTTCAATACATGTTACAATACTTGATAGTTTATGAGTCACACTACTTGATAACTCTTGTGCTTACATTCATTACTGTTTACATGCTACCTATGTGTTTCACTAAAGTGTTATCCTAAGTTAATCACACACACATACAAACCAAAATCTCCATACACCTTTGAACTCACACGCATGATACCATAACTTTATGTAAACAAAGGCTTAAACTATTGGGCCTAATACCCATTAATAATAAACTAAGAAGCCCATATATCCTCCAAGAATGAGAAGCCCGCTGCAATAAATAAACCTCACTTTTGGGCCTCAAAGCCCAGTCCACAACAATTCCCATCATAACCATGAGCCCAACAATAGTGTTATTAATACATGATGGCTGGAAGAGTGTGTAAGCCCATGAGGAATTCTGGCTAAGGAAAGATATGGTACTTAAGTGTGTCTTAGTGACCCACCCCTCTTTCCTGGGAATTCTCCTCAGGGATACATTGCTTATAGGTCAAGTGTATTTCTAAAATACTATCGTGAAGGTTCGGTGTTATGACTAGTCAAACTCTAAAACCTATAAGTACTCCTATGTCTAACCCGCAATATTTCATTATCACTCACAACTTTTTCATTATTTTTCTGCTAGACATGGACTCCTACCCTCCCCGGTTTACCGTCCTGGATCAGAATCTGATTGGGAAGAAGACACTGAGACACCCGTTTATCGGTCACCAACACCCCCAACTGCTAGGCCAAGGTTTGATGTAAGGGCGGACTGGATTAGGAACACCGACCCGAGACTTCGAATACCTGGATCACCCGTACCCATAAACCCGTATCATACACCTCACCTCCACAATCAATTGCCACCCCCACTAAGAGACCCATACCTAATGCCCGACCCGTACCTCCCTAACCCTTGGGTAAGGCATACCATGGCACCCACTAGTGTTATGGGGATTCCAACCCATGACTTCCATCAATATGTAAGAAATTCAGAATTCGAGAGGCAAAGGATAGAGCAGGGAGTAATACACGACTTGCAAGGACAAAGAATGGATAGCCTAGCAAACCAATTAGGATACCAAAAGGAGTTAATCCCCGTCCTCGAAAAAGAAATACAAGATCATCGCACGGAAACCGCCAGAACTGAAGCCAGATCTACTACTCGAGTGACTATAGCGGTGCTCATCTTGGCGATTATCTTCTTCCTAGTGGAAAGCTACCAGAGATGTTAGAAGGAGCTTCTACTGATTTCCTTTAAATTTTCGATTTGAGAACCATTTCCTTATGTTTTGAGTAATGTTTAACATTTCAGCATCTAGTCAATTCCATATATTTCAACTCTACAGTTATTGTTCATTGATTTGACCCGTGGAGCGTAAATTACACCTGTTATATTTTCATCAAACTTTCTCAAATATCACTTCTTTCATTCAACATGATTTAGTACATTACCAACAATTTCTTTCATAAATAAATCATCATATTTTGTGATTTAAACAAAACATCGCTATCTTGTTTAACAAAATGTTTATTGAATTTTTTTTTGATAATATCAAAAACATAAATTTTTCATAAAACTTTTTCACCTAATAAGGAAAGTAATACAATCAATTTTATAAAAATATTTTTTTTAAAAAAACTGATAAATAATTATGATTTTTATTCATTAAAGTAAATAATTCCAAACTTTGGCTAAATTAACTACTTGTTTAGCCAAAAGTGGAAATTTTAAATTAAAAATATTTTCTCATAAATTGCATATTCATTTAAAATATGCGATTCAATGATTTCACTACTTTATATATCTGCAACCAAGAACAATTTACCACTTTCTATGTTCAAACAAAGACCCGTAATTGTAAACACAATTCCCGAATATTTCCAAAATCTCCTCGTTACCTTTCACTTGATGCTTCAAGAGACGATCCATACCGCGTAAACGTTAACCCTTCCCACCAACCTCAATGAGATTTGAGGACTTGAACCTAACTACCACATTATGCAAGAACGCCAAACAACACGTTTGTCCGCAGCACTCGATCACATGCAAAACTCATTAGTACACATCGCACGCGAAGTTCAATACTCACGTATACACGTTCACAATATATCCAATGCAACCACATGGTACATGAAACTCAAATACTCTCAATATATCCAATGCTACACAAATTACGTAATACATGATAATAGTTTGCCTACAAATCACAATTTACTCGATTGATCACGTAATGCACGCAACATATTTATTTGCAATACACATGCTACTGGATTGAACACATGATACACGAAACTTAGTCGTTTGCAATATACGTGATACATAAGAATTGCTTCATTGATACACAATTCTAGATTGACCACACTATACATGAAACTCATTTGGTTACAAAGTACATCATACTAGGCTGTGCACATTGTACAATATACATGATGCTAAGTTGCCAACACCCTGCATGACATTCATTTCCTACTATACACAAAATACTATGTTGTTTACACTACACATCAGAATTTATTGACTTACAAAATACAAGACGCTAAATTATTTACGCTATATATGAGACCTATTTGATTACGAACTACGTGACATTAGATCATACATGAGACTTACGTGCTTACTATATACTCGAAACAAAATTTGCTTACAATTGTTGCAATGGATTGATTACATTATACACAAGACATGGTCATGCACTTTGTACACCAAAGTTGAAGACCAAAATACATTGAAACGACTCGGGGTTTGACGTATTCTTATTCAAACACGAGCAAACTAAGAAACTTTAAGTGTTACTACTTTACTACTCTTTAGTTGCGAACTGACCTGATTAGGGACATAGTTACTTGTTAGCGACTTTTATGTGTAAACAATAGACGTGATCATAGTGAAATTGTGCCCCCCCCTTACCCGCACACAACGAAACAATCTATACGGACCATACGATAATTCGAGTAATTACGGGTACATAGTGAATTTTGTCGTGTGTTGTGACCTAAAACTTATCATGATATGTAACAACGAAACTGATGTGATATGACAAGGGCATGGTGGATACGCCGATGGTACTTCCTATATATAAGTGTTCTGTCATATTATCAGAAGTAGCGTTGTTCGTGTCATGTGAAGTTTTGACCTAGACCAATGACTGTGAAATATTGACAATTCTTGAACATGTTAGACTACATCTTAAACAAAGCCTAATTATCAAGTTCCCATCAAATCCATTCCAAGTAATGCATCTCACCTTTAGTATTCAAAATACCATTCAACAGTTCATTGCAAAACTTAATTCATCGTCAACATTCATACCTGACCTCGAGTATCAAAATCCTAAATCTTGCCACCAGTTATACTCCTTGAACCAACCGTCATAACATGTTGAGAATCCAAACCCTCACCTCTTTTCGGTTCAGTAACCTCCACTAGTTAAATTTCGGGACGAAATTTCCTTAACAAGGGGAGACTGTAACGTTCACTATTTTCAGAGCATTGTATTCATTTTCGTTTTCAATAATAACACGTTTCGATTTTGTGCATATGTTCCGCAATGATATATTTATACACAATTCATTTTTTTATAAAATGAGTAAAAATAACCAAAATTTTTATAAATTTTATTTTTTTTTAAAACTATCTTGGAACCCGACTCAAAGTAACCACAAATCAAGAAAATTTAATCCAATTTTGACTTCTCAAGATCAAACAGCCCAAGAACTCAAAATTGACCCGTTTGACTTTCAAAAGTCAAACAGGGCCGAATTCGTGCAATTCAAGCCCGGGAACGAGTCCAATTGAGTCCCGTGGGTTTCCATATCATGCATAAACAACGAATTGATCCTATCCAGACCCAAAGTTCATACCAATCCGAATGTTGATACAATTGACTTTTTGGGAGTCAAACGAGATAAAATTTATCAAAATCATGAGGGTTTAAACCAAATTGAATTCCCAAAATTGAGCTCCAGTCGATCGCGAGTGTACCTGGACATGTATCAAGACCCATTCCAACTTCAATCCGTCGAATTATGCCTAACCACCATCGCGACTTTCTTGGTTCAATTTTAAAAATCAAATTGAGAGATTGAGATAATAACTATCAAATTTAATCATTCATACGCATCCTCATAATCACATACGAACTCCCTGGAACTCCATTCGCACCTCATTGCACGTCTGGAGCCCGATCGATCCTCAAGAACAGCCGAACCAAAGTCGTACTCGTCCGCGCTCGTTACACAATCAAAACACGTAAGTAATAGATCGTTCGATTCGTAATCCCATACCGTTCGAAATCCCTCTGCCAATTCGTAATGGCAGAGGGTATCAAACCCAATTGAAACTAGGGTTCATGCGTTTTAAACGTTAATCTGATTTGGGGATTTGATGAATCATGCTTTTTGTTCTCGTATTTAAATTTGTGGAATCCTTAATACTCAGCGAAACCATCTGGTCTGACTGGTTAGGCCACTGCACCATCAGACCAGATGGCCCGTGTTCGAAACCCGCAAGCCACAAACGTGGTTGGTCCTTTTTGCGCGTGTCCCAGTAGTTGGTCCGGTCCCCTACCGCGAACACGTTATGGGAAATTCAATCCAGATACCGGACAAGAAACACCCACTGGTCCGGCGGAAAACAACAAATCCCAGCACAGGAACCACCCGGGTTCGAGCCGGGTGGCCCTGTTTAATTTTTTTGAGCCACTTTTACAACTCGGAATTTTATAAAAAAATTATTTTTATAAACCTTGAAACATTTAGAACAGAATGTAACCGGAATCACCAATTTTCGATATAAACTCAATTTATTTCGAATTTCTTTGTTTAAAATTGTATATTTATTTATTTTAAAAACAAAGTTTAAATTTTTATTTATTTATTTAAAGTAAATAAATTTCCAAATAAAAATAGTGACTTTATAAAATATCTCCCATTTTTGAAACCCAACGTTATAAAGTTGATAACTTTATAAACAAAAACTCATTTTTATAATAAAATATAGTTAAATGTATATTTTTTATACATAAACATTATTTTACATTTTTATAAATAAATAAATGACGTAAAAAAATTATTTATTTAATTTATATTTAAATATAATTTCCACACTATTTTCTAACTAAATAAATAATTAATAATTAATTAATTTATTTAGTTATTTCCAAATCGACGTAAATTCCATAATTCCTTTTTAACTAGTTATTTTAAATCTTTTGATTAATACCACACCCGTTTTAATTACAAATCCACAAACACAACTCGTCGTACACACGTCCAATTCCATCCTACACTTAGACCAATTCTATTTTATACGATAGTGATTGGAAATCCATATGCTTTGCACACTAGGTTAACGTGGTGAATTGCAAGGATCAATCTTATTATTCATTTTCGTGTGCTAGCTATACATTGAATCAAGTGAGTATTACATAGCCCATCTTTATATTTTTACGCTTTTTGGGGTGAAACATGAACCATATTACACAATTGTTTTTACATTTTTACAAACCATACAAACACAAATCCGCTTTACATTCATGTGTGCAATTTGAGCTTTATGTTTGAGTGCTAGGTGTGTTAACTGTTTGTGTGCAATTTATGTGCAATCATTAACTATACAAGCCGACGGTTAACAATGATAGATCTATTGAGTCTGACAAACCCACCCAGATTGGGGTGATTGTTACCGACAACACAATTTGCATGCTAGTTACAAAGGTTTGATTGTACTTTAGTTACACAATAGTTGCTCCCCATAAATGCCTTATTTATCATGATTTGTAAAGGATTTGTTATTCAATTCATATACTATCTATGTACAAACCTGTGTATGCTCACCAACTTTTTAGTTGACCTTATTTTGTTCATGTTTCAGGTACTAACGTGTGAGTGTGATCAAGAAATTGCTACATTTAAGTTTGGACCTAGTTAATTTTAAATAAGGATTTTTATATGTTTTAATTTATGTACTCGTTTGAATTATGGTTGTGTTTGTTTGAAATGAAAGCTGATGTTTAATATATTGCAATCTAGTCGACCTTGTGCTCATGAACAGTCTACATGTCCCGCCCCGACGTTTCCGCCGTCGGTTGGGGTGTGACAGTAACCTAAGAGATGAGGGGAGAATGAAGTACTTATATCAAAAGCTTAGACAAAATTGAAGATATTCATGTAATTTAGACAAAATTTCGGGTGTGATATTTATAAGTTTGTATAAAGATTGTTTAATTACTTATAACGGGCATTCAAATTTCATACTACCAAAGTCTTTTATATTAACTTTTAAGAGTTTAAGGGGGTAAATTTGTCTTTTATGAAGTATGTAATTAAATACAAAAAAAGTAACTGGAATCTAATTATGTTTTTTTTAACGGCAAACTATAACTAGTCCTAAAATCTACACCACTTGTCTCCAATGAGACTTAAACCCTCACCACTTATGAGAGACACACCAATGTAATATCTTGATACCATTGGACTACAAGCCATTTTGTTGAAATCTAATTATGTAAACAATCTGTAGAACCAAAGACTGATGGCTTCTAAATTATTCTAAGTACAAATGCTGCTGATAGGCTTATCAGCAACATTCAACACATGTTGCTGCTGATAGGCTTATCAGCAGCATTCAACATATGTTGCTGCTGATAGGCCTATCAGCAGCATTCAACACATGTTGCTGCTGATAGGCCTACAAGCAGCATTCAACACTTGTTGCTACTGATAAGTTTATCAGCAGCATCATTCTCATTCTTGCTGCTGATAGCTATGTTCCTTGAAGACAAATCGTTGCAGCTAACTATCCACACCAAGCATCACTGAAAACTTTCTGCAAAAGCAACTGACACACTCAAAGCAGAAGGAACCTCAATGGTGCAACCAATGACGGACGGCAATGCTCTTATCCAGACATGCAAGCAATGATGCATAAAGAAGACGCTTCAATAAAGTCAGATAATTTAGCTTTAACGTGTAAAATTAGCTTTTGTATAAAAGATCAACGGTCTGTGTTCGATCTAATCCTTAGAGTCAAGGGTCTGTCTTGATTCTAAGTTAGTATAAACACTGTGTAAACACTTCATTGTAAGTGTGCTTCTTCACAGATTTTTCATTTGTAATCGTTTATTCACTAAGCTTAATACAACAGTGATCTTACTAGTATTCTTTATGTCTGTTCGATTACATTTGTGTAGTTGTTATTGTTTCCGCCAATTTCAACTAAGAATACAACCATCTTGTAATTTCACAATCCTACAAGTGGTATCAGAACTTTGGCTCAGATTAAACAAACTAACACTTGTTTAATCACTTCTGGTTCTATTCTAAACTCTTTTGTTTTATCAAGTCACCCAAAACCACGAAACAAAAATGGCACAAAGCAATGGTTTTGAAGACATCGGAAGCATCAACCGACCACCAAGATTGGTGTCGGGAGAAGACTACGACATGTGAAAAAATCGCATGGAAAGTTTTTTCTGCTATCAGGAGTACGGAATGTGGAAATCCATCACGGATGGACCCTACATTCCCATGGTGGCATCTGCTGACTCTGGAGGACCATCAGTTCCAAAGGATCCCTCCAAGTACTCGGATGAAGATATAAAAAAGATGGAGGTGGACTTCAAGGCACTAGGAGCTATCCAAATGTGCCTTCCAAATGAAGTTTTTCATAACTTCAGAAGTCACAAAACCGCCAAAGAGCTCTGGGAGGCTCTTGAGAAGATGTTTGCTGGCTCAGAAGAAGTCAAAGAAAATAGAAGGGACATCCTGAAGCAGCAGTACGAAAACTTCGTATGGAAGGAAGATGAGTCCCTAACTGTTTTATATAATAGATTTACTTATCTTGTAGGTGAGCTGCAATGCTCAAAGGTGAAACTGGAGAATGAGGATATTCTCAAAAAGTTCATCAGGTCTTTACCTAGCTGCTGGACACTCTACACAGTGTCCATTAGAAGAACTGAGAATCTGAAGACTCTCCAAATGACTGAGCTCTTCGGTATGCTGAAGACTTATGAGCTAGAGATGATTCAAGCAAAAGAAGGAAGCTCAAGCTACCAAACAGCTTCAACATCCACCACCACCTCTTCTACTTTTCACTCTGAGCACTCAGGCCCCAGTACCAGCAACTACTATCCTCCCATAGTCACACATCCTCAAACTCTCACCTCTAAAACAAACATATCACCATTTCTTCTTGAAGCTCCTTCTCAAGCCTCAACCACTGCTGCTTTTGTTTCTGAAAACTCAAGCAACATGTAATTTATAAAGGAGGATCTTGAGTGTTTCCATCCAGATGATCTAGAAGAAATGGATATACAGCACTCGTATGCCATGCTCTCCATAAGAGTAAAAAGGTTCTACTCTAGAATTGGAAGACCCATTCCAAGCAACAGCTCAAACACCAGAGTTGGTTTGGATAAAAGCAAATTGAAATGTTACAACTGTAACCAACTGGGTCATTTTGCTAGAGAATGCAAGGCACCTAGGACAAACCCAACAGCTCACCAAGCCCAACCAAGACATCAACAGCAACAAGCTACTCCTCCAGCTCAAACTGTAGCTTGTGCAGCTGTTGGAACATCTGACTTTGACTGGAGCTTCCAGTATGAAGATCTGCCTACTAACAACCAAGCTCTTATAGCAGACACAACTGAGATACCGCCTATAGTATATGAACATCTATGTTCCCAAGCCTGTATTGATAAGGTCTTAGGCTACAGAAAGCATAATCAAAACCTAATAGATCAAAATGAAGAGTTTCATCAAATGAAATCTGAATTTAAAAAGGTCGAAGACAGTTACAAAGAAAAAATTAACTGCCTAAAGAAAGAGATTTCATCGTTAAAACATGAACAAACCAATCTTGAAACTCAGATTGATGATCTTCTTGTCAAATTAAAAGCTACCAGAGCAGAATTAGCAGAGCAGAAAGTTCACATTGACAAATATGAATTTGCATCCAAAAAGCTGCAAAGACTTTTGGATGCTCAAATTCATGATAAGGTAAAAACTGGTGTGGGGTATCATGCTGAACAATATCAAGTCGTTGCACCTCCTGCTGACTACGTGACCATTCATGAACCAAGCTTCAATCTGGCAAATCTTGATATGGCCAACAGAAATCTTGATCCTTCTAAGGATGAACCATTGGTACAAGAATGCACTACCTCATCAGAGTCTGATTCAACTTACTCAGACTCCACTAAAACAAGTGAAGCTTCATCTCCTCCTGCCCCTCAAGTCACTCTGACTAAAGATAAAGTCCATTCAGCACAAGTACCAGCCATTTCAGTACCAGTTCCTACACCATTCAAACAAATCAAAATTAGCTATCCTCCAGAAGGTAGGAAGCTAAATACTGAAAAGGGCCAGTCCTCATCAGGAAGGTGTTTGACATATGTCATGCGCCTGGAGAAAGGGTTCCATATGTTCAAAAAACATTGGAAGAAGCTACTTTTGAGCACAACAAAGCTCACCCTTGGAATTTCAAAGACCTTTTCAAAAGAAAGGATTATGTGCATCTTTCAAGGGATAAACTGGCAAAATCATGTTTTGTCTGTGGGAAATATAACCACACTGCCAGCACCTGCTTCTACTACCTTCAGCAACAAAGAAATCTCAAGCAACATGCCTTTGAGAAGACAAAGAAGAACAAACAGGTAAGAAGTTTTGAAGCTAAGACAACTCAATTCAGAAAATCTCTTTCTCCACCAAGGGAACAGTTGTCAAAACCTCAACAATCTTGCATCATCTGTGGAAAATCAGACCACCTTGCTGCAAATTGTAAGTCTAATCCTTTCAATCAGATTCTTCTTCCAACCCCAGTTATACAAAATCCTATCACCAAGGTGAAGAAGGATAAGCATACAGCTGTTTCTAAGCCATCAGCAGCCAAAATAACTGCTGCTGATCGAGTACAGCCCAAGCAACCAAAAGGAAAGCCTTCAGCTTCAACAAAGTCTGCAGCTGCTCAAGTAAAACCATCAGTAGCAACAAAATCTGCTGCTGATAAGCCAAAATCCTCAGATACAACGTCTGCTGTTGAAAAGACAAAGAGAGCCAGAAAACCACCAACTCAACAATGGAAGGTAAAGAAACCACCAAGCATCATCATCGGTTCAGTTGAGTGCGTCTATCCTTTGTTGTAAATATGTCTGTCTTATGTTGTAAATAAAAGTCATAAGTAAGCTGCATCCTTTTTGGCTGCTGAGAGGCCTGATCCTCTGCAGCAAAGGATTTGCCACTGACTGCCTTAAGTTATAAGCAGGAACAAAGTTCCTGCGGATAGCTTTAAGGCCATCAGCAGCAACATCCCTGCTGCAGATCATTGCTTCTATCAGCAGCAATTACGTTTGCTGCTGACAGACTTAACCTTCCGCAGCAACCAAAGTTGCAGTGGACAGGCTTATTCATCCACAGCAACCAAGTTTGCTGCTGATGGGTAAACTTAAGTTCAAATTAACTTTTACCCGCTGTAAAAGAAATTAACGTCAGTCTTTACCATGACTGTCTCGGTGTATTACAGTTGTAACAATGAAAAGTAAATAAGGTTGTACTGTACAAGTCATTTTGCTTTTTCTCTCATCTGCCGCTATAAGAACAAATCAAATTTTCTTTACCACCTCTTCACATTCAATTCAACCCTAACCAACTATCACTTTCACCCTAAGTCCCCACCACATTCAAAGCTCTCCATATTCTCCATACTCTCAAGTCTACACCATACTCAAACCATATTCAAATCATCCCTCCAGAATCAAACGGCTATGGCAGATATCGACAACCCAGATGACAAGTTTTCCACATACCATAACCTAACAACATACCTTACTAAAGGAAAGAAATCCGATGGTTTTGACGATATGATCGATTTCTTATGTCGATCAAAGATCTAATTTGCCCTCACCACCAACCCTACCATCTATATCCCTCATATGGAGGATTTCTGGAGAACCGTCGTCTACTCAATCGAACAGGGGATTCCCCAAATCAAAGCCAAAGTAGACGGCAAGAATATCACCATCTTGGAAGCTACACTCAGAAAACATCTTAAGCTTCAAGATGAGGGAGCAGCCATCTCATACTCGAAGGACGAATACATGAGGACCTTTGTTTCCATTGGATACACTGGAAATCAAACCGAGTATACGATAGAGAAGGCGCTAATGGGCCCTCCATGGAAGTATCTCTGCCACACTCTTCTCCAATGCATATCTCAAAAGAGGAGTGGTTGGCATCAGGTGAGCTCTGCACTGGCCTCCGCCTTCCATGGTATGGTCACTAAACAAGGCTTCAACTTTGCACATCTCATTTTTTAGGGTTTGCGATATAACCTTCAAGAGGGTGCAAAGCAGTAATTTTTCATGTACCCAAGATTCTTGCAGGAAGTTTTCAATCAAGAACTAAAAGAACTTTCAAAACCTGCAAGAATCTACATCATGTTGGGTCATAAAAATAACATTTTTCAAAGCATGAGGACTATTTCCAAAAAGTTCTCAGGGGTCAACGTTCCATTGTTATCCACAATGCTGAACGTACAAAGTACCCCGGGTGACAGTTCAGCAATCCCAGCTGATACTGATCCCACACCCTCCACCTCAAATCCTGAACAACAGTCTGCATCCACCATTCGAACCCCTGTGCATACTACTGAGGATGTACAAGCACAAAAATTACTTACACCTCTTTTGGATGTTATTGTTCAACCGGAACATAGGGCCCCGGTTGCAACAACATATACTAGAAAAAGGGGCAAGAGAACTCCTTCTTCTCGTGCCTCCAAGGCCCAAACCCAACCTAACAGCCCTCACTCAGAATCACAACATTCTGGTGAGAATATCATAAGGGAAAGCCACATCATTAGGGAGACTCCTTCGGATGCCTCTCTGTTAGGATCAGGATCACTTCCCGGATCCGTAGAATAGCCCCCTGAGCCCTTCCTTTCTCTTCTGAACTTAAGTGTTGAGGAACCTGATCAAGATGATGTACCTTCTCCAATTACCACTATCTCGGAGGTACTGATTGATCTTGCTTCCAACACACCCAACCCAAGTTCATCTACCCTGAAGGTCCACTCTAGGAGTTATGAAAGAGTGGATGTGGAAGAGGCTGTCACTACTGCTGGTCCCTCAAATGACTAGGAGGACAGTGACAACATTGTTAAGACCTCAACCACGGCAACTCACAGTGAGGATGTTTCCTTGGAAACTCCCTTCACTGAGAGGAATCCCAGGTGCCAAGAAACCATGGGTGATGGGGATGAAGAGGCAAGGCCTAAGGCCCCATCTGGGTCCAAGGATTCCACAACTGTGGATGAGGACAGACTGAAACTTCATAACTTGGAATTGACGGCCAGGGTGGCTATGCTAGAGGCTGAAGTGTCCAAACTGAGACACCAAGTCTCTATGCATGAAGCCCATCAATGCCCAACTTCTACCACTCCCTTTCTTGTATCAGTAGGCACCCAAACTGATGCTTACTTGTCTACTGATGCAACCAAAAAGGGGGAGATGGTCTCAATGGAGGAAGACACAAACAGTCTTGACGACTGGATTCAAGAGCAGGTTGTAATTCAAAGCTCACTATTCAAGCCGGCTTTTGTATAAATTCATGACTTGCCAGTCTCAGATAACGAAGAAGAAGTGACATCTGAAGACTGGAAGTTGGTCGTCAGGGCTGTTGATGAAATGCTGAATGATGCTGAAGACACAGAACAAACAAATACATCATTCAGCATCCTTCCTGAAGCAGCAGCCCCATAAGTCAATCCATTACCCCCCAACTGTTTCAAACTACACAGAAGCTAGAATTTGACTCCATTCTAGCTTGGGGGTATGATAGATCAGCTGAGAGATTTTGGATTGGATGGGAGTTTAGTGGAGTAGAAGAGCTAAACTGGAACTCTCTCAATGCCCTCCAAGTCCTACAACTATATTTAACTGACTGCATTAACACTTCATCAGATCTCTCAGCAGAACTTGCCATTGGCAGGTTCCATGACTTGATGGAGGATAATCTACCCCACTTCGACAGACTAATACAAACAGCAAAACGGGTAACTTATCCTGAATCTTCGGCGGCAGCAGAAAGAAGACTGACTCCTAGAAGACTTGACATTATAAGGAGCAGTCTTCTCACTAAAGAAGAAATTTGCTGCTTAAGAAGATTTCTGTACTCCTTCATTGTCAAAGACTTAGATGTGCTGGGATGGACAAGCACTAAGTCTCTTGACCACACCTTCTTACTAAGCAACGGCTCCTCTCTCACCATCAACACCAGGAACATCTTGTCACTTCCTACAGACTTTCTCTACAAGATCTTTCAACTCAGGGCAAATATATGCAATGTCAACTCACTTGAAAGCCAGGAAATGATAGCTACTGTCAGAGCCAAACTTGAACAAGTAGGAAGAATTACTGAGGAAGTATATGTGTCAAACTCTGACACTGATACTGACTCAGCTTCCCCTCAAGTAGACATCTGTGCTGCAGCATATGAGTCAAGATCAACTATCAAAGAAATGCTGAAAGAAGTCACAATTCCTGAGTGCAAATCGGATGAAACCAATAACCTTCCCTTATCCACCTCTCAATGTGCCAATGAAGCTGAGGCTGAGATCCCAATAGCAGCACCATCATCTGCTGTTATGGTCAGTGAAGCCGAAGCAGAGGCATCCAATATAAACAAGGGAAAGGGAATTATGACAGATGAAGATGAAGAGAGATTGCAAATAGAGAAAAGAGAGATAGAAGAGAAGAATAAGAGGAGATGGCTGACATTAAAAAGGCTCAAGAAAGAAAAGCAGCCATTCTCCTCAGAGAACAAACCATCCAGCTGTATGCTAGGCAGCTGGATGAACTAAAAAGAAAGATTCCTACAGTTGACCAGATTGAAGAAGATGCAGCTCTTGCTCTTCAACTGCAGGAACAATTTAACAAAGAAGAAGAAGAATTGGAGAAGAAGAAGAAGAAGAAAGAAGAAGCTAAGTTCAGAATAACCGATTCTGAACTAGCCAAAGAAATGAGGGAGGAGTGGGTAAAGGCTCTGGTTTCTCAAGGTGAGGATGCAGACTACCTTGAGAAACTATCAAATAAAGAAGTCTACAGAGCCTTCATGGGTCAGCAATGTCAATTGGCAAAGAAGAAACAGGCTGAAGAAGAAGAAAAAGCCAAACAAAAGTCCAAGAAGACCATTGCCTTTAATAAACGGACCCATGAAGAAAGGAAGGTCATGATTGACTTCCTTAAGGCTAGAGGAGAGAGTGGACAGAGGCTAGGTCCCATGAACTTCATGAACCTGCAAGCCCTCTACTTCAAAGTCAAGAAGGATGAGGAAGAAATATTGGGGAAGAAGGGATCCAAGAAGAGGGTACCTATTCAGGAAGAAAAAGAAACAACAGCAAAGAAACCCAAGCCTTCTCCCTCACCTACCTCTTCCTCAGTCCAACAACCTTCCACTCTCCACCCCAAACCCTCCACTCCTCCTCCCACAAAGTCCAAACCATCCCACCTAGCTCCCACTCATCAACAGCCTCCCTTAAAGAAATCCAAACCCACACCTAAACCAGAAGACTCAAGATACATAGTTGACTGGGTCTATAATCCACAGGATCAAAGGTTTGAGATCTTCAGGGGGAGAACTGAAAGAAGAAGATCTATCTACAGATCTGTTGATGAAGTTCTGCAATTGCCAGATTCAGATCTTGACAGAATTTTGGAGCTGGGTGAAGCTCATAAGCCTGCAAATGAGGGTGGGAAACTTCTTGTGCTAGCCATCAAACACTACTTCAACCCTAGCAAAGATGTGATCATGGACATCAAACCACTCAAGTCCCACTCTCCATTTGTAAGTTGGTCCTATAATACTGATTTGGATGAGTTCACTTTAACTGATGTAAGGAAGCAGAAGATGATATGTTCAAGCAAAACAATCTACAAAATGCCACATAAAGACATCAAGACTCTGTCTGCACTTCCACTGAACAATCCCAGCAAGGATCCAAGAGGCTATGAAGTTGAAAGGGTAGTCTGCCACATGCAAAAGCTTCAGCAGCAAAGTGATTAGAAAAATTTTGGTCGCATCAGTCTAGGGGGAGTTTGTAGAACCAAAGACTGATGGCTTCTAAATTATTCTAAGTACAAATGCTGCTGATAGGCTTATCAGCAGCATTCAACACATGTTGCTGCTGATAGGCTTATCAGCAGCATTCAACACATGTTGCTGCTGATAGGCCTACAAGCAGCATTCAGCACTTGTTGCTACTGATAGGCTTATCAGCAGCATCATTCTCATTCTTGCTGCTGATAGCTATGTTCCTTGAAGACAAATCGTTGCAGCTGACTATCCACACCAAGCGTCACTGACAACTTTCTGCAAAAGCAACTGACACACTCAAAGCAGAAGGAACCTCAATGGTGCAACCAATGACGGAAGGCAATGCTCTTCTCCCCAGACATGCAAACAATGATGCATAAAGAAGACGCTTCAATAAAGTCAGATAATTTAGCTTTAACGTGTAAAATTAGCTTTTGTATAAAAGATCAACGGTCTGTGTTCGATCTGATCCTTAGAGTCAATGGTCTGTCTTGATTCTAAGTTAGTATAAATACTGTGTAAACACTTCATTGTAAGTGTGCTTCTTCACAGAGTTTTCATTTGTAATCGTTTATTCACTAAGCTTAATACAACAGTGATCTTACTAGTATTCTTTCTGTCTGTTCGATTACATTTGTGTAGTTGTTATTGTTTCCGCCAATTTCAACTAAGAATACAACCATCTTGTAATTTCACGATCCTACACAATCAATTTCCTGTTTAACTAAATTCACAAAATCGTTTTTATTTTATATGATTTCATATTTTTTACTTTATTTTATAAACTTTTATTAAACCTTTAATTCTATATGATAATTCACCAATTAGTTGTTCAAATTTTTTTACTAGTATCTATGTTAGTTTGTTGTGTTCCCCGTCGCATCGCCTTGACACCTCTCTAGTCACTTACAACGGGCATTCAAATTTCTTACGCCTAAAGTTCAAAATACAAATACAAATTCTACTAAAAACGAATCCCCATGGTTCGACCCAAAATAGGGGGAATTCGAGTTTTGAAGGTTGGTAACTATTAAATAGAAAGAAAAAAGGCTACTTATATGATGATGGGGATCAAAAGACCGAGTCCAAAAGTACTAGTAGAATAAATGAGGGGTCAAAATCTTGACTTACAAAGTACTCCCATCTAGCAGATCTATCATCTATGCAACTTGTTGCAACATGTGTTTATCGATCAATTCAGTCTATGACCATTTAATAGGACATTAATGTTGGCCGCAACTACCCACTTTAATGAATAATTTCACCAAGATAAAAAAAATAATAAAGACGATTGTGCTCAAACATATATTGCACATGTTCAGTTAAAGATTCATAATATGCGAGAAAGTAAGAGAACAACGAATTTAATTTCAATCAAATGTCATCATCGTACTATTGTTTCAAATGATAAACAATGTTTATTAAAACTAGAAAATAACAACATACCGAGTCATCGTCAAATAGTCAAATAACATCTAAACCAAAAACTACCTACATAAAAACATCAGCTATAGGGACTGTGTGCTTTTACCCTCCTCCCACTCCCACAAAACCCTGACTCCTTCACGGCTCGTCCGTCCACACGGACAAATCACCCCTCTCTTTACGTTGGTTGCGTCTCTCTTCCATCTCACCTCTCTCCTTTGCATAATCGTTCGTGAATGCTAAAACCTCTTAAGCTTGAAAACACAATCAATTTCGACTTCAATTAAAACAAATCTAACCAAGAAAACTATCTCCAGTCCACTAAACTAAAGGTGTACAAAAAAACCGGTTTGGGCCCGTCAAACCGGTTTTAAACCCGCCCCGAGTGTAGGATGAAACCGGTTTGAGTCAAACCGGTCTGGAACACAGACCAACCCGTAGGTTTAGCATAGGTTTGTAAATTTTGTTTGGACGCCGACTTGGAACCCAACCCGAGTCGGTTCGTATAGTGAAACAGGTTTCTAACGTTAATATAGCCGTTAATATGATTGTTGGAGCCTTTTGACCCTTATTTGTAAGTGAAACCATTTTATTTTTTGTAATGCATTTCAATTTATGTTTTTATAAATTTTAAATTATTTAATAAAAATTAAAAGTTTATTTTGTTTTATTTGTATTTTATTAATTAAATTGAAAAATATAAAAAATAATAAAAAAAAAGTAAAAAAAAAACCCGGTTTGGCCTCAACCCGGTTCCGCCCCGACCCAAACCGCATTTCATATGTTCGACTCCTTCCACTCCTCAAACCGGTTTGGGTCTCAACCCGATATTGACCAAATTTGACCAAACCGACTCGGTTGCAACATAAACCAGTTTGGCAAAAAAACCAGTTTGGCAAAAAAAACCAATTTGTACACCTCTACACTGAACAAAACGAACGATCAAAGACCAATCAAGACAGCCAAAAACCCAAACCAAAGACAGAAAGGAACTAAATGAATCTTTTCCAATTGGGCTGGCTTTTTTATATCAATTTTCATATATATATATAACCCCGTAGATAAACTGTATTTCACAAAGGCCCAATTCATAATACTTATCGGCCCATTATCTCTGTTATTCCCCCTTTCGCCATCCTCGATCGAATCGGAATAGTCATGGGATACGTACTCAGGGTGAGGTTCGCTTCGTTCTTCGCCGGCGCTGCGGTGGCGTCGGCCGGCGGAATGTATTTCCTTCACAAGGATTACAAGATTGCTCATCAATCGATGTCTCAACAGGTATCATCTTCGCTATTTCCGTTCTACAATCAATTTGATTACTATCTGTTTTGGCTCCCCGTTTGCATTGTCGTTTTCGCTTAAATTTCACAGAATAATTCACCGTATTATAACCTAATTGTTGATTGTTCGTGCTATCATCATATGATTGCGTATAAAAAGTTCAATTTCAAAACCCTAGGTAATTGATTAGCGAAAGTTTAATTTAAGACGAGGCATTGATTGTCAGTATATTGTAAAGATTAGGGAGAAATGTTTGATATTATTAAAGCCGGTGAATTGTATCTTGCATAATGCCTTAGATTATGTCTTTAAAAAGCATGGGGATAACATTGTATTAGAGAAAAATGAATGTGATTATTATGTACCAAATGATTATCAGAGACACCAAATTGTACAGATCAAGTTCTAATCTCTAATTAATGGATGGATCTATCTAATTTAGTGAAGGATGCTATTTTTAATATAGTAAAGAATGATCTTGTTGCTCTCTTGCTCATCTTTAGCCTTATGGAATAGCATCAGTAAATAATATAGATGATCTGTCTTGAATGTTAGGAATCAGAGTCGGTAACACAGCGGAAAACCACACACACACGCACACACGATAACAGAAAAAGTAGAGACACGAGAATTATAGTGGTTCAGTCAAGATTGACCTACGTCCACTTTGCAACTAGGGTTTATTCTTTATTAGGTGCTCAAGAATACAATTACATCATAGGTTCTATTTATAATACTAGGATTAGGTTTAATGACTTAATTAAACAAGAAACTAATAACCGGGCTCAAGCCCATTAGGGCTGGCTCCCTCCTTACTCCTGCTCAAGCCTTGACAACCCAACAATCTCCCACTTGAAGGCCTTGCGAATACTCCAGCCCGCCATCAAGCACACAATAACCCAGATTCAGTAACTCAAGTATCCTCCATATCCAAAGTCTCCCGAGCCTTCAGTCCCCATAAACAAGCTCAGACTTCATCAGATCCGCCCTATTCCCGGCAGACGGCTTTTCATACGTATTCGACAGAGCCGTCATCATACCACATGCCGTGATTTCTTTCATGATGTTAAATGCCACGCTCCTCGTCAAAGCCAATATGATCTTCCCTCTTGCCTTCTTGTCCTTTGAGTTCCAAACCACTTCATCAGCTTTACTCATTCCATTCGGTTTTTCTGCCAATACCATCTCCAAATCATGTTCACCAAGTAACGCCTCTATTTGCATCTTCCACCATGCAAAACCAGTCCCGTTAAACTTGTCGATTCAAACCCTCCCGTCTTCAGCCAATGCAAACGAGAAACAGAAAAAACCAAAACAAAAAAAACAACCCGAAGCCAAGCAACCTCCAAAGAAAACCCTAAAACCCCGAAACACCCGAACCGGTGCTTCACCTGCAAAACCCGAGTGAAATCAGCAACTTCAAGAGATCCAAAGCAGGAACCCTAATCGCAAATCACCCCCAAATCAGTCCCGAACAGCCCCTAAACTGGTCCGAATCAGCCCTTTTGCCCCTCCCTTGTTTTCGGCGGCCCTAGGGTTTAACCAACCCTAATCGCAGAAACAATCAGCAGCAGTCAGCAATCGAACCAGCCCTTGCGGCTTTTCGAAACAGAAAAAAAATTGGACATCCACCAGAACCAATCAGCCCTTCTCGAACAGCCTCTCCTACCTTTCCTCGCGATCGAAACAGTGCAGAAACCGTGTGTAACAATGAGCCAAAGCTCTGATACCAGTTGTTAGGAATCAGAGTCGGTAACGCAGCGGAAAACCACACACACACGCACACACGATAACAGAAAAAGTAGAGACACGAGAATTATAGTGGTTCAGTCAAGATTGACCTACGTCCACTTTGCAACTAGGGTTTATTCTTCATTAGGTGCTCAAGAATACAATTACATCATAGGTTCTATTTATAATACTAGGATTAGGGTTAATGACTTAATTAACAAGAAACTAATAACCGGGCTCAAGCCCATTAGGGTCGGCTCCCTCCTTATTCCTGCGCAAGCCTTCACAACCCAACATTGAACTAGGGCCTTTTCCGAAGTTTAGGGTGTTCATAAACTGTTGAAACCGCCTAAACTGCCCAGATCGAAGCAAATCAGCTGGTTCAGCCGATTTGAGATCTATACAGTTCGGTCCATGGTTTAAGGTTTGAAAAACCTGGTTTAATGGTTCAGTTAACGGTTTGGATCTTGGAACCTGCTTTTTAACCTTTATTATATATATACACATTTTGGAATATGCAGTTATTGGTATGATTATGTATGATATTCGCAAAACATCTTATCATTTTTAAAAGTTTAATACAAACTAACGATTTTGTAAAAAAAATAAAAAACCCATTAAAACCTCCAAACCGATGCTTCTTGACGGTTTAGCCTGTTATGTTGGTGTTTTCGAACCTGTAGTTAGTGGTTCGGCCCAGAATTGTCGTCAAAACTGGCTGAACCGGACTGTTAACACCCCTAGATAGAACATGTAGAAATAAATAAAACCTTAGAGGAAGTAGAATAACAAATATCATTATTTTTCTTCGAAATTTGGCCATGTAGCTCCATTATTGTGATGTTTGTGTCTTCTTCCCTACGAATTGTTAAGTTGTGAACTTCTATAGTTCTATTGGTATTCTAAGCAACTCCCCGTGAACTTTTAAGTGTATTGCTGAGTGACAATGTAATCCTTGTGAAGAAACTTCTATACATTATACAAGTAGTTTTATAGATGTGCACAAATTTTGTGTTTCTGTGACGGGGTCTGAAGTTCTAAATAGTAAACAATATTATGGCTGAAGTAGTTCATTTGCAAAGCAAGATCATGCTGTTGTTGTGAGCAGGTTAAATTTAGTATTTGTTCATACTATATAACATTAGGTGACTTCCTAAACACTTTCATGTACTATTTATTAAGTTCCTTGTCATGGGTGGATTGTTACATTTGTATGTGAGTCAACTACTTAGTCCTGACAGTAGTTGTTTGGTTTGGGTTAAGTCCTAAACTATGTGGCATTATACTTTAGAAGTTTAGGTAGATCTTTTCTTGCCATTTGTGACATTCCTGTTTTCCAACATTTATATAGAATTATAGATGTATCCCTGAGATATATAAATTATGTCGTGTTCTATAACGCTAAAGTATATAATAAAATTTTCAAAAAGATGTATGACTCAAGTACTCAACACAAATTTGGTCGTCCATGATGGAGCCGATAAATGTCCATGGTGCATGAGGTATACGTTAGGGAAAAATGTTAATTAACCAAATAATGAATCAAACTAGGTTGAAAAAAGAAGACAAAACCCATATCCCTTGAAACCTACATTTTTGTCATCTCCCTTCTGTCATTGCAGCCCTTTGTTCAGCTCTTCTGCATTCTATTTATGTATCTTACACAACCATATCTAAGAATATCATTCATTGAGCAAAGAGTTTGGCATTAAAGAACCAAACTTCTTTTTTCTTATTTTTAAACAACCTTTGTCTGGGTTTTTAGTAGTTATTCACTGCACAATATTCATTTATTCTTGAAACTAAATATCAGCCAAAGCCTCATATCACTTCTGGATTCAGGGATATATTTCAGGAGAATCACAAGAAGAAAAGCTTGATTCAGATCGATTTCCTGTTGTTTTGAGTTTAAAAAAAATACCAGATAAACTTCTTTTAAAGAAAATGAAGATGAAAGATGGTATGGTTGTAAAGATGTTTTGTAGTTTTTGTTGTCACGAAAACTTTACCCGCATTCTAGTTGATATCTTTTGTAGGAAGTAGTGGAGTGAGAATGGTAGAAAAGGGGCGGTAATGCGGTATTAAAGAGTTCTGAAGCAAAGGATTTAGTTTTTCAGTTCTAATTGATACTAAAATTTTTCTCTGTTTTCAATTTATTTTATTTTTTATCTGTTAGTTGACGTTTTTGCCATTGTTTAATCGTCACGAGTCATACACATGCCGGATTTCATGGACCACATAAATAGATTATTGTTAATTTGGATCTTTGGACCAAGATGTTCAAATTTGAAAGTCAAGTGATGAAACCTGTTCTTTGATATGTGTTTTGGATTATTTCTGTGTCAAATGCTAGGTTCACCCAGCGTTCTATATACATGGTGGTTGGTCAAATTATATTTCCTTATATTATCTTTGTTAGTTATCCTTTAAATTATAGGGAAAATTGCAAGATAGGGTAACATACTATTCCCCAATTTTCAATTAGGGTAACATTATTATTTTTTCAAACCAATGGAACTTACTATGCTGAATTGTTGATTAAAGTCTGACTAACTTTTAATTGTTCATTTAATATTCTTTTTGGAATTATTCTTAGTTATGATCTTAAGTTAATGTTCTTGATATATTCAAGCACATCTTTAAGTGTTCTTTATGTTCTTGAACCGCCACCCACCATCTGTCATCCACCATCACTAAACTTTTTTTGAACCACAATTTTTTACTCCTAAATACCACCTGAAACTGACTTGCAGGATTTGAACCCACACCACTTTTGTGTGGGCAGTCACCAATGCCACTAGGCCACAAGGCCAACATCACTAAACCACCACCCCACCAAGAGCACACACCCTGACACACACACACAAACAAACAATCAAAAAAGTACCACAAACCCAGAAACTACAGCTGCTATTAATCTTGATGGCTTGATGCCAATTCACACACAATGGTTTTGAATTCTAACAAGTTGTCATCCTTGGTGGTATAGATGAATAGTCTTTATAAATCTCTGGATGCGCGGGTATCTTCTTTGGAAAATTTGAAAGAAGTTGAATCAATGAAGCCGGTCGAAGATGCAGAATAAGGAAGCCCCCAAGCATCGAAAAAGTTATTCAACGTTGTAGTATGTTTTATTATGTTACATGTTAGTTACTTTTTTATGTTCGTGGGATCGATGATGGCGATGTATACATGGCATTTTGTTTTTATCTCTAATAACAGATGTGGATTGAGAACCACACACGTAACTGGATGCTGTTGAGTGAATTAGACATGCACATTTTATCACTTCCCCACCAATTTCTTTCTGTATGGTGTATTTTTACCAGGATTATTTGAATTTATATTCCATCTATAAAACACCCAAGATCATTGCTGGCATTCTCTGCACTTCAACTTAATGTGGGCCAAAGTGTCCCTGGGTTTGCAGCTTTTAAGTTCTAATTTCTAAGTGGACTACACTCTTCATCAGAAAACTCGAAACGTGCGAGACGGCTATTCGGTTATGGGATTAGTTTGAGAAACTTTTGCAAGGTTGAGATAGGTATGGGAATAGGAGATACCCATGTGGTTACTTGAATTTGTTTACCTGAATATATTCGTATACTAGCCTAGAACCTGTGTACTATACAGGGTGAAAAACATCAATACATAAAATTTTTAAATTTTTATATATGTATCTTATAGATGAAAAAATGTATTACATATACTAACAATAGAAAACAAAATCAAAAAATATATAAAAATTAATATATAATTGAGTTTAAAAATACATTAAATATTATTCAATGTAATTTGACTTTTTACATTTTAAAGTTTCTTATAATATGAGATAATTTAAAATAAATAGTTTTATTAATATAATTAATAATTTGTTTAAAAATATATTATTATTGAAAATATGGAAATGTATTTATTATGAGAGAGAGGCGGGAAAATTTTTATGAGGATGAATATGGAGGCGACACGTGGCATTGAGAAACCTTTATTTATTATATAGTATAGATTATATAACTAGCTTACAACCCGTGTAATACACACCGGGTGAAAAATATCGATACGTAAAATTCTTAAATCTTTATGTATATAATTTACAGGTGTAAAAATGTATTATATATATCAAGGTTAGAAAACAAAAGTCAAAATATTTAAAAATTAATATATAATTTGGTTTCGAAAATACATTAATTACTATTTAATGTAATTTGATTTTCATTTACTATTTAAAATAAACGTGTTTTATTAGTATAATTAGTATTTTTTTAAAATATATTATTATTAAAATATGAGGGTGTATTTAATAAGAGAGAAAGGCGGGAAGAAAATAATAACAATAAATATGGAGGCCACACGTGACATTAAAAACTTTTATTTATTAGATAGTATAGATATAGATTTAAAAGAAAACATAATAAATAATATATTAAAGTTACTACAAACTTAATTTTTTTAAAGTTATTATACAGATAGAAGTATAGTTGAATATTCAAATATTTCAAGCTAGTTTTTGAGTTGGATTTTAAAATAGGTAATTTCTATAAATAGGTTATAAACATTTTTTGGGTTCATAAGTATTCTCCTATGATTTAAAATTTCTTAGGGAACCGTGGAGTATTTTAATTAAAGTATGTGGTATACTCTCACTTGACAATGTCAAGTGAGAGTAACTTTTGTACCACCTAGGCGTCACGTTATCTTGGTTGCTTTCTCACTTGGGTCTCACTTAGCAATGGAAATAGTCAAGTGAGAGATACTCAAGTGAGCATTAAATGCATATTTTTATAAAATATTCATTTTTAAATAACACTAGAATAATACCCCGTGTGTTGCGACAGGTGGCGTGTTGTGACAATTCGGTTACGATCGAAGCGAAACGTAGGTAGAAATAAGCACGCCGTGACGGTGGCATTGAACCATATTAAATTCACAACAAAACATTTATAAAAATAACTATATTAATTTCCCACGCGTTACGGCAAAGTTAAAAAAATGAGAAAAGAAAAGGGAAAAAAATTACCACTGCCTGTGGTAGAACCCGGGCGTGGGGAGTGTGATAGAAACAGACTAACCGGCTAGGCTGGATCTTTGCTTGATTAAATCCTACAAATTTATTGTATTTATACATAAAAAATCCTGGAAATTAAAAAGAAAATGTACTAAACTAACTTGTACCAATTGCAACTAAAATTGTAAAATATCTAGAGTAAAATTTCCCTCACAATGAAAATTTACTTTTTATAATTTATTTAATTATATTAATGATTAGGTAGAAGTGTGATTAGGTTTATATTGAAATAGAATTTTATTTTTAAACGGTCAAAAGCCCAACGACTACTTCCTTGATCCTTTACACATGAAGCCTCTCACAGTTAGTCTCTCACCCTCTACACGCAAGAGGGGGGCGGTGTCCCAAGTCCCTTCACGTCGTGAAGGCCCTCACGGTGAGGATGTCGTGAGGGTATACCTCATACCCTTACTTCGGTCTAAAATCAAATTGTCATGAAATTATTTGTTGCCAGTTTTTTCATTTTTTTTAAATAATGAACACATTAATCATGATTACGATACCAATATTTTAACATTAATAATCTAAATAGTTAAATAAAGGGGGCTGTTATAGGTGCATACGAAAATGTTATACATACAAATCAAATACGGGTCGTATTGTACCATAGGACCCGTATTTCCCTTAGTCAAACGACAAAAGCTGTTGCACCTGAAATCAGTCGGTCATGTTCACATACGGGCCGTATAATACCGTACGGGCAAATGCTATACGGGTCGTAATGTTCGATACGACCCCCTTGACATTGTTATATGCGGGTCGTATTGAACCATACGACATGTATTGTTATTGAGTTATTGATGAATTTTTGTTTTTTTTTTATAAATTATTTGAAGGCACAAAACCAAAAAAATCAAAATAACGAGCATATCAATTTATTTTGAACCAGCAAGAGATGGTTCTGGTGAGATTCATTCGAGATCTTTCATAGTGTTTTCTGCTTGTTGCTTGTTTACATCTCTACCTTTTCTAATAACAATAATAATTAAGTTCAAAAGTGCAGTTATACTTTATGCAAGCTATTTTACTTGTGAATGTTTAACCACACGTTAGAATCTCTAATAATTTTTTTCGTTTACGTCTTCCCTATTATTTTCACTTGTAATTTCTTCGTCATGCTTCTGTTATGATGTTACAAACAAACAAATTAAAGAGTATGACCATTTTACCTACATAACTTTTCTGTCCGGTGAGAAGCTCATGCGTCATAATTGTTACCTTGCAGGCATCTATGTTGTTGCAGTGTTTTTTTCTTTCTTTTTGGATAAAGGCTTGGAAAATATATTGCATAGTTGTACTTTATGCATCTCTGTTGATTGTGTCATCTCTCACCAATCTACGCATTTGTTAACTTCACGACTTCTGAAGCAGCATGGATGTTCTACACACATGTTAAAGGAAAACATTGGTTTTATAATTATACAGTTACAAATATTTAACATCGAATTAGTTGACCAAAGTATCAAACATCACATAATTATAAACTGAAACCTTTAGTGGTTTTGATTCAAACTTCATGGGTCCAAGCCTTCAGCGAGATCAAAAAATGATTAAAACAAATAGATTAAATAGTCAACAGTCGTGTTTGATGAAAAGTAACCACATAATGTTTGACCATGTATATTGCAAAAGTTACCACATAAAGTACAATCAATTCTTATTTTTCTAGTGGTGTGGTTTACCTTTTTATGATGTCAAAATGCATTATTATCTTTTCATTTTTTATGAGTTTTCTCTAGATCTTGAAGTAAAACTTTCGTATTTGATGAAAACCTTATTTTCTCTACTTTAATAATAGTAGATTTCTCATGTGACACATCTTGCATACCATGTGATTATTGCATTGTTCAAAACCACATCTTTTGCATTAATTATTGCCTTCAGTTTTGATTCATAATTCTATTTCATCATCACCTCTCTTTTTCTTGTTTTATCATTCAGTACAGTCTTCAATTTCTCATTTTACTTCACAAAATCACAGTTTTTAAAAAATAAAACCTAAATGAAAAGATGAAATCTTTGACTGTTTCAAAGAGTCTTTATTCAATTTCTGAGGAGAAGATGGTATGTTAGAATGGTCATGCTCTTTAATTTGTTTGTTTGTAACATCATAACAGAATTTTGACGAATAAATTACAAGTAAAAATAGTAGGGATTTTAACGTAAATGGAGAAATTAGTAGAGATTTTAACTTATGGTGGATCATTTACAAGTGGAATAGTCTGCATAAAGGTAGAGAAGGTGAAACCAGAAGAGGTTTGTCATGTTTGGTACTTTCGTCAACTAATTTGATGCTTCTGTTATGATGTTAATTTTTTTTTGTGAAATCTTGACTAATTCAATGTTAAATATTTGAATTCGAACTTTATAGTGGCTGCAATATTACTGACAGAGGGGTTTTTGGTGATGGTTGGAGTAAGTTTGTGATAGATAATGAAGTTGAAGAGTTTGACTTTATTGTGTTCACACATCAAGGAAACATGGTGTTTGACTTTTTGATGTTCGACCAATCTACATGTAAAGGACAATATCATAATTTATTTGACGATTTAGAAGAACCTCTCACAGAATCTTATACACTTCACACACACACACACTTTATCACCTTTACCCCTAGAATGTTGGAATAGAGCCTGTAATCGAATGCAAATAGTAATATAACTTCAAGAACTTCTACAAAAATATCACAAAAAAATCCAATCGAGCCTGATGGGTCTTATGAAGTTGACAATATTGATCTCAGTAATAGCAAGTGGTGAATTATCTGGATCTAATTTGTTCAAAGATGTAATTTTTGGTGTCCTTTTGTGCATAAGTTTTATTTCAGATAAATATGAAGGTATAATACACTACATCTTTTGTGTTATACCTATTGATAGCTACTAATTTATAATTTTTTCATTATCTATCTGTCTAGTTTTATTGAGTTTACAATAGAAAAAAAAACAAAAATTAAAAGATATAGTGCATACGGGTCGTATGCACCATACGACTAGTATTCTCTCAGCCGTATTGTAAGGCCTCCAAACCCGGGAGACCTCACTCATTGGATTTATTTATAAACATAGTCGTCAAAATACTGAGCTTAAATTAAAACATGCAAACATAGCGGAAGCATACATCATTCAGTTACATAAACAACGAAAGTCTTAATATTTAAAAGCATTGCCTTAACACGTAATCAAATAAACAGGATGTCAGTCTTATGCCAGGTAACCTTCACGCCTTTGCCCGTCCCTTACTTTTGCTACCTGGTCCTGAAGTGTATACTAAAAGTCGGCTAATGCTAGTGAGTTCTAGCTTTAAAACAATTAGGTATAACATCATTCATTTATAAGTATATATATATATATATACATCATTCCTTCATTTAACATTCATTGGTCATATACATATGGGCGATCAGCCCGTCATTGATAAGTAAGTCACAAAGACAGACGTTCCGTCCTACCGTCTTAGTCCGTCATTCTGTGACAACCGTGACTTTTACGGTCAACACCTGCGTTCGACGAGTTCGTATAATAATAGTATTATTATTATGTTGAAATATACTTTCATACGAAAGGAACTCGTTAGTGAACGGAAGATAATAGCAAGATTTATTTTGGTGTTATACTGTCAAAAAGTTGATCAAGTTCATACGTGTTAACACCCGAGTCGAACAGTTTCGTAAAATTTAATTTAAATCCGAAAGGATATATATTTACGAGACGCAAAGACTCGAGAGAAAATATTAAATTCTAACGAGTTATTTTTGGTTAAAATAACGCCACTATTTTTATCGGGTTCGTTTAAGCGAAAAACTGACACGCGATCGGAGACCACAGGGGCTATAAATACCCCCCATCTTCACCCACTTTCTCATTTTGAAAAAAAATTCAGCAAAAGTTAGAGAGAGGGAGAGTGGAGAGGGCTGGAGAGGTTTCCGGCGAAATAGTGGTGGTCCGGCGGTGGTGCGTGGCGGTCAACGGTGGTCCGGCGCGGTGGCCGGTGGCGGCTGAAGCCCGTTTTTCCCCTAGAACCATTTCTCGACGCTACGAACGCAATGGTAAGATCAGATTTGTCTAAATCCTTGCTTAAATTCGTTAAAAAAGATTTTTTAAATTTTGTCCAGAAAGTTTTATGCATGCGTAGTCTTAATGATCGGACGATCCCCGGAAATACGACCGTTAGAAATGCATGAAGTTTGGATATGATCTTGTCAACACATTGACGCAAAACCCTACCGGAGGAATTTTTGATCAAAGCTCTCTAGGTATGCTTTTCATACCCTCGAATGTGACTGATCGGATTTTCGGATTTGAAAAACTGGGTCTCAAAGAATCGTCGATCCCTGGAGATCCGATCGTTGGATCGTGACGATTTTTGGACAGTAGTTTCTTAGCACAAATATGAATGTTTTCACCTAAGAAAATTCCGATCAGATGTTGGGAAGTTTATTTTTGAATACGAACAGATTGTAACAGTTTCTAGGATCGAAAACAGGAAATTGATCGAGTTGCATGGCCATCGAAACGGCATTGCATGTCAATTTTGAGCATGTGGGAATGCTCGGGAGATAAAAACGATCATAATGGTGTTTTCGGTTCGTATTTCATGTGATACGGGAGGTTCCGTGTACGCGAACCATTTATACGGAAGGTATAAACTTTACCCGTTAACCTTTGATTTTATGTTAGAATAGTTTTATAAGTCATTGTTTGGGAATTGAACCCAAAAATATTTAGTATTGAGATATTTGATATTTTTAGTGGTTATTAGGATATACACCCAACCCCGGTTCACGTGGAACTAATATATTTATTTTTATACAACAATTGTTTTTGATAGATTTTTTTAAACTTTTGATTTAGTTTTCAAATTTTTTTTTTAAAAAGTAGTATTTATATAAAAAGTGAGATCTGGAAATTTTGGTAACTAAACTATTTATAGATTATTTATTAAAATTTATACAAGTTTAATACATGAAAATTGGGAAAAATATCTCTGTGTATAGAAAAAATATGGAATTTGGTCAGTAATTAGTATATGATAAAACATGACTCCTGTCCAAAATTCATAAAAATTGAAGTTGTCTAAGTAGGTGTTTGGTATTTATGAAGTTTTACCGATTGAATTTAGGAACATATACTTCTGGACATCATTAGGACTTGAAACTTTTAATAAAATCTCATATGGACATAAAATTAATCTGGTAAAAATTTGGTAAAGTTTTGACAAGTTAACTATTTTTCCCGAATTCGTTAAAGTTTAACAATATTATATTCATAATAAATAATCTGGATATTGAAAAATTTTGAAAATTGGTCAGAAATTATTATTTATGTATATTATCAATTTGTGAAAGTTTCAAACAGTAAATATATGTCTAAGTATAGTTTTGTAATTTTGGTCCATTAAAACGTTATAAAAAGTTACTATTTTTGAAGATTTTTGTATAAAATTGTTTTTATAAAACGTTTTAGGGGATTTTGTACAGAAGTATGATCACATTAAAAACATAAATTTTTACTTTTAAATTGGGTGCTAATATCACACTAAAACCCTAATTTCGGATGTATCGGATTTTTAAACCGTAAACCGGACTTTAAGCGCGTAACCGCGTTTTTGATCAAACGAAACCGTGACTTGAGATTTTATTGTATATGACTTTATAACTACTTACGTTCTTTACTAAAATCTAAAACTTAAGGTTTTAAGGTCACGAATTTATATAAAAGATGGTTTTACAATTTCTAACAGTCTGTACGCGTATGCACGGGTTTTGGTATGCAACCGATTACATAACCACTTTTTGTTTTGTTGACATGGTCACAACATGTAGGAGTCCTAAATGCATTGTTTGTGTCCACTTGACTAGTAGGACCCTGTTAGGACTCGGATTTTATCGGTTTTTGTCGACTGTGTCGCATCATTCGCCCGCATTGTCAGGTGAGTTTCGCGGCCCCCTTTTTACTTACTGTTTTACTGTTTTTGGGGGAAAGCTGTTTTTTTTAGTCACATGTTACATGATACATTGATTACATGAGTTATTTTTTTTATAATGCCTTAAAGTCCTCAATTTTAGGCAATCAATTAGCTGAGCGTATCCGTTGGGAATTTTGAGTAGTACTACTTGGGTTGAAACCCCCGCTCATTGTTTGGTCGCGCCAACCAGACTTGTAGGGTCACTTGGGCGCAAAGTTAGCCAATTTTTTTAGGCGGTTGTTTGCATTAGACTTCCGTATGGGTACTTTATTTTTATTTCGTCGAGGCTTTGATTGCGGCTCATGGTAATATGTTGTCTAATACGTGTGTACTCGATCAATGGATTTTTTATCACTTTGGATTTTTATCCGAAAATTTTTATAAAGTCGCAAAACCTGCGAACTCACCAACTATTTATATAGTTGACCCGTTTTCGAAACATGCTTTCAGGTAAACAGAATTGAAGAACAGATTTTTATGAGGGCTCGCTTTTGGATTAGAACTATTGTTTCTAGTTTTGATTATGTACTTTGGTTGTAGTCAGGCATTTAGACACTTTGTACCGTTTTAGAGATTTTTTTTGTATTTGTACATTTGTTAGAAGCATGTAGCATGGTTCAATGTAATGCACAATCTTCCTATTAGTTTCTCTTGTACTTGTGTTCAATGCGATATACCAGTTACATCCCGTATTTCCGCCTTGGCGGGGTGTGACAGACTTCGCATCAGAGCACTGGTTATAGAGAATTAGGTTTACTCGAGACTAGACCTAGACTATAACTCTAAGTTTATTGCATTGAACCGTAGGCATTATTTGTGCATTGCATACTACCTCTTGCTTATCTACGACACATTGCTTCATCATAATCATGTCATCGTCACAGCACTACGTGTATTCTTTGATGATTCCAGTTACGTTTGCGGTAATATATATCCACATCTATCTGTCTTGGTGTTACCTCGAGCTGTAGTTGTACCTACATCGCACCTGCATCTACTCCAGTTCTGGAGTCGACTTTCTTATTTAACATCTATTTTTTTCACTTTGTGTGGTATATACTTGCTTTGGTGATCTGCCAGATTGGATGGCTAGAACTTTTGCCAGGAGATATGGCAGCCATAATTGCTCGATCTAAAGGGAACCCGATGTGGAGAAGCAGGACTAAACGGGAGAGAACTCTACGGGTCAGGAGACCCATAAACTTTTTTGTTTGTTTGTTTTGTTGGATCATTGGATCCACGTATATGTACAAATTTGTAGCATGACTTGCTCGAATCTGATTTGGGGATCTCTGCCCTATTATTACTGCCTGACTTCCACCACACACTTTTTATTTTATTAGAGGACGCCGATTGTTCCCCTCTATCGTTACCTCCATCCAACAACAGCCTTAGTCTGCAGGTCCATGAGTATTGGTACAAATAATTAAAAGTGATCAGATAGAACATCCACACTTTTACGTGAAAGCGCAACACGATGACGTGATCCAATGAACATTTCAGTTCCTTTTTTTTAGCTGAGTGCTCGGGATAGAGGAAACACTGTAGGGACCATGCAAAGTAAATTATCATTACGGGTGCACACGTAATCATAATCTGCAGTGCATGAGAACTCTAGTGAGTCTTACTTTCCGAGTTAATGTTCATGATTAATCTGTATTTCTAGTCCCGATTCCCAGTCATCCGAATATTGATCGAAACTATCGTAACCATAGGGTTGAGCCGAATACATCGAATGATGCGATAGGCTACCTCAGGTGACATGGGAATTTATATTGTCTCTTTTATCTTTGAATCTTAATGGATCCAAAACTCTTATCAGGATTTCTTTTGCATAAAAATTTAGACCGAGACACTGAAGAGATCTGTTCTCAGTTGATTTAACCTCGGTATTTGGACCAAATTTGGCAATTATTTGTTAAGTATTGCTTCACATTTGAGATCCAGCTAAAGATTCTCTCATTTCAATTTTTTAATATGTTTATCAACGCATGTGATGACTCTCGGTTTAGCATAAATCAGACCTCGACATTTCTGACTCCCCTAATGGATCTTCATGTAACGTTCTAAAAGTTCTGAAGGAACAAGAGAAATTCGAATTTGATCTAATCAACTCCTTACTGAATCTTGAGCAACGGAGATTTTCTCTCATCTATTTTACTTGATAAATTAGATCCCTTGAGAGTTTACTGGCCACGTAAATTCAATATTGGCTTTACAACGCTCGACACTTGCAGTAAGTGTACGACTATAATCGGAGGTCCCGACATAATCTTGGATTTTATCTTATAATCCAAATGCACTCTAATATCGATGGAGTAACAATATGATGAAGAAATTCCTTAAAGAAATATAAGCTTCTTTTTCTTAGACAATATAACCTTTCTATACGATCGTTCGTCTAAATCCTCATTTCGGTGTTTGTCATTCTCAGTATACTCCTGATAAATATTCTTAATAATTCAGTTTTACACCTACTTGAAATTTCCATTGCAAGTGCTCTGCACTCACTATGGTAATTTGGTACACTCAATCCCGATTCTCTTAACCGCGACGCTTATATTGTGGAAACTTAACTTGAGAAACTTGTTTACTTGGGAGGAGCCATCCTTACGACGTTCATTGTCGTGTTTATTTCTATCATTTGTAGTTCTACTATGGACACCGAGCGGCTTGTGCCCAGGATTCTTTTAGTTGGATTTACAAAAACTTTTTATTTTGGGATAGCTATGGCTTAGTATGAAACTACTACCCTTTTTGTGAACATTGCTACATATTTTTTGCAAATCTTGATTTCTCCTGGTGCTTCGATGTCTTATTGAAAACCATTTTGATGGAGAAAATGAAACTTTATGTTGGAATGATTCTTTGTGTACCAAAAATTTTATTAGTAATCATTCAAAGTTTATTTATGGTGATTATCGCTATTTGTTACTCTACGTATACTGTCCATATAGATCCAAATAGGATAGTCTCATATCTTTTTGTACTTGTACTCTCTCTCAAATGTCATTTTGTTGATTGACTTTTTGATTTCCAGCTAGGTAGAGACGTATACGTATCCCTTATTCTCAGCCTCATGTAATTAGAAAGCCTTATAGCAACTACTGTTTAGAAACGACTTCTTAACATGTGCTCTAGGGAATATGAATCTATGACATTAAACACTCATTCCATCAAATTTATGGCTTAAACTCTTATGCAAAGGATTTTAAGGCTATAACCAGTATGGGTGAAATACGAAACGGTAAGTCATAATGGTACCGTTCGAAAGCCAAGAAAGTTGCAGGCATACTGTACTACCAGTTATTGGCAGATAATCTATTTAAACCCCTTCAACGCGAGATCTAAGGACAAACTTTGAAACCTTATGGTCCATTTCCATCGAATTTAATGGAAAAGCGAGGACCTAAGTTGAAATTTGAAAATCTTATCATTTGAAAGATGCGTCCTAAATCATAGTAGAGCAATTTTGAATATATTTTTGTGTTCTACGAATTCTTAACCGATTAAAGTTGTACGTTACCAGGAAGAGGAAGACGAATCATAGCTGACTCTGCTCTCTTGAAGATCCACTTGAGATTGCATTATCTTTAAATGACCTATGAGCATGACATCCTCACATTTGGAAAATTCATGAAGTTTTACTTGATCCTCCCCTATTTTCTGACGTCTACTTTATAAGAATTAAACCCCAGGCTAAATTGACAATGATATTATATCAAAGTCTACCCATTTTGTGGATTAGCAAGCTCATAATCATTTTCGGGGGACACTATTTTTATGAGATTATTTCCACAATGTGACTGTTTATTTCCTCATCTAGCTGAATAGCGGATTACTTCCTAATCATTTCAATACACATCAAGAAAGATGCAGACGTCTAATGTTATCCTATCAAATTTGGCCGACTCGATGTGAGGAGTAGACCATATTTTTATATGGACTTCTTGTTAAAATTTCAGAATTCCATTTCTAACCGTTAACCAAATTCGACTTCTGGTGGTAGTCAATTCAATGTCCAACTATTGAACTGACATCTAGTCTTTTAACTAATCTACTTGATTAGATCGTCCTAGATCTTTAGTCACTTTCTATATCTAGATCTTGTGGAGATTTGATTTTTAGTATAACTCATTGCTAACCTTGGGCAATATGTATACGATCCTTTAGTTAAAAATCATCAAACACGGTTATATTATATCGAGACTAACACGCGAGTTAGTACCAAATCCTAATGCTTTGTGGTGAGGTTACATAGCACCGGGTCATCGCTGACATCTATTTTATGATGATGACTCATTTGCTATAACACTTCATAGGATTGAGTAAATTTGACTCTTAGCAAATTTATCTCTACAGAATCTTAGTATAATCTTCTATGTTTGTTAATCTTCGGTTTAACGAATCGAGTTTGGTACAATCATATTGATACTCATTATATACTTGCTTTGTAAACCTTTAAGCTCGGATTACTCGTTATTAATTCACTCTCTAATGACTAATCATCATTCTTCAATTCAAGTACAAGAAGTGTGAATCTCGTCCTTTTGTCATGGTGATTTTCAAAATTCCCTTGTATCTACTTATACGGTTATGTTGTATACACACCAACCATGTTGTGTCGCCTTATGACGCGACCATTATGAGTAATTACTATTACTAACAATAAGTACATACAACAACCTGAGATTCCACAAAGGGATGTGGGAACAAATTTCAATAGATTTCGTTACTAGGCCTACCTAGAACATTGGGAGGCTATGATTCATTTTGGGACATTGTTAATCAATTAACGAGCTCTGCACATTTTCTACTTATCCGAGAGGAGTTCTAGATAGAAAAACTAGCTTGACTGTATAGTAATGAAATTGTAACAAGCATGGAATGCCTGTTTCCTTTATCTTCGATACGGATAGTGGTTTACATCCCATTTCCGGCAGACACTACAGAAAGCTTTGAGAACGCGCTTAGATATGAGCAGCGCTTACTATCCTCAAACTGACGGTCTAAGTGAACGAACTATTCATACCTTGGAGGATATGCTCAGGGCTTGTGTGATAGAATTTGATGGTAATTTGGATACTCTTTTACCTTTGGTCAAATTTCCTTACTCTAACAGTTATCACACTAGCATTAAATGAGCGCCATTAGAAGCTCTGTTTTGACACAAAGGTTGATCACCATTTTGTTGTGTTGAGGTTGGTAATAATCATTTGATTGGTCTTGTTGTGTACAAACTGAAACTACCTCAGGAGCTTAATGGTATATACGATGCTTATCGTATATCGAGTCTCAAAAGGTGTTTAGCCGACGAATCCGTAATTATACCACCTAAGGAAGTTCGTATTGACGAAAAGTTTTATTTTAACGAGGTGTTATCTATCTGTATTCTAAGTACATGATATGATCATCCTTCATAACCTATAGTATTGTCATCGCTGTGACGCATTTTTATTTCAATGAGTCGTAGTGATTCTACCGATACTTTGAACCTTAATAGCAACTCCCCTGTTAAAATTTTATGGTTACTATTTATAATAGTATTCCTTAATGGAAAAAAAACAGAATGATACTTTTCCTTGCTTATAAAAAGATACTAAATCACCAGAATTTTGTAACATAACATCATTCTAGATTTGTACCAACTTTGTATACCTGTGTAGATCAATCCTTTGGCGGATTTCTTAATCTTCCGAATAACATTAACAGTGTACCGTTTGACTGATTCAGTAAATCAATGATATATAGATTCTTTGGAATTCAAAGGATTTTTCTCTCATTATTATTCAATTTGCTTTTGAGTCTAAGTAGATGTAACACACTCTCGGATATTCTTAGATCTCGATTTGTCAAATCTCCATGCTATATCTAGGAAACTAGATTTCCCTTGATGATCATACATGAATTAAGTTATGAAAAAGAACTTGTCAACTATTATACCAGTTGAATTTCGGGACGAAATTCTGTAACTGGTGGAGAATGTGACAACCGTGACTTTTACGGTCAACACCTGTGTTCGACGAGTTCGTATAATAATAGTATTATTATTATGTTGAAATATACTTTCATACGAAAGGAACTCGTTAGTGAACGGAACATAATAGAAAGATTTATTTTGGTGTTATAATGTCAAAAAGTTGATCAAGTTCATACGTATTAACACCCGAGTCGAGCAGTTTCGTAAAATTTAATTTAAATCCGAAAGGATATAGATTTACGAGACGCAAGGACCCAAGAGAAAATATTAAATTCTAACGAGTTATTTTTGGGTAAAATAACGCTACTATTTTTATCGGGTTCGTTTAAGCGAAAAACCGACACGCGATCGGAGACCACAAGGGCTATAACTACCCCATCTTCACCCACTTTCTCATTTTGAAAAAAAATTCAGCAAAAGTTAGAGAGAGAGAGAGAGTGGAGAGGGCTGGAGAGGTTTTCGGCGAAGTAGTGGTGGTCCGGCGGTGGTGCGTGGCGGTCAACGGTGGTCCGGCGCGGTGGCCGGTGGCGGCTGAAGCTCGTTTTTCCCCTAGAACCATTTCTCGACGCTACGAACGCAATGGTAAGCTCAGATTTGTCTAAATCCTTGCTTAAATTCGTTAAAAAAGAGTTTTTAAGTTATGTACAGAAAGTTTTATGCATGCGTAGTCTTAAAGATCGGACGATCCCCGGAAATACGACCGTTAGAAATGCATGAAGTTTGGATATGATCTTGTCAACACATAGACGCAAAACCCTACTGGAGGAATTTTTTATCAGAGCTCTCTAGGTATGCTTTTCATACCCTCGAATGTGACTGATCGGATTTTCGGATTTGAAAAACTGGGTCTCAAAGAATCGTCGATCCCTAGAGATCCGACCGTTGGATCGTGACGATTTTTGGACAGTAGTTTCTTAGAACAAATATGAATGTTTTCACCTAAGGAAATTCTGATCAGATTTTGGGAAGTATATTTTTGAATACGAACAGATTGTAACAGTTTCTAAGATCGAAAACAGGAAGTTGATAGAGTTGCATGGCCATCGAAACGACATTGCATGTCAATTTTGAGCATGTGGGAATGCTCAGGAGATAAAAACGATCCTAATGGTGTTTTTGGTTCGTATTTCATGTGATATGGGAAGTTCCGCGTTCGCGAACCATTTATACGGAAGGTATAAACTTTACCCGTTAAGCTTTGATTTTATGTTAGAATAGTTTTATAAGTCATTGTTTGGGAATTGAACCCGAAAATATTTAGTATTGAGATATTTGGTATTTTTAGTGCTTATTAGGTTATACACCCAACCCCGGTTCACGTGGAACTAATATATTTATTTTTATACAACAATTGTTTTTGATAGATTTTTTAAAACTTTTGATTTAGTTTTCAAATTTTTTTTTAAAAGTAGTATTTATATAAAAAGTGAGATCTGGAAATTTTGGTAACTAAACTATTTATAGATTATTTATTAAAATTTCTACAAGTTTAATACATGAAAATTGGGAAAAATATCTCTGTGTATTGAAGAAATCTGAAATTTGGTCAGTAATTAGTATATGATAAAACATGACTCCTGTCCAAAATTCATAAAAATTGAAGTTGTCTAAGTAGGTGTTTGGTATTTATGAAATTTTACCGATTGAATTTGGGATCATATACTTCTGGAAATCATTAGGGCTTGAAACTTTTAATAAAATCTCATATGGACATAAAATTAATCTGGTAAAAATTTGGTAAAGTTTTGACAAGTTAACTATTTTTCCCGAATTTGTTAAAGTTTAACAATATTATATTCTTAATAAATAATCTGGATATTGAAAAAGTATGAAAATTGGTCAGAAATTATTATTTATGTATATTATCAATTTGTGAAAGTTTCAAACAGTAAATATATGTCTAAGTATAGTTTTGTAATTTTGGTCCATTAAAACGTTATAAAAAGTTACTATTTTTGAAGATTTTTGTATAAAATTGTTTTTATAAAACGTTTTAGGGGATTTTGTACAGAAGTATGATCACATTAAAAACATAAATTTTTACTTTTAAATTGGGTGCTAATATCACACTAAAACCCTAATTTCGGATGTATCGGATTTTTAAACCGTAAACCGGACTTTAAGCGCGTAACCGCGTTTTTGATCAAACGAAACCGTGACTTGAGATTTTATTGTATATGACTTTATAACTACTTACGTTCTTTACTAAAATCTAAAACTTAAGGTTTTAAGGTCACTAATTTATATAAAAGCTGGTTTTACAATTTCTAACAGTCTGTACGCGTATGCACGGGTTTGGGTATGCAACCGATTACATAACCACTTTTTGTTTTGTTGACTTGGTCACAACATGTAGGAGTCCTAAATGCATTGTTTGTGTCCACTTGACTAGTAGGACCCTGTTAGGACTCGGATTTTTTCTGTTTTTGTCGACTGTGTCGCATCATTCGCCCGCATTGTCCAGGTGAGTTTCGCGGCCCCCTTTTTACTTACTGTTTTAGGGGGAAAGCTGTTTTTTTTAGTCACATGTTACATGATACATTGATTACATGAGTTATTTTTTTTATAATGCCTTAAAGTCCCCAATTTTAGGCAATCAATTAGCTGAGCGTATCCGTTGGGAATTTTGAGTAGTACTACTTGGGTTGACACCCCCGCTCATGGTTTGGTCGCGCCAACCAGAATTGTAGGGTCACTTGGGCGCAAAGTTAGCCAATTTTTTTAGGCGGTTGTTTGCATTAGACTTCCGTATGGGTACTTTATTTTTTTTTCGTCGAGGCTTTGATTGCGGCTCATTGTAATATGTTGTCTAATACATGTGTACTCGATCAATGGATTTTTGATCACTTTGGATTTTTGATCACTTTGGATTTTTATCCGAAACTTTTTATAGAGTCGCAAAACCTGCGAACTCACCAACTATTTATATAGTTGACCCGTTTTCGAAACATGCTTTCAGGTAAACAGAATTGAAGAACAGATTTTTATGAGGGCTCGCTTTTGGATTAGAACTATTGTTTCTAGTTTTGATTATGTACTTTGGTTGTAGTCAGGCATTTAGACACTTTGTACCGTTTTAGAGATTTTTTTTTGTATTTGTACCTTTGTTAGAAGCATGTAGCATGGTTCAATGTAATGCACAATCTTCCTATTAGTTTCTCTTGTACTTGTGGTCAATGCGATATACCAGTTACATCCCGTATTTCCGCCTTGGCGGGGTGTGACACATTCATACCGTTTCTACCGAAGTAGTCCGTCCTCCATTACCGTCCGGCTACCATTCTAGCCGGCCATCATACCATCCTACTGTTGTAGTCCGTCCTTTCGCCCGTTTGCCCTAAGGCATCCATTTCCCATACGAACTATATATGCAGCCGTGCTTCGATTAAGGGCCTCCGTCTACTGTAGTAGTTCGTATTTACTCTACCTTTCTAGACATTAACATATCGTCTGCATAATAGTCGTATGGTCATCCGTCTACCGCATTAGCCGTTATCATCATACCGCCGTACTGAAGTAGTCCGTAATTCCGTCCTTAACGTTTAGTACATTAATAACATGCAATATCTAAATATAAAGCATGATTTCATTCGTTTAACGTTAAGTCATACATTCATTTCATTCTTTGTAAACATTCATTCATAAATTCCTTCATATAACACACATGTCATATTATCATTTATCACATTCATTCACTTTTCATGTATACACTTCAGCCCAAAACATTGAAAAACATTTGCACATAACACATAGGGGGGGGGGCACATAAAACTCACCTGATAAGTAGGTTCCTGTAGTACAGTGGCTGGTTAGTGAGCGTCACAGGGGCTACACACAAACTGTATAATCAAATCATACAAGATAAGATAAGCGACCTAAACGACACTAGTCGTTTCTATCCTTAGGGTTAGGAGAACTGTCACACCCCCAAATTCCACTAACCGAGTTTTACCGTTTTGGAAGGTGACAAACCAGGATCTCAGACATCAGTTACTTCAAACGACACTATATGGGACTTGAAATGTAATAACATAAAAGATTAAGGTTCAGAGTGTATATGCGGAAGCGTTAAACGAAAGTAAATGCGCAAAACAACGCGCCCAAGTCCAATTACAAACAAAACATAAATATTAATCAATATATAATTATTTCAATTGGAGTCCAAGACACATGCATGACTTAACGTGATCCTGAGGGCCAACCTGAGAAAACATGTAAGAAAACGAGTCAACACTAGGTTGGTGAGTTCACAGGTTTCAATTATTTCAAATAAAAGCATTTGCGGATTATGTACATTCAATATGCATATCAATAGGTTGCATGCCTATATTCATGTTTTGCTAAAGCGCTTGTAACCAAAACTGACAGTGTGTTTGTTTGTTTGCCTCCAGCCAGGTCTATCAACTCTGACTAATGTGTTAAGGTCAATATAACACCCGTTCGACCTCCAATCGAGTTAGCGCGACTAACGCGGGTGGGGTTTGTCAATCCCAGTAGTACTACCAAAATTACCTCGTTCATACCATATTAACGGTCCGATGTGTGTGAGGACTTTTCATGATAGTGTGTTACGCTTAGCCTCAACAGTGATATCATATGAATTACAATAAACCAAAAAAAGTTGTGACATGTTTTCTCCCCCAAATAAAAACAGTAAAAGAGGCCGTGAAACTCACCTGCGTTGCGTAATAGGTAGTATCACACAAGTACGACATTTATAATCTCAAGTGTTAACCTGCACGGCTTACGTATGTCCTATAATTATAACACATAAGTTAGGGACATATGGGATTTGTGACGACGACACGGAAGTTAGAACATCTTAACGCTTTCTAAGGATTTAAGAGTAGACGAACGTGTCTACGGAGTTATATAAATTTCTTAATATAATCATTAAGAGAAAAGCGTTACGTGTCGTACGTTAATAACGAATAATAAATAAATAATTACATTCGTACGTTAAAGTCGTTTACAAAAGTTAGGAAAATAATATAATTTAATATATTATTTTTAGGTTCGAAGGTTTAACTAAATAGTCATTTGTGTGGAAAATAATAAATATATTATTTTTAATCGAGTATATAAACGTGGGTAAATAATATAACAATTATATTATTAATTGGTTTGAAACGTCACACGAGGTATAAAACGATACAAAATAATATACACATATATATTATTTAATAAGATTAGTCACGGTTTAAAAATAATATAAACATATTATTTTATACGAAGTTACGGTTTGAAAATAATATAAATATATTATTTTTATTCGATAATAACATAAATATATTATTTATAAAAGTGGGAAAGATAATAAAATGGATTAATAAATTAAACCCGAGCCTATGGGTTGTTTTCCGGGTTAAAACACCTTAATATATAAATATAATAATATAGGAAAAGGTTTTATAATTAATTAATACTTAAAAATAAACATTAAAACAAAACAGGGGGGGGAAGACTCGAACCCGTGTCTCCTCCCTGTTTGTATAAGTGTTTAACCAGTCCGCCCGCTAGGGTCATCGCAACATGTTTCAGATTCAAATGGTTTTAATCAACAATTTCCCTGTGCACCTCTCCTTTGCGTGAACCGAGAGCGACCTCAGTCGCGATCCCCTCGATTTCGGTCGCGATTAGGCACAAGGGCAGAGGGGTTTCGCAAATTAGCCTCATACGACTCAGTTGTGAAGTTTAATTGAAAATCAACTAGTTCAGGATCGATTAATTACATGCTTAAAAACCGAAACCCTAGAATAAGAACTCAAAATCAATTTGGTAAAATCTGATAATAAAAATTGTTGAAACCATGGGGCTTTTATTATGCAGGTGATCACGAGTCTAATGGTATAGTTTAATTTCATTTTGGTTGAGTGTAGATAGGGCCTCGATTAAACTAAAAACGAATGAACCCTAGGTTCTAGATCTTGAAAATTTTGATGTTGTTTGATTCAACTAATATGGGGCTTTCATAGAGTATCATATTGCGAACCTGATCATATTCAACAATTGAATTTTGACTGAGTCTAGGATCAAAAGCCCCAAAACATTTTATAAACGAACCCTAGTTTACGGATTTTGATCCAATCGATGTTTTGAGATCAAATTGACATGGGGTTTCTATTAAAGATGGGTTTGCGAATCTTATGACATGATTTAATTGCATTATGATCAAGTCTAGAATAGTGATCGGTTAAACATGTAAACGCATGAACCCTAGATTCGGGTTTGTGTTTAATTCGATGATGTAAGCCATAATAAAGATAGGGCTTACGATCTAGACACTAAAAAGAAAGTAATAACGTAGGCAATTACCAGAATGCGATTCGAATTGATGGAGATCGAGTAAAACAGTTCCGACGGTGACGTGCTCGTTCTCCGGCAACTCCTGCTTCAACTCCAGTGGAATTGACTTGCGTAACAGCTTCAGAGAGGAGCGATTTAGGTGTGAGATAACTCAGATTGTGAAAATCATACACGAATTTACCTATTTTGGTGAAGGGGTTGACGGTTTCGACCGATTTGGTTTCATTAGCCATTAATTGGATTAATTCGAAATTGATTGGGCTGTTAATGGTCGTGATGATTGTTGTTAAAGACATGAATGTTTTTCAGTTACAATATCAACAGAGAATTGATAGTGGGATTCGAATTTTGAATCAATGGTAGCGATTTTGACTTTATAAAAGTCAACAGGAACGAAATTTGATTAATCTTGACTTTGAGAAGTCAATGGATTAGATTTTTGGTAATTACATACAAGTCCCTGTGGTTCTAAGATTAAATATTGGCAGGAATGATCCCTGAGGTTTAATTTTGTTAAATAAGTTAAGATTTAACTGGGCTAATTTAACGGGGTTGAGTTTTTAACAGAATAGTTAACGGAATTTACTAATTGAGTTAACTTGAAAAGTCGGATTGTCACATCATCCCCTAGTTAAAAGAATTTTCGTCCCGAAAATTAAAATAAAATAAAATAAAATTTTCCGGATGTCACATCATCTCATAGTTGAAAGAATTTTCGTCCCGAAAATTAGGATAGTATTTTAAGAGTTTGAAGTGGATTGCTTGAATAGATGTGGATACTTACGTATCACCTGTTCCTCGCGCTCCCACGTGAATTTAAGTCCGCGTTTTCGAGTTCCAACGAACTCTGACAATAGGGATTTTACTGTGTTTTAACGTTTTGATTTCCCTATCCATGATTGTTATCGGTTCTTCAACGAACTGCAGTTGTTCATCGGTTTGTAGTTCCTCAAGAGGAACTACGAGTGTTTCGTCTGCTTGACATTTCTTCAAGTTCGAGACATGAAAGACATCGTGTACACCACTAAGTCCTTCACGTAGGTCCAGCTGATACACTACTGGGCCAATTCTCTTAACTATCTTGAACGATCCATCATAACGAGAATTCAGTTTGCCTCGTTTCCCGAAGCGAATTACACCTTTTCAAGGTGAGACTTTGAGTAGAACCATGTCGCCTACTTGAAACTCTAACGGTTTACGACGCTTATCGGCGTAGCTCTTTTGACAATCACGAGTTGCCGCCATACGGTTTCGGATTTGAACGATCTTTTCAGAGGTTTCGAATACAAGTTCGGGACTTGTAAGTTGACTATCCCCAACTTCAGCTCAACAAATAGGAGGTCGGCATTTACGTCCGCACAATGCCTCGAATGGTGCCGCCTTGATGATAGTGTGATAACTATTAATGTAGGAGGACTCCACTAGAGGTAAGTGAGACTATTATTTGTGCCTTCATGAAGGATATGATTCCCATAATAGCACCACTCCTTTCGCCTTGGACGAAGAGGGTTTCTCCATTAGGAAGAGGAAGGCGAATGATTATCTCGCGACAGACAATCTCGGCTTGGTTCTTAGATAACCAGTCCATTCCGACAATTACGTCGAAACTACCGAGTGTGACCGGCATGAGATCAATGTCAAATTTATGACTAGCCAGTTCAAGTTTATAACCCTTAAGAACATGGGTTGCTTCTATTATTTGTCCGTCTGCTATTTCTATGATGTATCTGTCTTCTAACAGGGTTGGGGTTTTTCTTAGTAGGTTGCTAAGTTTATTAGTCATGGAATTCCTATCAACATCAGTGTCAAATAGTACAGAAGCAAAATAGTTGTTTAGAAGGAACTTACCGGTAACCCCGTTGTGGTCATAACGAGCTTTTCCGGATCCTAGCACAAAGGCTCGCCCCTTTGCACCATCCCCTGTATTATTGCCCTGGTTGTTATTATTGCTTTGGTGGTTGATGTTGTTGTCGATGTCACCCTTCTTTAATTGTGGACAATCCTTCCGGAAGTGTCCCTCTTTTCCACATTCAAAACAATCTTTGGTAAAACCTGGTTGTTGGAAGGGCTGCTTGTCTTATAATTACCCTCTACAGTCTTTGGCAGCATGACCCACCTTGCCACACCGCTGGCAACGGTTTTTGTCACAAGAACCGAGGTGGTGGTAATTACATTTGTTACACCTGGGGTGTCTCCCAATATAACCACTCTGATGCTGACTCGAAGAGGTCGACTGGTTGAAGTTCTTCGTAGGTTCAAACCTACGATGTTGTTGCTGTGGCTGATTTGGCTGAAATCCCATGTTGTTATTGCTACTGTCAAACTTCCTCTTGTTGTTATCAGTAGACTTGGATGCTGACTTCCTGGGAGGTAGTGTCCCTTGGGTAACGGCTTGGTCCGTCAGTTTGTGAGCAAGACGGATGGTTTGTTGAATGGTAGTGGGGTTGGATGAAGTAACCATGCTCTGGATTTGTGGTACTAATCCACTGATGAACATTTCGATTCTCTTGTAGGGTGGTGTGACCATGTGAGGACACATCCCCGCTAGTTCATGCGAGCGAGTGGTGTAGAGTTCTATTTCAGAACCCTCCATTTTCAGATTCCAGAATTCTCCCTCGAGTTTCTGAATTTCATCCCTGGGACAATACTCTTCCTTCATCAGGATCTTGAAATCTTCCCATGGTGATGCATTGGCCATGTCCAGACCTAGCATCTGGACCTGTGCATTCCACCATGTGAGGGCAGGACCCTCTAGAGTTCCCGATGCAAATTTGACTCGGTCGGCCACAGGGCAGTTACACATGGAGAACACAGATTCAATCTTTTCAAACCATCGGAGTAATCCGACAGCTCCCTCAGCTCCACTGAACGTGTGGGGCTTGCAGTCCATAAATGTCTTAAAGGTACAAACAGGCTGATTGTTCTGTGGATGGTTCGCTTGCCCTGGATTGGAAAGAGTAGGTTGGGTTTAGGAAAGAGTGGAATAAATGTGTACAATTGGTTGTCTAGGGTTAACGGTTAACAGGTTTACCTGCAATATATGCTGCTAAGGTTTCAGCAACACTGTCATTAATTAACGCAGCCAGTTCGGCTGGTGTCAGGTTTATATTTCCACGACCACCGTTGCGACCGCCACGTCCACGTCCGGCCATGATTCTTCATATTGACAAACACAAGAAATGAGTAAATACATCGCATATTGACATCACTCAAGTGTAAGCAAACAGAAGGAGATGTGTAAAGACATGCAGGTTTATGATTTTTGTACAAGGCTAACTTAAATCATAAGGCCATAGAGTAAATAGTTCAACTCAAACAGTTCACTAAGATTTTATTGGAATGGGAACATCCTTACCCATGTAGGTTTTTATTTGAAACATACAGAAATGACAAAATAAGATAAGATAGAATAGAATGGAATATCAAGCTCCACTGCCGGCGGATGAGATGACTGACTCAGCATCATCCTCCTCTACTTCCTCGGGCTCATCCTCAGGCTCAAAATCGGGTACTTCAGCTGGCTCTAGAGCTGCTGCAAGTTGTATCTCTAACTCTCCAAAATCGGGTACTTCGGGTACTTCAGCCTCCTCGAGTACATTCACTCTAGCCTGTAACGCCCTTACCTCGTCCACTAATGCATTATGCAAGCGGTCAGTGCTTGCCAGTTCTGCTACTAGCAGATCTATCCTGTGATCCGTTTGTTTCTCTCCTCTTAACAGACATGTGATCGCTCATGCTGCGTCTCTCATATTCCGGATCTCTCGATCCATAGTTGCTACAAATGCTGCAAAGGCTTGCTCCAAGTGGCAAGGTAGTAATGGAAAACGTGGTCCTGATGATGATGAAGCTCCAAAGTACGGTAATGGAACTCGTTCCTGTTTAACCCATTTGCTCAGTAAACCGGGGTACCAATCCCAGTCACTCCCATTCCGGATATGCATGGGCTCTCCATACACAATAGAGTTATCAATGGGCTCAAGCCTACGCCTCTTGGGCTCCGGTGATGCAATGGCAGGAATGTCATGTTCCTGATTTGTAGGTGGTGAAGATGGTGGTGTAGACATAATTCCTGAAACATAAGGAGTAAGTGTCTATGCCAAGTAACTAATGTGTGTGGCTATAGTCTAGAATGCAGTCCTAGTTCTCTATAACCAATGGCTCTGATACCAATCTATCACACCCCCAAATTCCACTAACGGAGTTTTACCGTTTTGGAAGGTGACAAACCAGGATCTCAGACATCAGTTACTTCAAACGACACTATATGGGACTTGAAATGTAATAACATAAAAGATTAAGGTTCAGAGTGTATATGCGGAAGCGTTAAACGAAAGTAAATGCGCAAAACAACGCGCTCAAGTCCAATTACAAACAAAACATAAATATTAATCAATAGATAATTATTTCAATTGGAGTCCAAGACACATGCATGACTTAACGTGATCCTGAGTGCCAACCTGAGAAAACATGTAAGAAAACGAGTCAACACTAGGTTGGTGAGTTCACAGGTTTCAATCATTTCAAATAAAAGCATTTGCGGATTATGTACATTCAATATTCATATCAATAGGTTGCATGCCTATATTCATGTTTTGCTAAAGCGCTCGCAACCGAAACTGACAGTGTGTTTGTTTGTTTGCCTCCAGCCAGGTCTATCAACTCTGATTAATGTGTTAAGGTCAATATAACACCCGTTCGACCTCCAATCGAGTTAGCGTGACTAACGCGGGTGGGGTTTGTCAAACCCAGTAGTACTACCAAAATTACCTCGTTCATACCATATTAACGGTCCGATGTGTGTGAGGACTTTTCATGATAGTGTGTTACGCTTAGCCTCAACAGTGATATCATATGAATTACAATAAACCAAAAAAAGTTGTGACATGTTTTCTCCCCCAAATAAAAACAGTAAAAGGGGCCGTGAAACTCACCTGCGTTGCGTAGTAGGTAGTATCACACAAGTATGAGATTTATAATCTCAAGTGTTAGCCTGCACGGCTTACGTATGCCCTATAATTATAACACATAAGTTAGGGACATATGGGATTTGTGACGACGACACGGAAGTTAGAACATCTTAACGCTTTCTAAGGATTTAAGAGTAGACGAACGTGTCTACGGAATTATATAAATTTCTTAATATAATCATTAAGAGAAAAGCGTTACGTGTCGTACGTTAATAACGAATAATAAATAAATAATTACATTCGTACGTTAAAGTCGTTTACAAAAGTTAGGAAAATAATATAATTTAATATATTATTTTTAGGTTTGAAGGTTTAACTAAATAGTCATTTGTGTGGAAAATAATAAATATATTATTTTTAATCGAGTATATAAACGTGGGTAAATAATATAACAATTATATTATTAATTGGTTTGAAACGTCACACGAGGTATAAAACGATACAAAATAATATACACATATATATTATTTAATAAGATTAGTCACGGTTTAAAAATAATATAAACATATTATTTTATACGAAGTTACGGTTTGAAAATAATATAAATATATTATTTTTATTCGATAATAACATAAATATATTATTTATAAAAGTGGGAAAGATAATAAAATGGATTAATAAATTAAACCCGAGCCTATGGGTTGTTTTCCGGGTTAAAACACTTTAATATATAAATATAATAATATAGGAAAAGGTTTTATAATTAATTAATACTTAAAAATAAACATTAAAACAAAACAGGGGGGGGAAGACTCGAACCCGGGTCTCCTCTCTGTTTGTACAAGTGTTTAACCAGTCCGCCCGCTAGGGTCATCGCAACATGTTTCAGATTCAAATGGTTTTAATCAACAATTTCCCTGTGCACCTCTCCTTTGCGTGAACCGAGAGCGACCTCAGTCCCGATCCCCTCGATTTCGGTCGCGATTAGGCACAAGGGCAGAGGGGTTTCGCAAATTAGCCTCATACGACTCAGTTGTGAAGTTTAATTGAAAATCAACTAGCTCAGGATCGATTAATTACATGCTTAAAAACTGAAACCCTAGAATAAGAACTCAAAATAAATTTGGTAAAATCTGATAATAAAAATTGTTGAAACCATGGGGCTTTTATTATACAGGTGATCACGAGTCTAATGGTATAGTTTAATTTCATTTTGGTTGAGTGTAGATAGGGCCTCGATTAAACTAAAAACGAATGAACCCTAGGTTCTAGATCTTGAAAAATTTGATGTTGTTTGATTCAACTAATATGGGGCTTTCATAGAGTATCATATTGCGAACCTGATCATATTCAACAATTGAATTTTGACTGAGTCTAGGATCAAAAGCCCCAAAACATTTTATAAACGAACCCTAGTTTACGGATTTTGATCCAATCGATGTTTTGAGATCAAATTGACATGGGGTTTCTATTAAAGATGGGTTTGCGAATCTTATGACATGATTTAATTGCATTATGATCAAGTCTAGAATAGTGATCGGTTAAACATGTAAACGCATGAACCCTAGATTCGGGTTTGTGTTTAATTCGATGATGTAAGCCATAATAAAGATAGGGCTTACGATCTAGACACTAAAAAGAAAGTAATAACGTAGGCAATTACCAGAATGCGATTCGAATTGATGGAGATCGAGTAAAACAGTTCCGACGGTGACGTGCTCGTTCTCCGGCAACTCCTGCTTCAACTCCAGTGGAATTGACTTGCGTAACAACTTTAGAGAGGAGCGATTTAGGTGTGAGATAACTCGGATTGTGAAAATCATACACGAATTTACCTATTTTGGTGAAGGGGTCGACGGTTTCGACCGATTTGGTTTCATTAGCCATTAATTGGATTAATTCGAAATTGATTGGGCTGTTAATGGTCGTGATAATTGTTGTTAAAGACATGAATGTTTTTCAGTTACAATATCAACCGAGAATTGATAGTGGGATTCGAATTTTGAAACATTGGTAGCGATTTTGACTTTATAAAGGTCAACAGGAACGAAATTTGATTAATCTTGACTTTGAGAAGTCAATGGATTAGATTTTTGGTAATTACATACAAGTCTCTGTGGTTCTAAGATTAAATATTGGTAGGAATGATCCCTGAGGTTTAATTTTGTTAAATAAGGTAAGATTTAACTGGGCTAATTTAATGGGGTTGAGTTTTTAACAGAATAGTTAACGGAATTTACTAACTGAGTTAATTTGAAAAGTCGGATTGTCACAAGAACTTAGGTAAGTTCGCCCTTCATTGATTCGAGTGAAGTCAGTAGTTTCACTTGGTTGGCATTGAGCGAACTTAATAGATTCGCTAAAGGGACATCAAGCGAATATGGTAGGTTCGCTTAGGTTGATATCACAGTTTCGCTAAAATGACGCCAGGTGGTTTCTGAGCGAACTTGTTAGTTTCGCCAGGTTGATTTCAGGCTAACATGATAGATTCGCCTGAACTTAGATCTGCCTATTGATTTTGATTGTTCAAGCTTCGAACTTTTTACGTTAAAAACGTTCTATTCCCATCCATGAGCTTAGATCTATGATTTGTTTCTAATTTCATACGTAAAAACCGTGACTGTACATGATTTTAATCCGAAACCCAAAACTACAAAAATCTTAGATTTGAGCTAGATGGTTACCTGTTTGGGTCCAATTTCTTTTGCCTTTCGTTGCTGTAATATTGAATGGTGATTCCCGAGCTTTTGAGTTATTTCCCTTGCTTTCTCTCACTAGCCGCGATTTCTCTCTCTCTAAAACTTGCGCTTGGAATGGGGCTTTTACCCCTCATTCGGCCCATGAGCCGATCCATTTCCTTTTCCTTCCTATTCTTTTCATTACACCTTGCGTTATAAGCCCGACCTTATTTCGTTTAATCGTTTTATTCACTTTTTTGGGATGTTACACGTTTTGTACCATACTATCCGTAATAGAGCATGATGTGACTGTTTTGAAGACATACATGTCGCATGGTACAATATAACCCGTATGCGGCCTAATAAATGTATGTGCAAATAACATGTGGGTGTGTACGAATAACGAAAAGCCTAATTAAAAGGAGTTTGCTTTTGAGATAAATATTGGGATATTATAGATTTGACCGGAAAACTTGGCATTAGTTGATTTATTGCTGTCCACGTTTTAATCGGTCCGGGTATACAAAATGTCATGGTGGGGTTCATACAACAATGCCCTTTGTTACTAGAACATGTAGGGGGGCCACTGGGAATGACCAGCACTTCAATAATTGAAGTGTAAAACCGACGTCTTCTTTTTGACAGTAGAGAAGGAGGAAAATCTAGTGATGGATTCTAGAATTTTATTTTATTTTCGATGTTACCATATATATATATATATTTTTTTTGAGGTTCGGTTTATAAAATTCATCAAAATTTTAATAATAATTTACCCTTTAAAATCAAGAAATACACAATCAAGTTCCCTTAAAACTGGTAAAGTTTGAAACTTTCTTGAAGAAATTTAAACTTTATATTCAAGAAACACACAAATTCAATAAGAACCACTACATACTTATTGATCCACTTGCAATTTCTTTACATTTGCAATCCACTCAAGAAACAAACACAAAGGGTTACTTCAAACATAAGCATATTTGATACACATTCATTCGATTCTATGCTAGCATAGAACCCGTGTATTACACACGGGTTGAAAAATATCAATACATAAAATTTTTAAATCTTTATGTATATATTTTACAGGTGTAAAAATGTATTACATATACTAAGGATATAAAACAAAATTCAAAATATATTAAAATTAATATATAATTGGGTTTCGAAAATACGTTAATTACTATTTAATGTAATTTGACTTTCATTTACTAGTTGATTGAAAATAAAAGTTACATAATTAAATTTCAAAGTTTATTATAATAAGGGATAATTTAAAATAAATGTGTTTTATTAATGTAATTAGTATTTTCTTTAAAAATATATAATTAAAAACAGAGGTGTATTTAATAAGAGAGAGAAATAGAAAAAAATTGATGAAAATAAATATGGAGACGACACGTGACATGAAAAAACTTTTATTTATTATATAGTATAGATTTTTATCGGAGGTGAATAGATTTGATTCAAGATTCTGAATATCAGGAATATTTTCTTCTCTACTTTTCTTTCTTTTAGGCTTACAGTGTTATCATCCAAAAATATACATTCTTACTTGAATGTTAGATACAAATACAACACATAAAATTTCTACTGATGTCACATGACAACGATCTTCGTATATTACATCCGCCCCGGGAAAATATCTACCACCTTTGGATGTGTAGCACTTGAAGCATCATGGATATATGTAACAAAACAAGAAATTGAGAAACTTGATTAGGAAATTCAGCCAAGAAAACTTTTAAATAGAAAATATTATGATCATAAATCCCTACTTTATACAATGCAAAAGGCCAAAATGGATGGTATGATGGAGACAAAATGCACTAGATTGAACAATCCATGTGGTTCAAAGTGTGGTGGGATATACCATGTCCCTCTCCTTTCATACCATAAAAACTTACTCATTTTGTATATTTACTCCACTTCATTTGCATGTTGGTAAGCATGAAAAATGTACATGTCTCACTAATTTTATATATAATAAAAGTACCAATGATATTAAGGTACATGTTAGAAAAATCCTAAAAGTTCAATGAAAAGACCCGACCACTTTTTTTTAACAAAAAGAAAAAGAAAATATATGTTTTCATGATCAAATTATTTAATTTTGTATTACTTAACCAAAAGATGTATCCTTATAAGCATAATGAAAAAAAATCTTTGAATTTTATAAAGTAAGTTTTTCTCACGCAAAAGTATAGCCTAAATTATATTGAAATTTAGAGAAAGTTCAAATGATATTTTATTGCTAGAAAATAAACTTTCATCGTCGATAATCACCGACAAATTATTATGAGAGTAGACGGCTTAGCCTACAACAGGAAAAAGTTGTCACTACAAGAAGAATGAGTATCACTGACGATTTATCATCGACGGATGTAATCCATTGATAATTACTGGCGAAACCCAGTAAAACTCCACAAAAATAGGAAAAGATAAAGTAAAAAAAACTGTTAATTGGTAATCTATCGTCGATTACCACACCATAACCCAGGGAAAAAAGATTATCACCGACGGATTACCAGCTCACAGGTAAGTCCAACTTTGTGGGAACTATTTGCCTACAGATTTTCCGTCAGTGATCCGTTGCTAATTTTAGGATAAGGTTTTCACCCATACTTTTTAGGGGTTATTGGTGTGAATATAACTCTGACGGAATACCCGTGGGTAATCCGAAGCAAAACACATTGTTAGGAATTATGTATAGGCCAAGCTAGTTAGAAGTATTGAAAGAAAACGTCCGCCTCTAAATAAGAGATCATTAGAGATTTCTGGACAAATACAACATACCATAAATTTATATGGAATCGGTGGTTTCAAAAGTTAAATACGGAAAATGTGTCGTTGAATACTTCATCTAAGCTAATATTGAGGCAGATTTGTTGGAATTGGTAGTCTAGGTATTTAATCCATTGGCATACGTTTCAATTAATCTAGCTCTGCATGAAGTTCTTCGTTGACCAGCTCATTGATTAAAACAAAGAAAGGATTACCAACGGAAACCACCTTCACCAATAGATTTTTGACATGTATGTCCTTCAGTGAACGCTATCCATTTTGTAATGTGTGTTTTTTTAAATATCCATCACTAATCTATCGGAAATCACCGACGGATCTACGATGAGGATCTTTTGAACATAACATGGGCAATATCTTTGGTGTTCTGTCACTAATATCAGTCGTTGATCTATTGATGAAATCTTTATTTATGTCCGGTTTTGCCGACTAATTACCGATGAATCCTGTTTTCACCTACGAATAAATAAAATCTATCCGCCAGTGAAATTCCGCTAGTGTTTTGAATATTTAATCATATTTGAAGTATAAAATCATAACTACCATAGTATGGAATTTCCTGTACCTAGGATGGAGAATGATGATGAGTGAGTGTGTCAATAAATAAAGATGAGCATGTGATGTCTCCTTCCTTTTTACAATCGCCATCCATTCATCCATCACATAGGACCCTCTAAGAAAAAAAGGCTAGCAAGCCAGGTGCAAAAGCAACATTTTATCTTTACATATATTCATTAAAAAATAAAAAGATAAATATTAAATTAATCTTCTATAAGAAAAGAAGTTGATCCAAGAGGAGATGATGATAACGATGATGATGATCAATACAAGAACAACCACCTTCAATGAAAAACATACTTCATCTCCAACCTGGAAACTATACGAAAATCCATTCTATACTTCTTTTCAAACCCTCCATCAAGATCAAGAAAACAAACACCAAGAACAACAAGAAGATCAAAACAAGCAACTTCATCTTCTTCATTTACCTGTTTCCACCCGCAAGATTACTGCATCTTTCTGGGATCTTACCTTCATCAAGCCGTTGATGGATTCCGAGCTCGAAACTGCCAAAGCCCAGATCATGGAGCTCAAAGCCCAGCTCGAGTATGAACGTAAAGAGCGCAAAAGGGCTGAATCTTTGAACAAGAAGCTAACCAAAAAGGTGCTTGGAGAGAGGAAAGAAAGAGAAGCATTGGAGAAAGTATGTGAAGAACTTGCAGGTGAATTAACCTCCAGTAAATCAGATATCAGTAGGTTGAAGATGGAAATGGAAGAAGAGAGAAAGATGTTACGTGTGGCTGAAGTTTTGAGGGAAGAAAGGGTTCAAATGAAGCTTAGTGAAGCTAAAATCATTCTAGAAGAAAAGATTTCAGAATTGGAAATTACTAAAATGACCCTCAAGAATGATGATCAAGAACAAGAAGGGATTGATCAAAGCCGCAATGTCGTGTCTAGGAATTCAATGAAGTTACAAGGTAGAAAGGCGTCGTTAGAGCCCGAAAACCCACACATAAAGCGTGGGATTCGCGGGTTCGTGGAGTTTCCGCGGGTGGTTAGAGCGATCGGGTCCAGAAGCAGGCATTTGGGCACGAAACTGGAGTGTCAAAAGGCTCAACTCATGATATTATTGAAACAGAAGACACAAATCCAGTCGAATAATCTCATCATGAGTTAAGTTGATCATGATCTTTTACATAAATTATTTGTAGCTTTTATTCTTTTTATTACTAAATATTGATGTTGCTTGTGGTGATTAAGTAATAATCTTGAGATTTGGGTAAAAGGGTTTGATATTTTTGATGTTTAATTATTAGGATTTAAAGTGTTAATTTGTGGTATTGATGGAGTGTTGTTGTATGTCAATTAGATTCTTTTAAAATGGTGGTAATGATTCAAGAACAATCACCACATGCTTCACTTTTACCTCAATTTCATGGTGGACCTCTCTATTATCTTGTAACCATTATTATTGTTATATAGAAATTAATTTGATTCCATTTTATGGTGTCCAACTTCGTATAATATGAAAAGAGATTCTTTATATAAGGTGTACGAATTAGACCGTTGATTATAATTTTTTTTAAAGTTTAATTGAGAGGATGAGAAGATATAAATAATAAAAAAGTTAAAAATAACAACAAAGGGAAAAATAGAAATAAGACTCCATTACCAAATTTTATTTTATTTGAATCTATTTCTATCAATATTTTAAACTTAAATAGTTTTTATATACTTAATTATTTTTTGAAAATAAAATGTGTTATAAATTTAAGAATTTTATTATCTTTAATTTAATTTGAGTATGATATATATATATATATATATATATAGGGCTTGGTTCAATTCAAAACCCTATTTTCAAGAGAAAACCCTAAAACTCTATCACAATCCATCTTGAACAACTTGCTTTTTGATCCTATGGTCCTGGTTTTATGTATTTAATTTTTTATTTTTAATCTTTATAATCTTTAGCAGAAGGGTAATTTAGTCATAAAACCTTCCAAGTACTTCCAAGTACCTGACACCTTCGATAAATCCTTTTCCCTTCCCCCATAAAAATCAAATTAAATGATTGTCTCTTTCGATCTTCTCTCTACTCCAGAACAAAGAACCCTTTCCCCATTAAATTATTCTATCAAAAATTCACTCCTCCTATTTCCACTTTCTAGTGAACTTCAAATGAAAGGAGGATAAAGTCTGACGCCGTCCCCCTATCTGGGTTTCTACATTCAACATCAGTTTCTAAATCCCCGGAATAGGTTTCTACTTTGAGGTAAATCTTTAAATTTAGTTAAGTTTGTTACCCTTTTAGCCTGGTTTTTTTCGATTGAACATAACTATTCTACGAGAACAGTTGTTTAGATGTAAAAAATACGTTGGTTGTTACTGTTGGATTTCTTTTTAAGAAATCCCAAATATTTAGGGTTCTTGTAACCACCTTAAAATTCAGATCAATAATTGTTATTTCAATTACGTGCTAAATGGGGTGTAAATGTTTTTAATTATGTTTCTCTAAGTATTTTCATAAAGTAGGGTGTTTGATTTTATATTAACCGGGTACTTTATTTATACAGAACCTAGGACTTGATATTTGTTTTTAGATAATGGTTATTGATTAATTAGTTTTTTTTTTTCATAAAAGTGTGTATTTGATTTTGTTATGATGTTATATTCTAGAATAAGACAATCTTACTTTAATTACCCTACTGGTTGCAGGAATTTGTTTTAATGGAGAATCTTATACACGTTGGTAGCCAAACTAACTCAACTAAAAGTAAGATCTAAAACCTTTATTTTAATTGGTACTTGATTTTTACAATTATTTATCGAGTTTTTACTTTTTTATACAGGGAGAAGAAGTGAAAGGATTTCCCAAAAATGCTTTAGCCGATTCACCAATTCCTTTGAAAGCCCACTGGTGATATGTAGTGAGGAGGAAGATAACATCATCCTGGATGCTACATTTGTTGAAGGGATGGATAACCAACTAAGGACAAGGAAGAAAAAAGTAATGAAGCAAAATTCCAACAAAGGTATTCTCATTTATTTATTGCACTATTTCGATTTTTTTTTCATTAATTTTGATTTGCATTGATGTAAGCTGTTCGTTTTTATTTTTTTTCAAAAGTTTATTATTATTTTTGTTGTATAGTTAGAAAGGAGGTTTACTACATAATCTAATATCTTTCAATCTAACGAAGATGTTACGAATATGAGCAAAATTTTTTTGTAAGATAAACTTAAAAAGGGAACCTACACGATTTTTTTTTAATAATATTTTTTTGGGACATAATTTTATATGTAAATAATTAAATAAGCAAAAGTATTATTTTTTAGTTTGTATTTAGTTCTGTTTAAAAAACTTATTTTGTTTATATTTTTAACTATTTAGATGAAGGAGCGGTAGGGGATCAACAAAAGAAAAAGAAAAAGCAGAGTTTGGAGCAAATTGGTCATTTTGAGCCTATTGCAAATGAATTTTATGCAATAAAAAACAGATGCTCACCAAGTCAGTTATATAGAGCAATTACAAAAATGAGCGAGAAACAAAAACAAGGCGTTAAATTAATGGGGTTTGGTAACATTTTGAAAATGAAAATTGACGGGATACCGCAAAAATTAGGTCATTTTGTTATAGATAGTTTTGATGAGTCTATAATGGGGATAAGGTTACCAGGGAAGATAATAAAAATTAATGAGAAGACTATCTATAATCTTACTGGAACCCAAACTCTGGAATTGATCTAGGAAGTATTGTTCCAACAAAAGATTTGGACACTCGTTTGTTGGAGTGGAAAGAAATGTATAGCACTGATTACATCTCACCTTGTGAAATTGTCACAAGACTACTTAAGGACAGTGGCAATGATTCCTTTTTTTTCCAAGTAGATTTCTTGGTTTTGTTTCTGGCAACCATGGTTGAGTGTTATTCTCACGGCAAATGTAAACTGAATGTCCTGCATTATTTTCATGGTGAAACTGATATTAGTAAGTTTAATTGGTGTGGGTATGTACTAAGCTGCATTAGGAATTGTAAGAATCGTTGGATCAGAAATACAAAAAGTCCGTTCTTAGGACCGCTGACCATACTAACGGTACGTTATTTATTAAATTAACGTATTCGAAAAAAAATTACACAATTGTAAGTACCTGTGAAAATAACTGATTTCCTATGGTTGAAACAGTTGATTTACGTTGACTTTGTTCAATGTAAAGGAATGATCGTTGATCGATCGGTTTCAGCTCTAGAGTTCTGGGATGTTGACCTTCTTCAAGAGAGGGAAGCAGTGGAGATAAAAAGTGGTGGGTTTGGGAACGGTAAACTTTTGGGAATGTCTGTTCCTATTGTTAGAAAATCTGACCACATGGATGATCCACAGGTATATATAAAACTGTATAATTTTTTAAAATTATAATACTTTATATATGTAAATTAATATATATTGGCTAATATAATTTTTTTCCATAGTTGAGAATAAAAAAACTTGAAGAAATTTTGGATGTCTGTTGTAGTCATAAGACATATTTGGAAAAGACAATAGGGTTACTTGTCAAAGAAAATCCCGCAAATTTAGAACTTAAAGGATTTGTTTCCAAATTTGAGAGTCTTTTCAAAGAGAAACCCATTAGCTTCAAAGGAAATAATGTTAGAGTTAGTAAGCATGAAGCAGAGTGTAGTAAGATGGTAAGTGGATCTAACAGCACTGATATTAATGCAACAATCCTAGACATTTGCATGGAAGGTAAGTATTTAAAATTTTTTTAATTGAATCTTTAATTTAATATATTGTGTTGATGTTTTTTTTCTTTAATTTACAAAAACGCAGTTAGAAAAAGTGTAACACAAAAGCAAAGGGTTGGAACGTTGAACAACGAGTACTTATGTGAAACATTGTTTAGCATGGGTCACACACCTAATGAACCAGAATCAGGTATTTTTTTGTATGATAGAATGTCTTTTTCTTCATTACATTGGTGCAAGTTACTTACAGTAGTGTAAGGAAAATTTTTTGGGTGAAATATATCTATACGTACTTACAGTTGAGGTGGAATATTTGGGAGAGCATTTAAACAAAAAGAGATTTGGTGGGGATTTAAGCATACAGGAGATTAGTTCAACAAGTTTTGGCAATGGCCTCGCAAAAAATGCACAACATACATGTAAAAAATATATTGTATGAATGAAATTTTACACTATTGTAATGTGGTTTTCACTAAAGAAATTTAAGAGAATATATAAGGGTAATAGAATTAGTTATAGTTGCAGTTTTACTTATTAACAGGCCATGTAGAAGATGTTGGCCATGCTTTTAAGAAAAAGAAAGTTGCTTGGAATTTAAACATTGGAGATATGGATGCACCATGTTACAGCATTGGGCTCACACAAGATGAACCGGTAGCCGGTAAAAAAAGTCCTATACACTTTCCATTTGTGTTGATTTTTGAAAATACTTTCCATTGATCAACATATAATACGAATTTCAATTTATTAAAAAAAACGCAAGTACATTACATTAGCGTAAGATGTTTACATTAGTGTAATAATTATCGTTACATTTTGACTAATGTTGAAATCTATAATTATTCACAGTCGTTGAAGATATTGCAGAAGATTTAAGCGTCAATAAATTAGGTGGGACCTTCCAAACTCCGAAACAGGGTGCTCCGAAAGACAAAAATGGGCTAAAACAAAATGAAAACACACCAGGTAAATTAACTAAGGTAGTGTAAAATCTTAATATATACTAGTGTATTGATGTGGATATAAAATATATTTGTATACTTGTTCACAGGCGAGGTGCAAGAACATGAAGATGATTCAAACCAAAAAAAAATGGAGGGGACCCTGGACATAGTAGATTTAGGTGGACCAAGTTATAGCAGTGTTTTGAAAGTAGATGTACAGGAATTTGGTAACAAACAATTTAAATAGTTACACTTCGATTTTGTTTTTAATTTTTTCACAATTGTTAAGTACAATTAACTGAATATTTAATATCTAATGTCAGGAGAAGAGAAAGATGAGGGAGATATCAATGAAAAGGAAAAATCAAACAAGAGGCCTGCGTTCAGCATGTTGAATGCATTTGTTAAATTAGGTAATATTTTCGAAGCCATAAAATACTTTTTAAAAAACTATTGTTTGGTTTTGTTAAAACGATAATTTTTTTTTTACATTAAAGGTTATCATAGTAACAGAAACAAAGAGGTCCAAAAGAAAGGTATTACTATAGCTGATTGAAAATATTTTAAAGTTAAAACCACTGGTGTAATTAAAATAATTACAGTGTTTTAAATATGTTTTTGTATGTTTTTTTTATGGTTTTCTTTGTGTAGCTGATTTGTTGGATGAAACTAAAGTTATTAGGAAAAATCCCATACGGAAAAAAATGCCCTCAAAAGATTGTAAATCACCGTTTATGAAACGAGAGGTGGAAATGAATAATAAGGTTACAAAGGACGAGGAGGCAATTTGGGCACTGATATTCAGAGAAACAGAGAAGTAAGTTTTTTTTTATAATTATTTTCCTGTAAATTTTTCATTTTTGCAATCATGTATAGGTGACTAAAATAGGCTCTTTGCTTTACTGTTAAAAAATAAAAAATAGAAAAATCAAATAACACTGATGTGAGAAATTTGCATAACTGTTTTTGTAAAATAAACATTACCAAAGAAGCTGTTTCATTTACTGTCTAATTAATATTTGAATTTGATGTAGTTCTAGTAATTACATTGTTTGAATACTTTTGCATTTTGTAGCTTTTATTTACTGATTGGTTTTTTCTTTTTTTCTGTTTGACTCTATGAAGACTGTATACATGACGAAAGTGGCTCTTTTGGTAAAATTTATACAAAATCAAATATAATAGGTTAAAAATAGTAATTACACTAATGTAAGTAGTTTGTTGTGCTTGGTTATATAAAAACATCACAAAAAAATCCTTGCAGGTTTGAAATCTTCGATACTAAATCTGGACCACGTTCTCAAACATTCATTATAAGAAGTTTAAAAGAGGACACAGAATTATATGGAAATGTAATTGACTGTTGGTCAGCGGTCCTAAACGAGGAAGAAAAAAGGCGCAGTCATGGGTCACCTCATAGACTCTATTGCAGCCACATGTCATTTGTAAGTGTAGATGTAATATATTATCTTAATATGTGAGAAAGTTGTAATATCGTTGTTTTTTGAAAAAACTTCTTTTCTTTTATTAAAGATACAATGGATGTTTACAAGAGAGGATATGACTGAAGCTGACCGTTTAGATGTTTTTAGTAAACAAATGCTTGAGAACTTGGGACGGGAAAAAGGTAGAATGGATTTGAAAGGTTATGATTTAGTATTCTTCCCATTATTAGAAAACAGTCATTACTATGTAATGGTATTCGAATTGAAGAATCCTGCAATCTATATCCTGGATAACATGCATGAGGATGAGACCATGGTTTCTATGAAGGATGATGAAAATTACTTCAAAAAGGACACCCCGTACAAAGTTGTAAGAATTCAAATTAAATCAATTAGTGTAACGACTTTTCCTGGATAAATTGTTATTAATTTTTTTTTTGACTTTTTTGCAGAAACATATATTTGTACAATATTTGAATATGTGGCAAAACTGGAAGGCTCCACATATCGAAGAATGCAAAATCTTGAGGATTAATCTAGAGTGGGCAACCAGAGGTAACGTAAAAGATTGCGGGATATTTGCGATGAGACATATGGAGGTGTTCATGGGTAGCCATGATAATGTCTTTGATTGCGGGTTCCAGAAAGGTGAGTTGAAGAAAAAGAAGCAGATAAACACTCTGAGGAAAAAGTATGCATCTCGGATTCTCTTGTCGGATCTCAACATACAGAAAGAGAGAGTTTTGAAAGCTGCAGGTTTGAAGAAGTAGTTTGTAATCTAAAATTATATATTTTGTTGGATACTTAACTATGGGATTTATTAGGTGTTTTGGTTTAACTTTCATCTGTTTGGTAAACATGGGTGTGGGATCTTTTATATCAGAATGTTATGTTTTTTATCGTTAATTATGTATAATTAAATTAGTAGGATTACTTTTTGCCATTACTTATTAATTATTAATTAACTAATGGAATGTTTGAATACGAATAAAAAACAGAAGATAGTATTCAAAGTCTTTGCTTTCCAAAAAAAAAAAAAAAAGTATACAAAGTTTTTGAAATGTATGTTTACGGCGGTGTAACAGCATTATACAATAAATAGGGGTATAAAAAAATACATTATTTTTGAAAAGGGGTTGAAAAGTCAGACAATATATCTAATGGTTCGGGTTAAAGGTGAGGGGTACAGTGTTATAATAATATATGTGATGGTACATAGTTTAATCAGACATGAAAAGGTTATAGTTTCAACAGAGTAATAATAAGATATGTGAGGCTACGTAGTTTTATATTGAGGATGATAGTGTTACATTGTTGTAAAAGTAAGTGCAAAAGTGCAAACAAATATCATGAAGTTAGAGAGTTCCATTATTAAAAAACATGTCCGCTAAATTAAATGTATATTTAGTTTTTTTGTTTTTTTAAAATTGACACCATGGTTACCGGGGTCCTGGCATTATATTGGATAAGTTACCATGTTTGAGAATATGTTTACTTTATTGAGATTGGTGAGTGGAAATAGGTGAAAGGAGGTTACTATCTAATTAAAGGTTACCGGGCCCTGCCATTATATTGGATAAGTTATGTCAGGGTAAAAGAGATTTTAATTTTGGTAGTTTCCTAAGTGTTAGAGCGTCTTGTAAAATGAAGGATTCACTTTTTTACCTTAGGGTAAAAAAGGTAGTGCCTAAAGGTAATTTCATGTATAGTGTAGGATAGTCGTATTTACATTAGTGTAAATCGTAGGGTAGAAAGTTACATTTTAGGGTTATTTGTTGTTATAAGAAAAACTCATACCATCTAATAACTTATTTGGCTAACTAAAAAATACACATCAACAAACACAGGAGGAACAACAAAATACAAACCTAAAATAATTAAAATTTAAAGCTGCTTGATGCCAAAATGATTCAACATGTTGAATAATATAATCTTTTAAAAAGGTGACATCTTAAACGCGTGAACAGAGAAAGCTAGAAAATGGAATCAAATGAGTAGTCTGAATCACTTCCATGTTCGTCCTCCCATGGGTCATGTGACTGCCAATTATTAAAGGTATCTTGATCCAATAACCATGGGGGAGCATGGTTGGCTACATCTTCATTAGCTAGTTTTTGAGCTTCAATTGGAGGAAGTGAATCTGGTTTAAAAACCAAGAGGTCATCAGATTTTGGTATATCTTCATCTTCGGTAGAAGTAGGTTTATCGATTGAAAGACTTTCTTGTCCAACTTCCTTTGATGGGGGTACCAAAGACTTATCTGGTACTGGGTTTGTTACTGAAATAATATAATACCAAAAGTTTGTATGCTAAATAATTATTAGGAAATTTGTAAATAAAATTCAGTCTCAAAAAATGATAATAACATCAGATTTAGGAATAAAAAATGTTAACCATAAATATACTTACCTGGCAAATCAGAACCATCATTTGGTGCATCTGTGAATGGGTCATGTAAGTCCGGTTCTAATGTGGTATTCTCAGCAAGATGGTCTAAAGAACCATTTAGCGGATGTAATTTGTCTTCACTCATGTTTTTACAATTTGGAAGAGAATTATTTGAAAAGAAAATATCAAACTTACGTTTATAAGGAAAGAAGATTGATTTAATTGGCAATAGTAATGGGGCAACTTGTAGATAGTACCTTTCGTTGGTCCTGTCCTTTTTCAAACAATGAATTGGTCATTGGTAAAGTAATTAGATGTTAAGAAAAGATATGTACTTAAAGGCTGATGAGTGTTCTCATTTTCAAAAAGGAAAATGTTATTATTCAGTTTAATCATACAGTGAGGATATAAATAAAATATTTTAATTTTAACAGACGATAATTATTGTAATTTCAGGCATTTTTACATCAATGTAAAGTAATCTGAAAAACGAAAGTAATGGAACAAAGGTGTGTACATAGACATGGGGGTGAAGCCAGTATATTTAGAAATCATATATCTATGTGAGGCTACATAGTTATTTAGTTTTAACAAAATGAAGGATAATAGTGATACATTAATGTAAAAGTTAGTGCATAAATTGACTCAAATATCATGGAGTTAAAGCTCCAATTATTAAAAACCATGTCGACTATTGTAAATGATTTTTTGGGGGGTTTTTCAAAAAAAAGTACACCCTCGTAAGATTATCTGTAAAAGATTTTTTAAAGGATGTACTTTTGTATATATTGGGGAAAGTCAGTACCTTTACAAAAAGTAAATCTAGTCTGTTTCATAGGGGAAATTAGCTAGGTTTGGAAAACAGATATGTAGTAGATTCGGAATAGGATTTTTGTAAACATAAAGTTAAATTTTATTACCATAAAGCTTTATTCGGATTTACTTTTATAACCATAAAGTTAAACTTTGAATCCGATTAAAACTATAAATTAGTAAAGTAGTTAGAAACATAAATATACTAACCTGGCAAAACCACATAGAATATTTGATTATAAATGTTTTCAGAGCCATATGCTAACACTAGTGTAAAATAATATAAAAACATAGGCAAATAATTAAAATAATAATAATTTACCATTGTTTTAAAAAAAAAACCGCTAAAAATAAATTGACTGTAACGGACATGGTTTGCAGTAACTTTTACACCAATGTAACAATATCATCCTTTGCTTTTGTTGAAACTAAAAAACTATGTATCATAAAATTTAGGGTTATTGGATTTTAATAATCCCACCTTTTACCAATTGGCCAATAATAATCCCAACTGAGAATATTCTTACCACTAGTCCCTACTTTCAAACTATTTTGTTACATTGGACTTCCCGTTAAAAAAACTTAACGCCGTTAGATTTTATATGGCGTGGACATCTGCAAACCACAGGAAAGTCGAGCCAAGCTAGCAGTGGTCTCGTGGTGGGTTTTGAATTGGCTCTGGTGGTGTTTAACTGGTCTCGTTAAACACTACCGTTATCTCTGTTTGGACTTGCCTGACCAACGAGACTAGTTAAACACCACCAAAGCCAATTTCAAAACCCACCACGAGACCACTGCTAGCTTGGCTCGACTTTCCGGCACTTTGCAGATGTCCACGCCATATAAAATCTAACGGCGTTAAGTTTTTTTAACGGGAAGTCCAATGTAACAAAATAGTTTGAAAGTAGGGACTAGTGGTAAGAATATTCTCAGTTGGGATTATTATTGGCCAATTGGTAAAAGGTGGGATTATTAAAATCCAATAACCCTAAAATTTATTATCAAATATTCTATGTGGTATTCTCAGCCAGATCGTCTAAAGAACCATTAACCGGATGTAAGTTCACTCCAATCAGGTTATTACAATTTGGAAGAGAAATATTTGAAAATAAAATATAAAACTTAGGTTTTTTAGAAAAATAATATTAATTTATTTTCAAATAGTTATGGTACAGCTGGTACATTGAAATTTTCATTTGTCATGTCCTTTTCAAACAGTGAAATGGTCATTGGTAAAGTAAGTAGATTTTTAGATAACATATGTACTATATGTACTTACAGGGTGATGAGTGTTGTCAGTTTCTAAAAGAAACAATTTTTTTATTATTTGTAATGATACATTCAGGAAATATCTAATCAAATACTTTAATTAAAACACATGAATATTATTATCATTTCAGACACTTTACACCAATGTAGTGTTATTTTTAAAACAAGAGTAATGGAACAAGGGTGTGTACATATTAATGGGATGAAGACAGTAGATTTCCGATACTAAAACAAAAGTTACTGCAAACCAGGTCCGATACTAAATCTTTTGATTCATAACCTAAACTACAACCCACAAAGTAATCAAAAGTCCTAATGCTAAAGCCAACCAAAAAATAACAAAGTTCTTCACTCGAATTCTGTTTTGCAGTTGTTTAACTTGATTTTCCATTTTGTTTTTATTCCTAAGTAGGCCAGGTATGATCTCCAAACTCCTTCTACACATAGGTGGATCAACCCAACCTAAAAAACGGCATCTTGATTTCTGAAAAAGAAAAACAACAAGTAAATATTACGTTTTTATGAATTAAATATGAAATACTATAAAATAAAAACAAAATACCAATTGTGGGCATGAGTAAAATTGGCGTCCAGGGTTAGAATCGGTCCAAGAAGTACGAACAACAGCAAATCTACCACACTCACATACACCCCTGGAAATGTTTCTTTGAGACATGGTGGGAGATAGATGAACAACTAGTTGTGTAGAAGAAAGATAGATGAATGAAAAAGCATGTCATCAAAGAAGGAACAAGGGTGTGTACATATTAATGGTTTATAAGAAAAGAAGATTGATTTAATTGGCAATAGTAATGGGGCAACTTGTACATTGTACCTTTCGTTGGTCTTGTCCTTTTTCAAACAATGAATTGGTCATTGGTAAAGTAATTAGATTTTAAGAAAAGATATGTACTATATGTACTTAAAGGCTGATAAGTGTTGTCATTTTCAAAAAGGAAAATGTTATTATTCAGTGAGGATATAAATCAAATATTTTAATTTTAACAGACAATAATTATTGTAATTTAAGACGTTTTTACATCAATGTAAAGTAATCAGAAAAACGAAAGTAATGGAACAAAGGTGTGTACATAGACATGGGGGTGAAGCCAATATATTTAGAAATCATATATCTATGTGAGGCTACATAGTTATTTAGTTTTAACAAAATGAAGGATAATAGTGATACATTAATGTAAAAGTTAGTGTATAAATTGACACAAATATCATGGAGTTAAAGCTCCATTATTAAAAACCATGTCGACTATTGTAAATGTTTTTTTGGGGGGTTTTTCAAAAAAAAGTTCACCATCGTAAGATTATCAAACTTACGTTTATAAGAAAAGAAGAAAGATAGATGAATATGAAACATTTTTGGAGGAATATGAAAAAAAGCAAAGAAAAATTTATGCACTCTGAAAAAATGTAAAGGAGGTTTGGAACAGATAACAGAGACATATGCTAACACTAATGTAAAATAATATGAAAACATTGGCACATAAGTAAAAAAAAGTTTTCTTTGCATTAAAACAATACATGTAGCAGCATTTTAACAAAAGAAAACAAACATACCCAAGCACCTATTACATAACATGAAAAAACAAAGCTTTGAATGCCAAGAAAGTAACAAAACATTAACAGGATTCCCCCACAAAAGACATAACCTAGGTCTATAAAGACATAAAGAGGTTCCTAACAAAATAAGACAGCATAGGTGCTTTAACTAAGAACTTGTTCATGGCATTCAAAAATAACAAAGGACCTACTAGGCGTCTGGAGATTCGACATCCTTTTTCTTCAAAGGGCAATTTATAGCTAATTTCCCCCTATGAAACAGACTATTGTAATAAATTGACTCAAATATCATGGAGTTAAAGCTCCAATTATTAAAAACCATGTCGACTATTGTAAATGTTTTTTTGGGGGGTTTTTCAAAAAAAAGTACACCCTCGTAAGATTATCTGTAAAAGATTTTTTAAAGGATGTACTTTTGTATATATTGGGGAAAGTCAGTACCTTTACAAAAAGTAAATCTAGTCTGTTTCATAGGGGAAATTAGCTAGGTTTGGAAAACAGATATGTAGTAGATTCGGAATAGGAAATCCAAAAAACACTACAAAAAACACAAACACAAATAAAAACACAAAACACTGATAGATGCATGTTACTAAAAAAATATCATTTTTATAAAATAAGTAAAAAACTGATAGGAAATCGTTAAAGAATGTTCATAAACTGAAGGATATATTAAAATTAACATTTAAGTACAAAAAATTACATTTTCTAAAAAATGAGGGATATAGTAAGAACATGTTACTTAACTGATGTAAATAATTTAAACATGTTCATACAGTGCTAAAAGAATATAGATTTTCGAAAAAAAACAATATAACAAGAATTTATACAAACACCCAAAAAAAGAGAATTAGAAAAAGGGAAAAACAAACACTGATGTAAAACCATTTTAAACAAACTAAAAAAAAAACAACAAACCAACACTAATCTGTTTTAAAAGTGAAAATAATACAAAAAACAAACAAAAAAAAAATCTGTAGCAGGGAAAAGAAATAAACAAACAAACACTAATCTAATATCGAAAGAAAAAAAAAGGAAAAGCAAATTACCTTCTCTATCAAAACCAACATAACGCAATGGAGAATTACCAAACAAAACATCAACGGTATCATCGTAAACAGGAGACCCATCTATTTCATCTGGTGAGTTATCTTCGTTGACTGGATTTAGTACTTCATCAGTAGAAGGAAAGTCGTCCATTGTAGAAGGGAAAATGGAAGAAAGATGAAATGTGGTTGAAGGATGTCTTTTGTTTAAGGAAGAAGATATAGAAAAGAAAACATTGGAAAAGATGATAAAAGTACATCAGAGGATCAAGACATAAGGTACAAAGGATATAGTGTAAAAGGTCGAAATTACCCTTAAGAGGATAAAAAGTCTTATGCTAGGTGTCATGATCTAATTGGTTAGGATGGGTTTTAGGGTTTTCTCATGGGGGAAGGGTTTTGATATGAACACTCCCCTATATATATATATATATATATATATATATATATATATATATATATATATATATAGGGTGAGGTTCAAATGATAACCAATATTTATGTGATAACCATGATAACCACTCTTAAACATATTGTTACGTATATGTAACAATTATGATTATGTTAATGTTACATATATGTATGCACTATGTGTCACGTATATGTAACATTATTTGGTACGTATACGTAAGACTCATCATTTCCCTATTTACGTTCAAAATATTTATTCAATATACTTAAATACTATTTTAACAATTAAAAGAAAAATAATATATAAATTATGTGAAGGGAAGGGTTCAAATACTAACCAACTTTTTATGTGATAACCGTGTTAACCACTATAAAACAATCACATAATTTATATATTATTTTTTCTTTTAGTTGTTAAAATAGTATTTAAGTATATTGAATAAATATTTTGAACGTAAATAGGGAAATGATGAGTCTTACGTATACGTACTAAATAATGTTACATATACGTGACACATAGTGTTTACATATATGTAACATTAACATAATGATATTTGTTACATATACGTAACACTATGTTTGAGAGTGGTTATCATGGTTATCACATAAATATTGGTTAGCATTTGAACCTCACCCTATATATATATACATATATCTTTTAAAAACGATATTTTTTATAAAGTTATTCATTGGGTTGCAATTATAACGATGGGTTTGAACTATTTACAACGGTACACTCATTACAACCGCTAGTTTAAACCTATTTAAACTGTGCGTCTAAGTCGTCGAGAACTAATACATGAATAAAGTGGGGTCATTATGATGTTGTGTCTAAACCGTTATAATTAACAGTGCGTTTATATACCCTCATCTAAAACCCTAATAGAAAACATGTATATTTTCTACAAAAAATTCCGACAAGTTACCAAGAAAAGAAATTTCCCACAAGTTTGCGATAACTTTTCGACAAAACAAAAACAAAAAAGTAACCACAAGATTTTCTATATTTTTTCGACAAATTTATTAAGTAAATTAACTTATTTATTTAATATAATCGTCGGATTATTGTCGAAAATTACCGACGAAAAACTTTTGTCGCTAATTCGTCGGAAAATTAGTTGGGACTTTGTCGGAAAATACATTTCCTACGAGTTTTTTTCAACAAACACTTTTTGTCGGAAATTTGTAGCTAACGGCCAATTCCGACAATTTTTTCACGAAACTGCTGTTCCAAATTTTTTATTTTTTTAGTAGTGAAATACATGTATGACGTGCTGAATTTTTGTAAGTAGCACAGGCATTTTCCATCATGTATAAATGTATTTGTGTTTCTACGAGTAGAATAACTTGATATAAAAGTAGAAAATGAACAAGAGAGGACATGGATGGGAAAAAGAAAAAAAGAAAACTTGAGGTGAACGCAAATGGCAAGTGGTGTTGACAGAGAATCTATTGCTTATAGTAAATAAAAGTTTAGTGTCACGTGTCGTATCAATATTCATTTTTATTATATTTTTTATCTCTCTCTTATTTAATGCACTTCTATCTTTTAATAATAATATATATTTAAATAAAATAATAATTATACTAATAAAACACATTTATTTTAAATTATCTCTTATTATAACAAATTTTGAAATTTAATTATGTAACTTTTATTTCAATAAAATACTAAATGAAAGTCAAATAACATTATATAGTAATTAACGTATTTTCAAATCCCAATTATATATTAAATTTTACATATTTTGAGTTTGTTTCTATCCTTAGTATATGTAAATTATTTTTGCATCTGTAAAATATATACATAAAGATTTAAAAATTTTATATATTGATATTTTTCAGTTTTCACCTTAAAGATTTAAAAATTTTATATATTGATATTTTTCAGTTTTCACCCCGTGTATAGACACGGGATTTAAACTAGTTATATAATAGAACTTATCGAAGTGTGCGTGGAATCCTGGATGACAGCTAAGTACACATTTTATAGTTAGGAGATATAAATAATAATCAAATTTATTCGTTATTACATTAATTTAGTTAAATTTTTTTATTTTATTTTAATATCACTTAATTTTTAATATTGTTCTATTGTTATAAAAAATTTATAACTGTTGAACTAAGTGATCTAAATTTAATAAATATAAAACTTAATTACTGTATAGTTATTTTTTCAAGGTTAACCTAAAGTATGAGATAATTATAAAAAAAAGAAATTTTAAAATAATAACCAAGTTTTATATTATTTCATTTAGATCATTTAATGTAACACCCTAAATTTTTAGTGTTAGCAAAATAACAAATTTTATTATGTAATTTATTTAGTTAAACGAAAGTTGGGATATAAACAAAAGGTTTAAAACTCACAACCGTGTATAAACATTTGAGTTTAAATAGAATAAAAATAGTTTTTTTATTTTAATCTAAGCCTATCACAACGGACATTGTAAAAAACATATTTTGATGATGTTAAAAATTCAAACAAGTAGGTACTCTAAAATATCTATATGTCAGAATATGTCTCTCATTTGCAAAGATAAGAGATCAAGCACCAAAAGTAATTAGCAGTGGCAGGATCGGTTCACGGTCGACCGTGAATCGCCCGCCAACCTTGTGTCCAAAATCAACCAAATTATGCCCAGTCTAATGTGTACGATCGATAACATGGTCGGACCTTGAAGAGTAAACTATTAGGTACCGAAAGTGAGCAAGAACATTTATGCATCTACCCTCCAAAATATACTATTAAGTAAATCAATTTGAATAAAACATGCTACACATGTGTGCTCATACACTCTTGACGAAAATCATGTTTTAAAGTGTAACACATGCCATAAAAATATCGAAGAAATGCCAAGGTTAGAACCTAAAAGGAGTTTGAGATTTAGATGATTGCCTAAAACACTTTGAATGCTTTGATCGTCAATAAAAATGCAAAACTGAAATAAAAACTAATTTATAAACAATGAATAAAAGATTATCACACCCGAGTGTAGGTTTCACTATTAAAAAAATAAAAAATTTGCGACAGCAATTTCGTGAGAAATTTGTCAGAATTGGCCGTTAGCGACAAGTTTATGACAAAAAGTGTTTGTTGGAAAAACCCCATTGGAAATGCATCTTCCGACAAAGTACCGACTAATTTTCCGACGAATTAGCGACAAAAGCCTTTAGTCGGTAATTTTCGACAATAGTCCGATGATTATATTAAATAAATAAGTTAACTTACTTAATAAATTTGTCGGAAAATTATAGGGAATCTTGTGGTTACTTTTTTATTTTTGTTTTGTCGGAAAGTTGTCACAAACTTGTGAAAAATTTATTTTGTTGGTAACTTGTCGGAAACTTTTATGGAAAATATATATGTTTTCTAGTAGTGTTTTAGAAGCAAACTATATAACCTAGTTACTACTAAATGGAATTCACATAGACATGAATTGCTAGATAAATTGTGTTGATAAATAATTACAAGACTAAGTAATCTGATTGTGTTGATTAACGATCCTAAACTGAATAATGACCCAATTGAGATGTTATCTAAACAATTACCAATTCAATTTCAATGAGTTCAACCAAGTACCAATTGTTAATGACTCAAAGACCATTAACTTGAGGGATATCGTTATCAAACAAAAAACACATAAATTCGAGAAATCAAATGATTACAACAGATTTATGTCCAAGAACACGTAGAAACACATTGAATACAATTACTAACACTAACTCTACACCTGGGGATCATCAAGGGTGATTTAGCCGCTCATGCTTGCAAATGATTCTTCAAATCTTGATTCAGGAGTCGATTTCATGTTTGGAATGATCGAGAATCGATTCCCATTTGGTCTCTTGCCCCCAAATTAAAGGTATTCCATGCACATTTATGCTAAAAACGTATAATTAAACGTAATTATCATGCATAAATCAACCACCCATCAGATTCCCTAACTTAAACATTTTTCGTCCCGAAAAAGAACTGCACTGAGATCATAATTGATATGCTAATCTTATTGCATTTTCTTTCAAACGGGAGAGAATAATACATCAACTATGATAGCCAGTATATATGTTCACTTAAACTCAAACCCAATTAATCCCAACCAAGTGTTTTATGCGTATATTCAGCAGCGGATTTAGCTTGTAAGTATGGGGTGGAAAGGCACCCCATACCCACTGAAAATTTGCAATTTTTTTGGTATTTCTCCGATTAATTTACGCTTAGGTTTTAAAAGTCAGTCACTATTCTATTAAAATAGTATTAAAATTGTTGAAACCCTAATTAAGCTAGCTGGTAGCATTCTCCTGGACGCTGCTGCCTTGTTATTTGCCGCCCACCTCCTGGCTCCTACCGCCCTATCTATGAGCCCTCTACCGGTTAGTCCCCGCTACTCTTTCAGGCCTGAAACTCGTTGCTGCTGTCATGTTTTATTGCTTTGTAAATTGTAAGTTCTTTTTTTCCATAAATTCCCTGTTTGCAATTCTTTGTTGGTTCCAGAAAATAGAACTTTATTAGATTTTATGTCGATTAGAAGCTTGATTCAATCTGATTAAAAAATAATGATTATGTTCATAATAACTAGTTTTTTTTATAATAACTTGTTGTTTTCTTTAACCCGCTCCATTTTTACCCGACCCATATTTCACACCCCGTAACCAAAATTTCTGTATTCCCCACTGCATATATTATACAGTTATTACCCAGGTGATTTAATCTTCCCCACACCCAATACCAAAGCAAAACCTACACAACCTCAAGGTTTGTTTGAGGATTCACTAGACCACAACTTGACTTGACCAAGCACCACCATTATGACGCAATAGCTATTATATTTCCCCCCTTCTACGTGATATTTTGGGACTTTTCTCCCATTATTTTCTCATAATTTTTTTCTTTTGTTGCGGGATTTCTCTCTCTTTTTATTCCTATCTTTTTCATCATTTTTCTCATTTTTTTCTTTTATATATATCTGTGTATATCTAACAAGTTTTATATAACACCCGGATTTGCAAACCAATTTAAAATAAAAAAAAATGAAATTTAGGTCCCAGTCGAACATAACCATGTAAACATGGTTCCACAATTTACAAACATTAAGTAATCCATTCCATAATCCAAAAGGAAGAACAAAACAAGTTTTAAACGACCATAAATTCAAAAGACATCCACATGATGTATTCCCATCCACGGGATTAGGTTAAAAGAAACAAAACATTCAAAACAAGCATTGAGAATCCAATATCCGACTTTGGCAAGACCCGAGATCAATTCAGAGCTTTTCCTACATCAAAGCATCCCACAAATCAATTTAGTAATGGTATAAACATCCACCCAGGATTCCCAAGGGTTAATACAAGGTAAAAACCCAAAATTTCAGTTTGGGCGTACAGGTCACCATATGGGCAGTAAGTTGGGCGTACGGGATTTTCCTGCAGCGTACCATACGCCCAACCTACAGAACTTATGCCTTTTTTATATTTTTCATGTCGAGGCACCCCAAATTCATATATTATGGCTTCCGTAGCTCATTTTCTAGCCCGAGATATACTTCATATAAGTTTTGGGCTTTCTCCGACAACATGTAATAATACCCTTACATGTCAAATCCCAACCCGTTTGCATATTTAAGCTCTTAACCATCATAACTCCTGTTTAAACTACATATATGATCACCCACATGTTCTAACATATATTTGTTAGTTTTTCATCCCCAAACCCGAGTACCACTACTCGTTTCCCACTCAAAATAGTTTAACAACAAGTTCTATCAATTCGTTAGTTTAGGTACATATTTACCTACAACTTAGACATTTATCAACCCATACACATCTTATGTTTTACCATTCATTTAATTTGACATATCCACCCGTCTAATGAGGGATCCACCTCTCGGTTTCTTACATGGAGTATTTGACTCCATGCCGACCCATGAAGTATCCACACTTCATGTCACCCGTGAAGTATCCAAACGTCACGTAAACACTTCAATGAAGTATCCACACTTCATGTAATCAACCAATTTATCATTTTACTATCAACGGTTGACTTTTACCACATTAAGTCAATTTTAGTCTAATGTTACCACATTCTACATTTTAGTTGACTCTTGATCACATTGAGTCATTTACACCATTTAACCTCATAAGTCAACTTATATCTATTTACCACATTTGCACAATCAACTTTTACTATTAACTACATAGTCTAATTAGACCAATTTCAACATAATAGTTTGACCCTATATCGCTAAAGTCAAATTACACAAATTTCAACATAATAGTTTGACCTTATATCGCTAAAGTCAAATTACACCAATTTCACGATTATCCACAATGGTTTGACTTATACCACTTTATTCAATTTTATATCAATTTCACCATTTATCCACAAATGGTTTGACTTATACCACGCTAAGTCAATTTACAACAAATCATCTCATTCTATATTTTTGTTTGACTATACGCCACACTAGTCAACTACACCATGTAATGAACCAAAATCCGGGTTTCGTTATAAATAATTAAATATTCTAATAAATATTATGGTGAAAATAATATTTTAGAAATAAGTTGAAACAAGTTGGTTTCAAGTTAGTAATGAGGTTATATTAGTTTTTAACTAATTATGAAATGAAATGGGTGAAATGGAAGTTGAGGGGCTAAAAGTGTAAAATAACAAAATCTTCCATATTTGACTAGTGAAAGTCAAAACTGAGACTTCATTTGTGTTTTGGTCGTTCTTATGCAAGAGAGAAAAAGGAGAAAAGATGAGTTGGAGCTAAATCGTGCAATTTAGCTTGAATTCGTGAAGGTTTTGGCTCACACAACACCTTCCTAACATCAAGTAAGTGTAGTCTTCCATTGATTTCACTTTTGAATGTGTTAGTTGGTGGGTTTTGTAGAAATCCAGAAATTTTGAATGCATGTTGATAATTAGTGTTAGATTGTTGATAATCTAGCTATACTAAAGGTAAAGAATGGTGATTAACATCCTAGAACCCTTTGATTTTGATTATGAGGAGTTAGGGTTCATATGGAGAAATTTGGGGGTGTTTGGATTATGATGATAGAATGTTGAATTAATGATAATTAAGTGTTTGTATGATGTTAGACACTTGAACAAATACCAAATTAACCTAATAATAATTATTGAATGAAAAATTAGTGTTAATGTAAGGATAATGAAACTCAAGTAGATGAGTTTGGGGTCAAAGAGGGTGTTAGTATAACTCAAACGGGTCAGTTTGGGTTGGAAATGAAAATTGGGTTGTGAACCCAATTAAAATGTGATTTTGATGTATGTTAGATTACTAAACTAGATGAATGTGTTTAGGTAATCAAATTGCAAAACGTGAAGTGGAATCGGGACCTTCAAATCAACAAGGCAAGTGCTTTTGCACTTACTTAGTAATTGATGATAAATAATGTTATATGCAATGTTGTATGTATAATGTGTTAAGTTGCATAATGTTTTATGTAGTATGAATGTGTATAAAAGTGCATGAATAAGTGAAAAAATGTAGTTATAGTATTAATACTATAATGGATATATGGATATGGAGTTATGGTCTAAGTACCATAATGGATATGTGGATATGAAGTTATGATCTAAGAATCATAATGGAAATGTGGTGATAAAGTTATGGCCTATGTGTTCTAATGGAAATGGAAATGTGATAAGCATGAATATGAAATGAAAAGGGTGAAACTTATAGGTGAATATGCAAGTGACATGTTGCCTAATGACAAATTGGGTGGAAACGGGTCAAATGGGTGAATGGGTGAAACAAGTAGAATTTTACTTGTTTGTTATGTTTTATCGTCATTACTAATGGTGATATGTTATGTGGTTATGTAGGAAAAGCTCCGATGTAGTCCAAGTCAAGTCCAAGGCGTTGACGGATTCTCGTATGTGTAAATGGTTGATTTTGGGATGCGTATTGAAATCCTCGAAAGGGGTGTGATTTTGGGACAAGAATTGATGTTTTGGTGATATTGTGGTGTATGTATACTTTTGGTCAAAATCCCAGGTGTTTGGGAATTTTTGGTGTCATGTTGAAATGGAAAAGTTGAAAAAATGGCTAAGTGTTGAAATCTGCAGGTCCAGGAAACTCACTGGAAATTTGGCGCCTCGCGGTACGCGAAGAATCGTGGAAGGTTCTCTCGCGGTACGCGAGGGACCTGATTTCCGGCTTGGTTTTCTGAGGCTCCCCCGCTATATGCGAGGGGATGGGGCCTGGTCTCTCGCGGTACGCGAGGAAGTAAAAAAAAAACTTTGGGATAAATGCTTCCGCGCGTTTTAAATGTGTATTATAACCGGTGTTTTAAAGTAGGGTGTTACACACCAAATTACCACGTTTAGTTTGACTATATTCCACATAGTTCAACTACACCATTTTACCAATTGTCATTCAATAGTTTGAATAATTTCCTCTTTATGTCAACTACAACAATTCTACCACATTCACCCTTTACTTTGACCATTTACCATATAATTCAAAATCAACATACAACACATAAATACAAATAACAACACATCTATTTACATGTTACCACTACTTATCCATTACTAAGTAAGTGCAAAGCACTTACCTTTTCCAATGAAGATTCCAATCGGTCTTCAAAGCTAACGTCTTTATCGCCTTAATTACCTAAACATTCCACATGTTTTTAGTAATCAAATTACTCCAACACATTCATCAAATTGAAGTTTAACTCACACCCAAGATCTTATGACCTTCACTATCATCTAATCTTGGTTTATTTAGCTTTACACAAGCTTTTAACCTTTCTAATCAAAATCAACCCATTAGACCCGTTAAGGATTTCACCCAATTTTCACAATTTCATCCAATTTATAAATCATCAAAACAATTGAGTTTTAAACATGTAATTGTGTTTATCTAGCACCATAAACACTTATACATACTCAATTAACCAATCTAACACCCCTAATTGAAAAACCCCCAATTTGGGTCTCAAGAACCCTAAGTTTCAAATCAACAAATTGGATGTTAAAACCAAATAATTCTTGATTCTCCAACATCATTAACACTATATTAAAGCTTTTAAACAATATTCAATACAAATCACTCCACCAATTTGACCCATTTAGGGTTTTTTTACCAAAACCCACTAAAAACTCCATTAATTTAGGTTCAAGAGATGGATATGGAGAAGATGAACTTACTTGATCCATGCTTGAACCACAAACACCTTCAAAGCTTTAAGCATCATCACCAAATTTCCAAAATTTAAAACCTTGGATTTTCCCTTCTCCCTTCTTGATTTTCACGATCACATACACACACACACACCATGTGTGTGTCGTGACCCATCCCCCTCCATATATCAGACTTTATTTTAGTTAAAGTAAAGGTGTCATAATAAATGGAAGCACTTTCAATCTATATTTTTCAAAACTCAGTTTTTAATCTATGAATACAAGGATGGGAAACTAAATACATCTCAATTCATTATTCAATTTTGCACGTAAAAAATTATGTTATGTAGTTTAGGATGAGCCTATCAACATATCAGAAGCTAGGTGCATTTTCTATCCCTATAGATCTACTTTGTGTATAAGCATAATCATTCAACCTTTTTTTTTTTATCATTTCCCATAAATGCAAACTTTTTATTTAGGGGACACTAACATGTTTCATTATAATCAACCTCGGATTTGGTTTAAGAAACTAAATGCAAAGGTATATACATATGACCTAACTAAACTAAAATTACCATGCGAAATGATAAAATTGACTATTTTTAACCAAATTGAGAAGGTAACAGGTTCACCTGATTATGTCATTGTGGCCAGATCTTCATGTGTGTGGTGATCCTCAAAGGCCAACTCAACAACCTGCAAAACTTAGCAAAAATTATGTAGAAGCAAGCTTCTCACTACGGTTAACACATAAATTTTTTTAAATTTTGCATCATTTTCACTAATTCTTTAAAACTTTAAACAACAAGTAGAAACTCCTTCTCCAATTTAAAACATTGATTGTCCCCAATGCAACCCTTAAGTTCCAATTTGGTTAAAATAATTAATTTTAAAACCAACAAGAATAAAAATCCTAAAAGTCACTTTCGTATGAATCACAGTTGCATTTAGTTATGCAACAAGCTAGCCATTTAAACCCTCGGAAGGTCGAGTAGATGACTACGGTCTCATGATGGTTTCTATAGAGCATACCCGCAAGTTCTCGGGTTGCCTCCTGGATAGCGCTAAGTTTTAGGTCTTCATCGAGATCGTACTTGTTGTTATGCTCATGGTGGTCTGAATGCAGACTTGCATCCCGAGTCCACCATAAGGGTGTGGTAGTCAAGATGTTTAGTCCACACTTATCTCCTCATGATGGACCCATCATCAATCTCCTTGAAACTCTGTGTATCAGTAATCTACCCCGTATATTGCAAGTTCCTTATCCATTTCAGTCGCTCCTCAAGGTCAAAGATGCACGATTCATCCATTGACTGATGTAGCTGTGAATCAACCGCTTTGGTCTACCAAGTATAACCCTCGGTTGTTATTTCTTCAGAGTTGGTGCATAATCAAGCACCAAAAAGTCCTCAGGGTAATATAACTCTCCTACCTTGACAACTACTCCGGTTAGTATCCCCTAGGACGGTTACATGTCAAATCTGCTAACACCACAGTGGTATTAGCTTTCTATAAAAGACCAAAATCGTACTGGTCATACAGACTCCCCGGTAGAATGCTGACAGTGGCTCTATAATCTAGAAGTGCCCAGTTGATCTTAAATTCTCCAACTTGAATTGGAATGAGGGGTGCTCCCAGTTCAATATCTTCCTTTAACTCATCCTCCTCTACTTCATTAGTTTCTTGTTGGGGAGGAGTAACTTCATATAACTGAACATCATAGTTTGGGAGGGTACTAACCACACTAATATGCACTTTTCGTTTGGTTTGTGAACTTGAGCTTTGGTGTTGCGGGTTGATGATGGTGTCACTTGGTAGCTTACTAGGGTCTCGTACTACTGCAACTTCAACTACTTGGCCCATTTGTTTGCTCAAAGTAGCGACTGCTTTGTCTATCAAGTCTAAACTTTGTGTCAATACCTTTATTGTTCATGTTAGCTCAGTCAATGTTGCTAGTATTGCACTTTCATTGTTTGATGAAGAGCTTTGTTGGTTTCCTTGGAACTGGCCTTGGTTTTGCTGTTGACAGTTCCTCTACCAGCTTTGTTTTTGCCCTTGTTGGTAGCCGCCTTGATTATATGAACCTTGTAGATAGTTACCTTGGTTCCGATTCTGCTGATGCTTCTGATACTATTTATTCTCGTTTTGCTGATTGTTACCGTGAAAATTTGGATTCATTTGGTTAGAAACATTTCCATACCTAAAGTTGGGATTGTACAACAGAAAGCGAATGATGAAAATAGGATCGAAATCAAGAACAGAGAAGAAACGAGCAAATTTACCTACTCTGATACCATGTAAACAAACATGAAAACGAGACAAGAATTGGGGAAATTTTGATTCTGATTATATGAAAGAACTAAACTTACAACTAAAAAAAAGCTATATATATATATATTTATGTATAGAGGGAAGTTCATTTCAGAACAAGGAAATTCTGCAAGAACAGAGGGAACAAACCTAAATCGTTTAATTTTTTTGATCCATGGTAAATTTTTTTAAAGTTTTATACTTCTTACATACAAATATGTATGTTTATGCACATAAAAAAACCATTAAACTAGTTTTTTTTATATATTTTTATATATTTAAAAGTTTCTTACACATGTGTGTGTTATGTGTAGGTAAAACAACCTACACATGAATTACACATGTGTATGTATGTATATAAACGGAATTTGTTCATACTTTTTGTTTGAATTTCATGAAAAACGAATAAACATTACATTTATATTATTTTCTTATATTTTAAAACCTTTTAATATTGAAAAAGTGAATGATTTGATTTGTTCTTGCAATATTTAGTGTTATGAATTAAACCCTCCCCTATATGTATATATATGTATGTATGTATATATATTATATATATATATATATATATATATATATAGTATAAGGTTACTCTACGAATTTTAAAAACCTTACAAAGTCTAGGAAAGAATCTCAGCAACAAGATTATTGTGATTTATGGCTAAGATTGACTCAATGGCATAAGGGTAAATAATATCAAATTCGAATTCATTTGGAGGGGTACAATGGGAAGATCCAACCAAAACTACACATGCTTGTCATGTGCCATTTCCCTCATTTTTTTAAATGTCCATAACTTTTTTATACATCATTATTTTTTTTTAAAAATTTCACCATAAAATTGAGTGTTTTTTTATTTTTTTAACGAGTATGGTATTGCCATATTTAAAAAAAAAAGAAAAAAACGACATGAACCGGTTGTTTATGAAATGGGGTATTATTATGGTGTTTTTGAACTATGCGATTTTATGGTATTTTTGGACTGAGCAATTTTATAGTGTCTTTTGAACTGGGCAATTTTATGGTGTTTGTTAACTCTGCAATTTAATTAGTAAAATTTATGGTGTTTTTTCGAGTGTTTGTATATTACGTTTTTTCGAGCGTTTGTAAAAAAATATGCGTTTTTATGATGTTTTTTCAAGCGTCATTATTTTTTCAAGCGTTTGTATTCAAAGTTTTTACGGTGTTTTTTCAAGCGTTTGTAAAAAATATGGGTTTGTATGACATGTTTATTGTGTGCGTTTGTATTTCACATTTTATGGTGTGTTTTTCGAGTGTTTGTAAAAAATGAAAAAATAAAACAATCGATCGTTTATATTTAAGGTTTTTATGGTGTTTTTTCGAACGTTTGTAAAAAAATGAGTTTGTATGACGTGTTTATGGTGTTTTTACGGTGTTTTTTTCATGCGTTTGTATTTGACATTTTATGGCGTTTTTCGAGCGTTTATGAAAAAATAAAAAAAAAATAAAAAAAAATCGAGCGCTTGTATTTGAAGTTTTTATGGTGTTTTTGCGAACGTTTGCAAAAAAAAATGGGTTTGTATGACGTGATATGGTGTTTTTAATTCATGACATTTTATGATGTTTTCGAGCGTCATATAAACCATAAATTAGATGGTGTTTTTATAATTTTTTTTGATGACGTTTTTCCAATGGTTTTTATGATGTTTTCGAGCGTAAAAAACAACTTAAACCATAAATAATTTTTTTTTCGAGCGCCAAACAAATCATAAACCATTTTATGTTGGTTTTTCATGACATTTTTTCGAGCGTTTTTTATGATGTTTTTTAGCGTCAAAAACACCATAAACCATAAACTAAATGTTTTTTATGATTTTTTTTAATTAATGATGTTTTATGGTGTTTGTACGACGATTTTTATGATGATTTTTATAAAGTTTGTACAACTTAGTTAAAAAATACAATGAATTAAAAAACCCACTTAAGACGTAATTATTTTTTTAAAATTTTAGATAACAATATTGTACTCATATTAAAGATAAAAAACGCTGGTTATTATGGTATACTTTTTAAAAAAAAATAATAACGTATAAAAAAGTTATAAACGTTTAAAAAAGATGAAGGAATATGCATGTGATTTGTATGTGCATGTTCATTGTCATGTGAGTTGCATATGCATGTTCTTTTGACGCTTTTGCCCTTCCCTCCTTGGACACATGTCACTCTATGGTGGCTTTCTATACTTTGTAAAGTTTTGAGCATTTGTAGAATATCTCTCCCCTATATATATATATATATATATATATATATATGGTGAGGTTCAAATGCTAACCAATATTTATGTGATAACCATGATAACCACTCTCAAACATAGGGTTACGTATATGTAACGATTATCATTATGTTAATGTTACATATATGTAAACACTATGTGTCACGTATATGTAACATTATTTGGTACGTATACGTAAGATTCATCATTTCCGTATTTACGTTCAAAATATTTATTCAAGATACTTAAATACTATTTTAACAATTAAAAGAAAAAATAATATATAAATTATGTGATTGTTTTATAGTGGTTAGCACGGTTATCATATAAAAAGTTGGTTAGTATTTGAACCCTTCCATATATATATATATATATAGGGGAGAGATCAAGAGAAAACCACAAAGTTAGGCGAAAACCGAGAAAACCACTACAAGCCAATCAAATAATTTATAGATTTTTTATTTTTTTAATTTATTTCTAAGTGTATTAATATAATATTACACAATTTATGAAAAAATCATTTTACGTATATGTAACCGCATTTTTTTGTTTTCTATTTACGTATACGTAAGCCAACACTTAAATGATTTTTTGGTAAAAAAATGTAATATTAAATTGATACTTTTATAAATAAATAAAAATAAAATAAAAAATAAATATTATCATATGATTGGTTAAAATTGATTTTTTAGTGGTTTTCTCGGTTTTCGCCTAACTATGTAGTTTTCTCTGGAACCCTCCCATATATATATATATAGGGGCATGTTCTTTTGAGAACCAACTATATGTTGAGAACCGAAAGAACCGCACAAAACGTGTACATATCGCTTTAGTGAAAAAAGTAAAATTCAACAACAATGTTTTATTTATCTCTTCCCACTCTTAGTTTGAGTTTATCTCCTCTCTCCTGAATTTTTTTAAGAAAAGTATAAAAATATGCATATATGCATTCATTTGTGCATATAGTGTGAGTGCATATATGCATTTAAAAAAACGACTATAAATTTGAGGTCTTTTAAAACCAAACCTTAAACATATTGAAATGTACATGAATTCTAGTCAATTTATATTATAAATAGAGGAAAAATTTAATGCGGTTCTCACGGTTCTTAACATATTGTTGGTTCTCAAAAGAACATACCCCTCTATATATATATATATATATATATATATAGGGAAGGGTTCAAATGCTAATCAGTTTTTTACGTGATAACCGTGATAATCACTCTCAAACAATCACATAATTTATAAATTATTTTTTCTTTTAATTGTTAAAAGAGTATTTAAGTATCTTGAACATAAATACGAAAATGATGATTCTTACATATACGTACCAAATAATGTTACAATACGTGACACATAGTGTTTATGTATATGTAAACTAACAGAATGATAATTGTTACATATACGTAACACTATGTTTGAGAGCGGTTATCATGGTTATCACATAAATATTGGTTTTCATTTGAACCTCACCCTAGATATATATATAGGGTTAGGATATAATAAAAACTCTGTGTTACATATGTAAAAAATTAAAACGTAGGTAAAATATTTTTTTTTTGTTTTCTAGGATAACTTATATATTTAATTTCATCACTTTTGGTAAAAAAATAAAAAATCAAAAAAGTGCTGAGTGTTTTTTTTTATAAAAAATTTTTAATTTTTTTTACATGTGTAACATTTTGACGTCTGATGTAAAAACGCTGATTTTTTAAAATTTTCAACATTTTTTTAAAGAAAAAGTATTCGGTTTTTTTTTTTCTGGTGACGAAAATACATATAAAACCACACTAAAAAAAGTTAAACATGAGTTTTCATGGTTTTTTCATCTTAAGTGGGTTTTCATTTTATACTTTTCATATGTATATATATCTATACACACACACACACATATTCTATATTTAGAAGTAAAATCTAACTAACATGATTAAATCTATATCTATACTATATAATGAATAAATGCTTTTCATGCCACGTGTCGGCTACATATTCATTCTCATAATTTTTCTACCGTCTCTCTCTTATTAAATACACCTCTATGTTTTATTAATAATATATTTTTAAATAAAATACTAATTATACTAATTAAACACATTTATTTTAAATTGTCTAGACTTCAACTCCGGATGTCTATTTCAATAAAGGTTTTTCATGTCACGTGTCGGCTACATATTCAATATCAATATATAAAAACATGCGAAATTGAAATAGACATCCGGAGTTGAAGTCTAGACAACAAACTTGGTTCGGAATTGAAGTCTATCATATCCGAACCCGAAATCCAGATAACAATATTTCAGAAATAATGAAATAGAAGAAAACAACCCCCATGGCCCATACCATATTAGCATCAATTTTTCCTTCTCCGTTATCCACCTATCCATATTAGTACTACTGGGCGTAATTCACTTGGGCCAAAGATGATTTCGTGAGGAAGAAACAGAATCCAGCAACTCTTGGATCTGGGCATGGTATCACGTGAGAACTGAGAAGTGTGTGATGTTAACGAATCTATATATATATCACGTGAGAAGTATTTTGATGTGAACGAATCTATATTTATATGGATATTAAGAAAGTGTTTGCATCTTAAACATAATAAAATAATATATATTTATTAATTTTCTAATTTTGTTTTTAGCAATTAAACTATCTTATGTATCCTTTTTTTTAACCGCAACCAGATATATAAAAAACACGAACCCGACTAAATAAGCCGAGAAACGCCAAATTACATCAAAAGGATAGGGTTTTTAATCCACTCATGCCAACAAATATTAACTTTTCTATTTCTATTAACAAACCACAAAAACGAATAATTGACAATTAAATAAAAAATGCCTTCATCTTTTGTAGAATTAGGCTCGAAGATGAGCTTGTTCCAAAAACTCCAAAACACCCACCAAATAGAGAAACACACCGCTTCAACCAAGCCTTTCTTCTTTTTGAATAAGAGGAGGGAATCAACATAATTCATAATCATTTTTGGATGAGTAGAAGAAGGATCATTAATCTCAAGCCATTTAAAAACAAATTTCCAAGTTTTACACGTCAAATAGCAATCACCGAGAATATGATCCATATCCTCCACATGATCCGAACACAACGGGCAAAGAGTAGACGGGACATCCATCCCTTTTTTTTCAAGGTTACATTGCGTAGGAAGACAATCCAAAAGAACACGCCAAACCTTTATATTAACCTTTTTGGGAACAAACTTGTTCGACCTAGATTTTGTGGAGTTAGAAGGCAAGATCTCACTATCAATACTTGAATGAATACTTTTAACAATAAACTCGTCCTTCCCATCAAAATCCCATATCCAAGAATCGGGCTGATCAAATAACGAGACACCTTGAAGCAAATCAATCAATTCCTCCAATTACTGCTGCTCAATACCTCCCCTAATGTTTCTGCGCCAATCCCAATGCCAAACCGAACACGCCAAACGCTCAGCCAAATAACCATATTTATTCCTTTCCAAGTAGAATAATCTTTTGGTTTATAGTGGTAACCTTAATGTTATATTTAGTTTATAGTGGTAATTAACTGTATTTTTTTAAAATTATAATTCTTTTGTGTAGTGGATATTTACTTTTGGACAAAGATGAAATTTTTATAAAAATATGCATTTTACTTACGGTACTAAATACGACTCACCAACTAATAGATTGAATAGTTGTACCAGCTACTAATAGTTTGTAAGATAAATGTGTATGTCTATTTGCCAACTCCAATCAAATATTATTCCTAACTTGTTAAAAGTTAAAATTGAAACGGTTTTAAGATCGTAAACTGGTAGTAAGAATGTAAGATCATAAACAATAATACGTTCAAAATATTGAAAGGGATTATTAACTTTTATTCATTTAAATATGGTTTAATATTTTTTTTTAAACTCATATAACTTATAAATAAATTTTCTTTAACTTAGAACATATATAAAATCCATAATTTTATTAGCTTTAATTTTAGTATAATATATATATATATATATATATATATATATATATATATATATATATATATATATATATATATATATGGGGATGTTCAAATAAGAAGTGCAACTTTACTAAGAAGCCTAAGAAGCAATCTCATCCATTCAATTGAATGATCAATGATAGAGATTTAAATGTAAGAAAAATAAGGGGTGAAATGGTATTTAAGTGATAGCCACTTTTGTTGAATTTTTTCAACTTTCCCCACTTTTTTTAAACGTTCATAACTTTTTCATAGGACATTATATTTTTTTTAAATTACACCATAAAATCGAGCATTTTTTATCTTTAATTTGAGTATAGTATTGCTATATTTTTTTGTACAAACAAAATCGACACTTAATGAAATTGTGCTATTTTACGTAAATGTACTGGTTTCTGGTAAAACAACACAATTTAACACATTAAAAATTTGCTGGTTTCTAGTAAAACAGTACAATTTACGTAAATGTGCTGATTTTTTAACTTGTGCTACTTTTAGTCAATTATTATATGCTTAATTTGGTAGCATTCTTTAAAAATCAAAATTTAAAGCATCCATACACCAACAAAACGGTTCAGTGGTAGGCAATAAAAAGCTTATACATCAAAATGTTGTTTTATGCTAGTTTGTTTTGTGTTGGTTTGATATACTAGTTTTGTTGTATTCTAACAATAAAAATAGTAAAACAAAAAAAAAATGGTTTTGATTGGTTTTTTGACGAGTTCTCAAAATATTTAGGAGTTCTTAAATGATCCATTCCCTATATATATATATATATATATATATATATATATATATATATATATATATATATATATATATAAGGGAAGGATCATAAGAAAACTCATTGTTAATGAGAAAACCAAAAAACTACTTATTAAAGGTAAAAAATAATAAAAAAATCATAACCCAAAATATAAATCAAAAACTTAAAAACTGGTTTGGAGACCATGTTTCCCACGTCGTCCTCGTTTAAAAAAACTCGAAAAAATAGTGGGGTTAGCTTTTGGGTTTAGTTTAGCATTTAGGTTAGGTTTTTGGAAGGGGTGGGTGGGGTTAGGTTTTTGGGTGGGGGTGGGGTGGGGCGTTTAGTTTTTTTGGAGGTGAGTTAGGTTTTTGGGGTGTACTACATATATGCAGTAACTTTAATGAGTAGTTTTTTGGTTTTCTTATGAAAATGAGTTTTCTCATTAACTCAATCCTATATATATATATATATATATATATATATATATATATATATATATATATATATATATATATATATATATATATATATGGGTTAGGTTCAAATGAGAACTTATAAATATTTGAGAACTCGCGAGAACTCGTCAAAAAACCAATTAAAACCATTTTTTTGTTTTCATTATCTTTATTATTAAAATATAACATAAAAAATGATTTCTCTCTTCAATTAATTCATCCCTTCTCTCTAAATTATCCTTAAAAAAATTTATATACATATGTAAATGGTAAACACTAACACATGTGTAAGTGGTAAACTTACACAAGTATATATTTTTTTAATACATGAAGACATGTAAATTTACATATATAAATTCATTTTTTATGTTGTATTCTAATAATAAAAATAGTAAAAACAAAAAAAATTGGTTTTGATTGGTTTTTTGACGAGTTCTCGCGAGTTCTCAAATGATTCATTCTCTCTCTATATATATATATATATAAAAATAAATATTATTATATTATTGGTTAAAATTGGTTTTTTAGTGGTTTTCTCGGTTTTCGTCTAACTATGTGGTTTTATTTAGAACCCTCCCCAATATATATATATAGGGAAGGTTCAAGTGAATTTTCGCTAAAAAGATAAGAAACTGGATCAAACGAACTCCGATGGAACTCAATCTAGCAACGTTGGAACTGGCTCGTCGAAATAAAACCTAAAGATAAACCCTAAACCCAAAAAACTAAACCCTTAAAGCTAAACCCTAAAGATAAACCCTAAAAGCTAAACCCACAAACCTAACCACCCCACCCTCCAAAAACCTAAATCCTCCCACCCCCACCCCCCAAAAACCTAAACCCCACCCCCCAAAAAACCTAAATCCCCCGTCCCCCCAAAAACCTGAACCCCGCCCCCACCCTCCAAAAACCTAAATCCCCCCACCCCCAAAAACCTTGATGAGCCGTTTCAACGTCACTGAAATGAACTCAATCAGAGTTCGTTTGACCCGATTTTGGTTAAAAAAGAAATAAAAAGTCACTTCTTATTTGAACCAGCTCCCCCTATATATATAATTTTTATATAGCAACCGATGGTACACAAATGATTCTCAACGGGTCAAGTAAAAAACATATTAAAGAGAAGCCATATGATTGTGAGGAAAACCTCACTCTTAACCCCAAGGTAGTTTAAATATGGGGCCGAGTCTAGCTAACGACTCCTTAAAACTAAGCGCTTTCGGGAGATAACCCGAGGTTTGTTTTCTTCTCCATTTTATTTCTTTTACTTTTATATGTTCCCATTTATTTTGCGTGTTTAGGTGATCGCTTCGTGTTTGGATGCTTGTTGGATATTGGAGATCGGTCAGACATGTCATAGGTTGTTGGATCTTGGATTAGCACGCTTTGGAGATTATTATTAGGGGAATTTTATTTTTCATTCTTCTCTTATATTTTTCTTTATTTTTTTTATTTTATTTTATTTTTTCTTTAGACACATCAAGTAGAGTGTGTGTTTCAAGTGTTGGATGAGAGAATTAGTTACAAAAATTAAAAAAAGAGGAAAGAATAAAAAAATAAAAAAATAATAAAAATTTGAAGAAAATCAAAATATATATATATATATATATATATATATATATATATAATTTTTTTTTGCAAGTTCTAAAAATAATTATTTAGTTTTCATTGCACACAAACGACTCGTTTTATTCAATCTAAATCAAAAGTAAAAGGCGGGTTAGGTGTGGGTTTGCGATTCCTGAGCATTGTTTTCTTTAAGTTACGGGATAAAGTAGGCCCAATAGAATTGTTTTTCAGAAATAAAATGTTTTGGGATGTCAAGGATAGTGTAGCAAGCCGGACAGTGGATAATTGTGCACGACTTATATCAGTAACTCGATTTCACACGTTTCCATTGAGTTTTGAGCCTTTTTGAGAACTTATTTATAGTTTAGCTCACTTTTCATTTGTTGTGTGTTTACCAACATGTTGCATTATGTTAAAACTTGTACATTTTGATGCATTTTGAGACTATAGGCTTAGACGGTACACAGAAATGATAGAGGAATTATGATTTAGCCTCTTGTTTAGCTTTTTTCTGATGTTTTTCTTACCTGAACATTAACCCCTAGTATACCAATTTTGAGCCTATATCTTTTTCATTTGTTAAACCCACATTATTACCCCTTTAGCCTTTTAGCCGTTTATTTTTAAACCCGTGTTATTAATCCGATTCGAGTCAGTGTCTAAGTTTTTTGTTAGTAGTCAGGTATACGGGTCAGCATTATAACATATGTCATCGCGGAAGTAGCTGCATTATGAAAAAAAAAGAGAAAAAAATATATATAGACGTACAGAAAAAAAGGAGAAAAAGGTGAAAAAATAGATATATAGAAGAATAAGTGAGGATCAATGATCATCAGAATTTAGTAATGCCTTGTTTGATTGTTCTTAGCCTAACTAGTCCGGATTAATTACACTTTAGCCACTTTAAATACCTTAATCCGTATACTAACCACAGCCTTACATTACAACCCTTAGAAAGTCATTTTTGATCTGTGTGTTTGTCTTAGCATATGGGTGGAGATTTGATTGATGTTCAATCTTATGATAATAATGTTTCGTTGTTAGGTTTTTAGAGTACAAATATACACTAGCACATCTTTTGCTAGTTACAGAAACAACTTGAGTTTTGAAAAACCTTGACATACACTTTTGGGGTAACTTTGTATAATAGTAACCAAGTTTTAAAAGTGTTCCAATTAGGTCACCAATACGCATTTTACACGACATACACCCTCGGGTATACTATGGTGAGTGACCTAATTGGAACATTTTTTAAACTTGGTTACTATTCTGTGATGTTTTCTCTACACTTTTTGAGCATTTATTTATTGTTTAGCTCACTTTTCATTTGTTGTGTGTTTACTAACATGTTGCATTATGTTAGAACATATACATTTTGATGTATTTTGAGACCCTAGGCTGAGACAGTACATAAAAATGATAGAGGAATTAGGATTTAGCCTCTTGTTTAGCTTTTTTTTTTTTTTTCTGATGTTTGTCTTACCCGAACATTAACCCATAGTACACCAATTTTGAGCCTATATCACTTTCATTTGTTAAATCCACAATATTATCCCCCCTTAGCCTTTTAGGCTTTTTATTTTTAAACCCGTGTTATTAATCCGATTCGAGTTAGTGTCCAAGTTTTTTTTGTTAGTAATCAGGTGTATGGGTCAGCATTATAGCATGTCATTAGCGGAAGTAGCTGCATTATGAAAAAAAGGAGAAAAAAATATATATATACGCTTAGAGAAAAAAAAGAAAAAAATGAGAAAAAGTGAAAAAAAAAAAATATATATATATATAGAAGAATAAGTGTGAGAATCAATGATCCTCAGAATTTAGTAATATCTTGTTTGATTGTTCTTAGCGTAACTAGTCCGGATTAATTGCACTTTAGCCACTTTAAATACCTTAATGCGTACCCTAACTGTAGCCTTACATTACAACCCTTACAAAGTCCTTTTTGATATGTGTTTTTGTCTTAGCATTTGGGTGGAGATTTGATTGATGTTCAAGCCTATGATAATAATGTTTCATTGTTAGGTTTTAAGAGTACATATATACACTATCACATCTTTTGTAGTTATAGAAACAACCCGAGTGTAGAGTACTATTGTGAGGGGTATGAGCCTTGTATGATTAGATTCTTGAAGGTATGTGAAACTTGAATAGGTATGACCATGTTTTTCAAAACTTTGCACCGTCTTGATTTGTTGGCTCGTAAATCTATTGAACGATGTAAGTCTTGGGAATTAACTGTGTCTTTGTATTCTGTGGCATGCAATTGATTTTGCTTGATGTAATCTTTTTTTGTTTTAATTTGTTATTAGATGTATTGCATGAGACTTTGTTTAGGGACAAGCAAACATTAAGTGTGGGGATATTATCCACTATTGGATATTGTGTTTTCATTTCAGGGTAATCATATGTCATGGAAAAGCAAGTAGCAGAGTGTTGTATCTTGTTTAATTGCATAATCAGAGTACATAGCTATGACACAAACCACTTGTGAACTTGTTTGGCTTCAAAACCTACATGGTAAAATTGGATTTAGACAATAAAACAATGAATCTATGGTGTGATAATGAAGCAACCATTCGCATCGCAAATAACTCGGTATTCCATGAAAGAACCAACCACGTAGAAACTGGTTGTCATTTCACTTGGGAGAAGCTTGAAGATGGGACGATTACAACACCTCACATTAGAAGCGAAATCGAGTTTATCGATGTATTCACTAAAGCCTTACCTGGTGAAGAAGCAAATTCCCGACTCTTGTAGTTCCGGGAAAATACATCAATGACCAGGAGAAGACAACCACCTTCCCAGTTCCACGGTGTAGTCGATTCGTTCATCACATCTCGTTGTGCTCGCTGCAACCACACGAAAGCTCATTAGAGGGCCAAGGAGCCAGAGGCTCCGAGGACACTCCGACGCTCAAGTAAAGTCGGAGCCTCATATAATTAGTGTGTGTAAGAGAGTGTGAGCTAGTGAGAGAGAGAGAACCTACTGAATGTTAGAGGAGACCCTTCTATTTATAGAAGGGGTAAGACTTAACCCTAATAGGCTTGCTTTAGCTTGGACCCGCCAACTTTGGGCTCGCATGGATGATACTTCTTCACCTGGAAGTTGATATTGCCACATATTGGGTCTTGGCCCGATTAGGATGATACCTCTTCACCTGGAAGTCGATATTGCCACATTTGTAAGAAGTTGTGCATGATTAATATATGTGCTCCAATTTGAGAGGGAGTGTTGGATTATGTAACCCAATGGGCCTTAGGGTTTTGTTTAGATGCGATTCCCGTCTCTACATATACATACCTTCACATACCGACTACGATGTAAATACATGTGATAAATACATCCAAGTTCGGTTTCCGTTCTTACTTTGTCTTTGGTTACAAAATCAAATCTTTTTTTCAACAACCTTATAAAAAATGTAATATGAAGTAACACAAATAAAGGAGTGAAGTAAATTTAGTGAGAAGAGGGGTAACATCAATATCCGAAATACAATAAAACCTTAAAACCCTTCTACACATACACATACCGACTTTGGTTTGGGTTTTCATATTTCCTTCACAAATGAGGAGTTCTAATGAATATAGCACTGCAGGCGATGGGAATGGAAAATCCGGGAAAACAGCTCCGTCGCAGGCGGCGGAGTGTGACGTCGGGCTAGCTCTGAACATGCAGCACACTGAAACAGCATACCCTAGTAAAAAGATGAGTTTCATGTCTAATCCTTCTCTCTATCACCACCCTCAATATCGAGCTTCTATCGACTTTGGCGGTGGTCATGGTAGCAGCCTGCTGTTTGATAACTCATCGGCTACTAGCAATCATATTGCATCTGGGACCTCATTCATTAACACTACAGGCAGTAAATTAATCTAACACCCTTTTGTATCACTTTCATTTTTTTCATCTATGATTAAAATAACCTAATTTCAGGTGGAGAGATGCAGAAGATGATCTTCACAGCTTCTCAACTGCAAGAGTTTGAAAACCAGACAATGATTTACAACCACATTATGTCATCAAACCCTATTCCTCCTCAACTGCTGTTACCTTTGTCCACTCAATATAACAGTACTTGTTTCATCTGTGCCATATTTATTTTCCAACAAAACTTTTTTGATTCACTTATATGATTATTGTGTTTTAAGTTATAGATGTTACATAACTTATTTGAGTTGTTTGCTTTTTTAGTGAACTTGCGAAAATGGTTTCTAGATAATCCGCTCATTGAGATAACGGATTCAAGACAGGAAACGCTCATTTAAACACTGTGATTAACATTAGGAATTTGCTATCTCAATGAGCACATTTCTTTGAAACCATTTTAAATTCTAATTTCACTTACAAACCAAAATCATTTTCTTAATTCCACAAGAAAAGCAAAGAACCAAAATCATTTTTTTTATCATATGGATTCAACAATGAATCTTAGATGCTAAATCTGTATGGTGATAGAAGATTCGGAGCCATGGAGGTGTAGAAGAACAGATGGGAAGAAATGGAGGTGTTCTAGAGATGTAATGCCTGATCAAAAATACTGTGAGCGCCATGCGCACAAGAACAGACCTCGTTCAAGAAAGCCTGTGGAAACTCAGTCCCAGAGTACCAAAAATCTCAAGAGTAATGATAATTACCATTCTATCCTTCCTCCTGCCCCCAGTATGCCCACCTCATGTCAACAATCCAGGTGGGTGTTTTTGGTATTAGCATTCATTTCACTGTCATGTGTCATCATGGTAGTATTTATTGTTCTCTGTGAGTCTTTGCATCCCAAACTGTTTTATATTCACATATTTATGTTTGTTATTTACTTATTATTTTTTTTTTTACTTTTTCTTGTTCTTATCTACAAATATATCAAGTGAGTCAACTCACTACTGTGTGATTTGTTTTATGTAATTTATTGTGGTGGGGTTGCTTTAATTTGATAATTTCTGATTTAGGTGCACTGAGTGGTTCATGAGGGGTGGCAGTGGCACTATCCCTTTGTCTTCATCACACCAAAAGATCCAGAAACCAATGCCTTCACCAAGTGTTGGATCAAAAAGAGACCACTTTTTTCAAAATCTTGATGGAAAGTATCAAGATTTGGTTGAAGGAGACAGTTGCTCTCTTAGCTTAATGCAACCTGGTGGAGATTATGCATGTGCTGATCAAGATTTCTTTCAAATGGGAACTGGGATGTCAAATGCTGACGGTTCGAACCCACAGAACCAGATGGTGCACCAGGGTTCTTGGTTGGGTGGACCGTTAGGTGAGGCTTTGTGCCCGGGGGTTGTGAGTTCACTTAACCAACCTACTAATGTGCCATCTCAAAATGATTCTAGTCATGGGCTTCATTAGTTTTTTTTACTTTTTATATTTGGATGTTCTTTTTTCATTTTAGATTTTAGTTGGTTTAATTGAAATGTTTTAGTCACATATATAAATATATATGAAGTATAATTAGATGCTTTCAAGTGAATCTTTGAATTATTGTTGACCTAGACAGCTAGTTAGTCTTTTTGGCTTTTTAAAAAGACATGTTTCATAAACCGAAAGCATGCATACTTCACTTTATTAATCATATTCAAAATAAAAATTGCGCTAAGACCAACCCAATAATCTATATTTGAAATTGAAACTACTTTTATTCCATCTTTAAAGTCTTCAGTTCTCTACAACTTCACCAAATCAAAACTCAAACATTTCAAAATGGCTTGTGCAACATCACATCTTCTAAACCATGATGAAGATTTCACCAAAATTGGCAGCTCTGCCTTGAGCCACCATATCGTCTTACTCACCTCCACCACTTACGGCCTCTTGACACTAGACCCATCTTCCTCAAAAACCAAAACCACCATCTCCATCTTTCCCACACAAGGGTCTGAACCCAGGCCCGAACCAACACCAGAAGTCATAAACTCGTGGGAACTCATGGCGGGTCTTGATTCTTACACCGAAAGCTTCCGCCTTTATCAACAACCCTCTAAAATCTTTCAAGAACGCTCAAATCTTGATCCTAAAAATCCAGTCTTTCAAGAAACTTCAAATCTTGATCATAAAAATCCAGTCTTTCAAGAAACTTCAAATCTTGATCATAAAAATCCAGTCTTACAAGAAATTTCAAATCTTGATCATAATAAACCAGTCTTACAAGAAATCTCAAATCTTGATCATAAAAATCCGGTCTTTCAAGAAAATTCAAATCTTGATCATAAAACTCCCATCTTTCTCAAATCTACTACACCCAAAAAGTTTTCACTAGATGAATTTGAAATTCTTTGCCCGCCAAAAGGGGAAAACAAGGTAGTGGTGTATACCACTACACTAAGAAGTGTAAGGAGGACATTTGAAGCATGTAACACAGTGAGGACAGTTCTGGAGGGATATGGAATGTTTGTTTGCGAGAGAGACATATCCATGGATTCAGGTTTCCGGGACGAACTGAGGGAGCTAATGAAAGGGAAAGATAGCAACGAATTGGTGCCACCAAGGGTGTTTGTGAATGGTAGATACGTGGGTGGAGTTGATGCGGTGGTGAGGACGATGGAAGATGGGAGTTTGGATCAGTTGCTTGAAGGTTTGCCAAAATCGAAAAGCGGGTATGTTTGTGAGGGTTGTGGTGGTGTTAGATTCTTGCCGTGTTTTAGGTGCAATGGGAGCTGTAAGATGGTGGAATGGAAGAAAGAAGGTGGTGGACGGCGGAAGAGGGTGGTGGTCCGATGTGGTGATTGTAATGAGAATGGACTGGTTCACTGCCCAATTTGTAGTTGATCCATCATCCATGTATGGTTTCTGGTTCCCGAGATGTTAGTTTTAGTACAATTGTTCCTATGGTATTAGTTTGTAATTGCTGCTCTTCTAATTGTATATGTGTATTATTTAGAGGTTGTGTTCTAGTCATATTTTCCATATATCATATAAAATGTTGGTATCAGATGATAATAAGAATAAATATTGAAGGTATGCAAGCAAATGATTCACATGGATTAAGATTAAAAAGTTGCGTACATAATCAGAGAATAACCATTCTCTTAAATACTAATTAAAGCAACGTAAACAAAGCAAAGGACTCGGACTACCTCTAACAACCAAGAGCTAAGTCTTGTTTATTCAAATACAAATTAAAGTAACGATAATAAAGGAAGACACCACGTGCATGAATTAGAAGGCTTCACATACAAGGCACGAGGACTTGAATAACATTTCATCATTCTCCTTTGATTCAAGCTCCATAACTCCAAGCCAGTGACGAAAGTATACGAATTTCTCACGAGTTAGGGACTTGGTTAACACATCTGCAAGTTGTTCATTAGTGTTGCAGTACTCCAATTTCACTTGCTCTTTAAAAGATATCACACGCTTGACCGCTTGACTTCTTAACATTTTTTTATTTCCTTTCCATATTTGTTCCTGTTTTGTTGTCTTTGTTTTAGTAGTGCTAGTCGGAAATGGTAATCTAGTAAACTTGGCCTTAACACAAGAGTCGCAAAAATCCTTTTGTTTCAAAGGAATGTCTTTAAGAAAATCAGCATAAACAAGTTTGGAACCTGAAGCATGACCTAATCTGTTGTGCCAAGTATCAACCGTAGTTATCATCGCCTTTCTCTCATCTTCCATCATTCCCATCTTGTATAGACCATTCTTGCACTTGCCCATTCCAATCAATGTCCTTGAACTCAAGTCTGGCATGACGCAAAACTCGGGAAAAAACGTTACAGCACACTTGAGATCTTGTGCTTTTGCTAACGGATAGAAGATCACATTTAAATTCATATCTTGTGCTAGTTTGCTAACGGATAGAAGATCACATTTAAATTCGGGTACATGAAGGACCCCTTTTATCATGATTCCATTGGGTAAGGTATAGTCTCCTCTACCCGCTACGGCTATAGAATCACCGTTTGGTATAGTAACCGGTGGCTCGTAATTTTTCTTGGTTTTGTTTTTAAGGAGTACAAGTTATGTGCTCGGTAGCACCCGAATCAATAACCCACTTATCTTCTTGGCTAAGATCACCTGCCATGTTGGCAACCGGTATATCTTCTTCCTTACCCGTGCTCATCTTGCTGCCAAAAATTTTCACAAATTGTTGGTATTGCTCGCTTGTTAATCCGGGTATTTGACTCGTCTCCCCTTCAACACAAGCAACCCTTGACTTTGGTTCTTCTTGTTTACCCTTGTTACGTCTGCCATCCTTTCGGATGGGCTTGTTTTGTGACAGATTCCGGTCACGGTTCTTCGGTACAGAGGCGTGTAACGCAGCGGAATCTATGATCGGTCTTTTGAAACAGGAGATAGCGGCGTGAGTATAGTGGGGAGAGTTGTGGCCTGTGGCTCCGTCGCTGTTGTTGTTCTTTGGTTCATCACCGGCTATTGGCGATTAGGGTTGGAAGGTTTTTGGTTTTAGGATAGTTTCAAGGTTCGCTCTGATACCATAACAATTTTGTTATGGTCTTTATTTTATAATGTTTTTATATCAAGCCTATATCTATATACAAGAAAAGGCTAAAACCTACGGCCTTAATCAAAGGCAACAAAACAGGAACAAATATGGAAAGGAAATAAACAAAATGTTAAGAAGTCAAACGGTCAAGCGCGTGATATCTTTTATGACTTACCATCTCACGTATAAAGTGATGTTTCAGCTCTATATGTTTCGAGCGACTGTGCATAATTGGATTCTTACTTAGATTAAGGATTGACATGTTATCACAGTACATTATAGTTGCCTTTCTCTGTTGAATTCCAAGATCATTCAATATCCTTCAAAGCCATATGGCTTGACAAGTTGCAGCAGTGGAAGCTATGTATTGGGCTTCAGTGCTTGACCGAGCAACTGTTGATTGCTTCTTGGAAATCCATGACATTGCCCCACTACCAAGAGTAGTGAATATATTTGCTGACGCACTTTTCCTATCATCAACACAACTTGGCCAGTCACTATCTGTGTATCGTGTCAATTCAATACTTGTACCTTTAGCACACCAAAGCTCAAATTATGCAGTTCCCGGGACATATCTAAGAATGTGACGAGCTGCTCCATAATGCAGTTCGGAAGGAGTTTGCATAAAACAAGCAACCATGCTCACAACATAGGCTAGATCAGGCCTCGTGTGAGTTAGATAAACTAATCTACCCACCAAACTTCTGTAGGTTAATTCACTGGTTTTATCAGCATCATCGTTCACTAGAAGTTTATCACCTGTATTCATAGGGGTTGTCATCAGTTTTGCAATGTATCAAATCGAATTTCTTCACCAAATTCTTTGCATATTTCTCTTGACATAGAAATAGGCCTTCATTAGTTTGCTTTACTTCCAGGCCTAAGAAGAACTTCAATAGACCCATATCAATTATCTCAAATATTTGTTTCATACCATGTTTAAAATCTGCAATGAGATTAGAGCAAGAACTAGTGCAGATTATGTCATCCACATATAAGCAAACATACATCATGTTTTGATTCTCTCCTTCCTTCACATATAATGTTGGTATCTATATTGATGAAATAACCATCTATTTTGGAGTAAGCTTGATTCAGGCCATAAAGAGCCTTTTTCAGTTTGTAAACACATTCCACCTTACTTGGCACGATGAACCCTTGTGGCTGCTCTACAAAAATTTCTTCAAATAAGCCACCATTGAGAAGGCCGACTTAACTTCCAGTTGATGAATTTTCCAACCCCTTTAAGCTGCCACACTTAGTACAACTCGAATTGTTTCAAATCGAGCTAAAGGTGCGAATGATTCCCGGTAATCAATGTCATGCTGTTGAGAATAACCCTTGGCCACCGGTCTTGCTTTGTGACGTAGGATATTCCCATCAGCCCCTAATTTGGTTTTGTACAACCACTTCAGTCCAACCAGATTCTTGTCAAGTGGAAGCTTTACAAGTTCCCACATCATGTTTGCATCTCGCCGCTCTTTCTTCCTGGCTACCTCTTCATAAGTTGTAGGATCTGTAACATTTAAGGCAAATTGACAAGTGTAAAAATCATCATATACAGAATCTACCTTTCTGGCATGGACATAAACATCTTGTAGATCTTTTGTTTTTGGAAAAAGAGATAGTGTGTTAGGACTGCTTTGTGAATGTTGATGTAAGGAGGATGCCATGGAGGTATTGAATGGGATAGCTAGGTGAGTTAATTTGGCTTAGAGATTGTATGGTAGATGAATGAGTAGGGCTAAGTTGTTGATCATCATGAGTTAGGATGGGCTCATTAGGCAGACTAGGAAATTGGTCAATGTAGTTTGCAGCATAGGTTTGAGCAGGTTTTGTTTGGTTGTTGCTCATGACCATGTTTATTTCTCAAGAAAGGTGACATCTCTACGAGTTAGAAACTTCTTTGTAATGGGGTTATAGAGTCTGTATCCTTTACCTTGGGGTAAATAGCCAATGAAGATGCATTTTCAGACTTGTTAGCAAGTTTCTTTCTGAACTAGGATGGGATCAATCCATAGGCTATGCATCTAAACACTCTTAGATGGTTAACTGATGGTTTCCTGTTAGACCATGCTTCGAGAGGTGTTTGATCACGAAATGCTTTGGCGGTAGCAATATTTATGAGGTAGACTGAGGTGGCTACAGCCTAAGACCAAAAATAATTATGTAGACACATTTGTTTGAGCGTGCTTCGGGTCATGCCCATAATGGTTCTGTTTTCATTTCTACAACCCCATTGTGTTCAGGAGTACAGGGAACAGTGAAGTCTCTCTTTATACCAACTGATTCACAGAAGGTATTAAATTCCGAGGAGCAAATTGAGATGTAACTAATGAACATCACCAACCTACATAATCATATCTTGTGGAAAGTGCCACAGCCAAGCACATGGTATGGTGACCCATGGATCTGAGGATTTAATTAAAGTATTTAAAAGACAAAAGTTCACTAATTATTAAATATATATTTTCATCAAAAATACTAAAATTTGGAATTTTTGCTTATATATACATCTCCTAAATCAAAACCCAATAAATCAACCTGATCCATATTGGACAAGAAAGAACTCGATGGCACAAACTTCTTGTCTTTATAAAAACTTGAAGAAAGTTAATTAACTACAATGACAAGATGCATGTTCTAAAATTGTCAGTACCTGAACAACCACATGAGTAGCATCCAAATTTATCCAGGATGTCTGGAATAGATTTGTTGATGCTGAATGCAATACAACATACATCATGTTGGCATCAATGACTATAGAACTTCAAATTTCTTTGGAGAACGAGTCTGCGTATGATATGATCGGAATGTTGAAGGAGTTATTCCATCAACAATTCCGACCAAATCCCTATGATTCTATGAGGGCTTTGGCTTCATATTATACAAAGGTGTACTTTCGGCATGCTTGGAAAATAAGATATCGGGTTAATAACCTTCATGAGGTTGGCATTCCCTTTGATAATAACTTGGCCTTTGATATGATCCTTGGTTATTCGTATGAAAAAAAGGCCAGGGTTAGAAGGTAATGTCAAAGAACAGGAAACTAATGTCAAGGCTATAGGAAAATAAGATATCAGGTTAATAACCTTGATGAGGTTGGCATTCCCTTCGATAATAACTAGGCCTTTGATATCATCCTTGGTGATTTGTACGAAAAAAAGGCCACGTTAGAAGGTAATGTCAAAGAATAGGAAACTAATGTCAAGGCTACTGGCAAGGGCAAAGCTAATGGTATTGGGATTACCAACTAGCAGAATTCCAAGATGAGGAATTACCCAAGACATTTGAAAATGAGGAAAGATTCGGAAGCTTCCACATCAGATATCCTTGCAATAGAACTTTAAATTTATTTCCCTTATAAAAGTTTCAACTTTTGCAAGTGGCTTGCATGGAATAATAAGGAGTAAATGAAGATAGATTACAAGAACTTGAATATCACCTCACCGTGAAGAATCTTTTAAAGTTTCAAGTTTCTTGTTGTATATAATTGAGATGATACTTATTATTTAGAACAACTTATTTAAGCATTTTCCTTATTAAATGACGATATTATTTGGTTTCAATAACATTTTTCACTTGTATGTTTATTATGAGTAATTTACGTAGTGTTTCTATTATACTAATCGACACTACAAGAAATCTTAACAGTTTCGTCGAGGCAATCTCGAACGACATGTGTCGTCGAGATAGGGCACCCAAATACGGCGACATGTCATCGGCGATGGTCTCAGTCAAATTTTTTGACTATTTTCACATTTTCTCGACGACATGTCGTCGGCGATGGTCCAGCGGAAAAAAGTGAAAAGTTTTGGCGCTCATCAGCGACATCTCAGGGCAGTCTCGACGACATATAATAGCAGTCTTGACGACATGTCGTCGCAATTGCTCATTTTAATTTTTTTTTTTTGTCAGGTAGAATTTTAATTGTTTTTTTATTTAAAGGAAATACCTAGTCTCGACGACTTGTCGTCGAGATATGTGTGTATAAAAAAATTATTTTTATTTAATAATTAAATTAAATTAAATAATTAAAAAAAGACCCAATCTCGACGACATGTCGTCGAAACTGATCTTAGCTGGTCTTATCTACGCAGGAAACCCTTTTTCCTCCTTAATTCACCCCATTTTTCTCTCTACTCTTTCTCTCGGCTTTCACCATCAAATCCGACCATTTTACTCGAGAAAAGGGTATTTTCAATTTTATTTTATATTTATTTTTTAAAAGTAAAAACCTTTTCCGACGCCCCAATATCTACGACATGTCGTCGAGAAAAGGGTTACCTATCTCGACGACTAATTCTCGATGACTTTTCAAGCAGTTTCGACGGAGCTTTGCCGACGAGGCATTCTTGACGACATGTCGTCGAGAAAGGCTATATCAACGACATGTCGTCGAGACAGGTCGTTGAAACTGCCTAAAATTCTTGTAGTGCGAATTGGGATTCAACTGTGTTATGACACTACCATCTAGGACAATAAAGCAAGATACACATGACTAAAAGGATTTTCGAATCCATTGTCCCTTACCGATAACCTAATTAAAGTATATGAATCTTGCTTGTCCGGAAAGATGTCTGAAAACCTGTTATCTAGTTTAAGAAAGGTGTCCAAGTAAGAAGAGATACCTAATATCACTCACAAGATAATTTTATCATTATGTTTACCGATTGAAACATAAGACTAAAACCTTTGAAATATTCAAAGTCTTTAAGGACGATATAAAGAATCAATTGAGTAGATAGAAAAAAAACCACTCGATGAGATCTAAATGGCGATTATCTAAGTCCTGATTTTTGCCAAAGTCTAAAAGACTGCGAAATAGTTTCACGGTTAAACTCCACCAGATAACGCCTCAAATGTTCGAGTAGAAAAACGAATCCTTTTAGGAAAGAATTCAATGAATAATGATTCATTCGAACTTACCACATTCCTTGTTGGAGTTATACCTTGAAAGCACTCTAATAACTAGTCTATATGGTTTTGACCGAGCGGTTTAAAAAACACTGTACGAGATATGACAAAAGAAGATTCCCAACTTGTCTTCTTTAAGGGATTGGGGTTTTAAAGTCTTATGTGAAACATAAAACCTTCCACAAGTTTTAAAAACCCAAGGACGAGAAGGTGGTTTTCGTTAGTTACCCTATAAAAACTAAAGGATACTAGTTCACTAGCCCTAGTAATGCAAAGCTTTATAAATCTTAAAAGAAGTTTTTCACAAAAATGGGATGAAAAGAGATTGTGTGGTCATGAATGAGATCCAAGATCCACAAGCTATCCTACTTAAGGTTGAACTAGTCAGTTAACTCATAACATGAAACTAAGAGTATTTGGGAATCATTTGTAACAAAGAACGTCTCTACGGTTTAGTAGGGTTCATTAACGACATGATATATATGGATTCCTCATGACAAAATATTATTCAAAGATATAAAAGAACTAACTACAAAACCATAATTTCATATTATGAATATTATATATGACCTGAGCTAAGAATACTAAGACGCAATCCATGTATGACAACCAAGTTGAGACTTGGTTAATGTTCAACCCAAAGTGAGACTATTGGGATAAGCAAGTTTTTAAATAGATAAAACTAAATTTGGAATGTACATGCCTTAAAGCAAGGCTTGCCATTAAAGAGTTCATTCAATATCAAGCATTGATGATGAGGAAGAACTATTATTGATAGGCGCTTAATCACTACAAGTCGTCGTAATTACTTTGAAGTACTCGCATAGTTTTTCCTGTGTGCAAATACTTTAGTAGATTTAGGGGATAATGGAAGTTGACTGTGTTTAACCAATATCCAGATTTTGGGTAGCTCTAGTCGGACTCGGTTATTAGTACGTGGAAGGTAACTTATGCAGGTGAGTTCTAGATCCCCTTTATGCCTACTTTTGGATGGTGTACGTATATTGTGTAGTGTTTATTATATTTGTGTGTTAATAAACAAAAGCGAATGAAGTGTTTACTATAATTGCGTGTTAGTAAACGAAAGCGAAGGAAAGTTTTAAAGAAAGATAAAGCGAGGCAAACGAATGTTTTATGAAATAAAGATGTTTATGAAAGTTTAAAGAATGTTTTTAATAAATGTAAAAAAGGTGAAACTTTTATAAGTCATTACATTGTATATATCCGGGAAAGGGAAGGGAAGGGTTCCTTCGAGAATAGATGTTACTTTATGACATGAGTCTTGGGAATTCGGCACAGTCCTCGTGGCTAATCATATCCGAAGCCTTATGACAGGTTCACGGTTCCGAAGTCCATGAATGTTGTAAGATAACATAGACGGTGCCTTTGTGGCCAGTCAATGGGTGCGGTTGTACAATTGTTCAGTGTGTAAGGGTAACGACGGTTACTCATAGGGTTAACATGACCCTTAGCGAGGAATGTTTGCATCATGGTCAGTCGTCATGATAAAGGCATTACGTATACTTCAGGGACGGTTGTCATGAAAGTTATGTTAACTCCTTAGATGGCCGTCACGGAGGATAGTACCGAAAGGAATTGATGGATACATCGTGATACGGATTAGACTAATAATGTATGACTTGACAGGAAGTATGTGTGAATGTTTTGCCTTTACCGGCATCGATGTTAATGTGTTTAAATCCTTCTTCTTTTATTAAATGATATGTTTTATGTAAAGCTATAACTCACTCAACGGTAGTTGACTTTTAGTATGCACATCAGGTTGAGTGTAGGTAATGAAGGTAGCTTGAGGATGATTGGCTTACAGCAAGGAGTTACCCGACTACTGAAGATCCGGCATCCGGAGTGTTGTGTTTTGAAAGTTGTTTTGTTAAGAAAATATTTGTATTGTTTTGGACAAGTTGTATTTTGATTTAATGTTTCTACAGCGTAATTCAAAGTTTTAAATTTATTAACTTTGTGAATGAATAAATTCAACAAGTAAGACTTCCTGGGATCAGGGCCTTACATGATCTATGATTAAGGAATTCAAAAATAAAAATTAAAAAATCACATAATTAAAAAATTCAAAAATTAAAAAATAAAAATTTAATAACTACCAAAATCACATAATAAACCTTTTAATTATAAAATTAAAAAATAAAAAGAAAAAAAAATCTTATTGGTTAAGAGTTCTTGGTTTTCACATAAAAACTTGGTTTTCATTTGTTATATGTCCTATATATATATATATAATGGGATGTTCAAATAAGAAGTGGTTTTTCACTAAAAAAAACCTAAGAAATAACAAAAACCATAAGAAACGATATTAAACGAACTCCGATTGAGCTCATTTCAGCGGTGTTGGAACCGTCTTATCGAACTTTACCATCTTAGCTTTTAAGGTTTAGATTTGAGGGTTGAATTTTTGGGGTTTAAGCCTTAAGGTTTAGGTTTTTTTATGGGGGGTGGGGGGTGGGGGTGGGGGGGGTTAGGTTTTTAGGGGTGGGTGGGGGTGGGTTTAGGTTTTTTTTAGGGGGGGGAGGGTGTGGGGTGGGGAGGGTTTAGGTTTTTGGGGGGTGGGGGTGGTGGTTTTAGGCTTTTAGGGGTAGGGTTGGAGGGGGTGTTTAGGTTTTTGGGGGATGCGAGTGGAGGGGGGGTTTAGGTTTTTGGGGGGCGGGTTAGGTTTTGGTGAGACGATTCCAACACCGCTGAAATGAGCTCAATCGGAGTTCGTTTGGCCCATTTTTTAGCGTTTCTCAGCGAAAAACTACTTTTTAGTAGAACATTTCCCTATATATGTGTGTGTGTGTGTGTGCGCGCGCGTGCATGCATGTGTGTCTGTGTGTTAAAATACAAAGGGTTTTTTCATACAAAACATAGAAAGAATTTTGAACCATTGATTAAGAAAATCAAATATTAAGATAAAGGGTGTGCCTAGTTAGCATTTGTTTTAAATGTTAAAAATGTCTGTAGGGGTAAAATTGAAATAGCCTACGATTGTTGATTCTTTTTCAAGTGTCCACATTTTTTTTAAAACACTTATAACTTTTTTATACGACATTATTTTTTTTAATTACATAATAAAATTGATCATTTTATTTTCTTTAAAATTAGTATAGTCTTGCTATACTTTTACTATTAAAAATCAATTTTTTTAAGAAATTGCCGATATGTTGTCGTATAAAATGCGTGATTATATGTATAATATGTGTGATTATCACCACGCGCAATTATTCGTATAACATGTGTTATTATTCGTATAACATGCGTTACTACCATTTTAATTCATGATTTATTATTATATAAGTTCGCTTTATTATTGCAATGCGGACGGATTTACCCCTCTCCCCAAGGGCACGTGTCGCGTCCAGGTTGCTTCATATGCTTCGTACGCTTTTTGGCCTTTGTTCGATAACCGCTCCTATGTACACACACAAACACACACAAATATATATATATATATATATTGATGTCGTCCAGACGGTCTATAAAATAAATTATTAAACCTGACCTAGACTCATAAGTAATAAATGGAAAACCTATGAACTAGACCGCACTGACAGGCAAGTGTACCTATCGAGTGTAGCACAGCTTAATGGTAAGCCGAGTTATCGAACCCTAGAGACACTATAAATAACAAAACTAGACTCTGACTCGGACTAAAGATTTAATTGGTTTGGGGGGTTTACTACACTACTAATTAACTAATGAATGCAGAAACTAACGACACCAACTATCAGACAGACTAAACGGATGAAATCGATAAAGGAGAAAGCACTATCCAAGTAATGAATCCTGCATGACAAACATGAACTTCTCTCGACTATGATGGTTATGATGGAACCGGGATCTTCGAATACGAAACCCTACGATAACCTAAGGATCCCAGATCATTCTCCAGGTGTGACCTAGTGGAAACCCTAAGGAAAGTGTAAACTCACCGGTTATTGTATCACCTCTCAGCTATTTCCAACAATGCTAAAGTACCCTATAGATAAATTACCTCTCAGTCTCAATATCTCTATATGCCCTAAGACACACGGGGTAACCTGAAAACTCTCAGTATGACACAGAATATCAATGATGCTAAAAACCCTAGGAACCCTCCTTTCAGAGCAGTTTACCTAAGAAAACCCTAACACCAAGGAATACCCGACAACTTCGCACCTTTCAGCTATTGAAGCAGGAAGAAAATTCAATTCTAAGACACTCTTAACTTGCGTTTCTATGGACGATGATATCAATTATCCACAAACTATTTACAAACACAAAGTAAGCAACCGAACATGCATCTATTATTTGAAAGACATTCAACAAAACGCATGTGAAACACAAACCAATTGCAAATCAGAGTTAAATATGCATATACATCATAGTAATTGAAATCAAGTTCTTTACTTTATCATGAATCCATCAATAATCAACATAAACAGAAAAAAAATCCAACAATTAGTCAAACATTCATCAAAAACCTAGATAGCTACCAAAGTCTAGCCAAGATACATGTTCAAACTCAGAAAACAAATCTCAAATATAATAAACATCATCCAAGACAAACCAAAGTAATCAAGAAACAAAGATCGAACCCTACAAACAAGAATTAACCAACCCGATTGATAAAGATCCGAACTTTAACGTCTCGTTGCTTTTTCCTCTCTCAAAATCGCCACTTTTTGGTCCAGAAACGGCTGGGAATCGACTATATTGATAATGGGAGAGTCCTCAACTTATAATACTTGAAATTACGTTAATTTTGAGTTTTTGGGGCCCCTCGCGTTCCGCGAGGCCCCGTGCCTAATCTCCCGCGTACCTCCGGAGAAAACAACTCCCGTAGATTTCCCGATCCCTCACGTACAATGAGGGAATGAGCCCCCATCTCTTGCGTACCGTGAGAGATTACTGAATTTTTGTATTTCTTTTCTCGAGCTACCCCAAAACGATATATTATGGGTCCCGTAACTAATTTTCTAGCTCAAGATATGCCCTTTCTAAGTTTGGACTCTTTCTTGACTTTTTCCATTCTCATCTCGTGTGCTCGTTTCTTTCACACTTCTTGATCGTTTAAGCTTCAAAGTGACTCGATTACCTACAAAACATAGCACAAGTAAATACTAACTATAAATGAATTGAAACGACTCTAAAACCATATGAAAACGCTACAAAATACAAAGGAAATCGAGGTGTGTTTTGCAACACATCATATATATAGGAAGGTTTCGCTAAATAGTGAATTTTCGCTAAGAAACCTAAAAATATGGGTCAAACGACCTCCGATTGAACTAATTCCAGCGCCGTTAGAACCGGTTCGTCGAAATAAATCCTAAAGCTAAACCCTAAACCATAAAGCTAAACCCTAAACCATAAAGCTAAACCCTTAAAGCTAAACCTTAAAGCTAACCTCTTAAAGCTAAACGCTAAAGCTAAACCCTAAAATGGGACGGGGATGGATCTCGAGTATGGGCTTGATATGGCATTTGTTTTGGGCTTAGGAACACCGATTACATATAAACCAGTATTTTCCTTATTTTTTAGGGGCCTTAGAAATAGAGTAGGAGATAAGCCCAAGTATGGGATTGGGTATATGACTAGTACAGTTGTGGAACGGATATTGGAATGCTCTGATATATGTGTTAAGTCCCCTAAATGAGCCTTAGAAATAGGACGTGGATGGACATTGAGTATGGACTTGATGTGGTGGCTAGTACGGACTTGATATTTTGGGTTTGGGATTTGATGATCATTGACTTGTATTTGACATTTGGGCTTCACCTTCTTGGTTTCTACTGGATTTGGGCATAGTTGTTTTGATATTTCATGTTTTGGGCTTGCGTACCTATTATGTTTTATTTGTTTGTGCCTGCGTGCCTATTATGATTATAGTTGGTTTGGGCCTTAGTATGTTTCATCTTGAATAGGGCTTAGGCCTTTAGTATGTTCTCGTTTATTCTCGTGGTTCCCCCCTCCATGGTACAAAGGCCCAGGAGGGGGGGTGCACTTAGTATGTAACACTCTTATTCTTTTTAATAAAACATTTACCATGGGCAATGCCTATTTCCCAAAAAAAAGGTTAAACCCTAAAAGCTAACCACCCCACCCCCCAAAAACCTAACCACCCCACCCCCCAAAATCCTAAACCTACCCATCCCCACCTCCCCCCCCCCCCCCTAAAAAACCTAAATCCTCTAACCCCCACCCCCCAAAAACCTAAACCCCCCCCCCCCCCAAAAAAAACCTAAATCCCCCCACCCCCACCTCCAAAAACCTCGATGGGTCGGTTTCAACGTCGCTGGAATGAGCTCAACCGGAGTTCGTTTGACCCGGTTTCGGTTAAAAAAGAAATCATTTCTTAGGTTTGTTATCGAAAATTCACTTCTTATTTGAACCTCCCTATATATATATATGTGTGTGTGTGTGTGTCTCTGTGTGTGTGTGTGTGTGTGTGTGTGTGTGTGTGTGTGTGTGTGTGTGATGTATCCTTTGCTAACTAATCCTTAGAGCGTAAACTTGAGAAAACCCGCCAACATCAATAAAAATCATTATTCTTTTTTGTTGGAATATCATTATTACATATATACAACAATATGATCTTTTATGTATATGTGTAAATTCACACACGTTTAAAAAAGTACACATGTTTATTTTGTAACTATACATTGTAAACATGAACCGTGGGTAAACACAAATTACACATGTGTTGGTGTAGACTTAAAGATCTTGGGTTAGAAAAAAAGACCTTGTGTACCATGTGAATGTTATGTGATAATTCATTCTATTCTCACAATAAAAAAAACATACTCACGGATCTAAGATTTTTTCTATAATTAGGGTTTTTTTTTCGGTGTTCGAATGTCTCTTAACTCGACGTCTGAATTTCGGTTTCAGTAAAATAAAGATTACTTGTCGTCACAAACGGTAAAATAAAGAACACTTATAAGCTTTTTGACCATGAAAAGATAATGTACTGTTTAATAATCATTTAAAAAATAATTGAATTTGATACTCATTTTCTTGCTTTTCACTTTCTTTTTCAAATGCAACATTTATAGATAAACTGATCATTTCTAAGTAAATTTAAAATCTCATAGCTCAGCGTTCAAAACTCTCAGGGGTGAATCAAAAACGATAAAGTACACCCTAAATACTAGGTGCGTCTAGGGATGAGCATTTGGTACTGATTACCCGTTCCGGTACCCACTTTTTCATAAATTCGGTACCGGTGTTTTCGATATCGGTGCCCGACGTTACCCTACGGTACCAATACCATCTAGAGATACACATTTTGTAACGAGTAACCGTACCATACCTGTACCGTACCAATATAAATTCGGTACCGGTACGGTACCAATCTCATCCTTAAATTCATTACCGGTACAGCACCATACGTACATGAGAAAGGATATCACGGTTAAATTTAACTTCATATTTTTTCCTTTACTCTATTAAAGTGAAAGCAAAATAGTTATGCATGATATCAAATTTTATATAGTAAAATATATTATTCAAAATCGGATTTGGCCACCGGACAAGTACTCTCAAGGCTTTAGTAAAAAGTTTCGTAAACCTATTTGAGGGTCGATAGGGTGGGCGATTGCACAGGGCCCACATTATAGAGGGGACAAAGTTTTTTTTTCTCATTTATGTACCGTAGGTCTATTAACATATATAAAAAATTATAACCTTATTAATAATTATATGTTCTAGAAGGGTCCAATAAGTCTAGTTTTATGTTTTTACAGAAAGGGTGATTTTGCTTAGAGAGAATTGTAGAGGGGGTCCAATAAGTCAAGTTATTTACCAATTATTTTAAAATATATTTATTCTTTAATCATTAATTTTTCAAAAAAACAAAAAAAGGAGATAGACTACGGGATTGGCAATTGCAGTTGGCGTGTGGCGATATGCGATACTTGTGATGTGTCGTAAAACACATAGGTTTATCGGGAGTATTTTATCACATTTGGAGTAGTTTTGGTTGAGAATTTGTTTGATTATGATACTTATGTTCTTATATGTTGATTTTACAGGTATTGTATGAGAAACGAGAAGATTTGACGGATAAACAAGTAGCGGAAGCGAGGGAGAAAGATTGGATCGAAAAACAATTAAAGCTGGGATTGTTAAACAAGTACATGGTAACGGTCCGCCACGCTGTGCATGGGCTTAATGATGATGTTTGGTGTGCTGTCATTCCCCGCGTAAGCGCTAGACCCATAACGGACCGCTATGGTTTCGATAACGGTCTACCACTAACAAGACGCAAGAACATTATGTTTTTAGCTATTTAACACGTTTTGACAGCTGGTTTTAGGGGAGTTCAACCGGAGGCGATTTGGGACGACATAGAACATTAAAACTTGGAGTTTGGATCTTCCTAGAAGGCCCAGAGTGAAGATTGAAGATCGTTTTTTATTTGGAAACGTTCGGTTTGTGTTTATTCGTTTTGTTTTGGAACTTCTATTAACTATGCTTCTGTTTGATCTTAGTTTTATGATGTTTTGGAGTTGTATGAGTAGCTAAACCTGTTAGCTACCTTGGTTTGATGATAGTTTTTGTGTATTGACGCTTTTACGGGTTTTAGTTGCGTGTTTTGCTGTGTTGATCTTAGAATCAGTTCTTGAATGTTTATGAATGGTTATGAATGATGTGTATGCTTGATAATTACTGCCTTGATAATGTGTTGCTTGTTTCTAGTTGGTATCTAGGTCGAGTATTGCATGCTAGAATCACTACTTTGTGTTTTGATTGTATAGAAAACTAATTGGACCATAACGATTGGTGTCTAGACTGTATTTTGAAAGTATTATCAGTGTCCTACCATGTCTTGAGACTGACCACGTGATAGATATAGCCTAAACCTCCTACCCATTGTGTGTTAGGTCTAGATTACACGACCGTATGAGTCTTGCCTTTCATTCGTGGTGTTAGTGTTCTTAAGTTTGGTTTAATTCTTGATCTTGATTGTCCCTTGCTCTGGGGCTATGGATCACAATCTTTCACAACATTGTGAGTGGTGAGACCGACCGGATATCCCCCATTTGGCATTTTAGCACAGTGTATCTCGTTCTTCATACGAGTCTTCTGGTGTTCTCAGGGAGTAGAAACATACCTGGTTAGCTTTAGATTTGTACCATTAGAGATAGTCACACGATTGATTCCCTTGTCTTTACATGTTAGCTTGAGTCATTCCTAGGTGGTTGCTTTCATTCTGATCTTATCCTTACGTCCCGTTTCCATGTTCTTAGTTGTCCAGTGTCTTGAGCATCTTAGTGTTAGGTCTTAATCCTAGTTGTTTAAATCAATTATTTATATTATTTAGGTTGGGACCTGATAAAGGTTTACTATCTAGAGCCGTCATAGGTGTCCACGGATTGATATCCGGTCTTGCTTATACTTGCTACATACATACCGATAAACTTGCCATTGTATGTGGTTAGGATTGGTAATTCCTTTCTAAAACCATTGCGTGAGTTCTGATTATTTATATATATAAGCTACACATCAACTTAATACATAAAAAAACCATGATTGTCGAATGTCGACGAACAAAAAAACCCAGGCTGATTGAGAAAGGCGATTGAAGATTGTTTGATACTTAAAAAATCATACTGATTTTTAAAGTATTTAAAACAAGTCGATTGTTTTCCTAATGCTTTAATTGCATATTGAGTCTTGTTGACCATTCTAGTAACGATGTCTTTTGCGGAAATAAACTTTTCAAAATTAATGTTTTCGAAGTTGTTGGGTTTATTATTTGAGACTGAAGCTTTCCAAATCTAATATAATGATTAAGTTTGGGACTGAATATCACATTGTGCAGATTCAGACACTGTGTTGATTGAAATGAAGTTTGAAGGACTTGGTCAAAGTCAAAGGCTGGTCAAAGTCATAGTCATTGAGAAGAGCAAGTCAAAGTCCAAGAGCAAGTGGTCCGAACTTGTAATTTTGTCCAAGTCCAATAACATCGGACTAGTAAACTGTTAGTTCGATGTAATGGACATAGTCCGATCCTTTGAAATCTTTTAAGTAAACAAGGTTCGAACTAAAACATTTGTTAGTCCGAACTAATGCGTGTTGAAGAATTTGAATATTTTGTGCAACTCAAATTACATCGGACAAAGGATAATTACATCCGATCAAAGTCAAGGTTCATATTGATTGATTCAATTGTTGAATTAAGCAAAGACTTAGTTAAAGTGTTTTGATTAAGTCAAATGGGTTTCTTCGTAGAGGCGGCTATAGAAGACCCAAAACTCCTATAAATAGGACATTTGCTCATTCATTTGAGGGTGTGTTCTTGTGAGTCACCTTCCATGGGATGAGTTCTCTCGAGGTGATGACTTGTTCAATCAATAATATCATACCTTACATCCTTATTCTTGTTTTATCATCTACAATTGTTTATAATTTTATCAATTGTTGATGATCTTGACCAGAACCACCCGTCTCTGCATGTATTCAAGAGGATGTTCATGAAGAATTCAATTCAGATATTATCAGATAGATATAATTAGATCTTGTCATAAGTCTACTTGCAATCCACAATGTCGCTATAAAAACTTAATGAATTGGTAATAACAGCTATTGAGAATGATTATTTAGAAAGTATAGATCATGAAGAGCTGAACAACAACTTTGCTACTAAAAATACAAGAGAGTCTCACGATTCCGATTCGTTTAACTGTGTAAAATAGATCATTTGCTACAGTACTTTTGTTTTGTTTATTGTTATAATAATTATCGCCGTTTTAATATTATATATATATATATAAGTTTATATTTTAGGGGCTAATTTTTACTAGTTTTTACTAGTCGTATAAGACATTCAAAATCTTAGGGATGACCCGGAGTGAATTTAATTATTGTAAGACACAAAATACTACAATTAACATATAACTTGATGACAATAGTATTCCATAGGTCAATTATTAAAAAAAATTATGCAAAGTCACGTACAGCAAATCCATAACATTAAATTAATTTTCAAATTATTAAGTAAATGTTTTGTATCATACATGTACTATTTTATATAGAGTTTAAAAGAAAAATGATCATTATTTTAATCTGTTAAAAATTCTACTCTATCAAATATTTTGATATCATAGAATAAATTATTACCATTCCTCCTCCATTATTGTTGTTTTATATAAATCATATTATATTTTAAACACTTGGTTATGTCATAGCAGTTCATACCATGTTGTATCATATCACATTTCAAACTAAAACACTTGCATGATAAATTTTAGTTATGAATTTGAAAAGGAATACACCAAAAAGTTTGGAGAATTATTTACAAAAAGGGCGGTGTTGGTGGTAGGTCGATCGATGGTCGGTGTAAACTCATACTTAAAAGCTATAATAGATTTTTTTAATTATTTTATTATCTATATATATTTGGGGAAGGTTCAATGGGGAACCTCAAAAAAATAGGGAACTAGAAACCATTCATAACCGCACATTTTAAACAAGGAATAAACAAGCTAAATGCTAAAAACTAAGCTTTAAAACCTAAACCTCCCTCAAAAAACCTAACCCCTCACCCCCCTCTCCAAAAAAAAAAAAAAAAAAAAAAAAAAAAAAAAAAAAACCCCACCTCCCTCCCTCCCTCCCTCCATCCCTCCCTCCAAAAGCCTAACATAAAATCTAAACCAAAAAACTTAACCCTAAAAGCTAAACTAAACCATAAAGCTAAACCGACTATTTTTTCGAGGTTTTTTTTTATGAAACGAGAGAAACATTTTGGTTAGTTTTTTAGGTTTTTTTTATTATTTTTTTATATATTTTTTTAAGGGTTTTTTTGTCTTACAAAAAATATGTGGCTGGGAATGGTTCCCCTGTTCCCTCTTTTTTCTTAGTTCCCTTTTGAACCACCCTCATATATATTTTATACATATATAGGGAAATGATAAAATGTAAACCCATTTGAGTTGAGAAAACCGTGAAAACCCTATGTAATTTTGTTTTTTTAGTTAGTTTTTATATGTATTTTCGTCACAACAAAATTCAAAAAAACATCGAGTACTTTTTTGAAAAAACATAATGAAAAAAATAACAAAAAAAATCCCGTTTTTACATCGTTTGTCAGCATGTTACATACGTAACACAGTATGTTACTGATATGTCCTAAATTATACATGTTTTGCATGCGTAATAATCCCCATATTATGGTACTAATTGATTAATAACCTTACAATTGATACTTAAAACGTTAATATTTCACAATTGCAAGTTATTCGGTGCTCCAAGATAAACAAAGCAAAAACCAGTTTAAAACGTGAAGAAATCCAGCTTTTGGAGGACTAAACCCGACCATTGACCCCCAAGAAGTCAAACCAGGTCAACATAGTCAAGCCAGCAGCTAAAAGATGAGCCAGGGGAGCTGGCAGCGTGCAATGCCATGCATGGTCGTGCAACCCCTTTCCAGCCTTCCCAGGCTCCGGTACATCGTCCTTTGTACCCTGTTTGATTCCCGATGTGTTTGCACGCCCATGTAATCCAATGTACGGTCGTGCATTGCTCATTTTGAGGCCTATAAATAGATGACTTGAGTTCTTCATTCCACACACCCATCCACATCTTAGAACAGCCATCTAAACCTCTATTGAGAGCGTATTTCATAGTTAGAGTAGAGAGTAGTGAATGGACGGGCTCTTCCTCCTTGTTCCGCAATAGGGGAGCCTACGAAACTCAGCGTTATGCTAGTTAGTATGGCCATTCGTGGCTAAACTCTTTGTATTGCTAGGGTGAAGATGAAGTTTGGTGCATGTTAATGTTTAACGTATTAATCCAAGTGATGTGTTTATGTCTTTAACTATTCGTCCTTAAAACCACCATTTTGGGGGGCTTTTATTATTGTCTAAATCCGTCTTTGTATTTGTGAGTGTTCTTGATTTTTAAAGTGTAAAACCTTTTTAATCAAACTTCTCTTGACGCTTGTACGTCTTTATACAAGTAGAGATTGATAAGCCAAGCCTTGGTTAACACTATTAAGGTCGTACGTCTTTATACGAACTTATTATGCAACCAAGAATTGGTGAACTCATGTTGGGAACGGTGCGTCTTTATACTTGGTCTCATTGTTACACCGCCTCTCGGTGAGCAAAATATAATCACCTCTTTAACTCTAATACAAATCATTTTACGTTCGATGTCTTAAACCAACCTGGAGATGACCATTTGATGGGTTGAGGGTAATTGTTGTCCTTAACGGGAGGCACTACCACTTGTTAAAGGTTTTAAATTTTCAAATCAAATGTCGTGAAGACGAGGCTCTAACGGTGACCCGGGTCACACATTTGTAGTAGTCATACCGCTGGATTAGTCAACTTAACATTATCACGTACCAAGCGGATTCGAAACCCAAAGCAATACTATTCGTAACCTGATCATTTCTGACATATTTACTTTCCTGTTATTTACTATTCTGTCCGTTACATTTCTGTTACACACTTCACGCACGTTTTTACCTTTCTGCGATTTACTTTACCGCCATTTACTTTTCTGTCATTTACTTTCCTGTTCCACAAGCACACAAAACTCACTCACTAATTAAACTGGCTAAACGTTAACAAAAGTTGCATATTGGAATTCGTCCGTGTCCATTGGTTCGATACTTGGTTCTTACCTAAACTATATTACGCTGCGATAGGTACATTTGCCTATTGTGTGTGTTTTTAAGTTAAAGTAATTATCATTTTATAAATTTAAAACCTGATCTCGTAAAACCATCCTAAAAATATATTTATTATATTTTTATATATTAAAACACTAGGCATCAAGTTTTTGGTGCCGTTGTCGGGGACACGCTGATTTCAAGAAAAATTCAAGTTAACGGATTAACCTATCAATTTCCATCTACTCTTCTGTTACGTTTGTTGCAGGTAGTGTATGATCCATAGCTCCACTACTGGTTTATATCAACCTTTAGAAGAGCCCGAAAGATTCTATCACCGCCGAATACGAGAAAACCATACTAGAAGAATGGTCGTTGAAAACCGCACTATTTTTTACTTCGCAAGACCGTCACTAGAGGCTTTGGGGTCTAGTATCACAAGGCCAACGGTTGACGCTAACAACTTTGAGATCAAATCTCATGTGATCCACATGATCCAGTCATCATGCACTTTCCATGGATTACCCGATGAGGATCCACATGCCCACATTGCAAATTTCCTTGAAATCTGTGACACTTTCAAACTGAACGGAGTGTCGAATGACGCAATTCGCCTCTGAATGTTTCCCTTTTCCTTAAGGGAACGAGCTAAGTCATGGCTAAACTCTCTTTCTACCAGGTCAATCACTATATGGGATGATCTAGCACATAAATTCCTCTCGAAATACTTCTTGCCAGCTAAAACTGCTAAACTAAGAAATGATATCACCACTTTCACTCAGGGTGATGGTGAATCACTATATGAAGCATGGGAACGCTTTAAGGACATGTTAAGGAAATGTCCTTACCATGGGCTAGAAGTTTGGTTACAAGTGTCATCATTCTACAGTGGGTTACATAATCAAGCTCGTCAGACACTAGACGCTACTGCAGGTGGTATTTTTGGAAACAAGAGGCCATAAGAAGCTTACAACCTAATTGAGGAAATAGCTATGAACAGCTATCAATGGTACAGTCCAAGAAACACCAGGGGAGCAAGGAGTTCATTCCGTTGATACTGTCACATCACTTTCTGCTCAAGTAGACGCCATTACCACTCGACTCAATCAACTTAGTGAGGGCAAGACCGTCATTGAGGCTACTGAAGAAGTGAAGAGTATCACCACTAATACCGAGCAGGTTGACTATATCGGAACAAATCACCTACAAAACAACCCCTATAGTAATACCTACAATCCTGGATAGAGGAACCATCCAAACTTCAGCTGGAAGGATAACAACAATCAGGGACAATCCGGCTTAGGACAACAACAGCAACAGTTTCAACAAAGACCACCTCAAAACTATCAGCCTCGTCAACAATTTCAAGGAACTAGCAAACCAAGCAACGGGTTAAGCTTAGAGGACGCGGTAACTAAGTTAATCTCTACAACTGAAAGTCAAGCCATTTTAGCGGATTCCCGTCCCAAACAATATGAGGAGAAGTTTAGTCTTCACGAAGCTGAGTTTAGGACACAGAAAGCAACTCTACAGTCCATTGAAACCCAATTAGGGCAAATTGCAAAACTTCTATCTGAAAGACAACCAGGATGTCTTCCGAGTAATACCGAAACCAATCCACAAGCAAATGTAAGTGCTATCACTCTGAGGAATAGCAAGGTTTATCCAGAGCGACCAATGCCAGACGAAGAGGTTCAATCAACAAGGAGAGAGATATTTACCGGAGTACCGCTTCATCCACATATCATAGAAACAAATACCCAAGAACCACAATCAAAGATAACTCCACCTCCTGCTCATGTAGATACTCCTCTAAAAGTTCCAACAAAGAGAACGTTCCATTCCCACACACCTTACCTAGGAAAGCTAGTAAAGCAAAAGACTGACGAACAATACGAGAAATTCATCGAACTATTAAGCCAGATCCATGTCAATATTCCCTTCCTGGATATCATACAACAAATGCCTAAGTATGGATGTTTCTTGAAAGATTTCCTTACAAACAAAAGAAACATGGAGGAAGCAGTAAAAAGGACTAATCATTGTGTCGCTCTCATTGAAAAATACCTTCCAAAGAAACTTTCAGATCCTGGAAAGTTTTCTCTACCTTGTTCTATTGGACCATTACCAATAACCTTTGCGCTCGCTGACCTAGGAGCAAGTATGAATGTAATGCCTTATGTCATGTGTTAAACATTGGGAATCCACGACCTGTCAATGCAACTATCGAACTCGTAGATAGATCAGTCAACTCACCCATAGGAGTCACTAAGAACTTACTAGTAAAAGTCGGCAAGTTTGTCTTCCCTGCCGATTTCATGGTTTTAGAAATAGGACCCGACTATTCCGTACCTCTGATTTTGGGTCGCCTATTTTTAGCCACTGCTCGAGCCGTTATTGATATGAATGAAGGAATCGGAAAACAATCAGTGACCTATACCATAGGTGGAAATGAATGCCTATCTAATGACCCATTTGAAATTGCCCAATTCATCGATACTAATCTGGACTACCAACTGAAAAAAGCTAAGGAATTCAACAAAGGAAAAAAACTGAATCTTGGGAAGGATTTTCAAAACACTGACAGGATCAATGAGTACTTTGACAAGCTACAAAAATTGAAAGACTTGAATGAAGGAATAGGAGATACGGTGGAAGTCGATGGCTCCCGCCCAAAGAAAGACTGATGAAATACGTACGGGTCGGGCTAAAGACCCTTAAATAAACGTAGCGCTTCTGGGAGGCAACCCGATGATCTTGAATAAATTGAGAGGTTGGTGCATACGGCAGAATCATGGATCTCAGGTTTGACCTTTCAAATTTAAATTTCTCATACTTCAGCCCCAGGTATGCCTTCTTGATACTAGGACCTTAGTAGCTTAACTACTACCTTTTATTTTCCTTGTCTGCTTTTATGTTTTCCTTTATGTGTCAGGTAGAATAGTATCACTAGATAGTCTCTCTACTTCTTTGAGGAATCACACTCCATCTCTACAACCTGAGAAATCGAAACCACATCAAATTTCTGTGAAATTCGATGAAGTCTTTGAAGCAAAGTGTTGACAGCACCAATAAGTTTTGGCCTTAGGTTATACACCGAATTGACCGGGGGAGTACCAGTTTCTTTTCCCTTAAAACTTCATGCATTTAAATTCCTGCATAGCATTTCATTACATGCATTTGTACATTGAGTACAATGCACAGTTTTAAGTATGGGGTGGGGAATTAGAGATTCAGGACTACTTGTAACCTCAAAGCAGTAAAATTTCAACTTGTGATTTTCTACCCATTTGACTGAAACATTACAAAAATCTACCTTTTGCAAAACCCGAAAAAATTTTAAAATTTTAAACTTTAAAACCTCTTTGAGTTCGCACCTAATTAAATAAAATGAATACATGGCAAGTAGAAGCAAATGAATATTATGCATAACGATTCGCTAAACCCTATTCCATCCGTTTTCATGTGAGGAAAATCGAGCCTATTACACAGCATCAAATTTTTGGCGCAGTATATAATTATTCGCATGATCTTGCGTTTGGCATTACTGAGTGTTTTTTGATTGAATTTTATGCATAATTAAAACTTGTGTGACTTATACATACCAAGACCATGAACTAGTATAAATATAAAAGTGATTGAGGCACCTAGGACTTTATTACCCTTAAATCCAAAAATCCCAAAAATATAATCCGCTTAGATCGCCCTTTGAGCTTTAGCCTTTTCTTTTCTACTACCTACAATTATCACCCAACCAGCTATTCGTAAACACTGGTTATTGGCTAACTGTCTTCAAAATGGAAAAATTATCCTATGTCGTTATTTCAAGTTTATTACCATTGAGGTAACTTCGGAAAGAATCTGTTTTACTTAAAAGAATTGGAATATACAAGAAGGTGGATGTATTATGAAGAAACAACCGAACTATCTGCAAGGAATTGATGAAAATATTATTTCAAGGAAATTGAGGAAAAAGAATTATTGAAGAATTTGTCTTGATATAAAAAAAAGAGAGAAGTTGGTCTTTTACCGTTAGACCTTAAAGAGCTGGATATGCATTCTTTTTATTTCAATTTGCTCTACTACCTTCATTTCGCAAAGCCTGAATTACCGCCCAAACTCCGAGAGAAAGTTTTCAAATCAACTAGTGATGTTAGAAAACGGTGGCGCAAGCATGAACAACTGCCACCATTCTGCGGCTTGTCAAAAAGTGCCGCCAAAAGAAGAGCCAAAAGATACGAAAAATGTGTGAAGTGTGGCAACTGGAGCCACAATGGAAAATGTAGCAAGAATCAAACTCATTCCCAAAGTGAATATACACATCTGATCAAAGTTGGAGCTGTTAGGCTACAAGCTGAAAGTTCCATACGAAGAGGTAGTAACGTGTACTACGCAGTAAGGAAAGAGTTGGCACTAATGAGAGATCTTGGTCTTGGCAATCTGACCATAAACGAGCCCTCGGATTAGTTATACCCTCATGATCCGAGTACTGTAAAAGGACCTGCTAGTATTTTCTATTTTAAGCCATGAATCCGTAGTTGTGTGTTTCACGATAGCTGCAGCCTTTCAAACCTTTTAAATCCCTAAAAACCCAAAAAGATTTTTATCTTCACCCACTTTATTTTTATTTTAGCCACATTACAACCCTTTTAAAGTCCTCTTGATTCATACATACTACTTAGTTAATTGGTGGATACTTGATTTGCATACAAGCTTATGATCATTGCATAATTCGATTCGAACTTGAGTGTTCCACTTAACTTACATTATTCATACATATATAACCCTAGAGTTGAGTGAACATTGTGAGGAGTGAAACTTTATGCATAATTGAAGTTCTAGTAGGCTTGTCATGGATTCCATCATAGAAAAATACAAAAATAGAATAAGCAACTCAAGAGCTATCCCAGAATTTCCAACTACTTGGAGTTCCATTTCCCTTATAAAGTTTTTAGTTATGGGTATGATCATGCATGAGTTTCCTTGAGGACAAGCAAAGTCTAAGTGTGGGGTATTATGATATGTCCTAAATTATACATGTTTTGCATGCGTAATAATCCCCATATTATGGTACTAATTGATTAATTACCTTACAATTGATACTTAAAACGTTAATATATCACAATTGCAGGTTATTCGGTGCTCCAAGATAAACAAAGCAAAAACCAGCTTAAACGTGAAGAAATCAAGCTTTTGGAGGACCAAACCTGAGCATTGACCCCCAAGAAGTCAAACCAGGTCAACATAGTTAAGCCAGTAGCTAAAAGATGAGCCAGGGGAGCTGGCAGGGCATTGCACGGCCGTGCAATGCCATGCACAGTCGTGCAACCCCTGTCCAGCCTCCCCAGGCTCCGGTACATCGTCCTTTGTACCCTGTTTGATTCCCGAGGTGTTTGCACGCCCGTGCGTTGCTCATTTTGAGGCCTATTAATAGATGGCTTGAGTTCTTCATTCCACACACCCATCCAGATCTTAGAACAGCCATCTAAACCTCATTTGAGAGCATATTTCATAGTTAGAGTAGAGAGTAGTGAGTGGAGGGGCTCTTCCTCCTTGTTCCGCAATAGGAGAGCCTACGAAACTCAGCGTTATGCTAGTTAGTATGGTCATTCGTGGCTAAACTCTTTGTATTGCTAGGGTGAAGATGAAGTTTTGTGCATGTTAATGTTTAACGTATTAATCCAAGTGATGTGTTTATGTATTTAACTATTCGTCCTTAAAACCACCATTTTGGTGGACTTTTATTATTGTCTAAATTCGTCTTTATATTTGTGAGTGTTCTTGATTTTTAAAGTGTAAAACCTTTTTAATCAAACTTCTCTTGACACTTGTACGTCTTTATACAAGTAGAGATTGATAAGCCAAGCCTTGGTTAATACTATAAAGGTCGTACGTCTTTATACGAACTTATTATGCAACCAAGAATTGGTGAACTCATGTTGGGAACAGTACGTCTTTATAATTAGTCTCATTGTTACACCGCCTCCCGGTGAGCAAAATATAATCACCTATTTAACTCTAATACAAAGCATTTTACGTTCGATGTATTAAACTAACTCGGAGATTACCATTCGATGGGTTGAGGGTAATTGTTGTCCTTAACGGGAGGCACTACCACTTGTTAACGCTTTTAAATTTGCAAATCAAATGTCGTGAGGACGAGGCTTTAGCGGTGACCCGGGTCACACATTTGTAGTAGTCATATCACTGGATTAGTCAACTTAACATTATCACGTACCAAGCGGATTCGAAACCCAAAGCAATACTATTTGTAACTTGATCATTTCCGACATATTTACTTTCCTGTTATTTACTATTATGCCCGTTACATTTCTGTTGCACACTTCATGCACGTTTTTACCTTTCTGTTATTTACTTTACCGCCATTTCTTTTCTTTCATTTACTTTCCTGTTCCACAAGCACACAAAACTCACTCACTTGTTAAACCGGCTAAACGTTAACAAAAGTTGAGTATTGGAATTCGCCCATGTCCATTGGTTCGATATTTGATTCTTACCTAAACTATATTATGCTGTGATAGGTACACTTGCCTATTGTGTGTGTTTTTAAGTTAAAGTAATTATCATTTTATAAATTTAAAACCTGATCTCGTAAAGCCATACTAAACATATATTTATTATATTTTTATATATTAAAACACTACGCATCATTTACATACGTAAATAGGTACAACGTTTTTGCAAAAAATAAAAATAAAAATTTTAGACCACTCGCCGTTATTTTGATTTTTGTTCCAAAAGTGATTAAATTAAATATAGAAGTTGTGCAAAAAAAATTACACATGTTTTTAACTGTTACATATGTTACATAAGGAGTTTCCTGGGTTTTCTCAACTCAAAGAGTTTTACCATAGCCCCCCATATATATATATTTGTTGTAGAACGACTAACTCAGTACACACCAACTAATCATACTCTAAAATCTACATCTTTGTCCTTCATGAAATTAGAACCCTCAACCACTCTAAAATTATGTGTAGTGATTTAACTAAAAAGTGAAAAGGTCCATGTCACGTCACTATCACGTAGACAGTGGGGCTTTAAATAACTAAGTTGTCAAAAGTATGTAGTGGTTTATATAAAAAGTGAAAAAGTCTATGTCACGTCACTGCCACGTAGACAGTGAGGCTTTAAGTAACTAAAACCTCAAAAGTGTGTAGTGTTTTTAACTAAAAACACAATTACTTTTTTAATTTTTTTATATAAAAATGTGAGTAAATGGTTTGATTGTGAGTTGGCCACACACCTCAAGCCCTTCATGCCTGTTAAAGCCACAACGCCCCACCCTCGCGCCCCTGTATTGGTGTTTAACGTCCTTTGTGGTTGATGTGTAAGTGGGCGTTAACCCATTACACTCGGTCTAAAAGAAACAATACTATGTACACACCTTTATATCTCTAGACTAGAAGCCTTCGGTTGCTATTGCTATTAGATAAGAAATTAAGAAGAAAAATGTTGGTGGTTGTGGTAGCTCCGATGGCTAACAAGAATAGTTGTGGGGTGATGGCAGGGCCAGCCCACTTAGAGGTGTAGGTTGGGTCGCTACACCGAGGCATGTTTACGAGTGGGGCATAAATTTTTAAAAAAATTATATATATATATATATATATATATATATTATAAAAAAAAATTTAAATAACTTATAAAATCTGAAAAATTTTATGAAATTTAGGGGCAAAAATTTTATTTAGGTATGTAACTAGATACTTTTCTATAGTAATTTTATTTTCTTTATTATTTTAATTAAAATTATCGTCGTATTATTGAATTTTTTTATATACGTGCATATTGAAGGGGGAATGAGGGCATTTTTCTTATGTCAAACCGGATACTTAATTTCTCGGGGACGGCCAGGATGATCGTTTCATCTATTTGAATTTTGACATATTTATCTTTACGTTTGTCAATTTAATTGAAACTTACCATTGTGCAGTACATAATTGATTGACCCTTTTGTCACATACTTAATAAATATTCATGTATGTGTCATAACCAGCTCCAGTCACTTTTGTTCCTAGATGATCAAAGTAAAAACTAAAATAAATATTAAACTAAATAGAGGGTTGATTCAATTCTGAAAATGTGTGATTGGGACTTAGAGATGACAAAATAACCCAAACCCAATAGAAAACATGAAACCCAAAACATTTATGACGGATTAATAGGACATGTATTCGGATAGGAGACGAGTAATAATTTAGTTTTAAAAAATTTTATGGATTTAAGACAGGTTTAATATTAGATGATACCCATTCTTGACGAAGAAAAATGAAGTAGATAAATGGAATTGCGCAAGAAGGGGTGGGTTTTAATGATAAGAGTAATACGCATCGAGACTGAAGGGTTTATCGGGGTAGCTTTCTATATTAAATTTTTATTTTTTTAAATATAGTAATAAAGGGTAGATACCACATTAACAAAAAAGCTAAATGAAGTAAAGTGTAACAAAACCTTTAGTTTAAGGAGGTATAGTGTAGTTAATAAAGATTAATGACCGAACTTGCAAGTTAGTATATACATAAAACACGAAATATGTAATTTACTCTAAAAATATGATAAGTAGTACGCTAGAGTTGTTATAAAAACTTCAAATTATTAATAGAATTAATTGCATAAATGGCCCCTGTGGTTTGATCAAATTACATATTTGGCGTTAATGTTTTAAAAATTGCAAATTTAGCATAAACTTTGGGACTGGTTGCACATTTAGCCCCTGATATTAATACCAGTTAGTTTTTAACGGAAAGTTAGCCTATGTGTCATCCACGTGACTTACAATTACAAACTTAACCCTAAAAATGAGTTAAAATCAGTAAAAAAACTAAAAATCACTAAAAAATTAGTGTTTTTTACTAATTTTTTATGAATTTTTATTGATTTTTACATATTTTTATTGATTTTTTTTAATGAATTTTACTTATTTTAACTCATTTTTAGGATTAAGTTTGTAATCGTAAGTCACGTGAATGGCACATGGGCTAACTTTCCGTTAAAAACTAATTGGTGTTAACACTAGTGGCTAAAGGCCCAACCAGTCCCAAAAGTTTGAGCTAAATTTGCAATTTTTAAAACTTAAGGGCCAAACATGCAATTTGATCAAACCACAGGGGCCGTTTATGCAATTAAGTCTTTAATATATGAGACCAGGTATGACATGCGGTCTTATAATTAAGTATGAGATTAAGACTATCGACGCGTGTCCCGTACCAACCTATTAGGCTATGTGTAATGGGGGCAACGCCCTTGCCCTCACGCCCCCATCGCATTCGTCCACCTCACACATACACAGACGACCTCCACACACGCCGTGACCACACTCACAGAAGCGCCCCACGCCCCCTCTCACAGAGAGGCGGCGCGGTGTTCCACACCCCTCACGCTCGCCACGTCAACCGGTCACGCCCGGTCACGAGACCATTACACATAGTCTTACCATCCCTAATTAGATCGTGATGTTGCCTGCTTCCAATAATTTTGAAGTGACATGGCTAGACCGCAAACAACCCAGATGGGAATGGTTGTTAAATAGGTATAGTGATGGAGAGAGGTGAGACCGAAGAAGATGAATGGTAGCCCTCATGTTATAATTAATATCAAGACTAGTGTTATCCACTATAGTCATTTATTTGTAAGAAGAACAGTCATTTTCTAACCTTAATTCCGCAACTAACATCAATAAAAGTGTTTTCAAATATTCCTATCAAATAACTTTAAATATCGACTAAAACTTTACTAACGAAGAAGCATGTAAATCGTGAATTTCTTCTTTCAGTAGATTGATTGATGGATATAGCATTTTCCTTTTCAATTATATATGTCCTTATATTATATAAAGTGATTTTTCGGTTAATAATTAATGAAGCAGAGAGCTTGAAGACGAATCAAATAGATTAACCATTCTTGACAAATAAAATGTGTTTAATGACTACAAGCCGACGGTGCCACATTGTTTTCTCGTGATGATGATTGAAGAAAGCACGGAGGACTATATATACACACACGCGTAACAATATGTCTGAATGAGAAAATTGTTGTATATACGTAACACTATGTGTTATCTATATGAAACACTATGTTACGGTTTTTATTTGATCCGTAACCCTATATATAACATGGTTTTACAAAGGGGTGTGCATTAAACGGGTTGACCGTGAAAGCCCGAAGGACCGACCCTTTAAGCCCAAGCCCGGCCCTTGATGTGTGTAATAGGTCCGGTCTTCGGTCCTATCTTTCATGGCGTAACGGTTACGCTCCCGATTCGGCATAAGCCCACAGGTCTTGAAAAAAGCCTGTAAAACCCGTATGTATAGAACAATTAGTAATTGTAAGTATAATACGTATAATTAATAAAAAAACTAATAAAATATTACAAATACGACAGGGAGAAAACTAGCGATTACAGGTCCTTTAGTTCATTTTCTGAAACCCTTCTATATATATGTATGTGTGTGTGTGTATATATATATATATATATATATTAAAATAAATAATTTAGTTATGAAATATTAGTATAAAAATTAGGCAATTTCAATATACCCGTAAAACTAGTAAATATCATATATACCCAACCAAAAGTGAAAATATTATATATACACTTACAAAAATATAAAAATATCATATATACTCATTTCATTAAAAACAACTTAAGAAAGGACCGTTTATCCATATTTTTCTAAAATTTTAAAATTTCACATTTACTCATCTTTAACTTCAAAATTTTATGTGGGTCGTGTTATACGTACCCCTTTCACTGATTTTTACTTGTTACATCCCTCCTCCTGAGTTTTCAAATAAATACAATTCAAATATTTTTTGTTTTTTTTTTCTTTTTTACTTTTGTCTTTTTATTAATTAGTCATTGTTGGTTAAAATTTCTTTTTTTCAGAAGGGTATGTATAACCTAACCTGTTTTTATTTTATAGAAACTGCTATTAAACTTAAAAAAAGGGTTTTTACAAATAATGATTATTCGAAGGGGTAAAATTGGGGTAGCGTGGGGTTGGGGGGTACGACAAGTAGGACCGGGGAGGGGTATGTGTTTTACTTTATAGAAAGTTTTTTTAAACTTCAAAGAACGGTTTTAAAAATAACGATTTTTCGATGGGGGTAAAATGACAAGTTTAAAAATTATTTTTTCAGATGGGTGCGACAAGTAGGAGGGATGATATGTATGGCCTAACCCATTTTTATTTTATAGAAAACTTTTTTAAACTTAAAAAACGGTTTTATAAATAATGATTATTCAAAAAGGGTAAAATGGGGGGGGTGCGACAAGTAGGAGGGGGAGGGATATACGTTTTATTTTATAGAAAGTGTTTTTAAACTTAAAATAACGGTTTTAAAAATAATAATTTTTCGAAGGGGTAAAATGACAAGTTTAAAAATTATTTTTTCAAGGGAGGGTTACGACAAGTAGGTAAGGGGGTATGCATAGTCTAACCCTTTTATATTTACCTATTTTTAACTTCAAATTTTATATTTACTTATAAAAAATAGTTTTCTCAAAATAACTCTCTCCTTTTTATATTTTATAACTTCATAAAATTTCTTTTACAACATTTATACATCATATAATAGAGGAATCGTTTTCTTTCATAACAACTATCATAAACGCCATGGAACTCGCAATCGACGATGTCTTCTAAATGAGTTTGGAGAATCATGATGGTCACTGTCTCTTTTACATATGGGATAACACTAAAAAAATTAGGATAAAAAAATTTATATAATGGATAAGTGTAGAATAGTTATAAAGTAAAAAATTATTTAAGTTGGGTATATATGATATTTACATATGTTTGTAATTGTAAGCATATATATATATATATATATACACATATTTACCCAAAAAATTATAAGGATAAATGTGAGACTACGTACATTGTTGAGATTTATGATGAGAATTGAAAAGTATTTAAAACCGTGATTATTATAAGTATAAGAGTTAAATACGGTTTTAGTTTCTATGGTTTGACCAAAGTAACCATTTTAGTACAAAAGTTTAAATTTGACTTTTATAATCCAATAGTTTTATTTTTGTCTCAATTAAAGTCTAACCCACTAAATCTATTAAATAATTCTGTTAAATATTATACAAAAAGACAAAAATACCCTTTTTAAGTTAAATAAAAATTCACTCTCTTTATTATCTTTCCAAACCAATCTACCCAAACCCTAGACACCCCATCCACCCAAGCCACCACCTCTGGCCAGACCGTCGCCACCACCTCCGGCAACACCGCGCCACCACCTTCGGCAGACCTCATGCCAGGCCACAACCCTCCGCCCGACCCAAACCATCGTCCTCAATACGTGCTTCTAATATTACTTCAAATCTCATGTGAACCATCTTTTTCTTATTCTTTTTATGAAATCAACGTCATAAGCATCTCCGTTGTATGGTTCTAAAACATGACTGAAATACCTTTTTAATTTAGTCTTCTAGGGCTCAGCAGCCATCTCAAGTGCCGATCTATTTGGTCATTACTCGGATAATTCCAACCTTGATCTTAGTGCTAGTGACCTCATCAACCGATTGTCTTTCCAGGTATCATTGACTATTAAATGTAGGTTCTATATAATCGGTCCAGGTAGGCAGGTTGTAACTGCTGATAATGGGGCCACTATGGGACTATACCTAATCCTGGCTACAAGTTTATTTACCGACTAATCCAGGAATTTTTCTTTTTTGATCTTGTAATTTCAGGCGCAACAGGATATGTCATCCCTAAAGAATATAGCATGAGAAACAGGAAAGAAGTTGAGCTCCATAGCCTCGACCTTAATGAACGATTTTCAAGACCGAATCCTGTGAGAAAGGGGTGGCGGCGGTATGGCCGGAGGTGGTGGCGTAGCATGAGGTGGCGGCTTGGGTGGATGGGGTGTCTAGGGTTTGGGTAGATTGGTTTGGAAAGATAATATAGAGAGTGAGTTTTTATTTAACTTAAAAAGAGTATTTTTGTCTTTTTCTGTAATATTTAACAGAATTATTTAACAGAGTTAATGAGTTAGACTTTAATTGAGATAAAAATGAAACTATTAGGCTATAAAAGTCAAATTTAAACTTTTATACTAAAATGGTTACTTTGGTCAAACCATAAGAACTAAAACCGTATTTAACTCTAAGTATAAATATATAGATGGTTTAACAAAATACCTGATTTGAAAGATGGGGAAATGAACAAAGATGCTGAAGTAGATTGTTCAAAGAAAAGATGAACTTGAAAATTTATTATAATTTATTTTGATTTATATAATGTAAGATAAAAAGTACTAATCATTTATTCAATTTCCAAAAAGTGATGATTATAATAAAATGTTTTCTCCCCATGCTAACATCACAAACAACACTTTATTCGAACTAATTAGAAAAACAAATTATTGAATATTGCGCTAGATTTTTACTAAAAAGAAAATTAAGAAGTTAAATCACCTGTCCGTTTCTCATAATTATGATGCAAAAGTTGGAGCTAATTTCTTGTTCAAACAAAGAATTCGATTCACATTTACATTCCTACATTTTTCTTGAAAGCTCATATATAATTAAAATTTAGGATTTACACCTTATCAACTTATATCATAATATAAAATTAACAACTGATTGTATAAAAATTATAGTAAAGGTTAAGACATGTTAACTAATTTCAGTTGTATACAAATCCCCTAAAGTAAAAAAATGATCCTCAAATGTATGTATGTATTATTGCAAACATTAACTAATGAAGAAAACTAGTAATTACAAATATCAAGAAATAATATATATATATATATATATAGGGGGTGGATAATATGGAAACCGTGTGTTACATATGTAACAATTTAAAAAATAGGTAAAATCATTTTTTGATTTTTGGCATAGTTTCTATATTTAATTTAATCCCTTTTGGTAAAAAAAAACAAAAAACGTCGAGTGCTTTTTTTTATAAAAATTTTTTAAACATTTTTTTACTTACGTAACACCCCTGTGCTACATATGCAACATGCTGACATATATATAAAAATGCTGATTTTTTTTTTTTATTTTTTTGCATTTCTGGTGACGAAATTCTATATAAAAAACCAAGTTACGAATGAGTTTCGTGGGTTTCCAATTTATCTTTCCCTTATATATATATATATATATATAGGAGGGATATTTTAATAAGTGAAAAAAGTGTATGAAGTGTAGGTACATGTGTTTGATTTTTCAAATACACAAAATATTCCACCATAAAGTGACATGTGTCCAAGGAGGGGACCAAGGGGGAATGGCATCGTGAGAAAACATGCGTTTGATTTTTCAAATACACAAAATATGCACATGCAATTCACATGCATATTCCCCCATATTTTTTAAACGTTCATAACTTTTTAATGCGTTATTATTTAAAAAAAAATTACACCGTAATAACGAGCGTTTTTTATCTTTAATATGAGTACACTAGTGAAAATAGTCTTTAAAAAACGCCATAAAAACGCTATGAAAAACGTCTTTAAAAAACGCCATGAAAAAACGCCATGAAAACGCTGTTAAAAACGTACAAACCTAGTTCAACGTTTTTTTATTTTTTTTAAATATAGCAAGACCATACTCGTTTTAAAGATAAAAAAACGCTTGATTTTATGGTATATATTTTTAAAAAAAATAATGATGCGTAAAAAAGATATAAACGTTTAAAAAATGAGGGTGAAAAATGCATGTGACTTGCATGTGTATATTATTTGTCTCTGTTGGAGGCAATTACTATTATACACTTCAAGGCTTAAAATCTTTTCCTTTTTACGTGGTTTTCTTAGAAACCCTCCATCTCCAAGATTAAGGGCTCAAAATCTTTCCTATATTTTTTTCTCTTCCTAGTGGAACCCTATACTATATATATATATATATATATATATATATATATATATATATATATATATATATATATATATATATATAGGGAGGTTGAAATAAGAAGTGTAATTTGGCTAAAAAGTTTAATAAGCAATCTCATCCATTCAATTGGATGATCAAGGGTAGAGATTTAAGTGTATGAAAAATAAGAGGTGGAAGGGTATTTAAGTAATAGCCACTTTTGTTGACTTTTTTCAACTTCCCCCACTTTTTTTAAACGTTCATAACTTTTTCATAGGCCATTATTTTTTTTTAAATTACACCATAAAATCGAGCGTTTTTTATCTTTAATTTGAGTATAATATTGCTATATTTTTTTGTAACAACAAAATCGACACTTAATTAAATTGTGTTACTTTACGTAAATGTGTTGGTTTCTGGTAAAACAGCACAATTTAGCACATTAAAAATTTACTGGTTTCTTGTAAAACAACATAGTTTAAGTAAATGTGCTGGTTTCCTTAATTTGTGCTACTTTTAGTCAATTATTATGTGCCTAATTTGAAAGCATTCTTTAAAAATAAAAATTTAAAGCATCCATACACCAACAAATGGTTCAGTGGTAGACAACAAAAAGCTTATGAATCAAAATGTTGTTTTGCGCTGGTTTGATATACTAGCTTTGTTGTGCTGGTTTTGTTTGTGTTTGGTTAGCTAAGAAGAGCAAGTTACACAATTAACCGTGTTGTTTTGGTGTGGTTTTATAGTAAAACAACACAATTAATTGTTATGTTTGGTGTTGTTTTATGATAAAACAACACAGTTAATTGTTTTACATTGCAGCACAGTTAATTGTGCTGTTTTACAGAAATCAGCACATTTACGTAAAGTAAACACAATTCAATAAGTGACGATTTTTTTTATAAAAAAATATAGCAATACTATACTCTAATTAACGGTAAAAAAACGCTCGATTTTTGGTGTAATTTTTTTTTAAAAATAAGGTCGTGTGAAAAGTTATGTAAGTTTAAAAAAATCAGAGAATTTGAAAAAAGTTAACAATTGTGGGTTTTCCAAGAATGCTCCTTCATCCCTTATTTTTTCTATACTTAAATCTATACCATTGATCATCCAATTGAATGAATGAGATTGCTTCTTAGGCTTATTAGCCAAATTGCACTTTTTAATGGAACCATCCCATATATATATATATATATATATATATATATATATATATATATATATATATATAGTATGAGGTTATGCTAGGAATGCAAAAAAGTGTGAGAACTTTTTAGGAAAGATTTTTAGCCCTTAATCTTAGAGATGAATGGATTCTAACAAGGCCACGTAAAAACTAAGGAATTTTAAGGGTGTAAGGGTATAATATTAATTGATTTCAAGAGAGAGAAATAAAATACACTTGCAAGTCACATACATTTTTCACCCCTATTTTTTAAACGTTTATATCTTTTTTATACGTCATTATTTTTTTTTAAATTATACCATAAAATCTAGCGTTTTTTTATCTTTAAAAATTATACCATAAAATCGAGCGTTTTTTTTATATTTAAAAAAAATCGCTAAACTGGGTTTATACGTTTTTAACAGCATTTTCATTACATTTTTTTATGGCGTTTTTTCAATACGTTTTTCATTGTGTTTTTTCATAACGTTTTTTTATGACGTTTTTTTCATTGCTTTTTTAATGGCGTTTTTTTATAACTTTTTTCACTGCGTTTTTCATGCACTTTTTTCACTTTTTTTTTCATGACGTTTTTTTCATTGCGTTTTTTCAAGACGTTTTTTATTGTGTTTTTTCATAACGTTTTTTATGGCTTTTTCTATGACGTTTTTTTCACTGCGTTTTTCATGACTTTTTTATAACTTTTTTCCCCACGTTTTTCATGAACGTTTTTCACTGCGTTTTTTCATGACGTTTTTTTTATGGTGTCTTTTTCATTGAGTTTTCTGGTGTTTTTTTATCACCGATCGTGCGGAAACAGAAAAACGCATGTGAAACTGGGCGTGGTGTTTTTAAACTTGGCAACTTTATGATGTGTTTTAAACTGTGATTATGCAGAAAACAGAAAATGCATTTTATGGTGTTTTTTGATGCAATTACCATTATGGTTTAGGTGTTTTCTTTATGGTGTCTTCTTTTATAGTGTTTTTGAACTGAGTGTATTATGGTGTTTTTAAACTGGGCAACTTTATGGTGTGTTTTGAACTGTGATTGTGAAGAAAACAAAAAATGTGTTTTTCAGATTGTCCAACATCTCCGATGAATCGTTATATTTGGTGTTCAGCTCTATGAACGCAGGAGTTGCAGAAGCTCGTACGTGATCAGACAGAAAACAGAAAACAAAAAACGCATTTCTGGACGCCATTACCATAATGGGTTTAGGTGTTTTATTTATGGTGTTTTTCTTTTACAGATGAAACAAGCTCTTTTAAAAATATCATAAACTCCTCAGGTTCAAAAACATCAAAAACTTGCCCAGTTCTAAAAACATTATAACACGCTCACTTCTAAAACACCATAAAATGTCCAGTTTAAATGTTTTTTATGATTTTTTTTTTTAATTTATGATGTTTTTTATGGTATTTGTACGTCGTTTTTATGACGTTTTATAGAGTTTTTACAACCTAGTGCAAAAACACCAAGAATAAAAAACCTCACTTAACACGTAATTTTTTTTTACAATTTTATATAACAATATTGTACCCATATTAAAGATAAAAAAGCGTTCGTTATTATGGTGTAATTTTTTTTTAAATAATAACGCATTAAAAAGTTATGAACGTTTAAAAAATATGGGGGAATATGCATGTAACTTGCATGTGCATATTTTAAGCATTTGAAAAATCAAGCGCATGTATCTTTCCCGATTTTGCCCTTCCCCATTGGTCCCATCATTGGACACATGTCACTCAATGGTGGCTTTCTATACTTCCTACACTATTTAGCCTTTTTAGAATATCCCTCCTCTATATATATAGTTTAGATCAAATGAGAACTCCTAAATATTAAGATAACTTACGAAAAACAATAAAAAATTTATTTATTTATCTAAAATACTAGCTTTAGTATTAAAATACAATATTTTATATGAATTGATATGTGTAAATTTACATATACTCATATATTATAATCATTTACACATTTGCATGTCACTCATGTACACATGTGTAAGTTTTACCGTTACTATTAAAATTCTAAATTTTCTCACGAACCATCCCACATATATATATATATATATAGGGGAGAGTTTATGAGAAAATCACATAGTTAGGCGAAAACCAAGAAAACCAATAAAAAATAAATTTTAACCAATCATATAATAATAATTTTTTATTTTATTTTATTTTATTTATAAGAGTATCAATGTAATATTACACATTTTTACCAAAAAATATTTAAAATATTGGCTTACGTATACGTAACAGTATGTGTTACGTATACGTAAACAGGAAACAAAAAAATTGCGGTTATGTACACGTAAAACACAATACGTAAACTGATTTTTTGGTAAATTGTGTAATATTACATTGTTCTATTATTTGTCGGTGCGATTGCTAAATCTGCGGATCTCAAAATCTAAAAAAATATCTGGAAAAAAACTGCGTCCAATAGGAATCACTTTTTATATTATTTATCATAAACGAGTGAAGCATTACACATAGTATGCCCGTCCCCCATCAACGTATTTTTTGTTTTACGCGCCCGATCTTTTAGGTTCTTTATTTATTTTATTAAGTTTGATTTATATTAATAAACTTAGAAATAAATTAAAAAATTAAAATATTTATAAATTATTTGATTGGCTTTTAGTGATTTCTCGGTTTTCGTCTAACTATTTTCTTTTCTCATGATCCGTCCCCTATATATATATATATATATATATATATACTAGATTAGAAACCCGATGTATTACACGAGTTGAATAAATAAAATTTTATATACTTAGTAATAAAGATTTATATATTACAGATTTATGATATATTACATAGTTTTTAATACATATTCTAGAAATGTTATATAGTTATGTTTTAAAAATGTTTTATAAAAAGGATGAAAGAAATGTTCAATTTATAAAAATATTTTATGAACAAACCTATATTTTAGAATAAAAACGTTTTATAAAAATCATTATTATTTAATAGGAAAAAGAGACGGAAAACAAAAAATTATAAAAAAAAACAATTAAAGAAAATTTGTATAATTAATAGAAGAGAGATGCGTGGAAAAAAAAGATGAGAATGTATAGGAAAATGACAAGTGTCTCACCGAAAACTTTATTATTTTATAGTATAGATATAGATATATAGATATAGATATAATGATAGACCAAATACAAAGTAAAATGTAATCAGAGCTATTAATTAAGATAATTAGTGTAAAGAAGGAAATGAATAAAAAGGTTGGGAGGGTAATATAAGAAGAACCATCCTTCTTGCTATTTCCACCCCCGGTTCTATGAGCCAACTTATCTTGATGGCGAGTCTCAAGATGAGCCTAAGTTTGATGAAGGATCGAGGTTTGAAGAAGATGGAAGTGATTTCGATAAAAGATGAATATTTATTTGTCAAACAGGTTCTTAACGTGTTACCCACTCAAGGGGAGGCCGACAACGTCCATGACAATGCTACGAAGGGTATTTTTGTTGAAGTTTTGAAGGGTACGATGCTGGTGGGTGGAAGCCAGATTACTGTGGTGACCGAAATTCTGATTTTTGGATTTGGAGACTTTAACCACCAAGTCAATTATGAGGGAAGATTTGAATTTAATTTTAGATGATCTTATCAATTCCAAATTTTCAACCGGTGGAAATATGTTGATCAATTCCCTTTCTAAAGATCATAACATAATTAGAGATAATTTGTTTTTTTTAAATGGTGTCACATTGCACGTTGTCGGTGACAATTAGGGGCGGACAATTATAAAATTCTCGAGTCATCCAAGCGAATTGTTTAAGCAGGATATGACGCTGGTAGACACGAGCAGGGGGTCGGAGTTTCCCTTTTGATCTAGGTAGTTTTTGCAAGACTCGAGGTCGAGTCTTTTTTGAAGTTGGGGAGGAGTTTTCCTTGTCCATGTTGAGTTCTTGTTCTGTCACTTTGGTCGCTAATACTTTGCATCAATATTGCTATATAATTTTATAAAAAAAACGATTTTCTTTTTGTAAAACATTTTTTTATTTATGTGTAATACCTAATACATAGCGTAATTAAGTAGATTGTTTATACGTAGCGTGATTATATACGGCGTAATAACGTAGTGTTATTATAACAAAATTTTATATTTGACACAAATACCTCTCGGCCCAAGACACATGTCATGTAGCATGAAAAAATAATTTGCACATATTATATATATATATATATATATATATATATATAATATGTGCTAATTAGCATGAGTTAATGTTAACATATCATGGAATTTAAAAGAATTAAATTAATTAGTAATTTTTGTCGGTAAACCCTTGGATTTAACGAGTTGGTAGGACCTATTTCTAACCATTTTGTTTAGACAACATTATTGTCCGGAGATATCAAACGAACGCTTTCTTTTTTTTTTTGAACGGAATCAAACGAACGCTTTCACCTCAAATTATTAAACCTTTTCACTTACTATATGTTATATAACTAGTATTAAGACTCGTGCATTGCGATGGCGGCGACGTGGAACCATAAATTTTTTTACATCGAAACGTTAATACAAATAAGTATGTAGATTTCGCACGCGTTACAACTTTCCTCACGCATTGTGACGTAAATAGGACTCAGTTATCGCGCGTTGCGCGTAAACGAGACTCAGTTTTTAATTAAATTCATGTTATATCGACATTTGCAAAATTAATAAAAGAAATTAGATTAAAGTAAACACAACGACGTGTAAATTCGTGAATTTACATTGATAAATTCAAAACTTTAAGCAAAAAACGACACCATTTAATAAGTTATCATTGAAACATCGAAAAAAAATCGTTAAAACGAATTTTTAACACTGAAAAAATTTAAATAAAAAACCAAACCAGTTAAAAAACTACATCGTGACGAAATTTTTTTTAAATAAGTTAGTAACAAAGAAAATGAAATAACTTATAAAAACAAATAATAAAAATTATTTAAAAAAAAATGGCAGCAATGAGACTTGAACCCAGGTTGACGATCAAAATGTGGTATGTTTAAACCACTGCACCAAGTCAAATTTGTATGAACTTCTTCTCTCATTTAATCTATAGTTAAATTCTAAATCGTGGTCACCGTCCATGGTTTTGAAGGTTTAGTAAATATAATGATTATTATTATTATTTTCAGAGTTAATTACGGGTTTCGTCCTGTGATTTGTAAAATTTTTCGGTTTCATTACTTAGACTTTTTTTTTCTTATGACCCTTCTTGTTTCTTTGCCATTTCAGTACATAACTTATTTATACGTAAAAAATAGAAAGTATGAATAGTTCTCTCTCACAATTTTTGCTACGTATCTATATTTGAGTTTGTATGTATAGCGTACAACTCTTTTAGCAGATAGTACACGTTTCCATTGCATGAGTTATTTGATTTTTTTTCATTAAATTTTGGTTTTGTATATATACAACTAGCTTAGACCCTTGTCTACACACGGTGTGAAAAATATCAATACATAAAATTCTTAAATTTTTATGTATATATTTTACAGGTGTAAAAATGTATTACATATAATAAGGATAGAAAACAATATTCAAAATATGTAAAAATTAATATATAATTGGGTTTCAAAAATACGTTAATTACTATTTAATATAATGACTTTCATTTACTATTTGATTGAAAATAAAAGTTACATAACTAGATTTTAAAGTTTCTTATAATAAGAGATAATTTAAAATAATTGTGTTTTACTAATATAATTAGTGTTTTGTTTAAAAATATATTATTATTAAAAGATAGAAGTGTATTTAATAAGAAAAAGAGAATCACGAAAAAAATGATAACAATGAATATTTAGGCGACACGTGACATGAAAAAACCTTTATTTATTATATAGTATTGATATAGATTTGAGTGAAGGTTTCTAGAGAAATGACCACTTGCCCTGGTGGGTTGAGCGCCGCCTTTTAAGCTAGGTTGCCAGATTTTTTTTTACATGGATGGTTTTTTTTTTAATTCTTTGATTTTTAATTTTTTGAAATTCTTTTATCTTCTTTGTACATTTATTTTAATTTTAACTAGCTGATTATATCCGTGTTTTATGGCAGGTGTCGGAACGATCGTTAATGAAATTTAAATGAAAAAGTAGTAGGCGCTACGGTAAAAATAATGTTAATGAAAAAGAAACATTAAACTAAATAATAAAAAAGGAAAAAGAATTTAAATATTATCGGTTTGGATCGTCGAAAACCATAAAAGCGAATAACGAGACAAGTTCCGTTAATACCAATACCGGTAATGATACTATTCGCTGCTAACAGGTTCGGCTTGTCACGGTATCACGACGGTAACGACACTAGCCATATGCTACGATACCAAAAGAAAAAGTCGATTTTAAATACAACTTCGTTTTCAAAAAAAATTAAATCGGAATGTTGATAAAAAGAAACTAAAAACAGCTGCGTACTCCATTTTTTTTGAAAGAAAAGTTAACGAACGAAAATTATTAAAAGAAAACGAAATTACTAGAAAATGAAATGAGTTAAAAACGTATATTATATATAATATAAGAGATGAAAATGAAAATGTAAAAAAAAACCTACGTGTCACAATTTGCGCGGATCTTTTACTGTTCAACAAGACTCTTCTTTAATCTTATTTATAATTTTATTTTTTGAGTTGTTTATAACGAATTTGTCGTTCTGACATGCCTATGTAACATCCAGAATTTTATCATGTCGGGTGCGGGTTTTAGCTTTAGAGAATGGTGGACTAGATGAAACCCTCGTGGGCCGAGATCGGGCTTAGCGGGCCTAAGGTGGAGGAGGAGCCTTCAAGACTCCAACTCTCCTCCCCACAGCCCATTCTTCAAACTTCATCTTCTTCCCATTCTAGAGAGAGAAACATCTAGAGAGAAAAAGTGTCGGTTTTGCCCCAAGACCGATCCATTCTTCTTCTCCAGTGATTACACGAAACTTTGCTGAAGAAACGAGCTGATTAGAGGTACAAAACTTGTCCAGATCTGAGATTTTGTTGAAAATAAGTTTTTAGGGTTTTCATGGAGTTTTTAACTTAAAGGTCGGATTTTTACGTATAAGAAGAGGTTTTAAACTTGGATCTATCTTCATGGAGACCAGATGAACGTTTTGAACGTAAAAGTTATGTTTTTGGACTGAAAACGGGCTTGTACAGGATTGATATTCTTCGGCCGACACTCGAGTGTCGCCACCTGCAAAGTAGCGACACTCGAGGGGACGAAGACACTGAGAGTGTCGACCCTCCTATATCACGACACAAAGTCCTGAATGCGACACTCTGAGTTCCTGGTTGACACTATCAGGTGACACTCTGAGTGCCTGGTCGACACTATCAGGAGACACTCCGAGTGCCAGGTCGACAATATCAGGGGACACTCTGAGTGCATGGTCGACACTATCAGGCGACACTCTGAGTGCCTGGTCGAAACTATCAGGCGACACTCTGAGTGCCTGGTCGACACTGACACTCTGAGTGCCTGGTCGACACTATCAGGCGACACTCTGAGTGCCTGGTCGACACTATCAGGGGACACTCTAAGTGCCTGGTCGACGCTATCAGGCGACACTCTGAGTGCCTGGTCGACACTATCAGGCGACCCTCTGAATGCATGGTCGACATTATCAGGAGACACCCAGAGTGTCTAGTCGACACTATCAGGAGACACTATGAGTGCCTGGTTGACACTGACACTCCGAGTGCCTGGTTGACGCTATCAGACAACACTCTGAGTGTCTAGTCAACACTATCAGGTGATAGTCTGAGTGCCTGCTCGACACTATCATGTGACACTCTGAGTGCCTGGTCGACACTATCAGGTGACACTCTGAGTACTTAGTCGACACTATTAGGGGACACTCTGAGTGCCTGGTCAACACTATCAGACGACACTCTAAGTGCATGGTCGACACTATCAGGCGACACTCTGAGTGCCTGGTCGGCACTATCAGGAGACATTGTGAGTGCCTGGTCGACATTACTAGGAGACACTCTGAGTGTTTGGTCGACACTATCAGGCGACACTCTGAGTGCCTTGTCGACATTGACACTCTGAGTGCCTGGTCGACACTATCAGACGACACTATGAGTTTCTGGTCGACACTATCAAGTGATACTCTGAGTGCCTGGTCGACACTATCAGGTGACACTCTGATTTCCTGGTCGACAGTATCAGGTGACACTCTGAGTGCCTGGTCGACACTATAAGGTGACACTATAGAGTGTCAGCCGACACTATCCGGTGACACAAATAGCCGACACTAGCAGCCGAAACTAATAGGCGATACTAGCAAAGTTTAACCGATTTTATGTATTGTATTCATACAGATTATGTAGCACTTGTCTAGCCCAAAGCTTTCTAGTTTTCGAAGTAGACCGTATACTAGGTGAGTTCTAATCCCCTTTTCGCCAGCTTGAGGGGTGGTGTGCATACTTAGTGAAAAATGTTTATTACATATTTTATATTAATAAACAAAAGTGAATGTTTTGTTTAAGAGAAATGTTTAAAAGAGGCAAAATTATGTTTTATGTTAAATATAGTTTTATTTATGGCACGCGTTTAGTATATTTTCATATACATAAACAAATGCATGATATACGTGTTAAGTTATGTTTCAGTAAATCAATATATATTTTATGGTAAGCGTTTATTATATTTTATATACATAAACAAAGGCATATCATATGTTAAGTTATGAACTAGTTAAAGAAAGTTTTATGAAAAGAAAGTGAACATTTTTCCTACCGGAATGCGTACTAGCTCGTTAAGGTCCTTCGGGGAAAGATGTTACTTGTACAAGATGTCAGCTATGGATTATGCCATTTTTGTAAGAACCTTTGTGGTTCGCTAACGGTTGTACAACTGGGATGGTGACGGCGGTTGCTCGGTAGGTCTACGTAACATCCCCGTAGTGTTAAGCGGTATGGTCGCGAAGGCCATACCATGTTAAGCGGTATTGTCGGTTCATGGCCGTTGGCCATGGGGGCATTGACCAGGTACTGTCGGCGCATGGACGTGAGCATTGGGGCAGTACAGTAATGACAAGTGAATTGACGGCTAAGCAGTATTGTCGGTTCATGAACGTGAGCCATGGGGGCAGTACAGTGTAAAGGAATTGACGGTTATCGTATGCTTTTAAATTCTTTTAAGAGGGTAAAATATGCAAAGTTTTGCCGTAATGGCAGTATATATGTATTAGTAAATCTTATGTATGATTTATTTAAAGTAAACGTTAGAACTCACTCGGTGTTGCTAATTTTTAGTATGCACATTAGTTAAGTGTAGGTGGCTGTAGATGGAGAAGGATGCTTGGCTTGGCGAGAAGAGTTACCCGAAGATCAAAGTCTAGCATCCCGTTTATATTTAAGTTTGTGTTATTTTGAGACAAGTTTAATTTGTAACAGACAAGTTATGTTAGACATGTTATGCTTCCACTGTGTATGTTAAAGTTTTAATCGTTTCCGCTACAATGTGTTGAATGTCTTATGTTTATTAGCTATGTGTTTATGTGTAAGTCTTGTTTCCCGAGAGACCCCACTTGTTGGATTTACTCATAAACATAGTTATCATTACTTAACTTTAAATAAATCATTCAAACATAGCGTAAGCGTACAACCATTCAAATACATAAACAGCGGAAGTCTTTAACCATTAAAGGAAATAATTGTCTGAAAACACATAATCATATAATAGGATATCAGTCTTGTGTCGGGCAGCCATCACGCCTTAGCACGTCCTTTCCTTTTGTTACCTGAAGTGCATACTAAAAGTCAGCTAACGCTGGTGGAGTTCTAGTTTAAAGCAAGTAGGTATAAACATTGTTTCTTATCGTATTTTCATAAGAATAAATATATTTCTATGTATATATTTATCTTTATAATCCATTCATTCGTATATCATTCATCTGTGAGTACGTATATAAATACATACATTCTTGCATTCATTTGAACATTCATTGGTCTTACACATAAGGGTGATTATCCCGTCATTGATTACGTGAGTCAAAAAGAAAAACGTTGCGGTCTACCGTCGTAGTCCGCCATACTTACAACCGTCTGGAAACTAGTGTCCGTCCGTCCTTTTATTCTTACAACCGTCTGGCACTTTCATCCGTCCATCATGACTTATAACCGCCCTACCGTCGTAGGTCGTCGTATTCGCCCGCCTGCCAGAAGGCATCCGTTTCCCACATCCGTTATTATCTAACAACCTTCCGGCGTGTATTCGGCCATCCGTCATTATCTTACAACCGTACTATAGTAGTAGTCCATATCTAGTCTACCTTTCTAGACTTTTAATCTCGGCTGCATAATAGTCACATGGTCGTCCGTCTACCGAAGTAGCCGTTATCATCGAACCGTCCATAATGTTTTAATCATACATAACATGCAATATATTTAATAATATAAAGTAAGATTTCATTCATATATGTTATGTCATACTTTCATTTCATTACTTATAAACATACGTTTCATTATTTGTTTATCAAGTATTGTCATATAACATATTCGGTTATATATAACATTTATAACATTCATTCATATGCATGTATACACTTCATCCCCAAAGCATTTGAATACGTTTGCACATAACACATAAGGGGCACATAGAACTCACCTGTCTACCGGTATTCAACCCGAAGATGATGTGTGAACTATTGCTAATGCGTATACTGATCTGGACATAAGTCAAAGTACGATTTCTATTATTTATGGTAAGAGTCGGCTAAAACATGGGAGTGCCAGCCTAGAATGTTGATTGATGTGTCAAGGTCAATCAAAAACACTTATAAAAACTACTACTTAGCTACCTTAGACCGTAGACAGGAAAGAAAAGGTTGTCGAATCCATAGGGAATCAGTGGAAAGATATAATTGTCTAGTTTAGTAAATTCTAATTAAAACACATATCAAATAAAGATGTAACTCCCTCCGAACTTCAGGTTCTAGGTTTATGCAAAACTCAGTTGCTCATTGGACACCACATAGACATTGTATTGAAAAATCAGTTAAAACAGTAATTGAAGACATATTGTTGTCAGCAACCTATACAACCAGTTTCGTCACAAACCAGTACAATCCAACTACCCAGTTTATCAATGCCAAGTTACCCCCTTTAGTCACCCAACCCTGCTACTAGGTTTTGTTATCAACCGAACAAGATCGTAAAGCAAGCAAACTCAAAGTATTCAATTAAACTGTTTAAATCAACTAATACATCAATCTATCAAGTTTGTGTCAAAAACTAACAAGATCCAAAACATAAACAAACTGAATCAAACACGAAAACCTATACGAACCATCCGTCGGGAGGAAGCCACACGCAGCTTAGCCGCTCATGTTTGTCAGACACACGAGCATAGCTTCAATTTCTGATCCGGAATGACTTCTGCCTCTCAAAATCGCCCCTAGCTGCTCCAAATTCGCCTGATTAAAAATTATTTGCGAATTAGGGTTGAATTAGCTTTTAATTGAAAAGTAGGGTTTTTTTGCTGTTCCGCTGGCCCGTCGCGTACCGCGAAATCCCTTGGCCAGTCCTTCGCGTACCGCGAAAGACAATTTAGTCGGGCGGGTGTCTTCAGTTCCTCACGTATCGTGAGAGTTCTTCCCAAGGTCTTTGCGTACCGCGAAAGACCAAAATCACAAGAAATTGACTTTTGACATTTTCACCCCCTGTACTTTCATGCCTTCTCGATTATATCTTGTTATCCGATCATTTAGCACATTATACCTGTCATAGACACAACTACAAAGTACATCGTAAAACCGACTCGAAATACAAGATAAAACTCTAAAACTATACAAAACCGACTCTTAAACATGGGATATTTAGACCTACATCACATCCCCACACTTGACCTTTTGCGTCCCCAAAAAGAATTATGCAATGGAATAATAATCGGAAAACTTGTTATCTATACTTTCATTTTACACAACACAAATATAATAACGCGTTAATTGTAACAATCAGTATTTCCATCCGATTAAACCCAACCACCGACTCTCGAGCCCCCGATTCTGTGATCTACTATCCTCTTCATTACCATGCAACATGCTATCTATGGGTCTCACACTCAGAAAGCTATGACTCGGCCTAATCCCATCTCAAGGTCATGTTTAGGCCCGGGTTAAACCATATAGATTTTCCCACCACTACAAACACTAATTTATAAGTTTTAAAAATCAGATGAACGATAGATCGATGAATGAATGATATGAGCTTTTATTAACTGTATGAGTAAACCTTAACCTTAAGTGTTTCAACCAAGTCACTATCCCGAAGGGTAACACACAGACTTCAGTTTTTAAACAATGAAGAACATAACCCAACTTAGAGGCGTTTCATCCGGGTTTCTATCCCGGAGGGTAACACATTAGTCAAATCAGTCATCTATAATCAATCACAAGAGTATGCCCATGGGTGTTTCAACCAAGCTTGTAACCCGGAAGGTAACACGTAGGCAAACTCAAGTTCTCAACTTAATTAATTAAAACTCATAAAAATGGAGGATTATGGAATGCGGGCGCCACCAACTCTTGGATTTATTTTCATAAAAAGAAAGCGGTGTGCCAATAGATTTCAAAAACTTATAATTTCTTTCTTATAGAGGTACCTATCACCCTATATTGACAGTTTCGACCTTACCGACACCCCTAAGATGAGAACTCACAAGACATCCTGAATTAATTCAATTAAACCTAGATACACTATCATGATGTTTAAGCTCTTTAATTCGGTTGTGCCTACCAAAACGTTACAAATTAGACGCATTTTCTATTTTATTATTCAATTAAATTCCACACTAGCATAGTTTCCGATTGTACTATCATTTTCCATTTAATTGCAACAACTCTAATCTAGGGACATTTTTGAACTTTTTTTAAATTTTTATAATTTTTATGACTCAAAATACAGACTCAATCACCTGGACTAAGGTCTCCCCTCCCCACACTTAAACTCGACATTGTGCTCAATGTAGGAAGAGCGACTCTAAAACGAAAGAAAAATTACAAAAAAATAAAGATAACTTAGCTGAATATGCGATCGTATAGCATTTCATTCGCGATCGTGCTCCACAAATGCAGGCGGCTGCCTTGTACAAAAGAATCGTCAAACTCAGATTGTCATCACCCGAATGGAGATTGAGTACGGGCAATTGAATCCAAATCTGTAAAATAAAGCTCATCACACACCCACCAACATCATATCGACTCAATGGAACGACTCAAAGAAAATAAGAATACCCGACGGACTCGACACGACTCAAAAATTACAAAAATGAAAAATAGGTAAAAATTGGCCAACCAAGGGTCTCTCGCGTACCGCGAGGAACAGAGGAATGTCCTTCGCGTACCACGAGGAACAAAAATTCACCCGTCCAGTTTAGTTTGTCCTTCGCGTACCGCGAGAGATGGATGGGAGGTCTTCGTGTACCGCGAAGACCTGTTGTTCACAGAAAGTTTTGAGCAAATTTTAACAAAGAAAAATTTTCACATAAAAATCTAAAATTTGTTCCATCCTCCAAAACTCGCACACACACCCTACTGCACCCTACATGCACCCTACATGCATGATCGCCCATGTGACTTCCCCACATTTGGCCGGTTCACACACAAACACACAAACGAAAATAAAATCCTAACTCACTTTCGTAGGAATCACGGATATATTTTGCGTATGCAACAAGCCTTTTAAACCCTTTGGTAGCCCGAGTGGACGAGTTTAGTCTCATGAGGGTTTCTATTGAACACACCCGCAAAGTTCATTTAGCTAGACAAGAAAATTAAACTAACTAACTTTAGGCTGCCTCCCAAGAGCACTAAGTTTAACGTCTTCAGCTAGACGCGGTGTACCTTACTGATGTCATGGTGGTCGGGTGGGATGCTTGCAATCCTCCTTCCCTGAACTTACGTTCCGCTCATCATCAAATTGGCTCCATGCTTGCACAAACATAGCAAACACCTCTTTCTCTGTATCCGGAACTTGCGGTTTCTTCCCTTTTCGCCTCCTCTTTTCTGACCCTCTTCTTCCCATTGTCCGGAGTTTCACCATCCTTCTGCTTAGCTAACCTGTCACTCATAACATAATCATTCTCGACCGTGTGATTCAGAATTGTTGGCTTTCGGGTTTTGCAGGTTTGAAAATATTCTTAGACTCATCTTCTGAACCCCAAATCTCATTCTCACCGTTCCCTCAGCACAATTAATATTTTCCTGAGCAGTTGCCAAGAACGGTCTACCCAAAATAATAGTTGGCTGTGTGTTCTTGACACAGTCCAACACCAAGAAATCCACTGGGTAGTAAAACTCCCCTACCTTCACAATAACATCCTTTACAATCACCAGAGGATGTGTGGGAGTCTGATCAGCCAACACCACCGTGGTGTTGACTCTCTGTAATGGACCAAAATCATGCTGATCATACAGACTCTCAGGTAAAATAATCACACTTGCCCCAAGATCCAGCAACGATCTATTCAGTTTAAATTCACCTGATTGTATTAAAATAAGAGGTGCTCCTTGATCTTGGAGTTTCGGGGGAAGGGTACCCATAAACACGGCATTCACACTAGTACTCAGCTTAACTTGTTCAAGACATCCGTGCCGTCGTTTTGGGTACTCAAACCTTTCAAACACTCAACATTATCAGGATCTTGTTTAAGCGTATTTAAAAATGACAAATTAACTTTACGCTTTTCAAACTTTTCCCATCTCTCATCTTGTGTTGGATCATTTTCTTTTTAAAACCGGTTTGATTAAACCAGAAGGAAATGAAATTTTTAGCGATTTATTCACATTTTCAGTTTTCAGTTTATCTTGTGAAATTAAATCCTGATTAGGGTCAGACTTAGACTCACTGTGCTCCACCACCTTCTCTACAACCAGTGGTGGAGTCTGTTCAACAGCAGGAATTTCAAGTGAGGGTTGAAGACTTACATCATTTAGGTGTGCACTGTTTATGGTTTGGGGACTTGCAGACTGATGTGCACTGCATGGCTTACTTAAATCTCTGACGATGGCTGTAACAATCTCATTTAGGTGGGCAACTTGCTCTATCAAGGCTTGATGATCTTTTGCCTGGCTCTCTTGTTGCTGCACAACTGCTTGGACCACTTTTGCCAGCTCCTTCATATCTGACCGGATGTCATCCAGTTCAGATTGACCTGTTTGTGGATCTCCCTAATTCTGCCACTCATCTAGATAATTGCTTTGGCCAGATGAACCTCTAGGGTGGTAGCCTTGGTTGTAATCCTGTTGATAGTTCTAATAGTCTGGGCTACCACCCTGTTGATTGTACCTTGGGCAATCTTGAGCCCAGTGGCGAGTGATGCCACAGTTCATGCACGGCTCATAGTAATATTGGCCATCATCATAACCCCCGTCCATTATAACTTGCACAAGTAACACAACCGAGTAGTTCTGAACAAAGAAATAAAACTAACTAAAATATATATATATATATTTTTTGCGTTTTTGTTTTTATAAAAACAAAATCAACTAAACTAAAGCAACAAAACTAAGCGCACCGATTCCCCGGCAGCGGCGCCATTTTGATCGATGTGTCAAGGTCAATCAAAAACACTTATAAAAACTACTACTTAGCTACCTTAGACTGTAGACATGCAAAATAGGGTTATCGAATCCATAGGAAATCAGTGGAAAGATATACATGTCTAGTTTAGTAAATTCTAATTAAAATACAGATCAAATAAAGATGTAACTCCCTCCAAACTTCAGTTTCTAGGTTTATGCAAAACTCAGTTGTTCATTGGACACCATATAGACAAAGTGTTGAAAAAATCAATTAAAACAGTAATTGAAGACAGATTTTTGTCAGCAACCTATACAACCAGTTTCGTCACAAACCAGTACAATCCAACTACCCAGTTTATCAATGCCAAGTTACCCCCTTTAGTCACCCAACCCTGCTACTAGGTTTTGTTATCAACCGAAAAAGATCGTAAAGCATGCAAACTCAAAGCATTCAATTAAACTGTTTAAATCAACTAATACATCAATCTATCAAGTTTGTGTGAAAAACTAACAAGATCCAAAGCATAAACAAACTGAATCAAACATGAAAACCTATACGAACCATCCATCGGGAGGAAGCCACACGCAGCTTAGCCGCGCATGTTTGTCAGACACACGAGCATAGTTTTAATTTATGATCCGGAATAACTTCTGCCTTTCAAAATCGCCCCTAGCTGCTCCAAATTCGTCTGATTAAAAATTATTTGCGAATTAGGGTTGAATTATCTTTTAATTGAAAACTAGGCTTTTTTGCTGTTCCGCTGGCCCGTCGCGTACCGCAGAATACCTAGGCCAGTCCTTCGCGTACCGCGAAGGACAATTTAGTCTGGCGGGTTTCTTCAGTTCCTCGCGTATTGCGAGAGTTCTTCCCAAGGTCTTCGCGTACCGCGAAAGACCAAAATCACAAGAAATTAACTTTTGACATTTTCACTCCCTATACTTTCGTGCCTTCTCGATTATATCTCGTTATCCGCTCATTTAGTACATTATACCTATCACAGACACAACTACAAAGTACATCGTAAAACTGACTCGAAATACAAGATAAAACTCTAAAATTATACAAAACTGACTCTTAAACACGGGATATTTAGACCTACATCAAGTTTCGACAGGCACACATGAGATTCAGCTACCCACACTTTAGAGTCGGCTAGGAGAGTCGCTAGCCATACTTGAGTGTCGGCTAGGAGAGTCGCTAGCCACACTCATAAGTGTCGCCTGAACTTGTGTTCATGACTTTTTGTGTGTGCAAGGAGCCGATACTCAGCGTGTTTATCTTGAGGGCTGACTCCCAAAGGGCCGACTCTCAAGAGTCGATTCTCTAAGGGTCGATTCTCTCTTATGGCCGATTCTCATCGTCTTCTTCCTCGTCGAGTGTTGGCACTTGCAAGGTGGCCGACACTCGAGAGTCGGCTCAAGAACATCAAGTATTTGCAGGTCTGCTTTTGATCCAAAACCTTAACTTTTTTTACCTTCAAAACGTTTATCTAGCTTCCATGAAGCTATATAGGCTTTTAATCGTTTTTCATGCGTAAAAATCCAACCTTTATGTTGAAAACCCCATAAAACCTAAAAACCCATTTTAAAATAGAAACTCAGATCTGAGGACGATCTTTACCTCAAAACTCGTGATTCTTCGTGTATAATTAATCTGGGATGATGGAGAAACAAGATGAGAGAAGATTCCAAGCTTGAAAGTGTTTTCTTAAGCTTTCTCTCTCTAGAATTCTATCTCTCTCTAGGGTTTCAAGGTTGAAGATGGTGAATGAGGGAGATGAGATGATTTCCCTTTTATATGCATGGGCTACATCAACCCATTGGAGCCGAGCCCAAGCCCGCTCCCTTACTTTTCATTTAATCCTTGATTAAATCACGATCTCGTTATTATCCGTTCGTTTTATTATTTCGGAATGTTACATTATGAGTAAATCCAATAAGTAAGGCCTCCTGGATTTGGGGTCTTACAACCTACTTTTATCAACGTTTCGACGTGAATTTTTTTACGGCTTAAGTTTTTTTAAAATATAATTTCAAATATCATCAACGCCATTGACGCAACACATGGGTTTACGTATAGATTTCATTTCTTTTTATATAAAGTTTTAAATGTTATGAACGCCCCATGCACTGGTTTGCGTCAATGTCTCAACGTTATTGTTTTTCACAGTTTAACGCCCCATCACAACAAGCGGTTTGCATTTACTAGTATGTTACATTTTTGTAATTTAGTTTTTATGCAATAACCAAATACTTTGAAAGGGCTCAAAACGGTTACCTCTTATAGTTGACACACATAAGTAATAACATAGTTCTTAAACTTTGAATAAACATTAAAATCAAACAGCGGAAGTCTATTACAATTCTAGAGTCAATTAAAACATTCACATCATAGTTCAAGTTCATAAAACTATTCTCTAGAGATGTCAGTCTTGGTCAGCAGCAGCCATCCGACCATCAACTTCAAGCCTTACGACTTTATATCTGCTCGTTTCCTTTATTACCTGACGTGCATACTAAAAAGTCAGCTAAAGCTGTTGAGTTCAAGTATTCAAAACATTTAATAAGTAACCTTTCTTTCGACATGTTATTCATATAAAACTTATTTAATGAAAAACGTACTTTATACTACTAAGTAAATATATTACAATACAACATTTAAATTTATACTGAGTCATTTCTGTGCTCTGTTACTTAAGTTATACATTCACTTTCGTTCTTTACAGTACACAAAGGACCGGTTACTTCCACGAGAGACATTCTGTTATCCACAAAGGATTCTATTGTCCACGAAGGACCTCTGTCTTAGTGAATATTGTTCCTTAAGGCTCAACGTTCAAATGTCGATACTCACCTGTTACGTCCACAATGTTTTACACATTTCCTCATTTCAACCCAAATAGCAGACTCGCTACTTCGACCATTGACATCTAATTTATCTTAGCTCAATTTTCACATGTTAGCTTGCTGTGAAAATTCACATAAAAATATAATTATTTGAGTGGAAAGTTAATAAAAAATAATATATTTAACTAACTTTTTTCAATATAACTTAATTGGTATAATACGATGTGTTGGATCTAGCTTTATTATATGACCTAATTATGATTTCAATTCGAGTTAAAATATAGATTTATTAAAAGTGTGTAAGTTTTTAATCTTGTTTAAGAAATATCTTATATTCATATCATCTCTTGTTTAACTCTACATGTGATATTATATATTATTACGGGATCCCGCGAAAAAGGGATGATTAATAAGTACGTAGGAGGTGCTAGTGGAGTTGGGTGTGGTGCGTTAGTTATCTAACAGAAATTTAATCATTTTCAAATAGAAGACCCCTCTTTTCTCAGAGACATATAATTGATGGTTGGAGGGGATAATCTGATCTTTTTGTTAGTGGTATGGTATATGGTATTTCAATTGGAAAAAAGGTACTTGACTTTTCATACAACTTTCTCTACTACCTTGCTGGTGAAACCTTTTCTATTGGACAACCCAATATATATAACCACAGTGGCGAATTTTAAAGAAAAACGCATGGGGAAGGGCGAGATTTTTTTTCCTATCTCTGGGGACCGGAACTATAAAATTTTCAGTCGAATACATATAAATTAACACTACTGAGCGAAAAATCGGCCGAATACGTATAAATTAACGCTACTGAGCGAAAAAATCGGAGGGGATGGGAGCGAAGCCCTCTGGGCCCTCACTAAGCTTCGTCCATGTATAAACACACATAATCTGATTCAATATAAAGTAGGTTTTGTTAAAGCACAGAAAATGATAAGAACGTGCTACATGCATGTTGCTAGTTCTATGGGTGAGTAATATTTACGTCCATTTAAGCGCGCAAAATGTGTCACCATTATATGGTATTATTGTGTGGTTATAATATTATAATTGCATAGTTGTAATAATAAGACAACACAACTATGATGGTAACATCACAATTATAATAGTAGAAAACAGTAAATGGAACATTTTTCGTACAATACAGTATACGTTTCAAAAAACAACCGTTCTAAAAGGAAATATATAGCAATACTAAGAAATATATAGCAATACTATACACATATAAAAGTTATTTAAATTTAAAAAGTTATTGTTGAAACTAGTATTTAATTTTTTTAAATTTAAAAGGTTATTGTTGAAACTAATATTTAATGATAAAAAAAAAGTCAACATAAAGATAAATTCCTTATTTTAACTCTCAACACAAATGGTATCATGGTGTATAGTAAAGATATTTGTTTTTAATTGGTTCATGGTTTTAATCCCACAATAGACATTGGTGTACATTTAACCGTAGATTAACAAAGTGTGTGAATTAACTATTCGAAAAAAATAATAACTTCTAAATCGCTATTACCCATTAAATTATTTTAATACAATGCTACAATGCTTTGTATACTTTATAGGAAAAACCTCATTTTCAATATTTTTATCCTCCGCACTATGTCTATATGTGTGTGTGAAGTTTGTTTTTATTTTTTCATACAAAAATTAATACTCAGAAATAAATGTACCACACCCATTAAAACTACTAGCTACTTTATTTATGTATAGGTATATGTACAAGTGGCATCATAATAATATTACTAATATTACATGACATGCATGGATGACATGGTGCACCCCACAAATCCATCACCAATACATACATACGAACATATACCTTTATTCACTGATTCTTATTCATTCCTTTTCTATATAATATGTGTGTAGAATGTCTTTTCCCTTTTCCTTTTCGACCACATGCTACCTACCCATCAATCACCTTATAGTCTGGTCAATTCATGATGCATCACCCTAAACCCCTATTTCCGTATTCCTTCTAGTTTATATGATATGATAATATTATGATAATCTCTACGTACGTATAATACTAGACCGACAAGTGACACAATGGATCCCCGGATGTCGAAGTTGACGATGATCGAGCAAAGCTCCACAGATCGATCTCACTCGTGTACACTTGGTTTGGTCTAGCGGTTGTTGTTGAATCACAGAACTGAGATGGCTCTTGCTCTTCATGGTCAAGTGGGAAACAAAAGTCTTCATTGGGTTCTCCATAGCAAGAGTATAACTGCTTTGTAGAGTCCACTTGACCGTTTATTTGAGTGGCCACAAGCCGTTCTAGATCTGCCCAATTATCAAGACGCTCGTGTGAGTCAGTGTCAGTGGTTACATGGGGTTTGAAAGTTAAACCTTGATCGAAGTTGGTGGGATTTTCGAGCCTTGGAAGGTGGTAGAATGATGGTCTGCCGGTTATAGGGTTCATGGATTGGTGCATGGTGTTGTGGTTCGAGTTTAATGACTCGATTTCTTGCTTACAAGACCTAGTGCTACTCATGTACACTAGTAGTTGATCAAGAACACCGTCTTTGTTTAACGATTGCAACTGAGTTCTTGAGTCCATGGAGGTTGATAGCGATCTCTGGGGGCTTTGATCAAGGGCTTTGTGGTAGTTTTTCTTCTTGAAAACACGGCATACCACCCACCCATCTTCTTGAGTTGAATCACAAAGGTTAGAACCCTAAGTAATTAAAAAAACAAGTTTAATTATTAGTAACATGTTTAGGTAGTACTTCATAATCATGACATGGATGAACTTCAATTATCGACCGTCACTGTTTAGGTGGACCCGAAAGTGTTTCTTAACTCGTGTATATCTTTGAAAATGTTAGGTGAATTAGCTACTTTACAGTCAGATACGTAAATAATATATAAAACGAGTATCCAACATTATATAACATAAAAAAAATGTTAGGTGAATTAGTTACTTGACTCTTAGATATGTAAATAACATATAAAACGAGGATGACACGTTATATAACACAAACAATTTTTGGTTATTTTTACTGGTGTGTATAATTGAAAATGTTAGGTAAATTGGTTACCTGACTGTTAAATACGTAAATAACACATAAAACGAGTATCCGACATTATATAATGGAAAAAAGTTTTTACCCCTATCATGTGATATCGATGTTCTACTTGTATGTTTTTAAATTATAAACAAATCATGTGATGATGTTTTATAAGTCAAAACATCAAAACAGTAAACTTTATTATGTGAAAATGGTTTATATTCAAATTGATGATAATTGAGTTACACTTTACCAAAAGTTCAATAAAAGAAGTTTCTACTAAACAGAAGTCTTCATATTCACGCAAATTTAATGACATGAATTCTTTTCTTTAGGAAAATAATTCACTCACACGTCTCTAATTAGAGAAACTTACACATGCATCTTGGTTGGTAATCGTATTATCATCAAGCCTATATTCATGCATTATCCAATCAGATTTCTGGCCATGAGGTGCTCTCCCTTTGTAGAAAACAAGCGTCTTCCTCATACCGATTCTCGTAACACTACTGTAGATGACCTTATCCCGTCCGGTGGCTTTCCAGAAACCCACGGCAGTCGCACGATTCGTTCTAGTACCCGTCGGGTACTTCTTATCTTTATGACTAAAGAAATACCAATCATTTTGCGGAGTTGATCCTATTTTGCACTTCTCTGCGAATACCCAAAGGCTTATTATGAAACCTTATGCAAACTTGTAATAAATGCATAAAACTTGAATAAAAAGTACATCTACAAACCTTGTATATCCCAAGGTTCAAGCTTGTTAAGATCAACATCGCGAATAACATCAAGATCGATCTTTTCATACGCAACTTTTTTCCTCAAGTAGTAGTGAAGAAGCTCTTCTTCGGTGGGGTGAAACCGAAACCCCGGTGGCACTTTAGACTGCCCATTAACGTTCATAGATAAACTCATTTCCTCTTCAGACATTAATAGGGTGAAAAGAAGAGAATGATTAGAAGAAAAGATAGGCGAGGTGTGCATAAAAATAGTTGCAAGGACATGATTATTTATATGGGAAGTTGAGTGAGATATTGGGTCCAAACAAACTCCACGGATTTAACCTTTTGGTATATATGATGGTATGACCAACCCAAGGGTCCCTAACAGACATATATGTAATGGTGTATAGATAGGTACAAGAATACTGAATTAGGTTGGTATTAAAAATTATTGAGCTGGTTAATTATTAGTTGTTACACAAATATTAAAATGAGTAAAATTGAAATATGCCCGCTTTCAGTTAGCTTAACCGTATAGTCTCCTCTCTTAGTAGAATTTTTTACTTTTCTAGTGGACTTAAGAAAATGTTTTAGTTTCTAAATGAAATTTGTATTTAAAATGGTTTTATATAATATGCTCCTTTAGATAGCGGATTTAAAGTAATCCGCTCCTTAAGATAGCAGGTTCAAGAGTTCTGACAACGTACACTAGGAATACCTTGAATCCGCTATTTCAAATAGCTAAATACCTTGAATCCGCTATTTCAATGAGTTGATTACTTAGAAACCGTTTTGAATTCAAATCACCCAAAAACTAAAAGCATTTTCGTAAGTCCACTAGAATAGCAAAAAATTCCTCATCCATAGCCAATGCGTTAAACGACGCATTACTGATATTTGAGGTGAAGAATTACTTATGGTTGTATCTCGCTTGTATGGACAGAACACAACGATGTAAGACTTGCCTGGGGTGTCAGAAATATGTCTTATACCAATCTTTAATGGTTCCAATTTTAAGGTTGGCGTTTTAGACTAGCTAGACAGTACTCACCAGAAAAGAGAAAACATAAATTGAAGTAGAGGGGGTCCGAAAGTAGGGTAAGATAAAATGAGGTACCAGATTTGGACTTGTGGGCATTGTGTTTGCTACTTTTAGTGTAGGGTCTTGAACTTGGAAAACAACTAACCACCTAAACACCAAAGAGAGATAGAGGGTGGTGTTAGGACAAACTAAGGAGGGTCCCAACCGGTGGGTCCAGTGGCTAATGCAGCGGGAGGCATGCCTCCATCCTAACTACGACCTTCGACCTTAAAATCTCTTTGAAAACCACAAATGAAACCACCGCTATCTTCAAATATCTTTTTCTCTCTCTCTCATTTTCCTCGTGCAACAGCTAGAACAAGCATGAGAGAGAGCACGAGTCAAACCTTGGCCATGACGGTTACGAACCAATAATCTGGATACAATTACACCAATATCACGTCAATATTAGGTAAAATTTATAAGAGAATATATTAGTTAAAGTTTATTGTAATAATATTTATCGTATGTAATTTAGGGTTAAATTCATTAGAGTACAACGAGAACAATTACAATCAAAACCTAACCCTAATGAGCTTAACCCTAAAGTACATAAGCTAAATATTAGGAAAAATTCTCAAAATAAACAATTTTCTTTTTAATTTCCTCAAAATGAATGATGACTTTTCCAATTCACAAATATAAACATCAAAATTTCGTCGGAACATACTTCAAAGTCGGCGTTTTCGCCGACTTACGTGTCTCAGTTTACAACTTACACGTGTACTTTTCACCGGAACAATTACCAAACTCAGGGATTTCGCCGGACATGTATATAAATAAATCTAATGGACTTGTCGTTTCACCGGTTTATACATAAATACAGAAAGAGGAAGTTGAAGGGGTTTCGCCGGAATTTGAATGGGTTTTGCTGGAATATTAACGGGTTGCTTACGCCGGAATTTGAAGAGTTTTCGGCGAAACGCCGGGATTGGAAATTGTTTCGGAGAAAATGTTCCTGCGAAATCGCCAAGTTTTGTAATTGTTCCGGCGAAAAGTACAAGTGTAAGTTGTAAACTGAGACACGTAAGTCGACGAATTCGCAGAATTTGAAGTTTGTTCTGGCGAAATTTTGATGTTCATATTTGAAAAGTAGAAAAGTCTTTCTTGGTTTTAAAAAAAATAAAAATTAAATTGTTTATTTTGAGAATTTTTCGTAAATATTATTATAATAAACTTCAACTAATATATTATCCCTCCCAAAAGTTATACTTTTTTGAAACAGTTTATGAATAGTCAAAGTTTACTATTACTAAAATCCCAGCCATCAATACGTAAATAACGATCTGAATTAATCGCTAAACAACCAAAATTTGTTTCTGATAAACGTATAAACACAGTTTATGCCTAATACTACTCGATAAAATAAAAATTGATGACACGGTATATATGTCATTTAATAATCATTTAAATTTACAATGGACCTGGTCGGTTCTTATAATTTGGAGAGTGGATGAAAGTTTTCAAACTCTAATATTATTATAAATAGTATAAAGTACTTGGCTATATTATTATAATTAACTAATTAATAAACATGTAAATGTCAAAATTGATGGCTAGCTTTACGTCATTTACATTATGTTCGATTTGCCACAACTTCTGTCCACTCCGATATTGTTTGGTCGCAAATAGTTTGTCTCGCAGTTGCAGTCGCTGACAAAAATGGTCTCAAAATCGATCACGTACTAAAAAGTATAGTCATTGCTGTATGTACATATAGATATATACATTATAGATACAGTCATTTAATAGACTCACCGCCAAAGTAGCAGTAACACATTGACAGATCAAATTAAAAGCCTCTTTAGCGTCTGAGTAGAACTACTCAATGGAGATACATGCATGGTCGTTTTCTATACTCTTAACCTACACGTATGAGTTATATATAGTATATTTGCACCATAATAGAAGGGCTACTGATTTGCTTTTATTTAATTCATCATATAATAACATAGATTGAATCAGTCATCCAGTATTTCTGCCTTCTTCCATCGACATGAATACAGACTTTTATAGTACACTCTTGTCGTAAATATTTTTCCTCTATCGAACTTCAATATTTGTTAACTGTATTTGGGGGCGTGTTTGGTACCGAGATTTTGTATAGCTCTTTGGAGATGAACTTCTAATTTTAAAAAATAAGCTCTTACCAAAATAAAAGTTGTGTTTTAACTTTTATTTTCTAAAGAGTTGCTTTTACTTAGGACATTATATATATTTATGGGTTGTGCTGGGGACACCGCTGGTTTTTTTTTCACACCTGACCTACCTGTCACGTATAGGGCTATACGTGACGGTTGTTACCCAAACCTTTACGTATCGGCCTAAACGTGACGGTATATCTCTCGTGAGTCCGGGAATAAAAAGGACACTGATGATACGAGTTTTTGCAGTCTGCAAAGGGAACCTAACGGTCATGTATAGGCCAATACGTGACGGTTGTGTACGAGATTGTTTTGACAGAAAGTTAACGTTGACGGTGTTGTCGGACACCTGACCTAACCGTCACCGTTGGACCTATACGTGACGGTTAGGTTGCAGATTCAAGTTATATTAATACTACTCTCACCACTCACTCACACACTAAACCCAAAATCAAACACAACTCTAATCACACTAAACCCACAATCCACAACTCTCACCACTCACTTTCATCACACTAAACCCACCATCATACACAAACCCGACACTACCATTTTCACCATAATTAAAAAGAACTGAAAGTATAGACGAAAGTGCGTGTTTGAGTTCTTGGTTGTGGTTATTTGTTGTTGGGACACCGTTGTTTTTTTTTGTTACACGCCTGACACCGATGTCGAGTTCGGGAGATCCTTATCAGAAGTTGAAGCTTCCAGATTTGAATGAGTAGCCAACCTTCGAAGATCTGAACCAGGTTTAACAATTCTTTATTTTATTAAGGGTTCTACTGGGACGGGTAAACTTAGAGGTGTGCAAGTCTTTATTTTACGCCGGGTATCTAACCGGCCATTACGTTTTCAGGAGTATTTCGTATTCGGGGTCACCCTTCTTCGGGGCGGGGGGAGGGGGAATCAACCCGTTGAATACATACGGTCAAGAGTCGTCGCAGCAGCAACCATTACCGAATTACAGTCAAGAGGCGTACATGTCACTATTTGGACCGACGGATTACGATCAAGGGTCGTACCGGCCACAACCAGAACCGGATTACAGACATCTCTCATACCGGTCACAACCATAACCGAATTACGTACTTCTCTCGTGCCGGTCACAACCAGAACCGGATTACGTACATCTGTCGTGTCGGTCACAACCAGAACCGGATTATGAACATTTCTCGTACCGATCACAACCAGAACCTACACATTTGTCGGATAGTTTCCATAGGAATGACACAGATGACAGTGAGTCTTCCGTTCATTTGAAAGGAAACGATGGGGATGCGGAGAATGCATTGGACGATGATCGCATACGCAAGGCGACAGTTTCATATAAAACAGACAAAGTATGACAACAACTCTTTCATTCGTTTAAATTGTTTATTTGTTTGTTTTATGTACTACGTTTTAAGTCTAGCCTTGTAACTATTTCAGTATTTTAATTCTCGTGAGGATTTGGTGGATTGGGCTAAGAAGAGAGGACGTGAGCATGGGTGCGTCATTGTGGTCAGTCGGTCAAGGAAAAAAGATGTGGAACTCGGATGCAATCGTGGTGGGGAACCTAAATTTAGGGGCACAGTCAGGCGTACTAGGAGCGTAAAAAAATCATGTCCCTTTAAGCTCGTAGGGAGGTACATCGGAAAGAGTAATAGCTGGAGGTTGGACGTGATAGACGAGACACACAACCACGATCCTGTTGTATTTAAGGAGGGCCACGCGCAGCTTAGGAAGATGTCCGCCGGGGAAATTGATCTGGTTGAGAGGTTACACCGGTAGCACATGCGTGCATGTCACATTCTTGCAGCCGTACGGGAAGAGTTTCCCGGTAGCAGATGTGTTGTTCAGGACATATACAACGCTACAACGAAGATTAGAGCCGAAAGTAAAATAGGCCTGACACCAATGCAGGAACTTGAAAATTTACTGCAATCTGAAGAGTTCGTGTATCAAACCCGGGAGAATCCCTCCACTAATGTCGTGGACGATATTTTCTTTTGTCATCCTACATCCTATAAAATGTGTCGTGCCTTCCCGCACTTGATGTTGGTAGACACGACGTACAAAACCAACATGTACGCCATTCCTTTTGTTCAGTTTATTGGTGTGACGTCGACATCGAAGTTGTTTTGTATTGCGCACGCATTTATGTCGAGGGAACGACAGGACAACTTCACATGGGTCCTTGAGCGGATCAAAGATATGCTCGATGGGTGTGTGGAGCCACGCGTCATTGTCACAGACAGGGACCTAGCCCTGATGAGTTCGTGTGACATAGTCTTCCCGTGTGCTTCTAAAAACCTATGCAGGTGGCACATCATGGAGAATATCACCAGAAGGTGGAAAGGCCTTTTCAAAGTCAACATTTGGAAAGATTTTTCATACTGGTGGAAGGTTCTGTGCGAGTCTCCCACAGACGCGTTATACGATTATAATTGCCGGAAGATGGATGAAAAATTAAATGAAGACAGTAAACAGGGTAAGATTTTCATACTTAATGTTTCTATAAAAAACTATTTTTTCATTTCATAATTTTTCTTTTTTCTTTGTTTCAGAGGTCTGGGAATATATTTATAATAGTTGGTTGGGTTCGTACAAACAAAATTTTGTTTCTTGTTGGATGTACGACCGCCTCAACTTTGGTGAACATACAACTAATAGAGTCGAGGGAAAACACGCCAACTTTAAGAGTTACCTTACAGGGACCCACAATACGTTGCACACACTTGTCGGATATGTCAGTAAAGTTGTACGGGGCCAGGAGATTGAAATCTCCAAAACCTTCTAGGAGTCCCGCATTAAGATATTAAAGGTCCATCGACTGCAAGTGTTTTCCGGATTACATTATAAGGTGTCTATTAGGTGTCTTGAACTTCTTGAAAAAGAGATGGCGATAATGGAAAGGATGTTGGATACAGGAGGTACGTGTCTATCGAGTCACACCTATTCCACCCGAAGCGGTAGACGCACACCGGAGGAAGCTTGATTTCAAGCCGGCGTACGCCCAAGCGCTAGAACCCGACTATGAAAAGAAGTTTAATGACGTGAAAAAAAAGGTTATGTCATCACCCAACCCCCACGTAAAAAGAAGTTTGTTTAAGAAAATGTATGAAAGTGTGTTTACAGGCAAAACAAAAAAGAAAGAGCTTGAGATACGTCAGGACCCTCATGGTCGTCCAAATCTTAATCAGCAACAGAGAAAATCGGACGCCAAGACGTCACTGAAAATTACGCCTGACACCGCGAGACACAGCTCGTATACTACGATAGAACAAACTATGCCTGAACAGGCAAGGCACATCTCCTATACCTCCCAGTCACAGTTTAAGACGCCCAACAACCGTCCTAATCGGTTAAAGGCTGCTTCAAAGGTACAGCAAACAGGAGCTGACCTAGGGTTTCCTTTAATGTTGAAACCTAACCACGTGTTAAAAATTATGCGGTTTAAGGATAGCCTCCCCTAATGGATTCACCAGTACGTTTCAAAAATAAAAGATGTGCGGCCAGATGGTAACTGCGGTTTTCGGGGGATCGCTGTGGCTTTAGGAAGGAACCAAAATGAGTGGGCGTGGGTTAGGCCAAAAATGCTGACGGAAATGGACAATAACATTTCGTATTGGCGGCCCAATTTGAACCGCGAGATGCCTGGATTCTATGACAATGTTCGTAACAGCTTATATTGGTTTGACACGGTTGAACCCGCACCCGAGAATCGTTGGCTGAGCTTTCCCGCCCATGTACTCATAATTGATCAAACATTCAATTGTGTTGTACATCTTATAGGCTTATTTGGCAGCCAGTCTTTTTTCCCGGTGAGAACATGACCAGAACCGTGCTTTGAGTATCTAGTTATAGCACTAGCCGTTGTTAACCGCGATCACTTTATCACCCTAAATTGGTTGGGGATTACCGAGTGCCGAATGTGATATTCTATTGGCCGAGATATGCATTTACAAACGCACTGGAATGGAAAGTTATGTACCAGGATCGTATAAACCAATACGTTACAATGATGGATCGCCTACGAGACCACTAGCCCATTCCCAGTATTAGTATATCAGGATAGCCTATATATTAATGTATCTTTGTAGTTGCTATAAAATCTTACAATGTATAATATTTTAAGTATAAACACATCATATATCAAAAGTGTCAACACTTACAATTAAAAAAAAGGAAGGGTTGACGGTTCGCCCTATACGTGACATATACACCACCAAAACCCTAAAACCCAACTCAACCATACCCACCAATGTGACATATCACACACATGCATGCATGTATGTATGAACGTATAACGGTAACGTATCGCCCTACACGTGACGGTTACATATCGCCCTCCTGTGATATGTGACAGATCTCCCTATACGTGACATATGTATATATATACGAACATATAAGGGTGACAGATCGCCCTATACGTGACATATGTATGTATATACGAACGTATATGGGTGACGGATCGCCCTATACGTGACCTATTGAACATCCTGGAACAAATATCACCGAAGCCGGTTGTTGCCGCTGCAAATCACACCGGCATATCTTCTTCTGATCCGTACTCGAAATCCACACCCTTACAATTATTACGCTTATTATCAACATTTTTCTTCCGTTCATATTCACGGTTGGTTCCATTGTTGAGTCTCAAAAAAATCCGATGGAGACTACATCATATCTGATCACATCTTTTTTATTTTAAAAGTTATTGACTTTATTGTATTCAAACATCAATGAAACATGGTGTTTGACATTTTAATGTTTGACCAGTAGCATGATAGAAGTTGGATGGGTAAAATGGTTGTGCGTGAAGATTTAATCGACGTCGATGCTCCATTATTAGTTTTATTATTTACTAATAATGAAGTATCGACGTCCATTAAATCCTCACGCACAACCGTTTTACCCATACAACTTCCATCATGCTACTGGTAAACACTAAAATATCAAACACCATGTTTCCTTGATGTTTGAATACAATAAAGTAAATAACTTTTAAAATAAAAAAATGTGGTCAGATATGATGGAGTCTCCATGGGAAATTTTCGAGACTTAACATTGGAACCAACCGTGAATGTAAATGGAAGAAAAACATTGATAAATAAGCGTTGATAAATAACTGTAAGGGTATGTATTTCAATTACGGATCAGAAGAAGACATACCGGTGTGGTTTGCACCGCCAAGAGGTGGCTCCGGTGAGATTTGTTCGAGGATGTTCACAGTTGGAAAGTGTGGGTAGGGCGGTGGTCTTCTTCTCCGGCGATGGTGTTCTTCTCCGGTGGTTTCAGCATACGATACCAGAGTTATGCTGGCTCTTTGCGTCTATATATAACGGATGCAACCGTCACGTATTGGCCTACACATGACCATTTACTTTTATTGGGATTCACATTTGGCAGAGACAAACCATCACGTATTGGCCTACACATGACCATTTACTTTTATTGGGATTCACATTTGGCAGAGACAAACCATCACGTATTGGCCTACATGTGACCGTTACCTTTATTGGGATTCACATTTGCCAGAGATGTCTGTCACCATAATAAACATCACCGTCACGTTTGGCACTAACCGTCACGTATTGGCCTACATCACCGTCATGTATTGGCCTAAACGTGACCGTTTATCCCTTTATTTCCAGAGAGATGTCTGTCACCCAAATAATATCCACAACCGTCACGGTTGGGCCTAACGGTGACGGATATTGGCCAAATATCACGTTTGAGTCAAACCTTCACCATTATTATTATTTTTGTTATTATTATTATTAGGTGCTGTTTACAGGCTAACCGTCACGTATATCCGCAATTTTTACGTGACATTTAGACCTTATCTTCACCGTTCAGTGCTCACCTTTTTAATTTTAGCTCACCTTTCGACCTACCCGTCACCTTTTGATGTGTACGGGTCGCGTTTCATTATCGTTTATGCGCACCTACATACATATATTGATCACAAATCGTCTTCAAATACGTTGGTATATACATATATATAGTCATATTACATACATGCATGCATACATACATACATATAGTCATATTACATACATACATGCATACATACATATAGTCATATTACATACATACAGGCATACATACATACGTACATCCATACATACATAAATACATATAGTCATATTACATACATACAAGCATACATACATACATACAGGCATACATACATACGTACGTACATGCATATATACATACATACATACGAACATAAACGGTAAATGTATGTATGTATGTGTGTATGTATGTATGGATGCATGTATGTATGCATGCATGCATGTATGTATGTATGTATGGATGCATGTATGCATGCATGCATGTATGCATGTATGTATATATGCATGTATGTATGTATGCCTGTATGTATGCATGTATATATCTAATATGACTATATGTATGTATGTATGTACGCATGGATGCATGTATGTATGTATGCATGTATGTATGTAATATGACTATATGTATGTATGCCTGTATGTATGTAATATGACTATATGTATGTATGTATGCATGCATGTATGTATGTAATATGACTATATGTATGTATGTATGTCTGTATGCATGTAATATGACTATATGCATGTATCTATGGATGTATGTATGCATGTATGTATGTATGGATGTATGTAGGTATGCATGTATGCATGTATGGATTGATGGATGGTTGTATACATGTATGTATGGATGGATGTATGTATGCATGCATGCATGTATGTAATATGACTATATATATGTATATATACGAACGTATTTGAAGACGATTTGTGATCAATATGTGTATGTAGGTGCGCATAAACGGTAATGAAACGCGACCCGTACACATCAAAAGGTGACAGGTAGGTCGAAAGGTGAGCTAAAATTAAAAAAGGTGATCACTGAACGGTGACGATTAGGTCTAAATGTCACGTAAAAATCGTGGATATACGTGACGGTTAGCCTGTAAACGGCACCTAATAATAATAATAATAGTAATAATAATGGTGAAGGTTAGACCCAAACGTGACGTTTGGCCAATATCCGTCACCGTTAGGGCCATACGTGACCGTTGTGGATATTATTTGGGTGACAGACATCTCTTTCAAATGTGAATCCCAATAAAGGTTAAAGATCACGTATGGACCTAAACGTGACCTTTATGGGAATCCCAATAAAGGTTAAAGGTCACGTTTAGGTCCATACGTGACGGTTGCTTCGTATCTGTTACATATAGACCTCACAACCCACACAACCCGTCACCGCTTCCTCACACCACCACCGCAACCACCGACCCCCGCCACCGCAACCCGTCACCGTCTTCCTTACACCACCGTCTTCTTCCACCACCTTCACCGCCTTTCTCACACACTACCGCAACTACTGTCCCTCTATCACACACCACCGCAACCACCGGAGACAAGGACCGCCGGAGAAGACGACCGCAGGAGAAGAAGACCGCCGGAGACGACTACCGCAACAAGGTAAGTAATTTTACGACCCTAATTTTATCGTTTTCAACCGATTAATACCTTTGATTTGCCCTTAGATCTAGTGTTGGTTTATGGTGGTTTATGGCGGGTTACGACGGTTTATGGTGGAATATGTGTATATATGTGTGCTGTATATGTGTATGTATGTGTTTGTGTATATGTGTGGTATATGTGTATATATGTGTTGTATATGTGTATGTATGTGTATATTTGTGTTGTATATGTGTATGTATGTGTGTATATGTGTGTGTATATGTGTATAATAATAATAATAGTAATAATATAATAATAATATAATCTTATAATAATAATAGTAATAATAATAATAATATAATCTTATAATAATAATTTAATTAATTAAGCTTAAACCGTAAACCTAAACCTTAAACCTTAAACCGTAAACCTAAACCTAAACCTAAACCTTAAACCGTAAACCCTAAACGTTATTTTAACAAACATTTAATTAATTATAAATACGGATTCATGAGCAGATATGTCTAATTCCGAGGATGAGAAGTAGGGATTTATTCTAAGGATTAACGACTACCCACACCTTCAGTTTGAGGCGGGTACTCCGGCACACCGACGGTTTATGGCTCTTAGAGGGAGGAAGGTGGAGCCCAACACCGTTTTGTCACGGAAGTGGTTTGATGAGGTTGGCGAACGTGCGAGGGCGACACCGATTATTGGACAAGATAGCCTGTGGGATAGTCTATTTACTATGGACTGACCCGCACACCGAGAGCTTACCCTCGAGGTGTACTCTACATTTGTGTTCCGGCCGCGTCAGCCGGGATTGCCAGAGCTGGACGAGACTGATATTGCGGAGGGACGGGTGGACGCGGAGGTTAGTTTCCGCATGTTCGGGGTTGTGCATCGTATGTCCCTTAGACGGTTTGCTGTTGTCAGCAACCACTATACCGAGGAGGAGACTCGGGATTCGATCTACAACACGGCTATCTATATGGGGGCAGATGACGCACACCGGGTCTGGTGGCCTGCAATTGGTGACCATGCGTTTGGGGCCGAAAGCAGGGTCTCTCATATACGAGACCCTCTTTATCGTTACATGCACCGGCTGATCGCCATGTCCATCGCTGGACGTGGCAACCATAGACCTCTTCTATCTTCGGTCTCTGCTCACACACACACCTTGACACCTCGCTCGTGGTTCGGCGGATTACTTTGCTGGTTACTATCACAGGCAGTCACGAGGGGCGTTGGTCGGCGGCAACATCGTGTCGCAGATCGCCAAAGGCCTGGGATACGCTCATGCGATGGAAGAGCTACCTATGGCTGCGGTTTCCCCGCGTATGGCGGGCCGAGCCACGACGACCGGGATGAGGATCTCCCGGATGTTCCCGGACGGGCAGTGGCGTTTGGTGAGGAGATATGTCATGTGGAGGCCTGGGTACCCGAGCCGTTGGTGGACCCCGACGCACTGGCTGCTCACGAGGTCCAGATTGAGCAGGTTGAGGAGCTGGCCGGCAGGGGGATGAGCCGGTTCAGCCGGTGGTCGAGCCGGTGCCACCGCAGCATCCTCCGTGCGTGTACCATGCCGTGCGGTTGCCTGCTGCCACACTTGATATGATTCGGGATACGCAGGCCCGGGTCACGCGCACCGAGGAGATGATGCAGTGGCTCATCGACCACACAGTCGTGGAGTATATTGTTTAGATAGAGTTGTACTTGTGTTTTATATGTACAAACTCATTGTATTTATCTATGCAGTTTTATTTGGTTGTTTGTAATGGATGTATATGGTTTTGTTGTGTTTGTTTGGTTGTTTGTAATGGTTGTATATGATGTTTATGTATGTGATTTTATTTACGAGTAGTTTAACACGCGAATAAAACTCATAGTTTTACATCTCAAACCGAAAATCAAAACAAAAACTAGTTTTATAATAAAAAAGACGTGACCGGATTTAAAAACTATAACTACCTATTTTTACAAACTCTTAACGTGATAAAAACAAAAAAAACAAAAGATAAGTTATTATTCACTTTTTATATCTCAAACCGATAATCGAGTTGACTGGATTTTAAAAACTATAATTACCGATTTTTACAAACTTTTAACGTGATAAAAACAAAAAACTAAATTAAAAAAAAAGTCGTTATTCACTTTTACATCTCAAACCGATAATCGAGGTGACCGGATTTTAAAAACTATAACTACCGATTTTTACAAACTGTTAACGTGATAAAAACAAAAAACTAAATTAAAAAAAAAATAAGTAAGGGGTGACGGATTGCCCTATATGTGACATATACACCACCAAAACCCTAAAACCCAACTCAACCCTCAAACAAAATCCCACCAACATATCCCGACATTCTCTGGCGCGCTGATTCCAAAGTCTGGTGGATAAGGGTGACGGATTACCCTATACGTGACATTTGGTGGGCTAAACGTCACATTTAGCCCTATACGTGACGATTAGGGCAGGTGTAGATCAAAAAGTAGACGATGTCTCTAAAATTTTTCATATTTATACTAAGTAACTGATTGTGTTACGTGTAATAATTTCGTGAGCCCAAAATTCTTTTTTTTTCTGATTATTTTTTCTTCATTACTAATTGTTTAATATTTTTTACTAACTATTTAGTATTACTTTTATTAATTTCTAAATCTTAATTACTATTTCATATTTTCTTTATTTAACATGTGTAAACATGAGTTTTTAACCATATGTGTGTATATATATATATAGGAGATGTATCTTTTATAAATCCTAAGTTGCTATAAAAACCAGAAAGCCCTTTCCTAGCCACATTCTATTTTCTTATTTCTGGTTTTTTTTAATACTAGAGGGGCAATTGTGTCATTTTTCTATCTCTTAAAACCTAAATCTAATCTCTGATCTATCTTTTCAAACACACGTTCTTCTTTCTCTCTCTACATCTATTCTCTCTCTCTCTCTCATCAATTCAGATCTGCAATGGAGGTTCTAGACAAGAAGACGCCACCCTCAGTAACCATCTCTGGTCAAAATAACTCATCAGCCGCCGCTACCGCCCGACAGCAGTCGTCGGAGCAGAGACGAATCACCGTTCTTGCTTCAAACACCACTTTCAATGACCATTGTTACACCGAATAGAATCCTTACCCACGAGATCTGAGTTGATGGACCATCGATCTGGTTGAAAGGACAATATGCAAGCCGGAATAAGTTGTTTTATAATTTAGCCGGAACCCAAAATCACCAACGCCGCCGTGCGCCGCCTTTGTTCTTGCTTCTTTTTATAGCTGATGTGGATTACACATATTCGTCACTCTCTCTAAACACCAATCTCCTTCTCGTCTCTCTCTCTCTCTCTACCTGTAATATTCTGAATATTTTCATAACGCTCGACCTTGCAATCATAAGCGAGTAAAATAACTAATTGAAATTTAAGGTTTAGACGAGCTTTTAGTGTCATAAAAAATCGTTTAATAATAATAATAATAAAATAATATTATTTTTGAAACTTGCTCCGTTTTTAATGAAACTTAGGCCAACTTGTAGAGAAAAATAAGTTCGTCCCAACGACATATTCGTAATTTTAAAAAACAACATATTATGAAAGTTATAAGAGAAAAACGAGTTAAGCAGCTGAATTAATTAGAATAATATAATAATAATAATAAATTTAAAACAATCAAAATTTACATATGATCAAACGTAAACATGACGTCCACCTAAAAAATTTGGTATCCCACCGACGAATTTGAGAAAGCACGCACTTGCGCTACTAGAAAATTGGACATTTGCGATCAAAAATTTGTAACCGTTAACGACGGTCGTAAAATTAGCTGTCGATTTGCCATCGATCCAGATTTACCACCGATGTGGCGGTGGCAAACACGTTTTGGGCTTTTTATTTACTAAATATTTTACTGTTTTGGGATCCTTGTCTATCATGTATGTTTTGGGCTCAGATACAAACACCACAAACACACACTTGATTTTACTTCACACACACTCAGTATCGCTCCATCCATGTCTATTGATTTCAAGGATAATGAAAAGCCGATTCCTGTAAATCATAATCATAATCACTCCATGGATTCCGGTTCTTAATCTGCTTTTATCGTCTCGTGGAGTTCGTCTTCCTTTCTAACTACCTCCTTGGGATCGGAACTTGATTCAAATGACGCAGATCTAGACGACGGCGACAAAGAATACGAGTTCATTGCTCAATAAACTCGGAGAATGGCGGATTACATGCTAGAAGAGAACGACAACGCCTGAGAAAACGAAAATCGCCCGACGCCTCCTCCGCTTTTCCTTGCTCGGACGCTAACTCCTCCTCCGCCACTAACCTTCCATTTTACAGGATTCGATGGAGTCGAAATCCCCTGAGTAAACAGTGCGCTTGTGATTCTAGACCTAATCTCATCTCATTTACGTCGATTTCAGGTCTCTTTCTCACTGTGTGTTCTTGATTTCGTGCAAATTAGGGCTAGGATTAGTATATTGTTGTTCGTAATTTAGGGATGTTAATCGATGTTTTAATTCAGTTTTTATGTTATGTATGTGTTGAGTTTGATTGTTCTGTTAGAGATTCATGAATTTGCATTCGTTTTTGTATGGATCGTGTGTTTTGGTGCAGTTAGGGTTTGATTGGACAGGAATGGGGAGTCGGTTGAAGGAGGACGAGAGGAATGAACGAGCTATACGTAATCTTATGAAGCTTCCTGAGAATTGGAGGTGTATTAACTACAATAGTTTGGTATTGTGTCTACTTGTTTCTGCCTGTGTCTACTTGTTTCTTCCTTATTGTCAGATTTTGTACTCCTGTGATGTGTTATTGATCTAATTTTGATGCTAGTTTACTGGCATTTTTTGTTTTTAGAAGTCTGCAGTTTCTATAAATAGTTTATTTTACTTCAAAAGTAGTTAGGATTAAGAATTTATGCTGTCTTGGGAGTAAAATTGCAAAATGGATTTTAATTGTGGGATTTAGGTGAGTGGTAATATCATCATGCTTACTATCTGTCGGTTACTATACGTAATTAAATCATTATCTGAATTGTAGATTTGTAGGCATGCTGTATATGTGTGCTACCACTTAATTGGTTCTGTACTAATGTCTCTTAAAGTTCTTTTGAGCCCATGTTATCTAATACTTGGTGGCTTATCTTTAAAATGAGTTAGATGATGCTGAACTTTTTGGCAGGCTTTAACAATATTAAAGTTTAATGAATTTGACCACAAGTAATTAAGTAAAAGTATGGGATGAATGATTATTAGATCTTTTGGTGATGGCATGCTTGGTTTAAAAAAGCGCGCGTGAGGCGCTAGAGGCGATGGTGTGAGTGCTTCAGAGGGGGTGAGGCGAGGCTTTCCATGAAGCGGCCTTAGGCGGCGCTTCAGGGCAGAGGCGTGAGGCGCCTTGAGGCGGCGCTTCTTGCACTTGGTTGGAGTTTTCAGTCCTGGAAGCAATAGTGTTGTAGTTTTGGGTCAGATTTTAAGTTGGGCAGAGGGTTTTTGAAGTTTTCTTTGTTATTGTGTCGATCAGCGGACTTGTTTACTACCTTCGGTTTCCATGGACGCTTTAAACAACCCTTCTAAGTTCTAAGCTATTTGACCCTTATTTAAAAGTGTACTTGGGTGAATTTCCACCTGTTACTTGTTTGACCCTTCTAAGTTCTAAGCTATTTTTTTGTTCTACCACTTTGACCCGTCTGTGATAAAAAAACAGAACCCTTGACGAAGCCACCTCTAAGCTCTAGTAGTTTATTAATGGTTACCTAGAAAGAGATATAATTGTTTTTGTAGTTAATAGTTTTATGTTCTTCTGTACTATATACTTATACTAAAAGATCACAGTGGGCCAAACTCGTCCCCTTTAGTGAACGGGTCAAAATAATAATTTTGTTAAACGGGTTAAAATTGTCGTTTTTAGTAAACAGGGCAAACATATCATTTTTAGTTGAAAACAACATACCTTTCTTTGAGCAGAAAGCCTCAAAAAATTTTGATTCACTATGAAAGCCTCAAAATTTTGTACAATTTTTTTTAGACAACAGTTCCTATTTTTTTAAATGTTGACAACAATTTTGATTCAGTCAAATTGACCCGTTTTTTTAACGAGTGAGTCTACTAAGTTGGTATAAAATAAATCAACAGGAAAAGTATGGTTCTAAGATGGTATTTTTAGATGGCAGCCCACCTGAAAGGCTTTGCATGCCAATTGTTGACCATATTGAATCACTAGGTGGCCAAGTCAGACTTAATTCACTGATACAATATATCCATCAAGCGTTATTGGTTGTTTTATATCAAGCAGTTAGACATTCTGAAGCTTCTTCTGACCGAAGATTGGAAACCGGTTCCATACTTCAAAGTTGGAAAAATTAGTTGGTGTTCCAATTATAAATGTTCATATATGGTTAGATGGACCCTTTCAATATAAGGCCTATCATTATAAGATAATAATTCACATATTTTATTATTGTTAACCCGATTTTCAGGTTTGACAGGAAGCTTAGAAACACCTATTATCACCTACTTTTCAGCAGGTCACCTCTTATTTCTTGCACAACATTTAATTATTTTTCACAACCAAAAATGTTGAGAGGCCACCACTTACTATAACTGATACTAACAAGTTATTTTTTTCTTCCAGGAGCCCTCTCCTCAATGTATATGTTTACATGTCTGTAACATGTAAGGTAATACTTGAATGCAATTGACACGAGCTGCCGGGAGCGGGTCAATGGGTCGTCAAACAGGTTGAAAGTTGCACAAAGTTTTTTTTAAATGCATAAGACCTCCTAAATTAATTTTTATTTAAATATTATGATTGTTGCTATTGTAATTTTGTTTTTCTAATCATAATTAACATATTAGTTATTTTTATTTATCAATTGAACATATGAGTGCTATTGGGATTCCTATAGTTTTTAATTTATTTGTTATATGTTTTTCTCTTTTTGAGTTTAATGTATGTTTTCTTTCTCTTTTTGTCGGGCGTTTTATTATTGTAGGTATTGGAAGAAGCAGCTGAGTATTGCTAAGGACTCTCGGCGTATTGACAGCCTATGCTAAATTTTTTAGATATCTCTTGTTTGATTATTTTATATTTTGTTCAAAAAATTATGAATTTGTATAGTATTTTGAATATATATTTACTTTATGAGATTTTTTGTGCAGTTGATTTGATTTGTATATGAATATTACTGGGAATTTTAATAGATTTGTAAAGAATTTTAAAAAATATATATTTTTAATTATCTATTGGATTTGCGACTGAATTGCGACCGAAACATGGTCGCAAAAGAAGGCGGTGGCAAATTGGTGGCAAACTGAAGCGGTCGCAAATCGGTAGCAACTGAAGCGGTCACAAATCGGTCGCAAAAGAAGGCTGAGGCGGTGGCAAATTGGTGGCAAACTGAAGCGGTCGCAATCGGTGGCAACTGGAGTGGTCGCAAAGCAGTGGCAAAAGAAGGTGGTCACAAAATTTGCAACGGTTTTCATCGTTGCAAATTCGGTCGCAAAATGTTGCAGCGGCCGCAATTCGGTGGCAACATGGCAATTGCGACATGCATTTTTGCCACCGCATTTTCGGTCACAAAATGGTCGCAACAGGGCAATTGCGACCGAAAATGTGGTCGCAAATGCCCAGTTTTCTAGTAGTGTTAGACTTCAAGTATAAATAGTTATATAGGTTTCTTTCGAATATAACTTTTCTTGGGAACGCTCTAGTATAAAGAGAATCCCGAGTTCTCAATACTCCTTTGGGTATTGTTATTAGTCATTTTGGAGCACGAGTATTGAGACTGTACATCAAATTGTCGTAGATAGTTTTCAAGTACATTCTTGTTTAAGTTTATGTCTAGTTAATTGTTAGTTATTTTTATTATTATTAGGCTTTAGAATTATTATTAGGGTAGATGTTGGATAGCCTAGCTTTAGTTATGCATGGACTCATCATACATGCTTAACCAAGACAGCGTTAACCAATATCAACCAGGATAATAATAGACATAGGGTTATTATTAGGGTAGATGTTGGGTAGCCTAGCTTTAGTTAGGCATGGACTAATCATCCATGCTTAACCAAGGCAGGGTTAGCCAATATCAACCAAAATAATAATTGGTTAGGTGTACCCTAACCTAACTGAGTTTACTGTATCAGGACCCAGAAACCTTCGAGATGGGAGATGAAGCGTTGCTTTCAATTAGGAACTCAAATTTAAGGTGAATACATTTATACTTTTTATCAAACTGTACAAATGTTTTATGTTTTAAAAATGGCATGAAATTGTTGAATGAATCTAAGCATAGAGGTAACTTACAAGAAGGATCTTGCCATGTTTATACGTATGGTTTGATCAAATTCATATATATGTCATAGCGAAGGTTATGGCATAGCTAGCTTCATACAAATTGGAGATAAATAACGTTACCGGAGGGTACCCAGAGTTCTGGGAGTTTTATCCATTTGTATTCCAGTTGTTAAGGTGTAAATTGTGGTAGTGTATGTGTATTTTACCGTAAAATATGGTTATATGAGTTGAACGATATCATGCTGCAAAATTTTTTGTCTCTTGTAAATGTAATTCACCAACTTTCGTTGACGTATATTTTTAAAATGTTTTCAGGTAATCATTAATAGCTTTGAAAGTAAGGTAGTGGTTTAGGGAGGACATACCCCTAGACTCCAAAATACCTTACTCAGTTTTGGACCAGCTGGTGATGACTACAGTACATAGATGCATGACTTCCGTGGCTCGGGATATTATTAAACCACATTGTAATACGAAGTATAAAACTTCGAGTTTTCAGAATAATTGTTGTAAATTATTAGGGGCGTTTAATTCCTCAGGTTTTATGAAAATGGTAGTTACTCGACTTTAAAAGTCAAGAATTTTCATGAAACTCAGAACCATGTAATGTAATTCCGCTGTGCAAATAAAATGAGTATTCAAAATAGGTAGCAATCTGAGTCGCACGCCCGGGGTGTCATCTCTCGGGATGTGACAGGTTGGTATCAGAGCCACAGGTTTCAGCGAATTAGATGATTGTTGATTAAGCAAGTATCTAGGCTTTAACCAAAATAAGATAAAAAGACCTACAAGTGAAATAGGTGCTTTGGAATGATTAAGATTAAATCTAGATGCCTTGCAGGATGTCGAACTCAATAAACTCTGATGGACCCTCACAAAATTATGGAGGCCAGAAAAATAAAGAAGTCATTAATAACATTGAACCTGTTCTTCTCAAGGACGAATTAATATGGTTAATTGAAGTTGAAATCTCCAAAGCTATTCCAAAACTAGTGGCCGCTATGGAAAAACAAAAAGAAGCGGAGAAGGAGAAGAAATAGTGTTCTAATAATGGCAAATCTAAAAGAAAGGAAAACGATGAATATCATGAAGTTAGTAACGAAGATTCAAATTCTGAAATTTATAAACCAAAGAAGAAAGCTAAGAAAGAGGGATGTGATTTTAAGACCTTCCAAGCTTGTAAGCCAGCTGAATTTTCTTGCATAGGAGCTGTAGCTGCTATTAGATGGCTGGAGAAAGTAAATTCAGTAAAGAAAATATGTCAATGTGCTGAAGGAGATATGGTGTTGTTTGCATCTGGTGCATTTAAGGATGCAACCCTTGAATGGTGGAATTCCTTAGTTCGTGTTAAGGGTGAGAAAGTATATTCCATGTCTTGGGATGAGTTTTCAACCCTTGTGATGCAGAAGTTTTGCCCTCTTAATGAGAGGGAAAAGATTAAAGAAAAATTCTTGAATATGAGAATGGTGGGAGCAGGCATTCAGGAATATAACACAAAAATCATGGGGTACTCCAGATTTGTCCCTCACTTAGTTACCCCTGAAAACAACTTTATTAGCAGATATATTTAGGGTCTGGTGGGAGAAATTCGTGATATCGTGGAGGCAGCAATGCCTAATACTATTGAATCAGCGATGGAACTAGCTGGTTTGATGACGGGCGGGATGGTTCGAAGGTGGGAAGAAAATAAAAAGAAGGAAGTGTTAGTGAAAGAAGAGCAGGCGGGGAAGAAGAAAGGAAAAGATATGGGAAAGAGGATATTTACTCCTACTTACCCGGAATGCCGAACTTGTCCCAAAAGGCACTCGGGTAGGTGTTACTTTGAGCAGTTTGCATTTTGCAACAACTGCAAATCCACTGGACATGCTACTACAAACTGTCCTAAGAAGAGATTGACCGTGGTTTATTTTAACTGTGGAGAACAGGGACACTATAAGTCTGAGTGTCCGAAACTGAAGACTGTGACTGGTGGAATGGTAAAGGCCGATGGTGGGGCCAAAAAGAATACGAGGTCATTTGTTCTAAACACTCGCGAAGCAGAAGGATTACCAGACGCCATCACTGGTACGTTCCTTGTTAATAATGCTTATGCTAGAGTACTATTTGATTAGGGTTCGAATCAAAGTTTTATAGATTATAAATTTTGTAGTCTATTAAATCTACCATTAGTGAAGCTTAAATGAGCCCTTGAAGTAGAAACTGCAAATGGTGATCATATTAGAATTATAGAATCCCTAGAAGATTGTACTATAACCCTTGTTGGACAAGTTGTACCGGTTCAACTATTGCCAATGCCATTGGCAGGGTTTGATGTTGTTTTGGGAATGGATTGGTTAGCAACCAACCAAGCCCGCATTAACTGTAATCCTAAAACCATAGAACTACGTATCCCAAAAGGTGAGGTGATAGTTATTCGTAGTGAGAAGCTGATCAATCAGGTTGGGATTATTTCAGCATTGAAAGCAGCAAAATGCTTACAGAAAGGCTGCTTAGCATATTTAATTTTAGTCTCAATTGATGAGAAGAAACAGAAAATTGAAGATGTGCCGGTAGTGGCAAAGTTTGCTGATGTATTTCCCGATGATTTACCTGGAATATCGCTAGAGCGAGAGGTAGAGTTCAAAATTAATTTAGTACCGGGTACGACACCAATTGCCAAAGCCCCATATAGATTAGCACCAACTGAAATGGCAGAACTAAAGAAACAAATTGATGAATTATTAGAGAAAGGATTTATTCGGCCAAGCTCTTCGCCTTGGGGAGCTCCATTCTTATTTGTCAAAAATAAAGACAGATCAATGAGGATGTGCATTGATTATCGGGAATTGAATAAAGTGACTATCAAGAACCGGTATCCACTTTCGAGAATCGATGACTTGTTTGATCAATTACAGGAGCGCGTTTCTTTTCAAAAATTGATCTTCTCTCCGGGTATCATCAATTGAAAGTTCAAGAAGAAGATATTCTGAAAACAACATTTAGAACGAGGTATGGGCATTATGAGTTCACTGTTATGCCATTTGGGCTCACTAATGCGCCAGCAGCATTTATGGACCTCATGAATCGGATTTGCAAACCATACTTAAATAAATTTGTTATCGTGTTCATATACGATATATTAATTTATTCTAAGAACCAAGAAGAGCATGAAAGTCACCTCAGAACTATATTGGAATTGTTGCGTTAAGAAAGATTGTACGCAAAATTCTCAAAATGTGAATTTTGGCTCTCAGAGGTGCAATTTCTTAGGCATGTTATCAATGAAGCTGCAATTCAAGTAGACCTAGCTAAGACTGAGGCAATTTCAAAATGGGAAACTCCTAAATCACCAACCGAAGTTAGAAGTTTTCTCGGTATAGCGGGATATTACCGTCGATTTATACATGATTTTTCCTGGATTGCTATTCCATTGACTACTCTCACGCAGAAGTCAGTCAAGTTTGAGTGGGACCAAAGCAAGTTGAAGCATTCGAAACTTTGAAGCAGAGACTGACGAACGCACCGATCCTTGCTTTACCGGAAGGTGTTGAAGACTTTGTCGTATATTGCAACGCTTCACATACTGGTATGGGTTGCGTGCTAATTCAACGAAATAAGGTGATAGCATATGCGTCTCGTCAACTGAAAACTCATGAGAAAAATTATACGACTCATGACCTAGAGTTAGGTGCTATAATTTTTGCATTAAAATTATGGAGGCACTATCTATACGGTGTAAAATTTATCGTATATACTGACCACAAAAGTTTGAAATATATATTTGGTCAGAAAGAGTTAAATATGAGGCAGAGATGATGGATGGAAATCCTGGGCGATTACGACTGTGAAATCTGCTATCATGAGGGTAAAGCTAATGTTGTAGCCGATGCGCTAAGCAGAAAAATATAGGAGAAGCCTAAAAGAGTTTGTGCTTTACGAGTCGAACTTCAGGTTGATTTAATCGGTCAACTAAAGGAGGCACAGAAGTTAGCTCAAACGGATGATAATATGGAGAAAGAAGAAATGAAAAGTATGCTTCACCAGTTGGTCAAATGAGATGATGATATTCTTCGTATGAACAAGAGAATTTGGGTACCAATTACCGGTAACCTTATAGAAAGAATTCTCTAAGAAGCCCACAAATCAAAATACACAATGCATCCAGGCAGTGATAAGATGTATAAAAACTTAAAAAGCAATTACTGGTGGATAGGGATGAAAAAGGACATCGCTATTTATGTAGCTAAATGTCTCACTTGTTCACAAGTAAAAGCTGAGCATTAGAAACTTTCAGGTTTACTTCAACAGTTAGAACTACCTGTATGGAAATGGGAGTTGATCACCTTGGATTTCATTACAAAACTTCTAAGAACCAGTCATGGAAATGACACGATTTGGGTTATTATTGACAGATTAACCAAATCTACACATTTCCTACCGATGAAGGAAACATATTCAATGGATAAATTAGCACAGTTATACGTTAATGAAATCGTGTCTTTACACGGTGTACCGTTGTCCATTGTGTCAGATAGAGACAACAGGTTTACGTCTCGATTCTTGCAAAGTTTTCAAAAGGCGTTAGGAACAAAACTGAATCTCAGTACTGCCTATCACCACAGACTGATGGGCAGAGTGAAAGAACAATTCAAACATTAGAAGATATTCTTAGAGCATGTGTGATAGACTTGGGAGGTAACTGGGATGATCATTTGCCTCTCATGGAATTTTCATACAATAATAGTTATCACTAGTATTCAGGCAGCACCATTTGAATCCTTGTATGGGAGAAAATGTAGAACTCCGGTGTGCTGGTCTGAAGTTGGAGAAGCTCAATTGTCTGGACCTGAAATTGTTCAGGAAACAACCGACAAAATATTACAGATTAATGAAAGATTAAAAGCGGCTAGAGATCGACAGAAAAGTTATGCCGATAAAAGAAAGAAGCCGTTAGAATTCAGAGTCAGTATTAAAGTATTATTGAAAGTTTCACCTTGGAAAGGTGTGTTCCGATTTGGAAAGAAGGGAAAATTAAGTCCACGTTTTGTGGGACCTTTTGAAATCCTGGAACGAATTGGACGGGTAGCTTATCGATTAAGACTACCAAAGAAATGAGTGACGTACACGATGTGTTTCATGTGTCAAACTTACGCAAGTGTTTGACCGATGAAAGTTTAATAACGCCACTAAAAGATGTGGAGGTTAACAAGAAATTGAAATTTGTAGAGCAACCACTACAAATAGAAGATCGCCAAATTAAAAGGTTAAAGAAAAAGAGTTTAAAGCTTGTTAAACTCAAGTGGAATTCTAGACGCGGTCCTGAATACATCTGGGAACTAGAATCAGAAATAAAGAAGAAATATCCACACATGTTCACTAAATCTCGAGTACGAGATTTAAATAAAGGTGAGTATGATGTAATACCCTGAATATTTTTATAAGGCTCGACATTGCAATAATAAGCGAGTAAAATGACTAATTGAAATTTGAGATTAAGACGAGATTTTAGTGTCATAAAAGATCGTTTGATAATAATAGTAATAATAATAATAATAAAATAATATTATTTTTAAAACTTGCTCCGTTTTTAACGAAACTTGGGTCAACTTGTAGAGAAAAATAAGCTCGCCCCAATGACATATTCGTAATTTTATAAAACGCCATATTATAAAAGTTATAAGAGAAAAACGAGGTAAGCAACTGAATTAATTAAAATAATATAATAATAATAAATTTAAAACAATCAAAATTTACATATGATCAAACGTCAACATGACGTCCAGCTCAAAAATTTGGTATCCCACATCGACGAATTTGAGAAAGCAAGCCCTTAGACTTCAAGTATAAATAGGTATATAGGTTTTTTTAGATTATAACTTTTCTTGGTAACGTTCTAGTATAAAGAGAATCCCGAGTTCTCAATACCTCTTTAATTATTGCTTATTAGTCATTTTGGAGCACGAGTAGGGAGACTTTATAACAAATTGTCGTATATAGTTTTCAGGTACATTTTTGTTTAAGTTTATGTCTAGTTAATTATTAGTTATTTTTATTATTATTAAGCTTTAGGATTATTATTAGGGTAGATATTGGGTAGCCTAGGTTTAGTTAGGCATGGACTGATCATCCATGCTTAACCAAGGCAGCGTTAACCAATATCAATCAGGATAATAATAGACATAGGGTAATTATTAGGGTGGATATTAGGTAGCCTAGCTTTAGTTAGGCATGGACTAATCATCCATGCTTAACCAAGGCAGGATTAGCCAATATCAACCAAAATAATTATTGGTTAGGTGTACCCTAACCTAACTGAGATTACTGTATCAGGACCCAGAAACCTTCGAGATAGGAGACTAAGTGCTGCTTTTAATTAGGAACTCAAATTTAAGGTGAATACATTTATACTTTTTATCGAACTGTACAAATGTTTTATGTTTTCAAAATGGCATGAAATTGTTGAATGAATCTAAGCATAAAGGTAACTTACAATAAGGATCTTGCCATGTTTATACGTATGGTTTGATCAAATTCATATATATGTCATAGCGAAGGTTATGGCATAGCTAGCTTCATACAAATTGGGGAGAAATAACGTTACCGGAGGGTAAACCATTTGTATTCCAGTTGTTAGGGTATAAATTGTGGTAGTGTATGCGTATTTTACCGTAAAATATGGTTATATGAGTTGAACGATATCATGATGCAAAATGTTTTGTGTCTTGTAAATGTAATTCACCAACTTTCGTTGACGTATATTTTCAAAATGTTTTCAGGTAATCATTAATAGTTTTGAAAGTAAGATAGTGGTTTAGGAAGGACATACCCCTAGACTCCAAAATACGTTACTCAGTGTTGGACCAGCTGGTGATGACCACAGTACATAGAGGCATGACTCCCGTGACTCGGGATATTATTAAACCATATTGTATTACGAAGTATAAAACTTCGAATTTTCAGAATAATTGTTGTAAATTATTAGGGGTTTTTAGTTCCCCAGGTTTTATGAAAATGACAGTTACTCGAATACAAAAGTCGAGAATTTTCATGAAACTCAGAACCATGTAATGTAATTCCGTTGTGAAAATAAAACGAGTATTCAAAACATGTACCAATCTGAGTCGCACGCCCGGGGTGTCATTTCTCGAGGTGTGACAATACCACCGCCACCGGCGCTGTCTTAGTGGTTTAGAATAAGTTACTATTTTTTTATGTTTGGATGGATGGATTACAGTTTTTTTCACTTTTAAGGGTAAATTACTGTTTCATAATTACATTTTTATGTTTTTTATTTTTGGGGTAAACAATTTGTAACCCAGATTAGATGGTGGGATTTAGAGGCTGTTGGAAATTGAAGATACGTTGTTTGAAAAGATCTAGGTTCAAGTTATGTGTAAAGATCAAGTTTCAAGATCTTGGTTCAAGTTCGAGTTTGAGATCAGGCTTCATGATCTATAGAGATTTCTCTAGACCTACAAGATTTTTCAAGATTTCAGAAGTAAGGGTTGATATTTGGGTGTTTTAGTTTGATTTTACAAATAGAGTTTTGATTTTACACATGTGTATTAGATTTTACATATGTGTATTTAATTCTTTACATAAGAGTAAACTAAATTTACACATGTGTATAGATGTAAGGCCTCGCTACCGGAAAGCCTCAGCCATTGGATTTACTCAATTATAAATAGTTCAAATACTGATATATCATAAATACTGTTAATGACAATGGGAATACATCATATTCATTACATCATAAAATTCACGTCAAATAAAACATCATAAATTGTCTCAAATCATAACATAGATCGAGATGTCAGTCTTGAACTAGGTAGCCATCCTTGAAAACCAGCCAACCCATTTATCATTTTTGTTCAATCCTTTCATTTACCTTAAGTTCATACTAAAAGTCAGCTAACGATGGTGAGTTCTAGTTTAAACAATCAGGCAATCATCTTACACTCATCATGAAATAATCGTATGCAACTCTATATACTTTCTCCAACATAAATCATAATCATTTACTTTAAGCACATAAAGATAACCATTATGTAACATCCGTCTACCGAAGTAGCTGTTAGCGTTCGTCTACCGAAGTAGCCATATAACGTCCGTTGTAGCCATTTATCATCTGTCTAACGTCGTTGCCGTTTCATTCATCTACAGTAGTAGCCGTATTACATCCGTTTACCAAAGTAACTGTTTCATCTGTTCTACCATCATAGACCATTTAAGATCCGTTTGCCGTCGTAGCCGTTTAACATTCGTTTGCATATAGCAGTTGTTTCATCCGTCTACCGTCATAGTCGTTTCATATATCTACTGTAGTAGTCGTTTTACATCCGTTTACCGAAGTAACATTTTCATCCGTTCTACCATTGTAGACCGTTTAACTCGTCTGCCGAAGTCGTCGTTTCGTCTGTCTACCGAAATAGCCATTTCGTATGTCTAATGAAGTAACTATGTATCATCACGTTAACACATTGGCACATATGACCTTTTATTACATTATCATTTGTTTGTCACATGGACAATCGTTTCATCATTTGGTGAATTAACATATTTCTATGTTTAACTCCTTTATTTGTTACATATGTTACCTCGTGGGTAACCGTTTCATAATCCTTTGTGTTGGCATGTTTCACATTTAGCGCTTTATACTTTATCATCTATTTTGGCACCTTGAAACGTTTAGCCACCTTATACATCACCATTCATTTAGGCACATAAGTACATTTAGTCATGTGACAACCGACAAATTCAGGTTAATATCCATACAAGCCCTATAATCTTGCACACGTTGAAATCATGCGGATTAGAATTAGTTTCTATAATTTAGTTCGTCATGTGCATAGCAAAGTCCACTAAGGTCACATCTTGCATTTGGTGATTTTCATAAATTACCATGTCACACACAAGTTAACCCGACATGCACGAACGTTGGTGATGGTTGTCCAATGCTTGGAAAAGCATTCTATGGTAGTATTATATGTGTAATACTATAAATATATATATATATACACACACACACACATATAAGTATATATTTGATATTGATTTGATACCTCAACGCGTAATTTTGTACTTTATACATATAATACATGTTTAACGCGTCACGAATACGTATATACGTATATTTTATACGCCTAACACATGCATACATATATTATGATGGTTTTTATTTGTGTTTAATTACAACCTAGTATCTAGTGGGTATTATAAAAAAAGGAGAGCTACCCGCTTTAACCAACCTCACACTCAACATTAACCATCCCAGCACTCCAACTTACCATAAACCACCCACCTTACCCCTCCAGCTCCCATTTTTGGCCAATCAATCCCCTTGCATGCCATCCCCTTTCAAATCCTTAATAATGACATTAGATATTTTGTGTATATAAGTGGACCACTAACTCATTTGAAGCAATATACACACACAAACACTCTCTAACTCTCCCTCTCCCTCTTGAAACCGAAAAACACACACACATACTCATTCCATCTACAAGTGTTGATCAAGGTGATTCAAGTGTTTTTCAAGCTATCTCCTTCATCTAAACCTTCTCCTTGCTTGCTTTGAGTAAGCATTCTTGTTCTAAATTTTAGTATTTATAAAGTTTACTAGTTGATTTGTGTAGAAGATTCACCCTAAGTAGTTAATCTTGCATGAAATGTAACCTTTTTCTTTTAAACTGTTGCTAGCAGCAAATATGTTAGAAGGTCATAACTTGGTGTAAACTTAACTAATCTGGATGATTTGTGAGTCTAATATCAAGTTCAAATAGTTATCTTTCAAACCCAAGTGGTTTCATAATTTTTATGTGAAAATAAGAAACCAATCACATAATTTATAAATTATAAATTATATATATATACACACACACATATATATATATATATAGGGATAGAATGAAAGCCATAAGATAGTATTTCATATACGTAACACATATTGTTACATATATGTAACAATTTATCATCTTGTTTTCTGCTAACATAATGTTACATATACGTAACACTATGTAAAACTATGTCATGGTTTTCATTTGATCAATACCCTTATATATACACATATATAAATTATTATTTATAAATTTTGTGATTAGTTTTTTGGTTTTCATATAAGTTAATGGTTTTCATTTGAACCGCACCAAGTACACACATACACATACATATATATATATATATATATATATATATATATATATATATAAACACACATAAATATACATATTTACGTATATATACTGTCACACCCCAGTTCCCAGATACTGGTTACAGTGACGTTGATACATGATCACACATCGGAAGACTAAAACCTCAAAACTTTATTTACATAATATCATTGTTTTACAAACTAGATTGTATTACAAAACATGGTTACGAACAGGAACTATAATGCCGGCCTTATGGTTTCATGAACCTACCAAAACTCAGGCCTTATGGTTTCATGAACCTACCAAAACTCAGGCCTTATGGTTCCTCCTGAACCTGCCTTCAGTCAATCTAATCAAATGTCATCTTTATATACATCTCTTGGAATGCCAACAAGCTATAAACCTCCAATCTTGTAGTCACATGTGCTCCAAAACATTTTTAAACATTTGGGTCAACATAACATTGATGAGTTCGTAAACAAAATTCATGTTTTCAAAATTGTATCCATGATACAAAACATCCATTTATCCCAATCCCCACCAGTAGCCCCAATTCAGCTCTCGGCTTTTTATTATATATATACTTGCGACTCCATGGCTACCGGCGTCACAAGTAGCCGTCAGTAACGAGATGATTAGTCTAGTCCGTCAGTCTCATCCCACCGTTAACCGTAATAAGGGCTAGGTACGGGTATATATACATGGAATATCACGGGGATCACCCTTGAAACCCTACTCGTTTCAAAATAAAAATAAACCGTTTGAAAACATTTTACAATGAGCACAGTTTAGAGGAATTCACCTCAAAGTACTTTCTTTGGTTTACTACACATTCAACATCGCGGATATATCCTTCGTACTATCTACGACAATTTGCGGACGAAAGCTCGATTAGATCGGGGGTGTGTCACTTAAGCGAAACTCAGATAATTCTCGGGAGTGCGACTTGTAAAATAGGCCTGGAGGTTTAGCTCCAGAAATTTGGGAGAGAGGGGGAGAAATTGTGTGGAAAATGAGAGGGTTATGGCTTCTATTTATAGGCTGATATCAGAGCCTTAGCGGACCGCTATACAGGGAGGTAGCGTTCCGCTACCGCCTTACTCCCTGTGTCAGCCCTACACGTGTTGGCTTTCTAGCGGACCATCAACTGCGGTGGCTAGCGGACAATGCCACACGTCAAATATGCGGGTGAGTCATAGGGCACGCGTCAGATTCCCTCCTCTCCACGTAGCGGACCACGAAGACCGTCCGATGCCGCCTCAGTTTTTAAAAGTTTCACTTTTACTCCTTGTAGTTTCGGGAATTGCACTAAGACCCCCGGACTTTGTTATTTCATGAAAATTTGGGATGTTACATATACATATATACGTATATACATATGTCACACCCCGAAAGCGAGACGCGATTGATAGTTGGTTTTACATAAAAACATTGCCTTTTCAACTAGAAATTCACATAATTAAGAATTTTATCTATGACATCGATAATTAATTCAAGAAATTTCCAGCTTAAACATTTATCGTTTAACATTTTACACATCCTGTTTTGAAAATGTTTTGTGGAACTCACAATTGTCCATCAAATATTTCTGTTAAAAACTCCTTGAAAACGTTTTGTGTGGCACGTTTCTATGCCAAGACGTTTAAAAATCACCTTATGGTATCTAATCATCACTAAGTTGCGCCCCTGCTCATTCCTACCTCAACCAACCAACATTAAGGTACATTTGAAGCCAATTTAAATCCTATGTTCACTCATTCTAGCATTAATTTACCAAAGTTTGGAGATATATGTAACAAATGTTAGTTTCGAGACCACTAATTCCAACAACATGCATGTAAAATTCTAATTTCGCATTGTTTGAATACACTTATGAAAGTTTCAATTACCATAAATGACATATTCTACCTCACATTTGGCAAATTTTGGTTCCAAGACCGCCGATTCCATCAAACCTTATGTGATACCAACAAACATGACCACCAGATAGAGAACAAAAATAAAAAAAAATGTAAAAATCAAAAAGAATTTTTGTAGAGGATTTTTGAAGAATTACTGAAAGTTATTTTTCACTAAATTTGAACAGTTGGCCTTCGAGTCACTGCTATGGTCAATTGACCCTATTGAGTTATGTTGATCAATGGGTCTTCTAACAACAACTGTTGACCAAGTAGGTCTTGTAACAACAATGACCAAATAGGACTTTTAACAACTACCGTTAATAAGAAATACATTTTAATCACTTTGATAACTATCTATTAAAACGATCAAATTGCATTAAAATGCTTAGTACAATTTAATGGAAAAGGATTAATATAGATGAGTTGAGGAGTTTGTCTTTTGAAGTGGTTATAAAACGTGTAAGAATCATTGTAGGTTATCATCAAATCAATTTAATAGTTAAATACGATGTTGTAAACATTTTCCTAATTAATTGTATTGTGGATATTTTTGAAGCCCGTTTATCTTGTTGGAAGGCTAGAATTCTATCAAAGCGCCAATCCATGTAATTGCTTCTTTGGATACTTTAATAAAATATGTGCTAAACAGTCTTCCGATATACTACTTCTATCTATTTAAAGCGCCAATCCATGTAATGGCTTCTTTGGATAAAATTAGAAGAAAATTTCTATGGTCGGGGTCGTCCTCTTCAAATAAAATCCATTGGATGGCGTGGCCTGTTATTAAGTGTACCAAATCAAAGGGAGGATTAGGTATTGGTGATTTAAGAGACATGAATCTCTCTTTGCTTGCTAAATGATGGTGGAAGATGGAAAACTTGTCTATATGGTTCAAGGTAATTGCTTCTATTCACTTTAATCCACGTATCAATCGTTATATTCCTCTTAAACCGTGCATTAGTGGGACGTGGAAAAACATTGTGGCTATTGAGAATGAATTTAGCATCAAGGCAATTAACCTTGAAGATCATATAAAGAACTTGGTTTCAAGTGATGGAATCTTTTATACTAAGGTCATCCGGTATACCAGTTAAAAGTACGGCGTCGTCCCACGTGGATAACAAAATCACGCCGTGATTGCCACCCAACACCGCCCCCTCGTTTGTAGTATAACGTCGTGGTTTCCCTCCGTGATTTTTTTTTCACGCCATGAAATTGATTCTCTCAAAAAAATATTACCGTTAAAAATATTACCGTTGAACGGTAATATTTTGTACCGATTGAATAAAAAAATTAATTAATAATAATTAATATTATTTTTACTCACTATAAATACCCAATTTTACTCCATATATTTTCACACATTTCTAATTCTTGGCATGGATCTTGATTCACTATCCACCGCGCAACGTTTTTTGATCGAAAAAAAACAAAAGGAGATCAAAAACGTCATGGTATCTCGTAGGTTTTTAGTTATGTATTTTTTTTATTAATGTTTTTTTAGTAATGTATTTTTTTTATTAATGCTTTTTTTAGTTGTTTGAACTAATGATTTATTTTAGTAATGTTATTTTAGTTATTTTAATTAATGTATTTTTTTGATTAAATATTATGTTTTTTTTAATTTAAATGAAAATAAAAAAATAACTTTTAATTATCACACCATCACAATCACACGGGTATACCCCTTGCCTAGTGATGGGTGGTGTGATAATGAGGATAGTGACGTGACGTCACGTGAAATGCACTTTATTATCTCACCACACTACAATCACATGGGTATACCCCATGCTCTAATGACCTACGAAAACGGTTGAAAACGGATCTTGGGTTACTTCATGCTAATCAATTCAAGTGGAATGCTTGGTTGCTGATTAAGGTAAACTTCCTTGGTTGGAGGGTTTTCTTGGATAGAATTCCAACTTTGGAATTGCAATCAAGGAGAGGTATTAATGTAACATCGTTTTACGGACTCTAGGGATCACTTGATGTTAAATTGTAAGGTGGCTAAAGGTGTTTGGAGCTTGGTGCAAAATTGGTGTCATACAACCCATATTCCTTTGGACTCGTTGGAGGATCTTCTTGCTTTTCCATTCTCGGCTTCAAATCTTGACAAGAAACAAAAATTGCTTCATGCAATCTTTTTGGTTAGATTATGGTGCATTTGGAGAGTGAGGAATGGAAATATTTTTCAAAAGAAGAATACTAATGCGTAGAAGATCTTTGAGGCAGCTAAAGCAATATCTTATTTATGGATAAAAAATAGGCCTCATTCCAATGGAGTTGATTAGTCATATTGGTGTAATTTTAATCTTCTTTTGTAATATGCACTTGGTGCTTTTTGTGTGGGTTCTAGCTACTTGCCAGCCTCTTTTTTATAAAATTTCTTGCCATCAGTGACGAATCCAGAGTTTTTCTTGAGCGGGTACACAAAAAAGGTCGGCTCAATAAGTAGGGTAAAAAATGAGTCGGCTAAAAAAGTCGTGTAAAACACGGGTCGACTATAAGAAAACAAGTCTGGTTAAATTCGGTCGGATAAAAAACATTTAACGCTTATTTAATTAATGATATAATAAGTTTAACATCTTCCGATAAAACTCAAACCTATATAGAAAACAAAAAAATAAATACCTCAGAAAAGTGGTGTGAGATCAAATTTCACAAGTGTAGGTTTATTTGCTATTTTTAAGAGTAAAAAAATTATTGTTAAAGAAAACATACATTACTTATCTACTTAATTGAATTAATTATGATTAATCTGTACTATATAATAAATAAAGGTTTTTAGTGCCACTTGTCACCTCCAAATTCATTCTTATCATTTTTTTCCCGCTTCTCTCTCTTATTTAATACACTTCTATCTTTAAATAATAATATATATTTAAAGAAAATATTAATTACATTAATAAAAACATTTATTTTAAATTATCCATTCTTATAAGAAACTTTAAAATTTAATTATGTAACTTTTATTTCAATCAAGTAGTAATTGAAAGTCAAGTTATACTAAATAGTAATTAATGTATTTTCGAAACCTATAAATATATTAATTTTTACATATTTTGAGTTTGTTTATATCCATAGTATATGTAATATATTTTTACACCTGTAAAATATATACATAAAAATTTAAATATTTTAAATATTAATATTGTTCACCCCGTATGTAGACACAAGATCTAAACTAGTTAGATTTAATAAAAAGATAAAATGTGACCTAACTAAAATTATCATGAAAAAAAGTTAAATTAATGAAAATATAAAAGCGTGACCGGAAAAAAAATATATATCTATACTATATAATAAATAAAGGTTTTTCAATGTCACATGTCACCTCCATATTCAATATCATCATTTTTTCCCCGCCTCTCTCTTTTTTTCTATTAATAATATTAAATACACCTCTATATTTTCATTAAATACACCCCTATCTTATTAAATACACCTCTATATTTTATTAATAATATTTTTTTAAAGAAAATACTAATCTTTGTATTAATAAATCTCCCAACATATTTTGACAAGTGTATGTGTTAACAGATTATATTGTATTTCATGGGTTATTCAACCCGTATAAAAAAACACGAGTTTTTAAAAAATAATTTTTTTATTACTTAGTATATAATATTATAATTATATTTATTTAACCTATGTAATACACGAAAATTTAACCTAGTACATAATCCAATAATGGTGTTAAAGTTCACATTTAAATGTTGAAATTAAATAATGTATTTCCTTATATAAAGTTAACTATCTCTACATTTAATTCTATCAATGAACAAGAATAATTCAAATTATTTTGAATCGTAACATTTTTCGTAATTCTAATTTCTATGTTTGGTGAATAATATCTCAATTATTGTAATTTCTTAAGTTTAGCTTTTCCTTTTCATTATATATTGTAACCACTGTATCATTTGTAATCGTTCAATAAATAAAGTAAATTACTTTTATTCTCATAAAATTCTTCCCAATCAACATCATCTTCTCTCTACTTTTATCTCTCTAAACTTTATCTTCCCCACTAAAACAATGTCAACCATTAAGCTTTCACGTTTTCACATAGACATTTCTTCATAGAAAATAATCACCAACATCTTTGGTTTTCTTCTTTCTCTCTCAATCATCGGATGCCATAGGTGTCTCCCAAGTATTTTCGAAGGTGACTACTTAAAAAACCTTAATATTTTCTACTACTACGATGAATCTCAACGGATGGCTCGCCATCCTCTGGGCTTGTCTTCAATCCGCCACTGCTTGCCGTTCAAAAAAAAATTTGTAGGCTATATATAGCTGAAAGGGGTAAAGAGAGAATTCATCTTTTCATTGACTTATTTCATTAAAATCTAGTTCTATCAATTTTTTGAGCTTAAATAATTTTATATACCTCATTCATTTTCTTTAAAAAAATTATAACATAATATTGAAAATTTATTTTCTTTGACCACAAAACCTGTGTACAACTGTACATAGGCTATAAAACCCACACACGTGATCTACTTATGACTTCCTATGCATTTTATAAATTAACGACTTTATACGAGAATAACCGCCAATGTTATGACCATCCGTAGTGGAGCCCGTGAACACAGGGGCGTGATCCAACTAAGTAAAAAACGCCCAGGAACACCGCCCCCCTAAGCGTGAATAGGGCGTGATTAGGGGAGGGCGTGGGGGCAATCACAGGCTTGGGGCAAACCACTTCCATTAATCATCCAATCAAATGAAGCTACATAATAATTTCCTTTTCCTTTTCTTTTAGTTAAATAATAGTTAATTATTAAAACATAAATGCGGGGCGTGAAACCACTACGCACCTTAGTGATTCTGGGCAGTGATTGCCCCTGTGCTGATGTGACACTGACGTGGCATGGCATGAAAGAGGGGGACATGAAACCACTACAGATGACCTAATAACAGTAGATAACTTCAGTGTATGGTAATACAAATTTAGGAGGCTAGCATTCTCATATTTTGCCAAGGAATTTTGTGCTAGTTTTACAAACCTGAACTTGTTTCACTTCTTGAATATGTGCTTGTCATGTAGACATAGTTCCTACTGTGCGTAAAAAGTTACAAAAAATGAAGTATACGTGTAATGATAAGATTGAAATGGTGAAAATGGAGAGTGAAAGTCGCAAAAACAATGATTTAAGTACATGGTTTCCTCCTAAACACAATAATTGTTGTTCTAACCGTAGAATAGACACAACAACTACCCCCTCCTTCTCCATAACCATCACTAAGTTCCTTAATTAATTTATAGTTTGATGATTAAATCACTAACCCATTAATTAACTGGATGATTTCAAAAAGAATTATTTTCGAATGCTCTCATATATTTTGATCCATAATAAAAAACTTCGTCGAGCGTTTTCAGTAACTTTTTCGAGATCAAAACCTCGTTGAAGATCACCACACAAAGCACAATCTCGACTGATCGCACTTTTTCAACTGATCGCAACTAAACGTTCAAGTAGTAAGTTTCCTTATATAATATGTTATATAAATATATCTATATCTATATTATATAATAAATAAAAATCATTTATGTCACATGTCGCGTGCACATCTCTTCTCACCATTTTTTCCTGACTCTGTCTTATTAAATACACATTTTTTTTTAATAATGATTTATATTTAAAGAAAAATATTAATTATAACAATAAAACATATTTATTTTAAATTATCTCTTATTTTAAAACAACTTTGAAATTTAATTATGTAACTTTTGTTTTTAACTAAATAGTGATGTAAATCAAATTATATTAAATAGAAATTATTGTATATAAAACGTGTAATATACGAGGCTTTAAAGATATAAACATTTTATTACTAAGTATATAACATTACATTTTATCAACCCGTGTGTAATACACGGGCTTTTTAAAAGACAAATGTTTTATTATTAAGTATATAATATTACATTTTCTAAACCGTGTAATACACTTTTAGTGCGTCCCCGTCTTTCCCAGTGGCAAATAGTTCGCAAAAGATTAAAGAGCAAAACAACTAACGTACTGCGAGGATCTATAATACCTAGCTATGCCTTAGGAATACAAGTAAGATTGTTGTTGAATAAGACCATTCCAAAGGTCTGAATGTGTATCTACATAAGAAACCAGTGTTTGGGATGGATAGTTATTAGTATACGTGGCAAGAAAATAAAAATATTAAATCAAGATTAACATATTATGTTTTTGTATTAAAGAATTCAAATTACTTAAATAATATACTTACTCAAACACTATTATTTTTTAAAGGAGTTTAAGTAGGGTCTGGGTGGACTTAGGCTCTTCGTATCGGTGTCACGTGACACTAGTGAAAAATTTACATGTATTTTATGTATTCAAAAGTCTTGTGACATCACATATTCCTAGACGATGACACCATAAAAAGTGACCTATCCCGAGGCCCTTGCGACAGTGTAGCCGAGGTACCTGAAGCCACTATCCGAAGGGTGCCCCTTGTACCCATAGTAGTATGTATTGTTTTCAAATCTACACCATTACATATTTTCAACACTTTTATGGTACCGTTTAAATAGTTGCGAACAAACCAAAATTTTCAAACCACTTATTTTCCATCCTAATTTCTTATAATTATAACTTATATTTTTTTATGAAAACGAACTTGATAAGGAAACATATACGGAAAGAGTTCGGTGGAGGAGTTGTTGGTGAATCAAACTATTATTCTGTGAAGCAAAATATATTTATAGGACTAAAAATAAGTAAACTTGACCTAAAGAAACTAGCAAATTAAAAAACAAGTTCTTCGTGCATATATGTTTAACTAATCATATTATATATAGAACTAAAATAGGTTCAAATCGTACTCACAAAAATTAAAAAAGTAACTATATAATTAATCTTTATATAAATCGTTTTCCTTAACAACCACCAAGTTTACATAATCCATCGACTCCATTCGTTTTTCCTTACGTCATCATGTCATCATACATGCACACAAGTTAATTAATATAAACCAACCCACCATACATCCTTAGTTTTCGTAGTGGAATATGACCAAGTGTGACGCTACATAAATAATAATATTTTAGTTCCCCAACATCACCACGTTTTTATTGTGTCTAATTCACTTTAGAAACCAATCTATTCATATGGTTTTTGTTGTGAAACGAATAGCTGATTCTTATTTCTTTCAACTATATCAACATATACCGTCCAAACAAAAACAATATGAAATCTGTTGAGTAAATTGGAGATACGAACTTGAATACTTTGATTATCTGAAAGCCGTGAATACACTTTCAAATCAAATCTATTTGGTGTTTCACCTAAATGATTGATCGGATACAAATCAGAGAGTTTGGAAGAACAAAATGTGATCGGTATGTGATAAATTTCGAACCAAATTCGTAGGAGAGTATATACGGTTTTTAGGTCTAGAAACTGTCGTAAGCAGTTTTCTAATTACCAGTTTGTCACTTTTGCCCCTTTCGGATATCACATGTGCATTTCCGGAAATTCGCAGCTCGACCCCAGCCAGGGGCTCTGCCCCTTGGACCCCGGCCGCTACTGGGGGCGTTGCCCCCGGACCCCATTAATTACAGGCTTCGTTCCTAATATCATATTAAACTCAAATAAGCGTGCACTCAGCACCTCTTTACTTATTTGATATTTATGATGATACATATTGGTCAAAACAAGTTAATCTAATTACATTAAGGGGTGTTTGGGATTACTTATTGAAACTACTTACTAACTTATTAACTTTTATAAGTTGAAAAAGTGTTTGGAGAAGGTGACTTTTGCTACTCCTTTTAACTTTTTAAAGCGGGGAAAATGAGTTTTTGAGAAGTAAGGGGGAACTTACTTTTCGAAACTCCTTATAACTTTTTACAAAAGTTAATAAGGAGCTTAAAATAAGTAATCCCAAACATGCCCTAAAATATCCAACAAATTCGACTACAAAATAGTTGGTGAGATACAAAGGTTTTGACACAGTTTAACAAGTATTTGAAAAGTATTACAATTCACTATGATTCATGCATTCTATAATGTAAGTATGAGAAAACAAGCATGTTAGACATTGTGCACATCAACCCTCCGACCAAGTTTAGGCATAACCCGCAGGTTACCCTTATAAGTCTCAAGTTTAAAGTTTAATGTAGTAACAAACACCAAGGGCTCCCCCCCGAAGGGGTCAATCAATCAAGTTGGATTGGTCAAATGCAATAGATCTATCATTGTTACTATCGGCTTGATCAAAGCTAATGAATGTGCTAGTTTTAAGTTTAATCTAAGCATACAAGTCTCAAGTTTAACATTAAGAATAAACACATAGTCATAGTTGTACAAGAATTGTATAAGTTTAAGAATTGTGAACATGTTTCACCCCAAAAGCATAAAAGGAAAAATGGGCTAAGTATACTCACTTGGTTTGACGAAGAGTATCCGATAAGAGTAAGTTTGCAAGACTTTGAGGGAGAATATCCTCACAATAAGCCTAAGAATATAAGTCTAAAGTTTCATGTATGATTCTATAAGTCTAAGACAAAGGATCTAGGATTTCAAGATCGACTAGGGTTCCAAGTGGGAGATGGGCATGATTGTGTTTTGTAAAGTTTAAACAAAAGTTTCAATGAAGGTTTTGAATGAATGTCGCAAGGTTTGAATACCGAAGTTTTATAAGTTTATAGTTTAGAATAATTATTAATTAAAATAATTATTTAAAAGTTTCACAATTATTCATTATACGAAAATAATCAAAATAGTTTTATAAGCATTTGAAAATAAATAATTTACAAGAATAATTACTTATTAAATCAACATAAATCTTTTGAGATTCGATTAAGTTTCTAAGTGTTAAGTATTTATAATACAAATTAATTCGTAATATAAATACGTTTAAATAACACTTATAAGATTATAAGATATTAAATAGAACATGGTTATATCTTAATTATAGTCTAAAAAGAATACCATAAGTTTAATAGGTTTTAACTAGAGTTTCCGTTAGTTTATAAGTTTATGATCGTTTTAACTAAAGTTTACAAGTTCATATTTGTTTAAAGTTTTCATTTAGATTTTATAAACTTTATAATTATTTTGGAAATAAATAGAGTATAATTATTTCACTCCTTTTATATAAACAAATAGGTTTATGTTTATATAAATTTATAAAGTGTATTTATAAATTTATAAGTTTCAGATTTTTTTAAATGAATCTATAAACTTTTCTAAATTTCTTTAAGATTTCAAACTATTATTTAAAATTAGTTTTTCATAAGGTTTGGCTAAGTTTAAAAATAATTCCAGGATTAAAAGTGTAAACAAGAATTGTTTTTGAGTTTGTATAAGTTTAACAAGATTTATAAAATTATTAGGAGGTTTAAAGCTTGTTTAAAAGGCTAAAAAAAATGAAAAGGGCAAAACTGGGCTAACCAGATTCGAACCCGGGTTGCCCGGTTCCCAGACACACACACGCTTAAACCATCCCAACCACTGCCTTATTAGCTTAAAACATGAAAAAGAAATTTCTTAAACAGAACCCCAAACCAACCCCAAATCCCCGTATGAACCCTAGATCAAGAATTCGTAATTGCACATCGATTAGCCCTTTGTTCATCAAATTAAACATAGGGCTTCTGATCTATGCAAGATTTCAAGTAGAATGGCCATTTAAATTACCTGAAATGATATCGAAATGAGTGAGAACGGGCTGTGGTGGCTCGTCGGCTGTCGCGATCTTTCAAACGGCAATGCAGGTGATGAACGACTGAATTGAAGGTTTAGATAGTTTCGGGATGATGCTTATGAGGTGTAGGGGTCGATATTTATAGCCAATTTGGCATTCAATGCGCGAACGGTTGAGGAGATGGGGGTTGAAGCCGACGGCTTTGAATTCGGATTTATGCGTGTCTCGGGCCGTGCTATAGCATTGAAGACGTTGGGTTTCGATCGCACGCCTCAGGCGAGTATCGAGGTTCGTCGAATCTGGACAAACTCCACGTTTTGGCTAAATCGAGCTCAAAACCGGTGCTAGCGGGAGTCGAACCCATGACGGGTTCTGGTCTTCAGGTGTTTGGAAAGATGGCAAAACAGGCCCTCAAAGTTTTACGGAATTAACACTTTATGTTTAAAAGTAGAATTTTAGTTTAAAACAAGTTTCATTACTTGGCAGTTTTGGTCCCTGAACTTTTATAAAATCAAATGTATATATGTTAAAATTTTAATAAGTTTTCTCAAATGATTTTATAAATTTTATAAAATATTTTATAAAATCTATTAATAATTTTAAGTAATTACGAACTTGTAAGTTTTTGAGGATTTTATATACATATATTATATATATATATATATATATATGTATTTATAACTCTTACGTATATATATACATACGTATACGTTTTAAGTATAATTTGCTTTTCCATAATCATATATTAATTTAAAAATTAATATTTATTGTTTTAGGGAAATATGAAATTGAGTTTTTTTTTTATTTTTTTTATTTAAGGACACGTGCGAGGGTTTTAGTTGGGCCGGAAAGTCTCGGATATTACAGTCTCCCCTACTTTAGGGAATTTCGTCCCGGAATTAGAGTAGAAGGGTTTAGTTCAGGATTTAAGTCCATGATTACGCACACGGATAATGAGAAAGACAATTTACGTTCCCAAGCAAACCCTGTGTTACGTTTAGATTTTCTAAAAGGGGAAGTATCTTATAGGAATAAGATTTTGCTTGTGTTTCTAAGTTTTCAAAGCATATGATTGCCAAGAGTTTCCCTAAGAAGCATATAGTTTCATTGAAATATATGAAGATTTGTTTTCAGAAATGAATTTGAGAGCATAACTGATGAACTTCCATCCAAGATTTTAAAGTGAGATGCATCACTCAGGATGGGTTCGATGATAGTGTATTGATTTGAGTTTGTAGACTAATACGTCTAGGGATTGCTACGGTACCTAAGTTTCGTGGCTCCCTTTTACGATAAGTCTTAGATCGTAGCACACGACAGAGTTTGCTATGTCTTTCCATACGCTGATTTTCGTACTTACGTGTGCACCCGCAAGCATTCAAATCGTCGCATAGTCCACATAGGTCCTTCCGTTTGTGTGTGGATCCAGAAAGAGTACAAGAATTTATTTAACACACGACTAGAGTTCCCACATAAGAGTGATCATTGATTAACGAGTCCCTTAGAGAGAAATGTCATTCAATGATTAAAGAGAGAGGAATGTGACAAGGTTTAGAGTTTCAAAGTTTCCCCGTGATTGATTAAGAATACTTCAATCATTGAGTAGTTTAAAGTCTTTACGCTTTCCTCGGGTTTGATCAAGAATACATCAGACCTTGAGTAGTTTAAAAGTCTTATACGTTCATCATGTTTGAATAAGCATACGTCAAACATGGAGTAGCTTAAAGTCTTATACGTCCATCGTGTTTGAACAAGCATACGTCAAACATGGAGTAGCTTAAAGTCTTATACGTCCATCGTGTTTGAACAAGCATACGTCAAACGTGGAGTAGCTTAAAGTCTCGTACGTTCATCATGTTTGAACAAGAATACGCCAAACATGGAGTAGTTTAAAGTCTCATACGTTCATCATGTTTGAACAAGAATACGTCAAACATAGAATAGCCTTTAAGTCTCTTAGTTTAGCTTCAGTGTATAGAAGTATACGATTACGTTTTGAGTATAAAGTGGTCATCTAAATACTCTAGTGTTTAAGAGAGGTGTGGGACAACGTTTGGAACAGGATTAACCGTGACACGCTTTCTTACAGAAGATTTGAGTTGTCCAGAAGGTTAGTGGATCCCGATGTTTGGTTTAGATAGGAGTCAGGGGATGTACTTTGCTAAAGGGAGTAATGTCCTCCTTCCTGCTAGTGTCTAGTATCAAGAGTTAAGTTTTCTCGTATATATGGAATGTGCATTTATCAAGTCTTATGGGGTTTGGTTAAGATGGACACACAAAGTTTTCAAGACTAAGAATCCAAGTATAAGTTTGAAAATAGGATAAGTCAGTTGAGTTTCAAGTTTCAGTATTTAGCGTTACATGATCCTTCATTGATCATGCTTAGTTTTAAGAATACGGGATTGAGTATTTGTACAAGTTTTATATGATTCAAAAGTCTCTGACCTTATAGTGGTGTATACGAAGTTTAATGTTTTAGCAACGTGTATTTAAGCTTTTAGTCCCCGTTGTGATTTATAGTAAGTCTTTTACGTGACAAGAGTTGAATGAGGAAAGTCTCCAAGCACAGGGTAACGGGAAAAGTTTCAATAAGGTTCATGATAGTGTGTTTACAAATGATTTATCTTGATTCATAACAGCATATATAGTTTTCTTTTATATAAAGTGTGATTAAGATGTCTAAAAATGACGAGTTGGACATTGATAAATAGTATAAGTAAGACTTATGAAAAGGTTTGTATGATTGTTAAACGAAAAGTTGGTCAAGTTTAGAAGTGTGAAGTCTATATAAGGGTAAGGATCATAGTTGATTACGACAGTGATTCGTAAGCCGAGTTGTTTTAAAAGAGTGCTTACGAATCAGAAGGTTCATCCAATGTTTATTCTTCAAGTGTACGTGCCACTTAGGGTTTTTATAGTTTAATGCTACGTTGTTAATTATCCCAAGTACTAATGCGGGCTGCTCTTGACGGAAGTGTTTGGGTAAGAGGGTTAAGTTTGTAATGATGAAAGAAGTGTCAAATTAACAAGTGATAACAAGATGAAATTTCAAAATAACTTTCATTAGATGTTTCAAAATTTGGGCTTCTAGCCCTTACATAAGACAAAATTTAAAATTTAATAGAAATGGAGGCTTCATACACGCCTTAGGTAGCTTTCCACCAAGAAACAGATTAGTACTACCACGAGTACTGCTAGGGTTACTCGGATGGCAAACCTAGCCTCTGCCCTAGTGGTCTCGGTGCGGTGCTCGAGGATTTCTCTGTCTTCTTCCAAAGTTACGATCTTTTCTTCCTGGATCCAGATTTGATCGGCCAGGTCCTTGATCCTCTGGTTTAACAGGTCGTGCCGTGCCCTATGCTCTATCTCCCTCCTCATAAATTCTTTGGTTTCCAGAAACCTAGGAATGTTAGGCACCGGGATCCCCATTGCCACGGCAGGTACTCCGGTATGCCTAGCCCTTAGGGTAGGGGTAGGTGCTAGGTACGGGTCCCTTGGTGGTGATGAGAATCGGTGGTGAAGATGAGGAGCTTGATAAGGATTCCTCGGTGGTGAGGTCCTAGGGTTTCTGATCCAGTTGGTGTTGAGTTCAGCTCTTGCCCTAGCATTAGGGTAGGGACTTGGCTGGTACACCGGTGACTCGCTGCTCTCTTCGCGGTCGGACTCCCCTCTTGGACGGTACACTGACGAAGAGTGTGAGTGTGAGTCCATTACCTAGCAAGAGAAGAGAATAGGAAGGAGTTTGTAAGTAAATTGATTAAATGCGTTCAAAAAGGTTTTTATTCATAATACTGAGTCATCACAGTACTATTTAAAACGGTTTTTGGCTTGAAGTTGATAGACTAACGAAGAGAATTCCCAGAAGAAGGGGTGGGTCACGAGGACTCACTTATGTACCCTATTTCCATAGCCATAATTTCCTCGTGAGTCTACAACTTTTTAGTTACTGTCACCGATGTTTAGGTTTATGGTACTATGTCAAGGTTTATTGTGGGTTTAGAGTCTTAAGCGTGGAGCTTGTTTATTTCTATGGTAGGCTTCTTCCTCTACAAGGAAATTACTTAGGTCACGAACTTCTTTGTTAAGGTACTTTAGATTTAAAAGACGTTAAGTTTTGTTTACAAGAAACAGTGATGTGTAAGTTTTAAAGATGTAATGAAAGTTTTTGAGAAGTGTGACAAAGTTTGAGTAAATCATCAAATGAAGTTTTGAGTGGTAAAATGAAAACATAAGAGTTTCTCAAGTTTATAAAGTAATGAAGTTTGTAAAAGGACTTGTAGGATAATACATGGTTTTAAATGTGCTGGTATTACAATGGTCATGAAGTTTAAGGACGCATGAAAGTTTTGAGATGTATAAAAGTGTAACAAAAGTTTTGAGTTAGTTACCAAATGAAACTTGGTTAAGTGTTAAGGGGGTAAGGCAAAAATACAAGGGTTACCTCTTAGGTGTTATATTTATAAAATAGTGAAGTTTTGTAGAAGAATTTGTAGGGTAATACATAGTTTTAAGGGTTGTATTACAACGATCATGAAGCTTATTGGGTAGTATCGGTATAAATTTAAGTTTATGTATATAGTCTTTAAGTATAGTTTCGTAAGGATTTCTTCTTGGAGGTAACTCCTTTAGGTCATGACGAGTAAGCATGTTGTCATGTGATAAGACGGGACTTAAGAATCATAGAATAAAGGTTATAGAGGAAAGTTTTTAAATCATGAATTTATGAAGTATATAGTATTTGAGATAGTACTCATTTTGCAACTCCTTTTAACTTTTTAAAGCGGGGAAAATGAGTTTTTGAGAAGTAAGGGGGAACTTACTTTTCGAAACTCCTTATAACTTTTTACAAAAGTTAATAAGGAGCTTAAAATAAGTAATCCCAAACATGCCCTAAAATATCCAACAAATTCGACTACAAAATAGTTGGTGAGATACAAAGGTTTTGACACAGTTTAACAAGTATTTGAAAAGTATTACAATTCACTATGATTCATGCATTCTATAATGTAAGTATGAGAAAACAAGCATGTTAGACATTGTGCACATCAACCCTCCGACCAAGTTTAGGCATAACCCGCAGGTTACCCTTATAAGTCTCAAGTTTAAAGTTTAATGTAGTAACAAACACCAAGGGCTCCCCCCCGAAGGGGTCAATCAATCAAGTTGGATTGGTCAAATGCAATAGATCTATCATTGTTACTATCGGCTTGATCAAAGCTAATGAATGTGCTAGTTTTAAGTTTAATCTAAGCATACAAGTCTCAAGTTTAACATTAAGAATAAACACATAGTCATAGTTGTACAAGAATTGTATAAGTTTAAGAATTGTGAACATGTTTCACCCCAAAAGCATAAAAGGAAAAATGGGCTAAGTATACTCACTTGGTTTGACGAAGAGTATCCGATAAGAGTAAGTTTGCAAGACTTTGAGGGAGAATATCCTCACAATAAGCCTAAGAATATAAGTCTAAAGTTTCATGTATGATTCTATAAGTCTAAGACAAAGGATCTAGGATTTCAAGATCGACTAGGGTTCCAAGTGGGAGATGGGCATGATTGTGTTTTGTAAAGTTTAAACAAAAGTTTCAATGAAGGTTTTGAATGAATGTCGCAAGGTTTGAATACCGAAGTTTTATAAGTTTATAGTTTAGAATAATTATTAATTAAAATAATTATTTAAAAGTTTCACAATTATTCATTATACGAAAATAATCAAAATAGTTTTATAAGCATTTGAAAATAAATAATTTACAAGAATAATTACTTATTAAATCAACATAAATCTTTTGAGATTCGATTAAGTTTCTAAGTGTTAAGTATTTATAATACAAATTAATTCGTAATATAAATACGTTTAAATAACACTTATAAGATTATAAGATATTAAATAGAACATGGTTATATCTTAATTATAGTCTAAAAAGAAAACCATAAGTTTAATAGGTTTTAACTAGAGTTTCCGTTAGTTTATAAGTTTATGATCGTTTTAACTAAAGTTTACAAGTTCATATTTGTTTAAAGTTTTCATTTAGATTTTATAAACTTTATAATTATTTTGGAAATAAATAGAGTATAATTATTTCACTCCTTTTATATAAACAAATAGGTTTATGTTTATATAAATTTATAAAGTGTATTTATAAATTTATAAGTTTCAGATTTTTTTAAATGAATCTATAAACTTTTCTAAATTTCTTTAAGATTTCAAACTATTATTTAAAATTAGTTTTTCATAAGGTTTGGCTAAGTTTAAAAATAATTCCAGGATTAAAAGTGTAAACAAGAATTGTTTTTGAGTTTGTATAAGTTTAACAAGATTTATAAAATTATTAGGAGGTTTGAAGCTTGTTTAAAAGGCTAAAAAAAATGAAAAGGGCAAAACTGGGCTAACCAGATTCGAACCCGGGTTGCCCGGTTCCCAGACACACACACGCTTAAACCATCCCAACCACTGCCTTATTAGCTTAAAACATGAAAAAGAAATTTCTTAAACAGAACCCCAAACCAACCCCAAATCCCCGTATGAACCCTAGATCAAGAATTCGTAATTGCACATCGATTAGCCCTTTGTTCATCAAATTAAACATAGGGCTTCTGATCTATGCAAGATTTCGAGTAGAATGGCCATCTGAATTACCTGAAATGATATCGAAATGAGTGAGAACGGGCTGTGGTGGCTCGTCGGCTGTCGCGATCTTTCAAACGGTAATGCAGGTGATGAACGACTGAATTGAAGGTTTAGATAGTTTCGGGATGATGCTTATGAGGTGTAGGGGTCGATATTTATAGCCAATTTGGCATTCAATGCGCGAACGGTTGAGGAGGTAGGGGTTGAAGCCGACGGCTTTGAATTCGGATTTATGCGTGTCTCGGGCCGTGCTATAGCATTGAAGACGTTGGGTTTCGATCGCACGCCTCAGGCGAGTATCGAGGTTCGTCGAATCTGGACAAACTCCGCGTTTTGGCTAAATCGAGTTCAAAACTGGTGCTAGCGGGAGTCGAACCCATGACGGGTTCTGGTCTTCAGGTGTTTGGAAAGATGGCAAAACAGGCCCTCAAAGTTTTACGGAATTAACACTTTATGTTTAAAAGTCGAATTTTAGTTTAAAACAAGTTTCATTACTTGGCAGTTTTGGTCCCTGAACTTTTATAAAATCAAATGTATATATGTTAAAATTTTAATAAGTTTTCTCAAATGATTTTATAAATTTTATAAAATATTTTATAAAATCTATTAATAATTTTAAGTAATTACGAACTTGTAAGTTTTTGAGGATTTTATATACATATATATATTTATATATATATATATGTATTTATAACTCTTACGTATATATATACATACGTATACGTTTTAAGTATAATTTGCTTTTCTATAATCATATATTAATTTAAAAATTAATATTTATTGTTTTAGGGAAATATGAAATTGAGTTTTTTTTTTATTTTTTATTTAAGGACACGTGCGAGGGTTTTAGTTGGGCCGGAAAGTCTCGGATATTACAATTACATAGATAACCAAAACCCACAAAAGAACCATGTCTTGACAAGATAAACTTGTCACTTTCTAAGACCTGCTTGTAACCACAATTGTTCAACCCGATACCAGAAAAAAGATTCTTTCGAATCCCAGGAACATACAAAACATTGTTCAAAAGTAAAGACTTTCCAGGAGTAAAAACTACATTAACATTTCCTAATCCCTTGATTAGTTCTGTTGCAACATTTCCCATTTTTAAAATAGATCCATCTTCAATTGCTTTAAAGTCTTTAAACCATTGAAGATTCTTACACATGTGGCTAGTTGCACCTGAATCAACCCACCAAGCAATCTCATCATCCTGCACATAAAATACTTCAGATATTAGTGATACATAATTCTCAACCAAATTATTATTAGGTACTAAAATCTGACCTTGTTGCTTTCATGGATCCTTAGTTCCACTTGGACGAGCTTCATTCTTGCCTTTACCTCCACCTTTACCAACCTGACAATACTTCTTGAAGTCCCAACTTTACCACACTTCCAACATGTCATCTTAGGCTTCTTATTAGGAGCCTTGTTGTTGTTCCCAACTTTAGCATTGTGAACAACCTTAGATGATCCACCTTCTTCCACCATATTCACAGAAGAAGGTCCAGCCATAGTTTTATCATCATTAACCCAAACTTTTTCCATATCTCTTATAGATTGTTCAATTTGGAAGTGACTTCCAAGTTCAACCAGTGTTAATTCCTCCTTATTATGCTTCAATTTGTGTTTGAATTCTTTCCAAGAAGGAGGCAGTTTGTCAATTATGCTAGAAACCGAGATGGATTCATCCATCTTCATATCATACTGAGCAAACTGTCCCAATATCCTCAACAATTCATTATACTGTTCAATGACCGGCATTGAATCCACCATTTTATAATTTATAAAATTACCAACAAGAATTTTCTTGCTAGAGGCATCCTCTGCCATATATTTGGATTCAAGGGAATCCCACAATTCTTTTGTAGATTCAACATTTTGGTACACATCAAAAAGGGAATCAGACATACCATTGAGAATGTGTTCACGTCATATGTAGTCTTCGTTCTCCCATTTGCAGCGCTTTCTGGTCGGGTCCAGTGTTTCATTCTCCACGCCTTCAGGCATGGGGGTATTCAGAACATAAACGACCTTAAGAGTGGTCAACACCTCAACAGAACGAATACTAGAACTCAGATTACCAACACGATAATCTGATACAGAGATTTAGACGAAAGATCTCGATGAAAACCCTAGATCAGGAAGACTGTTCGTCTCTTGAGAGAGAAGGAAAAATAAAACGAGAGAAAAAAGAATGAGACTCACTCATCTGCAACTCTCTTACTTCCTTTTATAATATCCAACAACAAACTGGACTATCCAACACGACACATGACTCACGTGTATTATAGACCATAAACGGGTCACACGCGAGTTATTCTTTGACCCATATGAGCATCCTTTAAACACCCAGCTCTAAGCTAATCCATGCAGTCCAAAGCCTAGATGCGTCCATTAGATGAGTCCATCAAGCCCAGATGCACTGGTCCAAAGTCTCAAAACCACATTAAGCCCATGAAACAAACAAATGATAACATTCTAAATTTTTAACACCATGAAATAGAACAACAAAAAACCAATATTAGAAATAATAACTTTGATACTTAAATTGAGAAATAACACATAAGCTAATATTTTCAACAATAATATGGGTAAAAATGTTTATAATAAAGATTATTTATCACTCTCCCTCAGGCGTATTGCCGCTCATTATGCATTATTAACAACAAACTTTATGACGATGCTAAATTGGTAGTCCAATACCTATAAAACAAACTTATATTATTGAATCAGTTATGCCGTCGCTTTAAAACAGCCGCCGTCGCTATCGCCACCCTTGCGGGTTGTTCGGGTGTTTTTTCATGTTACCGGATCTAGCGACCGGATTGTTGAGATCGAGGTGCTCCAACTTGGTTAGCTGTCAACTCGTAAGATACGTTTATTTGATCTAATCTATGGTTGAATTTGTGTTTTATTTGGTTTGCATTTGAACTCTTAGAGGGTGGATCAAAGATTGGTTTGATCTGGTTCGTATACACGCTTCCGCCTTTTGTTCTTTAAAATTTTAAAACCCGTATACGAAACCCAATGTATGGTTGTGGGAATGATGAGCTAGTGAGATTATATTTATAATAAAGTTTTTGTGAAGTTATAAATATTGAATTTTTTAAAGAAACTTTTGTAAAGCTTTTAAATAATGGATCCACTAGCGTAAGTTGACATGTATTAGTACGTGTTTCAGAATACCTAGCTATGCCTTAGGAATACAAGTAAGATTGTTGTTGAATAAGACCATTCCAAAAGTCAGAATGTGTATCTACATAAGAAACCAGTGTTTGGGATGGATAGTTATTAGTATACGTGGCAAGAAATTAAAAATATTAAATCAAGGTTAACATATTATGTTTTTTGTATTAAAGAAATCAAATTACTTAAATAATATACTTACTCAAACACTATTATTTTTTAAAGGAGTTTAAGTAGTGTCTGGGTGGACTTAGGCTCTTCGTATCGGTATCACGCGACACTAGTGAAAAATTTACATGTATTTTATGTATTCAAAAGTCTTGTGACATCACATATTCCTAGACAGACACCATAAAAAAGTGACCTATCCCGAGGCCCTTGCGACAGTGTAGCCGAGGTACCCGAAGCCACTACCCGAAGGGTGCCCCTTGTACCCGTAGTAGTATGTATTGTTTTCAAATCTACATCATTGCATATTTTTAACACTTTTATGGTACCGTTTAAATAGTTGCGAACAAACCAAAATTTTCAAACCACTTATTTTCCATCCTAATTTCTTATAATTATAACTTATATTTTTTGTGAAAACGAACTTGATAAGGAAACATATACGGAAAGAGTTCGGTGGAGGAGTTGTTGGTGAATCAAACTATTATTCTGTGAAGCAAAATATATTTATAGGACTAAAAATAAGTAAACTTGACCTAAAGAAACTAGCCAATTAAAAAGCAAGTTCTTCGTGCATATATGTTTAACTAATTATATTATATATAGAACTAAAATCGGTTCAAATCGTACTCACAAAAATTAAAAAAGTAACTATATAATTAATCTTTATATAAATTGTTTTCTTTAACAACCACCAAGTTTACATAATCCATCGACTCCATTCGTTTTTCCTTACGTCATCATGCCATCATACATGCACACAAGTTAATAAATATAAACCAACCCACCAGACATCCTTAGTTTTCGTAGTGGAATATGACCAAGTGTGACGCTACATAAATAATAATATTTTAGTTCCCCAACATTAGGAATCCAAGACACCACGTTTTTATTGTGTCTAATTCACTTTAGAAACCAATCTATTCATATGGTTTTTGTTATGAAACGAATAGCTGATTCTTATTTCTTTCAACTATATCAACATATACCGTCCAAACAAATACAATATGAAATCTGTTGAGTAAATTGGAGATATGAACTTGAACACTTTGATTCTCTGAAAGCCGTGAATACACTTTCAGATCAAATCTATTTGGTGGTTCACTCAAATAATTGATCGGATACAATTCAGAGATTTTGGAAGAACAAAATATGATCTGTATGTGATGAATTTCGAACCAAATTCGCAGAAGAGTATATACGGTTTTTAGGTCTAGAAATTGTCATAAGCAGTTTTCTAATTACCAGTTTGTCACTTTTGCCCCCTTTCGGATTTCACTTGTGCATTTTCGGAAATTCGCAGCTCGAGGGGCTCTGCCCCTTGGACCCCGGCCGCTACCGGGGGCATTGCCCCCGCACCCCATTAATTACAGGCTTCGTTCCTAATATCATAATAAACTCAAATAAGCGTGCACTCCGCACCTCCTTACTTATTTGATAGTTATGATGATACATATTGGTCAAAACAAGTTAATCTAATTACACTAAGGGGTGTTTGGGATTACTTATTGAAACTACTTACTAACTTATTAACTTTTATAAGTTAAAAAGGTGTTTGGAGAAGGTGACTTTTGCTACTCCTTTTAACTTTTTAAAGCGGGGAAAATGAGTTTTTGAGAAATAAGGGGGAACTTACTTTTCGAAACTCCTTATAACTTTTTATAAAAGTTAATAAGGAGCTTAAAATAAGTAATCCCAAACATGCCCTAAAATAACAAAATCGACTAAATAATAACAAGGAGAAATCATGGTACATAATTGTCAAAAAATCTTCATCAAAGATTGCATCTCTTGACTTTATAAAAGTGTTCATAGACACATAGTCATTAGATTCTAATACATAAAACCTATAAGCCTTGGAATGCTCAGCATAACCAATGAATATACAATCTATACCTCTTTCATCCAAAGTTTTTCTCTTTGGTTCAGTAAGTCTGACAACAGCTCTACACCTCCAAACTTTAAGATAACAAAAGTGTGGTGCCTTTTTGTACCAAAGCTCATACGTGGTTGTCTTGTTCCTTTTACTAGGAATCCTATTCAATAGATAACAGACTTTTAATATAGTCTCACCCCAAAATCCATCACTCAAAGTCGAATAGGATAACATGGAATTAATCATTTCTTTTAAAGACCTATTCTTCTTTTCAGCTACACCATTTTGTTGTTGTGTATAAGGAGCCGTGGTCTGATGTATTATACCAGTAGATTGAAAATACACTGGATCATAATACTCCCCACCTCTATCAGTACGAAGAGTTTTAATTAGCCCATTGGTACCGCATTTTGTAACATTGAAAATTAAGAACCGACTAATAAACACGTATATTGGATGTAAGAAGTATATATCCCACAACTACTCCATGGAATCAAGACAAAATTGGTGCACCTTCATTAGTTTTACTACATGTGGTTCAATTAACTTATTAATGATTGATGGATGTAAACTTAATGAAAAAATTAAATGCTTTCTTATTTCATTAGAAAAGAAAGTCATGTTCATGTTCCTTTTTTAGATGGATGGAATCTGAATAAAGAGACTTTAGGAAAAAGTAGGATCAATCACGATTTTATTCTCCAACTTTTGAATTTTTCTCTATTCAAATAAATTTTATCGTTTTACTTCATAGGGGTGAATTCCATAAAGGTGATTAGAAAGAAATCATGTCAAGAACGTTCGTAATGCTTTACTGGTGCACTTTATAATGAAGACGACGACTTGAGTTTGGGTAAGTACCTTCTCAAGGCTATGTAGGAATTTCACAAGTATATATGAACTTTACACCTAAGTAGGAATTTCACACATGTGTAGGAATTTTACATTTGTATAGTAATTTCACATATGTGTAGAAAGTTTACATTTGTGTAGTTACTATGTTTTTGTGTAGGAACGCTAAATTGACTATATAAATTATATTATTAAAAAAAAATATTTTGATGGTCATACGCATATTCTCGGCTACAATCATATGAAAAAAAAATTGTTCATATTTTTGTAGGTACTATGTTTAAAAAAATATGTTTACATCAATGTATAAATTTCACATATGTGTAGAATATTTTAAATTTATTTGGTAATAATTCAAAAATTAAAAAAAGTAACATATAACTAAAATTATGGAATTACTATTAAGAACAATTAATTAATTATAACAAATTACTATAACACCTAATAAAATAAAAAAAAATGGAATGAAAAATTATGATTGGTTGAAGCTGGTTTCCTCGATTCTCGCAGTTTTTATTAGTTTCGAAATGAACATATATATATATATATAGGGCGAGGTTCAAATGCTAACCAATATTTATTAATATTTATTTGATAACCATGATAACCACTCTCAAACATAGTGTTACGTATACGTATCAAATAATGTTACACATACGTAAACACTATGTGTCACGTATATGTAACATTATTTGGTACGTATATTTAAGAATCATCATTTCCGTATTTATGTTCAAGATATATGTTCACGATACTTAAATACTCTTTTAAAAATTAAAAGAAAAAATAATTTATAAATTATGTGATTGTTTGATAGTGTTTAGCACGGTTATCACATAAAAACTTGGTTAGTATTTGAACCATTCCCTATATATATACATACACATACATACATACACACAAACACGCGTATACACACATATATACATGGGGTGTGCGTATCAATCCTGTCTCTCAGGATGGACCATTAAGGTTTTCTTGGATTTTGATCTAAAATTGCAACATGTGAATAAGACGTTAGAAGGGGTCGCCCAAGATCGTACCATTGGGCAGGGCCGGCCTTTGTGGGATGTCGAGTGAGTGATCGCGCTTGGCCCATTTTCAAGAGGGGTCAAAAATTTTTCCTCGTTTATGTACTGTAGGCGAGTAATCAGTAATATGTTGAAGGCCTTTATACAATTAAACATATAAGTCTAGTTTAAATTAAATCTTTTAACCATTAAACATTTAAACCCGATAATTATATTCAATAATTAACAAATAAGCCCAATAACTATTTAGTCCACCCATTTTAGCAATTAAGAAAAAATTACCTAATAAAAATTAAAAGAGAGGCATTCATATCTAATGAAACATATAAGTTTCTATTTTAAGGGTTCATTTTTAGGTTAAATTATTGTAATATTTAGAACACAACTCTCAAAGGGAAATTACATAGAAATAGAAGGCAAACGGGCAACAAGCTGCGCCGCCAACCCTTTTTTAATAGCAAAAACCAAGTCTTTTTAGGGTTCATTTTTACATATTTACTTATCACGCAGAACCTTTAAAATCTATGGACCAGGCTTATCCTTGGGAACCACTTTTTGACGATCAAGTTAGTATGATGTATACAAATTAATCTCACTTATGAGTGATATACGTATATCTATATAATGTATACTAGGAAGGGAATACATCAAAACGGGAGATAACTGCTCTAGATAGGAAGGCATGGGAGCAGCCCTTCAACGAATGGATGACCCTCCTTTACAAAGGAGCAACTTGTTGGCTCGATCAGGTTAATTGGGCTGAACGAAACTCAGGCCTCGTACCGCAGGCAACGTATGGACCCATACAAATCAGATTACTTTCACAGATTGAGAGATCCATCAGTGACGGTTGGAACAGTCTTTGAAGTTTCATAGGGAAGTCGGACATGAGTAGAGAATTCACCAACGGATCAACAACTTATATCACCGGCATATTACCGTTGAGCAATTCATCAATGAATCACCTACATCTTATTCACTGATGATTACCAAAGCATATTACCAGCAAATCACATATGGCAATATCACTGCCAAATGTTCGATGAATCTTTCACATATAGATCATTCACGGATTAGACCGGTAGTGATAACTATTTTTTATTTAAAAAGTAAATATAAATTATTGACATTTTTTATAAATCAAAATAACATATTGTTAGGATTCATACACGGGTTTTAAAGAAAACATTTGAGAGCGGAAGCGTGTATATGAACTGATCCAGGCGAAAACCCTGGTTCGCCCACCAGGAGTCTAGATGCAAACCAAATAAAAACAAAAACCAACCATAGGGTGTTAGGTGATTATACCTTTGAGTAAAGAGCTAAACAAGTTGGAACACCACAAGATCAACGTACCGGCCGCTAGATCTGATAACAAGAAACACCCGAGAACCAGAAATGCTTCAGTTCTGAATAGCGACTCACCTGAAAAATGAACCGGTTTCGGTATGTTTCCTGCGCATGGCGTTGATGGAAACGGTAGCGAGGTGGTGGCGGTGACGGCTTGCTGCAGCGGCGATTAGGCATGCGACGGATTAGGGTTTTGCATATAATCTCCATGTGTCTCTTTTCTTAATCTCCAACATCCCTATTTATAGTTTCTTGTAATACCAAAAATTTTTCAAAACTAATTAGATACAAACATATTCGGAATAAGGTCCTGTTTACATTTTCAATACCAAAAGCTTAGTTTAACAATAAACCCATTAGTTCAAAAACATTTAAACACCAACTTTACATGTCAAGCTCCATACATAAAGCTTCTAACGTGTTGTGTGTACAAGGATATAACAATGTTGTGTGTACAATGATATAACAAAAGACACAACTATACACGTCTGAGATTCCAATCTTGAGACTTGAGATCCCGAGCCTAGGCGTGAGCTTTTCCTACACGTAATACACCCCGCAAAACATATTACTAATGGTTAGACATCGCACAATAATCCCCAAGTGCATAACTTAAAATTTTGCCAAAAATTCGCCAAATCAGCGTATTGGCCGGCATAGTCAGAGGGCTAATGGCGTAGCCTATGTTGGTCGGCGTAACCTACGCCGGTAGTGGTGTAGCTACGTTGGGCTACATATTAGCCCATCTATTTTTGATTTCCAGCTTTGCCTAGCTTCTTTGTTTCAGTTCCTATAGGTTTTATATCATATTTCAACCTTGATAAAGCGTATATATGTCGTATACTTACCCCCCCCCCCCCTAACGATTAATCACCATCTAACTAAATCATTCGACATCCTTTGAGATTCACTTATCTCAATTCATTCAATCACCCACTAAAGTTGAAGGATTTCATTTGCAACACCAATTGTGAAGTTGTTTAACTTCAAACACCTAACACATTGGAATTCAAAGATACCATTGTGCAAGCACAACATCATCAGCAGTTCGAGTCTTCCATTCATACAAATTGATATCCCCATTTGCTTGCATTTATGAACACACATATAAATCAAGCAATCCAACATATCATCCATTACACGTAGGCATATTAAACATCATAAGTGATATTCATACATGTTTAGTGTAGGTAAACAAATCTAACCAACTACTAAGTAAGTGTAGAACACTTACCTTTATCCGATGACGTTCCCACTTGTTTTTCACCCTTCACAACTTGATTTTTTATATTCAATAAACACAATTTGATTCAAATTCCACCACATTACTTAATCCTATAACAAGGATTTACATCATCCCACAATTTGTTGAATTATTAGATCATTCCATACCAAATGGGTCATTTGCATAACCAACATAAGGCAAACCTTTTTTAGCATCATAATCACCATTTTACCCATTTGACTCGTTTGGTTTATACCTCCAATTCACCCAAATCATATTTTCAAATCAACCAACAATTCCAGGATTCACTTTAATAAGTATTAACCACTAGTTTAATTGAATTTTTGCTCAAAACTAACATAAACACCAATAATCCTAATATTCCATGATAACCCCATATGGGTCAAAATCCCCATTCATGATATGAACCCTGAAATTAAAAAATCCCAAATTGGATGTTTAAATCATGGAATTCATGATCCTCATCATCAATAACACTAGATTATTACTTTTAAACATGACTTTAATCATGTAACCCCTATAATTCCACCAATTAGGGTTATTTTACCAAAACTAACCAAAAACTCCATTAAAGGAAGTGTAAGAGATGAAAAGAAACTTACTTCATGGATAGAGATGAACAATGAACACTTTCCAACAAGAAGAATTCACATGCAACTTCTAGATCTGAGTTTGGTTTCACTCCCCCTTCTCCTTGCTCTTTCACGATTTCAACATACACACACACACTAAGTGTGTGTCGTGGGAACCCCCCTCTCCCTTTATGCCAGATTTTTAATTTTTTTCTAAATATGCACATAAACCCCCTACACTTCACACTTTGACCATTTCAACCCAAAATGACTAGAATTTACATATAAACCCTTAATCCATAACTTGGTTTTATTCAACTTTTACCCACACAATATAATTTAGACATAAAATTTAGAGATCCATACATAATATTATATTTTAGAATTTGGTTCGTTACAAATCATCCACATTATATAAGGTTTCGTCCCCGAAACCCTACGAAACCCGTCATTACATAAATAACTTAGGGTAGTAACTCAACAGCTATTCTGCTATTTCCCAAGTCATTTCCACCCCTTTTCGATGTTCCATTGAACTAACACTTGATTATGCAATTTCTTCACCTTCCTATCCACAATAGCAATCGGTTCCTCTACATAGTTGAACTTATCATCAACTTTAATATCATCAAGAGGACCTAACGTAGTTTCATATGCAAAACATTTTCATAGATAAGACACATGAAATGTATTGTGGAGTTGGCTCAACTCCTCCGGTAATTCAAAACGGTAAGCCACTTTACCAACACGATCAATAATTTTGAACGAACCACCACTGGTGATGGTGGCTAAGTGACAGAGGCAAATCCTCTTGGAGCACCTAGGTTTGGAGGTCTTGGGTTCAAGTCTCATAGGAGTAAAGAAGTCCACCATTCTAAAAAAATAATAATTTTGAACGACCCAATAAAATGGGTACTTCCCACGTTTTCGAAATCGAATCACCCCTTACATGGGGAGACCTTTAAAAGCACAAAGTCTCATATTTGGAATTCAATAGGCCTCATCCTCTTATCCGCACAGGATTTCTGACGATCTTGAGTGGCTTTCAATCATGCTCTAACTTGGTCAATCTCGTTCGTCATATCTCGAACCACTTCTTTACTACCGAATTCTCATTGACCAATTTCACCCCCCAAACCGGTGTTCAACACCGTCTACCATATAGCATTTTGAACGGTAGCATACCCTACTAGAATGGTAGCTATTATTATACGAGAATTTGGCCAACGTTAAATGATCATCCTAGTTTCCCTCGAAATCTAGATCAAACACTAGAAGCATATCTTCGAGTGTTTGAATCATTCTTTAACTTTGACAATCCGTTTGTGGATGATAAGTGCTGCTAAGATGAAGTCTTGTACCCAAATATTCATGAAACTTCCTCCAGAAACGAGAAGTAAATCGGGTATCCTGATCCAATACCATGGCGTGACACAATCTCCTTTATATACACATCCGCCATTTGCTCGGACGAATAGGTTTCCTTAATAGGAAGGAAATGTGCACTTTCGGTCAAACGATCCACTTCCACCCAAATTATATCATACGCCCTCTGTGTTTTGGGTATTTTAGTAATCAAATCCATTGTAAGGTTCTCCCACTTCTAAAGATTTATATCAAGCGGCTAAAGCTCTACATACATTTTTTGGTGTTCGGCCTTAACCCAAAGACAACTGAGACATGTTTCAACATACCTGACTATGTCTCGTCTCATACCTGGCCACCAAAAAATATACCTCAAATCATAGAACATCATTGTTGCTCTTGGATGAATAGAATACTTGGATTTGTGAGCTTCCTCGAGAATAGTAGTCAAAACATTAGACAAACGAGGAACCCAAATTCTTCCATCTTCCATCTTCTTGCCTTGGCACTTTAACTTGGCAAATGGTTTTCCTTTATTCCCTTTGTTGATTTCAGCAATTACAAGCCTATTATATAATTCTGATATTGATCCAACAAAAACCCTCATAATGTAGTTCCTCATGAACTGTTCTTATGGAAGCAGGCAATGAGTTAAGGATAAAATCCACAGCTAACTTTGGTCTATGGAGCTTCTCAAGCTAATCAACATAACTCTCCATCTTGTGAATGTGAGAGCTAACCCTGGTGTCATCCATTTGACATTGATAATTTTCAAAACGCTCCTTATGAGTTTGTTGAAACCGTTTCTTCAAATCGTTAATAATGTCATAAGTATAATGGTATTCCAATTCTTTGTGGAATCTTGGAAACATGGTTGCTAGCATGAGGCATGATACATCTATTGATTCATTAACATGTTGTCCCCATTCATCTACGATGCTTTTGGGAGAACCAAATGGAGGGACACTAGGAAAAGGAGATTCCATGACACAATACTTCTTTTCTTCATAGAGAATATTTCTCAGGTTACAAAACCATTCCAGGTAGTTTTTACTATCATATTTGTTTGCAAAATTGGCTCAAATACTACTGGCGGGATTCATACATTTGTTTTAAAGAAAACTGTTGATAGTGGAAGTGTGTATACGAACCGATTTAAGACAAAACCCTAGATCACCGACCAGGAGTCCAGATGCAAACCAAATAGAAACAAAAACCAACCACAAGGTGTTAGATGATTATACCTTTGAGTAAACAGGTAACCAAGTTAGGACACCACGAGATCAATGAACCGGTCGTTGTATCCGATAACACGAAACACCTGAGAAACCGAACTCCTTCAGTTCTGAATTGCGGCTAACTGAAAAACGAGCCGGTTACAACCTCGTTAAATAAAAAACATGTATTAAAAGAAACTTTATAAAATGTATATTACGATAATCATAAATTAGTGATTAAATTTTCTATATTGATTATAGAAAAGGTTAAATATGTTGAAGAACTCAAATTAAGACATTTTATTTTGGTTACACATTACTTAATGTATTTAAATAAATTGTACATATTGTTTTGTTATTCTATTAAATCTAAGTTTTTTACAATTTCATAAATTAAGTTTGTTATAAAAATATAAATAACACATATAGATGTTATTTAATTACTGTATTTACAATTATGAAACTTTAAACAATTTGTCCATAAACTACAACAATCATGCAGATGTAACCTAATTTATCTTTTTGGTCTTATTAAATGTCAACCCTTAAATTATGAAAGATTTATTTTTAAGCCCGTGAACTTTAAAAAAAATTACTTTTCTTTTAATAATTTTATTATACAGTGTCTGAACTTTAATAAAGTTATCTTTTACACGTTTAATGTTTTTTTTTCTCTTTTTTTTATCAACCAGGTTATGAGACATGCCACGCACAATTTTTTGTTTTTTTTTCCTCTTACGACTTTTATAATATGAAGTTATATAAAAATTTAAAATATGAAGTTTTATAAAAATTTTGAATAAATCACTTCGACGTTCTTATTTTTATCTATGTTTTGATGTACATTCTTTCAAAAATCCAGTTGTGCGTGATCATGCACAGTTATCGAAGCACAAACGTAGAAGTTGTTAAAGCAATTTCGAGGAATCGTTTTTTTTCCTATTATACTATTTTTATCAGTGTTTCGACATGGATTTTTTTATTGGCTAATACTAACATATATGTCTTTGAAACCGAGTTGTAAGGCTCCGAGCCCGGGAAGCCTCACTTGTTGGATTTAGTCATTCACACATAGTTTAAAAACTTAAAACTTCAATCTAAGCAGCGAAAATATTCAGCCAGAATACAACTTGTCCAAAACAAATCAAACATTGTCTTAACAGTCAAATTTTTTAAAAACAAACATAACACCCGGGATGCAATATCTTCTTTAATCGGGTAACTCCTCATCGCCAGCCAAGCATCACCAACCTTCCTATGTAACCTACATTCAACCTGATGTGCATATTCTAAAAGTCAGCTAATGCTGAATAAGTCCTAGCTTTACATAAAATATATCATTTAATAAAATAAGAAGGATTAAAACACCTTATCATCAATGTCGATAAAGACAAAACAGTCACACACATTCTATGAAGTCATACATTATTAGTCTAATATGTATCGCTCTGTATTTGTCAATTCCTATCGGTACTATCCTTCGTGACGACTGTCCACGAAGTTTACGTAACATTCATGATGACTTTCCATGAAGTGTACGTAATGCCCTTACATGACGACCGTCCATGATGCACACATAACACGATGAGGGTCACGTTAATCCTATGAGTAACCGTCGTTACCCTTACAGACTGAGCAATTCTACAACCACAACCATCGACTGGCCATAAAGGCATCGTCCATGTTATCTTATGACAGTCATGAACTTGGGCCATGACGTTGTCAAAAAGCTTGGGATAGGACTAGTCATGAGGACTGTGTCGAACTCTCAAGACTCCTGTTATAAAGTAACATTTGTTCCCTAAGGAACCCTTCCCCTTCCCCTTCCTTGATATAGACAATGTAATGACTTTAAAAAAACTTCCATCTTCTTATATTTTATTAAAACATTCTTTAACTTTCGTAAACATCTTTATTTCATAAAACATTTGTTTTCCTTATTTTATCTTTCTTAAAAACTTTCCTTCACCTTTGTTTAATAACACACAATTATAGTAAACACTTTCGCTTTTGTTTATTAACACACATTTATAATAAACATTACACAGTATGCACACCACCCCAAAAGTAGGCATAGAAAGGGATATAGAACTCATCGGGATAATGCTAGCTTCCACGTATTATTGACTGGGTCCGATCAGAGCTACTCACAATCTGGATTACCGGTTTCCATTACACTATGCAACCACTTCAAAATATTCGCACCCAACTCTACCTACGAGTACTCTAAGTACACACACAGGGCTACATGCGTGAACTTCAAGTTTTTACCCCTCCCATGCATGCGTGTACTAGGAGTATGCGCACAAGTACCTTGTGCGAGTACTCCTAGTATCCGTAAATTTAAACTTACGTGAACTTCAAGTTCACGCACAAGTACTTAATGCAAGAACCTTGTTCTTGCATCCTAAATACCCTAGCTTTCTGCATGGACTAGATCTGAATTATAATGGCATCAAGATTCAAACTTTCCACATCCAAAACTTCCATTTAGCTTTCAGAAGTCCAGATATAAGGTTTTTATACGATATCACACGTAAAGATCCCACCTTTTTTATAAATCTTCCCCTTTTTACCTAAAACTCGTTTCAAGCCAAAAACATAAGGTTTAGGGTTCGATTGTTACCTGATCGCGTGTCGAAGGCTAATAAAAAACAATATTAAAACCTACTTCTTAGCTACTTAGACTGCAGTATAGGAAATAGGGTGTCGAATCCACTACACAGGGAACTTGTGGAGAATGCTATTCAAATTAAAACTATTCAGTGACTACTAAAGTTTAAAACTTTATCAATTAAATTAATGCAAATTGTAAAAAGCAACGAACTTTGACTTAAGAAAACGATTAAAGAAAAACTATCACTCCGTGTTTCAGATTAAGCAACACAAACCCACAATTTTAGTTTCAAATCAGATAGGAGATTACATAGACATAACCTTGTTTAACTGTTTAACCCAATCATACAATATCAAATTCAATCACATAACCAAATTATTCTCAATACAAGAAAACCAAGAAACGATGATAGATGTGACAAGTCAAACACATGCAATTGTTCATAAATCAAACATACAATTGAATTCAAAGAACTTAATGGGTTCACAAAACTCAATCCAAACTGATTATCAACTAAAATCATATGAATACATGCATAAATCATTCACCCGGAGGTATCACGAAGAGCTTAGCCGCTCATGATTGTAACAAACATCCTAATAATTAATCTAGAACTTACAAGCATTGAAAACTAAGATCAATTGGCCAAAAAACTCTGGAAATCGCCTCAAGATCGCTCTAGGATGGCTGGAAAGAAGGTTATTCGGGAATGGGAGTCACAATGAGGTTATAATTGAAATTATGTTTAATTTGCTGAAACTCCTCTTCTTCGCGTACCGTGAAGCATCTTGGCAGGGCCTTCGTAGGCGCCCTTTTTCTTTTCCTCACATACCGCGAGAAACTTCACCCTTGTCTTCGCGTACCGCGAAGAACCTAAAATCTAGGAAATTGAATTTTTGCTGTGACTTTGACTTTCTTTGACTTCCCGGGCTTTGTACATTCTTATATATGACTCGTAAGATCCCTCTCTTCTATCCCTTTTACCCTGTAACACATCAAACTACAAAACACACGTAAAACCAACTCGATATACAAAACTAAAGTACTAAACTATACAAAAACCGACACTTATACTCGGGATATTTGACCCTACATCACATCCCCACACTTAACCTTTTGCGTCCCGAAAAAGAATAACGCAATGGAATCATAATCCGAAAACTTGCTACTTATACTTTCATTATACACAGCCTTGATTTTCATAACACGCTAATCGTAACAATCGGTATTTCGATCCGATTAAACCCAACCACTGACCTATCGAGCCCCCGATTCTGTGATATATATATTATACAATACCAAGCAGACAATCTATATATGGGTCTCACACTCGAAAAGCTACGACTTAGCCTAATCCCATCTTAAGGTCATGTTTAGACTCGGGTTAAACCATATAGATTTCCCACCACTATAAACACTAATTTATAAGTTTTAAAAATCAGATGATTAATGGATCGATGAATGAATGAATGAGCTTTTAGCAATAAAGTACGTAAGATTCGGTTTAGTGGTGTATCCTCTAAGTCACCATCCTAAAGGGAAACGCATAAACCTAACTTATATATCTGAATATTGATCACTTAAGTCCCGCCCATGGGTGTTTCAACCAAGTCGCTATCCCAGAGGGTAACACGTAGGCGAAACTCAAGCTCTCAATTTTAATTAATTAATCTCATTAAAGATGGAATTATGAAATGCGGGCTCCACCAACTTTTGGATTTATTTTTATAAAAAGAAAGCAGTGTGCCAAAAAGATTTCAAAAACTTATAAACTCTTGCTTCTAAAGGTACATATCACCCTATATTGACAGTTTCGACCTTACCGACACCCCTAAGATGAGAACTCACAAGATATCCTGAATTAATTATTCAATTAAGCTAGATACACTATCAGGATTTTTAAGCTTTTAAGTCAGTTGGGCCTACCAAAACGTTACAAATTAGACATGCTTGATTTTATTATTCAATTAATTTCACATGCACAATTCTCCAATTGTACTATCATTATCCATTTGTTTGCAACAATTGTAATCCAGTGACATTTTTTTTAAATTTTTTTAAATTTTTATGATTTTTCTGATTTTTATGACTCAAGCACATACTCAGACTCAAAATACAGACCTGGACTAAGGTCTCCCCTCCCCACACTTGAATTCGACATTGTACTCAATGTAGGAAGAACGACACTAAAATGAAAGAAAAATACAAAAAGAAAAGAAAAACTTAGCTGGATATGCTATTGTATAGCATTTCATTCGCGATCGTTCTCCACAGATGCTACCGGGTTGCCTTGTACAAAAGAATCGAGCGAGAATCGGAAATCACCCTTGAATGGAGATTGAGTACGGGTGGATCAATCAAAACCTGCAAAATTAAGCTCAAACAAAACTCACAGCATCATATCAATTCAAATAAAAATAAAAATAAAACACCGATGGACTCAAACGACTCAAAAATTACAAAAATTGAAAAAGTGGGAAACTCACTCCACGCGAAGACCAGAGGGAAACTTACTCGCGTACCGTGAGGGACAAAAAAAATGCCCGGCTCTTTTTTTGTCTTTCGCGTACTGCATATATGGTGCTCAATTCCCTCGCGTACCGTGAGGGAGTGCTGGTAACAGAAAGATTGGACGAAAATTCAACTTTTTGCCTTAGAATTTTTTTCACCTCCTAAACTCAAAATTTTCAAACTCTTCAAAAATTCATTCCAACACTTAGATTATATACACACATATCTGGAATGTCTTTCCTGATGATTTTTATCACCCAAATGGCCACGAATCCCTGTAAAAACTTATAAACATGCAAAACTATACCGAAAATATAGAAAAACTTAAAAATTTCTAAACATGCTTTATCAAAAACAAAATGAACATCTTTAGGTAACATATTACACAACGGTTTGGTTATGACACTAAAACCTCTAATGAACCTTCTATAAAACCTAGCGTGTCCTAAGAAAGAACGAACTCCCTTGACACTGTTTGGTGGAGGCAGAGTTGAAATTACCCGGATTTTTGCATGGTCGACCTCGATACCCTTACTAGAAATAACATGACCCAAAACCACCCCTTCTTGAACCATGAAGTGGCTTTTCTCCCAACCGAGTACCAGATTAGTTTCAACACATCTTTTTAATACCTTAGTTAATTAATTCAAACATGTTTCAAAAGTTGTGCCAAAGATTGAAAAATCATCCATGAAGACTTCCTTGGACTCACCGATAATATCTGAAAAGATACTTATCATGCACCGTTGGAAGGTGGCCGGGGTGTTGCACAAACCGAATGGCATTCGCCTAAATGCGAAGGTGCCATACGGACAAGTGAACGTGGTCTTTTGTTGGTCCTCTAGATGTATTGCAATTTGATTATATCCCGGGTACCCATCTAAGAAACAATAAAATTTCTGACCTGCAAGTTTCTCGATAATTTGATCAATAAAAGGGAGAGGGAAGTGGTCTTTTGATGTTGCAGCATTTAACTTCCTGTAATCTATGCAGATTCGCCACCTGGTTACTTGCCTAGTGGCAATCTCTTCACCACTCTCTCCCTTTATTACCTGGATGCCAGCCCTCTTAGGCACTGTTTGAGTTGGACTCACCCAACTTCTGTCAGAGATGGGGTAGATGATACCTGCATCCAACCACTTGAGCACTTCCTTCTTCACCACTTCACACATGTTGGGGTTCAACCTTCGTTGAGCATCCCTAGCAGGTTTTGCCCCTTCTTCTGTGACGATTTTATGCATAACAATTGCTGGGCTGTCCCTTTTAGATCCGCTATGGTCCACCCAAGTGCTACCTTATGGGCAACCAACACCTTCATCAATTCTTGTTCATGTTCTTCAGTTAAACCTGCAGCAATGATAATAGGAAGAGTGTTATTATCGCCCACATATGTATATTTTAAATGTTTAGGTAAATCTTTCAGTTCCAACTGGGGTGGTGATTCCAATGATGGTTTCAGTTGAGTATCAATATACTTTAGCAAACTTTCCACTTGGAGTGACCAATTCGGCACTCTTTCTCTCATAGCATACACTTCCACCTGTGCCTCTGCTTCCTTCATCTCATGTTCATATGCTTCCTATTTCCTGTCACACACAACACATAGCTCCAGGGTTTCACCCTCATTTTCATAAGGATTACACCCCTCAACAACGTCTGCCATAAAGCATTCGCCATTGATTGGAATAGCAACAGAACTAGAAAATATATTTAGCCTTAACCGTCGGTTGCCAAATGCCATGTCCACTGTACCTGTTACGCAATTGATTATGCATTGAGCTGTTCTCAGGAAAGGTCTTCCCAGTATCACATTAGGATGGTTGTCACTAGTAGGAGCTGCATAATCAAGCACTAAGAAATCGACAGGATAATAAAAATCTTCCACCTTAACGATTACATCGGTTAATATCCCCCTGGATAGTTTAAGAGTGAGATCTGCCAGCACCACTGTGGTGTTGGCCTTTTGTAGAGGTCCAAAATCTTACTGGTCATAAAAACTTCCCGGGAGGATACTAACACTAGCTCCAAGATCTAGGAGAACCTTATTGATTTTTAGTTCACCAATTTGCACCGAAATTAAAGGTGCTCCTGGATCCTGCAGCTTAGGTGGTAATGCGCCCGACAAAACGGCACTGGCATTATCGGTCAGGTTAAGCTTTTTAGGCATTTTAAAGTGCCGTTTTTGGGTGCATAATTATTTCAAGTACTTAGCATAAGCAAGGACTTGCCTAATTGCATCTAAAAGAGGGAGGTTAATCTTTACTTGTTTGAACATGTCCCACAATTCATCCTGTTGTGGGCCCTTTTTAGTCACCTTCTTTTTAGATGGTTCTAATAATGAAGAAGGATAAGGGATGGTATTACTCTCCACCCCTATACCTTGAGTGACAGCTGTGTTTAGTTTAGATTTAGTTGTTTCAGAAAAAAGTTACTTTTTAGCCAGTTTAGTGAAAACCATTTCCGAATCGCTGTCACTCTCACCATCTTCTCCTAGGTCAACTACCACTCCCTTAACATCCGGTGATGCTTAGGTGACTTTGTTATAAACCTTACCACTTCTGAGAGTACTTACCTGGGACACATTAGCATTCCTCGAACCAGAAGAGCTGGCACCTTTGTGTTGTGGGTTTAGCTTAATGTCACTTGGGAGTTGCCCCGGTGCTCGTCCCACCACTTCTGCTATGTTTTCTGCCAGCTGACCCAGTTATCTTTCGAACGACTCATTGGTTTTGATTTGAATCTCTTTATCCTGCTCAATCCTTTTCGAAGATTCTAATATGGTTGTGAGCTGCGGGTCACCACCAATGGCGGGTTTGCTCTGTTGGTAGTTTCTCTGATGATAGCCTCCTTGTTGATACCCCTGATTACCTTGATTCCTTTGATACCTGCCTTGATTATTGCTTTGTTGACGGTTCTGGTACTGCTGCTGACTCCCAACCTTCACATCAGCACCCTGAAAATTATGATTCAATTGGTTAGATGCATTACAGTACCTAAAATTAGGATGTTTCCGGCATCTCGGATGGTAGTGAGTTGCATTCATGTCATGTTGTCTTCGTTCACCACCAAGCTGATTTACTTCCTCGGCCTTTCCCCATTCCCTTGGGTAATCAGCGGCTGCATGTCCTATCTCGTTGCACCCATCACATACCGGATACACTTGTGACACATTTGCCACGTCCTTACCACTAGGCCTACCAAGACGTGTCATCTGAATCTCCATAGCATCTAACCTTTTCTGTGTCTCGTAGTCCACTGACTTTGTAGAAGCACCTGTCTTTGCCCTCCTACTAGCATGGGCTTGCCTTTTTGATGTCACCGCCATCCTTTCTAGTATGTCCTAATCATCATCCACATGGTTAGAGAAGAACGGCCCGTTACTGGTTGAGTTCACATCTCTCACATCCTCAGGTAGCAGACCATCATAGAACGCCTGAATTAATTCCCGTTACTAGTGAAGTTCACTTTTCTATACCATGATGGGGGCAATTTCTTTGTAGCTTATTAAATCTCTTGAATGCCTCTTAGAAAGGCTCCCCCGACTATTGCCTAAAGTCTCTGATTGCAGCTCTGGCTTCATTTGTTTTGTGTGGTGGGAAGTACTCATCCAAGAAGTGTTGCTGTAACTCTGCCCATGTGGCAATACTAGCAGACGGCAGAGAAGAAACCATTGTTTTCCCCGGTCCTTTAGTGAAAACTGGAATATCACCAGTTTCACCTCGTCTGTAGTATAGGGTTCCTCAGTTGTTGTCCCAAAGAAATGTGGAAGAATCCCTAAACATCCAGGTCTGATCTCGAATGCATTTCCCCTACGAACTGGTGGTATGACGGGGGAAGCATTTAGAGCTAGAGAAGGGCAAAAGTGACTGTCCACCCCATGATCGTGCCTGGCTGGGTGCATGTTCCTAGGCTACTCCTCTCGATAGTTCTGACGGTTCTGAGGAGGTTTCCTATACCTGTTTTCTATTTCAAAGTTCCCCACATTACCCTAACGATTGTTCCTAGGTTGAAACCCGAACTCTGACCTTGGCGGTGGTTGAACCCATCCGTCTACTACATCATGCCTTTGATTTTTGGAAGGGAATGCCTCCTGATGGTTCATGTCATACCATTCCTCTTCTTCATTCCAGTTCTCGTGTTGAGAACCATGTTGTGGCCTGTGACTTCGTCCAGGTGACAACTGCTCATCATCCTTATATTCATAATAGCTTGGGTAGCTGTCATAAGGTTGCTAGGGCTGATTATGGAATATGGGTTGTGGTAAAGGTTGTTGGAATCAGGGTGGTAGTGGTTGATTTTGTGGAGGTTGGTCTTGGTTTTGTGGAGGAGGAGGTTGGTTTTGTGGATTTTGGTCTTGAGGTGGTTTTTGTTGTTGATGTGGAAATAGGAGATCTGGAAGTGGTGGAATAGGTGGGTTTGGGCCCCCACCTTGGTTGGGATTTGGGTTTCAAGTTGATTTTGTGACATCCTCACAGATGGACTATCAAGCTTCTCTAGGATTGTTTGGACTGTTCCTTGGAGTTTTCTGTTAGCTTTTGCTGTTTCTCTATCTCTGGATCAAATAATAATGGAGAATTTCTGCCTGAGAGCCTAGTATGCATAAAACTGTACCTACACACGTAAGCACACAATTAGTAGCACTGAACAAAATAAATCACAAATAGCACTTTGTACACAAATTCCCCGGCAACGGCCCCATTTTGATCGCGTGTCGAAGGCTAATCAAAAACAATATTAAAACCTACTTCTTAGCTACTTAGACTGAAGTAAAGGAAATAGGGTGTCGAATCCACAGGGAACTCATGGAGAATGCTATTCAAATTAAAACTATTCAATTACTACTAAAGTTTAAAACTTTATCAATTAAATTAATGCAAATTGTAAAAAGCAACGAACTTTGACTTAAGAAAACGATTAAAGAAAAACGATCACTCCGGGTTTCAGATTAAGCAACACAAACACATAATTTTAGTTTCAAACCAGATAGGAGATTACATAGACATAACCTTGTTTAACTGTTTAACCCAATCACAAAATATCAAATTCAATCACAAAAGCAAATTATTCCCGATGCAAGAAAACCAAGAAACGATAACAGATGTGACAAATCAAACACATACAATTGTTCATAAATCAAACATACAATTGAATTCAAAGAACTTAATGGGTTCACAAAACTCAATCCAAACTGATTATCAACTAAAATCATACGAATACATGCATAAATCGTTCACCCGGAGGGAACACGAAGAGCTTAGCCGCTCATGATTGTAACAAACTTCCTAATAATTAATCTAGAGCTTACAAGCATTGAAAACTAAGATCAATTGGCCAAAAAACTCTGGAAATTGCCTCAAGATCGCTCTAGGATGGCTGGAAAGAAGGTTATTCGAGAATGGGAGTCACAATGAGGTTATTCCAAAATGGGAGCAACACTTATAATCTTGGATGGAGGAACCATCCAAATTTCAACCGGAAGGATAACAACAACCATGGACAATCTGGCTTCGGACAACAACAGTTTCAACAAAGACAATCTCAAAACTATCAGCCTCGTCAACAATTTCAGGAAACTAACAAGCCGAGTAAAGGGTTAAGTTTGGAGGACGTGGTAACTAAGTTGATTTCCACAACTGAAAGTCAAGCCCTTCTAGTAAATTCCCGTCACAAACAGTATGAGTAGAAGTTTAGTCTATATGAAGCTGAGTTTAGGACACATAAAGCAACTCTTCAGTCCATTGAGATAAAACTAGGACAAATTGCAAAACTTCTATCCGATAGACAACCAAGATGCCTTCCTAGCAACACTGAACCAAATCTAAAAGCAAATGTTAGTGCTATCACTTTCAGAAATAACAAGGTTTATCCAAAACCCCCCCTACCAGAGGAAGAGGAAATTCAAACACCAAGGAGGGAAATATTCACTGGAATACCACTTTGTTCGCCTATCGCAGAATCGACCGCTCTAGAATCACACCAAAAGTGATTTTACAACCTGCTCCAGTGGACACTCCTCAAAACATTCCGACTAAGAGAACTTACAAATCTCACATACCATACCCACGAAGACTAGTAAAGAAAAGGACTGGCGAATAATATGAGAAGTTCATTGAACTTTTAAGCCAAATTCATGTCAACCTTCCTTTCCTGGATATCATACAATAACTGCCTAAGTATGGACGTTTTTTGAAAGATTTCCTTACTAACAAAAGAAACATGGAAGTGGCAGTTAAAAAGACTAATCAATGTGTCTCTCTCATTGAAAGATGCCTTCCAAAGAAACTTTCAGATCCCAAAAAGTTTTCTTAACCGTGTTCTATCGGACCACTACCGATAACTTTCGTACTCGCTGATCTGGGATCAAGTGTGAACGTAATGCCATATAACATGTTTCAATGACTCAAAATTGGAAATCCGCGACCTGTTAATGCAATTATTGAACTTGCGGATGGTTCGGTTAAGTCACCTATAGGAGTCATCGAGAACTTACTAGTAAAAGTCGGCAAGTTTGTCTTTCCTTCCGACTTCATGGTTTTAGAAATGGGTCCCGACTACTTTGTGCCTTTGATTTTGGGTCGCCCATTTTTAGATACCGTTAGAGCGACTATTGATATGAACGAAGGAATCCAGACACTTCATGTTGGAAAACAATCAGTAACTTACAACATCAGAGGGAATGAATCCTTATCAAATGATCCCTTTGAAATTGCTCAGTTCATCGATACCAATCTGGAGTACCAACTAAAGAAAGCTAAAGAATTCAACAAAGGAAAGAAACTAGATATTGGCAAAGATCTTGACAACACAAACTGGATTGATAACTACTGGGACAAGCTACCAAAGTTGGAGGACTTGAATGAAGGAATGGGAGACACGGGGAAGGTCAATAGCACCCACCTGAAGAAAGACTGATGAGGCACGTACGGGTCTGGCCAACGACCCTTAAATAAATGTGGCACTTCCGGGAGGCAACCCGATGATCATGAATAAATTGAGAAGTTGTTGCATACGGTAGAACACGTGGACCTCAGGTTTGGTTTTCCAAATTTTAGTTTCTCATACTTCTGCCCCCAGGTATGCCTTCTCGATAATAGGATCTTAGTAGCTTAACTACTACCTGTTATTTCCGTTTCTATTTTTATGTTTTTCTTTATGTGTCTAGTAGCATAACATCACCTGCTAGTTTCTCTACTTCTTTGAGGAGTTACATTCCATCTCTAAAAGCTGGAACTCCGGAATACGCATCAAATTTCTTAGAAATTCGATGAAGTCTTTAAAACATAGTGTTGACAACAACAAGAAGTTTTGGCCAAAGGTTATACACCGAATTGACCGGGAGAGTACCGGTTTCTTTTCCTTTAAAACTTCATGCATTTAAATTCCTGGATAGCATTCCATTACATGCATGTGGACGTTGAGGGTAATGTACAGTTTTAAGTGTGGGATGGGGAATTAGAGATTCAGGACAAGCTTGTAACCTCAAATCTGTAAAACTAAACTTGTTATTTTCTACCCATTTTACTAAAACCTTAAAACCCGAAATTTTTTTAAAAATTTTAAACCTTAAATCCAAAATCTCTTTGAGTTTGCACTTAATTAAATAAAATGAATACATGGCAAGTAGAAACAAATGGATATTATGTATAACAAATCACTAAACCCTATCCCATCCGTTTTCATGTGAGAATAACCTGAGCCTTTTCACGAGCATTATTATCATTATTTTTCGCATGCTCTTTCATTTGGTATATTGAGTGTTTTTTGATCGAATTTTATGCATAATTAGAACTTGTGTGATTTATACATATCAAGATCATGAACTAGTAAAAGTATGAAAATGATTGAGCCACCTAGGACTTTATTACCCTTTATAATTATCCTTAAACTCAAAATCCCAAAAACAATATCCGCCTAGATAGCCCTTTGAGCCTTAGCCTTTTCGTTTCTACTACCCACATTTATCACCATACCAGCTTTTTGTAAACATCGGTTATTGGCTAACTGTCTTCGAGATGAGAAAATACTAGACTATCTTATATCATTACTTCAAGTTTACAACTATTGAGGCAATTTAGAAAGAATATGTTTCACTCAAAGGAATTGAAATATACAAAAAGAAGTGGATATATTAGAAAGAAACGGCCGAACGATCTACAAGGAAGATATGAAGAAATTATTTTAAGAAATTGAGGAAAAGAATTTATTGACAAAGTAGTCTTGATGATATGTTGTCTAAAAAAAACAGAAAAATGATAAAAGAAAAAGAAAAGAGAGAAGTTGGTCTTTTACCGGTTATACCTAAAAGAGCTGGACATACATTTTTTTGATTTCAATTTGCTTTCTTGTATTCATTTCGCAAAGCTTGAATTACTGTCCGAAATCCGAGAAAAAGTTTTCAAAGCAACAAGTGATGTAAGAAAATGGTGGCACAAGCAAGAACAACTACCAGCATTCTACGGCTTGTCAAAAAGCGCCGCAATAAGAAGAGCCAAAAGATATGACAAATGTGTGAAGTGTGGCAACTGGAGCCACGATGGAAAATGCAACAAGAATCAAACTTATTCCCAATATGAGTATATGCATCTGGTCAAAATGGGTGCTATTAGATTAAAAGCCAAGGGGTCCATACGAAAAGGCAGTAATGTGTACTATGTAGTGAGGGAAGAGTTAAACATGATAAGAAGTATCGATCTTGGGAATCTAACCATAAACGAGCCCTCAGATTAGTTATACCCTCGTTATCTGAGTACTTTAGATGGTCCTACTAGTATTTTCCATCTTAAGCCATGAAGTCGTAGCCATGTGTTCCACGTTAGCTGCAGCCCTTAAAACCCTAAAAAACCCAAAAAGATTTTCATTTTCACCCGTTGTTTTCTTTTAGCCACATTACAACCCTTTTAAATCCTCTTGATTCATGCATATTACTTAGTTAGTTGGTGGAGACTTGATTTGCATACAAGCTTATTGCATAATTCTATTCGAACTTGAATGTTCTACTTAACTTACATTATCCATACATATATAACCCTAGATTTGAGTGAACATTGTGAGAAGTGAATGATTATGCATAATTGAAGTTCTAGTAGGCTTGGCATGGATCCCATCATCCTAAAAATAGAAAAGCATAAAAATAGAATAAGCGACTCATAAGTTATCCCGGAGTCTCTAACTACTTGGAACTCCTTTATCATATGTAAATTTTTTAGTTATGGGTCTGATCATGCATGAGTTTGCTTGAGGAAAAGAAAAGTCTAAGTGTGGGGTTTATGATATGGTCTAAATTATACATGTTTTGCATGCATAATAATCCCCATATTATGGTACTAATTGATTAATAACCTTGCAATTGATACTTAAAACGTTTATATTTTGTAATTACAGGTTATTCGGTGTCTCAAATATAAACAAAGCTAAATCCTATAAAAAAAACACCAAGAAATCAAGCTTCTAGAAGGATCATTCCCGAGCTTTGACCCCCAAGAAGTTAACCAAGGTTAACAATAGTCAACAAGCAGATAAAAGACAAAACTGGGCATCATGGAAATAACTATATCTAAATTCAATCACAAAACCAAATTATTCCCGATGCAAGAAAACCAAGAAATGATAATAGATGTGACAAATCAAACACATACAATTATTCATAAATCAAATATACAATTGAATTTAAAGAACTTAATGGGTTCACAAAACTCAATCCAAACTGATTATCAACTAAAATCATACGAATACATGCATAAATCGTTCACCCGGAGGGATGACGGAGAGCTTAGCCGCTCATGATTGTAACAAACTTCCTAATAATTAATCTAGAACTTACAAGTATTGAAAACTAAGATCAATTGGCCAAAAAATCTAGAAATTGCCTCAAGATCGCTCTAGGATGGCTGGAAAGATGGTTATTCGAGAATAGGAGTCACAATGAGGTTATAATTGAAATTAGGTTTAATTTGCCGAAACTCCTCTTCTTCGCGTACCGCGAAGCATCTTGGCGCGCCCCTTTTCTTTTCCTCGCGTATAGCGAGAAACTTCACCCTGGTCTTCACATACCGCGAAGACCCTAAAATCCAGGAAATTTAATTTTTGCTTTGACTTTGACTTTCTTTGACTTCCCGGGCTTTGTACCTTGTTATATATGACTCGTAAGATCCCTTTCTTCTATCCCTTTTACCCTGTAACACATCAAACTACAAAACACACGTAAAGCCAACTTGATATACAAAACTAAACTACTAAACTATACAAAAAACGACACTTATACTTGTGATATTTGACCCTACATCATTACCTCAAACTCATGTAACTTCCTCCAGTTTCTTCCTTTTTAACTCCCTGATCGTTTTTCTGGAGCACAATGAAGCTTGAAATCCGCTTTCTTCTCACTTGTTCGTCTTCTCTCTCTCTTTCACGTTCTCTCTCACCAGAGTTCTCGTAAATGGTGCTGAAATGACGAAGTTTACGCAAGGGGCTTGGTTAGGCTATTTATAGGGGCTCCCTCCTTCTTTTGAACTCTAATCCATCTAGTCCCTCCACTTTATTTGATATAAAAAAATATCCCTTTTCATTAAAACTTTCGGATGTTACAAGTCTACCCCCTTTACAAGAGGCTTCGTCCTCAAAACCTGTTACAAGTCGAATAATCTAGGGTACAACTCTTTCATCTCGTCTTCCATTTCCCAGGTAGCCTTCGACCCCTCTCTATGCTTCCACTAAACTCTTACTAGGCAGATCACTTTATTACAAAATCGCTTATCCTTTCGGTCTGCGATTGCAATTGGGGTCTCCACATAGTTCAGTTGGTTATTCACCTCAATGTCCTCAATCGGTATATGTGCGGTTTCATCGGTAGACACTTCAGTATGTGTTACACATGAAATATCGGGTGAATCACATCAAGTTTGACTGGTAGCTCTAATCGGTAACCTACTTCCCCTACTCGAGCTATGATTTTGTCAATGCCCGGTTTCAGGACACCCTGGGCGTGTGACCTGATTGGCACCTCCAATCTTATTTTATTTAGAAAGTCAAAGTGAGTTTTGTAGCGGAAAATACTTTTGGATCGATCTTACAATAAACCTCAACCCGAGGGTTGATATTGTATATTTTCCAAATTCTAGGGATAAATAATCATTTTCATAATATGGGGAATTAAATACCCCTTATGTTTTACAAAACAATGGCCCACAACCAATTATATGTCGCCTGCATCAGCAGGGAATATAGAGCCACAAGGTAGTCAGTATGTGACTAGGGAGTTAACCCTTCCAATACCAAGCCTTGTTAGCTTAGGTATCAGGGGTTTTACCTTCCGGCATCTATCTTCATATATAATAAAGGAGTATACATGTTTAGGAAATCATCATCCTAAACATCTCCTCTTGTTTTCATTCCTGTAGAGTTTTCTTCATGCTTAGGAAATCATCATCCGTAGCACATAACCCTGTTAAAATCTTTTATACACATTTATCCCTGAGACTCTCCCGTAGGACTAGCCTCACAGATAATCATTGATTACTTGAAAACATTTTGGAAAATAAAACGTCAGCGCGAACGCTGGTGAATTTGTCCATCAGGACCCAAATTGGTTTGGAAAATACAGTATCAAAACATTTAACCATAATGCGGGTACAATCCACTGTTCAGTGGAACTATTTCATCCGAGTGTACAACCACGGTATACACCGGTAATTTTCGTAAGAGGATTGTTGGCATTACCGGGCTTACTTACTATGATGGCCCATAACCGAGACCCCGTCTTACGTCAAATTATAGAAAATTACCAGCCCCAATATGGGAATTTCACCCATAAAGCGTGTATCACTTGATCAAGTTTTATGTACACTTATGGCCTGAATGTTTCCTGTAGACGCCCTTATTTATCAAACTTTTGAATACACGTATTGCCATTTCGTAAACGTAAAAAGTTTCAAGGTTTTGAAAATAAAAAGGATAAACATATTCACCTTAAATGTGACTTGGATTATCTCAGGGTAGTCCTGGTTACTTAGTGGAAGCCTTATCGCAAGTTCCTAGCTTGAACAACTCTTTAAAGCACGAGTGCGGAAAATAAGCGAGAGTCGGAAATGAGGCATGAAAATCGAGGTAGTTAGTCAGCTCCAGGAATTATGGAATTTGGATGTTCTATCAAAATGAAGAGGTGGATGGCTCTATATATAGGTTGTTCGATGGGTCCGTGGCAGACCGTTAAGCGAGGGCGTAGTGGTCCGCTACCGCCTAGGCTTGCATCAGCTCTAGATGTCAAGCTCTGATTGGACCAAACCTCATATTGCAGCTAGCGGACCTTTACGGAGGGGCGTGGCGGTCCGCCATAGTGACACGCGACAGAACCTCGTGCTGAGTCATCATACACGTGGCAACACAAGAAATTGCGGCTAGCAGACCGTTACCGGCGCTGTGACGGTCCAACACACAACCATAATCTATTGTAGCATACCTGACTAGTGGACCTCCTAAACATGGAGACCCAAGCGGACCGCTAAGGGTTTGGTAGCGGTCCGCTACCGACTCAAATTTTAAAATTCTTCATTTCCAGCCCTATGAATTTTAGGAATTGGCAATTTAAAATCCCTAGGGTTTCAAACATGGTAATTGAGGACTTCGGAATTGGCCTGGTTCAAAATGGCCTAACATACCAGGCGCTTAGTTTCCCCACTTGTGGAAACGGATAATACCCTTCCATGGGGACACCTTCAACAAGACTTTGTCCCCAACGTTAAATTCGATCGGTCTACTCCTTTTGTCTGCATAGGATTTCTGTCTATCTTATGCAACATTCAACCATGCCATAATCTAGTCAAACGTTTCTGGTATTTCTCTCACCACTTCAAAACTTCCCAATTCCTTTTGCTATATATCACCCCAACACACCAGAGTTCTGCACCTCCTAACATAAAGCATTTCGTGGCATACCGATACTAGAGTGGTAGCGGTTGTTGTAGGAGAACTCCGTGAGTGGCAAGTGACTATCCCAACTTACATCAAAGTCGATGATGCAAGCACGAAGCATATGCTCGAGGGTCTGAATGGTCCTTTCGGATTGACAATGTAACCCCCAAGAAATTTCGACCTTTATCTTGAACTGTTCCGGCGTTGTAACTTATTTATTTTATGAATGTATTTATCTATTATCTAATTTCTTGTTATATGTACATTTAATATCATTATTATCATTATATGAATATCTATTAATATCCTACTCAATAAATACATATTAATATGTATATATAATTTACAAGGAAATGTCAAATTATAATTATTAGATAATATTAGTTGTTCAATAATTACATTCAAACAAATGAGAATTTATAGAACTATCTTGATATATTACTCCAATCCCGTTAATAACAAATATATAATTGGATATATGGTTTAAATTAAAATTAATCTCACTACATTTTGATATTTTTATCATAACAAAACAATTTAATTAAGTTTATAAAGATTTATAGAAATAAAACCATTCAAATTTATAAAAGCTATAAAAATAAAATTTATATAACCCTTACAATTTATTAGCTTTTATAGGAACTAAAAGTTTTGCTAGTTTCTAACTTTATAAAAGTCCCGGGGCCTAATGTGTAAATCCTAGAACTTAAACTTAAATCTAAATCAAACTTCATGCCTAAAATGTTAAACTCCAAAGCCCAGGGACCAGGATTGAAAAATCATGGTGTTCTTCCCCAATTCCACGATGTTGACTTTTAAGAGTCAACCGGCACCAAATCGATTCCCATTCGTTCGAAATAGAATGATCTAAATGCAATTGACGTTACTAAAACGTGGTACGATCGTTTTCTAATAATTTGAATCGACGCAATTAGTTTGAATACAACGAATTGATTTCGAAATCAATCTCGTAACCGACCCCTCCGACCCACGATCGGACCGTTCAGTTCGTGCAAAAAACCCGGCTATAAAAGCCACTCCCTACACTCGCGACATCACATGCACACTCCCCACACTTCCAAACTCACTGCAATCCCCCTCGAAATCGCGATCAAACGGCCGGAACCCGAGCTCAAGAACCACTGCCATTATCACCCTCTGACTATCTAATTCAGGTAACATTCGTTGTCATTAGGCTTGATTCTATCTCACGACCGAAAGCCCCATGGATTCGGGTGCAAATCGTCGGCCGAACAAGGGAATTTGGGTTCTAGGGTTCGTCGGAGAGGTTGGGGACGGAGGGCGGACTGGGATGGCCTTATAAAATTTCGCGGCACGACCAATGGACAAGGCATCATGCCCAGTCCAATGGTTAATGTGTGTGTGCCAGCCGGAACCTGTCAGGGTCGCGGGTTCGAGTCCCGGCAGCCTTCTTTTTTTTGAATTAATTTCTTTCACTCATTTTTAAGCCTTTAACTTATGTTTAAAATTCCAAATTAAATTCTACAAATTCTATAAAAATATTTCAAAGGTTTATAAAAACCGAATATTTTAAAATACAAAATTATTTATCTTGTTTTCATCAAAACATATTGTAAAACCTTTCTAATTCGTGAATAAATTATGAAAACAAATTGTCAAATAAATTTAATTATTTATGTTCTAATTAGGTGGTAACACCATTAAGATTCTTTAAAACTATAAATACTACGGTACGAATAATTACTTAAATATTTATTTTTAGACTTATAAACATCCAAATAATTATTGTTAATAATTATTTTATAAGACTCTTCAAATTTAAATAATTATTATATATAAATTTTTACTAGTCAATGTTTATTCATTATCTTTACTTAAATAAATCCTATACGTTATTATTACTAAACACACTTTTAAAGATTTAGTAAATCCTAATTAATCATACAAACTATTTTAATAATTGTCATAGACATATGATTCCTTACAAAAAATATATATCAATCCCATATCAAACCCCAAACCTTATGAAACCCTAAGATATCAAAACTTCCCGAATTCCATTAAACATACATTGAGCTAGATACGTTTACACGTGTAGGTTTTGTGTGAGAAATCCTCACGAGGCCTACCCATATCTACCGGTTCCTACCATTCCTAATTTGATTCAAGTGAGTTTTCATAGCCCCTTTTTACTGCTTTTGTTTTTGGGGTGAAACATGTGTTAACTACTTTATCTACACGATTCAATAACTTGATTCTATGCTATGATCTACATGCTTTATATCTTGAACTATTTGGTGACCATTGCATGAACGCATGCCAGTACATTCATTAACTTGTGTTGCAAGCCTAAGGTAGTACCTAACATGATCATTTATAGGGGAATCCGAAACTAAACTAAACTTACCACATAACCTTGGCGGGTTGTTGTTGGTGTGAACTATTATCATGGGTGTATCTCCCCATGTTGGATGTGAACTATTAACTTGGGTGTCATCTCCCCTTGTTGGATGTGAACTATAAAACTCGGGTGTTATCTAACCCTTTTATCAAAACGGCAATCCGTGGGATTGTGGCAGCTAGATTTCATTTACCAGGGTTGAATTGTACGCTTGGAGCCTTATGTGTTCTCATATATGCTTTAGATCTGCTTTGAATCTTCTGAATCGTAAACTATATCTAAACTTTAGTTTGGTGTCAAAACCTATGTTGCTCACCAACTACTTGTAGTTGACAGTTACTTACATGTTTCAGGTGCACCTGTTTGAGGACTACTTGCTCACCTAGGACTTGGACCTAGTTTAATTTAATTTATGTTTTGAACGTTTCATTTTCCTATGTAACGGATGCTTTTAATTTGAATAATAAATATTATCATACTTAATAGATGATCATGTGCTTATGAACAACCGCGTCAGCCCCGGCGTTTAATCCGCCGACGGCCGTGGTGTGACAGACAATCCGTTTGAGGATGATATGCCATGCTGATGTTCAACTTTGTTCCCATCACATCATGGACATCTTTTAGAACCTGAACGTGAACCACATGTCTCTATCTAAAACAATCGACACCGGTACACCATGTCTACCAATAACTTCATTGATGAATAGTTCCACTAATCATTCAGAAGTGAACGTCTCACGGATATGCAAGAAGTGAGCGCTCTTGGTTAGTCGATCTACAATCACCAGATAGTGTCATAACCTTTAGCTGTATGTGGTAGCTTTATTATGAAGTCTTTGCCGATATGCTCCCATTTCCATTCTGGATTCTTCAAATGCTGTAACTTTCCATAGGGCTTTTGGTGTTCGGCTTTCACTTGCAAGTAAGACAAGCACTTACTTACATATTGGGTCACATCGTTATTCATTCCCACCTCCCGCCACCGGTGCCGCAATTGCCCACGCCTAACCTCCACCCCGTCGCCGTCACCGACCAACCCTGTCGCCACATTCGACACCGCCACCGACACGGCCCGACCACCCCCAGCAGCCCTCTCCGACAACCGCAAAATATAAAGTCTTATTAATAGTGCGTAAGCTTGCGTATAACAAGTCGTAAAAGAAATATGGTGATTATATTCGGTTAAAATGTGTTGTCTCCACTGACAGAAAACTAAAAATAAAAAAAAGTTAAAGCAAGAACATGTGGTTGGCCCTCCTTCCCGTCCATGGCAGTTCGACTTTTCGGTATCGATCTAAATCCTGCATCTGAAGCACCGACTCAAAATTCTTCCCGGCGGCGGCGGTTTGTTGTTTGTGGCGGCGGTCAGTGGCGGATGAGGTGGTCGGTTGTTGCTGGTGGTCGATGGCAGGTGGAAGGTTGACAACGGCGGACGGTGGTTGGGTGTGGCGGCGATAACGAACGGTGGTCAGTGGCGGCGGCAGTGGTCGTTGGTCGGGGTGGTGGCACTTCTTTCATGGAGGAGATTCTAATTCTTTTTTTTTTAATTCCTTCATAATTTGGAAGGAATTTGAAATCCTTTATTTGAAGGAATTTGATCAGTTAATTCGGATTTATTCCAATTACTTTTATAACCAAACACGTTAATAACGAAATTCGAATTCCAATCCAATGAATTCCGAGAACCAAACACGTTGACCAATGGAATTCAGATTCCAATTCCATTGAATTCCCACGAATTACTGCCAACCAAATGAAGTTATAACTTTACGTAAAAGTAGTAACTTCAAATATTTTTTCCAAAAACATAACATTTAAATTCTGTAATAAAAGCGTACAAAAGAATGCCAAAACATAACATAAGTCAACCCATAGATATATTAAATATGCGCCTTCTCGTAACCATCAATTCTAACTTCAAGTATTGTACTCCGGAAAGTAACGTATACCAAACTTCAATCACATGGTGCCAAACTTTAAGGGTCACAGTGAGCCATTAAGCTACTTCGGGTACTTAGCTTTGTGCCCCTTATACCCTTACAAATTAACAAATGCAACTATTAAGACCTACTTATCTGCTGGGACTCAGGTTTTCAAATGCACGCACATCTTGAAAGAACTGGACAGGATGCTTGCAATCCTGGTCTCCTCCTTGGGTTTTTCATTGTGTATGCGTATTATGCTATTTGCCATCAGTTCACTTAAACCACATGTTTCACGCATAACCAACTCTCACTTTTGAATATAATTATATAATACGATTGGGATGGCCTGATTTCGTATTTTTCAAGTTAGAGTACGAGTTGGAAAAAAGATGTAAAAGAGAAGGGGAAAAAAAGGAAATTTGTAAAGACAATCTTGGTCAGATTTTGACTAAATAAATTATTAGAAGCCAGCATCCTTCATCTGAGTTCTTTGCTATTGTTGGATTTCACAACCACCAAACGACCACAACGTGCATCCATACAAACTACACACGTATAGAGGGTGGTTCAAATGGAACATCAAAAAAAGAGAAACAGTGGGGAAACAAAGGGGAACTGGCTCAAACAAAGTCCAATTGAACTCATTCCAAGGGAAATGAGTTAATTTTGAGTTTATTTGAGCCGGTTCCCAAATTTTCACTTGTTTTGGGTAGTGTTTTACCGGCTATGGGCCGGTTCCCCATTTTTACTTGTTTTGTATTTCGTTTGAGCATATAAGCTCGAAAATTTCTCTGCTAAGACTATATTCTGAAATGTAGGTTACTAGCACTGCTTTTTCATGTTCACTGACTACATCAAAGGTGGTTTACTGCTTATGAATGATAATATGATATTTAAGTTCATGCACACCATATGGATGATTTTCTTTAGTTTAATCTTTTATTTTTAGTGTTTGATGCACCTCAAACAATTTAATGAGCACTTGAAACATATGGGGAAAGAATAGTTTTTTAGTGAAAAACAAAAAGATAATAATTGATATCACAATAAAAGTTGATAGTAGTGAACAAATATATAGGTTACTAGCACTGCTTTTTCGTGTTCAGACAACATCACGGAAAGGTGGTTTACTTTTTTTTTTAACCGCGTGGGCTCAACTGGTACGTCCCAGCAGTGGAGGCTCATACATCAGTTTACCCAAATAACCCCCAAGGAATTCGAAATCTGCAGAGGGTGTTGCTAGTTTTTATGAAGTGCACCTTACAAGATTTGAATTCATGACCTCCACACAGGGGGAACCCTTTGGAAAACCCCCCGACCACCAACGCAGAATCTTGATGGCAGAAAGGTGGTTTACTGCCATATGAATGATAATAATATGATATTTAAGTTCATGCACACCGTATGGATGTTTTTGAGTTTTTCTTTAGTTTAATCTTTTATTTTTTAATTTTTGATAAAAAACATATCGACCGCCGTCACCGCTGCTCACGTCATCAGTAGCATCATCGATGGTGTGTCTCTGGTGAACAAGTGGAATAGAGAAGCAGCAATCGATGCAGCTGCATGTATAAACCCTAGATTCACGCCATCCTCTGTCGTTCGAATTTACAGGTGCGGTTTTGCTTTATTCGTTCTCTAGGGTTTCTTTTTAAGAGATCATGAATTATAGTGTTATTGTGTTCATCTTCGTTAATCACCTCATGTTTGGTTATTGGTATTTCTTACAATTTAGGGTTTTTGATTTTCACAATCTACAGTTAAGATTTACCAGTTTGGGTTCTGATAAAAATCTAGGTTGGTGGTTTACTTTCAGGGTGGAATATGTTTACGTTTCCATTTCCCTTTCTTTCATCAACATAGGTCTAATAATTCAGCTCATTGTTTGCGTTCATTTATTGCTTGATTTGTAGAAAATAGTTTTAGGTTAATTCTTTGACGAATGATTAATTGAATGAAGAATAAGTCTGATTCGTAACACCGCTTGATTCGGGCCCCTTGCTCTACTACCAAGTTTCTCAAATCAATTAAAATTTTGTGCCAAAGAGTTTGTGGTTTAGTAGTTGAGGTAAGGCCTGAAGTCCCAAGGGACCCGAGTTTGATCCATGCCATCAACATTGATTTCCGCGGCATCGCAAATGAGGCCTAGCTCTAAGGCTGATTCACCAGGGTTTTACCCACGCCGATCCATGGTTCGAGCCTCGGCTCTCCCTCAAGCCCGGAAGGGACCGTATTAAGGATTCTCACTATAGATTTGATGTCAGACAGAAAACACAATAAATAACCTCCATTTGATATCTCTTGTTTTTTTTTGAACGGCGTGGGTTCAACTAGCACGTCCCACCAGTGGAGGCTCGTAAATCAGTCTACCCAAACAACCCCCTAGGAATTCGAAATTTGTAGAGAGTGTTACTATCTTTTATGAACTGCACCTTATAAGATTCGAACCCATAACCTAGAAAGAGAGAAAACCCTTTAGCAAAACCCCCCTTATCATCAAGTCAGAATTTTATTGGATCATATCCAGTCACGCGTCTTTAACTTCTTCGTATTATTATATAATGTCAGGATATTTTTAACCATCATTCATTTTTAAGGACACACCTGGACAATACATTTGTCCTTACAAAAATCTTATATTTTTTTATAGAGTAAACTGTCATTTTCATTCCTATGTTTTGGTCAAACTTGTCACTTTTATCCAATATTTTGTTTTTCACATCTGGGTCCTCGTGATTTTATAATCTTGCCACTTTCATGTAGTCAGTTAACATCATCCATTTTTCTCAGTTAAATGAGAGGTATTTCAGTCATTTAACATTTTGTTTTATTTCTTCATTTTTTAACTCTCATTTAATCATCCCCAATTTAATCTCTCATTTAATCATCACCCTTCTGTCATTCTTTCTCTTTTCTTGACCAAGTTTCTTGCGACAACACTAGGATTCCAGTGACACTTTTAACAGCCTTATGATTATGAAATACTAGTAGTGATGATCTAGGGTTCATAAATCATAATAAAACAATATACCTCTTGATCGCGGAGGTGAATATGAGAAGAAAAGGCAAAGTGACAGTATATCTATTGATCGCGGAGGTGATTACGAGAAGAAAAAGGAAAATTGGGGATGATTAAATGAGAGTAAAAAAATGAAGAAATAAAACAAATATGTAAAAGGACTGAAATACCCATCATTTAACTGAGAAAAATGAATGGTGTTAACTGATGGGATGAAAGTGGTAAGATTTTAAAACCACGAGAATCCAGATGCGATAAAACAAACTATTAGATGAAAGTGACAATTTTTACCAAAACACAGAGACGAAAATTACAGTTTACTCTTTTTTATACGACTCCTACTTTGTACACTTATAGTTATAACTAAATTATTTTTTTAACAATATAATTATATAAGCACTTACAATGGGTACATGAGAATGATAGCCACCTTGACATCCTTTTTGTAAAAACATACACTATGGATTTGTTTTTGAATAATTTTGAGGGCTCCATCTTCGTGCAAGGAAGCCGAGGATCTACATCAACATGTGAGACCTATAGATTAAAATAAAAATTCTTTTAAAAAACTTAAAAGATGATCTATATAAATCTATAAACGTATTTATAATTTATTATTAATTAAAAAATATATGAAATTATATTATAACTTATTCACTTCGTATTAATTACCAAAAACAGCACACACACATAATCCTACTATTCATAAATGTATAAGTGCTCAATGCATTATGTACAAGTCTCTAATACACAAGAAAAAAAAATTTAATTTATTTGTTTCACACACATAATCCTACTATTCATAAATGTACAAGTGCTCAATGCACTATGTACAAGTCTCCAATGCACAAGGAAAAAAAATTAATTTATTTGTTTTTACACGTAAATTTTTTTTTTATATTTTCATTTTCAACCCTTATATTATATATAATATACGCTTTTAGTCCGTTTCATTTTGTATTAATTTCGTTTTCCTTTAATAACTTTCGTTTTTTTTTAGAATACAGAGTGCGCGGCTGTTTTTAGCGAACAACATCATTGTTGGTATTGATATTATCGGAACCCGTATCGGTAGCTTTTAGTCCGTTTCATTTTCTATTAATTTCGTTTTCCTTTAATCACACACATAATCCTACTATTCATAAATGTACAAGTTTTCAATGCACTATGTACAAGTCTCCAATGCACAAGGGAAAAAAAATTAATTTATTTGTTTCACACACATAATCCTACTATTCATAAATGTACAAGTGCTCAATGCACTATGTACAAGTCTCCAATGCACAAGGAAAAAAAATAATTTATTTGTTTTTACACGTAAATTTTTTTTTATATTTTCATTTTCAACCATTATACTATATATAATATACGCTTTTAGTCCGTTTCATTTTGTATTAATTTCGTTTTCCTTTAATAACTTTCGTTGTTCTTTTTTTTTAGAATACAGAGTGCGCGGCTGTTTTTAGCGAACAACATCATTGTTGGTATTGATATTATCGGAACACGTATCGATAGCTTTTAGCCCGTTTCATTTTCTATTAATTTCGTTTTCCTTTAATAACTTTCGTTCATTCATTTTTTTTAATACAAAGTGCGCGGTTGTTTTAAGTTTTTTTTTTCAATGTTCCGATATAATTTTTTTTAAAAACGAAGTTGTATTCAAAATGGAGTTTTTTCGTATCGTTGTGTATAGCGAGTGCCGTTACCGTTGTGGTACCGTGACGATTCGAACATATTATGAGCGAACAACATCATTGTTGGTATTGATATTATCGGAACCCGTATCGGTATTCGATTTTACGGTTTTCGACGATCCGAACCGGTAATTTTTTATTTTGTTTTTTTTTCCTTTTTATTATTTAGTTTTATGTTTCTTTTTTTATTACCATTAGTAACAATAAACACGACACCCGCGGCGAAGCGCAGGTGGAAAAAACTAGTTGTATTTATTTATCAACACTACTATAAAACTTCGTTATTGCGACCTAAAAAGCGGTGGGTAAAATACACTTCGCAGTTGCCCGTTGCAACCGATTTGCGACTGGATTTTGCGGCGACGAAAACTGTCGCAAATATTGCGACTGCTTTAGTTGCGACGGTTATTGCGACTGTTCCATTTTGCGACCGACTTGCGAACATCCCGTTTTGCGACTGATTTGCAACCATTTCGTTTTGCGACCGATTTGCGACCGTTCCGTTTTGTCCGCCTTTTTGCTATAGTATTTCGCTCGCAAATTTCTTAAGAAATTTCAAAAAAAAATGCCGCTTTATAGAGGTTCTTTTTGAAATCTATTGAAATGTCTAGAAATAGAAATCAAAACAATGTATACGAAATCACAAACAAATATATTCATAAATTTTTTTACTGATTTCTATAAATTCACAAATTTCAGCGATAAATGTTTAAGTAGAATATACATTTGAGTCAATACAATAGATGCAAAGATGTAGACCTTTGGATTTTAGAACACAAATTAACAAAAACAAACAAGATGTTTTTTGTTGTAGGGTGCAATCTTCTCACCATATCTTACTCATGCCATTACTTTATCTGTGTCCATTGATGTATTTGCAACCAAAATGTTTGCATTTTCTATACGTTTTGGTTGCCCAATGTCAATCTTTTTGTCTAGAATAAATCTACATAAAAATGGGATACCAATTATATTCGGGTATACTCTTCTTATATCAACTCTTTTTTCATATTAATCAAATATTGTAAAATAAGGGCTCCATAGCTTTGGCAAAACGTTTTATTGGTAGATAAATAAACAACTTAAATTTCAAAAAGTGGGAAGAAAAATGTACCTTTAGGTATGGTAAATGATTCTTCCTAAGGTATTCATCGTTTGTGGTCTCCAACAAAGAAGCACCACCAACTTGTGCAATCTGCCATTTTATTTGTAGCTATGCACTGTGCAACAGCTCCCTTGTAATCACCAATAATCAAAGCACTTTGAACAACATCATCAAATGAGAAGTCGGTAATGCCCTCTACGACTCGCTTTCCTTTGCTGATTCTTCCTCATCAGCAACAGATCCTTCAGTTCCAAAGTGGTTGACTGATGTTGACACAGGTGTCTCGACTTTAGGACTTGGAAGATTGTTAAAGAAATCTTCCCCATTATCACCCAGAAATCCTTCGTTAACCACTTAAGTTTCTTTAAGATTGAGAGAACTTAAATCACGAGAAATATCTTCTATTGTTTCATTTACTTCTGCTAGTAATGTGAAGCCGAGGTGTCATCTTCAAACATGAGTTTCAAGAATCCCCAAGTTTCTTTATCATATTATGATCTTCTAAGTGTAAGGCCCCAACCCGGCCACCCTACAGTTGGTTCTCATCATTGGGTATTCTTCTTTTAAAACACTTCATTTGATTCAAAAACATACAACGGAAGTCTTGCTCATAAATAATGATTAACTTTAGAAGTTATTATTCGTTCTTAACCTTACCGTACAAATGCCTGCACACCGATCCAAATAGCACCGCTCCCAAGCCAAGATACGTCATCCTCGAAACTCAGATGCAAAAAAACTAACGTACATACAAAGTCAGCTACGCTGAGTGAGCTCTAACAGTTTGTTTAAATATAAACGTTCACGTCACCACAATATATAATCCAACTCAGGACATTACTGTCCTTAACAAAAAAAAAATAGTTTTGTCGTTCATTGACGTATTGATAACCTTCGTTATCTCACAACTCCCGTAAGGGTCCACCAACCCTAGACTCAACCCCTACTCATGGCCCTGTAAATTCCCCGACGCCGGCCGAAATTACTGTTCTATTAACCTGTAGTTTACCATACGTATCAACACGGAAATTGGTTAAAGCAACCAACTCCTAAACATAGACCCGACTGGCCCTAATAATGACACTCACATAAGGGCTCCTACACTTTGGACGTAAACACGACCTTGTTTCCACACCACAGTCAACCCATTGCTTAACATCAAAGCAATAACATCACAACACAAATAATTATCAATCACACTTGCATGAAGTTAAATTAAATGTACATGCACACAAACAATACATCGTCACAAGCACCCTCGTCAGGGCGTTCATCATACTCCGAGCTCATCTCTGTCCCCCCGGACATTGTCACTCATGGTAACTTCCCGAAGGACCTCGTCCTCCACAATCCCGTTTGTCGTGCCGTAAGGACAACGATGCAAACACACATGTTTGCCGTGCCACAAGCACAACGATTCAAACACATAACAGCATACTAGCATTGTCATGACTCGTTAACTAAGCATGCACTCCACACATATTCTAAGGATAACACATCCTATATATACTTATAAACGTCGAAATCATTCCCAACTCACCGACTAACTCATAACCTGACACACACAAAACATCATAACTCTTGCCCACACATTCTAAGCACCCCACATTAACCCTTAGTTTCATTAATTTATAATGATCTCATAAAACGCTCCAGGTTTAAATCATAACTCGAATTACGTTCGTTTAATAGAATAAAACGCGCGAGTATGTACGATAGCCCCAATACATCAAAACAGTAAAGAGGGGATTAGAAACTCACCGGTTATCTGGAGTCTCAGTCCCTACTCTGAAACTCGTCCGTTCACGCCCGAAATCCTGAACGACATGTCCCAATCGTACATTGAAGGACTCATAAGTATAAATAAATCCCCCGCGTTCGTCTTATCTTCTCATCAACACATCCCCATGAAACCCTGGTTTCACATGTTTGCCCGACTGGATTGTCCTCGGCTCGTTTAGAAACCGTATACCCGAACTAGGCTTCATCAAATGCATGCACGTCCGTACCCATGCAAAACCCTAGTCCCCAACTATGCGTGTGCTCGAACTGGGTTCCCTACCCGTATGAATGCCACACACAGTAGAACCCTAACCACGTGAATTACGTCGGGTCCCATGCATGCACGCCATGCAACAACTCGGACCGAGTCACCCGTTGCCCACGTACGAGTCCACCCCGTTGATATGCTCAAAATTATACATGTTTTGCGTGTATAATAACCCCATATTATGGTATCAATTGATTAATAACCTTGCAATTGATACTTAAAACGTTTATATTTCGTAATTGCAGGTTATTCGGTGTCTCAAATATAAACAAAGCTAAATCCTATCAAAAACACCAAGAAATCAAGCTTATAGGAGGATCATTCCTGAGCTTTGACCCCCAAGAATTCAACCAAGGTCAACAATAGTCATCAAGCTGCTAAAAGACAAAACTAGGCTGCAGGGGAGGGATGCACGGTCGTGCATCCCAATGCACGGGCGTGCATTGTCCTACCTTGCTCCCCAAGACCCAGTTTACTGTCTTGTGTACCATGTTTGATTCCCGAGGTGTTTGCACGCTCGTGCAATCCAATGCACGGCCGTGCATTGCTCATTTTGAGGTCTATAAATAGGAGGCATGATTTCTTCATTCCACACACCCTTACATACATTACCAGAGCTCAAGAAAGTCCGTTTCTGTAGTTAAGAGTAAAGAGTAGAGAGTAGAGAGGCTTCTCCTCTTTGTCCGCAATAAGGGAGCCTACAAAACTCAGCGTTACACTAGTTAGTATGGCCATTTGTAGCTAGACTTTGTATTGCTAGGGTGAAGATGAAGTTTGATGTATGTTAGTAATTAACGTATTAATCTAGTCTATCTTTGTCTATTTGCTCTTAAAACCATCTTCTAGGTTGGATTTTTATTATTATCTAAACTTGTATTTACACTTGTAAGTGTTCTTGATTTTAAAGCGTAAGACCGTAAAACTTTTTTATTCAAACTTCTCTTGATACTTGTACGTACCAAGGCTTGGTCAATATTTATAAGGACGTACCTCTTTATACGAACTTGTTATGAGACCAAGAATTGGTGAACTCATGTTGGGAACGGTACGTCTTTATACATGATCCCATTGTTACACCGCCTCCCGATGAATAAAGTCTAATCACTCTTTTTATAATAATAACTAAGCACTTAAGTTTGATATCCTAAACCAAATCGGAGATAACACAAAAGAGTTGAGGGTAACGATGTCCCTAGCTGGGAGTCCTACCATTTTATTTTTAAAGATTATAATCCGTGAACCAAATGTCGTGAGGACGAGGCTCTAGCGGTGACCCGGGTCACATGTTTGTAGTAGTCATACCACTAGATTAGTCAACTTAACATTATGATATACAAAGCGGATTCGAAGCCCAAAACAATACTCTTCGTGACCTGATCATTTCCGAGATATTTACTTTCCTGCTATTTACTATTCTGTTATTTACATTCCTGTTACACACATCACGCACGTTTTTACTTTTCTGTTATTTACTTTACCGTCATTTACTTTTCTGTCATTTACCTTTCTGCTTCACAAGCACATAAAACCCACTTACTAATTAAACCGGCTAAACGATAACAAAAGTTGAGTATTGGAACTCGACCGTGCCCATTGGTTCGATAATTGGTTCTTACCTAAACTATATTACGCTGCGATAGGTACACTTGCCTATTGTGTGTGTTTTAAGTTTGAGTATTTACCATTTTAATTATAAATTTAAAACATGATCTCGTGAAACTAATATCCCTGAATATATTATTATATAATATATTTTCTATATACTTAACACGACACATCAAGTTTTTGTCGCCGTTGCTGGGGACATGATGATATCAAGAAAGATTCGAGTTAACGGATTAGCTTTTTAACTCTACTATTTTTCATGTGTTTTTCTATTACGTTTGTTGCAGGTAGTGTATGATCCATTGCTCCACTACTGGTTTATATCAACCTTTAGCAGAGCCCGAAAGATTCTTTCACCGCCGAATACGAGAAAACCGTGCTAGAAAAATGGCCGTAGAAAACCGCACTATTTCCGACTTTGCAAGGACATAACTTGAGGCTTTAGGGTCTAGCATCACAAGGCCTACGGTTGACGCTAACAACTTCGAGATCAAATCGCATGTCATTCACATGATCCAATCATCATGCAATTTCCATGGATTACCCGATGAAGATCCACATGCCCACATTGCATATTTCCTTAAATTTGTGACACTTTCAAACTGAACGGAGTTTCGAATGACGCAATTTGCCTCCGAATGTTTCCCTTTTCCATAAGGGAAAAACGCTCTTCCTACCGGGTCAATCACTCTGCCGAAATACTTCCCGCCAGCAAAAACTGCTAAATTGAGAAATGATATTACCACTTTCACCCAGGAGGCTTGGGAACGTTTTAAGGACATGCTGAGGAAATGCCCTCACCATGGGCAAGAAGTTTGGTTACAAGTATCATCATTTTACAATGGGTTGCACAATCAAGCTTGTCTGATACTCGACGCTACCGCAGGTGGTATTTTTGGAAACAAGAGGCCACAAGAAGCTTACAACCTAATTGAGGAAATAGCTATGAACAGCTATCAATGGTACAATCCAAGGAGTAACAGGGGAGCTAGGCAAGGTGTTCATTCCGTCGATACTGTCACTTCACTCTCTACTCAAGTAGACGCCCTCACCACTCGACTCAATCAACTTAGCAAGGGCAAAGTAATCACTGAGGCTACTGAAGAAGTAAAAAGCATCACTACCAATGCTGAGCAAGTTAACTTTATCAAAACAAACCAGCCACAGAACAACCCCTACAGAAACACTTATAATCTTGGATGGAGGAACCATCCAAATTTCAACCGGAAGGATAACAACAACCAGGGACAATCTGGCTTCGGACAACAACAACATTTTCAACAAAGACAATCTCAAAACTATCAGCCTCGTCAACAATTTCAGGGAACTAACAAGCCGAGTAAAGGGTTAAGTTTGGAGGACGTGGTAACAAAGTTGATTTCCACAACTGAAAGTCAAGCCCTTCTAGCAAATTCCCGTCACAAACAGTATGAGGAGAAGTTTAGTCTATACGAAGCTGAGTTTAGGACACATAAAGCAACTCTTCAGTCCATTGAGATAAAACTAGGACAAATTGCAAAACTTCTATCCGATAGACAACCAAGATGCCTTCCTAGCAACACTGAACCAAATCCAAAAGCAAATGTTAGTGCTATCACTCTCAGAAATAACAAGGTTTATCCAAAACCCCCTACCAGAGGAAGAGGAAGTTCAAACACCAAGGAGGGAAATATTCACTGGAATACCACTTCGTTCGCCTATCGCAGAATCAATCGCTCTAGAATCACCACCAAAAGTGATTTCACAACCTGCTCCGGTGGACACTCCTCAAAACATTCCGACTAATAGAACTTACAAATCTCACATACCATACCCACGAAGACTAGTAAAGCAAAGGACTGATGAATAATATGAGAAGTTCATTGAACTTTTAAGCCAAATTCATGTCAACCTTCCTTTCCTGGATATCATACAACAAATGCCTAAGTATGGACATTTTTTGAAAGATTTCCTTACTAACAAAAGAAACAAGGAAGAGGCAGTTAAAAAGACTAATCAATGTGTCGCTCTAGTTGAAAGATGCCTTCCAAGGAAACTTTCAGATCCCAAAAAGTTTTCTTAACCGTGTTCTAACGGACCACTACCGATAATTTTCACACTCGCTGATCTGGGAGCAAGTGTGAACGTAATGCCATATAACATGTTACAATGACTCAAAATTGGAAATCCGCGACCTGTTAATGCAATTATTGAACTTGCGGATGGTTCGGCTAAGTCACCTATAGGAGTCATCGAGAACTTACTAGTAAAAGTAGGCAAGTTTGTCTTTCCTACCGACTTCATGGTTTTAGAAATGGGGCCCGACTACTCTGTGCCTTTGATTTGGGTCGCCAATTTTTAGATACCGTCAGAGCTACCATTGATATGAACGAAGGAATCCAGACACTTCGTGTCGGAAAACAATCAGCAACTTACAACATCAGAGGGAACGAATGCTTATCAAATGATCCCTTTGAAATTGCTCAGTTCATCGATACCAATCTGGAGTACCAACTAAAGAAAGCTAAAGAATTCAACAAAGGAAAGAAACTTGATCTTGGCAAAGATCTTGACAACACAAACTGGATTGATAACTACTGGGACAAGCTACCAAAGTTGGAGGACTTGAATGAAGGAATGGGAGACACGGGGGAGGTCAATAGCACCCACCCAAAGAAAGACTGAGGAGGAACGTACGGGTCTGGCCAAATTTTAGTTCTAATACTTCTGCCCCCAGGTATGCCTTCTCGATAATAGGATCTTAGTAGCTTAACTACTACCTGTTATTTCCGTTTCTATTTTTATGTTTTTCTTTATGTGTCTAGTAGCATAACATCATAAGGTAGTTCCTCTACTTTTTTGAGGAGTTACACTCCATCTCTAAAATCTGGAACGCCGAAATACGCATCAAATTTCTTAGAAATTCGATGAAGTCTTTAAAACATAGTGTTGACAACAGCAACAAGTTTTGGCCATAGGTTATACACCGAATTGACCGGGAGAGTACCAGTTTCTTTTCACTTAAAACTTCATGCATTTAAATTCCTACATAGCATTCCGTTACATGCATGTGTACGTTGAGGGTAATGCACAGTTTTAAGTGTGGGGTGGAGAATTAGAGATTCAGGACAAGCTTGTAACCTCAAATCTGTAAAACTAAAGTTATGATTTTCTACCCATTTTACTAAAACCTTAAAACCCGAAATTTTTTTAAAAATTTTAAACCCTAAATCCAAATTCTCTTTGAGTTTGCACTTAATTAAATAAAATGAATACATGGCAAGTAGAAACAAATGGATATTATGCATAACAAATCACTAAACACTATCCCATCCGTTTTCATGTGAGAATAATCTGAGCCTTTTCACGAGCATTATTATCATTATTTTTCGCATGCTCTTTCATTTGGTATATTGAGTGCTTTTTGATCGAATTTTATGCATAATTAGAACTTGTGTGACTTATACATATCAAGACCATGAACTAGTAAAAGTATGAAAATGATTGAGCCACCTAGGACTTTATTACCCTTTATAATTATCCTTAAACCCAAAATCCCAAAAACAATATCCTCCTAGATAGCCCTTTGAGCCTTAGCCTTTTCGTTTCTACTACCCACATTTATCACCATACCAGCTTTTCGTAAACATCGGTTATTGGCTAACTGTCTTCGAGATGAGAAAATACTAGACTATCTTATATCATTACTTCAAGTTTACAACTATTGAGGCAATTTAGAAAGAATATGTTTCACTCAAAGGAATTGAAATATACAAAAAGAAGTGGATATATTAGGAAAAAACAGCCGAACGATCTATAAGGAAGATATGAAGAAATTATTTTAAGGAATTGAGGAAAAATATTTATTGGCAAAGTAGTCTTGATGATATGTTGTCTAAAAAAACAGAAAAATGAGAAAAGAAAAAGAAAAGAGAGAAGTTGGTCTTTTACCGGTTAGACCTAAAAGAAGTGGACATACATTCTTTTGATTTCAATTTGCTTTCTTGTATTCATTTCGCAAAGCAACAAGTGATGTAAGAAAATGGTGGCATAAGAAAGAACAATTACCACCATTCTACGGCTTGTCAAAAAGCGCCACAAAAAGAAGAGCCAAAAGATATGGCAAATGTGTGAAGTGTGGCAACTGGAGCCACGATGCAAAATGCAACAAGAATCAAACTTATTGCCAACATGAGTATACGCATCTGGTCAAAATGGGTGCTATTAGGTTAAAAGCCAAGGGGTCCATACGAAAAGGCAGTAATGTGTATTACGCAGTGAGGGAAGAGTTAAACATGATAAGAAGTATCGATCTTGGCAATATGGACATAAACAAGCCATCAGATTAGTTATACCCTCGTTATCTGAGTATTTTAGAGGGTCCCACTAGTATTTTCCATCTTAAGCCATGAAGTCGTAGCCATGTGTTCCACGTTAGCTGCAGCCCTTAAAACCCTTTTAAACCCTAAAAAACCCAAAAAGATTTTCATTTTCTCCCGTTGTTTTCTTTTAGCCACATTACAACCCTTTTAAATCCTCTTGATTCATGCATATTACTTAGTTAGTTGGTGGAGACTTGATTTGCATACAAGCTTATTGCATAATTCTATTCGAACTTGAGTGTTCTACTTAACTTACATCATCCATACATATATAACCCTAGAGTTGAGTGAACATTGTGAGAAGTGAAGGATTATGCATAATTGAAGTTCTAGTAGGCTTGGCATGGATCCCATCATCCTAAAAATAGAAAAGCATAAAAATAGAATAAGCGACTAATAAGTTATCCCGGAGTCTCCAACTACTTGGAACTCCTTTTTCTTTTGTAAATTTTTTAGTTATGGGTCTGATCATGCATGAGTTTGCTTGAGGAATAGCAAAGTCTAAGTGTGGGGTATTATGATATGGTCTAAATTATACAAGTTTTGCATGCATAATAATCCCCATATTATGGTCCTAATTGATTAATAACCTTGCAATTGATACTTAAAACGTTTATATTTTGTAATTACAGGTTATTCGGTGTCTCAAATATAAAAAAAAGCTAAATCCTATAAAAAAACACCAAGAAATCAAGCTTCTAGAAGGATCATTCCTGAGCTTTAACCCCCAAGAAGTGAACCAAGGTCAACAATAGTCAACAAGCAGATAAAAGACAAAACTGGGCATCATGGAAGGGATGCACACGCGTGCATTGCCCTACCTTGCTCCCTAAGGCCCAGTACACTGTCCTGTGTACCCTGTTTGATTCCTGGGGTGTTTGCATGCCCGTGCAATCCAATGTACGGTCGTGCATTGCTCACTTTTAGGCCTATAAATAGGAGGCTTGAGTTCTTCATTCCATACACCCTTACATACATTACTAGAGCTCAAGAAAGTCCGTTTATGTAGTTTAGAGTAGAGAGTAGAGAGGCTCCTCCTCATTGTCCGGAATAGGGGAGCCTACGAAACTCAGCGTTACGCTAGTTAGTATTGCCATTCTCATTGTCCGGAATAGGGGGCTCCTCCTCATTGTCCGGAATAGGGGGACTCTTTGTATTGCTAGGGTTAAGATGAAGTTTGGTGTATATTAATGTTTAACGTATTAATCTAGTGGTATGTTTATGTATTTAATTATTCGCTCTTAAAACCACCTTCTAGGTGAGATTTTTATTATTATCTAAACTTGTCTTTACACTTGTGAGTGTTCTTGATTTTTAAGAGTAAGACCATAAAACCTTTTTAATCAAACTTCTCTTGATACTTGTACATCTTTATACAAGTGGATCTTGATAAGTCAAGGCTTGGTAAATATTAATAAGGACGTACGTCTTTATACGAACTTGTTATGAGATCAAGAATTGGTGAACTCATGTTGGGAACGATACGTCTTTATACATGGTCCCATTGTTACACGGCCGTGAACAAAGTATATTCAATCTTTTAATAATAATAACTAAGCATTTAAGTTTGATATTTTAAACCAACTCGGAGATAACACCAATGAGTTGAGGGTAACGATGTCCCTAGCTGGGAGTCCTACCATTTTATTATTAAATAATATAATCCGTGAACCAAATGTCGTGAGGACGAGGCTCTAGCGGTGACCAGGGTTACATGTTTGTAGTAGTCATACCACTGGATTATTCAACTTAACATTATCATATACCAAGCGGATTCGAAGCCCAAAGCAATACTCTTCGTGACCTAATCATTTCTGAGATATTTACTTTCTTGCTATTTACTATTCTGTTATTTACATTCATGTTACACACATCACACACGTTTTTACTTTTCTGTTATTTACTTTACCGTCATTTACTTTTCTGCGTCACAAGCACACAAAACCCACTCACTAATTAAACCGGTTAAATGATAACAAAAGTTGAGTATTGGAACTCGACCGTGTCCATTGGTTCGATACTTGGTTTTCTTTCCTAAACTATATTACGCTACGATAGGTACACTTGCCTATTGTGTGTGTTTTAAGTTTGAGTATTTATCATTTTAATTATAAATTTAAAACCTGATCTCGTGAAATCAATATCCTTGAATATATTATTATATAATATATTTTCTATATACTTAACACGACATATCATACGTGCTCCATCGTCTCCATTATCTTTGTCTTCCTCGTCGGTAACCCTAGTCGGTCACCACCCTCACGCGCCACCATCGTCCTCTTCGTCTATCAACAACCCTAATCGGCCATGCACCAACATGGCATCACCGCTATCGGTTCCACCTTACCACCGTGTACTTTCCTTCCCACGCCATGACCACCATCGTTGAGCCACCGTGTCCCGTCCTCCGCCATGTACCACCACTACGACTCCACCAGTCCGCTAACACAGCCGTTTCAATCACCGTGTCCCGTCCTTCGTCGTGTCCCGGTTAACATAGCCTGTCGCCGGCTCCTCGTCCCGACACCGCATCCCCACCATGGATGATGTTTGCTTGTTTCCGCTGCCGCCGAGCACCACCTATGCCCATTACCAGTCTCCCCTCATCCTCAACAACCATCTCTCCTGCCGCCTTTCCTCTTAACCGACCCGTAACCTTCCAATGAAACCCTAAGTTATACTAAACCAAGCATAACAACCGGATAAACGTAACGAAATCATAAAGAGGATTACCTTAACGAGATACACAGCCGCCCGATCAGTACCGCCTCATTGTTGCTTCCTCCTTCTCGCTGTTACCCCCCTCTCTCTTTCTCATTTTTTCCTCTCAGCCTCAAATCCCCTAGGTCGATTAGTGACCTAGGGTTCCCACATAAGGTGGGTTTTAAACCCCTCCAGTTTACATTTGGGTCCCTCCAATTCCGTTCTGCTCGTTTCGATCTCGAGTTATGATTGAAACTGCTAACTTTGTTAAATAATGTCATTAAAGTGCCCCATGCACGACCAACCTTGCCCTTCATTTAATTAATAGATTTTTGGGTTAGTCACTAACCCGAACCCTTAACTTTTTGAATTTTAGGGATGTTACACTAAGTTGAATTCACATAGAAGCTTTAGTGAGGATCGATATCCACTCTTCAATGCAGCTTCAAATTCATATGACGTACTTACTAAGTTGAGTTCAGGTACCGAGTCCCGCACATTAATCTGGAACCAACACAGATAATGTAAGGCCTTAAACCCAGGAGACCTCACTTGTTAGATTTACTCATAAACATAGTCATCAAACACTAAAATTTAATTAAAACATTTAAACATAGCAGAAGCGTATAATCATTCAATTACATAACAGCGGAAGTCTTAGTCATTTAAAAAGAAAACGTTGTCTTAACACATAGTCAAATAATCAGGATGTCAGTCTTGTGCGATGTAGCCTTCACACCTTTGCCCGTTCTTTCCTTTTGCTACCTTAAGTGCATACTAAAAGTCAGCTAACGCTGGTGAGTTCTAGTTTTAAAGCAAGTAGGTATAAACATCATTTCCTTATCATTTCTTTATAAGTATATATATATACACACATTAGCATATCATTTGCCTTCATTTAACATTCGTTGGTGGGTACATATGTATATATGCACCTCTACATTCTTTGAACATTCATTGGTCTTACACATAAGGGTGATTAGCCCGTCATTGATTTCGTATGTGATGAATATAGACGTTCCGTCCTACCGTCGTAGTCCGTTATTCTTTACCGTCCGACCAACCTTCGGCCATCCATCATTCTTTACCGTCCAACCAAACTTCGGGTGTTCGTCATTCTTTACCATCTGACCAACCTTCGGCCGTCCATCATAGCGGTCCTACCGTCGTAGTCCGGAATTCGCCCATTTGCCCTAGGGCAACCGTTTCCCATACGAACTATATATGCAGCCGTGCTTCGATTAAGGGCCTCCATCTACCGTAGTAGTCCGTATTTAGTCTACCTTTCTAGAATTTAACATTCCGTCTGCATATTAGTCGTATGGGCATCCGTCTACCGAGGTAGCCGTCATCATCGTACCGTTCTACCGAAGTAGTCCATATTCCCGCCCATAACGTTTTTGTACATTCATATCATGCAATATATATGATATAAAGCAAGATTTCACTTTTTTACGTTATTTCATTCTTTCATTTCATTCTCTGTAAACATACGTTTGATTCTTTGTTCATCATTTACTTTCATATAACACGTATGGTCATATTAGCATTCATAACATTCATTCATTTGCATGTATATACTTCATCCCCAAAACATTTACATGTAACACATAGGGGCACATAGAACTCACCAGATGAGCGGATTCCTGAAGTATATTAGCTGGTTAGTGAGCGTCACTATGGTCACACACAATCTGTATAATCAAGTTATACAAGATAAGGTAATGGATCTAAATGACACTAGATGTTCCTACATTTAGGTTTTGGAGAACTTAGATAGGTTCGCCATTTTTGGATTAAGCGAACATGGTAAGTTCGCCTTTAATATTCTAGGCGAACATAGGTTCGCTACATAGGCATCGAGCGAAGATGTAGTAAGTTCGCTATATTGAGCTTAATCGAGCATGGTAGATTCGCTTCTTGATTTTTAGGTGAACATGTGATAGGTTCGCCCTTTAGTTTAAGGCGAGCATGCTATAGCGAACATGTTAAGTTCGCAAGAATGGTTCCAGGAGAACATGTTAAGTTCTCCTGCGCGACCTTCTTCCCCACCAGAAACCCAAGATCTGGTCCCTAGTATCTAGTCGTTCAAGCTTTAAACTTTTTACGTTCAAAACGTTCATTTTCAACCCATGAGTCTAGATCTATGATTTGGTTTAAGTTCTATACGTAAAAACTTAACCTTTTTCACGTTCTTAACCCGAAAAGTGTAAAAACTCATATTCAGGCTAAATGATTACCTGTTGTCGGCTGATTCTGGTTGCTATGCGTTGCTGTGATACCGAGTGATAATTCTCACTCGCCTGTCTTCAGTTTCTCTCTCTAATATGATCACACTCTTTCTCTCTAGAAACAGCGCAACAAGTGAGAATGAGGGTGGAGAGTGAAGGCTTCTGGGCTTAGAGGGTTTTACCCTCCTTCTTCCGGCCAATAGGCCAACCCATTTCCTTTCCCTCCTAGTCTTTTTACTACACCTTGTGTTGTAAGCCCGATCTTATTTCATTCAATCGTTTTATTAATTTGGGATGTTACAAGTCTACCATCCTTAGAAAGGTTTCGTCCTCGAAACCTGCTATAGGTTTAACAATTGTGGGTGTATTTCCTTCATCTCGTCTTCCTTTTTCCATGTTGCTTCTGATCCTTTTCCTGTTTCCATTGTACTTTGACTAAAGGGATTGATTTTTTGTGTAACCGTTTCTCATATCAATCTAGAATAACTATTGGTTCTTCAATGTAGTTCAAACTGTTATCCACTTCGATCTCGTCACATGGTATATGAGCCGTGTCGTCATCTTGACACGTGGAATGTCGGGTGTATTCTGCTATGCTCACCTGGTAGATCTAATCGACAAGCTACTTCAACGACTCTTGCTAATATTTTGAAAGGTCTGACAAACCTCGGACTTAATTTGCCTCTTTTTCGGAACAGGATGATCCCCTTCCACGGTGACACTTTCAATAGCACCATGTCCCCTACTTGAAATTCTAAGTCCCTTCGTCTTTTTTTCCACGTATGATTTTTGTCTGTCTTTAGCGGATTTCATGCGAGCTTGGATCTGTTTAAATTTCTCGGAAGTAGGTCTGACCACTTCGAGACTCCCAATGTCTTTCTGTCCAATCCCCTCCCTAACAAACCGGAGTTTTACATCTCCTTCTGTACATCATTTCAAATGGTGGCATGCCGATGGTTGAGTGATAGCTGTTGTTATATGAAAATTCTGCTAACGGCAAATGGCTATCCCAACCCCCACTGAAATCAATGATACATGCATGGAGCATGTACTTTAAGGTCTAAATAGTCATTTCGGATTGACCATCAGTTTGAAGGTGGTAAGGGGTGCTAATGTTTAATCTAGTACCCATCACTTCATTGAATCTCTTCCAAAACCTTGATGTGAATCGAGTATCCCTGTCGGACATAATTTTTAGTGGCATACCGTGTCTACTTACTATTTCATTGATGAAAAATTCTTCCAACTTCTCGGATGAGAAAGCCTAACTTATCGGTAAGAATTGAGCTCTTTTCGTCAAGTGGTCAACGATCACCCAAATGGTATCATTGCCCTTAACTGTTCGCTGTAGCTTGGTAATGAAGTTCATTTTGATCTCCTCCCACTTCTATTCGGGTATTGGCAAAGGTTGCATTTTGCCACATAGTTTCTGGTGCTCGGCCTTAACTAGTGAACAAATCAGGCACTTGCTCACATACTCAGTCACACCATTTTGTTCGTCCCGGGGTGGATAGAGTAGCGAGACGTATGGGCCTTAGCGAGGATTTTGGTTCTAAGCTCACCAATCTTGGGTATTCACATCCGGTCAAACCGAGTTCATACTCCGTACGCATTAGTTCCCAGATTTGCTTGTTGACCTACTATTCTTTCCTGTTTCACATTCCTTTCTAACAGAGCCTTCCCTTGTACCTTTTCTATCTCAGTCATCAGATCTGGTGTTATAATCAGCTGGCATGCTTTAATCCAGATAGGTGTCGACTCTTCCTTTCGACTCAAGGCGTCAGCCACTACGTTTGCCTTGTATGGGTGATATAATATCTCACAGTCGTAATCCATTAGTAGTTCCAACCACCTTCTTTGTCTCATGTTTAACTACTTTTTCTCGAAGAAGTACTACAAGCTTTTATGATCGGAGTCAATGGTGCACTTAACTCCGTACAAGTAGTGCCTCCAAATCTTTAATGCGAACACTACCGCCGCCAACTCTAGATCGTGAGTCAGGCAGTTAACTTAGTGCACTTTCAACTTTCATGAGGTGTAAGCGGTTACCTTTCCTCGTTGCATCAGTACACAACCCAATCCCTGACCCGAAGCGTCAGAGTAAACTACCACGTCTTCGTTTCCCTCTGGCAAGGCCAGGAGTGGAGCTTGGGTTATTCGTGCCTTTAATTCTTCAAATGCGTTGTTTTGGGTTAGACCCTATTCAAACTTTACGTCTTTACACGTTAACTTTGCTAGTGGCGAGGCTATTCTCGAGAAATCCTTAATAAATCTTCAATAGTAACCTGCCAATCCTAGAAAACTTCGTATCTCTTTCGTTGTCATCAGGACGTTCCATTCTTTCACTGTTACGATCTTTGGAGGATCTACTATAATGTCATTCGAGTTTATAACATGACCTAGGAATTGGACCTCCCTAAGCCAGAATGCGCATTTGGAGAACTTTGCGTATAACTTTTCCTGCTTCAGAACCTCCAATACTTCACTTAGGTGACAGTGGTGATCACCTTCTTTCTTTGAATAGATGAGAATGTCATCATTGAAGACTATCACCGATCGATCCAACATTGGTCGGCACACCCTGTTCATTAAATCCATAAACGATGCATGGGCGTTGGTTAGTCCGAAGGACATCACAAGGAACTCGACATGTCCATAGCGTGTGCGAAACATAATTTTTGGTACGTCTTCATCCCTTACTTTCAATTGATGGTAACCCGACCTGAGATTGATCTTTGAGAACCAGCTTGCCCCTTGTAATTGATCAAAAAGGTAATCTATTCTTGGTTGCGGGTACTTATTCTTAACCGTTCATTTGTTCAGTTCACGATAGTCTATGTACATGCGCATGCTACCGTCTTTCTTCTTACAAACAATACCAGAGCACCACATGGCGAGATGCTCGGTCTGATAAATCCTTTCTTTGTGAGTTCCTCTAGTTGAGACATTAATTCTTTCATTTCTAACGGAGCCAATCGGTAAGGTGCTTTGGCAATGGGCTGAGCTCCTTGTAGTAAGTCAATTTGGAATTCTATCTGCCGATCGGGAGGCACTCCAGGTAGGTCCTCAGGGAACACTTTCGAAAAGTTGCACACCACAGGTACATCTTTGAGTTCCTTGGCTTTCATTCTATTATCGATAACATACACCAGATAAGCTTCACAACCGCGCCTCATGTAACTTTCGGCTTTGGTCATCAAGATGACGTTCGGCATCGTGCAATTCCGGTCACCATAAACCGTAATCGGGCTACCGTCCGTAGCTTTGAGATGAATCATCTTTCGTTTATATACAATTTATGCTTTGTTGGCAGCTAGCCAATCCATGCCCAATACTATATCAAATCCTCCTATGGTTAAAAGGAATAATCTAGAAGGAAACATATGCCCTCTATTTCTATCATGCAATCATCAGTCATTTGGAATACCGCTGAGTTCCTACCAACGACAGTTTCTACACTAAAAGCTTTTACTATGTTGTTAGTTGTGTAGTCTAGTTTGCGGCTAAAGGTATTATATATAAAGCTTTTACTAGCACCGGAATCAAATAAAATTACAGCATGTTCATCATTAACTAGGAACTTTACCTGACATGACATCAGAGCACCGGGTTCCCTCAAGCTTCTTCTTCTGTCAGAGCATAGGCTCGGGTCCTAGCCTTGGGCTATTCCTGCTCTTTCCTTTTTCCAGAACAGGATTGCCCCGTCTTCATGCAATCCTTTGTCAGGTGTCCAAACAGTCCACAACCCTGGCACTTGGTGTCCCTTAAGCATTCTCAGGAATAGTGCCTTGCTTTCCCATATTTGTAGCACATGGTGAAGCCAGCTCGGCACTCACCGCGTTGTGGTCTTCCACACTTCTTGCAAGTTTCATACTCCTCTGTTCTTGGTTTCTTAGCCTCAGCCGCATAGCTTCCTTTTCCCAGTTCCCCTAGATGGGTTCTACCATTTCCTCTATAGTACTTCTGGAGCCGAGTCCTCATTGGAATAATCGTCAAAGATGATTCCACGCAAATTCACTACCAACTCGAAGGTCGAGGGTAGGTTAGCTTTCACGTTGATGCGGACCCTTTGAGGCAAGCCCTTAACAAAATACTTAATCAGCCTCCACCAAATGAGGTGCCAGTTGACCTGATTCATTGTATCTAGAAGTGTACTGGCGATGAGTCATGTTGCCAACCTTGAATTTTAAGAACTCGTTCTCCACTCTGTTAATTCCGTTACGTGGGCAGAACATCTTGATCATCATTACTTTCAAGTCATCCCCTATCATTCTTCTGATAACATTTGGCGACTTGGACCTGTGAACAGTTCTCCACCAACTCAGTGTCTCGTTAGTGAAAGAATGAGCAACAAATTTGACAGCCTGGTCAGCTCCGCATTCACTAATGCTAATTACTCCATTCATTCTCTCGATCCATTCTAAAGTGTCAACCGAATCCTTATTCCCATCAAAATTGGGCGAGTCATAGTCCTTGAAGCCTTTGTAGTTGCATCCCCGAGTATTCCATCCCACATTCACTTCATCCCCGTTATAGTCATAAACTTTTTCATCAGGGTTTTCTTCTACCTCCTCTTTGCTCTTCTTTAGTGCTTCAGTCAACAAATCGGGTAGTATATCTTGTAGAGTGAGTACAACCTCTCGGGCAATGACATCCCTAACTTTGGGTTCCAGTTGGAGTGTTCGTTCATTGCCATCTCCCTATGGAGTCACGTTGGTCTCGTGCACACTATCCTCGCTACTCACGTTCACACTTTCTTCATCGTTGCGTGTTCGGTTCAATGGTGGCCTACCGCGTCGTCCAGTACGATTTCCACGACGCCCTGTTGTTCCTCTACTGTCCATAGTTCCTAAATTCCAGATAAGTAAAAGGGGGATACAAATGTTATTCATTCAGATCATAGTTTAGCACAGTACGAGCAAGGTAAATTATTAATTATAGTGACCGGTTTGTGATTAATAATTTGCTTTGCTTTTCTGGTTCAAAACTCTTCGCATCAGTAGTAAAATTGACATCTAAATCATGCCTTCTAAGTTATGGTATCTACCCTAAGATACAGGCATTATTCTTGCTACTTACTTACTATGCATTGGCTTTGGCTACCCGTACTGACATCCTTGTGTTGGTCCCATTATCAGCTTGAGTTAAGAAATTTATGGATGTCTGAATCTCTCAAACTACTGCTCTGATACCAACTTGTAAGGCTTTCAACCCAAGAGACCTCACTTGTTGGATTTACTCATAAACATAGTCATCAAACACTGAACTTTAATGCTTCAGTCAACAAATCGGGTAGTACATCTTGCAGAGTGAGTACAACCTCTCGGGCAATGACATCCCTAACTTTGGGTTCCAGTTGGAGTGTTCGTTCATTGCCATCTCCCTATGGAGTCACGTTGGTCTCGTGCACACTATCCTCGCTACTCACGTTCACACTTTCTTCATCGTTGCGTGTTCGGTTCAATGGTGGCCTACCGCGTCATCCAGTACGATTTCCGCGACGCCCTGTTGTTCCTCTACTGTCCATAGTTCCTAAATTCCAGATAAGTAAAAGGGGGGTACAAATGTCATTCATTCAGATCATAGTTTAGCACAGTACGAGCAAGGTAAATTATTAATTATAGTGACCGGTTTGTGATTACTAATTTGCTTTGCTTTTCGGGTTCAAAACTCTTCGCATCAGTAGTAAAATTGACATCTAAATCATGCCTTCTAAGTTATGGTATCTACCCTAAGATACAGGCATTATTCTTGCTACTTACTTACTATGCATTGGCTTTGGCTACCCGTACTGATATCCTTGTGTTGGTCCCATTATCAGCTTGAGTTAAGAAATTTAGGGATGTCTGAATCTCTCAAACTACTGCTCTGATACCAACTTGTAAGGCTTTCAACCCGAGAGACCTCACTTGTTGGATTTACTCATAAACATAGTCATCAAACACTGAACTTTAATTAAAACATTCAAACATAATGGAAGCATACAATCATTCAATTACATAACAGCGGGAGTCTTAATCACTGCAAATTATCACCGCCGCCGCCGTCGTCTGTCGCCATGACCGTCTTTTAAGTAGCCCTTAATTGTTGCCCATTACACTTGAAATTCCAGCTCCGGTCAGAAACCCCCAATTCAGACCTCGCCGGAAAATCGCGAGCTCTCCTTTCTTGTTACCGCCAACCGGATTCGCACCACCTGCCGCCACCATCTTCGTCTGAGACCCGCACTAGCTGGCGGTCACCCCTTGGCGGGTTTTCATCGTTGGACACACTCACCTACTCCACACATATGAGATTATGGTTCCTCTCTTTTGTTTGACTCTATTTCCCAAAGATTTGACCAAGATCCATGGGTGTGGGTTTGGGTATGGACCTACCCATGGATTAACCATCTCCTAATCCAAGGACTGCTAAAAAAAAGATAATCCCTCTTTAATTGTGTGTGTCATTTAATTCTTTTAATCTCGTGATCTCTTATCAAAAACGCGCTCTGTCCCGGAACGTAATTCATTATCTATTTCTTCAAAATAGATAATTGAATAAAAAAAGGAAAATAAAATTATTTATTTTTCTCTTCCACTTAATTATTTCTTTACGCCCTCCACATAAATAATTAATATTCTCAATTAATTATATCAAGGCGAAGTTTGAGATGTTACAAATCTCCGCTCCTAAAAATAATTTCGTCCTCGAAATTTGGCGCTCCTCTGATGTGGAGGTCATTCATCTTTCTTCATATCACTAGATGGCTTTACAGGTTGGCGTCTTCTTTGCCAATAGTGTTCACTTTCTTAACCCCTCACGCTTATCAACATTCTCTAAATATGATTTCTTTAAAATCACGTCTATTGGTTCTTTTAGAACCAACACATTCGATGGCACCTTGCATATTCCTTTCCTTTCGGTGGCTTCATCGGGTCCACATTTGGCTTTTGTCGGTTCAATAAATCTTCACATTCCATTGCTCGAATTAGCCATTGCAGAGCGTTCTGCGTAACCCTCGTTTGATTAAGGTAGAAATCATGCCTTGCCCTAGCATGCATGTGCTAAATATTCGAGGACTTGAGGCTTCAAATCAACTTAGCACTTTCTTATCATGAACACGTTCTAGAACCATATAGACAATTTTCATCTGAATTTTCGACCAAAACTATACTTTCGTCCGCTTCAATCGGTTATGATCGATGTCGTTAGGTCGGTCAAAAATAATCCTTAAACACTTAACTAGTAAGGGTAAGAAGAGTATCGTATCCACGAGGAATCAGTGGTTAGTGGAATTGCTTAGTTTGATAGTTAGAATGAAGACACAGATCAAATAAAAATGCAACCTCCTCCAAACTTCAGGTTCTAGGCTTCACATAAAATTCAGTTATTCAATTGGACACCACATAGACATAGTGTTGGAAAATTCGTTGAAACAGTAATTGAAGACAGATTCTTTGTCAGAAAACCTATACAACTAGTTTCGTCACAAACCAGTATAATTCAATCACCCAATTTATGAATGCCAAGTTACCCCCTTTAGTCACCCAACCCTGCTACTAGGTTTTGTCATCAACCGAACAAGATCGTAAAGCAAGCAAACTCAAAGCATAATCATAAACTGTTTAAATCAACTAATACATCAATCTCTCAAGTTATTGTCAGAAACTAATAAGATCCAAACATGAATAAACTGAATCAAATACAAAAACCTATACGAACCGTCCGCCTAGAGGAAGCCACAAGTGAATCACCCGCTCATGGTGAGGGAGATCATCTTCAATCTTCAAGTGGATGTGTGAATCCTCTCAAAATCGCCCAAGGAGTGTGGTGTAAAAGATCCCCCCTTTGATTTTGGGGAAGGAACCCTAATTAACCATTGAAAATCGGCTGTTTCCCCGACAACCGTAAGTTACTGTGGTTTTGCCGTAACTTACGGTCAGCTTTTTCCAAATTATAACTTACGGCTTGTAGCTTCTGCTTTACGGCCAAACTTTTTGATTTTTCTTCCCACCGTAAGTTACGGTGGCCTGGCCGTAACTTACAGCCAGCCCTTTTTCACTTCTCGTTTCTTCGTTTCGATTCCCGTAACCTGCATTTCCACGTGCTCTAACATCTATGTTTTAACCCCTCTTACCTACAAACACAAAAGCTCGTAGTAATTGCTATCCATGCATATGTAATAAGAGAAAAACATATAAAATCGCGGGGTTAAAACACTATAAACACACAAAATCCACATCCCATCAGTTTACTTTCTTGTCCATACTTCATCTGATGTTCAAGGCTCGTCCCTGGGTGTTTCTCAACACCAACAAACACAATTAAAATTTTTCACTCCTCCTTATTCTGCCCTTGATTCGTACTTGCTGTTGTAAGGTATACTATCTTCGACGTCATTACTATCACCAATGATGTTCATCAGTCTCCTAAAATCATTACTTGTGTGACTGGTGTTTCGTAGTCATAGCTTGAGTAAGTGGATCAACTCTAATACATGACTATTAAGTAACACAATAATATTTACTAGCATGCACGAGCACCTTGTCGCCACCAACTTCGCCGGAGACCCGCCACTGGCCGATGGTCTCCCCTTGACTGGTTTTCTTCCTTGGATACACTCACCTACTCCACACAAATGAGATTAGGGTTTTTCTCTTTGGTTCGACTCCATTTCCCCTTGTTAGATTTGACCAAGATCCATGGGTGTGGGTGTGGGTTTGGGTATGGACCTACCAATGGATTAACCATCTCCTAATTCAAGACCCGCTAAACAAAAATAATCACTCTTTAATTGTGTGTGTCGTTTAATTTCTTTAATCTCGTGATCTCTTATCGAAAACGCGCTCTGACCCTGAACGGAATTCATTATCTATTTCTTCAAAATAGAAAATCGAAAAAAAAAAGAAAAGTAAAATTATTTATTTTTCTCTTCCGCTTAATTATTTCTTTACGCCCTCCACGTAAATAATTAATATTCACAGGTAATTATTTCAAGGCGAAATTTGGGATGTTACAGTTTTTATCGTCGCAAATCCGGTCGCGAAATGTAGTAGCGTTCTCAAATCGGTCGTAACTGGGCAATTACGATGTGCATTTTTTCAACCGCAAAACGATTGCAACAATTGCGACTGTTTTGCGACCGAAAATACGGTCGCAATTACAAAGTCTTCTAGTAGTGTTTACAATACGGCAATTTAAAAAAAAACTTATCAATGTAGGTTTTATTTAGATGTTTGAAATCTTTTGCTTTTTGTCACCAAAAAATAGCTTCCATACCCATTTAGTGTGTTCTTGTTATGTTTGTTGGGGGTTGTATGCTTTCAGATATTCGAGTATGTATTCATTTACTTTCTTCAGCTTTAATTAAATAAATTAGTTTTAGTATTTTTTTTTTCTAGTTCGTGGGAACAAAAACTGAGTTTTTTTCAATTTCCCGGTGTGATAGAAAAAACATAATGGTTTGTTGGAGGATTAATTAGAAATTGATATGGTTTCTAATTTCTTTTTTCTTTTTTCCTCCAATAATTAATTTTAACATATATTTTAATTTTGTCTTATAACATTTAATATTTATTTTTTTAAATTTAAATACACCCGTTTTGTTTAATTTTTTTTTCGACATTCCAATATAAATGTTATTAGAAACCGAGTTGTTTTTAAAATAAATTATTTTTTATATTTACGAGACAAAAAATTATTCATTGTGAAAATAACTCGGTTTTAAATAAAATTTATATACTTATATGTGTATTTATATGCAATCGTTTTTGTGTAATTCGATCACTTGACGAACTACTTACTTACATACATAACGAATCTCAGCGGGTGTTTCCTTGGATTTTTGGCATGAGGCCTCTGGGTAGCATTCTAATCTCTAATTTGAATCATATAAAGTTATCTCTTTAAATCATTTTCATATTATTTCTTTCCTTAAATTTTTAAATCATCAATTAATTCTGGTATATTTGCTAGCTATTATTTTTGGTAACATTCACATTTAAATAGCTTAAGGCTCTATTTATAAATCGTATAAACCTATTCATTCTACCATATTTTGTCATCATTACCATTACAAAATAACCACACACAACCGGATTCCAGTTCTCCTGTAGGTATATTGATTTTTTCTTTATTAAGTTATACATAAAATGTATATTTATTATGTAAAGAATACACGGTGTGTTCATTATGTGGTTCGAATGATTATTGAAACCTATTATCATTTACACTTTTATTAATTATGAATTATGAATATTAATACAGTTTTTTCAAAATTCAGTTCCTTTTATTGTATGTAACACTAGTGTTAGAACCCGTGTATTACACGGGGGGCTAATAAACGATACAATGTGAAATAGAAAAATATGCTGAATATACTTCATAAATCTGTAAATATTTCTTGGAAGCGGGTTTCGCGTTTATAATGAGAATTGTTCTTATTCTTACGCAAGCTAATAAAATTGACATATCAATCAACAAAACAACCGACTGTAACATACATAGATCAACTGACACCAATATAAACAATTAATAATAAGCAACTTAAAAACCAGAGGACCCGACACAACCGACAATTGACTTTAACATACACAAAATAAATGACACCAAGGTAACCAATTTGAAAATCAATATACCACACAGTAAGCAGTTTGACACCAATCAAAAAACCTTCTCTGTTTTCAAGTTTCATGTATAGTATATACCATTCCAAAAACATAAAAACATACGGTTTGAGGTTAATGTCCTAGGAAACCTAATCCAAAATGGGAAAATAAGCATTCAAATTGCAACTAATGCAAGTTTACACGTGTTTAATAAAAACATATATAGGTTGATGTTATACCCTACAAAGTAATTTTAGTAATTTGTTGACAAATATTTTAATAGTTATTTCGCTAATATGGTTAAAAAAAATATGTTATTAAAATATTTTTTAATTTTTTTAAATAAACTATATGGGACTGGCGTATGAAAAAAATCACATTCAACATGTTCCTTTTTTGGCTGAATTTTTCACTTGATCTGTTTGAAATAACACAAAATCCAAATAGACCTATATATCACCGACCTGTGTTATGATTTGCAAAAGTATGCTTTACTACAAACACCAAATGTGACTTGATTTTACTATTTGCCCCATAACAGATTAAACAAACCATTACTCGCTTTAAAAGAACATCACATTTATCTCTACTTTCATATTTCAATTCCCTTGTGTGCCTCCCGAGTACTTATTTTGTTCCCTGGTTATAAAGAAGCCAAAGTCGATATTTTGGACCTACACAAAACCACATATTATCTTAAAAAATCAAAGTGAGATTGGATAAGCAAAGTATCTTAGACTGTCATCATTGTAAAACACTATGTAATGAGGCTATAAGAAATTAAATGATCATCAATAAGATGATTAAATTTTTATCAGCTCTTGTCAGCAATTATCATTTTTTAGTTCTAAGATTGTCAAGAAATAAAGTGATGTAAACCACATGCCATGCCCCTGATAAGCAATCAAGTTTAATACTTTGTAAATAGATGTTATTTCCAAATTATACTCATGAGTAAAATGACTTATTTCACACAAGTCATGATTATACTCATGATATACACACTCGTTTAATACTTGGTTTGATTATACTCATGATTAAAGTTATAAAATGGAAATGATGTCTGAAATCAAAAAATACACCTGGTTTGAAAAAATGGAAAGGATCTCCTTAGTTACCATATACTTTCCATAAAATTACATATTGATTTAAAAAATGGAAAGGATTTTTCTTAAAACGAAATAAGTTTATTAATAGAAGAGTCAAAATATTTAAAACAGTATATTTGACTTAAAAAAACATAAATTTAAAAAGGAAAAATTTAAGTATATTATCTGATATGGCAGCTCTATATGCTTTCTTAGAATCTTCTTCACTATCAATGTCTTCTTGTTCCACCATGCTATTGTACAACTCTATCTACAATCATAAATCATCAAAGAAAATGTATAATTGTTACAGAAGTTTAGATTTTTAGGATTTTGGAAAGTGTGTTAATTATGAATAAAATAAAGTTTATAATTGTATATACCTCCTTATTGACAAATCACAATCACATGACACGTGGCTAACAAACGAAAATGAAACTGTTCCAACTTCCTCCTCTTTTATGCAACCGAATCTTCACATGGCAAAGCTGTAATTCCAACTGTATCAACCACCACATCGGGCAATGTTAACATGAGATACCTGCATAAAGAAAATTTTAATTATCACATGTTGATAATTGCAATGTTAACATGTTATTTGATATTTGCGGTTAATTTAAAAACAATAGCAGAAGCTATGTGCACTTACTTTCGAGCTGGGTTATGGTTGTAGAAAAAATCTTCACTATCATTTGTCCAACTAATACCTAAAAATCTAACATGTGACAAAGCATATACATCATGCAGAAATAATAATGGTTATTTGTAAATACCATCCACCTCTTTGATATGCAGGTTCCACTTAAATGTCAATTCTACAGAGCTTCTAAACTAATTGCTCATCCATGAAAATGTATGAAACTAAATTTTAGAATAGAAATAAGTAAGGAGATTAACTGAAGAAGGTAAATGTATCAGTGATAATCAAAGTTTTTTTTTAATATAATTCATTTTGCCAGACCCGTTTCACATTTAAAAATTTGTTGATAAGTATATAAGATGAGATGCTAACAATTTGCATGTGGGTGGGTTTTGGGTTATTACATGATATTGTTGCAGAATGGCTAAAAGCATTCAAGGACTACATAGAAGATAGAAGAGAGAATGTTGCTGTAGAGATCATTTATTTTTCTCTTTTCTATTTGTTTAAGTCAGTTGATTATTTTAAATCTAAATGAGAAAAAACAACTGAATGCAAACTGACCAAAATCACCAACTTGCTACTTTATTGAATTCATCACATATTTAAGTGAAAAAAAAACACTGAAATAAAAGTCAGAATTATGTTTGACCAAAAAGCTAAAGATATCTTCAATTTGAGAATTGATTAAACTTTATATTCCTTAATTAAACATATAAACAAACTCTCTTTGAAACTTAGCAAGGTTAAAGAAACTTTACAAAGGTTTTCAATTCGTTATATATATTGTAAATACTGATTTCGAGAATTTGGTCAAGATGCAGTTGATATAATATTGAAAGAACAAAAACCTGACAGTTGATCCATTGTGAAATGTGATATATTTCTAAAAGCAATCTCTTTCTTCTTTAAGTTAGAAATCCACCCAACACTTGAACCAATCCTCTACAAACTTAAAATTTGAACGTGTAATCTAACAAAACAAAACAAAAGCTAAAAGGCGGGTGGTCTAACGGGCCAAACATGTACAGTTTAGGTTTGGTATACATCGTTGATCGCAAAATCCAAATTTTTAAGTTTACAGATCAGAGAGCACAAATACAAAGGTTAAATTTAACATGTACCATACCCAGATGGGCAGATTGTGTGGACATATAAAGTGGTGATTCCTTATGCACGCACCTGAAAACATGGAAAAACTAATTAACTGCCTAAACCTTTAAGTTTCAAAGGTTTCACTTTAAAATCTAAAACCATACCTTTAAACCAACACCGAGATTTAACTTATAGTATCAATCAACTTAACATCAAACAGATCACTCAATTTCAATTCGGCTTGAGGTACAAAGGTAGCCACAACTCCAAGCCATCTGCAGACACAGGAGCTGAAAATAAAAGGTTATAGTTAAAAAAACTCAAAATAAAGCAAATCTTGAATGATTACAGAAATATAAATAAACGAAATGAAATCAAGTGATTTCTAATTTCTTACCATCTGCACCATCTTACCATACAAGCAATTTATGGTTGTGCCATGTCTCCTGCCCATTGAGCATCTGGAATTTTACTAGACAATTGATCACCCACACCAAGTGCACCAGCTACGTATTTTGAATAATTTGCATCATCAACCACATCATCTTCTTGTTCTTACTTTCCTTCATCCGGTTCCCTGTAGAAAATAGATCAACCTGCAAATACAAACCCACTTCAGATAGCCCAGATCTTTTATTAAGATAAATAATTGAACATAAACTCTAAACTGAAATTAAAGGTTTCTTCAATTAGTCAGATAACACCAAATATTGCAAATGTAGGGATAACAATATCAGCATATCTTATAGGAGAATAAGTATCACAAAATGCTATTGTAGATAAACAAAAATGTAAGATCAATCTTATAAAACTAAAACTACATAAAATCTTCCTATTATAATACACCCCTTACATTTGGGCATTCAGATAAGTGTAAAATGGCTGCAAGTCTGCAACTCATCTAAAACGTTTAACTACCAACTTTTATTGAACATGGATAACATGTGAAAGGCAATACATACACATATGTCATATAATTGCTACAAACACATATACCATTGGTCTTATAATTGTTTATACATGTCTGGGCTACCAGATAAATTAAAATAAAAATCATTCTGGAAGCATGTATTACTACAGATGATATTTTGTTGTAGAATCTGAGTATTTGTGAAAATATTATAAAGGTTTTTACAATTTCAGAAACAAATTTAAAATAACACATACCAGCTTCCTCTGCTCTACGGGAATTCAAATCAAGTTCTCTCGATCGATTATCATGTTGTTGAAGAACATCTTTCATCGCGTATGCCACCGAGAAGGATATCATGCCCTCCGCTGCCATTATCAACTGAGTTCAATTTTCAAAATTAAATCTAGCAACATCAATTACTGTATTCAAAACCAAAAACTGAAGATCTGAGATGAAAATTAACAGATTTTGAGGCTTCGAGAACAAAGTCGATGGATCGATTCACCGATTTAGGGTTACGGTAGAGTGAGAAATATGTGTGTTGTACACATAAAAGAGGTGAATCGTTAGCAGAAGAAGAACTGATAGGAGATTGGTGGTGTTCGACTGGCCTTCTCTTGCTTCGAACCCTAGCACATGGGCAGAGAAGATTTGAAACGACGATGAGGAAGAACGTCTTTGAGGGTAGGGTTTTGAAACGGCGACATCGGGTTATTTGGATCCAAGAAAGGTCCGCTTGTTTTATAAAACGCGTATAAACGGTTTGGGAGGGGAAAATTTTATGACAAGCAATTAGGTGTTGTCAAGTGTTCATAATTTTACTTGTTTATTATATAAGATAGATACTTAATTACCATTACAAATTCAAACAATGTATTCTTTATCTAATATATATATAGTTTACAAAATTATTTTGTCTCTTTTTTGTCTTTGCCGATTCATTAATTAGTTTAATTAACTAAACCACTTCATCCCACAAACATTTTTACAGAGGCAACAACAGTAACTATGTTAAACGAACTGAATATTTGTAAGGATGACTATATTTTAAAGATTCGAATCATCAGAAAGTGTCGTTAACCGGACCGGATGACACGAAATGAGGGCTACTCTCATTGAAATTTTTATTCTAATAAATAAATAACTAGGACAGCCACATGGCGTGTTCCTGTTAAGTCAACTGCTTTTTTTCCCTCCCAAATCGTTCTTCTCCATCATCTCATCATTTCCTTAATTAAGAAATTAAATCGCATTTTAAATAATAATTATAGTATATATGATTTAAATATCTCTTTTAATTTAATGGAAAACATTTTGGGTTTGACTATGTTCATTTTTAAAAGAAATAAAGTTATGCAATTAATATAAAAATCATTTTACATTAATCACATATAATATAAAAAAGTTTCAGTATATATACACAGGGGAAGGTTATTGTACGAATGCTCAAAACCTTAGAAAGTTTAGAAAGCTACCATAGAGTGTCATGTGTTCAAGAAGGATTCCAAGAAGAAAAGGTAAACACATAAAAAGAGCATGCACATGCTACTCACATGACAAGAAATATGTACATTCAAGTCACATGCAAATTCCCCCATCTTTTTTAAAGCTTCATAACTTTTTTATGTGTTATTATTTAAAAAAAATTACACGATAATAACGAGTATTTTTTTATTTTTAATATGAGTACAATATTGTTATATAAAATTTTAAAAAAAAATTTTCGTGTTAAATGAGTTTTTTAATTCATAGTGTTTTTGAACTAGGTTGTACAAACTGTGTAAAAATACATCACAAACATCGTCGTATAAAACACTATAAAAAAGTCATTAATTAAAAAATCATTAAAAAAATATTTAATTTATGGTTTATGGTTTTTTTGATGCTCAAAAACATCATAAAAAACGCTCAAAAAACGTCATGAAAGACCAACATAAAATGGTTTTATGGTTGTATGGCGCTCGAAAATAAAAAAAAACATTTAATTTTGTAACATCCCAAAAATAAAACGACAGTTATAATATCGGGTTAGAATGCGAGAACGAACGAGGCATGACGAGTCAGGCTGATGAGCTTGAGGGTGGCGCAAAAGGGGGAGGAGTCTCCCTATATATAGCCTAAACCCTCCTCATTCTCTCATTTACACATTTTAGAAAGAGAATACGTAGAGAGAGAAAGTGCAAGGATCGACCCGAGGAGCTAGCATCGTGTTCCTCTACTGTTCACTAGGGGATTCTTCGATTCAGAATCTCGAAACAGCTAACAACCCGCTCCAAATCTGAGTTTTTGGTTTATGTTGGGTATTCGGGTGTTTTAGTGAAAAAGGTTGAGTTTTTGTGAACCAAACGGGAAAAGGGTTATAGATCTATAAATAGGAATGAAAACCGCAAGTTTTGAACGTAAAAAGTCGATAACTTGAACGTAATCAGATCTGGCCGCCATTTGCATGCAACTTAGGGTTCTTGGGGAAGAAGACTGCCCGACATGCGAACTTATCAAGTTCGCCTGGCAAGGATTGGGGCAAACTTATGACAAGTTGGCCTGGGGAATAAAGGTAAGCGAACTTATGGCAGCAAAGTTAGTGGCTTCGCTGGGTTGAAACCAGCGAACTTATGGGGCGAACTCGCTAAGTTCGCTGGGCAGGGATCTGGCGAACTTAGGTCTGATGTGTATTTAACTAATCAATTTAGATCGGAAGTGACGTTGTTGGACCTTTCTTTAGGACAACCAAGATTAGCTTATCAGGTGAGTTCTAGAGCCCTCTTTTAAATGTTTTAATAATGTCTTTGGGCTGGTGTGCATAGTTACTAATAAAGTTTACAAAAAAATGAAGTTCACGAAAGGTGTTTTAGAAATGAAGTATGAAACGTGTTGCCAAAATGAAGTTTATGAAAGGTTTACGAGTGAAATGTTATTTAATAAAACGTATGATGCTTTAACTAAAGAAAAGTAAAGATTTTTATGAAAGTCACTAAATGAACGAATCTGCCATGATTCCTTTGGAATCGAAGTATGTATGTTATGAAAAGGCCTTACCTTGATAGGGGCCTTTGTGGCTGGCCAACGGTTGTACAACTGGGTGGGAAAGGGGTGACGACGGTCATCAAGGGGATTACCGTGATCCTTGAAGTGGGTATTGTTCTCTGCAAGGGAACGGTGCTTGAAGTTTGGTACGTGCTATCCTTTGGGACGCCGTGCTTGAAGGGAATTGACGTTTATGTATGGTTACGAATGGTAAAAGTTACGAATGGTTTATGTTGGTACGTGTGCTCAATCGAGCGCCGTACTTGAAGGGAATTGATGGTTACGAAAAGGCGCAGATTCGGTTTATTATTGAATTATGTTTTATATTTATGTTACTGCATTATTTACGTACGTTTTTATTAAATAAAGTTTGAAGTTATGTTTTTGGCAAAAATGTTTATGTTAATGTTTTACGTCAAGCTAGAACTCACCAGCGTAGCTGACTTTTAATATGCACATTCAGGTTAAGTCAGGTTATGATGATGGATGGTGATGCTGGGCGGCTGGATGAGTTACCCGGATGATATGAAGACTGTCTCCCCGTTACGATTAGTTTATGTTATGTTATGTTATGTTACGTTACGTTTTAGACAATGTTTATGCTTCCGCTTTTCGAACAATGTTTACGATTATGTTTGAATGAAATTTCCGATGCGTATTTGATATTCAAGTTTAAGGACTGTTTGTGAATGAGTAAATCTAACACGTGAGGCCTCCCGGGTTTGGAGCCTTACAAGTTGGTATCAGAGGAATAGTTTGAGAGATTTGGACACTCCCTGTGTCCGAACTTAAACTGTGAATGGGACCGAAAGCGGATGCCAGTACAGGTAACTCGAGCCACAACATCAAGTATGAAGGTAGTATATATATTTACATATAAAGTAGACCTTAAAAGTGTTAGGTTAGGACTTGTGTTCTGATGGAATCACAAAGGTGGTCAAATAGAAATCAAGGGGTAGTGTAATGGTTAATTACAGATGGCTAGTGTTCATTAATATCTTACAGTACTTGTTGAATTTTGTTTGTTAACTAGCGTGATGACATTAGATTCATTGTCTTATAGAACGAAATGGCAGGACGAAAGAGCGGAATGGGTCATGCTTGCCACTCTAATTGCTTTAGGATGTATGTTTAGAATTGTTTTGATAAATGTTTATGTTGTTTGGATATAAATCAGTTCTGATATTTGTTCATATGTTTGACTCATGTTCATATATTTGAAGTTTTGTTTTATAACATGATTGTTATAGAAAAATACTAACAAAAGGGAAGAAGAAGATTGTTAAATATAATTAATTTTTTTTAGAATTTCATTATTCCTGAAGTCTATCCATTCATGGTGTCAGGTTAATAACACTGATGCAGAAAGTAGACTAACACTTGATGATGCTTTAGTGTATGCTTGTAACCAAGGTGTAGATAAGGTATTTCTTCACCTCCATAAATATTTCTGTATAATTTTTTAAATAAATTTGGTTCCAAGACGGTTATTTAGGTCACCCTCTCCGGTTATCCCTTGTGTTAATTTTGTTTCATGCCTACTACCGAGATTGGTCTGATTCAAAGGTAAAATTCTAGAAACCCTAGATTTTTTATGTGATATATTCATGTTATACATTCTTCCTAACACAGTTTTTTATTTTGGTTCCCCAAAATAAATGCAACATTTCTCCTTATCAAAGTTTAAAAGAACGGAATCACGTCTCGAGACGTTTCCCTTCGCCTCACGAGGCGTAAGCCCGAGGCGGAATTAAAAAATAAATACAAAAATTATATATAACATCAGCTCCTTCCAAACCTTTCCCATGTGCGATGTGTGGGAGAGGAATGAGAAATTATGTGAAATTAAGGAGAAGAATAAGAAATTAGGTCAATTTAAGGAGAACCGGATGCGAATCATGGACTTTTGACCCATTTACGAAATACACAGCTCAAATGGGTCAAAAGTCAATTTTTTTCCAGTTTTACCGCCTCACCGCCTCAGCCCGCCTCGCCCGCCTCAGCCCTTTAGAGGCGTACGTACAAGAACTCAGACTCGTTTTTCTACCGCCTTGGCCTTTTTTTTAAACCATGCTCCTTATAGAAAAGTGTATGTAATATATTATCCTTTTTCCAATCGGGAACTGTTACACAAATACTGATAAGATTAATTTTAGTTCACAAGAAAAAAAACCTTTCGCCTGTTAGAAAATGTCATGTTGTTGCAAAGGTACCCTATATACTGTGGATAAAATATTTGGCCCAAATGGTCATTATTGATGTGGTCATGCAAAAATGGATTATAGGTCATTAAAACTGTAGTAAACCAACCCAACTCAACCCTCTGTTGTTTTAATATGTTGTTTGGGTCATTAAAACCAACCCAACCCACTACCCTATGTTGTTTTAATCACCTGTTTAGGTCATTAAAACCAACCCAACCAAGTATTTTTTTTAACAGCTGCTACTTCTCATATAACTGCAGTAATAAAAGGGGTTATATGGTTATAGAAGGGGTTGAAACTGCAGTAAAGTGGGTCACTAAAACTGTAGTAAAATGGGTCATTAAAACTGCAAAAAAACTTAAGTAAAATGGGTTATAAACTGCAGTACATTTTTTCAAAAGGCATAAACTGCAGTTGTTTGTGCCTTAAGGCTGATACATGAGGTCTTAGTTGACTACAATGCGCAATTTGGTCTGTGGCATGAATATTTAAGTGCTTCATATTTTGATATTTTATATCATTATTATATGAGACAAGAGTACAATTCTCTTGGTGATCTTTGCCTCAATTTCTAACTGCAGATTGCTTACGAGACTATATTTTTCTGATATGAAATTTAACTTACACTTCATGGAATATGAGGTAAGAAATTTAGTTCTCTTGATTTTTATTTGCATCTTGAATATATTTTCTTAAAAAGTTGACTATAGTTTCTTTTCGTCAACTTTTTGAAAATGATTTTATTACTGTTTCAGAGGGCCAAATTGGAAGACAGAACCCTACATAATGAGAATGCCGGCTCTATTAGTAGGTTGTTGATCTTCAAGATCCATTTTTGATCTTCAAGATCCATTTTTTTTTTCAAGAAATCAAATGGCAACTGATTGGATTGGTTGCTAATCAAAGTATCAAAGCTAAAAGATGAGATAGTACCAATCAAATCAGAAACCCCCCCCCCCCCTCCTCTCTCTCTTTCATAACTTGATTGATCTTCAAGATCCATTTTTTTCAAGAAAATAAATGGCAACTGATTGGATTGGTTGCTAATCAAAGTGTAAAAGCTAAAAGATGAGATAGTATCAATCATAGTTAATAAACATATAGCTAAAGTGGATTGGGTTAAACGTGTTACATGATGAATCTCATTAAACATGTAAACCCAAAAGAGTTATTTGTATTATATGTTAATCATATGTTGATGTGGACAACTAAGTTGTACATTTTATCAATCATCTGTAGGTATTTTCGTTTGTATTTGGCGATGGCGATCCAAAAGACGATATTGAAGAACAGAGGTGGAAGATGGTATTTTGATTACTAATTTAGTGGTTCTTTACTAGTAAATAGAAATTCAGTTGATTTTAAGATTTATGGTATTTGAGTTGTATGTACTTAATTAGGAGCTGGTAATAGAAATTCAGTTAATTTTTGTAGTTTTCAATCTTTATGAAGTTATTGAATATTTTCATGGACTATTATATTTGCATCAATTGTTCATGTTTCAGTGTTGGAAATTTTTTTTCTTTTTTTTTCAGAAAGGTAAAACGTTATGGTATTTGAGTTCCGTGTGTTTTACTTAAACTTAATTAAGAGGTAATTGAAGATCTCTCTGTTCCCAAATGTGCTTACTTCTGTAGGTTTTTATGTTTGTATTGATGTCTTCATGATCATGATAACCTTCATATTTCTTATCATGATTTAACGGTAAGAAATGCTGACAAAAACGCACAATGGATGCGCAGGTAATACGCAGTAGCCTCAGATGAGGAGATGGCAAGAAAGAGACCTAACCTGGTGTATCTTTAACCTTTAAAACCTCGATCCCGACCCTACTATCATTATGCCTTTTTGGGTGACTTTTGATCCGCTTCCTATTAACCTAATCTTCTTTTATCAAACATAACTTGAATCAACCCACCTTCTGAGTTGACAAAACATTAGTTTTTCTACTTTTAACTCATTTGACTTGATACTACAAGTGCTAGAAAAGATGGAAACAATGTTCATTTATTTTATGGGACCACAAAGGTTTACCCTACTGGTCGAAGAAAACGTTGCTTGATAGTTCATGCTAAAGACGGAATGATCTATTTATTTGATTCGTCATTTTCTAATTTCAAATAATAATAATAATAATAATAATAATAGTTTCAGAAAACGAAAGAATTGATAAATTAACAGAGAACGAGTACCGCGTTGTAAATTGTCGCCGTCGCCGAATCGCGCGGGTTTTCTACTAGTATATATATATATATATATATATATATATATATAGGGGCCGGTTATTGTACAAATGATTTTAGCGTACGAAGACACCATCATGCGACACGTGTTCAGTGGGCGAGGGGTAAATGCGTCCGCGTTATAATAACACATGGTTAATAATAACGTATGACCATAATCATGTAATCACACATGTTATACACATGACCATAATCACGTAATCACGCATGTTATACACATGATCATAATCATGTGATCGCGTAATCACGCATGTTATACACATGATCATAATCACGTAATCACGCATGGTATACGCACAGCACATCGACCTTTTAAAAAAAAGTCATTTTTTTAATAAAAGTATAGCAAGATTATACTCAAATTGAAGAGAATAAAATGCTCGATTTTATGGTGTAATTTAAAAAAAAATGTCGTATAATAAAGTTATGTTTTTTTTAAAAACAATGGGGGAACTTGTAAAAAGTTAACAAATGTAGGCTATTCCAATTTTACCATTTTCAGAATCTTTTCACGCTTAAAACAATCACATTTGATCTTAACAATTGATTTTCTAGATCAACGCTTCAAAATTCTTCCTACGCTTCGCACCAAAAAATCATTTGTATTTAAAACTTCCTCTATATATATATATATATATATATATAAATAAGTATGTGTGTGTGTTTAAACTTGTGTACTTTAGTTATAGACATTTTTAAAATTTCATGCTGTTAATAGCATATTTTGGTTCTATAATACACAACTTATTTTCGAGTATCACATTGTTTTCTTTTTAAATATAGCTATAAAATAGGTTTGTTATCTCGGCTTTGTGTTTTCATTTCCGGCCTGTAAATAGTTTATGTGTGACTTGGACTCACGTATAATTTGAACTTTTGTGAGCCAGCTACCACCGAATAGATGTATGATGATACGCGTGTGAGAAACTTGTACACGATTGTGGTCGAGTGAAAAATAGATACGTGACTGTGGACTCACGTATCTCATTACTAATGAGGTGATCTTTCTCTAACATAACTATAAATATATAACAATACCGCTATTGTGATTTTCTCATCATAGAATCTTATGATTAATTTCATTTATTTTTGTGAATATTGGTTAGTTGGTAAAGGAAATGGGTAAGTACAAGTTCATTCATTTTTTACATTTGAGTAGTTTGGAGTTTGGTTTTCTCATGTTCATGATCATGTCGTAGTGATGACATTTTGCTTTTCCTCTTTGGTTTGTTTGTAGTCTCAATCATATAAACAAGAATTCGTTGCACTTGATATCATTTGAATTTGACTTTGTGATTGCTTTCTTGGAAATATCCTAATTTGATAAGATCGTGGAAACAACAGCACGCGCAGGGGTCAAATTCCTACCATTTTACAAACATATACAGTAAGCTATTTCAAGTATCACCTAACGTTCGTATTCTAGTGATATACTAGTGATATAATTTTCAGTTCATAAGATACTTATATATGTTAAAAACTTTTAAAGGGTAAAATAAATCAAATTTTATATATATATAGGAGACAGTTCCACTAATAAGTGGTTTTTCACTAATAAATCCTAAGAAGTGGGTCAAACGAACTCCGATTGAGCTCATTCCAGCGACGTTGGAACCGTCTCATCGAACACTAACCCGGACCCAAAAACCTAAACCCCCCTCCACCCACACCCCCAAAAACCTAAACCCCCCTCCTACCCCACCCCGAAAAACCTAAAACCTCCACCCCCACCCCCAAAAACCTAAACCCCCCCACCCCACCCCCCCCCCCTCCAAACCTATATCCATCCCCAAAAACCTAAACCCCCCACCCCCAATAAAAAACATAAACCATAAAATTTAAACGTTAAAAGCTAAACCCAAAGGTTAAACCATAAGGCTAAAACCCTAAAATTCGAACGTAAAATCTAAACCTTAAAAGCTAAACCCTAAAAGCTAAAATGATAGAGTTCGACGAGACGGTTCCAACGCCGCTGAAATTAGCTCAATCGGAGTTCGTTTGATATAGTTTCTTAAAGTTTTTGCCATTTCTTAGATTTTTTATAAAAAACTTCTTATTTGATTCTATATATATATATATATAATTACACTAATGGTCCCTATGGTATGACAATATTACAAACTTTGGTTCTCAAGTTCCGTTTGTTACACTCTAGAGACCCTAGTTTTTCCTGCACAGCTACGATGATGTATATCTCTCCCGTCTACTCCTCCGCCGTTACAGACCTGCGAAATAATAGTTAGCCTATCTCCATGAATCAACCCAATAGTTCCTTTTCAATCATCTATAACCCAACTTTTGCCAATAAATCTTGGTTGCTTTGTTAAAAAAATCGGTGTACCAAATCGTTTGTATAAAATCAAAGAGGTTGAATCACCTTATTCTTGTTTTTCAAATCAAAATTGGTTAAAAAACAAAGAAGACATTCAGAAGATTCATTTCCTCTTTGGTGTACCAAATCATTTCTGAATTCTGTAGTGATTTTACCCAATGGTGGTTCCAGAAAATTTTTTCATGGGGTTAAAAAAATTTTAGGGTCGGTTAACTAGCGATATATGACGCATATATAACACTAGAAAATTTACCCATTATTCTGTAATAGTAAACAAGGTTACACCGTTTTATTGCTCATGCAATCTAGGAGGGAGACTGAGATCACAAACACTCTTCTTCACCGGCGGGACACCCCCCACCCCCAACACGTACCGTCTCTTCATCACTACCTCTTCGGAAGATTTACTCAAAACAAACACACAAGCACGCCAAAATTCAGACCTGGGGTTTCGATTTATATCTAGTAAATATCATAATTCATACCTGGAAAGCATCGGATAAGAATGAGTATGTGGTTTCTTATCTTGATTGAGTGCAATCTCTTTAGTATCATCTGAGATGGGTGACGGGTTTCATGCGAGAGATGTGGTGGTGGTGGTGGTGTTTAGGTGAGAGATGCGCCGGTGAAGAAAAATAATCACATTCGATTTAGGGACCGTTTATTATACTCGTCATCATGCACTTAGACTATCATGTAATAGACGAAACTTGAGGACTAAAGTTACAGTATGACGATACTGAACGGACCGTCCGTGTTGTTGGAAATCTGGCCAAATAATTACCCCCCTAATCTTGTCATACACTTCTCTTGGACCCGTTCACCGTCTTGACCGTTCCTTGACCACTGACCCTTCCCTAGGCCGATCATCCTCACATGAACTTCCATAACCACAATGTTCACACACATGCTTTTTCTCCTTTGCATATACCATTGTTATCTACTCTTCTTCACGACTTCAAACTCACTTGACCACTATCGATCTCCCTCTTCCCGGCTCACCAGAACAACCCCGTTCTTGACCACCGATCAAAGAAAAAAACAAGCTCACAACCACGATTCTTCTTCCGTTTTTCTTCTTTACCTGCTAGGCAAGACTAGATTCAAAGTCTCTAGCTTTGACGAATCTTTTCCCGTCCGCCTACCCGCAAATCTGATCGGATATCTTCTGCAAAAAAAAACAACATACCCCGGTTACTCCGTTTTTATCTTTGGCGAGAATGATCGGGTCGATTGATCAAATATTTGAAGCTGTCTTATCACAGCTAGATCAGATCATCTGCTTTCCTTCTCGTGCAAGACTCCTCAAAATATGTTGTTGCGGACTTCCCTTTCCTTCTTTAATACTACTCAAATACTTCAAGATAATACCAAACAATAAACAAATAATAAAATAAACAATCATTACACTTCTACTAGGACTAACAAACTTGTGGGGCTGAGAAGAAAAGAGTCAAGAATTATAATAAACATAAAGAGTCGACCTTGGTTCAGATCAAATTCTTGTTCACATTCTTGAGACTGATTTTCAACATGTGTAACTAATTCTATATTTATTATTATTATTGAAATAGATTAATTTATCGTTATCGTTGACAATAAAAAATTTACATTTATAAATATTGAATGTTATCGTTGACAATAAAATAAATCAAAGTACATTTATAAAAAAATTAAATTCATAACATATTTTTATTACCTAGCATTAATATCAAAGAATATTAAATATGGTGGACTTGACGTAAAAGTTTATACGTAAAAGTTGAACTTGACGTTCATATGAAACAAAGGATTGAATTGTAAATTTCTTTTTATTTACAAAAATTTTTAAGGTGTGGTTTACTTGGTAGATAGGAAATACTACGAGCATGCGATGGTAAATGTATTGAAGATGACATATATTATAATTTAATGTGGTATATTAAAATATACATAACTTGAAACTATTATCGTTTATCTAGAATTAGGAAAATGCTTACGTGAGTTAATCACATATTGTAATTGTGTGTATCCAGATTTTAATAATTTAAAAGCAAAATAAATTAATATGAATAAAATTAATTATTTTGTATTTGACAATAATAATAGTTCTACTTTTTTTTTAAATACTTCAAACACAAAAAATATAAAATAAAAACAAATGACCCGTTGCCATTTATTCAAGTTACCATCCATTCAAGTCATTCGTGTAATAAAATTTACAAGTTTGATACATTCAAACATTATCATTGTATCTTTATACACGTTGTTCCGATACATATATATACATGATTCACTCTCATTCCCCGTTCCTAAAGCAATCTAAACACATAGAACATGTAAAATACAGAATTTTTTTTTAAAATGGTATATTTTTGAAAAACAAAGTGGTAAATGGTATGTGTTAACTGGAAAATGTGATAAATGGTAAAACCGCACCTCTTAATCACGGTTTCAGTGTATTTGCAAACACCCAATCATTAGTTGTCAGGGATTTGCGAGACGAACAGTGAAACCATGATTCCCAATCACGGTTTCAGTGTAATCATTTTAACTGAAACAGTGATTCGTAACAACGCTTTCAGTTACTTTATTGCAAAACCACTTTTAATTAAACATATTATGTAAGTTTTACTTTAACTTATGTATAATTCATGTCTAAATATACTGTTTTAAAACTCTACAATATGATCATTTCAGAAAATCAAAAAATAAAAATCTTATCATAGGTTTTATTTAGATGTTTGAGATCTTTTGCTTTTTGTCACCAAAAAATAGTTTCTCGACCAATTTAGTGTGTTCTCGTGATGTTTGTTGGGTGGTTGCTTGCTTTCAAATAGTCAAGTCGGTATCTCATTACTTTCTTCAACTTTAATTACAAAAATTAGTTTTAATATTTTTTTTCTTGTTCGCCTGAAAAAAAACATAATAGCATTAAATCTAATCCTCTAGCTCACACCACCCTAAATATATATCTTCTAGAAACAGGTACACCATCAAATTTAAAGACTGCATTTCCTAACATTCAAACTCAACAAGATGGATGCCAAAGAAGAAGCTAATGGTCATTCTCCCAATGAAATTACATGCACAGGTTTGTTTAGTTGATCATGAATGATTCGAATCACAAATTTGATGAGTTAAGTAATAATATTATATATGCATGATGTGTGAAGCTGCTGTGGCATGGGGTCCTGGGCAGCCTTTCTCCATACAGCAAATTCGTGTTCTACCCCCTCAGAAATTGGAGGTCCGAATCAGAATCCTTTTCACTTCGATTTGCCATACAGACCTTAGTGCTTGGCAGGGCCAGGTAAGACCGTATATATACACATAGGGTGAGGTTCAAATGCTAACCAATATTTATGTGATAACTATGATAACCACTCTCAAACATAGTGTTACGTATATGTAACAATTATCATTATGTTAATGTTACATATATGTAAACACTATGTGTCACGTATATGTAACATTAGGTACGTATACGTAAGACTCATCATTTCCGTATTTACGTTCAAAATATTTATTCAAGATACTTAAATACTATTTTAACAATTAAAAGAAAAAATAATTTATAAATTATGTGATTGTTTTATAGTGGTTAACACGGTTATCACATAAAAAGTTGGTTAGTATTTGAACTCTTCCCTCTATACTTATATGTTTATGTATATGTAATCGTTTTTTGTCGAATTTGATCACTTGACAAACTTCTTGCATACAGAACGAATCTCAACGGGTGTTTCCTCGGATTTTTGGACATGAGGCCTCCGGGTAGCATTCTAATCTCTAATCTAAATAATTCAAAGTTATATGTATATTATTCGAGACATAATATCATAGGATATTGATATACTTTTTGAGAAAGTGTTGCACCAACTAGTAGAACACTTTCTCCAAGTTCAACTTGTAACACCCCTATTGTGAAAAGTGATAAGTTTTGCTTTTGAAAAGGGATAAGTTAATAAAAATAGTATGATAGGTTTAAATCAAGATGTAAGGCCCCAAATCCGGGAGGCCTCACTTATTGGATTTACTAATCAACACATAGCTCTTAAACATAAAACATTCACAATCACAGCGGAAACGATTTAAACATTTACATAAGCAGCGGAATACATAACATGTCTGAAACATACTTGTCTGATACGAATTTAACTTGTCTTAAAACATAATAAACTTTAAACATAAATAGGATGCCAGACTCAGGTTTTTGGGTAACTCTCTTCGTCAAGCCAAGCATTCACTTCCATCTACTGCCACCTACACTTAACTGATGGGCATACTAAAATCAGCAACGCTGAGTGAGTTATAACACTTGCATAAAACATTCATACATATAAAATAAAAGATGAAGGGTTTTTGCATAAACATAACTCTTGATGCCATTAAGGCAAAACTTTACGTACTGTAACTTTTAAGTCATTCATTAATTATCTTTACTGTAACTTATCTTTAACTTTCCATTTCTTTCCATATTACCCCAATGGCTCAAGTCCAAAGGTCGACGAATAAGGGAAGATTACACGATGCATCACCGTAACTTTTGTAACAGTCCTGACTCGGGTCAGGACGCTGTCACCATACCTTCAATTCTATAAGTACATGCAATGTATCCTAAGGCTCTTTACCTCTAGGATTCACTACTCACTATGTCTCCTACGACTCTTTGCCCCTAGGAAGACAAACTCAGCACAAAGCGACTCAACACAAAGCAGGGTTAGCTTTACCCTATGAGTAATCGTCGTTACTTCTTATCACTAAGAACCAGTTGATCAACCGTTAATGAACCTCAAAGGTTCTTATAATGGGGGACATAGCCCATAACTGACTTTCTGTACATAGCAACATCTGTCCCCGAATGAACCGTAACTTAACTTGGTACTTATTCCCGAAGGAAACTTTATCTTTACTTTCTTTGTTAATGAAATGACTTTCTTTAAAACTTTACCTTCATTCTTTTAAAAAAACATCTTTACTGTTCGTACACCTTTCATAAATATCTTTCATAAATCTTTCTTTCGCCTCTTTTAAATCTTTCTATAAATCATGACTTTCATAGGATAAGTTCGCCTCCCATGGGCCCAGCGAACTTATCTGGTTTCACTACTTCTGGGGAGGCGAACATAGGATAAGTTCGCCTCCCATAGGCCCAGCGAACTTATCAAGCGAACATATCAAGTTCACTTAATACTAGACTTGTCGAACTTAGGCTAAGTTCGCCCCCATAGATCCAGGCGAACTTATGAGCGAACATGTTATCTTCGCTTGATCATGGATTCGCGAACTTAGTAAGCGAACTAGAAAAGTTCGCTAGTTCCAATCCCGGCGAACTTAGCAAGTTTGCATGCGGGCTTCTTTTTCCCCACATAAACCCTAGCTTGCATGAACATGGCGGCTAAGATCAAATCCATCAAGACCCGAACTTTTTACGTCCAAAATGTTAGTTTTCTATTCAGGAGTCTAGATCTAAGCTTTGTTTCCATTTCCATACGTAAAAATCGTTACTTTAATTACCCGAAACTAAAAACCACCAAAACAAGCTAAGAACGAGCCTAAGGACAGAAACATTACCTCGTATGGACCTTAACTTGCTGGTGCTGCTCTCCTTTTCCTATTCTTGCTATCCCGAGCTTGCTCTCGATTCTCTCTCTACCCTTTCCACTTTCTCTCTCTAACTTCTCTCTAGATTGTGAAAATGAAACAAATGATGGAAGTGGGGCTGAAATCAGGGTTTTAGGGGCCCAATCCCCCCCCCCCTTCGGCCCACTCACGCACCCACGCTAGAGCCTAAGGCCCATTTAGCACTTTTCTTTGATTTCATGTGAATCCCGTGTTCGTTCTAACACTTTCGAATTACGGGATGTTACAAATCTATCCTCTTTACAACAAGTTTCGTCCTCGAAACCTGTCGTAAGCTATACTGATAGCAAATCACGGAATGGGTGGCATAAACCGTAGCTATGCGAGGTAGCTTGGTCATGAAGGCCATCGTGATTAGTTACCATTGAGAGTCTAAGGAGATTAATCTTTAGGCTGCACGTGGTCTAATCCTGAGACAATTTCTATTTCAAGAGCTTAATTGTTGGAACGTTGATGATAGCAACCCAAAACCCAACCCTTATAGCTAACCTTTCTTCTCTTTTATCTGATGGTCAATGCATTCAAGTGAGGGGAGAAGATCGAGTTAGTATTGACTGTTTGACCCTGATAGTAAGAGTTTACCACAATAGCAAGTGTGGTCCCTCTAGTTCTACTTCTACTAAATTTGTGGTCTATATACATATTGCATAGTTATTTTTGACCTAAATAGAAATTTTAACAGATGGTGAAAGAGTCAATACTAACCCCTCCCGTCACTTTTTTTTAAAGACAAATTTCTTAATTCCTGTTAGAAGTGGGACTTGAACCCATGACCTCCTTAAACTTTGGTGTTCATAGAGGATAATTGCTTTACCATTGGGCCACCCTCCCGTCACTTGGCACTAATTTACAAATTAACAGGCCTAACGTCTCCGTTCTATTTTATTATATGTAAAAAGGATACTGCAAGTGTAGAAATTACATATAAAATCCTAGGGTGGATACAATCACTTATAGTTTATGAAAAAAACTGCACGGTATTATTCTATGACAGTTTTCCATTAATGTATTGTTGTCCGATCGATATATGTAGGGTTGTTGAGAGTGTAGGGGAAGGTGTGGAGGACATAAAGGAAGGAGATCATGTACTTCCGATTTTCAATGGTGAGTGTGGTGAATGTACTTATTGCAAGTCGAAAACTACCAATCTATGTGCAAAGTTTCGAGTTGACCCGTTTCAAAGTGTAATGAGAAATGATGGGAAAACAAGGTTCTTGACTCACGATGGGAAACCCATCTACCATTTTTTGAACACTTCGACTTTTAGCGAGTACACAGTTATGGACTCAGCCTGTGTCGTCAAGATTAATCCAGAAGCTCCTCTCAACACAATGACCTTACTTAGTTGTTGTCTCTCCACAGGTTGCGGTCTATATACATATTGATTAGTTATTTTTTTAACTATGCATCTATATATTGGTTTATGTTTAAGCTCAACGATTAATATGTTTACCAAGGAATTGGATCTGTCATCAATACCGCAAAAATACACCAAGGATCAACGGTTGCAGTCTTCGGTTTGGGTGCAGTGGGATTAGCGGTAATACTATCTATTTGTCTATCTTTTGGTTAAACTAACTTTAAGCTATATTTAGCAACAAATTTTTGCTATTAGATAACTTTTCTACTAGTGTGACATATTAATCGTGTTCTGGTAAGCAGGTTATACTAGGAGCCAAAAGAAGAGGAGCATCTAAAATTATAGGAATTGACATCAATGATGACAAGCGTATAAAAGGTAAAACATTTAGAACTTATCTACATGTGAAAAGAACATGAACCCACGAGTTATTGTCTTTTAAATACAGAAAAAAAAATTGAAAATTGAATAACTTGTATTCTCGGATTTCTTTGAGCAGTTTATTTTTTAAATTTGCCATGGTTTAATTAAAATTATAAATATCTTTACTCGAGTAAACTATTTAAGGATACCATTTTATTTAGTGTTTGTTTTGATCCATAGTTGCTCTTCCAACTAAAATATCTAAACTACCCTCAACATATTTATTTCCTTCATTTTAGAGTTTTGTTTTGTTGATTTAAACAATAACCAATACATTATACTATTTTTATTAATTTAAATTTTCATATTGAAAAAATGAATGATTTATTTGTGTTTTTTTTATTCCCGTAATAATTTGTGTTTGGCCTAAATTTCTCTCTCTGGTGTGTGTATTGTAACATCTGTATGACACTCTCCCTTTCATTGATTTGAAAATAGAAGCCTTCATCGATAACTTCAGCCAAACATATTGTTTTTCCATATAACCCCCCCCCCCCTCATATTTTTCATTAGTACACACGATCAACATATTAGTTTTTATATACTGATAGGCGAAACATTTGGAATGACGAACTTTATAAACCCAAGGGATCAAACTTTGGTGCACGAGGTAAGTAACTAGTGCGTATGTGTGTATGCATTGAAACTCTAACATTTTGTAAGTATTTGTTATCATTTTATATGAAGAAAATTAAGCAGAATGTTGATGTAAATTAATATTAATATTGTGTTCATCAAACATATACAGAAAATAAGGGACATGACGGAAGGAGGGGTAGACTTCAGCTTCGAATGTGCTGGAAATCTTGATGTTCTTCGTGAAGCCTTCTTGTCTACACACGATGTATGTATATATGCATGTACGTATTAATTTATTTGTGTAAACTTGTGTAGAAGTTGAAATAGTTTGGTATTTGAATACAGGGATGGGGTTTAACAGTAGTATTGGGGATTCATCCAACACCAAGAATGTTGCCATTACATCCAATGGAGTTGTTCGATGGACGAACAATCACAGGTTCGGTGTTTGGGGGTTTCAAAGGGAGGACCCAACTCCCTCTTTTTGCCGATCAGTTTATGAATATGGTATGTACGCTTATTTATTTTGTATACAAGTATACTGATACATAACATATGTATGTATATATGTATATACCAACCACATGTTTATATAACAGCATGTGTGTGTATGTGCATGGATGTTTTAGGAGGGCCTGAAGTTGGAGGAGTTTATAACACACGAGCTTCCATTCGATAAAATCGACCAAGCTTTTGAACTGCTGCTTCATGGAAAATCGTTACGTTGTTTGATTCATCTTTGAAGTATACATAATATTACAAGTTCAAAATAAGTGATCAAATTACAATCCTCAATTGATGTAAAAAATAAAGACATTGGACTTTGATGGAAACAACTTTTTCGTTTATTTAATAATTGCATAATTAGCCTTGTTATTTTGGTGTTCCGTTAATTAAAGTTAGGTTCAAGGTTTATATGTTTCTCATAATACGTTCAACGACTATAGACAAAATGCAAGACTTATTTATTTTTTAATATATGAACGTTTTATTTTCTTTAATATATTAACTATAAGAAGGGGAATTTTTTTAGAAATGGAATTTTTCAAAGGCTATGATGACATGGCCACATGGGGACAAACGGAACCAAATTTTTATGTGGGGTTGCAATAGATATATTATATTTTCATATCCAGCGTCCATCAATTAATTTTTATCAATTGAATCGATGTATAAAATCATTTTACGCCCTCTCTTTCACGTCCCGTCACGTCTAAACCACATCAGCAGAGTGACAATCACTGCTCAGAATTACTAAACTCCGTAGTGGTTTCACGCCCCACATTTAATTTTTAATAATTAACTAATAGTTAACTAAATAAAATAAAATAAAACTATAAATAATTGAAATAAAATAAAAAAAACTACATTCATTAAAATAAAATAAAAAAAACTACATTCATAATAATTAAAATAAAAAAACTACATTTATTAAAATAAAATAAAAAAACTACATTCATAAATGTGGATTATTTGGGTTCCAAGGATTCATTGTTCGGGTCAGGATTTCGAGGATTTTGAAACCGGGTATTTGGGTTGTTACGGATGTTTGCAAAATGTGGATGATTTGGGTTCCAAAGATTCATTGTTGAGTAAAATGGGTGAAAGATAATTTGATATTTAAAGAAGAAAATGAAAAGATGGTTTGGTGAATTGTTGGCTAAAATAGGTTGTTATTTATAAGGGAATTTTTTTTTATTTTTTATTTTTTAAATGTTAACGGCTATATTACCATTGTGGTTTGAGTTGTGTGCCAAGTTCCAGCGTGATTGCCCCCACGCCCCCTCTTCACGCCACAATCACGCTAGAGGGGCGGTGTTCCCAGGCGTGAAATGCCTATGTGGATCTCGCCCCCCACTTTCACGCTACCATTACACTTACCTTAGCAACTTCAAGAATGTCTATGAATCAGTGATTGAAACTTCCATTAGATAGATCTAAGCGAAACATGATAGTTTCGCTTCTAGGGTCTAAGTGAAACTAAACCAGTTTCATTTCTGTTGGTGTAACATCCCGGTTTTATAGAACTAACGGGATTAGTGTATATATGTATATTTTGTACATAGCAGATGAAAGCTCAACGAGAACTTAACAAGTTATACATGAAGACGTGGAAGCAGGGTTGTGAGTAAATATAGAGAATTAACGTGCAAATGCCGAGACTTTGACGGGTTATGTCTAGCAACATAAAAAGAACAAACTCGAAGGACCCTTTATGTGCATGGGTTAAACCCGACCCACTTATGGTGACCTAAATGTGACGCAAAAAGGGGTAAACCCCATTCTTGTGGTTTACGGCAGCCGGGAGAGCAAGGGAGAGGAGGGGAGAGCCATTATCGCGATTCCGATTCGGATTAAGGTGTTTTCTTGATCCTTGATCATTCGTGTTACGTTTCAATTAGTTGATCGGGTGGTTTAACACGTTTGTGATGCTAGGGTTGCGCAATAAGTTACTCTCAAAGAAGACAGTTCAATCGGGGGTTTGACTAGCACGAATCGTCCGGTTCAAAGGTATAAACTCGTAAACCTAACTCGGTTGTTATTGTTTTTGTTTTTGTGAGTGTTTACGGGAAAGGAGGGGTCCGGCTGAACCCTTAGGGGTTGCCGACGGTGTGGTGTAGTAAGGTAGAAGGGTGCGACTAAGGCTGGGAATCGAACCCGTGAAGCCGGAAGGCAGGGAACAGGCCCGATGGGCTGATGTGGTGCACGGGGAAGCACAGAAGCAGTGGCCGGAGGACGTAGGTGGTCGCGCAAGGCCGTTCACGGATGTGTAGGTGAGCGGGGGAGCCGCTTGATGCCAACGGGAACCCGGGGAAGGGTTGGTTTGGGCTAGCAACGCATAGTGAGAGCCGGAAGCAAGAATTGAGGTGCGGGGGTTGTCAGTTCGTAAACCCGATGACTTGAGGAAAGGTGTTTGCGTGATTGGAGTCTTGGGGACGTGAGCGTATAATCACGTAATGCATGGGGACCATGCGTGGTGATGTACATGTGCGGGTGGCCATGCATGGCATCGTGCTAGTCGGGAGAGTGATGGAGTGTACGTCGAGTCACGTATTGACTCGTGTGTTTATCGTATTGTAGGTATGAAGTCCAAAGATGAGCACGGAAGGTTAACGAGTTCTAGTGATCGAGGTGTGTCGAGCAAAGGTAAGTTTCTAATCCCTTCTTTTTAAACGTTTTGCTGTTTTGGGGCTATCGTACATACTCGCATGTTTTATTAAACGAACGTATTACGAGTTATGAGTTAAACTTGAAGTGTTTTATGAGATCATTATGTAATAATGAAGCTAAGGGTCGTTATGGGGTCCTTAGGGTGGGTGAACAAGAGTGAGATGATCTGGGTGTGTCATCTTATGAGTTAGTCGGGGCGAGTCGGGAATTTAGCTAAACCTGTGATGGTTATATAAGGAGAGTTAGCATGGGAACCCGTACGTAGTTCATTAACGAGTCAAGTAGGTGCTAGTATGTTGTCATGTGTCGTGTGCTTGATGCTGTGCGTATTGTGTCGTTGTCCTCGTGACACGACGGGTATCGTGTTTGCATGAGTCTATGTGGTGTCCATAGTATGTATGGGATAGAAGTCAGTATGGTGTTTGTGTGTCGTGTAACTTCCTATTCGGAAAGAGTTGGGTAATGTGTCTAGACGTTATGAGGATACGTTTAAGTAATCGTTGGATTACACACGTAAGTGATTCGTAAATGGTGGTGAGTCGTAGTACATGTCCAAGTAGTGTCATGTGTATATATGTGTTCTTTGTGTGCTTGCATTGTTGTCCGTGTATACGACTAATAGTGATGTGGAGTACGGAGTCCTTCGGGGTCAGCATTGTACGTGTGATGTGTCAGTCACCGTATGGTAGATGATATAATCACCGTGTGGTGGCTGGGTAGTCATCATAGATGACGAGTGTGTCGCTATGTTTAGAGGCGGGGCCCTGTAACAAGGGTGGAGCTGAGCTTATGACGAGTATCCCGACGGGGATAACCCTGACGAGGGTGCAATGATGAGGTATGTATTTGTGTGCTTATATATGTGTTAAATTGCATGCAAGTGATGAGTTATATTAATTGTGTATGAGATGGTATTGAGGTGATAAATAGATGGAATCAATGTGGTGTATCGAGTTAGAATGACCGTTGTGTCGAGCTGAGTACATTGTGTACAACTGTTGAGTTAATTGGTTTATGAGAGTCCTGGTTAGGACTGATAAGTCGGTGTCTAGAGGTTGGTTAAGTTAACCAATGTATGGTGTATATATATGTTAAATTGTGAGTTATCAGGGTAGTAAGCTCGATCCATATCGGAGAGACTTACTAGGTTTAAATGACGGGCAGAGTCTGGGGTGCTGAATCCTTGTGGGATATTATAAGATAACATGGGTTATCTATATGATAGAAGTTTAATAAACTATTTTTATAAAGACCTTAGGGTCTTGAGTGGAAATAAATATGAAACAGAGACGAGTTGACTTTTGTTAAATTAAATATTAGTACTCACTCAGCGTAGCTATCTTTGTATGTACGTTAGATTGTTTTGCAAGTGAGTCTACTAGATGAGGTATCTTGGCTTGGGAACGGGGCTACTCGGGTTGGTGCGCATGCATTCGTAAGGTAATGTTATCATAGTTAACGAGGAAAATATTATTTTGAGAAAGACTTCCGCTGTTTATGTAAATGAAAGTTAGATGTTTTTAAAGAATTTAACCAGTTATGAGAACCAACTGTAGGGTGTCTGGTTTGGGCCCTTACAAGTTGGTATCAGAGCTATGGTTTAAGAGAAAACTGGTGTTTTTAAGCAAATAAAATGCCTTAACTTAAACTGAAAATGGGACGAGGGTGAAAAGAATGCCACCACGAGTAACCGCGAGCCAAGAGGTACGTCTTTCGAGTTGAGCAGTCATTATTATTTACCATTTGTGTAGTGTTACGCTAGGTAAAGCGATTGGTGTGAGTATGTGATTTATGGTTCCGTGTGGGATCATGATGTGTGCTAAGTGTTGTAGTAGTATGTAGAACTACGTGAAGTTATGTGGTGTGATTAAATGAGACCATTATGTGAGTTGAGTAATGTGGAGTAGCATTAATTGTAACTATGTGAGATAGTTTAGTGTATCGATACGATTTAGTAATTTTGTGTGTAACCTTGGATGGTGTGAAATTGTGATAAAGATGATGACTTTCTAGATTATTGTGTGGGATGCATGTGCATCCGGGGTGTGTGAAAGATAGAAAGCTAGTGTGAATATAATGGGGAAGATTTAGAATCCGAGTAGTAATGTGGACCACCAAATTGCATTTGATCACCGTGATTTGGCAGTCTATGATTGCTCTAATATTCTGAATTTGATGCCTAGAGTAATCACTCCAACATTCTATCTTGAGTAGGATTAGGTGGCTAAGACAAAGCGTACGAAATTGGACAAGCATAGAACTCTTACTAAGAGGAATGCAGAACGACCAGTCAAGACGACGACTGCTGCAGATGAAACTGCTAGTGGGAAGGGAGGAGTGTTGGTGCTTCTCATGCCAAGTGTGACTAGAGCTTCGGTCGGCGACATACCGCATGGAGCAATGATTGGAAAGACGGGATGGAAAGGGAGAATAGTGCAAGTTGTACGCGATTTTCCTCCAGGATGTGGACCTGCATGGTTGAGAGACCGACCACTTGTGGTGGTTAAGAGAGCTTTGTTTCAGAAGGAACCAGAGAAGGACACGCCAGATACACCTGAGGTGGTCCCGTAGTAATTCTGCGGGCGTTGTTTGAGACATTGGACTTCCATGTGACTTTTGGATGTGACGGTTGTCACGAGAGATCGTGGGGTGATTTAACGTTTTGATTTATTAGGCATTTACGTGATGTGATGTTTATTTCAAATATTGACTATTTGATTTTGACATTGATTGTGAATTATACCGCGGGATGATTTGGGTATGATTAATGATAGTTGTGCATATGATAACGTACTACTGTGGGTACAGTGTTAAATTTAGTGTCAGATATGTGTGATTATGTGATTACCTTTTGAACATCGTGAGTTCATACTAAATGTAATCTTTGATGTGATGTTAGAGCTTGGTTGATTAGACTGTATGAGTAGACCTGTGTAGACATGAGTTTTGATTAATTGTGTGTGTTTACGGTCTTAAGGTAGTGTCACCTATGTGTTATGTTTAGGTGATGTTTGAAGTGTAAGGGGTGTGTTGCACCTTGTGTAACTGTTCAGGACGAGGTCCTGTGGGAAATCTTGAGTATACATCTTTAGTATGTATAAATGTTCAGGACGAGGTCTTGTGGGAAATTGTAGTTACATACCTTGTGTCTAGGTATACATATTCAGGACCAGATCCTGTGGGGAAATAAGATAATTTATATCTTGTGTGTATGAATGTTTAGGGTGATGTTTTGTGTCTAGACTGAGTAGTGTGTCGTCTTGAAGTATGGGTACGACCGAGTAAACTCTGTGTGAGTATATGATGACGTGTGGCAGGGGCTACCGTTGTAGTGAGTAAGAGATAAGGTTCAGGAGTTTGTGTGTCTATAAATGACGAGGTCATATTGTATGCACGTAGATTTACTCAGATCTAGCTAGTTGTGTATGTGCACTATGTGCGAGTTAGAAGGTTGAGTTACTGTTACATGTGTAGAACAATGTGTGTTCTGTGGTTATGTGTGTCGGTGTGTGTCTTGTAGTACACGCTTAGCCGTGCATAGAACGGATGGTCAGTTCGCTTGAGTATAGTATTTCTATCTTGACGATTTTCTCGACGTTGATACATCGAGGTGATGCGAGAAGCTTTGATGTCTTTCTAGACTATCGGTGAGGAGCTCTTACGAGATGCTTATGCTCATATCTTGGGAATTCGGAGCACGAAGCCAATGGGCGGAGCTATAGAGTTAGTGATGAAAGTGGTTACGTGGGCGCTGGACCAGAGATACCCATGACGAGATCAAGGTGGTGACGCTGAAGATTTCAGCACGGAGTCAACAAGATGACGAAGGGCCTTCATGGAACACGTTTTATATGAAGAATTCAGTCGAGGTGAGACATCAGATGAATAGGGATGCTTTCCCTGGACGAGATGACGAATAGCTGAGGCTTGTGAGTAGACGGACATCATGTTCGTACGTGATTAATGAGACGCGGTCGGTGATCGCTTGGTAATGATAGAGCAACCATGAGTAAGGTAAAACTCAGGAGGGGTAAGTGCATGATTGCATACAAATAACTGGAAAGGAAATGCTCATGCTGGTAAGCATGTGACTGGCTTAAAGTGAGCTCCTGTGGAGCATTCAAGTAAGGCAAGTGGTTAGCTGTCATATTAGACATGCCATCGATAAGTGATCTTTTGAGAAACAATGAGAGTTGATGAAGATGACCCTAGTGTTGGGTGTATGCACATACTTAAAGGGGCGTATTGAACGCATGATAATGAAGTGAATAAATACCTCGGTGGAGGAACGCGTGGTTATAGAGACGAGAGGAGTTTTGCACAGGCTCCTAGAGATCATCAGGATTATACGAGAGATAAAGGCAACGGAGAAGACTTCTTTGAACACCTTGGAGGGTGGTCGTATTGCAAGACAATGTAATGAAAATAGGTAGTGTGAAGGTGGATGCTTGACACCAGATGGACTTGGTGAACAAGCGAGAATAGAAGGATAAGTCATGTTGGTTTGTACCGACGCAGGATTCGAGAACGAATCCTCTTTTAATAGGGGAAGACTTGTATCATCCCAGTTTTTATAGAACTAACGGGATTAGTGTATATATGTATATTTTAAACATAGCGGATGGAAGCTCAACGAGAACTTAACAAATTATATCTGAAAACGTGGAAGCAGGGTTGTGAGTAAACATAGAGAATTAACGTACAAATGCTGAGACTTTGACGGGTTATGTCTAGTTACGTAAAAAGAACAAACTAGAAGGACCCTTTATGTGTGTGGGCTAAACCCGACCCACTTTTGGTGACCTAAATGCGACGCAAGAAGGGGTAAACCCCATTCTCGTGGTTTACGACAGCCGAGAGACCAAGGAAGAGGAGGGGAGAGCCATTATCGCGATTCCAATTCGGATTAAGGAGTTTTCTCGATCCTTGATCATTCGTGTTACGTTTCAATTAGTTGATTCGACTAGCACGAATCGTCCGGTTCAAAGGTATAAACTCGTAAACCTAACTCGATTGTTATTGTTTTTGTTTTTGTGAGTGTTTACGGGAAAGGAGGGGTCCGTCCGAACCCTTAGGGGTGGCCGACGGTGTGGTTTAGTAAGGTAGAAGGGTGCGGCTAAGGCTGGGAATCGAACCCATGAAGCCGAAAGGCCGGGAACAGGCCCAAGGGGCTGATGTGGTGTCGGGGGAAGCACGGCAGCAGTGGCCGAAGGACGTAGGTGGTCACGCAAGGTCGTTCACGGCTATGTAGGTGAGCAGGGGGGCGCTCGAAGCCAACGGGAACCCGAGGAAGGTTGGTTTGGGCTAGCAACACATGGTGAGAGCCGGAAGCAAGAATTGAGGTGTGGGGGATGTCAGTTCGTAAACCCGATGACTTAAGGAAAGGTGTTTGCGTGATTGGAGTCCTGGGGACGTGAGCGTATAATCACGTAATGCATGGGGACCATGCGTGGTGATGTACTTGTGCGGGTGGCCATGCATGGCATCGTGCTAGTCGGGAGAGTGATGGAGTGTACGTCGGGTCACGTATTGACTCGTGTGTTTATCGTATTGTAGGTACGAAGTCGAAAGACGAGCACTGATGGTTAACGAGTTCTAGTGATCAACGTGTGTCGAGAAAAGGTGAGTTTCTAATCCCGTCTTTTTAAACGTTTTGTAGTTTTAGGGCTATCGTACATACTTGCATGTTTTAATAAACGAACGTATTATGAGTGATGAGTTAAACTTGAAGTGTTTTATGAGATCATTATGTAATAATGAAGCTAAGGGTCGTTATGGGGTCCTTAGGGTGGGTGAACAAGAGTGAGATGATCTGGGTGTGTCATCTTAAGAGTTAGTCGGGGCGAGTCGGGAATTTAGCTAAACCTGTGATGGTTATATAAGGGGAGTTAGCATGGGAACCCGTACGTGATTCATTAACGAGTCAAGTAGGTGCTAGTATGTTGTCATGCGTCGTGTGCTTGATGTTGTGCTTATTGTGTCGTTGTCCTCGTGACACGACGGGTATCGTGTTTGCATGAGTCTATGTGGTGTCCATAGTATGTGTGGGCTACAAGTCAATATGGTGTTTGTGTATCGTATAACTTCCTATTCAAAAAGAGTTGGGTAATGTGTCTAGACGTTATGAGGATACGTCTAAGTAATCGTTAGATTACACACGTAAGTGATCCGTAAATGGTGGTGAGTCGTAGTACATGTCCAAGTAGTGTCATGTGTATATATGTGTTGCTTTGTGTGCTTCCGTTGTTGTCCGTGTATACGGCTAATAGTGATGTGGAGGACGGAATCCTTTGGGGTCAGCATTGTATGTGTGATGTGTCTGTCACTGTATGGTGGATGATATAGTCATCGTGTGGTGGTTGGGTAGTAATCCTAGATGACGAGTGTGTCACTATGTTTAGCGGTGGGGCCCTATAACAAGGGTGGAGCTGAGCTTATGATGTGTATCCCGACGGGGATAACCCTGACGAGGGTGCAGTGATGAGGTATGTATTTGTGTGCTTATATATGTGTTAAATTGCATGCAAGTGATGAGTTATATTAATTGTGTATAAGATGGTATTGAGGTGATAAATAGATGGAATCAATGTGGTGTATCTAGTTAGATTGACCGTTGTGTCGAGCTGAGTACATTGTGTACAACTATTGAGTTAATTGGTTTATGAGAGTCCTAGTTAGGACTGGTAAGTTAGTGTCTAGAGGTTGGTTAAGTTAACCAGTGTATGGTGTATATATATGTTAAATTGTGAGTTATCAGGGTAGTAAGCTCGATCCATGCCGGAGAGACTTACTAGGTTTAAATGACAGTCAGAGTCTGGGGTGGTGAATCCTTGTGGGATATTATAAGATAGCAGGGGTTATCTATATGATAGAAGTTTAATAAACTATTTTTATAAAGACCTAAGGGTCTTGAGTGGAATAAATATGAAACAGAGACGAGTTAGATTTTGTTAAATTAAACTATTAGAACTCCCTCAGCGTAGCTGACTTTGTATGTACGTTAGATTGTTTTGCAGGTGAGTCTGCTAGATGAGGTATCTTGGCTTGGGAGCGGGGCTACTCGGGTTGGTGCGCATGCATTCATTAGGTAATGTTATCAAAGTTAACGAGTTTAAAGATAATATTATTTTGAGAAAGACTTCCGCTGTTTATGTAAATGAAAGTTAGATGTTTTCAAAGAATTTAACCAGTTATGAGAACCAACTGTAGGGTGCCTGGTTTGGGGCCTTACAGTTGGTCTAAGCGAAACTGGTTGACTAAGGGAAACTGGTCACAGCGAAACTATGCCAAAGCGAAACTATGACAAAACTATGCCCATTTCGCCTGGTAGTTTCGTCCGGTCATCTTCTTCAGCAAAATCCCTAATTTATGCATGAAGATGGCGGGCAGCTCTCATGTGACCAAGACCCGAACTTTTTATGCTCAAAATGTTAGTTTCTATCTCGTGAGTCTAAATCCAATGTTCGTTTTCCATTTCTTACGTAAAAACCCGTCCTTTTGTGAAACAACCCCAAAAACCCGCTTTGAATAAAAACTAAAATCTAGGTCCGAATGTTACCTGTTTTCGTGTGCTTCTTCCTATTCAACGATCTAGAGATGATTTAACGATCCTCGGTGTTCGGTTAGCCCAAATCATGACTTTCTCTCTCTAGCTGCTCTCTCTTGGAAATTTGGATGAAATCAGGACGGGTGGAGGTAGCGGAAATTTGGATGAAATGAGGATGGGTAGAGGTAGCAGCTACGCTAAGCCCCTCTCCTTCCTTTCGTCTTTCGTCCTTTGACGCGTTTAGTCCCTCCCGCTCCGTGTTTATTCTTTTTATATTCCGACTCCACTTTAATGAGATGTTTTTATTTTCGGGATGTTACAATTTGCACCATTTTAGAGAGGATGACGAACCTGAGTTTGCTTCGGCCGAAATTAGTTCCTTCACCGATTTGATCGGGAAATTGTTTGACTTGTCTCCCATCCATAGCCATATGTCTTTCCCTTCCGTCGGTTGGACCTGGCTAAGGAGCCATATGCATTTTTGACATTCGATGATCTCGGCAGATGATTGTGGTTCAGGTTTCCATCTCCATTTCCATGTAGTAATCCGGTTTTCAATTGAGTAACACTCCAATATCCTAAATTTCTTGTTGCTCTCCAGAGAGAAAAGTAATGGGAATGATATCTTCAGTGATACGTTTGTGATCCATGGGTCTGTCCTGAAACCAATTGCTTCTCCATTTCTGAGTTTACCCTTGATTAAGCTTTGTCTCTTTTGGCCAGCAATGACGAATTTACTTTCGAATCTAGCTATGGTGTGCAATGTACATGTAAGATATTTCTACATAGGAATAGGAGACCAAGATGAATTGTTAGCATGAAGTGGACGCAATTACTTTCCGCCATAGGCATTGTGGTTTGTTTTTGTACCGCCATACCCATTTTGTAAGTAGCGCCGAATTTATATTTTTTTAATGAACAAATACCGAATCCACCAAATTCCTTAGGTTTAGTTAGCCTATCGCATACTGCCCAATGTATTTTCTTTTTATCCTTGCAACCTCCCCAAAGAATTTGTTTCCAAATACTTTCTAATTTTTCTAGCACTTTACATGGAGCCTTATAGAGTGAAAAGTAATAAGTCGGAAGACTTTCTAGTACATATTTGAGTAACATGAGTCTGCCACCGATGGAAAATGTTCTAGCTTTCCATAGGGATAACCTTTATTCAAATGTCTTGAAAATTGGATTCCAATTGCTTATCTTATTCGTGGTTGCTCCTACTATTAAGCCAAGGTATTTAAAAGGAAGGTTGGCTATATTGCATCCCAGTTTGTTTGCCATCCTTTGTATTTCAGCCGTGTCTACCCCAATTCCGAAAAGATTTGACTTTTGTAAATTGATTTTGAGGCCCGAGCATAGGTAGAAGCAGCGTAAGATTCTAGCAATATTACTAGAGTTTGAAGGGGTCTAGTTACCGATTATGATAGCATCATCCGCCTAGAATAAATGTGATAGTGTAGGCATGTTGTGTGCAGTTTTAAGACCGTGAAAAATTTCAATGTTGCAAGCTTTTTGGATCATGCATGAGAGACCTTCCATTATTATTATGAAAAGGAAAGGTGAAAAGGGATCACCTTGTTTGACCCCACGTTCACATTGAAACTCAAAAGTTGGGGAACCATTGACCAAGACCTAGGATCGGGCGGACGCGAGAATGCCATTGATCCATACACACCATTTTATAGGAAAGCCCATTTGTCACACCCCGCCTCAGGCACCCTGTAGACGTGTGCGAGCACGATTGGTACCTGCTTTGATTTTAGAGTTTTTATAAAACACAGCGGAAGACTTTTTCATAAGGATCGAAACATCATTCATTTCAACCTCAAGGGTTGTATTTGTAAATATCAAGACCCAGTTGGAAAACAAAAGCCTTGTATTCATTTCATAAACATAGGGATTTAAATACCCTTTTCATTTGATTACAAAACAGAGTTTGAAACCAAATACATCTCTTATCTTATATACAAGTTCAAGCCACGGGAAATAGTATTATCCAAGGTTGATCAGTCCCTCGGTCCTATCTCCTCTTTTTCTTTCTTTTAGGATTTCCTATGCACGAGGCCTGAGAATCTAACGTGCAAGTTATCCTTTCTCAACATTCATTTCTGGGTCAGGTCTGCCTATATCCCCTTTTCTTTTCCATTTTATTCATTTCCTGAAAACATTTTGAAAATAAAATGTCAGCGCGAATGCCGGTGAATACAATTATCTTGACAGTAAAATTATTTGGCACAAACAAGTATTAATTTCATAATCACAACTTTTTGTTCAATCCACACATTCAGCAGGCCCATGGCCTGACTGTATGCACCACTGTATACACTGGCGTCATGTCTTATAACAACAGACAGGTCCAAGCCTCCGAATTTGTTATAAAATAAGCACCAGCCGCAATCCGGGACTCTCACCGGAGACCCGTGTATCCCTTGCAAATTTTACGTATACTTATGGCCCGAATGCTTTGTTCATAGAAGAACGTTGACAATTATTCCCTTAACCTTTATTTGGCCATTTTCGTAAATGTAAATGTTTTGACACAAGTTGTGAAATAGATAAAGTATCCACCTTGATTATAGGAATGAGCCTCTAAGTTGGAAATTATAGAATCAACCTTCTAACTTTGATTTCTCTAGCGTCCCGACACTTTTACGAGCGTTTCTTCTTACACCAGGTACTAAAACAAGGGGGAGTTGGATCGGGATCGTCAGGAGTGGACTAGGGAAGCTCTGGAACGAATTTAGAGTGAATTGAACGTTTGAGAAAATCGAATGAATCCAGGCAACTATTAATAGGGAAAATTTTGGACCCGTGACGGACCGTTACGGGTGGTGACGGTCCGTCACCAGATTAGGGTTTCGCGAGTCATCAGACACGTGTCGCCCCTTGTCGTTTTGCGGCATGACGGACCGTTACAGGGCGTGACGGTCCGTTAGGAAATTGATATGTGGCGCCCCCATAAGGTTTTGCGGCTGTAACGGACCGTTATAGGGCGTGACGGTCCGTTATAGGGTTTCCACGCGTCAGATTTTAACTATGAGTCACTGGACACGTGGCGCGTCACTATTGCTCGCGTGCTCAGCCCGTAACGGACCGTTACCGTCCGTGACGGTCCGTTACTGTTGGATTTTCATGTTTTCTACTTTTTGAACCTTGATCTTTGGTATATTTACACTTATAGTCCTTGTGGTTTGTACCTTTGTCAAATCTAGGACATTTTCGTGACAGGTGTTACATCCTCTCCACCTTATTTTAATCTCGTCCCCGAGATTATACGAACAAGTGAGGATATTTCTTTTTCATTTCGGACTCCAATTCCCACGTGTACTTAGGGCTACGTCTAGAGTTCCATTTCACTTTCACGATCATCAATTTCTTTCTTTTCAATTTCTTTTCCTGCCTGTCCTCGATTTGCAGAGGTTGTTCCACAAATTTTAACTTTTCATCTACCTCTATGTCATGTAGGGGTATTACCAGAGATTCATCTGCCAAACACTTGCGCAGATTTGACACATGGAACACATCATGTACTATATTCATTTCTTCTGGTAATTCGAGTTGATAGGCCACAGGCCCAACTCTTTTCAAGATTTTGAATGGTCCTACAAATCTAGGACTTGATTTTCCTTTCTTTCCAAATCTTACAACGCATTTCCATGGTGAAACTTTCAACAGAACGGTGTCACCGACGTTGAATTCTAACGGCTTTCATCTTCTATCATCATAACTCTTTTGACGATCACGAGCCGCTTTTAATTTATCTTTTATTTGAATGATTTTCTCAGTTGTTTCCAGAACTTTATCAAGACCGGATAACTGATTTTCTCCTATTTCAGACCAACAGATTGGAGTTTGACATTTACGACCATATAAGGCTTCAAAAGGAGCGGCCTGTATACTCGTATGATAGCTATTGTTATAGTAGAATCCATTAGAGGTAAGTGGTCATCCCAACTTCCTCCAAGATCAATAACACAAGCCCTTAACATATATTCTAGAGTTTGAATAGTTCTTTCGCATTGCACATCCGTTTGAGGATGATAGGCAGTGCTTAGATTCAATTTCGTTCCCAGGGCTTTTTGAAAACTTTGCCAGAATCGAGCAGTAAATCTACTATCTCTATCTGACACAATAGATAGTGGCACACCGTGTAAAGACACAATTTCATTAACCTATAATTGTGTCAACTTATCCATGCTGAATGTTTCTTTCATGTAAAGAAAATGAGCAGACTTAGTAAGTCTGTCAATGATAACCTAGATAGTATCATTCCCTCGACTGTTTCGGGGAAGTTTAGTAATGAAATCCATGGTTATCATCTCCCATTTTCAGACAGGAATTCCAAGTTGTTGTAATAAGCCAGACGGCTTTTGATGTTCAGCTTTAACTTGAGAGCAGGTTAAGCATTTTGCAACAAAAATAGCGATATGTTTCTTCATTTCTATCCACCAATAATTGGCTTTTAGGTTTTTGTACATTTTATCGCTTCCAGGATGCATCGTATACTTAGACTTATAAGCTTCTTCAAGAATTTCTTCACGTACATTTCCATAGATAGGAACCCAGATCTGTCACACCCCGCCACGGCGGAAACGCGGGATGTAACGAACATGGTTTTCGCAACCTTTGTTTACATCGAACAACCATAACTAGACAAACCAACCAAAGGTTTCAAATGTTTACACAAAAACCAAATACAAATTGTTTCATAAACGACATGTTTTCCAATTGTTTCGCAAAAGACATGTTTCAAATGTTTCACAAAAGATGAGTTTTACGGCTATGGCCTATGACACGTAGGCTATAAAAGGAAAACCCCCAAAAGGCTCCTAAATGCACGCAACTCCAGTGTGAATCCACCATCCTTAATTTCTTGAGAAAAACATGCTTAAAAAGTCAACATAATGTTGGTGAGTTCACATGTTTCAATATTTAAACGACTTTGTTTTACATAAAACACTTTGATGCCGGATAACGAGTTCGTACACATTGCATTGCTGAAACAACACAACCAATGATGCAGTTACGATGAGTCCTATGATCAAACTTGACTGTTTCTTTTTCTACCACAACCAATGTCCTATCACAAAACGTTGAAATGAGATGAACAATAAAGCACCCGTTTTGACCTCCAGTCAAGGTTAGCTCAACTAACCACGGTTGGGGGCGTCAACCCAAATAGATCTATTCACAACTTTCACGTCTACCCATAGCTAATGAGCACAGTATAAAAGAGGACTTATATGCGATAATGAGTCTACTCATGTAACCAATGATGTCATGTTTCTACTCGTATCCAAAATGTGATGCTAGCATGTTTTCTCCCCCAAGTATTTAAAAGCAAAAGTATTAAAAAGAGGGGCGTTGAGACTCACCTGATGAGCAAACAATGAAGCAAGGCAAAACAAGTAGCAACTAGCAAAGTCCGTGAATACGTGAGCCGACCTAACCATGCTTTATGATAAAACTAGTTTATAACCCCGTGTCTACACACGGGATAAAAAATATCAATACATAAAATTCTTAAATTTTTATGTATATTTTACAGGTGTAAAAATTTATTACATATAATAAGGATAGAAAACAAAATTTAAAATATGTAAAATTAATATATAATTGGGTTTCAAAAAAACGTTAATTACTATTTAATGTAATTTGACTTTCATTTACTATTTAATTGAAAATAAAAGTTACATAATTAGATTTCAAAGTTTCTTATAATAAGTGATAATTTAAAATAAACGTGTTTTATTAGTATTTTCTTTAAAAATATAATTATTATTAAAAGATAGAGGTGTATTTAATAAGAGAGAGAGGCGGGAAAAAAACCTTTATTTATTATATAGTATAGATAAGACATTTTAAGGTCTAAACAATGTTTCTAATGTGTAAGTTGATCATGTATACGATTCACCTAACTAGACTCGACATGATTACTAGTTTATGTTTCCGACAGTTTTGACATGACAACCGTTGGTGACAATTTGTGACAATAAGATATATTTATATACATTTATATAAATAAGTTATGTATCTCAAGACATGTCTTTATGTTTATGCAACAACATCAGGGTTGGGGTTGAAAATAAATATATAGTATGGAAGGTAAAACTTTTATATAAAAATAGCATTTAGTAAAGTATTCGGGTTTTTAAGTCAACTTGTGTCGCGTTTTTAGTTAATTTATCGAACTCAAATAATTTTTGGAATTTTTACCACCCTCAAATAAGTGCCTTAGCTCTATAGAAATATATGGATCATAATTTATAAAGAGGTTTAAGGGTTTCAAACAAAAATCATAACACAAATAGGTTAACAGCTTCGGTTTTGATAGATAAGTGTCGGGAATCTTGATGGTTGGGGGATCAAAATGTTGATTTCATCATAAGAGGCCATATGGGTTTTATTACCAACACAAAATTATAATTTTAGGAAAAATAATCAAATCATTTGGACCATTTTTGAGTGAGTTTTGACCTATACAAGTTGTCCTTATGAATCTGTCCAAACATTTCAGCTTTGATCCGTTTTTTAGTATCGACCTTTCGAGGTATCAAATCTCCACTAAAAATCACGAAATCACTTGGGATGGATAGAGGATGTTTTAAACTTAATTTTAGACTCAAGAAACGTCCATTTTGGTTTAGTTTTGACCGAGATAAGACTCCCTAAAGTTGGCTAAAAATTCTGCCCGCAACAACATGTATAAAGTGGCAACTTTTTCTTTGAACAATCCATTATTTGGGTAAATCTCCTACACAAAACAACTAGTAGGTTAAATAAAACTAAGACTTAGTATGAGGATACTCACTTAAACCAAGCAAGCAGAAAGATTTGATGGAAGAACGATGGCTTAAATCCTTATAACCACTTGGATTCAAATGAGATTTGGAGGTAGAAATTTTAGGAGGTGTGTTCCAAATGAGTTAGGCATTCTATTTATACACTAAAATAAAATATAGCATCATGATATATGGGATATGACATGGTATGATATTTCCACATGTTCTAGTCATTCAAAGGTTATATAAGTATGGGGGAATGGTTTGGGTTGCCGTGAATGAAAGATTAGGATGGTGATGATGTGAAATGATGATAGTGGTTAGTAGGTGATGGTGGTGGTTCAACGCGGTACGCTACCCGCAAATAATACCCGCTAAATACTCTGTTTAATATATAAATTCAAGATCGTAATAATATAAATAAAAATATGTTGGGTTTCTAAATATATATATATATATATATATATATATATATATATATTTGTATGTTTACACTCAAAGTTTAGACGCGTTCAATGTGTACTGTATGTATTAAAATTAAAATAGTGTTAACGACCCCAAATGATAACCACATATATATTTACATATATATTTATATTATTACACATAAAATAATGAAATATAATGTTTTTCTAATATTTGATATTTGTCAACAACGTACGCGCGTGTCGTGTTAAAGGGTGTGACCCGGTAATTTTTAAAAATTACTAAATGCAAGACGTGACATGAGTGGACTTTGCTATGCATGAAATGGCCTAATAAACCAAATTAAGTATATCATGCAAAAGGTTCATGTAAATGTGACTAGGATTTGTACGAATAATGACCTGGAATTTTGTCAGTTGTCACATTCTCCCCCCGTTAATAGAATTTCGTCCCGAAATTCAGTTTGTGTCATCTGTTGCTAGGGTGTTCTCAAATAGAGCGGGATACTTGAGTCTCATATGATTCTCGCGTTCCCAAGTAAACTTTGGTGCTCGTCTATAGTTCCATCTGACTTTTACAATAGGAATGCGACTTCGTTTTAGCCTTTTGATCTCACGATCCATGATTTCTACCGGTTCTTCGACAAAATGAAGCTTGTCGTCGATTTGAATTTCTTCAAGTGGTATAACAAGTGTTTCATCTGATAAGCACTTCTTCATATTTGACACATGAAATGTGTCGTGTACACCACTGAGTTCTTGTGGTAGCTTAAGTCGATAAGCTACAGGGCTAACCCTTGCAAAGATTTCAAACGGTCCAATGAATCTAGGGTTTAGCTTTCCTCGTTTGCCAAACCTGATAACCCCTTTCCAAGGTGAGACTTTCAAAAGCACTTTGTCTCTAACTTGGAATTCCAAGGGTTTGCGTCTCACATCCGCATAACTCTTTTGGCAATCTCTGGTGGCTTTGAGTCTGTCTCTGATCTTGAAGATCTTATCAGTCATTTCTTGAATGATTTCAGGCAAGTGAGTTGGCTATCACCAACCTCTGTCCAACATAAAGGTGATCGACACTTTCGACGGTAAAGTGCCTCAAAAGGTGCGGCCTTGATGCTAGTGTGATAACTATTCTTGTACGAGAACTCAGCTAGTGGTAGATGTGTATCCCATTTGTTTCCGAAGTCTATTACACATGCTCTGAGCATGTCTTCCAGAGTCTAGATGGCCCTTTCACTTTGAATATATGTCTGTGGGTGATACGCGGTGCTCATGTCTAAGCGTGCCCCCAACGCTTTCTGTAACGATTGCCAAAATCTTGAAGTGAAATGACTATCTCTATCCGAGATAATAGAAATCGGCACTACATGTCGTGAGACAACTTCTTTCACGTAGATTCTGGTCAACTTTTCCATCTTATCTGTCTCCTTGATTGGTAGGAAGTGCGCAAATTTAGTCAATCGGTCGACAATTACCCATATAGTGTCGTAACCACTTGATGTCTTAGGTAATTTTGTGATAAAGTCCATAGAAATTTGCTCTACTTCCACTGAGGTATCTCTGGTTGCTGCAACAACCTGATGGCTTCTAGTATTCTGCCTTGAATTTAGAACAAGTTAGGCATTTACTGACATAGGTGGCGATTTCTGCTTTCATGTTAGCCCACTAATATAACTCCTTGAGATCCTTGTACCACTTGTCGGATGCTAGATGAATTGAATACCTGGACTTGTGTGCTTCGTCCATTCCAATTTCCTTAAATTTCTAAAACTCGGTACCCAAATTCTGTTCATGAAATAATGAGTTTTGTTGGATCTGATTTCAAATTGTTTCTCCATGCCTCGTAAGGACTCATTCTCCAATTTTCCTTCCTTGAGTGCCTCATGCTGAGCATCACGAATTCGAGTGGTGAGACTCATATGAATCTTCATCCCCAATGCTCGCACTCGCAGTGTCTTGACTCATTCTTTCCTACTCAAGGCATCTGATACAACGTTTACCTTGCTAGGATGGTAATGAATGTCACAGTCATATTCATTGAGTAACTCGACCCATCTTCGTTCCCTCATGTTCAACTCTTTCTGGTCAGATATGTGTTGAAGACTTTTGTGGTTGGTAAAAATAGTGCATTTTGTACTGTATAGATAGTGTCTCCAAATCTTGAGCGCAAACACTACAGCTCCTAATTCTAAATCATTAGTAGTGTAGTTTTTCTCGTGAATCTTGAGTTGTCGGGATGCATACGCGATGACGTTTTCCTTTTGCATCAACACACAGCCAAGACCCTGGTGTGATGCATCACAGTATACTACAAAATTGTCAGTTCCCTCAGGGAATGATAGAACTGGAGCACAACACAACTTTTGCTTCAACAAATGAAAGGCTGATTCATGTTTGTCTCCCCCAATCAAACTTCTTGTCTTTCTAAGTCAGGGTGGTCATTAACAGCTGGGCTATCTTAGAAAAGTTCTCGATAAACCGCCTATAATAACCGGCCAGGCCCAAGAATTGGCGCACCTCGGTTGGAGTTTTTGGTGCTTCCCAATTCTTAATCGCCTCAATCTTGGAGGGATCCACGTGTATACCCTTCTCATTAACCACGTGACCAAGAAATTGCACTTCTCGAATCCAAAATTCACATTTCAAGAATTTGGCGTACAATTTCTCATCCTTAAGAAGTTCCAAGATTAACCTCAGATGTTTCTCATGTTCTTCCTTGGTTCTTGAGTATATCAGGATGTCATCGATGAATACGATAACGAATTTGTCCAAATAAGGCTTGCAAACCCTATTCATGAGGTCCATGAAAACTGATGGTGCATTTTTCAAACCAAAAGGCATGACTAGGAACTCGTAATGGCCGTAACGATTCCTAAATGCAGTCTTTGGAATGTCTTCTTCTTGAACCCTCAATTGATGATACCCCAAACGTAGATCAATATTCGAATAGAAACTAGAACTTTGCAGTTGATCAAACAAATCATCTATCCTAGGAAGTGGATATCGGTTCTTGACCGTCAACTTGTTTAATTCCCGATAATCGATACACATCCTAAAGGTTCCGTCCTTTTTCTTTACAAATAAGACCGGAACTCCCCATGGCGAGAAACTAGGTCTTATGAATCCCTTATCTAATAATTCTTGCAATTGATTGGATAGTTCCTGCATCTCTGACGGTGCTAAACGGTATGGTGATCGTGCGATCGGTGCAGCGCAAGGTACCAAATCAATTCGAAACTCGGCTTACCTAGGCGGTGGAAGTCCAGGCAAATCTTTGGGAAATACTTCTGGATAGTATCGAACGATTGGTATGTCTTCAAGTCGTTTCTCTTTCGGCTTCTTCTTCGACACATGTGCCAAAATAGCATGATATCCCTTCCGCAAGTACTTCTGGGCCTTCATGCATGTGATAATTCTCAACGCGGTTCCACTCTTCTCTCCTTGGATAGAGAGGGTTTCACCATTGGAAAGTGGAATACGAACTATCTTCTCATGACATACAATATCGGCTCGGTTCTTTGAAAGCCAATCCATGCCTACAATGATATCAAAACTACCGAGTTCTATGGGCATCAAGTTTATGCTAAAGGGGTGATCTTCCAAGGTCAAAGTACACCCTTGAACTATTTCATCAGTTTCAATTAACTTGCCGTTAGCCAATTCTACAATATATTTAACGTTCAACTTAGTTGATTTCATCTCAATTAGTGGGCTAAAGTCAGTCGAAACAAAACTTCTATCGGCACCAGAGTAAAAAATTATAGCAGCATAGTGATTGTTGACAAGGAACGTACCAGTAATGACGTTGGGATCTTATCGTGCATCCCTAGCTCCAATCACGAATGCTCTTCCACGAGCCAGGTTCGGACCTTGGTTCCTCAACTTCGGACACTCCTTCTTGAAATAACCAGTGGCTCCACATTCAAAACATCCTCGGTTGGCACCAGATGTTGCAACAGCTTCAGTAGACCTACAATTCCTAGCCAAGTGTCCGTGCTTTTTGTACTTGTTACAAGTAAAGCTTGCACAAGTACCCAAATGATGGAAGCCACACTTGCTGAATTTGGGTTGGTTTCCAGTGTACGACTTCTTCTCATTTATGCCCACGACATATGCCGTCACAGTATCTGTTTTCTTGTTGACTTGATGTCCTGAACCTTTCCCCAAATTAACATCCCACTTCCTCTTGCTACCAACACTCGCCTCAACAGTACCCTTTTTCACCAATACCCCAGAACAGACTGGTTAATCAGTCAGGTCATGTGCCAATCTCATAGCGCTTTGAATAGTGGTAGGCTTAGATGAGGTTACCATGCTCTGAATTTGAGGTGCAAGACCCCAAATATATCTTTCAATCCTCTTGATTTCCGGAGTAACCATGTGTGGAACAAGTCGTGCAAGTTCATGGAATCGAGTGGTATAAGCTGCCACTTCGGCTCCATCCATAGTTAAGTTCTAGAATTCAACCTCAATATTCTAGAGTTCATTCCTAGGGCAATACTCCTCCCTCAACATGTGTTTCAAGTCATCCCATGATAACCGATAAGTAACATCCATAGTCAGTGTTTGGACTTGCGAGTTCCACCAAGAGAGTGCTTCATCCTGGAAAGTGCAAATTGCATACTTGACCTTATAGTCATTAGCACAATTACTGATGTTGAGGACAAACCCCATCTTTTTAATCCAACGAACAAGACCTACTGCTCCTTCTGAACCATTGAAGTTGCGAGGTTTACAATCCATGAAGGCTTTGTAGGTGCAACCTCTCGAAGCATCATTCGTTCCTGTATTTGTCAATATCCCCAGGTTAATGATTAACTAATCATAAACATGACTTCTATAATTAGGACATAATACGCAATTGGATTACCCGTCATACCTCTAGTCCCATTGTCATGCCCACCAGTACCGCTACCCTCGTAACCATTGTCCCCGCTTCCACCACTGGATCCAATGTTTCGATTGGTTTCGTATTGTGCCATTGCAGCAACCACTCGCTGATATACCAATTGCTCTATCTCCTCTGAGTTCATGGGTTGTGTTGTTCAAGTGTCTTGCCGGGTGTTACGTCTGGGTCTTCCTTTCGGCGCCATGCTTTCTTTCTAATACACAAGTAAAAAAAGAAATAAGACAATATATAAAATAATGTCAACACATGAACAGGAAATGTAAACAACCACAACATCCATAATCATCACGATAGCCATAATATAAATAGATGCAAATAACTTGTTACGTAGTTTTCAAAAGAAACCAAAATGGGTGAAATACTATATGGGCACAACCCACCCATGTGGGTCTATCTAGCTAGGTGAGAAAATGCTCTTGTATGGAAGGCAGCTGAGGCTAGCATGACACAAACAACCACAAGCGCCATCGAGTATGCAGCGCGCTCCTCGGTTGCGGTGGCTCGTTGCTCAGCTTCGACCGCCCTCTGCTCTACCGTCACTGCCCTCAACTCAACGGCGACAATCCTCTTGTCTAAGGCAATGATCCTTTCCTCGACCTCTAATGATCTATCATACAGGGATTGGAGTGCCTAGGCTTCAAGATAAAACCCATCGTCAATAGTGAACACATGCTCTCTTAGGTTATTCAGGCGACCTACATCCTTCTGAACCTCCTCGACGTCAGTCTGTAGCGTCTGTATCTGCTGATCGTGTCGGACACCGCAAGCTACTATGGTGGGGATGGTGCGCTCAACGGGCTCTCCCGTGAGTGGTAGTGATCGCGCTGCGTGAGATGGCTCTCCAATCTCGTAAGTCGAGGGAATACCATCCTCATCCCTCCACTCGCGTAGTGTTTTAGGACATCAGTTCCACTACTAGCATCGGTCTTATGCCTTTTGGGCGCAGGCTCAGCAGCGGGCTCGACTGCTTCTAGGGTCTCCTCCATAGCGAGAGTCTCCTCCTCCACGGGAGCTTCAAGCTCCTCTTCGATAACAGTCTCAGGAATCTTCTTGGGCTCATCGTATACCGGGGTGTTATCGTCATCGGATACATGCGGGAGTAGTGGTGCTGATGGCGCAGATAATAACGATACAAATAATGTTGGTGTCGATGGCGCGTACTATACTCCTCCTCGGAGTCGGAGATGTCAATCGGGTAAGAGGCAGATGACATAGTTGTGACATTAGCAATATTCGTACATATGAAAAATGAGTCACGTGAATGCACATGCTATGCAAATGACCATGATATGTGTTCTACGGCTATAGTCTAGGCCTACCCAATGCAACCTAGTTCGATATAACCAAGGGCTCTGATACCAATCGGTCACACCCCACCACAACGGAAACACGGGATGTAACGAACATGGTTTCCACAGCCTTTGTTTACATCGAACAACCACAACTAGACAAACCAACCAAAGGTTTCAAATGTTTACACAAAAATAAAATACAAATTGTTTCATAAACGACATGTTTTCCAATTGTTTCCCAAAGATATGTTTCACAAAAGACGAGTTTTACGGCTATGGCCTATGACACGTAGGCTATAAAAGGAAAACTCCCAAAAGGCTCCTAAATGCATGCGACTCCAGTGTGACTCCACCATCCTTAATTTCGTGAGAAAAACATGCTTAAAAAGTCTACATAATTTTGGTGAGTTCACAGGTTTCAATATTTAAATAACTTTGTTTTACATAAAATACTTTGATGCCGGATAACGAGTTCGTACACATTGCATTGCCGAAACAACAAAACTAATGATGCAGTTACCATGAGTCCTATGATCAAACTTGACTGTTTCTATTTCTGCCTCTACCAACGTCCTATCGCAAAACGTTGAAATGAGATGGACAATAATGCACCTTTTTTGACCTCTAGTCAAGGTTAGTCCGACTAACCACGGGTGGGGGTGTCAACCCAAATATATCTATTCACAATTTTCACGTCTACCCATAGCTAATGATCACAGTATAAAAGAGGACTTAGATGCGATAATGAGTCTACTCATGTAACCAATGATGTCATGTTTCTACTCGTATCCAAAATGTGATGCTAGCATGTTTTCTCCCCCAAGTATTTAAAAGAAAAAGTGTTAAAACGATGGGCCGTGAGACTCACCTGATGAGCAAACAATGAAGCAAGGCAAAACAAGTAGCAACTAGCAAAATCCGTGAATACGTGAGCCGACCAAAGCGTGCCCTATGGGAAAATAAAACATTTTAAGGTCTAAACAATGTTTCTAATATGTAAGTTGATCGTGTATATGATTCACCCAACTAGACTCGACATGATTACTAGTTTATGTTTCCGAGGCATGACAACCGTTGGTGACGATTTGTGACAATAAGATATATTTATATACATTTATATAAATAAGTTATGTATCTCAAGACGTGTCTTTACGTTTACGCAACAACATCAAGGTTGGGGTTGAAAATAAATATATAGTATGGAAGGTAAAACTTTTATATAAAAATAGCATTTAGTAAACTATTCGGGTTTTTAAGTCAACGTGTGTCGCGTTTTTAGTTAATTTATCGAACTCAATAATTTAAGGAATATTTACCACCCTCAAATAAGTGCCTTGGCTCTATAGAAATATATGGATCATAATTTATAAAGATTTTTAAGGGTTTCAAACAAAAATCATAATACAAATAGGTTAACAACTTCTGTTTTGACAGATAAGTCTCATGAATCTTACGGTTGGGGGGTCAAAATGTTGATTTCATCATAAGAGCCCATATGGGTTTTATTACCAACACAAAATTATAGCTTTAAGAAAAAGAATCAAATCATTTGGACCATTTTTTAGTGAGTTATGACCTATACAAGTTGTCCTTATGAATATGTCCAAACATTTCAGCTTTGACCCGTTTTCTTGTATCGACCTTTTGGGGTATCAAATCTCCACCAAAAATCACGAAATCACTTCGGATGGATAGAGGACTCTTTAAACTTAATTTTAGAATCAAGAAAAGTCCATTTTGTTGTAGTTTTGACCAAGATAAGACTCCCTAAAATTGGCTAAAAATTCTGCCTGCAACAACGTGTATAAAGTGGCAACTTTTTCTTTGAACAATCCATTATTTGAGTGAATCTTCTACACAAAAAAACTAGTAGGTTCAATAAAACTAAGACTTAGTATGAGGATACTCACTTAAAGCAAGCAAGGAGAAGGATTTGATGGAAGAACGATGGCTTAAATCCTTATAACCACTTGGATTCACCTTGATCTTCACTTGGAATTGCAAGAGGTGTATGTGTGTGGTTTCGGTTTTAGAGAGGGTAAGAGGGGGAGAGAGCTGAGATTTAGAGGTAGAGATTTTAGGAGGTGTGTTCCAAACGAGTTAGTCATTCTATTTATACACTAAAATAAAATCTAGCATCATGATATTTGGGATATGACATGGTATGGTGTTTCCAGATGTTCTAGTCATTCAAAGGTCATATAAGTATGGGGGAATGGTTTGGGCTGCCGTGAATGAAAGATTAGAATGGTGATGTTGTGAAATGATGATAGTGGTTAGTAGGTGATGGTGGTGGTTCAACGCGGTACGCTACCCGCAAATAATACCCGCTAAATACTTCGTTTAATATATAAATTCAAGATCGTAATAATATAAATAAAAATGTGTTGGGTTTCTAAATATATATATATATATATATATATATATATATATATATATATGTATGTTTACACTCAAAGTTTAGACGCGTTCAATGTGTACTGTATGTATTAAAATTAAAATAGCGTTAACGAACCCAAATGATAACCAAATATATATTTACATATATTTTTATATTATTACACATAAAATAATGAAATATAATGTTTTTCTAATATTTGATATTTGTCACCAACGTACGCGCGTGTCGGTTAAAGGGTGTGACCCGGTAATTTCTAAAAATTAACAAATGCAAGACGTGACATGAGTAGACTTTGCTATGCATGAAATGGCCTAGTTAAACCAAATTAAGTATATCATGCAAATGGTTCATGTAAATGTGACTAGGATTTGTACGAATAATGACCTGGAATTTTGTCGGTTGTCACAAGATTCTTTTATTCATTCTAAGAATATTATCATCGTTTTTGACCAATTGGTCGATCATGCCTACCAAACCTTCTTTCTCTAGGTTTGGTTCTTGTAAGACAAACCTTTTAGATTCCTTAATACGAGTAATAAGATCGATTTGAAGATCGAGTCTTAAAGCACGAACTCGTTTATGTCTCACATGTTATTTTCTACTCATGGCGTCTGCTATAACATTAGCTTTGTCTTCATGATAACAGATTTCGCAATCCTTATCATTCGGGACTTTTATCAAACGCCTTTGCCTCATATTCAGTTCTTTTTTACTGAATATATACTTTAGGCTTTTATGATCAGTAAATATGGTGAATTTTTCTCCATATAGATAGTGCCTCCATAATTTCAATGCGAATATTATGGCACCCAATTCTAAATCATGAGTCGTATAATTCTTTTCATGGGTTTTCAATTGTCGGGAAGCATAAGCAATGACTTTGCTCCCTTGCATTAACACACAACCAAAGTCGGTGTGTGAAGCATCACAGTATACTGAAAAGCCTTCGTTTCCATCTAGTAAAGACAGTATGGGTGCTTGTGTCAGTTTCTGTTTCAGAGTTTCAAAGGCTTGTGATTTCTTAGGTCCCCATTCATACTTAATTGACTTGCGAGTCAGAGAAGTTAATGGAACAGCAATTCGAGAGAAATCTTGGATAATCTCTGATAGTAACCAGCCAAACCGAGAAAACTACGAACTTCGGTTGGTGACTTTGGGATTTCCCATTTGGATATCGCTTAGATTTTGACAAGATCAACTTGGATGCCATCAGCATTAATGAATATGTCCAAGAAATTGAACTTCTGACAGCCAGAATTCACATTTTGAAAACTTAGCATATAGCTTTTCGTTTCTCAAAAGTTCAAGCAAGATTTTCAAATGGTTCGCATGTTCTTCCTTACTTTTGGAGTAAATAAGGATATCGTCAATGAATACAATAATAAATTTATCCAAGTAAGGTTTGCAAACTCGATTCATCATATCCATGAAAGCTGCTGGTGCATTAGTAAGTCCGAACGGCATTACCGTGAACTCATAATGACCATATCGAGTTCTGAAAGCTGGTTTGGGAATATCTTGTAACACCTGCCGCGAAAAAAGTCCAAGAGTTGACTAAAGTACAAACCACAAGGACTATAAGTGTAAATATACCAAAAATCAAGGTTCCAAAAGTAGAAAACATGAAAATACAACGGTAATGGTCCGTTACGGGCTAGGCACACGAACCCTGATGACACGCCACGTGTCCGGTGACTAAGGAATGAATTCTGACGCGTGAAAACCCTATAACGGACCGTCACGCCTGGTAACGGTCCGTCATAGCCCCAGATTCACCCTGGTGCGCCACGTATCATGCCGTAACGGACCGTCACGCCGGGTAATGGTCTGTAAAACCACAAAATGACCAGAGGGCGACACGTGTTTGATGACTCGCGAAACCCTAATCTGGTGACGGACCGTCACCAACCGTAACGGTCCGTCACGACTCCAGAACCAGCCCTATAAATAGATGGTCGAGTTCATTAGTTTTCTTCATCCCACAATCCATTCTCCCTTCACAAGTCCGTTCCAGAGATATCCTAGCTCGCTCCCGACGATCCCGGTTCGACTCCTGCTCGTTGTAGTGCCCAGTTTAAGAAGAAACGCTCGTAGAGGTGCTGATACGCTAGAGAAATTAAGTTAAGAAGATAGTCTATAAGCTTTCAACTTAGAGGCTCATTCCTATAAACCAAGGTGAATACTTTATCTTTCTGAAAACTTGTGTCAAACATTTTATTTACGAAAATGGCCAAATAAAGGTTAATGGAATAATGCTCAACGTTCTTCTACAAATAAAGCATTCAGGCCATAGGTATGCGTAAAACTTGCAAAGGATACACGGGTCTCGGGTGAAATTCCTGGATTGCGGCCGGTGCTTGTCTTATAACAACTTCGGAGGCAAACATGTCCCTTGTTATAAGACATGACGCCAGTGTATACTGTGGTGCGATTGAACAGGACGGGCCTGCTAAATGTGTGGATTGAACATAAAGTTGTGATTATAAACAGATGCTTGTTTGTGCCAAATGATTTTACTGTCAAGATAATTGTATTCACCGGCGTTCGCGCTGACGTTTCATTTTTAAAATGTTTTCAGGTAATGAATAAAATGTGATGAAATTGGGTTAAGGGTAGACATTAGATCTGGCCCATGATATGAGAAAGAGAGAGGGCAGACATAATATCTGACCCTGTGAAAAAGGATAACTTACACGTTGGATTCTCAGGCCTCGTGTAAAGCAAATACTAAAGAAAAGAAAAAGGAAATAGGACCGGGGGATTGATCAACCCTTGATAGTACTATTTCCGGTGGGTGTAGATGTGTTTGATTTCAAACTCGGTTTCGTAATCAAAATGAAAAGGGTATTTAAATCCCTATGTTTATAAAGTAAATATAAAACTTTTGTCTTCCAAATGAGTTTTGATATTTACAAATACAGCCCTTGGGGTTGAAACAAATGTTGAAATGATTCTTTTGAAAAAGACTTCCACTGTATTTATAAAAACTCTGAAATCAAAGTAAGCGATACCAATTGGACTCGCACACGTCCAGGGGTGCCTGGGGCGGGGTGTGACAGGTTGGTATCAGAGCCACAAGTTTTAGCGAATTGGATACTTGGATCTAGTGTCTAGGCTTCAACCGTTAATATTTTAAAATTAAGATAAGAAAACAAGGTAACCTTCTGACCGGTATGTAGTTATCTGACAAACGGAATGTTCTGTCTAAGGAAAAAGCGGTGTTAAATCTCTCATAGACCCGTCGCTCTTACCTGGGAACATATATGTTGGAGGTACTACTCTGGAAAGATAATCATGCTTTTAGAGCTTTAGTTAAGATAAGGATACTAGCCTTAGTATCTAAGTTTTGACCAAAATAAGATAAATACTAATATTTTAAAATTGCAAACGTCTAGAGATAATTCTGTACCTGTTTATTATGACCCCAGTCGTCTAATCGAACAAGAGTCACTTGAGTATCATCCCTTAGGTTCTCGAATGAACCCTATCTTTTCGCCCTACTATAACGACGATCCATTTGTCATTATCCCTAATAACAACTCTCCCGAATACCACCCTCAATCTTATAACTCTTCTAGTCAATGGATGGAGGCTGGTTCTAACTTCAGCAACTGGAATACGAATATCCAACAGCTACAAGGAAACAATGAGGCTGAATCAAGTTATACTCAACAGAACACATCTGCATAAGAGGATCCATCTGAGGAATCCCATCAATATGAACCTGCTTCTGAAAATCCCGAAGATTATCCTTTTAATAATCATGTTTCAAATAATTCTAACTATCAATCCTATAACTCTGGATCCCCAATCTTGTACGATCCCTATATATTTCCTGAACCTCCATATGATGGCCCTTTCAAAGAATATTTCCAAGCTCCTCCGGAATACCAAAATGCTTATAATGATATTATGGTGGGACTCCGTAAGCCCCCACCTAAATATGGTTATGTAGAAAGTATGCTCTCTTCTCCTATTGAATGTTTAGACCGTTCATTGCGCCAAACAGACGAAGTAACAAGAAAGAAGATAATGGACAAAGCAAGAACCAAATTCTATAGAAAACAAGTCTACGAGTATGGAGAGGACTTAATGACTCTTGGAAAAGTGCTTATGAAAGATTATAATTGTTTTTGTTGTATTTTGTAATATATTTCTATAATAAAAAAATATCGTTATGTTTATTTTACAGAATGGTCGGAAAAGGCAAGGGTCCTAGCTTTATTCGTAAATTTGCTCCAGCTAGTTATCATGAACGAAAAACCAATGAAACAACTATAGAAAACAATGAGCAAACTGAAAGTTTAACTTTCAGAAGCCTCGGAGAAATAGGAAACCGTAGTGTTCCCTATAATCCTTCTGTAAGTTTTCATTCTGCTCCTACCGCTGGAAGTTACAATGTCACTCCAATATATTCCCAAAATTTTCATAAAGGATACGTCGAAATGCCTTATGAAAATAATCCTAAAAAAGAAGAACGTGCTGACTCTAATATACCTTACGTTCCGTACTATGAGAAAATTCTCATCCCTGCTCCTCATGTAAATGAGAATGCATCGGGAAGTGAGAGGGAACACATATTACTAAACCGAATAGCTCAATTGGAATGAGAAGAAGCTGAAATTGAAACTCGAAATGCTTTGTTAGTATAAGCCCTTGAAGAAAAGAATTTTAGAAATTTTTAGGAACAATGATTTCTATATGTATTATCTTCTGTAATATATTCTTATCAGTAAAAAGGTATTGTTTTGATTCCAATCCTATTTCTTTTATAGAATTTTAAAAAATACCGGACCTTCTCAAAATACGAGAGGAAAAAGGAAACAAGTAACGACTGAAAGCGCTGCTGAAAATCCTAATTCTCGTATAGATCTCCAGAAAATGATCACGGAAGGAATCAAAGATTCTCTTCCAATGATCTTTACTGAGTTGGAAAAGAGACAAGCCGATAGGCTATCTGTTCAGCAAACAAATCAAAAATCTATTCATTCTCAACCTTTGACTCAACATACTCGTACTATCACTCAATCCAAGCCTATTACTCTTAGACCCGAAGGCTCTACTACTCATAAAACCAATAAGACTGGGAAAGAAGAATATTACTGTTACTCTTCTGAAGATGAGAGTATGGATAATAACTATGGTCATGTGGAGAAGAAGAGAAAGATAATTGGATGTACGTATAAGATGTTTCAAGACTGCAAACCCTATAATTTCTCCGGAAGAAAAGGAGGAATTGCCACATTGAGGTGGATAGAGAAAACCGAATATGTACTAGTTATCAACAAGTGTGCTGAGAAAGACAAGGTTCTATATGCTTCTAATCTGTTTAAAGATCAAGCTCTAGAATGGTGGAACAACATTGTTACCCCAAAGGAAGAGAATGAGTGCTTTCAAAACCCGAGTAAAAAAGAAGTACATTCCCTAGAATGAGAGGGAACAGATAGAAGGAAAATTCTTGAGTCTTAAGATGATAGGAACAAATCATCAGGAATATTCCACCAAACTCCTTGAATATGCTAGAATAGTTCCACATCTTGCTATCCCTGAATCAATCCTGATAAAGCGTTATATTTGGGGTTTGATTGGAGAAGTTCGTGACATAGTCAAAGTCGCAAATTGTGAAAATCTTGATGATGCTATGGATTTAGGAGCATCATTAACCAGCAGCCTGTTAAGAAATCAGGAAGAAGGAAAGAAGAAGAAGGAAATAACTGGGCAAGGCCTAAGTAGATCAAAGAAATCCAATTTTACTCCGTGAAACAACAACTCTACCATTCCGAAATGTCCCAAGTGCAGAAAGAGGCACGTAGGACAATGACGTGCTAGACTTTTCTACAACTTTTGCAAGATGTCCGATCACAAAACAAAGAATTGTGTTCAAGGAGAAACAAATCACTTGTTTTGAGTGTGGTGAAGCTGGCCACATCAAAATCAATTGTCCCAAGCTAAAGAAACCCGAGGGGACAGGTCCCAAACCTGCAGATGGAGTGAAGAAGAATGCACGAGCATTCGTTCTCCATACTCATGAAGCAGTAGGTATGCCCGATGTCATTACAGGTACATTTCTTGTCAATGATATTTACGCTCGAGTTTTGTTTGACTCTAGTGCAAACCAAAGTTTTATAGATTTTAGATTCTGTATACTGTTAAATAAAACTCTAGCTAAATTAGATAAGAAATACGTGGTAGAAACTGCCAACGGTGACCTAGTCCAAATCTCTGAAGTCTTAAATGATTGTAATATCACACTATCAGGACATGTTATTCCTGCACAACTGTTGCCAATGACTTTGGTAGGTTTTGACATTGTTCTAGGAATAGATTGGTTGGCCTCTAACCAAGCCCATATCTTGTTTGATAAGAAAGCCATTAAACTTCATTCACCAAAAGGTGATATTCTTATAATAAATGGAGATAAGTTATCCAACTCTGTTGGAATAATTTCCATGCTAAAAGCCACAAAATATCTACGGAAAGGATGCTTAGCATACCTTGTATCTATAACCGCCAACACTAAAAAGAAGATTGAAGATATGCCAGTTGTGGTTGAATTCCCTGATGTCTTTCCTGATGAACTACCTAGAATTCCGCCTGAAAGAGAAGTGGAGTTCAGAATTAATCTATTACCCGGTACGGCACCAATTGCCAAAGCCCCGTACAGATTAACTCCAACGGAGATGGCAGAATTAAAAAAACAGTTGGATGAATTGCTCGAAAAAGAATTCATTCGTCTCCTTGGGGAGCTCCGGTCTTGTTCGTTAAAAAGAAAGACGGTTTAATGCGCTTGTGCATTGATTATCGTGAGCTAAATAAAGTCACGATTAAGAACCGTTATCCACTCCCCAGAATTGATGATCTCTTTGATCAACTTCAGGGAGCCCGATGCTTTTCAAAGATCGATCTTCGTTCTGGCTATCATCAATTAAAAGTCCAGGAAGAAGATATTCCCAAAACTGCCTTCAGAACTCGTGTATGGTCATTATGAGTTCACGGTAATGCCGTTTGGACTTACTAATGCACCAGCAGCTTTCATGTATATGATTAATCGAGTTTGCAAACCTTACATGGATAAATTCATTATCGTATTCATTGATGATATCCTTATCTATTCCAAGAGTAAGGAAAATCTTTCTTAAACTTTTGAGAAACGAAAAGCTTTATGCTAAAATTTCAAAATGCGAGTTCTGGTTATCAGAAGTTCAATTCCTTGGACATATCATTAATATTGATGGCATCCAAGTTGACCGGGTTAAAATTGAGGCTCTATCCAAATGGGAAATCCCGAAGTCTCCAACAGAAGTCCATAGTTTCCTCGGATTAGCCGGTTACTATCGGAGATTTATTCAAGATTTCTCTCGAACTGTTGTGCCATTAACTTCTCTGACTCGCAATTCAATTAAGTTTGAATGGGGTCCTAAACAATCTAAAGCTTTTGAAACTCTAAAACAGAAACTGACATAAGCACCCACACTAGCCTTGCCAGATGGAAATGAAGGCTTTTCAGTATACTGTGATGCTTCACACACCGGCTTTGGTTGTGTGTTAATGCAAGGAAGCAAATTTATTGCTTATGCCTCTCGACAATTAAAAACTCATGAAAAGAATTATACGACTCATGATTTAGAATTGGGCGGCATAATCTTCGCATTGAAATTATGGAGGCACTATCTATATGGAGTCAAATTTATCGTGTTCACTGATCACAAAAGTATACAGTATATATTCAGTCAGAAAAAACTGAATATGTTGCAAAGGCGTTGGATGGAAATCCTAAATGATTACGATTGTGAAATCTGTTATCATGAAGGAAAAGCTAATGTTGTAGCTGACGCCTTAAGTAGAAAAGAACATGAGAAACCTAAACAAGTTCGTGCTTTAAGACTCGATCTCCAAATCGATCTTATTACTCGTATTAAGGAATCTCAGAAACTTGCTTTGCAAGAACCCAACCTTGAAAAGGAAGGATTGGGAGGAATGATCGACCAATTGGTCAAGGATAGTGATGAAATTCTTAGAATGAATAAGACAATTTGGGTTCCTATCTATGGAAACGTACGTGAAGAAATTTTTGAAGAAGCCCAAAAATCTAAGTACACCATGCATCCTGAAAGCGATAAAATGTACAAAAACCTAAAAGCCAAACATATCGCTATCTACGTTGCAAAGTGTTTAACGTGTTCCCAAGTAAAAGCTGAACACCAAAAGCCTTCTTGCTTATTACAGCAACTTGAAATTCCTGTATGGAAATGGGAAATGATAACCATGGATTTCATTACTAAACTTCCCCGAACTAGTCATGGGAATGATACAATCTGGGTTATTTATGACAGACTTACAAAATCTGTTCATTTTCTTCCCATGAAAGAAACGCTCAGCATGGATAAGTTGGCACAGTTATACGTTAACGAAATTGTATCATTACATGGTGTTCCACTATCTATCGTATCAGATAGAGATAGTAGATTTACTTCTCAATTCTGGAAAAGTTTCCAAAAAGCTCTAGGTACAAAATTGAATCTTAGCACTGCCTACCATCCTCAAACGGACGGGCAGAGTGAAATAACCATTCAAACCCTTGAAGAAATGTTAAGGTCTTGTGTTATTGATCTTGGAGGAAGCTGGGATGACCACTTACCTCTAATGGAATTCTTCTACAATAATAGCTATCATACGAGTATACAGGCTGCTCCTTTTGAAGCCTTATACGGTAGTAAACGTCGAACTCCGATCTGTTGGTCTGAAATAGGAGAAAATCAGTTATCCGGACCTGAGATAGTCCTGGAAAACTCTGAGAAAGTTATTCAAATAAAATATAGATTGAAAACGGCTCGTGATCGTCAAAAGAGTTATGCTGATAAGAGACGAAAACCATTAGAATTCAACGTTAGTGATAACGTTCTGTTGAAAGTTTCACCATGAAAAGGCGTTGTAGGATTTGGGAATAAAGGAAAATTAAGTCCTAGATTCGTAGGACCGTTCAAAATCTTGAAAAAAGTTAAGCCTGTGGCCTATCAACTCGAATTACCAGAAGAAATGAATAGAGTACATGACGTGTTCCATGTGTCAAATCTGCGCAAGTGTTTGGCAGATGAATCCCTGGTAATACCCCTACATGACGTAGAGGTAGATGAAAAGTTAAAATTTATGGAACAACCTCTGCAAATCGAGGACAGACAGGAAAAGAAATTGATAAACGTGAAAGTAAAATGGAACTCCAAACGTGGCCCTGAGTATACATGGTAACTGGAGTCAGAAATGAAAAAAATATATCCTCACTTGTTCGAATAATCTCGAGGAAGAGATTAAAACAAGGTAGGGAGGAAGTAACACCTGCCGCGAAAAAAGTCCTAGATTTGACTAAAGTACAAACCATAAGGACTATAAGTGTAAATATACCAAAAATCAAGGTTCAAAAAGTAGAAAACATGAAAATCCAAAGGTAACGGACGATAACGGTCCGTTACGGGCTAGGCATGCGAACCCTAATGACACGCCATGTTTTCGGTGACTAAGGAACGAATTCTGACGCGTGGAAACCCTATAACGGACCGTCACGCCTAGTAACGGTCCGTCACAGCCCCAGATTCACCCTTTTGCGCCAAGTATCACTCCGTAACGGACCGTCGCGCCTGGTAACGGTGCGTCACGCCACAAAATGACCAGAGGGTGACACGTGTCTGATGACTCGCGAAACCCTAATTTTGTTACGGACCGTCACCACCCGTAACGGTCCGTCACAACTCCAGAATCAGCCCTATAAATAGATGGTCGAGTTCTATAGTTTTCTTCATTCCACAATCCATTCTCTCTTCACAAGTCCATTCCAGAGATATCCTAGCTCGCTCCCGACTATCCCGGTTTGACTCCCCCTCGTTGTAGTGCCCAGTTTAAGAAGAAACGCTCGTAGAGGTGCTGATACGCTAGAGAAATCAAGTTAAGAAGATAGTCTATAAGCTTTCAACTTAGAGGCTCATTCCTATAAACCAAGGTGAATACTTTATCTCTTTGAAAACTTGTGTCAAATATTTTATTTACGAAAATGGCCAAATAAAGGTTAAGGGAATAATGTTCAACGTTCTTCTACGAACAAATCATTCAGGCCATAGGTATGCGTAAAACTTGCAAGGGATACACGGATCTCGGGTCAAATTCCCGGAACTTCGGAGGCAAACCTGTCCCTTGTTATAAGACATAACGCCAGTGTATACTGTGGTGCGATTTAACAGGACGGGCCTGCTGAATGTGTGGATTGAACATAAAGTTATGATTATGAACTAATGTTTGTTTGTGCCAAATGATTTTACTGTCAATATAATTATATTCACCGGGGTTCACGCTGACGTTTCATTTTTAAAATGTTTTCAGGTAATGTATAAAATATGATGAAATTGGGTTAAGGGCAGACATTAGATCTGGCCCATGGTGTGAGAAAGAGAGAGGGCAGACATAAGATCTGACCCTGTGAAAAAGAATAACTTACACGTTGGATTCTCAGGCCTCGTGTAAAGGAAATCCTAAAAAAAAGAAAAAGGAATAGGATCGGGGGATTGATCAACCCTGGATAGTAATATTTCCGGTAGCTGTAGATGTTTTTGATTTCAAACTCTGTTTCATGATCAAAATGAAAAGGGTATTTAAATTCCTATGTTTATAAAGTAAATATAAAACTTTTGTCTTACAACTGAGTCTTGATATTTACAAATACAACCCTTGGGGTTGAAACAAATGTTGAAACGATCCTTTTGAAAAAGACTTCCGTTGTATTTATAAAAACTATGAAATCAAAGTCAAGTGATACCAATCGGGCTCGCACACGTCCAGGGGGTTCCTGGGGCGGGGTATAACATATCTTCTTCCTGGACTTTCAATTGATGATAGCCAGAACGAAGATCAATTTTCGAGAAACATCGAGCTCCCTGAAGTTGATCAAAGAGATCATCAATTCTGGGAAGCGGATAACGGTTCGTAATCGTGACTTTATTCAATTCACGATAGTCAATGCACATACGCATTGTACCTTCTTTCTTCTTAACGAATAAGACTAGAGCTCCCCAAAGTGACGAGCTTGGTCTTATGAATCCCTTCTCTATCAATTCATCTAACTGTTTCTTCAATTCTTCCATCTCAGTTGGAGCTAGTCTGTACGTGGCTTTAGCAATAGGTATAGTTCTGAACTCCACTTCTCTCTCAGGAGGAATTCCAGGCAGTTCATCGGGAAAGATATCAGGAAATTCAGCCAAAACGGGCACATCTTCAATCTTATTTTTAGTGGCGGTGATTACAGATATGAGGTATGCTAAGCACCCTTTGCGTAAATATTTTGTAGCTTTCAACATGGAAATTATTCTAACAGAGTTGGATAATTTATCACCTTTTATAGTCAGGATACTGCCTTTCGGCGAACGAATCTCTATGGCTTTCTTATCACACAGGATACGGGCTTGGTTAGAGGCTAACCAATCCATTCCTAGAACAATGTCAAACCTTGTCAAAGTCATAGGCAACAGTTGTACAGGAATAACATGTTCTGATAGTGTGATATCACAATCGTTTAGGATTTATGAGATTTGGACTAAGTCCCCGTTCATAGTTTCTACTACGTATTTCTTATCTAATTTAGCTAGAGTTTTATTCAATAGTCTACATAATTTATGTTCTATACAACTTTGGTTTGCACCAGAGTCAAATAGAACTCAAGCATAAATATCATTGAAAAGAAATGAACCCGTAATGACATCGGGCATACCTGCTGCTTCATGGGTATTGAGAACGAATGCTCGTGCATTTTTCTTTACTCCATCAGCAGGCTTAGGACCTATCCCTTCAGGCTTCTTCAGTTTGGGACAATAGCTCTTGATGTGGCCAGACTCACCACATTCATAGCAGGTGATGGGTTTCTTTTTGTAACAATCCTCTATTTTTTGTCCAGACATCTTGCAGAAACTGCAATAAGGTTCAGATCGACATGGTCCCAAGTGCCTTTTCTTGCACTTCGAACATTCAGGGATAGAAGAATTGTTATTTAGAGAATGAAAGTTTGATTTCTTTGATCCACTTGGGCCTTGCCCAGTTGATTCTTTCTTCTTTCTTCCCTGCTCTTGATTTTTGATCAGACTACTAGTTAAGGATGCTCCCAGGTCCATAGCATCGTCAAGGTTTTCACAATTGGCAACCTTAACCATTTCACGGATTTCTCTGATTAAACCCCAAATGTATCTCTTTATCAGATTAAATTCAGGGGTAGCAAGATGAGGAACTATTCGAGCATACTCAAGGAGTTTAGTCGAATACTCCTGATGATTGGTTCCAATCATCTTCAGACTAAGGAATTTTCCTTCGATATGTTCCCTTTCGTTCTAGGGAACATACTTCTTTTCTACTCTTGCCTTGAAGGCATTCCAGCCCATAGCATATGCTGCATCTCTTCCTTTGGAAGCAACAATGTTGTTTCACCATTCTAAAGCTTGCTCGTTAAATAGGTTGGAAGCATACAAAACTTTGTCTTTCTCAGCACACTTGCTTATGGCAAGCACAGATTCAGTCTTTTCAATCCACCTCAATGTGGCTATTCCTCTTTCTCTTCTAGAAAAGTTATATGGTTTGCAATCCTGGAACATCTTATAAGTACAGCCGACTATCTTTCTCTTCTTCTCTACATGACCATAATTATTACCCATCCCTTCGTCTTCAAAAGAATTATGGTAATACTTCTCCCTTTCAGTCTTCCTGGTTGGATGAGTAGCAGAACCCTCCGGTTTGAGAGTATGTTGGGTTATAGGTTGAGAATGGACAGATTTTGGAATTGAAGGCTGAACAGATAGTTTATCTGTCTGTCTCTTTTCCATTTCGGTAAAGATAATTGGAAGAGAATCCTTGATTCTTTCTACAATCAGTTTCTGAAGTTCTTTACGAGAATCAGGGATTTCAGCAGCATTTTCAATTACTGTCTGTTTCCTTTTTCCTCTCGTATTATAAGAAGGTCTATTTTGTTTAGACATGCTATATAAGAAACAAGATTGGAATTAAAAACAGAACCTTTTATTAAAATATTTACAAAAGATAATACATATAGAAATCATTGTTTCTAAAGATTAAAATTCTTCTCTTCAAGAGCTTGGACTAACAACGCATTCCGAGCTTCAACTTCAGTTTTTTCTCGTTCTAGCTCAACTATTCGGTTTAACAACATTTGTTCTCTTTCACTTCCCGATGCATTCTCATTTACATGAGGAGCAGGGAAAGGAACAGTCTCATATTAGGGAATGTAGAGTTTATTAGAATCAGCTCGTTCTTCTTCTTCAGGGTTACATCTATTTTCATAAGGCATTTCCGCATATCCCTCATGAAAATTATGTGAGTATATTGTAGTGATATTATAGTTTCCAGCAGTAGGAGCAGAATGAAAACTTATCGAAGGATTATAGACAACACTAGGGTTTCTTATTTCTTCGAGGCTTCTGAAAGTTGAACTTTCAGTTTCCTCATTATTTTCTACAGTAGTTTCAATTGTTTTGCATTCATGATAATTAGCTGGAGCGAATTTACAAAGAAAACTAGGACCTTTGCCTTTTCCAACCACAGTTGTATAGAGTAAAACAAAATAAACTTTATTATATCATTAGAAAATATATTACAGGGAAATAAAATACAACATAGGTTTTAATCCTTCATCAGCTCTTCTCCAAGGGTCATCAGGCTTTCTCCATATTCATAGACCTGTTCATGATTTTCTCCCGTGTCACTTCGTCCATTTGGCGCAACAAACGATCTAGGCACTCAATAGGAGAAGAAAGCATACTTTCCTCATAACCATATTTGGGTAGAGGTTCACGAAGTCCAACCATAATATCGTTATAAGCATTTTGGTATTCTGGAGAAGTTTGAAAATAGGTTTCAAAAAGACCATGATAGACTGGTTCATGAAACATATAAGGATCATACAAAACTGGAGTTTTGGATTGTTCAGATACAGAATGATAAGATTCTTCTTCAGCTGACATGTCATGATGGGCTTGACTAGACTCAGCCTCATTATTTCCTTGCTGTAATGGGACTTCATTGTTCTAATTGGTGAAATCAGATCCAGCTTCCATCCATTGGCTTGAGGTATCATGGGACTGGGGATGGTATTCAGGAGTGACATTATCCGAAAGGATAGAAAATGGATCGTTGTTGTAGTAAGGCGAAGAAATGGGATTCATTTGTGAACCCAACGGATGATATTCAGGTGATTCTTGCTTTATTGGACGATTGAGATCATAATAAACAGGTACAGAGTTATCTCTAGACATCTGCAATCTTAAAGTATTAATGCTTATCTTATTCTTTTTGGTCAAGACTTAGATACTAAGGCCAGTATCGTTATCTTAACTAAAGCTCTACAAGGATGGTTATCTTCCCAGAGCAGTACCTCCAATAGAGATGTTCCAAGTAAAGAATGACGGGACTAGGAGAGATTTATACACCACTCTTTCTTTAGACAGAACATTCCGTTTGTCAGATAACTACATACTGGTCAGAAGTTTACCTTGTTTCCTTATCTTAAAGTAAGCAAATTCATGGTTAAAGCTTAGACACTAATTCCATGTATCTAATTCGCTAAAACCTGTGGCTCTGATACCAACCTGTCATACCCCCGCCTTAGGCACCCCCTGGACGTGTGTGAGCACGATTGGTACCTACTTTGATTTCAAAGTTTTTAAAAAACACAACGGAAGACTTTTTCATAAGGATCGAAACATCATTCATTTCAACCTCAAGGGTTGTATTTGTAAATATCATGACCCAGTTAGAAAACAAAATCCTTGTATTCATTTCATAAACATAGAGATTTAAATACCCTTTTTATTTGATTACAGAACAGAGTTTGAAACCAAATACATCTCTTGTCTTATAAACAAGTTCAAGCCAAGGGAAATAGTACTGTCTAAGGTTGATCAGTCCCTCGGTCCTATCTCCTCTTTTTCTTTCTTTTAGGATTTCCTATGCACGAGGCCTGAGAATCCAACGTGCAAGTTATCCTTTCTCAACATTTATTTCTGGGTCAGATCTTAGGTCTACCCATATCCCCTTGTCTTTTCCATTTTATTCATTACCTGAAAAATTTTAAAAATATAACGTCAGCGCGAACGCCGGTGAATACAATTATCTTGACGATAAAATTATTTGGCACAAACAAGTATTAATTTCATAATCACAACTTTTAATTCAATCCACATATTCAGCAGGCCCATGTCCTGACAGTATGCACCACTGTATATACTGGCGTCATGTCTTATAATAACGGACAGGTCCACGCCTCCGAATTTTTTATTAGATAAGCACCGGCCCCAATCCGGGACTCTCACCCGAGACCCGTGTATCCCTTGCAAGTTTTACGTATACCTATGGCCCGAATGCTTTGTTCATAGAAGAACGTTGAGCATTATTCCCTTAACCTTTATTTGGCCATTTTTGTAAATGTAAATGTTTTGACAGAAGTTTTGAAATAAATAAAGTATTCACCTTGATTATAGGAATGAGCCTCTAAGTTGGAAATTATAGAATCAACCTCCTAACTTTGATTTCTCTAGCGTTTCGACACTTCTACGAGCGTTTCTTCTTACACCAGGCACTAAAACGAGCGGGAGTTGGACCGGGATCGTCAGGAGTGGGCTAGGGAAGCTCTGGAACGAATTTAGAGTGAATTGAACGTTTGAGTTGTGAGAAAATCGAATGAATCCGGCCAACTATTTATAGGGCAAATTTTGCACCCGTGACGGACCGTTACGGGTGGTGACGGTCTGTCGCCAGATTAGGGTTTCGCGAGTCATTAGACACGTGTCGCCCCCTAGTCGTTTTGCGGCGTGACGTACCGTTACAGGGCGTGACGGTCCGTTACGAAATTGATATGTGGCGCCCCAGAAGGTTTTACGGCTGTGACGGACCGTTACAGAGCGTGACGGTTCGTTATAGGGTTTCCACTCGTCAGATTGTAACCATGAGTCACTAGACACGTAGCGCGTCACTATTGCTCGCGTGCTCAGCCCGTAACGGACCGTTACCGTCTGTGACGGTCCGTTACCGTTGGATTTTCATTTTTCTACTTTTTAAACCTTGATCTTTGGCATATTTACACTTATAGTCCTTGTGGTTTGTACCTTTGTCAAATCTAGGACATTTTCGTGGTAGGTGTTACACCATTTGGGCCATAATTGAGAGCAGGAATTCCCAATTTAATCAATCGAAGGCTTTTTCAAAATCTATTTTGAGCAAAAAGGCTTGTGCTTTGGTGTTTTTGATCCAAGATATGATCTCGTTGATAATTAACGGTCCGTCAAGAATATGCCTGTCTTTGAGAAAAGTTGATTGTGTCTCTGAGATTGACGCTCCAAGAACCATTTTAAGACGATTTGCCAGTACCTTGGATATAACTTAGCTGATTGAACTAATCAGTGTTATTGAGCGATAGTCGTTGAGATGAGATCAAAGCTATAAAGGATGAACTACAGCCTCTGTTTATGACACCATTGGTATTAAAATGGTGGAGCATTTTAACAAAATCATGTTCCAATAGACCCCAAAAGTGTTTGATTAATTTGAAATTGAATCCATCCGGGCCCGAGGCACGATCATCCCCACAATCCCGTACCGCAATTTTGATTTCTTCAGTTGTGAAGGGCTTAATTAGAGAACATGAATCCTCCTCTGGGATTCTTTTTTATTTTTGGGGCATATGAGGTTGGGTTAAGAATCACATGGCTCCTTGTATTTGGATCTAAAGTAATTGAAAACTTCCTTCTTTATCAGTGTCGGCTTAGTACACCAGTTTCTTTTTATGTTCATACCGGGTATTGAATTCCTTGATGTTATACTGTTTATATTTCCATGGAAGAATGCCATATTGTTATCACCATATGTGCCCATCTAATTCTTGATCTTTGTTTTACATCTTTTGCCTTTTGTGATTCAATTTCTAGGAGGCCATTCATGCATTCCATTCTAGTTCATGACTCTTCTTTGGTTTAGACTTCTTAATTCCATGGCTTCGTCTAAAATCTCAATTTCTCTCATCATGTTATCCATAAGTTCTTCCTTTTTCCTGTTTGTATCCTCTAGCCAAATTTTTACCTTGTCCCTGAATTTTTTGAGTTTCTCTATTATGTATTTATCTGGCGGGCCGGTAAACTCAAAGGAGGAGTTCGCATTATGTATGACCTTATCAAAGTCTGAGTTTGCAAGCCATGAATTGTAAAAGCGGAACGGCTTGAGCCTAAAATTCATACGGTTTGTAGTCAGTACCAGCAGGCTATGATCGGATAGATATCTAGGCATTGCCATATAGCTCGCGTAGGACCAAGTGTTAATGAACTCATGACAAACCAGAATTAGATCAATTTTACTCATTTTCTTCCCATTCCCAGTAACAAATGTAAATTTCCTGCCTTTCAGGGTGTATTCATGAAGATTTGAGTTAAAAATAAATTCGTCAAAATACCTGGCACACGTAGAATTTTGAATTTCTCCTCTCCTCTGCGAATCGTACTGCATTAAAATCACCTAAAATAATCCAAATGACATCGGACCCATCTTTAATTTGGGTCCAAAGATGGCGTTTTGCAATCACCTTTGAGGAGCATATATATTTATGATATTGATATGTTGTGACACTCCTTTGATTAGTCCCCTTACTAGTAGGAAATTTTGGTTTTTTTATTGAAGTTTGTATTTTGAAAATTGATGGATCCTGTAGACTGAGTATGCTCCCCGAAAGACCGGTTGCATTGACCTGGTCTGAGTTAAAAGATTTGTTGCCCCAATATTTAGAAATATCTATACTGGGGCTGTTTGGTAGCATCTTATGGTCATTAAGAGGCTACCTCTTAATGGTTCAAAGCCTCTTAATGATTAAGAGGTAAGGGCCATATAACTTGTGAGGACTTACCATTAAGATGTTACCTCTGAACCATTCAGACTTAAGGTTACCTCTTAACCATTAAGAGGCTTTGAACCATTAAGAGGTAGCCTCTTAATGACATTAAGAGGCTACCAAACCGGGCCGCTTTCGATTAAGAGGTAATGGCCAAAAACGAAATGCCATTTGACTTCCTATTCTTTTTTATCCATTCTGCTTTCGATTTATCCCCAATTCCCCTTATATTTATTGACATATAATTCATTGATATACCGATTGAAAGCCTTCACCCCTACTTGAATTACGTACCTCATTTTGGAACTTGTGTAGATTCAAACCAATCAGATTGCCAACTTCCATGGTGTCTTGAACTTCTTGCTCGATGTCAATTCTGTCATCTTCTGTCCTGTGGTTTTCTTCATTCTCCGATTGCGCTTGCTTGTCCCCTGAGGAGTTAGGGTTGAGATTTTCGACCTCCTCCATGTTCATATCTGGCATAGAATTAGATGTTGTATCGGTTGAATTTGCCTTTGCCGTTCAGATCCGGTATCAATTTCAGGGTATCCAAAATGGCGCTTGAGACCTCTATGTTTTCTGCTGATCGGTTGAGGATATTGATGGCATTTACATTTCCCAAACCTGTTGGGTCAAGGACCATGGAAACCTCCGCCGCTATGCCTTCTGTTTGACTATTGGGATGAATGCCGGAATCCATGTCGCCGGAGGACTCGCGTCGATCGTACTCCTTTGTAGTTTCTTCATCCGAAACTCGTGTTTTGATTTTGTCAAGGCAGTCCAGTACCCATTCGCTTTGTTCCTCATGGATCCAAATTTTGTATGCTTTATCTTTCCACTTCGATGTAATTTCATCGTTTATTAGCTTCACGTCTCCAACTTGGATTCTGATACAATCGTAGTAGATGTTACCCTCGTCACCTTCCAATTGTGATGGCTGAATTAGCTTACCGAATTGTTCTCCGATGCTGTTTATAACTTTTTGATTCATTATTCATTAGGTGCAGTGGGATGCCGTGGGTTTTCAACCAGGCGATATGCTCATATGGTAAGGATTGATCTTTCCAGATTTCCGGTTTGGAGCACCAATGATACCTTGAATTATTATTCTCGGGAAATTTCATGATGGTCGATAAATCATCGAACGTAATCAAAATATGGAAACCACCGAGGTATTGAATACTTATATCAGTATATCACTTATTCCAGGCCAAGGTATAACACCTGCCACAAATCTGATCTCATTTTTTATCAGGAACAATTATAAGAAAGAATAAGAAATTTCGGAATCTTGAAAGATAAAAAAAATTATTAAGAATTCTACAAAGAAGGGGATATCGGACTGACATATGTTTAGATATCGGTCCGATATGGGAAGAAATTGGATGTCAGACCGACATGACTTGGAAAACGGTCCGATATGCAAACCCCTAGGAACCCTCTGCACCAGACACGTGTCGATACACGTGTAGGGCATGCGTCAGCATGTCGGACCGACATGGCATGCCAACTCGGTCCGCTATGGACGGGTGGCACGCCAGCTTTGCATGGCTGCCACGTGGCGCACATGCGGGACAAGGCAGGCATATCGGACTGATATCCCCCTGGATAACGGTCCGACATGGGCGTACATCAGGCCTATAAATAGAGGCTCAATTTCTCTTCACTTCTCACACAAACACACTCTCAAGATTCCTCTGCTCCCGAGTTATTCCCGAGCCCTCCAGCTGTCCCGACTCTAGAACTGCTCCTCCTGGTTCGACTGACTTTCATTTATTTACCGGACTCAAACGTTTAGAGCCGAAGAAAACATAGAAGGGCAAGATAAGATGCTAGAGCCCTAGGAGTCAACTCTAAGAGCTACTTAATCACTAAGAATCTTATCTTCCGATCTCTGACTTCAAAATCAAGGTGAACTACTTGTCTATATCATAAACACTCGTTCACACGGTGAACGAAAGTATGTCAAAAACGATTTATAAGACTTGTTTGGGCTATAGGCAATCATCACGCAACAAGTCAAACTATAATGTTTTACAAAAAGAGGCAAAACACGAGAATTAAATACTTACTCATATAATCCCGGTAAGGGGGTTGAGATAAACCCCTAGGATGGAAAATACCCAAGCAGTATACGTAAAGTTTGATCAAGTCTTTATACTCACTCCGGTTCCGGTTAGGGTCGGGCGGGGTTGGCATGTATGTCAGGTAAACGCTTATGTGCCTAAGGAGCCGCGAAACCCCCGAGCACGTGACCAATGTATACATGGATGTAAAAAACGAAAAGAAGTGAAGTGTTCGCTAGATTCCAAAGATGAAATATTTAACTGTTTAATTTAATTATTTTATCATGCCTATGAAATGTTTTGAGGTCATGAAGTATTCACCAGCACATAGCTGATGTTCATTTTCAAATGTTTTCAAGAAAAGAATGATATAACCTTAGTATACTGGGACCGGCTGCGGCCTAAGTCCCGGGATCAGTTTTGTTGCTTAAGCTAGATCAGGACACACATCTAGACCCGGTGCAACCCAAAAATATGATATACAGGTTCGTGCTATGCATAAGAAGAACCTGGGAAAAGACAAGGTTAAGGTGCCCAAAGGATTTCTACTCCATAGGCAGAATAACTCCTTATAGACTTTACTGACTTTGGTCTTGGGTTTTGATTTCAAAATCAATTGTACAAACGATCAGGTTTTTATACCCAAGTACTTAAATAAAGAAATCTTTTGTTTACACGATGAGATCTTAGTATTTACAAAACCAACCCTTGAGGTTGAGATATTTGATAAAAAAAGATCCTTTTGAAACCATTATTCCGCTGCACAAAACCAAACTATCAAATCAAAGCAGGTACCGAAGGTGTCAACTGACGTCGCATCCCGGTAACGCTTCGGGGGTGCCCAGGGCGGAGTGTGACATTGGTTAGTATCAGAGCCTGAGGTTTTAGCGAATTAGATACTTTAGATAGTATCTAGGCTTTAACCAGGATGATACCCCAGGTTTTAGTTAGATACTTGGTTTAGTATCTAAGCTTTAACTAGATTGGGGAAAAATGTCTACTAAGATGAAAGTAGGTAGATACTTATACATAGATGCTTGCATCTAAAATCGATAGTATAAGAACTTGCAAATATGTGGAGGTGATTGTTACTATAGTCGAAGAAAATCCCTATGGAACTAGGGCAATGTCAATTAACATTCCTGGTGATGATCCAAATGTGATCGAATGGAATCTTCCCTCCTTGGAAAACATAATACAAGATGTTGGTACGCAAGGATGCGGATCTGAGTGCTCTGGGCACAACAAAGATTCGGATTTGAGTAACTGGAGAACAGATAATCCTCTACCGAGGGTAAGTGAAGTAAATCAGGCTGGAACCAGTGAAGGCTACACTGCCAAGAATACGGGTGGTATGATCATCCAAGACAATATCCATGCCCTCAGCTGAAGGGATGGAGGAAATATATCGGAACTTACCTCGGGTTGGAAAGGATCTGATGAAGAAGCCACGTTACTACTTTTATCCAAATATGATTCCAGATTTTGAAAAATCCGGATGATTATATTCCTGATAATTCTGATTCTCTGCTTATACATCGAAATTTGTATATTCCCTGAGTCGGGAAATTCTATGGATTGTGATCCATGAGAAGTTTATCTGAATAAACGTTCCTCCTTTGGAACCATCCAATCCATACCAAAATGTTTACAATGATGTGGTGACAGAGATTTGAAATCCTCCTCCACAATGTGATTATCCTTCAGTCTATCCTAGTTCATATCTTGACCGTGCCATGAGGGAGACAGATGAGTTGAAATAGGATCTGACAAAAGGAAAGAAGAAGAGAAAGACGATCGGAGACCAACTCTGAAAGTATGGGAAAGGAAGAGACTAGGAAAGAAGATAATGAAAGACTAACTTCAGTTATTCTATAGCCTTTTCGCTTCTAATGAATACTTTGTATTCCTTTCCTATAAAAAGAATATTTTCTTACAAAATGCCTGGAAAACGCAAAAAACCGAGTTTTATTCGAAGATCGACAAGTAACAAATGAAACCGGCATAGATATAGAAAGTACAAGAAGGACTTTTGGAAAAATCTTGAAGGAATCAGAAACTTCGAACAATCTATATACACCTTCTGTGAGCTTTCATTTAAGCCTTATGGATAACCATACCTATGTAAACCCTTATAAGGGATTGCCAGAAGTTCCTTACGAAATGTCTGTATCCTCGAAGGAAAAGAAAGGGGTGGATTCGAATAGGCCTTATGTACCTTATCATTTGTAAGGATCAATAAGTATTTCTACTCCTCATGTTAAAGAAGAAAACACTGGAGAAGAATGAAGGATTAGAGTAATCCTTAAAAAGAACGGTGATGATATATCAAGGAATCTTATAAGGATGACATGTGTAAGCAAATTAGAATTTAGTCATCCAAGAATCACAAACTGATGAAATAGTTATGTGATTAAGAAATATAAGAAGAAATGAAAGTATATACTTTAGGGAAATAACGACCTTAAGATTTGCTGTTAAGGTGAAATTGATCAAGCCGAATTTAAAGAAAGATTTTTAAAGAAAAAGGCTTGACCAATTAGTCAAATGAAATAATGAATTCCTAAGAATGAATAATCAGGAAGCCGATTACGGGTAGTTAATAAACGATTCTGGAATATACGCTCCGAACCCATGTAATAAATCTCAAAAGGAGGTAGAATTAAGGCAAGACCATTCGGAGTATTGTATAATAAGAAGTACAGAACACATGTGTGTTAAATCATAAACTAGAGAGAAACCGCATATCGGAATCTAAGAAATATGGGAAATTACCATGTTGGTTTTTACAAACCCAAGAAAAGGATTGTAATTAGCAAAAGGATTATACTGATAAGAGGAAAGATCCATTGAAAATATACGTCAAAGATAAGACGTTATTAAAGGTATCACCTTGAAAAGGTGTAGTTCAAAATTTGAAGGGAAAATAAGCTAAGTCCATATGTAGGACTAAGCAAACCAGCAACCCTTGATACATAAGAAAAGGATAGACGAACCAATTGCAAAACGGATATTGCAATTAAAGGTTTAGTTCTACAAAATGAAAGTTTGGATTTCATGATTAGACAAAGATGTCTATAAGTTGTTGAATATGAGATGTCTATAAAGGGAGTTTAAGAAATGTTAGAATACTTTCATAAGGGACGGAACACCGCTAGATCGGGAAGTGGAGTTTCAAATAAATCTTGTACCTGGCACGACTTCGATAGCCAAAGCTCCGTACTGATTAGCTCCTACCGAGATGGCTGAGTTGAAGAAACAACTCAGTGAATTATTGGAGAAGGGTTTTATAAGACTAAGTTCTTTGCCATGGGGTGATCTGGTACTCTTCGTAAAGAAGAAAGACGGATCAATGAGGATGTGCATAGATTACCAGGATTGAACAAAGTCACGATCAAGAACCGGTATCCACTTCCGAGAATCGACGATCTGTTTGATTAGCTCCAAGGAGCAAGATGCTTTTCCAAGATAAACCTGCAATCAGGCTATCATCGATTAAAAGTCCAAGAAGATGGCGTATCTAAGACTGCGTTCAGAACTAGATACAGTCACTTTGAGTTCACGATTATGCCGTTCGGACTTACAAATGCTCCCGCATCATTTATGGACATGATGAATCGGATTTGTAAACCCTGCTTGGAAAAATTCGTAATCGTATTCATAGACGATATACTTATTTACTCCAAGAGTAAGGAAACTCATGCTGACAATTTAAAGACGATACTTGAACTATTAAGGAATGAGAAACTCTACGCCAAATTCTCGAAGTGTGAATCCTTGTTGTTAGAGGTGCAATTTCTCGTCGATGTTATAAACGAGAAAGGGGTTCAAGTAGAACCAGCTAAGATTGAGGCTATATCTAATTAGGAAGTCCCAAAGACACCAACCGAAGTAAGGAGTTTCCTTGGTTTGGCGGGATATTACCGAAGGTTTATTAAAGACTTCTCAAGGATCGTTGTTCCTTTGACTACATTGACCCGCAAAGCAATCAAATATGAATGGGGTCCAAAACAAAATGAAGCATTTGAAACGCTGAAACATAAATAAACTCAAGCACCAATTCTATCGCTGCCCGAAGGAAACGAGGGATTTGTAGAAATAAACTCAAGCACCAATTTTTTTTCAATCAACCACTCCATATAAAATAATATAATTATGTTATTTTAACCCTGTGACCCCAACTAAAAATAATATATTTTTTATATTATTTTCGTCACGTTTATAAGCATTGTGTAACGTTTCAAATTTTATAAATAATATAATTGTTCATATTATTTACCCATGTTATTAATCTCAAATAAAATAATATATTATTATTATTTTTCCACACAAACATTTATTTTGTTAACTCTATGAACTTAAAAATAACATATGTTTTATATTATCTTCTAAAACCATTTTAATGGTACGAACATATGAATATATATATACATATATATATATATATATATATATATATATATATATATTGAGTATTACTCGTTCGACACAAAACGTTTATATATTTTAGTTATTGAAATAAGAAATCCTTATCTCCGTGAACACTTTCGCCTACTCTTGGATCATTAGAGCGTTCTAGGACGTTAAAACTTCTGTGTCGTCGTCACGAAATCCCTTATGACCCTAAGTTTATGTGTTTATAATTCTAGGGCATACGTAAGTCGTCTGAGGCTTACATTTGTGGTTCCGACCTTCCTCTTGTGTAATCCAACCACTACTCAAACTCAGGTGAGTTTTCACGACCCCTTTTTACTTGTTTTCCTATTGGGGAGAAACATGCATACAAACATCATTTTTACTTGTTTTCCCATTAGAGAGAAACATGCATACAAACATCATTTTACTTGTTTTCCCGTTGGGGATAAACTTGCATACAAACGAGCATTCATTTTTTACTTGTTTCCAGCTGGGGAGAAACATGCGTACAAACAGACATCTGTTACATGTCTTCCCGCCGGGGAGAGACATACACACAAACGGACATGGATCACATACTATTTCATTACCACTTGTGTACTTAAGCATAAACATTATCATGAAAGTCCTCACATCGAACCGTTAATATGGACTTAGCGAGGTAATTTGAGTAGTACTACTGGGTTTGACAAACCCCTCCCGGGCTAGTCGCGCTAGCACGATTGGAGGTCGAACGGGTGTAGATTGGCATAAACATATTAGTCAGGGTTGATAGACCTGGCTGGAGGCAAACAAACAAACAAACAGTCAGCTTTGGTTGCGAGCGCTTAGAGTAACTTGTACATTGCCTAGCTAGCAATAGGTGTGACTTACGTATGTGGATCCAGCAACACTCAAACAGTTTATTTACATACAAACCTGTGAACTCACCAACCTCGTGTTGACACTTTTTCTTACATGTTTCTCAGGTCGCTTTGGCACAGGTTTCACACTTAGGACATGCATGGAGTCCTACTGTCATATCATTCATTTCAAACATTTTAAACAATTTTACTTATTTACATTAATTGACGCTTGTTGCGTGTAATTACTTTTGATTTCATTCTAACATTTACGCTTCCGCATTTAACTCTGAATATTTAATGGTTTCTTTTAAACTCATATAGTGTCGTTTGGCGTAACTAATTACTGAGATCCTGGTTTGTCACGCTCCTAACGGTAGAACTCCGTTAGTGGAATTTGGGGGTGTGAAAGATTGGTATCAGAGCCATTGGTTATAGAGAATTAGGATTGCATACTAGAATATAATTACACACATGCATTAGTTACACGATGCAGACACTCATACATGATACACATAGCATACATACATACATTGCATTGCAAACATGTTAACATCATTCTTATCACTCTCTACTGACGAGGAACACGTCATTCGTATTGCATCATCATTCCCAGTGGCGACACTCAGGGAATCATCAGAACAACATCCACTCCCATTCGAGGGCAGTAAGACGGAGCCATCGAAGGAGTCTCTCACACCACTATCATCTATCGGGTACGGTGGGCCTTCTCAGGACTGTGTTAGGGACGACACCCAGCACTGGCACATATCTCTTTGGGAGTTGGGTTCGTCGGAGGCGAGTCCCTCCTGCACCCACTAGCAACTATACCCCGATCTCACTAGCTTTACTCTATTTCAAGCCTGAACCCATGGACTCCGCGTGAAGGACACTGTTTGAAGGCAGACTGTTGCATGTATTGATGCAGAAACTTTGTAACACATAAATGTAATCACTTTCCTGAGTCGTGGGCTCGCGTCATTGGTCGATATTCTGTGAAGATAGATTGACCACGAAGATGAGAACGCCTTACTCATTGCATACTCAAACTCTATTCTGACTCAGTTGGAAGGACAGCTGCTATGCTCCTTCTAGTAACTCATATGCATGAACTAGTTTCACTTCTTGAAGTCGCATCTCATGAGCATGTTTGCCTCATGTGCATATTCCTATCTACAATCCACTAGAATGAACTCTCGTATTATGTTCTAACTCGAGTGAATACCCAGATCAAACGATTTTCGACCACTCATCCTGATATGAGTCCTAGTTGATCAACTTATAGTTGATAACTAAGCCCCCGATGACTTATCATATCTGAGAATACTCTATACTCGACAATAAAAATTTCAGGGACGTTTTGACACAGGACAGGGAGAAACTAGGGTGAACATGCAAAGCAAATTATCATTACGGGTGCACGCGTAATAGTAATTTGAGGTGCATGTAAGTCCTGGTAAAACCTAGTGTGTGGATAAATGCTCCTAATCTGTGATCTACAGACTTATATTTCCACTGCCAGTAGAATTTCTCGTAACCCACTCAACGACTAGTTAGTATCGTTAAACCTTTGCAACAATTGATAGACGCAACTGTCATGTCGAAGATGTTTACGGACACACTGAGCTATCATCAAAAGGATCCATCATTTTATCTCACTCATGTAAGAGTATTAGTGACCTTAAGACTCTCATCTAGACTTGATCTATGGAACCATCTGGATTGAAACTCTAGTAGAACCTCATGGTAAACCCACTGACTTCAACTATGTAAGTGGAATTTGAAAAATTCTTTCTCAACTAACATGTTATTCCTTAAACTCTCTACAATAAATTCCATTTGACTCTATTACCTTATCTTGTGACTAATCCTTAGTCTAACATGATTTATACCCCAACATATCCAGATATTTCGATGACATTAGAAAATGGGGATTTAAGCTAACCAACCATCAGTTAGACGTGATTACTTAAACAACCATCCTCTTCCCTTAGTTTCTGTGTTGACCGATGCTTACCTTATAGGCGCGGGTCCCACTAGAAGCCTCATTGTGACCTCATAAATTTTCTACTAGTAAAGTCATACTCCAACACTATTAGACATTTAGTACACTATAGAAGCAACCCAAAACCTTAAGAGACGTAAACTAGGTTCGACTGGTCATAAGCTTGATATTGACCTCACGCCAATTACACTCGGCAGCTTCGACATAATTTCCTGTATGGATTGGTTATATAAGAACCAAGCCGAGGTTATCTGTCGTGAGACGATTGTTCGCCTTCCTCTCCTGAGTGGAGAAAATCTCTCTGCCCTAAGGCAAAAGGATTGGTGCAGCCATAGGTATCATATCCTTCATGAGAGCGCAAAAGTGCTGACGTGAAGGCCATACTGCTATTTTGGCTCTCGTCGCCGAGCAGCCATCCGAGGAGAAGAAGATTGACGACATCCTAATCGTTTGTGAATATCCAGAGGTATTTCCCAAAGACCTGCCTGGTCTTCCACCTCATCGACAAGTCGAATTTCAAATTAATCTAGCACCTGGAGCAGCACCCATTGCTCGGGCATCGGATAGACTCGCATCCAGTGAGCCACCAGAACTATCCACACGACTGCAGGAGTTGTTGGATAAAGGCTTCATCAGATCTAACCCATCGCCATGGAGAACTCCAGTCCTATTCGCCAAGAAGAAGGACGGAATTTTCCGCATGTGCTTCGAATACCGTGAGTTAAATAAAGTGACGATCAAGAACCGATATCCTTTACCTCGCATTAATGACATGTTCGATCAACTCCAAGGATCAAGTTTCTATTCTAAGATTGATCTTAGGTCAGGATATCATCAGTTGAGAGTCTGCAGGGAGGACATCTCAAAGACTGCATTCCGAACTAGGTACGGCCATTACGAGTTTACGGTCATGCCTTTTGGATTGACGAATGCACCCGCAGTGTTCATGGACCTCATGAACCGTGTGTGTAAACCTTACCTAGATCAGCTCGTCATTATTTTCATCGACGACATCCTCATCTATTAAAAGAACAAATAAGAACATGAGGAGCATCTTCGTTTGATTCTAGAATTGCTAAGGAAGGAACAACTGTATGCAAAACTCTCTAAGTGCGAATTCTGGATTCGCGAAGTGCAATTCCTAGGACATGTAGTGAATGAGAAGGGAATACATGTCGACCCATCCAAGATAGAAGCCATTAAGAATTGGGCGGCACCGACAACTCCGACCGGGGTGCGGCAATTCTTGGGATTGGCTGGGTATTACCATCGTTTCATTGAGGGATTCTCTAAGATCGCTCAATCGCTACCCTAAATCAGAAGGGTAAACCCTACGACTGAGGTGACGCCCAGGAATCGGCATTTCAACTACTCAAGCAAAAGCTCTGCAGTGCACCTATCCTATCTCTGCCAGAGGGAACGGACGACTTTGTGGTATACTGCGATGCGTCCATTCGAGGTTTTGGTTGTGTATTAATGCAACATGAGAAGGTCATTGCATATGCTTCACGTCAATTAAAGATTCATGAGAAGAACTACACAACGCATGACTTAGAATTGAGAGCTGTGGTATTTTCACTCAAGATATGGAGACATTACTTGTACGGTACCAAGTGCATAATTTACACCGATCACAAGAGTCTTCAGCGTATCTTTGAACAGAAAGAGCTGAACATGCGACAACGACGTTGGGTTGAACTTCTAAACGATTATGATTGTGCGATCAGATACCATCCAGGGAAGGATAATGTGGTAGTCGATGCCCTAAGTCGTAAGGTCACCAAACCTAAACGAGTTCGAGCATTACAACTTACCATTCACCCCGGATTACCTGACAAAATCCGAAGTGCTCAACTCGAAGCCCTTAAAGAGGAGAATCTACCGTTAGAAGCCACACGCGGTATGGAAGAACAACTGGAGGTCAAATCAGATGGCATTCGCTACTTCGCAGAGCGAATATGGGTTCCAGTGTATGGGAACTTAAGAGAGTTGGTTATGGATGAAGCTCACAAATCTCGATACTCTATTCATCAAGGTTCTGACAAGATGTATCATGACCTAAAGGTGTTGTATTGATGGCAAAGATGAAGACTGATATAGCTACTTATGTGAGCAAGTGCCTGACTTGTGCAAAGGTCAAGGTGGAATACCAAAAGCCTTCTGGCTTACTGCAGCAGCCAGAGATCCCAATGTGGAAATGAGAACAAATCTCTATGGACTTCATAACCAAATTACCCCGAACTCCTAGCGGATGCGACACCATCTGGGTGATCGTCGATTGTCTGACTAAATCCGCTCACTTCTTAGCAATCAGAGAGACTGACAAAATAGAAAAACTTACTCGTTTTTACTTGAAGGAAGTGGTCTCCCGGAACATAGTGCCAATCTCTATCATTTCGGATCGTGACGCTAGATTCACATCACATTTCTGGCAATCTCTGCAAAAAGCTTTACTGAGTACGGCGTATCATCCTCAAACTGATGGTCTAACGGAACGAACCATCCAAACCTTAGAGGACATGCTTTGAGCTTGTGTGATCGACTTCGGTAACACTTGGGAGTCTCACTTACCTTTAGTGGAGTTCTCCTACAACAACAGTTATCACACTAGCATCAAGGCAGCACCATTTGAGGCATTGTAAAGACGTAAATGCCGATCTCCTATCTGTTGGGCTGAAGTTGGGGATAGCCAACTTACAGGTCCCGAAATTGTGTTTGAAACCTCTGAAAAGATCGTTCAAATCCGAAACCGGATGGCGGCAGCTCGTGATCATCAAAAGAGCTACGCCGATAAGCGTCGTAAACCGTTAGAGTTTCAAGTAGGCGACATGGTTCTATTCAAAGTCTCACCTTGGAAAGGTGTAATTCGCTTCGGAAAACGAGGCAAACTGAATCCTCGTTATGTTGGACCGTTCAAGTTAGTGAAGAGAATTGGCCCAGTAGCGTATCAACTGGACCTACCTGAAGGACTTAGTGGTGTACACAATGTCTTTCATGTCTCGAACTTGAAGAAATGTTTGGTAGACGAGACACTCGCGGTTCCTCTTGAGGAACTACAAATCAATGAAAAATTATTCTTCGTTGAGGAACCTGTAGAAATCAAGGATAGGGAAGTCAAAACGCTCAAACACAGCAAAATCCTATCGTCAGAGTACGTTGGAACTCGAAACGCGGACCGAAATTCACTTGGGAGTGCGAAGAACAGATGATAAGGAACAGATGATGCGCAAGTATCCTCATCTGTTCTAGCACTCTACGTCAAAAACCTAAGGTACTATTCTAATTTTCGGGACCAAGGAAAAAAAATTATTTTAATTTTCAGGACGAAAATTCTTTCAACTAGGGGATGATGAGACAATCCGGACTTTTCATGCTAACTCAGTTAGCAAATATGTGACAATCCGGACTTTTCATGCTAACTCAGTTAGCAAATCCAGTTAAACCCTAACTCGTCACAAACTTCAGGGACTAGAATTGTCAATTCTTAAATCTTAAACCCTAGGGACCAATCTTGTCTATCTTTTAAACTCACATGCATGAGTTGGAAGGACCAATCATGTAATTCGTCTATAGTTACAAACCTGTTCTTGACCTAACTCAAACCTGAGGGACTAGTTCTGTCAATTTCCAAACTCATAGACATGAAAATGCAGGGACTATTTCTGTATTTACCCAAGAGTTGATTTCGTTGACTTTGAAAGTCAAACCCGTGAGCGTTTGATCCAAATTTGAATCCATGATCGATGGTTTGCACGAACTAGTAACCGAAGTGCACAATTAAGTCATTAACGACCATCATTGGGTCATTTAACATCGACATTATGTCAAAATCAAACCAGTTTATGATCAAATAAACTATAACCATCGGCCATTGTCTTATGCATGTCAAATCGATCATCCTTTATGAAATTAACCACCTGCGCACCTCTCACGAACACATATGTTGCTTCGGCACGCTTCAATTCGACCAGAGAGGTAGATACAGTCGTCGGAGGTCAAATTTTCCACAGTCGGATCCTGTTTTAGTCGTATACCATCGATCCGTCATCTATTCTGGTAATTCTTTACATCTATAGCTTCGTTTTAACCCTTGGATCAAAAGACCTATACTACTTAGGGCTTACAATATCAATTTGGGCAAGATCCCGATTCTAGGGTTCATAGCATTCAGGTTTAATCGAAACCTACCCTAGACTCGATCTAAATTCAATTAATTGTCATGGATAGCTTCGCAATGGTTTACTCATTGAAAGCCCTATCTTAATTTGGATCTATAACACAGAATTGTTCATGATCCGGAAACTAGGGCTCGTTCATGATCAGATTTGGGGTTTTTAATCTTAAACACATCCTCAATCAAATTAAACTACTCCAATGGTTTCGGAAGGTCTTAATTAACAGAAGCCCCATGAATCCAGCCGTTTTTATCATCAGGATCTATGAAATCGATTTGATGTTCTTGATCCAGGGTTTCGGTCTTTCAACTCATAATTAAACGATCCCAGAGTTGTTGTTTTTCAAATTTAACACACACACAAGTTCGCAAGCACCTGATTAACAAAACCCCTAAGCTTAACTTCCAAATCTGTATCGAAATCGTGGGTTTTGGACGGGATTCGATCACGGGTATGTTAAAGGGGGGAAACCACTGAGACTTGTGTGTTAAAAGCATATGGAACCGGGTATCTAGCGGGCGGACCTGGTTAATGCACACTACCCGTACGCAGAAGACCCGGGTTCGAGTCTAGTCTCCTGCATTCTTTTTTTTGGGACTTTTTCCTTTATATTTATTTAATAGAAATCAATCCCTATATTATTATATCATTATATTTAAGTGTTTTAGCCCCGTAAATCACCCGAGGGCTCGGGTTTGATTTTATAATCAATTTTTATACTAACTACCCACTTTAAAAATAATATATTTTTATTATTTTCAATCCACCACTCCATATAAAATAATATAATTATGTTATTTTAACCCTGTGACCCCAACTAAAAAAAATATATGTTTTTATATTATTTTCGCCACGTTTATAAACATTGTGTAACGTTTCAACTTTTATAAATAATATAATTGTTTATATTATTTACCCCTGTTATTAATCTCGAATAAAATAATATATTATTATTATTTTTCCACACAAACGTTTATTTTGTTAACCCTATGAACTTAAAAATAATATATGGTTTATATTATCTTCTCAAACCATTTTATTGGTACGAACACATGAATATATATATTGAGTATTACTCGTTCGACACATATCTTAGTTATTGAAATAAGAAATCCTTATCTCCGTGGATACGTTCGCCTACTCTTGGATCATTAGAGCGTTCTAGGACGTTAAAACTTCCGTGTCGTCGTCACGTAATCCCTTATGACCCTAATTTTATGTGTTTATAATTCTAGGGCATACGTAAGTCGTCTGAGGCTTACATTTGTGGTTCCAACCTTCCTCTTGTGTAATCCAACCACTACTCAAACTCAGGTGAGTTTTCACGGCCCCTTTTTACTTGTTTTCCTATTGGGGGAGAAACATACATACAAACATCATTTTTACTTGTTTTCCCGTTAGAGAAAAACATGCATACAAACATCATTTTACTTGTTTTACCGTTGGGGAGAAACATGCATACAAACAAACATTCATTTTTTACTTGTTTCCAGCTGGGGAGAAATATGCGTACAAACAGACATCCGTTACTTGCCTTCCCGCCGGGGAGAGACATACACACAAACGGACATGGATCACATAGTATTTCATTACCACTTGTGTACTTAAGCATAAACACTATCATTAAAGTCCTCACATCGAACCGTTAATATGGACTTAGCGAGGAAATTTGAGTAGTACTACTGGGTTTGACAAAGCCCACCCGGGCTAGTCACCCTAGCACGATTGGAGGTCGAACGGGTGTAGATTGGCATAAACATATTAGTCAGGGTTGATAGACCTGGCTGGAGGCAAACAAACAAACAGTCAGCTTTGGTTGCGAGCGCTTAGAGTAACTTGTACATTGCCTAGCTAGCAATAGGTGTGACTTACGTATGTGGATCCAGCAACACTCAAACAGTTTATTTACATACAAACCTGTGAACTCACCAACCTCGTGTTGACACTTTTTCTTACATGTTTCTCAGGTCGCTTTGGCATAGGTTGCACACTTAGGACATGCATGGAGTCCTACTGTCATATCATTCATTTCAAACATTTTAAACAATTTTACTTATTTACATTAATTGACGCTTGTTGCGTGTAATTACTTTTGATTTCATTCTAACATTTACGCTTCCGCATTTAACTCTGAACATTTAATGGTTTCGTTTAACTCATATAGTGTCGTTTGACGTAACTAATGACTGAGATCCTGGTTTGTCACGCTCCTAACGGTAGAACTCTGTTAGTGGAATTTGGGGGTGTTACAATACTAGTTAGAGTTGCCAATAGAGATGAATGGAGTACATGATGTATTCCATGTCTCCAATCTGCGTAAATGCTTAGTAGATGAAACTTTAGCCATACCACTAGAAGACGTATTAGTGGATGAAAGGCTTAAGTTTGTGGAACAACCGTTACAAATTGAGGACCGGCAGGAAAAAAATTAAAACGAAAGAAACTCGTATTGGTCAAGGTGAAATGGAATTCCAGACATGGACCTGAGTACACGTGGGAACTGGAATCATAAATGAAAAAGAAATACCCACGCTTATTCAAATGATAATCTCGAGGACGAGATTTCAAACAAGTTGGGGATGATATAACACCTGCCACAAATCCGATCTCAATTTCTATCCGGAACAATTATAAGAAAGAATAAGAAATTTTGGAATCTTGAAAGATAGAAAAAATTATTAAGAATTCTGCAAAGAAGGGGATATTGGACCGACATATGTTTAGATATCGGTCCGATATGGGAAGAAATTGGATGTCAGACCGACATGACTTGGAAAACGGTCTGATATGCAAACCCCTAGGAACCCTCTGCACCAGACACGTGTCGAGACACGTGTTGGGCATGCGTCATCATGTCTGACGCGTGGACGGATGTCGGACCGACATTGCACGCCAACTCGGTCCGCTATGGACGGGTGGCATGCCAACTTCGCATGGCTGCCACGTTGTGCACATGCGGGACAAGGCAGGCATATTGGACCCATATCCCCCTGGATAACGGTCCGACATGGGCTTACATCAAGCCTATAAATAGAGGCTCAATTTCTCTTCACTTCTCACACAAACACACTCTCAAGATTCCTCTGCTCCCGAGTTATTCCCGAGCCCTCCAGCTGTCCCGACTCCCGAACCGCTCCTCCCGGTTCGACTGACTTTCATTTATTTACCGGACTTGAGCGTTTAGAGCCAAAGAAAACATAGAAGGGCAAGATAAGATGCTAGAGCCCTAGGAGTCAACTCTAAGAGCTACTTAAGCACTAAGAATATTATCTTCCGATCTCCGACATCAAAATCCAGGTGAACTACTTGTCTACATCATAAACACTCGTTCACACTGTGAACTAGAGTATGTCAAAAACGATTTATAAGACGTGCTTGGGCTATAGGGTATTATCACGCAACAAGTCAAACTATAATGTTTTACAAAAAGAGGCAAAACCCGAGAATTAAATACTTACTCATATAATCCCGGTAAGGGGGTTGAGGTAAACCCCTGGGATGGAAAACACCCAAGCAGTGTACGTAAATTTTAATCAAGTCTTTATGTTCGTAAGGAGCCGCGAAACCCCCGTATACGTGACCAATGCATAAATGGATGTAAAAACGGAAAGAATCGAAGTGTTCGCTAGATTCCAAAGATGAAATGTTTAACTGTTTAATTTAACTGTTTTGCCTAGCCTATGAAATGTTTTGAGGTCATGAAGTATTCACCAGCACATAGTTGACGTTCATTTTCAAATGTTTACAGGAAAAGAATGATATGACCTCAGCATACCGGGACCGGCTGCGGCCTAAGTCCCGGGATCAGTTTTGTTGCTTAAGCCGGGTCAGGCCACACAGCTAGTCCCGGTGCAACCCAAAAATATGATATACAGGTTCGTGCTATGCATAAGAAGAACCTGGGAAAAGACAAGGTTAAGGTGCCCAAAGGATTTCTACTCCATAGGCAGAATAACTCCTTATAGACTTTACTGACTTTGGTCTTGGGTTTTGATTTCAAAATCAATTGTACAAACGATCAGGTTTTTATACCCAAGTATTTAAATAAAGAAATCTTTTGTCTACACGAAGAGATTCTAGTATTTACAAAACCAACCCTTGAGGTTGAGATATTTGATAAAAAAGATCCTTTTGAAACCATTATTCCGTTGCACAAAACCAAACTCTCAAATCAAAGCAGGTACCGAAGGTGCCAACTGACGTCGCAGCCCGGTAACGCCACGGAGGTTCCCGGGGTGTGGTGTGACACATGGTGTTTAAAGACCTTAGTGTTTTGAAATCAGTGGTTCTGCTGATTAAAGATTTACCGTGCCAGAGGTTGAACTCGTTTATCTCCGGTGGAACAACTATGATTCATTTCTTTGGGCTCTGTGTTTCGGTTTTAGTAGAGTATCTCTGAAGGATTTCCTTCCTAGGGTATGTGTTTTTGTTATATCTAAATCAAAGAACAAGGAATTGAAATCACAATAAAACCTCAAACGATTACTACTTTATTCACTCAATCGAAGTTATCGTTTACAAGAATTGGAAATTGAATACTATGAACATGAACTGAACATTTTCCCCCTTTTCTAATTGACTCTATCAGCTGCTAATCAGATATTAACAAACATGCAATCAAGAATTACAATTAGCCCCCTAACCATCAACTATCAATAATTGACAGAAACAGTCCTTGGACTTACTAAATTGACTTTGACTCAATACTAACAATCTCCACCTTTGAGCATAAGTCAACCAATGTTTAACTTCTTAAGACAATAACCGAATTTCGATCCAGCAATGCTTTAGTAAGCATATCAGCTGCATTCTCAAGTGTATTAACACTTTGTACCTATATCTCCTTTGAACTTACAATGTCTCTTATCAAATGAAGTTTAACACTAACGTGTTTAGTTCTTTCATGAAAAACTTGATTCCTTGAAAGTTGAACAGCACCTTGATTGTCACATTACACCACTACTCTATCAACCTTCACACCCATTTTAGAAATGAATCCCTTCATCCATAAACCTTCCTTTACAGCTTCAGTTAAGGCCACAAACTTTGCCTCGGTGGTAGACAAAGCCACTATGTGTTGAAGAGATGCCTTCCAACTGACTATGCACCCCATAGCTGTAAAGGCATAACCTAAAATGGATCTTCCCCTGTCTACGTCTTTAGCAAAATCAGAGTCCACATAGCCAAGAATCAGTTTTTCTACTTCACTAGTACCAACACTATTTCTAAAAACCAACACAGTTTCTCTAGTGCCATTCAACTACCTCAATATCCATTTGACCACATCCCAGTGTGCCTTACCTGGATTAGCCAAATAACTGCTCACCAAACTCACTACATACCCTATATCTGGTCTGGTACAGACCATCAAATACATCAGTGACCCAACTGCTTGAGCATAAGGCACCCTCTCTATTACTTCCAACTGTTCAGTAGTACTTGGAGAATCTCTTGCTGAAACTTTGAAATGTTGAGCTATAGGAGTCACACAGCCTTGCTATTCTCCATCCCAAAATTATGTAATACTTTTCAGATATAAGAACTCTCAGTTAATTTCAGTTGCTTAAGTTTTATATCCCTTGTGATCTCTGTGCCCACAATCTTCTTGGCATTACCAAGCTCCTTAATTTCAAACTCTGCCATCAGCAACTCTTTGGTAACTTTGATCTCTTCCTTGCTTTTACAAGCCAATAACATATCATCCACATAGAGTAGAAGATATACAAAGTTTCCCACTTCATACTCTTTAAAGTACACACAACTATCATAGCTACTTCTTTCTGTTGAATCCATGAGTCACTACATACTCATCAAACCTTTTGTACCATTGTCTTGATGACTGTTTTAATCCATATAATGACCTCTTCAATAAACAAACTTTATCCTCTTGTCCCACAACCTCAAACCCTTTTGGTTGCCTCATATAAATTTCTTCTTCTAAGTTCCCATGAAGAAAGGCTGTTTTAACATCAAGTTGCTCCAATTCCATATCCATACAAGCTGTCATAGCCAATACCACCCTTATGGAAGAATGTTTCACCACTGGAGAAAAGAACTCATTATAATCAATTCCAGCCTTCTGTGTGAAACCTTTAGCTACCAACCTTGCCTTGTGTCTAGGCAACGCATCATTAATCCCATCCTTCACCATAAAAATCCACTTACAGTCAACAGGCTTGTACCCTTCAGGTTTATCAACAAGTAACCAAGTTTCATTCTTCTACAATGATATCATTTCATCTTCCATTACAACTATCCACTTTATCTTATCCACACACCCTACTACCTCTTCAAAGGTAATTGGCTCCAGTATACTTTCTTCCTCTACAGCCATAAAGACAAATGCAGATATATCTTATGTAGTTCTATACCTAGCAGGAGGTATAATCTGCCTTCTAGTCCTCTCCGTAGCTAGGCTATATCCCTTCACTCCCTCTAGATAGCCTAGAATTATGCACTTCAGAGCCCTTGCCTCCAACTTACCCTGACTGACATGTGCAAAAGCAACTAAACCAAACAACCTAAGACGATTATAGCTTGCTTTAACCCCTGACCATTTCTCCATAGGAACCATCATGCTAATTGCTGATGATGGTGACCTATTAACCAAATACACTGCAGTTGTAAGAGATCCTGCCCAGAAACTCTTGGGCAATCTAGATTCAATCAGCATACACTTAACCTTGTCTAAGATAGTTATGTTTATCCTCTCTGTTTTGGGTAAAAATTATAAAAACTAATTTTGTAACCAAACTTAGTATGTGAGGTAGTGTGCTTGATAAAAATGCAAAGTTATGAACGTAAAAGTAAAGCTTGACACAATGATGTACGAGGAAAGCCCTTAATCCCAAAGGATTGCCGGTATAAAACCTCGAGAAGTGACTGAAAGTCACTTGCCTCCTAGTCTTATATAAATTAAATGAAATGAGTACAATTAGAGCAGTAATTAATCAAAATCTAAGTGTTACAGAGCTTGTGAACGTGTTGTGTGTTGCAAGTTGTGTGTATATGTGTTCCTATTCGATATTACTACTGATTATATATAGAGATTATCCTAACTAACTATCCAAAAATCATAAAGTCCACTCAGTCTTCAATATGACTGTTATAGAGCTTCTCCTGCATGTTTCACATGTGGTCCACGTTGTAGTGAGCGAGTCTTCAGGAGTGACTAAGTCCATACGCGTTACCTATGAATATAAATCGAAATAGAGGACAAATAATTGTTAGTAATATTAATGGTTAGGATACCGAAAATACCAGGGATCTTGGATTCCGGATTACGCTCAGGATCTTGCATATAAAAATTAACCCCTAACACTCTCTACAAGGCTATTTTGTTGAAGAGTTCTAGGGACAGTCAAATGCCTTGAGATACCATGTTTCTTACAAAATAGATTGAATTCCCCCACTGCAGAATTCCAACCCATTATTAGTTCTCGGCATATTTATCTTCTTTCCAGTTTGATTCTCCACCATAACCTTCCATTCTTGAAACTTATTAAAAGTTTCATGTTTATGTTCGAGTATAAACGCACATACTCTCCTGGAGTAGTCATAATAATGGATAAGCAATAGACTCCTCCACCTAATGATACAATTCTTGCAGACCCCCAAAATTCAGCATGGATGTAATCAAGGATACCCCTTGTAGTGTGCATTCTCTTTGTGAACTTAGCCCTATGTGCCTTCCCCGTCACACAGTTCTCACAAAACCCAAATTCACACTCTTCCAATCCTTCTATGACCTGCTGCTTTTTCAACTCCTTCAGACCCAAGCCACTCATATGGCCTAACCTTTTGTGCCACAATAGTGCCTCGCTGGTTTTCTTGACTTCAACTACTGATACTACCCCTTGATCAGCATGTCCATCTAGAACATAGATAGTACTCCCTATCCTTGTACCAGACAAAGCCACCATAGACCCTTTTATGACTCTGGCTTTATCATTCTTCAAGCAAACATGGAAACCTGCACTTTCAAATGTTCCCAGGGATAGAATAATGAAAATGAGGGTAGAATAATTAAATTTAAAAATATTATAATAATACTCTATGTAATTTGACAACCTTGATGAATAGTGGCTGCTGTGTGGCGACAAGGGATTGGCCCACGTGACAGCAACTTAAATTTTTTTTTTCTAAATCGAGTTTTAGGTTAGATCATATTCGGTTGAAATTAGAACAAGCTGAGGCTTCCAGCGCAGTGCTCTGCGCGCCTCACCTTCTCCTAAGCGACCTGGGTTTGATCCCTCCCCTCCCCCTTGCTTTTTTTGTTGCAATTTTGTTTTTGTTTTTTTTACTTCACTAGGAAAATGGACAAATAGAAATAGTTAAATAGTTGCGTTAAAGAAGTGTATAAAAAGATGAAACTTGATCTGCAGTCTAATGCACGTGCGAAGTCACCGGCGCAACGCGCGATCGGGTGAACCCCCTAGTTTTCATTCAATTCACAATGTGTACGTTGTCACACTGGCTTACTCTTTGAATATGTATGATGAATCATGATTACTTTTCATATGTTATACATATAAAAAAACTAGAATAACAATAAAAAATAAAGTTGGATACCGAGATTTAATAAGGTTATATTATGATTCAAATAAATAAGAAAATGAAATTAATCTTTATATATTTATGAAAAAAAAAAGTAAGCTCATTTCCATCCTATTTTTCTCAACTAATTTAGATAAACCTTAACTGTGAGCAATTGTAAATTATATTGATAATGTATTTACAATAGGGTTATAGAGGGGGTTATATATGATAACCATATTTAAATAATATTACCTCCTAATATTGCTAATTACAGCATGCTCTAATATTCTCCTGCAAGTTAAGGGCGGGGAGCGGCCTATAGCTTGGAGCATAAGAACATAAATATTTAAGTCGGTAGCGGCTTTGTGAAGATATCTGCAATTTGATCGACTGTAGTGAATATTAATTTCAACGTGCTTTATTTAAGCATGAAAGACTGTATTAGCTGCAAGATAGGTTTCCTCAAGATTATCACACCAGAGGGTGGTAGTAGATTTTGTGTATGTCCCAAGTTCTCTAAGGAGAGCTTCTAACCAGTTATTCTATAACTGTATCAGCTAGAGCTTTGTATTCCGACTCAGTGGATGACCTGGAAACTTTTTTCTGCTTTCGTGTGGTCCAGAAGATAAGGTTGGAACCTAAATAGATAGCAAATCCCTCGTGGACTGACGATCATCTGGGCACCCAACCCAGTCAGCATCTGAAAAGGCTTTAAAAGATGAGGGTCATTGCCAGTGAACATCCGTGAAGGCCTAGAGAATAGAACCCGAATTGTGGCGAATGAGAAGGCCATGATCGATGGTGCCCTTTAGATACCATAGAATTCGTTTAACCGCATAACAGTGATTGTCGAAGGAGACATGCATATACCGGCACACTTTTTTTACTGCAAAGGCAATGTCCTGCCTTAAGAGAGTAACATACTAGAGGGCACCAAAAAATTTGTCGATATTGAACTGGTTCAGAGAATATGGGGCTCTTACCAATGGATAAAACTTGTGAGGTGCTTATCGGAGTGGAGACTAGCTTAGAGTCTGATAGGCCAGCCCATTGAAGGACCTGTGAGATGTATTTCTGTTGAGATAGTAAAATGTTCCAACTTTGGCGTATAATTTCAACGCCCAAAAAGTATCCAAGATCACCAAGGTCTTTCATAGCAAAGGCAGTGCTTAATTGTTTGATGAGTGTGTCGATAGCAGAGGTATTGTTACTAGTGACGATGATGTTATCAACATAAACCAGAGTATAGAGGATTGTGTTCCCATATTTGTATGTAAATAGAGAGGGATCAGTCTTGGATCTTGTAAAACCAAAATTGTTAAGAACATGGTACGAGCGATGAAAGAACACCCGTGGAGCTTGTTTATATAAAAGAACCACTATCATGAACAATCAAAATAATTTTTGTTAATTTTCATTTTAGCCCCTTATATTCTATATAATATACGCTTTTAGCCCGTTTAATTTTCTACTTATTTCATTTTTCTTTAATAACTTTTGTTCGTTAACTTAAAAAAAAAAAGGAAAGCACATCTATCTTTAGTTTTTTTTGTCGACATTCCTATATAATTTTTTTTTTAAACGGAGTTGTATTCGTAATCGAGTATCTTTTTTGTATCGTAAGCTATAGCGAGTACCGTTATCGTTCCGGTACCGTGACTAACCGAACAGATAATGACCGAACAATATCGTTGCTGGTATTGACATTATTAGAATCGGTATCTGTCACACCCTAACCAATGGCGGAATATGTCGGAGAGGGATACGGAGACTGTTCATAAGCATATGATCAATTAAACTTCATATGTTTATTAAACCAAGGTTCCATACATGAGTTCAAACCAAACATTCAAAAACAAATACATCAAATTGTTCCATTTATTATTCAAACTAGGTCCACAATCCTAAGTGAAGCATCTTGCATATAATCTCAAACATTAGCACCTGAAACATGATGAAAACAAGGTCAACTAAAAATAGTTGGTGGGCATACATTGGTTTTGACACCACAAATAGTTCTCAAATGTTGTGTACAATTCACATGTAACATGGTATAATAAGGCAATTATGGAGAACCACTATAGTAAAACCGGGTACACAATCAAACCTTGTGACTGAAGGGCATAACACTCAATGTTATCCTAATGTAATGTCGGCAACAATCACCCTACCTAGGTGGATTTGTCAGATACAATAAATCTATCATTGTTACCGTAGGCTTGTACAGAGTTAATGATTGCACTTGTATGTATGTAATTGTAGTTTAAACTCATAGTGTTCAAGCACAAATTTGCATACATGTTCATAATGTAGAATTGTATGGATTGCAAATAGTTTCAATGAAATCATGTTCCACCCCAAAATTGTATAAAATGTAAAAGGTGCTATGTAAACTCACCTTGCAATGAGTAGCTTGAATGTCACACAAGTATGTTGTTGTTGCACAAATGTTCTAGCTAACCACAAGGTTAACCTATGTTTGATGGAATATATGTATCAATGATTTGTACAAATGAAAATAGGGAATCCTAATGTGCGAAGGGATTGATGTGGGTGTCCTCATTTTAATAATAAAATAATTATTTGAGTTTCAAATAATATTCTTTGATAAATAATTGTATAAGTGAAAGAATAAATTAAGGATTTCATTGATTTGTAAATAAGTATATATATGTATAAGTAAATAATTAGGGTTCTTTTGTTTATAAAAAATGCACAAATAAATAATGTAACATCCCTAAAATAAATAAACAAAAATAAAAGGAAATAAAGATCGGGACTAACATCACAAGGCGAAAAAGGAACATGGGGGTTTGGCCTTGGGCCGCCCCATTGGCCGAGATCAAGAGGGAAAAACCCCTCATATCAGCACCCTCACCTCAGCCTCTCCTCATTACCCTCATTCGCAGCTTCTAGAGAGAGAGTGAGAGGCCGGTTCTAGTGAGAGAAAGCGGGGAAAGAGGCTCAAAGGCTCGGGAATCGTTCGTCTTCATCACAGCAACGTATAGCAACAGGAACCGAACTCCAAGAGGTAAGCATCACCTCTAAATCTGAGTTTTTATCTATTTTGGGGTTTCGGGTTTAAGTCACATAAAGGCATGATTTTTACGTATGAAACCTGAAACAAAACACATATTTAAGCTCATGGATGAAAAAGAAACGTTTTGAACGTAAAAAGTTCAATGATTGATCGATTAGAAATAATTGACCAGATCTAGGGTTTCTGGTTAAGGAAGAAGACTGATGCATCGAAACTACTAGTTTCGATATAGGAAAATCCATCGAAACTACCTAGTTTCGATATAGACCCCTAACCTGAAACTACTAAGATTTTACTTAAGTTACTTATCGAAACTACCATAGCTTTGATATAAACCCATGACCCGAAACTACCATAGTTTTGATGTGATTCATCCATCGAAACTATTGGGTTCAAGCATAGTAATGTCTAGTGACATCTTGGGGCACTACCTTATGTGTATGACATCATTATACAGATTGTGAGAGACCTTAGTGACGCTCAGTAACCAGCTAAATGTATTACAGAAACCACTCATCAGGTGAGTTCTATGTGCCCCCTATATGTTACTTGCAAATTATTTTAAATGTTTTGGGTCTGAAGTGCATACACCAAATGAATGATTGTTATGAATGCCAATATAAACATACGTAATATATATATATATATATATGAAAGCTAAGATGATCATACGTGATATATAATGAACAAAGAATGAAGCGTATGTATACAAAGAATGAATGAACGAATGGCATAACGTAAATGAATGAAATCTTGCTTTATATTTTATATATTGCATGTTATGAATGTATGTAAACGTTATGGACGCTTCAATGATAACGGCTACTTCGGTAGACGGACGACCACGTGACTATTTTGCAACCGGGACATATACGTTCCTTCATCAGCTAGGACATATGAACGACATTAATGGACGGTCGAAGCAATTGCCTTATAATAAGTAGAACGGTTGCATAAATAATAGTTCGCGTGGGAAACAGATACTTTCGAGTAGACGGGCGAATTACGGACTACGACGGTAGGACGGTATGACGGATGACCGAAGGTTTGCCGGACGGTTTCTAGAGCCGGACGGTGAAGTAAATGAGCTACGACGGTAATTCAAGAACGTTTGTCTTTGTGACTTACGTAAGACGGATTGATGACCCCTATGTGTATGACTAATGAATGTTTAATGAAAGTAAAGGTGAATACATATTTAATGTACTCGCATACGAACGATAAAGGAAAGAAAAGAATGTGTTAATGTGTATTTATGTACGTATTTATATATATATACTTATAAAATAAAGGGTGTTTATACTTAATTGATTTAAACTAGAAATCACCAGCGTTAGTTGACTTTTAGTATACATTTCAGGTAACAGAAAGAAGGGTCGTGCGAAGGCGTGATGGCTACCCGGCATGAGACTGACATCCCACTTTAATTTATATTAAGACAATGTTATCTTATGTTTAAATATTAAGACTTCCGTTGTTTATGTACTCGAATGATGAATGCTTCCGCTGTGTTTGAATGTTTTTAATTAATAGATCAGTATTGAAGACTATGTTTATGAGTAAATTCAACAAGCGAGGTCACCCGGTAAAGGGGCCTTACAAATAAGTAGTTTTCTTTTATTTGTAATTGTATAACTTAATAAATGGATAAATAAATAAATGAGTAATAATTAGTTGAGTAAATAAATAATTAACTACATAAATAAATGAATAAAACATTTCATTTATTTAGTTTGATTTTTATGAAAAATAAGTGTTAAAAATAATGATTTAATTAATTTGGTAACTAAACCAAAATTTAAAGTATAATAATATTCTAATTAATTAATAATTAAATCATAATTAATTATTAATTAAAAGTATAGAATTGTGTTTTAAATGTTCTCAAAAAAAATGTTCTCATATAATAAAAATAAATTATATAAAAGTTTGTATAAATCTTTGCAAAGAAATTGGTTTATAAACATAATCATAATTAGTTTATTAATTAAAGTATGGAATTTGTTTTAATGAATTATATAAAAGATTGTAAAATTCCTTTACAAAGTAATGGGTTTATAAAAATAATCAAAATTAATTATAATTCATAAACCTAGGATTTTAAATAATTTGTTTAAAATAAATATATTAATTAAACTAAATTTTATTAGGTTTTTATCCTCAAAAGAATAACAAACAAATTTGTTTCTCTTGTAAGTTTATCAATTTAAATTATTAGAATGATTCTAAGTTTCAAGAGTTTATAAAATAAATTTTATAAAATAGTTTTGTGTATCACAATTAAGTTTAAAAATAATATATATGTATATATGTTTATATGCAAAAAAAAGATATTGTATGAATGTTAAAATTGTGTACATATTGACCTCTATGGTTTCATAAAAAGGATGCATGAGTTAATACATGTATAAGTATGTATACGTATGTATATATGTGTGTGTGTGTGTGAATGGGTGTGCTAAGCATGAAAACAAGAAACAAAATGAAAACAAGAACGCAAAATAGAATGCGAGTAGAACTTACTTAAGAATATGGAAACGACATTGGATCTTGAGGGATGGATTATGTGACATTTCGGATTTTTATTCACGCATTTGTAACATATATCATGTAATCATTCTCAATTAAATGAAATGCAAGTGCTTTTAATTAATTTTGTACAAAATATATAATTATTTTATGGATTTAAAATAATTAAAATTTTATACGTTTTAAACTTATATAAAAATTATATATAAAAAATTAAAAGGTTCATATATAGATAAGGTAACCCATTCAAACAAAATCATTAACTTTTATAAAAATATTCATAATAATAATAATATATAAGTTTATAAAAATAATAATGGAAATTAAAAAGAAATTTAATTAATTATTTTTTTTTTAAAAGTTAAGGGTCTGTTTTGAAAATAATTAAACTACAAGGTTTAAACCAGAAATCAGTTAAGGGACTAAATGTGGACAAATCAAACCACAAGGACTCATCCGAAATTATCTCAGGGACTATTTTAATACAAAAACAAACTTCAGGGACCATTCATGCCAAATCCCAATTCGCATTTCCGGTTGTCTCTCCCAGTGACCGGCGGTCCGAGCCATTTTCCGGCGAACCCTCGACACGCCTGTTCCCTGCACCTCGACAGCCGAATTTGGTCTCCCCGACCTCGTCGTCCCCACGCGAACAATAGCCCCTACCAATTGGTCTCCCCGACATACAGAAAGTTCGATCGTGTTTGTTGCCGAAAACCCACGCCACAAATTCGGCCCCGACAGTCAACCTCCACGCCTGCAAGATGGCTCGACAGTTTCGTCTCGTCCAGACGAGTATCGGGACATGCTCAATTGCTTGTCTCATTATCGGGATCGAGCTCGGCTATAAAAAGCCATTACCGAACCTGCACGAGCTCGCCATCCCCTCTTCACCCACTTTCACTCAAAATTGAGAACGGCATTGTGTTCGTCGCCACTGTGGGAAGCTGTGACCAAAGTTTCGGAACCTAATTCGTACTGAAGCATAGCTAACCGATCTTGGAATTTTCGGATTATCGAACCTGTCGTCCAGACCATTCGCGACCAAGTAAGAGCCTCGAATTTGTTCCATTACCTTCTGTTGTCATAGGGCAATCTATCCCAATCGAAATCCCAGCCTCAGACCATCGATCACCGGGCAAACCAGTGTCCTCGGACACGGCTTGCCCGTTGCCGAGAACCAGCGACCAGCTTTTTGGTATATGTTATAAATTAAACAATACACACATAACCAGCGATGTGCAGTAGCCCGGCTGGTTATGCGTATGTGTGTTTGTGTTGTAGGTCGCGGGTTCGATTCGTGTGGCCTCCGGCCCAACCCAAATTTTTCCTGTTTTTATTTTATTTATTTATTTTATCATATTTTGATATTACACCTATACAATAAAAACTATTACGGGTCGGTTGACTTGTTCGTTTATTTTCAAAACTATTAAATAACATTTTTCTTCGCATATTTAACCCGTCCAATTTTTTTATAAAATAATAACCCTATATTTTATAAATTTGTTAAAATAATTTTAACTCACAAAAATATATAATAATTAAACAAATAAAAACTTTTCCTTTTATTTATTATTATATATAATACAATAAACATAATAACAAATTATTCAAAAATGTAAATATTTTACAAGATTAAATATATATTTTTAGATGTTAAATTTTACTAAAGATCATTATTATTTTACTACAATACTTTATACAAATAATTTTAAGGAATGTTATTATAAACCTATACACATTTAAATACCAATACACATATACAAACATACAATAATACATATTTATCTACATAGGATTTCATCGTGCTTAGTTTTCAACATCCTTATCACCCGCACTTGTGGATTACATCGTGCTTAGTTTTCAACATCCTTATCACCCGCACTTGTGAATTAAAAACATCCGCTAGCCAGGTGAGTTACATAGCCCCTATTTTACATTTTTACGCATTTTTGGGTGAAACATTATACATGCTACTCACTTTGTTTATACGTGTTATACATGTGGACTATATGCTTATTATCTTGGGTGTACATACATTTACTTTAAACACAAGAAAACCAACAGTAATATTAATAGATCTATTGTGCCTGACCAGCCCACCCGGTTAGGGTGTTTATTACTGCATACTCGGATATAGCCGCGTGTTATATTCAAACATACCGGATATAGTGGGTAACTATATTCAAACATACCGGACTTAGATGTTGTGCTATGTTCAAGCGCGTCAAACAAGGTTTGAATTGTGATTAGATAAATGATACACCATATATATACTATGTTTAACAAGATAAACAATGAGTTGCAAAACGTTTTTATCTACTACTTATCGGAACTACAAAAACCTATGTACTCACCAACTTTTTAGTTGACACTTGATTTAAATAATGTTTCAGGTTTGGATATGTGATTGCTTGCTGAAGATTTCTCCACTTAAGAACTATGGACCTAGTTAAATAAATCAATGTTTTGAACTAGACTAGGTTATTTGAAATGTATTGTATTTGGATCTTTGTTGTCTTCAAATTTAATTAATGAATTATGCAACTTTTTAGTTATCATGTGCTTTTGAACAATCATTCCATTGTCCGCCTCGATGATTCCGCCATCGGTCGGGGTGTGACAGATTAGTATCAGAGCCATGGTTATAGAGAATTAGGTTATTAGACACGATGACCTAGACTATAACCCTAGGACTCCCTTTTATGTGTTATGTGCTAAATGATTAATTGCTATGTGAATTATTTGTAGTTAGGTATTATTTGAATTTTCCTAAGTTTGGTACATGAGACTTATACATACAAGGCTTAAATACATGATACATACTTTACATACACAATTGACAAACAAACTTATGCAAACAAATACACTACCCATCCTTATCCATACTCCTTCCTAATCCATATTAATTGCAACATTCCTACACATTTTATACTCATAGACTCTCAAGTCTATTAAAATCTTGAAAATCTCGTCAACGACTTAATTTCTTGAAACCAGTAAAGGACACGTGCAATCTGGAAGGGTGACACCTGTACATTGGATTTTCTGTCTAGGAAAGCATTTCGTATAAATCCAAATAAACGGACCCGTATGCTTTCCTGGGAATTCCTGAAGTGAATGTTTACCTATAGGCTAAAGCATGTCTCCTTGAAAGTTTTGAGGAATTATTTAACGTTGATAAGTCAAGGTATTCGCAAGGATACGATCCGAACTTAAACTCAAAATTTGGGGACATTATAGCAAGATAGGAAGAACTAGACGAACATGCAAAGCAAATCATTATTACGGGTGCACACGTAATAACGATTTGTAGTGCATGCAAGTCCCGGCAATTCCTAATACGCGAATAATGATCTATAACATCATATCCTACCCGGAATATATGGCTTAGTTTCCCCCATCAACCTTGAATAAATGCACATGCCTTGGCACGCGTCATGATGAATTCCGCTTTTCTGCTTACATTATTTCCCACTATAACTCATATATATCCATCTTATCTAAAATATCATTGTCTTTTCTTATGGTTTTAGAATGCCTCCTCGACGTGCGAACTCTAGCACTTCCAACCCGGATCTTGCTACCCTTCTTGCCCAGCTAGTGGGGCAAATGACACAAGCCAATAACAACAGTGACGGGTCTCACAACATCCAAGGAAACGGTGGTACCAACCCGCCTCAATGCACGTTTAAGCACTTTAACTCGTGCAATCCTACAAAATTCTTCGGTATTGAAGGTGCTACCGGCCTACTGCAATGGTTTGAAAGCATGGAAAGCACATTCCTAAACAGTGACTGCCCCGATAATCTTCGGGTTCGCTATGCCACAAGTGTACTTCAAAAGAGAGCCCTCACCTGGTGGAACGGTGAGAAACGCACTCGTGGTGTTGAGGTTGCTACATCTTTATCATGGGATGATCTGAAGAAAGCCATGACTGATGAATTCTGTCCTCGAAATGAAATGAGGAAGCTCGAGACTGAGTTTTGGGATCTTGCCCAAGACAGCGGGGATAATCTGGCTTACACCACCCGGTTTCAAGAGCTAAGTCTGTTGGTGCCTCATATGATCACTCCCCTTGCTCGGGGAATTGAAAAATACATAGGCGGGCTGCCTATGCAAATTCAAAATGCTGTGTTAGGAAGCAATCCTCCTACACTTGAAGCTGCTATCCGTCTATCCGCTACACTATCCGACAACCATGTCAAGGCCGGAACCTTATCAAGAAAGGGTTCCAAGAAGGTTGTTTCTACTCTTGCGGCCGTCAAAGATGTAAAACCTGAGTCTTCTAACCACAACAAGAAACGAAAGGGTCGAAACTTCGCAGCCGTAACTCCCGCTGTACCTGCTATTCAAGCGGCCCCTTTGGGTCAAAACCCGAAACCTTATCTGGGCCCGAATCCCCAATGCCAGACCTGCAAGTACCATCATCCTGTCAACTTACCATGCCGATTGTGTTCAAGCTGCGGACGATATGGACATGTGGTCACTACTTGCCGTACCCGTCCTCCCGTCCATCAAGCTGCTGCAGCCAACCGCCCAATCTATCCGGCACCTCTCAATGGTCGGGCATGTTATGAATGTGGAGATCCAAACCATTTCCGTGACCGATGCCCAAAACTTCATCATCAAGGTGGTCCTCAAGGACGAGCGTTTAATATAAACGCTAATGAGGCTCAAGCAAACAACGACGTGATAAACGGTACGTTTCTCGTAAACAATCATTATGCATCCATTTTATTTGATACCGGTGCCGATAGGAGTTTTGTGTCTCTTGCCTTTGAATCTCGACTTACAAAACACAGAACGAAACTTGACAATTCTTATTCCGTGGAGATAGCAAACGGAAAATCTATTACCATAAATTCTGTTATCCGCGACTGCAATCTCGAGCTTAATAATCATGAATTCTCCGTTGATCTCCTTCTAATGCAATTGGGAAGCTTCGATATTATAATTGGCATGGACTGGTTATCCAAGCACCAAACCGAGGTTATTTGCTACGAAAAGTGCATTCGTATACCTTTCCCTTCGGGTGACACGTTAGTTATTTTCGGTGAAAAACCGTGTCGTGGTCTTCAACTCATGTCTTGCACATTAGCACAAAAGTACTTGCGGAAAAAGTACGTTGCTTTCTTGGCCCACGTAATTGACATGAAAGACAAGGGTAAGAAATTGCAAGATATTCCGATCATTCGAGACTTTCCCAAGGTATTCCCCGAGGATTTACCCGGTCTTCCTCCTCCTAGACAAGTGGAGTTTCGTATTGACCTTGTGCCTGGAGCAACTCCCGTGGCAAAGTCTCCCTATCATCTTGCACCTTTCGTGATGCAAGAGCTCGCAAGTCAATTACAAGAACTCTCATCTAAAGGATTCATCCGCCCGAGCCATTCATCTTGGGGTGCTCCCGTGCTATTCGTAAAGAAAAAGGATGGATCGTTTCGAATGTGCATCGATTATCGTGAACTCAACAAGCTTACAATTAAGAACCGTTATCCTTTACCCCGTATCGACGATCTTTTCGATCAGCTTCAAGGTTCAACATGCTTCTCCAAGATTGACCTTCGTTCCGGGTACCATCAACTTCGTGTTCTCGATGAAGACATTCCGAAGACTGCCTTTCGGACTAGATATGGTCACTACGAGTTCATGGTCATGCCCTTCGGTTTGACTAATGCACCTGCAGTCTTCATGGACCTCATGAACCGTGTATGCAAACCTTATTTGGACAAGTTCGTGATCGTTTTCATTGACGACATTCTCATCTATTCTAAAATGAAAGCGGAGCATGAACAACATCTTCGTTTGATTTTGGAACTCTTGAAGAAAGAACAACTATACGCCAAGTTCTCCAAGTGTGAATTCTGGCTAAAGGAAGTTCAATTTTTGGGACACATAGTCAACGATAAGGGAATTCATGTGGACCCGGCAAAGATCGAGGCGGTAAAGAATTGGAGTACTCCCAAGACTCCTACCGAGATTCGTTCATTCCTTGGACTAGCGGGTTATTATCGTCGCTTCATCTCAAATTTCTCCAAGATTGCAGTTCCACTCACTGCCTTGACTCACAAAGGTAAACCTTACGAGTGGGGACCCAAGCAAGAGGAAGCTTTTCAAACTCTCAAGCACAAGCTCTGCAATGCTCCTATTCTAACTCTTCCTAGTGGTAATGACGACTTTGTCGTTTATTGTGATGCATCCAACCAAGGTCTTGGTTGTGTTCTAATGCAACGTGGCCAAGTAATTGCATACGCATCACGTCAGCTCAAAATCCACGAGAAGAACTACACGACCCACGATCTCGAGCTTGGTGCTGTCGTTTTCGCCTTGAAAATTTGGAGACATTATCTTTATAGCACCAAATGCGTGGTTTTCACCGACCACAAAAGTCTCCAACATATTTTCAATCAAAAAGAGCTTAATATGAGGCAACGACGATGGGTTGAACTTCTTAACGACTACGACTGCGAGATTCGCTACCACCCTGGCAAGGCAAATGTTGTAGTCGACGCCTTGAGTCGTAAAGAACGTATCATGCTTCATAGTGTTTGTATTCATAACGATATCCAAGCCCGTATTCTTCAAGCACAACACACCTCGGTTACCGAGGGAAACATGTATCAAGAGATGGCATGTGGTGTAGAACTCTTACTAGAAACCAAAGCCAACGGCTTATTGTATTACTTGGACCGTATCTGGGTTCCCTATCGCGATGACCTTCGTATATTGTTGATGAACGAATCCCACAAAAGTCGATATTCGGTACATCCCGGAGCTGATAAGATGTACGTGGGTCTTCTTCAACAATATTGGTGGCCCGACATGAAAAAGGATATTGCCCTCTTTGTGGAAAAATGCTTAACTTGTTCTAAAGTAAAGGCCGAACATCAGAAGCCTTCCGGACTCCTCGAACAACCTGAAATTCCCATGTGGAAGTGGGAGAACCTTGCTATGGACTTCATCACCAAACTCCCATGCACTTCTAGTGGGCACGATAGTATATGGGTTATTATCGACCGACTTACAAAGTCTGCTCATTTCTTGCCATTCGTGAGGACTATCGAATCGAGAAATTGGCTCAGATCTACATTGATGAAATTGTGAGTCGTCACGGAATCCCTTTGAACATCATCTCCGATCGTGATTCGCGTTTTACTTCCCGATTTTGGCAATCATTACAATCTGCGCTTGGTACTCGTTTGGACTTAAGTACGGCTTACCATCCTCAAACTGATGGACAAACCGAGCGAACAATCCAAACTCTCGAGGATATGCTTAGAGCTTGTGTCATTAACTTTGGTGGCAATTGGAATTCTCACCTACCACTGATCGAATTTTCCTACAACAACAGCTTCCACACAAGTATTAACATGGCACCGTTTGAAGCTCTTTATGGACGAAAATGTCGTTCATCGATTTGTTGGAACGAAATTGGTGAAGCACAAATCACCGGTCCCGAGCTTATCCAAGAGACCACCGATAAAATCTCTCTTATTCGTGACAACATTCGAGTAGCAAGGAGTCGGCAAAAGAGCTATGCCGATAACCGACGAAAACCCTTGGATTTCCAAGTTGGGGATATGGTTCTTCTAAAGGTATCACCTTGGAAAGGCGTAGTCCGATTTGGAAAGAAAGGAAAACTCGCACCTCGATATGTGGGTCCATTCAAGATACTCGAAAGGATAGGAAAAGTGGCCAACAAACTCGATCTTCCTTCAGAGCTCAGCAACGTCCATCCGACTTTTCACGTATCTAATTTGAAAAAGTGCCTAGCCGACGAGAATCTCCACATCTCTCTTGATGAAGTGCGCATTGACGAGAAGATGCACTTTGTTGAGAAACCCGTGGAAATCATAAACCGTGAAGTCAAGAAACTCAAGCGTAGCCGCATCCCCATTGTCAAAGTCCGTTGGGAGTCTAAACGTGGACCCGAGTTCATGTAAGGCCCCAAACCCGGGAGGCCTCACTCGTTGGATTTACTCATTCACAAACAGTTCTTAGACATGAATATCAAATAACGCAGCGGAATCATTCATTCAACATAACAAAAAAAACTTGTTCATACATGCGGAAGCGTACATTGGCAATTACATAAACAACTCATAACGGGATGCCAGTCTTCATGATCGACCGGGTAACTCTTCTCGCTTGCCAAGCATCACCGTCCATCGTCCATACCTGCCTTAACCTGAATGTGCACACTAAAAAGTCAGCTACGCTGGTGAGTTCTAGCATTTCATAAAAACTTTAACATCAACATTTGCCAAAAACGTATCATTCATTTAGTAAAACCTTTCACAAAAGCATGTAGTAATCTAACATCTTTAAAAAGGTTTCGTACCCATATCATCATCAACATCATAATCATAAACACCGTTAAACGGATCGTTCATTAAAACTTTTAACATTCATTTAAGTCATACATTATTATCTAAATCTGTGTCTTACTTTACGCGTCACAGTGTCCCCGAAGGAACCTTTGGTGTTGTGGGCAACCGTTACGTATCGCCGTCATTGCCACAACCATACACTACGTGGGTCAACCGTTACGTATCGCCGTCATTGCCCAACCATTCACTACGTGGGGTCAACCGTTACGTATCGCCGTCATTGCCCAACACGCATCTTTCCTTTGGGAATCAACCGTTACGTATCGCCGTCATTGATTTCCCATACCTTATTCACTTAGGATGATCGTCATCACCCGAGTAACCGTCGTTACTCCCTTACCAGTTGTACAACATCAAAACCATCGACAGGCCACCAAGACACTGCCATGTTGTTCTTATGGTAACTATGGCTCGCTGTCCATAATCTACCACAAGGCTGGGAATCACATTCCCAGACTTCGTTCGTCAATTCCATTCATTCAACAGATTAGATTTGTGATGACTTCTTTAAACCTTTACCTCTTTCCCTTTTCATTAAACATTTCCTCATTTAGACCGTTCATAAACATTCGTAAACCTTTTTGGCAAAAACACTTCATAACCTTTCCTTTCGTAAACATCGTTTCGTTAAAACATCATTTCGTTAAAACATCATTTCGTTAAAACATCATTTCGTTAAAACATCATTTCGTAAGTATGCAAACCAACCCAAAACATTTAACAAAATATTTAAAAGACGGCTCTAGAACTCACCTGATACGCTAATATGGGTTGTCCTAAACGAAGGTCCAACAACGTCACTTCCGATCTGAATTGATTAGTTAAATACACATCAGACCAATCCCGACTCTAACGGTTTAACCATTCTAACATACTGACTTCACTTAATCAGTTCTGATGTCTGCGCACTTAGCAAGTGCGCAGGCCCTGCTGCCTGCGCACTTAGCAAGTGCGCAGACCCTGCTGCCTGCGCACTTATCAAGTGCGCAGGTCCCTCCTCCTGCGCACTTAGCAAGTGCGCAGGTCCCTCCTCCTGCGCACTTAGCAAGTGCGCAGGACCTGCTCCGTGCGCACTTAGCAAGTGCGCACGACCTGTTCTTCGCGAAAAACCCTAACTTTCGCTTCGGGTCTGATCATGTCAAGATCCCGAACCTGTTGCATTCAAAACGTTCGTTTTCCATTAAGGAACTCAAATCCATGATATTCTTTCAGTTTCATCCGTTCAAACCTTACCTTTTCACCCAAAACCCGAAAAACCCAAAAACGAACTAAAACTCAGATTTAGGTCGGATCGTTACCTGAATCGAGTTTCTGATCCGGAGGTTCTTCTCACGAGTTATGGAGTAACACTTTGCTGAAGTCTCGGGTCGATCCGCCAACTTTCTCTCTCTACGGTTTCTCTCTCTAAAAGTTGCAAATGAGAGAAAAATGGTGGCATAGGCTATTTATAGCCAGCTGACCCATCCAACCCGACCCGCCATGCCTCGTTCGTTTATTCCGTTATTATAACTGTCGTTTTATTTTTTGGGATGTTACAAGTCTACCCCCCTTACAATAGGTTTCGTCCCCGAAACCTATCGTAAGTCAAATAGATGAGGGTACGACTCCCTCATTTCCTTCTCTGCTTCCCAAGTGGCTTCCGATCCCTTTCGATGCTTCCATTGGACTTTAACCAATTGGATAACTTTATTACGTAAACGTTTCTCCTTCCGATCAAGGATGGCCACGGGTTCTTCGATGTAATTAAGGCTGTTGTCAACCTCGATGTCAGTAAGTGGTACGTGAGCCGATTCATCCACCAAACACTTTCGCAAGTGTGATACATGGAAAGTAGGATGAATCCCACTTAACTCATCAGGCAACTCCAACCGATAAGCGACTTCCCCAACCCGTGCCATTATCTTGAATGGTCCGACAAACCTCGGACTTAACTTTCCTCTCTTTCTGAATCGTATCATTCCCTTCCATGGTGACACTTTCAGCATTACTCTGTCACCAATATTAAACTCAATAGGCCTTCGTCGTTTATCCGCATAGGATTTCTGACGATCTTGTGCGGCCTTCATTCGCGCTTTGATCTGATCAAACCTTTCCGACGTCTCTCTTACGACTTCGAGACTTCCTAATTCCTTCTGTCCAATCTCACCCCAACAAACCGGGGTCCTACATCTTCTCCCATACAACATTTCGTAAGGTGGCATGCCTATAGTCGTGTGATGACTATTGTTGTAGGAGAATTCAGCTAACGGCAGATGGCTGTCCCAACTGCCACCGAAGTCGATAATACAAGCACGGAGCATATCCTCCAATGTCTGAATGGTCCTTTCGGACTGACCATCCGTTTGCGGGTGGTATGCTGTGCTGATATTAAACCTCGTGCCCATCGCCTCGTGAAATCTTTTCCAGAACCTCAATGTGAATCGTGTGTCCCGGTCAGATACAATCGTCAAAGGCATCCCATGCCGTGCTACTACTTCGTTAATAAATACTTCCGCTAACCTTTTCGACGAGAACGTCTCGCGAATAGGTAGGAAATGAGCACTCTTCGTTAAACGGTCCACAATTACCCAAATGGTGTCGTGACCTTTAGCTGTGCGAGGTAGCTTGGTTATGAAGTCCATGGTAATGTGTTCCCACTTCCATTCCGGTATATCAAGTGGTTGAATCTTTCCATACGGTTTCTGGTGCTCGGCCTTTACTTGCGAGCAAGTCAAGCACTTGCTTACATACTTCGTCACATCACGTTTCATTCCAGGCCACCAGTATTCCTTCCTCAGATCTTGATACATTTTATTGGTACCGGGATGGATAGAGTAACGAGACTTATGAGCCTCATCCAAGATCTTGGTTCTAAGCTCACCACCCATAGGTATCTATACCCGTCCAAAACGTGTCCTAACACCAAGGGTGTTATATTCCAACTTGTCCTGTTGGCCAACCATCCTTTCCTTCTTTATGTTTTCCTCTTTAAGTGCCTCCTCTTGAGCCCTTTCGATTTCTCTCATCACGTCCGATCTTACCATCAACTGGCAAGCTTTCACTCTAATAGGAGTAGGCACATCCTTACGGCTTAAAGCGTCAGGCACCACGTTTGCCTTTCCAGGATGGTACATGATCTCACAGTCATAATCCTTCAGGAGTTCCAACCATCGTCTCTGCCTCATATTAAGTTCCTTTTGTTCGAAGAAGTACTTCAAACTTTTGTGGTCGGAGTAAATAGTAAACTTCACCCCGTAAATGTAGTGCCTCCAGATTTTCAATGCAAACACGACAGCAGCAAGCTCCAAATCGTGAGTCGGATAATTAGCTTCATGAATCTTCAACTGCCGTGACGCGTACGCGATCACTCTCCCGCGTTGCATCAATACGCATCCCAATCCCTGACCTGAAGCGTCAGAGTATACCACTAAGTCTTCATTGCCCTCGGGAAGGGCCAAGACTGGAGCTTGAGTTAGCTTTTCCTTCAATTCCTTAAACGCCTCATCCTGGGTCGAACCCCATTCGTACTTTACCTCCTTCCGAGTCAACTTCGTCAACGGCGAAGCTATTTTTGAGAAATACTGGATGAATCTTCGATAGTAGCCCGCCAATCCCAAGAAACTACGGATTTCAGTTGGCGTCTTAGGAACATTCCATTCCCTTACCGTTACTATCTTTGCTGGGTCAACCATAATGCCGTTCGGGTTAATGACGTGACCTAGGAATTGGACTTCCCTAAGCCAGAACGCGCATTTGGAGAACTTAGCATACAACTTTTTTTTCTTCAGAGCCTCCAATACCTCCTTTAAGTGACATGCGTGATCACCCTCATTCTTGGAATAGATGAGGATATCATCGATAAACACGATTACCGACCGATCCAGCATTGGTCGACAAACTCTATTCATCAAATCCATGAACGCTGCAGGGGCGTTCGTCAATCCAAAAGACATCACGCGGAACTCAAAGTGTCCATAACGTGTGCGAAATGCCGTTTTCAGTATGTCTTCTTCCCTCACCTTCAACTGATGGTACCCGGATCGAAGGTGGATCTTCAAGAACCAACTTGCGCCTTGTAATTGATCGAACAGGTCATCGATCCTTGGTAACGGGTACTTGTTCTTCACGGTACGTTTGTTCAACTCGCGATAATCAATACACATTCTCATCGAACCGTCTTTCTTCTTTACGAACAACACCGGAGCACCCCAAGGTGAGATGCTTGGTTGGATAAATCCTTTCTCAAGTAACTCGTCTAGTTGTACCATAAGTTCTTTCATTTCCACTGGTGCTAGTCGATATGGAGCCTTAGCCACGGGCTGGGCATCTGGTACTAAGTCGATTCGGAACTCAATCTCTCTGTCGGGTGGTATCCCAGGCAAATCCTCTAGAAACACCTCTGGGTACTCGCGTACCACGGGTACATCGTCTAGTTCCTTCACGTCCTTACACTTGTCAATCACGTACACCAGATAAGCCTCGCATCCGCGCCTCAAGTAATCTGTTGCCTTAATCATCGAGATGACGTTTGGCATCGGGACGTCACGATCTCCAAAAACCTCGACTTTGCTACCATCCGGAGCCTTGAGTCGGATTATCTTTCGTTTACATATGATTTGTGCTTCATTGGCAGTTAACCAATCCATACCCAGCACGACATCAAACCCTCCCAAAACCATAACAAACAATCTGACAGGGAACCTATGACCTTCTATTTTTATCGTAGAGTTGTCAACTACCTCGGTCACTCTCGCAGTTCTACCCTCAGCGGTTTCTACGCTAAAGGCCCTTTCTAGTATACTGACAGCGTACTTCACTCTCTTACAAAAAGTCGCAGATATAAAACTCTTACTGGCACCCGAATCAAATAACACAGAAACAAGAGTGTTGTCAAGGACGAACGTACCTGACGCCACGTCGGGGTCCATTCTGGCCTGGTCTTGCGTCAGCGCGTACGCACGAGTCTTTGCTCGGGGCCTCTCTTCCCTCCTTTCCGGGCCTTTCCCTTTCCCGGCTTCACCCATTCTCGGTTTCGGACATTCCCTACTCAGATGACCGGCATCCCCACAATTATAGCACTTGAAGTGTTGTGGGCATTCACGAGAGTAGTGCCCGGTCTTGCCACACTTAAAGCACAAGTTAGATCCCAGTCTGCATTCACCTACATGCTCTCTTTCACACTTCTTACAAACAGTCGGCTCGTTCACCCGAGCTCTCTTATCACGAGCCCCTAACATCCTTCCCCCAGTTCGCTTGTTTGAGAAGCTCGGTCTCTTCTTTTGCTCTTCAACGGCAACAACATTCAGTGCCAGATCGTCAAATACCACGCCACTTAACTCTACTGCCGAATCATAGGTAGTAGGGGCGTTTTCCTTAACATAGGTGCGGACCTGGTCCGGCAACCCTTGAATATAGAAGGCAATCTTTCTTTCCACCGTCGTAACAAGATGTGGCACCAGACGTGCCAGTTCATTAAATCGGGTTGTGTACTGCCGGTGCGTCATGCTCCCGGCCTTCAAACCCAGAAATTCCCTCTCTACCTTCTCAATCTCGTTCCTCGGGCAGAAATTCTTGATCACCAAAGTTTTCAAGTCAGCCCACATCATTGAGTCAACAAACTCATCCCCCTTAGCCTGACGTACACCTTCCCACCAGTGGGATGCTTCCTCCCTCAAGGAGTTAGCAGCAAACTTCACTACTTGATTAGCTCGACACTCGCTCAGACGGATAGCGGCTTCCATACGTATTACCCAATCAAAAGTAGCCACCGCGTCCTTCTTCCCAGTCAGGACCGGCGGGTCACATGCCTTAAATGACTTATAGTCGCACCCGCGAGCAGGCGGTGCGTTGTCGGTCTCGTTGTTCTGAGCACCAGTTGCCGCACTAGATCCACCTTCCCCACTAACTTTCTTTAACGCTTCAGCCAACAGACTTGGCAGAGAATTCTTCATCAACTCGGAGAACTCTCGAGCTATGGATGCTCTCACTTCTGGTTCAAAAGTGAAAGGTTGTTCTGCAACTTGTGTCTGCTCAGTTCCATGCACACTAACCTCCGGTTCAGTGTGAACACTTCCTTCTTCACTGTGCTCTTGGCGCGCAGGAATCCTGCCACGCCCACCATTTCGACCGCCGGTACGACCACCGGTACGGCCACCACGTCTTCCGTTCCTCTCCTCGCCATTTCGTTCTATAAGACAAGAAATCTAATGTCATCACGCTAGTTAACAAATAAAATTCAATAAGTACTGTAAGATGTTAATATACACTGGCCATCTGTAATTAACCATTACACTACCTTTCGATTTCTATTTGACCACCTTTGTGATTCCATCAGAACACAAGTCCTTACCTAACCCTTTCTAAGGCATAATACATACACATATTCTACTTTTCATACCTGATGCTTTGGCTCGAGTTACCCGTACTGGCATCCGCTTTCGGTCCCATTCAAAGTTTAAGTTCAGACACTGGGAGTGTCCGAATCTCTCAAACTATTGCTCTGATACCAACTTGTAAGGCCCCAAACCCGGGAGGCCTCACTCGTTGGATTTACTCATTCACAAACAGTTCTTAGACATGAATATCAAATAACGCAGCGGAATCATTCATTCAACATAACAAAAAAAACTTGTTCATACATGCGGAAGCGTACATTGTCAATTACATAAACAACTCATAACGGGATGCCAGTCTTCATGATCGACCGGGTAACTCTTCTTGCTTGCCAAGCATCACCGTCCATCGTCCATACTTGCCTTAACCTGAATGTGCACACTAAAAAGTCAGCTACGCTGGTGAGTTCTAGCATTTCATAAAAACTTTAACATCAACATTTGCCAAAAAATAGTAAAACCTTTCACAAAAGCATGTAGTAATCTAACATCTTTAAAAAGGTTCCGTACCCATATCATCATCAACACCATAATCATAAACACCGTTAAACGGATCGTTCATTAAAACTTTTAACATTCATTTAAGTCATACATTATTATCTAAATCTGTGTCTTACTTTACGCGTCACAGTGTCCTCGAAGGAACCTTTGGTGTTGTGGGCAACCGTTACGTATCGCCATCATTGCCACAACCACACACTACGTGGGTCAACCGTTACGTATCGCCGTCATTTCCCAACCATTCACTACGTGGGGTCAACCGTTACGTATCGCCGTCATTGCCCAACACGCATCTTTCCTTTGGGAATCAACCGTTACGTATCGCCGTCATTGATTTCCCATACCTTATTCACTTAGGATGATCGTCATCACCCGAGTAACCGTCGTTACTCCCTTACCAGTTGTACAACATCAAAACCATCGACAGGCCACCAAGACACTGCCATGTTGTTCTTATGGTAACTATGGCTCGCTGTCCATAATCTACCACAAGGCTGGGAATCACATTCCCAGACTTCGTTCGTCAATTCCATTCATTCGACAGATTAGATTTGTGATGACTTCTTTAAACCTTTACCTCTTTCCCTTTTCATTAAACATTGCCTCATTTAGACCGTTCATAAACATTCGTAAACCTTTTTGGCAAAAACACTTCATAACCTTTCCTTTCGTAAACATCGTTTCGTTAAAACATCATTTCGTTAAAACATCATTTCGTTAAAACATCATTTCGTAAGTATGCACACCAGCCCAAAACATTTAACAAAACATTTAAAAGAGGGCTCTAGAACTCACCTGATACGCTAATATGGGTTGTCCTAAACGAAGGTCCAACAACGTCACTTCCGATCTGAATTGATTAGTTAAATACACATCAGACCAATCCCGACTCTAACGGTTTAACCATTCTAACATACTGACTTCACTTAATCAGTTCTGATGTCTGCGCACTTAGGAAGTGCGCAGACCCTGCTGCCTACGCACTTAGCAAGTGCGCAGACCCTGCTGCCTGCGCACTTATCAAGTGCGCAGGTCCCTCCTCCTGCGCACTTAGCAAGTGCGCAGGTCCCTCCTCCTGCGCAATTAGCAAGTGCGCAGGACCTGCTCCGTGCGCACTTAGCAAGTGCGCACGACCTGTTCTTCGCGAAAAACCCTAACTTTCGCATTCGGGTCTGATCATGTCAAGATCCCGAACCTGTTGCATTCAAAACGTTCGTTTTCCATTAAGGAACTCAAATCCATGATATTCTTTCAGTTTCATCCGTTCAAACCTTACCTTTTCACCCAAAACCCGAAAAACCCAAAAACGAACTAAAACTCATATTTAGGTCGGATCGTTACCTGAATCGAGTTTCTGATCCGGAGGTTCTTCTCACGAGTTATGGAGTAACACTTTGCTGAAGTCTCGGGTCGATCCGCCAACTTTCTCTCTCTACGGTTTCTCTCTCTAAAAGTTGCAAATGAGAGAAAAAGGGTGGCATAGGCTATTTATAGCCAGCTGACCCATCCAACCCGACCCGCCATGCCTCGTTCGTTTATTCCGTTATTATAACTGTCGTTTTATTTTTTGGGATGTTACAGTTCACTTGGGAACGTGACGACCAAATGAAGACCAAATACCCGCATCTCTTTTCATAGTCTCCATTAGTTGAATTTCGGGGCGAAATTCCTTTAACATAGGGAGACTGTGACATTCCGGATTTTTATTCACGCATTTGTAGCATATATCATGTAATCATTCTCAATTAAATGAAATGCAAGTGCTTTTAATTAATTTTGTACAAAATATATATTTGTTTTATGGATTTAAAATAATTAAAATTTTATACGTTTTAAACTTATATAAAAATTATATATAAAAATTTAAAAGGTTCATATATAGATAAGGTAACCCATTCAAATAAAATCATTAGCTTTTATAAAAATATTCATAATAATAATAATAATAATAATATATAAGTTTATAAAAATAATAATGGAAATTAAAAAGAAATTTAATTAATTATTTTTTTTTTTAAAGTTAAGGGTCTGTTTTGAAAATAATTAAACTACAAGGTTTAAACCAGAAATCAGTTAAGGGACTAAATGTGGACAAATCAAACCACAAGGACTCATTCGAAATTATCTCAGGGACTATTTTAATACAAAAACAAACTTCAGGGACCATTCCTGCCAAATCCCAATTCGCTTTTCCGGTTGTCTCTCCCAGTGACCGGCGGTCCGAGCCATTTTCCAGCGAACCCTAGACACGCCTGTTCCCTGCACCTCGACAGCCGAATTTGGTCTCCCCGACATCGTCGTCCCCACGCGAACAATAGCCCCCGACCAATTGGTCTCCCTGACATACAGAAAGTTCGATCGTGTTTGTGGCCGAAAACCCACGCCACAAATTCGGCCCGACAGTCAACCTCCACGCCTGCAAGATGGCTCGACAGTTTCGTCTCGTCCAGACGAGTGTCGGTACATGCTCAATTGCTTGTCTCATTATCGGGATCGAGCTCGGCTATAAAAAGCCATTACCGAACCTGCACGAGCTCGCCATCCCCTCTTCACCCACTTTCACTCAAAATTGAGACCGGCATTGTGTTCGTCGCCACTGTGGGAAGCTGTGACCAAAGTTTCGGAACCTAATTCGTACTGAAGCATAGCTAACCGATCTTGGAATTTTCGGATTATCGAACCTGTCGTCCAGACCATTCGCGACCAAGTAAGAGCCTCGAATTTGTTCCATTACCTTCTGTTGTCATAGGGCAATCTATCCCAATCGAAATCCCGGCCTCAGACCATCGATCACCGGGCAAACCAGTGTCCTCGGACACGGCTTGCCCGTTGCCGAGAACCAGCGACCAGCTTTTTGGTATATGTTATAAATTAAACAATACACACATAACCAGCGATGTGCAGTAGCCCGGCTGGTTATGCGTGTGTGTGTTTGTGTTGTAGGTCGCGGGTTCGATTCTTGTAATCTCCGGCCCAACCCAAATTTTTCCTGTTTTTATTTTATTTATTTATTTTATCATATTTTGATATTACACCTATACAATAAAAACTATTACGGGTCGGTTGACTTGTTCGTTTATTTTCAAAACTATTAAATAACATTTTTCTTCGCATATTTAACCCGTCCAATTTTTTTATAAAATAATAACCCTATATTTTATAAACTTGTTAAAATAATTTTAACTCACAAAAATATATAATAATTAAACAAATAAAAACTTTTCCTTTTATTTATTTTTATATATAATACAATAAACATAATAACAAATTATTCAAAAATGTAAATATTTAACAAGATTAAATATATATTTTTAGATGTTAAATTTTACTAAAGATCATTATTATTTTACTACAATACTTTATACAAATAATTTTAAGGAATGTTATTATAAACCTATACGCATTTAAATACCAATACACATATACAAACATACAATAATACATATTTATCTACATAGGATTTCATCGTGCTTAGTTTTCAACATCCTTATCACCCGCACTTGTGGATTAAAAACATCCGCTAGCCAGGTGAGTTACATAGCCCCTATTTTACATTTTTACGCATTTTTGGTGAAACATTATACATGCTACTCACTTTGTTTATACGTGTTATACATGTGGACTATATGCTTATTATCTTAGGTGTACATACATTTACTTTAAACACAAGAAAACCAACAGTAATATTAATAGATCTATTGTGCCTGACCAGCCCACCCGGTTAGGGTGTTTATTACTGCATACTCGGATATAGCCGCGTGTTATATTCAAACATACCGGATATAGTGGGTAACTATATTCAAACATACCGGACTTAGCTGTTGTGCTATGTTCAAGCGCGTCAAACAAGGTTTGAATTGTGATTAGATAAATGATACACCATATATATACTATGTTTAACAAGATAAAACAATGAGTTGCAAAACGTTTTTATCTACTACTTATCGGAACTACAAAAACCTATGTACTCACCAACTTTTTAGTTGACACTTGATTTAAATAATGTTTCAGGTTTGGATATGTGATTGCTTGCTGAAGATTTCTCCACTTAAGAACTATGGACCTAGTTAAATAAATCAATGTTTTAAACTAGACTAGGTTATTTGAAATGTATTGTATTTGGATCTTTCTTGTCTTCAAATTTAATTAATGAATTATGCAACTTTTTAGTTATCATGTGCTTTTGAACAATCATTCCATTGTCCGCCTCGATGATTCCGCCATCGGTCGGGGTGTGACAGATTAGAACTTGATATGGTGTGAGAATGAACCTCTTCAACTTTGTGAGAATGGTGTGAGAAAGGGTGTAGGATAATGGTCTATTTATAGTGGTGGATTATGAGAAAAACTAGTAAATTATTAATAAAATGTTTTATAATATTCAAGGATAATTAAAAGGTTTAAGTCCCATTAATTTATATAATATAAAAATTTGTAAGTTTTTAAAAAAATATAGGTATTCATCTTTAAGGTTTTTAATAACATTCATGACTAAATAAATATTAAAATTTGATTTTTTTATAAGAGGTTTAAATTAGTGATCTATTAAGTATTAGTTTTTATAAAAGGTACACAAAAGAACCTTATAAATGATTTTTTAGTTTTCTTATAACTTAATTGTTACAATAACTCCTATGAATATAATAAAGAAAATTTGGAATTAAAATCATGATAACTTAAACTAGTAAATATATGAGTTAAGAAAGGTTTATAATAATATAGTCAATGAATATATATCACAAGTTTGATATATTTATGGAACATAAATATGAAATTTGATAGAGTTTTAAGTTCATAGAAAATATAAGTCATTTGATATAAAAAATGGTTAGTGGAAATAATATTTTAAAAATGATGATGTATAAATATGATGTGTTGAAATATGAATGCATTTGTAAAGATGACTATGATTGATCATGTGTTATAATAACTTGTACAATGGATAATGTATAATGAACACTTGGTTTATGTTGTATTGAAATTTGAACTTGCTCATGGATTACATGGTCTTGTACGATGAATACAATGAAATGGAAAAACACAAATGTTATAGTATCGGTCTTCGTTTCTATGGTTTTCGGTAGATGTAAAGCACGACTTTACTTTTTGGGTTACATCGTACAACATTTCTGTGACGAAACTATCACAAATAAACCTTTTTTTTTCTATCGTAAACTATACCGAATCTCGGTGCATTTACGAACCGAACTGATAGCTAATGGGCAACATTGTCACCGTTACCGGTAATATTGGAACCCACATTGCTACTTTTTAATGTTTTCAATCGATGTAAAATACATGTTGTTTTTTAATTATACTTTTTATATTTTTCTTTATAACTTTTTTGCACTGGTTTTTATTTTTATGTTTTTTGTTCTCGACGGTTTCACACAGTTTTATCTTTTCGTTAAACGACTTTTTTATTCGTTTTCGATTTTTTTTTCATTTATACGTGATTTCCAAAGACATCGTCACTAGATTACTTTTTGTCAAGGTTTTTTCTTTGAAACCGAGCCGGCTTAACGTGTGCCCGTCACAACGCTAGGGCTAACGCCCACTATTATAATAAACTTAATAGGAAGTGACCAATCTCCCCCTCAACTTTATAGAAATAGCAAAAGTCACCTCCAACTTTATAAAATGTCATTTTGACCCCTCAAGTTTCTGAAATTTCGAGTTTACCCCTGTAGTATATATAATATGATTATTACTTAATAACTTTCACGTTTGTTTTTTTTTTCTTGACGTTCCGGTATAAATATTTTTTAAATCGGAGTCGTATTTAAAATAGTATATTTTTTAAGTATCTTGGGTTATATCGACTGACGGTGACATACTGACACCATAAAGAATGAGACCGACACCGACTGAAAAGCATCAGTACCGTTATCTAATTGTCTTACCGACTCGCCGTAACTTCATACGTTTCTTTTATGTATTTAAGTATGATTCTTTTTTTTCTTAGCCACGTTAAGGTCCGCCTCCCGCCACGCAACGCAGGGCAAAATTTATTTAACCATGTTTTTTTTGTACTTAGCTACATTAATGACATCGCCTAAACCATTTAAGGTCCATTTCCTGCCGAGGAGCGCAGGGCAAATTTTCTAGTTGTTACTTAATCAATTAAGATAAGTAATAACCTTCTCTAATAAAAAAAAATAACATAATATACAAATGTAAAAATTTAATTAATTGATAACCAGTTTGAGTTACCCATTACCTTGATCGTAAAAAAATACATATTATTAGGGCTGTTCACGACACGAACCGAACCGAGCGAAGATCCACTCGCACTCGCTTGGTTTACAATCCGAGCGGCTCGGTTCGGCTTGAATTTGCAAAATCGAGCGAGATATTAAGGCTCGAACTCGGTTCGGTTTATAATCGAGCAGCTCAGTTCTGCTCGGTTTCAAATTTAAATTTAATACAGAGATCCAAATTTTCGTTCATTCTAGAGTTCCAACTCAAACTCAACAAATTAACAAAAAAACATACAAAATAAGTTCAACAAAATACAAATTTAAAACACAAATTAAGTTCTAGCTCAAACTCAAATATTAAGAATTCTCATTTTTAAAAGAATCACTGTTAAACCTATGTCCGCTACGATCATTTCCACGTCCACCGTATTGACCTTTTGAATAAACCCATGTCCGTTAAGATAGTGTGTTGACTGCTCACTGTTGTGTGAGTTCGTGAGTACTTCCAAGTTCGATTTCGATTTCGATTTCGATAGTTCCAAGTTCTAGAGTTCGAGTCATCGTCGTCGATTAGGGATTTAGGGTAACTGGGAGTCTTTTAATTGGCCAAAAGAGTGTATGTACTATGTAAATTGTAATATGTATAATGATTAATTCATTAATTGTATTTATATAATTATATATATAATAAATTAAAAACTAATTTGAGCCAACCCGAGCGAGCTTACCTTTGCTTGTGCTCGACTCGTTTACAAACCGAACCAAGCCGCTCGGCACGTTTACAACCGAACAAAAATTGAATGAGTTTATTTTTTAGTTTTATTCGATCGAGCTTCGAACGAGTTTCGACATTGAGTAATTTGGACAGCCGTACATAGTACGTGGATTGAAATAATTGACCTGAAATGAAAAATATACGGCAATTTAGTTTTATCAAATTAAAGTAAGAATAAAAAACGAGATTAGATTGGTCGGTTCAGTTTGTTTTTGTTATAGGTTAAAACAAGAAAATAACTAATATTTTGGTCTTTAGATGTTCGTAACATATCGGTTTTAGTTATAAACGGTTCGGTTATTGGAGAAGATGGTTCAGTTAACCGTCGCCACCAAAGCCGGCCCTTAAGGGGGGCGGGGAGGGCGACTGTCCAGGGCTCGGTCTCCTCAGGGGCCCGAAATTTAAAAAAAAAATTGTATTATATATATATATATACTAGGTTATGATCCCGTGTATTACATGGGTTGATAAAATGTAATATTATATACTTAGTAATAAAAAATATGTATTTTAAAAAACTCGTGTATTACACAGGTTGATAAAATGTAATGTTATATACATAGTAATAAAAAGTTTATATCTTTAAAAACTCGTATATTACACGATCTGAATACATTAATTTCTATTTAATATAATTTGATTTACATCACTATTTAGTTAAAAACAAAAGTTACATAATTAAATTTTAAAGTTTCTTAAAATAAGAAATAATTTAAAATAAATGTGTTTTATTAGTATAATTAATATTTTTCTTTAAATATAAATCATTATTAAAAAAAGATGTGTATTTAATAAGAGAGAGAGGTGTGAGAAAAATGGTGAGAAGAGATGTAGACGCGACACGTGACATAAATTATTTTTATTTATTATATAGTATAGATTTACAAAAAAATCTATATAGTTTTAGTTTTAAACCCAATCCTGTTAGTCCATTACTTACACATGTGGCTCGAATTGTTTAGAAAAATGCTCAAGTTGTAATTAAACCCTCATAAAAATTAAAATGCTTAAGCATATTTTTAATGTCAAGAAAAAATATGGATTGTATTATGGTTTTTTTATATAAGATTATTGAGTTTATATTATAAGGGCCCGCTTTTTTTTACAAGCCCCAGGCCCAAACCATTTCAAAAATTATCGGGACCGACACTGGTCGCCACTAAACGTGGATGGGTTCAAGCTAAATTCAATTATATCTTAGGTCAAAAAGAAAATATTAGCAAGCTTTTTTAACCAAAAAGAAGAATAAACAACCACTAACACCTTACTGATAAAACTATATAAAAAAACTTTTTCAACACATAACGTATCATCTATAAAATATATATATATATATATATATATAGATCGGAGTTAATGTCAATTCAGTTTACTTCACTTAAGTTATGATTCGATTATTTAACTTTTTTTACTCACCCACCCCTAATACTATTAAATATTAATATTACCAAGAAAAAGTCAAAAAATGGATTGGGCCTAATAAGTTATAAAAACACTTGAAGGATGGCTTTTAAGCCGACGGACGCCACGCCACTCAATTTCATAACCCCGTATTCCAAATTGTTTTTATCACATTCCGGCTACTTTCACGTCCACAGAGATAAAATTCATCGTCAGAGCTCGCTACTTCCTCCAATCAGGGCATCAATCACACACAAGACGTCATACAAGATTGTTCCCTCTTCAACTGAAGGTGCAATTTCCCCAATTTCCAGGTTCTGTTTCTTCAATTTCACCTCTTAATTTCATCTTTCTTGAACGCCCTTTTGATCGATTCGATAGAAAAAAACACTTGCTTGCTTCAATTTTGAACGAATCACACATGTTTGTACTGTGATTGATGAAACAAGTTATGGGTTAGCGGGGTGTTATTGGGGTTTTCGTCTATTTGCTTAGAATTAGGGTTTTCGATGAAAAGCCGATCGCATCGTCTGCCGGTGATTTCGGACACGCCGGATGACTGGGGGGACGAGTCGTGGGTGGTGGATTGTGTTTGTGGGGTTGATTTTGATGATGGGGAAGAAATGGTGGATTGTGATGAATGTGGTGTTTGGGTGCACACCAGGTGTTCGAGGTATGTCAAGAGTGAGAAATTGTTTGCTTGTGACAAGTGCAAAAGCAAGAAGCTTAGGAAAGAGAGCGAAGAAACCGAGGTTGCGCAATTGTTGGTTGAATTGCCTACTAAAACATTGAGGATGGAAAATCCATACCCCATGAGTTTTCTGCCTCAAAATCCGTTCCAAGTTTGTTCGGAGATTCCTATGGAGGAGAAGGTTCACGTGCAGGGTATTCCGGGTGGGGATACCACGTTGTTTAACGGGGTGTCTTCGGTTTTCAGCCCGCAGCTTTGGAAGTGCACGGGATATGTTCCTAAAATGTTTAATTATCAATATAGGGAGTTCCCGTGTTGGGATAGTAGGCAGAATGATGTTGATAACAATAAGAAAGAAGAAATGGAAAACCATGATTGTAATGGGGCGGATGCCTTGTTTTCATTGTCAAAGGAGAATGGCGGGAAGAAAGCACAGGTTAATGGATTAGTTGGATGGGATATGGGCCCACCAAGTATTGATATGAAGAAACAAGAAGTTGAGAGTAATGACGGTGGACGCCCACAAAGAAAAGAAAGGAGTTTATTAAAACCAATTGTGCTTCATACAGGCAACCAAAAGAGGGATGATTCGAAGATGTTTAAGGACCAAAACAGGAAGAAAAATCTCAAATCTATGGAAAAAGATGAAGATTTTAAGAAGAGAAGTACTCATGCGTCTGATTCAGGTATTGTTACGACTTTTTTCATGTTGCTTATTAATTATTATTCTATTCTTCATGCATAACTAGTATTGATATTTGTGTGAATGTGATTGCACATGCTAAATAATAATTATTAAGTCTTACTAATACATGTTTACTTTACTATAATACTAGCGCCCACCACATCAAGTGATGCAAAACAAACAGATTCAAATGATGGCAAAGGTGTTAAGGTTTTTAAGACTGATATGCAAAGTTATGAACATGAAAATTCGAGGGTAGAAGTGCAAACTAATCATAAATCAGATGACTGCCTTGACAATAACAACCCCTTGGACAATGCATCTTTTGATGCTTCAAGAATAAATCCCTCAAAAGAAGCAAAACAAATGGAAGAAAATGATGGAAATCAAGTTCCTCCAAGTGTTGAGATTTGTAATCAAACTGAGGATGGCATCACGTCATCGTTATTGCACAATCCTATGGAAACTAGTACCATGAAACATGAGGTATGTAATGATGTAATTCATATTCATAAACCTCCTAGATTTTGTGCTTGAGATTAACACTCATTAATTTATAACCTGCCTAATAAACATTAAGAATAATTTAAACATAACAAAGATGAGTTTTTATCTACCTACAAAATTGCACTTTCGCATCTGTCGTATGGTTTTTACATTATTAATAAGAGTGGTTAACTAATATTCAGATTCATCAAATGCGCAATTTAGAGTTTTATTTGCACTTTTTTTATAGAAAGAAGTTTTTTTGCATGGTTGATATTTAACTGTTTTTGAAGTGCATTTATAATATTGTTTTAATTTCCTCTTTTAGGCTGGCAATGATGCTGTTGATAATGCAAATAATAATGGAAGAACTTATAGTAGAAGTAATGGAACTAGGTCCAAAAACAATCTTGAAAAAGTGGACCCAGCCCTAAGTAGTGACCTCGATGCAACAATTGAAATAAAATCAGTAGAAGTCAATCATCCTGTAGAGACTTGTAATCCTCAGATTTCCCCTACTAATGATTTAAAGTTAGATAGTTCCAAGAAAGATGATTCTTTATCTGCAAGTATTGAAATGAAGAAAGAAACCGTATCTGTGTCACAAAAGGTGCAAATTGTTGACAAAACCCTCCTACCACACATTGATAGTAAAGGAGAGGAATCCTCCTGTGGGCCCACCCAGCGCAAGGGTCAAATGAAGGGTTCAGAAAGTTCCACTCGAGTTCCTTTAGAAGGCCAATCAAAATTACATAAAGTGACAATTGTGAGAACTTCTGCTGGAAAACCTTCTTCAAAACCTTCTGTTCCTGATAAGGCGAAATATTCTAACACAGATGATCGTAACTCGAGTGGAAAACAGAAAGTAGCCTCTGATAATAATATTAAAAGTAAAAAAGATAATAATACTTCAAGTGATTTACAGAAAAATGGAGATAGTATTAATGAGAAGCCTAAAAAATTAGTAAAAGATATTCCAAAATCATCATCTACATCTATCCTAAAATCATCACATTTGAGCAAGTCTTCTTCGCATGCTCCTGTATCCAAGAAGAATTCATCTGATTTGAAAGATTCATCTGCTGACTCTGCAAATTCTTCACGAAGTGAGAGTGGTGCAAATGAACAAAATAGAAGTACTTCAGAAATATCAGTAAAAGGTGAAAAAACGAGTCAGTTGAATAGACAACTTGCACCAAAGAATCATCCACCACACTCTGCTAGCTCAGTTGCAACCTTAAGTGATGAAGAGGTATAAATTTTGAAAGAATCAAAATTTGAAATTTATAAAGGTATGAACTTTATATGATATTTTTGTTTACCGATATGTTTCCATGCAGCTTGCGTTACTTCTTCATCAAGAACTGAATAGTTCTCCACGAGTTCCACGGGTCCCACGTATGCGCAATGCTGGCAGCTTACCTCAGCTAGCTTCTAGCACACCTACAACTAGCACATTAATGAAGCGAACATCTACTTCTGGAGGGAAGGATAATGGGTTGGTAAGCTTTATTATTTACTTTATATTTTTTTTCTGGCTTGTGTCTAGATATTTCTCTAAGGTGCAGGCGATCTAAATAGGGAAAAAATTTATAGGTGCCACGGAAGAAAAACAAGGAATTATCAAATAGTGGATCAAGTAATTCTCGCGAGTTTGATGGACCAAAAAAGGTTCCTAACTCAAGGAGGCATCATGAGCCTGTGAAAAATGGTTCAGCAAAAACAGTGAGCAGTGGTCCATCTTCTTCTAATGAAGCTAATGAAAATACACCTCAAAATGCTTCTGATGAAGAAACTGGGGGTCCCACCCGTCGCACTTTACCAGGTACGTATATATGACAGAATCTTTTAGACTGTTTTTTGGAAATGATTATTACTGGTGCTTGAAGTTGCAATGGTTAGTTTTAAATGTTTGGATAAACAGTTTCTGCTTTTGATCATTTTGGTTATTTATGGGTAAAATAGTTCACAACCTGTTTTTATCTTTTTTTAACAAAAAATGTCATTTTGGTCATTTTTATCAGAATTAGCCAAACATCGAAACTTCTGATTATATGCGTTTACAGTTACAAAAGGCAGAAGCAAATCCAGACATTTTCTAGTCCTGTTTTATTCTGATTCTGATTCTGATTCTGATTCTTATTATTCACTCTCTTACTTTCAAAATGCACATCCAAACACCCCCCTTGTTATCCGATGACAGATTTTATAATTAGGACAATGATGAATATGTCTCTTTTCTGTCTTTTTCTGCTTTAAGGTTTGATTGCTGACATTATGAGCAAAGGTAAGCGGATGACATATGAAGAACTCTGCAATGTGGTTTTGCCGGTATAATTCTGAAGTGGAACATGCATTTATTGTTCTTTCTTTTTTTTTTAATTATTTTACATTTTAATAATCATTCCAACCTTTTTGTTCGTTGTCAGCACTGGCCTAATTTGCGTAAGCATAATGGGGAACGTTATGCGTATTCAAGTCACTCACAAGCTGTTCTTGATTGCTTGAGGAACCGAAGTGAATGGTCCAGATTGGTTGACCGCGGTCCTAAGGTAAACATTTTATAATTACAAGTTATACGATTTCTTATTATATTATTATTATTATTATTATTTCTTGATAAATTATCTCATTTTTATATAATACTTGTGTTCCAGACAAATGCAGGTAGGAAAAGACGAAAGTCAGACGCTGATGTGACGAATCCTGAATCAGAGGACGATTACAGCACAGATAGAAACACGAAGGACATTGATAGCAACGACTTCCCGAAGGGGAAACGAAAAGCAAGAAAGCATAGGCGACTTGCGCTGCAAGGAAGAGGAATTAAAGACGTTAGAAGGAGGCGTAAGGCTGATGTTGTTAGTGATGAAATTGATTCTTCTTCTGATTCTAGTGAAGACAGTGCATACAGTGATGAAGAGATGCAAGAGGGACGAACATCGGGTCCAAACGAGGCGTCTGCCAGCTCAGATGATACAGGAACGACATAACTGTGTTAAAAACGCGTGTTAACGGTAAATGGTTAGGAGAAATGGCTTGTTGTATTGTAGCATTTTTTATGTTTTAAATATTTGGAAGTAGGATAGAAGAGTAGTAGTAGAAACAATTAGTGTGAATGTGTATCCAGGATGGTTATAACTAGAACTTGTACTTCTATTTGCCCAAAAGTGGTTTAGAAAACTTGTTAGATGGATGCTTGATATATATAATATTTCTAACCTCTTTCTTAATAGTTTGAATCAGATTATTTTCTTATGTTTTCCAGTTCCTAATTTCTTGCATTGTTTATTGATATATGTAAAAGCTGAGCACTTGACTACCTATGTATTTATTCGTGTAAAATATATTAACCATAATCTAGACACATTTAAACCAAGTTAAACTTGTAATGTAAACGTGTTAAGACTAGTTAATCAAAACATGATCTATTTATTAAACGCGTAAACATGTTCAGTAAAGCCATCAAGAGGTGGCGTCGTAGTAAGGGTCCGACTCCCCTCCAGAGATTTCAGCTCGAATCTTACCTTCACTAGTATCATGTCATAACCTTTTAAAGGAAACCTGCCCAAAGCAACGGAAATTACGTTTTTCTTAATCACGTTAGTTATTATTTTCATGTGATGTTTCGGATCATTTCAAGAACTAATATCCCTGCAAAATCTTATATTAAATGGCTAAAAAAGTAATATAATGTTAAATATAAACATTAAAAAAAATAATAATAATACATTACAAGTTCACGTTCCAATACTTTTCACATAAACATTACATGTTCATCTCTCCACTTTATTTCATGACCCTCTAATTGTACAACAAAGAAATAATTAAAAAAAAAATTTAATAAGAACAACTAAACCATTGAAATCCATCCCACCACCGACAAAATGATGCTGATTCTCATTCCGATGTTCTTCTTCCAAACAAATCTCTCCTATAAAACAAACAAATAAAGATTTCATCATTGCAAACAATTTTCAAATAAAATAAATTTTTAATGCCAAAAAAAAAAACATACCGCCGATGAGATTGGCATATAACCATAGGACGGGTTCCCCGGCGGCAAGATAAACGGCGGCGCAAATGTTCCAGAGTTATTATGGCCGGAATTACCTCCACCGGAAATCCCAGAAAACCCAAGATTATATACCGGAGTTCCATCCGGTTTAAATAAACCAAAGTTCCTCTCTGAAGTCGGTCCGGGCTTCAAATTCTCATTAAACAAAGCAAAAACAAAGACGTTCAAATCATAATCAGGCCTCGCCGGCGTTCCATTTTTCTTTTTCACTATCTTCAACAGTTTTCCGTTATACTTCTTAGCATTTTCCGGCGATGCTCCGACTTCATCCTCGTCTCCCTTTGACGGCCAGCCCGTTTCGGATATCTGAACCCGCAGGTCTTTGTAACCTAATTTATCGAGAGCTGCGTATACAGCGTCAATCTGCGCAAACAACATGTTGTCGTAGCGCAGATTGTTGCCGGAATCAACGATTCCGGCATTAGGTTGAAACAGAACGTAATCCAACGGCACCTCCTTCGAATCCTTTTGGTATGCGAAGAAAGGGTACGCGTTGATTAGCAAAGGGGAACATGTTTTCGAAATGAAATCTAAAATCGGAGAAATTCTTTGTTCTAAATCTCCCCGGAAAGCTCCGGCCGACGGAGGATAAGAGGTTCCAAGTACGGCGATTGAATGTGCGGTGGTGACAGTAACCTGTGTAGAATAATGAAAACCCCGATAAGTATAATTAATAAAATAAGACCTAATCTAGTCACAATTCCTAATCATAATAAAAATAAATACATTAAATCTTATCTAGGTAACAAATCTAACTAATATATTTCTGTAACAACCTGACAGGCCAATTCTATGCTAATCAGCGTGTGAAAATCTGTCAGAGCTGCCAATTATAAAAAAAAATATATGATAAATCTTATCTACGCAACAAATCATAACTAATATATTATTATCTAACTATAATTAATATTTTTTATCTAATATATATCTCTAACAACCTGTCGGTCCAATTTTAGGTTAACCAGAGCAGTTTGTAAATTCTGCATTGCGGGAAGTAAGCAGGCGGACAGTGAGGTGTCGTTAGACGTCAAAACTTCGTTTCCGACGGTGATGGAGGTGATTTTAGTCGCAGGGAGGTACGGTTGGACGTTGGACTTGATCCATGATTGAGCGAAGGCCGGATCTTGCAGTTTTGATAAGTACTCGTTACCGATTCCGACGATGAATTCGATGTCGGTGTTGGCAAAGGCTTTGAGGACTTTAGGGTCTGCATCGTAGAGTTTGACCTTGTCGGCACCGATGGATTTGACTAAAGGGACTACTTTGTCCGGTGACGGAAGGTTGTTGGCGATTTGACCGTAGTTGATACCGACTGAAGAGGCAAACACCAGTGAGTTACCGGAGAAGAGGAGGAGGAGGACGGCGGAGAGGTGGAGGAGGTGACTGGTGAAATGCTCCATGTGAAGTGTAGTGATAATTGAAGATAAGCCAAGTGACACCGACTGCCACCAAAGTCATCAAAATTTCAAACACATTGTGTGCATTTTCCAGCCTAGCTTTTACCATTTTCTTCAAAAATAATAATAGTAATAATATAGATGTTGAAAATAATAAAATACACATCACTTGTTAGTACCTTTTAACTAGTAATTGTACCCGTGCTTCACGGTCGGAGCGTTGATGTTTTTTCACCATATTACGTGACAGAAGTTTGGCCGTTACTGGTTTCGCTCATCGGAAATCATAAAAACTACAACCGATATAGGTTACGATAATACTAAAACATCGGCAACGATGTTTCACACTCATAAGCGGTTGGGTTTGTCACGACACTATAACGTTGACGTCGCTCCCTATAGCGTAGGATACGAAAAAATATAGTCGATTTTGAATACAACTCCGTTTATAAAAAGTTATACCGAAACATTCACAAAAGAAAATTAAAATCAGCCGCGCAAACGAAATTGAAAAAAAGGGTTAAAACGGAAGTTGTATTCAAAATACAGTATATTTTAAACGTCCTTTTTAAAAGCATTTGTTTTTATAACGTCATTTTTAAAATCAGCCGCGCAAACAAAAATATATTTTTATGACTCTTCGTTTTTCTAAACATCTCTCGGTTTTTTTAAACGTCCTTTTTAAAAACGTTTGTTTAACGTTATTTTTAAAATCGTTCGGTTATTAAACATCCATTTTAAAACCGTTCGTTTTTTTTTAAATATCTTCTTTTTATAATCGTTTGTTTTTAAATATCTTTTTTTATAACTGTTCATTTTTTAATTTCTTTTTCTAAATCCGCCCTCTTAAGAAAGGAATGGTTTTAGAAAGACTTTTAGACAAAACGAACGATTTTAAAAAAGACATTTAGACAAAACGAACGGTTTTAAAAAAGACATTTAGAATAAACAAACGGTTTTTGAAAATGACATTTAAAAAAACAAAAGATTTTTGTAACACCCAAAAATTTCAACCAAATTTTAACTTTCAAAATACGCGGAATTTAGGTCCCATAAAACACGGAATTTAGGTCCCATAAAACACTCTTGATTAACAACACATGTTACTTATTATGAAACGACAAATGATAAAGATTTGTTAACGACGACAAAACTACATTTCAAGATGACAACAAGTTTTAACATCCACAAGACAATTTAAACAAGTTTCAAGATTCCCAACCGGAGTTCTAATTCCAACCGTTAATATCCACCAAAACAAATGAGAATCATATCCTACACGAAGCATGACCCGAGACTTTAAACTGGAGCTTTACCTACAAGAAGACACCATAAACAACCATTAGTAATGATATACAACCAAAAACGACATTTACTTTCGAAATTTTATGAAAAGCAAATTTTTAATCAGAACGCTGACCCGGGCGGGTCAAAACCCCACCCGGTCGGGTTGGTCTATGCAAAAATGAGTCAGAACTGTCACCCGGGCGGGTCAAAATCCCACCCGACCGGGTTGACCTGTGCAGAGTGAGTCATAACTGTGACCCTCCCGACTCAACCCCCAGTCGATTTAATCAACCGTTAGCATCTAGGCATGGTTATAAACACCCAATAATTCACCCTTAACACCCCACTTGATTCTTATGAATCTCAAACACCGATTCAACCGTTTAAGTTTAAGAATTTGTTTCACCCTTTGCATACATGTTACAATCATGTATGCCACCATTTGCATACATATTTCACCTACGTTTACATCACCACTTTATATACATGTTACACCCATGTATATCACCAAGTAAATACATATTCCGCCTATGTATTTCACTATTTATGCACATGTTTCACCTATGTATATCACCATTTAAATACATATTTCACCTATTTATTTCGCCTTTTACAATTTCTTATTATCACCATTATATAACATCCCTAAATTCAACAAATATTTTTAAACACATAAAAGACATTGAACAACCAACATGTAAATTAATTATGTGTATCTACCGACCACTATCATTACTAAGTAAGTGCAAAGCACTTTCCTTGTGCTTTAGATGATTCCGGTTTAGCTTCAATCTTAGCCACGTGATCACCTAAACAATTCATCTCAACATTAGTCTAGACATCCCAATGTACACCAATGGTGGTTCTAACACACTCCTAACACCAATTTATCAACATTAACATTTGTCTAGGTTAGATTAACATAATCAAACCCTTAACACCCATCAAACACTCCCTTAACCCAAATGACCCGTTTAGGAATCACCCAAGTTTCACTAAAACTCCCATTTTACAAATCACCATAAAAATTGGGGTTTTATGGTTAATTGTGTGTCTATTAACTTCCTAGACACTTATCCAACCTCAATTTAACATTCTAACAATATTAAATAGAAAACCCCCAAATTTCACTCAAGAACCCTAATTCTTTAATCACCAAATTAGATGTTTAAATGATGTTATCTACCTCCCATTGCTTCAAATTAAGCTAGAGAACTATTTATTTCAAGTTTCTAACCATCTAATTCACTCCCATCGGCCCCAATTTGGATTTCACCTAAAACCCACCAAGAACACCTCAAATGGTGGATTCAAAAGATGAGAAGGAACTTACTTGATGTTATGAAGGGATTAAGCAAGCCAAAACCTTCAATTCAAGCATGCAACACCCGGATTTTGCTCCTCAATGCACCACCTATTCTCTTCTCTTTGCAAAATCTTAAGAACACACACCTTGTGTGTGTAAATGTCGCCCTTTCCTTTTCTAATTGCAGAATTTTGCAATTTACAAAACAGCCCCTGTAGTTTCAAAAATGACCCCTCTCACCCAAACTAGTAAAATCCCCACTTTTGCAACAAACCTTCAACTTCCATTTTTATTTATTTACACCCTTATATTATAAACTCCATATTATAATAATAATACGAAAGTTGGTTCGTTACAAATCATCTCCCCGACGAAACCCGCCTCCATAAATAAATTAGGGTAATACTTGAGCATTTCCTCGTCGGTTTGCCAAGTAGTTTCCGCCCCCTTTCTATGCTTCCATTTCACCAACACTTGGCTAATTTCCTTGTTGCGCAAGCATTTCACCTTCCTATCCAAAATTGAAATCGGTTCCTCCACATAATTCAATTTCTCGTCCACTTCTAGATCATCTATAGGAACAAAAGTAGACTCATCCGCCAAACGTTTTCGTAAATGCGACACGTGAAATGTGTTATGAAGTTTACTTAGTTCCCTCGGTAGCTCCAAGCGATAGGCTACCTTCCCCATTCGATCTACCACCTTAAATGACCAAATAAAACGGGGACTTAACTTCCCCCGTTTTCGGAACCAGATCACACCTTTCCATGGGGAGACCTTCAACAACACGAAGTCTCCCACTTGGAATTCAATCGGCCTCCTCCTTTTATCCGCGCAGGACTTTTGACAGTCTTGAGCGGCTTTTTTTTCAATCGCTCTAATTTGATCGATTACACTCGCCGTGTTTTCAACCACATCTTTACTACCAAGCTCCTTTGACCAATCTCACTCCAACAAACGGGTGTTCGACACCGTCTTCCATACAACAATTCGAACGGAGGCATACCAATACTTGAGTGGTAGCTATTGTTGTATGAAAATTCTGCTAACGGTAAATGATCATCCCAACTACCCCTAAAATCTAGCACACACGCCCGGAGCATATCCTCAAGCGTTTGAATCGTCCTTTCGCTTTGTCCATCTGATTATGGATAATAAGCGGTGCTCAGATTTAGTCTCGTTCCTAACTCCTAATGGAACTTCTTCCAAAATCGTGAAGTGAATCGAGTATCCCGATCTGATACGATTGCAATAGGTACTCCATGTTGTGACACAACTTCCTTAATATAAATTTCCGCCAACTTCTCCGATGAATAAGTCTCCTTAATCGGAAGGAAGTGTGCACTTTTAGTCAACCGGTCAACCACTACCCAAATAGCATCATACCCCCTCCGGGTTTTGGGTAATTTGGTAATCAAATCCGTCGTGATGTTCTCCCACTTTCAAAGAGGTATTTCAAGCGGTTGAAGCTTTCCATGCGGATTTTGGTGCGCGGCTTTCACCCTAGAACATGTGAGACATTTTTCAACATACTTTACTACGTCTCTCCGCATGCCCGGCTACCAAAAGTTAAACCTCAAGTCATAAAACATCTTAGTCGCACCCGGATGAATAGAATATTTGGATTTGTGCACCTCCTCAAGAATGGTAGTCAAAACACTTGACAACCTAGGAATCCAAATCCTATCAAAGCACGTCCTCAACCCCAAGCTATTCTCCCCAAGCTTGTCTACATAAGGAACCATCCGCTCCTTCTTTAAATCCCCTCCGAGAGCTATCATTTGAGCCTCCCGAATTTGGTCAACAAGAGATGACGAGATAGTTATCTTAAAAGATTTCACCATAAGCGGTGTATGACTAGTCTTTCGACTTAGTGCATCCGCCACTACATTCGCCTTCCCCGGATGATAGAGTATTTCACAATCACAATCTTTGACCAATTCGAGCCACCTCCTTTGTCTCATGTTGAGATATATTTTGTCAAGGAAGTATTTAAGACTCTTACGATCCGTGAAGATTGTACAGCGCACCCCATAAAGATAATGCCTCCAGATTTTGAGAGCGAATGCCACGGCTGCAAGCTCCAAGTCGTAGGTCGAATAATTCGCCCCATGAATCTTCAACTGTCTAGAAGCATAAGCAATCACCTTGCCCCTTTGCATAAGGACACACCCCAGACCGGAATGCGAGGCATCAGAATAAACAACAAAGTCTTCGGTCCCTTCAGGTAATGATAACACAGGTGCCTTGGTTAACTTCTTTTTCAGAAGTTGAAAGGCGGATTCCTGCTCAGGACCCCAAACAAATTTTGTCTCCTTGCGAGTTAACTTAGTCATAGGCAAGGCAATACGAGAGAAGTTCTCGATAAATCGCCGATAATGACCCGCTAAGCCCAAAAAACTTTTAATCTCTGTGGGCGTTTTCGGTGATGCCCAACCCTTAACTACTTCAATTTTAGACGGGTCCACGGAAATACCCTCCACATTCACCACATGACCCAAAAATTTCATCTCTCGGTTCCAAAAGGCACACTTAGAGAATTTAGCAAACAAATTTTCTCGACGAAGAACTTCAAGAATATCACGAAGATAGCACGCGTGATCACCCTCACTGCGTGAATAGATAAGGATGTCATCGATAAACACGATAACTGAACGATCAAGGAATGGTCTACACACCAGGTTCATGAGATCCATGAAAGCCGTAGGCGCATTAGTTAGACCGAAAGGCATAACAGTAAACTCGTAATGACCATAACGAGTTCGAAATGCCTTTTTAGGGATATCGTCATCTTTCACCTTCAACTGATGGTACCCGGATCTCAAATCAATCTTGGAAAACCACGAAGCCCCTTGTAGTTGATCAAAGAGATCGTCAATCCAAGGTAAAGGATATCGGTTTTTGATTGTCAACTTGTTCAATTCCCGGTAGTCTATGCACATCCACGTACTCCCATCCTTCTTCTTCACAAACAAAACGGGAGCACCCCAAGGAGAGACACTCGGGCGTATAAAGCCCTTATCGAGAAACTCTTGGAATTGAGTCATCAACTCCTTCATCTCTGGTGGTGCTAACCGATAAGGTGCTTTAGCAATCGGTTTTGCTCCCGAGGTTAGATCAATCCCAAACTCCACTTCTCTCTCGGGTGGAATCCCCAGTAACTCCTCCGGAAAGACATCTATGTATTGATTCATGACACGAACATCATGAACCTTCACCACATCCCGACTTGAGTCCGTGACACAAGCCATAAATGCCTTACAACCATGTGCAATATACTTCATCGCCTTGAGATATGAACACAATAGGACGCCCCCTATTCTTTCACCCCGAACGTAAAGAGATCTACCCGAAGGAGAGATAAGTTGAATCGCCTTAGGCCCACACATAATATTGGCCCTATGTCTAGAAAGCCAATCCATCCCCACAATAACATCAAACTCTCATAACGACATGTGAATAAGATCAATAGAGAAGGTTTCACCTTCCACCTCCAACTTACAATCCACATAAACATCAAACACCAAGAAGCTCCTATCATTAGACACCTCAATTTCTAGTGGTTCACCTAACCTTTTACTTAGAAACGAAGTACGATTGGCAAATTTCAAGGATATAAAAGAACGACTAGCACCCGAATCAAATAAAGTAAGAGCGGGCAAGGAATTTGTCATGAAAATACCTGACACAACATCAGGAGTTTTCTTCGCCTCCTCAGCCGTGATTTGAAATGCCCGACCCTTCGGTCTTGGAATCTCTAACTTCTTTCCCCCACTTTCACCTTGTTTTAATTCGGGACATTCATTACACATATGCCCAGGCTTGTAACAATTATAGCACAAGCTAATTGGACTGGAACACTGAGTAGCAAGGTGTCTCAGTTTCCCACATCTATAGCAAGATTTCGTTCTACACTCACCACTATGCTCCTTTCCACAAGTTCTACAATATTGTGGAGTAGCCTTTAAAAATGGCTTCTTTCTAGGGCTAGCAAGTTTAGTTTTCTTGGAGGCCACCACTACCTCCTGTCTTCTCCTCTTCTCGCCTCGATCAACTTGACTTTTTATCTCCACCTCTCGTTCCCTACATTTGTTGATCATGTCAACAAGTGTCCCACATAATGAGGGAGTAACAAACTCCCTAAAATCCACAGAGAGCATAGAGTAAAAACGGTCAATATTCATTTTCTCCGTGCTCACCAACTCCGGATAAAACTGACTTTTGTCATAAAACATACCCGCTAATTCATCAATTGATTCATTAGATTGCCTCATACGGAGGGACTCTTCAGTAATGCGATCTACCGTCGCTTGTGGACAATGATACTTCAAAAACGCCTCTTTAAATTCCTCCCATGAGATACTCCCAATGCTTCCCTTCTACTTACGGAGATTATGCAACCCATCCTTAGCTCGTCCCCTGAGCTGATTCACAGCAAACACTACCCGATCCTCCAAGTCACAGTGGCATGTTTCAAATGTGGATTCAATCTCCGTGATCCAACGTTGACTAACCAATGGGTCCACCTCCCCATGAAAGTCCTTTTGTTTGCAAATCATGTAATCCTTGTAAGTACAAGGTCTCCTCTCCATTTCTTTACCTTTATCTTTATTACCGCCATCCACGATAATAATTTCGTCCTCCTTTGTTTTGTTCTCCCTTCCTTCAAAGGCCGCCTTAACTGCACCTTGGATTTCGGCTAGAAAGATAGGCATAGTTCGTTCAGATTCCTTAGCCACCTCTTCGGAAATTCGTCTTCCAATCGCCTCATCCACCTTATCATCCTTGGGAGAGTGTACGGATCGGTTTGATCCCGACCCGCTATCATGTCCATCACCAACATACTTCTCTTTATTCAAATCTCCTTGGTTAGCCATTCCTCGACTGAGATTTAAAACAAACGACTTGTCACGCGTGCAAAGCATAACTATAGGCATCTATCTTAAGTCGTGCTCCTGCATGTATGTAAGTACATATATATTTATATACATAAAATACGTATATATTCACTTTCACTTACACCTTGTCAATGGTTATTATTACATGGCCACCATGAAGACACACAGACATGTTACATAACTAATCATCCTGGCCAGACATGATTAGTAATATACTATGCCTAAGTATATATTCATCGTGCCCATGTGATAACTCCCAAGACAAGTTTCAGCACACATAATTCACCTTGGACACCAATTATAATGACCAACGACAATAATCATTACTAACCTTTCACCCTTAAGCTTCGAGTCTCGATCATGCCTTCGTTGGATTCTCATTACACCCACCCATATCAAGGGTAACTAAGTTTGAGTTCGGTGTCTCGCACACCCGAATTCCTCAAACCATTGCTCTGATACCAAGTTGTAACACCCAAAAATTTCAATCAAATTTTAACTTTCAAAATACGCGGAATTTAGATCCCATAAAACACTCTTGATTAACAACACATGTTACTTATTATGAAACGACAAACGATAAAGTTTTGTTAACGACGAAAAAACGACATTTCAAGATGACAACAAGTTTTAACATCCAAAAGACAATTTAAACAAGTTACAAGATTCCCAACCGGAGTTCTAATTCCAACCGTTAACATCCACCAAAACAAATGAGAATCATATCCTACACGAAGCGTGACCCGAGACTTCAAACCGGAGCTTTACCTACAAGAAGACACCATAAACAACCATTAGTAATGATATACAACCAAAAACGACATTTACTTTTGAAATTTTATAAAAAGCAAATTTTCAATCAGAACGCTGACCCGGGCGGGTCAAACCCCCACCCGGTCGGGTTGGTCTGTGCAAAATGAGTCAGCACTGTCACCCGGGCGGGTCAAAATCCCACCCGACCGGGTTAACCTGTGCAGAGTGAGTCATAACTGTGACCCTCCCGACTCGACCCCCAGTCGATTTAATCAACCGTTAGCATCTAGACATGGTTTTAAACACCCAATAATCCACCCTTAACACCCCACATGATTCTTATGAATCTCAAACACCGATTCAACCGTTTAAGTTTGAGAATTTGTTTCACTCTTTGCATACATGTTGCAATCATGTATGCCACCATTTGTATACATATTTCACCTACGTATACATCACCACTTTATATACATGTTACACCCATGTATATCACCAACTAAATACATATTCCGCCTATGTATTTCACCATTTATGCACATGTTTCATCTATGTATATCACCATTTAAATACATATTTCACCTATGTATTTCTCCTTTTATAATTTCTTATTATCACCATTATATAACATCCCCAAATTCAATAAATATTTTTAAACACATAAAAGACATTGAACAACCAACATGTAAATTAATTATGTGTATCTACCGACCCCTATCATTACTAAGTAAGTGCAAAGCACTTTCCTTGTGCTTTAGATGATTCCAGTTTAGCTTCAATCTTAGCCACGTGATCACCTAAATAATTCATCTCAACATTAATCTAGACATCCCAATGTACACCAATGGTGGTTCTAACACACTCCTAACACCAATTTATCAACATTAACATTTGTCTAGGTTAGATTAACATAATCAAACCCTTAACACCCATCAAACAATCCCTTAACCTAAGTGACCCGTTTAGGAATCACCCAAGTTTCACCAAAACTCCCATTTTACAAATCACCATAAAAATTGGGGCTTTATGGTTAATTGTGTGTCTATTACCTTCCTAGACACTTATCCAACCTCAATTTAATATTCCAACAACATTAAATAGAAAACCTACAAATTTCACTCAAGAACCCTAATTCTTGAATCACCAAATTAGATGTTTAGATGATGTTATCTACTTCCCATTACTTCAAATTAAGCCAGGTAACTATTTATTTCAAGTTTCTAACCATCTAATTCACTCCCAACAACCCCAATTCGGATTTCACCCAAAACCCATCAAGAACACCTCAAATGGTGGATTCAAAAGATGAGAAGGAACTTACTTGATGTTATGAAGGGATTGAGCAAGCCAAAACCTTCAATTCAAGCATGCAACACCCGGATTTTGCTCCTCAATGCACCACCTATTCTCTTCTCTTTGCAAAATCTCAAGAACACACACCTTGTGTGTGTAAATGTCGCCTCCTTTTCTAATTGCAGAATTTTGCAATTTACAAAACAACCCATGTAGTTTCAAAAATGACCCCTCTCACCCAAACTTGCAAAATCCCCACTTTTGCAACAAACCTCCAACTTTAATTTTTATTTATTTACACCCTTTTATTATAAACTCCATATTATAATAATAATAATACGAAAGTTGGTTCGTTACAATTTTAAAAATAATGTTTAAAAAAACCGACCGACATTAGAAAGGTTGTTTAAGAAAACCGAACGGTTTTAAAAAGGACATAAAAAATAGAACGTTTTTAAAAAGGATATTTAAAAAAATCGAGAGATGTTTAGAAAAATGAACGCTCATAGAAAAAGTGTTAAAAAACGAACGTTTTAAAATAATGTTTAAAGAAAGCGAACAGTGTTAAAAAAAACATTTAGAAAAAGCAAACGGTGTTAAAAAAACATTGAAGAAAACGAACGATTTTGTAAAGGATGTTTAAAAAAAGATAATAGATTAGTTAAAAATAAAGATATAAAGAAAAAAAATCATTTTGATAAATAATTTTTTAACTACACCTATTTAGTAAATATTTTCTCCATCTGCACCCTTTTTGAGAAAAAAAAACTCAGTGAACTCAATACCTCTCTCATTCTCCAAGATTACACAATAACCAATAATGGATTACCAATATGAATAAACCTAAAATGGTATGTTTGTTTGAAATTCAAAGTAGACAGGTCAATTGATTTCAATAGTTATGTCCAAGAACTCAACATTAATTCAAACATATTCGAATGTATCATATAGGTGTAAAGGCTCCAAACCGGGCACCCTACAGCTGGTTCACATTACAGTGTATCCGTTTAAAAACTCTTAACCTTTATTTAAAACGTACAGCGGAAGTCTTATCTCAAAACAATATTTCATTTTTAAATCATTATTTCGTTTCATTTTTACCATACGAATACATGCACACCAACCCGAGTAGCACCGCTCCCAAGCCAGTCTAACATACATACTAAGTTAGCTACCATTTCCCATAAATGGTTTGTCGTTTATTAACATATCGGTAACCCATGTTACCTACCATTTCCCATAAGGGTCCAATAACCCAAGCCTCAACCCATAACCATAACCATAACCATAACCATAACCCAGTAAGTCTCACCGACATAGATCGAACTTACTACACTACTAAATTGTAATCTACCACTGTCACACCCTGCCAGGGCGGAAACACGAGGCGTAACATTCACTGGTTTCCAAAGCATATGATTACCGCAAACACATACATGTAATTGGATACATAATCGAGTTTAAAATATTTACATTACAAAATATCAACTTGAGTTTACAAAAGGTTAAGATTTCGTAAATATGACTCAAGACCATGAGTTATACAAGAGAAATCCTCCCAAAAGCCGTATCCACGTGCATGCATGTATCCTACATTGCTAACCTGATGACCACGTTCAATTTCCTGAAAACATACTTAAACTTGTCAACACGAGGTTGGTGAGTTCACAAGTTATTATAAAGAGTTATCATAAACCCAATGTTTAAATCTTATCATTTCCCGATCAAAACTCTTTGTTAAATCTGATCACTTTAACCTGATCAGTACTCTTTTGTTTAAAACCTGATCACTTTAGCCTGATTAGAACTCTATACTTTAAAACCTGATCACTTTAGCCTGATCAGAACTCTTTTGTTTAAACTTGATCATTTTAACCTGATCAAACTCTTTACTTTAAAACCTGATCACTTTAGCCTGATCAGAACTCTTTTGCATGTATTACCAATGAATATGATTACTAATCCGATCTATTGACCCCATTTGTAAGCTTGCAAGGAATACAAAATAGTATGTAATGTACGAGACCGTAACCAAACCCCAACTTTCTGTGCCTCACCTCGCCTTTCTGCGAGTAAGACAATATGCGGTCATTCGGCCATTTGGACCCCTGGTTAGCGCGACTAACCATGACCGGAGGCGTCACCCCGAATAGTACTATTCATAAAATCCCGGGCTAAGTCCATAGCTAATGGTTACTAATTTATTCCGAGGACTTTAAGCGCTTTATTATTCCCTCAATACATACATACGGTCAGATCATTAGTTCCATTCATTTATACACAAAAGTCTTTTACAAGTTTGTTTCCACCCCAAATCATTTCAAGAATTTAGAAAAAAGGGGAATTAGTGAAACTCACCTCGACAGTATGAATGCTAGCAAATATTTGAATGACAGCAGATTCGTCTATCCGTATCCTAATTATACAAGGATAACATACACGTTAAGACTACCCGTCTTAAACGCAAGTTGTACACCCGACTTAGCAGATCTGATTGCTTTTGTTTTAAATATCTTTTTACTTTTTCCAACCTTTGTTTTGTTATAAAAATAGTTCTGAGTTACTGCTCCATGGGGCTGATGAACAGGTATCGAAACTTTCTTAGTTTCGATTAAACAGAACAGATGTCGAAACTTCCTAGTTTCGACTGAGCAAAACAGGTATCGAAACTACCTAGTTTCGATTGGCAAGAATAGTATCGAAACTACCTAGTTTCGATTGGGCAATCGGTATCGAAACTACTTAGTTTCGATTGTAAATAGGTATCGAAACTCCTAGTTTCGATTGAGTAAATAAGTATCGAAACTCCTAGTTTCGATTGAACAACTGGTATCGAAACTCCTAGTTTCGATTGACAGGTATCGAAACTCCTAGTTTCGATTGAATAACAGGTATCGAAACTATAGTTTCGATTACTGCACTTTGATCGACAGAATTCGTCCTGTATATTTTTATGTTTTAATCTTGAATTTGACACATTTTTTCTTGTTATCTTACTTGCGTTTGAACGATTTGTATGTTTAGTTACGGTTTTAAAGAAAATAAAATGGATAATATTGAGTTTTTACCTCAAACAGAGAATGGTGATTTCTAGAGCAACAGAGAATGATCTTGAGCTCCTTAGTTTGATTCTTGAGACAACACTTGGAACTCTTCTTATAGCACCGAAATATGGTGGATTTTTGCCTTAAACTGGACTTCGATTTGAAGGAGAATTGGGAATTTGCCGTAAGAAAGTGAGAAAGCTTAAAAGAGATTGTGAGATTTCGACTGAGGAGGTATGGTTTTTAATCTGAGATTGAGTGAATTAGCAAGTGGGAGAATGGCTCCCCTGACTCTCGGCCGAGAAAGTCAAGGAAGTGGTTTGGGGTTAATGATAACCAATTTTTAAGTATTAATTTATTAATGGTATTAGTATCAATTAGAGTTCCAAATGGCAATTTAATTCGGTTTCGATTCTTCACGGTATTATAATTTTTAACCATTTTATGGCTCGTTAAAGAAATTATTAAAATCTTGGTTCAACGTAAATTTTGTGTAATATATATATATATATATATATATATATATATATATATATATATTTCTGGTTATTTAATTTAACCCTTAACGTTCGTATTTAGTCGGGTTATTCTGCTTACTTTTTCTAGTAATTCCTTAAGATTTACTAGACTTGGAATAAACTTCTTTGCTAGACTTCTTGACTTTACTTAGTCAAAATAAAATATCAGGAAATAATAACTATGAACGTGCGTTTATGAAATGTGAATATCGACCTGAAATGCTGGGTGTCACAACCACGCATATCAATACGAAGTCCGGTTACCTCAACCGACCCCTAGACATAGACCTAACAAGCCCTAACCGAGACTCTCACAAAGTCTACTAACATCCAGTCGTATACACGACATCGTACTAACACAGCAGTCAATCTACTACTCAACACCAACGCAATACCATCACAACACACAGAATATCAATTAACACTTACATGCAATTAAACCAAACCGGATTTTGTTCCCGAAACACAACCCAAACCCGAAGTTGTTCCCAAAACACAACCAAAAACCACAAAAAGGAAAAGCAAGAAGAAACAACAACACTCGAAGAAACTGTTCGTCAACGTTCAAAATGGACCCCTGAAGAAGAATTCGCATTGGGTCGAGGCATCCGTGGAACCAAAGATTGGTAATATTTTTTTATTATAATTTTTATTTGCTACTATTGTTTATTGTTATTTCTTATTAATATTTATCAAATAGCGTTACTGTTATTTATTTATTTATTTACTAATATATATTGCGTTATTTATTAACATTTTTTACATACTACTCAAAATTCCACAACCTTTTGGCGTCGCATTCTTGAAAATGTTTACAAGACAATGGGACGGTGAGAGTACCATAGCCTCGACATGATAACGTCAAAATGGAGGGACATTAGGCTAAAGGTGAAAAAGTTTAACGAGTTTTACAACACGAATTTCTACAACCGAAGATGCGGAACAAACAAAGCTGCTCTTCAGAAGAATGAGTGTACCGAATATCTTCAAGAACAAGATTCAACGTTTAATATTTTGCAAGTTTAGGAGATTGTGAGGAATTGTTCAAAATAGGCAAACGTACCGTTGATGACTCAACCATCAAAGAGGACAAAAGCATCATCGTCCTACGAATATAGTAGTCAAGCTACTTCAGATGCCCGTTGTCAAATTAACCCCAACGACACGGATGGCGAGCTAGAAGCCCCGTAAGAACCGATTCACCTGTCCGGGAGGAGTAAAGGGAAACGAGCAACATCCTATACAAAACCCGATTACAAACAAAGTTCGGATACTATATTTGAGAGGATGACAAAGTTTAACGAAATTCAACCGGAAAAGTTCGAGATTAAGAGGAACAAGGAAAATAGAGCATATATGAAAATACTTTAGGCTAACATCGATCATTTGACGGGGCGGGACCGTGCATTTTTCAAGATGATGAAACAAGAAAATAGGGAAAAATACGGTCTTTAGTATTTTTATGATGTCGTATGGTGCGTTTTATTGTTATTTTTTATTATGTAATGCTTGAAAAAATTAAATTAATATTAACGTTTTATTTATGTTTTTTTTAATAAGTAAGCGTTTAAAAATAATTAATGTTAATTGTTTAAATATAATTAATGTTAATTGTTTAAAAATAATTAATGGGACTGATTAAAAAATTATGTAATAGATTCATCAGTTGGATCTAGAACGAAGCTCTGATACCATTTGTTCGATCGATTTTATATTTTTGATTAATTAGGTTTGGATTAATTATGATGGACATATTGAACACAACTAAGAACAATTAATTAGTTAAGAACTTAAGAACAATAATTCAGGAATCGTAAACTATATTGATGAATCAAAATTACATTATCGTTAGTTTATATTGCAATTTCCTACGCTATATACTATAATATCTAAAAGATATTTACAAAATAATAAAATCTTACAAGGACAAATACCAAATAAAGATAAAAAGAACCTTCATCATTATCTTTATTATATTCTTCATCATCTATATTAACTCTTCATTAGTGGCAATCTTTATCGATAACAACACACTTTGGGTTAAGAAACGAAGCTCAATAACCAAGGGAGCTTAGTAAAAGTAAACTCAAACCCAAGGGATAAGACAAGAACAAGTCAGGTAAAAGCAGTAGAAGGACTAGTCGCTTTTTTCCTTATAGAAAAGAAGTCAAACAATTACTTGTTTAGAGTATAGAGGGATTATCAAGGAAAAAGTAGGGTTGCAAACTTACCCCATCAGGAGGAGTGCTTGTCTCCAAGCTTTGATGGAGAAAACATGAAGTGGCTATAAATAGGACTTCCAAGGAACAATGAGGGACACTCCGGATCAAGCATATACCTCTGATTCTCACTTGACTTCCCTACTTTGTTTTACGCCATGTTTTACCTTTCCTTGTAATAACCTCATTTCGAATACTAATATGAAGAATTACTTTATCCGTTAAATTTTGTAGCCACAACTTCATATCAAAGGGAAAATATTGTATTGAATTGTTATTTCTGTATATTGAGTGCTTACAATGAAAAGAAACACATTAATTTATATAGGAAAGCTAAATTAGGAAATAAGCTATAAAAGGTTGATGATCCTTGAATGGAGGAAACCGTATATCTTGTCCAAAAATTGTGGGATATGATGTGAAAGAGAATTAATCTCACTGATCCTCATATCTTCTTTTATTTTTGACACGCCCCCTCAAGTTGAATGGTGGGATTTCCAAAATTCAACTTGCCTAGACACTTGTGTAGAATTCTTTCGTTAACAGCTTTCGTCAAGACATCTGCGAGTTGGTCTTCTGATCGAACAAACGGTAGACTGATGATTTTTCCTTCTAACTTCTCCTTAATGAAGTGTCGATCAACTTCAATATGCTTAGTTCGGTCGTGTTGGACTGGATTCTCTGAGATTTGGATGGCGGCTTCCCCGCCCTTTCTCCCAATGTCTCGATGAACTTCAACCCATCGAATCTCGGCGCGAATTTATCCTTCGCTAAACTGACTTCCCCGCCCTTTCTCCCTCCCAATTCCTGAAACCACATCAATAAACACAATTACCTTCCACTAATCAACCAATTAACTAAACTGAACACGAAAAAACCCTAGAATTATACAATTTGGGGAAAAGTACCTGGACGGATGAATTGGAATGAGAGGAGGAGAGAGCCGCCGTGGATGCGGCGAGAAAAGATGCGACGAAGGCGGAGGAAGAAACCTTCATCATGTTGCCGGAGAGTAGAGACGAAATCCGACGACCGACGCCGGATCTCGACAAATTCGGGTATATTGTTCGAGGGCCGGAAGCAATGTATGTGTACCTTTTTTATACATTAATTAATTATGGATTAAACCGAATTTAATTGTGCCGTGAGTTCCGCCTATGCGGCTACCCACCACGGTCATTTATATATTAATAGCGAACTTGTACAAATCTTGATTCATAACGTACAAATGATTGATGCGTCTAAGTTTATGAGGATGCTTAGGGTTTGGGTTGGCGTAGGGGAGAGAGTGAGATACCGTAACACTAACAACCAAGTCTAGCCAGCTACTGCTTGGTTTTTTTTTACTTTTTCTTTTCTTTTAAAATATTATCATATTTAAAATTATATTATTGATCACCGTGATTTATACAATCGGTGTGATGGTTTAATTATTACTTTTTTTAAATTCAGTTTTAGATGTGTTTGTAAAAAAGTTAATCAAATTGGAGGGTCATTATAACTCCACCTTTGTATTATTTTTATTTTTTATATTTGATACAATGTATGTCAGACAAATTTAATTGGGTCGTGCTATACGTATCCCATTTCACTGATTTTTACTTGTTGCACCCCCTTTAAGTTTTTAAATAAATACAATTCAAACATTTTTAATTTTTTTACTTTGTCTTTTTCTTAATTAGTCATTGTTGGTTAAAAGTTATTTTTTCAGAGGGTATGTATAGCATAACTTGTTTTTATTTTATATAAAGTGTTTTTAAACTTAAAAAACGGTTTTATAAATAATGTTTATTCGAAGTGGGTAAAATGAGGGTGGGGGTACGACAAGTAGGACGGGGGAGGCGTATAAATTTTATTTTATAGTCTTTTTTAAACTTAAAGGAACGGTTTTAGAAATAATGATTTTTCGAATAAGGTAAAATAACAAATTTAAAAGTTATTTTTTCAGAGGGGGTGTGTGACAAGTAGGAGGGGGGATATGTATGGCCTAACCCGTTTTATTTCATAGAAAGTGGTTTTAAACTTAAAAAAACGTTTTATAAATAATGATTACTCGAATGGGGTAAAATTAGGGGGGGATACGACAATTAGGAGGGGGGTATACATTTTATTTTATAGAAAACGTTTTTAAACTTAAAAAACGGTTTTAGAAATAATGATTTTTTGAATGAGGTAAAATAACAAGTTTAAAAGTTATTTTTAAGTGAAGTGTATGACAAGTAGGATAGGGAGTATGTATAGCCTAACCTATTTTATTTCACTTGTTACTTCTCTTACTTTATTTGGTTAAATTTATTAACTGAAATTAACAAAGATAGTGGGTTTGGCTGTATTTTGGTACACTAATACTATTTTCACTCTTTATCTCTCCCCATACATATTTTAATTACCGACTAAATCTCAATTTTATTGCAATCCAAACTTTAAAAAAAAAACATTTTTTTTAATTAATCATACATTTTCTCTTTAGCCACTTTCTTTCAAACTCATTATCATTCTCAAAGTCGATCACGAACCAAACGCATCATGACTAACATTTAACCCCTTCTAAAAATAATATGAAAAATATGTTATTAGACCACAATGTTATTAAGTTATAGTGTTAGGACTGAATTTATGATTTTGATAGTATATATAAGCTACCTTATAACACACACATTTTGGTAGCCAGAGTTCAACCGCCGGAGGCAGTGGCGGATTTAGGTTTTTTTCCAAGGGGTTCATTGTTTTTAGATACTCTAATTTCATATGACCGGAGATAAAAAAATTCGGGTCGGGTAAGGTTCATCACATAACAAAAATACGATACAATAATAAAAAAATATCGTTATTAGAAATTAAAAAACACATAATATAAATAATATAAATCAACGTGTTTATTAATTTGTTTCCATCATCATTTTGACAAGATCACTTACCCCATTCAGGTTCCCACACGTATCATTCTACCTTCATCAACACATCATTCCACTTCAAATTCACATCTCAAAATCTTATTTTTACATTCACTATGTATATTGATTACTTCTTTTAATAATCCACGTACTACAAACACGCAAACGTTATAGACTTTTTATTTTAACATTACTTTGATTGGCATTTTAAACTTAATAATAATATTTTATTCTTTTTTATCAAAATATCTTTCGTATAAAATATTTCTACCTATTAAAAAAGTGTTCTTCAATTTTATATATAAATAAGAACCAAAAAGCTTATTAAAAATCAATAAACAATAAACAATAAACTAAATAAAAGAATAAACAAGTATATTGGACTTTTTCTCCATTTCAAACAAAAGAAAAAAAATGGTAAAAGGGCCATTTTATCAAATATTAAAGTTAGGTTAACTTATTAGGTTTTTCATTTCTTCTTCTCCATTCTTATCATCAGCAAAGCCTACACAACCTGCATAGCCGTTCCTATCGTTATTCTCACCAGATCTCTTGAAGACCAAAACATTCTGGTCATTTTTGCTTCAGTTTCTCTTGTTCATCTCTGTATAGGGGTTCATCCTATATTTTTTAAGGAGTTCACCCCAGTTTTTCTATATAGTTTTCTACTATAATTTCAAAACTCGAGGGTTCCAGTGAACCCCCTCAGCAGTATGTAAATCCGCCCCTGGCCGGAGGGGCGGCTGGCCCGCTGCTGTCTTCATCTTCATCTCCTTTTACCGTCGCCGTCAACCACCACCACACCAACATCATCGCCATAACATCCTCACTACCACAACAGCACTACCACAACAACCACCATCACTACTGTCCTACTCCACAACCCTCCATCGCAGCCGCCACTGTTAAACACTACATCTAGCCGCCGTCACCACAAAACCCTAGATCCGTTGATCGTCGTAGCCGCCGCTGCCACCACAGGCAGCCGCCGCCGGTCCTCCCCGCGTCTAGGGTTAGCAAAACAACCTGCTCTCGTGACCGTAGACGCTGTCGCCGCCACTATACACTAGTGGCCTTTCTCCGGCGACGAACATTTGCACCTCGCAAAAGCTACAGTGCTTTCGATGCTTCTTTTTGCGAGGGTTGCAAGCAAAATGAAGAGGATGTCACATGGGGAAGAAGAACGAACAAGGAAAAACAACCTGAGGAGTTGCAGACGAAAGATACAAGTTTCGGGCGGCGACGAAAGTTTACAGTGGCGGACGAAAGTTTGTTGTGGCAGAAAGTTTCGTCTGACAGTGGGCAAAAGTTTGATGTGACAGGATGTTTACGTATAATCAAAATTGCTCCTGCAATTAGGTTTCGAGGAGTATTAGACCAAAATGTAATTGAGTTATAATGTAAAGACTGAAATTATAATCTATATATATACTATCTAATAAATAAAGGTTTTCTATGCTACATGTCGCCTCCACATTAATTTTCATCATTCTTTCCCGCTTCTCTCTCCTATTAATTACACCACTATCCAATAATAATAATATACTTTTAAAGAAAATACTAATTTTTATATTATTAAATCTTCTGATATATTTTGATTAGTGTATGTATTAACAGATTATATTGTATTTTACGAGTTTATTCAACCCGTGTAAAACACGAGTTTTAAAAAATAATCTTTTATTATTTAATATATAATATTATATTTATTTAACTCGTATAATACACGAAATTTTAACCCAGTTTAGTAATATATATAAACTACCTTATGTAACCCGGGTACTAGAACGCTATTCATATTTGACATGTATTGATGCATTTATTGTTTAATATTCAATTATTCAACCAAAATAGTCTATAAGCCTAAAGTCAAAAAGCAACCGCTTGTATGATGAGAAAAAATTTATTCCAAAAAAGAGCAAGCCAGTATTAACATATTTAATCCGGGTATTGTGAATGCTATCTAACTTTTTTTTATTTTTTGAACGTCAAGAATTATATTAAAAAAAATCCACTAGCATGGAATTAGTCGGGCGAAACACGATCAAATACAAGAGACTCACAAAAAACAATTACAAGAGTATAAGATAAAAAAACACAAAAAATAATCACATTGGTCAAAATAAATAAGGGGATCCAGAAAGAACGAAACAAAAACGATCTTCCATGGACCGACCCGACCACCGACTGCACTATACCACAAATACTAAGCGATCTAACCGACACTCGGTATCTTCAAACTCCTGCGTGATCTATGATTATCCGTCCCATTTATGTCGCTTTTAGTTATATCTCGTCCCAGTAAAGCAAAACGTAAAGGAATGTCATCTTTTTCTCTACAATAATATCTCTATCTTTAAGTCCACAGGAAAAAATTCAATCCATTTGCCTAACTATGTGAGGGAAAATGGACATTGAATTTTCCCACGAGGATCTCTATATTGCCAATTATTCTCAAATTCTAACTCGTTATCTGTTGATGATCCAACATAGTCTAGCCACGAGAAACTCGACTCCAGACTATGATGTACTTTTTTTAAATTCTTCCACTAAAATAGGCGTACAAGGTTTATACAATGAAGCAGACACCTTCGTGACACTACCCTCTCCATGTACACAAGAATTTTCAGAATGTTTTTCATCAGAACTACCCTCACCACTATTACTATGCAACAAACCAACATTCAACCCTTCCCTATTATCCTCCATTGCATCATCATCCTGGTCTTTTTCCCTCTTTGTCTGCTCAATATCTATCTTTGCAACATCACCCTAATCTTTTTTCATCGAAGTGCATGAACCACCCTCTTCATACCCATAAACATATTCATTTATTGTAGTTGACACGGACTCGCCATCATCATCCTCCAACGGTCTACAAATGGGTGGTGCCCATGTCGAAAATTCTCTAGCCCATACCTCAAAACTCTTCCCATCAATTACCCTGTCAATAGCATCCATAATCGGTTTCTTTTCCTTCGTCAATATACACAGCTTTGTTGGATATAGGATGTCCGATCGTCAATTAAGTAAGTGTTACTATCGAGGTACGATCCAAAGAGTTACACTTTGGGCAGCGAGCAATTAATAATATTTAGTCGTAAATATTATAATTCACGAAACACGGTTTTATTAAACGGAGAATAAATATTCAATGAAATATTAATCGGTTTATTCGGTGATTAATTATTTAGAGAAATAATTAAATACAGAGGAATAAATGTTTAAGTGTTAAACATTAAATTATTAAGTTTTACTAATTATTTGTAATTAGTAAACTCTAGGGATTAAAAGTGATTAATAGTTAATTGTTAGGGAATTAACAGTTAATACCATGGGGGTGCAGTTTTCTATTTATGTCATCTATAAATATAACCTTAACTGCAAACCCTAATAATCAATCCAGCCACCACATAACCTGCGCAAAGAAGAAGGTCGCCACCCCCTCCCCTTGCCAGCTGTATACCACCGCCGCACTACCATACGTCGTTGTTCGCAGCAACTGGCCTCCACCGATGTACCGTTCCGCCGTCGCCAAGCCACCGTGTCGCCGTCGTCGGTTATCCGAGATCCATGAGACGGGTTTTTTGTTGTGTTGCGGGTTCGTGAACTGTCACTAGCGAGACACTCATTGAACCAAGGTGTTTTCGTTTGGTTAATCGTCTAAGGTATAATCGTTTTACCCGTTACGGTTGGATTTAATTTATTGTTTATACGCGTGTAATCGGATCACAAGCGGGGTCCCGATTTAGAACCGTTTACCATATGCTTCCGCTCATTAAATCTTGTTTATTTATTTAAAAGGTTTAAATATATTTTGTTTTAAAAGTTAAAACTGGTACAAGGATTCCTAACAACTTTACCAATCGCCATTGGTTCATCACTATCTTCATCTGCAAACATACATTCACCCCACACCTCCGCCACCTTCTTAACTACTTGTTGATTCCATCTACCTAACGGTAATTGATGGGTTGTGTTTTAAATATATAAAAATATATTTTTAAGATGGTTTCACGAGATCAGGTTTTAAATTTATAAAATGATAAATACTCAAACTTAAAACACACACAATAGGCAAGTGTACCTATCGCAGCGTAATATAGTTTAGGTAAGAACCAAGTATCGAACCAACGGACACAGTCGAATTCCAATACTCAACTTTTGTTAACGTTTAGCCGGTTTAATTAGTGAGTGAGTTTTGTGTGCTTGTGGAATAGGAAAGTAAATGACATAAAAGTAAATGGCGGTAAAGTAAATAGCAGAAAAGTAAAAACGTGCGTGAAGTGTGTAACAGAAATGTAACGAACAGAATAGTAAATAACAGGAAAGTAAATAGGTCGGAAATGATCAGGTTATGAATAGTATTGCTTTGGGTTTCGAATCCGCTTGGTACGTGATAATGTTAAGTTGACTAATCTAGTGATATGACTACTACAAATGTGTGACCCGGGTCATTGCTAGAGCCTCGTTCTCACGACATTTGATTTACAAATTTAAAAGCTTTAACAAGTGGTAGTGCCTCCCGTTAAGGACAACAATTACCCTCAACCCTTCGAATGGTCATCTCCGGGTTGGTTTGAGACATCGAACGTAAAATGCTTTATATTATAGTTAAATATGTGATTATATTTTGCTCACCGGGAGGCGGTGTAACAATGGGACCAAGTATAAAGACGTACCGTTCCCAACATGAGTTCACCAATTCTTGGTCGCATAATAAGTTCGTATAAAGACGTACGACCCTACTAGTGTTGACTAAGCCTTGCCTTATCAATGTCTGCTTGTATAAATACGTACAAGTTTCAAAAGAAGTTTGATTAAAAAGGTTTTACACTTTAAAAATCAAGAACACTCACAAATATAAAGACGGATTTAGACAATAATAAAATCCCACCAAAATGGAGGTTTTAAGGACGAATAGTTAAAGACATAAACACATCACTTGGATTAATACGTTAAACATTAACATGAACCACTATTCATCTTCACCCTAGCAATACAAAGAGTCTAGCCACGAATGGTCATACTAACTAGCATAACGCTGAGTTTTGTAGGCTCCCCTATTGCGGAACAAAGAGGAAGAGCCCCTCTACTCACTACTACTACACTCTAACTACGAAATAAGCTTTATCTGGTGTGTTCTTGGGGTGTGTAAGGGATTCAATGAAGAACTCAAGCCATCTATTTATAGGCCTCAAAATGAGCAATGCACGGTCATGCATTGGATTGCACGGGCGTGCAAACACCTCAGGAACCAAACAGGGTACAAAGGACAGTGTACCGGAGTCTGGGGAGGCCAGACAGGCTTTGCAAGACCGTGCAAAGGGATGCACGTGTAACATCCCATAATTTATAACTAACAGTTCAGGTGAAACTTGATTTACCGAGAGTTAGGGGGTCCGGTTAACCATTTAACGCACGGTTTGTTATCGATAAGGGTAAAAGACGGAAAGAGAAGGACCCGAATGTAAGAATGGGTGGTATTTAAACCACTTAACACAACCCTAGAGTCATATTAGCTCTAAGGGTGTTCAACGGCAGGGAAGAAACCCGCAAAGGGGGGAAGGCGGAAGCCGGACGGCGGTGGTCTAGCAGTGACCGGACTCTGGGTTCAAGTGGGACTCTCCATTCACGACAAAGGTAAGCACTTGTTCGTACACTTCTTGTTCCTTTCGTAACTTTTGGTTGAGTGTTCTGATTAGGGTTAGAGGGTGTGTTCATGGTTGGCTATTACGGAGGAAGGGGGTGAACGAAGAGGAAAGCATGTCAAGGAATTCGGCTGTAATGGCAATTCGGCGGCTTTGGTGATATGATCGCGGGAGAGACGAGGACCAACGGGTGTCGGAGCTCGCTGTGGCGGCTCGGTGATGAGCGTAGGGCTACGACAGCCTACGAGTGGTGGCCGACGACAGGGTGGCTGTTCGGGGAAGATTGTGGCACTCGGTAGTGGTGCGTGGCAGCAACGGGGTAGCGGTACACGACGGGGTTATGGAGAAGAAGGTGGAGACGGCACGGTGGTGCTTGGCGGTGGGAGGCTAAGCAACGCACGAGGATGGAGACGGAGGACCAGGTAGAGCCATTCACACGTAGAGTTCCCGTGGCTAATGCTTGCATGTTAACGTGCATGCACGGGGGGACTCGGTTCGAGCACTTGGGTTCTAATCAGGCCAAGGACGTGCCGGCATGAGCATCGGCGACGTTTGACAATTAGGGTTTGCATGGAAATACCACGTGCATGCATGCATGTTTAGGAACCGGTTCAGGTACTTGGGTTCCAAGTGGGTCAAGGACGATCCGGTACAAAGGTGACATGAGATTAGGGTTTCATGGAGTTAGATTGACAAGAAGATGGGACTCGGGGTTTTATTATATTGGAACCCGACGTACGTTTTATACGTATCCTGATCGTGTGATCATATGTTTGACAAGTTCGGGGTTTGAGCGACCACGCGTGGTGCGGAGCTAGGATTTGGACGTGGAATAACTGGTGAGTTTCTAGTCCCCTCTTTTAAACGTTTTACTGTTTTGGGGCTATCGTACATACTCGCATGTTTTATTAAACGAACGTATTATGAGTTATGATTAAATCTTGAAGTGTTTTATGAGATCGTTATGTAATAATGAAGCTAAGGGTCGTTATGGGGTCCCTAGGATGGGTGAACAAGAGTTGTGATGATCTGTGTATGTCGTCTTATGAGTTAGTCGGGATGAGTCGAGAGTTTAGTTAAACCTGTGATGGTTAAATAAGGAGAGTTAGCAGGGGAACACATATGTGGTTCATTAACGAGTCAAGTAGATGCTAGTATGCTGTTAAGCGTCATGTGTTTGATGTTATGAGTATTGTGTTGTTGTCCTCATGACACGGCGAGTATCATGTTTGCATGGGTCTAGGTGGTGTCCATGGTATGTACGGGCTATAAGTCGGTACGATGTTTGTGTGTTGTTCAATTATCCATTCTAATGAGCCCAAAAATATAACTTTAATTAACTCATTTTAATAAGCCTATGAATGATGAGTCCATAATCATTAATCTAAATACTCAATTTCTTTTAATTTAAACCTAATTCTAGAATTAAACAAAAAAGGATCAACACTTTGAGAGGAAGTTGGACGCCCAATTACAAATTAGATTAAAGTACAAGGGCTGTGAACAGTGGTTATTCCACCCAAATTTGGCGACGTTGTGCCCTTTTTTTCAGTTTTCATTTTCACACCTCATAATATATATAATATACGCTTTTAACCTGTTTAATTTTTTAATAATTTCATTTTCTTTAATAACTTTCGTTCGTTAGTTTTTTTTTTTGAACGGAGTGTGCGGCTTTTTTTTAAAAGAAATTGTAAACGTTCCGATATAAAAAAAATTAAAACGAAGTTTTATTCAAAATATAGTTTTCTTTTTTATCGTAGCCTATAGCAAGTGCCACTACTGTTGTGGTACAATGACGCTTTTTTTATTTTCATTTCCACCTCTCATACTATATATAATATACGCTCGTTTTATTTTCTAATAATTTCGTTTTTCTTTAATAACTTTCGTTCGTTAATTTAAAAAAAAAACAACCGGACTACTCGTCTGCTTTTGGCTTTTTTGTCAGCGTTCCGATATAAAAAAAAATTTAAAACGAATTTGTATTCACAATCGAGTTTTTTTTTGTTATCGTAGCCTATGGCGAGTGCTGTTACCGTTGTATATCGTGACGAGCCGAACATATTATGAGCAAACAACATCATTGCCGATTTTTGTATTATAGGAACCGGTCTCTGTATTCGCTTCTATGGTTTTCAACAACTCGAACCGGTAATATGTTATTTTTGGTTTTTCCCTTTTTTATTATTTAGGTTTATGTTTATTTTTTATTAACATTATTTTTATCGTTACGCCTATGTTTTCATTTAAATTTTATTGACAATCGGCCTGATAACCGCCGCGGAGCGCGGAAAACCAACTATTTTTTTTTAAAGTGAAAACCCACAGGGAACAAATATATTTTTTTATAACTTCTAATCTCATTGTACTATTACTATTTGACTTCCGTCATCTATGGCATCTTGTCTCCACGTTCATTTGACTTCCTGCTTCAAGCCTCTATATATACAATAACAATTTCATTTCCCCCAATCTTCACCTGCCTGTCACCATTTCAATTTCAAGGTATCAATCAACTCTTAAATCTTTACTCTTTCTAATTTGAAATCAGAATTATTTTTGATGATAGAAATTTATGAATGTTTTCATGTAGAAATATGAGTGAACAGAAGCCCACTCCTCGTTTGAATGAGAGGATCCTGTCATCCTTGTCTAGGAGATCTGTTGCTGCTCATCCATGGCATGATCTTGAGATTGGTATCTTCTATCAAATCTATTCACTTATTCATCATGTTTGGATGTTGGTTATATGTTTTTTGAAAATTATTATGTGGTATTAAATAATAAAAAAAAAATTAATTTTTTTTAACCCTTAAATGGTCAAGATTTGATGTAGTGATGTTTCAAGTGTTCAAATTGTTGATGGGATGTTTTTTTTTGTTAATTATATAAGATGATATGCATTTGTATTTAAAGTTGTTAAATTTGATGAAATGGTGTTTCACGTCACCAAAAGGGTGTGTATGATATCCACGTCAACAAAAAGTTGTTTGTATAGCCTCCACATAGGTGTGTTACTAACTGATGTTTTTAAAAAAATTCACTATCACATGTATTTTAAACAAGTTTAGGGACTTTAATATACTGAAATTGGGTTGAGGGACTTTTTCGTGTAAAATGAGAAAGTATGTTGGTTTTTTATGGATTTAACCCGATAATAATCAAAAACCGATATTTTAACATAATGGGTTTTAGAAGCCGGTGTTTGGATAGTTGTAATGCACAAGTATTTGGCAAATTATGGTTTTTTTTAGAAGTTAATCTATATGAAATCACCAAAAAGTACATTTTTTGGAAAAAAAAAATAGTACTTTTAAATCGGTAATTTTATTTATGAAAACTGATCATTTAACCCCTAAATATCATATAGCCGGAAGCAGAATATGTTTATACAAAATTTAAAATGGTTTATTGCGATTTCAAATCATAATAATCAGTTTAAAAAATGCAAATCCAAACACCCTTTAAAGGGACATTAATTTGCTGCCTAAATCCTTACCTACACAGGACCTGGAGCTCCCCAGATTGTCAATGTGGTAAGTAAATCTTGTCATCAACCTCTATGTATACTAGGTTAGAAACCCCGTGTATTACACGGGTTGAATAAATGCAATGTATAATTAATAGGAGAGAGAGGCGAGAAAAAAAAGTTGAGAATGCATAGGAGAGTGACAAGTGTCCTATCAAAACCTTTATTTATTAAAGAGTATAGATGTGCATATATAAATTATTCTATTTATGTTTATTAATAACCTTCCTATGAATTGTAATTTGTATACAGGTTATTGAGATCACAAAAGGAAGCAAAGTGAAATATGAACTTGACAAGAAAACCGGGCTCATTAAGGTACAATTAGCCGATATTTGATGCACCACATATATACTTTTTTTTTATACAGTGGCGGACCCAGGATTATTTTTACTGGGGTCACTCTTCGAATATGTCTGTCTAATGAATCTGAGTCAGTCTTCATATATTATACATAAAAACGAGTATCGAATACTAGATAACACAAAAAAATTCTCCAGGGTCACTTGGCCCATAGTTTATATGAACCTGGAGTAAAATTGTTGATATTAATGAGCAGGTTGATCGCATTTTGTATTCATCCGTCGTCTACCCTCATAACTATGGATTCATTCCTCGCACGCTTTGTGAAGATAATGACCCGATGGACGTACTAGTCCTTATGCAGGTACTTATACATGTTTTATTTAGTTTTTTTTTTCTTGAACAATCAATTTTAATTATTATGTTTATATAAAACTGATTATTTGACCCCTAGAAAATATATAACCATTTGGTGTTCTGCAGGAACCAGTGCTACCTGGATGTTTTCTTAGAGCCAGGGCCATTGGGCTAATGCCTATGATTGATCAGGTGCTTCTATCATCATGGTTGTTTTTTATGTCAATTACCATCTTTTTATGAAAAATGATGTTTGTGGATTTAGGGCGAAAAAGATGACAAAATTATCGCAGTATGTGCCGATGATCCAGAGTACCGCCACTACACTGATATAAGCCAGCTGCCCCCTCATCGTCTTGCTGAGATCCGCCGGTTCTTTGAGGATTGTATCCTTTTAACTAATTTCAATTTATTTTTTGTTGGTGTAAAGAATTTTCTTGACAAATGAAATAAGATAAGAAGAATGAGAACAAAGAAGTTGCAGTTGATGAGTTTCTGCCTTCAAATACTGCTCAGGATGCCATCCAGTACTCCATGTAAAGCTCTAGCTTTGATTATTTTGCTAAAATGTATATATGTTTTTTTTTTTATAAATTGTGAAGAAACGCTGATTTTGGGGTGGTACAGGGATCTTTATGCTGAGTACATCATGCAGACTTTGAGGAAGTAGATGGACACCGGTTCTTATATGATGAACCGGCTAACCGGGTGCCAATTTTTTGAAATTTCAAGTGATGATCAAAGACTCATGTTATTGTTGTTTACTTTTGTTATTGATATTGTAATATTTTGAGGGATAAATTGAATTTTGTTTGAAATAACTCAATTGATTACTTGTTAACTTTTCTATTTTATGGCATAAAAAATCCTCAATATAGTTTAAAACTGTAAAACAGGCCAGATATATCAAATAAAGGTCCCTAAAATATGTTTAAAACTTTTATATATTTCTTCAGTAAACATTTTTAAAAAGTTGGTTTTAGAAATGTAGTTTTCATATCATTAATTATTTATAGGTCTAAAAATAAGAAAAATATTAGGAGGTAAACCTTATCCCACCTGCATTGTCATCTATACGAGTCACAGACTCACAAGCCATATATTTATTTGTATCAAAAACAGCAAACCGGAACACGACCCATGTATCTCGTTTAAGTATCTCATTTATCTAAACGTGTCCAACAGTTGTAAACAATTGTAGATAGGTTATAATGAAGTTATGAACACGGCTGTATACGAGTAATAATAAACTAAGTAAACAGGTCATTTGACCTTATGAAATTTATTTTCTTGCATCTTTTTATTCTACATTGTCGACCTACAACCTAAATACGACCTGTTTATTAAACAATTAGATACGACAACCCAAAACTTCATAATTTTCATGTCTTGTTCGTGTGAATTGCTGCCATGAAACCCTCATGTTTTCTTACCGCTTCAATCTTTTTAAATCGTTAACAAAAAAACAAGCATCTATAGGATACTCACGAAAGTGAATGGTCAAAAAAATGTTGCTGGATATAAATTCAGAATTGCACAATATATTATTCTATGCATACATTAAAACATGACCAAAGCCTGCAACTACAGTTCAAAGATAGTTAGGCGCAGACACCGGTTATCAAAACCATGATAATATCATTTTTAAACCAGGAACACTACACCATGCATGCAAACTGCAGCAAAATCCTCTCGCTCTTTTACCATTCTTTTCTCCACGTCATCAAGACAGCTCCGAGGCTCATCGGCAGTTGCAATATCATTCGGACCTGCAACCACCAAAGTTGGAAGGACAGTGAGGTGGCAATTTCAACCCATTAGTGTATAAACAAGTCTATTTCTGTTTTTATCTGTCAAGTCAAACGGGTACAAAAGAAAATAAGCTTCAAGGAAAACAAGGTCGAATGGGTTGCATTCAGAACACACTTATATTATTACTGATTACTTTTGTATAGCATGCTTTATACACCGAATATTTCTTACAAACAAATGTTTCGGGTCAGCCCATACCAGAAAAATGTTGCCAGCTTATGAAGGGCTGTTTCTGAAGAATGGATGGTCAAGAGCTTCTTGAGCAGTGAGCCGGTCCGAAGGATCAAACTTTAATAAACCATGCAGCAGATCAACAAAGGATGATCTTGACCCTCCAACTGTTACACACTGTGATATCATATTCTACATTGTAAAGAACACAGTTAGTTGATCTGCATGCCAAAAAGATACGAGACTAAAACAGACAAACATGCAACATGGACAGATCTTTTCACTTTCTATTGTATACAAATTTGTAATAATTAAGCTCTCTTTATGAAAAGAAGGCCAGGAAGAAGGGAACCTTGAGTCGATCTAGCTTCCTTACTGCTCTAATACTCTCCCTAGAGACCGCTCCTTCAGGCCAGTTTAATCTTGATCTTCTGAAGTATTTTTCCGCACCTCGACTGGTGTCATAATTAACACAAAGAAAAAATCAAAACCCAGGTAAAAAACAGTGTCATGCAACTGTAAATGTTTACAGAAAATCAAAATCAGGTTTTCTAAGCATAATTTCCATTTTGTTTTGTTTTATTTCTTTATTTTTTTCTTGCCAAATGTGTATATATTTTGTTATTTAACAAAAAATTTAAATATATTAAATTTTATAAAACCAGGTCTTACTTTGCTTTCCGAATCATATGCTCCGGTAAAGGTCCCAATACCCTCTCCATCATTGCCAGGTGTTCTAAATTCTCATGAGTCTGAAACAAAGCTTCACCCTGAAAATAAAATCATGTTTTATAAATGCATTATAAATAATAGACGATACTACTTCATAACACATGACCTAAAACAAGAAGAAAGAAAGAAAGAAGACAGACCGAGCATAATTCAACAAGTATACAACCAACACTCCACATATCACACGGGTAGCTCCATCCAAGCCCTGAAATAAAAATAAACCCAATAATAAAAAGTGGAAAAAAATGCAGACAATGTCTTATACATGAAATGATGAAAACATCGATTTAATCTAAATATTTAACGGTTTTGGGATATAAACTTATGGATTAGGGTTACAAAGATCAATCAAATGAACTCATGACATTTCACCTAGAATAACTTCAGGTGCTCGGTAGTGTCTTGTAGAGACAATGGAGCTATGATTTTGATTATCATAAGCAGTACTGCCAAAATCAATCAACTTAATCTCACTCGATTTTGGCAAGCACCTATAATAAATTTCACCCTGTGAAGTCCTCTGCAACATTTCAAAAACTAATTTAAAATTTTAACCGCTATCTGAAAAATGGGTCCAACCTCAAAGGTCAAACGGTCAACTACCTTGTATCCAGGAAGCTTTAAATAATCAGATGATACAAGAAGTATATTTTCCGGCTTCAGATCAGTATGGATTAAGTGTAAACTATGCATATCTGCCAAGTATAATATATCACAAAAGTTGTTATACAAAAAGATTGTGATAATCTTTTCAATATAAGGCCAAAAATAAATCTACACACATGCTACAGATTCCAAAAGCTGGCGTCCAATTTCCCGAACAAGATCCAGAGGAAATGGGGAGTATTTATTTCTCTTTAGGAAATCAAATAAACTTGGTCCAAGCTTCTCAAACACCTGATCACCAGGGAAAATGCATGCTTTCATGTTTAGTGATATGCCATGAATGAAGACCATATAGCAATCAGCCTCTTGGAAATTAAATTTATATTTTAACATTATCACATATACTAAAACACCTCATCATAAAACAGAAAATGACAAAATAAATGAAAAAATAGAGAATAAAAAAGGCTAATTTAGTCATTAAGACACTTACTATGCATATATGATTGCGATAATCAAACCAGTTCTTGATTTGCACACATCTGCACAAATAAACAAATGAACGAATCAGACGATATTATATTATTACCCATGAGCTATGAAATTTGACATGATGTGAAAGAAACATACAGTGATCTGCCTTTATTGTTCTTAGCAAGCTGTTCGAGTACATCAACCTCGATCATTGCAGCATCGCGATACTTTCTTATGCTTCGGACTACTTTGATTGCTACATATTCACGGGTTTGGCGATCCCAACATTCCAAAACTCGACCAAATGTGCCTACAGCACTAGCAATTTGCTGATACCCACAAAAGAAGAGAGATAAAAATATAAGATTTTGCAGACACCGGACACTTTACTGCTAACCTTCACCCATCTTGCTTAGTATTTTATCTGAATGATACAATTAAACAAAATCCAATAGTTAGTTTCTTGATAAAAGATAAAGAAAATACGCAAAGGGTTGATAAATCAAGTCTTGGTTTAAAAAAAAGAGAGAAACAGAGGTTTTCCTGGACAGGGTGTCTATCTGGCAACCTCTTTATCCCATAACATAGATGTAAAGTTTGCCTCATCTCATCCTCCCCAAACCCCAGTGTGATTTTGCTGGGTATGTTTTTTTTTTATAAAGCCTGTGGCGCTATGATGCGTTTTAATCACAAAAGTCGATGCGCGAGCATCACGTGTGCAAGGTGTTCGTTATTAAAAGCAACAACAACCGTACCCAGTAAATCTCACTCATAGCAAAGTTATAGGTCGGATCTGGATCGTTATTAAAAAATACTAAAAAATTATTTGTAGATAATATTTTAAATTGTTAACTTTTAAACACTAATAAATTGTTAAACTTTTAAACACTAATAAATTGTTAAAACTTTTAAACACTAATAAATTGTTAAAACTTTTAAACACTAATATACAAGATATTCTGATCATCCTTGGTCTCGATGGTTGGATTTGTTCAATCAGATTTGAAAAACTACGACGCATTGCAATCAATGGTCTAATTTGTTCAAATACAAGTCAACTGCATAATGTGTAGCATCAAAAGCAAAGAGAACTCACATCGTGGAGTTAGATTATCCCCTAGACTGTACGTATAATGCCCCTCTCGATCATCCTCTCTTTTCGGAGGCGACACGTGGCGACACGGCACAGGCTGCCGCACTTGAGCCTGCAAAAAAATCCCAAAATCCCATCGTGAACCTAACGTTGATGATTCAAGTGATTCTCAGATTCAGAAGTTAGAAACCAACCTCTTGTTGTTCGGTTGGGAATGCGGCCACGTCCCATGCAAGACGCCGTCGTTTCGTGTTGTGTTGCTGTTTCTTCTGCTCAACCATTATAGGTGCTGAAGAATCAATCGGGACCATTCAACCAGCCACAGATAAATCGATGTCTGCAATTAAAAACAGGTGAGTTCTTGCAACATGATAGTTGGAATTGAGTTATAATATTGAGGAGTTTTGGTAATTTGTAGATTTAGGGTTTGTAGCGAAGAAGGAATTAGGGCTTTTTGAGAGAGAAATTTGCACTGGTACACGTACTCGAATGACGTAACCCGGTCGGATCTGGCTTTGGGCCTGTCAGAACTGGTAATGTTCACAAGCCCACAAACTACCAAAATGTCTCATAAGAGTAAGGGGGGCGCCGTACTCAGGAGAGATAGAAACCGGGTAAAAGGGAAACACCGTCCCCATCAAACCGAGTAGCTCAATCGAGTAGAAGGGCCGATTTTTTTACTCGGATGAATCTCACTCTCTCTAGTAGACCCCACCACTCACCACACCCATTTTTTTTCTATTTAAATATTTTTTTTAAGTGGATGACTAGTTTAAGTTGGGTGTTTTCAATTAAATCTGAGTAAATGAGTAGTTTTGAGGTGGCAAAATACTATTAGCAGTTTGGTGAGTAAATTTTTTTGGTGAGTTGGGTGCCGCCTTAAAAAAAATTACTCAAACTACTCATTTACTCAGATTTCATTGGAAGGGTGAAGGGGGCACCCAACTCATCAAAAAATTTTACTCATCAAACTGTCCAATAGAATTTTGTCACCTCAAAACTACTCATTTACTCATATTTCATTGGAAACACCCTACTCAAACTACTCACCCACTTTAAAAAAACATTTAAATAGAAAAGGTGTGTGTGGTGAGTGGTGGGGTCCACTAGAGAGAAAGTGGGCTTCATCCGAGTAAAAAAACTCGGCCCTTCTACTCGATTGAGCTACTCGGTTTGATGGGGGCGGTGTTCCCCTTTTACCCGGTCTCCATCTCTCCTACTCGGGCCAAGCCGAGTAGGGTGCCCCCTTCACCCTAAAAGGACTAAAAGAGATGTATTTAAAACTAACAAAACTAAAAATAAATCAATCCGAACCAAGACCGAACCAGACGTCGAACCGATCTCCTTACCGGTCCACTGGTCGGACCAGTCGAACCGGATTTAAGAACCGGACGACGTCATAAATATTATAAAAATAAATCAATCCAAAACAACCATTAATCATTCAAAAACCACCAACAAGTCATTTTCATTGATCTTAATCTAACAATTAAATAGTCAACCGGTCCAACCACTGGATTTTCGGTTCAACCACCTGTTTCCGGCCCAACTGGCCGGGGTCGTTGCAAGCCCGTTTCAAAACACATAACCGCACAGCCCAAGTCTCGGTTCCCGGTCCGGTCCGAGTTTGAAAACACTGGTAGTAATAGTAACTACTCCAACTCAAACAAAACTTTTTATAATTAGTATCTTTTTTATTGTTTTTCTTTTTTTATTTCTCACTTCCAATTAACAAAGTAGGGTTTATATATTTAGCTCGAGATTAGAATAAGTGAATGGAAAGGATTGGAGAAGAGGTAGTTAAAACTAATCAAATAAAAGTGTGAAAAGTGAAGAGTTGATAAAATCATTCGAAAATGAAAATTAATTTCACTTTTAGGAGCTAATAGTTAGAAGAAAATTAAAAATCAAAATATTTAACTTTAAATATTAATACTTTTATCTCTAAAATATAAATATTATCTTTTAAACAATTCTTATACGGGTTACAGGTTAACCCACTTATTAAACGGAGCTAACCTGTTTAATAAATAGGTCGTGTCAGTCAACCAAAAACATTTTTTCATGTCGTATTCCGAGTAATGTCAGAAGTTACTATGGATATACACGTTCAAATCATTCAAACATGTGGGGGTGTTCATCGGTTCGGTTTACGGTTTTTCTGTTTCCTTGGTTCGGTTTTTTCGTTTAGGAATTTTTTCAAGTTGTAACCAAAAACTAAACCAAACCAAATTCATATTTGTCCTAACCAAACCGAAAACCAAATTCATATTACTTCTTGCTAACATTGACTTTTCTAGGTCAAATGTATGAGTTTCAACTTGTACGTAAAATGATAAACATCTAACTTTTAGGGGCCGTTTGGTTCGTGAAAAGTTTTTATTGGAATGTTTGAAAGGAATTGGAATTGGAATTGGAATTGAAGGGAATTCCAATGAAAAATTATATGGTATTTGGTTCGTGAATTTATAATGGAATTGAAATGTTAAGAATTATAAAATGACAAAGTTACCCTCGTCTTCCCCAATACTCACTTCTTCCCCACAAAATTACCCTTGTCCACCCCTAATGAATGGAATGAAGGCAAAATTTCAAAATCGTACATGTCATTTGGTTCATAGAATCGCAGCAGCCTCGACCCCAGAATCTTCTTCATCGTACATGTATGTCGTCTTCATCAATTTCAGAATGCTCGGTTTTGAACGGAATCAAGGCTCGATGGTGATGAAAAATCGCTTCTCGGGTTTGACGAACAGAGGTTGAACCATTTTCAGAATGGTCGATTTTGGTTCCAATCGATGGTTTTAACATGAATCGTATGTTTAAGGGGAATATTCAATTTTGGTTTCAATAGATTTTCAGAATGTTCGTAGACCAGAGTTTGAATTGTAGGTTTATGTTGGTTCCAATCACTCTTCATATCTTGCAAATATATTTAAAAAATCGCTTCTGGTTCAATGAACAAACTTATTCCATCGTGTAGTTTTGGTTCCAATTGATTTGTATCCATTTGATTTGGTAATGGTGGGTCTGACACTTTAAGCTGGTTCAAGTTGAGAGGGGTTATTTTGGTAATTTATCATCATTCCAAAGGAAAGTCTAGAATTCCTTCACACCATCAAAGGAAAGTTAAATTCCATTGAATGGGGGAAAGTTTTTCAATTCCAATTCCTTATTAACCAACCAAAAACGATTTTGAATGTAATTAATTCAAATTCCAATTTCAATTCCAGTGGATTCCGCGAACCAAACGGGCTCTTACAAATGTACTTGTCATAATCCATATATGGGTATTGGTTATTGATATAAATGAATTGGACTAATTATAAAATATGGATTACAATAGTGGTGTAACCTAATTCGGTTTTTTCGGTTTAAACCAAATTCAAAATCTTGAAACCAAAACCAAATTACATATTCAGTTTGAAACGAACCAAAACCAAATATTTAATTCGGTTTGATTTTAAACGGTTTCGATTTCGGTTAGACTATCAGTTTGAAACCAAATATCGAATAACATGTAAACATGAGAATCATTCTCCAAACCATTTTCTAAACATAGAGTGATGTGGATACAAAGTTGTAAACTCCAAGACCTCCGGACCTAGATCAGGCTGTCCAAGAGTCTCCAGACGGGTTATGCTGAGCTTGACCTAGCAAAACAGTAAACAACGTTAGTCTCGTCATAGTGAGGACCCAGGGGTTTTTCGCTGTGACCAGCCTCCAGCGTGAGAGTAAGTATAGGTTTTTTGGTAGAGAAGGCAAGTATTGAGAGAGTATGAGAATGAGTGAATGAGAATGCCCATTACCTTAGTATCCCTGGGGTATTTATACCTAGAGTGTCTTGTCTTTAGCCTGCGACCGCTCCTTGCTTATTGGCTGAGATGTATAATGCTTAGACCATTTTTAAGGTTGTTAGTAATGGTTTACGCATTGTCAAGCCTATCCGGTTGATTGGCTCGTACTCTGATACGTTGATTCCTGTCTCCTCTTTACTGTTATTTATTTGTCTTTTTCTCACTGTTCTTTCCGGGCCCGATTCCACTTGCCGGGTCGGGGTTAAGGTCCGACCATTGGGCTCTTTGGCCCGGCCACTAGTCACTACATCTTTGTAGGTGGTTGTCCAGACTTTGGGCTTGGGATATGTCCGGTCCACGTGCCGGGTTATATCTCAACAAGTCCCCCTCTAGTCTATCAGTTGCTTTGGTTCTGTCGGAGCAGGTGATAGACTAATTTTCTTTATGTTTTCTGCGAGAATCTGAAGCGTTGTTGAGTGTGGGTGCAGGACAACTGTTTTTGTAGGCTTTCCAGTGCTTTTTCTTAGATGCAGTCATCCGACGGTCCTTAAAGGGAAGATCTTCCACGTTTCGCTCATCCGTCGTCTCCCAACGTTTGAAATTCAAAAATCCTTTTTAACCGACTTACTTTTCTCTTTTATAACTGTTGTAAGTCTTTTATTTTTCTTTTTACTTCCTCTTTTCTCCCAAAATTGCTCTATCTTTTCCTTCTGCTTTCGACAATTTTTCATCCAATTTTTGTCATCCTTCCTCCTTTCATGGAACGAGGTGCGTCTCTTCTTTCCTGAACCTTGCTTACTTTCTTCATTCTCTTTGCTTTCTTTCTGGTTTTTCCTTCTTTTATAATGGGGGAACGTCATAACTTGGCCCTTACTCCGTCTGTCTTGTCACGACGGGAGTTAGACGTCTTTTGCGATAAATACAACATCCTCCTGAACTGCTTCCTGTTCCTGTTTAGACTGTTGTCGCTCCGGACGGGATGATGACCCTTTATACTAAAAATTTTGATTTTGCCAACTGTCGGTATCCCCTTACTTCTTTCTTGGTAGAACTCCTCTTATTTTGCGGTGTTCTCTTTGACCAATTCAACCCCCTTGGTCTATGCAAAGTATCTCACTTGAGGTTGCTTGTCGTGCCTGCGACGGGTGGCCGACTGTAAACCTTTTTCGCGTCTTCTATCATTTAGGCACTGCTGGCGACTGGTTTACTTTCATTAAAAGGAAGAAACCTAGTCCGTTGATGGCTGTGAATATTCCCAATTCCTTGAAGAATTGGAAAGACCATTTCTTTTATGTTTCCTCCGATTTTCTTACTGTCCCCCTACCCCGTCGGGATATTAACACTCCTATTGAGGATCCCTCCCCTGAAGTGGGCACTTATGAGGATGGATTATGTGCTTTGATGTCTTCTTGGCCTTCTCACATCGTCGTTTATGACTAACCGGTTTTGGTTTTGGCCGGTGTTAGTCAGAATTGGGACACACCCCTTCTTCGCCCTGTCCCTATTCGTAATGGTGTTGGTGAGTGGGGAGGGGATTAGTGCCGCCTTATTTTTCTTTCTGTACTGATTTTTATGATTACTGACTCTCTTATTTTGTTTTTGCAGAGATGGATCTACTAGACATTGTGATGGGGAGCGACTTAGGGGTTACCTGGAAAGCGGTTAACGTTGTCCCTGCTACTGAAAGGGTGGGCAGCCCTGCTGCCGTTTCCTCTGCTCAGAGTGCTTCGGCTGCCCAAGGGATCATCATCAGCCCTTTGGAGTCGGAGGACGAAAATGAGGAGGTGGTACTTACCCATCGGGGCAAGAGGAAGATTGAGGGTTCTTCAAGTGGTTCTTCACCAAAACGCCCTAACATACGGGTGGTTTTTAACCTCCTGCTACTACCAAGCCTCCTTCTCCTCCTCCTGCTGCCACTGAGCCTTCACTCGTTGTGCCCCTTTAGTCTATCCCCATGCAATCTGAGCCTCGGGTTTCCCATCCTGTTGATCGGATAACCAATGTCTCTCCTCCCCCATCCCAGATTATCTTATCTCCCTTTAGGGGTGGTCATCCCTGCTCGCATCCTAATTTGGGAGGTGAGGCCTCCGGCTCCAGTCCTTTTGACGATTTTTGCTATGAGCTGGGGAATGGGGATGAGATACCTCCTCTATCGGAGAAAGAGCGTGCTTCCCCTTTCTCTCCCAACTCGTCCTTGGAGACTGGTCCTGCTTTTGATTCAGCGGAAACCAGCCATGACTTTATGGAGCATTGTCTTCCTTACGGGGAGAGAATCTTTAACTGGAACCTTAGCACCTCCCGCCTGAGCCGGGAGCATTGTTTTTACATGGCGAATCAGCTATCCCGGTCGGTGGAGATGCATCTTAGGATGCTGTATTTCGAGGGAAGGTATAATGCTCTTCTGGCACGTCATAACGAAGTTAGTGCGCGCCTGGAAACAACTATGACCGATAAGCTTGGTCTTTTGAAGGAATTGGAAGAATTGGGCCTGCAATCTCAAAGAACCAACACCAAGCTGGAAGAAGCCACGACTGAGCACCAGAAGGTGGAGTCTATTATTTAGGGTTCCAAGTTTCAGGACGCGGAGATTGCTCATCTCAAGGCTGAGGTTGCTAGTGTGTCCGAGCTGGCGAAGGAGAAGGAAGTAGAATGTGTCCGGGTTATCTTAGAGATAAGTCTCTTGCAGGTGGACCTGGATCATATCCATGGTGAGGTTCTACAGTTGGAGGTACGTCTTCATACCTTTATTTTCTTGTATCTTTATATATGCTCCCTTGTTTTAGACTTCCGTATTCTTTTTTAGGATAAGGAGAGGAGGTTGGATGTGCAGCTTGTGCGGATGAAGACAAGCATCATTTGGAGACCCTGATGGCTGATAAGGAGGATGCTTGGGCTTCCGAGCAGGATAGCTTGACCGCTGAGTTGTCTGTGGAGAAGCAGCTGGTGGAGGCTCTACCGTGTCGGCTCAGAAGAATGCTTTGGTTTTGGAGAACCATCACTTGTGTTTTGAGCGCGACTGGCTTATTGGTACAGGCTTTATGCTTTTCTATGAGCGTCTCCGGGGCAGCAGGGAATGGCTTTTGCTAGTGGGCGCTGTGAACAAGGCAGCAAAATCTGTAGGTTTCCAGGAGGGCTTAGCTGCAGGATACGGAGGTAGTGAAAAAAAAATTTTCGTTGGAATCCGTACAGGGTCATGATCCGGATGCTTTGCAAAGGCTCCATGATAGCACCACCGTGTTACAGACCTCTAATCATCCCTTGGTGTCCCGGCTAGCTGGCCTTACTCAAGCTTGATGTGTTGAAGTCCGTCCTTACTGGTGCATCCACTCCTTCTTCTAGTGCGGCGCCGTCATAGTTTTGTTTGTAAATTTCCCTTGAACAATTTTTAATTTCCCTTTTGGTGTAATGTATTTGGCTTTTTAGGATCGTGCTTGATGATCTAACATATTCTATAATTCTTTACCCCTTTTGATTTTTTATGGTCTTGGCAAGGGGTAAAAGTTACTTTGTGACTTGTCAGGGGATAATCCTGCTGGATAGTCCTATGTTTTAATTTGACTTTGTACCATTGGCAAGGGGTAAAAGTTACTTTGTGACTTGTCCGGGGATAATCCGGCTGGATAGTCTTATGTTTTAATTGGACTTTGTACCCTTGGCAAGGGGTAAAAGTTACTTTGTGACTTGTCCGGGGGTGATCCGGCCGGGTAGTCTTATGTTTTAATTGGACTTTGTGCCCTTAGCGAGGAGTAAAAGTTACTTTGTGACTTGTCCAGGTGTGATCCGGCCGGATAGTCTTATGTTTTAATTGAACTTTGTACCCTTGGCAAGGGGTAAAAGTTACTTTGTGACTTGTCCGGAGGTGATCCGGCCGGATAGTCTTATGTTTTAATTGAACTTTGTACCCTTGGCAAGGGGTAAAAGTTACTTTGTGACTTGTCCGGGGGTGATCCGGCCGGATAGTCTTATGTTTTAATTGGACTTTGTGCCCTTGGAAAGGAATAAAAGTTACTTTGTGACTTGTCCGGGGGTGATCCGGCCGGATAGTCTTATGTTTTAATTGGACTTTGTACCCTTGGAAAGGGGTAAAAGTTACTTTGTGACTTATCCGGTGGTGATTCGGCCGGATAGTCTTACGTTTTAATTGGACTTTGTGCCCTTTGCAAGTATTGCTTTTAGACGAAAGAGACGTAACTTTCATTGATAAGGCATAAAGTCGTAAAAACTAAATGTAAACCACCATTGGCCATACTACTTGGCTTCACATGAAAAATTTCTTCAACTGCATCCCGTGCCAAGTGCGAGGGATGAGCGTGCCATCTGGTTTGGCAAGTTTGTATGACCCCCTGGTGTTAGCTTCCACTACCTGTGTCACACCTCTAATTTCAACTAACGGAGTTTTACCGTTTGGAAGGTGACACACCAGGATCTCAGTCATTAATTACATCAAACGACTCTATATGGGACTCAAATTGAAATATTATAAAAGTTTCAGAGTTAATGCGGAAGCGTTTTAAACTAGAAAGTAAATGCGAAAAACAAACGCGCCTAAATTAAGCTTAATAAAACAAATGGATTGTTTTAAATGTTTGCATGAGAATGCTATGATAGTAGGACTCCATGCATGTCCTAGGTGTGCAACATGTGCCTTTGCGACCTGAGAAACATGTAAGAAAAAGTGTCAACACGAGGTTGGTGAGTTCACAGGTTTCAAGTTAGTAATAAGAGAGTGTTTGCCAGATTATGTACATTCAATATGCATATCTATAGGTAGCTAGCCTATGTTCATGTCTTGCTAAAGCGCTCGCAACCGAAGCTGACTGTTTGTGTTTGTATGCCTCCTGCCAGGTCTATCAACTCTGGCAAATATGAGTAGGCTAACATTTCACCCGTTCGACCTCCAGTCGAGTTAGCGCGACTAACGCGGGTGGGGCTTTGTCAAACCCAGTAGTACTACTAAACATTACCTCGCTAAGATCCATATTAACGGTTCGATGTATGATGAGGACTTTCTGTGATAGTGTGTCACGCTTAGCCTCAACGGTAATAACATATGAATTTCAATAATCTAAAATAGTTGTGTCATGTTTTCTCCCCCAACGGGAAAAACATGTAACATAATGTTTGTCTGAGTACCTGTTTCTCCCCCACGGGGAAAACAAGTAAAAGTATGATAGTTGGTGTTCATGTTTGTTTATCCTCAACAGGAAAACAAGAAAAATACGTTTGTGTGTAAGCATGTTTCTCCCCCGATAGTAAAACAAGTAAAAAGGGGCCGTGAAACTCACCTGAGTCTGAGCAGAGCGTAGTAATTAGCACCACACAAGGATGCAACACTAACCGCAAATGGATTGCATGCGGACAACCTATGAATGCCCTAGAATAAGATGTGAGCAGAGCGTAGTAATTAGCACCACACAAGGATGCAACACTAACTGCAAATGGATTGCATGCGGACAACCTATGAATGCCCTAGAATAAGATGTGACAATTAGGAACACGTAAGAGTTTGTGGCAACGACACGGAAAGATTAGAACGTCTTAATGCATTCTAAGGATTTGTGAGTAGACGAACGTGTCTACGGGAATATAGATTTCTCAATATAATTATTAAGATAATTACGTTACGTGTCGAACGTCTCTAATTATAAATAATATCAATATATAAATATATTTGTATGGTTGTACCATTAAAATGATGGCTAGGAAAATACCATTAATATATTATTTTGAACTCTTAGGAAATATATGATAATCATTTACGTGACAAAAATAATAAATTTGTTAATTTTATTCGAGGATATAATGCGTGAGTAAATAGTATAAATAATTATATTATCAATTGGTTCGAAACATTACACGAGATTTACAAACGAGGCGAAGTAATATAAATATATATTATTTATTTTTATTTTTTTATAGGAGTCAGAGGATGAAAATAATATAAATATATTATTTTATACGAAGTCGTGGTTTGAAAATAATATAAATATATTATAATTAAAAGTGAGTATTTTCAACAAATATGAGTTACAAACCAAACCCGAGCCTACGGGTGGTTTTCGAGGTTAAAACACATTTATATATTAATATAATAATAGTGGGGTAGTTTTTATAATAAAATAATGTTTGAAAATCGATTTAAAAACGAAATGGGGGTGAGGATACTCGAACCCGGGTCTCCTCCCCAATAGTCCAATGCTTTAACCATCACAGCCCGCTAGGGAATCGCAATTAAAACCGGATCGGATTGCTTTTATCAAACAGATTCATGTGATTTCCATCCCAAATACCCCTACGATCGAATCCAGTCCCGAAACCCCTCCATTCGATCGTGACATGACAAGGATTCATGGGGCTTTTGTTCACGAGTCGATTACGAGTCAGTAGGTGTGATCAATTGCAAAAATCGTTGAACTTAAGACCGTTAATTTCATGTTCAAACATTGGAACCCTAGGTTATGAACTCAAGATCAAAATTATTGAATCCGATAATATTTTGGATTGGAATTATAGGGTTTTCACTCATTAAAGGCTTGCGAATCTGTTGGTATAAATTAATTGTATTTAAAACGAATGTAGATTAGGATTCGATTAACTAGGTCATATGAAGAACCCTAAGATCTGGTTCATCATCGATTTGATGATATAAGACCTTGGTTTGATAGGGCTTTTAATCTAGATCACGAGACGAGTCTGAGGACTTGATTGATTTCCTTAATTGGTATCGAATTGATATGGTTCGATTGGAATCTGAATGAACATGAACCATAGATCAGGGTCTTGATCAATTCGATGTTATAGGCCTCTAAAAGGTTAAGGCTTTCATTCAGAGGATAAAAATGAAGTTAATGGCGTATTCGATTACCTGTGATGATATCGGAAAAGTGGAGATCGACTAAAAGTCAGTCGCGGCTTCTCTAGCTATTCCCCGGTGTTCACGGTTGTGTCTTCGATCACAATGGATGGTGCAACAGGTTCAGAGATGTTCGATTTAGGTGTGCAGGGTGTTTGTACATGAATTGGTAATCGAAATTTGTCGAATTCGGTTGATTTAGCATGAAGTTCGACGGTTGCGGGGTTTAATTCCCATATTAGACAATAATAGTGTTTTTAATCGGTAGTTAAGGCCGTGAATGTCATAATTTATGCGAATTCAGTTTCAATTTTACATAGGAACGATCGTGGACTTGATTTGGATTGAATATTGCTAGTTTGACTTTAGAAAGTCAAACATAAATCAAATTAGGGTTAATTACAGAATTAGTCCCTCTGGTTTCCTATTTCTAAGTTTGGGAAATGACAGAAATAGTCCCTAAGGTATGAATTGAGTTAGGACTTGGTTAGTTGACTTTCAGAAGTCAACAGGAACTTAAATTTTGAATTTGACTTTACAAAATCAATTAAAATTGAGTTTGGGCTAATCACACCATTAGTCCTTGTAGTTAGGGTTTGAAGAAACGACATAAATAGTCATTGAAGTTTGAGATAGGGTTAGATAGGTTAACTATAACTGGATTTTTCTAACGGAGTTAACTGGAAAAGTTCGGATTGTCACAACCTGGTAGGGGCCTTCCCATTTGGGCCCCAATTTACCAGTGTCTTCTTGCAGGCTTGCCTCATTATCTCGCAATACCCATTATCCAGGTTTAAAGCTCCTGCCCTTGACGCAGCTGTTGTAGTATTTTTCCACCTTCTTTTTGTATTTCACTTCTCTTGCGATGGCCATTTCCCGGCGCTCTTCCAGCAAGTTCAAGTTGAGCCTTAAGTTTTCTTCATTTTCTTTTTCTCTGATCCGGGTTCGCTGGCTTGGCGACCCTATTTCAGTTGGTATCATTGCCTCAGTTGTCACACCTCGGCCGACGGCGGATTATACGCTGGGGCTGATGTGGTTGTTCATAAGCACACGATCATCTATTAAATGTGACAATATTTATTCATTAAAATTAAACGCATCCGTTACAAGTAGAAATGAAAAACAAAGCGTTCAAACATAACATAAGTTTATATTAAAGCTAGGTCCGAAGTCTTAAGTGATCATGTAGTGTCCTTAAACCGGTGCACCTGAAACATGTGAGTAAATGTCAACTACAAGTAGTTGGTGAGTAACATAGGTTTTGACATCGAACAAAAGTTAAGTATAGGTTTACAATTCAATATGTTCAAAGCATGTCTAAAGCATATATGTGAAAACATACAAGGTTCCAAGTGTACAATTCAATCCTGGTAATTGAAAACTAGATACGCAATCCCACTGATTGCCATTTTGAAAAAGGGGCAAGAGGATACCCAATTTGTAAGTTGATACCCAACAAAACCCGCCAAGGTTTTGTGGTAAGTTATAGTTTCGGATTCCCGTATAAATGGTCATAAAATGTACTACCTTAGGCTTGGGCTGCAAGTTAATGAATGTACTGACATGAACACATGTAACGGTCACCAAGTAGTTTAAGACATAAAGCATAAAGATCAAAGCATAAGAACAAAGGTATTGAATCGTGTATGAAAGATAGTTAATAACATGTTTCACCCCAAAAGTAAAAATAGTAAAAAGGGGCTATGTAAACTCACCTGAGTTGTGTATGAGTAGCACCACACAAGCATGCAATAGATAACACAAGAGTTTGCCTGTGAACCGCCTACGTATGCCCTAGATAAGCATAATAATTAGGGATACAATGGGGTTCTGTGATGACGACACGAAAGATTTGGACGTCTTAAAACATTCTAAGGATCAACGAGTAGACGAACTTGTCCACAGGAATAAGGGTTTCTTAATATAATTATTAAGATAAATACGTTTCGTGTCGAATGTTTCTAATTACGAATAATAATATATGTAGAAGCATGTTTTGTAACTATAGATTAAATTCTATGTATCGGTGTACGTGGCTAGTACGCAAGAGGGTGTTCCTGAGTACTTAGCCTGCACACCAGTTTGGTCCTGCGTGCGTACTTGTCAAGTACGCATGACCAAACCATGCGTACTTAGTAAGTACGCAAGGCTTTTGCCTTGCGTACTTGTCAAGTACGCAGGTAATGTTCCTTCCCTTTTAAATAGAAGACTTGTCTTCATTTGTAGGTGGAACTCTGGAACTAGGTTGAGAGGTGTCCGGGTCGGGACGAGCTCTCCCGACCCCTGGACCGTGAGCTTAGATGAGAGATGTGTGCTCCTTCGGTATGTAGTCTGTAATACGGGATGACTTCTATGTTATGGATTACGTGTCGTTTCATTGTCTTTTGTCTTTGTTCGTGTTTTCTCTGTCTCGTTTCTTTGTTCCCACACAAATCACAGAACAGGTCCGTGTATATTCGCTGCGCGACGAGGCTCCCGGGACCTACAAGTGGTATCACAGCCTCGGTGTTCGTTGATATGTGTTCGAGTTTTGATTTTTTAGGGTTTCGAGCAGTTCGTACTTTTCAGACCTAAAATCCTTAAAATCGAGTTTGTTATCACTTCATTTGGTGTTTGAAAGGCTGAGGATTTGTTAGAAGATGATTTCTAAGCTTTTGGAAGCATCAATTTATCAGATCCAACACTTTTCGAGCATTTTCCTCAAGATCCGTCAAGAACGCTGTTACTTTTTGATAACGCAAATTCAGCTTTTCTGCGTACTTACTAAGTATGCATGGGTTTTGTCCTGCGTACTTACTAAGTACGCAAGAGAAGTTGTCCTACGTACTTGTTAAGTACGCATGAGTATTTGACTCTGCGTACTTAGCATGTACGCATGGTTGTCTTTGCGAACTTATCAAATACGCATGAGCACTTGGCTTTGCGTATTTACTAAATACGCATGAGCACCCTTTATGTGCGTATTTATTAAGTACGCATGAGCTAGCATCTGGGATTAAAAAAAAAAGTTTTTTGGCGGGAAAACTTTTCTTGGCCAAAATTTTTAGGGATCATTTGTACGCGTGTTTCGAGCCATTTTTTAGAAGATAGTAATTTTGGTTTTTCCGAACCAGAATTTGTATACGATGTGGCTTGGCGAAACACGGACGAGATTTTTGTTGGATGATACCACTTGTCATATATTGTTTAAGGGTCCATACTTGAAAATGTAGGCTACGAGTATCCAGGATACTTATTTAATAGGGTATGAATGCTGAACTAATAGGAGCAATTGGTCGTCATCGGCTAAAGGTCTCGTTCTATTTGTGAAGATGTGGCTGTTTTGGGTCTTTTGGAAAGAGAATCATCTTGTTTATGTATTCAAACCTGAATATGTAGGCTATGAGTATCCGGGATACTTCTTTAATAGGGGATGAATACTGGAACAACTTGAACCTAAGGATTTGCTGTTTTGGATCTTTGCAAAGGAATAAAAGAATAAAATCCTGGAGTTGGATAGTTGTGCTTTTTGAGGATTTGAGTGAAGTGATGATGAAGCTGGTCATAGTTTACAGATAAATGAGGGGGATAAAATCTAGTATTCATGAGACATTAAAGAGGTGGTGGAAAAGCCGTTGGTACTTCCAATATATATACCTCTTTGACGTGACATGGATCTCAACTATGATTTCTAGTGTAAACTATATTTTTCGTGCTCATTGGTCAAGCATGTGTTCAAGATTTGATGTGATTAAATTATGATGGGATTTCTCATTTAGGATCTGGGCGGAATCCAGATAGACAACCTAGTTATGGAACTTCACCGCGGTGAACGTATACAGATTAGGAGGTGTAAACCAGGAATGAAGATCTAATTGAAGAATGTTGGACTTTGGATATAAGGTGATCACTGCTGAGCATGATTTTGTGTTTGATTCTATCAAGTGTTTTCAGGATGAAGCTGGATATCCGTTGGATTATTAGTTGAAGATGGAACCTTTTATCATTGGTCGATGGGATAGGAAACATACCATTTTTTCTGGTCTAGTCAGATGGAGCTTAAACTGAAAGGGGAAATTGGAAATGAACATCTTCGGGAACTTGGTTGACTCGTGAAGATACAGGATAGAGTTGGACACATCTGGTTGAAGACTTAAGTTGGTTCTTATTGAAGCACTTGGTTTGGTCTACAATGAAAGCTACAGTTAGAGGGAGTCAGGTTTGTCATCACTCGGCAACTGAAGACTGAAGTTTGAAGATTTGAAGATCTCAAGTGGAATGCCAGAAGATCAAGTCTCGCCAGAAGACACGTGATGTCATTAGTTTAGAGGGAGTCTGTTAGGACATTCTTTGTAAACTGATGTATATCAATGTTAGAGATAGATATAATTTGATGCTATAGTTAAGAGGGAGTTTGTAGAAGCATGTTTTGTAACTATAGATTAAATTCTATGTATCGGTGTACGTGGCTAGTACGCATGAGGGTGTTCCTGAGTACTTAGCTTGCACACCAGTTTGGTCCTGCGTACTTAGTAAGTACGCAAGGCTTTTGCCTTGCGTACTTGTCAAGTACGTAGGTAATGTTCCTTCCCTTATTAATAGAAGACTTGTCTTCATTTGTAGGTGGAACTTTGGAACTAGGTTGAGAGGTGTTCGGGTCGGGACGAGCTCTCCCGACCCCTGGACCGTGAGCTTAGATGAGAGATGTGTGCTCCTTCGGTATGTAGTCTGTAATACGGGAAGACTTCTATGTTATGAATTACGTGTCGTTTCATTGTCTTTTGTCTTTGTTCGTGTTTTCTCTGTCTCGTTTCTTTGTTCCCACACAAATCACAGAACAGGTCCGTGTATATCCGCTGTGCGACGAGGCTCCCGAGACCTACAATATATAGTAAATATATACGTGCGTTTGCACCAATTTAAAAATGGTCTAAGAAAATAATATAGGTTATTATATTATTTTAAATTTAGAGAAATAATACGATCATTAAATGTGTGACAAAAATAATAATAAAACTATTATTTTTATTCGGATCATAACAACGTGGTTAATAATATAAATAAATATATTATTTATTTGTTTGAAACGTTACACAATGTTTATTAATGTGGCGAAAATTATGAAAATGTATTATTTTTAATAGGAGTAAAGGATCGAAAATAATATAAATATATTATTTTAAAAGTGGGGAATAATAATAATTATGGGTTATAAAACCAAACTCTAGCCTACGGGTGTTTTACAAGGCTAGGACACATTAATATATTAATATAATAATATAGGGTATGGATTTTATATTAAAATAATAATAGAAAAATGTTTTAAAAATAAAAACTGGTGGAGAGACTCGAACCCGGGTCTCTCCCACACAAGCACACGCACCTAACCACTCCACCCGCTAGGGCTATCGCACAAGAACCCTGTTCCATTTGGTTTATTCAAACAAGTCTCTGAGGCATCCCGCCCATAAACACCTGCGATCGATTCCCGTCCCAAAAACCCACAATTTCTACTTCGATCAAACACAGGAGCATAGGGGTTTTGTAAATCAGGTGAGAGTGACTCTATGGTCGTTTTTAATTGCAAAACCAACGAGTTTACGATCGTTAATTTACAGAAATGAGGGCCGAAAACCCTAGTTATGAACACAGAATCAAATCGATCGACTCCGATATTAAAAATTGTTGAAAGCATAGGGCTTTTACTGATTAGGTTATTACGAATCTACTAGTATAGTTTAATTAAATTATGGTTGAGTCTAGGATCAAAACCCCTAAATCGTTTTATGAACAAACCCTAGTTACTGGGTCTTGATTAAATCGATGATATGAGACTGAATTGGCTTAGGGCTATCAATTAACAAAGAATTGCGAATCTACTGGTATGAATTAATTGGATTTAAACAGAGTCGGGGGTAGGGTTCGATTAAATCCGAAGATGTTAAGAACCCTAGAATCAGATCATGTTTGATTCGATAATGTAAGCCCTAATAAGCATAGGGCTTTTAATCTATAGATAAAAACGAGGCTAATGATAGTTTTAATTACCAGAATGAGGTTCGATTTGACTGTGCTTGACTAAGCGGATGCCGACGGTGACTGGATTGGTTTTCCGACGACTCTGCTTCCTTCTTCGATGCAATTGGATGGTGTAACAGGTTCAAGGGGGCTCGTTTGAGATGCGCAGGTGATCAATTTCAGTGTGAACGATCGAGATTGTGCGAATTAATGAGTAATAAGAGTGAGTTCGACGGTTATGGTTTGATTACCCATAACTGGGATTAATTCGAGTAATGATGACATTGTTAATTGGTCTATAATGATCGTTAATGACACCGACGTGCATAACGGTTACAGATTGCTACGATTTTCGGGTGTGGAGTTCGAATCTGAGTCAAGAACAACAATTTGACTTTCTGAAGTCAACACCAAATCAAGAATGGGTTAATTACAGATTTAATCCCTGTAGTTTCATGTTTCAGGGTTTTAAACTTGGCAGAACTGGTCCCTAGGGTTTGAGTTGAGTTAACTTGGTTAAGGACTTGTTAGTTTGACTTATTAAAAGTCAACATGAATGTAATTCTTCAATTTTTGACTTCCAAAGTCAATCAGAATTAGATTTGACTAATTACACAACTAGTCCTTGTAGTCTGAGTTTGAATAATGACAAAAACAGTCCCTAGAGTTAGAGATAAGCAAACTAAGTTAGGATTTAACTGGATCTTGATAACGGAGTTAACCCTAAATAGCCGGATTGTCACATCAGTGTCATAGGTTAGGCTGAATGGTTGATCGGTTAACACTTTGACTGGGTGGGCTTGGAAGTACCGCCGGAGTCGTCGTGATGCGTATACCAATGCTAAAGCTAGTTTTTCCATATCCGGGTATCGGGTCTCCGGGTCTTTAAGTGTTCTGCTAACAAAATAGATCGGGGTCTCTACCTCTCCTCTTTCTGTCATGAGTATCGCACTAACAACATTTGCAGAGGCAGCTAGGTACATGATCAGCGTCTCCCCCGGCTTTGGTGTTATCAGCGCCGGTAGGTTACATAAATGAGTCTTCATCTCTTGGAATGTCGCCTCTGCCTCTTCCGTCCATGCAAAATCATTCTTTTTGAGACAGTTTTTTAGTGTTTCCATAAATGGCAGTGACCTTTCTGCCATTCGGGATAGGAATCTATTCAACGCCACCAACCTGCCATTCATTCTTTGCACTTCCTTTAACGTTCTTGGGGAAGGCATTTTGGTTATGTCTTCCACCTTCTCCGGGTTTGGCCGAATTCCTTCCTTGGTCACCATTACTCCCAGGAATTTTACCTCTGCTACTCTGAACGAACACTTCTTTGGGTTGAGCTTCATGCCATACTCGCGGAGTGTTTTAAAAGTTTCTTCTACATCCTTAACCATCCCCGCCTCTATTTTGCTTTTGATTACCAGGTCATCCACATATACCTCAAGGTTTTTGCCGAACTTTTTTGTTGAAAGTTTGATCCATGAACCTTTGGTAATTAGCTCATGCGTTCTTTAGACCGAAGGGCATTTTGGTATAACAGAATACCCCTAGCGGAAGTTTCCGAAAGGCATTTTGATATAACAGAATACCCCTAGCAAGAAGGGCATTTTGGTTCATGGAAGTTTGATCCATGAACCTTTGGTAAGTAGCTCATGATTCAAGTGGCAATGGTTTTCTTTTACGGCTGGCCTCTTCTTGCTTTGAAGTTTCCTCTTTGTACATAATTTCTACTCTTCCTCTGTCTTCCAAGGGTGGTTTATGTTTGTATCCTTCGGGATTTCTGTCTCTGCTGCCCTGCTGGCCTATTTCTTTAATCAAATGACACAGTTTGCTTGTTTTCACCGCCTTCTCTATCTCCCTTTTTACATGTTCACAGTTATCCGTGGTATGACCCCCTATTTTATGGAATTCACAGAATTTGCCTGAATCTTGCATGTACGACCGGGGTTTGACAGGTCTGGGTGGTTGGAAACTTTGGCTGACCCGTTCTGTGGTCAGGACTTGGCTTGGTGTTTTTGTAAGGGTTGTATAATCAAATGGTTGCTCCTACCTTTCTCCCCCATGCCTTCTTGTTTCACTATTGTATGATTGTTTTGAGTATGAACTAAATGATGCAGCGGGGTGGGGCGAGTAACGGGATCTTTCTGGCATCGGTGGTCTAGATCTGTGGACAGGGCCACTCATCGGGGCATATCTGCTTCCCCTGCTGTCTGTTTGCTTGCTCGTCTGTCGGGAGGTCCGACTATCCCATTCCCTGGCTCTGTCGGACGTATCTTTGCCCCGGATGAATGCCCGTACTCTATCCTGTAAGACACAGTTTTATTATGTGGCTCTTATAATCATTTATCTAATTATTAAATTGATCATTGATTTATTTATTTATTATTAACCTATGGCTAGTAATTAGTTGACGTGCCTAATTACTCTTAATGGGCCATTAATGGTTTCCCCTTGGGTGTACATATAAACAGAGAGATAATTAGAGGGAATTGACTAATGAATCATTCAATACTATCACCACTAAATTCGTCCCTCTCTCTCTAAACCGTGAGCTTACTTCTCACACTAAGCCATCATAACCGTACACCCTAAACGGGAACCCGATCCAGATAAGGGATCATGAAGTCTTCCCTCTCTGCGGTTAGCTTATCAGATATTATTTATTATTATTATTATTTGTTTTCCATTATCATGTTTCAAGAACTGATCAACATGTGGTATCAGAGCAGATGTTGATTAATCAGTTCTTGTTTCATTCCCTAAACTGGAATTAAAATCGGAGAACAAAGTTTTGATTAAAACCGTATGAAAATTGCCCTAAGCATGTTTAACGATTTTCTATTTTGTTAATATATTATGTTTTTTGATCTCCTAAAATCGAGATCTATAAAGATTTTTGAAATCTGTTAAAATAATGTTTCAAGATTTCGATTTTAGGCTTAAATCTGATAATATTGAAAAACAGTTTCATCTAATGTTCTTGAAACTGTTATTCGTGTTAATCATAAGATTTGATGAAATCCCCTTATTTTGGGATATGTTAGGATTCTGATTCTGTTTCTAAATTCATATGGTTTTATCTCAAATTTTCGCATTAAAATATTAGATTTTTTATTATTTTAAATTTTTTGCGAATTATAAAATTTGGATATACTAAACATCTAAAAGATTTTCGAAATCAGAATATATTCAAAATCCCTTAATTTTCGCACATACCTTATCAGGTTTATAATTCACGGGTTTTAACCTAGCTCGCGGTTATGCTTCACGGGTATTATAGTTCACAGCCAAACACTTCATAGTTTACGGGTATTGTAGTTCATGGGTTCTAATTCATGGTTCATAGTTCACGGGTCTTAATGTTCACGGTTTATGATTACTAGAACTGTGAACCTTACTAAAACCGTGAACATTACTGGAACCGTGAACCTTACTGAAACCGTGAACATTACTGGAGTCGTGAACCTTACTAAAACCATGATCCTTATTTTTTTCCTGAGAACTTACTTGATTTCCCGAGAACTTACCTGGAGCCGTGAACTTACCTGAGCCGTGAACTTAGCCTTATTTATGTGCCTAATTTTTTTTCCCGCAGGGGCGCGCTGCCCCCGCAACCCCCAGCGGCGCTAACAGGGGGTTTGCTATTAATGAATGCTTTAGTTTTAGTTTTGTTAAACCTTAAAGTTAAATGTTTTCAAAACCTTAAAACTTACTTGAATAACACCTAATAGCTTCACTTCTGCCCAAAGGTGATGTGATGCATGTGTAAACTTATTCAAGCTTAATTAAGCATTATAACTTAGTGCATGTCATGATATTAAATTAGAAAACATGATTAACTTAAAATAACACATAAAGTTTCACTTTTGCCCAAAGGTGATGTGTCACGCTCGTAAAGTTATTTAAGTCTAATTAAGCACTAGTTCGCCTGAAATACATGAATGTTTCTACTTCTGCCCAAAGGTGATGTGTTACATTTGTGTTCCGCGAACCTAATTATGTGCATTCTAAAAAAATGTTTCACTTCTGCCCAAAGGTGATGTGTTACATTCTTACTGCACATACTCACTATTAAATTGTTCCTAATACTAAACAAATGTCTCACTTCTGCCCAAAGGTGATGTGTTACATTGTTTAAGTAGAACCTAATTAATCTATTAGTTTGGTGTTATAATAGATTTTATCACATCTTCATAATATAATTGTTCTTAAGTAGAACCTTATTTAGTTTATTATTTTTGTCTACCTTAGATTATTACCCCATAGATCACTCTAAGTTCTTCTTTAGCTATTTGTACCTTATTTTCACTCTAGGTTCTAAGATGAGTTTTGCTTAATTAAGGGTTTCCATAAATATTTGCTCTTATTGAGTCTTGATTATCCCTTAGGACATGACACTCCTACTGCTCTTTCTGATAAAAGTACTACAAAAGAAAAATAAAGCATAAAAATAGGATAAGTCAAATACAATGTCTCTTATGGTAATCAAGAACTCCTTTCATTATTGCTATCAGGGGAGCTAGTTCAGATTCTGAATTTCTTAAGACTAATATATTCTCTGTGGAAATGGAAGAATCAAAATAATTCCTAAGATGCATGCAAGCATTCTAATTCTAAATAAAAGGTTAAGTGGCATCTGTGAACACATCATCATATACACTGACATGACCCATAAACTAAGGGCTTATACATGGAAATCAGTTAAGTTTTTCAGTGCGTACATAATATTTTTTTTCACTAGTACGATTAGTTACCTTAAAAATCAAATATAACACTCAGAAGTACCAAAGGAAAATGAGTGTATTGATAGCAACATACGTACAAGAAAAATAAACGCCTAAAACTGGAAAACCGGATGTTATTCACCTCACTACCACTAAACCTAAGAAGAGGATAGCTCTAAGGTCCAGAAACAAAATACAAGTACTACTTCCAGCTCTAAGTTCCTCAAGGAGGAGTCTCACTGCAAAAACTATGTCATTATATTAGGCATAAGCAATGAGACCATCCATAAGCCAAGGGACTAGCGGGCTAAGATAAGGTAGTTACTAATTAATGATTTTTGAGTCCGCTAATATTAATATTCCTATCAACACATGATGCGTTAAGTCTAGTTCTATATGTTTCCTTATCAGAATTCAACTAATAATTAAGATGAGAAGTCAGTGGTGGATTTAAATGTTAAGGCTACATAGAACCATGAAATAATTGATCTTTGTATTAAGTTTTTATGATACCTTACATATTCTGAAGAATACTCGGAATATTTAGTATCAATAATAAAGCTACACTTTGACAGTTATGAGGTTTGCAATGCCAAAACAAAGTCATCATTAACTTAAACTCTCATATTATTGGTTATCATTATCTGGATAGAAACCTTATGACATAGAACTAGCTGATATAATAAACTTTCACAACTTTTGTTATCATGAAAATGAAAATTTAACAAAAGATAAATGAGACCTATGCACTTCATCCATTAAAGACCAGATTTTATGAGAAATATTGACTAGGTCGATGTAGGATGAATTGTTACCGAATCTCATTCTTAGTGACTTTAAATCATGTGTTAAAAGCCCTAAGGGAATAAATGAGGGTCCACCAGAAGTTATCCCAAATGGAATATTCGGACACAATTCATTTATCATTTAGAAGAATATTTACTTGTATCTAATTTGCTAAAGGTTATACTCAAGAAGGAATAAATTGTTAAAGAATCTTCTTACCTGTTTTACAAAGATTTCTTTGAGGATCATTACTATTCTAGTAGCTTACAATAACTTAAAGCTACATTAGATGGACATTGAAACAACTTTCCCTAACATTGACCTACATGTTCATAAAATAACCTGAAAGTTCTAAACTGAAGGTTAAGAACACTTATTCTGTAAGTCAATGAAATCCACATATGGGTTGATTGAAATCATAGTGCAACTCTCTTCATCAACAACTAATTGAATTTGTACACCTACCTCAAGATGAGTGGGAGCAACTAATGTAAACTTGTCCTTATATAGATGACATTCTTTTGACAAGTATATGTTACATGAGTCAAAGCATTGATTACTCATATTTTTACATGATGGATCTCGGAGATACTCCTTATGTGATAAGTATCAAAATACACTGAGATAGACCCAATGGTACATTAGTTTTGTCCCATAAGCTTTACACTAAGCAGATCCTTACACGTGTAACATTTAAATTGTTCTCCTTTAGAGGCTAATAGGATAAATGAAAATTATTTCCTTATGATTCATTAATTAGAAGCCTTATGAAGGATAAAGTCTATACTTGTTTAGATATTGCTCATATTGCTAAACACTAGACTAGTCTAGACTACTGTGAAGCATCTAATGAAATATTACAATATCTTTAAGAACGAGAGACTATAAGTTAAAGAAGAAGTGAGAACTTAAAACAGTTGACTACTCTTATTCTTACTTTGTTGTATTCAAAGGTAACAAAATATCAATTTGTGGTATACCCTTATGTCAGCAGACAGACCTACCTCATGGAGGAGTCATAAGAAACTGTTAACAACAACCTAAGTTTCAATGACATAATATGTTTGTTGATCACAACATAATTGTCACTAAATGTTGTTGAAAAATTTATCAGTGGAATCACAATCTAGTAACTCCACATAAATATCATATTGAAGACTTACTGTGATAAGTCAGCTACCCTTACTTCTCGAACAGTAACAGTTCGAGTGGAGCTGCATTAATGTTCGATATGAAATTATTGTTCACTTATGAATTATGAACAAGTTGAGGAAACTAAATCTTTGTATCGAATACATTCATGATATGCTAATGGATCCATATAACTAAAGGACTATCACCCATAAGTCTTATGTAAGCGTTAATAACTAAGACGGGTTTACTAATAACCATATGTAATTGCATATCGTACTATGAATGATTAATTATTAATGAAATTTCCTCACTTATTTGAATTTGTTTGTCTCTAAATATGTTCATGCATGCCTAAAGACGTATTGACAAGTAACTATACAAATCAACGTTAAAGGGCTTATTTGTCAATTTGATCCTAAGTTTACTTGAGTCTTAAATTGGGATTGTAGTATGATTAATGGAGGTCTTGAGTTGAATACTGATTCAATGACTGTATTTCTCTACTACAGTTTTGGTTTAAAACTAAAATGAGTATTAAATCTGCGCAGACATACTAATGCTCATAATAAATGATTACTCAGCCAAGTGGGAGAATGTAAGACACGGTTTTATTATGTGGCTCTTATAATCATTTATCTAATTATTAAATTGATCATTGATTTATTTATTTATTTATTATTAACCTATGGCTAGTAATTAGTTGATGGGCCTAATTACTCTTAATGGGCCATTAATGGGTTTTCCCTTGGGTGTACATATAAATAGAGAGATAATTAGAGGGAATTGACTTATGAATCATTCAATACTATCACCACTAAATTCGTCCCTCTCTCTCTCTGAACCGTGAGCTTACTTCTCAGGCTAAGCCATCCTAACCGTACACCCTAAACGGGAACCCGATCCAGATCAGAGATCATGAAGTCTTCCCTCTCTGCGGTTAGCTTATCAGGTATTATTTATTATTATTATTATTTGTTTTCCATTATCATGTTTCAAGAACTGATCAACATAACCATCAGTGCATCTAAACCCTTGGGATATTCTTCTCCCAACTTTTCGTGTAGCTGTGTATGTCGTACCCCATTGATGAAACTGTTCACCTTCATTTGCTCTGGTACATCTTCTATCAACAGACTTCCATTGATGAATCGCTCCATGTACTGCTCCACACTTTCATTTTCTCTTCTTCGAATGTGCATGATCTCATTAGCGTTCTTGAACCTTTTCTTTTGTTGCCCAAAATTACGGAGGAATTTTTCTTTCAGCTGAATAAAACCGTCTATGCTTTACGGAGGCAAGGAATCGAACCACACCCTTTCCGGGCCTGTTAGTGTTTGGGCGAACATGTGGCACCAAACCGGGAGGGACCATTTCTTAACGTGGGCCACACCGTTAAAGGTGTGCAAATGGTCTTCCGGGTCTTGACTACCGTCATATTTACTGATGGATATTGGCATTTTGAGCTTAGCCGGGAGTGGTGCTCCAGTCAGTCGGGTGGTAAACTTGGATTGTTCCGCTAAGTGGTCCGGCCTGTATGGATTGGTTAAATCATCCTCTGCCTTCTTTTCACCCGGGCTATTGTTGGGCTTATCACTTGTTTTGCTCGTTTATGCTACCTTACCTGTAGTCAGGTGTGGTGTGAGCATTACTAGCAACTGGTTCAGTAGGTTGGGTGTATCTGCCACTGGCGTGTGCACGTTATCTTCTTGCTGCTTACTTTGCCGGTCCACCCTAGCATCAGCCGGGCCTTCCAACTGTTTGTTTTTATCTGTTGCTTCCCCAGCTTTATCAAATACCAACTTTGTCCTGACCTCAACAAGCTTATCTGCTCTGTCTAGAGCTGCTAACTCCGCCCGTAGTTTATCCCGGTTGCTCCGGACGAACTCTTGGGTGATTTGAGTTGTTACACCAGATGCTTCTTGGTCTGAGTCATCATATGCGTCTTCCACCAGAACATAGTTTTCCAAGGATTCCTTCGACTGACTTTCTTTCTCCTTGCCTTCCCCCTCATACGGATGTCATTCCTTTCAAGGATACTTCAGGGGTGGGTGCTGGAGAAGGATTTTGTTGCTGGTTTGACATCGCTACTGTGCGAAAATAGGGTTTTACTTTGTTTTTCTAGCTGCGTTGGTTTTAGGGTTGATCCAATTTGGATGGCGACACAGTAAACTCCTAGACCTCCGGACCTAGATCAGGTTGTCCAAGAGTCTCCAGATGGTTTATGCTGAGCTTGACTTAGCAAAACAGTAAACACTGTTAGTCTCGTCACAGTGAGGACCTCGGGGGGTTTCGTTGTGACCAGCCTCCGGCGTGAGAGTAAGAATAGGTTTATTTGGTAGAGAAGGCAAGTATTGAGAGAGTATGAGAATGAGTGAATGAGAATGCCCATTACTTTAGGATCCCTGGGGTATTTATACCTGGAGTGTCTTGTCTTTAGCCTGCGACCGCTTCTTGCTTATTGGCTGAGATGTATAATGCTTAGATCATTTTTAAGGTTGTTAGTAATGGTTTGCGCATTGTCAGGCTTCTCCGGTTGATTGGCTCATACTCTGATACGTTGATTCCTGTCTCCTCTTTATCGTTATTTATTTATTTTTTTCTCTCTGTTCTTTCCGGGCCTGATTCCACTTGTCGTGCCGGGGTTAAGGTCCGACCATTGGGCTCTTTGGCCCAACCACTGATCACTACATCTTTATAGGTGGTTATCCGAACTTTGGACTTGAGATATGTCCGGTCCGCGTGCCGGGTTATATCCCAACAAAAGTGTTTTGTCTTTTTTTCTTGCTTTACCCTTGACATATTTTAGTATTTTAGTTCATTGGCTTGCTGTTTGCGATTTATTAATTAAAAAATATCCCATCGTGCAAATAGTCAAATAAAAAAACCGAATCCGGTTCGTACCAATCTTTGCAAAAGAGAGAATACAATAAAGAATAAAGAATCAGCAGCCCACAGAGTCTTCAAAGCCACATTACTGTGTGTTGGTCGTTGGGGATTTAGACCCCATCAATTTCCAACAAAAGCGTTCCCCCACGCGCCGCCCACGAGCCTATAAATATGATCCTCATTGCAATCAGTTATTTGTGACCGGCGATATGCAGACTCTGCAACAGAAGGCTTCCGAATGGAGTGGCGTTAAACAAGAAGACGCCTTCATCATTGACGAGGTTAACCTTTTCCAGAAGCTAGGGCTTCAAACTTTCATCAATCTCTCCACCGATTTCTACACAAGGTATTCGGTTTCACATCTAATAGTCAAACACAAATTGGAACTCGTTTTGATGATGTCTGCTTTAATTCTGCATCTTTTTCAGATTTGTATCTGTTTTGATGCTTTAAGTTGATTGATTTAACTACTTTTCATCTAAATCAAGAAATGAACTTTGACTTTTCAAGTCAAAATGCTGATTTTGTTAGTTTTTACCTTACTTTGTGTTCTTTTCATGACATAAGAAGTTGTTTTTAAGTTAGTTATGTGTATGCTAGGTTTTTTTTTTTGTGAATTTAGCATATTACTCTTGTTTTCCCCCTAGTTTAATGATTCTACATGTTTGACTTCATAAAGTCAATTTAGAGGGGTTCTACTTTGGATATCATGTTATCCATAGTTGTTTTATGCTCACTCCAGGCGCATAAAAAGCGAGGAAAAAAATTAAAATATATTATGTATTAAAAAATAGTATTATTTTTCAAATAAAACAAAATATAACATTTAATATCATCTGATTAGTATCAAAATATTCAAAGTCATATACCAAAATAATCAAATACCTAGGAAATGAGCTTCAATCGGTATTGTGGAAGCTTTTATAAGCTCAACCATAACCTAGGAAATGATAATAAAACATAAAGAAATAAAAAAAAAAAATTTAACCAAAACAACATTGACAGTAATGGATTATAACGAGATAATTAAAAAAAAACTGCGCCTCTTATCCTCAATATGCGCCTCAGACAGAAAAGCCCTGCCCCTCGCCTCAAAACTGCACCTAGGCGCCCCAGGCAAGGGCTTTTAACAACTATGATGTTATCACTTAAAATCATTATATTTGTGATGAAACAAAACATTAAACATTCAAAGTGTTTCATCTTCAATTTGATAAAATCTTTCTTTGTAGCCATTTGGGTTTATGAGGATGTAGATTATTATTATTGATTTGGTTTAACTTGTTGAAATGATGCAAAATTTTGATGCAAATTAGGGTTTATGATGATCAAGAAGAGTGGTTTAGGTCTATTTTTGCGGATTCGACCAAAGAAGATGCAATTTAGAACCAATATGAGTTTTTTGTGCAAAGAATGGGAGGGCCTCCTTTGTACTCTCAAAGGAAAGGTTATATCATACTTTAGCTTATCTTCAAATATATGCATTATACACTATGTTATTTGTTATATTCTTGGTTAGTGCATACACTTAGGTTTGTTTTTTTTTCAAAATTCAAAATTGTTAGTTTATATAACTATTAAATTTTAAAAATGATAAAAAAAATGGTTCATGAATAGTATAGTATACATATGCATAACTACAAATTTCGAAAATAAAAAGAAAACTAAATAAATATCAAACCATTAAACCTGGTTTTTCAACTGTGAAACGAAGCGCATAAATATCCAACCGCCTGAACCGGCCGATTTGCTTCAATTTGGATGGTTGATCAGTTTCAACAGTTTGTGAAGACCCCTAATATACAATATGTTATATTCTTGGTTGGTTACACTCTCTTCTGTAATGTGAATTTAAAAATAAAAATAAATAGTTTATGCCAAAAAATCGAATGATCTTGAAAACGATTTTGTCCAGGTCACCCTGCTCTGATAGGCCGCCACCGTCCATTTCCGGTGACTCATAAGGCGGCAGAGAGGTGGCTACACCACATGCAACAAGCATTAGATAACACCACTGACATTGATCATGAATCAAAGACCAGAATGCTAAATTTCTTCAGGTAGAGTTCTTTTTATCTCATGGTAGTACTGCTAGTGCTACACGCATATTATTTTTATAAAGTTTTATTTATTTTTGATGGTTTTTTAGGCATACTGCATACTTTTTGGTGGCTGGAAATGATCTGAAAAATGAAAGCCAAGGAACTCCACCATGTAAGCATGGAGACAACAAACCAGCTGCAGTTTAATTCTTTTTTCTTTTTGTTTCAGAAAAGAAGTGATTAGAACAGATTTGTTACCAAAAAAAGGACATCAATGTCATGTGTACCGTTAGTTAAAATAGATTATTATGATAATTGTTCTTCCATTTACTTGTTTTTTTCTTAGTATATTCATATGAGGTGTTCGAGGTATGTACCTTTCGGTCGACCAAAACTTCTATCTATAGGGCTATCAACGCCATCGTTTTCTTGTAGTTTGACCTTCGAAACGTTGGTCGGAAAATTACCTAAAGCAAAGGTAAAAGAAATATATTAATATATTTTGACTTATGTTTTATGAGGCGCGAGACAGCTTTAATGATGAAGAAAACACACAAGGCCTGGTGCGCAAGCTTGGTTTTAAAATGCGTGATGCGCTCTGATATCTTTTGGTCCAAAAATCCAATGCGTGATGCGTTCTAATTAAAAACAATTCTAAAAATTTGATTGTACATAACAAGTTTTATATCGTTAATACTTAAACATTAAAACATGCTTATAAAACATATTTAAACATAAAAACACACTTATAAGTTGTAAGTGATCATTGATGAAGAAAACCAAGAAGAATAAACTTGGAAAGATAAAAAATAAAAAAAAGCATTGCATATTGCGGCATTGCATGCATCATGACGCATTATGCGCGCATCGCCGCATCAAGCACGCATCATGGAATTGCAATGCATCAAGTGTGAGGATGCGTTCTCTTCAGCGCATCACACATTATGTGCGCATCATGCGTGCTTTTTAACACCGAGGGCGCAAGTGGCTTGAGTCGTACGCTTTTGCCGGAGGAGTGCACTTCACACTCTTTCTATATAGCCTGCTTCCCGTTTAGAAAGTATGACCCGCGATGGTGTGATTGAGAGGTCAAGACAAGGTGGGACCTACGAGGAGTGGGTGAAAAGAATCAAATACATTCCTCTTATTATTTTATTATTTTTAACTTTTCTGTTTTAACAAAGAGTTTCTTCGATTGTAATTAATTATAGCTTTTCTAGTTGCACATAAAAATAACAAAGTCTTCAAAATAGGATAGTTAATGTATTTTATGATATTAACATGTATAGTATTTTTCCTACTTTATTTTTGGGTGTTATATATTTAGTATTTTTTAACTATTTATAAAAAAATGGTTTTTTTTTAAATCGGTTTGTGACTAACAGGTCCAAAAAACCCTACCCGGTTAAATAGGTTATGGTTCTCGACCTCTCGAAGTGGTTATAATTTAAATTTTTAATTTTTTTTAACTATTTATAAAAAAACCGGTTTGTGATTAACCGGTCCAAAAAAACCCTACCCGGTTAAATAGGTTATGGTTCTCGACCCCCGAACCGGTTATTAACCTGATCGGCTTTTTTCCAAACCAGTTTTGACTATGTTTGAAAAAAAAACAGTTCGTGTTTTTACCTCTACATGCCCGGCCCTGAGCAGGTGCGGGGTGGGCGACCGCTCAGGGCCCATTTCTTTGGAGGGCCCAAATTTATAAAAAAAGTATATATATTATATATAAAAATAAAATATATTTTATATAAACTGAGTTTTAAAAAAAAAAAGTTGACTGATGGGCTAGGAGGAGCAGTCCAAAAAGAATTATATTCACTAATGGGTCATGTCCAGATCAAAATCCTTAACGTGGTTGAAGTGTTTCTTGAATCATCCTCGTCAAGCGCGGGTTGTCGAAGTGGTTGAACGGCAAACCTTCTTGAATCACTAACTTCACTATTCTTTCTCGAACCGTATTTGGATCAAAGTTCCAAATTCCTCCCTCGGTTGACATTGATACTTGACCTTCACCCGGAGTTTTCTTCAAAGTCGGGCAAGATTTTTCCATATGAGTTTTCAAACTAGAGTTTGAATCCTTCTTAAAAAACCCACCACACATTTTGCACCGAGCACGTTCCATCTCGTTTGACAACAAACATAAATTGTAGTTTGACAAAATTGCGAGGTTTCTCGTTGTTGGTATGATTCTCACAACGCTCACTTCGGAAGAGGAAATACCAAAACTTGAATCGGCCATAGTTTTTTTAGATCGTTTGAGAGCGTTTTTTGATATTAGAGAGTGTAGAGAGCGGGTTTGAGAGGTGTGATTGAACCAAAACACCCCCTACCTATTTATAATGTCATTTGGGGGGTAAAATGGGTGCAAAAAAGACGAAAAAAACGGCTTCTAACGGCTATATAGCCGTTTTGTAACGGCTAGTAAAATTTCAGCGCAAAACCGGTCTCAAACCGGTTCAGCTGAGAAAAGAGGAAACCGGTCTTGAACCGACGGTTTAAATAGGGTTGAAACTGGTTTGGCCCAAACCGGTTCAAGATCGGTTTCCTCTCTACCTTAAGCTATTAGAATTATAATTACTAATGGGTCATATCCAAAGAATTATAATTACTCCATCAGCTAATACTAGACCCATTATTCCATTAACATTTAACAATTTTACCTAATAAAAAAAGCATACGACAGTTGAGTAAACCCAATAGCCGTCAACGTCTTCAGTCTTTTGCCTTCGGAATTCAATCACAAATTCAATCAAGAGAGGTTTTTGAATTGATTTTTTTGGAAGAAAAATCAAACGTAGTGATTTAATCAATCGATTGAATAAAGAAGATGACACAATTATTCTTCATTTTTGGCATTTTTCTCATCTTCAATCAAGTAAGTTTTTAATTTTTTTGATCTTTTAATTCCTATGAGTTTACTTGATTATTGATTGTTGATTACTTGATTAGTAATTTAGTGATTATTGTTTTGCACCTACAAGTTATAAACTTATTATAATTGATTATTGATTGTTTGATTAGTTAATTAGAAATTTAGTGAATATTGTTTTGCCCTGCAAGTTATAAACTTATAATTGAAAATTGATTATTGTATTTGTAATTATGTAATTTACAAATTCGTTTAACTAAGTAATTTATATTATTTTGCTACAATAACTTTGTGTTTGTTTATTGTTATTACAATTTTTATCGTATTAATGAATTAATTTTTCATATATTTAACTTTATATTTTAGATTTTTAGGGACCCATTTTTTATAGTCGTACAGGGCACCCGAAATCTCAGGGCCGACCATGCACCTCTATGTATAATTACTCTCAAAAGACAATCACAAACACCATCACTCAATTAGGCTTGTTTATGATTCAAGGACTAGATCAAATCAGTAATAAGCTTGAAGAGTAATAGCCCGGCTTAAGCCCCAAGCCCCCAAGTAACACACCTCAGTGAATCTGATCCAAAGGAAATGCCACTTTTACATCCGTTATCACACATGTCGCCAATATAGACGATGAGAAAAGTGTCCACCAATGTAAAAGGAGGATCACCTAGAAGCATGACCTCCATGCTCCTCAAATGGGGCCCGTCAAAAAATAGAAAGGAGTGAGAAATAAAACCGTAAAGGAGATAGAATAATCCTAACTTAAAAGGTATTAATAGGAGAAAATGAGAATTCATGTATGACTTTTACTAAACCAGCTCATCTTTTACTCTTGATTATCTTCTATTCTGGAGGGTGGTTACAAGGGGTCTATCCTCCCATGTTATGCCTTAACGCGGTTGTTGTTTGTGGAGTGGAGAGATTGAAGACGAAGATCTCACGTTGTAGGGTTGCAGTTGCCAGGTTATTAGCCAACCGGAGAGAAATTGTTGACGTATCAACCCTGCTCTGTTAATCGGTCAGGATTTGCGTAAAAAAAACCGAACCGAACCGAACCGAGACACTATATTTGTAAAGGAAGCCAAATACCGGGTTGTAGGGCTGTAAAAGAACCATCGTGTTCGTTCATTAAGGAAATTTCTAATTCACGAACTGTTCATGAACACATAATTGAACGGGATTTTCTGTTCGTGTTCGTTTGTGTTCGTCCGATAATTTTATGTAACAAACGTGAATGAATACAAATGAATGCAAACGAACACAACGAACGTTCATGAACACAAACGAACACAACGAACATTCATGAACACAAACTACAAGAAATGAACGAACGCGATCTCTATCATGTTGGTTCATTCAACTAAACGAACAAAACTTCTTGTTCATGTTCGTTCATTTATTGAACGGACGAATATAAACGAACTTCCTGCCGAACGGTTCACGAATTTTTCGATGAACGTTCGGTTCGTTTGCAGCCCTATGGGGCTGATTAACCGATCTTGTTTTTTCTAGTTTCGGACCGTACCAGATCGAAATAAGAAATATAGTAACCAAAAACCGACTCGGGCCGGGCCGGGTTTTGCACACTCTTAACTGAAATTGGTTAATTTGAAATATGTAGATAGTTTAGTGGCCAAACTATGAAAAGAATTTAAACGATGGGCCTTCTGCGTTTTCTTTTCTTCCAAGACTTCTTTCCCAATCTCTTTATTGTTCCTGTTCCTTCACACAGGCCAACGTAGCTTCCCGGCGTCTGTTTCCTCATCCGATCTCCGTCGTCGATACTTGTTAACTCCGGTAATTCTTCGATTCGCCGGTATCTTTTTCGATTAAATTAAAAAGTTCTTATTGTAGGTTTGAGTTACTGTTTAGTCGATTTGATGATATCATTCAGTTAACTTGAATCACGACCTAGGGCTTTTGCTTTTAGCTAATTCGTGTGTATGCTTACATAGGTTCACTCTATTGTAGGTAAAATTATCTGTTTTCTGAAATTCCTCTCTATTTTGATGCGACGATGACTTTAGGGTTTCTTAATGTTCTTTTTTCGTGATCTTGATCTGGTTTGACTGGTTCGCTCAATTCGTTCGTTTTCTGTTCCATTTTTTCTGTTCATTGATGAATTCTAGTATATGATTTTTGCTGTTCATTGATGAATTTTAGTATATGATTTTTGTTGTTCATTGATGAATTTTAGTATATGATTTTTGCTGTTCATTGATGAATTTTATGCCATATATCAGCTTGTCCTAAGATTTAGAGTTTTTAATTTCTCAGAACCCTGCTATATGTATGGCTAGCTTAGTTGTATGTTCAATTGTTTAGTTTTCTGGCATTTCTTGACATCATTTGTTAGAGATTTTGATAATTTTGACTAGAATTTTTATCTGCTCTGGATGTTGAGGTACTTTTTTTTCATCACTTTATGATTATTATGAGACTCTAATTTGCAAAATTGCTTTCTTTTTCTTATTTGAATCTGAGTACATCATGATGGCGAACACTTGTAAGTTGTAACTGAACCAGGCTTTTGGATTGTGCACTGGAATTTCACCAGCAAATTCCGTCTCTTATTTTTTTATGTTGACTTCTTAGAGGATATGGGTGATTTAACTCCATTATTCTGATGTTGCTATGTATATCTTCACTAACATTTCTGTCACATTATCATGAAACCTTTTATCTGCGAGGAATTATTCGTTATTACATGTATAGCTTGGGGTGCTTTGGGTTCATTTAACAATATGAAACTTGAGCTATTTTTTATTTCGTTGATACACCAAGACTACCTAACTTGGAGATAACGTTCGTTGTTCATGTTGTTTTATTTTCTTTTCTCGTTATGATTGTTATGGAGCTGGAGTTGAATGCTTGCGTTATTATGATTGTTTGTAGTATCGTAAATCGTGCTGCTAGCCATAATCAGAACTAGGATCTTGGATTCGGAGCAACTGTTTTCCTTGCAAATTAGTTCCATTCTACCAATAAGTTAAAGTTGAATTAATTATCTCATCAAAAAATGATTTGATTTCATTGACCTTCAATACATGAACTTTCAACTGCTTAGTTATGTGAGTATCTTTTCATGACATCAAAGTTCAGGGTTTGTCTACGTCTTTGCTATAAGACTGCAATTTCACACCATTACAATTGAGCATATTAAGCTTTATGGAAAAATTTATAGATCCTATAATGTTTTTTTTTCTCAATCGTAAATACTTGTATTGATATGGTTTCTTGTTACAAAGACCCACATTCATTAGCTGTTTGTTATTGTTTGGTATCGGGCAATTCAATTACTTTCAGATGCTCAATATAAATCTTGGGGGTGTTTGGCTATGTGATTTGGAAACAGTTGTCTTATTGTTGAGACTTAAATTTACAATAATCAATTTTTTGTGTTTGGATGAAGAGATTCTGCTTCTACTTATCTGATTGTTTATGTTTCTGAAAATCAGTTTTAGACCATAGTTGTTAATAGCGAATAGCGATAAATAACGACAAGTGACCTATATGCTATGTAGCGAATAGCGATAAATAGCGACCGCTATTTCATTTTGTAGCGATAAAGTAACATAGCTAAAATACTTAGCACAAATCATCTAAATCTTCATATTCTGGCTCATCATCATCATCATTGCGTTCTTTTTTCAATTGGGATACAAAAAAAACCCTAATGGGCTCCCTTTTATATTTATCAAGATAATTTTTTTTTAAAAAAAAGGCCGCTCTTTCGCTATTTATCGCTACACCCCTTGTAGCGATGCCTAATCGCTACGCTTCGCTATTCGCTATAGCGACCGCGACGGTCGCTATTGACAACAGGGTTTTAGACCAGCTGCATCACAACTATAAAAATAAAATGGTTATTCTATCAGTTAATTTCTTAAATAATTAGGATTTTTTGAACACTCAAAAGTCAGAACAGCTGAGTATTTTTTTTAATACAACTTGGAACAGTAGAATCACATCAAAACACTATTTTCTACAGCCTGTTTATAATAACTTTTTATCCTATTTCATTGTTTATTACCATATAAACACATTCAAAACGCACAACCAAGCGCCCACTTTATCCAGTTTCATGCTATCTTTATGTTTAAATCTGATTTCATCCCCTTTCGTTGATTGTTTATTATTACATGCAGTTATCAGCATAAATATGGCATCATCACATCTTCCTGCCACATCAGAATCACTTGATCTGGCTTCAGAAGCCAAAACCCGATCCGAGGCTATCACCATCCTCTACCGGGTCCTGGATAACCCTGCTTCTTCTTCTGAAGCCCTGAGGGTCAAAGAACAAGCAATCACAAAAATTTCAGAACTCCTCAGGGAAGAAAACAGAGGAGAGGATCTACGTGGTCTTCTGACCACATTAAGACCATTTTTTGCACTTATTCCCAAAGCTAAAACTGCAAAAATCGTTAGGGGAATCATAGATTCTGTTGCCAAAATACCAAATTCCACCGATCTTCAAATATCATTATGTAAAGAAATGGTAGAATGGACCCGGTCTGAAAAGCGCACCTTTTTAAGGCAACGGGTTGAGGCCCGTCTTGCTGCATTGTTAATGGATAGCAAGGAGTATTCAGAAGCTTTGACTCTCCTTTCGGGTTTGGTCAAAGAGGTCAGAAGGTTAGATGACAAATTACTTCTTGTTGATATCGATTTATTGGAAAGTAAACTGCACTTTTCATTAAGAAATCTCCCAAAAGCAAAAGCTGCATTAACTGCTGCTAGAACAGCTGCAAATGCAATCTATGTACCTCCAGCTCAGCAAGGCACCATTGATTTACAGAGCGGAATTCTTCATGCTGAAGAGAAGGATTATAAAACTGCTTATAGTTATTTCTTTGAAGCTTTTGAGGCATTTAATGCACTTGATGACCCAAGGGCTGTTTATAGTCTTAAGTATATGTTGCTATGCAAGATCATGGTGAACCAGGCTGATGACGTTGCAGGGATTATATCTTCAAAAGCTTTGAAGTTTTTAGGTCCAGAACTTGATGCAATGAAAGCTGTTGCTGATGCTTATGCTAAGAGGTCGTTGAAGCTGTTTGAAACTGCCCTTCAGGATTTTAAAGCCCAGTTGGATGAAGACCCTATTGTTCATAGGCATCTTTCTTCCCTCTATGACACACTTTTGGAGCAAAACTTGTGCAGGTTAGGATTATGATCTTAATTCTCACCATTGCTACTTGCTAGCAATCAAAATGGACAGGTCGTCCAGGCTGGGTAACGGGTTAAGACGGGCAATATTTGGTTCGGGCTGGGTTGTGACCTAGGACACTTGTATGTCCAAATTATGTTAACTTTTTTAAATAACCAGTGTCAAAGATGATTGTCAACTTTTACTTTTCAATGGTAATCTAATCTTACACTTTGCGTGACTTTTGACCCGTTTGACTCATTTTCCTTATAGAGTTGTAGCTACTTTCTTTGATTTTACTCGTTTGAACCGTTGAAGATAAGAATAACAGGAATCAGCAATTCATAAGTAAATGGGTCAAACTGCCACATCAACCAGGAACCTCACCGTAATTAGTATCTCTGGTAATCAAAATGGGTGGACTGGGTTACAGGTTGTGCCCCAAAAACACTCGTGTGCAAAAAAATATTAGTTTTCATATATTTCTGGTTTATCAAATACTATTCAAAAAGTTAGATTATTTCTATAATAATCTGGTTTTTTGGGTAAAATGATTTTTAGGATGCTTTATACTTAAAAAAATGCATTTTGGGTGACATCTGACCAGTTTTTCTTCATATCCAATTTCTTTGAGTTGACCTGTTGAAGCTAAATGTTGTGTTGTCCAGGTTGATTGAACCGTTTTCGAGGGTGGAGATAGGCCACATAGCGAGTTTGATTGAGCTTCCAGTGGAACATGTGGAGAAGAAACTGTCACAGATGATATTGGACAAGAAGTTTGCTGGAACACTGGACCAGGGTGTTGGGTGTCTCATCATATTTGAAGATCCAAAGACAGATGCAATCTTTCCTGCAACTCTTGAGACCATTCAAAACATGGGCAAGGTTGTTGACAGTTTGTTTGTCAGATCTGCCAAGATAATGGCTTGAAATTTTACAAATTCAATCATACTTTTCTTTTCTACTTGTTTCAGATCATTTTATTTGTACCCTGATTATGTTTGGCTTTGTTAGATGGTCATCATGTCTTCTAAATCTTCTTTTATCTTAGACTTAAGTTCATATATCAGACCCTTTGCTTAAGACCAAAACCACCATCTCTTTCGTTTTCTCGCCCGTATGCCCTGACCCGTATTAATATACGATACATAAACGGACGGCATACATGTTTGTAGTGGATCATGCTTCTTATTTGTTTCACATCCAAATTGAGTATAAAAAAATTAAAGTTTTTTAACAGCAATACCTTGATTTTTTTAGGATAAATATATCACAATTTGCACCTTACAGGATTTAAATCTTCTAACCTTTTGGTTGTGGAGCAAACCGCTTAACCACTAGGATATCCCTTAGAGCCTAGGGGACAAAAAGTGTGTTTGATAGATGAAGTATCAGTTATATATGTAACTTGGTTTTGGCATTTTTAGAAGCTAAATTGGTAAAATTTATTGATCTCAGTAAAATCAATTAATGTTGCCATGTTGGTTTGACGGTTTGGCCAGATTATGTAAAAATAAAAGGTATGCATGCTTAGCTTATACGTACCTATAAAAGGTTAAAATAGATAATGGACGTAGGATATGATGCTTCAAACCTTAAGCTACACTGCATAACTTGATTTGAGAAGTTTCTTAGATCGACTGACTAGGTAGTAAAACTCTACCCGGTCAATTTGTTTCATTTTTACCTGTTTAACTGGTTCATGTGAAATTGTGAAAACTCTCTAGCTATATGTGTCACATATGAGATGGGGTCGTGTGAAGGCCCGTCGTGCTGCCATCCCTATTAAGTCTATCTTCTAGTTTTATTTAAAAAAGAAAGAAAAGAAAATAAACGAATAGACTCTAGACTTCCATGATACACAAATCCCTATAAGATGTGACACGACTTCTTTCACATGAGAATACATTATTTTCCTTCACAATATTCTCAACTACAACATCTAATGTAACTAATTCAAACATAAGTTGCAATTTACATAACATGAAGATAAAACACAAACCCTAAACATTTCCAACATAAAAGTGCCTTGGATCTAACTTGAAACCCTCCAAGAACTTCAACAAACATACCTATTGCACCATCACATCTTTCCTTGATGGATCAGCAAACCGAGCCGAAAAAGACCGATGCAAAACATCAACATTTCCCCTCTCGACCCCTTCGTCAAAATTCTGCATATAACCCTCCCGGTCATACGCGTAGACAAAACGCACCATCTTCCTTTTGTTGTTGTTCTTGTTCTTCACTATCTTTCTCCAAAAACTTTTCCATTTGGGTTCAGATTGAAAATTGGATTCTTTCTTAGAGTAATTCCTACCCAATTGGATACTACAGCTTCGAGATTTATGCCATGTTCCAATGTCCATTGCACAATAGAAAGTAGGAAAGATCTTGGTTTCTCATCTATGAACATGCATTAGTTCATATATATATATATATATATATATATATATATATATATATATAATATGTGTGTGTGTATATATATATATATACTTGTATTCTTTTTCTGTTCTACAAAAGTAAAAGTTAACCTAACTAAAAGTATACCAACACAAGATATGGAATTTTATTACTTTAGTCCCAAGTCTTTATTTTGAGTTTTTTATAAAGGAAAGAAGCCAGCTTTGCAAGAACGGCTTGGCTTTGATTTAATCAAATAAGTTGAATAACTTTCTATTTTATGTTAAGGTTAATCCTCGATGCATGTTTTTAGGGCGTGAATCAGAGAGGGAGGATATGAGGCTTATGTGGAGGAGAGACGTTTTTTTTAAACGCCCAAAAACAAATTATGTAAGAGGAGGGGGCGTTTTTGAAACCGGCTTTTATTCTGAGATGGGCAAAACTCAGACATGGATAACGTTACGACGTTTTTGAAGCTAAATAGCTATTATTAATTATTTGGCTTATTTCTGATTGTTAGGGTAAAAATAAATAATTAAGTTAGAAAAAAAAAGATAGGACGGTTAAAATTGTTGCATTTAGAAAAATGATATTTAAAAGATTAAATTATCTATACTATATAATAAATAAAGGTTTTTCATGTCACGTGTCGCCTCCATATTCATTCTCATCATTTTTTTCCCGCCTATCTCTCTTATTAAATACACCCATACATTTTAATAATAATAATATATTTTTATAGAAAATATTAATCTTTGTATTAAAAAAATCTCCTAACATATTTTGACGAGTGTGCGTTAACAGATTATATTGTATTCCACGAGTTTATTTAATCCGTATAAAATACGAGTTTTTAAAAAATATTTTTTTATTACTTAATATAATATTGTATTTATTCAATTCGTGTAATACACGGAATTTTAACCTAGTTATTTTAATAAATAACAATCAATATGGCTCAAAAGATGAGTGGCTCAGCCAAGTTCCTAACTCGGCTCAAAATATTCCAAAGCGCATGCCGCCGAAAGAAGCGTTCAGCTAGTGGTTCCAATCATCAAAATTCGCTCACACACTGTAAAAAAGGGAGGCTCTATTTGTACACCCTTTCAACAAAAAGCTAAAAAAATCTAGAAACACCCATTAAAAAACTGAATTCTTGATGTGGGACATGATGTGACATGCTTTTTATATTTTATGAACAAAAAGCTAAAAAAATCTAGAAACACCCATTAAAATTATCGTGACATGCTTTTTATATTTTATGAACAAAAAGCTAAAAAAATCTAGAAACACCCATTAAAATTATCGACAGGTTTTTACAAAGATATATGTTATCTTTGTGACCTTTTTATTGTTTAAATAGAGGTTCCCTTGATAAAACATTATGACCTTTTTACAAAGTTATCGACATATGTAAAAAAAATTTAAGTTCATAAAATTTTATGATATATGTAAAAAAAAATTAAGTTCATAAAATATGATTAACCCAAGCCAAACAAACATTTTCGTCATAACAAAAGACCACAAAGATAACGAATCTTATGACCTTTTTACATTTTTAAGTTCTAAAAATAAATTTCACAATAAAAAATATATTTTATTCAAATAATTTATATAAAACTTTTAATGAGCATATGACCTTAGTATAGTAAATACGTGATTAGTTGACCTTCACATAATTTGTTCGTATGAAACTTTTTTTTAATATATAAGATATTTTTAGGAGTTAAGTTACTAGAATTGTGACACTAAAATATCAGATTTTAAATAAAAACATGCAAGCATAATTATTTCTAGTTGTGACACTAAAACATCAGATTATTTAAATAAAAACACGCAAACATAATTATTTCTAGTTGTGACACTAAAGCATCACATCATTTGACCAATCCGAAATTACACTACTCAATCTATAACTACATAACCTGTAGGTGTGCGTTTACCACTTATTAAACCATTATACATTTCTAGCTGTGACATGTAGGTCATTTCCCAACCTTCTGCATCTGGATATCTACAACTTTTCCACAGAATATTAACCGTCGGCATCGGATATATTCCCGTTAATTCTATCATGATGAAATGGTTAGTATAAACATGGCAAGTTGTAACTGTTCGATGAGGCACAAGATGTTCTTGACGTGTCCATAACGGGAAAACTGTTGTGCTACAAATAATTGACGGAATCTTGTATCGTTTATATAGTATGTTTTGGCAGAATCTTATGTCGTATCAAATAATTGACGGAATCTTGTATCGTTTCAAATTATTGACGGAATCTTGTGTCGTTTCAAATTATTTACACACATAACGATGAAACTAGATCGTCACGTAAAACTAGTAAAGTCACTCAATTATTATCAATGAATTCTACTATAAAACGAGTTGTCTCACATAATAATGTACTTATCAATGTATATACCTAACATAATTTTATTTATTTCTTTTTTATTTTAGTTACAATTTTTTTTTATAACCGACGGGTTTAGGTTGAGTTAGTGTCGAAACTTGAATAAAAATATAAAAGTAACTTTACAATTTACATAATTTTATAAGTTGATTTTTTTTATGTTTTTATTAATTTAACTAATTATATAAATTTAATTTAAGTTAAAAAAAAGTAAATAAATAAAAATACAAAGTAAATAAATAAATAATAAAAAAATATGAATAAATTTGATGTGGCTTGATTTGAATGATTTGATGTGAGGGTGGTGTGAAAAAGGGTGGATGGGTCTACAAATAATAGCTCCAATAAAAAAACTGATGAAATGTTGAATGTACAGATTTCGATGCATTGTGTACAAATAGTTGCAAAATCGTTAGTTTCCTTTAAAGGTAAATCCTTGATTCCTTTCGGCTAGATTTAGAGCTAAAAACAATAAAATTATAGTAAAAAACAATAATAACTTAACTTTTAAATATGCATATATAATATATTAAAGTTTAACAAATTAAAAATAGTTTGTGTTTAATACAGAAACAATATTAATTAGAAATGTGGGTGGATCAAGTTTGTTAGGCTAAGGGGAGTGGTTCTACATTTTCAAACCCCTTCACGTCAGCGTCACATCAGATTTTACAGTTTTTTCACGTTCTCCACATTAGAGGGAAATTGTTTCATATTTTCACACTGCCACGTCATTTTCTTTTTCTAATTTAATTTAATATTAATTTGTTTTAATAATTTAAAAAGTAAATAATAATAAATTAATAACATTAAAAAAAAGAAAAATAACATTAATAATAAAAAAAGGAAAAATACATTAATAATAAAAAAAGAAAAAATTAATTAAAAAGTTAATAATAAAAATAGACTTTAATTGTTGCCTGAGTCGAGATGGAGTACCAAATCTTGACGAAGATTGTTGTGTATCTCACGGTTGCGTTTGTATTGTTCGTTTACACTTTGTTGGGCCTCGCAAACTTCCTCTAATCCAAGTGTCGCTTCAAATTCTTCTTCGTTGAACTCGCAAAGTGCCCGACCATCATCTTCAATGATCATGTTATGTAGGATGATGCAAGTGTACATAACACGTCTTATTCTTTCGAGCTTCCACGAACGTGCCGGATTTTTCACTATTTGAAATCTTTGTTTTAGTACACCAAAAGCGCGTTCAATGTCTTTTCTTGCCGATTCTTATCGGCGTATGAAATATTTTCTAGATTCATCTTCCGGATACGAAAACGATTTCACAAAAGTAGCCCATTCGGGATAAATACCATCAACGAGGTAATAACCGTGCTTGTATCTTGTACCTTTAAGATCAAAAGAACTATCCATTAACGAAGGTGTTGAATAGTGGGGATTGGTTAAGCACATTTATGTCGTTGTTTGAACCCGCAACACCAAAGTAAGCATGCCAAAACCAAAGATCTTGTGATACAACCTCGAGCATAATTGATGGAGCCGGATGGTCACCTCGCATATTGCCCTCGCCATGCATTTGGGCAATTTCTCCACTCCCAATGCATACAATCTAGGCTACCAAGCATGCCGGGTAGCCCATGCACCTCCTCGTGATGTTTGTACGTGTGTTCGAGCTTTCGGTATCGTCTTTAATTATTTCAACGAGCGTAGCGGCAACCGTTTGGAAAAAAAGTTGAGCGACACCTTCATATTCGGAAGAGGGTGAATTGAGGGAATCTATTTAAGAGTTTTGATTGGAATAGTTTGGAGAGAATTGTTTGATTTTTATAACTTTCAATTTGCATATATATAGAGGTAATTAAATTTGAAAAAAAAATAAATATTTATACCTTTGGGCAACGGCTCAATGCCACCCAACGGTCACTTTTCTTCCTCCCACGAGCGTGCATATCTCCACGGTAATGAACCACGGCCGTGGACCACGCCAGGCGGGCGTGGTGTTCCACGCTGCCACCTCAGCCTCCACGGCTGTTTCACGGGGGTAGTCCCCTCAGCCTTAACATCCTCTTACGTAGCACGGGTAAAAAAACATTTTCATATGTAATTTTACAATCGAAATCGAGTGACACTGTATGTTTTTGAAGGATAACATGTATAAGAAAGTTGTAAAAATTCCTACCACGTCATTGCCACGTTGGCAGTGAGGCTTTAATTTTTTTTTTCGAAATGTAGGCTTTAACTAAACTACATCTTCACAAGTGTATAGTGGGTTAACTAACCATTTTATACCGTTGGCCATTTGGTGTAATGGTAGCACCAAGACTTCCCATAGTGGAGGTTATGGGTTTGAATCCTGGCAACAGCAAAAAGGGGGCCTGTGGCCAGATCAGGGGGTTTACCTAGTTGGAGGTGTTCTAGGTGTTGCCAACGGGAAACTCAATTATCATATAATATCTAGGTGTTGTCGTTAAAAAAAACTAACTACTTTATTAAAATAATGTTTAAATTAAATAAGTAAAAAAAAATTAAAACAAAAGGGGTGATAGTGTAATTTTTTGATCGGGTAAAACAACTAAATGGGAACAAAAAGATGGTTTCACGGGCGTTAGGGGGTGGCGCCGTTTGGGGCTCACGCCCTTCAGATTCATACCCGAAATGGTTCACGAGCGTTAAAAGGTGAGGTGGAGTGGGGCGCCAACCCAGTACACCTGATCTTAGTAGCAAGATGTGTGTTTGAAACTTTGAATCTACACTACACATGTCCTATATTTTTCGTTAGGGAAATTGGATTTTAATAATCTCACCTTTTACCAATTGGCCAATAATAATCCTAACTGAGAATATTCTTACCACCAGTCACTACTTTCAAACTATTTTCTTACATTGGACCCCTCGTTAAAAAAACTTGACGCCGTTAGATCTTATATGACGTGGACATCTGCAAACCGTCGGAAAGTCGAGCCAAGCTAGCAGTGGTCTCGTGGTGGGTTTTGACATTGGCTCTGGTGGTGTTTAACGGGTCTCGTTTTTCCGCCAAATCCAAACAGAGAAAACAGTGGTGTTTAATGGTGAAGACGGTGACAGACTAGGGTTTGCAGACCACCCCTCCGGCGAAGGCGGAGGCTAGGGTTCCGGCTTGGCTCGACTTTATAACACCGAGTTATTTTTTTCTTTCTAAACATTGATTAAATGAGAGGTGAAGAGCTTGACACATGACAGGAATGCGCATCCAAAGACTCATTACGTAGATAATGTGGCGCAGTAAGAAGCCACCACGCGTCCCTCAAGTGCGTAATACGCCGTCGTTGCCCCGGTTCTAGGTTTAATATGCAAGCGGTCCCCTGGCTCATTACACCGTCCACATTGGGTCTAACGAGTCATTACGCCCACACATGTCGGCTCATTACGCAGGCCAAATGCCCTTCATTGGCTCATTACGCCGTGGGCCAATTACGGTCCCCTTTTTGTTTCATCCGACTCAATATTTCCCCGTTTTTTCAAACATTTTATTCTTTAAATGTTTTTTAAAATAAAGTGTTTTAAATTTTAAAATAAAAAATACATTTTGTGAATAGGATAAAAATGTAAATAGAGTTTTTTTTAGTTTTCATTTTTTTAGTCAGTCAGCGTAATGAGTCGGCGGTACCTACATGGCCGACATATTGAGTCGGTGGGAGGTGTGGTGGTTGGGCCGCATAATGAGCCGGTGCAGTCGGCAAAATGAGCCGGTATGTGAGGCACACTGGTATATTATGCACTCTTGAGACAAGTCGCAAAGTAATGATCCTTTTATGCCCATTCGTTCCACATGTCAAACTCTCCACCTCTTAGAGTCCATGTTTAGAGAAAAAAGATATCAATGTTATCTCGATAAAAAAGTTGGTCAAAATGTTTATCTCAATGATTTACCCTTTTAAAATTATATAATAGTACAACCACTAGCTTTGCCTAGTAACAAATGTGTATACTCAAGACTTCACTAAAGTTGGGAGGTCTTGGGTTTAAGTCCCACTTGTGACAAAAAAAGGGTCCAGGTTAGGCTAAGTGATTTTCTCACCTATGGTGGGTTTCCTCCTTAGGGAGGTGGAGATGATCGGGTGGGTCAGTGGCCCGTCAGTGATCCAAACTGCCGTTCAAAAAAAAAATTATATATTAGTTTTTTTTATATACATTCAATTTAGACCGATTGAAGTGGTACAATTGGATTGAACTATTTAAAGAAAAAAACCTGGCCATAAAATGTCTTCCATTAGTTTTCTTGTACCAAGAAGAACCTGTACTAGTGTACTCCTTACGGTCCCAAAACCAACTTGGCCGGTGCCCCAGTCTAGTCCTAAAGGCCAATAATGCATATAAAACATACAATGGTAACAAAAGTGTACAAGTGGCTGATGCATCATACTGAATACTGACACACCAATTGTACAAGTGGCTGATGCATCATATTGAACATCAATACACCACTTGTAGTTTCAAGCCAATAATGCATAAAAAGCATACACTTTCATCAACAATTCAATTTACCCATCAAACCCCACCATGAACCCAATTGATCCCAGCAGAAAAAAGAAACCAATAGCATACCATCTGTCCAAAAAAACCATACTTTTCACAAGATTATGTTCATAAAACCATAAGATCAAGAAACTTAGCTTAAATAATTAAATTCCATTTTGGCGATTCTGCGAATGCACAATCGATCTCAACCGTTGATACGAATCCCGACACACGTGGGCGTAATCAGACATAGCCCGAAAAAGCTCGGGCAACCGAATCTTTAGACTCCCTAAAGACTTATCCCTCACTTGAACACAAAGCTTTTGATGAGCTTCCATTTCATCTTCAAGCTTCTTCTTTAACGTCTCCACCGCGAACTGCCTCTCAGCTATCGGGTCAGGACCCGTGACCCGGTTTGTCTCAGTTTCATCTTGCGGGCCCCGTCTCATGATATACTTCTGATGCCAATCTTCAAAAGCCTGATTCTTCCTCAAGAATTCCTTTCTAGTTTCCTCCCATCTATCTTTAAGCTTCATTTCTTCCTCTTGATGGTTCATGATGGTTTCAATAACCGCAGAAAAAGACGAAATTGCACTTTTCGCGAGCTCATCCGGAAGCTTCTGAAGCTGGTCGTGCCATGAATGGAGGAGCGTTTGGATCGGGGGCGTCTGGACACGGGGCGGTGATGAGATTTTCTCCTTTAAGCTGCTTTCAATGGGAATGAGGTTAAGTTTTAGCCAATTGTTGAGGGCTTGAACATAGTTCTTTTGATGTGTCACTAGGGTTTCAAAGTGCGAGTGCCATCCTTGAACCACATGGTACAGCTGGACCGTTCGTTCAAAGTGGTGTTTGGTGGTTTCCTTCGGGTCACCCGAGACGTCAAGAGATTTGAGGTCTGCTACAATTGTTAGCTGGTTGTCATGATGTTCACACATTGAGTCCCACATCTTCGACATCCTGCAAATTTTGTTAAATGGTATTTTAGTCATTTTACAAACAATCCGACATAGCAATATCACACCTGTATATATATATACATACACACACACATAAAAACTTACCCATCAACAAGAGCCACAAGTTTTGGATATAACTGCTTATCACGAATGTCGTTTACTTCTGAAACCGTTGAATCCAGTGATTGCATGTCAACGATGTATCGTGTATGCAAATGACTCACTGCAGCCTTTGTTTTCTCTAAAGATTCAGTAGTTGCGCCTCGTTTTTTCAATTTGTTAAGTAACGATACTTTCCTTTGATACTCTAACTTCATTAGCTCGCCCGACTACAAAACACCAAGAAACCTAGGGTTATACATCTACTAACAATATGCATAAATCAGAGGAAATAGGTTGTTTATACTTTTGGTAACACTTTCCTTTAGGCAAAGTTTTGTAATGTGAAATGACCATTTTACCCTTTGGTTAACCGTTACAAAATACTAACACGCACCTTTACTTCTTCATAGAGTTTTTTCTCCCACGCTAGAAGCTTATCAAGCACCGTGGCGTGCGTTTCATACTTATCTTCATCATATTCATCATTCCCATTTTCGCCGTTAGGTGCACCTTTAAACGATCTATTCCATGTGATCACGCGCATTACTCTTGCAGCATGATCAATGTGACCTACCAAATCAAGCAAGTTAAAAACACATGGTTCAGGTCTAGTCAGGCGAGGTCTGGTTTGTATGACTACTATCACTTAAATTACCTATTTGCCACACAATAATCAACAAGGTAAGATTAATTAACTACGAATTAAGAGCGGTTTAATCACCTCGATTATCGGCGAAATTGGAGTGATAATGCAACCGTGTGGCCTCGAGCATCTTCGATACCTCTTGTGCGCTCTCGGAAGCCTTCAAGAAATGATCATCGATCTCCCCCAAAATCTTCAACAAATTCACACTACTCGATCCAACAACCATACCACCACCACCATTCACCACTCCTATACCGCCTCTCTGGTTAATATCTGGTGGCGCCGTGTTAGAATGCATGAATGTCTTATCCTTCATTCCCACCATCACCGGCGTCTCCTCTTCCTCGGTTGTAAACCCCTCCATCACCACTTTCTCCGGCGTCATTGGCTCAACCTGCTGGTGGTGGAGATGATGGTTCTGATGGCGGTGGAGATGGTGATCCTCCTCTTCTTCCTCCTCGCCCTTTTCATCAATAACATCATCTTCTTCTTCTTCACTCAAATTCGTTCCTGGCATATTATCAGGAACCATAAAAAAGTAATCCCAAGCCATCCCTTTCGACTCTGGTGGCGGAGGAGCCACCGGAGTCCGAAGCAGCGGCGATGGAGTCTCGTCCACCGCTGCCGCCCTGCCGCCACTCTTCCGCCCTTTCCTCCCCCTCAAATCATTACTATTATCCTCTTCCTCCTCCTCCTCTTCTTCCTCCTCTTCCTCAAGTATAACTCCATTATTCATTTTCCTACTGGTCTTTTTCGTAACCGAAATAACCGGCATTGTAACCGACCGCTGCAACGGCGGGGTCGGTGTGGGTGAAAAGCTAGGCATCGGCGGCGGAACCGGCGAGTAAGCCGGTTCCGGCGGCGGAGGCGGCGGGAGAGGCTGCTCCAAGATCGACGGCGGTGGTGGTGGCTGCTCACCGCCACCACCACCACCTAAATGTGGATGGTAAACTTCTTCAGCCTCTCCTTGCGCATAATCACTCAACGCCGCTCCAGTGTTCTTCAACGCCATGGCGTAACCGGAGTGGCCGGAGGCGAAAGCATTTCTCGCCGTGACGGCCTCCTTCATGAAATTCCGGCGATCCTTGCATCGGGAAACAGATTCCTCATTCTCGATTTTGGACTGAGCGCATCCCATTTCTCTTAGGGTTTCCTGAAACACAAACAGATAGTAATAAATATTACACCTTGATACAATCGCTTTTTACAAAAATTACAAAAAGATGCAACTTTTTTAAATGAATCTTTTTCCTGATTAAAACAAACAAAAAAGACGAAATTATTGTGTTCCAATCAACAATTGAAAAACACATACAGGAGAAAATCGATGGGGTTGTGAATCGAGAATTTATTAGAATGAAAAGGAATATGTGAAAAGAAAGGATGGGGAGATGGCGCTGGGTGGAAAAGGGGAAAAAGAGACAAAATTGGGGGTGAGGGGGGAACATGAAAGCACGAGACGGTGGCAGAGGGAGGTACTGTCTGATGTTTAGCGACGCTCTTGTGATTGGAGCGTGGGAGTACGCGCGCATTTTAAAATGATGGTGGAGTACAACGGTCACAAGGTTCGAGGTGGTTAAACGACGTCGGAGGATGATGCTTACTTTAATTATATTAAATTAAATTGATTTACATGGTATTATTATTATTATACTATGTTAGAATCCCGTGTATTACACGGGCTCAATAAATGTAATGTTACATACTTAGTAATAAAAAAATTATATTTTTTAAAAACCCATGTATTACACGAGTTGAATAAAATTTTACGTGACAGTTACAAATTATGTTAAGTTAATTTTTAAAACATTTTTTTAACAGGGTATTAACTTTTTTTTACGTAACTGATAAATGTTAATTCATATTAAACTTTAGAAACCCGATGTATTACACGTGTTATATAAATGCAATGTTATATATATACTTAGTAATAAAATTTACATATTATATATTCATGAAAAACGTTTTATAAAAAAATTATATAAGTCATTATTATTTAATTTAATAAGAGAGTGAAAAATATATAAAGAAATTTGTGTAATTAATAGGAGAGAGAGACGGGAAAAAAACTTAAGAATACATGAGAGAGTGACAAGTGGCATATTAAAACCTTTATTTATTATATAGTATAGATTTTAGTGTTGTATTATGATTAAAATTAGACTAAAAAGTTTGTATAACCTTGAATTCGTATGTCTTAAAGCATTCTCAGTCCGTTCTTTATATTCCATATTTTTATCCTTATAATTACACTAAAAAACACTACGTTTTCTATCTTTTATCTCTATTTTTCCCTCTCCTTATCCTTATCCTTATAATTATATTAAAAACCACTAATTTTATCCTTATATTTACAAAACCTTATATCTGTTCTCTCTCCTCCACTCACAATCACTTTAAACCACTTATTAAAATATACAAAACTCACTCACATAATTATACCAAACATGTTGTGAATGCTCTTAGGCAATAGTTGGCATCGTTCTCTTTAAATAAAAATGTTCATCGGTTCGGTTAACGATTTGTTTTGTTTATTCGGTTTTGATTTTTTTAACCCTTATTCGTTAATCGAACCAAACCGAATTAGAAATGTTTCTAACCAAACCGAATTCAACCGAATAAACCGAAACGTATTGGAAACCGAATAAACTGAATTAAAAAAAAGGTATATCCGATAACTGAACCGAAAACCAAATTCACAATTCGGTTCGGTCTTTTTGGTTTTTTCTGTTACGGATACGGTTCGGTTTTCAGTTTTTTTTTTCACACCCCTATTTTTAAGTTCATCACCTGACAGTTTAGTTTTTTTTCTTTAAAGATAAATTACTTTATTTCTATAGGCAATTGTAATAGATATAATAGATTATAAATGTGAGGGATTAGCCTTTCAATCGGTATTAAAGCTTATTTAATGTGTGAGCTATGCGAAAGAGTTAGTGTCTCGATGCATGAGTTAGTGTCTCGATGCATGACATGGTTAGTAAGGTGTAGACGATACAAGATATAGTTTGATATATAGATAATTAGGTTAGAATCCCGTGTATTACACGAGATTGTATATTAAAAAATATAAAACTTATAAATTTGTAAATACGTAATAACTTATCAGACTATTATGATCGTCTCGAGACATATCAAATGGAAATGTGTGTGTATATAACAAATTATCATTTTTCTTTAATTAGTTATATTTTGATTTTCTATTATATATTCTTATTTAATATAATTGGTATTCTTCTTTAATAATATATTTATAATATCATTATTATTTAATAAGATAGATGCGCATTTATTAGGAGAGAGAGGCGGGAAAATCAATATAAGGAGGCATGAGAAAGTGACAAGTGTCCAACTTAAACATTTATTTATTAGTATAGATGTTAGTGATTGGTATTTTTCGATTTAATGTTTGTTTTTTTGGACTTTGTCTGCTAAACATAATTGTGTTGTGTTTATGACATTCTAGTTTTTTTCATATGATTTTTTTTAATTAACGTACTCTACTTTTTTATTTTAATTATTTTATAGACATTTTAAATTAAATATTTTATTTTACAAAAATAGGAAACTTTTTTTTTGGCGTTTAAACAATTTGGTAAAAAGGCATTATATTAGACTAATACACCTCACCCAAAAATGGAGTTAAACACCACTATGTGGACGCCAAAGCAAGGGGCATTGCCATGTTAACGAACGTTAAAGAATTGTGATGTGAGGCCAACTCACAATCAATCAATCAAACCATTTTACCCACATTTTTATATAAAAATAAAATAAAAATAATTGTGTTTTTAGTTAAACCATTACACACTTTTAAGATTTTAGTTAGTGAGAGTCCTACTACCTATGTGGTAGTGGCATAGCAGTCACTTTTTTAATTTTTAGTTAAACCATTATACTTAGTGTTAAGATAAACTAGCAATCCATAGTTTCACATTGAATAAAGTCAGGGTTTGGTGTTAAAAAAAATAAAGTTAGGGTTTGGTGTTAAAAAAATAAAATAAAGTTAAGGTTTGGTGTTTGCTCCAACTAATTGTATAGTTTAGGTTGGAGTAGGAGTTAAAGTAGTTGGAGAATGTAAGAAGTCATCATTTGGTATATGTTCCATTCAAGTGTTCCAAACTTATAAATTAAAACTTATATTAATTAACAAAATTATTGTTTACCCAAATACCCAATTATGTTTAAGAAAAACAAATACATACTGCTTATACCATATCTGTTTTTTACTTATATTTAAAATCTTCAACAATTTCATAATTATAACATATTTTTAAAATTTTAAATAAGAAACAACTTATATGCTTATATTAAAAAAAGTATATAATTAGATGGAGATACTTGTCGTACAATCAACTCCTTATACAAGGAATTATGAATTCAATTGCAATTCAAAAACGATAATTTTGAGTTTAAATTGTTTTTTACATTAATGGAACCAATTAAAAGTTGTAGACACCTAAATTAAGAGTATATTTGAGTTTAAATGCAAGCACATTATACTTTAAATTATATATTATGTGTTTTTTTGTTTTTGGTTTTTCAAATTTTACGTGAAATCCTGATAATTGATACGTAAAGAAACATAAGGGTGGTGGGAGTGGATGGCGGGTAGATGACGGGTAGGCGGGTACACTGCCGTAAGTGTAGCGGGTACACTGCCGCAAGTGTAGCGGGTAGAGGCGGGTACATGTAGGCGGGTATATGAACCCGATGAAAGTTTGGGAATTGAAGGAGAAACTAGCCATTGAACGGCTATATAGCCGTTAAAAAAATTTAATAAATTTAACCCATATAAATACATACCCAATTATTTTACTTAATACACAAAAAATACATTCTTTCTCCTCTATTCTTTACACTTAGATAGTTTGAAGAATGGCAACTACACGGCTTCAAACGACGACCCTTTCACTGCTTGGGCACCCGACCTAAACGAATATGTGACACCATCAAGACCAACACAGAAACCAAAGAAGTCGGTCGAGTCGCCCTCAAGCAAAAGAAGTTTGGCCGAACAAATTGCACGCTACGCGAATGTTCGAGAGGATATGATGAATAAATTCCTTGATTCAAAGCAAAAAGACGATGACTTAAGGGTTTTGGTGGAGGAGCAACGAGCGGCTATCCGGGAGGAACGTATGGACCGAGATTTGAAATTATTTATGGATCTGCACGACCATCTAACCGGAACGATGTTGGAACTAATTCTTAAACGGAAACGTGAAATAGCCGCAAAGTATGATTGGCCAAGTGATTTTTAACATTTTAGGTGTTTTTTAACTTGTTTTTATTTATTGTTATGTATTTTTTATTAATTAATTAAATTTTTAGTTTTAAAATTTGGTTATTAATTCGTTTTAATTTAAAAAAAAAATTAGAAGGGTTGGAGGGTACCACTCCCACCATGGAAGGTACTTTAAGAGGGTAGTTTAGCTAAATGAAGTGACATCTTCTAATTGTTCTGTAGAACCAAAGACTGGTTGCAACAAAATTCTTCTAAGTACAAATGCTGCTGATAGGCTTATCAGCAGCGTTCAACACTTGTTGCTGCTGATAGGCTTATCAGCAGCGTTCAACAGATCAGTCTTGATGCTGATCCTCATTCTTGCTGCTGACAACCTTGTGCCTTGAAGATAAATCGTTGCAGCTGACTATCCATTCCAAGCGTCACTGACAACTTTCTGCAAAAGCTACTGACACACTCAAAGCAGAAGGAACCTCAATGGTGCAAGCAATGACGGATAACAATGCTCTTCTCCAAGCATGCAAGTAATGATGCATAAAGAAGACGCTTCAATAAATTTAGCTAGTTTAGACTAAACTTGTATTATTAGCTTTGTACAAAATATCAACGGTCTGTGTTAGATCTGATCCTTAGAATCAAGGGTTTGTCTTGATTCTAAGTTAGTATAAATACTGTGTAAACACTTCATTGTAAGTGTGCTTCTTGATAGAGTTTTCACTTGTAATCTTTTATTCACAAAAGCTTAATACAATAGTGTTCTTATTAGTATTCTTTCTGTTTACTCGATTATACTTGTGTAGTTGCTATTGTTTCCGCCAATTTCAACTAAGAACAGAACCATATTGTACTTTCACGATCCTACAAGTGGTATCAGAGCTTTGGCTCAGATTAAACAAACTCACACTTGTTTAATCACTTCTGGTTCTATTCTAAACTTTCTCTTTGATCAAGTCACCCAAAATCACAAAACAAAGATGGCACAGAGCAATGGATTTGAAGACATCGGCAGCATCAACCGACCACCAAGGTTGGTATCTGGGGAAGACTACGACATGTGGAAGAATCGCATGGAAAGCTTCTTCTGTTATCAGGAGTACGGAATGTGGAAATCCATCAGGGATAGACCCTACACTCCCATGGTGGCCTCTGCAGATTCTGGAGGACCACTAGTCCCGAAGGAGCCCTCCAAGTACTCAGAAGAGGACATAAAGAAGATGGAGGTGGACTTCAAGGCACTAGGAACTATCCAAATGTGACTTCCAAATGAAGTTTTTCATAACTTAAGAAGTTACAAAACTGCTAAGGAGCTCTGGGAGGCTCTTGAGAAGATGTTTGCTGGCTCAGAGGAAGTCAAAGAAAACAGAAGGGACATCCTGAAGCAGCAGTACGAAAACTTTGTCTGGAAGGAAGGTGAGTCACTAACCGTTTTGTATAACAGGTACACGTACCTGGTGGGAGAACTGCAGTGCTCCAAAGTAAAGCTAGAGAATGAAGATATTCTCAAAAAGTTTATCAGATCTCTCCCGAGCTGCTGGACACTATATACAGTGTCTATAAGAAGAACGGAGAATTTAAAAACTCTCCAGATGACAGAGCTCTTTGGCATGCTGAAAACATATGAATTAGAAATGATTCAAGCCAAGGAAAGGAGCTCCAATCATTAATCAGCCTTTACTTCCTCCACCATCTCATCTGCGCTTCACTCTGATCACTCCGGTCCTAGTGCAAGCAATTACTATCCCCCCATCGTCACTTATCCTCAAACACAAACTGCTTCACAATCAACTCATCACCACTTCTTCTTGAAGCCCCTCCTCAACAGTCAACCTCCACTGCTTTTGTCTCTGACAACTCAAGCAGTATGTACTTCATAAAAGAGGATCTGGAATGCTTTCATCCAGATGATCTTGAAGAAATGGATATTCAGCACTCATATGCCATGCTTTCCCTCAGAGCAAAAAGGTTCTATTCTAGAACCGGGAGATCTGTTCCAAGAAACAACTCAAACACCAGAGTGAGGTTAGATAAAAGCAAGATCCGGTGTTACAATTGTAACCAATTGGGTCACTTTGCTAGGGAGTGCAAGGTGCCAAAAGCCAATCCGGGTGTCAGCCATCAAAGACAAGGCTACCAAGGTCAGCCCAGGCAACAGCAGCAGCAACAGCAAGGAACTCCTCTAACTCAAACTGCAGCTTGTGCAAATGTTGAAACTTCAGACTTTGACTGGAGTTTTCAATATGAAGATGTTCCTACCACCAACCAAGCTCTTATGGCAGACACTGCAGAGATACCACCTCAGGTATTTGAACATTTTTGCTCTCAAACTTGTATTGATAAAGTTTTAGGTTATAGAAAGCATAACCAAAACCTGATAGATCAAAATGAAGAGTTTCATCAGATGAAATCTGAGTTCAAAAAGGTTGAAAATACTTATAAAGAAAAGATTAACTGCCTTAAGAAAGAGATTTCATTGTTAAAACACGAACAAACTAATCTTAAAACTCAGATTGATGATCTACTTGTCAAACTAAAAGCTACCAGAGCTGAACTGGCAGAATAGAAAGTTCATGTTGAAAAATATGAATTTTCTTCCAAAAAGTTACAAAGACTTTTAGATATTCAAGTCCATGAGAAGGTAAAGACTGGACTTGGGTATAACAATGATCAGTACAAATCTGTTCCTCCTCCTGCTGACTATATTGCCATTCACGAGCCAAGATTCAATGTTGCAAATCTTGACACTGCAAACTGAAATCTTGATCCTTCAACGGATGAACCTTTCGTCGAAGACTGCACTACCTCATCGGAATCTGAGTCAACCTGCTCAGACCATGATGAAACCAGTGCAACCCCATCTGAAGCTGTTCTGAATAGAGCTGAAGTTCCTGCTATTATTCCAGCTATTCCAGCCCCTGTCCCATTCAAACAGATCAAGATTAGCTATCCTCCAGATGAAAAAAAAACTAAACATTGAAAAGAGAGAGACATCAGGATCCACTAACCCCAAGCCTCAGTCAAAGCCGATCACAAAGAAGAAGATGTTTGATATATGTCATACGCCTGGAGAAAAAGTTCCATATGTTCAACAGACCCTAGAAGAAGCCACTTTTGAACATAACAAAGCTCATCCATGGAACTTCAAGGATCTGTTCCAAAGAAAGGACTATGTCTACCTTTCAAGAGACAAACTGGCCAGATCATGCTTTGTGTGTGGCAGATATAATCACACTGCCAGCACCTGCTTTCATTACCTGGAATACCAAAGAAATTCAAAGCAGCATGTCTTTGAAAAGACTAACAGAAACAAGAAGGTAAGAAGCTACGAGGCCAAAGCAACTAAGTTTAGGGAGTCTCTATCTCCCCTAAGAGTGAAGGCGTCAAGACCTCAACAAACCTGTATCATTTGTGGTGAAACCAACCACTTTGCTGCCAAATGCAGATTTAATCCCTTCAACCAGATTGCAAACTGCTCATCTAGATTTACACCATCAGCAGTAAACAAAACAGCTGCTGATCTTGAAAAGTCTGGAAAAACAAAAGTTAAGCCTTCAGCAGCAAAAATGTCTACTGCGTATAAAGGGAAATCAAAGGCAAAGCCATCAGCAGCAAGAGTGTCCACTGCTGACAAGGCAAAATCCAAGGTAAAGCCTTCAGCAGCCAAAAATGCTGCCACTCCAGCAAAGCCATCAGTAGCAAGAGTGTCCACTGCTGACAAGGAAAAATCCAAGGCAAAGCCTTCAGCAGCCAAAAATGTTGCCACTCCAGCAAAGCCATCAGCAGCAGAATCTACTGTTGACAAGCCAGAAACATCAGTAGCAAAATCCGCTGCTGACAATGTGAGTAAAACTAGAAAATCACCAACACAGCAATGGAAAGCCAAACCATCTCCAAGCATTATCATTGGTTCCATTGACTGCAAACATACTGAAAAGGATAAACTAACAACCATATTTTTCAAGTCTGCAGACTCTTGGTTTCCTCCCACTAATTAGATATCTATTATGTGCAGGGACAGCCAGGTCACAAGAATAACACCTGGGTGGTAGACAGTGGTTGTTCCAGGCACATGACAGGCAACAGATCCATCCTCTCCAACTTCAGACACTTCAATGGAGGATATGTTTCCTTTAGAAGTGACTCAAAGGGAGGATCCATTACTGGACAATGAACTATGTCCAACGAAAGAATGAGCATTGATAAGGTCAACTATGTCAAAGAATTGGACTTCAATCTCATGAGTGTTTCCCAGGTCTGTGACCAAAAGCATTGGATGCTCTTCACGGATAAAGAATGCTTTGTACTATCTCCAGGCTTATCCATACCTCCTCCAGAAAATATTTTATTAACTGCTCAGAGAAAATAAAATCTCTATGTACTGGACATGAATGAAGTCACTCCATCTGGGAGTGTTTCCTGTTTTCTATCAAAAGCCTCAGTTGATGAATCAGCTCTCTGGCACAGGAGATTAAGTCATGTTAATATCAAAACTATTAACAAACTAGTGAAGGATAATCTTGTCAGAGGGCTTCCTGACAAAGAATTCCAGCTAGAAGACCACTGCATTGCTTGCTTAAAGGGGAATCAACACAAGAGTTCTCACAAGCCCAAGACCTTGAATACAAATGACACTCCACTACAACTGCTGCATATGGATCTCTTCGGTCCTACAAATGTCATGTCAATGGGCAAAAAGTCATATTGTCTGGTGATAACTGATGACTACACCAGATTCTCATGGGTATACTTCTTGAGAACTAAAGATGAAACTGCTGAAATTCTCAAATCCTACATTCCGAGGGTAGAAAATCAAAGCAATCAAAAGGTGAAGATCATAAGGTGTGATCAGGGCACAGAGTTCAAAAACCACACTTTGAACTATTTCTGTGAAAGCAAGGGGATAGAAAGACAATACAGTGCTCTAAGAACTCCTCAACAAAATGGAGTTGCTGAAAAGAGAAACAGAACTCTAATTGAGTCAGCAAGATCTATGTTGGCTGACTCAAAACTGCCTCTCACATTCTGGGCAGAAGCAGTTAGCACAGCCTGCTATGTGCAAAATAGAGTTCTCATTGTCAAACCCCTCAACAAGACACCATATGAACTCTGGTTTCAAAGAGTTCCCTACATTGGGTTTCTAAAGCCTTTTGGGTGTCCATGCACCATTCTCATCACACATGGGGTTCTTCCTAAGTTTGGTGCCAAATCTAATGAAGGATATTTTGTGGGCTATTCCTCTCAATCAAAGGCCTACAGAGTATTTAATTCAAGAACAAGAATTGTGGAAGAATCAGCAAATGTGGAATGTAGAGAACACATCGTCTGTGAGCAGGGAAAAGGCCCAAAATGGCTCTTTGACATAGACTCCTTCTCCCAAATATTTGAGCCTCTCACCTTCTCAAATATGGAGTCTACGTCTACACAAACACCTGCCTCCACTTCATCCACTGACTACAGACTGGATTTTCCCAAATCTTCTATCCGTCTGAGAAGACCATCGATTGATCCTCCATCAGTTGTGGAAGCAAGTGAAGCCGAACAAGACTCTCCAATGTCATCAGCAGCAGCCTGTCTGAAACTGAAAATCTAAATGAAGACTCTTCGATAAATGTTGTAGATGCTGATGATTGCTATTGCTGAAAATATTGATGTGGCTAATGATGTTGAAGACTCTTCCACCATGAATGAAGAGACCTCTGATCAAAATCAAAGCAATCTAGAGCAAGGGATACAGCTGGAGGTGGTACCAACACAGAGGATCCACAAAGAACATCCTCATGAAAATATTATTGGCCAAGTCCACCAAGTAGTTCTCACAAGAAGCAAATCTCACGAGGCCAATATATGCTTGTTCTCATGTTTTCTATCTCAGGTGGAACCCAAGAAGATAGATGAAGCACTGAAACACAGCAGCTGGATTGAGGCAATGCAGGAAGAATTGCTGCAATTCAAGAGGCAGGATGTCTGGAAACTTGTTGATCTTCCACCAGGTAAATATGCTATTGGCACACGATGGGTTTTCAGGAACAAGCAAGATGAGAGAGGTATTGTAGTCAAGAACAAAGCCAGACTTGTCGCTCAAGGCTACACTCAGGAAGAAGGAATTGACTATGATGAAGTCTTTGCTCCTGTTGCCAGGCTGGAGGCCATCAGAATCTTCCTGGCATATGCTGCATCCAAGAATTTCACTGTCTATCAAATGGATGTAAAAAATGCCTTTCTGTATGAGAAGATTGGTGAGGAAGTATACGTCAAACGGCCTCCAGGCTTTATAGATCCTGCACATCCTACTCAAGTGTTCAAACTAGACAAAGCTCTGTATGGCCTACATCAAGCAACAAGAGCCTGGTATGAAACCTTGTCAGGATATCTACTAAGCAACAACTTCAGAAGAGGTGCTATTGACCAGACCTTGTTTATCAAAGATGAAGGGGGAGAAATCTTACTAGTTCAAATCTATGTTGATGATATCATCTTTGGATCAACAAGGAAAAAGCTGTGCAAAGACTTTGAGATTCTGATGCACTCAAAGTTTGAAATGAGTTCAATGAGTGAACTAAATTTCTTTTTGGGTCTACAAGTCAAACAAGTCCCAAAATGGAATCTTCATCAGCCAATCCAAATATGTAAAGAGCATTTTGGAAAGATTCAAAATGGTTGACTGCTCTGCTGCAAGAACCCCTATGCAAGTGCATCATCAGCTGACTCCAGACAAAGATGTCCAAGACACTGATCAACATCAGTACCGTGCAATGATAGGGTCTCACATGTATCTCACTGCCTCAAGGCCAGATATCATGTTTGCAGTATGTCTCTATGCAAGATTTCAAGCAGCTCCAAAGATTTCACATCTTCAAGCCGTCAAGAGAATCTTTAGATACCTAAAGGGAGCCCCAAGACTTGGGCTATGGAACTCTAAAAATGACAAGTTTAATCTGTATGCATACACTAACAGTGACTATGGGGATGCAACTTGGACAAAAAGTCCACTTCAGGGGGATGTCAGTTTCTGGGAGGGAGACTGATTTCATGGCAGTGCAAGAAGCAAACATGTGTTTCAACTTCTACAGCTGAAGCAGAATACATTGCAGCTTCAAGTTGCTGTGCACAAGTCATCTGGATACAAAATCAAATGCTGGATTACGGGATGACTTTCATGACAACTCCAATTCACATTGACAACATGAGTGCTATATCAATCACAAATAATCCGGTGCAGCACTCCAAGACAAAGCACATTGACATCATGTATCATTTCATAAAAGATCAAGCTGAAGAAAAGAGGATTATTTTAACCAAAGTTCATACAAATGAGCAATATGCTGATTTGTTTACAAAACCTTTTGACGAAGCTAGATTCATATATTTAGTTGAATCCACTGGTATGATGAACTTTGATTAAAATCTATCTCTAAAATTTTGTTTTAAAAATGTGCTTTTGTCTTTTGTTGTAAATAAAAGTTATGAGTCAGCAGCACTTTTGTCCTTCAGCTGCTGACAGGTTTAATCTTCAGCAGCAAAGGATTTGCCACTAACTGCTTTAAGTTATCAGCAGGAACAGGTTTCATGCGGATAGCTTTAAGATTGTCAGCAGCAACATCCCTGCTGCATATCATTGAATCCATCAGCAGCAATTGAGTTTGCTGCTGACAGACTTAACCTTCCGCAGCAACCAAGCTTGTAGCGGACATGCTTATTCATCCACAACAACCAAGTTTGCTGCTGATGGGTAAATTTAAGTCCAAATTAACTTTTACCCGCTGTAAAAATTAACGTCAGTCTTTACCATGACTGCCTCGGTGTATTACAGATGTGACAGTAAAAAGTGAATAAGGTTGTACTTTACAAGTCATTTTGCTTTTTCCCTCCTCTGCCGTTATAAGCACAAATCAAATTTCCTTACCACCTCTTCACATTCAATTTCACCCTAAACCCACATCACCTTCTCTCAAGTCCCCACCACATTCAAAGCCTTCCATCCTTAAAACATTCAAAGCCTTCCACACTCTTAACCTTCAAACCTTCCTTCCAAAATCAAACAACAATGGCAGACATCAATAACCCTGAAAATAAGTTCTCCCCGTACCATAACCTTACAGCATACCAACCAAGGGAAAGAAATCTGAAGGATTCAATGATATGATCGACTTCCTATGCCGATCAAAGATCCATTTTGCTCTCACAACCAACACTACCATATATATCCCTCATATGGAGAATTTCTGGAAAACCGCCGTCTACTCTACCGAATAGGGGATTCCCCAAATTAAAGCCAAGGTAGACGGCAAGGACATCACCATCTCGGAAGCCACACTCCGAAAATATCTTAAGTTTCAAGATGAGGGAGCAGCCGTCTCATACTCAAAGGACGAGTACATGAGGACCTTTGTATCCATAGGATACACTGGAAATCAAAATGAGTATACAATAGAGAAGGCGCTGATGGGCCCTCCATGGAAGTATCTCTGCCACACTCTTCTCCAATGCATATCTCAGAAGAGAAGTTGATGGCATCAAGTGAGCTCCGCACTTGCCTCTGCTGTTCACGGTATGATTACTGACCAGGGATTCAACTTTGCACACCTCATCTTTGAGGGTTTGAGATATAACCTTCAAGAGGGTGCAAAGCAACAATTTTTTATGTACCCAAGATTCTTACAGGAGGTTTTCAACCAGGAACTAAAAGAACTTTCAAAACCTGCAAGAATCTACATCATGTTGGGACATAAAAATAATATTTTTCAAAGTATGAGAACTGTTTCCAAAAAGTTCTCAGGGGTCAATGTTCCATTGTTATCTACGATGCTGAACATACAAAGTACCCCAGGTGACAGTTCAGCAATCCCAGCTGATACTGATCCCACACCCTCCACATCACATCCTGAACAACAATCTGCTTCCACCATTCGAACCCCTGTGCATACTACTAAGGATGCACAGGTACAAATATTACTTACACCTGTTTTGGATGTTATCGTTTAACTGGAACAAAGGGCCCCAGTTGCTACGACTTACAACAGAAAAAGAAGCAAAAAGACTCCTTCTCTTCTTGTCTCAAAGGCCCAAACCCAACCTCTAAGCCCTCATTCAGAATCCCAACATTCTGGTGAGAATATCATAAGGGACAGCCACATTGTTAGGGAGACTCCTTCGGATGACTCTCTATTAGGATCAGGATCACTTCCCGGATCCATAGAACAGCCCCTTGAGCCACTCCTCTCTCTTCTGAACTTAAGTGTTGAGGAACCTGATCAAGATGATGTACCTTCTCCAACTGCCACTATCTCGGAGGTACTGATTGATCTTGCTTCAAACACACCCAACCCAAGTTCTACTCCCCTGAAGGTCCACTCTAGGAGTTATGACAGAGTGGATGTTGAAGAGGCTGTCACTACTGCTGGTCCATCAAATGACCAGGAGGACAGTGACAACATCGCTAAGACCTCAACCACGGCAACTCACAGTGAGGATGTTTCCTTGGAAACTCCCCTCACTAAGAGGAACCCCATGCGCCAAGAAACCATGGGTGATGGGGATGCTGAGGCTAGGCCTACAGCCCCATCTGGGTCCAAGGATTCCACAAATATGGATGAGAACAGTATGTAACTTAAAAATCAGGAATTGACGGCCAGGGTGGCTATGCTTGAGGCTGAGGTGTCAAAACTACAACACCAGATCCTTCTGCATGAAGCCCATCAATGCCCCTCCATGGCTTCTCCCTCCCTTGTCTCAGTGGGCACCCAAACTGATGCTTATCTGTCCACTGATGCAACCAAAAAGGGGGAGATAGTCCTAATGGAAGAAGACTCATACAGTCTTGACGACTGGATTCAAGAGCAGGCTGCATTTCAAAGTACACTATTCAAGCCAGCTTTTGTACAGGTTCATGACTTGCCAGCTTCAGATGACGAGGAAGAAGAGACTTATGAAGGCTGGAAGTTAGTCGTCAGGGCTGTTGATGAGGTGCTGACTGATGTTGAAGACAAAGAACAAACATATACATCTTTCAGCATCATCCCTGAAGCAGCAACCATTATAAGTCAATCCACTGCCCCCAATTTCCACTGACTTCAACACAGCTAGAGTTTGACACAATACTAGCTTGGGAGTATGATGGAAAGTCTGAGAGGTTCTAGATTGGTTGGGAGTTTAGCGGAATAAAAGAGCTAAACTGGGACTTTCTCAACAGCATCCAAGTCCTTCACCTATACCATCTACAATGCATCAACAACTCTACGGACCTCTCAGCAGAACTTGCTATTGGTAGGTTCTATGACTTGATGGAGGATAATCTACCCAAGTTCGAAAGACAAATACAAGCAGCAAAAAGGGTAGCCTATCCTGAATCTTCAACAACAACAGAAAGAAGACTGACTCCTAGAAGACTTGAATAATAAGGAGCAGTCTTCTCACTGAAGAAAAAGTTCTGTGCTTAAGAAGATTTCTGTACAACTCCATTGTCAAGGACTTATATGTGCTAGGATGGGTAAGCACTAAGTCTCTTGACCACACCTTACTACTAAGCAATGGCTCCTCTCTCACCATCAACACCAGGAACATCCTGCTACTACCTACAGACTTTCTTTACAAGATCTTTCAACTCAGGGCAAATATCTGCAATGTCAACTCCCTCGAAAGCCAGGAAATGATAGCTACTGTCAGAGCCCATCTTGAACAAGAAGGAAGGATTGCTGAGGCAGTATATGTGTCAAATTCTGACACTGATTCTGACTCAGCTTCCCCTCGAGTAGACATCTTTGCTACAGCATATGAATCAAGATCCACTGTCCAAGAAATGCTGATAGAATTTACAAGTCCTGAGTGCAAATCAGATGAAGCTAATGACCTTCCCTTATCAACCTCTCAACTTGCCAATGAAGCTGAGGCTGAGATCCCAACAGCAGCACAATCATCTGCTGTTGTGATCAGTGAAGCCAAAGCAGAGGCATCCAGTGTAAACAAAGGGAAGGGAATTATGACCAAAGAAGATGAAGAGAGGTTGCTCAGAGAGAAGAGAGAGAAGGAAGAAATAAGAAGGAAGGGAGAAGAAGAGGAGATGGCTGACTTGAAAAAGGCTCAAGAAAGAAAAACAGCCATGCTCCTCAGAGAACAACTTATCCAGCAGTATGCCAAACAGCTAGATGAGATGAAAGTCAAACTCCATGCAGTGTCTCAAGTTGACGAAGATGAAGAACTTGCTAGACAGCTGTAGGAACAACTAAACAAGGAAGAAGAGGAGGAGGAAGAAAAGAAAAGGAAGGAAGATGCTAAATTCAGAATCTCTGATTCTAAATTAGCAAAAGAAATAAGGGAGGAGTGGATTGAAGCTCTGATCTCTTAAGGTGAGGATGCTGACTACCTTGAAAAACTTTCAAATAAAGAGATCTATAGAGCCGTCATGGGTCAGCAGGGGCAATTAGAAAAGAAGAAGAGAGCTGAAGAGGAAGAAAAGGCTTGTCAAAAATCCAAGAAGGCCATTGCACTTAACCAGAGAACCCATGAAGAAAGGAAGGTCATGACTGACTTCCTAAAGGCAAGGGGGAAGTGGAAGGAGGCTAGGTCCCATGACATTCATGAACCTACAAGTCTTGTACAGACAAGTCAAGAAGGAAGAAGAAGAAAGACTAGGAAAGAAAGTCTTCAAGACAAGGGTCACAGAAAAGGAAGACAAGAGACCAGTCAAGAAACAAAAGACTTCTGCCCCAGACACTACTTCCACTATCCAAAAACCTTCCACAAATATCCCCAAACCTTCCTCTCCTCCACCCAAAAAGTCCAAACCATCTCACCCAGCTACCTCTCATCAACAGCCTCTCCTCAAGAAATCCAAACCCACACCTAAACCAGAAGACTCCAGAGATATAGTTGTTTGGTTCTACAGTTCACAGGATCAGTGGTTTGAAATCTTCAGGGGGAGAACTGAAAGAAGGAGATCTGTTTACAAATCTGTTGATGAAGTTCTACAATTACCAGATTCAGATCTCAGTAGAATTCTGGAGATTGGTGAAGCTCATGAGCCTGCAAATGAGGGTGGGAAACGTCTTATGCTAGCAATCAAACACCATTTCAACCCTAGCAAAGATGTGATCATAGATATCAAACCACTTCAGTCCCACTCTCCATTTGTAAGTTGGTCCTACAATGTTGATCTGGATGAGTTCACCTTAACTGATGTTAAGAAGCAGCAGATGAGATGTTCAAGCAAGACAATTTTCAAAATGCCAAGTAAAGACATCAAGACTCTGTCTGAGCTTCCACTGAACAATCCCAGCAAGGATCCAAGAGGCTATGAGGTTGTAAGGATAGTCTGCCACATGCAAAAGCTTCAGCAACAATGAGATTAGAAGAATTTTGGTAGCATCAGTCTAGGGGGAGTTTGTAGAACCAAAGACTGATTGCAACAAAATTCTTCTAAGTACAAATGCTGCTGATAGGCTTATCAGCAGCGTTCAACACTTGTTGCTGCTGATAGGCTTATCAGCAGCGTTCAACAAATCAGTCTTGATGCTGATCCTCATTCTTGCTGCTGACAGCCTTGTGCCTTGAAGATAAATCGTTGCAGCTGACTATCCATTCCAAGCGTCACTGACAACTTTCTGCAAAAGCTACTGACACACTCAAAGCAGAAGGAACCTCAATGGTGCAACCAATGACGGATAACAATGCTCTTCTCCAAGCATGCAAGTAATGATGCATAAAGAAGACGCTTCAATAAAGTTAGCTAGTTTAGACTAAACTTGTATTATTAGCTTTGTACAAAAGATCAACGGTCTGTGTTAGATCTGATCCTTAGAATCAAAGGTCTGTCTTGATTCTAAGTTAGTATAAATACTGTGTAAACACTTCATTGTAAGTGTGCTTCTTGATAGAGTTTTCACTTGTAATCGTTTATTCACAAAAGCTTAATACAACAGTGTTCTTATTAGTATTGTTTCTGTTTACTCGATTATACTTGTGTAGTTGCTATTGTTTCCGCCAATTTCAACTAAGAACAGAACCATCTTGTACTTTCACGATCCTACATGTTCTAATTTGGAAGGATACTTTGAGTTGGAGTGTACCACTCCCACCACCCTAATATATTTATTCAAAATACATTGACTAAATATTATTTAATTATATATTTCTTAATTATTTTTACGTTAATGGAACCAATTAAAACTTGTAGACACCTAAATTAAAAGTATATTTGAATTTAAATGCATGCATATCTTTTCATTAGTGCATAATTCATAAAATGTATATTAAAGTTAATTACATTTAATTTGCAATTGTTGTATAAATTAAAAATATTAATTTTGGGTTGATTTCGATTAAAAAAAATTCATTACATAACTTTACATCAGCATCAGATGTACGTTAATTTGTCTTTAATATTTCATACATATCTATAATATATAATAAATAAAAGTTTTGATATGACACTTGTTACTGTTCTATTCATTATCAACATTTTTTTTCCGCCCCTCTCATATTAATTATACAAATTTTCTTAATTGTTTTTAGAATTTTTTGTTTCCCGTCTCTCTCCTATTACATAATAATGAATTCTGTAATTATTTTTATAAAAAAAAATTTAGTTTAAAAAAATAGTTTTGTTCATAAAACATTTTTATAAATTGAACATTTCTTTCATTCTTTTTTATAAAACATTTTTCAAAAATAATTATATCACGTTTCTAGAATTTGTATTAAAAAACTATGTAATATGTCATAAATACGTAAATTTTTATTACTAAGTATTAACATTGTATTTATTCAAACCGTGTAATACACGAGGTTTCTAACCTAGTTAAGATAATGTATAAGTAATGGCTACAAGTAAATTAAAGATAGATCTAGTGTAAAGTTATAAATGGTAAGTTTTAAACGTTCAAGGAGGGTATCACAGTGGTAATTGTTTGAATCACGCTATAGAAATCCCAAATTTGAATCCAGCTTTCACAAGCCTTTAACTTGATAACGATTTCTCCCGACTACCTAAGTTTTATATTAATTACTATATAATGAAATTAAAAAAATAGGACATGTGGATATACTATTTAGTTGATAACTATTAAAATCTTTCAAGTTTTATTAAACAATCATTTAATAGTGAAAAATCTTTAAAATAGTAACAAGATTTAAATCTTGAGTTTCTGTTATTCTCCTAGGTAGGTATAGATGCGAAAGATCAAATATCTTTTTTCCGGGTTAATCATTAATGTTGTCCAAATGTGACATATCATAGTTATTATTTTTAAATGTAATAGTGGTCCGGAAAGCCAAAAATTACTTACGTTACAACGGTAAATGAACCTAAATGCAATGTTTTCATAACCAGGCTGTCATCAACCGGCCGTCTACCGATCTACTAGTCAGACTGATTTCAAAACCAAATGACGTCATAATTAATTTAAAATAAAAATAATATATATATATATATATACAACCAATTTAAAATAAAATACGAAATTGCTTTATCTTTCAGGAATGATTTGTAAATTTGAATAATGAAATCTTAAATAAATAAACTATGAAATCTAAAGAAGTAAACAAACCAGTAAATGAGATTCTAAAAAAAATAAAAAAGAAAGTATTGAAATCCAGTTTTTCCACTCGGTCTTGTTCACCTTGAGAAACGCTTATTAAAATCTGAGTTGAATCCAAAGGTAAAATCAAAATTGAGTTCTTGAAAACCCTAATCAAACTACAATAACTTTACACACACACAAGCCGTAGTGGGATACATGGTAGTAGCTGCAATGGTGGTAGTGGATGGAGGGAGACATGGTTGTAGCGGCATAGTGGTAGGCGATGGAGGGACACATGGTCGTAGCGGCGATCGTGGCGGGCAGTGGAGGGAGACATGGTCATAGCGGCGATGGTGGGGAGAGTAGCGCAACAACTATGATGATGGTAATGGCTGAACTTGTGTGAAAATGATGAATTGAGTAACGTTTAAAGACGGAGATGGCCGGAGGAACATGATTGGATTTGATGGGTCGACGACAGCTTACACATGTAGTATAGGTGCACATTCAAACCGATAGTGAAACCGGTCCTAATCCACCAGTTTGAAATAAATTTGATGATATATCCATTGAAACCAGTTAAAATCGAACAACTGGATTAGAACCAGTTTCAAACTGAACCGTTTTTTCCCCTTAGAGCAAGTGGTATGGGTATCGTGAGCCTCTTCCGTGAGCATAGCTCACGCCGTGAGGCATATAAAACACCGCCCCCTCGTTTTCGTGAGGGGGGTGGTGAGGGTGAAACGTGAGATTTCTCACGGGAAGGAGAGGACAAAACGAGATCAAACGGCTATATTTTTTTAAAAAAATATTACCGTTCAACGGTAACAAATGAAATAAAAAAAATTATTTTTTATCTCAGTTAAACCACTATAAATAACCCTTTTACCAAATATATTTTACACTAAAAAATCCCATTTTCTTCTCTATAAATCATGAATCCTAACGATTCAAACATGTTTTGGCTTCATTACGCGTCACAACAAAATGCGTTCAACATGCAGTCTCCAACAAACCCCAACGCATTCACCCAACCACAACCATTCAACCAAAACCCGTTCGGATCACCCGGGCATGTCCCAAACATGCCAACCATGTCAAATATGCATGTAGGATGCTCATCCGATCCGGATTTTGTTCGGAAACTCAAGAAGTACCGGAGGAGGAAGAAGAAGACGTTGAGTAGACGTAACCCGTGCGTAACAAAAGTAAAGGCAAAAAGAAAAATCCACAAACAAAAACAGCCTCACGGATTACAAAGAAGTGAGATTTGGACGAAGAGTTAAATTTGTCTAGGGCGTTTGTCGACGTCTCGGAGGATCCCGTTATCGGTATTTAAAATATAATTATGTTTAAATTTTTTTTATTACTTCCTTATACAAATTAATATTAATTATATTTAATTTTTAATTTTTTAGGTAACGTTCAAAACAAAAGAACGTATTGGTAAAAAATATGAAGCCTTAATGGGCGTACCCCTAAGTACCGAACTATGAATCAATTGAGTTCTAAATGGACTCATATAAACCGAAAGGTCTTAAAGTTTCGCGGAATCTACCAACAATGTGATAGGAGCCGAAAAAGCGGTTGTAATGATATCGACATTTTGATGCAAGCAACGTCCCGCTATCAAGACGACGGAGGAGGCCAAGCTCCAACAACGACTTGGGAACTATTGAGGCAATCGCCGAAATGGCAAACATTGTATGTCAAGCCAAGCAAAGACAGATCGTCAAATAAACGATCCTCGACCGACATTGATACTAGTCCGACCACGTCCGACGGAAGATCTATGTATGATCTCAACCGAGATGTATTGGAAGACGAGGACGACATACCATGTCCGATCGAAAAGAAAAAAGCAAAGGCCCGAGCATCAGGCTCGGTTCTCACTCACATCAACATCAGCCAACAAATGGTCGAACAAATGCAAGAATTTAACGCGAGAAAAATAGAGAAGTTTAATTCGAAGAGAGAAAAAAAAAAGGATGGAAATTCTCGCCCTCAACCTTGATCAGATCACCAGCCGCTGACGAGCCTTTCTCGAGAAGAAACAAAACGAGATCAAGGCAAAATATAAAATCAAGTAATTTTATTTATGTTTATTTTTTATCTGTGTAACTTTTATTTATGTTTTTTATTTTTATTTTTTGAATTTTTACGTCTTTTTAAATATAATTTTAATTATCAATATTATTTAAATGAATATTAATAATAAAAAATGTATTTAATGCTTACATCACCCTCACTCACTTAGGTATTTCCCTTACCAAGTGACGTCGTTGTGAGAGTTGATGAAGATGACGTGACGCCACATGACAACCACTTTTCCCCTTACTAAAATCTCACTCAGTAGAGTATACCACATGCTCTTATAAACCAGTTTCTAATTAGAAAACTATTTATCTGACTATAACTTTCATTGACTTGATCTAAAGTTCTAAACCGGTTTTAAAACCGATCCAGTTTGAACAAAAATCCGGTTTTGTGCACTCCAACCGATACAAGGAGGAATTGGGCTGATTAGTGGCGAGGAAAGAGTAGATCTGTACTCATTACTGTAACGAGCATTAGAACTCAACTTAGGCCCTAAAAAACGAAGATTTATCCCCCAAATACTCTAAACATAATCGATCAAAACTACCGTATAATTTCGTTTGAAAAGTTTTCCATGGACGATTAGATTCTTTTCTTCTTCCGTAAAGAAATAAGATCATTTTCCTAATAGATGTGAAGTCAAGGTATAAATGAAGGCATAGGTTCACCAAAAGGATTCTAGAAACATCCAACAAACGACACGAAACCACCAGCTATCATACAGAATTACCAGCCATAATCAATCTGGGCTCTTTCAAGGTGGTGCTGTACAATGTATGCCTCCTTTTTTTCTGCACACCAAACAATTGCCATAAGCCCAAATTATTACATGAAAAATAATGTTATTAAATAAATTTTTTTAATGATAAATGTATTCTCACAGTATACCTAGACTGAAACATTGGTGAAATCTATCAACAAAACATGTTTTCTGTTCCATGAATCTTCATGCTGGTTTTTGTTTGAGGTTCTTCTTGAGTTTTTTCAACTCAAGTCCTTGTTGCTAAAATAAAAATAAAAAGTTAAGAGTTTAATAAAAAGATAAATGGAGATGACACCTAATAACATCATTTGGTGTGTGTAATAAACTCAAGTTGTTCTGGCTTCTAACCTTATGAAGCTTTTCCCAACATTTCTTGGACCTTATTTCTTGTAAACACCACTCCATTGCCATGTCATATTCTATAGTATTTGGCTGTGAAAAATGTGATGTGGATACAGCTTCATCCTACAAAATAAATACATCATGAAACAGACATTTATATATATATATATATATATATATATATATATATATAGAGGGGGGATATGGAGAGAGATGGGTCAATACAAAACCAATCTTAAGTAGAGAAGTAGATAACTGTGAAAACCGCAACTTGTGCCTATTGCTTCTAACTGTGTGTGGTCAACACTACATACAAGTGATTATGCGGTTTTCTACTTAAAATTGGTTATGTATTGAACGAGCCCTATATATATATATATAATATAATAATACATAATATATACCTCACGTTGATTTTGAAATCTAGCCTTATCAACGGTAAGGTGGCCAAAAAAGGTAAAATTCTGTTTGGTTGATACTGGAGGACAGGGAGTACCAACTAGAGGCCTGAGGAAAAAAAGATGAAGTGTGAAGGAAAATAAAGCTAAATAGTAACCAAAAAAGCACCATAAGCAAAAACAAAAACAAATAAAAAGTTAATATCTTGAGCAAGGAATAACAAATTACAAAAGGATAACTAGGATTTCATATGATATAGTTCAATTGCAGACCATGAAATAACTTGATATGTATAAAATTATTTACCTTTCATCTGATAACATCAAGCATTCTTCATCCAATTTTGTAAGGATCTTTTCTGCTGCTTCCTTTGTTTTAAGTATAACAAGGGCTTGAACTAGAAAATGAAATTATTTATTTTTAAATTTCATTGATACATAAAGAACAAGTAGATATAATAATAAATAAATAAACATCTTCACTCATGTTATTCATGGAAATATACCGTAAAGTTGTTTAATAAAATATATATTTTTATTACATTATGGTAAAATTTATTTAAAAATATTCTACAAAATAAATATTTTAATTACCTCGACATCTTCTGAAGTATATTCTGGCTTTAAATTATGGAGTAAGATGGCTGTTCCTTGACCATATGCATTCTTCAGCCTCTCCTCCCAAGGCTAAATGTAAAAAAGGAACAAAAGTCAGATTTTAGAAAACTGACTTCCACGATCAATTATCTTTTAAGAAGGATTGTTAAAACGGATGAAGAAAACCGAATGGAAAAAAAGAACTAAGAGAAGAAGAATACTTACAAGTCGCTTAAACCAAGTGCTTTTTTCCTGAAAGAATTTTAGAGAACTTATATGTTAGTAGCAACCAAAACAAGACTCCAACACACATCAATGATGATAAAATGTATAATTCATGAAAACCTAAATATAGATATGTTCCTAGAACATGATAGTGACTTCTCCATGAAATACACCTGTATCTTTTCCTAATAATATATTTTTTAAAAAAATATAAAAACAGGATTAAAGAGAATAGGGCATATGGGAAGTAAATCAAGGTTTTTTTTCTGATTTGGATTTGAATCATCATTCATCACCACAAAGGGAATATACAAGGAACCCGTATTTAAAAACAAATGCTCAAGTCTGGAACCCGTATTTATGCTGAACAGTTAACATGCTCGGCCAACTGAAATCTATACTCTCTAATAAATAAATGTTTTTTCATGCCACGTGTCGCCTCCATATTCATTCTTATTATTTTTTCCCGCCTTTCTCTCTTATTAAATACACCTGTATCTTTTCCTAATAATATATTTTTAAAGAAAATACTAATTATATTAATAAAACACATTTATTTTATATTATCCCTTATTATAAAAAACTTTGAAATCTAATTATGTAACTTTTATTTTCAATCAAATACTAAATGAAAGTCGATCTACATTAAATAGTAATTAACGTATTTTCGAAACCCAATTATATATCAATTTTTACATATTTTGAATTTTGTTTTCTATCTTTAGTATATGTAATGCATTTTTACATTTATAAAATATATAATAAAGATTTAAGAATTTTATGTATTGATATTTTTCACCTCGTGTGTATTACACGGGTTCTAAACTAGTAGACATATAAATATAGGGGAAGGTTCCACTAATAAGTGGTTTTTCGCTAAGAAACGCTAAGAAATTGGTCAAACGAACTCCGATTGAGCTCATTTCAGCGGCGTTGGAACCGTCTCATCAAACCCTAACCCACCCCAAAACCTAAACCCCCCTCCACCGCACCCCCAAAAACCTAAACCCCCCTCCACCCCGCACCCCCAAAAACCTAAACCCCCCCCCCCACCAACCCCCCAAAAACCTAAATCCCCCACCCCACCCCCCCCAAAAACCTAAACCCACCCCCACCCCCACCCCCAAAAAAAAACCTAAACCCTGAAATCTAAACCCTAAGGCTAAAACCCTAAAATCTAAACCTTAAAAGCTAAGATGGTAGAGTTCAACGAAACGGTTCCAACGTCGCTAAAATGAGCTCGATCGGAGTTCGTTTAATATCGTTTCTTAAGGTTTTTGTCATTTCTTAGGTTTCTTAGCGAAAAACCACTTCTTATTTGAACATCCCCTATATATAGGGGATGGATCATTAGAAAACCACATAGTTATGCGAAAACCACCGAGAGCAAATCAAATAATTTATAGATTTTTTATTTTTCTAATTTATTTTCTAAGGGTATCAATGTATAGTTACACATTTTACCAGAAAACATTTTACTATACGTAACTGCAATTTTTTTGTTTTCTATTCACGTATATGTAACACTATGTGTTACGTATGCGTAACCCAATACTTAAAATGTTTTTTTGGTGAAAATGTGTAATATTACATTGATATTATTATAAATAAAATAAAAAATATTTATTATTATATGATTAGTTAGAATTGGTTTCTTAGTGGTTTTCGAGGTTTTTGCATCATTATGCGTATGAACCCTCCCCTATATATATATATATATATATATTCACAAAATATAATAAAAACATTATTCGGTTTTCAGCCAACCATGCACATCCCTGGGCTCTAGGTGCCTGTCCTATATAAACTCACGCGTCCTTTCCTACTTAAAATATAATAGGAAAGAGGATTATAACTTATATAAGTTGTCCTGAAATCAACTTACAGCATTTGGTCTTCGAGTGACAACAAATTCCCCGTACACATTTTTCTTGTCTTTATCAGTTGACAAAGCAGATGCCTTCAATGACTTGTTCATAGAAAGATTGATTTTCTTCTCACCAGATTGCTCCTCTTTAGCTTCCATACTACTAGTATTCCCAAGAGAATCCAAAATTCCAGATTTTGATTTTTCTTTGGATAATGCAGAATTTGCAGCCAAATCTTTCCCGTTCATATAAACCCAGGCCTTCTTATTATCTGGTACCTTAAAAGAACCATCATCCTTTGTTCTCTTTAATTTTTTCCCTTCCAAATCATCTGCAACGGTTCCTTAAATCTTACCGATTTTTTGATCTTCGGTTGTGCCAGGTGTTCCAGAAGTTTTCAGATTATTAAGATCAGCAGGTAACTTATCTGCTTGTTTTAACTTACCGCCAACCGTCAATTTCTCAGTGTCTTGAGCAACTTTATGTTGAACAGGTTTTTCCCCGGATGTTTTTTTATCATCAGACTTGATTTTCTTCAAGGGTTCATCATGTAATTTATCAGAACCTGTAGGAGTCTTGTTTCTCTCCTTATTTTCCACCTTCTCAACAGGTAATATACTCACTTCCATCTTATCCTTATCAACCTCGGATTTCACGGATGGCAAATCCGTCAATTTCTCAGAACCGCATGCAACTCCAGATTTAACACATTTATCATCGGATTTCATTTTCTTCAAGGGCCGATCATGTGATTTATCAGATTCCGTATTTCCCTCCAAATTAGGAATGTCATTGTCTTGAGGGCCTCGCTTTGCATCCTCCTTAAGCATGTTAGGTACGGTTTTAGATAAAACCTTTTGTGTTTCACTAGAAATAGGGGTGTTTGGGGTTTCTTCCTTTGTGTCAGAAGTACCAGGGAAAGGGATGATTTTTTCACCCTCTTTTCTGTTAAATATGTATTTAACTGTAATAAAATTCAAAGAAAACAAAGATGAGAACTGATTTATAAAAAGATCTAGACCTAGTATGGAAAGTAAAAGTTCGGGGAAGAATATACTTTCAAGCCCACCAACTTCATCATCCATCTTATCCAATATAGTACAGCTTTGAACATCAAAAGTACGATAAAATATGAAGTCAGCAGCTTTAAGTTCCTCATCTGATGGTTGGAGATTCTTGTTGTCCTTTGATACACACACAACATTGCATGGACCAGCGATTGCTTCCTGATCAAATAATCGGCAAAATTAGCCAAATTTCAACTGACTAGTTAATGATCCACCCATAGTTGTCAAGGCGCATAGGCGCACTCAAGGCGCAAAGGCCGAGCCTGGAGCCTAGTCGCAAGGCTCAAAAAAAGCGAGGGATTTTTTAAGCTAGGCGCATAGTGTAAGAATATCATTTTTAGGGGTTTTAAACTTGTTTTAGGCTTGTTTAGAGCTAGTTTAGTCTTTTTTTAAGGTGATTCCAAGCTTGATTAGGGGTTTTACAGAAGCTCCAGTGACTTTTAGCAAGTTCCAGCGACTTTTTAGCCGGAATCTGGACGGAAAACGCGCCTAGGCGCTTGCCTGAGCTCACTTTTACAAAAAAAAGCCCAAATCTGCGCCTAGGTCTCCACCAGACCCTATACCTGCGCCTCGCTGCGCTTCTGCGCCTAAGCGCGCGCCTTGATAACATAGGATCCACCAAAAGACCATATTTTATATTGCATCATGGCTACTCCATAACAATGTGTCATTAGTGGTATTAAGTTGATGATTGGAGTAATTTATAAGACAAATTGGGTCACTCAAATGCACGGTTGTGCTCTAAAACAACAGAAAGAGACGTGTACGTACGAGGTCACATTAGGCTATACCATCCACTAAACTCACCACACTAATGTAGCCCGTTCTTTTTATCACTGACTCTCACATTCTTCCTCTTTCGAGCTACCTTGCAACTATTAACAAATAGCACTATTGTACTAATCCAACCTCGTCAACCTACCTACGCCTCTCAATCCTTTAAACTCTCTAAAATTGTTCCATGAATGCTCATCCAGCCTCTTAATCTACATCTCTAATTTTTCTTTTAGTTCTTCCAATACTTTTCAATTGTAGGTTCAAAAGGAGTAATACTAGTTTGATAGGAATCAAAGACATTTTATTGAAAATAATAAAATATACTAAACAAGTTATGGGTGTACTTTCAAGGGTAGTTAGCTCTCGTCGTATGTGTATGATGATAATAAACAAGAGTCTCACGCATCACCTTGTTGGGTTGTGAAGACTTTGTGCCGGACTGGGCAAATGGGCCAGTGGGCATGGGCTTGTGGGCTTCCGACAACAAGACTTAGGCCTTGGGCTTGTTTGCGGCTGGAAACAAGTAGGAACAAGTGGTGTTAGACTAAGTAAATGTTTATTATTCTAGAGGGTCTAATCTGTAATATTTGGCACTTTATAATGAGCTCCTTTGTTATCACTTTTCATCAATACAAAACTTATTACAACTTATTACACCCTCTCGGTTCATCTTGGTATCACAGCCAAGGGTCCGATCATCTCCTTCCTTTTTTTTCCAATCAAATGGCAGCCCTTGCGGCCTTCTCCTCTGCTGAGAAAACCGGCCATAACAGCCACAAATTCCCCTTCACCTTTACCCCCACAAACTATGGGTATTGGAAAGCTATGCTTGAACCCTTTCTTATTTGACTACGTCAATGGGACGATCCCCTGTCCAGACCCGGCAATTCTCATCGAACCCTCCAAAGATGGAGAAGCCTCCACCACCGACAATCCTAATTACCTTCGGCGGATTGCCAATGATGCGCATGTTCGTATGCTCATTTTGTCCACCATCTCCGAGGCCTCCTTTCAACATGTACAGGGAACAACATCCAGGGATCTTTGGCTTACCCTGGAACGTGCCTATGCACCAAACACGGCCTCACGTGAGTTTACCTTGAAACTTCAACTGCTAAGGATCATGATGAAAGGAGACGAAACCCATGTTACCTACCTTTCCCGGGTTACGGAATACGCTTCTGCCCCAGCAAATATAGGCGAGCCCATGAAAGACAAGGATCTGCTCATGCTCACCATTTCTGGCTTGCGTGATTAATACAGCAGGCTCAAGTCTAACCTCTTGGCGCGCCACCCGTCACCTTCAATGAACTTCCCGGCTTGCTCTCTGACCATGATTTCATGCTGCACAAGTCCCTATCTAATGTCTCGGGTACCCCCTCTCAGGTTTTTGCTGCCACCATAAGTACCCCTCCTAATACTACTCCTTCCCTTATTACACAGTTTCAGCAACTGGCCACTCAATTTGGGTATCAATTGAACCCGATCAGCATGGTTGTAAAAATCGCTAGGCGCTAGTCGGGCCGTGGGGTGGGGCCTAGGCCTAGGCGGGATTAATCGGGGCCTAGGCCTAGGCGGGATTAATCGGATTGGAATTTTTATATGTAATTTTCAGTTTTTTATATATATACACACATTTTTATATGTAATTTTCAAAATTATATATATACACACACACATTTTTTAAAGAAGCTGGAAATTACAAGAACTAAACTGAAAATAGCCGGAAATTTGCCTGAAAGTCGCCGGAATCTCGCCGGAACCTGCCGGAATCTCGCCGGAACCTAACGGAATCTCGCCGGAACCCTACCGGAATATCACCGGAAAAACGGGAAGTGGCCGATTTTTGGCCGACTAGGTCCGCCTAGGCCCGATTTTGACCCAATTTTTCCGATTAGCGATTTTTAGTCCGATTTGGCCAAAATTAATCCTCGATCCGTCGCCTAGCGACTAATCGGCGCCTAGGCGCGATTTTTACAACACTGCCGATCAGCGAACCTATCACCCCACCACAGGTCCTTTATGCCTCTCGTCCTACGCCAAACCGTAACACTTGTCGGGGAACCTACTGTGGCTCATACTGTGGTACTACTAGGGGACGTGATAATACCAGGGTTGTTCCCTCCTATCAATTTGCCTGGGCCTCCACACAGAACATGGTATATGGTCATTGTAACCGTTGTGGCATTGGTCACCTACCGTCCCAGTGCCCAAACCACTCTCCTGCCACTTCTCGTGCTGCTCCTCAGGCAAATTTTGCCTCCTTTTCAAAAACTGGTTCTACTTTCGGGACTACCTGGTTCCTAGACACAGGTGCTAATGGCCATGTAACTCCTGACTTAACAAATCTTGACAACTCCGAGGTTTATTCAGGTATTGATTCACTCCACATTGGTGACGGTACGCCCTTACCCATTTTACACATTGGTTCTTCCAAATTTTTCTCACCTAACAAAACATTTAAAATGTCGAATATCCTTCATGTGCCTGCCATTCAAAAGAACTTATTATTTTTTAAACAATTCTGCCTAGATAATGATGTTTATTTTGAGTTTCACTCTTCCTTTTTTGTTGTTAAGGACGAGTCTTCACACACTACCCTACTCATGGGTCCAAGTGATAATCGGCTCTACTCGCTTCACCTTCCACAACTCAAGCCTATTCCCAAGCAAGTCTTCACAACAAATAAAGCTTCATCTACCATTTGGCATCAACGTCTCGGACACCCTCAAGAACGTGTTTTTCATATGCTTGTTTCAAATAATTCCTTACCTGTTTCTTCTAAATTATGTTCCTCTTTATGTAATGCTAGTCAAACAGGAAAATCCTCCAAACTTTCTTTACATAATTCTACATTTCAAAGTCATAATGTTTTGGATTTAATCTACTGTGATGTTTGGGGACCTTCCCCTACTGTGTCTCTTGATGGACATCGCTTCTTTTTGTTATGTGTGGATCACCACTCCCGTTTTTGTGGTATTATCCGCTTGTCCAGAATACAGATGTTTTCACCACCTTTACCAGCTTTGTCACCATGGTTGAACGTCAATTCAAAACTAAATTAAAAAGTGTGCAAACTGATTTTTTTTGGGGGGGTGTGTTTCGTTACCTTTCTCCCTTCTTCAACAAACCAAACCAAACCAAACCAAACGTACCCAGTATAATCCCACACATAGCTAACGCTATTAGTAGGGTCTGGGGAGGGTGTTGAACGCCGTAATCGTCGTTCATGTCCATACACTAGCGAACAAAATGAGTTTGTTGAACGCCGTAATCGTCATGTTGTGGAAACGGGGCTTGCCCACTCTTCCCTCCTACACCGATTCTGGCACTTTGCATTCGAAACTGCTGTCTATCTTATGAATCGCCTTCCATCCGGAATCTCCTCCAATAAATCACCTTTTCAACACATTTTTAATCATAAACTAGATTACTCGTTCCTCCGTGCTTTTGGGTGTCGATGTTTTCCCAACCTACGTCCGTATAACCGTCACAAAATGGATTTTCGATCCACCTCCCTGTGTTTTCCTTGGTTACAGTCCTCACCATCACGGTTATCGTTGCTTTGACCCCACAATAGAAAAAAAATATATATTGTTAGACAAGTGCGGTTCAATGAAACAGTTTTCCCCCTTTCAAATCCCCATTTCCCCAACATACCCATCACCCGCTACCCCTACCTTTCCATAAGTGTCCACTTTTCCCGACCCCATTCCACCCACCACTCCTGCTCCACTAAATACCTCTGTCCACACTGATCCATCCTTTACCACCACTACCACCTCTACCTCTGAACCATCATCACCACAACCCTCTACTTCTCACACTCCACTTCATCCTCATCCCCACCCATCTCACCTTCCTCGGCCTCTAGTTCCTCTTCCTCACCATCAACCAAATATTCCTACCCCACCTCCGCCACCTCCACGGCCTCGTCTATCTCACCTACGCCAAAATCCTAAACGCCTCACTCTCTACAATCCCTCTGCCTACACAGCCACCTCATCCTCACCTCCCACCGAACCTACCTCTTTTACCGTCGCCAACAAATCCCCGGAGTGGCGTCGTGCCACGACCAAGGAGATTGAAGCACTTTGTAAGAACGGAACATGGCCCTTGGTTCCCTATGTCCCTAATACTAATGTTGTTGACTGCAAGCGGGTTTACAGGTTGAAGACAGATCCCCACGGCATGATTACTAGGCATAAAGCACGCCTGCTGCAAAAGGGTTTACTCAACAACCTGGCATAGACTATCATGAGACCTTCAGTCCCGTCGTCAAAGCCACAACAATCCGGGTTCTTTTGTCCCTTGTTGTGACAAATGCTTGGTCTCTTCGCCAACAAGATATGCAAAATGCCTTCCTACATGGTGATTTGACTGAAACCATTTATATAAAGCAACCACCCGGCTTTACGGATCAAGGCAAACCAGATCATGTGTGCCTTCTTCATAAGTCTCTTTATGGGCTTAAGCAAGCCCCACGGGCATGGTTCCATCGGTTGTCCGATGCTCTTTACCGGCTTGGTTTCCGAGGATCAAAGGCGGATCCTTCCTTATTCATTATGACCCACCATGGCATTCTTGTTTATGTTCTTGTATACGTTGACGACATTATCATCACTGGCAACAACCCGACTGCCATTGACAACATCATTAGCCAGCTCAGCTCCACCTTTGCCATTAAGGATCTAGGCAGGCTTCATTATTTTTTTTGGGAATTGAAGTCGTTCACCATAACAAAGATCTTATCTTGTCCCAAAGGAAGTATTTTTTGGACATCCTTCAACGATCCGGTCTCTCAGATTGCAAACCAGTGTCCTCTCCTATGAGTTCTTCCCAAGTATTGACTATATTGATGACAGTCCACCTCTCTCCGACCCTGTGCGGTATCGCCAAGCTGTTGGAGCCTTACATCATGCCACTCTCTCTTGCCCAGATATTGCTTTTGCTGTCAACCGTGTGTCAGTTCATGAATGCCCCCACAGAGAATCATTGGTCGGCTGTCAAACGCATCCTGCGCTACTTAAAAGGGACCACCAATTTCGGTCTTGTTCTAAGTCACACATCCGGCTCCTCCTTGCAGGCTTTTACTCATGATGACTGGCAAACCAAGCCATCCACGGTTTAAGCTTTTTCTGATTCTGATTGGGCGAGTTGCCTTGTCGACCGTCAATCCAGGTGGGGGGGGGGGGGGGGTTGGGGGGTTTGCCATCTATCTTGGATCAAATCTCATCTCCTGGTCTGCCTATAAACAACGAACCGTTTCAAGATCTTCAGCAGAGTCTGAATATAAGGCTCTTGCTGATACCGTGGCTGAAGTCGCTGCTATATGAACTCGGATTTCCAGTCAAACAGTCTCCCATCCTTTGGTGCGACAATCTGGGAGCCACCTACCTTTCTGCCAATCCTGTTTTCCATGCTCGAACAAAACACATTGAGGTTGATTTTCATTTCGTTCGTAAACAAGTGGCTCAAAGAAAATTATATGTTTAGTTTATTTCTACAAGTGATCAAGTTGCAGATGTCTTCACCAAGCCCCTACACTCTCAGCGCTTTATGTTTTTAAGATCCAAGTTGCAGGTCGCCTCCACGCCTCAACTTGCGAGGGAATGTTAGACTAAGTAAATGTTTATTATTCTAGAGGGTCTAATCTGTAATATTTGGCTCTTTATAATGAGCTCCTACAAGTGGTATCAGAGCCTCGGTGTTCGTTGATTTGTGTTCCAGTTTTGATTTTTTAGGGATTTAAGCAGATACGAGTTCGTACTTTTTAGACCTAAAATCCTTAAAATCGAGTTTGTTATCACTTCATTTGGTGTTTGGAAGGCTAAGGGTTTGTTAGATGATTTTTCTAAGCTTTTGGAAGCATTAATTTCTCAGATCCATCACTTTTCGAGCTTTCTCCTCAAGATACGTCAAGAACACTGCTGTACTGAACAAGTACGTAGAATCACCTTTTCTACGTACTTGCTAATTAGCCCTGCGTATTTAGTAAGTACGCATGAGAAGTGACCTGCGTACTTAGCTAAGTACGCAAGAGCATTTCTCTGCGCACTTAACAAGTACGCATGGGTACTTGGCTTTGCGTATTTACTAAATAAGCATGAACACCCTTTACGTGCGTATTTACTAAGTACGCATGAACTAGCATCTGGGATTAAAAAAAAAACTAGCATCGTATTTACTAAGTTTTTTGGCGGGAAAACTTTCCTTGGCCAAATTTTTTAGGGATCTTTTGTACCCGTGTTTCGGGACATTTTTGAGAAGATAGTAATTTTGGTTTTTCCGGACCAGAATTTGTATACGATGTGGCTTGGCGAAACACGGGCGAGATTTTTATTGGATGATACCACTTGTCATACATTGTTTAAGTGTCCATACCTGAAAATGTGGGCTACGAGTATCCGGGATACTTATTTAATAGGGTATGAATGCTGAACTAATGGGAGCAATTGGGTCGTCATCGGCTAAAAGTCTCGTTCTATTTGTGAAGATGTGGATGCAATAGAGGCGTTATTAGGTGAAAACGATTTAGAGATGACATTAGAAGAGAAACCGAGTGGTTTAAGTAAGGCCGACGAAGTGATTTAGAATTCTAAGAACAAAAGGGCGAGAGGTAAGATCATACTGTCTTTGACGAGGAGTGTAGCTTTTAAAATCATGAAGGAAACCCGGAACATGGTATGATGACGGCTCTATCAAATATGTATGAAAACTGAAAAGTCGTCTGGCGGTAACATGATGTTCTTTTTGAGAGAGTCGTTCATGATGAGGATGAATTGATCACAAAAATAATATAAATTCAATTTTGTCTAGGTTACCGACCGTTGGTACGAAGTTTGATGACGATACTCAAGCGGCGATCCTGTTATCCTCTTTGCCTGACAGCTGGTCAGGTTATGTGACAGCGATCACTAATTCTAGTGGAGCTAGGAATTTGAAGTTTGATGAGATCCGGGATAGTATTCCGGGTGAAGACATTCTCCGGAGGAACACTAGTAGGGGAAGGGAAAATAACACGAGCAGTGGGAGTAGGGGGAGAAATTCGTCTAGAGCTCGGAAAAATGTGAAGTGCTGGAGCGGCAATGAAGTTAGACATGTGAAAAGTCAATATACGGGAAAGAAAAAGGAAGGATCTAGGCAGAATGAAGTGAACAGTGTGGAAGCAGAGGAAGAGTCTGATGATGCATTGGTTTGCTGTGTGGAATCTGACATTGATTCTTTGGTTATGGATTCTGGATCTTCGTTTCATGCCATACACAGCGGGGAATCGATGGTGAATCTGAAGGTAGGTGACTTTGGGAAGGTACGGTGAGGTTCTTGGTATAACGGGCATGGGGGATATTAATTTGGCTACTTCATTGGGAACTACTTGGAACTTGAAGAACGCCAGTTGGATGAACAGGGAATGGAAGTAAAGTTCGATGGTGGTAAATGGAAAATGACAAATGAAAATCTGATTATTGCTAGGGGAAACAAGAAGGGGTCATTGTATATGGTTGAAGTATCCGCTAAGGGAGTAACCGTCCCTGTTAAGCATAACGTTCGCTGAGTAAAATGAGCAAAAGAGGGTTCATTTTGCAAGGGTGAAGCCTGGTGTTAAGGTGACTCAAACTGAGCGGGATCGGAGGTCTATACTAGTTCAGGGGTTTGATGACAGTGGGAGCACGGGGCACAGTTACAAAATAACGTTGGGTTTTGAAAACCGGTAGTCCGATTGATAAAATCTCTCTAGTGAAACACTTGCTGAATGTGAAGAGTGCTAAGGGTTCTCGGTGTATCTCTGGAACTAGGGACTGAAGGCTCGGGAGACTTTGGATATGAAGACTTTGGGATTGAGCAAAGCCTTCAAGTGGGAGATTGTTGGGTTGTGAAGACTTTGGGCCGGACTGGGCCTGGGCTTGTGGGCTGCCGACAACAAGGCTTAGTCCTTCTTGTTTGTGGCTGGAAACAAGTAGGAACAAGTGGGCAGCAGGCCCTAATGGGCTGCTGTGTTTTTTCTGTTTCTTGGGGCCTATATGTTTCCTAATTAGTAACCCTAATCTTGTGTTATTTATATCCCCTGATGTACTTGTATTTCCTAAGCACCTGATAAAGTAAAACCCTAGTTGCAAAGTGGGCGTAGGTCATTATTGGCCACTATAAACTCTCGTGTCTTTTATTTTCTGTCATTGATTGTGTGCGTGTGTGTGTGATTTCACTGCGATAACGACTCTTGATACCTAACACACCTTTAGGTAGTGAAGTCACTAAACATAGAAATATTGAAGATCCACATACAGTTGAAATGTATCCAAAGCAAAAGAAGAGAAGTTAAAATCAATGTTAGATCTTAGATATCCATATCCTAAATTAAATTGGCATACTTTATCATGATATTAGAGTCGATTACAAAACTATTTTGTTGTCATCTTCTCATGCTCCTTCTCTAGCTTAAGTTCCTTAACAAAAAAATTATTTACATCGTTATAAATAAACTAGAAAAAACCCTTGAAATGATAATACTACTCATCAAAGATACGATCCTCAATACTTTCAAAGTGTGATATGAGGAAAGCAAGCATAGTTTCATGGATCACATAGAGTGCTAACTTCATTCGTATTTCAAATTCTTATGTGTATATTTCTTTCAAAATAGTTGTCCATTTTCAACTTCAAAGCAAATACGAGTACAAAACACGCAAATATAACAAAAGTAAAGGAGTTCTCAGGTCTTAATTTGTTAGTTAGGCTTTACAACCAAGTTTTGCTCGTAAACTAACTACTATGTGTCGAGTGTGAAGGCTAGCCGACCGGACCTGGGCCTCCAGCTCGCGGGTCTATTGTGGGGGCCTATAATTGTTGGTTAAGCTAGAAACCCTAGATTAGTCTTATATATATATATATATATATATATATATATATATATATATATATATATATATATATATATATAATATAGGGATATATATATAGGGAATGGATCATTTGAAAACTCCTAAATATTTTGATATTTTGAGAACTCGTGAGAATTCGTCAAAAAACCAATCAAACCCATTTTTTTTTGTTTTTACTACCCTTATTATAAGAATACAACAAAAAAATGAATTTATATATGTAAATTTACATGTATTCATAAATTAAAAAAAAATCTACACATGTGTAAGTGACTAAGTGTTTACCATTTACACATGTGTATAAAATATTTAGACAGAATAGATGAATTAATTGGAGAGATAAATCATTTTTTATGTTATATTTTAATAATAAAGGTAGTGAAACAAAAAAATGGTTTTAATTGGTTTTTTGACGAGTTCTCAAGTATTTATGAGTTCTCAAGAGATCTTAACCCTATATATATATATATATATATATATATATATATATATATATATATATATATATATATATATGATGTAATGTACTTGTAATCTCTTTGAGCACAGAAATTAAATAAACTCTACTTGCAGCAAAGTGGACGTAGGTCATACCGGCCGAACCACTATAAATCTCTCATGTCCTTTTATTGCTTTTCGTATTGCGTTTGCGTGTTTGTGTTCGTGTGATACCTAACTACTGGTATCAAAGCTTGGCTCTAGATCGAATCACACTCACATCCGCCACCCTAAGGATTAGGGTTCTACTGCACAACCGTCGCGGATTTAGATTCCTCCACAATCACCGTCGGGATGATGAACAAGGGTTTTACTATCAAATCTGGTTTCGATCAGAATTGTGTTCTTTCTGCTAATGTTGTTCATCGCCTCCTAATGCCGCCAAAACAGATCTCCGTTTTTGTTTTCGGTTTTCGCTTCTGCATATACAGTTGTTTTTTTTAGTTGTACGAACTCGTTTGCTATTAGTTTTTTGGGGTTTTGATAGCAAAAGACATGTTCAATACAACAGCCAACAATTTCAGGCTCCAACCACTGCTGTGTTTGTTCACTGATGTCAGACCCTGATTTGACTAGCAGCACTCTCGTAGTTTGTTTAAATGGTAGAGGACGGAAAAACAAGGATTGAGAAGTTCGATGGACAAGATTTTGAATGGTGGAAGATGCAAATCGAGGATTTGCTATATCAGAAGGATTTGGACCTGGCCCTGACATGTTTGCGTTGTAAAAAATGTACGAGAAGCCGTCTGCTTCCAACAAAGTGTTCCTGATTAGACAGTTGGTTAACACCATAATGAAAGGAGCTTCGGTTACCTCTCTTGTTAATGACTTTAATGTGATTATTGCTCGCCTACTATCTGTTAGCATCAAGTTTGAAGATGAAGTTCAGGCTCTACTCTTATTGTCCTCGTTACCTGAAAGTTGGTCAAGCTCAGTCACTGCAATCAGTCGTTCAACGAGAACTACAAAACTCACGTATGAAGGTATCCGTGACTTTATCCTAGGTGAGGATATTTAGAGGAGAAGCATAGGAGAATCTTTCAGTTTTCTGTTTCACACTGTAGGAAGAGGAAGAAGACCCGAAAGGAGTAGCAACTGAGGGAGGTCAAAGTCCAGAAAGAGGGGACGGTCCAAAAACCGAAAAGATATAGTGTTTGAACTGCAAAGAGAAGGGCCGTTTTAGGAGTCAATGCCCTAAACCATCTACAAAGAAATAGGTGAATGTTGTAGTTGAACACTCAGATGACGCCCTCAACTAATCCTGGATTATGGATTCAGGAGCATCTTTCCATGTCGTCTCGTGCCAGAGCTAGTGAAGAATCTGCGAATTAGTAACTTTGGTAAAGTTCGCTTAGTAGATGATCAAACACTTGACATTGCAGGGATAGGAGATGTTGATCTGAAGACCACACTTGGAACCACCTGGGCATTCAAAGATGTAAGGGTCATTCCAAACTTGAGAAGGAAATTGATTTCAGTTGGTCATCTTGATGACCAAGGTCATAGCATTCTTTTTGGGGGTGGTCAATGACTCAATGGAAGGTTATCAAAGGTAACCTCGTGGTTGCACGTGGAAAGAAGAGGGGCACGTTATACATGGTGGAGATACTTAGTCCATTTAATATGTGGCACCAACGACTCGGACACATGAGTGACAAAGGGTTAAAGGTACTTGTTGATAAAGGAAAGTTTCTAGATTTGAAGAAAGTGGAAACTACATTATGTGAACCATGTGTCCCCGGTAAACAGAAGAAAGTTACGTTCTTAAAGACATGTCAGGCACCGAAAGCTAAGCTTAGAAACTAGAGCTTATTAACTCAATGGACCTACATCAGTCCAATCTATAAAAGGCTCTTCCTACTATGTGACATTCATTGACGACGCTACGCGAAAGGTATGGGTTTATTTTCTTAAACATAAATTTGAAGTATTTAATACCTTTATGAACTAGAAAACTGTAGTTGAAAATGAAACCGGTTTGAAAAGTCGGACAACGGGGGAGAATACATCATCAAGGAATTTGTTGACTATTGTGCAAAATACGAGATAAAGATGATCAAGATAGTCCCATGAACTCATCAACAAAACGGAGTTGCGAAACGGATGAATAAAATAATAAACGAAAGGGCAAGGACCATGAGGTAAAATGCAGAGCTCCCAAAGATGTCCTGGGCCGATGCAGTTAACACTACAGCCTATCTAATTAACCGTGGACCGTCTGTTCCTTTGGGTTTCAATATACCATAAGAAGTATGGAAATGAAAGGAGATCAGTCAAAGCATTTGAAGGTATTTGGTTGCTCCGCTTACAGCTTATTGAGTAACAGGGATAAATTGGATCCAAAGGCCAAAAAGTGTACGTTCATTGGCTATGGGTCAGACGAAATGGGTTACCGGCTTTGGGACTCTGAAAGCCGTAAACTAATCAGAAGTAAACATGTCACGTTCAATGAAGTCGAATTGTATAAAGACATGAACGCAACAAAACCCGAAGTTCAGAAAGAATATATTGTTATTGATACTGAGACAAAGAAAATTGGTGACATTAAAGCTCCAGCAAACATTCCCGACATTGGGAGCTTAGAGGTTGATACTCAAGATGATTCATCCGACAGTGACGGTTCTGAAGAAGAAACAGAAGATCCACCGATTACAGCTCTTGTTCCTCCTGAGACTCAGTGGGTAAGGAGATCAACAGAGTCACAACATTGCCTCAAAAATACTCCATCTGCTAAATTTCTGTTATTAACAGAGAATGGAGAACCTCGGTGCTACAAAGAGGCCGTTAGTTTGAAAGATTCAGTGTAGTGCGAGCTTGCAATGAAGGATGAGATGAAGTCGTTGGAAAAGAACAGAACGTGGGAGCTGATAAAGCTTCCCTCCAGTAAGAAAGCATTACTCAACAAATGGGTTTATAGGGTCAAAGATGAACACGATGGTACTAAACGGTACAAAGCACTGTTAGTGGTCAAGGGGTTTCAAGAAAAATCGAGAGTTGATTACAATGAAATTTTCTCTCTGGTTGTGAAGATGACTGCTATAAGATTGGTCCTGAGTATTGTTGTTGCTGAGAGTCTTCATCTAGAGTAGCTAGACGTGAAGACAGCCTTTCTACATGGAGATCTGGATGGATGAAGACATCTACATGGTAAAGCCTGAAGGGTTCCAGGTTGCGGGAAAAGAAAGCATGGTCTGTCGTCTACGGGTTAAAGAAGAGCTTGTATGGGTTGAAACAAGCTCCAAAATAGTGGTACTTGAAGTTTGACAACTTCATGGGTAGATCCGGGTACAATTTAAGAGATGTGAAATAGATCACTGCTATTACATCAAAAAGTTCGAAAAATCCTATATCATCCACCTTCTATATGATGATGATATGTTAATTGCGGGTTCTGACATGAAAAAGATAAAGAAACTAAAGAAGCAAATGTCAGAAGAATTTGAAATGGAAGATCTGGGTGCTGCTAAGCAGATACTCGGAATGAGTATCTCTAACACTCATTCAAGAAAAGTACATTAGGAAAGTTTCAGAGAAATTCAAGATGAAAGATGCCAAGACTAGAAGCACTCCACTAGGAAGTCACTTTAAGCTTTCTAAAGATCGTTCACCAAAGACGGATGAAGACATAGCCAAAATGGCCAAGGTTCCCTACGCTTCAGTTGTAGGTAGTCTTATGTACGCTATGGTGTGCACAAGGCCGAATATAGCACACACAGTCGGGGTGGTTAGTCGATACATGTCCAATCAGGGGAAAGAACATTGGAAGGCAGTCAAATGGCTGCTAAGGTATTTGAAAGGTACTTCAAAGATGGGGTTACGGTTCTCAGGTGAAGATATTGTTTTGATGGGTTATGCAAGCCTTGGGGGATGCAAGGAATCGTATAAAAGCACAACCGATTTGTTTTTCAGTGGGAGGAACCGCAGTTAGCTGTACATAAGAGTGTTGCTCTTTCAACTACTGAAGCTGAATATATGGCTTGTGCTGAAGCCAGTAAAGAATAAACTTGGTTGAAAACTTTTTTGGAAGAACTTGGGAAGAAACAAGCAGACGGTTCGTTATTTTGTGATAATCAAAGTGCAATACATATGGGGAAGAATCCTGTTTTTCAAGGAAAAACGAAAAACATTCAACTTAGATATCACTTCATCAAGGGTTTGAGGGCACATTGAAACTTGAAAAGATTAAAGGAACAGAGAATCCCGCAGATATGCTAACAAAGGTGGTAACCTTAGAGAAGTTGAAACTATGCATAGCTTCAACTTGCCTTCGGGAATAATGATGAGAAGGCGCTGCAACTACAGGAAAGAAGTTACAGAAGTACAAATGAAGACAGATAATTTAGAGTTTGCCAAAGCCTCCAAGTGGGAGATTGTCGAGTGTGGAGGCTAGTCAAAGTTGGTCGGCCCTAAGGCTCCAGCTCGCGGGTCTATTGTGGGGGCCCGTAATGGGTTTAACTTGTTGGTTAAGCTAGAAACCTTAGATTAGTCTTATATATGTAATTACGTATGATGTAATGTACTTGTAATCTCTTTGAGCACAGAAATATAATAAACTCTAATTGCAGCAAAGTGGATGTAGGTGATATCGGTCGAACCACTATAAATCTCCCGTGTCCTTTTACTGCTTTTCGTATTGTGATTGCGTGTTTGTATTCGTGTGATACCTAACATTATGATCCCATAGTATATTCATTCCATAAATGACCATAGGCAACTAATGCTTGTATCATGTAGAAGTAGATGCCTTAGAACTTGCACGAAATAATCAGGTAACGACCCTTTACGAAAAATTAAGCATTTGAAGTCTAAGGTCTTGTACTTGTCCTCAATAGCTTAAAACTTGCATATATCACCATAAAAAGAACTTGGAAAAGATATATGATAGAAAATATAATGTTCGAAAGTTTAATTACCAACGGATTAATATTGGCTAGACCATGACCACCACCGGCTGCCAAAAAGATTTCGTTCTCGATAGTCTTGGTCTCCCCAAGCCACTTTGAAATCTCTTTCGGAAGAAAAAACCAATGGACTTTAACCTTTTTTGACTTGTCCGGACGCTCCCAAATTTTTGTTAGCATGCCGATGTAAGGTTGTCGTAAACCTTCCTTGTACATATACACGCAATCATATAGCTTGTCCTCCACTCCATCATATATAAAAGATTCATAAAACCGGACCTCTTTATTTTTGCCACCAACACCTCTCTTCTTAAGCCACTTAAAATCGAGGCAACCATTTTCATTAACTTTTTCCATATAGAATGTGCAAACCTCAACAAATTTGATAGTAGATGCAAACAACACCTGAAAAACACACATAATTGAGCAAACATCAAAAATCTACGACTATGATCATTTTGACCAAACCTCACGGTTATAATGTATCACAAGCATAATAGTAACAATCCAAACAACTTGCAACACTTGTCATTTTTATAAAACCCATATACACTAATGTGGTTAACATCCGATAACCATACGTAGTTAAAGGCACAGAGTGCAAAGGGTTCGCAAGGCGTAAAAAAGCACACGACCGAGACAAAAAAAGGGGGAAACAATATATATCTACACACACATATACATATATAATAGGCATAAAAATTAATATATTATACCATTCTAATATAATAAAAATCATTTATAATATCTTTTTAAAATATGTAGAATTGTTGGGTTCGAAGGCCTTTAGGCCAGTTAGGGTTAGGTTGGCTAGTAGGGCCGGCTTAGTTTCTAAGTGGGCCTACTATTCGGGTTTCTTGTTCCCTAAGTCATTTAACCTAATTGTTCTCTATTTAAGTAATTAAGTCGTGTCTATGTAATTGTAAAAGGTGTGCACTGAAATATAATAAGATCCCTAGTAGCAAAGTGGATGTAGGTCTACCGACCGAACCACTATAATTCTCGTGTTTGTGTTCTTTATTGCTTTTGTGTGAGTGTGTGACTGTGTTCCGTTGCGTGTATACCCTAACAGGTGGTATCAGAGCTTAGGCTCTCAGTTCTTTGTTCGATCTTCCTACCTGTCTCCGGGGTTTAAGATCGTGAAAAAAAAATTGAGGTTGTTTAAGATCGTGGAAAGGCTGTGATTTAATCACACACGTTCGCAATTAGGTTTTTTCTGGAAACCCTTGAGTAGCTGTTTTCTCTGTCGTTAGATATCCACGTCGTCGCCGCCGCGATTAAGGTTCAACCCTAGAATCGCCGCCGCCGATATTCTGTTCAAGGTATGATGTTGCTGATCGATTGGACAAATCGAGAAAGGGTTGGTCGATTAGGGGAAGGGCTGATCAATCGGTTTTGGGATTTAGGACTGGAGATTCTGTTAAGTTTTATTTTCTTTTGGCGGGTGTTTATCAACTTTAGAACTTAGTGACTTTGATCTATTTTTCGTTTGGCATTATGGGTGAAGACGGGAAATTGGCGATTGAAAAGTTTAACAAGTCTGATTTTAGTTGGTGGAAAATGCAAATAAAGGCATTACTAGGTCAAAAGGATTTAGATGTGGTACTTTAAGAGAAACTTGAGAAAATGGAAAAAGCTGAGGAAACTTTGTGGAATGTCAAGGACAAAAAGGCTAGAGGGGCTATCGCACTAGCGTTATCAAGGAGCGTTGCTTTTAACATCATGTCTGAAACCACGGCTCGTGGTATGATGTTGTCTCTCTCGAACATGTACGAGAAGCCGTCTGCATCTAACAAAGTGTTCTTGATGAGAGAGATGTTCACAATGAGAATGAAAGAGGGAAGTTCAGTGACCGGGCACATTAACAATCTGAACTCACTGTTTGCTAGAATATCATCTGCCGGAACGAAGTTCGATAATGAGACCAAGGCTGTAATTTTGCTATCTTCACTGCCCGACAGTTGGTCTGGAACGGTGACAGTTGTCACCAACTCTGTAGTGCATGATGGTTTAACATTTGAAAAGATGCATGACATGGTATTGGGTGAAGATGTTCGTCGTAGGAATACTGCAGGCTCTTCTTCTGAGATGTTACACGTTGGTAGGGTAAGGGATAATAGTAGGAATAGTGGGAGCAGCAAGGGTCATGGCATAAGCTCGTCTAGGGCTCGTCCTAGTATGCGTTGTTGGGATTGTAATGAGAAGGGACATTACAGGAGTCAATGTCCGAAGAAGAATTCTAGTGGATTGAACACTGCTGCAAACGACTCTGAAGATGAGGCTTTGATACTTTGCGTTGAAAGCAGTGTAGAATCTTGGGTCATGGATTCCGATGCATCATTTCACGCTACCCATAGCAATGATGGCATGCGTAATGTTAAAGTAGGCGACTTTGGGAAGGTTAGGCTCGGAAATGGTGATATTCTTGAGGTGACTAGCATGGGAGATTTGGATCTGATTACTGCTTTGAGTACTACTTGGACCCTGAATAACGTCAGAATTATTCCAAAGCTTGAACGAAGTTGATCTCCGTTGGGCATTTGGATGAACAGGGTTTAGACCTTAAGTTTGGTGGTGGTAAGTGGAAGGTTCTGAAGAATAATCTCGTGATTGCTATGGGATTCAAGAAGGGGTCGCTATACATGGTACATGTTCCGTCTAGGGAAGTGACCACCCCTGTTAAGACGAACGCCAAAGTCGGGCTCGCCGATTCGACAGTTAAACGAGTCAAGTTTGCAGAAAGGGACTCTAGGACTTCAGGCAATTCGGTTGGGCGTATTCAGATGTCTGAACATGTACGGGATGTTGGTGACAGTGGGAGCACGAGGGGTGTTCCGACACAGTCTGAAAATCGACGTTGGGTTCGAAAGACTAAGGTTCCGAATGAAATATCTCCTATTATGATTCTGCTAGTGGGGAGTGTTCCTCTAAGGATCCCTGTATATGATGATTCGAGTCTATCAGTTGGGATTAAGGATGTAAAGAAGGGGTCTTTTGAGACTGGGTTGAAGCCATCTGGGGTTTCAACGGGCCCATCAGGTTACTGATGTGTTTGGGCCGACTGCAACTAGGTGAAATTGGGATGTGTGGATTGGAGTTGGTTTGTTCATTGAGAGCTGGACCTGAAGACTTTTGTTCCTGTTGATTACCGATTATTGTTTACTGAAGACATGGACTGTTGTGTACTCGTTGGCGCACTTGGTGTTTATCGCAAGGCCTTCGAGTGGGAGATTGTTGGTTTCGAAGGCCTTTAGGCCAATTAGGGTTAAGTTGGCTAGTAGGGTAGGCTTAGTTTCTAAGTGGGCCTACTATTCGGGTTTCTTGTTCCCCAAGTCATTTAACCTAATTGTTCTCTATTTAAGTCGTGTCTATGTAATTGTAAAAGGTGTGCACTGAAATATAATAAGATCCCTAGTTGTAAAGTGGATGTAGGTCTACCGACTGAACCACTATAATTCTCATGTTTGTGTTCTTTATTGCTTTTGTGTGAGTGCGTGAGTGTGTTCCGTTGCGTGTATACCCTAACATAGAATAACTAGTGCCTTTCTTAAAATACAACACTCTTTATATGAAACTAAAAAATAATAAACAAAAGAATAGTATTCTTTGAACTTCTAAATATGATAGTGGCCCCAGCGAGTCCACAACTGAATTAGGGTTTTAAATTGGTCTCTACTCTCTACTTCACTTGTGTCTATCGTGAAGGTGGTCGCTTCCCACCTCTCAAAACTCGGCTTCTCTCCTCTTTCTATCTCTATCTCTATCTCTATCCTCTTTATTTCCAACTTTGTTTCTACTTTTGGCCAGATTTGGACAAACCAGGCCGCCTAACTGCGCTTTTGCGAGGCCCTCACCATCACTTTTCTAAAAATTGTTGCCTTGCATGTCTTTGAAGGGCGGCCTCGAGTCTCCTCGCCCGAGAGCGTGGGTGTGCACCTTTGACTACATATTGCTTACCTATAAGCAGGATTAATTATATCTACTAGCCAAAACTAAACATCGTTCTAAATTCAAACTTCTAAAATCCTTTTCTTACATAACTCATTAACTCTTTGTGCATTTAAAAGTGTTACCTTGCATGTCTTTGAGGGGCGGCCTCAAGTCTCCTCGCCCGAGCGCGTGGGTGTGACCCTTTGACTACATATTGCTAACCTATCAGTAGGCTTAATTATGTCTACCAGCCAAAACTAAACATTGTTCTAAATTAAAATTTCTATAATCCTTTTC